>CM061549.1:109244710-112190543 GCA_030864215.1 Capsicum pubescens | reverse complement strand
CTCATGATAGACACTAGCTCAGGATCATAGCGGGACAACTAATGAAATTTCAAGGCATACTTTTTCACAGAAATCTTACCTTGATTCAAATTCATGAACTCCTCAATTTTAACCTCCCTCAAATCCTGAGAAAAAAAAAGCGATCAAGAAAAGCACCAGAGAAATCCTTCCATAATGCCAACTTCGCATCATCACCCCTAGACTGGTCCCACTCCTTATACCACTGATACGTTACATCATTCAACTGGTATGCGTCAAACTTCACTCCCTCAGAATCAGAAGCATATATCATACGAAGAATTTTTTCCATCTCATCTATGAACCCTTGAGGATCCTCCTCAACATTAAAACCTATAAAGATCAAAAGATTCATCCTCATAAATTGGCCAACCCTAGTGGTCATAGAAGACTCACAGTAGCACCAGTAGCACCCGACTGATGTGACTGAGATGTCACCAACTGGGTTAATAGATAAATAGAATGGTGGAACTCAGCATTAGTATTATCTCCTAGAGGTGACTAAGTAGGAGTGTCATCGATGAGAGAAGGATCAGTGGGGGCCAGTAGAACTCCACTAGGGAAATTAGAAGAAACGACCCTAGACCGGGTCTGAACTCTATATGCAGGATGAACCCTGTCCACATTTTCCTCAAGCGGGGTGGGGGAGTGTAACACCCCGATTATCTGAACCGAAACGCTACACGGTATTTATAACCCTGAGGGACCACAAGATAATATTTGACTGATATCTGTACCTGTACACTGCAATATACAATGTAATAATGTGGAAAACATGAACATGTAGGCCATAAGGTTCAACTGAATAAAAATCTGTCAAAACATAATATCCATATGGATGAAAGATACCCAAAATAACTGAAAACTGAATCAAATCTGGACTAAATCTGAATACTGAATCTGAAAGCCTCTAAGTATTGTTTGAATAAGGAGTTGAAGGAACATATCTCCAACTAACTCCGTCTAACAAAACTAAACTGAAATAATAAATAAAATAAAATAATATCATCCTCAAATGGATGCAACTCTACGGCTGGATGTTACTGCTGATTTGGAGCTCGTGTCTCTGAACCTATGGTGTAACATGAAAGAAAGCACCATAGCGCAAATGTGTTAGTACAACTAGAGTACTGAGTATATGTGTGAGGTAGGCTAATGCAAAAGGGTTTACATGCATGAACAATGCTAACTGACTGACTGATATGAACGTGAGAATATAAACATACATATATAGTAACTAAGATCATGAGTACATGATAGCTAGATCTGTACGCTAATACATGGTTTAATGATAGCTGACATGGCTGAAACTGTAGTTCTGATAACATGGGCGACTGTATCTGACAGTCTTAAATCTGATGGAACTATCTGAGTTCCTCACTATAACTGAATTTGACTGTATCCGGCAGTCCTGGTATATTGATATCTGGAGAACTATCTGAGTTCTTTTACTGAGACTGAGTCTGAAACTGTGGGAGGTAGTTATTTAACCGACATTCTCTATATGTGCCATTATGGCTAAGTTGGGGTCCAATCTCTTCCCTTACTGGAAGGGTGTCAATACTGCGCCACTGGTAATGACAACATGTGAGCAACCCTCATATAACAGGTAACTCTAGTGAGAACGATGGGAACCCTTATATAACAGGTTAAGCCACCTCATCTACCCTCATATAACAGGCTGCGATGTCTCAACCTATGTTGGCTACATAGTTCTGGAACGCAAGGATGACTGCTAAGAATCACACCCTCATATACAGGTGAGTTCCCATCCTTGGGTTCACTCAGTGATAACTCCTACTCTTATCTGAAGAGATTGAACATGATTTAACTAACTGTACGTGAGTGGAACTTACTGAATTCTGTTGACTGACGGAATACTACTGATATCTGATAACTGACTGAGACCATGAGGTTTCCTGAGTCACATGACTGACTGAATTCTACTAAATCATGGCTTGATTTTGTATATCGTGAAACATGACATGGCTCTAGGCACACAGCTATAGTTTTCGGGTACGAATACCCCCAGGACTCAATGGAAGAAAACTGATATAACATGACTGACTTGATCATAAGATTGGAGTCCACAATTTACATTATCATAAATAGGGGATATTATACATCATGTAGTTCCTCAACATATAAAGCTTGGTAGGGAGTGCATAGCTATATTTCATGTGCATATTGTATACCTTCATTATCACACATGCTTCATACCACAATAATAGCAACACATAAAAAGCATGGAATTCATATTTAAGTATATAGCTAACATGGACTTGTCATTTAGACATCATGGAACCATATAAACATGAATTTCTAGCATCCTAAGCATTTTATCGAACACCTTGCATGCATTTTTTAAGGCATAGGTGTGTTTCATAACTTGCACCATTTTACACCACCTAAAGTTCATAGTTTTAACTAACAAGCATATATATTCCATGAAAACACCTCTAGATATCATCTTGAAACTTAAACAACAACCATCAATATGTACATGCTCATATCACCACAAAAAGGTTCACAAAATAGTATTTAAAACATGGTTCTTGAGCTCTATGAACGGATTGGATCAATAGATGAATACTACGCATACCTGACTCAGGGTTCTTGACGTTTTTGAACTTGAAGGGTTTGAAATCCTTCGATTCTTGAAGAGGATTGGGTCTTGTTCTTAGGGATTAAATTCAGAGAGAAACCTTAGTTTTTATTTATGGAATAACAATGAGCAAAATGGCTGAATTCGAACTCATCTGGGTATATAAGCGAGTGGTAAGTGACCAAAATACCCCTATTAAAATGACCTAGAAATAAAATAAATGTGGCTTGTGACGGTCCGTCAGACACTTGACGGTCCGTCACTTAGCCCGTCAGACGTGTACCAAAAATGGGGTTCACTGGATAAGAGTTGACGGCCTGGATGACGGTCCGTCACAACTTTGATGGTTCTTCAACTCGTCTGTCAGTCCTTATCCAGTATATGGCTCAACTTCCTTGGCTGTGACAGTCAAGTGGCGGTTCGTCACTTATGTGGTGGTCCGTCAACTTGGCCGTCATACCTGGGCGTTTCCGACAGTTCCAAGTAAAACGTCCATATCTTCCTCGTCTGATGTCGGATTTGGAAAAAATTGGTACCGTTGAAAAGCTAACTCAATTTCCTACGTGATAGAAAGTGAAAATCTCAAAAATACCACATGTACAAAGATAGGTTTACATTTCAAAGTAAGTCCTAGCATCCTTGAGATGATTTCTAGCTAGGAAAAAGGCACGGGTATTACAGGGAGTTTTCATGAGCATCAAATCTTCTGGGAGGCATGATCTGTAAAGCGAACAAATAGAAATTAGAGGAGATTTCAACACCCTAGAATCTATAGCCTGAAAGTAGATCACAAGAAAATGAAACATTCCTAAATGCCTCGTAATCATCGATTAGTATTACACAGAAGAAATCAATTATAGACACTAATACAATTAGATCCGCTCTTCATAGACAAACTTGGGATTTACGATCCCAGGTACGATCGGTTCAGGATCATGGGATCCTTTTCTATCAGATAGGAAGGGATGTAGCACAAAATGTACTTCTAAGTAATTGCCCCATAGATCCTATATCTATCTATATGAAGAAGAAATCATGTAACGAAGGGGATTCTTATTTGTACAAATGGTACTCTCTTCTAAGTGTGGCGCTCTATATACCCATAAAAGAGACTCTACTTGACACGACTTTGTAGACATCCAATGACACCAAACCTAGGCTCTAATACCAACTTTGTCACTATCCGAACCAGGTCTTGTCCGTGATGGGTATCTCAAGTCCACCGAGAACTGGAGACCACCCCCTTTGTCTAACCACATAGATCATAGCACACCTAACAATGGTTGAAGTCCAAACATATAACAAGATAGAAATACAATAAACTCAAAGTCAACTAAGAGTGTCAACATCAATACCCAATCCACAGTAATATCCACAAAGCCTCTACTAAACCAAAAATAATCTAAGTTGGGACATACCCCCGATCCTGACAATGACAATGACAATGATAATATTAATATGAAATCTTTAATTCTAGTTTATGAAAGAAAATCGATGGAAAGATCAAGTCTTTCGAGAAATGGAAGCTCTCCACTTCACCACAAACGACTGACGAACCATGCTGATCCACCTAACAATGTGAAGAAAAAATAGAAGTATATCTGGTGCCTACATCGCGTGGGGATACAGCGTCCATAGATGGTTAGTAGGTTGAGCACTAACATGTAGCTCAAGGATAGGGGATAATATAATGCTAAGTCAATTCCAATTCATGATCATGTAAACATCATCATATATATACATAAATAATATGTTCAAATAGGGAACAAGGCTTAGCATGAAGTAAAGCATTATCCTAGACTATGTAGCTTAACCATCAAAAAAGGCACTCACGGGCTATATGGGTTCCACTCCCCCTGCTGAAAGGGCCCTAGTGTGTGTTAGCCGTACGAACCAGAGAAAAATTGAGGGAAATATAAAGCTATTAAGGAAATTAGCCGTACTAAAAATATATATCAAGTGTGACACATGCACGTGGTTATTAAGACCAAACCTCACGTCGGCAAACATGAGTTTCCAGTATAAGTCATCCGAGACCCACACCTTCATGACTTTTCTACATAACCCCTATTAAGCTCAATTTATAGCAAATTTCACATAACTCATTTATTTACCAAAGACCTAACTGATAAGGAACATCATGGGTATCGTCATACCTTTACTTGCAAGCTTATCTCTATGCCATAGCAATCATATTTACTTAGGGGAATTCCTCAACCCCCTTTGTTCATTAAATCAAACATAGCCAACAAGGCTTTCAAAATCCATGTTAATTGTTTAACCATTTATGCTATGAAGTAATATAGGTGAGTAAGTCAAACAAAGTGACTATTTCATAATTCAAAGCCATTTATATAAGTGGATTGAGGGAACACAATTATTCAAAACCAATTCCAAGTTTAAAATATCAATTTGGGGGAAGACCTTGAACCCCCGTTCCAAATTCCACACCCATGCACCCCATTAGTTCAAAGCATGAATAACTCATAAAAACCATGGTAAAATAATTCAAGGATCAATCGTTCCAAAAACCCCAACCCTCTCAAAACCTACATTCAAATCCATGCAATTAAATCTTTAAACTCATGCTTTTCATAAAATAAGAATTAGAGAAGAGAAACATGCCTGAAATACCAAGATTTATGGTGAGAAATTAACCCTTAACCCTTAGATGACCAACTTCTTGAAAACCCTAAGTATCTTGACCTTGGAGAATTTAGAGAGTTTAAGAGAGTGTTTTGAGTGTTAAAGTGTTGAAAATAATGTCCCAAGGGGGTTTTATGGTTGTGGGTATTAAGTGAGGGAAGAGGGAAATGTCCAAAATTCCTTCAACTTAAAAACTGAAAAATTATCGTCGGTGACTACCAGTCACTATACGACTCGTAAGGAATTACTATGGCTCGTCACCACGAGTCGTACCCACCCCTCTGGTAACCCTATGACTCGTTATGAGTCCCTACGACTCGTAGAGTCCTAGTCATAGTCAAGATAAAATACTTTTGGCATCACACTGGTTTGGTTACGAATGGGACTACACGACTCATTTAGAGTCATTACTACTTGTAATCCCTAGTCGTAATCACAACAAAAACTCTAGGCCAATATACTGGTCAAGCTATGATTGGGTCCCTAAGACCTGTAATGACACGTTACGACTCGTTTGGAGAGTCGTAGTCTGGGCAGTGAGTCTAGAAACTCAAAAATTTTCAGACCAAAATCTGGGGTGTTATAATAATTGTCTAAGTTGAGGATGGCTATCGTAGAGATGTGTTTAATATTGGGTGTGCTGAAAATGTTAGTGGAAAAGAAAAAAAATTCGGGTGTGGTATGATGAGAAAATAAAATAAATGAATGTAAAAAGCAACAATTTGAAAAGAAAGAAAAAGAAAAGGAGAAAAAAAAAAGAGAAAAGTCTTAAAAATAAAATCACCCCAGGATTCAAAAGATAGAAAAAGTTGGAAAGAGGACAGGAATCAACGATAGGAGGAAAGTGGAGCCAAAAGTATTATAGTGTCAAAGAGGATTGAGTCACTTTATCCTTATGTATCATATTCATCCTGAAACCTACATTACAAGCTAATGAAAGTGCTAAAGTGATCCTAATCAGACTGTCCGAAAGCTAAAGTATAGAAAATAAGGTCAAGCCTATGGTATCAAATGCGTACAACCTGACTTCTTTGTAGGAGTAAGAGATTTGTTTCAGTCCCGATTTTTAATATTCATTGCATATACTGAGTGTTGGGGCTTTTGTTGTGAAGGCATAGGGGTTGTATGATGCTTGTTACTTGTCCGAGTAGTGTCAGTAGTTTAAATGTCGGGTTGCCCATTGCTAATGTGATGTCATCTCTTGATCCCTATATATTTTGATGATTCGTTTGTATATACACTGCACTTGTTCCTTTTTAAGGGTATTGAAGGGACTATGTTTTGATTGTTGCATGCTGAGAAAAATGGTTTTTGGTTAAATTTGACGGTCAGAGTCCATATTTCACACAACACCAAACCACTAGCAATGTGATCGATAATATTTTATCTTCTTGCTCGATTTTGTTTCTCTTCAAAGGCCTTGATTTTCTTCAACAAACCTCAAATCACCCTCTTTGCTTGTGAAGGGTGTCTTTCTTCATGCCAATCAAAGTAATCTCGACAACCCAAGTTCTACAAAATTAATTACAACTCAATAATTAATCAATTAATTTTTAAAAAAAGATACTTTGAAATTTTACAAGTAAAAAAACTACGACCTGAATTTTGTTGAGTCCAAAAAGTTTTCAATAATACTTTATGACCACATTTATAATACTAACAATGTTTATCACTAAAAGTCATGAAAGTCGAACTTAACATTGTCCAATTTCATTGGGAAAGATAGAAAAGGAATAAATTTACATTGAAAATCTAAATCAAATACTAATAATGAAGAAGAAAGAAAAAAATTGATCTTCCAAGAATTTGGAAATTTAAGGCTAAATTTTAGAGTTGGAAATGAGGAAGATGGATATATAAGGAATGGATCAATATTACCATTGGGGGGCCAACCAGGACGCCACAACAGCAAAAATGAACCTTTAAAGCGCCTTTTTTGGGTGAACTCAGGGTACCTGCCAGTTGGACAAAAGGTGCCAAAACGACACAAGTGGAGGCTGATTTAGGTGTTTAAAATGCACAATGTCCACTTTAAGTGCCAAAGTAAAAGTTCATCACCAAGTTCACGGACTGACGATGTGTTGGCATTTTTTCATCCCGCTTGGGTAATGGCACAACTCACAAGTTGTGTTGGGAATTCTTTTCGACTATAGGCAAGCATTTCTTATCAAAGTTCCAACAGCGCATACAGAATACCACTAGGACTATAATTCCTATTCCTTTTAGTCCTTCAATCACTTGCTATGATTTATTTAGCTGCTGGTAACTTCCTACGATTTAATTATACTGAATCTTAAAATATAATGGTCATTTGTTTACCATTAGCAGTTATAATTGCACCACAATCATCTGATGTTATTATAAACATGAGATGGAGCTGAATCATGATGAACTCAGCTACCGCAATCAAAACCACCTTTCACGTTACATCCTTATGACCATCCGCATGATTATAAAACTTAAATCATTTAGGATACTGAAATTTTTCAAATATGCAACACTCATCATACAAGGAATGACTTGTGACATCAATCAAATCAAAGTTTTGCTCGTCTTTGCACTTCAGAAAAATCTTTAAAAACGTGTGTAATCATTGCAATAGGACTCCAAATTGAACAACGCAGGCAAATTATCCGGAGCATACTGGAAATTGTGGAATTATTGGAATCCAGGCTGAAAAATGGTTCCAACAAGAGTTTGAGTTGTATCAGCTAACGCCATTAACAGAGTAGGTGATGTGCTTGTGATCATCTACGACACCATCATGTGAGTTGGTAAGACTCTTCCGATCAGCTGCAACACCATTATCAGAGTCCGGTAGATTCTTCCGATCAGCTACAACACCATTATCATAGGCGGTAAGGTTCTTCTGATCAGTTTCAACAACATTATCAGAGTCGGAAAGGTTTTTCCGATCAGCTACAACAGCATTATCAGAGGCGGTAAGGTTCTTCTGATCAGCTTTTGCAGAAACTTCTATTTTGCACTCACAAGGAGCAGTAAGAATTTTATAAATGAATTTTATCAACGAGCAGAGACCACCCAAGAAGTTATGATCAATGACACCTCGTCCTTCATAAACATGAGCAAAGTCGATCAGCTTGATTTGCGCACCTGGACTTTTTCCTTCCAATGCCAGCTCTTTTTCAAAGATCACCAGAATTGAGCAAGAATATAAATGGAATATAGTTTGATCCTCAAACCATGCTTTCAGCTCCAGTAACTGTGATAAAATGCCAGTAGAGCCTCCATAAACAGTTGATGCGAAAGCAGAGTCTGGTTTTGAATCCAAATCATTCAATGTGTTAGAAGAAACAAATCTTCTCAGGACTAACTTGACTTCCTCTGTAGAGAGTTTCTGAGCAGCTTTCTTTCCAGGCTTCCAGAACCCTAATTCTTTGCTTCTATAGATTTGCAACCCCGATATCCTGAATCCTAATGGAAGGCTTGACGATTCTCGATCCTTTTTTAAGCACTTCTCAATGTATTTCTCAGATGCCTCAGGTGCCCATGTTCTTGAACCAATCTTAATGTCCATAATTGATGGATTGACACGACCTAGCGCAAGATCTTCCAAGACCAAGTGAAGCAGCAAGCCAGATCCATCAGATGCTTCTACAAGCTGAGTGCCATAAAAGGTGGGGAAAAATCTTCGAATGTGTTCCGGGATCCCACTATTAACAGGCAATGAACTATAGAAAGCAACCTCATTGGACCCTCGTTCATCACCTTGAAGAGGCTTGTAGAAGCGCCCCGATTCATCCACGAGGGGACCGAGCTTCCCCACACCCGCTTCATGTCCAGCGACTTGATGCTGAGGGACCTTAAGCATCTTCACAGAAAGTGAAGCACTTCAGAAAAAAAGAAGCGTAATTTTCTAGCGATCAAAGTCTCCGGCACACAAAGTCTTTCCTGTGAAATTGAGACCAAATTACAGCTCATATCAGCCTCTTGGGAAAGCACAAAGTTCAGCCTAAGTTAAAGAATAGGAAATCTCTGAAGTTACTAGTACTTGTGAAATCAAGTAAAATTGAATTCTACTCCAGTTTTGCTGTTTGGGTTGCAAAATCATATGATATAATATGAATTAACATTCACCATGATAATCATTATGAATTTAAGACCAAGAAGATCCTAAAAATGAAAAGAATAACAATAAAAAGATAGAAAAAAAGAACAATACAGGGGTCTCTCATACAGAGACTTAGTCGTCATGTTTTTAAACTCGAGGGTATATTTGGGGGGGGGGGGGGGGGTCACGGTCTCGTAGCTGAGTTCGGTGTTATAGCCAAGAGGAAGAAATAGTTTTTTTTCTCTCGCTTTCCTTTTTTGGTTTGCTGGGTGAACGGATGAGGTTAATTTGAACAAAGGCCAGTTTCGTGCTGATTCAGTTTACACAATAAAACAATGGAACTATCTAAAGAGTAGCAGAAGCATTTAGTTAGGATTTCTTAAGAAACCAAGTTGTTACTTGGGACGAATAATGTCACCTGCAGCTTCTGCCATGCCTGTTGTTCAAATATGAGTCCAACCACTAAGAAAAACATGAATGGCCGACGAATAACATCATTTCATGGAAACACAATTATTACTTTCATCAAGCATATTCACTTCCTTACTCTTACTTCCCCCCAATCCTATGCTTCAAAGTTCAAACTAGCTAAAGAAACTACCCGAGGAAGCTAACTTGCACAAAATGAAACCAAACATGGCACAAATTTAAGGACATAATTCATTAATACCAAACATGACACAAATTTAAGGACATACTTCATCACAAATCAAGGTTGATCATATGAGATATGATAAGTTTTCTTCTTTAACTGTTCCTATCTGTCAGTACTCAAAACTCTTTAAACAAGATGTGATCTGTAAGACAATAAACCCAACTTCTTGTTGAATGTCATTTTATTGATGAGGTGGACACTTTCCTGACTGGCATGCCGAAACTTATACAGATCACAAATGAAACAACAGAAAAGTGCCACCACATATTTTCAGGTACGTAAGAACACAGTCAGTTTACAAGTCCCGGAACGGAGCAAAAAGTACTTCTCTTCTTTTGCTAGACTTGCTTTCACCTGATCTATCACCAACAATGATTCCATTTAGCGTTCAACTACAGAGGGATGGATGGATTTAAAAACTAGTATCCACAAGAACAACCACACAATGGCATTTTCCATTTTGGATAATTCATTTCCAGGACAAACAACACATACTTAACCTCTAATAAATGCACACACCCGAGAGTTAAAAAAAATAACACCTATAACAGCACTATTGAATTCTGCAGAAAATAGTTGGTTAAGGAAAAGAACAAGACACAAGTTGAGACATAAGAGGTGCCAGCAAGCTTGATGCCACAATCTTGCGGAATAACATAAGTTTTTCACTCAAATATGTCTAGTACATTCCTTCTAATGAATATGTTTGGCATAGGTCAATCAAGTAACCTGAATCCCAAATAAGTTGGGAGTACAATATGAATTATTTGTATTCATCCAACTACATAGAATAAGTCAACATATATCAATCACATATGCATCCGTATCAAATGAGTTAAAATAAGCTAAATGAAACATCCATATCCATTTTTGCTTTACTGCACAAGTGGATTATGATAGAAAAATGTGAAAGAGGCCGAATCAAAAACATAACTCTTCATGAACAAATATGAGCACAAGCTCAAAACTCAATCATGAAAGCACTAGCCATTGTTATATTTGGTAGGGAAAAAAATAGTCATGCAATTTATCTAAATACTAACACTTGGACCATTTCTATTCTAGTAAAGGTTGCACCAAGTTTCTCTTTCCAAATAGTTGCAGAGGCAGATCCAGCACGACCTCAAATTTGGACAATACATAAATATAAAAACTTCAAAAAAAAGTCAAACGTGTACATATTTAATGGTACATCTACTGCTTTTAGATCTTGGATTGACCTCTAAAGTGATACATATGTAGATCACAGGTAAAAGATTGTAGTCACTGCGAAACAAAATGAAGCTTTAAGATTAAGCAGATTTAAGAACCTCATTTTTATCACAAACAGATTGCAAGAAACACTAAACAAAAATCCCAAATTTACCATAAGTAAGAGCAAAAAGTGGTAC
This sequence comes from Capsicum pubescens, assembly GCA_030864215.1. Taxonomy (NCBI): domain Eukaryota; kingdom Viridiplantae; phylum Streptophyta; class Magnoliopsida; order Solanales; family Solanaceae; genus Capsicum; species Capsicum pubescens. The sequence goes on along the minus strand of CM061549.1, from coordinate 112,179,156 downwards.
CAGAGTAAGTTCTTCTACAATATAAAATATACAAGTGAACTACAAAATTAGACTAGCATGTACTAGCAACAAGAAAAAACAAAGATTGAAAAATAAACCATAGAAACCAATGATTGCAACTTTATGTAAGTATTTATTTAACCTTAAATGTTAGTAAAATAGAAGTAAAATACATCAACTTTTCTTCAGCAAAAAAGCTGAATCACTGCCAAAGAATGAGAAACTATTGAAAAATAAAAAGACAAATATCAACAATCTTTACACAGAAAACGACATCGAAATTCGAAATAAATAATGCTTCAGTATTGAACAACTTTTGAATTACACAGAAAATCCAAATAATTACCCTCTTTCAACTCCTCCTCCAAACAGTCAATGTTTCCAACAGAGATTCTAATCGGGCATTTTCGGAAAGAACAAGGTTTAAATAGAAGAATGTGAAAGGATAGGCTACTGCCGCTTCATTATGTGAGGTGATGTGGAAGGTTGTACTTCAGACACGTGTTATTTGCCGAGTAGCTGCAGCAAATTGTAGTGGTGCAAGCATGCAGACAATTAAGACCCTTTGAAAGTAAAGTACTGTTCTGTAGTGTGGTAGATCCGAACTACTAAAAGGGAGTCCGCTTTTATGGCACAGATTGGGGTCTTAGTAACGGGTGGTTTAATAGAGTGTGTTACCAAAAATAATGTATGTATTATTTTTGTATATTATGGATATTTTATTTGATACATTTATTAGTTATATATTTTTTTCGTCTCAAATTATTCGTTTCAAATTTTTTAATTTGATGTTTCATTTTACTTGTCTTTTTTCATTAATCAAGAAGAGACAAAAAAAATTTCTATGCTTTAACCTTTGTATTGATTATTTTTTCTTTAAATTAAAATGTAAACGTCATTTAATAGGGTACTATGGTAAACTAGCCATGTTATTTATTATTTTTCATAATCAATGTGTCACCTCAATTTGGGACGGGTAATTTGGGACGGAGGGAGTAATTCATTGTGTGTTAAGCTATGTATTATTAATACCATCCTTTTTTATGTGTTAGTAATACAAAGCATTTCAACACATGCATTAACTTATTAAATGACAAATTTATCCTCAAAACCAAAGACTTGAAATTGGGGAAGATTGATAAACCAGGCAGAAACGACCATTTTCTTCAAATGAAACTCCTCCAAGTAGACTCCAGCGGAGGCGAAGCCGCGAAGGTGTTAATCCAAGGGTGAATAAAGACTCTCCATTGAGAAGGGAGGTTAGAAGTGAAAACATAAGAATTGATATCAAAGTCTATGCTGTTTAAAGTTACGAAAGTAGTATATATTTGGATTTATTTGATTAATTTATTATTTGATTAATTTATTAATTATGACTTATTTGATAAAACTAGATTTAGATATTCCCCAAAATATTATTTAGATGAATAACGTACAAAAATTACCAAAATATAAAGAATTAAAGCAAATAATATCTGAAAAATATAAAGAATTAAAAATAAGGATAGAAAGACTACAATATAACATAATTGTCGGAGTTAGTAAAAACTCAATAAATGCACAAAAAAAAAAGAAATATCAAATTTAGAATCAACAATAGATAGTCTAGAATATACATACCAACATGATCTATTAACAATTAAATAAAAATGAACAAAGAAGAATTTATAATAGATGAAAAAATATATGAAAACCATGAAGGATTAAAAATAAAAATAGTATTTTCTAATCTAGGAAGAAGGTATAAGAAAATAGGTGAACATTTATATTTAATGTTAGAAAAAAGAAGAATTAAAATTAGAAGATAAATTGACAGCTATGGTAAGAATAGAAAAAGAAAATGAAGAAATAGATAGAAAAAAAGAAATAGAAAAAATAAAACAACAAACTATAGAAGAAATACGAAAAATAGAAGAAACTAAAAATAGTAGGATTGCTGAATTAGAAAAAGAACTACAAATGCTAAAAGATTTGTATGAAAAAGGACAGAAAGAAAAAGAAGAAAAAGATATAGAACAAAAATTATTAAACGAGATAAATCAATTTAAAGAAAAATTAGAAATAAATACAATAGATGTTGAAGAAACAGATAATTATGATTCAGAAGATAGTGAAACATATACAGAAATCTTAACAAATACAAAAAATTTAGAAATCAATGAAAAACAAGAAGTAATTAATAAGGAAAACTTAGAAAATAAAAACACAGAAATAAATACTCTTGATAAAAAAGAAGATGAAAATATAATACCTAGAACATCAGAAATAAGAAAACCTACATATTATAAGAATAAGTTTAAAAGATATAATCTAAAGGATGAATATGACAAATGGACACCAAAACAAATAGTTAATAAAAATTATAACTTTTTAGACTTAGATTGTGTAATAGATACAGAAAAAACAATACAATTATGCATAGGATATATGAAAAATCAATTATTAGATAATAATATAAATGTAACAGATGCACCAAAATATATAGAAAGAACACTAATAGGAACAGTGAAATTATGGTTTTCAAATCTAACTGAAAATAGTAAAAGAGTATTAAGAACTGACAAACCTACAGAAGAAACATCATCAACAACTACAACTAAATTAACACCTATAGACTTATTAAAAAAATATGAAATAGCTATAAAAGACGAATTTAGCAGCATGACAACAACATAAGAAGAACAAAATGAAGAGAAAGATACAAATAGGAATTTAATGTTAAAATTATCAATATGTAATATGTGTTATATAGATGAATATACTTGCGCATTTAAAGAATATTACTATAAAGGAACATATAATACAGAAGAAAGTAAAGAAATAAGGAAATTATATTTTAGTAAATTACCTGAACCATTTAATTCAAAAATAATAAAAAGTTGGGATGAAGCAAAAATAGTAGATACTCTAGGAGCAAGAATAAAATTTTTACAACAATGGTATAGAAACCTATGTGAAAAATATAGAGAAGAAATAAAAATGAAAAAAACATTTAATACGAAATTTAGCATGTTGCAAAGATAAAATAGCACCTCAATTTGGATGCGAAGAAAGATATTATAAGAAAAAAAAAAGACATAAGAAATATAAGAAATACAAAAAATCAAAATATAAATATAAGAAACCAAGAAAAAGATATTATGTAAAAAAATTATAAACATAAAAGACCATATAGGAAAAAGAAATCTATAAAAGAATGTACTTGTTATAATTGCGGAAATTAGGACATTTAGCTAGATATTGTAAATTACCTAAAAATCCAAAAAATAAACAAATATCAGAAATAAAAATAGAAAATACAGAATATATGCAGATAGATTATATAGATTACGAATTAGAAAGTGAAGATAGTATATATGAAATTTCAGAGAATGAAACAGATAATGAAATAAATAGTGAATTAGATGAATTAAATGACTGAAGAAGATATAAGAATAAACCAAATAACTGAAGAAGATATAAAAATAATAACAAAGGAAGAATATTTAAATGAAGAAGGAACAAATCAAAAAATAATACTTGATAGTCATATATTTGATGAAATAAAAGGAAAAGAATTAGATTTAAGTGTAGAAAAAATATTTAAAATACCAACAATAAAAAACATATTTAGTAGAAGAAAAGAAGAATACTACGTAGTAAGCCAAAAAGAACATGTAATAGATTGTAGATATGTAAACGGAAGAGCTAGTATACCACTAGTAACAAAAAGAATAATTAATAAAGAAATAAACGATATAAAAAGTAAAGACCCAATAAAATATGTACACCTTGGAGGAACAGAGATATTGATAAAAGCATGTTTTAGAGAAGGAATAGATACACCAATAGAATTATACCTAGCAGATGATAGAATTATAAAACCTATAGAAAAAAAGTATAATAACTGCCATAAAAGGAAATTTAATATACCAAAAATTTAAATTTATAATAAGTGCAAATTATTCAGTAGCAATAACAGATAAAAATATAGATAAATCATTAGTATTATATTGGAAAATATCAGGAATAGAACTAACCCCAGGAAGTAAACTATTTACAACAAGATGTAAAAATCTATATGTATTAACAACAAAATATAAAATAACGGGAAAAAATAAAATTAACAAAATACAAATAGAAAGTCCTTTCGAACAATTTGTAAAAACAATTGATAATAATGATTATAGTTATAGAGACATAGATATAGAAGAAAATTTAGAAATAATAAATGATAGAATAAGTACAACAAAAAGAATAGCTTATGAAAAAACAGAATCATCAAGTTCATCAAAAAGAACAAGTTATGAAACAAGTTCAACAACTAATTTAAACCAATATTACATAACTGGAACAATAAATGAAAAAGAATATTTAATACTCTTAAATACAGGACAAAAAGAAAATTATATAGCAAGATATCTAGTAAAAAATGAGGAAATAAAATCTGACAATAATATATGCCCAGATCTACCAAGAAGCTTAATAAACACTAAAAATATAGCAGAAAGAGAAATAACAATAGGAGTTAGAAAAGTAAAAATAGAATTTGAAATAAAGGAAGAAATGCAAAAAACAGACATAATATTAGGAATAAAATGGCTAGAACAAGTAAAACCATATAATATAGAGCACACACAATTATCTATAACATATAACAGAGAGAAATTATTCTTAAGAAGAGCTTTAACATGATATGAAAATATATGTATTAATAAAGATAATAGTAGAAGGGTATTACAGTAGATATTATACGCTTATGATATATACAGGAGCAGAAGCTAATTTATGTAGATATAATTGTTTACCAGAAAGTAAATGGGATAAATTAAAAAGGAAGCTTAATTACTTATAAAGCTAAGAATGTAAAAGCACAAGTATGGGATAAAATATTAACAATAGAAGAAATCTATAATTATGAGCTAACATCAAAAGATATACTTTTAGAAATGCCATTTTTAGATAAATTATACCCACATATAATAACTAGAACGGATTGATGGTTTACAACACCATGTAAATAGAAAGTAAGAGCAAAAAGAGTTACTAATAAAATAAGAAAGAAAACTGATTGGATAGAAGGAAGTGAAAAAAACTACACAAAAATTAGAAAATATAAAAAATACTGAAGATACAATAGAACCGGTCGTATTTTCAATAAATAAAAAGGAAATAACTATATTTTCAATAAATAAGATAGAAATAATGAAGAAAAAATTAGAACAATTATATAGTGAAGATTCGTTAAAAGGATGGGAAAAACATAAAACTACTATAAAAATTGAATTAATAGATAAAAGTAGCATAATAACTCAAAAACCATTAACATACAATTTTGACGATTTAAAAGAATTTAAAATGCATATAGATGAATTATTAGAAAAACAATATATACAAAAAAGTAATAGTAAACACAATAGTCCAACATTTATAGTAAATAAATATAGTGAACAAAAAAGAGAAAAAAATAGAATGGTTATTGATTATAGAAATCTAAATGCAAAAACTATGACATATAATTACCCAATACCAAATAAGATATTAAAAATAAGACAAATACAAGGATATAATTACTTTAGTAAATTTGATTGTAAATTAGGATTTTACCATTCAAAGTTAGAAGAAGAATCTAAGGAATTAACCGCATTTACGGTACCACAAGGATTTTATGAATGAAATGTACTACAATTTGGATATAAAAATGCACCAGGTAGATATCAACATTTTATGGATAGTTATTTTAAACAATTACCTAATTGTATAGTATATATAGATGATATACTATTATATACAAAAACCAAAAAATAACATTTAAAATTATTAGAACAATTTACAGATATAATAGAAAAATCGAGAATAAGTTTAAGTGAAAAGAAAGCTGAAATTATGAAAAACGAGATAGAATTTTTAGGAATACAAATAGATAAAAGTGGAGTAAAAATGCAACAACATATAGTACAAAAAATAATAAATTCGAAAGAAGAATTAGATACAAAAAAAAAATTACAATCATTTTTGGGATTAATAAACCAAGTAAGGAAATATATACCAAAATTAGCAGAAAATCTAAAGCCTTTACAAAAAAAATTTAAAAAGGATGTAGAATATAATTATAACGAAGAAGATAAAAATCGAGTCCAGAAAATAAAAACACTTTGTAAAGAATTACCAAAATTACAATTCCAAACGAAAATAGAAAATTTATATATATAGTAGAAGCAGATGCTAGTGAATGTAGTTATGGAGGAGTACTTAAATATAGGTCCGAAAATAAAAAAATAGAACATCAGTGTAGATATTATTCAGGAACGTTTAATGAAACAGAAATAAAATGGGAAATAAATAGAAAAGAATTATGTTCATTATATAAATTTTTATTAGCATTTGAGTCATATATTGTATATAACAAGTTTATTGTACGAACAGATAATACACAGGTACGTTGGTGGCTAACAAAGAAAATACAAAATTCAGTTACAACAAAAGAGATTCGGAGACTAGTATTGAATATATTAAATTTTACATTTACAATTGAAGTAATTAGTACTAACAAAATCGTTATTGCAGATTACATATCAAGACAAAGCTACACAAACTGATATAATAGAAGATGATGCTTTAGAAAAGATATTCAAAACCCTAACTACGCTTTCAATGAAAGTGGATAGTATGGGTAATGAAATAGAAAAGCTAAAGACTAATGAAGATAAACTGAAGTCTGTAGCTACAAATCAGCTAACTCAGCAGTGTGCAGAGCTATGTCGATCGGAAGACATTAAAATTCCAGAGCTAGAAGGAGACGTTGGGACACTTCGTAAAACCCATAACGTTTATCAATCTACAATTGTAGGTATAAGCAAAGGAGTTATTGGACAAAAATACCAGAATATGAACTTAAATAAGACATTTGAAAAACCATTTACACCAAAAATACAAAAAGACCTCTTGAACATACCCCTACAAATTACCACATATCGAGATAGTCTGAACCAAGATAAAAAAGTTTATAACTATACAACCCAAAAATACATAGAAAATATTTACCGAGTACAAACTTTTCTAAACCTTAACCCCAGAGCTACAGATATCGAAGAACCCAACACAAACTATATAACCCAAAGATTACAAGGTCACAACAAGCTAATTGCACTACCAAAACCAACCCACGCTTAATAAAAACTTATTTTGATTATGGATTATTAAATAGCATATACACCCAAGATGGAGAAGAACTATCAGTTATGGAAGAATTACAAAAAATATTCAACACCTATAAAAGAGTAACCAATGGAAATCTATTTTATATAAAGTGTTATACTACACCAGCAGAGATATTATACGACGAGATAAAACCAGTTATACAAGTTGTAAAAATAGGATTAACCATCATAGAAGATATTGGCAGCAGCCAGAGCTATCCAGAATTGAGATACCTGATTTTTATGCAAACAAACGACTTATTGGACTAGCTACAATTATTCAAGAACTAGCAAACAATTATACCAATGGAAACCGAATATGAAGCTATTATTCAAGAGACCATCAGATGATTTATTCAAATTCAAAAGAACTACGACAAACAGATATGGAAGATATTAGACAATGGATAATGACATTACTTAACCCAGAAAAACAATCTACTGCAAGAGCAATTAAGAGAGAATTTATTTTAGACGGATTATTGACAAGATATTGCAAGATAATTGGACACAAATATTCAGATCATCAATGTTCGAGATGTAATGGAGAAGATAATATTATCCTAGAAGTTTGGCTAGAATAAAATAAAAATCAAGAAGATAAGCATGCCAACTGAAAAGAAGATAGAAAAGCAACAGATACAACAAAAAGATATCAACGGAAGCAATAATGGAGATAAAAGACAAACTATTAAATTGTGAAAGCGACATGTAACAAACTTTCTCAATTTTACGTAAAATCTATTGTATAAAGTTTATAAAGTCTTTAGATAGATTAGGCTTTTTGACTTTTTAATCCAAAAGTATTATGATTTTTGTCTTATAGTTAGATATTAAAGTCTTTATGTAAAGACTTTTATGTAAATTATGTCAGGGAAATAATTAGGTTAGGAAGACTTTGTAAAAAGATAGGACTAGACTTTTTTTAGTAAAGTTTTAGAAACGTGTAAAACATTAGTACGAAAAATTATGTAAATCATCCATTATAAATGAAGGCATCGAAGGCAGAAAGAAGTAAGCCTTCATGCGTTGAAGCAAAAAACTCTCTCTTGTCTACAACAAATAATTTGATTATTTAAAAAACAGGTATATTTCAATGGAAAAATCTATGGAGGAACAAAGCTTAGAATTATCAAAACTACCAGAACAGGTATATTCATTTACTATTATGAATAGCTAAATTCATAAATTCCTAACAATCGTAATATGATAAAATAAGTTCATGTTAGTTGCTTTCTAGTAGAATTATTTGAAAAATAACATGTTAAGAAGTTTATTAGCAAAGTGGAAAAGGAGAAAAATCTCTAAGAACTATGTCATCCTAAAGGTGAAACCGGTGAGGCAAGAAAGCCGTGATAGGGGAGTAACCAGAGTAGAGACGCTGTTTAAGGGAAAAGTATCCAGATTACCATGCTAATAGTGACCGAAGAATATGTTATTTAAGAATAATCTAGTATATAACAATCTAAAGTGATCATATTATGTTATGTGCATGATTGAAGGGAATATTTTGAAAAAACATCATATGAAAAATGAATACTAATTTATCTGACGAAATGGTAGATAAATTTAAAATACTCATTTTATATGTACTTAAGGATATATAAATAGTAGATATAAGAAAAATCATATTGGAAAAAATATTTGATAGATATTTTATGACTAGAATTAATTATATACCACACCTACCGAACTACTCTTATAAATACTTACATACCAAACCCACACACTAACTATGATAAATTATGTATATTTAGAATTTTGGAAAATAGATATAAAATATATACAATTTTTTAGTGAAAATATAGAAGAATTAATGAGATTAAAACAAACAACTAAAAAATATTATAATAAAATATTTAACCAATTTTAAATGATAGATAATCTTAAAATATTAATCTTATATATACTTAGAGATATAAAAATTATAGATATTAAGAGAATAATATTAGAAAAAATATTAGACTATGAAATTGAAACTATAAATTGGATAGAACAATTATACCTTGATAATTACCCAGATGGATATTATTCAGATTAAGAAATGTTGGGATATATTAGAAAAACTAGAGAAAATCAAGATAATCTAAATGAAGAAATTAATTATAGAAACCGAATTAGAAAAATAATAGAGAATCTAAAAGAAAAATTAATATGGATAGAAGAAACCCTAGAAAATTTAGGAAAAAGTAAATGTGATAGTTTATATAATTTAAAAAACTCACTACAAGAAGAACAACAAAAGATAATAAATAGCATTGAAAATCTAGAATTAGATATACATTACAGTACAATTAGGATAAATTATTATACAGAAATTTGTAAATCTACAATTACTACAGGATAAAATGATAGACCATGAATATTTAAAATATTGGAGAGAAAACATGGAAGAAATAATATTATTAGAAAAACTTATGAAAGACAATCTAATTGGATATTTTGAAACAAAAAATATAGAATATTTAGAATACCTTCAAAATAATATAGAAGAATTACAAAAACTAAGAGAAAAAAAATAAAGAATACTATAGTAAAACATTTAACCAATTACCATATAATCACCCCCAAGATATGAAAATTGATAAAACTAACATAAATAAACTCGAAATAAAAATAAAAATAAAAATATTTAGAGAAGTTAAGAAATATCCACGCACAAATAAAAATAGATCCATTGTATTTATAATAGATCTATTTTACCACACAAGTTATCCGCACCCCAGCATAGAATTTGATACCAATTGTAGGGGGGTACGGATAACTTGTGTGTATACCCTTTAGGATGAGGGATTTAAGCCTTGACTTGTCAAGTGGCAAGGACCCTCTCTGGTATTGTAGCATCCCAATTATTGACGAATACCTTGTATCTACTATTTTTATCGATAAGTTATCAGGATTTTCCCACCAAATACACAACATTCCTACCCCTGTGACATGTTAAGTACTTGAACACCTGCTCCACCACCTCCTCCGGTGAGTAATAGTACTTCCCTATCATAATGGATTGGTAGGCGGATGTTGTCATTTTTCCTAATTATCATGAGATATATGTGAAGCTTTTAATGAAAAGAAGAGTATTTTGATAAATAAACATCTATTTTATAAAAATTATGTCAATAGATATTATTTTTATTCATTAAACCAAATATTGTGTAAGAACTGATATTTGCATAACTAATACCAGCATTACTAATACTTGCATTAGTAATGCAAGAATTAATAATACATCCTATTCAATATTATTCTTATACACTCTACCAAATGACCCCTAAATTGATCATTAGTCAAACAAGTTGTTTTTATTTTTAATGATAATAATAATAATAATTTATTTTTTCTTTCTTTTTTATTTTGTTCTATTTTGGCTTTGTGAATGAAAAGCTAGCTCTCATGAAATACAGATACATAAGAATAAGTGGAACCCGAATTAAAAAAATAGTAGTCATACGTCACAGACGAGAATAGTCCCTATAATAACGATGCCAGATGCCTCAACCTCAGTCTTGCTTAGGAGGCATAATAGTGAGCTCTATCAGCAAACTGGACAACCTTCCTAGCAGGTTATGCTCCACCCTTTCCTATATTATAATTACCTCGATTTCTACCGTGACCTCTCTGATTATTACCCGACCTATCCTGTGAACAACCATTACCATTTCCATTACCCCCATCACCTCTACCAACAGGAACCACAACATTAGCCTGCTGATGATCTTGTAACCTAATCTGTCTCTAAGGACATTCTCTCTTGAAGTGTCCTACAACACCACAAGTATAACAATCTCGCTTAAGAGAAGGACTGTTGGCTGAAGAATAAGAAGCCCTTTTGGCTCCTAGTAGCTGAGGGCTACTGAACATCCCTTGAATGACCATATGTTAAAGTTGGCAGAGCTGACTGAATGAGGTAAGATGAATAAGCCTGCTGGCTATGAACCTTGGAGTAAACACCATCAAAATTACTCTTATTTTGGGACTTATAATGGTTACACGCATTTTGGGACTTTTTTGCTAACACCTTCGTCCGACCAACTTGCTTTACCCCTTCCCCCATTTCTACATAATCAGCCATACCATTAAAGGAATTTACTGCAGAAGTCATATGCATGGAAAATACCTACAAATCAGTTTCCAAGCCTTTCATAAACAACTAAATTCTTTTATGCCAATTAACTGAGTAGCATAACGAGATAAAGCATAAAACTTGGCCTCATAGGCTGCTACAAACATATTACCCTATTCAAGGGCCAAAAACTCATCCTTAGTAGGATCACGAAGAATACGGGGACTATACTGCTACAAAAATAAGGTAAAAAACTAAGCCCATGTCGATAGATGCAAAGCTAGTGACCAAAACTCCATATACGCCCTCCTGTACTACTTTCCATCACCTTACAGATGGAAATTGGCAAACTCAACCTTGTTGAAATACCCTGTACTTTTTCCTAGCTAATTTTATCTAAAAAATGTCTAGTATTATCTTCTAAATTAAATGATGGTTATTCCATGAGGAATTCTCAAGATTTTCTTTTTTTTTGTCATGGGGGAAATTCAATAAGCTTTCCATCGATATAAAATTCTCCCAAATCCGATAACCGGGTTAGAAGTTACGACTATTTCAAGTTCTCGTCATAAAACAATGCCATATAAGTCAGTGGCACACTGCGCCACAAGAGGAAATGGCATTTGGAAAATTCCAATAGGGGTTCGCAATTATGGCGCGTCACGCCAGGGCCCAAATTCAGAATTTTCCTTTTCCAGTGTCTTAGCACGATTTCCTCCGCGTTGCGCTAAAGTTTCAGGTCGCAAAAGAAGGGGAAACGCGATGGCTCCGCGTCGCGCCCTACAATATGTTTGATTAAATGCCTAGATGAAGGAAAAGTGCCTAACTAGCATGATACCATGAAATCCCCATGTATGTACAAGTTATGCCTATCACATGTTTTGATGAAATGCTTCTATAAATGTATTATGGATTATGCTATTAATTATATGTTCAAGTAAGTTATGCTTGGTCAGTTTCCTTCCATCAAGTCCTATGGGTACTCGTACCCAAAACATTAGTTGTGTGCCTAGAGCCATGCCATGTTTTCACGATACTCTCATTCAAGTTATGAATCCTTAGACTTCAGACAATCTTATGACTCAGGAAAATCTCCATGATCTCATGACCTTAGTCAGTTGTCATATATCAGTAGTATTCTGTCAGTCAACGAAGTTCAATAATTCTGCTCATGTTTAGCTCAGTAAATCATGTTCAGTGTCCATTCAGATGGGAGTAGAAGTTAGCATCGAGTGAACCCAAAAATGGGGACACACACTATCAGATGAGGGTGTGATCCTTAGCAATCATCCTTGCATTCCAGAACTATGTAGCCAGCATAGGTTGAGATATCAACACCGTCTGATGAGGGTTGATGAGGTGGATAAGTACTGTCAGATAAGGGCCCCACCGTTCTTGTAAAGGGGACACTATCAGATGAGGGTCACCCATAGCTTGTCCTTACCGGTGGAGCGGTATTGACACCCTTCTAATTGGGACCCCAACTCAGCCATAATGGCATATTAGGGGCATGTCGGTTAGATAACTACTTCCCACAGTTTCATGTTATAGAACCAGGACTGCTAGATATAGCCAATCAGTCTCAGTAATAGAACTCAGATAGTTCTTCAGATTCTAGGACTGTCAGATACAGTACAAAACTCAAATAGTTCCATCAGATTAGGGACTGTCAGATACAGTCACTCATGTTATCAGTTATATTCAGATTCAGCAATCATGTTATCACAGTATTAGTGTCAGTTGTTATGTCTCATGTATGTATTCTCACGCTCATGATAGTTAGTCAGTTATTATTATTATTCATACATATGAACCCCATGCATTCATCCTACCTCACATGCATACCAGTATATTCAAAGTACTGAGACATTTTCGCTATGGTGTCTTATACCATTGGTTTATAGACACGAGCTCCAGAGCAACAGTAGGTTCCAGATATCCGCAGACAGAGTTATAAGTGAGTCCTTATCTTTTGAGGACATGATTATTTCCCTATTATCTAATTAATTAGTTTATTAGTTGGAGTTAGTTGGGGACATGTCCCATCAACTCCTTACTCAGACAGTTCAGTCAGTTAGAGGCTTTCTATACTATTATGTTTCAGACTTCAGTATGTTCAGTTTTGTTTTAGGTATTCTATTACCCTAAACAGATGTTATATCATTTAGATCATGTTCAATATTGAATCTTATGGCCTTTCAGTTCATGTTTCCTCATTATAAAGTATTTTATGCAGTATAAAGGTACAGATATCATTCATGGGTTAGCTTATGGTCCTTCGGGGTCATGAGCACCGTGTAGCATTCCGGGTATCATATTTGGGGCGTTACAAACTTGTTATCAGAGCCTAAGGTTCAATAGAGTCCTAGGAAATCTGAAAGCCACATCTAGTAGAGTCTTGTACATAGGTGTGTTTCGCACCACATTTATGTGCAAGAGGCTATAAGATGTTTTAGGAACAATTTCGCTTCTTTCAGTATTCATGTCATGCCAGTGAGCATAATCTCAAGTCAATCTCCCAGTCTAATCTGTTTCCCCCTTTCTTCTACAGAACATGCCTCCTAAAAGAAGAAACGGAAATCAGTTAGCCCCCCAGACCGAAGATCCTTTAGGCGATCATGTTTCTCATGCGGAGTTTAAGGCCGCATTCACTACTCTTGCTCAGTTAGTTTCCGCTCAAAATGAACGGCCAACAGTCATTCCGGCCAACCCAATGGCTAATTCAGCCGTAGCTAGGATTCGAGACTTCACCCGAATGAATCCTCCATCATTCCTCAGGTCTAAGGTATATGAGAACCCTTAGGAATTCATTAATTAGGTTCAGAAGGTGACATATATCATGGGGGTGACTACTGTTGAGAGTGCTAAGCTAGATGCATATCAGTTACAGGATATAGCTCATACTTAGTTCAAACAGTAAAAGTCAGAGAGGTCAGATTATGCAGGTCCTATAGAGTGGGAGGAGTTTGTCACTGCATTCTTAGATAGATTATTTCCCCAAGAGCTTAGAGAGGCTAAGGTGCTAGAATTCATCAACCTCAGGTAGGGAAATATGATGGTGAAAGAGTATTCTCTTAAGTTTACTCAATTAGCCAGATATTCCCCTTATGTGGTTGCAGACAGCAGAGCCAAGATGAGTAAGTTTGCTTCAAGGGTAAATGATAGCATGGTAAATGAGTACAAATCTGCCATGCTGAACAGTGACATGACTTTAGCCAGGCTTATGACTTATGCTCAGAAGATAGAGGATCAAAATATTAAGTAGAGGGAGAAGCAGAATAAGAGAGAAAAGACAAGTAGTTTCAATTTCGCTCAGCCTAAATCAGAAGGAGAAAACTGTTCCCAGTTTCGTCCTAAGTCATCAGTTTCAGCCCCTTCTTCAGCCAGTGCTCTAGTTTCTAAGTTCAGGGAGGGTAACAGAGATAGAGCTCCAGGCTCTAGGTCTCAAGGCAGTGTTAGCAATACCCGAAATAATCCCCTTTGTCAGACTTATGGTACGAACCATAAGGGTGCTTACAGAGCTGGTAGCGATGTCTGTTTTGGTTGTGGCAAGCCAGGACACAGAGTCAGAGACTGCCCTCAGTTAGGTTATCAGAGTCATCTCCGCTCCTCAGCTCAGTCCAGTCACCCAAATCAGCAGGGTGCCACTACCAGTGGGCAACACCCAAATCATCTCTATGCTCTTCAGTCTCGACAAAATCAGGAAAATTCTCCTAATGTGGTTACTGGTATGTTATAGATCTTTCATGTGCATGTGTATTCTTTACTAGATTTAGGAGATTCTTTGTCTTTTATCACTCCTTATATAGTAGTCGATTTCGGAGTCAGTCCCAAAATTCTAGCAGAGCCCTTTTCAGTCTCTACCCAGTGGGTAAAACCATCATAGTCCGGTGGGTATACAAGAACTGCCCGGTTATGATATCTCAGAAAGTCACTTTAGCAGACTTAGTCAAATTAGAGATGACTAATTTTGATGTCATTCTCCGCATGGATTAGATTCATTCCTGCTATTCCACAGTCGACTACAAAAACAGATTAGTCGAGTTTCAGTTCCTAATTAAACCTGTCCTAGAGTGGAAGGGTAGTGATCCGCTTTCAAAGGTCAACTTGTTTCCTACCTTCGGGCATAGAAAATAATATCTAAAGGATGTGTCTATCATCTTGTTCGAGTTAGGGACACTAGTTTCAAAACTCCCAGTCTTGAATTAGTCCCAGTAGTGAATAAATATTCAGATGTCTTTCCCAAAGATCTTTCAGGAATTCCTTCTGAAAGGGAAATAGACTTCGGCATTGATCTTCTTCCAGATGCTCAGCCAATATCCATTCCGCCATATAGAATGGCACCAGCAGAACTCAGAGAACTGAAAGAACAATTGAAGGATCTCTTAGATAAGGGATGTATCAGGCCCAACGTTTCTCCGTGGAGAACTCTAGTATTATTCGTGCGCAAGAGAGACGGTTCTCTTAGGATGTGTGTAGACTACCGTCAACTCAATAAGGTCACAATCAAGAATAAGTATCCTCTTCCTAGAATTGATGACTTAGTTGATAAACTTCAGGGTGCCAGTTATTTCTCTATGATATATCTCTGATCCGGCTACTATCAGCTCAGAGTTAAGGAATGTGACATTCCAAAAATAGCTATCCGTATTTGGTATGTCATTTTGAATTCTTAGTTATGTCCTTTGGTCTTACCAATGCCCCAACCGCTTTCATGGACTTGATGATCCGTGTGTTCAAGAAGTACTTGGATATGTTCGTCATAATCTTCATAGATGATATTCTGGTCTATTCTCGCAGTGAACGCGATCATGCAGACCATCTCAGGACAGTACTTTAGACTCTCATAGATCATCAACTATTCACCAAATTCAGTAAGTGCGAGTTTTGGCTAAGGTCAATAACATTTCTTGGTCACAATGTTTCCGGTGTTGACATTAGAGTAGATCCTCAAAAGACCGAAGCAGTAAGAAACTGGCCTCTCCCTGTCTCTCCATCAGATATTAGGAGTTTCTTGGGTTTAACTGGCTATTATAGATGGTTTGTTAAGGGATTTTATTCTATTGCATCCCCTATGTACAGACTGACTTAGAATAAAGTCAAGTTTCAGTGGTCAGATCCTTGCGAGAAGAGTTATCAGGAGTTGAAGACTCGACTCACCTCAGCTCCAGTTCTATCTCTTCTAGATGGTTCAGATGGGTTCATAGTGTATTGTGATACATCCAGAGTAGGTTTGGATTGTGTCCTCATGCATCATGGTAAGGTCAGAGACTACGCCTCCAGAAAACTTAAACCCCATGAGAGGAATTATCCTACTCATGATCTTGAGGTAGCAGTTGTAGTCTTTGCCTTGAATTTTTGGAGGAATTATCTCTACGGAGTTCATGTAGATATCTTCACAGATCATAAGAGTCTTCAGTATGTCTTTTCTCAGAAAGATCTCAATCTTTGTCAGAGAAGGTGGTTAGAGCTCTTGAAAGATTATGACATGAGTTTCCTTTATCATCTGGGCAAGGCCAATGTAGTGACCGACACTCTCAGTAGACTATCCATGGGTAGTGTTTCTCATGTTAAGGACAGTAAGAAGAATTTAGCTCAGGAAGTCCATCATATTTCTAGACTAGGCGTTCACTTAGTCGATATAGATGAGGGTGATATATAGGTTAAGAGTAGTTTAGAATCATCTCTAGTTTTCAAGGTGAAAGAAAAGCAAGATAGAGATCCCATCCTTGTCAAGTTGAAAGAGTCAGTTCAGGATTAGAAAATAAAGGTTTTCTCCCAAGGGGGAGATAGTGTTCTTCGTTGTCAGGGTCGTCTCTGTGTTCCAGGTGTAGATGACTTAAGGCAGCTATTTCTCGCAGAAGCGCATGGTGCACACTACTCTATTCATCCAAGGGACACAAAGATGTACCACGACTTGTGGGAAATCTATTAGTGGAGTGGGATGAAGAGAGACATTGCAGAGTTTGTGGCTATGTGCTCTACATGTCAGCAGGTTAAGATAGAGCATCAGAAGCCTAGTGGGTCCATGCAGGAGTTCAGTATTCCTACTTGGAAGTGGGAAGTTGTGACCATGGACTTCCTGACGGGTTTGCCTCGAACTCGTCATCAACATGATTCAGTCTAGGTCATTCTAGATAGAATAACCAAATCCGATCATTTTCTTCCAGTTCATACCTCTTATTCAGCCAAGGATTATGCCAAACTCTACATCAGGGAGTTGGTCAGATTTCACGGTGTTCTGCTATCTATTATCTCAGACAAAGGTACCCAGTTCAACTCTTATTTCTGGAAAGCATTCCAAAAGGGTCTTGGTACCCGAGTTCATCTTAGTACAACCTTTTATCCTCATACAGATGGTCAAGAAGAAAGGACCATTCAGATGTTAGAAGATATGCTAAGGGCGTTTGTGATAACGCTCAATCTACAGCTCTCGTAGGAGTGTAAAGCGGTCGTTAGCAAATATAGAACCCAACCTGGGTTGGGTGTCGATCCCACAGGGAATAGCTTGGCCAACAAGTAAGCAAAATTACTAAACTTTTGGTACAAGTCTCGTAAAAAGGGGGGATTGTAATGTGTCACCAAAACAATTAAATAAAAGCTGAAAATAGCTAAGTAAAAGAGAAATATTGTTACGTAAGTTGTAAACAATGAGAATTGAGGCGTTGGGGTTATGTCCACCTTCTGAGGTATACGTCTCTATTGGCTATGAGTGTGTAGAATTCTGACATGCAACTACTTATAGAGAATTGTATTCGATGGTAAATCCAGGCGTCTTTCGACCTATTCGAGGATTATTTCACTTTAACTCTTTCGAGCTTAAAGCGTGTCTAACGGTACGAATTCTCCAAGAGGTTAGTCCAGTTACGACACTAGCTTTTTAGTAGGGAATTTTAGGGGGTGACCCTACTACCTTGACATTATCTCTTTTCCAGACAAATAACCTTTCTTTCGAACAAGTTAAATGTTATACTGGCGTATTCTTGCGTTTGTAACCACAAAGAATGTAGACTAAGATGAAGAGAATAATGATATAAGAAGTATACGTGTCGCGAACTCACAAACTCACAGCAATAGATAGTATCTCATACGGCTTCCATAACCCCAACAAAGAAGTTTAGTTACCCATGAATGCGAAGAAGATCACGATTGACATTGTTGTTATACCACAAGATTGAGTAATTTCGTGTAGCTGAGATGGTAGGCGTGAGGCGTGAATTCCTAGGCAAAGTAACGATTCTCTGGTTGTGGAATTTAAGAATAGAAGAGTAGAAGAAGAAAAATAGAATTAATGGAAGAATTAGAAGATGTAAGAAGATGATGTTAAAAGTAGAATGAGAGTTGTAATTCGAAGTTTTTAAAATCTCTAGCAAAATAGGGTATTTATAATACCCATATCCTAATCCTATTAGATAAATAAAATATCTAACCAAATCCTACTAGGCTAATGTAATACTTAACCCAATTGTACTAGGTTAATGTAACATTATCATAATCCAAATAAACTAATGAAATACATAACCCAATTGTACTAGGTTAATGTAACATTATCATAATTCAAATAAACTAATGAAATACATAACCCAATTGTACTAGGTTAATGTATCATTGTCCAAATCCAACTAAGTTACTGCAAATCCCCAAAGTCTTCAGAAATGCTGTTTTAGCCTGGGACAGATTTTCCATGCAGCAGTTTTGGTCCTTAGGCGTGTAAACTCCCTTCCCTTCCTTCGTGAGCTTTCTTTTGCGTCAAGTAAGCCATAAAATGCTGAATTCTGCATCATATATACCTGAAACTTTACTAATCATGTTCGTTAGCTCATTTACAGGAAAAAGGACTAAAAGTGCATGAAATATATACTTTGTTCTCAAAACTAGGCTAAAATATGGGCAAAATATATTGATATAGGCGTGTAAATTCGCCTATCATCAACACCCCACACTTGAAGCTTTGTTCGTCCTCAAACGAAATACCATGTCCTTCTAAACATCAACTTAGGGCTTCACAGCAACAACACAAAACATTTGTCAAGACAAGCACAACAATTATCAACAAAGAGTAGCTTTTCGATTATAGGTAGAAACAATTTAACCTCTAGCATAGACTCGTGATGGTGATCAACTCGCATGCAAACGTTAAGGTACAAGGAATCATATATAACTACCCAAAACTTATCAACCATGTGTGTCTCACACTATAGTACCCATAATCACTCACAAGTATAGCATATTTTTCAAACATGGGTATCAAAATGTCCTTGCTCTCACTCTCACAAAGAATTCATATGTAGCAACTGATAACCATAGGCTTGACCTTAATGTAATACTCTACTAAATGTCAGAATGCTAAGCTTAAGATCAAGTAGGTCTTTTGATGGTTGTAATGTAGGCTAAGGGACGGGTAGGACTATTTTGGCCAGTAATAGTGACTAAGTTCCTAAGCGCTTTAATACATCACTTTGTATCATTGACACTTTTTTTTTCTTTCAACCTTTCTTTCTTTTATTCTACCACCCTTGTTCTCCTCTTTTGTTTTTCAATTTTAAGCACAACTCGCTTTTCAGCTTTCTTTTCCTTTTTCTTTTCACAACATACCTCTTATGATAGCACTTTCTTTTTCATAACACATTCAAGCACCATTACAATTTATAGCATCATACTCACCCAATTTCCTCTTATGTTGTCACATGACTTTTTCACTTTAAAGCACTTAGGAGTTTGGATCAAATTACGGTCTTGAAAAAAATGGATTAGGCTTACATACAAGGTTGTCAAAGAAAATAGGCTAAAGGCTCAAAAGGGTTTAACTAGGATGATGTCCCTGGGTAGGTAAAACTGAAGGTAAACAAATATAGGTTTCCAAAGAAATGCCTAAATCATATCCTAAACTTACACTCTTATTTTCTCTTTGCATACATACCAGGCAAGTTCTAGCATCAGCCACACACATAGAATATACGATTATCTCACACACACAAGGCACATGGTCGACTTGCTTGGAAGTAATATAGACTCTCGACCCAACAAGTGAAGGAATTTAACCACATAATATCACATAATGAGTCACAACTGGAGCCTAAACATCTCAATGGTCACAATTGTAGCACATACTCTTGTTATAATCTCATGCTGCCTATCAAAATAATTTCATGCGAAGCTAGAAAAAACAACAAAAACAAAAAAAACTAAAACACGAAAAAAAAACAACAAAAAACAACAACAAAATAAACAAACATAGATGCGATAGAGAAGTATAGCATACGATACCGCCACCCCACACTTAAACGGGACACTGCCCTCAGTGTAAAATAAATAAGAAGAACCTGGTTAGTCGGACTCATCCTCTATGTCTGGGGTCATACCCCTTTCATCGGAATCATCATCAGAGTCTTCATCCTCAGAAGTTCCTCATAAGTATCCCACTTAATTCCAAGAGTGAGTCGAGGTATTTGCAGCAAAAAGGGTTCTCCTTGCTCTTTTCGGCCTCTTTTCTTGCCTTTTTGTGAAGTGGTAGCCTTATCTTTGCCTTGTCTTGCTTTGGGTGCCATTGTACCTGAGATAACTTTACCATACAATGCGTCCAAATCGTCAATTGAAATCAATCTCCTCGTTAAATACCTCTTGCACCTATTTTTGCTTAAAACCAAATGAAAACGATTAGTACGATGGGTTGCCTCCCACCAAGCGCCTTAGTTTTGGTCGTGGCACGACTCTTATTTTTGGATTTTCATTATCAAAAGCAAAACAAGTAAAAAAAGAACGATAAAACGATAAAACGATGGGTTGCCTCCCATCTAGCGCCTTTTTTATTGTCGTGGCTCGACATAGTTACCTCGAGTACTTAGACTTCGTCGAGATAGATGGTGGATCGTTTTCTGAATGGATTCAGACGATAATGAGGCTTACTTGTAGGCATGCAATCTTCTTCGAGATGACCCTTGTGTATGCCTATCCCAGGAGGGATACCAATTATATCATCAATAGTCCAACCCATAGCTCTCATGTATCTCTTCAGAGCAGAGATGAGAGCCTCTACGTGCTGTTTACTTAAATCATCCGCACTCACCGGAAGTATATTTGTACTTTCCAAGAACACATACCTTAGATAATCGGGGAGCTCTTTCGATTCTAGCATTAGTGGCTCTTCAAGGGAAGTCTTCGCTGTTGGTGATGGTTGATTCTTAAGATCATGGTCCGGTTGCTTAGGAGTATGAGAATAGGACTCTATTTCTGTTAGAGCACCCATAAGTTTTTCATAATCTTCATCGTCCTCATGCTCAACATTCAGTGGCGCAGCAGACAATGGCTCAACAGTAAGCTGTTTTTCTACATATAATGCTTTCTTATCCTCATGATGAACATCAGCTACAGAGAACACATTCATATCACTGGGCTGCTTCATTGCTTTGCATATATCAAAGCGGACCACTTCATCATTCAACCGAAATAAAAGCTCATTAGCTCTCATGTCAATAAGAACACTTCCCGTTGCAAGGAAAGGACGTCCCAAGATTATGGGTACTTCAGAATCCACCTCGCAATCCAAAATCACAAAGTCTGCAGGAAAAATGAAGGTAGACACCTTCACCAACACATCATTCAAGATACCCACAGGTCGTTTTACTGACCTATCCGCCATCACGAGCCGCATATTGGTTGGTGTAGGGTCGCCCAACCCAAAATTTCTGTAGACGGATAATGGCATCAAATTGATTCTAGCTCCCAAATCACACAATGCTTTGGCAAAATTCATAGATCCAACCGTGCAAGGAATAGTGAAAGCACCAGGGTCTGCCTTCTTCTGTACTAAGGACCTTGTGGCAATTGCACTGCAATGATGAATATTATCTGCCGGCTCATAGCTTACTGCCCACTTCTTTGTCAATAGATCCTTCATAAATTTTGCATACCCAGGCATTTGTTCTAGTGCCTCCACCAACGGAACATTAATGGTCAGCTGCTTTAACATAGTCATGAATTTGCCGAATTTTGTATCATCCGCATGCTTCTTCAATCTTTGAGGAAAAGGTGGTGGGGGATATGGAATTATTTTCTCCATGGATTTCTTCTCCTCTTTCTTCCGAATTTTGGTAGTTTCAGGCTGCAAACCGCTGGGGGTGACGTCATGCACGTCGTGGCCAGCTTCTGCGGAATCTTCTCCTTTCGCCTTGTCATCAATGTCCGCTACTTCGTCCACCACTTGCTTGCCTTTTGATGAATTTTCCAGCACCTTACCACTTCGAGTAGTAATAGCCATGCATGATCTATCATTCTTTGGATTTTGCACAGTGTTGCTAGGTAAAGTGCCAGCCTTTCTTTGATTGAGTGCTGCTGAAAGTTGGCTCAATTGCTGCTCTATTTGCTTGATTGAAGTGGAATGTGAATCAACTAATTGCTTCATAGCGGACAAATCATTTATTACCTCAGTTACTCCCGCGCTAGTTGCTTCCACTCCTTTCAATAGTTTAGCCATCATGTCTTCCATACATCCAGAACTAGATGTGGTGGTGTCACGTCTTCCAGGGGGAACATACAAACCACTCTTTTCATTGTTTTTCCTCCAACTACTTTGGTCCTTGTTTCCAGACTTATCATAATAGTTCCGACCTTGGTTTCCTTGGGCATTGCCTTGGAAACCCCCCTGATTGTTCAAGTAGTTGGCTTCCTCTTCCGAATCAGATTCGTCTCTTCCTTTTGACGCAATAGCTTTCACTTTTTCGGTCTTCCCTGATAATAAATGCTTTGTAAGAAGATCCACTTGTGTTTTCATGTGCGCCATATCTTGATCACGTTCTTCTTCTCTTCTCCTTTGGTCTGCGGTCATGCCAATATATAAAGTGGGGCTTGCTACCTCGGAATCCCTGGTATGCCAAGATCTACTTTGATTCGTCATGCGATCTAGCATATTGCTTGCTTGACCAAAGGTGAGATCCATAAAGGATCCTCCAGCTGCGTTATCCACCACTGGCTTAGTTATTGAATTCAAGGCTCTATACAATATCTCCATGAGGTGAACATTAGTCATGTGATGGTTTGGGCATCTCGCTAGCTTTGTCTTGAACCTCTCCCATATTTCATGAAGAGCTTTAGTGGGAAGCTGACGAAAGTTGCTGATTTCATCTCTCAATTGTGCCCTTTTGGAAGGCGGAAAGAATCTTTCTAGGAAAGCGTCTCTCAATTGCCTTCAATTTGTAATTGAATCAGGAGTCAGCCCATTCAACCATAGTGTTGCCTCCCCAGACAGAGACAATGGAAATAGACGTAATCGAATTGCATTCTGACCAACACCAGGATTGTCAAAAGACTTGCATGTAGAAATAAAGTTGATGAGATGCATATTCGGATCATCGCCTGCTAGTCCACCAAATAATCCCTTGAGTTGCAATAACTGAATCATGGTGCTTGTGATGTTGAACTTGGCTCCGAGCGCTAATGGTGGGGGAATAATAGCTCCTGTGGCTCCGGCTCCATCAAGATCATCATCATCATCGTCGAAAGCTGGTTGCATGGGTTGGCGATCATACCTAAACCGAGCTTGTCAACCTCTTCTATTGGCAGGTGTTGTGATTTCAGCATCATGCCTTGGGTTTAGTAATTCGTCATCACCTAAATCCTTATCGTCAGGATTTGTTGCTCGTGCAGGGTTATCAATGTTCTGCTGTTGAACCTGGGCTGCGGCAAGGGCAGCCAATCTTGCTTGTTCCTGTTGAGCAGCCATCCTTGCGATTTCAGCTTGTGCTTCCATTCTACCAATGCGTTGTGGTTCAGGATTGATTGGTAATAACGGTTGACCAGAACTTCGAGTATGGGGCATGCACTAAAATAAAAACCTGCAGTAGACAAAAACAAAAACTAAACGTAAAAGTACAAGAATCTTTGACCAAAGGGTCTAGTAATTATCACGAACTTGATTGACACTTGTATTCCCTGTCAACGACGCCAATTTTTGATAACGCTCAATCTATAGCTCTCGTAGGAGTGTAAAGCGGTCGTTAGCAAATATAGAACCCAACCTGGGTTGGGTGTCGATCCCACAGGGAATAGCTTGGCCAACAAGTAAGAAAAATTACTAAACTTTTGGTGCAAGTCTCGTAAAAAGGGGGGATTGTAATGTGTCACCAAAATAATTAAATAAAAGCTGAAAATAGCTAAGTAAAAGAGAAATATTATTACGTAAGTTGTAAACAATGAGAATTGAGGCGTTGGGGTTATGTCCACCTTCTGAGGTATACGTCTCTATTGGCTATGAGTGTGTAGAATTCTGACATGCAACTACTTATAGAGAATTGTATTCGATGGTAAATCCAGGCGTCTTTCGACCTATTCGAGGATTATTTCACTTTAACTCTTTCGAGCTTAAAGCGTTTCTAACGGTACGAATTCTCCAAGAGGTTAGTCCAGTTACGACACTAGCTTTTTAGTAGGGAATTTTAGGGGGTGACCCTACTACCTTGACATTATCTCTTTTCCAGACAAATAACCTTTCTTTCGAACAAGTTAAATGTTATACTGGCGTATTCTTGCGTTTGCAACCACAAAGAATGTAGACTAAGATGAAGAGAATAATGATATAAGCAGTATACGTGTCGCGAACTCACAAACTCACAGCAATAAATAGTATCTCATACGGCTTCCATAACCCCAATAGAGAAGTTTAGTTACCCATGAATGCGAAGGAGATCACGATTGACATTGTTGTTATACCACAAGATTGAGTAATTTCGTGTAGCTGAGATGGTAGGCGTGAGGCGTGAATTCCTAGGCAAAGTAACGATTCTCTGGTTGTGGA
Organism: Capsicum pubescens; assembly: GCA_030864215.1. Lineage (NCBI taxonomy): Eukaryota > Viridiplantae > Streptophyta > Magnoliopsida > Solanales > Solanaceae > Capsicum > Capsicum pubescens. Next base: position 112,154,126 of record CM061549.1, on the reverse strand, counting down.
ATTTAAGAATAGAAGAGTAGAAGAAGAAAAATAGAATTAATGGAAGAATTAGAAGATGTAAGAAGATGATGTTAAAAGTAGAATGAGAGTTGTAATTCGAAGTTTTTAAAATCTCTAGAAAAATAGGGTATTTATAATACCCATATACTAATCCTATTAGATAAATAAAATATCTAACCAAATCCTACTAGGCTAATGTAATACTTAACCCAATTGTACTAGGTTAATGTAACATTGTTAATGTAACATTATCATAATCCAAATAAACTAATGAAATACATAACCCAATTGTACTAGGTTAATGTATCATTGTCCAAATCCAACTAAGTTACTGCAAATCCCCAAAGTCTTCAGAAATGCTGTTTTAGCCCGGAACAGATTTTTCATGCAGCAGTTTTGGTCCTTAGTCGTGTAAACTCCCTTCCCTTCCTTCGTGAGCTTTCTTTTGCGTCAAGTAAGCCATAAAATGCTGAATTCTGCATCATTTATACCTGAAACTTTACTAATCATGTTCGTTAGCTCATTTACAGGAAAAAGGACTAAAAGTGCATGAAATATATACTTTGTTCTCAAAACTAGGCTAAAATATGGGCAAAATATATTGATATAGGCGTGTAAATTCGCCTATCATCAGTTTGCAATCGATTTCCAGAGAAGTTGGGATGACCACTTACCTTTGATTGAGTTTGCATACAACAACAACTATCATTCCAGTATTCAGATGGCTTGATTCGAAGCTCTCTATGGTAGGATATGTAGATCTCTAATTGGTTGGTTCGAAGTTAGTGAGGCGTCAGTCATAGGTCCTGACTTAGTATTCGACGCCTTAGAAAAAAGTCCAGTGGATTAGAGAAAAACTTTGGGTTGCTCAAAGCCGACAAAATTCTTATACAGATATTCGTAGAAAAGATCTAAATTTTGAGATTGGTGATCATGTCTATCTAAAGATATCTCCCATGAAGGAAGTGAAAAGATTTTGAAAGAAGGGAAAGCTCAGTCCCCGATATGTTGGTCCCTTCAAGATTCTCAGTCTCGTTGGAAAGGTAGCCTATGATCTTGAATTACCTTTAGATCTAGACTCATTTCATCCATTCTTTCATGTCTCTTTACTCAAGAAGTGCATAGGTGAACCATCAGTTGTAGTCCTTATTCATAGCATTGATGTTTAGAACACTCTCTCTTATGAAGAGATTTTAGTCGAGATCTTAGACTATTAGACTCATAGATTGAGGAACAAAGAAGTCCCTCTAGTTAAGGTCCTTTGGCAAAATCAGTCCGTCGAGGGAGCTACTTGGGAAGTAGAGGCAGACATGCATACCAAGTTTTCTCACCTCTTCTTCGCTAACTCAGATCATGCTCAAGGTAACAATTCTCCTTAATCTCACTCAGTTTCATGTTCAGTGTTCATCACAAACTTGGTATGCAGTTTCATGCTCATGTTCCCATTAGAAACTTGGTATCAAGTACCATTGCATATTCAGTCATGCACGGATGTATCAGTTCAGTTATGTAATTATGCATCAGCCATGCATTCTTATTGTGAGAAACTTAGTTCTTCAGAACACTCAGTCATCCATTCATGAATCAGTTACACATGCATTAGATATGCATGTTCAGTATTATATGTTCAACTTGTCAGTCATGTCAGTCATGAGATCATGTTCCATTTATTCATGTTCAGTATGAACGTCAGTTGTCTTTTCTCCCCTCTCAGTCAGCCGCATTCTAGGATGAATGTTCTCAAGGGGGAGATATTATAATACCCCATACGTTTTCCTAGCTAATTTTATATCAAGAATGACTAGTATTAGCTTTTAAATTGAATGATTGTTATTCCATGAGGAATTCTCAAGATTTTCCCTTTTTTCATGGGGGAAATTCAATAAACTTTCCATCGATATAAGATTTGCCCAAATCCGATAACCGGGTTAGAAGTTACGACTATTTCAAGTTTGCGTCGTAAAATAACGCCATATTAGTCAGTAGCGCACCGCGCCACAAGAGAAAATGGTATTTGGAAAATTCCATTAGGGGTCTGTGATTATGGCTCATCGCTCTAGGGACCAAATTCAGAATTGTCCTTTTTCAGTGTCTTAGCGCGATTTCCTCCACGCCGCACCAAAGTTCCAGGTCGCAAAAGAAGGGGCAACACGATGGCTCTACGTCGCGCCATCCCTCAGTTTCCCAATTATCAAATTCCAGTGACACGGCGTGATAGCACCACGTTGCGCCAGGGGTTCAGTTTGGGAAAATTTTATTAAAATTACAAGATGCGTCCAGGGTTAAAAGGGTCAATTTTCCACCCCTATTTAATCCCTTTAATACTTGATTCAGCCACTTTTCACCCAAAATAAGCTCTCTTCTTGCATAAATCTCTCAAGAACAACATAGCGCTTCACAAAATCATGAACTAAGGTATGCATAGTGTTCATTCATGGACTCCTTTCGTCCATGAAGCCCAAGAATCCCTTTTCTAAATTCATGCTTATGGATTTTCTTATGAATTTCATGATTGGTTTGCTCTTGTTCATGTGGATAAAGAGAAATTGAATTCTACTCCATGTTGGGTGATAAATTCTATGTGTGTTAAATTATTATAGATATAGATTCATGCAAACATATAACTAAACCCTTGAATGATGAAATTAGAATTGAACCATGATGTTTAATTATTGTACAATGATGTTTACATGTACCATGCCTACAGTATGTTTGATTAAATGCCTAGATGAAGGAAAAGTGTCTAACTAGCATGATACCAAGAAATCCCCATGTATGTACAAGTTATGCCTACACATGTTTTGATGAAATAATTCTATAAATGTATTATGGATTATGATGTTAATTATATGTTCAAGTAAGTCATGCTTGGTCAGTTCCCTTCCATCGAGTCCTGGGGATACTCATACCCGAAACATTAGTTGTGCGCCTAGATTCATGTCATGTTTCACGATACTCTCAGTCAAGCTATGAATCCTTAGACTTCAGACAGTCTTATGACTTAGGAAAATCTCCATGATCTCATGACCTCAGTCGGTTGTTAGACATCGGTAGTATTCCATCAGTCAACAAAGTTCAGTAATTTTGCTCATGTTCAGCTCAGTAAATCATGTTTAGTGTCCATTCAGATGGGAGTAGAAGTTAGCACTGAGTGAACCCAAGGATGGTGACACAACCTATCAGATAAGGGTGTGATCCTTAGTAGTCATCCTTGCATTCCAGAACTATGTAGCCAGCATAGATTGAGACATCAACACTGTCCGATGAGGGTTGATGAGGTGGATAAACACTGTTAGATAAGGGCCCCACCGTTCTTGTATAGGGGACACTATCAAATGAGGGTCACCCACAACTTGTCCTTACCGGTGGCGCGGTATTGACACCCTTTCAATTGGGGTTACGGATTTGACCCCAACTCAGCCATAATGGCATATTAGGGGCATGTCGGTTAGATAACTACTTTCCTCAGTTTCTTGTTACAGAATTAGGATTGTCAATTACAGTCAATCAGTCTCAGTAATAGAACTCAGATAGTTCTTCAGATTTCAGGACTGTTAGATACAGTCAACTCAGATACAGTACGGAACTTAGATAGTTACATTATATTCAGGACTGTCAGATACAGTCACTCATGTTATCAGTTATATTCAGATTTAGTAATTATGTTATCAAAGTATTAGTGTCAGTTTTTATGTCTCATGCATGTATTCTCACGCTCATGATAGTTAGTCAGTTATTATTATTGTTCATGTATATGAACCCCATGCATTCAGCCTACCTCACATGCATACCAGTACATTAAAAGTACTGACACATTTGCGCTATGGTGTCTTATACCATAGGTTCAGAGACACGAGCTCTAGAGCAACAATAGGTTCCAGATGTCTGCAGACAGAGTTAGAAGTGAGTTCTCATCTTTTGAGGACATAATTATTTATCTTTTATCTCATTAATCAGTTTATTAGTTGGAGTTAGTTGGGGACATGTCCCATCAACTCCTTACTCAAACAGTTCAGTCAGTTAGAGGCTTTCTAGACTATCATGTTTCAGACTTCAGTATGTTCAGTTTTGTTTTGAGTATTCTGTTACCCCACACAGATGTTAAATCATTCAGATCATGTTCAGTATTGAACCTTATGGCCTTTCAGTTCATGTTTCTGCATTATAAAGTATTTTATGCAGTATACAGGTACAAATATTAATCATGGGTTAGCTTATGGTCCTTCGGGGTCATGAGCACCGTGTAGTGTTTCGGGTACCAGATTCAGGGCGTTTCAATTGTACCGCTCAATAATAACCATTTTATATAGCAGTCTTAGAGATAACTAAATTAGGAGGTTTTATCTTCAAAAACTTGGTCAACATGTCATCCTCAGTCTCAGTCATGACAAGACCTGTCACAACCCCTAGCCGTGGCGGGTATCTCAAGTCCCACGTGGATTGGAGGCCACCCCCTTCACCTAACCTAGTCAACACAATAACCTCAGAGTGGGATGAATTCTGAATATATAATAAGATACAAGTTTAATTATATAAAGACATCAAAGTATAACCATAACCAATACTAATGGGTATCAACATCAATACCAATACCAATACCATTTCTGATACCACTATCGACACCGCCCATACCAATAATAGTCTGATAAAACCTTTAATTAAATCCAAAGAGTATCCGGTTGGGACATGTGCCCGACCATAGCCAAAAACCAAAGTCTAAACAAAGTCTGAAACATAGAACATATAGACCTTGAAGGAAGACTTACGAATTATGTAAGCTCACCACTTCAATGTCAACGCACGAACCAACTCGAACACCTGATCACTACGTATGAAAAAAAAGAAGTTACGCAACCTGCATTGCGTGTGGATACAACTTCTGAAGATGGTTAGCAATTGGAATACTAGCATGTAACTCAGGAATAGAGGAATAAAATAATGTCATCATTCAAAACCAAGTCAAATCATCATATCCAATCACAGGTATACATATATATATATAGTTTCGGGATAAGCAGCAAGGCATAACACGAACTTTGAAAACCTTAATCTAGGTTGTGTAGCATAACCATCATATAATAAAGCACCCAAGAGATATATGGGACCAACTCTCCCCTAGCTTGAAGAGTCCTAGTGCATGTAGCTTCACAAACCAGAGAATATCCATAATCGTATATGCCATTATGGGGGACTCGAACCTCCTGACATAGTCAAGGTGGCTTAAGAACCAATGTATACAATTTGAGGGACTCAAACCTCCCATTCATATTCAATCGAGGGACTCGAGCCTCCCGGTCATATAGATACCCACACTTGCTAGCGCCGTTTCCAGTATTAGTCCTTCAGACTCCACTTTGATGCCTGACTACACATCCCGCTTTATAGCCCAATTTAAAACATTCATTTCACATATACACATCCATTAATCCAATTACTTACCATAGGCATCTCGTTGGTATCGTCATACCAACCCCCACTTACAAGCGTACAACATGCCATAACTATTATTAATCAACCTTGGGACTCGAACCTATTGTCTAAACAAAGATATCAATTCAATTCAACATTTAGGGACTTAGAACCAATTAGACACTTAAACCACCAAGGTTACAATCCAAATCAATTTATAGCCAACAAGGACTTCACAAAATCATTTGCCAATTATCAACATTCATAGGCCAATACCTCAGTTCAAACACAATTCATATGTGACAAGATTCTTCTCATTGACATTTTCACAAACAATTTAAGGGTATACCATTATCAAACCATTATTCAAGCCAAAAACCATTAAGTCTAGGGTTAAACATAACCCCTTTCCTTAAACTATAATTCCATGCACCTACATATGCAAAACTATTATTAAAACATATATAATCATAAGTTGAAACATGAGAAAATAGTACTCAACATTATGCATTCAAACCCTCAACCATGGCTTTCAAAACCACCATTAATGAACCATAAAAATGTTTAAAATACATGATTTTTGTGAACTTACAATGAAGGAAAAGTCAAATACCTAAATTACGAAGATTCACAGAGAGAATTTGATCCTTAAGCCCTTAGATGACGACTTTGAAGAAACCCTAGCCCAATCTTTCTTGAGAGGTTTTAGAGAGAGTTTTGAGAGTGTTTGATCTTATAAAAGGCATAATAAATGACCAAAAGGTGTTAGAAGACGTGGGGTCATAAGGGCTTGGGGTAGGAAATATCCAAAGTTCCCCCATCTTAAAACTGTAAAATTCCGCCTTTGGTAAGTCAAGACATTAACTCGTCACCACAACTTATGACTCGTACCATTGAGTTATTACCAAGATAGAGAATTGGACACCACACACTGTCCAACTTATTACACTTCCTAGTTTAAATCGTCACTAGACCACATGACTCGTATGGTCTAGTCATGACCAACACAGAATGCAAATGGCTTGGAAACTGGACAACATACGGTTGAACCCTAACCACTCATCACATGATAATACGCCCGTGAGGAGTCTCTTATAATTTTAATTAAACTTAGCCAATATCACATTGAAAAACATACGACTAGGGTCCCTAGACCTATCACTACACCATATGAGTTATGGTGTGAGTAGTATGATAATCATAAGTTTCAAGACACAAGAAATTTTGCAAGTGCCAAAGTTTGGGTATTTCAGGACCTAACAACGAACGAGGAAAGATATCAATCCCCAAGGCCTCACCTATTCTAGGACAAATAAAGAAATCAGATGAACACTTAGAAACTAATAAGCAGACATAGCATGAGTGGCTCCAGTATCGGCCAATCCACTCAGAAAGGAAAACACCTACTGAAAACCATCTTAAAAGAGATAGAAAGTATTGAACCTCCAACTGATGCCACCTCTTCCTGCTCTATAATATCTTCATTCATCTTATCAACCTCCTTATAATAATCCTGCAGTAAGGGAGAAGTCACTAACCACTGATGAGGCTCATCAACTACTACTCAAGATACACTCCTGGTGGGTGTGGCTCCCCCTGTTATCCTTTGTCTACCCCTTTCATATCTTTGACCTTGAATAATTAGTTTATTAGTTGGAGCTATTGGTGTAGGGGCTGCGAATTTGGCTTGATTTTCTCAAGTAATCACCATCTGTGAATGAAAGAACAAAGTAAGTCAAAAAATAATTTTTATTACCAGATACCAATTGGAATTAAGTCGTACCATATCTGAAGAAAGAAATAATATTTTCCTAAAGTCCTATATCCTCTCATAGAAAAGTACTGATGTTTATATACCATTTTACAAGACTCTACTAGACCCATTTTGGTATAATGAGATAAAAAAACCTAAGGCTCCACTACCAACTTTGTCACAACCCAAACTCATCGTGAGTGGTACCCATCTAACTCCTAGTGGGAGAACCAATTAACTAATAAGTCAGCAATTTATGACTCATTTGTATTAATATGGTAATAAATCAAACCCTCAATGCTAATTTAAATATTTTTTAATGTTAATTTGATTTAATTTTAGGGTTGAATCCAAGAAGTGGTTGAAAAATCAAACAGAAGCAAAAAAATGGAAGATTGGAGCAAATGCAAATGGGTATTTCCAAAGCTAATAGGTGCATCATCAAAGTCCAGGGTGCATTACCAAATGGTTTGTTTCATATCCAAATACAATATTTCAGGTCAGTTCAACTTTTGACAAAATGGCAATGAAAAAAGTGATTCGGTGCATTACCAAACTGATCAACAAAGCCCATATCTATCGCCACAAGTAATAGATTCCAACCCGTAGTGTTCACATTCAATGTCAAGTTGTCAACTCTAGGGCACTTCAGCGTATCAAATTGAGCGATGACCCTTTCATCAGTCTATTTAGATGTGGTGGCAATTCTGTAATTTTGAAGATAATTTTTGCTTAAGCTATTTAAGCCTTTTTGGAGGCTTTAAACCCTATATTTTGTCATATATTGAATCTAAAGCTTGTAATTGAAACCCTAGTTGGAATCTTAGTTACATATAGCTAATTTTTTTCTTGAAATTTGGTATTTCTTTTGAAATATTTGGATTTTACGATAGATTTGAATGAGAATATAGATATATTTCATGTTTCTATTGTTATGAGTAGCTAATTTTCCAAGATCTAGGTTATGCATTATTGAGTGTTGATTAATATGTGGGTAGGGACTATTTACCTTTGGTTGAATGTTATAATTTTTGCTAAATCTCTATGTTTCAACTCAAGGATTGAGGTTCCAAACTCTATTCATGCTTAGATCTCTTGTTCTGCTTGTAAGAGAAGGAAAAAGTGGAGAGATTTAGTTAATTAAGAATCCATTGGTTCACTAACTAATTTGACGTCATTGGTTGCTTGGTATTGTACACAGGAGGGTGTTTGAAGAAACACTTATGATATTTGGTGGTAGATTGAAAGATTACCTTCAAAACTTAAGACCAAGCCTAGTCAAAACTATCAATCAAATCTAGGTGCATTTTCACTTACCCATGCTTATGAACAACTCTCAAAAGGGTGTTACCCCAAGTGATTTTATCTATCAACTACACTTTATAACATTTATTTTGACAACCCAAAGTCGAAATTGATAATTTGAACACAAAATCTTTTTGAACTAATCCTCCATTTTATTTATAGCATTTTTTAGCACTGCATGCAAACACTTAGTTATGTACAACTGTCGAAGGTGAACCTATCATCTTTATTCCCTATGAAATTAAACTCGACTTCAAGTTGGGTAAAAGTTATATTTCTAGCAATTGGATTCATCATGAGGCATATCTTGAGCATTATCAAAATGTCATTATTGCCAAGGAATGATATGTAGAATTCATTTATTATAGTATTATAAGTTTCTTTTGTTAGTCATAGTATAAAATTTACTTTGTTTTTAGTTTTTATCTTGTTTAGCTAATAATCTAAGTCAAAATAATAGATGAGTCAACATGGTGAAGACACCTCTACCTTTAATGGACAACATGAAGAAGAAGAAGATCACCTAGGGCATGCCGAAAAGGCAAGTGCAATTCACATTCCACCTTCGAAGGGTAGTTAGTATTCTATTTCACAAGTATGATGATCCACTTACTCCAAATTAAGGTTTTATTCATAGGTCAAGCTCATAAAGATGCAAAAATCTACTAGAAGAACTTTATAGATGTTTTTAACTAGTACGACATTGCTCATGCCTCACTAGAGTCTATTCGATTGAGGCTCTTTCTATTCTCATTGACAGGTGATGCAAAATTATTGTTAAAAAAATTTCCTGAGGGATATGTAATCTCTTGGGTTGAATTAATGGAAAATTTTCTAGACTGGTTCGTTCCACCATCTTTCATGCTTCACTTGTGAAAGCTACATAAGAATTAGGAGGACACCTCCATGTCAAGGGTGGAGTAACTTTAAGAGATCGATAAATTCTACTTGAGATCTTCTGAGAGTTCCACTCTCTACAAGGAATATATAAAGAGATTGTATATACTAAGATTCTAAAAAGAGAGTTTAAGAGAGGTGGTAGTGTCCTACTATTCAACTCAAGGTACAAGTTGTTTTCGAGTAAGCTCAAAACTATATAGTCATGTCCCTTCAAGGAGGTTCCATATTTTTCTAGTAGAGCTATAGAATTGGAAAATGACATAGCATCCCAATTTATGGTGAATGGTTCATGAGTTAAATATTATCATAGGATGTTACCTGAAATGAATTTCTTAAAGGTGTTTTACCTCGATGATGTACGATTGATGGAAAACAACATCATGCCACAATGATAACTAAGGCGCTTCTTGGTAAACAACCCATGTTTATATTAGTTATTTTGAATAATGTGTTTTGATTAATTCAAGTATGTGATGGAGTTTTAACATGGGAAATATGTCATAACGCCAATTGAAGAAGAAAAATTTGTGATATCATGCACAATGATCCAGGGAAGAGTCTTTAGTGATGTACCGATCCCATCAACAAATCTCTAAATACCTTCAAAAAATATATCTCCCAAACCAGATAAACTATTGAAATCGATGAAGGTAACTTACCATTCAGCGTATCTCCGAACACTTTGCGAAGGGCCAACCATCACCAAATAGGTTCACCATTTATCCCCAAGGGTTGAAAACTATTATGATTAGCGATGGCCTTAAAAATTGGTGTATCACTATTGAGTTCAGTGATGGAATTATATCACTGAAATGTGTCACATTTTAAAGAGAAAAAGGCTTGACTTTCTTTAACCCTTAACTTTTTATTGTCTTTGACTCTTGGTATTTTCAAATATTTTCCCATTTCTTGCTTCCCTCTTTTATTTCATTCTCTCTAATCATTACCCACATACACACTCACTCTTTGATAATTATCCCACCAATTTTACAAACACCACCACCACTGTTGTCGTAGTAATCGTCAGAGTTATACACTATTCTTCTCTATTTCCCCTCATTGATTTCTCTCTAAATTTTGAAGGTTAGAGTTTGATTTTAGTTTAAATCGAATGATTTTAAATACTACTCATGTTTAGTTATTGTTAGTGATGTTTAAGATTGTTCATAATGGATTTATTTTGTTGGGTTTTTTCTTGCTAAAGTTTATATTTATGGATTGAAGTTTTTGTTGAACTCATAAATTTTAATAAAGGGATTTTGTTAAATGGGAGTTAAACTATTGAAGATGGGTCCATCATGCTAATTTTTTTGTTCATAATTGCTATGGGGGTCATTTGTTATCAAAATGGGTTTTGATAATTATTGAATTCTAGTTGGTTGAATTTGAAATCAACTGATTTTGCCTACTGATATATTGGGTGACATCATAGTTAAGGAAAAAAATTATTGTATTATTGTTTAATTTGAAACCTTGGGAAGTTTGAGCGCACATGGTTATTTGGTTTGAAAGTCCATTAAAATAGCTTGAAAATGTTATCTTAGAAACAATGACTTTCGTCGATGGGTTGAGTACTTTGGCAATACAACAAATTGCATGGTGTATTTTTGAAGAACTTTTGTGTCACTAAAAGTAATAGTGGACCTGGTAATGCCTTAGAGTTTGGCGATGCTCGGGGAGTATCGCCAAACCCTTAGGTGTATCGCTAATTTCCTACTTTTCTTTGGAGACCCCTCTCCCTCTTTCTATCTTAATTGGTGATAGCCAAGATGCATTGTCTACCATTTGTAGATGCACCGATTTGTTTAGTGATGTCATTTTGAAAAATTTAATGTTTTTTTGCTAACTTTGACTGAGCCTATTGCTTTTATTATGTGCAGAGATGGTCTACCCTAAACATGTAGCTATGAAGCAACCCATTCTCCTCCTCCTACTTTAATGATTACTAAGGGCATGAAATTCAATAAATTATATCAAACTATGTAATGCTAACAAATGAAAAAAGTGCTGATTATAATGCAAGCAAAGTCTTAATGGATGAAGGAAAGCATGGAACATAGTTCCAACTGTGAGAGGTACAACCTTAGTTCCTCAGAGTAGGGGAATACTACCCCTATTTATTAGTCATTTCCTACTCTCAAGGCTGGACTACAAAAAAAGAAGAGGGTACAATAACACTCCACTGCTACAGCAAATCCCCCAACCTATCCTCAAAGGGGTCACCATATCCTTAATCGATTTAAGGCGCCCGATCAATGCACTATTATTAAGGAACAATGAATGAGTCTGCATGGATTAGAAGGAAAGTATTCGATGGTGTTATCTGCATTGAGGTTATATGAAATTTAGGTACTAATTGAACCTCTAGAACCTTATGCCAAAAATTGGATGAGATATTTTTATGAGGCATACGAGAAGATATTGTCAGCTACAAAAAAGAGGGGGCCATATAAAATAAGAGATGTTGTTAGGGCGTGTGATATGAATATGTGTTATGATGAAATGATTATAAATAAAATATATAGGATCAAAATCTAAACATTCTTTACTTCAACACTAAAGTTGGGAACCCGATGGCTAAATTATGGGGTTGGTTTGCCCATTTGCTAAGTGATAGCCCACCTCTGTGGCTTGCACCGGAGGTTCAAATTCAAAAAGGAGATATCCATTTAGAAGATTTGTATTGGTTGAGATTTATGTTACAACCCAATTTATCAGTTCATAATGATACTAACCCAACAGTCGGTCTGCCAACCCATAGTCCAAAACTGCTAGTAACAGTCTATTAGTAGAAATGAAAGAAAACAGTGGAATAAATATAATAAAAATCCCAATATATATAAAGAAACCCCAAGACCTTATAAATTTAGTACAAGATCTTCTAATACAGTAAGAGTATAAAGTGAAACACATAGTAAATAAAAGTATAAGTCATCTATGACAAAAATGTAGAATTAGTCTAATCAATAAGAGAGAGAGTAGTGATACTCTGAATACCAAGAGCTCACCCTAAATCTCAAATCCATATCCATTCTACACAAAGCATAAAGCAATGATGATAATTTGTACGATGATCTGTAGGATGCAAAACTGTAGTATGAGTACCAAACACATGGTACTCAGTAGGCATCGACCGACTGAGCTCCAATGACAATGAAAGAATAAATAATATGTAAGGTAGGAATATAATATATAGGAAAAAATATGAGAAACTAAACATGATAATTCTAATGGACCAATAAGGATAAACTTATTCGATTCTAATAGTAATTAAAGTCTAAAGTGCAATACTATATATCCCTAGTCAATATACAAGGAAGAGTAAAGAAAAAGTTATAAAATAGTAAACAAGGCCAAGATTACATATACAACATGATTAAATAAATAAGAGAGGGATATATAGTGATACCATACCTAAAACACCTTGGCTTTGGTCCCTTAGAAAATTTCCTAAGTTGGAGATTCTGGACAACATACGACTAGAAGGTACTAGTTGCATATTTGGGTACGGGTTAGGGTCCCTCTCTCATATGTTGGGCAGTGTGTTTGGGTTGGTTTCTACCCAAGGTATGACTAAGAATCATAACAATCATATGATCGTATACGAGTGGTATATTGCCAAGTCGTATGGTTTCTTAAGTATGGTCTAGATGATTCTGACCAAGGTACAACTAAGATGGGTACTACTTGTATTTTAAGATACAACTTGGTCGTGAGTGGTCATATATTAATCAGTATGGGGGTCCAAGAGGAGGTTTAGGGTACAAGTAAGGGTACCACTCATACCTTAGGGTATGAGTCAAGGAGATAAGTCATACCCATTTGCGTGTGTTTTTAGCTTTTAAATTAGGGACATTTTAGATATTTCCTACACCTAAACCTTATGACCCACGACTTATAACATTGTTTGGACCTTCATTATTCACTTGGACAAGATCAAAACATTCCAAAATACTTTTCAAAGGCTTCTCTAATAAGATCGGGGCTAGGGTTCATCAAGGAGGCCATCTAGGGGCTTGAAGACCGAGAATCTCTCAGTGAATCTTTGTGTATAAGGCATGTATCTGTCTTTTCATAATTATTTTTAACTCTCTCCTTATTATTATTTCTCAAATTTCATGTTTTTTAAACATTGATTTTGATTCTTAAATGGTGGTTTTTGAAACAAATGTTAAGGGTTTTGTTGCATAGTGATAAGTATTGTTTACTCTTGTTCAAACTTATGTCTATACTTGTTCTTGGTAATGGTTTGCACATGAGGGTGCTTGTTGATTATGGTTTAACAAATGGGTTATTAGTAACCCTAATCTTGATGATTTCTACTTTGATTTTGATATTGGTAAAGATATACCCTCAAGGTGTTTATGAAAATGTCTAACAGAAATGACTAGTCACATGTTAATGGTGTTTTGAACTAGGTCAATTGCCTAGTAAGTTGTTAAATAGTATTGTAAAGGACTTTTTGGCCATATAATGAGTTAGTTGGTAACTTTGGTGGTTTTCTTGATTAAAGGGGTTAGAGCCCCTAAGCGTGAAATGGAATTGTGTTTGAACTAAAGCTTTGTGTAAAAATATTAATGAAGAATGAATGGTTTGGTAAAGGTCTTAATGAGAACAATTTGACTTGAATAGTGATTTAAACTAAGGCATTGGTTTATTAAAGTAATAAATTGATAAATGGTTCATAATGACCTTGTGGTCATGTATGGTGTTGAATTGTAGCCTTGATGTCTTGAATTGGCTAAGTGGGTTAGAGTCCTTAAATGTTGAACTGAGTGGATGTGAATGCATGGACAAAGTGTTAGAGTCCTAATGTCGACTAGTAATGGACACGATGTCTTGTGGTTAGAGTTCACTTGCTTAAAAAGATGGCTTATGGTTAGAGTCCACTTATTTAATAAAATGTCTTGTGGTTAGAGTCCACTTGCTTAATAAGACGACTTGAGGTTAGAGTTCTATTTCTCAATATAATCGGGAAGTTCAAACTTTCTATCCTATGCAAGTGGGAGGTTAGAGTCCTCCACCTCATGTATTATGATTGGGTGCTTCGAAAAGCATGCTAAGACTTGTTCCCATTTTTGACACTTTGTGTATCTATGTATATGCCTACATACGTGCCTATGTTTATAAATATGATTTCTTGTGATGTTTTGACTTGGTTTTGAATAATGCCATTATTTTATCCTTATCCTTGAGTTACATGCTAGCGCTCCAACCGCTAATCATCTCCAGATGCTTGGTCCCCATATGACGCAGGGGCCAGACCTTTTTCTTCTCTTCCTACGTAGTGACCAGATGTTCATGCGATTCGTGTGTTGACTTTGAAGTGGTGAGATTCTATACTTTGGAAGGCATATATTTCATAGTCTTTCTATCTTATGTCATAGACTTATTTTAGACTTAGTTTTTGGCTATTATTGGGGGCATATCCTGTCATATTATAGATATCATATTTGTAGAGGTTTTGTGGATGACTGTGGACTTGGGTATGTTGGTTTAGTATGTTGCTATTACTGTATTTATTAGACACTTTCTAAGTGATGATTGTTAGTCTTGTTTTCGCTATCTTGTTATATGGTCGGAGTTCATCTGACACTTGTGGATTGATGTGATGGTTAGGTTAGGTTAATGGGGCAATCTATGATCCTTGTTGGGCTCGATATGACCATACAACAAGGCCCATTTTTAGGTCATATCAAGTTGGTATCAGAGCCTAGGTTCATGGTCAGTTGGGTGTCCACAAAGACGTGTCAAGTAGAGTCTCTTTTATGGGTGTGTAGCATGCCACACTTATAAAAAAGGGGCTACGAGACATTTAAGAATATTTCCCTTTCTTGTGGTTCTATCTTGAGATATGGAGTCTAAGGTCTTGGATTCCTTTGATTTCTATTTTCTTACCTTTCAGAACATGCCTCCAAGAAGATCTAATATTCAGGCAAACCCTTCTGTCCCGACTGAGGATAATGTGGATGGAGCCTATCCAACTTATGGAGTCCAGACTCGATATAGGGGTCTGATTCTTGATGGTCCTGGAGTTCCACTTGTTCCCTCTAGTATTCCTCCAGTTCCTCAGGCTAATATGATAAATGCTGAGTTTCGTCAGTCGATTTAGATGATTTCTCCATTGCTGGTTTCTCAGGCTGAGTGTGGTTCATCTGTTACTCCATCTTTTGAGGCCACAAGGGTTGGACGGTCATGAGGTTGAGTCTTTCGACCTTTACTGGTGTTAAGGTAGAGGAGTATCCTCAGGGTTTTCTGGATTAGATGGAAAAGATTTTTAGCATTATACATGCCATTAATATGGAAGAGGTGGAGTTTGGAGCCATAAGCTGAAGGATATGGCGTACCAATTGGACAAAGAATGGGATCAGGCAAGGGGTGATGTTTGTGAGTCATCTTTGTGGGAGGATTTCTCTAATGCATTTCTAGACTGCTTCTTTCCTCAAGAGTTAAGAAAAGCTGTAACGCCCCGAGTCTGGTACCCCAGACACTACATGGTGCTCATAATCCCAAAGGACCACATGCTAATCCTTGACTGATATCTGTAACTGAGCACTGAATAGTACACTGTAAAAATGCTGAAAACTGGCGGAAAACTTGCCATAAGGTTCAAAACCTAAAATACAATTGAAAAAAAATTTGAATACTAATACAACTGTCTGAACATCTAGTCTGAAAAAGCCTCTAAACTATCTGAACTGTGGAGTTGATGGGACAATCACCCAACTAATTCCATCTACTGAAATGCTAAATCTAATGCAATAATAAAATAAGAAACATCCTCGAATAATGAGGACTCACTTCTAAGTCTACTACTGCTGGCTGAATCTAAACTACTAAGGGTGCTCTGGATCCCGTGCTTCTGAACCTATGGTATAGACACCATAGCGTAAGAGAAAAGTATACGTTAGTATGTAGGAATATACTGGCACACTAGATGAGGTAAGGCTTAATGCAAGGGTTTACATGCATGAGAAATACTGACTAAATAATCTTAGTATACTGAATGAGGATATGTGCATGAATGCATAAAACATAACTAAAATCATAGTGACACTGAATACTGAGTTTCGCATGCTTCTTTACTAACATCTGAGCTTACTAATACTGGGATACTGAATGAATGAATCTAATGATATTGGTAACTGAGTACTGAGGTTGATATCAGTCCTATCTAGTGGGTGGTCTCTGAACTTAATGATAATTAGAATGCTTAACTGAATCTGGGATCAGTTCTATCTAGCGGGTGATCTCTGAATCTAATGATATTGTAAGTGATTTAACTGTGTCTGAGATCAGTCCTATCTAGCGGATGATCTCTGAATATACTGATAATGAAGATGATTTGACTTAGTCTGAGATTAGTCCTATCTAGTGGGCGATCTCTGAACTTAATGGTAATAAGGCTGATTGATTTAGTATGAGATCAGTCCTATCTAGCGGGTGATCTCTAAATCCACTGAATATGCTAATAGTTGACTGTATCTGACAGTCCTGAATCTGTACTACTGAGCTGAGTTCTTTTACTGAGACTGATTATGAAACTGAGACTGTGGGAAGTAGTCATCTAACTGACATGCCCAAAATATTAACTTGTGGGGTCCAACCTGTAACCCCAGATGGAAGGGTGTCAGTACTATGCCACAGGTAAAGACAACTTTTGTAGTGGAGTCAGTCCTATCGAACGGGTGACCCTTGGAATCAGTCCTATACTAACGGGTGACCCCTGAGTATGTATGTCTTATCTAGCTGGAGACATATCATACCTACGCTGGCTACGTAGTTCTAGAACTTAGGGATTTCTCCTAGGGATCTCAGTCCTTCCTAATGGGTGAGCCCCCATCCCTAGGTTCGCTCGGTGCTGAATCCTACTCCCAACTCAAAGACACTGACTGATTCTTTTTCTTAGACTGTACTAGACTGAGCTGAATCTGTTACTGATCGTACTGATTAACTGAGCTAAGATGAGTTCACTGAGTTTCGTTGACAGACAGAATACTTTTGAGTTCTGAATTGATTACTGAACTGAAGCTAGAATGCTACTGATACTGAGATTACTGAGATTTCCTAAGTTTTGGGACTGTCTGAGTTCTATTGATCGTGGCTTGATTGAGAGTATCTTGAAAACTGACACTGGCTCTAGACAAGCAGCTAATTTGTCGGGTATAAATACCCCCAGGACTCGATAACATAAATAATACAAGACAAGACAAATTATACATAACATGACAATAAACTATCATCCACGACACAATCAATGCGACATCTCGTCAATCACTTGAAGATCATAAACATGTAGATATATAGGGAATGCATACTAATATCTCATAACTCATCCTACAACGTCTTGCATCAAACACTTGGCATGCATTAAAGTGTACATAATTTGGGATTTCATGATAACATGTCACAATTCATTCACTAAGACTTTTCAACAAACACTTGGCATGCATGAACTTATACATAATTAGGGGTTTCTTGTCAACATGCTATAATGTCTCTATTTCCTTCACATAAGAATTTTATCAAACATGTGGGGAGAATGCTTGGTTATACATCAATTTCTACACCTAATTATCATGGATACATCAATCAATATGCAACTTGAAGGGGGTTTATCATGAACATCACACAATTCATCACATACTAGAATCAATACTTAAAACTTGTAGTCTAAATCATGAATTAAAACTCAACAACACATAATCATGAACCTCAATACACATAAATCATGAAATCTCATAAATACATAAGCTTTATAATTTTTGAAAAGGATTCTTGAACTTCTCGAGTGGAAGGAACCCAAGAATCAATATCTAACATACCTGGAAATCTAGATTCTTGAAGTTCTTGAAGACTCTTAAAGGAATTCTTAAGATTGCTTTTGAAACTTGGGGGCTAGGGTTTTCTGCCTTTGAGAGAGTGATTTATCTCTTCAGAGATGTGAGTAATTAATGAGATAATAGGTTTTTTAGGGTTTTAATGTCGTGTATAGGCTGATTTGGGGTTTTAAGAATTTACCAAACAACCTCTGAAATTAAATGATGGAGCATAAAAATCCCGTACATGCTGGTGTGATGCGGTGAAATCACGCCAGCTTACTGGAAACTGGACAATTGAGAAATTGGTTGGTGGCACGAAGCGATGAAAATTGTGTTGCCACCTTGGTTGCGAACTGGAAAGACACCACGACGCGGTGGAATCGCGTTAGTGCACTGGAACTTAACAACTCTGAAATTGAGCCTTGGCGAGACGTGCCATAATTGCGGAGGCTCACTGGATTTTGACGATTTCCCTTTTTTCTAACTCCGCGATGCGCTAAAGTACCAGGTGGTACACTGTCTTACTAAAATGGCTCTAACTCCTTCCCCGAGTGTCAGATTTGGGCAAATTTGGTGTCGATGGAAAGATTATTCAATTTCCCATATGATAAAAAGTCAAAATATTGAAAATACCACAGAGAATAAAAGGGTATTCATGTATGAAGCAAGGTCTTTGATGTTCTAGGGACAAATTGAATCTAGATAGAAATACGGGGTATTACAAAAGCAAAAACGGAGGAGTTTGTTAATCTGAGGCAAGGAAAAATGTTAGTCAAGGAGTATGCCTGGAAGTTTCATCAATTATCTCAGTATGATTTGGAGATAGTTTCTAGCATGAGGTATAGAATGCGTAAGATTTCTTCAAGACTCTCTCGTGAGTTGGTCCTTGAGAGTAAGGCAACTTTATTAATTAAAGACATGGATATCTCTAGATTGGTTATGTATATGCAACAAGCAGAGAAAGAGAAAAAGAAACAAGTTGAGATTGATGAGAGGCAGATCAAGAGGTCTCAGTTTTCTAAACAAAGTAGAGGCTAACAGGTAAGTGGTCCAAGAGGAAGAATTGGATGAGTCCCTACTCTTATTCTACGTCTAGTGGTCCCTAATCGAGGCCATCGGGAGACAGAAATTTTTAGAGTGGTAATACTTCTAGGGTACAAGGTACCCAGTCTCAGGTCAGTGGGGCCCAATCAATAGCAACTTACCCTTCTTATAGATTCTATGGTCAGCATCATCGTGGCCAGTATGAGAAGAGGAGGAACAAAAGTTTTAGATGTGGTCGGATTGGGCACATGTAGTGAGAGTGCCCCTATATATTGGCTTCTTGGGAAAATAGGTCCCCTATTGATACTTCACCCGCTTCTGTGCTGAAGGGTGCTGTATCTATTTCTACTTCTATTTCTGGTACCGGCACAGGCCAAAATTGGTTATATTCACTTGCTACTTTCCAGGAGTCTAAGGCATCTCCAGAGATTGTTACAGGTATGTTGAAACTTTTCTCCCATGATATGTATTGTTTACTTGATCCAGGGTCCTCTCCCCTTATGTGACCTCATTTATGGCTGTGCATTTTGGTTTTAGTCCTGAGTGTCTGTCGGTTTTTTTTTCTATTTCTACCTCGGTAGGAGGCTCTGTAGTTATTAAAAGAGCCTATAGGGGGTGTATGGTAGCTGTTGGTAGTAAAGAAACTCTGGTAGACTTGATAGAGTTGGACATGGTTTATTTTGATGTTATTCTATGTCACAAACCCATTGGAGTCATGATGGCACCTACCACATCCCACCGATAGGTAAGCCGATAAGTAACCCAGAGCTATGCCAATGGGTTACCTTGGTAAGAACGTCCAACATGGACCCTATTTATGAATACAATATATAACAACAACATTTCACAACTAAGGACAACCGATATTCAAACACAAATCCCACGACCTGATAGTATTGATACAAGAACTTCTAAACCTGACAAGAGGACTTTACAATCTCAGAATCTAAAATGTCTTAAATAATCTCAAACATTTGTTTTGAAAGAAAAAGACAAATAAGGATAGAGGGGTAAAGAGGGCAACTCGATCTCCAAGAGCTCACCCTGTCTCTGAATAGTCAACTCATACGAACTATCTCAACGGCGGCAACTAGAACTTGGGTTTGCACCAAAAAGGTACAGAAGTGTAGTATGAGTACCAAAACATGGGTACTGAGTAGGCATCATCGGCCGAATGAGCTCAAATATAATGTAAAGATGATATAAAGTAAGACAATAATCTTAAAGTCAAGGGATAGGATTTAACCTGAATCTTCTTTGATACCACTGTAACAACATCTATACTACTAAAGCAATTACATGGCATACTATTTCAATATACTCCATGATCGCCATAACAACTTAGTATCATTTTGAAAGCGTAAAGCCATATACACAATAGTAAAGCATCTACTTGCCATAATTATCATCAACCATCTTTAGAACATAAACACAAGAACTTACCATGACATCCCATACCACCGGGAAGTAAACGAAAAAGAGCACAACAAAGAACTCATCACGACGTCCCATACCACTGGAGGGTACACAAAAGAATATCAAACAAGAACTCTTCATGGCATCCCATACCAACAGAGAGTGCACTAAAAGAATGCAACCAGTACTACAATAAAACACAACTACTCCATCAATTTATCAAAAACTGTGGGTATCACAACCCCTCCATGGCTCATTATCGAAATCCACTTTCAAATGCTCATACCGTAATTCAACATAAAGAAAACAACATTTTCATAGCATAGGCATGTTGTCATTAATTCTATAATTCCTTGATAAACACCGTGAAGTCCATACTAATTAGCCTTATTTTTTCATAAATCAATAGATTACAAGTCTTATAATAAATAGTCATCAAATTGGGGGAAAACTACGAGCCACCCATATTATAGGTTATTCATCTATCATAAGGGCATTTCTTAACTAGAATCTTCATGATATGAGTTATCAATTAAGCTATCTCGACCTAACATATTAGAAGATAATTTAACTAATCATCATGCAATACTAGGTCCATTATCACTAAGCATGTCACAACCTTAAGGACTAATTTCCATATTTTAATCAATTAAAATCCACCAACTAGTTTACTAGGTTTCTAGCCTCCAATAGTAACACTATATTTTAGAAGTAACTATCTATCACATAAGCCACCTTACTAGGCAAGATTTCATAATATAACCTCTTATTCAAGTCAAGGATACATATTAGGTTAGCCCTTGATTCTATGCAAGATTATTCATACACTAAGTCTTAACTCAAGATTAGGCATAAATTTCCTCTAGTTGCTACTTTAGCATCAACAAGGGTCACACCTCTTATATAGTGATTTAGAACAAGAAATGAATAGCAATATACCAAGAGAGACCTCATGTCTCAAGAACATAGGTGGTTTACCTCGCATGACTTAACCTTATCAATATCAATGCATATAAGTAAATTTGCCCCACACGACATCATAATGTTCTTACCTCTTTCAGATTCACCGAGCATTATAATAATATCAACATATTCCTCCATATTCACCGGGCATCATCATAATATTACATATTCCTCCGGATTCACCGGGAATCATCATAATATCACATATTTCTCCAGATTCACCGGGCATCATTATAATATTATATATTCCTCCGAATTCACCGGGCATCATCATAATATCACATATTCCTCCAGATTCACCGGGCATCATTATAATATTATATATTCCTCCGAATTCACCGGGAATCATCATAATATCACATATTCCTCCGGACTCGAATTGGGCATCATCATAATATCACATATTCCTTCGGATTCATCGGGCATCATCACAATATCACTTATTCCTCCAAAATCGAATCAGGCATCATAATAATATCACATATTCCTTTGGATACAACACTATAAATCCACATGCATAGATAAACCAATAAACATACACAAAAGTTCACAATATAAAGATGTGGGGATGTAGGATACACTTGCCATTTTACTTTGGTAATGAGCTTCACACATAATATGAGCATCAACAAGAGCATGAGTATTTTCAAGACATACACCATAATCACATTTAAGAGGTTAGTTAAGTCATGATCATAAGATAATCCAATAATCGAGTACAACCATCACAACTCCTATCTATATATATAGTTTAGACAATCACTGCGTATCTAGGTCACTAAGCATTCAATTAGTTCAATCTTAAGGTGGGTCAAGTCCTACTTCTAAATCCCTAGAATGCCAAGCTCACTAACACAAGTCTAGACTCTACCCAGAATTAGGCTAAGTTATCCATACCCCACCATAAGGGCTTACCAATCCTTTCTAGGTCTATAGGGAAGGTCTATTTAAGAATCCATCCTAAGTAAACCCAACACCAAGGAAATCTTATCTAGGCATCATATAGGTTAATATACTCCTAAGGATAGAGAAGCATACCATCATGTCTACTTAGAAAAACTATAGTGTTCTCACACTAGTCTTGAGACTACAAATAAGCTAACCAAGGTCCTAGACTAAGGGTCAAATATCATACCTTACAAATCAATAGCCTATAGCAATTAATAAATACCAAGTTCATAGTTTAATCAACTATCGTCTAAATTCCCCACCTAATCTGGTAAGATATCAATAATTACATTACAAACAAGTTGAATCTAGTCTACCGGTAAGCCTAACCTACCTTAAATCTAAGAAACTCATGAACAAACGAGCTTTTTCTTTCCACTTTGAGAAGCTTCCTCTTCCACAAGCAATGATATCAACAATACAATATAAGAATTACAACAAGAATGACAATACCCATTATAGCACCATTATGCCATGGGTTTCAAATGGACACCAAAACTTGAATTGGGTTTCACCCTTGGAAAGGAGTTTCCAAGACCAACCCATAGCCTAACTATATTTAGGGAGTTAAAACCCTAAAGTAATTTGAGTCAATGACTCAATTTTGGGGCTACAATTGACCCACAATGATTTAGGGGTTTTGAGTCAAGAAACCATAAAATCAATACTAAATTAGAGAAATTCTTACCTTAGATAGTAGCAAGGATCAATCACCCAAGATGATTAAGCTCTAATTCAACCTACAACACATACTTAGAAGGTTTTACACTTTATTAGGGTTTCTAGGTTATGAGAGAGGCACACAATAACAAAAATTCATACAAGATAACACTTATATATAGGCCAACCATCCCTCTGATGGCACGATCGTGTGCCCCATGTCACTGAGGTTATGTTATTACAGTTCCACCTCTTTCACCTCAGTCGCAGCACCTTGGTGCATGCTATGCATGGTTGAATCTTGGAACTTGGTTTCGAGCTTCGATCAATGCCTCGAGATGCATTTGGGGTCCGATTCAAAAAAATGATATATGAAACCCTATAGTTTTTGACATTCCAGATACGTTGGTGAAGGTGTATTTTCTATACAAGGCTGTTTTACTAGAGTTTTTTCTTAGTGGTCCATTTGGACCAACGAAGACTTTAAATTAAGAAAAAAAGTTCTAAATCCCAAATGAACCATCAGGTAATTGAACTATCAGTCCCCGAAAGTCATTAATGACTTGGGACGGCTATGGAGAATCTCTATTAAATGAAGTAAGCAAGAATACGGATAATGACCTGAATGGTCATTACATTCTGGGAATGGATTGGTTGTACTTGTTCTATGCTTCCTTAGATTACCGAACACATAAAACCATGTTTGAATTCCCTAATAATCCAGTCATTGTATAGGAAGGGGGTTATTTAGTGCTTAAGGGGTGGTTTATCTCATATCTAAGAGTTTAAAAGTTGATATCTAAAGGGTGTTTGTATCATTTAGTCTGAGCTAAAGATTCTAGCACATAAATTCTTTCTCTAGAATCTATTCCCATAGTTAATGAGTTTTTTAAGGTCTTTCTCGATGACCTTTCTAGCATTCCTCCCGATAGGGAAGTTGATTTTGGGATTGATCTTATTTTGAACACTTATCAAATTTCTATCCCTCCTTATAGAATGGCTCCGGTAGAGTTGAAAGAGCCTAAGGAGAAATTGAAATATCTCTTAGATAAAGGTTTTATCCGCTCCTTAGGGTGATCCCGTGTTTTTTGTGCGTAAGAAGGATAGTTTAGTTTGAATGTGCATTGATTAACGTCAGTTGAAAAAGGTGACCATAAAGAATAAGTATCATCTTCCTAGGATCGATGATTTAGTTGATCAGCTTCAAGGTGTGAAGTAATTCTCTAAGATTGATCTTAGGTTGGGTTATTATTAGCTTAATATTAGGGAAGCATATATCGCTAAGACTGCCTTCAGGACCTGGTATAGTCACTATAAGTTCTAAGTTATGTCTTTTGGGTTGAACAAGGACCCTGCGGTATTCTTGGATTTGATTAATAGGGTCTTCTATTCTTTCCTGGAATGGTTTGTCATTGTGTTCATTGATGATATCTTGGTCTATTTTAAGAGTTAGGTGAATCATGTCAATCACCTCTGTGCTGTGTTGCAAACCTTAAAGGATCATTATTTGTATGCTAAGTTCTCTAAGTGTGTGTTTTGGTTGAAGAATGTGACTTTTCTTGGTCATGTTATCTCTAGTGAAAGGATCATGGTGGATCCACAAAAGGCTACGGTGGTTAAAAAGTGGCCTTTACCTTCGACCATAACTAATATTCGGAGCTTCTTAGGTCTAGTTGGTTACTATAGGAGATTTGTGGAAAGTTTTTTGATGATAGCTGACCCATTGACTAAGTTGACCCCGAAAAGGTTAAGTTCTTATAGTCGGATGTGTGTGAGTGTAGTTTTGAGAAGTTGAAAGATAAATTGACTCCGACTCCAATTTTGACCTTGCCCGAGGGTAATGATGGTTTTATTGTGTATTATGATGCTTATTGTATTGGTCTTGGTTGTGTGTTAATGCAGCATGGCAGGGTGGTGGACTATGCTTCTAGGAAATTGAATATTCATGAGAAGAACTACCCTACTCATAATTTAGAGTTGTTAGTCATGGTATTTGTGTTGAAGATTAGGAGATACTATCTCTATAGGTCTTATGTTGACATCTTTTCTGATCATAAGAGCCTACAGTATATAGTTACTCAGAAGGAGTTAAATCTCAGACAATGCAGATGGCTTGAGTTGCTAAAGGACTATACTGTAATAGCTTTTTCTAGCTTAAATTCATTCCTAGAATGTCAAGAAATATCTTCCAAAATAAATAATATATATTTCGTATAGAATTTTCCAGATTTAAACTTCCCAATGTGTGGGAAATTGAATAAGCTTTCTATCGATACCAAATTCGCCCAAATTCGATACTCGGTTGAGGAGTTAGAGCATTTTTAAATTGACAGTGTGCCTCCTGGGCACTTGGCTCATCGCGGAGGTGGGAAAAATTATAATCGTCAAATTCCAGTGGCCCTCCTTAATAGCCCCGCATCACGGGGAAACCCAATTTCCCATTTTGTAAAAAAAAAGTGGCCCAACGCGATATTAGTGCGTCGCACCAAAGGCAAAAATTAGAGTCTGAAGGGGCACCGTGATGGTGGCGCATCACGGAGTCAACCCAGTTCCCAATTTTTCTATTTCTAGTGAGCCACCATGATTGTGGTGCGTCGTGGTGGCCGGACAAATCAGAAAATATTGCTCTTTTCTAGTTCCATTTAGAAGTTTTAAAAGGGTATTTTGGTCAATTCCCAAGGCCCCAATCTATCCAAAACACAAGATTAATCATATTCGAATCACTTTGTGCTCATTATTCATCATTCTCTTCAAAAGCCAAACCCTAAAGCTCCAAAGCTTCTTCTCCAAGAAATAAAAATCCTCCATAGATTCTCCAAAAAAGCTCTAAATTGAGGATTCCCAAGGCAAGATAATCAAGAACTCAAATAGGAATCCATAATTCAAGAATCTCCATCTAATCATCAATGAAGGTATGTGGGGTTTATGAACAAGGATCTTCTTCCATCCTTGTGCCCAAAACCAAAATTTTACATTAAATTCATATAATTTTGAAAGATATTACATGAGTTTTGGATTAGGGTTCATACCAATTATTGTTGTTTGTAAAGTTATGAGTTTCTGAGATATTTTGAAGATGAATTACATGTCTATTTTCATATTTTCATGCCTATTGTAGTAAATTAAAGATTTTGAGATGAATTATCATTGTTTTCATTATCAAGCTTCATTATTATGATATTTGACATGAGTTTGACACATGGGTTATTAAACCCCAAGTTTATATGTTGAGATTTGAGAAAGATGATGCTTTAAGCATCTTATGAGTTGATTATATCAGATTTACAGTAAAGTTTTGATCTTTTGATCCTCAGATAAGTTTTGGAATCCACTTCACAGATTTATTATACATTATAGAAAGAAAAATAACTTCATTTACAGATTGATTGAGATAAATACATAATTGGTTTCATAATAAACCCTTATGCTAGTTTTAAAGTGGATTTCCAACAAGATGAGCATAACAAATAAAAAGGTAGTAGTATTTAGCACCGAGTTGGGTATGATTCCAAGGTCTCATATCTTAGAACTACGTTCCACTGTAGAATTGAGATTAAAGGGCCCATAGAAGGCTGAGATAGTGATCTTTTAAGCTGAGATTAAACTCCCTGGCAAGAGTATGAAACCTCTCCCCAATGTGAGGTTTCTTCCTTAGGAGGATGAGACATTGGACTCTATGTAGATCACATGGTTTATGTCGGTTAAAAGAACCGCCCTTGCAGAACAATTTTAACAGAACCTCCCTGCTAGTTAAAGTAAAAGATTTACAGGAAAGTTTTTTGAAAACTAAGTATAAAGACTCACAGTTTACTCAGATTATGTTTTACAGAAAGATAATAGTTACAGACTTCAGCTTTTAGATTTTAGATTTCAGAAGTGATCTCTTTCTACATATAGACAGTATGATTTATAGACAGAATGCAAGTGTAGCTTTCAGAACTAAATGTTATGACTCATTATATTTATAAAGTATGATTGATTTATTATTCATGATCTCAGTATTTCAGATATTCTAGCTTATGTGAGTCATTTACATGTAGCATATATTGTTTTATAAATTATGATGATGATATAATGTTTTACTTATGTATTTCACCCCCATATACTCAGTACATCCTCATAGTACTGATCCACATATATGTCTATGTGCAACATTGTCTCATAATGTAGGTTCAGGTGCTCAGTATCAGTAGTATGAGTAGTCCAAGCATCTCTATCTACATCCTACAGTTGGTAAGTCCTCATAGTTCGGGTACTTGTTCACTCAGATTTTATTGCTTATCAATTTACATAATTTAGTATTCTTTTTTTAGACAATTCGAGTTAGCTGGGGGTTTGTCCTAGTGACTCTCTAGATATTAGTTGTAGAGGCTTTTCATACTACTAGTTGTGCTTCAACTTATTCAGTATTGATGTTTCATATATTATGTTTAGATTATTCTTTATTATTTCAGACAGTTTCCGCATTCAGTATGACTTTCATGTCTATATTACCTTAATTATGAGATTTATATCTAGTAGAAGGCTGACAGGGTTAGCTTAAGGCTACTATAGTCTTGAGCACTGTGTGATATCTTCGGATCAGATTTCGAGGCATTAAAAACTTGGTATTAAAGCCTATGGTTTTTAAGAGTCCTAGGATGTCAGGCTAGCCGCATTACATAGAGTCTTTATCATGGGTGTGAAGCATGCCACATTTATGGACAAGAGGCTACGGATTGTACTTAGGAAATCATCTCTTTCATTCATGATCTATCGTTCTTACAATATCTCTATCTTCTTTTAACTCATGCTCTTATATGAAAGTTGAATATGCCTCCTCGTCGAGCTAATGCCCACAGAAATGGTAACCAGCTACCCCAGCCTGCAAATCCTTTGAATGAGAATGTATCCCATACTGAGTTTAGGGAAACCTTTTAGACATTGGCCCAAGCTGTGACTGCTAATGTTCAGGGCAAACATCAAAATCAGGTTGCAGTCCTACTTAAGCAAAATGGGGATTTAGTAGCAGCTAGAATCAGAGACTTCATAAGGATGAATCTGCCAGAGTTCTTTGGGTTGAAATTAGGTGAGGACCCACAGTTTTATCTATATGAGGTGAAAAAGATCACCCATATTATTCATATTTCTGAGGAGGAGAGTGTAGAGTTAGCATCCTATAGATTGAAGGATGTAACGTATGATTGGATAGTGATGTGGAAGAATGATAGAGGTGAGAATGATGTTCCTATGAGTTGGCAGGTATTTAAGGATGCTTTTCTAGACAGGTTCTTCCCACGTGAGATGAGGAAAGCTAAGACAGAGGAGTTTGTGAATTTGAGACAAGGCTCGATGACAGTGAAAGAGTACTTCCTTAAGTTTGATTAGTTGTCTAAGTATGCCCCTGATACGATGGCTGATCCCAGGGCTAGTATGAGTAAGTTTGTTACTGGAGTGTCTAGCTTAGTAGTTAAGGAGTATAGGACTACCATGCTTATTGGAGACATGGATCTTTCTAGATTGATGATGCATGCTCAGTAGAGTGAGGCAGAGAAGTTGCAGAAGAGAGATAGAAATAATAAGAGGGCTATGATAGGATAGTTTAAGTATGGTCAGAATAAGTCTCAAAGAGGAAATCATTCACAGTTTTAGAATTATTCATCTATGCCAGCACTATCTCATCTAGTGCTCCCACTCCCAGAGATAGGCAGGAGTAACAGGTTAAGTCTTCTATGTCCAGATCTCAGAATTGTGTAAGTGGAAGACCTCATTATCCTCCTTGTGCTAAGTATGGTAGGAATAATCTCGGTGAGTGCTTGGATGGACAGAAGGGTTGTTTTGGTTATGGAAAGTCTGGTCATGGAATTAGAGATTTTCCATATGCTAAGTAGGGAAATAGAGATAGCCGTACCTAGACTAAGACTACTAGTGCAACAGCTCCTGTAGGTCGCCCAGTCTCTCCTCATGGCGCATCATCCAGTTCCAGTGGTGGTCAGTGCCAGTATTAGTGTTATGCTTTACCATCCCATCAGGAGTGGGAGGATTCACTAGATGTTGTTACTAGTATTATTCGTATCTTTCACATTGATGTTTATGTATTGTTAGACCTTGGGTCAAGTTTCTCTTTTATGACCCCGTTAGTTGCAGTAAATTTTGAGATAAGTTCTGAAAATATCCCTGAGCCTTTCTTGGTGTCTACCCTAGTGGGTGAGTTAGTTGTTGCTAAATAGATCTATAGAAAGTGTCCTGTCACTGTCCTTCATAAAGTCATGTTCGCAGACCTAATAGAGTTAGATATAGTTGACTTTGATCTTATTCTTGGTATGGATTGGCTCCATTCTTGTTATGCCTTTATAGATTGTCGCACCCGAGTGGTGAAGTTTCAGTTTCTAGATGAGCCAGTTTTTTAGTGGTCAGGTAATTCAGTGTCTCCCAAAAGTTATTTCATATCTTATCTTAAAGCTCGAAAGTTGATCTCCAAAGGGTGTATCTATCATTTTGTTCGAGTTAAAGACACTAAGTCTGAGACTCCAACAGTTTAGTCAATCAGTGTAGTTAATGAGTTTCCAGATGTCTTTCCCGAAGATTTTCTGGGGGTACCTCCCGATAGGGAAATAGAATTCAGTATTGACCTTCTTCCAGATACTCAGCCTATTTCTATACCTCCATATCATATAGCTCCTGTCGAGCTTAAAGAGTTGAAAGATCAACTCAAGGATCTTTTAGATAAGGGTTTCATAAGGCCTAGTGTTTCTCCATATGGCGCTCCTATTTTATTTGTGTGAAAGAAAGATGGTTCTTAGCGTATGTGCATTGACTATCGTCAGTTGAATAAAGTTACAGTAAAAAAAAATACCCTCTTCCTAGAATTAATGACTTATTTGATGAACTCCAAGGTGCCAGTTATTTCTCAAAGATAGACCTTAGATTCGACTATCATTAGCTTAAAGTAATGGAATACGACATTCCAAAGATAGCTTTCAGAACCCGTTATGGTTATTTTGAGTTTCTAGTCATGACCTTCGGACTAACAAATGCCCCATCAGCCTTCATGGATTTGATGAACAGAGTGTTCAAATAATATATGGATATGTTTGTCATAGTCTTTATCGATGATATTCTTGTCTACTCTCGTAGTGAGGATGATCATACATACCATCTTAGAATTGTGTTACAGACCCTTAGAGATCAACAGTTGTTAACCAAGTTCAGCAAGTGTGAATTTTGGGTAAGGTCAGTAGCTTTCCTTGGTCATATCGTTTCTAGTAAAGGTATTAGAGTTGATCCCCAAAAGACAGAAGCCATAAAAAAAATTAGGCTAGACCTATTTCCCCATTAGACATTAGGAGTTTCTTGGGTCTAGCTGGTTATTACAGATGTTTTGTTGAGGGTTTCTCATCTATTGCATCTCCTATGTCTAGATTGACCAAAAAAAAGTTAAGTTTCAGTGGTCAGATTCCTGCGAGAAGAGTTTTCAGGAGTTGAAGAATTGACTCACTTCAATCCCAATTTCAGTATTGCCTGATGGTACAAATGGTTTTGTGGTTTATTATGATGCCTTCAGAGTTGGTTTGGGTTATGTTTTGATGCAGAGAGGTAAGGTCATAGCCTATGCCTCTATACAGCTTAAGCCCCATGAAAAGAATTACCCAACCCATGATCTTGAGTTAGCTGCTGTTGTGTTTGCTTTGAAAATCTAGAGATATTATTTGTATGGAGTGCATGTTGATGTGTTCACGAATCACAAAAGCTTGTAGTTTGTGTTTACCCAAAGGGAGTTGAATCTTTGGCAGGAGAGATGGTTAGAATTATTGAAAGATTATGATATGAGTGTGTTGATCATCAGATTCATAGACTAAGGAATAAAGAAGTTCCCTTGGTCAAAGTATTGTGGCGAAATCAGTTCGTTGAGGGTGCTACTTGGGAAGCAGAAGCAGATATGCGTACAAAGTATCCACATCTCTTCTCCACGAACTCAGATTCAGTCGAAGGTAATAGCTTTACTTCATTCAGTTCTTTTCCAATTTTAGATTCAGCTCTATAGTTATCTTCATGAGAATTCATGCACTCTCAGATTAGTTCAGTAGCTCATTTTAATTGAGATTTAGTTATTCTGTTTATTTAAGTTGTGCATGATATCTTATTGCCATAGATTCCTCAGTATTTTCAGCTTATCTAGACACATTTGAGGATGAATGTTCCCAAGGTGGAGATATTGTAATACCCTAAACTTTTCCTAGCTTAAATTCATTCCTAGAATGTCAAGAAATAGAATTCAAATGAAGAATATTTATTTCTCGCTAAATTTTCCAGATTATACTACCCATTATGTGGGAAATTGAATAAGTTTTCCATCGATACCAAATTCGCCCAAATTCGATACTCGGTTGAGGAGTTAGAGCATTATTAAGTTGATAGTGTGCCACCTGGGCACTTGGCGCTTCGCGGAGGTGGGAAAAATGATAATCGTCAAATTCCAATGGCCCTCCGCGATAGCCTCACATCACGGAGAAGCCTAATTTCCCATTTTTCAAAAACCACTGGCCGCCCAATATGATATTGACGCGTCGCGCCAAAGGCAAAAATAGCAGTCCAAAGGGGCACCGCGATGGTGGCGCATCGCGGAGTAAGCCTAGTTCCCAATTGTCCTATTTCCAGTGAGCCCCCGCGATTGTGGTGCGTCGTGGTGGCCAGCCAAATCGAAAAATATTTCTCTTTTCTAGTTCCGTTTAGAAGTTTAAAAAAAGGGTATTTTGGTCAATTCCCAAGGCCCCAATCTGTCCAAAACAAAAGAATAATCATATTCAAATCACTTTGTGCTCATTATTCATCATTCTCTTCAAAAGCATAACCCTAAAGATCCAAAGCATCGTCTCTAAGTAATCAAAATCCTCCATAGATTCTCCAAAAAAGCTCTAAATTGAGGATTCCTAAGGCAAGATAATCAGGAACTCATCCCCAAGAACTCAAATAGGAATCCATAATTCAAGAATCTCCATCTAATCATCAATCAAGGTATGTGGGGTTTATGAACAAGGATCTTCTTCCATCCTTGTTCCCAAAACAAAGCTTTTACATTAAATTCATATGATTTTGAATGATATTACATGAGTTTTGAATTAGGGTTTATACCCATTATTGCTATTTGTAAAGTTATGAGTTTCTGAGATATTTTGAAGATGAATTCCATGTCTATTTTCATATTTTCATGCCTATTGCAGTAAATTATAGATTTTGAGATGAATAATCATTGTTTTCATTATCAAGCATCATTATTTTGTTGTTTTGACATGAGTTTGATACATGGGTTATTAAGCCCCAAGTTTATATGTTCATATTTTGAGGAAGATGATGCTTTAAGCATCTTATGAGCTGATTATATCAGATTTACAATAAAGTTATGATACTTTGATCCTCAGATAAGTTTTTGAATCCACTTTGCAGATTTATTACAGATTACAGAAAGCAAAATAACTTCATTTATAGATTGATTTAGATAAATGCATAATTGGTTTCATAGTAAACCCTTATGCTAGTTTTAAAGTGGATTTTCAGCAAGATGAGTGTAGCAAATAAAAAGGTAGTAGAATTTAGCAATGAGTTGGGTATGATTCCAAGGTCTCATACCCCAGAACTATGTGCCATCATAGATTTGAGATTAAAGGGCCCATAGTGGGCTGAGATAGTAATCACTTAAGCAGAGGTTATACTCCCTGGCAAGAGTATGACACCTCTCCCTAATTTGAGGTTTCTTCCTTAGGAGGATGAGACATTAGACTTAATATAGATCGCATGATTTATGTCGGTTAGAAGAAACTTCCTTGCAGAACAGTTTTTAAAAGAACCTCCCTGCTAGTTAAAGTAAAAGATTTACAGAAAAACTTTTAGAAAACTAAGTGTAAAGGCTCAACATTTACCCAGATTATGCTTTATAGAAAGGTAACAGTTACAGACTTTAGCTTTTAGATTTCAGAAGTGAGCTTTTTCTACACTTAGATAGTATGATTTATAGATATAATACAAGTATAGCTTTCAGAAATAAATTTTATGACTCACTAAATTTATAAAGTATGATTGATTTATTATTCATGATCTCAGTATTTCAGATATTCCAGCTTATGTGAGTCATTTACATTTAACATGCATTTTTTTATAAATTATGATGATGAGATGATGTTTTACTTATGCATTTCACCCCATATACTCAGTACATCCTCAAAGTACTGATCCACATATATGTCTATGTGCTACATTGTCTCATAATGTAGGTTCAGGTGCTTGGTATCAGCATCCTGAGTAGTCCGAGCATCTCTATCTACATCCTATAGTTGGTGAGTCCTCATAGTCTGGGGACTTGTTCACTCAGATTTTATAGCTTATCAGTTTAAATGATTTAGTATTCTTTTCAGACAGTTCGACGTGGCCTAGACCTTCGATTCTAACTGATATTCAGAGCTTCTTAGGTCTAGCCGGTTACTATAGGAGATTCATGGTATGTATTTTTATGATAGCTTCCCCATTGACTAAGTTGACCCCGAAAAAGGTCAAGTTCTTATGGACGGATGTGTGTGAGGGTAGTTTTGAGAAGTTGAAAGATAAATTGACTTCGGCTCCAGTTTTGACCTTGCCCGAGGGTAATGATGTTTTATTGTGTATTGTGATGCTTCTTGTATTGGTCTTCGTTGTGTGTTGATGTAGCATGGTAGGGTGGTGGTCTATGCTTCTAGGCAATTGAATATTCATGAGAAGAACTACCCTACTCATGATTTGGAGTTGTTAGTCATGGTATTTGTGTTGAAGATTTGGTGATACTATCTCTATAGGTCTCATGTTGACATCTTTTCTGATCATAAGAGACTACGGTATATGTTTACTTAGAAGGAGTTGAATCTCAGACCATGCAGATTGCTTGAGTTGCTAAAGGACTTAATATGAGTCTCTATTACCATCTAGGTAAAGCTAACATAGTTGCTGATGCTCTTAGCAGGTTGTCCATGGGGATTTTAGCTCATGTGTATGAGGATAAGTGGGAGTTGGTGAAAGACATTCATCGTTTGGCTAATCTTGGAGTTCATCTCTATAATACCCCGCACTTATCCTAGCTTAAATTTGTTCCTCAAATGTCAAGAAATAGCTTCCAAAATGAAGAATCTATATTTCATATGGAATTTTCTAGATTTAAAATTTCCATTGTGTGGGAAATTAAATAAGCTTTCCATCGATACCAAATTCTCCCAAATCCGATACTCGGTGGAGGAGTTAGAGCATTTTTAAGTTGACAGTGTGCCACCTGGGCACTTGGCGCATCGCGGAGGTGGGCAAAATGATAATCGCAAATTCCAGTGGCCCTCCGCAATAACCCCTCATCACGGATAAGCCCAATTTCCCATCCGGTGGCCCAATGCGATATTGGCGCATTGCGCTAAAGTTCAAAATGGCAGTCCAAATGGGCACCGCGATGGTGGAGCATCCCGGAGTCAACCTAGTTCCCAGTTGTCCTATTTCCAGTGAGCCACCATGATTGTGGCGCGTCGCTGTGGCCATCCAAATCAGAAAATATTGCTTTTTTCTAGTTCCGTTTAGCAGTTTAAAAAGGGTATTTTGGTCAATTCCTAAGACCCCAATCCATCCAAAACACAAGATTAATCATATTCAAATCACTTTGTGCTCATTATTCATCATTCTCTTCAATAGAAAAACCCTAAAGCTCCAAAGCTTCTTCTCCAAGAAATAAAAATCCTCCATAGATTCTCTAAGAAATCTCTAAATTGAGGATTCCCAAGGCAAGATAATCACGAACTCATCCCTAAGAATTCAAATAGGAATCCATAATTCAAGAATCTCCATCTAATCATCAATCAAGGTATGAGGGGTTTATGAACATGGATCTTCTTTCATCCTTGTGCCCATAGAGGGAATTTTACCTTGCTCTTGCCTATTTCGTGGCATGGGAGCACTAGCTGATGAAGGGGCTGACATAGATGAACAACTCTAAAACTGTGGATGGTTCCCTCCATGGGACCTAGTCTGACCATACTCATGCTGCTCGGATCTAGCCCTCTTGTTTCCCCTTACTCTATCTATCTCCCATATCTTGTCTTCCTCTATCTACTGTGCATGCATTATCAGTCAGAAAAAATTCATATCCCTGTTGAGCATAACATTCCTACACTTTTTCAACACAAAACCAGACACACCTATCACGAACTTGGTCATACTAGTTTGGGTGTTAGCAATCAAATTGGAAACATACTTGGCTAACTGGTTGAACTTCAAGAAGTACTCCTTAACAGTCATGGAGCCCTGTCTCAAGTTCATAAACTCCTCTATCTTGGCTTCCCTCATCTCTAACGGGAAGAACTTGTCCAAGAATGCATCCTGGAACACCTGCTAAGTAATAGGGGCAACATCTTCCCCTCTATTCTTCCTCTATGCAACAACCCAGTCATAAGTAATGCCTTTTAGACAATAAGATGCCAGCTCTACACTCTCTTCCTTAGAAATATGCATGACTTGGGTGATCTTCCTCACCTCCTCAAGATATAACTGCGGTTCCTCACTAGCATTAGACCTATAAAACTCAGGCAGATTCATTCGTATGAAATCACGGATCCTAGCAGCAGCTAAGTCATCTCCCTGCTAATGCGAAACTTTAACCTGGTTATTGTGCTGGACATTTGCGGTGAATGATTGGGCTAACGCCTGAAAGGCCGCCCGAAACTCAGCATGAAACACAGTCTCATTTAAGGGATCAATAGGCTGAGGTTGCTCATTATTGTTTCTACGGGCATTCGCTCTTCGGGGAGGTATTTTTTGGAATAATAGAGCATGAATTAATATCTAAGAGAGACAACTGTAAGCACGATAGATTCTAAATGAAAGAGATGACTTTTTCCTAAAACGTCTTATAGCCTCTTGCTCATAGATGTGGAGCGCTACACACCGATGATCAAGACTCTACTTAATGCAGCTTGTCAGACTCCCTAGGACTCCTTAAAACTTAGGCTCTGATACCAAGATTATAATGCCCCAAAATCTCATCCTGAGACGTCACACGGTGCTTAAGGCTACAAGTAGCCCTAAGCTAACCCTTTAAGCCTGTTACTACTTCTAACACTTGCTTTAGGATAAATAAGCTAAACAATGATACTTTATTGGGTCAACTATAATCCGAAATAACTCGAAATAATGTCTAAATAGAAAAAACATTAATAATTTGGAACATAACTTCAACTGACAGTCTAGTTTGACAAAGCCTCTACTACTCAAACTAGAGAGCCATTGGGACAGACCCCCAACTGAATGATTATGACCTGAAAGAAAAACTCAAAACACTGCAAAAATGGAAAAGCTGCAAATATAGGTCCTCGAACCATGAGGACTCACCAACTGTGGAATGTAGATAAAGGAACTCAAAAATCACGGTCACTGCTGAGACTGATCACCTGAACCTACATTATGAGACAATGTAGCACACAAACGTATATGTGGATCAGCACTTTGGGAATGTACTGAGTATACGAGGGTGTATGCATTTACATAAAACAATATTAATACTCTTTAATAAAATCATGCATGCAAATAGGAATGACTCACATGGCTTGAATAAGTCTAAAATATAAAACTCATAAATCATAAATAGTGAAACACGTAACACAAATCTTGTGAGTCATTATACTTAGCATTAAAATATACACTCTCCTCTTATTCTCAGTACTTGAAGGCTAAAGAAAGCTTTAAACAATACTTTTAAACTCATGCTTTCTTCTTATGGAGAGTAAAACTTCTTTAAAACTTAAGGACTTAGAACTTTTAGGAACTTTTAACACTTGGGAACTCTGAAACACTTTGACTTGGGAGTTTCTTCTAACCGACATAAACCATGTGAGCTACATGGAGTCCAATGTCTTTCCCACATCGGGGAGAGCTGTTCTACCCTTGCCATCAGAATAGAACCTTAACTTTAGTGATCACTATCTCGACCTTAGGCCCATAAATCTCAATCCTACGTGGCACGTAGTTCTGGGGTATAAAACCTTGGAATCATACCCAACACGGTGCTAAATACTACTCCCATACTCAGCTCAAAACTTTTAGGAAATCCGCCTCAAAATAACTCAAGGGTTTTAATGAAGACCAAAATATATTCCTCTTTTCTTTAAATCATAATCAAATATGGATTCCTATCTTAGCTTAGACCCAAGGGGTCAAATCTTTAACTAATATCTGAAAATAGCTTAGTTATGGGGTACTCATAACCCAAAAATTCTTGAACAATAAATCTCAAAATAGGGGTCTATTGACTCAAATAGTAAATCTCAAGTCAACATCTCAAAATTCATGCTTAAGAATGCAATTACTGATAAGGTATCTTGAAATCCGTAAGTTTCATCAATAAGCATAGAAAGATATGCAAAATCATGCTATTTGACTTTCAATTCATGGGAAGTATCAAAACCTTACAACTAATAATAATGGGTGAAAAATCCTAACTCAATTTCATGTAAGATCTCATAAATTGCAGAAAACTTGTAATTTAAAATAAGCCTTTGGGCACAAGGGCGAAAGGATTACCTTTGTTAAAACCCCACATGCCTTAGATTGTAAAATTAGATGAACAAGCTTGCTTGAGACTCTTTTTAGAACTCTTGAGAGAGGGTTCTTGAAGCCTTTGACTTGGGAACTTTGAATCTTAACTCAATTTGCAGAAATTATGGTGAGTTCTTGAATTTCTTAGAGAAGGAATTTGGGTTTGTTCTTGAGGAAGAAACCCTAGCTTTGAGATTCTTTTGGATGAACTGAAGTCATCTGGTTCGTTTGGGTATATTAAGATGTAAAAAGGTTGGAAAAAGACCAAAAAGTTCCTTTTAAAAATGACTTAAAATCACTGAATGAAATATGTGATGTGGGTGTGACGGTCTGTCACTGGGTCGACGGTCCGCCGGTCCGCCGGTCCTGACCGTCTATCCAGCGATGGACCGTCGACCATACCATCGCGCTTAACCAGAATGAGGTCTCACTGCCTCCTCTACGATGGTTTGGGCGATGGTTCATCACTACCTTGACGGTCCGTTGGACCTCTCCATCACACCTGGGCAGTTCATACTGCTTTCTGTAATTCGGCCATATCTTGCTCTTTCGAAGTCGTATTTTAACGAAATGGGTATCGTTGGAAATATAATTCAGTTTCCTATATGATAAAAAGTCATTTTTAGGAAAACTCTATATGATTTAAATACTAATCACTTTAGAAGTCATTCCTAAATCTTTTAGAGATGGAATAAGGCTTCACTTGACATGTTCTAAAGGCTCAGACCATGAGGGAACTTTACGGGGTCTTACAATCTGTTGCATTAGATTGTTCATATGTTGCATTATATGATTCATCTGTTGCATCAGATGGTTTATCTATTGAAAAAAAATAGTACAAGGATTTTGTTTAATTAAACAATAGTACTATCATCATTCAATATCAAATACACCATTTTTACCAAGAAAAACAACAAATCAACTCAGCAACACTAAAACAACACATACACACTAAGAACATCAATGGTGACCAAGAACTACAATAACAAGAACTACAATAACAACAAAAAATTATATTTCACACCAAAAAGAGTAGAGAAGAAATGCTAGAAATTAGGGTTTTCTTCAGTCCACACTTCAAATTTAAGCAAGAAATATTAAAATTGTTAACCAATACTAGAAGATAAGTTGGCTCAAGTCCCTCTTTTTCTTCATAACTAAA
Organism: Capsicum pubescens; assembly: GCA_030864215.1. Lineage (NCBI taxonomy): Eukaryota > Viridiplantae > Streptophyta > Magnoliopsida > Solanales > Solanaceae > Capsicum > Capsicum pubescens. The sequence goes on along the minus strand of CM061549.1, from coordinate 112,115,176 downwards.
AAGACATAATTTTTTTTACCTGTGAAAGAATAAATGGGACGACGAAGAACTCGAAGTTGTTATCGCCAAAGAACACTATTTTTCACGTCGATTGACGGTTGAAAGTCGAAAAGAAACTCGCCCGGCTATTTATCGCCAGAACTTAAAGTCATCGGGATTGAAGGGAAAAATTTTGTAGATTGTTGGTTGGGAGAGAGTTGAGACAGACTACCCCTCCCAAGAAACATATTTTTTTACAAATATTTTTTATAAATAAATAAATAATTCTTTTTATAAAAAACAATCTTACCCCAACCCCCATCTCCCCTACCCCTGCACCCCCATAAATGACAATACCCCTCCTCCCCCCACAAAAAAAAATATATAATTGTTTTTTAAAAATTAAAATTTCTTTTTTTTAGAAAAAAACTTTTACCTCAACACCCATCCCTTCCCTACCCCCATACCCCACATTCCACCACTCATCCCCGCACCGCTCATAATTTTTTAAAAGAAAAATATTTATTTTTTTAAAAAATTATTTTTTTTAAAAAAATTCATACTCCAACCCCATCACCTCTAACCCCCCACCCCACCCCCATGGCATACCCATTTCCCAAAAAGTTATTTTTTTTCAAAAAATAATTTCTTTTTTCAAAAAATAATTTCTTTTTTTTTTAAATCTTGCCTTAACCCCATCTTAACCTCAACCCCTACCCCACACCCCTCCCTAAAATTAAATTTATATTTAAAAAAAATAAATTTTAAATAAATTCTTACCCCCACCCACTCTCTACCCACCTCCCAACTTCCCAACCCCATATAAATTTATTTTCTTGAGTTGGGTTTACAAGGGGTAAATATCAATAAGTTAATATTTTTTAGACTAAGCGGGTCAAATTGGGCCGATCAAGACCTAATCAAATTTTAACCCATTTCAACCTAAAGTGAATTTGGGCGGGTCATGACCCAACTCGATATCCAATTCAACCCATTTAAATTTTTTAATTTCAACCCAACCCACCCATTAGACACCCTTAGGAAAGCCTATGATGTCTTTCGCACGTGCATAGTTATTTGTTAGAGTGCGAGTGATTTGTGATATTCCTTTATTTTAATGTTGATCAGTTTTTGAGAGAAGGGACGTCTTTGTGTAAGGGCACTTGATTACAATACTTGATCACTTATTAATCTTGGTTAGATTCTATGAGCATGTGCAAAGTGTGGTAACATTTAGAAAATATTTGATACTCATTGTTCACACTCTGAGCTTTTGATAGGTAAGGCTTCTACAATTGTTTTAAACACAACAAGGGCAAAGTGATTTTCATAAAAGAAGCATGTCTCTAAGCTCCCAAGTAGTACCATTTGAAGGAATTGTTGATCTTATTGTGTCTGCATTGATTTAATAAAGGATGAGCAAAGATTTAAGTTTGGGGTGTTAATAAGTGAGAAATTCCCAACATATTTGGACTAAAATGGTAAGAAATTAAGTCCTTGATGCTAATTTTACTATGTTTTAATGTTAATTTGGTTTAGTTTCAGAGTTGAGACCAAGAAGCAGTTGGAAGATCCAAGAGAAGCAAAGAAATGGAAGATTGGATCTAAATATGCAACGGAGCATCACCAAAGCAAATCGACGCATCATTGAAGCACAAGGCGTATTGCCAAATGGTTCGTTGCATTACCAATTACAACAGATTAAATCAGCTCTACATTTGACAAGATGGAGACAAAAGAAGTAATTTGGTGCATTTCCCAACCGATCGATTAATCGTATATCTATTAAAGTAAGAGATGTCAACCCTTGGAGCTCATGTTCAATGTCAGTTCGATGACACTAGGGTACTTTGGCACTATAATTGCCCTGCAGGTCATTTTATGAAGTTTCATATATTTTTATTATTTAGAACATTCCTATAGTTTCCTATAGTCATTTCTGACTTACTGGAGTTGATAGTTCAGTTTCTGGGTAGTTTTTTTATTTTTAGAACCAATTCCCTGTTTTGAAGTCTTTGCTGGTAAAAACTGACTATCGGGCATAAACTTCAACTTAATAGCCTCGTATGATAATTTTGATAGTTCCATCCACTTTGAATAATCAATTTTATGCTAGGGGGACCTTTTGTTTGGGTCCCAAGGTTTCCAGACTCATTTTGGGCTATTGGTCGAAATTCAAGATAAGTGGCCCTTAGGTGTGAGGTCCAATTTTTATCAAAACGACCATAGACGGAAACTTCAACAAAACCATTGAGTTTGTAATGTCAAATTTGATAGGGTAGATTAGTTATTTTACGTTCACAGGATTTTGGATGAATCCTGAGAAGTCAGTGGAGACTTGAAATTTTCCAAATCTCAGCTGGTGCATCACTCAGCTGGTTCATCTACTAAAGCTGCACTTGGGTCGCTTTATCAGAGCCTCTTTAAGTGGCTAGCTGATTGCTTATGCATTCAAGCTTTCCAGCTGGGCCGCTAAAGTGGAGCCTAGTCCACTAAAAAACACTTAAGCGACACTTGGGAGGCCATTAAATGCCTCTTTTGCCTTATTTCTCCCTATTTTCCACAAGTCTCACGAGCTTGGAGCCCTAGAGAGTGTGGAAAATTGGGAGAGTGTTCATTGGGAGATTTTTGGGTGTTGGTGAGATTGGATTACTCATTTTCTCATCGAAATTTTGGTAAGTTCCTGTCAAATTCTTGGTTAATTATTCAATTTATTCCCAAAATCCCTAGATTCTTGCTAAGTTGATTAAGGTATCATTTGAGCTCAAAATTTATCCATTCTTAAGTGTAAATGATCCTAGAGCATAGTGGGCATGTTAAAGGTTTTGAAAGTACGATTCCGCAACCAAACTCCACATGAGATTTTGGCTTGATTTTGTACCCGAAGCATAAAAATGCAATATAGGCACTGTTGTTCTTATACTGATGAGTAGATTACCATTTTAATAGTGTAGCATCATGAAGAAGATTTTCGAAAAAGTGAAATTGATGATGCAGCGAACTTCAACGAACTAATTTGGTTCCCTCTTCATTTTTCTAGTCTTTCTATTTTTTAGACTATTGCATACTTACTTGATAGTACTTGTATTCTTTTGGATTAGAGGCTTTTGTACTGATGTTATCGTGGGATATTATTAAACCTTTTATTTCTCCCCCCTTATTTTATTTTCTTATGACTTATATCTTGTGATTTATCTATTTGTATATTTCTGGCATTAATGCCAATTTTCACCAATTAGCCTATTACTTATAGTTTTAGCCTACAGTTTCGAGTTACCTACCAGTGGGTTAAAGTAGGTACCATCATGACTTGAAAATTAGATCATGATAGTATCAGAGTGCTAGGTTTCTCAGTATTATTGGTATGAGAGCAAGTGTCTAGTAGAGTCTCGCGGACTGAAACGATGATGCCCCCTTCTTATCTTCTAGAGGCTATAAGATATTCCTATGAGATCTTCACTGATTTCACTTATTTTTTCCTAAAAGGTTGTGTTGGTTTCTAAGATTCTTTGGTTTCAGTCATTTTTCCCTAAGAGGTTAGGCCCGTGCTACTAGGAATGAGGACCACAAGTCTGCGACTAGGGATCTTAACGGAGAATGTGGACAACTTAGAAGTAGGGTCCAGTATATATATGTAGCCTCGACTATATATTAGAAAAGGAATACTTTACCAAACCCTATTCCTACACCCATACCAAAGATTCCTCCACCCCAGCCATTGGTGGGCTAGGGGCAGCCCAGGCTTCACCAAGGTTTATTTTGTTGGCACTGCTCAAAGATACATTGGTTTAGCTTTTGGATTTTGATAGTAGTTCATCATGTAATGGTGCTCGGTCTGTGGATCAGTGTGGTACCGAGGCAGGGGAACAACCTATAGTTGTGGCTCCTAGGGTTGAGATTCCTCCAGTTTTGGTAGTTGGTCAACTAGCAGTTGCCCATCCTTCTATGTCTATTGAGGAGAAGAAGATGTTGGGTATATTCTTGAGATTGACTCCGCTTAGTTTTTTTGGGAAACATGCAAGGATTCTTATGAGTTCTTAGTTGCTTATGTGGATAGGCTCCATAATTTGGGCATAGGGGTACATATGGGGTCGACTATACTATTTTCAATCAGATTTGGCAGCTCGACATTAGTGGAGGGGTTATCTTGATTCCATACTAGTTGGATCTCCCTAGTTGACACGGACTCTATTCTCTGAGGTTTCCTTTTAGAAGTATGTGCCTCGTAGCCTTAGAGACCGTTTAAGGGATTACTTTTTGAGATGGGACTAGGGATCTATGACTATGGTGGAGTATGAGGCTCGGTTTAATGAGTTGTCTAGGTATGCTACATCTATCTTATCGACCAAGTATGAGCGAGTTCAGTGTTTTATTTGGGGGTTGAGACTTTCTCTTTGCATAGCCACGCCAAGTTTGGTTTTTGCTGGAAGGTCCTTTGCTGAGGTTTCTGATAATACCAGGTTTTTGAGGATATATATCACTAGGCCTAAAGGGGAAATAATAAGAGGTCGCGATATCGTGATAGTTTCAGTAGGAGCAAAAGTGGCTCACGATTTAGAGGCAACATTTCTCATGGTAGTGACACGACCCAATTTCTCAAGTCATGATGAAACCTACTATAACCCACCAGTAGGTAAGCCAACATGTAGTCCAGAACTACTAGTAACGGACTACCAAGAGAAATGAAGGAAAAATGCGGAATAAATAAATAGTAAAAAGGCTAAAATTCATAAGATAGTCCCAAAAACTTGGTGGAATCAATACAAGAGTTTTAATACAATTAGACTACATGAAATACTAAATGAATATACTGATACAACCTATCTCTGAATACAACATAGATATTTTTCTAGTACATAAGAAGGAGAATATCAATACTCCAATTTCCAGGAGATCTTCCAATATCTCCGAACCATAGCTACTCTGAACGACGCACACAACAATGAAGAGAACTCATACTATGATCTGCAGGCTACAAAAATGTAGTATGAGTACAAAGATGTGGTACTCAGTAGGAAACTACTGACTGAGCTCCAAAGATAATGAAGCTATAAGTAATATGCAGGCAAGAATATAAGCTACACTCAGATATCCGACAACTACACAGTAAATCTAAGGAGACTATAATGACAAACTATCCTATTCTAGCCTTACTTAGGAACTTAAATACTAAACTATATATCACTGACCAATATACGAATAAAGAGTGAAAGAAGGATATATAGTAGTATACAAGGCGAAGGAATGGATATACAACATAAATAAGTGAAAGAAGGGAGGGATATAGGGTAATACCATAACCACAATAGATGGATACATTGACATAAACATGGCCGACTCAAGGTACTACTTAAGACATTACACTAACATCCCAAGAACTCCTAATCATAGTAGGAACTAGAGCTAATATAATTGGATCTATAATCCATAGATCTAAACATAAGATAATTACCATAATGATACAATCGTAAATAAAGGAATCGAAATATCAGGGTCTAAAATCATAATGCCTAACCAATGGATAATCATGCATAATTATATAACCGTAAGATAAAGGAACCAAAATCATACCTCAAATCTCAATACGAGTACAATAATCAACATGTCATGAACTAACCATATAACAATAACTATATAAAGTAATCAGCTTTCCTAGACAAACAATACCTAACCGATCCTTTCATAAATCCCCCACAGCCCTAGGCCCAAAAAGTCCAATCTACACAAAACACACCACAAACCACACTCATCACCTATACCTATGCAAACCCATATATGGCTAATAGATATAGGTTCATATTGGTGATAGGCCATGCACATGCATAAATTAATGTGAGGAGAATCCATAATACCTTAACACTATACCATCTTCAATCGCCGGACTTGAATCGAAACTCATATCATCAATATCATCAATCATCGGGCTTAAACCAAACCTCATATCATCAATCACCGAACTTAAATTGGAACTTATATCATTAATGTTATCAATCAATCGACTTGAATTGAAAGTCATATTATCAATATCATTAATCGCCAGACTTGAACATGAACTCATATCATCAATATCGTCATCAATGTACTTTACCCAGTATCATATATATATATATATAAATATATATTTAATGCAGAACTAGGACCATGGATAAAAGAGTATAAGTTCATAAATCCATTAGTTAGGGTAAACTCTAAGACTGAGTCATCATAAAAGGATAGAAAGGTTTGGAATCTCTCATGACCGGGGTAAATAGTAGTAATATAATAGTGGACCAGAATCTATCTAGATCAAATCTTTAAATCATCATTTTTAATAAAGGCTCATAAGTTATTCATTAAGATGGTACAATTCCCATTGTGAAGAAATCTATTTTAAAAGCGAAAAGTGGGAATAAATATTTTTTTAGGAAAAAAAGTAATAAAACCATATTTTAGTTGGAATCATACTATTTACTATTTTAGTGATCATAAATGTACCAAATCTATGCATGCCATAACTAGCATCTAGAGAAGACAATCATAAGCATCAAAATGGCTACAAACTATGGCCAAGTCCATTAAAAGGATAAACCACTCCCTGAAATTCAACCAATAGCATAATCATGGCCTTGGGCCCAATTATTTATACATACGACATAACCATAATATCATAATCTGGGATAATCCACTGAGTATCGAAGTAATTTTATAATAAAGGTTCAGTAGTCTCAACTATGTCTAGCATGCTAACAACACAATAGACTATACCAATATACTCACACTAAGAGCCATCCCTTTTACTCATACTATGAACCATACCAAGAATCATAACCATAAGTAATCTTATTAGCCATATCAAGAATCCATATCAATAATCATATCTTTGAACTATATCTTAAGCGTAGACTAAATTAGCATTAACCTTTCAATAACCCACTAACATACTCATTAGATATATATAATCACCTTAAGCCCCAAAACAGACATTAATAACGGTATATGATGCATAAATAAGTCTATATAGTTAACACAAGTCTTGGCCTAAGGTGTGCCAGAGAAACCCATTTCTAATACCCAAAATCCATTTTTAGGCAACTTTTTTTTCTAGGACTAGGCTAAGGTATCTAAATTCACTCCTAGATGTTAACTAATTCATAATTATCCCTAAGGTAGCAATTCTTCCTAAAACATGAGCAACCAAAGTCAATTCTACCTAAATTATAGCTCCAAGATAGCCTAAATAGTCCAAATAAGGCTAATCATACTAATCACGCTTCCAATAGCTAAATCCTATCCTATATGTTGCATAATATCATAATCATTCTATGAATTAGCTCAAACTATTAATAAGGTAATAGGATCATTGAAGTATAATAAGTATTTCACCTTACAGTTCAATTACCCTTCTAGCCTCCAAACTCATAAATTCAGCTAAGTCATGGTGTTCTACCCAACATTACATCCTAACATCCCTCTCTAACATGCAACATATATAATACGCTCTCTCATAAAGAATAGTAGACAAAATTCTACCTCGATGTCGAACCAAAATTCCTTAAATCATCCACAAATCAGCTGTCTTCACTCTGTGATTCAGAAAAGCCTTCACTCTATCAAAATCATAATCTGCACATCATTAGGAGTAAGATGACACCCACATTGCTACATTCAAGACGGGTCCAAAAATGAACCCTGAAAATGGGTTTAAAAATAAAAGAGGTAAACTGTAATTTATTTTAGAAACATGTTCTCCATACTAATAAGAGTCTACCTCTAAAATCCCATGAAAAAATGAGTTAAGATGAGATTCAAATTAAAGAAAAATCATTTCTAAGCTTTACCGGCAAAAACCCCAAAAATCCATTTCGAAATCAAGAATTTGAAGTTGTTTTGAAGATAAAATAGAGTGAAAATGATAATTATAAGAATATAAAACTTACCCATGGATGAAATCTCAAAAACTCCTTTAGAATCACCCAAATCTAAGCTCCCTATCCCCAAATATGGTGAAAATGGGGTTTTGATTCTCAACTTGGGTGAAAATCACGGAAAAATAAAAGAGACATTGTTGGAAAATGGGGAAAATAGAGTTCTAAATTCTTATACAAATATTATACGAGAAAAAAATGAATCAAAATCATCAAAATCGGAGCTTCCTAACTTCTAAAATTTCAAAAATACAAACTTAGGGTCTTATACTTAGCAATGGTCACTTAAGTGACACTTTGATCGCATAAGAGACTTGATCAGAGGGAAAAAAATGTCTCTTAAGCAAACTTTTGGTCGCTTAAGTGACCTGGTAAAATGGTCAAAGTCTGCTTTTGTGAACAAACTTGACACGACCCAAAACCGAGCCTTGTCGTTCCGGAACGTCGAGTCCCACGAGGACCGGAGATCACCCCGTATACCCAACCTAAACACCACATCATATCACAATTATTGGGTGAACTCCAACATATAATAAGGTAGCGAAACAATACTAGTGATCATAGCTTAAGAAGAATTTAATAAATCCATTAATATTATCAACACTAATCCACATACCCAAGTCCACAGTCATCCACAAAGCCTCTACCAATCCATTGTCTATAATCTGTCGGGACATGCCCTCGGCAATAGCCAAATACCAAGTCTAAACAAGTCTATGACATAAAATAGAAAGACTATGGAAGGTAGGACTTCCAAAGTATGGAAGCTCACCACTTCGATTCCAATACTTGAATGACTCAAACAACTCGAATGCTCGATCTCTGTATTGGAAAGAAAGAAGAGGCTCCAGCCCCTATGTCGCATAGGGACATAGAATTTAGAGATGGTTAGCATTTGAAGTGCTAACATGTCACTCAAGGATAAGTATAAAATAGAGTCATTATTCAATAACAAGTCAAGGCATCATATTAAACCACATTCACATACATAAGCATACATGTAGACATATCATATACTACACAAAGGAATAAGACTTAACCACATTCTTGAAGCACTCAATCATGAGACATAAAGTGACGAACTCTGACCTTTCATTCTTATAGATTAGATCATTTCTTATTAGACAAGGGACTCTAACCATAAGCCATCTCATAAGACAAGGGACTCCAACCACAAGCTCGTAGGCAAGGGAATCAAGCCTCGAGCTTTATCATTAGGTATGGGACTCTGACCTCTTGTATTCTCATTTGGCATGGGACTCCAACCTCATGCATTCTTATTTCGCATGGGACTATAACCTCATGCATTCTCATTTGGCATGGGACTCTAACCTCATGCATTTATTAGGCATGAGACTCCGACCTCATGCATGTTCATTAGGCATGGGATTCCAACCTCATGCTACCTTTAGGCATGAGACTCCAACCTCATGCTTCTTAGGAAAGGGATTCTAACCTTAAGCCATCTTATTATTATTATTAGGCAAGGAACTTTAACCACAAGTGCTCTCATTACCATTACTAATGGACATTTGAACGCTAACTCTTTTTGTTCATGCATTTACACCCATACAACTCATCTCAATACTTAAGGACTCTAACTTATTTGACCAATTCAAAACCATATATGGCCACATGGTCTTAATGGGACCATTCATCCATCACACTGCTTAATAGGAAAATTCCTTAATTTAATTCATCATTCAATTCAAATTTATGGTCACCCAAACCCTTACGAACCATTCACACTTTATTAGCAATCTTACAACACTTTCTATACCACACATTAGTTCAACACACAATTCAAGTTCAATTTCATGTTAGGGACCTTAACCCCTTATTAGTCAACAAACCAACAAGGTCATTAATTACACAATACATGGGTCACAATACCTTTACAATATCATTTATCAACCATTCATACTTATTAGGCCACTTCCCTAGTTCAAAACATCACCATCATGTGACTAGACAATTCACTTAGACATTTTCACAAACACCTTGTGGGCATGCCTTTACCAAGGCCAAAATCAAAGCAACGTTGTCAATATTAGGGTTTCTCAAGACCCATTTGTTAAGCTACAAATAAAAAGCTCCCATATGTTCAAAACACCAACAATATTATGTATAAACACAAGTCTAAGCAAGAAAACACATAACTCATCACTAAGCATCAAACCCTTAGCATTTGATTTCAAAAAAATCATTTATAAGTCTTAATCCATGTCTTAAACACATGGTGCTTGAGTTAAAAAAAAGGAAAGAGTCACATGCCTTACACAACTTGAATCAATAAAGAACTTGACACCTCTCTTGCCTCTAGATAAACCCTCTTCAAACCCTAGCCTTCAGTCTTCTTTCAAGAACTTTTGAGAGTGTTTTGGAATGTTTGATCAACCACACAAGTGTTATGAGAGGCTAAAATGACTTATATAGTGAGGGGACATTAGGGTTTTGGGGTGGGAAATGACTATAGGGTCCTTAGTTAAAAGCTGGAAATTGAACTCGTGGTAGGGTACGACTTACCTAACTCAACCGTACCATAGGGAACGAGGGTTACCCTAACTCGTATCCTAGGCTTCACCTAGATCCTATATACTGGTTACGGTATAATTAAATACCCTTGAATTATAAATAAAGGGTACAGCTCATTCCCTAAACCATACCCACCACCCATACCAAAAATAGTCCACTCAAGACAACACCTAAAACTTCATATGACTAGGCTTGGTAGGACTCGTACAATAGGGTACGACTATGGGAGGCCTAAGTCGTATCTAGCATAGTATGATGCCCTCTTAGGCTGCTCAAGGTACAAGAGGGAAGCTCTTGACTCATATCCAAGGGTACGGGTGGTACATTGAGTCATACCTTGCCAAAATGCCTCAACTAAAGAAATTTTTCTAAGGTCAAAAAACGTAGGTGTTTCAAAACCAGCACCAACAATGTCAAATACTTTTTTTGACCCTCAAAACTCATCTAAAACCCTATGAACATGATCTAATAGTGAAATTTGATTGCAAAACATGTTCCAAATCCAATGGAAGTATAAAAAATTTAATCCGAGATCATTTTGACTAAATTTAGGGCCCATACCTATAGTTTCTTTTTTATATAATCCACCTAATAGCCCAAAATAAGTCCAATAGCCTCAAGACCTGAACCAAGGTTCCCACTTATCCTAAATTCAACATTCCAAAGTTGATGGCGCTATCGTAATTATCATATGAGGTTTCTTACTAAGAGTTTTGGTCTAAAACCTAATCTTAAACAGTGAAAGCTCCAAAACAGAGAAACGAGCCTAAAATCCAAATGAACTGTCCAATCACCGAACCGATAGTTCCAACAAGTCATAAATGACCTATTGTCATTATGAGAAGGTTTAAAATGCCAAAAATACACTCAAATCAAGGAAATTACCTAGAGGATCATTACAATAACCACTACCGCAAAATCCAATGGATAGAAAGATCATCAAAACTAAAAAAATATGGTACTAGGACTGCGTGCTCCGAGTATGACTTCCTAGATAACCTCCAAGAAGAGATAACACTTCCAAGGGATTTTTCCATAGGTATCCACCTTTCAACCATCTTCCACACTTCACTCTCAAATAGCTAAAACTCTACCTCAACCACAAACTGGCCTCCAACTGAATCGAGGAAGGCTGATGCACCCAAATCCAAATTGTGACACACTGATACCATATTGATACCAGAACAATCAAATGAAAACTCATCCAAGCTAAAGGAAAACCAAGGCATGAGTCATGTAACCAACTCCAAATCAAAATATAACCTTTTTTTGCCTTTCCAAACTTGCTAACACTCCAAACCAAGTAGAAAGTCACCCAAGTCTGGTCCATGCAATCTCATCACACTAATTTAAAAAAAACTGAATTTGATCCATCAAAAATCCATATCGGTAAGAATGAGAATAAGATCATAAGGAATCACTTGGGCACACAAATAGAGATAACTAAGGTATGCAATCTATGCCAATGCTACAACTGGTCTGGATGAAAACCAAAATTGAAATCCATGATTCCAAAGCACAACTACATACTATTGAACAATCCGCTTCAGGATGTACCATCCATTGAGAATGAAGCCATATTGAATCCAACTCAAGCATACTATTCCCCCTGAGTATATCATCCAAAAGTCTTAATAAATATTGAAAACCTGAGGTCAAAGCTGAAGGAACCAATACAGTGTTCACGGACTATCAGCTGAACACCTATCAACCATAATCCATCCAAACTAAAGAAGACCAAATAGGTAACCATGGAGTAGGCTCAATCAAACTATAAATAAAGCCCCAACTAAGACAAATTTTAAAATAAAGGTTGCACCCAAGTTTTACAACTCTAAGATAAAATCTAAAAACTAAGGCTGAATCGCTCGATCTCAATTACCCAATCCAAACCTAAAGATGGGTAAGCATTTATACTCTAAATCTATCATAACTTCTAAATCACCATTCCAAGGCATCAAATCCAAAATTGAGCTAACAAGCCTGAACAAAGGACAAATAATCAAATTGACCTTAGTATTCAAATCAGATATATTCTTACTGAATCATGTTAAAATCAAAATCAAAACATAGCTGAAGAACAAAATCACCATGGAGGATAAATCACCAGTTGAAAACATAAGAAATCAACTCTATGTTTATTGAATGGAATATGCCACTAAAATATACTCAAGGACTCCCCAAGGCTGTAAACAACACTAGTACTAGCAAAAACTCTAGCAACTAAGAGAAATAAAATTTTAGCCAAAAAACTAATCAATCTAATACTTTGTCTCGACAAATAATGCCCACAGGCACACACCACCAAGTAGAAGCACTCCACTAAGTCTTATTTGGCCAAACAAATTTTGAAATGAGGATTTCCTAAATCCACCCAAGTAGGACAATCAAAACTTAATCAACCTATGAATTACCTCACTGAGCAATAAAGTACCAATATTGACAATAATTCCAAGGTAAAGACACTATCAGAAAATGAACCAAGCAACTCAAGATTAAGAATTTCCAATTTGACAACTTTTGAAGAAATCATAGGAAAGATCACCTATCTCCAACTCTCTAATTCTACTTTGACAAGAACCATATCATGACAAGAAGAGAGTATCTAACCCCACACCAATACCAAGAGCAAACCACCACTAGGAGATGCCCTAACAAATAAGAAAGATGAATCTAGAACTTCTTTACATCAAAACCACTATTGGGCGATGAACTAGCAAAATTGAAAGAACAAACCCCAAATTTATATACCTCAAAAATGAGCTACATAACGAGGGATTGTTAATGAAAAAGCTTTGCAACCCAGGAGGCAAGTCCAAGAATCACAAACTCAAAAGCGGTCAATATAACTAAATTGCCAACTCTAGAACCATAAAAGAACCACAAAAGGTCAACATACCTTAATGCCATAATTTATTCAACAACTGATCTAGTATTCCAAACATAAGGAGAAAATAACTAAAATTTACCTCCCTACAAGAGAGAAAATATCCAACCGAGCTAGTTTGCCAAGTCAATGAATAAGAACAATAAAGAAGGGGAAATTCTAACTAGATACTAACAGTCTAGTCATCTACCAAGCAAGGATCAATTGCATCAAACAATGAAAACAATAACAACAACAATATAAACATCATACTAAGGGAATAAGAGATACCAAAAAAAATCAATAGCAAGTACCTCTCTAGGGCCACAATAAGAATAATATGCCAAAGTAAATGGGACTAAAACCCAAATGCTACACCCATAAGGGAAACATATTAATATAAATCTACTCCATCCACTACTAAAAAAAATCATCTACAGGGTAGTCATGGACTCTATATCAAGGTACATAACAACTAATATAAACCTACTAAGGCATATGATCATCGATAGGCATGAGAACCCTAATCCATATTAATAAAAGGTAAAGAGAGAAAATAAAAACACATCTATCATGATAAAATCCTACGTCAAAGCCTGACGTGCCCGAGGGAGAATGAATCTGAGAGGTTCCAAACTCATACTGAGCATTTGAATCATCAACTGAGGCGCTAAGCATAGTGACTCTATCTGAAGGTGACACAATACCATGAGATCGATCTTAATGAGCTAAATAAATACTAATCCCACACTTGAGACACTCTCTGGACTAGTGATAGGCCTCTCCACAGTCGTAGAAAATCAATGCTCAAACCTAACAAGGAGCAAAGTTGATCCCAACTGGCTGACCAATTGATGTAGAGGTCACTCCCTAATAAAATGACCATCCTTCCCGCTATTATAACACATCTTCAACACTCTAGGCTTGCAAGAAACATATTTTAACTCCATCTGAGTAACCCACTCATGTTTTAGGCATTCTCTATGCCAACAACCAATCTCACCATAATCACAATAAGCTTCTGAAATACTTTGAGGTTCTTCCCCTCCCGATCCAAAATGGCCACCGTGGCCTAATGTGTCATATCAAATACTCTGTAAGGTCCGATGAGAACTCTTCCCATTATAACTTCCACAACTAACCTAAGAGCCACTCATAGTCTGAAACGCTACCTGCGTAGAATTAATAAGCTGCAAATAAAAATGACCTTCATTTTGAGGATCCTAACTCTTGTATGGAATAAAAGTAGAGCTGCAATGATGACATATCCTCTTACCGCCACCTCTATAAATCCCAATACATGCTCTCTCAGTATCCCTCATATGATCAACAACCTAAGAAAAGAAGACCTAGTTGCTATAAAATACTCTAATGCTATATAGAGTGTCAATGCTAATCCTCTAATAAAACCATGTCATTCGTTGAAGGATATAGAATAGAAATATTCCTGACCCACTCAAGAAACCCATTATTGTACTCTAAAATTGTCAAGAAACCCTTTGGAACACGAACAAACCCAACTCTTGCCTGAAAACTGCTCGATGAATTGGATGTTATCCCTAGATGTAAGGTATCCCAAAAAAAACTCGGGATCCCCAAATCTCAAAAGGTGAAAGCAATCATAAATTCAACTGGAGCTTGAGTTCGCCCCAAATCATCTGACTGATGCTGAAGATCTTTGACATCTACTCCTGACTTCCTAGTTTGATGCTTTACTAAAACTCCAGAACATATGCAGAAGTCCCATCCACATCTATTGAGAATCTTGTGTCGTCCATCTAGGATAGAATAGAGTCAAAGAATGTACTTGAGGCTCATATAAATACGGACACACGACAAAGAGTCAAGAATAAAATTTTCTAAGAATGCCATTTTTCCTCACAAAGATAGGTAATAAACATCTCTGCACCAATTCGCAAGACTCTACCAAACCCTTAGATCTTGTACCAACATATCGGTAAATCTAGGATCGGATACCAATTTGTCATGACCCAATTTCTCAAGTCATGATAGAACCTACTATAACCTATTAGTAGGTAAGTTAACATAGAGTTTGGAACTACTAGTAATGGGCTACCAAGAGCAATGAAGGAAAAATGCAGAATAAATATAGTTAAAAGGCTAAAATACTCAAGATAGTTTAAAAACCTAGCAAAATCAGTACAAGAGCTTCTAATCTAATTAGACTACAACATGAAGTACTAAATAAATATACTAAAACAATCCATATCTAAATACAACACTAATATTAGTTTATTACATAAGAGAGAGAATATAAATACTCTAAATGGCTGGATTTCATCCCATGTCTTCAAAACATAGCTTGTAACACCCCGCATTT
The DNA here is from genome assembly GCA_030864215.1 of Capsicum pubescens. Taxonomy (NCBI): domain Eukaryota; kingdom Viridiplantae; phylum Streptophyta; class Magnoliopsida; order Solanales; family Solanaceae; genus Capsicum; species Capsicum pubescens. The sequence continues at coordinate 112,099,551 of CM061549.1, read as the reverse complement.
TTGGGCTAGATTTTGAACCTTCGTCCCATTATGTATAAACTCAAATCCCATGATTTATATTTGAATACATATGTCATGATATTTATCTTACTGTGCAAAGTGCATATGAGGTGAAAAATATTCATAGAAATCACTTTGAGCAAAGTTGAGCTAAGAGTCTTTGATTCGGCTAAATTTAGGAATTTGATTCTACAAGGGTCAACTTTTAATGTGTATAACATTTTATATATGTGAAAATTTTTAGTTCAAGACCCACCAAATTATATAATTTAATTATCTTCCCAACTATACTAATTTTTCCTTAATCCGATACTCGAGCGAAAAGTTATGCCCATTTTTTTTAGAGACAGTAAGCCTCCGTGATAGGACCGTAATGCGTTGGTATCTCACCGGGAATAAGGGGAGCATCATAGATCTCTCTCTCTCTCAAAATAAGGAATGATACACAAAGCTTATTCCCCTATAGTTTTAGCTTCTTAATGGCCAGGGGTAATTTGGTCCTTTTTTCTTAATCCCAATCGTCCAAAGCATGATTTATATCACTAATAAGGGCATTATGTGACTATCTTCATCAAAATTTCTCATTTGAAAACTCTCCCCTTTCTCAATAACAAAGTTCAAGATTTCTTCTCTCAAGAGCACAAGGATTCAAGCTTTAATTTCAAGATTTCTTCAAGAATCCATTCAATTAAGGTATGTGGGTGTTTATCAATGAGTCCCTTTCACCCATTGAGCCTAAAAATCTCTACTTTGATCAAATATAAAATTTTCTTTTGTTATAAAGTTGCATATGTTCAAGATGAGTTTTATTCATGTTTTCCCTTAGTAGTTTGAACACAATTCATGTCCATGTATGATTTCATGAGAAAGTTAGGTTATCTTATGCTTCACATTTTAGTTTCCCATGTCATAGTCAAGTGAATTTCATGTTAAATCCCCAAACTATGAATTTGGCCATGTAATCATGTTATTTTCCTCATACTTAACATATACCTATGTTAAAGTTCATGATTCTCACATGTTTGATGAAATGTCTATGTTTTGGATCTTTGAACCATGATACTATACTATAGTTTTAAAGCTTTGTTATCATAATTTATGGTCATTCAGTGTTGGCGGTTTATGAACACCCGGTACCTATGTGTTTTACATGATTTAAGATTTTCAAGTAATGATTCAATTAAACCATGGATATTATTATTTTACTCAGTTGATATAATTATGATAAGCACTATCAGAGATAATGTTCAGTTATACTTACTCTAGTCCATTACTAGTATCAGTTCAGTTGGGAGTAGGATTTAGCACTGAGTAAATGCAGGGATGGCAGCTCCACCATCAGTTTAGATAGAGTCATTAGTAGCAGTCCATGAGTTCCAAAACTACGTAGCCAGTGTAAGATATGAGAAGTCACCTGTCAGTTTAGTCTTGACTTCCTCTCAGGGATCACCCGTCAGTTTAGGCTTGATACCTTTGTCCTTCAGGACATCAAATTAGTGGATCCACACAACCAGTATTAGTACTCATGGCACGGTATTGACACCCTTCTAATTGGGGTAACAGGTTGGACCCCGATTAACTTAGATTGGGGTATGTCGGTTACATGATACCTCCCATAGTTTCAGTCAGTACTCTGTCTATACACGTTTAAGTTTTCTTGACCAAGTAATCAAATTTTTACATATTCAGATATCAGTTATTCAGATTATTTTAGTACATTCTTTGTTTGTTTATACATTCTCAGTTTTACATGTTCATGTTTTTATGCTCAGTATCCATACATGTCCCTCAGTTCAGTTTTACAACATATTCAGCTTTACTAGAGATTTACATACAATATTCCTATTTTTACTACTTCAAAACTTCATTTCTACTTATTCTATAAAAGTAAAGATTTTAAGAAACTAAGTATAGCGATTCACCAGCCTATCAGATTATGTTTGTTACTCATGCTTTTTGATACTTTAGCTTTCAATTATTTCAGTCTCTTGGTGAGTCTACTTGCACTTAAAATGCATGTTTTAAGATTATGTACCTATTTAGTTTGACTTGTGGCATTCATCCCCACTCACTCATTACATTCCAGAAATACTGATCCATATATATGTCTATGTGATACATTATCTCATAATATAGGTACCAGTTGTAGCCTACATATCATAATCAGATAGTTTGCAGCTTCCAGCCAGCAGGTGATGAGTTCTCCTAGTTTGAGGATCTCCAGTCAGTTGTAGTTCATATACTTTATTTGGATTTTTCATATGTATTGATTAGTGGTAGCTAGAGGCATGTCCCAACTATCTATAGTCAGTATAGTAGAGGCTTCATAGACATTTAGTTAGAGTCATTCATGTATTTTAAGTTCTTCCTTTAGATTTAGCATGTTGTAAGCTTTTATAGTATCACATGTATTACAGTTTTCTTATGATTATGCTTTCGTTTAGAAAACTTAGCTTATATAATTAATTTAATTTAGATGCTCAAGTACCATGCCAGTTCATGGGTTAACTTAGGATCAGTTATAGTCTTAAGCACCTTGTTATGACTAGGTGGTAGTCTCGGGTTGTGACAAACTTAGTGTCAGAGCATAAATTTCAAGTGTCCTAAGGTGTCTATGAAGCCGTGTCTAATGGAGTCCTGCGGAATAATTCAAAGACGTTTGTAGTTTTCTTCAATAGGCTATAAAGCATTTCGGAAATATTTCCCTTCATTCATGTCTCGGATTGTGCTGTAGAAAGGTTCACTAGAAAACTTATACAGATTTTCATCTTGCTCCATTTATGTAGTTCTGCCTGGTTTTTGAGGTAACAAAAATAGTCAAGCTCAAATTCCTAGAGATAGAACTTTCTCACAAAGTCCCCGCAAACAGTTACAGGATTACATGCAGGCTCAAATGTATCCCACCAGTGCTTTTATGCTCCAAAGTATGAAAGATTCTATTCATGTTCATGAAAATTATGCATTAATCCAATGCCATTTGTGCTCTCAGATCTTTTTCCAAAATTCTATGATAGCATATGATCTAGAGGTAGAAGATTGAACCTAGAAGTTTAACAACAGTAAAGTGGGGATAGTGTTTATATGGATTTAGTAGATTACGTATCCATAGGGCTAGTTATATGAAAGGTGAACCAATAGGATTTAAGCAGTGCATGCATGAATTTAAGTATGTTAATTCAAAATTAAGTATGATGGTGTGGGTGTGGGTGTGATTTAGAGGTCTTCCCAAGGTGATATAGGATTGTAGTATTTCTATCTTCTTAAAATGTGTGTTCTTAGAAACTTTGAGTTGATAAGTATGAATGAGGCTAGTAATGTAGCGTGTGATGTTTTTACTAGCTAAGTTACCGGATATAGGTAATTGATGTTGGATGTTCAGGTGTGCTGGTAATTCTCATGGTTTAGGGAAAAATATAATCTTAGAGATGTGATATTAGTAAGCTATGATGGAAGTAGTATAGTTCATTAAAGATTGGGAATATCCAAGTTAAGTGTTAGAATCTTAGTTTAAATCTTTGATGATTGAGATAATAGAAAGAAGAGTTGAAATTTTAGATTGTGTAAACTCGGGATATAGTGATACTCCTAACTATTCTAAATTAGTAAGTGTTTAAGTTGTTATATGATGACTATTGGGGCAATAGAAAGTTAAGAGTTCTATCTCAGAAGAAAGTACTAGCAGTGGGTTTTACACTTTAAGATACAGTCTTTCAGGGTGAGTTTCTTATTTATGTGTATTGTTATATCCCGAACTCTAGAGTAAAGTGATTGTAGTTTAGTTTAGAGTTTATTAAAGGGGTATACAAACTTAGAATGATGGATTAAAGATAAGGGGGAGATAATAGAACAAGTAACCAAGTCAGGCTCTCAGAATCTAGTAGTGATGCCAGTGTATTGTAGAACGTCATAGGGGAGGAAGATGTTTGACCCATTCTTATCCCGGTACAAATTTTTGTACTTTAGTTATTATGTCATCTACTCAAGACTTACAAGTCAGATCTCTGATCATAGATCATTTATGCACTTATATAGAATTATATAAGTTGCCAATTCCTAGTAAAAGGAATTCTAGTTCACTCAGAAGTACAAATCATATTCCTTGAATTCATGAACTCCAAACTCAGTTCATGCAACTCATGACTCATTTACCCATGCTTTATAGTATGTTCAGTTCCAGTTACTCATGCTACATTCTTAATGTTCAGTGAAATCCAGATTATGTCATGTATGTCCTCAAATTAGATCTCTTTGATGAATCCATGATATTGATATTCTATTCCTCTATTCTTAGTTAAGTGTCAAATTTATGCATAGTATTCTTTTACGCTCCAAGTCCTTATGTTCTGACTTTTCAGTGGCCTATCCTTATGAAATGATAGTGGTGATAAACAAACGTCTAAATTGGAGAGAGTAAATGTTTCATGTTGGGGAAAGATTATTGTATGCTTCTTTTATCTAAGGCTATAAGGTTGAAGAAATATTGAGGCAAAGCTTTTGGTAGATGTCATGGTTAGTTGAGAATTCCACGTGTGTCTTCTTAAGAATAGTGCAAGAAAGTTATTATTGATAGAGGTTTAGAGAATATGAGAAATATGCTTTTATGGGTATTTGCCTAGAAGTTTGTATGTGATTATAATGATAGGATTGAATGTCATATTGGTATATAAGTGGATGGGCACATTGTGCGCTAGTGAATTCCTAGTAAGAGGCTAAATTTAGTTGTTGAAGTGGTAAGAAGAATTATTCTTGAGATGAGACGTTATGAAAATGCATTGGGTATCAAATCATTGTTTAGAATAGTATTATAGTGCCATGTGTGCACTTTATAATTTTGAGTAGGTTTGAACATAGTGAGAGAATTTAGTTCAACTCAGACTTTATAAGATAGAGTTATCAATGCCCATGTGAAGATTATAAGTAGCCTCAAGTAAAATATAGCATTGAAGGGGAATGTTTAGTTGAAGGGGTATTTGAGGAGTATGTCTAAGCTTGAAAGTAGTAGTTGCGTTGCTTAAGGCATAGTAATTCTATCGCCTATAGTCCATGTTATAGAGTTTTAGCCATGTTGCAAGTCCTTATTTAGATATCTCATTTAGATCATGCCCAAGATTCTTTGATCCCTAATATTATTAGAATTTTTAAGAAAGAGTGTTGAGAAAACATTCCAGTTGAGTATAAGTTTTCAGTATGATTTAGTCAGTATAGCCAAAAATTCATTTTAGCAATCAGAAAGCTAAGCTACTTTAGATTTACTTCTTTCCATCTAGTCTTACTATCCAAAGTTTCATGAATATGGCTTTCCATAAGAAAATTCATTCGCATTCATGAAAGTTACAAATTTAGTCCAATCCATGCATCATGTTTTAGATTCAGCAATTTAGTCATGATTCAGTTCATAAGTGTCCAGTTTATGACCTCAGTTTTCCAAGTATTCTAGCTCATACATAGTAATACCTCTTGTACTACCTTAGTATTGTTATCTCATGATTAGTTATTCCATGAAGCCCTTTTCTTTTGATCCCTATACGTGTTTTGTTGTGGAACAATTCCTAATGAGAAGTTACGTACTTTATTCTATCCTTAGTAACTATTGGAATTTTATTGCATTAGTTATAACTCCACCGTTCTATTTTTATGATTGTATCATGAACATTTCAAGTGAGTTCTAAACTCTCAGCATGAATCAGCTCCTTATAGTAAATATAGTCAAGTTAGCTCAGAAATCAGTTTCATGATGAAAGGTCTAATGTTTTAGTTCAGGTATATCCTTCATTACTAGAAATTTCATGTCTACATTATTACATACTTTTAAGACTTCAATAAGTTCCTATCCATCATTCGAGGATGAATGATTCCTAGGGGGAGATAATGTAACACCCTGCATTTTCGATCTAGATTTTAAATCTTCATTCCTACGTGTATAAACTCAAATACCATGATTCATATTTGAATACATGTGTCATGATATTTATCCTACTATGTGAAGTTCTTATGATGTGAAAAATGTTCATAGAAATCACTTGGAGCAAAGTTGAGCTAAGAGTCTTTGATTCGGCCAAATTTTGGCATTCGATTCTACAAGGATCGACTTTGAACGTGTATAAAATTTTATATATATGGATTTTTTTATATCAAGACCTACCAAATGATAGATAATTTAATTATCTTCCCAATTATACCAATTTTTCCTTAATCTAATACCCGAGCAAAAAATTATGCCTATTTTCGTGAGAGACAGTAAGACTTCATGATAGGACTGCAGTGCGTTGGTATCTCCCTAGGAATAAGGGGAGTGACATGGATCTCTCTTCCCTGGAATAAGGGATATGATGCGGAGATTATTCCCCCCCCATAGTTTTAGCTTCTTAATATCCAAGGGGTAATTTGGTCCCTTCCCCTCAACCCCAATCATCCAAAGCACGATTTATAACACCAAGAAGGGAATTATGTGCCCATCTTCCTCAAAACTTCTCATATAAAAACCCTCCCCTTCCCCAACAACAAAGTTCAAGATTTATTCTCACAAGAGCATAAGGATTCAAGCTTCAATTTTAATATTTCTTCAAGAATCCTTTTAATTAAGGTATGCGGGTGTGCATCAATAGGTCCCTTCCACCCATTGAGCCTAAAAATCTCTCCTTTGATCAAATATAAGTTATTCCTTTGTTATGAAGTTGCATATGTTCAAGATGAGTTTAATTCATGTTTTCCCTTAGTAGTTTGAACATAATTCATGTCCATGTCAGATTCCATGAGAAAGTTAGGTTATCTCATGCTTCAAGTTTCAGTTTCCCATGTCATATTCAAGTGAATTTCATGTTAAATCACCAAACTATGAATTTGGCCATGTACTCATGTTATTTTCCTCATACTTAACACATCCCTATGTTCAATGACTACGCTCAAGCACACACGCAAGTGTACGTGGTCATATCAAGTAATATAGTGGCTTCAAGGAAGCCCAAGTATCGATCTCGCAGGGACTTGCATTCGCCGCCTATCTAATTCTAGTCTAACTAATTAAGAAAACAATAAACAAGAAGAGAGTTTGTAATTTTTCTAAATTAAAAATAAAATAAATAATGTAAAAATTAAATTCTTGGAACAATCAATGGAAGAAAACCCAGGGTTAAAGAACTTCAAACAATCTTACTGTGTTATTGAATCTTATCTGCTAATTTGCTAATCTTAGTTGTTGATTTGTAAGGTTAATTGCATGATCATGATTTCCCAACCTCTAATCTTTTACCTACTTTGGACATTACAACTACATCATTGAGCGGGGATGTAATAATCTAGTTAAGTTAATTAAAGCTATAATCCTATGTATGAATCAAGTAAGGTATCTAAGTACATCCCTGTCCTAGACGCTAAGTTTAATTCTTTATTTTATAAAAGAATAAAAAACCCAAACTTTGTTTATTCCCATGTTCTATCTCCCTATTCCCTCTCCCGAGATCAAAAGGTAGACAATATATGTATTTTATGGGTGATCAATTCATAAAATAATTAAAACAAGAATAAACAAACAACCAAATATGATAAGCAAAATTAAATGAATTTAATCCAAAACAATAGTACTCATGTTCTTGGTTTTAACCCCGGAAGGAGGTTTTTAGCCACAAATATTCATAATCATGATCCAAATAATTGAATACATGATATGAAAAATTAAAGACTAAAAATAAAATTTAAACCTAATAAACCATGTAGCCATCTCTGTAATTTTCTCCAAAACTCTGTCCACGCCTCAATAATTCCCCTGTAGCGTGTCCTATTGTGACCAAATTTATATTGATATTGTCCAAGTTCATGTTGACCAGTTGTATCTATCTATCTGTCTGTCTATCTATCTGTCTATCTATCTGTCTGTCTGTCTATCTATCTATCTGTCTGTCTGCCTATCTATCTATCTGTATGTCTGTCTATCTATCATCTGTCTGTCTGTATCTCTGTCTGTCTGTCTGTCTGTCATCCATCCATCCATCCATCCATCCATCCATCCATCCGTCCATCCATCCATCCATCCATCCATCCATCCATCCATCCATCCATCCATCCATCCATCCATCCATCCATCCATCCATACATCCATCCATCTATCCATCCATCTATCTATCTATAAACGCATTGGAAAATTGACGCATTGAATTCGCATTGTCTCACTGGAATTTGATGTCCAAATATCTGATTAAGTGTAGAACTTCTTATCCTTTGTCCATACCTTTTGTTGTGTATTTTCAATAAAGTTTGGGACTTTAAATCATCAACATATCACCACATTTAATTCAAAAACAATATCATACACCACATATTAAATATCAAAACAACACAATATTCTCAACAATAAATCAAAACAAGAGCTAGGATAAGGCAAATTCGCAATGATCTTCCACTTATTATTCTAACTCTAGACTTAATCAAATTGAACTTTGCACATTACAAATAAATTATTCCACTCATAATTACACTATTAAAATATTTGAAACAAATTAAACACATTAGAATCCACCGAAGCCAACTAGACACACACCCAGCTCAAACTAGTAAAACTAGTTTTTCGGGTTGAACTCTAAATTACAAAATTAAGCACAAACTTGTTTGAAAAATACATTAAAGATTGTAAATGCACACTTGAACACTTAAATGCTTATTTATATCAATATGAATACGTTAAGAACAAAAATTGCTCTCAAAACAAGGGAAAATAAGCTAGAATAATGATACAAAAGTGCATTAAATAACCTCAGATCATTCAAGTTCATGATTCTCACTTGTTTGATGAAATGGCTATGTTTTGGGTCTTTTTACCATGATCCCATACTATAGTTTTAAAGCTTTGTTATCATAATTTATGGTCATTCAGTGTTGGCAGGTTATGAACACCCAATAACTATGTGTTTTACATGATTTCAGATTTTCAATTAATGATTTAATTAAAATGTGGATATTATTATTTTGCTCAGTTGATATAATCATGATGAGCACTATCAAAAATAATGTTCGGTGTTGTGCCCCATTTTTCTTACGAAAAGCGAGATTCAATATGACTATTCTTTTGGGATAATTTAAAGAGGTGTGAAGAGTCACCACCTAACAAATTAAGGTGCGTTAGGGCACCATTCTAGGCTAACTACGAACCTATTTTGTTATTTAGTCTTAGTCACCAGAAATTCGGGTAAGGGTTAAAATCACCTCTAAAGGAAGGTGTTAGACATCTTTCGAGGTCCACAAAGGTGGTTCTCGGCCAAATTCGTAATTTACGTGGGAATTCTATGTGATCAAATAAAGGTCGCTTATTTTATTATTAACATAATGTTAACTAAGTGATAAAGTAATGAGTAAAACAAAAGGAACTTCTTATAAATTAAATTAGTACCCTAAATAGATAAGTATATAAAGTAAACAAAAACAAATTCGAAAGCAAACCATGAAATAATTATGGTTATTTAGATCAGAATCCCAACTTGTTAATCATTATCCGACCCATTAGCCGGCAGACGGATTCTTAGACAAGTGACAATGTCATACGTCGTGTAGAAAATATATATGTTAGGTATCATCACTTTCGAATGTCTACCCACCCCCACCTAGGCTAGTTGTTTACCTTAAAGCATTCTAAAAGAAAGGATAAAGCTAACATCTCTAAAATGCCTATCATCCCAACTTATCGTCCAAGAGGCATTGGAATTTACTACTTTTTATTTTATGGTCTAGACAAATAAATCTAGGTTTCCTAGTTGGAATCAAAGCACATAAAATAATAGGATGTCATGTAGCTCATAATAGTCTCAATTAGGCCTCTTGGTTAATTTAAGAATTGGTTAAAGTGATTTGACATGTTAATACAAACAATTACTCATATATGTAGTTTAAACCTAGAGGCACGATGTCTAATATTGTCGAGTGATTAATCGAGTTAGGGAAGAACTCATGAATAACAATTAGAATCAATATTATTTTAAACAGAATAACTAGGTTACTGTGACGAAAGATAATTGTCAAATCATTATGAAACAATGTTGTAAAATTATGAAAACAAAACATGTCAAAGTCAAGTATGTTGGTGAAAAATTAAACATGTTAAAAAAATTAATCGAAGTACCAAAGAATGCTATGATATATGTTTAAAGACTAGACAATATGTTAACATGTTGAACATTTGTTTTAAATACTGAATATAATATTTTAAGTGCCAAAAATTGACTTTTGTTGCTGGGAACACTATAAAAATGTTAAAGAAGATCATTTCAATGCTGGAAATTTGCTTTTTAATACTGGAAAATGTTGTTAATTTTTAAAGCGTTACTTTGACAATTGAGGCTAGAAGTTAAAAATAAATTAAGCGCATTTCTTAGTCAATTTTGCGTACTCGGAGTTGATTAATTTGTGAAGTTAATTATTAATCCTAATCATGCTTTCTAGGCGACAAACAAGTAAATTAGTAAATCCTAAATTACGTTTGCCTAAGTGGTTTATATAGCACGTAAAATACATAAAACCCGCCCCCAAGCAGTACCTATAATTTTTTATTATTATTGCCATAGTGTTGTACAATAATTATTACAAACTAACAATGAATGAAATAAAATAAAGACTAAGAAGGGCTAGATTGGATAGCCCTTAGCGACTTTCGAATCCATAAAAATTCTGTCTCATCTGACTAGTCATCTTTAATCTTTGAGAACAAAGAAAACAACAAAACACATCCTGAATCCAATATATACCTTTGGAGACACATAACCAACCCTTGGCGCGGTCAAGATCCTAAGAATCTCCGAGATCCCAAGCAGGCTCACGTCAAATAGTTTATGTGACGCGCAAAAATTATTTCAGATTCACAAACAACAAATGTTCTAGTGGGAAAAACATTTAACAGCAAGAGAAAATATGCCATATTGACAGAAGAAAATAACATGACCACCCCAATAAGTCACTAAATAATTGCATAAAAAATGAATAGAAGGCTCATGTCATCAAACACTTAAAGTAAGTAAATCGAAGTGAGATAATAGTCATGTAGAATAACATAAAAGAAACTTAATGCACCGTTAGAGAGAACTAACCGATTAACAACACAATAGCAAAAAAAATTAGACTTTCAAAAGTAGATAAAAAGTTGTACGAGAAAACAAGAACTAGCAAACCTAAAGTATAGGCAGCAAGCAAAATTTATTACTCAGGTGTAGTGTAGAAGAGTGTAAGAGTCAGTGAGTTTTTGTATAGAGAGTAGGAGAGGATGATAAGAGGTGTCTTAGAATGAGGAGGAGGATCACTTTATATAGTGGAAATAATAGAGTGTTAAAAGGGAAAAAATATGTCAGAATTAAATTAGCAGCAAAAAGGAGGCACTTGGACCGAAATAAGTCATTTTTTGAATCAATTCACCAAAGTAATTTGTTTTTTGAAAATTTTACAAAACTAGTATAAACGTTGTTCCCAATAACATTTTATGTTTTAAAAAGGTTAAAGGCTCAAACGGAATTGGCGTTAGACGTTAGAATATAAAACGTTACTCACAATAACGTTTTGACATAAAACATTACTCTCGGTAATGTTTTAGACATAAGACGTTACCGCCAGTAACGTTTATCTGTAGCTCTACTACCCAAGAATCTCTGTACAAATCTGACATTAAATACGTTATCACCAATAACGTTTTAGCTGTAAAACATTACTCCGAATAACGATTCTATCAAATCAACCCAACAATTTTTTTGATCGAAATTTTTCCTTGAAATCGTAATCAATAGTCACATTTTTAGTTAAAAACGTTACTGTGAGTAACGTTTCTAGCGAATCAAATCACAGGCCTGCAAAGTTTTAGGACAACAGATTATATAAGTGACAGTATGTATAGAATGTTCAAACACATTTTTACAATTCTAACCAAAGCTTTTACTTATGTGCTTTATTCTAGAAACGACATTTACAAAGTTTTAATAGGTATGGCTAGCCAATATTTTGTAATGCATTAAAATTATTTTGATGTGTTAATAATTATAATACATATCTTATTTTTGTGTATAGCAGAAAAATAGCTAATTTTGAAGAAAATGTGATAGTTGCTTTGTATTGGGGTGGTGAAATAATTTCTGAAATGAGCGGATTTAGATAAAGCGAAGGTGCTTGAATGATTGTTAGCATGTCTATTTCAACTAGCTACGTTGAACTAGTTGCAATGTTGCATGAAAAAATGAGGACAAACAGTGAAAATATTCAAATGGATATTTCTGGAAAATATCCACGCTCATTTCAAGGTAACATTACAAGGTTTATTGAATTTAAAATAGAGAATGGCCAGTCTTTGCTATAATTTCTTGTCATTCCTCAAAAATTTTCGAATAAAATTGATATAAATCTTTTGGAGATGTATGTAAAGACTAGACCAACAAATCATGATAATCTATTTCAAATGAATGGTCAGCATGGTTATCATATGAATTTATTAGCTCAAAATTATGGATTTGCCATGTTCTGTCATCCTCATTTTGCATATACTGCAACCCCTAGTAGCCATTAATAACTTGATGCAAGCCCTAACGAACATGAGTATCAATCATATGATGAAGGATCAAGTAGTCAAGGACACATTGAAAGTGGCCACAGACAATATGAGATCAGGTGGGTGATCTTTACTTTTTTTGAAACTATAAGAAATATTATGCATCACTACTTTACTAATTCATTATTTTTTTCCACAGAGAAGATGAGGATAACTTTGATTTGTGTAATGATGCACATGCTCAAATTTGTGATGAAAGTTCCGAGGAAGATGAACCTTCAGAAGATGATGGAGAAAGTGAAACCTTAGAAAGTGAATCTGATGAAGATACCAATGATAGTGAGGATTTACCTCAAAATGATATTGGTGTAAATCTTTATAATAAATTTGGTCAAAGTGTGTCTGAAATGCAAAATCATGATATACCCTACTTTACAACATTAGAGAATGAAGAAGATATTTTTATCTCTACCCGTAAATCTGAGATGAATTGTTGTTCTGTTTGGTCTGACGATGGCAAAAAAGATTTAAAAAAAGGAATGTGTTTTAGAAGCAAAGATAGATTGAAACAGGCTGTGACAATTTGGAGTTTGCGCAAAAATAAAGAATTCATAGTTGTAACATCAAGCAAGAAACTATGGATTGTCAGATGCAGGTTTCACGAATCATTAGGTTGTCGATGGTTTCTTCGAGGCCGAAAGGTTGGAGGTAGCCTTTGGAAGATAGGAAAGTATTTTTATAATCATAGATGTGAGACTGAAGGGCTTACTATAGGTCACGCTAACCTAGATACCAATTTAATTGCATCTTTGTTTCTAAATCAAATACGTAAAAATCCCAAATTGTTGGTAGTAGATGTCATTTCTAAGGTTCATGAGATATTTGGTCATCAAGTAACATATAGGAAAGCGTGGCTTGGACGTCAACGAGCATTTAAATTGGTGTATGGTGATTTTCAGAAATCATTTAGTGATCTTCCTAAGTTTTTTGCAGCTTTTCAACACTTTAACCATGGAACAATTGTAGAATGGAAACACGAAGAGTCAATGAGTTCGTTAGAGGTAAAAACGTTTAAATTTGTATTTTGGGCTTTCAAGCCATGCATTGATGGATTTCGAACTTGTCGTCCAGTTATTTAAGTAGATGGAACCCATTTGTTTGGTAAATATGAGATAAAATTATTAATTGTTGTTGGAATTGATGAAAATGATAACATTCTTCCTCTAGCATTTGCTATTGTTGACAGGGAATCGAAAGAGGCATGGAAATGGTTTTATAGAAAACTAAGCTCACATGTAAAAAAGGATAGAAAATATGTATGTATTATCTCTGATAGGGAAAAAGGAATCTTAGCTAGTTTATCATAGTTGTGGCAATTCCAGGAGCCTCGGTCCTTTCATTGATTTTGCGTAAGACATCTTAAGAGTAACTTTCAATCTTATTTTCCAAACAGGAATCTCAGTGATTTGATGTGGAATGCTGCATCGGCTCATCAAGTAAGAAAGTTCGAAGCTTTGATGTGGGAAATCAGGGAATAAAATAAAGAAGCATATGAATATCTCATGCAATTTCTATTGGACAAATGGATGATTAGCCATGATGATGGAAAAAGATGGGGAGTGTTGACAACAAATTTTTTAGAGTCTTTTAACGGTCTTCTAAAGAAATCTTGAGGATTTCCTATCACTGCCATGGTGAAACTATCATTGGAGAAAATAGTTGAATGGTATACCCGTAGATCTCAAACAGCACACCAACTTATAGAGCAAAAGAAATTATGGACAAGCAGGTTCAAAGTAAAGTGGGAGAAGAACTACGAAAGTTCAAAAAGACACTTTATTTTTGATTGGAATATATCCACTGGGACATATGAGGTTAGATCTATTCAAGTTGATGGTACTGGTGGTAATCCTCATCGTGTTTCACTAAATGATAAGAAATGTGATTGTGGAAAATGGGCTAATTTGCACTTTTCGTGTTCACATGTCATGAAGGTTACTGAAAGAATGGGAGGGCTAGCTAGAAATTTTGTTAGCGAGCATTTCACAACAGTGAATTATATTGCTACATATTCCGGGTCATTCTCACCGATTGGGCACGAGGCATATTGGCCATCTCCAAGTTTTATAATGAGAAGTAATGAATTCTATCGTCGTCCTAATCGACAAAGGACAAATAGAGTACCTAATGAGATGGATCATGGTCCTGCAGTATATGGGTGAGCTTGTGGGTTGTGTAGACAGACTGGACATGATAGGCGCCGATGTCCAACTCGTAATAAAACTTAAGTGGGTACTCTAAAAATTCTAACCATTTTAAGTCTAATGAATTCTGTTTTGTGGATTATTTCTAAGTCTAATAATTTTTTCATGAATTAATTGAGTAGAAATCTTGTACCAACATTCCAGCTAGAATTTGTAGCAATAGTACTTAAGACATAAGAGTTGTTGGTGTTTTATGTGAAATAATTTCCGATAGAGTTTGCAACTCTTTTCTATCTTTCAGATGTCATCTGTGAGTATTATATGTCATCTTATAAAAGAACTTCATTCCAGCTAGCATTTGTAGCTATGCTTCGGTTTTTAGTAGTAGTATCATGATTCATAGCTGGTCAATACAATTTCTAGTAGCAATTGTACGTTTCTTTGTACTGTGTGTTTTTCCTGCTTACAAACACACCTAAAGACAAATCAAATAACTTTGTAACACTTTCCTTCTGCTTCCTTAGCAACCAAACTTACCCAAGAAAAACGGCTAGAATATTGTAAGGAATGTCAACAACTCAATCTTTGAAATTCCATAAGTTGTATAGTCTTCTATGAAATTCCATAAGAAAAAAAGACACTTTTTAGTTTACAGTGAAACCAGTGCAATTCCTTACTGCTACAGGCTGGAGAATTTTCAGCCGCAGATTTTAAAACATCCTCTGAATTCAATCGTGCTAACGTCCATAATCAGACCATATGAAGTTATACCGATCACAACCAGATAATCCCTTAATGGTTGTAATAGCCATACCAAAGAATCAACTCAAGAGGAACTGTTCAAGATTTTCTAAAATATCCTATAACTTTTGGAAACATAAGATCCCTACCAAGCTCAAGATTAAACATAGTTTCTGTAATACCCCGGAAAATTTTCTTCGTAAAGATTTCGTGAGAAACGTATCGAGTTCTACGCTTTAGAGCGATCAATAAATTTTCTGTGTAGTATTTCTAAGACGTTGACCTACCATTGCGTAGAGTATCAAATAAGATTTCCAACGATATGTAGATCATCAAAAATGGACACTCGAGCGATGAGTTACGACCATTCCGACCGAACTACGACCATTCCAATCGAACTGTGAATAGTAAAACATGCAGGAAATTAAAATTACTGCAGCCAGGCGAATTTCAGGGTCAACTTCAAACGATCATAACTCCTTGTACATAATGATTTGGGTGATATACTATATATCAACGGAAATATCTATGAGTCCTCTTTCTAATGAAATTGTTTTCATCCAATTTGACTATCGTAGAAAAAAGTTATGGTCAATCTAGTTCAGCCTATCAAAAGTTAATTTTTGGGTCAAATTCAAACGACCATAACTCCTTGTACATAATGATCTAGATGATATACTATATATCAATGGAAATCTCTAAGAGTCCTTTTTCTACTGAAATTGGTTTCATCCAATTTAGCTGTCGGAGTAAAACGTTATGGTCGATCTACTACAGCTTATCAAAACAGTCCACCAATGATTGACTGAATAAACTTGGGGTTATACCGATGAAAAGGGTTAGCTTGGGGTCACTTGTGACCCTAAGACCGTGTGGCATCTCGGAACTTGATTTTCAGGACGTTACAAGAGAAACTTAGTGCAGCATATAAATTTTGGAGTGAACTACATATAACCTATGAATTCGGACTACATATAACCTATGAATTCACGTGAATCTAGATTTTATATGTATATTAAGAACTTTACTACATATCTACAAATATTTGATAGTGAACTTAGTCATTACCCAAGTATTGTTATATATAAACTTAAGACCAATAAGAACTCATAAACTTCAAATGCCTACATAAGCATAAGATTGTCTAGAATCTACAAAGTTACACCTGTGTACAGCCCACACCACTATATATACAATATGCCTACATAAGCATAAGATTGTCAGTTCTTCAATTTCAATGAATTCAACTTAATTCTTTGAAACTTCTGTCTCTTTGAAACTTCTGTCCATACTTTGATTAAGAGTTGATATAATGGAGTTCCTACTAAATGCATCAAAATCTGATTGATGCACTATATTGCCATTCTACTGCATAATTGTTAGCATGCAATACCTGTGCTGAGAAGGGATAGCTAAAAATGGATTTGTTGGCTTTCTTTGGCAGATTGGGCACAAAGTGTCATCCACTGAAGAATTGAAGATTTCTCCTCTCTCCTCTGAGAACGGACGAAGAAAATTCTTGACAGATGATGAATTGAGAAGGGGAAGAAGCAAGAGCAACGATTCCTGCATATTAGAAAAGTTGATAATGTACTTCCATTCATTTTTAAGAAATACAAAATACGAATGTACTTCCATCCGTAGTGATTGCTGAACATATTCACTCGTCAAAAAAGATAAAATACCAAACAATTACCTATAATTTTTTTACCCAACTTTGAGCTCCATCGCATACCTGCCAACAAAAGAAGGGTGACACAAATTGGAAAACAAGATTTGTTGGCCCTCTGGCAGCATGTAAAACAAAAGCAAAATATTATTTTTTGGCCCCTTCCTTTTTTGATGAGGTTAAGGACCTCTTTCCTAACAGATGATTGATAGTAAAATGGCAGACACAGATTCGATTCTCAGATAATTTGTCATCAATATTCCCCTCTTCGGGAATGACCATATAAAATCACATAGATAAATTCAAGCACATGCAGTTGGAATGAAAATCATGAACCTCACAGGATAAATTCAAGCAAATGCAGTTGAAAACAGACAGAACAAGTATTCATGTATTACCACAGAAGTGATGACTAGACCAGATACAGGGGGATGGAAGAAGGAAGAGTCCAACATAACTCCATTACTCTTTGCCTTTTTTGTTTTTCTTTTCTTCTGTTTTGCGTTTTTCTTTTCGGCGTGCTGGTAAGCATAGTGACTCCCTGTCAAGCAAAGGTAGATTTTCAACTGTTCAACTAAAAAGGTGCAGTTAAGTTAAAAAAAATAACATAATCACAAAAAAATACCAATACCACAAAGCTTAGAAATAATTTTACGCTTTTCTTTCTTTGATAGTTCATCATGTTGAATAGTCATCTCACAACCTGTACTTGCATCCTCCATATCATTACCATTCACTTCATTGTTGGTATCATCCAACTCATTATCTTCCATTTCAGTGTTCAAGTTCTCCAAATTATTAGTGGCATCCGGGATATCAATAGACATTGGCACAGGCAATGAGGTAAAGTTTGGAGCACTCTCAAAATGGTGAGGTGGATAACCACCAAATATATTATCAAGTGCTGAAAGACTTGGATACCTTGATATTTGTGGAGTTTGTAGAGTCATATATGGCACAATCTTTGTATGTTGATATGTCATACCTGATGCTTGAGTGAATTCCTGAGTGCAACCCATTGAAGTGGAACCAAAATCATGATTAGTTGTTACTTGATCATCTTTTGAACCTATTTGGGAATTTTGCATTGCTTCATCCATTTCATTCATTTCATCAGGCACTTGGTCTCTCGCAATAGCATGTTCTCTTCTTCCAGCAACACCGCCTTTTCTCGCCTACGAATAGGGGGACGTAACTGATCAGGTTGTACCTCATATCTTCTATAATCGGCTGATACTTGAATCCTGTCGGCCTCATGGACATATCTCAAACAATCAGAACTTTGATCCCGCACCATCTTTCTAAACATGTATAAGTCCTCATATGATGGTGTATCTCCAAGTGATTTAGCTTTATCAACCATCGAATGAATATGACGTGCCTGTGAATTAAAGTAAAAACATTTAACTGTAAAAGCATAAAAAAGATTTAAAAAAAATAAGCTCCTACTATTGAGGTTATGATTATTATTAACATATAGGTTATGATTATTATTAACATATATTAGATAAATAAAAATAAAACAAGCAAAGTTCTACTTACCATTGTTTCATATGCAGTTGAATTAGGCACATAACCTTGTTGGCATTGAGGACGGGGATAAGTATTACCAATGAGAAGACGAGTAATACATCTGAACCAAATAAGGTAGTGGTCGTCATACCGAAGTGGCCCATGATTGATCGGTGCATTACAGATAAATTGTTCTCGCTCGTTCCAAAAAAGTAACCATTATGCATGTTCTAACTCCCAGTTTGTATTTGGCCTTCCCCGACGATCATGGCAAAAGTGGGTGGAATCAAACAAAAATGGAGTTGGAATCACCTGTTGCAATCCAAATTGCCTCATTACTCTATCAGGAAAGTGAAGCTATACCACATCCCAACAGAAGATTGGAACTCTAACACGCCATATGTCTCGTCCAGCACAACAATAGTCAGGAATACTCTCAATTAAGTCATCAGTATATGGTTCCTAGATAAACTACATGAAAAAGGAAAAAGCAAATGAGTTATATTTACAATCGACCTAAAATCAAAGAAAAAAATTATACACAATCTACCTGATCTTCTGTCATAGAGTCAAGTGCATCCCTATAAACTTTCAGCACATGCTTAGAAGTGTTAGTCCAACTAAAGTGTGCAAACCATTTAGTAACATATGGACCCCTAGGCAAACCAGTAGAAAAAATATTTCTTGTACCTCTTTTTCCTACTATCTGTGGCCTAAGGACAATGATCCTCTCCCATGCCCAAACCTGATATATATATATATATATTTGTACAATTATTAGAATTATTAGATATACCTGAAGTAGTGGTAGAAATCCGGATATCTCATTTTGGGTACTTTGTGAGGCTTTACAAAGAAAGCGATACAAGTACGCTAAAGTTGCACTACCCCAACTATAAGACCCAATTGCATTGACATCCCCGAGCATAGGCAGGTACATAAGCTTCAAATAAGCACCAGATGTATCTGCCATCATCATACCCGCAATCATCCAAAACATGTAACACCTAGCCTTCTGATTGATTATTTCTTGGGTTGCCATGTCTGACAATTGTGTCTCACTTAGCAGGTGTGATTTAAGCGCGGAGACCTTGAGGAAACTATTTTTAAAGTTCTAAAGAGATGAAAAAAACCTAATAATCTTTGACAAATGTTTTGCCGATCTCTAATAGTTCTCATCGTCTCAGTACCAAGTACCGGAGCACCATTCACGGGTAATCCATACAACACCTCAACATCTTGCAAGGTGATAGTTGCTTCACCTGTTCTAAAGTGGAAAGTATGAGTTTCAGGACACCACCACTCAACTAATGAAGTGATCAAACTACGGTCGATAGCAGGCCTATTACATCTATAAACACCATACAATCCAGATAATCTAATCACTTCTAAAACTCGTGGATGGATAGGATATTTTTCTACCATCTTCCAAAAACCTCCATCAATCTTTCTCGTATTAAGAACCATATCAACACTTCCAGACGGTTGTTCAGTTAATACAGACGGTTCAAGTGGCCCAGGAGCCAAATTGTATGAACTACTACCAGCTATAAAAAAGGTACCTATACATAAGTAAATATTTTCACTATAATAAACAAATTAACCAGCCATAAAGGAAAAATTATTCTCTAACAAAGTCTACAGATAATTCTCTCTCCTTTAAAAAATATTCCATCTCTTTGTCTACAAATAATTGTTCATAATTTTGAGCATAGTTGAATAAAATTCGAGAAATATAAAGTTTAAAATAGAGAGTCAAGTTGAGGCAAGGAGAACAGAGAGTCTATTCATACCAAAACTTGAGGCTAGGGTTTCGCAATCTGAAACACGAACGATTAATTACTTCGATGAAAGAGATTGCACTGTCAATTGAATCAATCACAGATGATTGAAATAGCTAAAAAAACAAAGTAAGAAGCCATAGATGATAGATGAGAGACGAGATATGAGAGACAGAGATGAGAGGGAGAGAAGAGAATTGGAGATTTCTTTCAAAATTAGGGAAACGACTACACTTGAAAATACTTTAAGTCTCATTTTTATTTGCTTTTAAAAAAAGAATGCCAGTCATGAATTATCCATAAAATGTTACTAGTAGTAACGTTTTATGGTCCGTTAAGTTTTTACTCCGTTACTTTTGACCCTTATATATTTCTAATAAAATAATAGGGTAAAACTATACTGACAACTACGTATATACTAGTTTCATAAATTTTTTATAAAGCATATTATTTTGGTCAATTGCTTCATAAAATGGCTTATTTGAGTCAAAAATTCCAAAAAGGAAAACACAATATTCTAAAAATCAGCCAGAATCAATTGAGGAGGAAGAAATTTTTTTTAATTCCCATGAATAGGCACACATAATTTGTCAAAAGAGGTAAGAAAGTCCTACCATAAATATGCTACCATGAGATAATTATTTTATTGTATTATAATAGAGCAAAATAGGCAATACATTCTCAATCACATATATTCACCATAAATATTTCAACACCAAAATTCACCAAAAGAATAATTAAGGCAGACTTATTCAGTTTCCATAAATAAGCAAAGTAAGATAGTTAAATCAAAAGGGTAAAGCATTAGTTAGAACAACCAAATCATGATATACGATAATTACATAAACTGTCCGGCCTAAATTAAGGACGAGAAAAACGTTAATTAACAAAATTTTTTCTCTTAAGATGTAAAGAAAATCAAATTTAGAATGAAATATGATCAACTACTTAAGAAAAATGCCAAAATCTGTTAGGCCTCTAGGAATATATACATACATATGCAAGCTTTCCCGAGTATAAGAATCAATGATTCATATAATACTCTCAAAACATATGGCGGAATCCCAAATCATCCTTAAGTAGAGTGAAAGAATAAAATTTCCAAATTACTACATAACATTCAATGTCAAGCATTCTTAAGTACAATCACATAGGAAATTCCACGAATGGACATGTGAATATCAGTCTCCGAACCTAAGCAAGGAAATTAGGGCATTTAACCAATTTTTAATGAACACTGATCAAAATTCAGAACCCAGCATTACCAATCTCAGATCGAAAAATCATTCAACAAAAAAAGAATGGGTAGAAGTGATTTGAGGCTTAATCATAAACATTAAAATACAGAATTAAACATGGATGGTTTTTTGAGAACCCATCGCTTTTCGACTATGAATAGGTCATTATGGCATAGAGTTGCACGAGGAAACAACAACGACAACTGCATGTGATGGAGAAAAATGGCGGCGGCTGCATGAGTTGGTTTCACCTCCTAGGGCGGTAGCTATTGTTAGTGTTGCAGGCGGCAGACTAGTACGACACGGGTTTGGCTTCACCGAGGGTGATGGTTCGTCGATCGGTGGTGGTTGTTGGTCTGGAATGGAACGACGATGAAGAATGGCGGGGGCCGCCGACTGGTTCTAATGGGTGATGGTCATAAAAGAGAAAGGAGTGGCAGAGAGGAGAGAAGAAGGGCAACTCTAGTTTAAAGAGAGAGAATGAGTAGAGTTAGTGCGACTGAATTGGAGGAATAGGAATTAGGGTTTGAGTTGCCCTGGTATTTTAAAAAAGGAAAGAGATAAAGGACTAATCTCAGCCCTTGGATCAACCTGATCAATCACTGAGATTTAAAGTTGTGGGATATTTAAAATTGGGTCACAATTTAGATTAAAATTGACATAAAGATAGCCAAAAGCTAAACAAAATTGAGAATGAATTGAGTTTGGGCTGCTATTTTAATAAGTGTGATACTGATGTAATAAAAATAATAATAAAGTATCGATATTAAAATAAACTACGCATGTAAAATTAATGTTACATAAAAAATTATCATATAAAATTATCTTTACTTTGAAATAAATTAATAATAATAATAATAGTATTAGTAGTAATAATAGTAATAATAATAATACGTAAGTTATTTGTAAATTGTGAGTATGCACATTTATGAAAAATGATTTACGAAATATTAATAAAATTATGCAAATTGTTATATTTAAACTAATAAATTGTAAAAATGATGATAAAAGTAATAAAATAATTTTGTATATTTAAATTCATGAATATGACACATCAATATCTGTTCGATACAGGGATAATGTGTAGAAAATATTGAGATTCAAAATTAATAATTTTGATAAGATAGTGCCAAAAAAAAGTATCGGTTGGTCAAAATTGGGTGTCAACAGCTGCCCCTTCGTTGCTTGAGAATGATGAATGTATTGTCGAGTAATGAAAGTTTAAGTAGTAGACAATTTTATCTGACTAAGAGAATAATTCGTTAGAATAAAAGCAAAAAAAGAGTGTTTTTTTTTTAAAATAATGCGTCCGAGACTTTTAGTTTTAAGTTGCCTACATATCTCTGATTTTATGAGTATCAGGTCGTGTGTAGTTCTAGATTTAGGAACGAACAATACTCCTAAAGAATGTCAATGACAAAGGATTGGCATTAATGACGATATCATGGATCGATGAGATGGAAGTGAACGAGACTTGAGATAATGACGAGCCGAGAAGTATAAGAACAAAAGGTAGGATTTGAATAATCATAGAACGAATAGACAAGATTAGAGTGGTTTTGAAATGAAGAATGCGATTAGGACATTAAAACATAGGACAAAGAATTATGTTTCAAATAAGAGAGAGAGAGAGACGAATCATATTTTGCTTATTGGAAATTTCATAGTCGCTCAATTTAAAGTTCAACGAGGAACCCAATGTCGTCTTTAAAGTTCTACAGTGAACCTAGTATTATTCATCTAAGGTTTTACAGGAACCCAATATTGTTCAATTAAGGTTCTACAGGAACCCAATATTATTCAAATAATGTCCTACAGGAACCTATGTTGTCAATACTATTCATTTAAGGTTCTATAGGAACCTAATATTATTCAAATAGGGTCATACAACAATCTATGTTGTCAAATTTATTCATTTAAGGTTCTACAAGAACCCAATATTGTTCAAATAAGGTCCTACAGGAACCTATGTTGTCAATATTATTCATTTAAGATTCTATAGGAACCCATGTCGACAATATTATTCATTTTCAGTTCTACAGGAACCCAGGTCATCAATATTATTCATTTAAGGTTCTACAAGAACCCATGTCGTCAATATTAAGGTTTTACAGGAACACAATATTATTCAATTAAGGTTCTACAAGAACCCATGTTGTCAATATTATTCATCTAAGGTTCTACAGGAACCAAATATTATTCAAATAAGGTCCTACAGGAACCCATGTTGTCAATATTATTCATGTAAGGTTCTACAAGAACCCAATGTTATTTAAATAAGGTCCTACAGGAACTCATATTGTCAGTATTATTCATTTAAGGTTCTACAGGAACCCAATATTATTCAAAGAAGGTCCTACAGGAGCCCAATGTTATTCAAATAAGGTCCCATAAGAACCTATGTTGTCAATATTATTCATTTAAGGATCTACAGGAACCCAATATTATTCAAATAAGGTCCTACAGGAACCCATGTTGTCAAATTTATTCATTTAAGGTTCTAAAGGAATCCAATATTATTCAAATAAGGTCCTACAGGAACCCAATATTGTTTATTAAGGTTTACATGGACCCAATATTTTTTAATAATATAATATCAATTTCAATATCGTCAAAGTTAAAAGATAGAACAACTTAGCTCTTTTCCCTTATTGGGGATGTAATCATTACCTCTTTGATGATATTACATCATCGTTGCTGAATTTAGCACCTATTGTCTACACTTAAAGAAAAATTATCAGTTAAAAAGAAATGTTGACTCGTACCTTTCTCGATTTGACTCCTTGGTCGTTGTTTTTGCTTCATGGACCGTTGGGAGTTGTACTTTATCATGGTGAAACTTTTGAGAAATTCTCAAATTTTTTTGCCCAATTTAGAATGAAAAGGACCTTTTGCACATCATTGATATATTGCTTGCTTGTGAATTTTTTGAGGTTTTCTTGAAATCTCAAAAATTCTGCCCCAGTTTTTTCCTTTGGAGCTTTATATTCCGAAGCCACTCAAAGAAAATATTAGTCCAAAAGAAATGGTTTTTCTACACTTAAACATCGTGGCCTCAATTGTAATTTGTCCTTATATACTCAAGAGTTGGGCTGATTAGCCTGATACTTTGGAGGTTTAAGAATTGGAAAGAGAGAGGAAAGAAAAAGTTTTAGTAGATTAAGACTACATATCCAAATGAAAGTTAGGCCAAACATAGTTCATGAGTACAAACAAAGGTAGAAAAAATTAACAAAATTTTATTAGCCATGATACAGATAAAAGGAGAATAGTGACAAAAAACAAGAAAGGTTTGGATGTCAATTCATGTGTGTGCTTTACGCTTCTTTCACAAACGTCTCAAAAATATTTTTGTTGGATATCCTTGAACAAAGATTTCACCCATAATGGCAGGATCATAGATATTTCTTATTGGGTCTTGCTTCACTTTTATCTTTTTCTTTTTAATTAGATTTCAGATCTTGTACCTTTGTGCCGAGCATCCCTAAATATGATAATGTTGAATATTCGAGTGATAAGCATAATATTTAAATGGATTAAAGTTAGGAGGTAGATGAACATAGATACATCCTCTCCTTGATTGCACAATACCCTAGGATCTTAATCTTTCAAATATGTTTTCCAAGGGCTTAAACAAAGTAGTAAAGTGTGAGGCCCCATCCTCTTCGATTGATGGAAAGCATAGTGTACTGAGTAAGTCCCTTGTTAAAAGTTAGTTTGTACTCGAGAAGCATCATTTTGAGAACCTTGCTGGACAGAGTAGGGTTGGATCTAACAAGCCTTGCTTTGATAATCTTGAGAGTCATAATGTTCAATATGCACCCTACGAGAACTAAAAATAACATGAATCTCTTCATTGTTTTGATAGGCCTGTGTCTGAGGTATGGAGGGTACGAATCCTCTTCGCTTTCCTCGGATTGATTCTTTGGTGTTTGAAGAGTAGTTGCCATTGTAGAAACGTCAATAATTGATCCTGCTCGAATTTTATATTTTAATTTATTTCCAGTTGAAACTAGATTCTCAAAATTGTGACTGACTGGGAAGAACATTTTCTGAAAGTATATCCCATCTAGTGATTTGAGAATGATTTGGGCCAACTCTTTTTCAGGTATATAAGGACGTATCTTAGAAGCTTCTAACCACCAATGTATTGCATATTCCTCAAAATATTCATGGTCCATTCTTTTTACCTCAAGCAAATCCCATATTGTTGGACCGATATTGATGTTAAACTTATAGTGCCTTGCAAAATCTTGAGCCAATTTTTTCTAATTATGCCATTTGTTGAAATCTTATTAGGTAAACCATGTGAGCGCTATTCATGACAAGCTTTGAACAAATAATCTCATTAGAAGAGCCTCATTATGTCCTATGCCAACAAGTCTTCCATAGTAGTCCTTTAGATGTGTGATTGGATCTCTACGCCCATTAAACATGTTAAACTGTGGAACTTTGTATTCTAGAGGTAAATCAACTGTTGGATGTAGACACAGTTTCTCATACCTCAAGTCGTAAATGCCTTTAGAATGCACTTTCATATCCAACATTTTCTCTAGGTCATGAATCCTTTGACGATGTGCACCTAAATTAACTCTCTCATGGCCAGAAGAAAATTGTTGAGAAGGTGTGTGAGTAAGGAGAGGATAAGGAGGCATGCTGTTTTGTCTTGGATGAGGAGAAGAAGGGCTGGAGTCTTTTCGGATATTGAGAATATTTGTCATATTGTAGATTTAATTGAGAGAGATGTTCAAATGCTAGACAACTTTTAAACAAAACAAACAAGCCCAAACGAAAGTTACCACATAGCACATATAAGTTCAAAATATAAAAAACATAAAATAAAGGCATTCTAGGATGAAAACTAGGGCTTAATAATTGACTTAGGCATAAAGATTTGAGCTCCTAATGCACGGAAAAGATAGTAATAGAACATGATGTTGAATTTGAAATTGTGATTGTAAAAAGATGAGAAGATAGGGAATGAACTAGGTCGACTTTTGTTAAACATTAGATTTGTTGATTCAAACATCACATTGCTGATTCATCCAACTCCATATAGAAAAAAAATAACAGAATAGGGAAAGTCAAGATTTTATTATGATGAGACTGAACTCATTAAGTGATCACCTACGTATCCCTCATATAGGGGAATCAGATCGATCGTAGTTCAAATTACATAAGCAGGAAAACGTAAAAAAACTACAAATTGTAGAGCTTAAAGGAATTTTAAATGTTTGAGAGTCTGGAGTAGAGAATTAACATGATGTCCTCTTCAACAATGTCAACAAGTGCAAGTCAAGCTTAGAAAATGAATCAACATCGGATCAGTGTCGCAATTAGCAAGATTGATAAACATTGCTTGACTCTCCATTTCTGATGTTCAACTTTGGTCAACCTTAGAAGAAAGGATTTACGATTAGAAACAAAGATTACGCATGGGATTCTAGAATGAATATTCTACTTATTTGAACATAATGAGTTATGCTCATTCATAGTGAATAGAAGTTATGAGAGCTTTATGTAATTTAGAGGTTGTGAAAGTTAAAGTACGACATGAATATGATGATATTCATGTCTGAGAATTGTGGTATGATAATAGTATGTAAACGTTGGAAGCATTTGGAATAAGATATCCTAAAATGATAAGTTGCACTAAGAGATTGTGAATGAGACTGAAACTTTTCTTCAAAAAGCAAGAGTTGTACCTAGGTGGAATTAATATACTAATAGACGAATTAGGAGGATAAATTGAATGAAAGCTTTGACTAGCCCCTAAGAGTGTATTGTAGGGCCCTAACATGAAAAGAATTTTAAGAGTAAAGAGTTCTAAGGTGAGGAACACTAAAAGTAAGGAGTGACTAAGACAAGAGTGAAAACAACATGATAGTTAAAATATCAAAACATACATAGAAATGCAACATATAACAAATAATATTATACGTCCTTATGGGGCCGTGAACCCCTTTGGACTTTGAATGAGACTAACATTCAACGCATCAAGGGTGTCAAGGCATCCTAGGTTGAATGAGATGCATATTCCTTAGTAAAATAAATATGTAGCTAAGATCTAAGGGACAAGAGTGGGTTTATGACATGGTTCTTTCGAGTGGACAACTTGAGAGTGGGAAAGCTTGTGACTGTCGAGGCACCGCTGATCAATCGATCTACATGGAATTTCCCGAAGGGTGTTTTAGGAAAGAATGTCCGTGCAACCATGCAATTTTTCATAAAATAAAATAAAGGAGGTTTCAAGTGGAAGAAAGTATGAGCGAAATGCCAGTTATATAAAGTAGCAACACATAGCATATAAGAAAATATAATAACATGCTTAGCAATAGAAAAGTAAATAAACATTAAAGCTCATAGCCAAAAAAATGGGGAAGAAGGAAGGGGATAAGCATGGACAAATAAAAACACATAAAAGGGAAATGAGAAGAAACTCATACGTAAAAATGAATCATGCTATAAACAGTAAAAGGTAAAGATAGAAGGTAATTATGAAAAATAAAACAAACAAAGTTAGAGAATCCCACATAAAACACAAACTCATAACAGTTAGAACCTAAGATCCCCAGTAGAGTCGCCATTCTGTTGTTCCTCATTTTTCTCAAAAAAGTAGAATTTGACTTGACTATTCTTTTGGGATAGTTTAAAGGGGAGTGAAGAGTTCCAACCTAATGAATTAAGGTGCATTAGGGCACCATTCTAGGCTAACTATGAACCTACTTTGTTATTTAGTCTTAGTTCACAAGAAATTTGGGTAAGGGTCTAAATTACCTCGAAAGAAAGGTGTTAGAAACCTTTCGAGGTCCACAAAGGTTGTTCCCAACCGAATTCGTACTTTACATGGGGATTCTACGTGATCAAATAAAGGTCGCTTATATTATTCTTAACATAATGTTAACTAAGTGATAAAGTAATGAATAAAACAAACTTGTTGTTTGATTATTCCTATTTGTTAATTATTTATGTGATAAATAATACAAGAAGTAACAAAGGAACAATACAGGTGAGAAAATAATAATGACACGTATTATAAAAAAAGGGACTGCTTATAAATTAAATAGCTACCCTAAATAGATAAGTATATAAAGTAAATAAAAACTATTTCGAAAGAAAACCAAGAAATAATTATGGTTTTATTCATATCTGAACCCCAACTTGCTAATCATTATCCGACCCAATAGCCGACAACAGGATTCGTAGACAAGTAACAATGTCATACGTCGTGTAGCCAATATATACGTTGGGTATCATCACTTCCGAATATCTACCCAACCCTATGTAGACTGGTTTTCTTTACCTTAAATCGTTCTAAAAGAAAGGATAAAACTAACGTCTCTAAAATGCCTATCATCCAAACTTATTGTCCAAGAGGCATTGGACTTTACTACTTTGGATTTTATGATCTAGACAAATACATCTAGCTTTCCTAGTTGGCTTCAAAGTGCAAAAAACAAATAGGATGTCATGTAGCTCATACTAGTTTCAATTAGGCCTCTTGGTTAATTTAAGAATTGGTTAAAGTGATTTGACATGTTAAGAGAAACAATTACTCATTTATGTAGTTTTAAACCTAAAAGCATGATGTCTAACATTGTCGAGTGATTAATCGAGTTTGGGAAGAACTCATGAATATAAATTAGAATCAGCATTATTTTAAACAGAATGACCAGGCTACTATGACAAAAGATAATTGTCAAATCATTGCGAAATAATGTTATAAAATTGAGAAAACAAAACATGTCAAAGTCAAGTATGTTGGTGATAAAGTAAACATGTTAAAAGAATTAATCAAAGTACCAAAGAATGTTGTGATATATTTTAGAGACTAGACAATAATTTAACATGTTGAACGTCTGTTTTAAATGTTGAAAATAATATTTTAAATGCCAAAAATTGACTTTTGTTGTCGGGAACACTATAAAAATATTAAAGAAGATCATTTTAATGCTGTAAATTTGCATTTTAATGGTGGGAAATGATGTTAATTTCGAAAGCATTATTTTAAAAATTGATGCTAGATGTTAAAAATAAATTAAGCGCATTGTCAGTCAATTTGACGTACTCGGAGTTGATTAATTTGTGAAGTTAATTATTAATCCTAATAATGCTTTTTAGGTGACAAACAAGTAAATTAGTAAATCCTAAATTACGTTTGCCTAAGTTGTTCACATAGCATGTAAAGTACATAAACCCTTCCGCCCAAGCAATCCCTATATTTTTTTTATTATTATTCTCATAGAGTTATACAATAATTATTACAAACCAACAATGAATGAAATAAAAATAAAAGAAAGACTAAGAAGGGCAAGATTGGATAGCCCTTAGTGACTCTCAAATCCATGGCAACTCTGTCTCATCTAACTGTTCGTATTTAATCTGTGAGCACAAAGAAAACAAAAAAACCCATCACGAATCCGAAATATACCTATAGTGACACATAACCAACCCTTGGCACCGTCGAGATCCTAGGATCTCCAGGATCCCAAGCAGGCTCACGCAAAAGAGGTTATGTGATGTGCAAAGATTATTTCAGATTCACAAACAACAAATGTTCCAGTTGGGAAAACATTTAACAACAAGAGAAAACATGTCAAATTGACAGAACAAAATAACATGACCACCCCAATAAGTCACAAAATAATTACATAAAAATGACAAGAAGACTCGTGTTATCAAACATTAAGTAAATCGAAGTGCGATCATAGTCATGTAGAATAACATAAAAGTAAGTTAATGCATCATTCGAGAGAACTAACTAATTAACAACATAATAACAACAACAACAACAATAACAAACCCAGTATATTCCAACATAGTGGGGTCTGGGAAGGGTAAAATGTACGCAGTCCATACCATTACCCCCGAAGAAGTAGAGAGGCTATTTTCGATAGACCCCCGGCTCAAGACAAAAGACTGTAGACCAATAGTCGTGCAACATGATAAAGAACAAAGAACCAACATCCACAAAAATAAAGTATAATTAACCAAAAGGCAAGCAATATGCTAAAGTAAGAAAAGAACCAACATTCACAAAAAAAAATAGTATAATTAACAACCCAAGGACCCCCTCCCCCATAGCTGGAACTCCCAACCAAGGTATCCTTAAACCTCCTAACTACGGACTACGACTCGACCACCCACCTTAGCCTTCTAATTTAATACTCATCCTCCAAACCTTCCTATCTAGGGTCATGTCCTCAGTAAGCTGTAATTGTTCCATGTCACATCTAATCACTCCTCGCCAGTACATTTTTGGTCTACCCCTACCCCGCTTGAAACCCTTCAAGGTCAACCTCTCACATCTATGGACTGGGGCATCCGTGCCCCTTCTCATCATATGGCCAAACCATCTCAACCTCACTCCCCGCAACTTATCCTCCACCAAAACCACTCCCACCTTCTCCCGAATAGTCTCATTCCTGACCCTGTCCGCCTTCATAAATCCACATATCCAACGCAACATTCTCATTTCCGCAACCTTCAAATTTTGGACGTGAGAATTCTTAATAGGCCAACACTCCGCCCCATATAACATGGCCGACCGGACCGCAACTCTATAGAATTTACCTTTAAGCTTAAGAGGCACTTTTTTATCGCATAAAATTCTCGAGGCAAGACTCCATTTCGTCCAACCTGCCACAATACGATGGGAGACATCCTCATCAATCTCTCCATTCCCCTGGATCATAGACCCAAGATACTTAAAACTGTCCCTCCTACCAATCGCCTGCGACTCCAACTGCACCACCATATCGTCCTCTTGCCTCAAGTCGCTAAACTTGCACTCTAACTACTCCGTCTTGGTCCTACTCAACCTGACTTCTTTAGATTCCAGGGTCTATCTCCAAACCTCCAACTTATCATTAACACCTCGGCGCGACTTATCAATCAAAACTACATCATCCGCAAAGAGCATACACCAAGGAACCTCCCCTTGTATATTTCGCGTCAACACATCCATCACCAAGGCGAATAGGAATGGGCTAAGAGTCGATCCCTGGTGCATCCCTATCAAGACCAAAAAGTTCCCAAAATACCCTTCCATCGTCCTTACCCGAGTCTTCGCCCCCTCATACATGTCCTTAATCGAATGGATGTACACCACTGGTATCCCTCTCGCCTCCAAGCATCTCCACAGAACCTCCCTAGGAACCTTGTCATACACCTTTTCCAAGTCGATAAACACCAAGTACAGATCCCTCTTCCTCTCTCTATATCATTCTACCAGCCTCCGCACAAGGTGAATTGCCTCAGTCATCGATCGACTAGGCATAAATCCAAATTGATTCTCCGAGATAGGCACTATCTTCCTCAACCTACGCTCCACCACCCTCTGCCAAATCTTCATCGTGTGACTCAACAACTTAATACCACGGTAGTTGTTGCAATAATAATAAAAGAAAATTAGACTTTCAAAAGTAGATACACAACCGTACGTGCAAATAATAACCAGCAAACCCAAAGTTGAGGCAACAAGAAAAATTTAATACTCAGGTGTACTGTAGAAGAGTGTAGAAGACAGTGAGTTTTCATATAGTGAGTAGGAGATAATGATAAGAGGTGTCTTACAATGAGGAGGAGGCTCGCTTTATATAGTGGAAATAATAGAGTGTTAAAAGGGAAAAAATATGTCAGAATTAAATTAGCAGCAAAAAGAAAAACACAATATTCTAAAAATCAATCAGAATCAATTGAGGAGGAAGAAATTATTTTGAATTCCCATGAATAGGCACACACAATTTGTCAAAAGAGGTATGAAAGTCCAACCATAAATATGCTACCATGAGATAATTATTTTATTGTATTAGAATAGAGAAAAATAGGCAATACATTCTCAATCACATATATTCACCATAAATATTTCAACACCAAAATTCACCAAAAGAATAATTAAGGCAGACTTATTCAGTTTCCATAAATAAGCAAAGTAAGATAGTTAAATCAAAAGTGTAAAGCATTAGTTAGAACAACCAAATCATGATATACGATAATTACATAAACTACCCGTCCTAAATTAAGGATGAGACAAACATTAATTAATAAAATATTTAATCTTAAGATGTAAAGAAAATCAACTTTAGAATGAAATATGATCAACTACTTAAGAAAAATGCCAAAATCTGTTAGGCCTCTTGGAATATATACATACATATGCAAGCTTTCCCGAGTATAAGTATCAATGATTCATATAATACTCTCAAAACATATGGCGGAATCCCAAATCATACTTAAGTAGAGTGAAAGAATAAAATTTCTAAATTAATACGCAACATTCAACGTGAAGCATGCTTAAGTAAAATCACAGAGGAAATTCCACTAATGGATATGTGAATATCAGTCTCCTAAGCTAAGCAAGGGAAATTGGGGCATTTAACAAATTTTTAATGAACACTGATCAAAATTTGCAATCCAGCATTACCAATCTTAG
Source organism: Capsicum pubescens (assembly GCA_030864215.1). Taxonomy (NCBI): domain Eukaryota; kingdom Viridiplantae; phylum Streptophyta; class Magnoliopsida; order Solanales; family Solanaceae; genus Capsicum; species Capsicum pubescens. The sequence continues at coordinate 112,066,467 of CM061549.1, read as the reverse complement.
ATCGCAAAATCTTTCAACAAACAAAAGAACGGGTAGAAGTGATCTGATGCTTAATCATAAACATTAAAATATGGAATTAAGCCTGGGTATGGGTTCTTGAGATCCCATCGCTTTACGATGAGGAATGGGTCATTGTCGCATAGAGATGTATGGGGAAGCAGCAACGGTGAGTGCATGTGATGAAGATGGTAGCAGGCAGGTGTGGGAGTGGCTTTTGCCTTCTAGAGCAGCGGCTGTTGTTGGCGTTGCAAGAGGTAGGCTGGTACGACACGGGTTTGGATTCACCGAGGGGGATGGTTCGCCAGTCTGTGGTGTTTGTTGGTCTGTAATGGAGCGAAGACAGAGAATGGCAGGGGCCGCCAGCTGGTTTCGATTGGTGATGGTCGAAAATAGGAAAGGAGTGGCGGGAGAGGAGAGAGGAAGGGCGGTTCCTGTTTGAAGAGAGAGAAGGAGGAGAACTGTTGCGGCTAAATTAGAGGAATATGGATTAGGGTTTGAGTTGTCTTGGTATTTTAAAAAGGAAAGAGAGAAAGGACTAATCTCAGCCCTTGGATCGACTTGATCAATGGGTGATATTTAAAGTTATGGGATATTTAAAATTGGGTCACAAGTTAGATTAAAATTGTCATAAAGATGGCCAAAAGTTAAAAAAAATTGAGAAGAATGAATTGAGTTCGAGATGCTATTTTAATAAGTGTGATACTGATGTGATAAAATAATTATAAAGTGTCGATATTAAAATAAACTACGCATGTTAAATTAATGTTATGTAAAAATTATTATTTAAAATTATCGTTCCTGTGAAATAAATTCATAATAATAATACTAATAATAGTAGTAGTAGCAGTAGTAATAATAATACTTAATTTATTTGTAAATTCTAATTGTGCATATTTACGAAATATTAATAAAATTATGCAAATTGTTATATTTAAACTAATGAATTGTAAAAATGATGATAAAAGTAATAAAATAATTTTGTATATTTTAAAATCATGAATATGACACATCAATATCTGTTCGATACAAGGATAATGTATTGAAAATATTGAGATTCAAAATTAATAATTTTGATAAAATAACAACCAAAAAGAAGTATCGGGCGGTCAAAATTGGGTGTCAACATTCGGTTAAACTTGGTCCAGTCCAGTACCTGTGTCAATTCAGTTGGGAGTAGGATTTAGCACCGAGTGAATGTAGGGATGGCGACTCCCCCATTATTTTAGGCAGAGTCATTAGTTAAAGTCCATGAATTCCAAAACTTCGTATCCAACATTGGATATGAGGGGTAACTCGTCAGTTTAGTCTTGACTTCCTCTCAGGGGTCACCCGTTAGTTTTGGATTGACACTCTGGTCCTTACGGACATTAGATTAGTGGATCCACACAATCATTGTTAGTACCCGTGGTACGGTACTGACACCCTTCCAACTGGGATTACAGGTTGGACCCTGATTAGTTCAGATTGGGGCATGTTGGTTACTTGATACCTCCCATATTTCCCGTCAGTACTCAGTCTATACACGTTCAGGTTTGCATGACCAAGTAATTAAATTTTTAAATATTCAGATATAAGTTATTCAATTATTAAAATTATTTCATTACATGCTTTACTTTGTCATGCATTCTCAATTTTACATGTTCATGTTTTCATGCTCAGTATCCATACATGAACCTCAGTTCAGGTTTACAATATGTTTATCTTTACAGGGGATTTACACTCAGTAGTCCTGTTTGTATTGCTTCCTAACTTCAGTTCTAATTATTCTACAAAAGTAAGGATTTTAAGAAACTAAGTATAGTGATTCACCATCTTATCAGATTATATTTTTTACTCATGATTTAAGATACTTCAGCTTTTAGTTATTTCACTCCTTTTGTGAGTCTAATTGCACTTAGCATGCATGTTTTAAGATTATGTACCTGTTCAGTTTTACTTGTTACATTCACCCCCACTTATTCAATACATTCCAGAAGTACTGATCCATATATATGTTTATGTGCTATATTGTCTCATAATGTAGGTACCAGTTGTAGTCTACACATCAGAATTAGATAGTTTGCAGCTTCCAACCAGCAGGTGATGAGTTCTCCTAGTTCGAGAATCTCTAGTCAGTTGTGGTTCATGTACTTTATATGGATTTTTCATATATATATATATTGATTAGTGGAAGTTGGAGGCATGTCCCAACTATCTATAGTCAGTATAGTAAAGTCTTCATAGAAAGTTAGTCAGAGTAACTCATGTAATTTAAGTTCTTCCTTTAGATTTAGCGTGTTGTAAACCTTTTTAGTATCACATGTATTCCATTTTTCTTATTGTTATGCTTTTGTTCAGAAAACTTAGCTTATATAATTAATTTAATTCAGATGCTTAAGTATCATGCCCGTTCATAGGTTATCTTGGGATCACTTGTTGTCCTAAGCAACGTGTTACGACTAGGGGATAGTCTCAGGTCGTGACGTATCGGCTACGCATGATACGCATGACAATGGCGAGAACCTATACTATGATTTGTACGCTATAGAAATATAGTATGAGTACCAAAACGTGGTTGTTAGTAGTAAACTGCCGACTGAGCTCCAAAGATAATGTTGATATAAGTAATATGCAAGCAGGAATATAAACTACACTCAAATATCCAGCAAGTACAGAGTAAATCTAAAGAGATTATATAGAAAAACTATCCTATTTTAGCCATACTTAGAAACTTAAACACCATATCGTATATCACTAACCAATATACAAATAAAGAGCAGAAAAAAAATATCCAGTGTATACAAGGACAAAGAATGGATGTACAACATGAATAAGTTAATGAAGGGAGGGATATAAGATAATACCATAGCCACTATAGATGGATGCATATACATAAACATGGCTAACTCAAGGTACCATTTAAGTCATTACACAAGCATCCCAAGGCCTCTTAATCATAGTAGAAACTAGAGCTAATATAATTAGGGTCTCTAATCCATACATCTAAATATGAGATAATTTCCATAATGATGCAACTGTAATGAAAGGAATTAGAATATCAACTCCGAAAACCATAATGCCTAACCAATGGATAATTATGTGTAATAATATAACCGTAAGATAAAGGAACCAGAATCATACCTCAAATCTCAATGCCAGTCCAATAATAAACCCGTCATGAACTAACCATAATAGCAATAACAATATAAAGTTACCGGCTTTCTCAGAAAGATAATACCTAATCAGTCTTTTTATAAACCCTCACCGCCATAGGCTAGAAGGTCCAATCAATACACAACTCACCACAAGCCACACTCATCACCTATAAATATGTAGCCCTCCTTAAGGATGATAGATATAGGTGAATATTGGTGATAGGAAATACACATACATGAATGAATATGTGGAGAATCCATAACACCTTAACCACTATATGATCATCAAATGTCGGACTTGAGCCAAAACTCATATCATCAATATCATCAATTGGCAGACTTAAACCAAAATTCATATCATCAATATCATCAATCGTGGGACTTGACCAAAAACTCATATCATTAATATCATTAATTGACGGACTCAAACTGGAACTTATATCATCAAGATCATTATTTGTCGGACTTGAAACAAAACTCATATTATCAATATCATCATGAATAGACTTTTCCCAGAATTATATATATAATATATGACAAGGACCCTGGCTAAAAAAGTATAAGTCCATAAATTCCTGGCTCAGGGTAAACACCGATACTAAGTCATCATAAAAGCGTAGAAAGGTTCGAAATCTCTTATGATTGGGGAAAATAGTAGTAACAAAATCATGGACAAAAATTTATCTTGGAAAAATCTCAAATAATCATTTTTAACCTCAAAGGCTGATAAGTTATTCATTAAGATGGTACATTTACCATTTGAAGAAATCCATTTTAAAAATAAAAAGTGGAAATAAATCCAATTTTAGGAAAAAGAGTAATAAAATTATATTATAGTTAGAATTGTATAGAATCGTACCATTGACCATTTTAGTGTTCATGAATGTACAAAATCTATGAATGCCATCACCAATATCCAAGCAAGGAAATCATAAGCATCCAAACGGCTACAAACTATGGCCACATCCTTTGCAAGGATAAACCACTCCTCAAAATTCAACCAATAACATAATCATGGCCTTGGTCCCAATAATTTATATATACGACATAACCATAACATCATAATTCAGGAAAGACCATCACAATCCATCGAGTATCATAGAAACTTTATAATAATGGTACATTAGTCTCAAGTATGTCTAACATGCTTAAAACTCAATAGACTATACAAATATACCTACACTATGAACCATCTATTTTACTCATATCTATGCACTGGACCAAGAATCATAACCAGAAGTCATCTTACTAGCCATATTCGAAATTCATATCAATAAACATATCTATGAATTATATTATTAAGCATAGTAGGAATTAGCATTGAACATTAAGAATCCCTCTAACATACTCAGTAGACATATACAATAACCTCAAGCTCCAAGCCAAACATTAATAAGGGTATATTATGCATAAATAATCCTATAAAGTTAACACAAGTCTTAAACTAAGGTGGGCCAGAGGAACACACTTCTAATCCCCAAAATCCGTATTTAGGTAAATTCTATTCTGGACTAGTCTAAGGTATCTAAATTCACTCCTAGATGTTAAATAAGTCATAATTAGCCCTAAGGTAGCAATTCCACCTAAAATATGAGAAGCTAAGTAATTCCACCTAAATTGCAGTTCCAAGATAGCTTAACCACTCCAAATAAGGTTATCATAGTAATCACGCTTTCAATGCCTAAATCCTATCCCATATCTAGCACAATATCATAATTATTCTATGAATGAGCTCAATCTATGAAGAAGGTAATAGGATTATAGAAGTATAATAAGTATAATGATTACAATAAGTCATGATTTTCTACCCAATCTTACATCCTAACTTTTCTATCTAACAAGCAACATATATAATACACTATCTGATGAATAATAGTAGATAGAAGCCTACCTCGATGCCGAATAAAAATTTCTTAAATATCCACAACTCATATGTCTTCAATCCATGATCCTAAAATGCTGCCACACTATTAAAATCATATTCTACACGTCATTAGGAGTAAAATGAGACCTATATTGCTATATTCAAACGGATCTAGAAACAAAACCCAAAAATATGTTCAAAAATAAAAGAGGCAAGACTATAATTTTATTTTAGAAACACGTTCCCAATACTCATAAGAATAAAACTGAAAATCCATGCAAAAGTGAGTTAAAGATGAGGTTCCAAACAAAGAAAAATTATTTTTAAGGTTTACCGGTAAAAACCCTTAGAATCCATTTTGAAATAAAAAAATTTAAATTTTTTTGAAGATGAAATTAAGGGGAAAATGATAATAATATTACAAAACTTACCCATGGAATAAATATCAAAAACTCCTTTGGAATCGCCCAAATTCGAGCTCCTTAGACCTAAAATTGGTGAAAATAGGGTTTTTGATTCTCAATTTGATTGGAAATAATGAAAAATAAAATAGAAGTTGTTCATAATGGGTGAAATAGAGTTATAAATTGATATACAATTATTATACGAGAAAAATTTATCAAAAATCATAAAAATTGGAGCTTTTTATCTCCCAAAATGTCGAAAATTCAAACTTGGGGTCTTATACTCGGCGATGGCCACTTAAATGATAGTTTACTCGCTTCAGCAACCTGATAAAAGGCCAAAAATGTTTCTTAAGTTAACTTTTGGTCACTTAAGAGACCAGTCTAAATGGTAAAAGTTCGCTTTCGTGAATACACCAACACCAGTAATGTCAAAAACTTATTTTTGACCCTCGAAACTCATTCAGAATCCTATGATCATGATTCAATAGTGATATTTGATTATAAAACATATACTAGATCCAATGGAATTATGGAAATTTTAATTTAAGATCATTTTGACTAAATATAGGGCCCACACCTATAGTTTTATTTTTCAAATAATCTGCCCAGTAGCCCAAAACAAGTCTGGATGCCTCAAGACTCAAACCAAGGGCCCTTCTAGAATAAAATCAATATTCTAGAGCTGATGGGGCTATCAAAATTTTCATCTAAGGTTATCTATTAGGAGTTAATGTATGAGACTAAATCCTAGACATCGAAAGCTCCGAAATAGAGAAATGAGCGTAAAGTCCAAATGAATTATCTGATCACTGAATCAACAGTTCTCACAAGTGATAAATGGGTTGTGTTCTGATGAAGTGTGGTCAAGTTATTACTTATATATTGAGGTAGCTGAAGGTGCACAGGTGCAATTGCCCTAATTATTATTTGGAGTTGGTGGTTATAGTTTTTGCACTTAAGAATTGGATACATTATCTTTATGGTATGCATTGTGATATCTACACCGATCATAATAGTCTTCAAAATCATATGACCCAATGAGAGATTAATTATAGGTAGTGGAGATGAATGGAGTTTCTGAAGGATTATGATATCTCTATTTTGTTCCATTTGAGCAAGGAGAATATGTTAATGGATGCCTTAAGCTGAAAGGCTATGAGTATGGGTAGTTTGGATTTTATTTTGTTTTCTAAAAGACTATTGGAGTAGTACATCAACTCCTTAGCCAATTTGATTATGTGACATGATATTTCTTATTCTAGAAATATCCTTGCTAGTGTTAAGTGAGGTCAATGTTATTTGAGAAGATTGGAGTTTCTAGTTTGAGGATAGAGGACTTTATGTCATCCGTGATCAAGTGTTGAGTAGTGAGTCCATGCGTTCTATAATAGATTCTGAGGGTATTCTGAGGTATGATGGTCACATTGTGCTCGAGGGTTGGTGACACTTACAGCTCTAGATACTTTAACCATCATAGGATAGTTAAGATATATAGGGATTTGAGGTAACATTACTAGTGGAGTGGTATGAAGAGAGATATGGCAAACTTTGTAGCTCGTTGTCAAAGTTGTCAGCATGTAAAGGCTGAGCATTTTAGGGTTAGTAGCCTGGTTCAGATATTACCCATTCTCAAGTGGTAATGAGAGTGGATAACTATAGACCTCATTAGTGGTTTAACTTGTATATCCCATGGTTCTAATGGTATTTGAGTTATTGTAGATCATTTGATCAAATTGCCATATTTCCTTCCTATTCAAATGTCTTTCAGCATCGGGAGATTAGCCCATGTATGTGTTTGTGAGATGGTTTGGATGCATGGAGTGACTATATCTATCATTTACGATTTAGTCTCGGTATTCACTTTTAGATTCTAGAGATCTTTTAAGGAAGAGTTGGGACTCACATAGATCTTAGTACATCTTTTTACCCTTAGACAAAAGGACAGTCGAAGTGGACTATTCAGGTTCTTGAGGATATGTTCTGAGTCTGTGTTATGGATTTTGGAGGTCAGTGGGAGCAATACTTAGCTTTGGTTGAGTTCTCATTCAATATTAGTCACCATTCGAGTATTGAGATGACACCATTTGAGCCATTTTATGGTAGGCAATGTCGATCTCCAATTGGTTAATTCAAGACCTCTAAGGTTAGTCCCCATGGTACTAACTTTCTTTCGAAGTCATTGGATAGATTCAAGGTAATTCATGATCGGCTGAGGGCAGCTCAGAGTAGGAAGAAGTCTTAAGCTAATCGTAGGCTGCATTCCTTGAGGTTTGTAATTGGAGACCAGGTAATACTTGATGTATCTCCCATAAAGGGAGTGATGAGGTTTGGGAGGAAAGGAAAGATTAGTTCCAGATACATTGGACCATTTGAGATCCTTCACACAGTTGGAGATATAGATTATGAGTTACCCATGCCCCCTGATTTTGCCTTTGATTATCCAGTCATTCATGTTTCAATATTGTGGTGTTACATTCTAGATGAGGCATATGTTTTTCGGTGGAATTTGGTTCAGTTGGATGAGAGGTTGACCATTTTAGTGGAGCTGGTGTTCATATTATCCAGGGATGTCAAACGGTTGCACTCTAGGGAGATTCCAGTAGTTAAGGTTTAGTAGAGACACTGCCCAATAGAGGAGGCTACTTAGGAGATTAAGAGCTATATTTAGACCCAGTATCCTCACTTTTTTGAGCCTTTAGGTACATTCTAACCCCTTACTTTCTTGGATGAAAGTTCTTTTAGTAGTGGATATTATAATTACCCTCTAGATCATTCTCTGCAGTTCCACATATTTTCATTATTTAGAACTTTCCTTTAGTTTACCCAAGTAAATTGTGACTTACTAAGCTTAAAGATTAGTTATCGGCCAGTTAGTTTAGTTTTAGAGACAATTCCTTGTTTTGAAGTCTTTGTTAGTAAGGATTGGTTTTTGGGCATAAACTTTATTTTAACAACCTCTATGCCAATTCTAGTAGTTCCATCACCACCAAAGTGTTAATTATAGGCTAGGGTCACCTTTGGCCTATGTCCTAAGGCTTTCGGACTGATTTCAGGCTAGTGGTCGGAATTTGAGAAAAATGGCTCTTAGGTATGGGGCCCACTTTTCATTGAAAAATCCCTAGATGAAATTTTTTACTATGGTATTGATTTTGAAATATTAAATTTTTTAGGGTAACATTGTTCATTTGCATTCACGGAATTTTGGATAAATCTCAAGGGGTAAGTGGAGACTTGAAATTTTCCAAGTCTCAACTGGTGCATTCGTTAAAGCGACACATACCACTTAAGCATCCATCCAATCACTTAAGAGACCAGGCATACCAGTTGGGCCACTAAATCGGAGCCCAGTCTACTAAATTGAAGGACACTTAAGCAACTCTTTGACTGCTTTAGCAGAAGGGTCAAACCCCAGTGGGTACTGCTTAAGTGGTACATAAGTCATTATAGTGGTGACCGCTTAAACCTTCAAGTGGACACTTAAGCGGCACCTGGGAGGCCATTAAATGCCTTCTTTTTGCTTGATTTTCTTCCTATTTTCACAAGTCTCAAGATATTGAATCACTAGAGAGTGTTGAAAATTGGGACAATGTTCATTAGGAGAGTTTGGAGTGATGATGAGCTTGGATTACTCATTTTCTTATCAAAATCTTGGTAAGTTCTCATTAAATTCTTGGTTAATTCTTTAATTTATTCCTAAAATCCCTAGTTTCTTGTAGAGTAGATTGAGGTATTGTTTGAGCTCAAAATTTACCCATTCTTAAGGGTAAATGACCCTTGAGAATAAGGGGATATGTTGACAATTTTGAAAGTGCAATGCCGCAATCAGGCTCCACATGGGATTTTGGCTTGATTTTGAACTCGTAGCATAAAATTACAATATGGGTACCATTGTTCTTGTATTGATCAGTAGATTACCATTCCGATAGTGTGTCATCATGAGGAATCTTGTCGGAAGGGGAAATCGACAATTTTGCAGACTTCAATGGACTATCTTTGACATCCAGGTAGGTTAGGTTTACCTTCCTTGTTGATTGGGCTTAATTATTGTATGGATTTGATATTAAGCTAGTTTTGGGATAGGAATTAGGTCCTGGAGGTATGATTAGTATGATTGGATCTTTTAGCCAATTAAGGAATCAGTATAAGGCATAATTTTCTTATTTTCTCATTCTTTAGGTAGAATTTCTATCCGAAGACTAAATATGGCATATTTAATATCTAGTAGTGAAATGAGATACTTAGATTAGTTTAGGATAGAAATTTCCTTAGATCAAATTTTAGGGTAAGAAGTGGGCCCTCCCGACAAACCTTAGGCAAAATTGTTATTAGTTACTTGTAGACCCAATATGCCTTGCACATTACTTTAATTATAATATTTATTCGAGGAGCGTTAGATGCATGGTATTTTATCCTAGACTGGTATTTGTGAAATGACATTAGATCCAATTTAAGTCCAACGATTTATGACCTTAAGACCGATTTAATTACGACCTTATTTATGATATGAGTTCTAATTAAAGTTTGACGATTGATGACACAAGTTCTAGATCAAGTTCGATATTGAGAGGTTGTTTATGATAGCTATGGAAGCGGTTTGAGTCCAATTTTTATGATATGGTAGGATCTACGGTTATGGTTTCATGATATAGATAATTGGTTTAATTATTTTTATTATTTCTCAATGATTTCACCCTACGGGGTTATGGGGGATTGCGTTAGGTTATATACTTTATTCACACCTTCTGGCTTATGGGGGACCAGTTATGTATAGATAGTTGTGCTTTTCTTTATTATCATTATTACGGTTCTTTAATTTTAGCACTTAGAATATTATTCTAGGTTTTTCCTTTTTCCCTAACTTAGATTATTTATCTCATATTTTATTATGTTTATAATATGATTTTGCTCAGTCGGTCGATAATGCCTACTAAGTACCCGTAGCTTTGGTACTCTAACTATACTTTTATACCTTTTTAGTACTGATTCAAGTACTAGTGGTTGTCATTGTTGCCAAGATTTATATTGGTCAGAGTTCAAATATTCGGTAAGCTCTCGGAGATGGAGTTGACCTATTCTCCTTCTTCTATTTTGCTAGTTTTTCCATTTTTTATACTATTGCGTACTGACTTGATAGTAATTGTATTTTTTTGTATTAGAGGATTTTGTTCCGACATTACTTGGCCGTGGGACGTCATTACTCTCTTTCTTTGTCAGCCCTTTTGTTATTATCTTATGACTTATCTCTTGTGATTTATTTACTTGTATATTTTTGGTTTATGCCATTTTCCATCAATTTTCTCATTACCTATAATTTTGGGCTATGATTTCTTCTTACCTACTGGTGGGGTAAAGTAGGTTCCTTCATACTAAAAAATCGGGTCGTGACAGGTGCTTTGCCGAAGTGATTACCCTTTCCTCAGTCGATTTAGATGCGGTGGTAATTCTATAATTTTGAAGCCCATATTCGCTGAAGATATTTAAGCCATTTTGGGAGCTTAAAACCCTATCTCTTGTGTTACGTTGAATCTAAAGCTTGTAATTGAAAACCTAGTTGGAATCATAGTTACTAATTGCTAATTTCTTAATAGGAATTTTGAATTTATTTGGAAATAGTTGGATTTTATGGAATATTTGAATGGGAATATAGGCATATTTCCTATTTCTCTTATTATGCGTAGCTAATTTCCCAAGCTTGGAGTTATCCATTATTCTGTATGCAGTGATTATTGACCTTTTATTTGGTTTAAAATTTCATGATTTTAGCTAAATCTCTATGTTTCAACTCAAGTATTGAGGTTGCAAACTCTATTCATGCTTAGATCTTTTGTTCTGCTTGAAAGAGAAGACAAGAGTGGAGAGATTTAGTTAACAAAGACTTGAGAAATTCTCATTTAATAGGTAGTGCTAGAAATAGATTAACTAATATGAGGTCATTGGTATCTTGGTATTGTATACATATAGAGGTTTGAAAGAAACCCTTATGAAATTTGGTGGTAGATTGAGATACTACCTCCAATAGCTACGACCACGACTAGTCATAACTATCAGTCAATTCTAGGTGCATTTTCATACAATCCAAAGTTGAAATTGATAATATGAACACAAACTCTTTTTGTACTATTCCTCGAATTACTTTATCGCATTGTTTTTAGTATTACATGCAAACACTTAGTCACTTAAAGCACTCAAAGGTGAACCTATTAACCTTCATTCCCTGTAGATTTGACTCCAAATCTGAGTTGTCTACAAATTGTACTGCTAGCAATTGCATACATATTGAGGTGTATCTTGATCATTATCACTAACCAAATCATCAATCCAACACTTAGCAAAAAATAAGGCAACGATTTATTTTTTCATTAAATAAAACAATGTCTCCAATATTCAAAACGATAATCAATAAAGAATTAATTAAAGCTTAATCAAATCCTGTCACAACCCGACCCCGAGACTAGTCATGACGGGTATCTCAAGCCCACTGAGTATCGAAGACCACCCTCTTAGCCTAGCCAACCAGACCATAATTTAAATAACAGTGGAAGATAACCAATCATATAAGCATGATAGATAAGGTAACCAAAGGGATACTAGGAGTCCAAAACAATATCCATTCCCACACTCTATCCACAAAAGCCTTTAAATTGAATACAAAAAAAAGTTGGGACATGCCCCCGGCTATGACCAAAAAAGAAATCCAAAATATGAAAAAAATCCAATAGGATTTTGATACTCATAAGGAAAACAATGAAATGTCAAGACTTCCGGAAGATGGAGGCTCACCACTTCAACTCAGACCAATCGACAAACCAGAATCCACCTAATGCTACACAAGGGTAAAAGGGGTGTCTTTGTACCCTACATTATGAAACAATGTAGCATCCTAGAATGGTTAGCGGGGTGAGCGCTAGCATGTAACTCAGGATAGGGATAAAATAATGCCATTTTCCAAAACAAAACCAAATCTCAATGTACATGTTCATATAAATAACTATATATAAGATGTCGGGATAGGGTACAGGGTTTAAGCATGAGATTTAAAACCATTAACCTAGACTGTGTATTTCCACCCATCCTAAGGGAACCCACAGGCTATATGGATTCAACTTCCTCTGCTGAAAGGGTCCTAATGCGTGTTAGCCGCATGAACCTGGAAAATCTGAGGAAGGGCTAGAGACACCGAGGCTCCAACCATTCCAAAATATATATGTATAAAGTGTGAATTGTGCACACGACCACCAAGACCGCCATTCCAGAAAACGTGGTTTCCAGTATCAGTCCCACTGGGACCTCCACCTTCCACGATGAGCTATATAACCCCCTTTAAGCCCAATTAAAACATTTGCACACAACCTATCCATTTAACCAAGGAGTCATCTATTAAGGAATTTACCGAATTGTATCCTCATACCAATTTATTATGATTGCAAGCCAATTCCATTATGCCAAAACAAACCAATTATCCATTAGACACCGAAGTTTCAATTTGAAATCAATCCATAGACACAAAGGCCTTTCAAATCAGTTTATATTCATTTAAATTTTATGCAATGCAAGTTTCCAAAAGTGGATAAAATCATTTGTATTTTCCAGGTTCAACACCGATTTCACAAGTTGGGTTAGGGTTAAAGCCAATTCTAAACCTTTAAAACAATAGAATTTGGGGAAGCCTATCTTCCTCTTCCAATTCCCACACCCATACATTTATCCAATCACAAAAACCATAATTGTAAACATGAAAATCGTAATCAAAACCTGGTGAAAACTAACCAAGTAGTAATCATACAAACCCTCCACCCCTTATTCAAAACCCTCAACCCATCATTCAAAACCCAACAATTAAATTCACATAAACTATGAAAAAACACATTGTTTTATATATAACCAAGTTAAGGAGGAGATATATTCTTGGAAATACAAAGAATTTGGAGAAGAAACCTCTATTGAAAGCCTAGATGATTACCCCTTTGAAAACCCTAGCTTTGTTCTTGACCTTGGAAGTTTGAGAGAAAAGACTGTTATGTTATGTTAATTGGTGGAAATAGGGCTAACAGAAAGGTTTTAAGTAATGGGAAGTAATAGGGTTGAAGGAAAAGACCACAATGCCCTTAATGAAATCATGCATTAATTTAAATCTCATTCTCTATGGGTCTCGTAACGACTCATTATGACCGATCACGAGTCATCACCACGACTCGTAGTTTGGGCAGTACCTAGGACCATCTCTATTGGTTTAGTCATGAGTTATACCCGATGGTTCATGACCTCACCTTACAATTGGTAGGGTCATTTTTATTACCACTATAAAAACAATGGACCATCTCACTGGTTAGACCATGGTTTGGCACTATACGACTCGTAAGAAGTCTTCACGACCCATCACCTGAGCCATATTTAGGACAGTGATGACTAAACCCAGAAATTTGTAGTGTCAAACACCGGGGGTATTACAATACTCCCCTCCCCAAGGATAAATCATACTCGAATGAGGGGTCAAGGAGCCCAAAAGCATGATAACAAGAAAGAATGCAACCACAAAACCATGAATAAAATCTAAAAGCGATAAGAACGAAAAAGGAACCCATTCCTCAAACATTTCTATCCAACTCAGGGAATTAGAATGAATACTAAGACTTCATGTCCTCTTTAGCTTCCCAAGTAGCTTCTTCCACCTTTTCATTTCTCCAAAAGACTTTTATCGAAGCCACATCCTTAGTCCTCAACCTACGAACTTGCTTGTCCAAAATCTCAACCGGGACATCCTCATAAGACAAGGAATCTGAGATACCAATATCTTTAACGAAACAATCAAAGAAGGGTCACCCACATACTTTTTCAACATTGGCACATGAAAAAGGAGATGAATGAAACCCAAACTTGCAGGCAACTCCAATTCATAAGAAACCTTCCCAACTCTCCTCAGAATATGATACAAACTAATATAGTAGGGACTGAGCTTTCCTTTATTCCCAAACCTTATCACTCTTTTTGTAGGAGAGACTTTCAATAATAGGTAATAACCTGCTTCAAACTCCAACTCCTTTCTCCTTAAGTCAACATAGGACTTGTGGAAACTTTGGGTAATCTTAAGACTCTTTTAATCACTTTTACCTTCTTTATGGCCTGATCAATCAATTCAGGACCAAACAGCCTAGTCTCACCAACCTCAAACCAGCCAATAAGAGATCTATACTTCCTACCATAAAGAAACTCAAAAGGGGCCATCTGAATACTCGAGTGATAACTATTATTATATGAAAACTCAAAGAAAGGTAGGTGATCCACCCAACTTCCTCTAAAATCAATCACATAAGCTCTTAGCATATCCTTCAAGGCCTGAATAGTATGTTCCACTTGTCCATCTATTTGAGAGTGGAAAGCGGTACAAAGGTTCACCTTAGTCCCCAAACCTCTCTGAAGTGAATGCCAAAAGTGACAAGAGAATTGCGTACCTCGATCTGAAATGGTGGACACTGGAGCTCCATTTAATCTAACTATATCCTCAGTAAATAACTTCACATAATCATCTCTAGAGCAGGTATTACTCATAGGATAGAAATGAGCGGACTTAGTCATCCTATCCAGAATGGCCAAAATTGAATCATACTGATTTTGAGACCACGGAAGATTGGTAATGGAATCCATATTGACCATCTCCCGCTTCCATAGAGGAAACTCTATCTCCTAAGACATATCGCTAGGATTCATGTGTTCTACCTTCACTTGCTGACATACCATACACTTAGCCATCTCCCACTTCAACATGGGCAACTCTATCTCTTGAGATATACTACTGGGCCTCAAGTGTTCTCCATTTACTTGTTGATATGCCATACACTTAGACACAAAACTTTCCACATCTATCTTCATATTGTTCCACCTATAGATCTTCTTCAAGTCATGGTACATCTTAGTTGAACCTAGACGAACTGTATACCTAGAATCATGAGCCTCAGTAGAGATCCTCGCAACCCATCAACATCAGGAACACACAACTTGCCTTGGTACCTCAAGATACCATCACCACCAATCTCAAATGGCATAACCTTTTGCTAACCCATATTATCCTTAATCTGCATAAGAATGGGATCCAAATCTTGCTCCTCCTTCACCTCAGCATCAATAGATGATTTGACCACTTTTTGAATAATAACTTCCCCATTTTTAGAGTCCAAAAGACAAACTCCCAAGTTAGCCAACCGGTGAATATCCTTCACCAATCTTTGCTTATACTCATCCACATGAGATAAGCTCCCCAAGGACAGACTGCTAAGAGAATCAACAACTACATTGTCTTTACATGGATAGAAGTGAAGGCTCATATCATAGTACTTTAGTAACTCAAGACACCGCCTCTACTTAAGATTCAACACATTCCAAGTAAACACATAATTCAAGCTATTATGATTGGAATAAATGTCCACATATACACCATACAGATAATGGATCCAAATATTTATAGTAAA
This sequence comes from Capsicum pubescens, assembly GCA_030864215.1. Lineage (NCBI taxonomy): Eukaryota > Viridiplantae > Streptophyta > Magnoliopsida > Solanales > Solanaceae > Capsicum > Capsicum pubescens. The sequence continues at coordinate 112,050,599 of CM061549.1, read as the reverse complement.
ACCCATAGCCAATAACGCCAAATCGTGAGTCAGATCATTCCTTTTATGATCTTTAAGCTACCTAGAAAAATTGGCAAGAACCTTACCATGTTGCATTAATATAGAACTAAGACCTATATGGAACACATCAAAATACACCACAAATCCATTAGTATCCTCGAGCAGGGTTAGAACTAGCGCCGAAGTCATCTTATCCTTCAGATTCTCAAAGTTACCCTCACAAGGACCATAAGAACTTCACCATTTTTTTAGTCAATCTTGTCAACATAGCAGCAATAGAAGACAAACTCTCCACAAACCTCCTATAATACCCAACTAAGCCGAAAAAGCTCCGAATGTCGGTTGGAGTCATGGATCTAGGACACCTCTTAACTGCCTCAACTTTCTGTAGATTCACCTTGATCCCCTGACTAGAAACAACATGCCCTAGGAAATTCACAATATTAAGCAAAAACTCACACTTGGAGAATTTAGCATTTAACTTTTGATCCTTAAGAGTCTGCAACACGATTCAGAGGTTATTGGCATGATCCTCCTCACTATTAGAATACACAAAAATATCATCAATGAAGACATTAACAAATAAGTCCAAAAATTGCCTAAAAACCCAATTCATAAGATCCATAAAAGCAGCTGGAGCATTAGTTACCAAAAATTCATAGTGACCATACCAGGTTCAAAAAACATTCTTAGGGATAACAGTCTCCCTAATCTTCAATTGATGATAACCGAAGTAAAGATCATCCTTGAGAAGCATCTAGTACCCTGAAGCTGGTCAAAGAGATCATCAATCATAGGTAGTTGGGAATAATTCTTCACGGTAACCTTATTCAACTAATAATAGTCTATACACACCCAAAGAAACCATATTTCTTACACAGGAAAAGAATTAGAGCACCCCATGCAGAAACACAAAGACAAATGGAGCACTTATCAAGGAGATCCTTCAACTGTTCGTTCAACTCCTTCAACTTAGCTAGAGCTATTCTATAGGGAGGAATAAAGATAGAATGAGTATCTAGTAACAAATCAATCCCAAAGTATATTTCCCTATGGGGAAGAATTCAGGGAAGATCATCGGGAAATACTTTAGGGAATTCATTGACAACAGGGACAGAATGTAAAGAAAGCCCCTTAAAATTAGAATATTTAATCGACATAATTATATAAACATCCCTCGAAAATCAACTTCCAAGCTCTAAGATAAGAAATAAACCTCCCTCTAGGCACTAAGGAATTCCCCTCTTATTTGATTATCAGTTTACTAGGAAATTGGAAACTGACTTTTTGTATCCTAAAATCTAAAGAAGCATAGTAAGAATGAAGACAATCCATCCCCAAGATCACATCAAAATATACCACATCAAACTCTACCAAATCCATCAAGGTCTCCTTATGAAAGATAGACACAACAAAACCTTTATAGATCATTTTATCCATAATAGAATCACCCATCAGAGTAGAAATAGAGAAAAGGTCAGAAATATTTTTAGGACCAAATCAAAATGCAGCCACATAAGGGGTCACATCAGAAAGGGTAGACCTCGAATTAAGCAAACAATACATATATCAAGAGAAAAGCTTTAATATACCAGTAACAACATTAGGAGATTCCTAATGGTTAGCAAGAGCATAAAGAAGATTTCAACCAGTGATGATACCAGAAGTGACACCTTATGGTGCAGAAGCAGAAAAAGCGGTGACCAAAACTTTATTAGCCTCAGTGGCTACCTAAGAAATAGGGTAATACCATTGTATGTAACCAAGATAACCATAATTAAAGAACTGATTTCTCCCCTCATCACAATAACCTCAGTAAAGCTGACCAACAAATCTATAAGGAGGATAAGTGGGGCTGACTGAGCTCTACTATCCTGAGATTGTCACTCGATTCCTTAGGACCACTACTAGTCTAAAATAAATGATCATCAGATGGATTCGAATAAGGAGAACTAGCCAAACAATATGAACCAGAATTTCCCTAAGTCGTCTTTTTGCTCCATTATCTACCATCCCTTCCACTATTCTGTTGATTCACACCCTACTCAAAATATCTTATCTTCTTATTCTACCTCTCTCTTATCTCTACCTATTTTTATTCATCCTCTACCTGCTGCATATAAATCACAAGTATGGAGATATCCATGTCATTGTTCAGCATCGAAGCCTTACACCCCAATACCAAGTCGCGACATAAACAAAAAGTAAAATTCCTCATTTTAGCCCTTATACTAGATACCAACTTCGAAGCATAACGAGATATCTGATGGAATTTCAGGGCATACTCTTTCACGCTCAACCTTCTTTGTCTCAAGTTCACAAACTCTTTGACCTTGGTGTCCCTCAACTCCTGAGGAAAGAAATGATTAAGAAAAGCATAAAAAAACTTCTACCACATTTCTCGCTTAACTAATCCCACTCCTCGTACCACTGATAAGCAACATCCTTTAATTGAAAAGTGGTAAACTCCACACCGTCTACATCATTAGCATGCATGAACCTGAAAATCTTATCTATCTTATCTGTGAATCCTTGAGGATTCTCCTCAACCTTAGAGCTTGTAAAGGCTTGGGGATTCAACCTCATAAACTACCTAACCCGGGGAACCTCAGATTAAGGGGAAACAAAACCAATAGGACCAGACTGATGAGAATGAAAGTCCACTAATTGGGTAAGCAAATAACAAACTGACAGAACTGTGCTTTAGAGATATCCTTTTGAGGTGACTGGGATTGAGTTTCACCGGCCGAGAAAGGTCTAGTGGGGACTGGTGGAACCCCAAGTGGAGTTGTACAATTAGGAGTAGGAACTCTAGACTGGGTTTGCACTCCATAAGCAAGATGAGTCCCCTCCACACTGTCTTCAGGTAAGACAGAGGACCCGATAAAGTTCCTACGTACATCAAAAACTTCTGGGAGGCATGATCAAAAATACAAGTAAGTCAGACATTAGGTGAATTTCAAGACATCAGACTCTGTTTCCCAAAATAGAAAACAAGAAAGGAAAATATTCCTAAAAGCCTCGTAGACTTCCCCATATAACTATGTTGCGCTACACACCCATAAAAGGAATTTTACTCGACATGGCTTTGTGGATACCCAACGACCCTGAACCTATGCTCTGATACCAAGCTTGTCAGAACCCTACCCAAGGCCTAGTCGTGACGAGTATCTTAAGCCCACTGAGGATGGAGACCACCCCTCTTAGCCTAGCCAACCAAAACATAGAATGAATAACATTAGAAGATAACCAAACATATAAGAAAGATTGATAAGGTAACCAAATGGGATACTAGGAGTTCACAATAATAATAATTCCTAGACATTATCCATAAAATCCTCTAAACCGAATACAAAGTTAGGCCGAGACATTCCCCAAACTATGTTAAAAAAGGGAATCTAAAATATGAAAAGAAACTAATAGGATTTCAATACTCATAAGCAAAGTAATAAAATGTCCAGCCTTCCAAAAGATGTAGGCTACCACTTCAACATAGACCAACCGATGAACCAAAATCCATCTAACACTGCACAGGGGTAAAAAAGGTGTCTTCAGACCCTACATTATGAAATAATGTAGCGTACAAGGATGGTTAGCAAGGTGTGTGCTAGCATATAACTCAAGATAGGGATAAAATAATGCCATTTTCGAAAACAAAACCAAATCTCAATGTACATGTTCACATACAAGCATATATATATGTATATAAGATATCGATATACAGTACAAGGTTTAAGCATAACACTTATAACTATTAAACTGGACTGTGTAGCTCTAACCATCCTGATGGCACCCACAGGCTATATGGGTTTATCTTCTCTTGCTAAAAGTGTCCCAGTATGTGTTAGCCACACGAACCAGGAAAATCTGAGGAAGGGACAAAGCTACCGAGGCTCTAACCATTCAAAAATATGTATGTATAAAGTGTGACCTATGCACACGACCACCATGGCCCCCACGCCAGCAATTGTGGCATCGAGTATTGGTCCCTCTAGGACTTCTACCTTCTACGACAAGCTCCACAACCCCCTTTAAGCCTAATTAAAATATTTGTAGATAACCCATCTATTTAACTAAGGAGTTATCCATTAAGGCAATTGCTGAATAGTATTGTAATACCAATTTATTATGCTTTCAAGCCAATTATATTTTGCCAAATCAAAACAATTAGCCATAAGACTCAAAAGTTAAAATTTAAAATCAATCCATGGCCACCAAGGCCTTTCAAACCCATTTTATATTAGTTTTTCCTTTTATGCAGTGCAAGGTTCCAAAAATGGATTAAATTATGTGTATTTTCCATGTTCAAAACCAATTTCACAAGTTCGATTGGGGTTAAATCCAATTCCAAACCATTAAAACTATAGAATTTAGGGAAACACATGTTTTCCTTCAGATTCCCACACCCATGCATTTATCCTATCCAAAAATCATAATATTAAACATGAATATCATAAAAAAACATAGGGAAAACCAACCAAGTAGTAATCATACAAAACCCAACAATTAAATTCACATACATGCTTTAAAATACAAAGAATTTGGAGAAGAAACCACAATTTATAGCCTAGATGATTACACATTTGAAAACCCTAGCTTTGTACTTCACCTTTGGAGTTTGAGAGAGAAAAGAGTGTTTATATTATGTTAATTAGTGGAAATAGGTCTAAGGGAAAGGTTTTAAATCATGGAATGTAATGAGATGGAAGGAAAAGACTACAATGCCCTTAATGAAATCGTGTATGAATTATAACTCCTAGTCACTACGGGTCTCATAACGACTCATTATGACTGGTCATGAGTCGTTAGCATGACTCGTAGTCTGGGCAATACCTAGGACCACTTCCACTAGTTTGGTCATAAGTCACACCCGATGACTTATGACCTCACCTTACGATTGGTAGGGTCGTAGTCATAACAACAATAGAAAAATGGACCATCTCACTAGTTAGACCATGGTTGAGCACTATATGACTTGTGAAAAATCTTCATGACTCATCACCTAAGCCGTACCCTAGATAGTGATAGCTAAACCCAAATATTTGCAGGGTCTAACACCTGGGGTATTACAAATCCCCTACAACCTAAAAGTCACTGTCCCAAAACTACTACATTGTCAATAAAATTTTTCAACCCAAAACAACTGAAAATGTCTAAGTCCAAAATAATGGACCAAAACCTAAATGAAGAACTCATGACATCTTGAAATATGTAGTTCACCCTTGTGTTCGAACATTATTTGCATCATAGCTAAGGTTTTGAAAAACTCATCGAAATATGCTCTACACATAACAAAAGAAGAGAAAGTGTAGTATCAATACACTAGAAATAATGGTGTACTAGTAGGGTCATCGACCAACAAAAAATGAGAAATATAAATACTTAACCATAATTTAGTAAAACAAGTCAACCATGAAAACCTACAAAGTAACCTTACTTCAAGTTCATAACATTTAACCTGATTCTACAACATTATAAAGTTTAGTCAATACAAGTCCACATGGATAAAAAGTCAAATTAAAGCTATGACTACCAACAAAATTCAAAGTCAACAACCATAACTCAAACAACTATATCAACCATGTCTCAATTACACAGGTAAATAGACAATATAGAGTTATTCTACAACTTACAATTGGCCCGAACCACTCAAGGATCCATAAGAACAACAACAATGACAATTGTCATGCAACATGGTTTACATAAGAAATCAACTTTAGCAAATAATCACATAAACCCGATTAACTCAAGGAACCAATATAACAAGTCAATAGTTAGGCCTGGTTCACTCAAGGAATCAATATAATAAGAAACACATATTCTCTGGTTCACTAAAGGAACCATCACACTCACCTGTACCTTGTACATACATACTGTGGGTCTTATGGCACCCACTAGCCATGAACTGCAGGGGATGAGCTCATTTCCATGTTTCGAATTTCAAAGATCAAGGGTCTACCAGCCTTATACAAACTATTCCCACAATGATGTAAAAATATCAAGACATCCCACAATAACGATAGATATCACAATAATCACAATCACAATGATAACAAATAATGATTGAAATAACCAACAACTTTCACATAAGTTTATTTTTTGCGATTAATACTTGGGATATTAAAAAGTTATTCACTTTTCTTGAACATGCATCGTACAAACAATATGGAGGAATAGTTTTGTCACGACCAAAAAGTAGACATCATGTCGGCACCTAGGGCGACCCAGCCTTGGTAAGGTAGGTAAACAATTACACAAAAAGTAAAGAATGAAAAATATAAACTAAAAAAAATAATGATACTTCTAGAACAAAGTCAGGTTAACACATATTTATATAGCAAATATTTGGAATGACATAAAAATAAAACCCACTAAATATGATGTCATAAGTACAAGAGTATCTAAAATATAACCAAACACTTGTATACATAAAATCCATATCTAAAAAAGAGTAAAGACAAAATTAGGACAAGACGATGCCCAGAATCAACTCTAAGCTCTAGAGCATGCCGGTACCTCGAACGTAAAGTCTGAGTGGCACAAATCATCTGTCGTATTGCATACTCGAGATAGGATCCACACAAAAAGGGCATAATAGGGGTGAGTACGATTCACTTGTACTTAGTAGCTATCAAAATCCAATAGAGAAAAGCAGAAAATAGCAAAAGTAAAAGATACTATGAGCACATCACCTGTAAATAAAAAGGTTCCCAAATGGTAGCTCACACTGTCGCCACTAACAGTTCTATAATATAAGATTAATATAGAAACAAATAAATATAATACATATATTGAAACTAAATACACATTAAGGGTATATAAGGAAACTTGAAAAATGTATATGAAATCCAATGCAATGATGATGTGATCAGGATGAATAATTGAACGTCATAACATAACTTTCTATATACATCTACTGAGCCTAAATGCTCCCAATATATGACCTATATAGGGTTGGCAACCCATAAACTACCTTAAATCTCGACTCACCTCTCCAACTAGTGTTTACAGATCAAGGATTTACAAAGTGCCACATTCACCTCTTTGGTTTTTTTCACGAATCAAGATTTTATTTTAAAAATGTCTAATTTTGTTTTTAATTAATGTTTCCTAATGGTAAAAATATCTTATGAATATATATATATATATATATAATTAGAATAAAATTATAACACCCCGAGAGTACACCCTGGGCGCTACACAGTGCTTACGACCTCGAAGGACCACAAGCTAACTCATGACTGATATCTGCTGTGAGCACTGGATAATAATACTGAAAATAAATATAGAATTAAGATGAATTGCCATAAGGTTCAAAATCCAAACACTGATAAATAATAATATTTGGTAAAACATCTGAAAACTAAACACTGTCTGAACTGGTCTAGTCTAAAAGCCTATAATTAAACTGTCTGAATATGGAGTTGATGGGATAAGCCCCCAACTAACTCCAACTACTGAATTACTGATAAACTGAAATAAAACAATATCTCTGATAGATAAGGACTCACTATTAAATCTTCAACTGCTGACTGGATCTGTCTAAATATGGTCGAGATTATAAGCATTCAAACCTATGATATGAGATATTATAGCGCAAAGAAAGAGTATGCAATTAGTATGTGGAATGTACTGGTATGCTAGATGAGGTAAGGCTGAAAGCAAGGGTTCATATGGATGAATAATACCTGACTGATTGATATAGAGTAATCAAATATGAAAGTACATTGATAACTGATACTATGGAAATCATTGAGTATACAATGTTGTACATATATGAATAGACTGTAACTGAGCTTTTCTGAAGATGAGCACTGAGTTTGATAACCAAGTAACTGATATCTAAAGTTACTGATAACTGATGTACTGATACTGATTGACTGTGTCTAACAGTCCTAATTCTGTAAAACTTAACTGAGTTCTGAATTGAAGACTAAAATTAAAACTATAGGAGGTAATCATCTAACCGACATGCCCTTCTATGAAATAATTAGGGTCTAACCTATAACCCAAGCTTGAAGGGTGCTAATACCGTGCAATAAGTAGTAATGCTGGAAAACGAAGATGCCAAGCCTAACTAATGGGTGACACCTGGGCGGAGCCAAGACAAATCCGACGGGTGACCCCTGGGATGTAGTCAAGCCTAGTCTGATGGTTGACTTCTCATCCTGTGATGGCTATGCAGTTCTGGAGTGCAGGGACTGCTACTAATGACTCTGTCTCTCTGATGGGGAATTCATCATCCCTGCACCCGCTCGATGCTAAATCTTACTCCCAACTGAACGACACTGAATGTAGTATACTGAACTGGACTTGACTAATGCTGAGTTTAATGAGTTTTCCCTGAGTTCTGTAATTGACTGGATGTTACTAATTGGGACATGGATGATACTATTCTCTAACTAACACTGACTCTAGGTAAGCAACTAGATTTTTGGGTATTAAATACCCCAGGACTCGATAGGATAAAAAGAAAGACATAACATGATCATAAAGGCATAACAATACTTTCTTGCTAACAATGCACTCATTTAGACATTTTGTCAAAACACTTGATATACATGAACTTGTGCATGAATGGGATCACATAATAACATGTCATGCTTTGACTAGTAAAATCACATAAGCATTTCATCTAACACTTGTAGGGCATAAGCTTGTACATATACTAGCCTGTCATGATTGCATCATTTAATTCATATGGACATTCTATCAAACATTTGGGGAGTACATCTTAATGTACATAATCATGGATAACATATAAACATGGCAACTACAATGCCTAAACTTACAATTTTCATGGGTTCAACATGTAATTCATAGAATTCCCCCTAAATACTATTCTATTTTCATGAATCTTATCATAATCATAGATTGACAACCAAATTAGCATCCTAGATGCATTAATCACTTTGTAATTCAAAGGTTTATAAAGATAATTACATATTCATCACACATACTATTCAATTTCATGAAACTTGCACTTAAATCATAGATTTAAACTCAACTAATATCATGAACATGAATTCAATCTAATTCAAATATGGAAATCATAAATCTGAGATCTTGTATGCTTAAAAAGGGATTCTTGGACTCTATGGGTGAAAGGAACCCATAGATGAATAACTAACATACTTGAGTGGATTAATCCTTGAAGGTTTTTGGTGACATTCTTAAGATTGCTCTTGGTTTCTTGAAGTTAGGGTTTTTGTATCTTGGGAGAGAATGTTTTAAATCTTGAGAAACTGAGTGAATATTGAATTATTAGGTCATTTAGGGTATTGATCCCATGTTTAGGCTGATTTGGGGTTTTGAGAATTGACCAAACAACACCTGAAATTAAATAACAAAAGCTCGGAATCCTGATTTTCACCTTAGCGCGATGCGGTACATTTGCGCCGGTTCATTGGAAAGTGGACAACTGGGAACTGGGCTGATGGCACGATGCGCCGCCATCAAGGTGCCTTATTGGATATAAAATTGTGCCTTAGAGCAACACGCCATTATCGCAGAGAAACACTGGAAAAGTGATAATTGGGTAGTTGGCTGGTAGCGTGACGCGGTGGTATCGCATTAGCTCACTAAAAAATGACAAGTGCCATTTAGATGTACTCCGCGACACGCTACTGGCCTGAATGATGGTGTTTAATGACTGAAACTTAAAATATCCATAAATTCTTACTCGATTATTGAATTTAGGCGAATTTGATATCATTGGAAAGCTAATTCAATTTCCTACACAATAATAGGCTCTAAACCGAAAAATACTGAGTATTTAGAAAGATTTATATTTGATCACTCATGTATTGAGAGTTAATCTAGGCTAGGGAAGTACAAGGTATTACAATATCTCCCCCTTGGTAACATTCATCCTCGAATGAGACTGATTAAACAGAGGAACATTGATAGAATGAGTTTACACACTGAACATGCACATCTGATTCATGGAATACATGACTGAAGCTACTAATAATGTGACTTTCCATACTGAATATGCATAATTTGATGCATGGAATACATAGCTGAACTAATTTATAAACACATGACTGAATATGTAACGGTAAGGAATACCAGGTCTATAACTATAAATTGAACATGGAACGGAGTAGAGCTAAGGAAGGTCGTTACCTTAAACTAAGAATACCAATGAACTTAAGATCATTTACTGAAAATATATGAACGGGAACATGAGAACATGACTGAGTCTGAAACATGATACATGAACTGAATATCATGAACTGAACTAATTTATTAAATATATGTCATACGACTGAAATAATGCATAGGGTACCTACGAACTAATTCATGACTGAATATCTGAGATCTAAAACTGAGGAATGATACATGAACGGGGCTGAACTCGTAACTACTAAGATGCTCTATCTTGGAACATACGTATCCATGAAACTTTGAATAGTAAAACTGTGTAGAAAGATGAGGAAAACCGTACGAACTTGGCTGCTTGACTGCTAAACTGAATTCCTGACTTTATGAACTAAGTCATACTAACAACTTATACTCAACTGGAGCATTTCTTGACACTCTTTCAATAAAGTTCTACTGACTTTAGGGAGCAAGGAGATCTTGGCATGGTCTGAATAAGATATCTGAATAAAAGCCACACTATGGAAAATTTTTTGTAATTTAGGCGCTAATAACTCTACCTACTGAGGTCTGAGCTGGACTGAATTCTCCCACTATGTTCAAGCCTACTCAAATCTCCGAAATACATTTATCCACTTACACATCAACATGATATTCAAGCCTATCTTCATAACTACAACCTTATGTAATACTTGCATGCAACAATCTTTTCTTAACAGGAAACATCTACTCTCTCCCTACTAAGAAACTACTTATCTACATCATTTAATAAGGAGAGTTCATTGAAGGTTAAAAATGAGGACCTGAAGCATGAATAGACATTATACTGAACTTGACACTTAACTGAGGCCTGAGGAATAGAATATCGACCTCATGGATTTATCAAGAGATCTAGACTGAGCATATACATGACATAAATCTGAATTTAACTGATCATTAGGAGTATAGCATTAGTCATAGGAACTGAGCACATTGTAAGGCATGAGTACATGAGTCATGAGTTGCATGACCTGAGTTTGGAGTTTCTGTATTCATGGAACATGATTCATAATACTGAGGAAATTGGAACTATGATCATAGAGATGACATGTAATGCATGAGTTAATATCATGATAGCTGAAGTTTAAAACTTTGCACTGAGGTAAGGACGGGTTGGGCATCAACCTCTCCCACTGCTTCTCTACACATACTGACATTACTACTAAAATCTAAAAGTCTAACTTGGTTACTTGTTCTACCACCTTCCCCTTAGCTTAAAGCTGTTATTCTAAGTCTGTGAACCCCTTAATAAACTATAAATTGAGCTAAGACCACTTTACTCTAGAGTTTGAGATATGATAATGCTCATAAACACTAAACTCATTCTGAAGGACTACTCCTGATAATATAAGGTCCATTTCTAGTACTTTCTTCTGATATATGATTCTTAGCTTTCTATTGCCCCAATAATCATCATATAACAACCTCAACACTGACTAACTTAGAATTCCCAACTTCTCTTTCTACTTGTTCAATTAAGAGATTCAATCTTAAATCAACTGAAACTGAGGTACTACCCCTTCATTTAATAAATGGTTCATCAACAAACTGAAATGGAACGACTTTATTACTGAAATTAACTGAAGGGATTTTCTAAAATACTATAACTGAGAAATTCCTGTATACTCATCTAGCTGGAATAGATTTTCCCATTGAAGTTAGCACTAAGAAAGTTTCTGTTAAGATTTCTAGTCTGAATTTAAAGTTGACTGCTATGCAATGAGTTACAAAAGATAGAGAAGCTCCTAGATCTAATAAGGTATGAATATGTCAATAGAAGATCTGTAACATACCAGTGACCACGTCAGGAGAACTTTCCTGATCTTGTCTGGAATGAAGGGCATAAAGCTTGTTTGGGCTTTGCCCACTGATGGCACTCGAACTAGCACCCTATTAATTTGGGTGAATGGACTGAGCTGAAGGATGGATGGACTGACCCTGTTGGTGCAAATACCTTCCCCTCTAAGCCATTACTCTACACTTCCGTATTCTGTGGCCTGGCTAGCAACATCCAAAACATACATCACTGCCAGCTCTACATGCATCTAGGTGATGCCTACCCCTTTCTTCACAAAGCGGATGGGTACGACCATTGCCCATACAATCCTGGGTTTGGGAGCCTGGTTCCCCATATGACTATCATTCCTGAACCTTGGTACTAGCACACTAGTTAAGGACGAAGCTGGAACTAAAGATTTTGGATAAAACTAGGAACGGTTATCGCCTTCTGACTTAGGCTGATTCAAATTGAAACTAACTGTTCTAGCTCTCTTGTTCTCTCTCTCCTTCTTATTAAGCTTATGCTACTCAATCTATTAAGAATTGACCATAAGCCTAGAGATGTCCATCTCCTTAATAAACATCATAGTTCTGCACTCCTTAACCACACTATCTGATACCTCAAACACAAACTTGCTCATTCTGTACCTACTGTCTGCTACTACATGGGGAGCATACCTGGCTAACTGAGTAAATTTAAGGGAATACTCTTTCACACTCATACTTTCTTGACTGAGATTGATGATCTCTAACACCTTGTATTCTCTTAGCTCCAAGGGAAAGAATCTATCTACAAAAGCAGTAGAAAATTCTTCCCACTCTATGGGCCCTGCATCTATGCCCCTGTCTACCTTCCACTTCTTAAACCATGTATGAATTACATCTTGTAGCTGATAGGAAGCTAACTCAGCACTTTTATTGGAATTCACTCCAATAATATCTTTGACTTTCTGAACCTTATTGAGGAACTCCTGTGGATCCTCTTCTAACTTAGATCCTGAGAATAGGGAGGATTTATTCGGGTGAATTCCCAAATCCTGGCTGCAGCAGTATTGGCCACTGGGTTGTTCTGAAAAACAGATGGCTGTTCATTCTAAGTTATTACGGAATTGGCTAGAGTAGTGAATGTAGCTTAGAATTTTGCACGGGAGACATGCTCATCTAGGGGATCTTCCTGAATGGGCTGAGGTACTGACTGATTTTCGGTTCTCCCTTTGTTAGTCTTTTTAGGAGGCATGCTCTATAACCAAAATAAAGAAAAGAATTATACTGAGAATTTAACTTGATCTTATGCTCACTCGCATGACATGAATACTGAAAGAAGGGAAACTTTTCATAAAACATCTCATAGCCTCCTGTCCATAAGTGTGGCGTTCTACACACCCATGCATGAGACTCTACTAGATACTGCTTTCAGACTCTCTAGGACACTGTTGAACCTTAGGCTGTAATACCAAGTTTATAATGCCCCGAGAGTACACCCTGGGTGCTACACGATGCTTACGACCCCGAAGGACCACAAGCTAACCCATTACTGATATCTGTTTTGAGCACTGTATAATAATACTGAAATAAATATAGAATTAAGATAAATTTCCATAAGGTTCAAAATATAAACACTGATAAACAATAATATCAAGTAAAACATTAGAAAACTAAACACTGTCTAAACTGGTCTAGTCCGAAAGACTCTAACTAAACAGTCTGATTATGGAGTTGATGGGACAATCCCCCAACTAACTACAACTACTAAACTATTGATAAACTAAAATAAAAGAATATGCCCAATAGATGAGGACTCACTACTAAATATGCAGTTGATGACTCGATCTATCTAAATGCGGTTGGGATCCTGAGTGTCCGAACCTATGATATGAGACATCATAGCACAAAAAAAGAGTATGCGGTCAGTACGTGGAATGTACTTGTATGGTAGATGAGGTAAGGATAAATGCAAGCATTCATATGCATGAATAATAACTGACTAAATGATATAGAGTAATCAAATATGAGAGTTCATGGATAACTGATACTATGGAAATCACTGAGTGTGTAATGCTGTACATATACATATAGACTGTAACTGAGCTTTTCTGAAGTTGAGCACTGAGTTTATTAACTGAGTAACTGATATCTGAAGTTACTGATAACTGATGTACTGATAGTGAATGACTTTGTCTAACATTCCTAATTCTGTAAAATTGAACTTAGTTCTGAACTGAAGACTCAAACTAAAACTGTGGGAGGTAATAATCTAACGGACATGCCCTTCTCTGAACTGATTGGGGTCTAACCTATAACCCCATATAAAAGGGTGATAATACCATGCCATGGGTACTAACAATGGAAAACTAGGATATCAAGCCTAACTAATGGGTGACACCTGTGGGGAGCCAAGCCTAATCTGACGGGTGACCCCTAGGAGGTAGTCAAGCCTAGTCTGATGGGTGACTCCTCATCCTGCGCTGGCTACGGAGTTCTGGAGTACATGAAATGCTACTAATTACTCCGCCTCTCTAACGGGGAAGCCATCCTCCTTGCATTGGTCGGTGCTAAATCCTACTCCCAACTGAACGACACTGAATGAAGTATACTAAACTGGACTGGACTCTCACTGAGTTTACTGAGTTTTTCCTGAGTTCTGTAACTGATTGGATTCTACTGATTGGGATATGATTGATACTATTCTATAACTGACACTGGTTCTAGGTAAATAGCTAGATTGTCGGGTATTAAATACCTACAGGACTCGATAGCATAAAAAGAAAGACATAACATGATCACAAGGGCATAACATTACTTGCTTTCTAACAATGCACTCATTTAGACATTTTGTCAAAACACTTGATAAACATGAACTTGTGCTTGAATGGGATCACATAATAACATGTCATGCTTTCATTAGTCAAATCACATAAGCATTTCATCAAATATTTGTTGGGCATAAGCTTGTACATATACTACCCTGTCATGATTGCGTCATTTAATTCACATGAGCATTCTATCAAACACTTGGGGAGTACATCTTAATGCATATAATCGTGGATGACATATAAACATGGCAACTACAATGCCAAAACTTGAAATTTTCATGGGTTCAACATGTAATTCATAGAATTCCCCCTAAATACTTTTCATGAATCATATCATAATCATGGATTGACAACCAAATTAGCATCATAGATGCATTAATCACTTTGTAATTCAAAGGTTTATCAAGATTATCACATATTCATCAGACATACTATTTAATTTCATGAAACTTGCACTTAAATCATAGATTGAAACCCAACTAATATCATGAACATGAATTCAATCTAATTCAAACATAAAAATCATAAATCTGAGATCTTGTATGCTTAAAAAGGGATTCTTGGACTCTATGGGTGAAATGAACCCATAAATGAACAGCTAACATACATGAGAGGATTAATCCTTGAAGGTTCTTGGTGAGATTCTTGAGATTGCTCTTGGTTTCTTGAAGTTAGTGTTTTTTCCTCTTGAGAGGGAATGTTTTAAATCTTGAGAAAAGTGATCGAATAATGAAATATTAGGTCATTTAGGGTATTAATTCCGCATTTAGGATGATTTGGGTTTTGAGAATTGACAAAACAACCCCTGAAATTAAATAACAGAATCTATGAATCTCGATTTTTCACCCCGACGTGATGCGGTGCAATCGCACTGGCTCACTGGAAAGTGGACAACTGGGAAATGGGCTGATGGCGCGACGCGGTACCTCATTGGATGGGAAACTGGGCCTTGGTGCAACGCGCCATTATCGTGGAGCAACACTGGAAAAGTGACAATTGGTAAATTGGATGGTGGCGTGATGCGGTGGTATCACATTAGATCACTGGAAAATGACAATTGCCATTTAGACGTACTCCGCCATGTTCTACTGACTTGAATGATGGTGTTTAACGACTAAAACTTAAAATATCCATAACTTCTTACCCGATTATTGAATTTAGGCAAATTTTATGCAATGGAAGGCTCTAAATTGAAAAATACTGAGCATTTAGAAAGATTTATATTGGATCACTCATGTACTGAAAGTTAATCTAGGCTAGGGAAATACGGGGCATTACATAAATTCTCACAAAATATTAGTATGAAGATAGAAATGCATTCAATAAATATGTACGTGAGCTCAGAATAAACTCAATATAGCAATAACTCATGATATTTGTTCTAGTTGGAACTACCTGAATAAATAGGCATGTAAAACATCAATAATGTCATTTGAACCCTAAACTCAAGTATTCTCATCATGATAGAGAGAAATAATGGTCCTAAAATATCTAGTCAAGTCTTTTCATAGGTATCATACTAATAATAATAGCATAAAATGAATAAGTAAGTCCTATGTTGACAAATAAAGCTCCTGCACAAATAACATGAAATATATGATATCTCAAGTCAACAAATAATAAGCATATAAGTCCCTAAAAGGTCATACAATAGTAATAGAGATCTTGAAATAATACTCCCATGGCTAATTTCCCCAACCCATAGCATGCTTTACTCATTTATTAAGTACCTATCCCAGTCTGAAGAAAGTTAAACCATAGCCTACCTCATAGTGACAAAAAATGAGCCTAGAACATTCAACATGTAGCCTTATCCTTTTGAATGGTCTCAAATGAGCTAAAATATTCTAATACAGAATCTACACATTAAAAAAAGCTATTGATACCTATACTCGACTATATTTAAGAAGGGTCTAAAATTGATTTAAAAATCAAGCTCGCAAATGAAAAGGATAAAATTGAAATTTTATTCTAGAAATATGTTCTCCAAGATTTAAGGAGTCTGAAATTGAAAATTCATACAAAAATAAGTTAAATCGAGTCTCAAATTGAAGAAAAACTATTTTAAAGCCTTATTGGTAAAACCCCCAGAAACCCAATTTTGAAATTAAGATTAAAGAGTGTTTTTGATGATAGAATCAATGGAAATTAATGGAAATTGTAAAAGTGGAGTATTTTATATTATTTTGTGAATAGTACCTCGCGATTGCAGATCCCACCTCTTGATCACAGGGGTCAACACTGTCCGATAATTATGTTTTCCATCGTGATCATGTATTTGGTCCTCGCGGTTGCGATGAGTCAACCCAACACAATCCATCGATTAACCTATTGAGATCATGATAGGACCACCATGCAATCCTGATGAAGGCTTTTATCGAGGCTTACAATAGCAACACGTGTCTATGCCAACAACAATAAAGGGCCTAATGCACCAAATAATGTTGCACCAGTAGTTGAGATATTTGGAGAAATTTTGTCAATTGAACTTCGAGATTCATTTGAGACCCTACAGAAGAAAACCATATATGCTGCTAAACTAATTCAACGTTCTGAACTCAATGGTAATGTTGTACTTTTGAAAACAAGTTGTTTACAACAAATTACCCCCAGGACTCTATTTAGGCATTTTCACTAGTTTCCTAAATAAAGGGTCAAAATTCAAAATAAAGGCTCCAAGCCTAAACTACCCACACTAGTAAATAAAAATGACATTCCGAATCTAATGGAATTGTCCAAATTTTCATCCGGTGCTTGAAACAAAAAATGTTGATCGAAGTCAAACCAATGGATTTTTTAAAGCCTCTAAGAGTCTCAAACTCTCCCAAATCATTTATGGATGTATCTGGGACCATGCCAACCATCCCCATATCTCATAATCAACATGTAGCAAGTACGAAGAGGGGCAAGATGATAAAAGAACATAAAAAGGAAATTTCATATAATAGGTTGTTACATTATCCACCATTAAAAGACTAGTTCATCAAACTAAAAGCAAATGAAGTACCTAAAGTAGTAAAAAGATAGGGGAATCTACAACGCAAGTTTGAATTGACCTCACGAGTAGCCTACTTAATAGGGTGATGTATCCTCTAAGATTTTACCAAAGAAATACTCTTAGACCTCAACTTCCTTGTCTGCCTATCTAGGATAGCAATAGGCTCCTACTCAAAGGACAAATTGTGGTCTAACACAATGCAATCCCATCAAATTACACAGGCATCATCTAAATGGTATCTGTTCAATATGGATACATGAAAAATAGGATGACTAGATGAAAGTGTGAAGGCAAAGCTAGTTTATGTGCCATATTAGCATACTTCTCAAGAATCTTAAAATGGCCAATAAAGCTCGAACTCAGCTTCCTTTTCATCCAAAACCTCATCAAACCCTTCATGGGTGAAACTTTTTGCCGAACTCGATCTCCAACCATGAATGATACATCACAAAATCGATGGACGACATAACTCTTTTTACTACTTTAGGAAGCCAGTAGCCTCTATTGAACCAATGTCACTCAATCCATCAAATCCCTTAACAAATTTATACCCCAAAGTCTTACTGCAAATAAATCAAACCATTCCATGAGAGATCCACACCTTCTCCAATATAAAACCTCAAAAGGCATAGTTTGAATATTGAATGATAATTGTTGTTATAGAAAAACTCTGCTAGGGGAAAGTATTGGTCCATATGACCTCCAAAGTCCATAACACATGCTTGTAGCATGTTCTCTAGCACTTGAATAGTCCTCTTAGAATGTCCATCCATCTGAGGGTAAAAAGTTATTCTCAAATCAATGAGTACCTAACTTACTCTGAATAGTACTAAAAAAACTTGAGGTAAACACATTACCTCTATCAGATACAATAGAAATAGGGACACCGTGAAATTGAATAATCTTCCTAATATAGATTAGCCAACTTCTCTACAATATAACTCGCCTTCATAAGAATGAATTTTTTTGATTTGGTCAATCGATCCATAATCACTCAAATTGATTCAAACTCACCTAAGGTCAGGGAAGGCTATTTATGAAATCCAAGGTGATTTATTCCCAGTTCCACTTGAGAATGGGCATCCTCTACATCAAACCACCAAGTAATTGATGTTCATACTTAACCTATTGGAAATTCAAACACTTAGGCACAAACTCCACAATATCCTTCTTCATACCACCTCATTAATAATGCTACTTCAAATCATGATACATTTTTGCCGATCTAGGGTGAATGAGTTTCTAGAACAAGGAGCCTTCTCCAATATCAATCTAACCCATTTACCAACTCTCAACACATACGCTCAACATCTAATCCTCAAAACATCATCAAAATTAAGAGATGTTGCCTTAGCCTAACCACTCAGCACGTTATCATGACTTACCCTCAACCTATTATTATTAAATTAATTATCTTGAATATGCTCCATCAAAGAAGATCTAGCCTCAACAAAGGCTAACACATGCTCGAGTGACGAAATATCAGGACCAACCAACTTTTTTGCTAAAGATTAAACCTCCAAGACCAAAGGTTGCACCTGAGTCAAGAGGTGAGCTAGACTCCCCATACTAGTTAACTTTTTGCTCAACGCATCCATAACTTTATTTGCCTTTCTAGAATGATAAAGAATAGAGATATCATAGCCATTAAGAAACTCAATCAAACGTCGTTATGTCATATTAAGATCTTATTGAATGAAAAAGCACTGAAGGTTATGATGTTCTGAGAAATCTCATAACAGACCCGATACAAGTAATGTCGCATTAACTTGAAAACAAAGATGACTGTTGCCAACTCTAAGTAAGGTGTAGGGTAATTCTTATCATAAGTCTTCAACTAACAAGAAGCATAAGAAATCACCTTACCCTCCTACATCAACACAACACCTAATCCAACTCTAAAAGCATTTCAAAATATGGTATATCCCATGCCCTTCTTAGGTAAAGTCAACATAAGTGGAAACATCAATAACTCTTTGAGCTTTTTAATCTCATTTTACAAGCATCCGACCATTGAAATAAAACCTTCTTATGAGTCAACTTGGTCAAAGAAGCGATAATAGTTGAGAAACCCTTCATAAAAGGCCAAACAATAAACTACAAAACCCATAAAACTCTAAATGTCCATAGGAGAAGTAGGTCTTTCCCAATCACAAGTCATTATTATCTCGGTTGTATCAACCATAATGTCATCCTTGGTCGACATGATACCCAAGAAAGAAATAGAATCCAACCAAAACTCCCACTTAGAGAGCATAGCATATAACTTCTCATCACGCAATCTGTAAAGTACAGTCCTCAAGTGTCTCACTTGATGGACCTCATTCTTGGAATAAAACAAGATATTATATTTAAATACAATCATAAAGAAGTTGAGATACAGTAAATATACCCAATTTATAAACTCCATAAATGTTGCAAGGGAATTGGTCAGCCTAAAAGACATGACCAAAAGCTCATATTGGTCGTATATAGTCCAACAAATTATCTACAGAACATTCAAAGATCTAATCCTTATTTGGTGATACCCATATCTCATGTAAATCCTAGAAAACACTAAAGCATCCTGAAGCTAGACAAATAAATCATCAATACGAGAAAGAGGATACTTATTCTTGATGGTTACCTTGTTTAATTGACAATAGTCAATACACATATAAATAGAACCATCCTTCTCATTCAAAAATAAGATAGGAGCACCCCAAGAAGACATACTAGGTCTAATGAAACCCTTTACTCACTGCAACTGCTCCTTTAATTCCTTCAACTCAGTTTGGGCCATCCTATAAAGAGGAACAAAATTGAGCTTAGTTCCTGGCTTAACATCAATAGCAAAAACCATATCATGATCCAAAGGCATATCAGGCCAATCTGTAGGAGACACATTCTGAAATTCCCTAACAACTTAGATAATTCTAAAATTCCCTAGCAACTTAGATAAAATCAAAAAAAAGTTGTGAAGCAACACAAGTATTGTAAATAAAAGCCAAGAAAGATTGGCATTTTTTTAACATGTGGTGAGCGCATAAGATATAACTCCCTTTGGATTGGAATTAAGACTACCCTTTAAAGCTAACATTGGCACAACCACAAAAGCAAAAGTCATGGTCTGACGTAATAGTACAAAATGGCATGATAGGAAGCTAACCAATCCACACCATAAAAATTATCCATATATAGTATAATCAAGTCTACCTAATTCTCACATTCCATAAAGGTCACTACATAAGATCGGTACACTCGATATACCAATAAAAAATCTCCTACGAGGCTAGAAACATGAAAAGAAACAATAAAGTACTCATATAAAGCATAAAAATAGTAGAAAAATATATAGATACATAGGAGAACATATATCCAAGGTAAAACAACATGTAAGTAGACCAGTAGCAAAGTGGGACACTACCTAAAATAACTATAATAGAGTCCTATATCTTGGGTCTCCAAGGTATAGTATAACACTAACCACATCTGTTCTTAGACTGAGTGAACCCATATTCAACACTATGAGATCCCCTATATCAACATTGAGAATCTCTTGAACTACCTCTACCACTCTATGAACCACCACTGACTATAGAAATAAGAGTAGGATAATGTTAAAGTTATAACCCTATTAGGCAGGACCAAATACACGCTAAGAAAATTCCTTTACAAAATGAACATCCTCGTGACATACATAAACCCTTTGGTTTCCTGAATTAACTTATGGAATCCCAGATGTACAAGGATGACATCTGTAATACCCCCGAACTTTGCCTTAAGCTTAATTTTGTCTCTAGAAGGCTAAGAAATGACTTCCTTAGTGTGTAACATTTAATACATATTGAATTTCCCTAATTTTGACTTTTTATCATGTGGGAAATTTAATTAGCTTTCTAACGATATAAGATCTGCCTAAATCCGATAACTGGGCAAGAAGTTATGTCTAATTTAAGTTCTAGTCGTAAAAAAACATCATTTTAGTGCTTGGCGCATCGTGGAGAGGGTCTATGTGACAATTGTAAAATTCCAGTGGAACTTCGCGATCGTGGCATATTGCGAAGGACCCTAATTTCCTAATATTTAATTTCCAGTGTCCTAGCGTGATTGTGACGCGTCGCGCTGAAGTTCCAGGTCCCAACCAGTAGGACAACACGATGGATCCGTATTGCGGTGACTCCTTGATTCGCATTTGTCAATATCTAGTGAGCCACTGCGATAGTGGTGCATCGCGGTGGCCCATAAAGTTGGGTTCCCAGTTTAATTTTTCTAGTTTCGTATAAAAGTTAGAAAAGGGTACTTTTGACTTTTTCCAAGCCTCTTAAACCGTACAAACACCAAATTAAAGTAATTTACAAGCATTCTATGAAGTTTTTCTCAAGTTTTCTCTCAACAAAACCCTAAGTATACAAAACCTCTTCCAAGAATCTCAAGAATCCACCATAGATTTTCTAAATTGAGTCAAGATTCAAGGTTCCCAAGTCAAGGGCTTCAAGAACCCTCATTCAAGAGTACGAATAGAGTCCCAAAAGCGAGAGTTCATCCAAAAATTCTAATTCAACGTATGCGGGGTTTGAACAAGGACACTCCTTTCATCCTCGTGCCTAGAAGTTATTTTAAATTACAAGAATATAGGGTCTCACATGTTTTCTTATGAAAATTAAAGTATGGGTTTATACCCTTTGTTGTTGTTGTTATAGAGATTATGAGAATTTCCATGGTTTAGAAATTGAGATACATGAGTATGTTGAGATTTTAATGCATAATGCTGAAATTCCAGATTTCTATATGACTTATGAATCCTTATGACCTCTAGTATGCATTTTGATGAGTCTTAACTTGAGATTGAACTATGGGCAACTAAGCCCTACTTGAGGATTGCAATTTTATGAACTTATGTGCTATAAGCACCTATGATTTGAGTACTTTGAGATTATTGAGAAATATTTGACCATTTTGGTCGTAATAGAGTTGGAATTTTCAATGATGTTCTATTAAAACAAATAGTAATACATTTTGGTGTTTAGTATAGACCCTTGAGTTATTTGAGGTGGATTTCATAAGAGTTCTGAGCTGAGTATGGGAGTAGTATTTTGCATTGAGTTGGGTATGATTCCGTGGTCTCATACCCCAGAACTACGTGCCACCGTAGGACTGAGATTTATGGGCCCGAGGCCAACATAGTGATCACTAAGTTGAGGTTATACTCGCTAGCAAGAGTATGAAGTCTCTCCCCAATGTGAGGTTTATTCCTTAGGAGGACAAGATGTTGGACTCCATGTAACTCACATGGTTTATGTCGGTTATAAGACATAGAGGCTTTGTCAAACTAGTTATCAGATTATTAGTTTGTTGAGATTTCCAGTATTTTGGTTGTTTGGACCAAGTATTTTCTTTGTATTTTATATCATTTGATATGATAGTACCAGTATTTTGTTTATTTTTTTTTGAGATAAATTATTATATGTAGTAATAGGTTCAAATGGTTAGCTTGGGGCTACTTGTAGCCTTAAGCACCGTGTGACTTTTTGGGATGAGATTTCGGGGCATTACAAACTTGGTAACAGAGCCTATGGTTTAAGTAGTCCTAGGGAGTCTGATAAGCTGCGTTAAGTAGATTCTTGATCATCAGTGTGTAGTGCGCCACATCAATGAGCAAAAGGATACAAGACATTTCAGGGAAAAGTTATTTCTTTCTTTCAGATTCTATCATGCCTATAGTTGTCCCCCTCATCTAATAATTCGTGCTCTCCTATTTCAGAAAATGCCTCCCTAAAGAGCGAACGCCCACAGAAATGATAATAAACGACCCCAGCCTATCGATCCCTTGAATGAGATAGTGTCTTATGCTAAGTTTTTGACGGCCTTCAGGCGTTAGCCCAAGCAGTCATCGCTAATGTTCAGGCCAATAACCAGGCCGCAATTCCAAATCAACAAGGAGGTGATTTAGTTAACGCTAGGATTCGTGATTTCATGCGGATGAATCCTCTAGAGTTTTATAGGTCTAAGGCAAGTAAGGACCTGCAGTTATACCTTGAGGAGGTGAGAAAGATCACATAGGTGATGCATGTTTCTGAGGAAGAAAGTGTTGAGTTGGCATCTTATAGTCTGAAAGACATAGCGTATGACTGGGTGGTTGCATGGAAGAAGAGTAGAGGGGGAGGTGATGCCCCCATTACTTGGCAGGTGTTCCAAGATACATTCTTGGACAAGTTCTTCCCACTTGAGATGAGAGAAGCGAAGATTGAGGAGTTTATGAACTTAAGGCAGGGCTCCATGACCATTAAGGAGTACTGCTTGGAGTTCAACCAGTTAGCCAAGTATGCTCTTGATTTGGTTTCGAACACCCAAGCTAGTATGAGAAAGTTAGTGATAGGTGTTTCTAGTTTAGTACTGAAAGAGTATAGGACTGCGATGCTGAATAGGGATATTGATCTATCTAGGTTGATTATACATGCACAGTAGATAGAGGCAGACAAGATAAGGGAGAGAGATAGAGTGAGGGGTAACAAGAGGGCTAGATCTGAGAAGCATGAGTATAGTCAAGCTAGGTCCCATGGAGGGAACTGCCCACAGTTCCTGGGCCGTTCCTCTATTCCAACGCCTTCATCAGCTAGTGCTCCCGCTCCTAGAGGTAGGTAGGATAAAGGGAACAGGTCTTCTATGTCCCGGTCCCAAAATAGTGTAACAGACCCTTCTATCCTCCATGTGGTAAGTGAGGTAGGGATCATCTCGATGAGTGTTTAGAAGACCAGAGGGGTTGTTTCGGTTGTGGTAAGATGTGCCACAGACTTACAGATTGTCCACATGGTAGGAAAGGGAATAGAGATGCCCGACCCCAGACACAGACTACTAGTACACTAGCTCCTGTAGCTTTTTTCTCCCCTACTCAAGGCATTTCATCTAGCACTCCTGGCGGTCAGCGCCATAACAGATTATATGCCTTACCATCCCATCAGGAGCAGGAGGATTCCCCCAATGTTGTTAGTGGTACCCTCTATGTATTTTGCTTTGATGTTTTTGTGTTGTTGGACCCTGGGTCAAGTTTCTCTTATGTGACCCCATTGGTCGCTGTGAATTTCAAAATGAGTCCTGAGAAGATTCCTGAGCCTTTCCTAGTTTCCACACCAGTAGGGGAGTCAGTTGTAGCTAAACAAGAGTATAGAGATTATGCTGTTAATGTTCTTTATAGAGTCGTATTTGCTGATTTGATAGAGTTAGACATGGTGGATTTCAACCTTATTCTGGGTATGGATTGGCTTTATTCTTGTTATGCATCTATAGACTGTCGTACCCGCGTCGTCATGTAATACCCCGATCGTTCCTTAAGCCTAAATTTGTCTTTTAAGTGGATAGAGGTGGCTTCCAAAGTGATTTATTTTTATATTGGGTTGTATTTCTCTAATTTATACTTTTTGTTATGTAGAGCATTGAATAATCTTACCATCGATACCAATTTCATCAAAATCTGACATCGGACAAGAAAGTTATGGCCGTTTTACTAAGCGATGTCGGAATCGCCCAGGCCTGACGGTAGACCTGAAGGACAACCAAGTCCTTGGTGAACCATCAATTGTCCCATCAAGCCAAGGAATTAACCTCTTTTTTTGTCCATCTTGTGATGGCCAAAATGGTGGGCCGCCAAAAATTGGATGGACCATCAAGGGGATCGTCAAGTCGAGGCAGAATATCCCATTTCTGGCCCCCGAGTGACGGACGATCTGGTGGATCATCAATTTCCTGATGGCTCATCACTTAGAAATTCACATCGAGGCAGAATGTCCTAGTTTTAGCACTCAAGTGACGAACGATCTGGTGGACCGTCAGTTCCTATGACGGACCGTCAGTTCCTATGACGGACCGTCAGTTCCTATGACGGACCGTCAGTTCCTCTGACGGACCGTCAGTTCCTCTGACGGACCGTCAGTTCCTATGACGGACCGTCAGTTCCTCTGACGGACCGTCAGTTCGACCGCCACAGACCCGATCGTCAATTTTTTTAACTCATTTTTAGGGTCATTTTGGTCATTTCCGCCCATTTTGGTCTTGTATATATATATCCAAGTAGATAAGAGAAGTTCATTTTTTCTCCTTTCTCTTCCATAACCCTCTAGAAACTAGGGTTTCTTCCAAAATCCTAAATCAAATCTTCTCCAAGAAATTCAAGAATTTTTCCAAAGATTTGACCAAGTTGTTTAAGAATTAAGTTCTCCAAGTCAAAGGAATCAAGAAACTTAGCTCAAAAGTTTAAAGAAGAGTTTCCAATCAAGCTTGTTCATCTTATAAATCATAATCCAAGGTATGTGGGGTTTGAACAAGAACACTTCTTTCGTTCTTGTGCCCAAAGATTTAATTTCTATTGAATTTCATAATTTTTGCAAAGTAGGTTTATACCCAAATTACTTTATCAAGGATTTATGAGATTTGAGCTAAACAAGATTGACATATATGACTACTTCATTGCCCTATTTCTTAAATTGAGAATTTATGCTTTTCCATGAGAAGTTTGACTATTGAAATATATATTGATATTTAGCTTGAGGGTCAAGAACAAGTTCTATGATGTTTTCATGATGTTTTGATACTTGATATGATTTGATAAGCAAGTGTACTTGAACATGAGAAACATTATTTTGAGATTGAGTCGAGTTAGGAATCCACAAGTTTATTATGATTCATAAATGAGATAAATATTTATATTTTGATCTTCATGATAGACCCTTGAGTTGATTAAGATGGATTTCCTAATGCGTTCTAAGAATAAGTGTGGGATTACTATTTAGCACTAAACGGGAAGTGTGGATTTAGCGCATCCTACTTCCCCAGAACTACGTGCAACCATAGGATTAAGATTAAGGGCCAAAGGCCAAGACAGTGATCACTAAAGTTTAGGTTCTACTCCGATGACAAGGATAGAATAGATCTCCCCAACGTGGGCAAGACGTTGGACTCCATGAAAGATCACATGGTCTATGTCGGTTATAAGAAACTCCCAAGTCCATAATAGTCTAAGTTTCTTGAGTTACCGAGTCACTCTAAGTCATGAGTCAAAGAGTTTGAGTTGAGTCCAATGATTTATGAGATTTATGAAGCATGTGTTATTATTGATGATTTATGGAAATTACGTTTTAGGAAATTCAAGCGAAGAGAGTCATTATTGTCAGCATGCATGATTTTATATTACAATTATGATATTATTTAAAAATATTGAATACACCCCCACATACTCAGTACATTCCCAAGTACTGATTGCCATACTCTTCTGTGTTCTATATTTCCTCGTGATGTAGGTTCAGGTTCTCAGTCTCAGCAGCGTTAGTGATCTTCGAGTACCTTCATCTATATTTCTGCAATTGGTGAGTCCTCATGGTTCGAGGACCTATGTCCCTAATTTTGTCTTATTAATAGATGGTTGTTTCCTTTCAGATCAGTACGAGTCAGCTGGGGGATCTATCCTAATGTCTCCTTAGTCTTATGTAGTAGAGGCTTTGTCAGACTAGAGTACCAGTATGTGCAGAACTTCAATATTTTGATTGTACAGGATAGTATCTCTTCATATTCCAGTGTGTTCATGGAATGATTATTCTTTCTTACTCTAGCTTGATTTTTGTCGTAGTGAGTTCTGAAAGTGATGACAGGCTTAGAGGGTTAGCTTGAGGCCAAGTGTGGTTTTAAGCACCATGTGACATCTCTGGATAGGTTCTCGGGTCGTTACTAGCTTGGTATCAGAGCCTAAGGTTCAAAGAGTCCTAGGGAGTCTGACAGGCCGCGTTACATAGAGTCTTCATCATTGGTGTGTAGCACGCCATATCTATGAGCAAGAGGCTGCGGGGCATTTTAGGAAAATCTATTTCTTTCTTTCAAAAGTCTATCGTGCCTATGACTGTTTCTTTCTGCTGTTAATTTGTGCTCTTTCACGATAGAAAATGCCTCCTCATAGAAATAATGAACGACCTCAACCTGTTGATCCTTTAGGTAAGAAGGTATCCCATGCGGAATTTCAAGAAGTTTTTCAGGCGCTAGCCCAGACGGTTAATGCCAATGCTCAGACCCGTGCACAGGTTATAGTTCCACCTCCGCAAAAAGGTAATTTAATGGCAACTCAGGTTTGTGACTTTATGTGAATGAATCCGCCAGAGTTTTATGGGTTAAAGACATGTGAGGACCCGCAGATGTATCTTGATGAGGTGAAAAATATCACCCAAATTATGCATGTAACGAAGGAAGAGAGTGTGGATCTAGCTCTCTATCACTTAAAAGATATTGCTTATGATTAGGTGGAGATGTGGAGGAAGAGTAGAGGGGAAGATGCCGCTCCCATGACTTGGCAGTTGTTCCAGGATGCATTCTTAGACAGATTCTTTCCCCCATAGCTGAGGGAAGAAAAATTAGAAGAATTTATGAACTTGAGACAGGGATCTATGACAGTTAAGGAGTATTTCCATAAGTTCAACCAGTTATCTAAGTATGCTCCCGATATGATGGATGATTCTAGAACAAGTATGAGTAAGTTTTTGGCTGGTGTATCTGGTTATGTTGTGAAAGAGTGTAGGTCCGCTATGCTTAATAGGGACACAGACCTTTCTAGACTAATGATATATGCTCAGCAGATTGAAGCGAACAAGGTGAAGGAGAGAGAATAAGTAAGGGAAAATAAAAGGGTTAGATCAGACCAGCAGGGGTATAGTCAGACTAGATTTTTAGGAGGGATCCGCCCTCAGTTCCAAAGTCATTCACTTGTGTCAGCGTCTTTATCAACTAGTATTCCCACATTCGGAATTAGGCAGGAGCAGGATAATAGGCCTACTATGTCCAGGTCTCAGGACAGTGTGAGTAACAGACCTCGTCCTTCCCCATTTCCGAAGTGCGGTAGGGACCATCCTTGTGAGTACTTTGTCGATCGGAGGTTTTTTTTGGTTGTGGTAAGTTAGGCCACAGATTCAGGAATTATCCATATACCAGATAGGGGAGTCGTAATGTTCATCCCCAGAGTCAGGCTATTAGTGCTCCAACCCCTTTAGTTTGTCCTACTCCTCCTCAGGGTTCCTCGTCTAGTAATGCAGGTGGTCAACACCAGAATCGCTTTTATGCAATACCACCCCGCCTGTAGCAGGAGGATTCACCAGATATTGTTACTGGTATGCTTCGTGTATTTTATTTCGATGTGTATGTATTGATGTACCCTGGGTCAAGTCTTTCTTATGTGACTCCGTTGGTGGCTGTGAATTTTAAAATCAGTGCTGAAAAGATTCCTGACCCTTTTCTAGTTTCTACACCAGTAGGTGAATCTGTTGTTACTAAGCAAGTGTATAAGAAGTGTCCTATCACTGTCCTTAACAGAATTATGTTTGCAGATTTTATTGAGCTAGATATGGTTGATTTTGACATTATTCTAGGTATGGATTGGCTTTACTCTTGCTATGCATCTATAGACTGTCATACCCATGTAGTCAAGTTTCAGTTTCCCAATGAGCCAGATTTTGAGTGGTTTGGAAATTCTGTAGCTCCCAAGAGTCATTTTATATCCTACCTAAAAGCCAGGAAATAGATATCCAAGGTTTGTGTCTATCATTTGGTTTGAGTTAAAGACACTAAGTTCGAGACTCCGACTATTCAGTCTATTAGAATTGTCAATGAATTTCTTGATGTTTTCTCAGAAGATCTCCCAGGGGTACCTCCCGATAGACAGAGAGAATTTGGGATTGATCTTCTTCCCGATACGCAACCTATTTCTATTCCTCCGTATCGTATGGCCCCCACAAAACTTAAGGATTTGAAAGAGCAACTCAAAGATCTTCTTGATAAGGGTTTCATAAGGCCCAGTGTATCTCCTTGGGGATCACCCGTTCTATTCGTGCGAAAGAAAGATGGTTCATTGCGTATGTGCATTGACTATCGTCAGCTCAACAAGGTCACAATCAAGAACAAGTACCCTCTTCCTAGAATTGATGACCTGTTTGATCAGCTGCAAGGTGCCAGTTATTTCTTGAAAATAGATTTGAGATCCGACTATCACCAAATTAAAGTCAGAGAGTGTGATATTCCAAAGATAACTTTTCGTACCTGTTATGGTCATTTTGAATTCCTGGTCACGTCCTTCGGGCTAACAAATGCCCTAGCAACTTTTATGGACCTTATGAATCGGGTGTTCAGACAGTACCTGGATATATTTTTTATTGTATTCATAGATGACATTCTTGTGTACTCCCGAAATGAAAACGACCATGCAGATCATCTTAGAATTATCTTGCAGACCTTTAGAGATCATCAGTTGTTCGCCATATTTAGCAAGTGTGAATTTTGGCTAAGGTCAGTTGCCTTCCTGGGTCATATTGTTTCTTCTGATGGTATTCGAGTTGATCCTCAAAAGGTAGAAGCTGTGAAAAATTGGGCTAGACCTATCTCACCGTATGATATTAGGAGTTTGTTGGGCCTAGCTGGTCACAACTATCGTTTTGTGGAAGGTTTCTCTTCCATTGCTGCTCCTTTGACCTAGTTAACCCAAAAAAAGTTAAATTCCCGTGGTCAGATTCCTGTGAGAAGAGTTTTCAGGAGTTGAAGATTCGACTCACTTCAGCCCCTGTGATAACCCTGCCTAATGGTATAGATGATTTTGTGGTGTATTATGATGCTTTGAGAGTTGGTTTGGGGTGCGTGTTGATGCAGAAGGGTAAGGTTGTAGCCTATGCCTCCCGACAATTGAAACCTCATGAGAAGAATTATCCGACCCATGATCTCGAATTAGCTGCCATGGTTTTTGCCTTAAAAATCTGGAGACACTACTTGTACGGCGTTCATGTTTATGTCTTTATGGATCAAAAAAGTTTGCAGTATGTGTTTACTCAAAGGGAGTTGAATCTTAGACAGCGGTGACGGTTAGAATTGCTACAGGACTATGATATGAGTATGTTGTATCACCCAGGTAAGGCCAATGTAGTGGAGGATGCTCTTAGTAGGTCGTCCATGGGCAGTGTAGCATATATTGAAGAAGATAAGAAGAAGTTGGCCCATGAAGTGCATCTTTTGGCTAGGTTAGGTGTTAGATTGCTTGACTCAGCTGAGGGTAATATTTGGGTTCAGAGTAGTTTCGAATCTTCCCTAGTTTCAGAAGTGAAGGAGAAGTAGGATATGGATTCTCGTTTGGTTGAACTGAAAAGGTCCGTCGAAGACCAAAAGGTAGAGGTTTTCTCCCAAGGGGAAGATGGTGTATTGATATTTCAGAATAGATTGTGTGTGCTTGATGTTGACAATTTAAGGCAGAGAATTATGGATGAAGCACATGGCGCGCGATATTCTATTCATTCCAGTGCTACCAAGATGTACCGCGATTTGTGGGAAATTTAGTGGTGGAATGGTATGAAGAAGGATATAGCAAAGTTTGTAGAGAAGTGTGCAACTTGCCAACAAGTTAAGATAGAGCACCAAAGACCCTGTAGGATGATGCAAGAATTTAGCATTCCTACATTGAAGTGGGAAGAGGTGAACAGGGATTTTGTGACCGGTTTACCTCTTTCTCGTCGTCATCATGACACTATATGGGTCATTGTATATAGGTTGACTAAGTCTGCACATTTGCTGCTAGAACATACATCTTTCACCGCTGAGGACTATGTTAAGCTGTACATTCTAGAGTTAGTCAAGTTGCATGGAGTTCCATTGCCTATCATCTCCGATAGAGTTACCCAATTTACTTCTCATTTTTGGAGGGCTTTTCGAAAGGGTCTCGGTACCCATGTTTATCTTAGCTCCACTTTTCATCCGTAGAACGACAGTCAGGATGAGAGGACTATCCAGACTTTGGAGGATATGTTGAGGGCATGCGTTCTTGATTCCAAAGGAAGTTGGGATGAACATTTGCCATTAATTGAATTTTCTTATAGCAACAGTTTTCATGCTATAATTGGAATGGCTCCATTTGAAGCTATGTATGAGAGGAGATGTAGATCACCTATAGGTTGGTTCGAAGTGGGTAAGGCTGCTGTGATTGTACCTAATTCTGTGTTCGAGGCTATGGAAAAAGTTAAACTGATTAGGGAGAGATTAAAGACAACCCAGAGTCGTCTGAAGTCGTATGCAGATGTGAGGAGAAGAGCTCTTGAGTTTGAATTTGATGATTTGGTGTACTTGAAAATTTCGCCCATGAAAGGGGTGAGAAGGTTTGGCAAGAAAGAAAAGCTTAGTCCCCGATATGTTGGCCCTTATAGAGTTTTGCAACGAGTTGGGAAAATAGCTTATGAGATTGAGTTGCCTGCCGAGTTATCAGCTGTACATCATTTCTTTCACGTTTCTATGCTCAAGAAACACATTGTTTATTCTGTTGTTGTTGATCCATCAAAAATCTCTGATGTTCAGGATAGCCTTTCTTATTATGAAGTTCCGGTCGAGATCTTAGATTATCAAGTGCGTAGACTAAGGAGCAAAGAAGTTCCCTTGGGTAAAGTTCTGTGGAGAAATGAATTAGTTGAGGGTGCTACTTAGGAAGCAGAAGCATATATGCGAGTTAAGTACCCGCATCTCTTATCCGCGAGTTCGAATTAAGCCAAAGGTATCATTCTTTTTAAATTCAGTTCCCTACTAATCCAGCGTATTCAATTATATAAATGTCTATTCTATGATTCGTGCATTCTATGAAGTATTCGGAAATCTAGAGTGAAGTAATTCGATTGAGAAAATTGTTCCCATAAAGTAATTCCAATTTTCTCTTTGGTCTTGAGCATAACTTGCAACATTCGAGTACGGATGTTTCCAAGGGGGAGATATTGTAAAACCCCGATCGTTCCTTAAGCCTAAATTTATCTTTTGAGTGGATAGGGGTGGCTTCCAAAGTGATTGATATTTATATTGTTCTGTATTTCTCTAATTTCTACTTTTTTCTATGTATATCATTAAATAAGCTTTCCATCGATACCAATTTTATCGAAATCCGACATCGGACGAGAAAGTTATGGCCATTTTACTAATTGATGTCGGAATCGCCTAGGACTGACGGTAGACCTAAAGGACCGCCAAGTCCTTGGTGGACCATCAATTATCCCGTCAAGCTAAGCCATTAACCCCTTTTTTTTCAATCGTGTGACGGCTAAAATGGTGGGCCGCCAAAAATTTGACGGATTATCATGAGGACCATCAAGTCGAGGCAGAATGTCCTGTTTCTGGCCCCCGAGTGATAGACGATCTGGTGGACCATTAGTTTCTTGATGGATTTTCACTTCAGCCATCACATCGAGGAGGAATGTCCTAGTTTTGGCACTCGAGTGACGGACGATCTGACGGACCGTCAGTTCCTCTGACGGACCGTCAGTTTAACCGTCACAGACCTGAAAAACAATTTGTTTAACTCATTTTTTAGGGGAATTTTGGTCATTTCCGCTCATTTTGGTCTTGTATATATATATCCAAGTAGAGAAGAGAAGTTCATTTTTTCTTCTTTCCCTTCCATAACCATCTAGAAACTAGGGTTTCTTCCAAAATCCTAAATCAAATATTCTCCAAGAAATTCAAGAATTTTTCCAAAAATTTCACCAAGTTGTTCAAGAATTAAGTTCTCCAAGTCAAAGGAATCAAGAAACTTAGATCAAAAGTGTAAAAAATAGTTTCCAATCAAGCTTGTTCATCTTAAAAATCATACTCCATGGTATGCGGGGTTTGAACAAGAACACTTCTTTCGTTCTTGTTCCCAAAGATTTAATTTCTATTGAATTTCATGATTTTTGCAAAGTGGGTTTATACCCAAATTACTTTATCAAGGATTTATGAGATTTGAGCTAAAGAAGATTGACATATATGACTACTTCATTGTCCTATTTCTTAAATTGAGAATTTATGCTTTTCTATGAGAAGTTTGACTATTGAATATATATTGATATTTAGCTTGAGGGTCAAGAACGAATTCTATGATGTTTTCTTGAAGTTTTGATACTTGATATGATTTGATAAGCAAGTGTACTTGAACATGAGAAACATTATTTTGAGATTGAGTCGAGTTAGGAATCCACAAGTTGATTATTATTCATAAATGAGATATATATTTATATTTTGGTCTTCATGATAGACCCTTGAGTTGATTAAGGTGGATTTCATAACACGTTCTGAGCTTAAGTCTGGGATTAGTATTAAGCACCGAGCGGGAAGTATGGGTTTAGCGCATCCCACTTCCCCAGAACTACGTGCCACTGTAGGATTAAGATTAAGGGCCAATGGCTAGGACAGTGATCACTAAAGTTAAGGTTCTACTCTGATGGCAAGGATAGAACAGCTCTCCCTAACGTGGGAAAGACGTTGGACTCCATGAAATCTCACATAGTTTATGTATGTTATAAGAAACTCCCAAGTCCATAATAGTCTAAGTTTCTTGAGTTACCAAGTCACTCTAAGTCATGAGTCAAAGAGTTTGAGTTGAGTCCAATGATTTATGAGATTTATGAAGCATGTGGTATTATTGATGATTTATGGAAATTATGTTTCAGGAAATTCAAGAGAAGAGAGTCATTATCGTCAGCATGCATGATTTTATATTACAATTATGATATTATTTAAAAATGTTGAATACACCCCCATATACTCAGTACATTCCCAAGTACTAATTTCCATACTCTTCTGTGTTCTATATTTCCTCGTGATGTAGGTTCAAGTTCTCAGTCTCAGCAGCGACAGTGATCTTCAAGTACCTTCATCTATATTTCTGCAGTCGGTGAGTCCTCATGGTTTGAGGACCTATGTCCCTAATTTTGTCTTATTAATAGATGGTTGTTTCCTTTCAGATCAGTACGAGTCAGCTGGGGGATCTGTCCCAATGGCTCCTTAGTCTTATGTAGTAGAGGCTTTGTCAGACTAGAGTACCAGTATGTGCAGAACTTTAGTATTTTTATTGTACAGGACAGTATCTCTTTATATTCCAGTGTGTTCATGGCATGATTATTCTTTCTTACTCTAGTTTGATTTTTGTCGTAGTGAGTTCTGAAAGTGATGTCAAGCTTAGAGGGTTATCTTGAGGCCACGTATGGTCTTAAGCACCATGTGACATCTCAAGATAGGTTCTCGGGTCGTTACAAGTCAAGTTTTAGTTCCCTGATGAACCAGTTTTTGAGTGGTCCGGGAGTTCGATATCTCCCAAGAGTTATTTTATCTCTTATCTCAAAGCTAGAAAGATAATATCCAAAGGTTGAATCTATCACCTAGTTAGTGTCAAAAACACTAAGTTCGAGGCTCCAACTATTCAGTCAGTCAACATTGTTAATGAGTTTCCTGATATTTTTCCAGAAGATCTCCCAAGGGTACCTCCCAATGAGAGATAGAATTCAAGATTGACCTTCTTCCCAACACTTACTCTATTTCTATTCTGCCATACCGTATGTCACCTGCAGAGCTTAAGGAGTTGAAAGAGCAACTCAAAGATCTTTTAGATAAAGGTTTCATAAGGCCAAGTGTCTCTCCTTGGGGTGCACCTATTCTTTTCGTGCGAAAGAAAGATGCTTCTTTGCGTATGTGTATTGACTATCATCAGTATAACAATGTCATAGTCAAGAATAAGTATCCTCTTCCGAGAATTGATGACCTGTTTGATCAGTTGCTAGGTGAAAGTTATTTCTCGGAGATAAACCTTAGATTCGACTATCATCAGCTTAAAGTGAGGGAATGTGATATTCCAAAGACCGCCTTCTGAACCCGTTATGGTCACTTTGAGTTTTTAGTCATGTATTTTTGGCTAACCAATGCCCCAGCAGCCTTTATGGACCTCATGAATCGAGTGTTCAAGAAATATCTTGATATTTTTGTCATTTTTTTCATACATGATATCCTTGTGTACTCCCGTACTGAGAATGACCATGCAGATCATCTTAGAATTGTCTTGAAAACTTTTAAAGATCACCAGTTGTTTGCCAAATTCAACAAGTGTGAATTTTGGCTATGATCAGTAGCCTTTCTGGGTCATATTATTTCAGCCGAAGGCATTAGAGTTGATCACCAAAAGACAGAATCTGTAAGAAATTAGCCTAGCCTATCTCTCTGTATGCCATTAGAAGTTTCTTAGGTCTAGCTGGATACTACTGCCATTTTCTTAAAGGTTTCTCTTCTATTGCATCCCCCATGACCCATTTGACCCAAAAGAAAGTTAAGTTCCTTTGATCAGATTCCTATGAGAAGAATTTTCAAGAGTTGAAGACTCGACTCACCTCAGCCCCTGTGTTGACTTTTCCTGATGGTACAGATGGTTTTGTGGTGTATTATGATGCATCTAGAGTTGGTTTGGGTTGTGTGTTGATGCAGAGAGGTAAGGTTATAGCCTATGCCTCTAGACAGTTGAAGCCACATGAAAAGAACTACCCAACCCATGATCTTGAATTAGCTGCTGTGGTTTTTTCTTTGAAAATCTGGAGACACTATCTGTATGGTGTTTATGTTAATATGTTTACGGACCATAAGAGCTTGCAGTATGTGTTTTCTCAGAGGGAGTTGAATCTTCGCCAGAGAAAATGGTTAGAGTTGCTAAAAAATTATGATATAAACGTGTTGTACCATCTGGGAAAGGCCACTATAGTGGGAGATGCCCTTAACAGGTTATGTATGAGTAGTGTTGCTCATGTAGAGAAGGGTAAGAAAGAGTTAGCTTGTGACGTGCATTGTTTGGCTAGATTGGGTGTTAGGTTGCTTGATTCTGCTAAGGGGAGTATTTTAGTGTAAAGTAGTTCTGAATCCTCTTTAGTTTCAGAAGTGAAGGAGAAAAAAGACTTAGATGCTAGTTTGGTCAGACTGAATGAGTTAGTTAAGGACCAAAATGTAAAGGTTTTCTCCCAAGGGGGAGATGGGGTGTTGAGGTTGCAGGGTAGATTGTGTGTCCTTTGTGTTGATGATCTGAGGCAGAGAATTTAACTAAAGTGTATGGCGTGTGATATTCTATTCATCCCGGTGCTACCAATATGTACTGTGACTTGTGGGAAATCTATTGGTGGAGTGGTATGAAGAAGTATATAGCTAGGTTTGTAGCGAAGTGCGCAATATGCTAATAGGTTATGATAGAGCACCAAAGACCTGGTTGTGTGATGCAAGAGTTTGGTATTCCCACTTGGAAGTGGGAAGGGGTGAATATGGATTTTGTGAATATTTTACCTCTTTCAAGGCATCATCATTATTCTATTCGGGTTGTTGTAGATAGGCTGACTAAGTCAGTGTATTTCTTTCCCGTGCATACATCCTATACAACTGAGGATAATGCTAGATTGTATATTCGGGAGTTGGTTAGGTTGTATGGAGTTCCCTTGTCTATCATCTCAATAGGGGGTACTCAGTTTACTTCTCAATTTTGGAGGGAGTTCCAGAAGGGTATTAGTACCCAAGTTCATTTGAGTTTTGCTTTTCATTCGCAGACAGATGGTCAGGCTGAGAGGACCATCCAAACTTTGGAGGATATGTTGAGAGCATGTGCTCTTGACTTCAAAGGTAGTTGGGATGAGCATTTACCATTGATTGAGTTTGTGTATAACAATAGCAACCATGCTAGCATCAAGATGACACCATTTGAGGCTTTGTATGAAAGAAGATGTAGATCACCCATAGGCTAGTTTAAAGTGGGTGAGGCTACTTTGATTGGACCTGATGCAATGTTTAAGGCTATGGAGAAGGTGAAGTTGATTAAAGAAAGGTTAAATAAAGCTCAGAGTCATCAAAAGTCATATGCATATGTTATAAGAAGAGACCTTGAGTTTGAGGTCGGCGATTTAGTATACTTAAAGATTTCACCCATGAAAGGGGTGAAGAGGTTTGGTAGAAAGGGGAAGCTTAGCCCCCGTTATCTTGGCCCCTATCGAGTCTTGAGCCGTGTTGGTAAAGTAGCCTATGAAGTTGAGTTTCCTGCAGAGTTGTCAGCCGTTAATCTATCTTTCATGTCTCCATGCTTAAGAAGCACATTGGTGGTTCCGTGGTAGTAGATCCTTCAGAGAGTGCTGATGTTCAGACTAGTCTTTCATTGTATGAGATTCCCATTGAGATTCTAGATTACTAGATCCGTAGACTAAGGAACAAAGAGGTTCCCTTGGTCAAGGTCTTATGGAGGAACCAGTCAGTTGAGGGTGCTACATGGGAAGATGAGGCAAACATGCGAGCTAAGTACCCGTACCTCTTTTACGTGAGTTCAGATCAAGCCGAAGGTAATATTCTTCCTTAATTCAGCCCTTCTAATCTAAAGTTTAGCTATGCCTTTACCCTTATTAAGTTCATGCATCCTCTAAAATATTCAAGAGTTTAGAAAGACATAGAGTCAGTTTAGCGAGTTCTTTCAGCTTTATGTACTCAATTTCCTTCGCTTAGCTTAACTAGAGATATTTTGGGATGAATGTTTCCACGGGGGAGATATTGTAATACCCCTGAAGTTTTCCTTAAGATTAATTTCTTCTCTAGAAGGCTAAGGAATTACTTACTAAGTGTGTAACACTTAAGCCATATCGAATTTCCTTAATTTCGACTTTTTATCATGTGGAAAATTTAATTAGCTTTCCAATGATATAAGATCCGCCCAAATCCGATAACCGGGTAAGAAGTTATGGCTAATTTAAGTCCTAGTCATAAAACAAAATCATTTTAGTGTTTGGCGCATTGCGGAAAGGGTCTATTTGACAATTGTCAAATTCCAGTGGAACTCCGCAATAGTGGCGTGTTGTGAAGGACCCCAATTTCCCAATAGGCAATTTCCTGTGGCCTAGGTGATTATGATGCATCGCGCTGAAGTTCCAGGTCTTAACCAGTGGGAAAAAGCGATGGCTCTACGTTGCGGTGACTCCTTTATTCCCATTTTTCAATATCCAGTGAGCCACAACGATAGTGGCGCGTTGCGGTGGCCCACAAAATCGGGTTCCTAGTTTAATTTTTCCAGCTTCATACAAAAGTTAAAAAGGGTACTTTGGACTTTTTACAAGCCTGTTAAACCATACAAACACCACATTAAAGTCATTTACAAGCATTCTATGAAGTTTTTCTAAAGTTTTCTCTCAATAAAAACCCTAAGTATCCAAAACCTCTTCTACGAATCTCTAGAATCCACCATAGATTTTCTAAATTGAGTCAAGATTCAAGGTTCCCAAGTCAAGGGCTTCAACAACCCTCATTCACGAGTATGAATAAATTCCCAAAAGCGAGATTTCATCCAAAACTTCTAATTCAAGGTATGTGGGGTTTGAACAAGGACACTCCTTTCGTCCTCGTGCCCAAAAGTTATTTTAAATTACAAGAATATAGGGTCTCACATGTTTTCTTATGAAAATTGAAGTATGGGTTTGTACCATTTGTTGTTGTTCTTGAGATTATGATAATTTCATGTTTTAGAAATTGAGATGCATGAGTATGTTGAGATTTTAATGCATAATGCTGAAATTCCAGATTTCTATATGACTTATGAATCCTTATGATCTCTAGTATGAATTTTGACGAGTCTTAACTTGAGATTGAACTATGGGCCACTAAGCTCTACTTGAGAATTGCAATTTTATGAAATTCTATGCTATAATCACCTATGATTTTACTACTTTGAGATTATTGAGAAATATTTGACCTTTTTGGTCCTAATAGAGTTGGAATCCACAATGATGTTCTATTAAAACGAATAGTAATACATTTTGGTCTTCAGTATAGAACCTTGAGTTATTTCAGGTGGATGTACTAAGAGTTCTGAGTTGAGTATGGGAGTAGTATTTAGCGCCGAGTTGTGTATGATTTTGAGGTATCATACCCCAAAACTACGTGCCACCATACGACTGAGATTTATGGGCCTGAGGCCGAGATAGTGATCATTAAGTTGAGGTTATACTCTCTGGCAAGAGTATGACGCCTCTCCCCAACGTGAGGTTTCTTCCTTAGGAGGACAATACATTGGACTCCATGTATCTCACATAGTTTATGTCTATTAGAAGAAACTCCCGAGTGTCCAAAGTTATATAATCCCGAGTTCTAAGTGTCCCAAGTCTAAATGAGTTCTAGAGTTCCCTAGTGTTGAAAGTTCCTAAAAGTTCCAAGTGCTTTAGTTTTAAAGAAGTTTTACTCTCCATGAGATAAAAGTATGAGTTTGAAAGTATTCTTTAAAGTTCCTTTAGCCTTCAAGTATTGAGAATAAGATGAGAGTAGAGATTTTAAAGTTAAGTATAATGACTCACGAGATTTATATTTCATGTTTCATTATTCACGATTCATAAGAATTTTATTTCAGATTTATTCAAGCCATATGAGTCACTCATATATGCATGAATGATTTTATAATGAGTAATAATAATGTTTATTTAAATGCATTCACCCCCATATACTCAGTACATTCCCAAGTGCTGATTCACATATACGTCTATGTGCTACATTGTCTTATAATGTAGGTTCAGGTGCTCAGTCCCATCCTCGTCAGTGATTTACGAGTACTTTTATCTACATCTCCACAATGGTGAGTCCTCATGGTTTGAGGACCTATATTCAGACATTTTAGTATTTTAGTAGATATATTATTGCTTCCAGTTCAGTTTGAGTCAGTTGGGAACCTGTCCCAATGGCTCTCTAGTCATGGAGTAGTAGAGACTTTGTCAGACTAATTATCAGATTGTAAGTATGTTGAGATTTGCAGTATTGTAGTTGTTTGGACCGAGTATTTTCTTCGTATTTCCAATCATTTGATATGACAGTACCAATGTTTTGTTTATTTCATTTCGAGATAAGTTATTATATGTAGTAACAGGCTCAAAGGGTTAGCTTGGTGCTACTTGTAGCCTTAAGCACCGTGTGATGCTTCGGGATGAGATTTCGAGGCGTTATAACATCTTTGACCAAATAAATAAAAACTAGAACCTCCACCCCCATGACTAGATAAATGGTTACTTAAAGTTACAAGAACTGAAGGCCTGCCACCTGATCCTTATAAAGTTATGTTAACAGGCCTACCGTGATAACCACGAGAACCTCTACCAATGAAATCCCTACCTCAGATACAAGTCTACTAAACTTACACTATCGATGTACCTTCTTCGTGCCTCCATAAGTAGCCTAAATAATTAACTCAATCAACTTAACATACTCTCTAATGCTCTAAAAAGAAGTTTCCGACACAACTATCTGAGTTGTAGACAACTAATAAGAACCATCTAATACCTTGACAAAATTCCTAATCCTCTCTAACTCAGTGGAGATACTGACAATGAAAAATTTAGATAAAGAATAAAATTGTGCCTCATACTCAATAATAGCTATAGATCCCTTCTCCATGAGATCAAACAAACTATAAGGCATAAACCTCACTAGAAACGCCTAAAATATGGGTCCATGAGATAGCAGGAGAAACCAATGGTTTACAACTAGAAAGAGACCTTCACCATTACTTGGCCAGATCGGACAACTAATAATTCATATAAGAAACACCATGTGACTCAAGGGATTCGATGTTATCCAACCTTTCCTGGAAGTCAATCAAAAACTCATATGTGTTCTCTCTAATTGTATCACTAAAATTGGTAGGAGCCACGTGAAAAAACCTCCTGAACCTATTTTGAAGATCAAAATACATCATAGGACCCGAAATAATAAAAAAATAACAAGTCTAGTAGGAAGTGAATCCATACGTGGGGGTACCACAAAAGATGGTTGTACCTCTAAAGTGAAAATACCATAAGCAAAACTTGGTACCGAAGGCAGAGGACCAATCAAAGTCTAAGTAATGCCTAGTACACTCAATGGAACACTATCTAAATAACTTAAAAGAAAAATCAATAGATTTTGTAACACAGGGGTATCAACCAAACCCTACGGGACCTGATATGGCCTCGCACCCCTAACTGATAGTCACATTCATAATACTCAACCTTAGGCTTGGAAGAAACCACTTTAACACATTCTCTAACTGAGAGAGCTCCTTATTCCGGTCTTTTATCTCTAGTTCGATGACAACCCCTACTTCACCCCCTGACTGGGGCTCTAATATTGGGTGTTAGCTCTGTGTCCTACATCTCTAGGTCTATTACTCTCCATCTACATAGATAAAATATAACGCAATTTTAGAATATAAGGTGTGAACAACCCTCACCCTAAGGAAAAAAATTAGAGAAGTTTTTTCTAAAGATATCGAAATAGCATCTCAAATATAGATAGAAGTTTCTACATACTGATCTATGAGACTATGCTAGACATCCTTTTCTTGTACTTATAAGACCGGTGAACTTGGAGCTATGATACCAATTTGTCATGACCTAAAAGATGAGGCCATGATGACACCTATAAAGACCCATCCTTTGTATGTAAGCTAATTTCCCAAAAAGGGAAAGAGTTCAAACTATAAACTAAACAAAGTAATAAGAGGAGTCCCAAACTTATCTCTGAACTGTAGAGTATGCTAGTACCTCAAATGTTAACTTTGAGTAGCACGAATTAGCTATTGTATCTCATACTCAAGCTAGGATATACACCTATAGGGCATAGTATGGAAATGTATGATTCACTTATACTCTATAAATCATAGGATGACTGAGAAAATCAAAAAGTGATACAAGTAAAATATATTATGACCATGTCACCTACAAATATAAAATTCCCAAATGGTAGCTCAAAAAATCTCCGTTAATAGTTTTATAATATTGGATCAATATCGAAATATCTAAATACTAATACATCTATGAAAAATAAGTAAACACCAAGGATACATAAAGAAACACAAATAATACATACTTAATACAATGCAACAATGATGGAATCATGATGAATGATTGAAAGTCATCGCATGACTTTTTGTATACACCTATCAAGCCTTAGAACAACTAATATAGGACCTATGGGGGGTTCATAACCTGTATACCACCTCAAATATCACCTTATCTCTCTTGAAAATGTTCACAGATCAAGGGTATAACAAAGTATCTCATTCATCTCTCCGAATATTGTTCACGAATCAAGGGTTTTTCATAAAAATGTCTTTTTTCTTTTGAATCAATGTTCCTCAATGGTACTAATGCATCATGAATATGTATGTATGAAATAAGGATGAAATGTTCATACGAAATGAGTGTGAATATAGAAATCCATTTAATACATGTAGTAAACTCAAAATCAACTCAATGTGATGATAATTCATGATATCCATTCTCGCTTGATACCACTAGAATAAATAAGAATGTAAGACATCAATAGTATCATTTTAAACCCATACTCGGGTATTTTCGTTATGATAGAGACAAACAATTCTCATAAGGTGTTAAATATGTATTCAAGCCCTGCATGGGCATTACATTGATTATAATAGCTTATAATGAACAAATATGTCCTATGACGTCAAATAAAGCCCTTGCATTTAAACCCACAATATATGATATCGCAATTCAACAATCATAAGCATATAATCCCTCACACAAGCACACAAAAGTAATAGAAATCTTGAAAAAGTTCTTCCTTGGCTAATTTTCCCAACCCATAACATGCTTTACTCATTTATTAACTACCTAACCCAGTCTAAACAAAGTTAAGCCATAACCTACCATGTAGTGACAAAAATTCAAGCCTAGAACCTTTAACATGGAGTCTTTCCCATTAAAACAGTCTTAGAATGAGCTCAAATATTCAAATATAGAATCTATGCATTAAAAAGAAGCTAATGATACTCAACTGACTATATTTAAGGTGGGTCCAAAATGGGTTCTAACAATGAGTTCTAAAACAAGAGAGGTAATTATTTTAGAAACATGTTCCCCAAGATTAAAGGACTCCACAGTTGAAAAAACACACAAAAATGAGTTAAGATATAGGCTTAACTTGAATAAAAACCTTTTTAAAGCTTTTCGACAAATATCCAAAAAATCCATTTTGAAAATCAACAATAAAGAGTGTTTTTTGATGATATATTCAATGGAAATTAATAAAATAAGAGTTTGGAGCTTACCCTAGCACAGATGGTTGAGAAAACACTCAAACATATCCATATCCAAAGCATCACGGTCCAAAAATAGTAGAAATCACACAAGAGGCATATTTATACTATTCTCTAAGTATTACCATGCAATCGTAGACCCCACTTTGCGATTGTGAGGGTCAATGCTGATTAGAAATTAAGTTGGTCATAATAATTACCTATTTGGGCCTTAATATCACTTTGAGACAACCCAACTCGATGCACCGATTAACCTATCACTATCATGGTATCCCACCACGTGGTCATGATGAAAGGATTCATGGAGGCTTATGATTATGACATGTGTCAATGCAATTGGGATAAAGGACCTGATGCACCAAAAATTATTGTACCAACAATTAGGATCTTTGGATAAATTATCCCGACTAAAGCCTTAAGATTCATTCAAGATCCTGCAAAAGTAAACTATAAATGCTAATAGGATATATTTGACATTTCAAACTCAATGACAATGTTTTATTTTTGAAAAGAAGACGTTCATAACAATTTAGCCCTCGGGACCCTATTTAGTCATTTTTACTAGTTTTTTGAATGAAGGGTAAAAATGCAAAATAAAGGATCTAAGAGTGAAATACCTATGCTACTAACACAATCGACATTCTATATCTAATAGAACTATCCAAGTCACCATTTTGACGCTCACAATACAAAATATTGACCAAAGTCAAACCAATGGCTTTTAAAGCTACTAAGAGTCTCAAACTTTCCTAAATCATTTTCAAATGAATAGAAGACTGTGCCAAGAATCCTCATACCTCATAATCAGCATGTAACATTTAGAAGAAGGGGAAATATGGTTAAAACACATACAAATGAAAATTTCACATAACAGTGTTTACAAGTTATCATTCAGGCATAACATAAATTGGGTTTCAACTATATTGAACCATCACCTACCTTAATCAAGACTAAAATACTTTAATGAACATGATCTTTCTTCTTTCTCACAACCTTGGTTGATTGTGGTCTAAAAATAGGAATATAACACATATCAAGAAAATAAACTATAATAGCAAGGATTATAACCTAATCCCAAATCCCAAAGCTAATTTTATGATCATTCCTTCCATTC
This sequence comes from Capsicum pubescens, assembly GCA_030864215.1. Lineage (NCBI taxonomy): Eukaryota > Viridiplantae > Streptophyta > Magnoliopsida > Solanales > Solanaceae > Capsicum > Capsicum pubescens. The sequence continues at coordinate 112,005,900 of CM061549.1, read as the reverse complement.
TAGGGTTTTACTACCATAATTTTACCTTAAACTTACCAATTTCATGGTTACAATAATGAATTATAGTCATGCAAGTGTGATGACCCTCCAACTTATTTTCTTTATTTTTGCTCATTTTCGATATTTAAAGCTTTTCTATAGCTTCCCCAAGTCATTATGACTTTCTTGAACTGATGATTTGAATACCGGGTAGTTCATTTAGTTTTTATATCCAATTCCTTATTTTGAAGTCTTCGCGGGTTCAAATTGGCTATCGGGCAAAACCATTAGCCAAATGACCTCGTATGCCAATTTTGATAGTTTCAAAAGTTTTGAAACTTTGATTTAGGATAGATGGATGCTTGGTTTGGGTGTTGAGTCTCCCGAACTTATTTCAAGCTATTGATAAAAAGTTGAGAAAAATGGCACATTGGTGTGGTACTCACTTTTCATTGAAACAACGTCGAATGGATATTTTCACTATTCCATTAAGTTTAAAATATTGAATTTGATAGGATAACATAGTTTGTTTATGTTTATAGGATTCTGGATGAATCTCGAGGTGTTGGGGGGGACTTGTTCCAAGTCTCAGCTGGCGCTGGAGAATCGCTTAAGCACCCAATGGGTCTCTTAAGCGAAAGCCACTTAAGTGGCATGTCGGTCTCTTAAGCCACCTCGCTAAGACCATCAGGTATTGATTAAGCGATGCCTTTAAAACTTAAGCGATGGCATCTTAGTTGGACAAAGGTCTCTTAAGAGTCATGTATGGCAATAACAAGTATCTCTTAAGAAACAGATGGTATCTTAAGCGATGTCTGCTTAAATGACTCGGTGTCTGCTTTTGCGGTACTTGTACACCTAGGGAGCCTATAAAAATCCCGCTTAGTATGATTTATCCTATTTTTCTTTCATGTTCAAATGTGTAGAACCCTAGAATGTGTGAAAAACTTAGGAGAATCATTTGTGAGTGATTTTGGAGTGTTCGTAGGTTCGATTAATGTGTTTTTTATTTGAATTCTTGGTAAGTTTCATCAAATTTTGTGGTTAATTTCTCCATTAAATTTAAAAATGCTTAGAATATTGGTGAGTTGATTGTAGAACCATTTGATCTTAGAATTCACCCATTTTTGAGGGTAAATGTTCCTTCATCATATAAGGGATATTTTGTCAGTTTTAAATGTGTGTGATTCAACAAACAGACCCATATAAGATTTTTACATAATTTTTGTATTCAAAGAATAATAGTGCATTATGGGTATCATTATTCTTGTTTTGATGAGTAGATTTGTATTTTAATAGCGTGGCATCTTGCGAAAGCTTCTCAGAAAGGGAAATTGATAATTTATTAGATTCTTTGGCTTATTCTTTAGCGTCCAAGTAGTCTAGGTTTACCTTCTTTATAGATTGTGCTAATTTAAAGTAGAATTATGAAATTATGCTGGATATGGGATGTGGTTTAGTTATTTGAGGTATTATTAGTACGATTATTATTATTTGGACTATTTAGGCTATCTTGAAACCATAATAGATGGAATTGACATAGTTTCTCATATTTTAGGTGGAATTGCTATCTTAGGGATATTTGTTGTTAATTAACATCTTGAAGTGAATTTAGATACCTTATCCTAGTCTGGAGTAGAATTTTCCTTAAAAATAGATTTTGGGGATTAAAAGTAGGACGCTTTAACCCACCTTAGGCAAAGACTTGTTTTAACTATTGTAGAATTTTTAACGCATGTTATACCCATTGAAATACTTATTTTAGGACTTGATGAGATTAGATATTTAATGATTATATTTTTTTGGTATATGGGAGTTGGTGCTAATTTTGGGTAAACCCTGGTGGTTTATTGATGCGGAGTTTCGGTTCAAGTCTGGCAATTGATTATGATATTGCTATTGACTTTTGATTCAAGTCTGATAATTGATGATGTTATTGATAGGATGAGTTTTTTCTTAAGTCCAGTAAAGGATGTTATGATTATGATGATGTGAGTTTCGGTTTGAGTCTAACATTGAGAGTTTATAATGATATGATACTGTATGGATGGTTTCAAGGTTATGGATTGATATTCGATAAATTTTATGGACCTTCAGTTATTTACTTTCCTTTGATTGTAGCCTCCAGGATTATGGAGGCCCACGTTGGGTTATTTACTTTTTCATACTTATTGGCATATAGGGGCCAACTTTGTAGTATTATTTATGCTTTTTTCATATTATGTCCATTCTAGTTATTTATTTTAATATTGGAGCGTATTTATAGGTTTTCCCATTTACCTAGATTTAGTTTATTTATCTTACATCTTTATCATATTCATAACATGATTTAGCTCAGTCAGCCGATGATGCCTACTATGTATCCAGAGTTTTGGTACTCGTACTACACTTTTGTACCTTTTTGGTGTAGATAAGAGTACTAGTAGCCATCGCTGACATAACAGTCGTATTAAGTTGATTTTAGAGATAGGGTGAGCTCTCGAAGTCAGAGTTATCCCCTTTTTCCTTATATTATCTATGTCTGGTCTTTTATTTTTAGACTGATTGTATTTGGCTATTTTAGTACTCATGTTTCATTTATAGTAGCTCTTGTATCGACACTTTTATGTCGTGGAATGGTTATGGATGTTTTATCTGTGTTCTAGACTATTATTACTATTTTATGGTTTTTAAAAGTCATTAATTGTTGATTCATGTCTTTTAGGCCATTTCCACCAAATTAGCCAATTATTTTTAGTTCTGGGCTATGGTTTGGCTTACCTACTAGAGGGATGAGGTAGGTGTCATCATGACTCGTAAATTGGGTCATGACAACAAGAGTAATTTTTCAAATTTTAATCAAAACCCAATGGTTTACTCTTAGTTTACCTTATTCCACCAGAAAAATCAGCTAGGTAAGTTAAATCCTTCCTAAAGCTCATAAACTAGTGATTGTAAAGTTTTAATAAAACTAGTTAATGGGAGTGATTAGCTTACCTTTATGAAGACATTTGGTGGAAAACAAGTGAAAATCACCCAAAATCGCCTATGCCCTTCCCAAAATTAGTTTAGAAAATAATAAACTATTTTGGGATAATATCTGCATAAATCTGCGTCTATCCCACTATAGAGGCCCAATTTTGGAATAACGACATCCCTAGTAAAATTTTCTTACTATGGTAGGATTGACCGACTTTGAATTCTGCTATAGAGAAAATCCCTTTGCTATAACAACATCATCATAGCAGTATGCCACCCGTTATAGGGGTTGTGGTAAGGCAAAAACTCAAAATTGCTTCAAATTTTGCTTTTTCTTCCTTTGCAATGCACCCTCAAACCATGACATTCAAGACTAATCCCTCTACATGAAGTTGAGTATTAAGAGTTCTACTTACCTGAATTCAGTTTTGGAATATCCTACGGATTTCTTATCGTCTTAACTAACATAAAAACATGCAAAAATTTATTCATTACCCAATGCATTCTCGGATTGCCCAAGAATATACCTCGTTCAAATTTTATCCAAGACTTACGTAGACTAAAATTTTTAACTCTCAATTCGAGGGAAATCTTAATCCAAATTTTTATACATTAGACTTAACCGTAGTGATGGAAATGATCATTACACATTTTCTTTTCCTTCAACAAAAATTTGGTCACCATTTACTATCCTAACTTAGATTTTCAACCGACTTTAACTCTTTGAACAAACTTTTTCCATAAGTCGTGTGGTTAGTGCAACCTATATCAATAAACCAAATATTTATCGAAATCTTATTTGAGATACATGTTGCAACAAAAAGATGAAGTTATTTTTCTTTGTCAATAATATATGCATCTTATTTGTCATTCTTAAACATACTTTTCCAAATCATTACATGTTGGTAGCACATTAAATTTGTTCCTTTACAACATCTAGATGGTTGATAACCAATTTTTCCAAAATGTTGACAAGGTGGGTAATTTTTCAAAATGCTACCCCTACTTTGAGTTTTGTCATTTGCTGCTAAGGCTTTTTCAACCATATTATTATGCCTCATAGTCTTCTTTGCTCCTGCGCCCAGAACTAATTTAACAACTTGTCAAGGTAATGCTAGAGAGCTCCTGTGTGCTTTTTGAGGTAGTTATACATGCTCCTTTTTTTGGGCACTATTATTACAAGAAATTTTTTCAACAATTTTTGAATCTTTAAATTTAGTGCCTAGCAATATTTCCTTGTTAACTATGTCAAACAATTTTTCCGAGTATTGGTCGTCTAAGTCTTTCATTCTCTATAACTTAAATTCCCTTATCAAATTGAGAATCCACATTTCTCAAGTTCTTTAATATCACACATATATTTTCTAAAGATAATTCCAAATTTCTTTTGGTGATATAAAATACATAATTCTCATGAAAATTGGTATTGAAAAAAGTAGCAAACAGAGTTGCTTTTGCCTTAGACTTTAAGTTTTTTTGTGACTTAATTTAAGTTGTGTTGGGATAATTTGGCATCGAATTAATTTCATAATCCTCTTCTATGGCTTTCCAATAATCAAGGTACTAAAACTAAGTTTTCATTATCATAACCTACAATTAGCCATTTTCACAAGCTAAAATAGGATGAGTCATTAGTTAAATACTATTTTCAGAATATATCTCTTCAGTTACACGTTTCTTAAAAAATGATTTTGATACTGATAACGCTCAAAATACACCTCTCTTACGAGAATATAAGCTATCGTTGTCAATATATAACCCAAATAGTTTGGGGTCGAATCCCACAGGGAATATGGTGTGAATTTGAGTTATCTGCGGGTTAATCAACAGATAGTTAGCAATTTCCTGTGAATGGGTTTTTTTGAATGGTAGAAAATAATTACTTCTCAATTCATTGTTTGAAATCAATATGATAAGGGAAACCAGAGTTATGTTCACTACGGGCGTTGGGATTTGACAGACGCTAGTAACGGTTTAAGATTCTTGTGGTAGGTAGGAACAACATACTATCCTTGTCGAAGTTATGTCTAAATGTTTCTCAACCTATTTATACATTTAACCACCTAATTCTTTCAAACTTAGGGAATTTATATTTCATAACAGGATGTTATCTAAAGTTAATTAATCTTGGTACAACATTAATTATTAAATGGAAGTTTGATGCTTCCAAGTCTCTGTTGATAATTCGCTTCTTACTTGGGTTGATTTCTTATCTCAAGCAAATCACTAGTAAGCAAGGCCTATTTTTGGCAACCAATAGTCAGAATATAAAATAATGGAATTAATAAGAAGTTTCTACCACCGTTAGAATCTTGAACACTTAGTTACGTTACAAACCCAAACCCATAGATCCCACAACTCGGGTTAAGAGAATTTAGATACTCATAATATAATAAGCAAGAAACAAGTTGAATTCATAATTTGATAGATGAACTTACAACAAGATGAATAGCAACAACTCTTTCTCAGATTTGATCACAGTAGAAAATCCCAAAACAATGGTAACAATCTCTCGAAAAATAATTGTCTTGTTAAAGTCAGAAAACTAGAGAGAAAAAAATTTACGAAGCAAGTCCAGTTTTCCTCCATTAAAAAACCCTAACATATGCTTTAAATATTTCAGCCTAATTATGAAAACAAAATCACAGATCACAGTATTTTCTTGGACAGACGACGACGTGTGTGACAGCTTATCAAGAGTCTGATGCCTTATCAAGAATATCGTCAGCTCCTCTTCATATTTGAACAAGTTCTATCTTCAGCTGACGATGAAGCCTGACGGCTTATCAGACATGTGACGACTTATCAGAATTGTCATCTCTTCTTCACTTCAAGTCCCATTCCCTGCCTAATCCTAACGATGATCCTAACGACTTATCATAGGTCGTCATTATTTCTTCCAGCTGAATCCCATTCTCTGTCTAGGGTTGATGGCAACTCGGATAGCTTATTACAAGGTTGATGACTTATCAGACAAGTTGTCAGCTATACTTCCCTCTCTACTTGCTCAGAAATCAACTCTTTTACTTCCATTATTGTTGGTTCTCTTGGATCCTGACTTTTATTGCGAAATCAAAGAGAAATTAATCAAAAACGACAAAAGTTGCTTAAGACTTTGCAATTATTCTCAGTTAAAAGCCTCAAATGTGTTAGCATCTGCTCACATATCTTCCCCCTTAACTTAAAATAATTTCTTGTCCTCAAGCAACTAAAACACAACCAAGAGAATACAAAGTACATTCGGCAGTCAGTCATCCATATTATCTCAAAACATCTTCACCATCTCCAAGGTCAATTAATTTAAAAAACAACTGTGCATATTATTTAAGAACAACAATGCGACACACAGGAATTAAGATATGTCATCAATTCAACAATAACAACCATGCATATATCAAGATTACACTATCCAAATAAGTTATCAACTAGTAATGTAACCAGTGTGCCCTTACTACAAAGAAGTCCCACTTCACTTATATAAGACATCACATATGTAACCATGGGGGCAATCAAAAGACGCTCATCTCAGAATGAAGTTCCAATCAATGTATTCCAAATACCATAGGCTTGCCCTTATTTTCATTACAAAGATTTTCAGATAGGTCAGCTAGGACCACTATAGGTCTTTCATTTGGCTTATAATGTAGGCTAGGGGATGGTATGATACTCGATGATATTTAAAGTGACTAAGCCTCTATGACACTACACTAGTTTTTGGGGTCTCACTTATTAACCTTTTTCTATTCTTCTCTTTTCTTGATCACACACATTCAGGATAGGTGCGGTCTTTTCTACAATATTTTTTTTTCACAACTTTTCTTTTCTTGTTTTTTCCACCACACCCAGTTTTTTATTCTTTTCTTTTATTCTACCTTTCTCCATACTCATTTTACATTATGCATCCCTATGATATCCACCCTCAACTTAGGCCATTTGCCTAAGTCAAGGTGTACAGTGTCCCAAGAAGGACCAGGGCTAAAACAGGTTCATTATGATATAAATGGGACGGTGATAGGTATCATAAAAAGAAATAGGATATTCAGGCTCAAACTAGGGATCAAGGGATATTATGCATACAGGGAAGGTCATTTAGGCTAAAAGTGGGCTAATATTAAAATGGCCTATAATCCTTTCCTAACCCCTATCCTTCAACCTAGGTAAGACTAACCGGGCAAGTTCTGGATTCAACATACAAAGGGAACTAAGTAAGATCTCACATGCATATGGTACATAAGTATATCACAAGTTACTACTTATCCATTTCATGCAATTATTTAGCAATGATTATCAAGTCCCTAGAACTAATACCATAACAAGATGAACAGTGGTCACAATTAGATGCAAATCACACAGTTAAACAATCAAACCATTTGAGAGGTGTTCACAAAATAAAAAAACTATGTTAACTGCTTCAAGTACTTGTATTTCTCCTAGTCAACTACAAAATATTACAACAACAACTTACCCTACACCCTCAACTTAAAATCAAAGAAAAACTAAACTAAGGGTTAGGGTATACCTAGAGTAGATCAAGCACGGGGATCATGGGTTGCCTCCCATGCAACACCTAATTTAGCGTCATGGCATGACTTAGGTTAGCTTGACTACTCATACTTCATCAAGATACTATACTTCTACCTCTTTCCCATATTCATAAAACACATCCACGATTGAGAAGACACTCATGTCCTTTTGCTGTGTCATGGATGAGTGCATTTCAAATCTTGTTTCTTTGTCATTGAGCTTGAACTTCATCTCATGCAGCTCCATGTACACTACCACTCTCCCAGTCATAAGGAATGGTATACCTAAAATAATGGGAACTTCAAAGTCTACCTCATAGTCTAGGACTATAAAATCAGCAAGAAGTATAAAGTCGGCCACCTTTACCAATACATTATGTAATATTCCTACTGGCAGCTTTATAGACCTATCCGCCATCACCAAACACATGTTTGGCAGGTTAGGATCTCCCAAACCGAGCTTTATATACATGGCTAGCGGCATCAGATTTATGCTCTCCCCCAGATCACATAGGCCTTAGTAAAATTGAGTGACTCGATTGTACATGGAATAGTGAATGCTCCTGGGTCTTCCTTCTTCTACAACAACGACCTCATAGAAATAGTGCTACAATGATGGAGATTATCCTTTGGTTCATAGCTCACCGCTCTTTTCTTCATCATAAGGTCCTTCATGAATTTAGCACACCCTGGCATTTGCTCGAGTGCCTCCACCAAAGGCACATTTATTGTTAACTGCTTCAACATTGCCTTGAATTTACTAAATTTTGTGTCATCAACCTTCTTATTCAATCTTTAAGGAAAGAGAGGTGGTGGTCTTGGGAGAGTTTTCACCACTACTTCCTTTTACTTCTCTTTCCCTTTTTCTAACTCATCAACCTGCTGATGATTAGAAGGGATATCAATGCTATCCATATTCTTAGACTTCACTAGATTATCTTTTTCAAGCTCACCATCTACTTCAATCACATCTTCAACTCCACCTTTGCCCACAGAAGGGACAGGTAATATCTTACCACTGCTAGTGGTAATAGACATACATGAGCCATCATTCTGTGGATTCTGAATCATATAACTAGGTAACGTTCCACTCTTTCACTGGTTCAGCACTGCAGAGAGTTGACTCATTTGCTGCTCCATCTGTTTGATCGAAGTGGAGTGTGAGTTTGCCAACTGACTCCTAGAGGAAAAATCAATCCTTATGGTAGTCACCCATGAGTTGGTAGCCTCCACTCCATTTAACAATTTAGCCATCATGTCCTCCATGGATATCTTTTCAGAACTTGTTGTAGCAGCCTCACGATTTCCAGGAGGGACATATAACCCGCTCCTATCATTATTGCTCATCCAATTACCTTGCTCCTAGTTCTTATATCCAACCTTTTCATAATAAGTACGACCATGATTTCCTTGGCTATTGCCTCAGAAACCCCCCTGATTATTTACATAGTTCTTCTCTTCTTCTGAGTTGGACTCCACTTTGCCCTGCAATCCCACAACCTTCACTTTCTTAATATTACCTGATAGTAAATTCTTGGTTAGCTAGTCCATCTGCATTTTTAGGTGAGCTATGTATTGATAACGCTCCTCATTTCTTATGCGTTGTTCTGTAGTCATACCAACAGAAATAGTAGGTCTTGCTACCATAGAGTCTCTGGTATGCCATTCCTGACTCTGTTTGGTCATTCTCTCTAGCATTTCTGAAGCCTCTGGGAATGTAAGATCAACAAAACAAACCACCAACAACATTATCTACAATCGGTTTTGTCACAGAGTTAAGAGCCCTGTAAAAGTCTCCATCAAGTGTATGTCTGTCATGTTGAGGTTCGGATACTGCATCAGATTCTTTTTGAATCTCTTCTAGGTTTCATGCAAGGCTTCAGTTGGGAGCTATCTAAAGTTACTTATCTCATCCCTCAATTGTACCCTTATAAAAGGTGGAAAGAACCTTTCTAGGAAAGCTCTTTTCAACTGCGTCCAGTTGGTTATAGAATCGTGTGTCAACTCATTAAGCCACATTGTTGCCTCCCCAGACAGAGACAATGGAAAATATCTCAAATGGATAGCATTCTGACCCACTCCGGGGTTATCAAAAGATTTAAAAATTATGAAAAAGTTCACCAGATGCAAGTTCGGATCATCCCCAGGAAGGCCACCAAACAATCCCTTCAGGTGAAGCAGTTGAATCATAATACTCGTAATGTTGAATTTCGCCCCAGGTTCTAACGGTGGAGGAATAATTGCACTCATTGCACCTTCTCTATCCATTCCATCATCATCATCATTGAGGTCATACTAGACCGTCTAGTGATCTTTCCTTCCTCGGAACGGTTGGTTCTTATTAGCATTATATTGTACTGGTGCAGCTATTTGCTCTGCACACCTTGGGTTACCAGGGTTTAGAAACTCCTCATCTCCCAAGTCATCATCCTTAGGATTTGGATGTCGTACTTGTTGACCTTCATTCTACATATTCACCTGAGCTCTAGCTAAGGCTGCTAACCTGTCAGCCTCCTACTGGTCTTCAATTCTGCCGATTAGTTGCGGTTCTGGATTAAATGGTAATAATGGTTCTCCAAAACTTCTGGTTCTTGGCATACACCACAAAAGTCCTTCAGAAAAAAACAATAATAAATAAACATAAAACTAGGAAACTTGACTAATAGTCAATTAGCGCACACAAACTTCAATTTAAAACCGTATTCCTCGACAACGATGCTATTTTTGATAACGCTCAAACTACACCTCTCTTACGATAATGTAAACGATCGTTCTCAATGTATAACCCAACTAGGTTGGGGTCGAATCCCACAGGGAATATAGTGTGAATTTAAGTTATCTGCGGATTAATTAACTGATAGTTAGCAATTTCCTGTGAATGAGGTTTTATTAAAAGGTAGAAAATAATTACTTCTCAATTTAGTGTTTGAAATCAATATGATAAGGGAAACCAGAGTTATGTTCACTATGGGTATTGGGATTTGACAGATGCTAGTAATAGTTCAAGATTCTTGTGGTAGGTAGGAATAACAGACTATCCTTGTCGAAGTTATGTCTAAATGTTTCTCAACATATTTAGACATTTAACCACCTAATTCTTTTGAACTTAGGGAATTTATATTTCATAACAGGATGTTATCTCAAGTTAATTAATCTTGTTACAAGATTACTTATTAAATGAAAGTTTGATGCTTCTAAGTCTCTGTTGATAATTTGCTTCTTACTAGGGTTGATTTCTTATCTGAAGCAAATCACTAGTAAGCAAGGCCTATTGTTTGCAACCAATATCTAGAATATAAAATAATGGAATTAACAAGAAGTTTCTACCACCGTTAGAATCTTGAACACTTAATTACGTTACAAACCCAAACCCATAGATCCCACAACTCGGGTTAAGAGAATTTAGATACTCATAATATAATAAGCAAGACAACAAGTTGAATTCATAATTTGATAGATGAACTTACAACAAGATGAATAACAACAAGTATTTCTCAGATTTGATCATAGTAGAAAATCCCAAAACAATGGTAATAATCTCTCCAAAAATAATTGTCTTGATAAATTCAGAAAACTAGAGAGAAAAAAATTTACCAAGCACGCCTAGTTTTCCCCCATTAGAAAACCCTAACATATGCTTTAAATACTTTAGCCTAATTATGGAAACAAAATCACAGATCACAGTATTTTCTTGGACAGAGATGATGTGTGTGACGGATTATAAGGAGTCGGATGCCTTATCAAGAATGTCGTCAGCTCCTCTTCACATTTGAACAAGTTCTGTCTTAAGATGACGATGAAGACTGATGGCTTATCAGACATGTGACGACTTATCAAAATTATCGTCTATTCTTTAATTTAAGTCCCATTCCCCGCGTAATCCTAAAAGCGAGCCTAACGGCTTATCACAGGTCGTCGTTACTTCTTCCAGCTAAATACCATTCTCTGTCTAAGGCTGACGACAACTTTGATAGCTTATCACAAGGCTGACGACTTATCAGACAAGTCGTCAGCTATACTTCCCTCTCTACTTGAACAAAAATTAACTCTTTTACTTCCATTATTGCTGGTTCTCTTGCATCTTGACTTTTACTGCGATATCAAAGAGAAATCAATCTAAAAGGACAAAAGTTGCTTTAGACTTTGAAATTATTCTCAGTTAAAAGCCTCAAATGTGTTAGCATCTACTCACACATCAAATACCAATTGTTATTTTTTGAAAGAAAAGAAATGCAGGAAAATAATAGAGGAATAAAAATTAAATAATAACACAATTTAATACATTCGAGAACACATTTTTTTGACTAATAAATGATACATAATTAAAGACTAAAAATCTAATCGAGAAATATCCAATGTCTTAGTTATCGTCAACTGAATTATAGACAATAGAAATAGACTCTAAATACAAAGTATAACCAATCGACTAGGTCAAACTTAAGAAAATTATTGTTATAAAAACATTTGTAGTTCAAATAAAAATATTAAAAAAAATTCCACATACCAAATACAGTGTTAGGTTTGTATTTAAAATCCGAAATAACTAGTATAAGTATGAGTTATACAGAAGTTTATGCATTATTTTATACAAGATAGAATATGAAATAAATAATGTTGAATTGTTTAACTCTGCATAACTAATCTATGCATTACTAATATCTGGATATCTCTAACAAGCAACCAAATGACTAAGTTTCAAATTGTGGACTATGTTACATCAACTATTTTAGTGCTTGACCCTCCAATGAAATCCGAATATCAAAAATAGATTATACTTTTTCTAGATGAAATGAAGTTGCTCGGATGATAAGCACTCTTATTTCCAACTTTAAGGTTGTTGGTTTTAGTTACCTGGAGAACAAAAATAGTGGGAGCTTGGGAGGAATTAAAAAAGATTTTTTTGCCATGTTTTGTTGAAGTGTGATGGACTTTATCAACTGATATCTGATCAGATGTTTGATAAACCAAACAATCTTATAAGCATGAGAATTAGTTAAGAGAATAAAATGTTTGGAGAAGCTATACTCTTGAAAACATTTTTGGACCATCTTACATAAGTTGTAGCAATGTTTTGATCCACAGAAAGAGTTGTATCTTGAAACTACATTAGAATGAAATATTTACACTTATATGATTCTTAATGAACTATATATCCTTTTTTTTTCTTCTACTATCCAGTCACCTTTAGTAGCAAGTGATGACATCATCATTCATTCTTTATTATCCTTCAATTTATTCATCCCATATTTTTGACAGACAAGTATGAATATGCCTAATAATTAGTATCAATGTCATGATCCAAACACGTTGTGAGTGGCACCCACACTACACACTTGGTGTGAGAAACATCTACCACAAAATACCAACTCATAATCAAAACTTAGATGAGTCAGAGAACTAATTCATCAATAAAAATTCAAAACCAAACAAAAATATAAGTTCAACTAAATGCAGAACAATGTACTTAACCATAACAATCCTAAGGAACCGAAACATCCACCCTCTAGCAATGAGTACAACGAATATTTTTTGTCCATGTACTAATTCCTAGATACAAGTGTATACCAACATTTTTTCACCAATAACTCATGAGAACATTCAAAATACTGAAACATTTCATATTTAGCAATGAGGCAGGTCAAAATCATACAATAACATAAAATCATATACATTGACCATACCAAACAAAATGCACTAACAATCCACACTATAAAGTAGTTACCACACATATATAGAACAAATTGGATTTTAACTACAATACCATCACCTACCTCAAACCAAGCTTGCACAATAATTTCTCTAAGGCAGAGCTTTGCCCTTCTGTGTAATTTCTGCTTTCTCCTGCTCTAGAACATGCATATAAACCCATAATTAATGAAATGACCTACCATGTTTGAAATAATAATGTACACCTAACCTCCTAAGGTCAAGTTCATGATCATTTCCTTCTCATTCTAGGTGTGTCATACCGTAATTCAACTTAAACTACCAATTCCATGGATAAATTAGTGAATTACTGCAATGCAAGGATACATTAATTGTTAATAATAAAAAAATCATTAACTTATTACTTAATTTACTCTCTTCAGCAGAAAATAACCAAAATCATTCCTAAAACACTCCTTGAACTCCATAAATTAGCAATTCTAAGGCTTAATTGTCAATTATTAGTTAATGGGAATGAAATCCTTAACTTAACAAAACCTAATGATGAAAATGTAATGGATATCTCCCCAAATCGCTCATCCTTTGATTCAAAACAGATTTTAGAAAAATAAACTATTTTGGAAGAATAATTAATTAAATCTGCAAGTTTCACCGCTGTAATGGGCGTTGACCAGGTCTGACCATCTCTATAATGGAAATTTCTCTGCTACAGAGATACATTGTTATTGTAGTGTGCATTCCATTAAAGTAGTGTCGAAAGGAAAAAAATTAGTTTGTTTCAAAAATCCAAAATTTTGCGACATGCCTTAAATTTGGGATATTTTAAATAATGCTCTTTATTCTAAGATCAATTTCGGGAGGGTTGATTACCCAAATTCAATTTCATTAGCTCCTATAGATTCCTTATCATCTTAGATAACTAGAAATCAAATCAAATACCACCAAACTTACCCTAATCATTCCTACAGTTCCCTGGATCATACCTTAGTCCAATTTTACTCGAAATTAGCCTAGCCTAAATTTTATAAATTTATATCTAAGTAGAATTTTGACATGGGTTTTTCAATGAGAGGTTTTATACATAACAACAGAAATAGTCGTTACAACCTTTATCAATTTATCCATCATTCATTATCGAATAATCAAATGCATAAAAGTAGGCTACAAAGAGGAGAGAGAAAAGTACATGTATCCTAAAAAAATTTGAGGTACTTGTCCAGCATTTCCTTCTAAATTTCCCAAGTGGATTCCTTAAATGAATGACGCTTCCATTTAACCTTAACAGAATGAATTTCCTTCATCCTCTATTTTTAAATATCTAGATCTAGAATTTCTACTGGTTTTTTCTCATATGTCAAGTCTCTATCTAGAAGAACTGACTCCCACTTAATTATGTAGCCTCAATACCACGGTACCTCTTGAGCATAGAGACATGAACTATTTGATGGACTCCCAATAATTGTAGTAGTAGATCTTACATATACACAGGTGGAATCACCTTTTCAAGAACCTCAAAAAGACCAATATATTGTGCGTTGAGCTTGCCCCTATTGCCAAATCTAATAACTCCCTTCATGGGAGACACCTTGAGCAAAACTTTCTGACCAAGATTAAAGTCCATGTATCTTACCTTATGGTATGCATACTCTTTATGCCTACTTTGAGTATCAAACAACTTGGTTTGAATGAAATTTATATTTTCTTAAGCCTCCTTTACCAAGTTAGTGCCCAAAGGTTTGACATCGCGAGTCTCAAACCATCCAATAGGTGACCTACACTTTATTCCATAAAGTGCCTCGAATGGTGTAATATCAATGATGGAGTGATATTTATTGTTGTATGAAAACTCACACAATGAAAAAATGGGACCCAGTAACCATATGAAAATCAATCACACAAGACCTTAACGTGTCCACTAGAATATGAATTGTCCTCTTTGACGGCCAATTAATTTGAGAGTGATAAGCTATCAAAAAATTTTGAGGTGTATTTTGCACCTCTATTAGGAATGATGGTAAGTGGCATTCCATGAAGTCTGACAACCTCTTTGACATAGATTTTAGCTAACTGCTGAGAGTTATAGTCTACCCAAACTAGCAAGAAGTGAGCTGATTTCGTTAGCCAATCAACAATCACCCAAATGGAGTCATATTTTTCCAAAGTCTTAGTAAGACTCACTACAAAATCCATAGCAATGTGCACCTATATCCGCATATGTATAGGTGTCCTCTGAAACAACCCCAAAGACCTTTGGTGTTTATACTTCACCTGTTGATAATTTTGACACTTGGACACATAATTCACAATGTCCCTACTCATACTATGCCACCAATAAAGTTGTCTCAAATCACGGTATATCTTGGTTGTACCGCAATGAATAGAATAACTCAAAGTATAGGCCTCTAAAAGTACATCACAAATAAAATTACTAACCCAAGGAACACATAATCTTGTATTAAACCATAACACCTCTCTCGTGTTAAGAGTAGTGTCCGCCATATCCCCACGCACCACTTTATTTTGGGGTGCATTCAGTTTCCAATACTTAAATTATTTGGCCTTAATCTTCTCTACAAATGTTGACTTTACATCCACACTAGCCAACACACCACCCATGTGTACAACCCTAAATTGTATGCTCAAAGATGCTAGAGTTTGAAACACTCTAGCAAAAAGATGTCTGGTCACCCTCAAGAATGACAAACTACCCATACTTACAGTTTTTTGGCTAGATGCATCTGCCACTACATTGGCCTTAACCAGATGATATAGAATAGTTGCATCATTTTCTTTCAATAATTCCATCCATCTTTTCTACCTTAGATATAAATCCCTTTGAGTAAACACGTGTTATAGGATACGGTACTCTGCAAAGACCTCATATTTGACACCATAAAGATAGTATCTCCAAATCTTTAATGCAAACACTACCACTACCAACTCCAACTCATGTGTTAGGTGGTTCCTCTCATGAGGCTTCATCTGCCTCAAAGCATAAGCAATGACATTCCAATTCTACATCAACAAAACACCCAATCCAAAAAGTGAAGCATTCTAAAGCACTATAAAGTCCTTACCTTCAACCGGTAGAAAGAGGATAGGCATTGTAGTCAAGAGTGTCTTGAGCTTTGGAAGATTTCCTCAAATTGATCTGATCAAAGAAATGAAACTTTCTTATGAGTCAACCTTGTCAAATGTTTTGAAATGTATGAAAAGTTCTTGACAAACCTATGGTAATAACTAGCTCAACACATAAAGATAGTTATCTCGGTCATTGTACTAGGTCGAGTCCAATTTTTAAATGCCTCAATATTTTGGGGATCCACCATTACCCGCTTTATGGAAACCATGTTCCCCAAGAATTAAACTAGAGACAACCAATATTCATACTTTGAAAACTTATCAAATAGCTACTTCTCCTATTGAATCCCCAAAATTATGCAAGGAGACCTTCATGCTCCTCCTTACTATTAGAGTTGACTAGAATATCATCAATAAAAGTGATAACAAAAGAATCCAAGAATGATTAAAAGATACCATTCATCAAGATCATAAAGAGTGTAGGTGCATTATTTATCCCAAAAGACATCACCAAAAACTCTTAATGGTCGTAACGAGTTCTAAAAGTCATCCTATGTATATCCTCTGGTCTAATTTTTAATTGATGATAACCCGACTGCAAATAAATTTTTGAGAACATTGATGCACCCTATAAACAGTAAAATTTATCATATATGCGAGGCAAGGCATATTTACTTTTGATAGTAATCTTATTCAACTGTCTATAATAAATGGACATTGTCAAACCATCCTTCTTCTTAACAAACAAGACTGGAGATCCTTAAGGTGACGTACTTGGATGAATAAAAGCCTTGTCAAGTAATTCTTGCAATTGAGTTTTGAGCTCCTCAACTCTACTAGAGGTATTCGATAAGGAGAGATTGATATAGGGAGAGAGTCCAGCTCTAGTTCAGTAGAAAAATCGATATCTCTATCCACAGGCATCATGATAGATCTGAAGGAAACACACCTGGAATTTGGAAACTACCAAAACTGATTCTATAGAAGGGATCCCACATTCACATCCCAGACATGAACTAAAAATGTTGAAAACCCCTTCTCCACTAACTTTCTGGCCCAAACAAATGATATAATTTTCATTGATTTAGCCTTATACACTCTCTTCCACTCTAGTTTACCCATTCTTAACATAGCTAAACTCGTTGTCTAAGAATTACAATTTAAACAACGTGATATGAAGATAAGCAGGTCATACCTAGAATTACATCGAAGTACAATATATACAGAATAATCATGTCTATCTAAGTCTAAAGACCCAAAAATAATATAGGGAAAGAATGGTAAACATGGGTTACTACCAAAGACTCACCAATAAGAGTATACATATAAATAAGGAAATCAAGTTCATTACAAACTAGATAAAGACCCACTATAAATTGGATGGATACATACAAATAAGTAGACACGGATCAAATAAAATAAAAGCCATTCTATCACAAAAAGAAATGGTACATGTGATCACTGCATCAAAAGCCTCAACATCAGTTTTTCTAAAAAATGCATAACAGTGAGATCAATCATCAATCTGAGTTAACTCTTTCCTAGATTACACTTCTCCCCCCGCACTGCTATTTTCAGACTACCCGAACCGCTATCTAATTTCCTCATCCAAACAATAGATGAACCTCACCCTTACCTCTTCCTTTCATAACTTTTAGAAATATAGCTCGAGTCTATTGTTGTACCTTGGCATTTGCCTATCTAACGGGACACTCCCTTTTAAAGTGACCAATAATGCCATAATAGTAACTCCTTGCTCTAGAAAAGCCTAACTAGTAGAAGAGTAAGAAGCCACTTATCCCCTAATCGTCGGCTACTGATAAGAAATCTTAGGTGGGAATGGAAGATGGCAAGGCCGACTGAATAGGTAGGGCCAAATAGGTCTGCTGACAGTGGCCCTTAGAGTTTGAACTACTAAATTTCCCAACATTGTGGGACTTCTAGACTAACATCTTAGTCTGAACCATTTGTGTTACCCCTCCAACTTCTTCACATAGTCAGAAACTTCATTGAAACCCTTTTCTACAGAGTTATATGCACTAACAAAACCTGAACATTATAATTTAAACCCTTAACATAGAGATAAATCCTCTCCTCTTTAGTAGTCAATAGGTGAGTGGCATAGTAACACAAGGCATAAAACTTATCCTCATAGGCTGCAGCTAATATGTCACCCAGCTTTAATGCTAAAAACTCATCCATCTTGCGATCTCGGAGAGCAGTAGGCACACACCTCTCTAAGTACAAAGAATAAACTATTCTCAAGTCAATAAAGGCAAAACCAATAATTGACATTCTACGTATACCCTCCACCATTGCTTACAATACTTATCCAATATAGAAGTCACTAAATCAACTCTATGTTGCTTCACAATACCTATCATATTAAACCTCTCATAGCAGTCAGAGATGAACTCAAAAGCATCCTTAGAAATAGTAACCTAGAATATTGGAGGTTTTATCTTCTAAAAACAACTCATGTTCTGTACCATTCATCACCGAAACCAAAATTATGTGAGGAAAAGCATCGGCCTCTGAAGCTTTATCAAATCTAGGAGCCACAACAATAGTAGGATGAAAAACCAAAGCCTAAAAATTTAGTACCGTGGGTGTGGCTCCACTCCCCGCCAACCCACTTAGAAAAGCTAACACCTACCGAACAACGTCACTATACATAAAGGTTAGTGTTGCGAACCCCAGTTGGTGCTACCACCTCAAGCCTCATACCCTACGCCTCTACTATTTTTACTTCCTCTAAATCATCTCGAGGTGGGGGAGGTAAAAATAACCTTTTAAGAGTATATCTAACCTACTCGAGCTCCACCCCTGGAGTGTGTGGCTCATCCTTTCCTTTCCCTACCTCTCTGTCTCACACGTTCTCTTTCCCTTACAACTAGCTTTATAGTTGAAGTGGTCTGTGCAAGAGCTAATGGTTGGGTTCTATTTGATCTAGTAGCCACCATTTGTTGACAAAAGAATGATGAAGATTAGATACTAATTTGGATCATCATATACCAATTGGAATCACGTTATAGCATGAAAGAAACACATATGACGGATTTCCAAAAGCCTTATAGCCTTTTAAGGAAAGTACAAACATCTCAGTACTATTTCTGAGGCTCTATAGGATCTATTTTGGTACGATAAGATTGACGAACTTAGACTATGATACCAATATTTTGAATACCCAAACATGTTATGAGTGGAACCAACACTACTCACCTGATTGTATAACCATCTATCCCAAAATACCAACTCATAATCAACTCTTAGAAGAGTTCGAGAATCAATCAATCAATAGATAAATTCAAAACCAAACCAAAACATAAGTTCAACTAAATGAGGAACAATGTACTTAAACCTAATCGTCTCTAGGAACCGAAAGTCATCATACCAAAAATACTAAAGATTGTCAAGAAGAGGATACAACCCCAAAACTAAAATGAAAGCATAAGTCCTAAAATGAGAACAATATCATACAGAAAAGATCTTATGGTAGCCCAAATATGTTTTTAACCCTAAAATCTAAAATCAATAGCTGAAATCACAAGGGAGGTCTTGTAGGAGCCACTAGTATATGAACTACACTCACAAAAGTAAGAACATGTGTAGTATCAGCACATAAGAAAACAATAGTTTATTAGTAGGATCGTTTGTCCAACCCAAGATAAGAATATGAACACATAACTAAATTATAGTACAACAAGTTAATTCATGCTCAAACCAACATACACTTAGAATAACAAACAAAAAATAAGTTGTCTAAAATAAAAGCCAGCAAGTTAACAAAATATAACCAAGTCACATTCAGTTAAGCCAAGTCAATATATGTAAATGATTATCAAGCACAAAATATATTCCCTGGTTCACTCATGGAACTATCAAACTCACCTAACCCTTGTACATATACGCTAAGGATAAAACATCCACCCTCTGGCCATGACTTGAAGGGGACATTTTTTGTCCATGTACTAAATCCTAGACACAAGTATTTGAAAATATTATTTCATCAATAATTCTTTAGAATGTTCCAAATACCAAAACATTCCACATTTAGCAATGAGGTAGATCAAAATCATACAGTAACAAAAAATTATTTGCATTGAACATATCAAACAACTTGCACTAACAAGCCACAGTACAAAGTAGTTAACATGAACCTATATCATAAATTGGATGTAAACTACAATACTATCACCTAACTCAAACAACCAAGCTTGCACAAGTCCTCTAAGTTGGAGCTTTGCCCTTCCGTGCAATTTTAGCTTGCTTTTGGCCTAATACATGTTTATAAACACATTATCAATCAAAAATGACCTATCATATTTGGAATTATAACCCACATACAACCCCTAAGGTCATGTTCGTGATCATTCCTTTCTCCTTCTACGATTGTCCTACCATAATTTAGCTAAAACTACCAATTTCTTAGATAAATTAGTTAATTAATGAAATGCAGAGGTAAATTAAGAATTATTAATAAAAAATTATTTACTTATTACTTAATTTTCTTTTGTGCACCAGAAAATAACCAAAATCAGCACTAAAACCCTCCTAAACTCCATATATTAGTAATTCTAAGGCTTAATTATCTGTTACTAGTTAACGGGAAAAAATCCTTACTTTAATGGATCCAAATGATGAAAATCTGGTGGAAATCACCCACAATCGCCCCTCCTTTGCCCCAAAATAAGTTATAGAAAAATAAACTATTTTGAAGGAATAATTAATTAAATCTGCGACTTTTGCCGCTATAGCAGGAATTGTCCAAGTCTGACCTTTGCTATAGCATAAATTTCTCTGGTATAATGACACATTGCTATAGTGACATGCATGTTTCTATATCATCATCGATGGGACAGAATGTTTAGTTTCGCTCAAAAATTCAAAATTTTGCTACTTACCTTAAATCTAGTAAGTTCCAAATAATACCCTTTACGCTAAGATTAATTTCACAAGTTCTAGTTATCCAAATTTAATTTCATAAAGTCCAATGGGTTTCTTATCATATTTACTAACTATAATCAATTCAAGCACCACCAAACTTGCCTAAATCATTCTCGAATTTCCTTAGACCATAAATTGCTCCGATTTTTCTTTGAAACTAACCTATCATGAAATTTATATTTTAAATTTGGATAGAATTTTAACATGGAATTTTCAAAGGGAGGTTTATACATAATGCCAGAACTGATCATTACAATCAATCTTTCTCAGGGTGTGTTCACGGCAAATGAAAACATTTTCTAGAAGAATAAATGGATTTCTTACCTATTTGCTTATGTTTAGAATGTTTGTAAAATTTATTGTTTTAGAAGAATTTTTATATAATATTGATAAATACTATAGAGAGTTGGAAATTAGGTATGAGGGCTATGGGGTGGGGGTGAAAAGAAGGTGTGCTGGAGGTGGAAGGGATAAATTCAATGTGAAATACCACATGTAATTTTTTTTTTCCTATTTCCACTAGAGAAGTCACTGTACTCATTTTTAAGTAATTTATTTTCCTAGAAATCATAATATCCAAATATATTGACTGAATGAAAAAATCAGAAAATATTTTCTAGAAAAGTATTCCCTCCATACCAAATACACCCTCAATGCCACTATAATCTAGTTTTGCTTTAATAATCCAGTTTTAGTACAAAGCAAGTATGCTTCAATCACTCATATAAATCCCATATTCTCAAAATGTGATGAATATGTATAAAATAAAATAATACTTAGTGCTCGAGTTTGAGCATCCTTACTGATGTTTCTTTAGGAGATAGATTGTTCCAAGATTCTCCAAACATATTTCTATATTCCCTCTCTATGTGGATAATGAGATTTAAGAATGGAATGTTTTTATAAAACAATAAGTTGTATCAACTCTTATTAGATTTTGGTCTATTAGGATATCTGTTCTTCCATATCCTATTCCTCCGTCATGAATGGTCATAATGTGGTGAATTGTAAGGTACAATTGTGTTGAAAGATCGTACATATTTGAAAAAGTTGATTGACCTTATTTTTATGGATGGTAGAGTACTCCACTAAGAACTTCAGATCTTATTTTGATGGAATAAAAGTTGAGTTCTAGCGCACACGCAAGTGACCGTGGACGTCCAAGTGAAAAAATGGCCTTTAAAAGCCAAGTATCGATCCCACAGGGACTTGTACTTAGCTAAGTCTAATTTTAGACTCACAACTATATCGTTGAGTGGGGATACGAGAATTAAGTTAAATGCACTTAAATTTCATCCCATATGTTAACTAAATGGGAAAAATTAGGTATATTCCTATCCTAAATGCAAATCCTAACTTCAATCTCTTGAACGTTTAAGATCTCACTCCAAACATCCCATGTTCTAATTTATTGTTTCTCCTTATGGGCTCACAATAGAAATATAGATTTATCCTAAGGTTCAGAAATTTGTAAAATAGTAATAACAGGGATATATGAACAACCAAACATGATAATAAACATAAACCAAATCTAATATAATCTTAAGTATTCATGTTCTTGGCCTCAACCTTAGATGAGGGTGTTAGCCACTCATGGATTTACAATGAATCACAATAGTGAAATTCAAGTATAAAAATGTAGAGTAAATTAAAAAAAGATTAAGAACCTTAAAAGAAGCCTCCTCAAGTATATTTTGGCCCAAAAATTTGCCCAAGGCATGTACAATAGAAGTGTCCAATTTATAGTATGAAGCAAGATCCCATTTCTAAACCATGGCCATGTCACGCCCATGTCTTTGTGCATTAAGGGCGCTAGGATTTTATTTTACTAGAAATTTATGGCCTCAGAAATTCCAGAGTTTACCTTCTTGAACTCCTTGCTTTTGTCCTTGCATTCCTCATTTCTTGGGTGCCTTTCCACTTCAAATTCAGCTTGTTTAGATTCCCCACATTGGGTTTAACATCTCACAAAGCCTCCTATAATATTAAAACAAGATGAATTAGTTCACACAACACAATAGAATCAAACAAGATACACTAGAATAATACATAACTATAGCTAGAAACACTAGTTTTCTCGTCTAAACTTTAAGTGACCAAATTGATTATAAACTTATTTTGAACACACCATAAACATTATAATCAAGTATTTTAATACCTAGATGGCCAATTATATGAATAAAAACCCATTATGCACACAAGAAGTCCTCAAAACATAGCTAAACAAGTATAGATTATGATACTTAGGTGAATAAATCTACCTAAGATCATCAACCCACACTTAAAGCGTTGTTCTCCCCCAAAGAACTGTTTACATCAAGCATCATTTAAGGAAGACTCCAATACTATTACCACAATAAATATCATCAAACTAGTACAACAAAGACTACACGCATAGGGAGTTTCACATTAAGCATGTCATATACTCATGAACACTGCTTCAAAACACTCTAGCCTTACGAATTGACTCTACCAAGTTGGCAAACTCTACATATTACACATTCAAAGAGATCATACAAGTCACTTAGATATCATCAAACATGTGCCCTTGCCAAAAGAGAGTTACCTATATTCACTTACATAGATGCAAATTATCACAAGAATGGGTATAGAATTAAATTTTGCTCACTCTCACAAAGAATTATCATGTCACATAAGATGAACAATTGGTTTTCCCTTAGTGTAGTACTTGACTAAAATCAGAATATCAAAGGCTCAAGATCAAATGGGACTTTAGGGGTTGTAAAATAGGTTAAATAATTTTGGAACAAACTGCGAAATCGAAACACTAAACTAAAATATAAGAAATAAATAATAAAGATAGATAGATGACACCAATAAGATAGACACAATGAATGAATGGATAGAAAACTAAGGGTATATAAGATCCTTAATTCTCTACTCAATACCAAAAAAGGCACCAAAATCTTACGTTGACCACAAGGGAATCAATTCGCAAGCAACCAATGTTTCTAAATGAAGTTTCAACACAAGCTAATCTAAGATTGCAAACTCACTCACAAGAGAGTAATTAGTAATTTATCATCAAAGTTGCCTACTAAATGAAAGAAAACTCCTATTTATAGTCTGGGTTTAATTAATACAATTTATGGGCCCAAAAATGATCTATTGGGAACAATAAAGTATGCAGCTCGCTTTGTCATTCCCCTGAGCACTTTAGGCGCATATGAGGCATATATCAGGAGCATAATGGACTATTTTTACTTTCTTTAGAAGACCTAGAGTAGGTTGAGCGCACCTCTAAATTAGATGGGGTACATGTCACCTTTCAAGGTATTTTTAGCCTCATGTTGCACTCCTTTTGCCTCTTCACAGTCTCTTGCCCTCTTTGAAGGTAATCATTATCCAATTGGCACCTTTTAGTAGAACCAAGGAGTCATTAAGCATTTCTAAACTCATAAGCATCCTATCCAAAGGTCTAGAGACAATTTGGAGTGTATCATCTTCTCCTTCTTGAAGAAGATTCATTCTTGAATCTACAACCTTAAAGCACAAGAGAAGATCAAATAGCCTATATATTCTCGAAGCATGAGGGTTATTACAATGGTTAATATCAATATATCCATGCCAAGGAGGTATATATTTGACATACAACCAATAATGCTTTATCAATAAATTGAATTCATCATATGCTACACAAAGGTGTTGGCTATAAAAAGCATTAAGAAACAAGGAAACTACCAAGGTCTTAAGACACAAGTTTTTCATTATTTTACCAAAATACCATACCCAAGAACTCCTATCTCTATCAAAAACAAATCAAACATCAACATGGACATCATCAAATACAAAGAGGTAGAAAAGAAAGGTATAAAGAAAATGAGTCCCATCCAAGGTATTTCCGTACTTAATAGTAGCAATGTACTCAAGAAAGCTAGTAATCAAGCCACTAGAAGTTGGAGCAAGCAAGGATGGAGTAAATTCATTAGGATGCACATCACCCTTCATTTCAAGACAACCCATGTTCACAAAAACAATATTTTCAACACAAATAAAGTAATCATCATAGGCAAAAAGATATAAAATAAAAGAGTTAACAACACCATTCTCATATAAATTACCCTCATAAATAAGTATACAAGTAGAATAATATAAGCACAATACATCTTTTTCCTTCAAGAAAATTCCCACAAGAAGTGCATTCACAAATGGAATTATGCTATTAGAGGAATTCAAAGATCTATGAGAACCCAATTCATACCAAGCCAAATGGTATACCCAAGAAGTTGGGTGACTTCTTTTCATGGCACTTAACATACTCCTAAGAGTCCTTCCTATTACCTCAAATATTCCAACCACATAAGTGTGACAAGTATTAGGAAACACAAGTTGCACATCAAGTACACACCAAGGACTCTTCCTAAAGAAACAAATAGATTGGGGATTTAGATTGAAAGACCCACATTATTCTAGCACCAAAGTCAAACTCCCTAAAAGAATCTTGAAAACACTAATATTCTCATTATATATCATGATATCAATCACTTCAAAGGTCTAGTAAATATGAGAAAATATCATCATGCCTCCAAGGATCACTAGGAATAGGAGGGGTAGTTACATACCTTGGAAGTGAGGCCTTGAACTTGTTTATTATCCTCCATCGATTCTTTATAAGGACCCTCCCTTACATGCATCAACTTGCACCAATAGGCTTGATCTTTTTGCCTGTTTGTCGGAATTCCCTTAGTAGTTAACTCCTTGTTTCAATCCATGGGGTTAGATGTTTCACCCCTTGTCATAAAGTATCTATTAACCCATAGGAGTCTTACTAGGTTCCTCCTTTGAGTCAAGACTTTATCAACTTTAGAGTCCTTGAATAAGAACTCATATAGGCATTCAAACTTATACTAATAAGAGGTGTTCTTTGAATCCTCCTTCATAAACATTGGTTCATGAACCTGAAAAAGAGAAGTATCGGTAGTAGGCAAAATGCTTGTTCCATGATTAGCATGTATCAAGTGATTAGTTTTGACAAGTTCACAACTAAGTGTTCCTTGTCTTCCTCATTCAATTTAATTATTGGCTCAATATCCTTACACCACTCTCCTTCTTGATCTAAGTTTTTCTTTCTTAGCATAATACCTTTTATGGAGGTTAGATGTCCTTCTATACTTCCTAATATTTTGTTAATTTCCTTAATCATTCCTCATATAGACTTTGATGTCTCACTCTTCATAGGACTTTGACCTTCCTCGAGCATGGTACCTAACAAGAAGAAACACTAAACAAAAACAACAAACAAGTTAGAGTGAAAGATCAACATCACAAGTTCTTTGAGCACACACCTTTTATTTTGTCTCTTAATTGGCTTTGCAAGCAATGAAAGATCATTTGTACCCAATTTAGAATAATTGTTACCAATTGTGGCTTGTGATTGGGATGGATTTTTGTTTTAAATTGAAAGAAAAACTCAAAAATAAACTAACACACTTGAATCAAGAAAGAACAACAAAAACAAAAGAGAAAAACACATAAGAATGGATAAAAAAATAAATCAGACTCAAGAACTAATTAATCAACTAATAGATTAATTACTAGTTGTTAATTAGTGTTTAAGAATTAAAAGATAAATTAAGAATCAAGAAATGAAGTTATATGGTTGAAACCTTGCAAAATGACGAGTTACTGGGCGGGTAAACCTAACACACCTTGGGCGCACCTCCAATGCATAAGCTACTATTTTGGAATGCCTTGGACCTATTTTAGCAGGTCATGCACATCTCCAAGGCATCTCCAAGGAAGATCAGCCATGCAGCCTTCAAATGGGGATGCAATTGTACTTGTTGTGGTCTCCCTATTTGTACTTGTTGTGGTCCCCCTATATCCTATTCTCTTGGAATATTCTTTGGATCTTTAAAGGTGCTCTTGTACACTTTTTATTTCTTTTCCTTGGATCAAACCCTAACTTTTTGAAGAAAATTCAACATGAAAATATGAATTTTCCCAAGGACACAAGAACACAAAGATTTCCAACTCCTTAACGCTTGCTCAGAATGCAATGGAATTGAATCCCAGAACTTTTAATCTTTCCGAACATATTCCAAATATCATTAAGCCTCAGTTTCACTCAATTGCTTCAGATTTTCTAACCCATTTGATATTTCTTCAAGCTTCAAGAACAAAAAAATAGTGAAATTTTAAAGTTTCTCCAAATGGCACCAACTTTTAACCCAACGTTCCTTTCACTATAGAGATCACTTCTTCAATAGTTTCAACCTCAAATTCCAACAAAAATTCTATAGATGTACGAACCCATTTCTTCAAATTTCAAAACAACAATGGTGGGTTATTCTTGACACGACCCGAACTTGGGCCATATCATAATGGACATCCCAAGTCCAACCAGGACTAGGGACCACCCCTGTTACCCAATCCAACCACCAAATGCATACCTTGTGTTGGCTGAATTTTGAGCATATAAAAAGATAGCGTATTTATTTAATGTGGTGACTTTGGATAAGTCTATAACCGAGACCAAACCAAACAAGTCCAACCACCTAATAACCAACCATACCAATACGGAAATCGTAAACCAAAACCAAAGTATAATAATCCAATGTATGTATATATATATATATATATAAGACATAAACAACCAATACCATACCCAAGACCACAGTTGTCCATACAAAGCCTCTAAACCAACCAATGAGTACCTAGTCAGGACATGCCCCCGACCATAGAAAAAACTCAAAGTGTATGAATGACAAAAGTAAATAAAGTAAACCCTAGCATGAAATAGATGCCTTCCTAACTATGGAAGCTCACCTTTCAATCCAATAGGTGATCCCGAATCTAATAAAAAGGTAGGAGGAGAAGAATGGTCGATTCCTGCATCGCGCAGGGACACGGTCGTCCGAAGATGGGTTAGCGGGTGAACGCTATCATGCACTCAAGATAAGGATAAAATAATGCCAACTAGTAAAAAAAAAGTAAAACCAACCATATGCATACAAACCATACATATATTTATATATCATCATGCCCGGAAAGGGAACCGGATTTATCATGCCATTATAACCTTTACTTGGGTTGTGTATCTTTGCCGTCCTAAACTACCTACATGTTATATGGGTTTATCTCCCATGCTGAAAGGGCCCAATGTGTGTAGCCGCATAACCAGGGAAAAGAAACTGGTATGACTAGTACATCCCCTAAAGTATAAAGTGTCACATCATGCACACGGACACAGAGGACCAAACCTCACATTGGCAAATATGAGTTTCCAGTTTTAGTCCCCCCCAAGACCTCCATCTTCCATGTCTTTGCTACATACCCCGCCATTATTTCCCAATTAAAAACCATTACTATCTAACCAAAACATTATCCATTTATTAACCAAGGCCATTAGTAGTGGTATCGTCATACCGACTATAACTTGCAAGTTTTGTCCATAGCCAACCACTTATAGATTAAGGGATTCCCATGTACCCTTCAATTCACCATATTAAACCACTTGGAGGATTCCCATGTATCCCACAAGTATGATCATTTAGACTGTAACCATTATTCAAACCATTTCTATACACTAGGGGGATTTCCGCGTACCCCACAAAGTTTTTATTTAAACCAAGCATAACCATTCCAAACCATGCGCACCATTTAAACCATTTTAGACCATTCCAAATATTTAAAGCATTTATATCATTCAACCCATTTAAACCATGTAAAACTATCCATATCCATTTAGAGCTCCATTACCAAACCAAACCATGCAAGAGTTCCAATAAAAATCCAACAATAGAGTAAAAAATATTCTTTTAGGCATTTTATCAAACATGTTGAGGGCATAGCTTTACCCATACCAAAACCAAAGCATATACCATCATAATTAGGGTTATCTATGACCCATTTATTAAACAATAAACAACAACCACCCACATGTAAAAACCATGGCCAAAAATATGTAAAAACATAGTTTAAACCAATATCAAACAATATGCATCAAGACCATCAACATATATTTCAAAAACCACCATTCATGATTCATAAATCAATGTTTAAAATACAATACACATGCCTTTAGTTGGAACTAACAATAAGGGAAGGAGTACATGCCTTATACATGAAGATTCAGGGATGAAATCTTGACCTATGAGCTCTTTGAAGAATACTTAAAGAAACACTAGCCTCCAATCTAAAAGAGTGAGTTTGAGAGAGTATTAACAGTGTTTTAATCCTTTAACTAGTGTTATACAAGGTCACCAAGGGTTATATAATGTGAGGACATAAGGGTTTTGAAGTAGGAAATGTCCGAACTACCCATGACTTTCAACTAAAATAAGCCACGATAGTAGTTATGACTCACCCATGCCATCCGTACCCTAGGGTATGAGTGGTTCCCCAAATCGTACCCAAGACCTTGGAAAGACCCTACACACTGGTTCCTATATGACTCACCAACCTAAGTCATACATTAGGGTACGAGTGATGCACCAAACCATACCCACCTAGCATATCTTTGACAATTTCACAAGGCCAATCATTCAAGCACTGTACGACTTAGCCTTACACCCCTCGTATATTCTATACGACTCGTACTTTAATGAGTCATATCTTGGGCAGAACTCAAACCGAACATACTGCCTAGTGTACGAGTAAACCCTCAAGATACCCCCAAACTCGTATCCAAGGGTACGATTGGTACCCTTGAGTCATACCAAGTCCAAAAGTCAAAAACCAAGGAAATTTTGTAGGGGTCAAAATTCTAAGGGTGTTATAGTCTCCCCCACTAGGATCATTCGTCGTTGAAATATGGGTAAGGGTAAGAACGAGCACGAGGTAACACACTAACACACATCAAACTTTCCTTCAATTGAGATAAAGGACAAGAACACCAACCAAGATGAACACATCATCACATATCCCAAGAACAATTTACATCCCAACACCTTCATTTCGACCTCTAACTAAGCTAGAAAACAATGATGCAAGAGGAACCATTCCTCACCTTTAACCAAGATTGAAAACAAAGATGTGTTTGTAGAACACGTATTACACACAAATTTCAGGAATAAAGAACCAATGCAGAGACTTGGATCCTATGTCCTCCTCCGTATCCCAAATGGGTTTCTCAGAATTTTGGGTTCACCATGGAACCCTTATCGATCCAAGATCCTCAACATTGGAATCCACTTAAAGAAACAAGAATTCAAGATAACAATACTAACCAAAGGGACCAACGAACCAAGGATCATCCACACCTTACCTCTACATAACACATAAATTATCGGATGAATGGACTTATGCTAAAGAGAAAGTCCAATTCGATATGAAATTTACCAAGACACACCACTACGAGAGCTTGAGTCTAACTATACACCAACCCCATGTTCAATCCTATCCAAAGCTAAAAAGATTTAACTTAGGCCATCGGGATTTACTTCTTACATCTATCCCGAAACACTACCCCACTTCCATCACTAATATAGTATGAACCCACAAGTAAAAGACATGGACAAACTATGTCCAAACATCATAACCAAAACCTCCATCCTATAATTAAACACCCCAAACCATACAATAATCAAACCATGAAAACATTGAATAAAGCCATGCCTCTCCAAGCCCCTTAAGTACCCACACAATTATTGGTATATCTACCAATTACAACTTTCAAGCCTACCGCTTATATACCCGCAGTATGATGTATACATTAAAATATCTAGAACCCTCTATCATTTGCACAAGGTTTTTCACCACCTATTCCCTTCCTAACCATTTCTAATAACAACGACCTTACCACACCTTCCAAAACCACAACTCTAGTAGTCACCCTAAACTCTCCCCCACTTAAGGACTTCTACATTTCTTGATTCAAAACATCGCCATGCTCTCCAAGACACTACCACCTTAGAACAAAAAAAAGAGTCATTTAAAGGACCAAATTACAAGAATTATCCATGCCACCCAAGGCAAGACAAAGATGCCCAAAAAAAGACACGACACTATAGGAATAAAGTACTTTATAGTCACCACCAAGACAATAAATGAAGAAACATCCCTACCAAACCAGACCATAAAAGGAGTCCTTAGACTAGAAAATAAAAGAAACACAGCCACACATACCATGAGTAATGCAATTAAAAGTCAAATCTCATACTTTGGGAACAAGGCGAATAAAAATATGAACATTAGGCATCCGTGCTATAAGAATACATACAACACTAGTAGAGTACAAAGATAGATGAGAATCACTAGAATATACAACCCAACCTTCCCTTGAAATCCACTACTAAGAGAGAATTCTAGATTAACCACCAACCTTTATCCCATTTCACCTATAAGCATAATACTCTGCTCTAATGGGTGTCACTGAAGCCATACACTGGGGATGATTGGTTCTCCTATACCCAAAAACTTACTCATCAAAATGCTACCTAGAGCCCAACATAGACATGCAAAAACCATGAGACCAAATTGACTCCAAAGTTTCCAATTAAACAAAAACCATACAAAATGAAAAAATGGCAACCAAGGCCTTTTCAAAATCATTTGAATCCAACCAAAACCAATTAATGTTCCCTTAACCTTTTATACAATGCAAAGATTCAAGAATAGTCAAACCATGTTATAAAATCATATTCAATGGCAATTTTTCAAATAGTTTTGAGGACATATAATTTCCAAGACCAAAACTAAGTAATTGTGGAATCCATAGTACCTAGATATACATTTACTATTCCCATGAATCCCATAATGTTCATAAACATTAATAAAGAATGAATAATGCATCACAACCTATGAATAAACAATTAAATGAGTAATTATATCAAATCCCTCAATTGTACAAAACCCATATTATAAATCATGAATTTAATAATCAATTTTATGTCGACAATAAAGTACAAGTATAGGGACAAAGATACGTGCAAGTTCCAAGATCTATTTCATCTAATCACTTAACCTCCAATCCATCCATTAATCCTGAACATTTGATCTACATGTCACAGCTTTACCACTATTGTATTCTTAAAGTCATCAACCTCATCCAACCTGCCAATTTACCCCCGCAACTCCCATATTGTTATCCCCAAGCTAATATTCTCCCTTTACCAAGATCAAGCATCTAGGTTCAAGCCTAGGATCTAACAACCACCATTTAATACTATCAAAATACTCCATATTGAATGGAATACACATATAAGGTCCACCCCATAAGGAGGACACACCCAACTTCTTAGTCACCCACCGACACCCTATCTATTCCCAGGGAAAACCATGCATTTTATGCATATAAAAGCAAAAAAACTCCACAGTGGAATATTAAGACTGATGAAACCTTTATCTAAGAGATTTCGTAATTTCCCTTAAGCTCCTTTAACCCAATCAGAACCATTCTATAAAGAAAGAATAGAATTTGGACAAATGTATGATATAAAAAAATCCCAAACCTACCTCCCCATTAGAAAGACACAATGAGGGTCGTCATAAAGGAACCCAAGAAATTCATCCATCACCAAAACTGAATGTAAATAAAGACCTTTCAAGTTAAAATCTTTAACCTAGACCAATTAATAAAGACACCTCTTTAGAGACCAATCTTCGAGTTCTAAGATATGATATAACCTTTCCCCTTAATAGCTAGGGAATAAAACCACCCTCCCATTCCATAACTAACTCACTAGGGTGCTTAAAGATAACTTTCTTATAGGTCTGATAATCTAATAATAAGTAGCATAAGTGCAACCAAATCCATCCCTGAATGGCATAGTAATCTACCACATCCGAGTTAAACAAATCCACCAAGACCCCTTTATCACCAACAAATACCATACACCACATACAAACTCCTTTGGCAATTGCAGAGTCACCTGCCGATGTAGAAGGAAAAGAAGAAAAGAACTATGAAATAACCTTGGGATTAAAACCAAGGTACATAACCACAAATGGGGTCATAAAAGAGAAGGGACCTTGAACCAAGTGAACCACACTCACCATAAAGAAAGGAGTTTTCAACATACTGGTGTCGGCATCAAAAAATACCTTATACTTTTAAGGGATAGTAAGAACATTGAGACAATCTCGACCTGTGTTGGAACCAAAAATAGCAACCAATTCTCTATTTTCCCAAGAGACAACTCTTATCAAGACACTTTTGTTACGTGTGACCCAATTAAGAAGAACTAAAACACCAATTCTTTCCTTTCTCACAACAACTATGCTATGATCGACCACAAAAACTATAAAGAGAATAGGATGATGCGGATTGGGACCCAATGGCCTGATATTGGGAACCTTGGGCCATAGAAAAATGTACTAATCTAAACATACCTACCTCCTAATGAATTTGGGTAGGGAACACAAAATATAGAATAGGAGTTAGGCCTCACCCTACTCTTTCTTTTGGACCATTTACCACTATACCATTGGCCTACCCTATGTTCAAAAGATCGAGACCCCTTATCTTGCCCATTTACTAACCTTTCCTCATTCCTCTCTATAACAATAGGACTTGACTGGCGTGATATAGTTGTCACTATCCAGGTCAATTGTAAGACCCCGCAAAACTTCTAAGCTTAATTCTGTCCTTTAAGCTTGTCAAGGGTCCCAGAAATAGAAAATTCTAACCAAGTTCCCATACTTAGCCTATTTTGGCCTTCAAAAGTTGGAAATCTCATATTTCTATCTTAATGTCCTTTAATTGCTCGTATTTTCATTAATTCATGATCAGGAAGGTCAATAGGTATTTTTGGACAAGTTTCAAATTTTTCAGAACATGTTTAGATCATGTTCGGAGTCCTAAAATAGTGAACCAATGTGATCGTAGCGTGCCGCATCGCCAATCGCATTGGTCAATATTTGTGTAGGCTACCAGAGCCAAAACTTCTGAGGCTCAACGCAATCATGACGCGACACATCGAGTATCGCATCACAACCATCAATGTGCTGCATTACTTGTAGCGTCGGCATCTAATTTTTAGTCATTAAATGACCACATCCTCAAGGTCAAAAGGGTCAATTTCCCAACCCTATATAAGTCACAAACATATAATTCAGCCCTATTTCACCCAAATTATAGTGGTTTCTCTCTCAAATCCATCAAGAATAGTCTTAGGGTTTCCAATTGAGGATCTAATTTCAAGAATTTCACCATTTTTTTTCAAGAATCTTCCATCCAAGGTATGCATAGTGTTGATTTATGGACTCCTTTCATCCATAAAGCTTAAAAACCCTATTTTAAATTATAAATCATGATGTTTATGTTGTGGGTTACTTTGTAACCATGTTTATCTTGTTGTACGATTCTCAAGTTAGAATCTTTACGTATTTTTTCATGAAACTACGTTAGTATGCAAGTTGAAATCCATGAATGGAATTATTCATAATGTGTAACTTGATGATTACACCTATTCCCTAAGTTGTGCATGTAAGGTGTTTGAAAAAATGCCTAAGAGGATAAGAATTGTGTATTATAGATCAACTGTAATCCATATGATAAATGCATGTCTTACCCTTATGTTCAAATAACTCCTATGCTATTGATGTGCAATGTACATATTTGTTGGAATGGTCATGATGTTAGAGTATGAAATTAGGATACTTATTATATGAATTCCTACCATGTACAAGTTTATGATAACCATGTGCTTCATGAAATCCCCAACTTATTATATTGTGGATTGTTGATGTTGGTCATATATTCAAGAATGTCATGCCTTGTCAGTTTCCTTCTATCGAGTCTTGGGGATACTTTTACCCGACAACTTAGCTGTGTTCCTAGAGCCAGTGTCATATTTTCATGATACTCTCATTCAAGCCATGCTCAATAGAACTTAGTCAGTCATGTGACTCAGGAAAGATCAGTAATTCTATAATCTCAGTAGTATTCCATCAGTTAATGGAACTCAGTTAACTCAGTCTAGTTTAGCTCAGTTAATTATGTTTAGTGTCTATTCAGATGGGAGTAGCATTTAGCACCAAGTGAACCCAAGGATAGGAACTCACCTGCCAGTAGAGGGTGTAATTCTTAGAAGTAATCCTTGCATTCTAGAACTACGTAGCCAGCGTAGGTTGAGATATCTAACCTGCCATTTAAGGGTTGATGAGGTGGATTACCTGCCAGTTGAGGGTTCCTAGCATTCTTATTTGAGTACCTACCAGTTGAGGGTCACTCACAGCTTGTCCTTACCAGTGGCGTGATATTGACACCATTATAATTAGGGTTACTGATTGGACCCCAACTCAGCTATATTGCTTTATTTGGGGCATGTCGGTTAGATAACTACTTCACACAGTTATAGTTTTAGTCTCAGTAATAGAACTCTGATAGTTCTATAGAATTCAGGACTATCAGATACAGTCAACTCAGAACAGTATGGAACTCAGCTAGTTCCATCAGAATCTAGACTGTCAGATACAGTCGCTCAATATCAGTTATAAATAACTTATGTTATCAGTATTCAGACTCAGTAGTCAGTATCATCACGAATTCAGTTACAGTTATTTATTCATGCATGTATTCTCATGTTTATGTTATTTAGTAAGTTAGCATTGGTCATGCATTCAAACCCTCTGTATTCAGCCTACCTAACATGCATACCAGTACATTCAATCGTACTGACGCATTTGCGCTATGGTATTTTATACCATAGGTACAGAAGCACGAGTTCCAGAGCATCAACACTCCAAATTTCACCAGCCAGATTTAGTAGTGAGTCCTCATCATTCGAGGATGATATTATTATTTATTTCATTATTTCATTTTAGCTTACAGTAGATGGAGTTAGTTGGGAACATGTCCCATCAACTCCTTATTCAGACAGTTCAGTTAGTTAGAGGCTTTTCAGACTATAGTATGTTCAGACAATTTATTTCAGTTTATGTTTTGGTATTGATATACCGTACTCTTAGATATTATGTTTTATCCATTTTGAACCTTAAGGAATGTTTTGGTCTATTAATTATGCATTTTACATGATGTTATACAGTATTTTGGTACAGATATTAGTCATGGGTTAGTTTGTGGTCCTTCGAGGTCATAAGCACTGTGTAGCATTTCGGGTACCAGATTCGGGGCTTTACAAACTTAGTATCAGAGCCTAAGGTTCAATAGTATACTAGGAAGTCTGAAAGTTGCATCTAGTAGAGTCTTATACATAGGTGTACTGCGCGCCACACTTATGTGCAGGAGTCTATAAGATGGTTAGGAATAGTTTCCCATTTTTTAGTATTCATGTCGTGCCAGTGAGCATAATCTCATGTTAATCTCTTAGTTTAATCCCTTTCTCATCTATTTATAGAATATGCCTCCCAAGAAAAGGACTCGGAATCAGTCAGGCACTTTGCCCAAAGATCCTTTAGGCGAGCATATCTCACATACAGAGTTCAAATCTATATTAATTACTCTTGCTCAGTCAGTTGCTGCTCAGAATGAATGACCAACTATCATTTTAGATAACCCAGTGGCCAATTCAGCTGCAGCCAGGATTTAGGACTTCACCCGAATAAATCCTCCATCCTTTTTTGGGTCTAAGTCAGAAGAGGATCCTCAGGAATTCCTTGACCAAGTTCTGAAGGTTATAGACATCATGGGGGTGTCATCTATTGAGAGTGTTAAGCTAGCTGCATATCAGTTGCATGATGTTACTCATACTTAGTTTAAGCAGTGGAAGTCATTGAGGTTAGTTGATGTATGATCTATAGAATGGGAAGAGTTTGTCACCGCATTGTTAGATAGATTCTTTCCCCTAGATCTGAGAGAAACTAAGGTGTTAGAATTTATCAACCTCTGGTAGGGCAACATGATGGTAAAAGAGTATTCTCTTAAGTTAACTCAATTAGCCAGATATGCTCCTCATGTAGTTGCAGATAGCAGGGACAAGATGAGTAAATTTATTTATAGGGTGACCGATAGGGTGGTTAATGAGTGTAGGTCCATGATGGTGAATAGTTACATGAACATAGCCAGGCTTATGACTCATTCTCAGCAGATAGAAGAGCAAAGGGTTAAGATGAGGGAGAAGTAAAATAAGAGAGCAAGGACAGGTAGTTTCAACTTTGCTTAGCCTAAGTCAGAGGGGGGGAAACCATTCTCAACTTCGTCCTAAGTCATTAGTTCCATCTTCTTCTTCAGCCAGTGCTTTATCTCCTAAGTTTAAGAATGGTAATAGAAATAGGTCGCCAGGCTCTAAGTCTCAAGGCAGCATTTACAATGCCTGAACTAATCCTCTTTATCAGACATGTGAAAAACACCATCACGGTATTTGAAGAGATGGAAACGATATTAGTTTTGGATGTGGCAAGACAGGCCACAGAGTTAGAGATTATCCTCATATAGGTTCCTAGTGGCAGCAAAACCATTCCTCAGCTTAGTTCGGTCGCCCAAATCAGCAGGGTACCATTTCCAGTACTACTTATGGGCAACGCCCAAACATATTTTATGTTCACCAGTCCCGAAAGGTTCAGAGTAGTTCAAAATCATCTTTAGTTTTTGAGGTAAAAGAAAATCAGGATAGAGATTCCAGTCTTGTCAAGTTGAAAGAGTTAGTCAAGGATCAGAAAGTAGAGGTTTTTTCCCAAGAGGGAGATGGTGTTTTGCATTGTCAGGGTCATCTCTGTGTTCCAAGTGTAGATGACTTTAGGCAATGAACTCTTGTAGAAGCAAATGGTGCATGCTACTATATTCATCCAGGGGATACTAAGATGTACCGTGACTTGCGGAATATCTATTGGTGGAGTGGGATAAAGAGAGATATTGCAGAGTTTGTGGCTAAGTGCTCTATATGTCAGGAGGTTAAGATAGAGCATCAGAAACCTAGTGGGTCCATTCAGGAGTTCAATATTGTGGGGAGAAGTGAAAATGGACTTCATGATAGTTTTGCCTCATACATATCATCAACATAATTCAGTTTGGGTCATTATAGTCAGGATGACCAAATCATCTTATTTTCTTCCAGTCCGTACCTCTTATTCGGTCGAGGATTACACCAAACTCTACACAAGAGAGTTGGTCAGATTTCATGATGTTCCATTATCTATTATCTCAGACAGAGGTACATAGTTCACCTATTATTTTTGGAAAGCATTTCAAAAGGGTCTTGGTATCCAGAGTCATCTCAATACAGCCTTCCATTCTCAGGAAGATGGTCAAGCAAAAAGGACCATTCAGACTTTAGAAGATATGCTAAGGGCGTGTACAATTAATTTCAAGGGTAGTTGGGATGACCACTTGCCTTTGATTAAATGTGCATACAATAAAAGCTATCATTCCAGTATTCAGATGGCTTTATTCGAATCTCTTTATGGTAGGAGATATAGATCTCCAATCGATAGGTTCGAAGTTAGTGAGGCTGTAGTCTTAGGGCCTGACTTAGTATTCGATGCCTTAGAAAAAGTCCAGTTGATCATAAAAAGACTTTGGGCTTCCCAGAGCCGACAGAAATCTTATGTAGATGTGCGTAGAAATGATCTTAAGTTTGACATTGGTGATTATGTTTATCTAAAGATCTATCCCATGAAGGGAGGGAAACAGTTCATAAAGAAGCGAAAGCTCAGTTACCGATATGTCGGTCCCTTAAAAATACTCATTCTCTTTGGCAAGGTAGCTTATGATCTCGAATTGCCTTCTGATCTATCCTCAGTTCATCCAGTCTTCCATGTCTCTTTGTTCAAGAAGTGCATAGGTGATCCAACAGTTGTAGTCCCTATTCAGAGCTTAGATGTTCAGAACGGCCTCTTTTATGAAGAGATATTAGTCAAAATTCTTAACTATCGGACTCGTAGACTGAGGAAAAAAGAAGTCCCTCTAGTCAAAGTTCTTTAGCGGAATCAGTCCATTGAGGGAGATACTTGGGAAGCAGAAGAAGACATGCGAACCAAGGACCCTCACATTTTCTCTTCTAAATTAGATCTAGCTCAAGGTAACAGTTCTCCTTAAGCTTTTAAGTTTCATGTTTAGATTTCATTTACAACTTGGTATCCAGTTCATGTTCAGAATTTTATCATAAACTTGGTGTTAAATACCATTGTATATTCAGTCATGCATTCATGTATCAGTTTAGTCATATAATCATGCATTAAATATCCATTCTCATTGTGAGAAACTTAGTTTATCAGAACACTTAGTCATGCATTCATGAATCAGTTACACATGCATCAGATATACATGCTCAGTATGGTGTATTGAGTTATCAGTCATATCAGTTATGGAATCATATTTCAGTTGCTTAAGTTCAGTATGTACGTTAGTTTATCTCTTCTCCCCTCTTAGTAAGTCTCATTCTAGGACAAATGTTCTCAAGGGGGAGATATTGTAAGACCCCGCAAAACTTCTGAGGTTAATCCAGTCCTTTAATCTTATCAAGGGTCCTAGAATTAGAAAATTCTAACCAAGTTCCCATACTTATCCTATTTTGGCCTTCAAAAGTTGGTAATCTCATCTCTCCATATTAATATCCTTTAATGGCCTGTATTTTTATTAATTCACGATCAGGAAGGTCAATAGGTGTTCCAAGACAAGTTCCATATTTTTTGGAACATATTTAGATCATGTTTGGAGTCCTAAAATAGTGGACCAATGCGATCTTAGCACGCCGCATTGCCAATCGCATTGGTCAAAATTTGTGCAGGCTATCATAGCCAAAACTTCTGAGGCTCGACACGATCATGGTGCGATGCATCACGTATATCATCGCAGCCATC
The DNA here is from genome assembly GCA_030864215.1 of Capsicum pubescens. Taxonomy (NCBI): domain Eukaryota; kingdom Viridiplantae; phylum Streptophyta; class Magnoliopsida; order Solanales; family Solanaceae; genus Capsicum; species Capsicum pubescens. The sequence continues at coordinate 111,966,082 of CM061549.1, read as the reverse complement.
AACGCACCGCGTTGCTTATAGCGTCGGCACCTAGTTTTTAGTCATTAAATGACCATGTCCTCAAGGGCAAAAGGGTCAATTTACCACCCCTATATTAGTCACAAACACGTAATTCAGCCCTATTTCACCTAAATAATAGTGTTTTCTCTCTCAAATCCATTAAGAACAATCTTACGGTTTCCAATTTAAATAATTTCACCATTTGTTATCAAGAATCTTCCAACCAAGGTATGCATAGTGTTGATTTATGGATTCCTTTCATCCATAAAGCTCAAGAACCCTGTTTCAAATTATAAATCATGATGTTTATGTTGTGGGTTATTTTATAACCATGTTTATCTTTTTGTACGATTCCCAAGTTAGAATCTTTACCTATTTTTTTTCATGAATCTACGTAAGCATGCAAGTTGAAATCCATGAATGGAGTTGTTCATAATGTGTAATTTGATGATTGCACCTATTCTCTAAGTTGTGCATGTAAGGTGTTTAATAAAATGCCTAAAAGGATAGAAATTGTATATTATAGATCAATTGTAACCCATATGATAAATGCATCTATTACCCTTATGTTCAAATGACTCCCATGCTATTGATGTGCATTGTAGATATTTGTTGGAATGCTCATGATGTTAGAGTATGAAATTATATACTTATTATATGCATTCCTACCATGTGCAAGTATATGATAACCATGTGCTTCATGAAATCCCCAAATTATTATATTATGGATTGTTAATGTTGGTCATGTACTCAAGAACGATATACCTTGTCAATTATTTTCTATCGAGTCCTAGGGGTACTTGTACCCGATAACTTAGTTGTGCACCTAGAGCCAGTGTCATGTTTTCACGATACTCTCAATCAAGCCATGATCAATAGAACTCAGTCAGTCAGATGACTCAGGAAAGCTCACGAGTTCAGTAATCTCAGTAGTATTCCGTCAGTCAACAGAACTCAGTTAACTCAGTATAATTTAGATCAGTTAATCATGTTCAGTGTCTATTCAGATGGGAGTAGGATTTAGCACCGAGTGAACCCAGGGATGGGAACTCACCTTCCAGTATAGGGTGAGATTCTTAGAAACAATCCTTGTGTTCTAGAACTACATAGCCAACGTAGGCTGAGATATCTAATGTAACGCCCAAAATTTGGTGCTCGAAATGCTACATGGTGCTCATGACCATGAAGGACAAAAAGCTAACCCATGACTGATATTTGTACCTGTACACTTCATAATATGACATAAGAATGCAGAAACATGCACTGAAAGGCCATAAGGTTCAATACTGAGCATGATTTGAATGATATAATATCTGTGTGGGGTAATAAAATACCCAAAACAATACTGAACATACTAAAGTCTGAAACATGATAGTCTAGAAAGCCTCTAGCTGACTGAACTATCTAAGTAAGGAATTGATGGGAAATGTCCCCAACTAACTCCAACTAATAAACTGATTAATGAGATATTAGGGATATAATTATGTCCTCGAAAGATGAGGACTTATATCTAACTCTGTCTGTAAATATCTTGAGTCTACTGTTGCTCTGGATCTCGTGTCTCTGAACCTATGGTATAAGGCACCATAGCGCAAATGCGTTAGTACTTTAAATGTACTGGTATGCATGTGAGGTAGGCTGAATATATGGGGTTCATATGCATGAACAATAATAATAACTGACTAACTATCATGAGCGTGATAATACATGCATGAGACATAACAACTAACACTATTACTGTGTTAACATGATTACTAAATCTGAATATAACTGAGAACATGCGTGACTGTATCTGACAGTCCTAAATCTGATGGAACTATCTGAGTTCCGTACTGTATCTGAGTTGACTGTATTTGGCCGTCTTGAAATATGAAGAACTATCTAAGTTCTATTACTGAGACTGATTGACTATATTTGACAGCCCTAATTCTATAACATGAAACAGTGGGAAGTAGTTATCTAACCAACATGCCCCTAATATGCCATTATGGCTGACTTGGTGTCCAATCTGTAGTCCCAATTGGAAAGTTGTCAATACTGCACCATTGGTAAGGACAACCTGTGGCTGACCCTCATCTGATAGTGTCCCTAAAAGAGAACGATGGGGCCTTTATTTCACAATGCTTTATCCACCTCATCAACCCTCATCGTACAGTGTTGATGTCTCAACCTATGCTGGCTCCATAGTTCTGGAACATAAGGATGACTTCTAATAATCACACCTTCATCTGATAGTGTGTGTTCCTATCCTCGGGTTCACTCGGTGCTAATTCCTACTCCTATATGAATAGACTTTGAACATGATTTACTGAATTGAACATGGGCTGAGTTACTGAATTCCGTTGACTTATGGAATACTACTGATATATGAAAACTGAATGAGTTCATGAGATCATGGAGATTTCCTGAGTCATAAGACAGTCTAAAGTCTAAGGATTCATAGGTTGACTGAGAGTATCGTGAAAACATGACATGGCTCTAGGCACATAGTTAATGTTTCGAGTACGAGTACCCCCAGGACTCGATGGAAGGAAACTGAACAAGCATAAATTACTTGAACATATAACTAACATCATAATCCATACTACATTTATAAAAGTATTTCATCAAAACATGTGATAGGAATAACTTGTACATACATGGGGATTTCATGGTATCATGCTAGTCAAGCACTTTTCCTTTATCTAGGCATTTAATCAAATATATTGTAGGCATGGTACATGTAAACATCATTGCACAATAATTAAACATCATGGTTCAATTCTAATTTCATCATTCAAGGTTATAGTCATAAGTTTGCATGAATCTATATTTATAATAATTTAACCCATATAGAATTTATCACTCAACATGGAGTAGAATTCAATTTCTCATTATCCACATGAACAAGAGCAGTCCAATCATGAAATTCATAAGAAAATCCATAAACTTGAATTTAGAAAAGGGCTTCTTGGGCTTTGATAATGCCCAAACTACAACTCTCGTAAGAGTGTAAGCGGTCGCTGTCAAATATAGAACCCAACTGGGTTGGGTGTCGAATCCCACAGGGAATACTTGGTCACTAAGTGTTGCAATTATTAATAGACTGTTGATCGAAAATTCCACGGGAAAAGGGGGGATTGGGTTTGGCGTGAATTAATATTATGGAAGTAACAATAGAATGCTTGATTTAGTGAGATTTAATCACAGAGAAAAATAAGTTAGGGTTATGTCCACGTTATGAGTTCTACGTATCTATTAACTATGAGTAATGTGGAATTCAGACATACATGCACTTATAGAGATTCGTATTCTAATGGTAAACCCTAGTGTTTCTCAACCATCAAGGATTATTTCACTTTAACTCTCTCGAGCTTAAAGTGTATAACTAACGGTATAAATTCTCCAAGAAGTTAACCCAGTTACGGAACTAACGTGTAAATAGGGGTTGGTAGCCCTATTTCCTTGTCACACTCTCTTTTCCAAACATGTAACTTTTCTCTTGAACAAGTTAATGCTATAATGGCGTATTCTATATGTTTGCAACCACAAGAATTTAATTAAAACGAAGAGAGTAATGATATAAGTAGCATGTGCATCAAGAATTCACAAACTCATAGTAATAGATAGTATATCAAAAGGCTTCCATAACCCTAACAGAGAAGTTTAGCTACTCATGATTGTAAAGGAAAACAACGAAGACATCATCATCGTCATACCAAAACTAGCACAATCTTCGCGAGAGGATGCGTTTAACGTCAAAGAAGGATGACATTTTCCTCTTAGCCGTCTTCCACAAATATGTAGCGTTTTTTCTCTGTCTAAAATTACAAAATCTGTAAACTGAATACTACTCAAAGTGTCGAATGAATCAATTCATGAATGAATGCATGAATGCTGAAAAATTCAGCAAAATAGGGTTTTTATAACTTCCTTGTCCTAGTCCTATTAAGTTACTGCTGCACCCCTAAGTATTTAAAAATACTGCTTTTGCCCGGGACAATTTCTCCATGCGTCACATTTAGTCCATAAGCTTCCAAAAGTTGCCTTCCCTCTTCTGTGAAGTTTTTCTTTGCTGCCCAAAGGTCCACAAAGTTCTGAAATCTTCATCATTAATACCTGAAAATATGCTAATCACGTAGGTTAGCTCACTTATAGGAAAATGGACTAAAAGTGCAGGAATTATATATTTTATCCTCAAAACTTAGCTATAACATGGGTAAATTATGGTGTTTAAGCGTGTAAATACACCCAACATCAACACCCCACACTGAAAGCTTTGTTCGTCCTCGAACAAAATATTACGTCCATGCAAACATCTAACTAGGATTTCACAATAGTAACACAAAATATTCATCAAGACATGCACGACAATTATTAACAAAGAGTAGTTTTCTGGATCACTACTAGAAACCATTCAACCTCCAACATAGACTCATGATGATGGATAATTCGTATCCACAAGTTAAGGCACCAAGAATCATACAAAACTACCCAATAATCATCAACCATGTGTGTCTCACACAAGATATCACCCATAATCACTCATAAGTTTTGCATTTTTCGAAACATGGGTACAAGATTCTCCTTGCTCTCACTCTCACAAAGAATTCTTATGTTGCAACTGATGACCATAGGCTTGCCCTTAGTGTAATGCTCCACTAATATCAGAATGCTAAGCTTAGGATCAAATAGGTCTTTACAGGTTGTAATGTAGGCTAAGGGACAGGTAGGACTATTTTGGCCAGAAATAGTGACTGTGTTCCCTAAGCGCTTTAATACATCACATTATTCCATTAACACTCTCTTTTAAACAACCCTTCTACCTTTCTTTTCATCTAAAACCCCTTTTCACCTATTTTGTTATTCAATTATAAACACAAAGATGAGAATATACAACTTATTTTTTATTTTACTATTTCTGATTTTTTTTATTTTTTTATAAAACACCTCTATGATAGCCACTCTTATTCACAACAATTTCAAGTACCAATACACTCTGAGGCATCATCTCACCCACTTTTCTCTTATTTTGTCACATGACTCTACAATTTAAAGCGCTTAGGAATTTGGATCAAATTATGGTCTTGAAAAAAAATAGATTAGGCTACATATGAGGCTGTCAAAGAAAATAGCTAAAGGCTCAAAGGGGGCTAACTAGGATAATGTCCACGGGTAGGTAAAAAGAAGGTAAACAATTACAGGCTGCCAAAGAAATGCCTAAATCATCTCCTAAACTTACACTCTTTATTTCGCATTACACACACACCAGGCAAGTTCTAGCATCAGTCACAACACAGAATATATTATAACCTCACACACACAAGGCACATGGTCAACTTAATTGGGAGCAGTATAGACTCTTGACCCAACAGGTGAATGAATTAAACCACACAATTATCACATAGTGAGTCACACTTAGAGCCTAAACGTCTCAATAGTAATGATTTTGGCACAAACTCTTGTCATAATACCATGCCGCCTATCAGAACAATTTCATGCAAAATTTTAAAAAATCTAAAATTAAACTAACTAATTACGACTAATTAAAACAAACAAGAACTAGAATAAATGTAGGCAAAGAAGTACAAGAAGCATACAAATACCAGCACCCCACACTTTGACGGGACACACTGCCCTCAGTGGAAAATAAATAAGGAAAACCTGATTAGTCGGACTCCTCTTCTATGTCTGGGGTCATACCCCCTGCGTCGGAATCATCATCAGAGTCGTCATCCTCAGAGTTTCCTCAAAATGTACGCCACTTGATCCCAAAAGTGCGTCGAGGTATTTGTAGAGAGGAGGACTCAACTTTCTCCTTTCTTGACCTTTTCTGTCCTTTCTATGAGGTGGATGCTTTTTCTTTTACTTGTCGTCCTTTTGGGGCCATTCTACCTGAGATTAAAATAGAGTCATGTTAGCTTCATCTCGGAAGATTCAATCGAAAAACAAACAGTAGTGGCACCACCCCACACTTTATTTGTTGTCACAGACTAATTAAGTGAGTGATGTCGATTACTCAGACTTCATCGACATAGATTTAGGCGATATGTTCCAACAAACTGTTCAGCACAGTCATACGTTCATGTCATCTTAACTATCCTTTCCAATTCTATTTCATGTAATCTTGTCTATACTTTCATATTTGGATGAATGCACTTTTTGAACAAAACTACCACATAAGGATCGTACCATAAATAGAAACAAGTTATTGCATAGGCATAATCACACCATCTTATGCTTGTGGTCAATCATAATCGGTATCTCGATGAACGAGTCATTCAAATATTCAAGCTTTCAACTTACAATATTATGTATTAACTTCATAATTTCGACTTTAGAAAACTATGACAGTGTATAACAATCAAATACAAGTCGGAACAAAGTCAGGAACACCCACACGTATTCTTTCACTCAACTAGATGTATCATAACAAATCAACCACATTCTAATCACCAACACCACTTCAAAATCTAATAAATCATTATAAACGTAGCATTCCAACAACTACGGAATATAAAAGAATGACTTACTTGGTGATGGATCCGGAAGATGAACTCACAAGACAAGATGAGCAAAAAGAAAATTTTGAGAGGATTTGGAAGCTTGGGCGTCGCCTATCTTGAGGAAACAATGAGATTTTGTTCTAAGCTTGAGGTTTTATTTATAGAATTGGCTTGGGTCGGGTTTGACCCATGAAAAATCGGGTTAGGAGACCAAAAAGCATAAGTAGGCGGCGCCTAATGCTTTGCCTATGCTTAGCATAGGCGGCGCCTTTAGCAAAGCCTAGTTGGGCATAGGCGGGGCCTATGCTATGGCCTAGTTGAAACAGTGAGCATAGGCAATAGCATAGGCGGCGCCCTTTAGCTTAGCCTAGTTGAACATAGGCGGCGCCTATGCTATACCATTGTCGATTCAGAGAGCAAAGGCAATTACATAGGCCTTGCCTTGTCCATTGCCTAGATTTGTATAGGCAATGCCTAACCAAAAGCCTTTTGCTCCTTCATTACTCACTTACCACCTTTAACATTACTCACTTTCGAATCAAAATTTGAGACCAAGCTCTTCCTTTATACGTCTTCCCCTACACTTCATAAAAAATAACAAAAACAATTAGAAAGATGGGTTGCCTCCCACCAAGCGCCTTAGTTTTGGTCGTGGCTCGACTCTTCTTTTTGGATTTTTATTTAACAAAACAAACTCCTAGGAAAACAAAATGACTAAAAAGGATGGGTTGCCTCCCATGTAGAGCTTGATTTATTTTTGCGGCACGACATAGTTACCTCGATTACTTAGACTTCGTCGAGATAGATGGTGCATCGTTTTCTGAATGGATTCAGACGACGCTGATGCTTACTTGTAGGCATGCAATCTTCTTCGAGATGACTCTTGTGCATACATATACCAGGAGGGATACCAATTATATCATCAATAGTCCAACCCATAGCTCTCTTGTACCTCTTTAGAGCAGAGATGAGAGCCTCTACGTGCTGTTTACTTAAATCAGCCGCAACACTCACCGGAAGTGTATTTCTACTTCCCAAGAACGCATACCTTAGGTGACTGAGGCGCTCTTTCGATTCTAGAACGGGTGGCTCTTCAATGGAAGTCTTCGCTGTTGGTGACGGTCGATTCTTATGATCAAGGTCCAGCTTCTTAGGAGCATGAGAATAGAACCTTATTCCTGTTAGAGCACAAATGGTTTCTTCATATTCTTCAACATCCTCATGCTCAAAATTCAACAGTACAACACACAATGGATCAACAGTAAGCTGCTTCTCTACAGATAATCCTTTCTCATCCTCATAATAAACATCAGCTACAGAGAACACATCCATATCTCTAGGTTGCTTCATCGATTTGCATACATCAAAACGGACCACTTCGTTATTTAGCCAAAATAAAAGCTCATTAGCTCTTAAATCAATCAGCACACTTCCAGTTGCGAGGAAAGGACGCCCCAAGATTATGGGAACTTCAAAATCCACCTCGCAATCCAAAATAACAAAGTCTGCAGGAAAAATGAAGGTGGAAACCTTCACCAACACATCATATAAGATACCAACAGGCCATTTTACCGACCTATCTGCCATCACAAGCCGCATATTGGTTGGTGTAGGATCACCCAACCCCAACATTTTGTAAACGGATAACGACATCAAATTAATGCTAGCCCCTAGATCGCATAATACCTTAGCGAAATTCATAGATCCAACCGTGCAAGGAATAGTGAAAGCACCAGGATCTGCCTTCTTCTATACTAAAGTTCTTGTAGTGATTGCACTGCAATGATGAACATTATCTGCCAGCTCATAACTTGCTGCCCGCTTCTTTGTCAATAGGTCCTTCATGAATTTAGCATACCCAGGCATCTGTTCCAGCGCCTCCACCAATGGAACATTAATAGTCAGCTGCTTCAACATAGTCATGAATTTACTGAACCTAGTGTCATCAATTTTCTTCTTCAGTCTCTTCGGAAAAGGTGGTGGTGAAAGGGGAATCGTTTTCTCCACCACTTCCTCTTTATCTTGCTTCCGATTATCAACCTTTTCAGTAGTGTCATCAACCTTCTTCTTCAGTCTCTGAGGAAAAGGTGGTGGTGGAAGAGGAATCGTTTTCTCCACCACTTCCTTTTTATCTTGCTTCTGATTATCACTCTTTTCAGGCTGGTGGCGTCTAGGTGTAACATCATGAGCACTCACTTCAGCTTCTACGGCATCTTCAAACTCTGCTTCATCAACATTCTCTGCTATATTATCAACCACCTGCTTTCCTTTGGATGGATTTTCCAACACTTTACCAGTCCAGGTAGTAATAGCCATACACGATCAATCATTCCTTGGGTTTTGCACAGTGTCACTTGGTAGCGTGCCAGCCTTTCTTTGGTTGAATGCCGCTGATAATTGACTCAATTGTTGCTCCAGCGGTTTTATTGTAGTAGAATGCGAGTCAACTAATTGATTTATTGATGACAAATCATTTTTTACCTCAGTAACGACCATATTGGTTGCCTCCACTCCTTTCAACAACTTAGCCATCATATCTTCCATGGACATCTTCCCAGAGCCAGACGCCACAGCCTCACGATTTCCAGGAGGAACATACAAACCACTCTTGTCAGTCTTATTCTTCCAACCACCTTGATTGCGGTCCTTGTATCCAGATTTATCATAATAGTTCCGACCTTGGTTTCCTTGGGCATTGCCTCGAAAACCCCCCTGATTATTCAAGTAGTTCGCTTCTTCCTCAGAGTTGGATTCATCTCTTCCCTTTGATACAACGGCCTTAACCTTTTCGGTCTTCCCTGATAATAAGTGCTTGGTAAGAAGATCCATCTGTGTTTTCTTGTGAGTCATATCTTGGTCACATTCCTCTTGTCTACGCCTCTGCTCTGCAATCAAGCTAATAGATGCGGTAGAGCTTGCTACCTCAGAATCCCTGGTATGCCAAGCTCTACTCTGCTTTGTCATACGATCTAGCATATCACTTGCCTCAAGAAAAGTAAGGTCCATGAATGACCCACCTGCAGCATTATCAACCACTAGCTTTGTCACCGAGTTCAAAGCCCTATATAATATTTCCATCAAGTGGATATTCGTTATCTGATGGTTTGGGCACCGCATATGCTTCTTCTTGAACCTCTCCCATGTTTCGTGGAGAGCTTCAGTTGGAAGCTGTCGAAAATTGCTGATCTCATCCCGTAATTGGGCTCTCTTGGATGGAGGAAAAAATCTTTCTAGGAAAGCGTCTTTCAGTTGCCTCCAATTAGTAATAGAATCAGGAGTTAGCCCGTTCAACCATAGAGTTGCCTCCACAGACAGAGACAATGGAAATAAGCACAGCCGAATTGCATTCTGCCCAACTCTTGGATTGTCAAACGACTTGCATGTTGAAATAAAGTTGATCAGATGCATATTCGGATCATCGCCTGCGAGTCCACCATATAAACCTTTGAGCTGCAATAGCTGAATCATGGTGCTAGTGATATTGAACTTGGCTCCAGGTGCCAAGGGCGGAGGAATAATAGCCCCTGTGGCACCAACTCCATCAAGATCGTCATCATCATTATCAAAAGGAGCCTGCACATCTCGGTGGTCAGGTCTCATTCTAGCTTGACGATCTCTCTTGTGCATGGGTGCCGCCACCTCATTAGTACGCCTGGATTCAGTAACTCATCATCACCCAGGTTCTCATCATCAGGATTTGTTGCTCTCCCTGGGTTATCAATATTCTGTTGATGTACTTGAGCAGCTGACAGTGCAGCTAGTCTAGCCTGCTCCTGTTGAGCCTCCCTTCTATCAATGTCACTCTGTGCATCCATTCTGCCAATAAGTTGAGGTTCAGGATTTATGGGTAATAATGGCTGACCAGAACTACGAGTATTTGGCATGCACTCAACAGAACCTGAATAAAACAAAAACAACAACTAAAAGTAAAATTCGAGAATCTTTGACCACAGGGTATAGTAACTATCACAAACTTAGTTGACAACCGTATTCCCCGGCAACGGTGCCAAAATTTGATAATGCCCAAACTACAACTCTCGTAGGAGTGTAAGCGGTCGTTGTCAAATATAGAACCCAACTGGGTTAGGTGTCGAATCCCACAGGGAATACTTGGTCACTAAGTGTTGCAATTATTAATAGACTGTTGATCGAAAATTCCACGGGAAAAGGGGGGATTGGTTTTGGCGTGTATTAATATTATGGAAGTAACAACAGAATGCTTGATTTAGTGAAATTTAATCATAGAAAAAATAAGTTAGGGTTATGTCCACCTTATGAGTGCTACGTATCTATTAACTATGAGTAATGCGGAATTCAGAAATGCATGCACTTATAGAGATTCGTATTCTAATGGTAAACCCTAGTGTTTCTCAACCATCAAGGATTATTTCACTTTAACTCTCTCGAGCTTAAAATGTATAACTAATGGTACAAATTCTCCAAGAAGTTAACCCAGTTACGGTACTAACGTGTAAATAGGGGTTGGTAGCCCTATTTCCTTGTCACACTCTCTTTTCCAAACATGTAACTTTTCTCTCGAACAAGTTAATGCTATAATGGCGTATTTTATATGTTTGCAACCACAAGAATTTAATTAAAACGAAGAGAGTAATGATATAAGTAGCATATGCATCAAGAATTCACAAACTCATAGTAATAGATAGTATATCAAAAGGCTTCCATAACCCTAACAGAGAAGTTTAGCTACTCATGATTGTAAAGGAAAACAACGAAGACATCATCATCGTCATACCAAAACTAGCACAATCTTCGCGAGAGGATGCGTTTAACGTCAAAGAAGGATGACGTTTTCCTCTTAGCAGTCTTCCACAAATATGTAGCATTTTTTCTCTGTCTAAAATTACAAAATCTGTAAACTGAATACTACTCAAAGTGTCGAATGAATCAATTCATGAATGACTGCATGAATGCTGAAAAATTCAACAAAATAGGGTTTTTATAACATCCTTGTCCTAGTCCTATTAAGTTACTGTTGCGCCCCTAATTATTTAAAAATACTGCTTTTGCCTGGGACAATTTCTCCATGCATCACATTCAGTCCATAAGCTTCCAAAAGCTGCCTTCCCTCTTTTGTGAAGTTTTCCTGTGCTGCCCAAAGGTCCACAAAGTGCTGAAATCTTCATTATTAATACCTGAAAACATGCTAATCACGTAGGTTAGCTCACTTACAGGAAAATGGACTAAAAGTGCAAGAATTATATATTTTATCCTCAAAATGGGTAAATTATGGTGTTTAAGCGTGTAAATACACCCAACATCAGGCTTCTTGGGCGAAAGGAATCTATGAATGAACACTATGCATAACTTAGTTTTTGATTTCATGAGGGTTAACAGTTTAACCTTCTTGAATTCGAATCCCCAATAGAAACCCTTGCTTGCTTTTGAGAGAAACTTGAGAGAAACTAGTATATTTTGGGTGAAGAATAGCTAAATCATGTATTATTGGGTTTAAATAGGGGTAGGAAATTGACCCTTTTAACCCTTGGATGCGTCTTTTAAAATTGTAAAAATTTTCCCGAAATGGACCTTTAGCGCGATGCAGTGCTATCGTACCGTGTCACTGGATTTAGACAATTGGGAAATTGAGGGATGGCACAACGTGGGTCCATGACATTGAAACTTTCCTTGTGACCTAGAACTTTGGTGCGATGCGGGGGAAATCGTGCTGAGACACTGGAAAATGGACAATTCTGAATTTGGGCCCTAACGCGATGCGCCATAATCGTGGACCCCTACTAGAATTTTCCAAATTCCATTTCCTCTTGTGGCACGGCGCGCCACTGAATAATATGACACTGTTTTACGACGGGAACTTAAAATAGTCATAACTTCTGACTCGGTCATCGGATTTGGGCGAATCTTATTTCGATGGAAAGTTTATTGAATTTTCCACATCAAAAAAGTATTAATCTTGAAAATTCCTCATGGAATAACCATTATTTAATTTAGAAGCTAATACTAGACATTCTTGAGATAAAATTAGCTAGGAAAAAGTACGGGGTATTACAATATCTCTCCCTTGAGAATATTCGTCCTTGAATGAGACTGACTGAGAGAGGAGAAAAGACAACTAACATACATACTAAACATGAATAACTAGAACATAATCTCATGACTGACATGACTGACAAGTTGAACATATAATACTGAACATACATATCTGATGCATGTGTAAGTGATTCATGAATGCATGACTGAGTTTTCTGAAGAACTAAGTTTCTCACAATGAGAATGCATGTCTGATGCATAATTACATAACTGAACTGATACATGAGTACATGACTGAATATGAAATGGTACTTGATACCAAGTTTCTAATGGGAACATGAGCATGAAACTGCATATCAAGTTTGTGATGAATACTGAATATGAAACTGAGTAAGCTTAAGGAGAACTGTTACCTGAGCTTGATCTGAGTTGGCGAAGAAGAGGTGAGGAGACTTGGTATGCATGTATGCCTATGCTTCCCAAGTATCTCCCTCGACGAACTAATTTTTCCAAAGAACCTTAACTAGAGGGACTTCTTTGTTTCTCAATTTATGAGTCTGATAGTCTAGGATTTTGAATGGAATCTCCTCATAAGAGAGACTATTCTAAACATCAATGCTATTAATAGGGACTAAAACTAATGGGTCACCTATGCACTTCTTGAGAAAAGAGACATGGAAGACTGGAGGAACTGAGGCTAGATCTGAAGGCAATTCGTGCTCATAAGCTACCTTGCCAAATCGACTGAGAATCTTGAAGGGAACATTATATCGGGGACTGAGTTTCCCTTTCTTGCCGAACTATTTCACTCCTTTCATGGGAGAGATATTTAGATAGGTATAGTCACCAATCTCGAACTCAAGATCTTTACCACAATTATCTGCATAAGACTTCTGTCGACTCTGAGCAACCCAGAGTCTTTTTCTAATTAACTGGACTTTTTCTAAGTCATCGAATACTAAGTCAGGCCCTATGATTGAGACCTCACTAACTTCAAACCAACCGATCACAGATCTACATCTCCTACCATCGAAAACTTTGAATGGAGCCATCCGAATACTAGAATGATAGTTGTTGTATGCAACTCAATCAAAGAAAGTGGTCATCCCAACAACTCTTGAAATCAATTACACACGCTCGTAGCATATCTTCTAAAGTCTGAATGGTCCTTTCTGCTTGACCATCTATCTGAGGATGAAAGTCTGTACTAAGATAAACTTGGGTATATAGACCCTTTTGGAATTCTTTCCAGAAGTGAGAGGTGAATTGGGTACCTCTATCTGTGATAATAGATAATAGAACGCCGTGTAATCTGAAAAACTCCCCAATGTAGAGTCTGGCATAATCTTCGATTGAATAAGAGGTATGAACTAGAAGGAAATAGGCTGATTTGGTCATCCTGTCTACAATGACCTAAACTGAATCATGCTGATGACCAGTTCGAGCCAAACCCATCAAGAAGTCCATGTTCACTTCTTCCCACTTCCAAGTAGTAATAATGAACTCCTGCATAGGACCACTAGGCTTATGATGCTCTATCTGAACTGCTGACATCTAGAGCACTTAGCCACAAACTCTACAATATCTCTCTTCATCCCACTGTACCAATAGACTTCCCACAAGTCGCGGTACATCTTTGTGGACCCTGGATGAATAGAGTAGCATGCACCATGCGCTTCTACAGGAATTCACTTCCTTAAGTCATCTATACCTGGAACACAGAGACGACTCTGACAACATAAAATACCATCTCCTTCTTGGGAGAAAACTTCTAATTTCTGATCCTGAACTGACTCTTTCAACTTGACAAGGCTGGGATCTCTATATTTCTTTTCTTTCACCTAAAAAACTAGAGATAATTCTGAACTACTATGAACCCATATATCACCCTCATCTGTATCGACTAAGAGAACGCCTAGTCTAGAAAGCTGATGTACTTTCTGATCTAGCTTTTTCTTACTGCCATCCACATGAGAAATGCTACCCATAGTCAGTCTACTGAGAGTGTCTTCCACTACATTGTCCTTACCCAGAAGATAAACGACACTCATGTCATAATCTTTCAAGATCTCTAACCACTTTCTCTGCTGAAGATTGAGATCTTTCTGAGAAAATACATATTAAAGACTCTTATGATCTTGGAAGACATCTACATGAACTCCATAGAGATAATGCCTCCAAATCTTCATGGCAAAGACTACGACTGTTAACTCAAGATCATGAGTAGGATAATTCTTCTCATGGGGTTTAAGATGTATGGAGGAGTAGGCTATGACCTTACCATGCTGCATGAGGACACAACCTAAACCTACTATGGATGCATCACAATACACTACGAATCCACTTGGACCATCTGGAAGAGCTAAAACTGGAGCTGAGGTGAGTCGAGTCTTCAACTCCTGAAAACTCTTCTCGCAAGGATCTGACCACAGAAACATGGTTTTCTTATGAGTCATTCTTGACATAAGGGATCCAATAGAAGAAAATCCCTCAACAAACCATCACTTATAGCCAGCCAAACCCAAGAAACTCTTGATATCTGATGGAGAGATAGGTCAGGCCCAGTTTCTTACCGCTTCGATATTTTGAGGATCTACTCTAATGCTATCACCCGAAATGATATGACCAAGGAATACTACTTACCCCAACCAAAATTTGCACTTACTAAATTTGGCGAATAACTGATGATCTCTGAGAGTCTGAAGTACTGTTCTGAGATGGTCTGCGTGAATCTCGCGCACTGCTGGAATAGGCCAGAATATCATCTATGAATACTATGATGAACATGTACAAGTACTGTTTGAACACACGGTTGATCAAGTCCATGAAAGCTGCTGGGGCATTGGTAAGACCAAATGACATAACAAGGAATTCGAAGTGACCATACCGAGTACGGAAAGTGGTTTTTGGAATGCCACATTCTCTGACTCTGAGTTGATGATAGCCGAATCTGAGAGAAATAGCTGGAACCCTGAAGTTGGTCAAACAAGTCATCGATTTTGGGAAGAGGATACTTTTTCTTGACCGTGACCTTATTAAGTTAATGATAGTCTATGCACATTCTAAGAGAACCGTCTTTCTTGCGCATGAATAATATTGGTGCGCTCCATGGGGAAACATTGGGCCTGATAAATCCCTTATCTAGGAGATCCTTCAACTATTCATTCAATTCTCTATGTTCTATTGGTTCCATTCTATATGGAAGAATAGATATAGGTTAAGTATCTAGAAGAAGATCAATGTTGAAGTCTATTTCCCTTTCGGGAGGAATTCCTGGAAGATCTTCGGGAAAGACATCTGAATATTCACCTACTACTGGAACAAATTCTAGGCTGGGAGTTTTGGAACTAGTGTCCTTAACTCGAACAAGATGATAGACACATCCTTTAGATATCATTTTCTATGCTCGAAGGTAGTGATAACGCCCAAATTACAGCTCTCGTTAGAAAGTGTAAGCGGTCGCTGTCAAATATAGAACCCAACTGGGTTGGGTGTCGAATCCCACAAGGAATACTTGGTCACTAAGTGTTGCAATTGTTAGTAGACTGTTGTTTGAAAATTCCATGAAAAAGGGGGGTTTTGATTTAGGCGTGAATTAATAATATCAAAGTAACGAATGAATGATTTGTTTAGTAAAGGTTAATCACAGAGAATAATAAGTTAGGGTTATGTCCACCTTGTAGTTTCTACTTCTCTATTAACTATGAGTAACGTAGAATTTAGACATGCATGCACTTATAGAGAATCGTATTCTAATTCTAAATCCAAGTGTTTCCCAACCATCAAGGATTTATTTCACTTTAGCTCTCCCGAGCCTAAAGTGTATAACAAATGGTACAAATTCTCTAAGAAGTTAATCCGGTTAAGACATTAATGTGTAAATAGAGGTTAGAAGCCCTATTTCCTTGTCACACTCTCTTCTCCAAATATGTAACTTTTCTCCCGAACAAGTTAATGCTATAATGACATGTTCTCTATGTTTGCAACCATGAGAATTTAATTAAAACGAAGAGAGTAATGATATAAGTAGCATACACATCAAGAATTCACAAACTCATAGCAACAAATAGTATCTTACAAGGTTTCCATAACCCTAACAGAGAAGTTTAGCTACTCATGAGTACAACGGGAATCACCATAGACATAATCATCATACCACAACTTAGAATAATCTTAGCGATGGGAATGAGTTTGGGCGTCAAAAGGGGAAGAAGAACGTTCTCCTATCCGATGCTCTAGCCTTAGCGTTTTTCTCTGTCTAAACTTTCAAAATCTGTTAACTAAATAATGACTAATGATTGAATGAATATGATCGAATGAATGCTGAAAAATTCAGCAAAATAGGGTTTTTATAACATCCTTGTCCTACTAAGTTACTGCTGCATCCCTAAGTATTTAGAAATACTGATTTTACCCGGGACAAGTTCTCCATGCATCACATTCAGTCCACAAGCTTCCAAAAGCTGCCTTCCCTCTTATATGAAGTTTTCCTTTGCTGCCCAAAGGTCCACAAAGTGCTGAAATCTTCATCATTAATACCTGAAAAACATGCTAATCACATAGGTTAGCTCACTTCAAGGAAAATGGACTAAAAATGCAGGAATTATGTATTTTATCCTCCAAACTTAGCTAAAATATGGGTAAATTATGGTTCTTAGGGGTATAAATATGCCCAACATCACCACCCCACACTTAAAGCTTTGTTCGTCCTCGAACAAAATATTACGTCCATGCAAATATCTAACTAGAATTTCATAATAGCAACAAAAAATGTTCAACAAGACATGCACGTCAATCATTAACAAAGAGTAGGTTCCTTGATCACTCCTAGAAACAATTCAACCTCCAACATAGAATCGTGAGGATGGTTAATTCGTATCCACAAGTTAAGCCACAAAGAATCATATAACACTACCCAAATATAATCAACAATGTGTGTCTCACACAAGATATCACCCATAATCACTCAAAAGTTTTGCATTATTCGAAACATGGGTATAAGACTCTCCTTGCTCTCACTCTCACAAAGAATTCTTATATTGCAACTGATTACCATAGGCTTGCCCTTAGTGTAATGCTCTACTAATATCAGAATGCTAAGCTTAGGATCAAATAGGTCTTTACAGGTTGTAATGTAGGCTAAGGGACAGGTAGGACTATTTTGGCCAGAAATAGTGACTATGTTTCCTCAGCGCTTTAATACACTACGTTATGTCATTAACACTCTCTTTTAAACAACCCCTCTACTTTCCTTTAATCTACCACCCCTTTTCACCTATTTTGTTATTCAATTATAAACACAACTATCTTTTTATTTTTCTATTTTTTTTTCTTTTCTCTTTTTTTTTATAAAACACCTCTATGATAGCCACTCTTTTTCACAACAATTTCAAGTACCAATACACTCTGAGGCATCACTCTCACCCAATTTCCTCTTATTTTATCACATGACTCTACAATTTAAAGCGCTTAGGAATTTGGATCAAATTATGGTCTTGAAAAAAAATAGATTAGGCTACATATGAGGTCGTCAAAGAAAGTAGCTAAAGGCTCAAAGGGGGTTAACTAGGATAATGTACAAAGGTAGGTAAAAAGATGGTAAACAATTACAGGATGCCAAAGAAATGCCTAAATCATCTCCTAAACTCACACTCTTTATTTTGCATTACACACACACCAGGCAAGTTCTAACATCAGTCACAACATAGAATATACTATAACCTCACACACACAAGGCACATGGTCACTCTATTAGGAGCAGTATAGACTCTTGACCCAACAAATGAATGAATTAAACCACACAATTATCACACGGTGAGTCACACTTAGAGCCTAAATGTCTCAATAGTAATGAATTAGCACAAACTCTTGTTATAATACCATGCCGTCTATCAGAACAATTTCATGCAGAATATAAAAAAAATTCAAAAAACTTAACTAACTAATTACGACTAATTAGCAAAAATAAGAATAAATGTAGGCAAAGAAGTACCATAAAACATACAAATACCAGCACCCCACACTTAGACTGGACACACTGCCCTCAGTGGAAAATAAATAAGGAGAACCTGATTAGTCGGACTCTTCCTCTATGTCTGGGGTCATACCCCCTGCGTCAGAATCATCATCAGAGTCGTCATCATCAGAGTTGTCCTCCACATCTGAGTTTGGCAGTCGGCGATTATTGTCAGTCGGCACGTCATCATCGAGAGGTTCCTCAAAATATACCCCTACTTCATATATAGCCCGCGCATGCTCATTCATCGGGTAGTCATAATCCAACTGCTGAAGCTCTGCATCAGTCGGAACCCGACCCCCATTCATCATGGTAAACCAAGTCATTCCATATAGATGGAGAAAGAAACTTTCATCCCGAGCATGTCTTTCTGCAGTGATAAGGTTGATGCCATGACCAGTTTCAGGCTCTTTAACTTTCGTAAGATCAACCTTCTTCGGGTTGTGTGGAAGCTTATGATCTGCAGGTTCCTCTTCAATGTGCTCCTTCCTGATACAATCAAATTCAGTTATAGTGTGGAACTCAGATAGTTCCATCAGATTTAAGACTGTCAGATACAGTCGCCTATGTTATCAAAACTATAGTTTCAGCCATGTCAGTTATCAGTAAACCATGTATTAGTGTACAGATCTAGCTATCACCTACTCACGATCTTAGTTACTATGTATTTATGTTTACACTCTCACGTTCATATCTGTCAGTCAGTTAGCATTGTTCATGCATTTAAATCATTTTACATTAGCCTGCCTCACTCATATACTCAGTACTCCAGTTGTACTGACGCATTTGTGCTATAGTGATTTCTTTCATGTTACACTATAGGTTCAGAGACACGAGCTCCAAATCAGCAGTAGCATCCAGTCGTAGAGTTGCAGTGAGTCCTCATCCCTTTGAGGGTGATATTATTTTATTTCATTTATTATTCCAGCTTAGTTTTGCTAGATGGAGTTAGTTGGAGACATGTTTGTTCAACTCCTTATTGAAACAGTAATTAGAGGCTTTTAGATTCAGTATTCAGACTTATGTTCAGATTTGATTCAGTTTTTAACTATTTTTGATATCTTTCACCCATATGGATATTATGTTTTGACAAATTCTTTATTCAGTTGAACCTTATGGCCAACATGTTCATGTTTTCCGTATTATTACATTATATATGCAGTGTACAGGTACATATATCAGTCATGGGTTAGATTGTGGTCCCTCGGGGTCATGAGCACCATGTAGCATTTCAATTTAGAAAATTGGGGCATTACAAACTTGGTATTAGAGCCTAAGGTTCAATAGAGTCCTAGGAAGTCCAAAAGCCGCATCTAGTAGAGTCTTGTACATGAGTGTGTTGCGCGCCACATTTATGTACAAGAGGCTATGAGATGTTTTAATAATGGTTCCCTTTCTTCAGTATTCATGTCGTGCTAGTAAACATAATTTCAAGTCAATCTCTTAGTCTAATCCGCTCTTCTCTTATTTCAGAAACATGTCTCCAAAGAGAAGAAATCAGCCAGCACCTCAACCCGAAGATCTTTTGATCGAACATGTTTCTCATGTGGAGTTCAGGACCACATTTACCAATCTTGCTTAATCTGTAGCTGCCCAGAATGAACGACCAGCAGTCGTTCCGGCCAACCCAGTGGCTAATTCAGCAATAGCCAGGATTCTGGACTTCACCTGAATAAACCCTCCATCCTTCCTTGGGTCTAAGACATACGAGGATCCTTAGGAATTCATTGACCAAGTCCAGAAGGTCATTGATATCATGGGAGTCACTTCTTCTCAGTGTACCGAGTTATCCGCATACCAATTATAGGATGTTGCTCACACTTGATATAAGCAGTGGTTAGCAGAAAGGTTAGAGGATGCAGGTCCTTATGAGTGGGAAGAATTTGTCACGGCTTTCTTAGAAAGATTCTTTCCCCAAGATCTGAGAGAGGCCAAAGTTCTTGAGTTAATCAATATCAGGAAGGGAAATATGAAAGTTAGAGAGTATGCTCTTAGATTTACTCATCTAGCCAGATATGCCCCTCATGTGGTTGCAGACAACAGGGCTAAGATGACCATGTTCTTGTCAGGGGTGAATGATAGTATGGTAAATAAGTGTAGGTCTGTGATGCTGAATAGTTTTATGACTTTAGTCAGGCTCATGACCCACGCTCAACAGATAGAGAAGTAGAAGGCTAAAACTAGGGAGAGGCAGAATAAGACAGAAAGAGTAGGCAGTTTCAGTTTTGCTCAACCTAAATCAGAGGGAGGAAATCGTTAACAGTTTTTTCCTAAGTCAGCAGTTCCATCCCCTTCCTCCGCTAGTTCCCCAATGCCAAATTTCAGGTATGGCAATAGAGACAGAGCACCAGGCTCTAAATCTCAGTGCAGTGTTAGCAGTGCCCGCACTTATCCTCAGTGTTAGGCCTATGGTAAGAACTATCAGGGTGTGTGTAGAGCGGGTCAAGGAATTTGTTTTGGTTATGGAAAGCTAGGTCACAGAGTTAGGGACTGTCCTCAGCCAGGTCCTCAGGGTCAGCAAAATCATTCCACAGCTTAGTCCGGTCGCCCGAACCTGCAGGGTCCCACTTCCATTGCTACTAGTGGGCAACGTCCAAATAGACTCTATGCTCTTCAGACCTGACAGGATCAGGAAAATTCTCCTGATGTCATTACTAGTACGTTACATATTTTCCATATTCATGTTTATGCTTTGCTAGACCCAGGTGCATCCTTGTCTTTTGTCACTTCGTACATAGCAGGCGATTTCAGAATCAGCCCCAAAATTTTAGCAGAGCCCTTTTTAGTCTCTACCCTAGTGGGTAAAACCAGCATAGCTCGGCGGGTATACAGGAACTGCCCGGTTATGATATTTTAAAAATCCACATTAGCAGATTTAGTCGAGTTAGAGATGACTAATTTTGATGTCATTCTCATCATGGATTGGATTCATTCCTGCTATGCCATAGTCGACTGCATATATAGGATAGTTCAGTTTTAGATCCCAAATGAGACCGTCCTAGAGTGGAAGGAAAATAATTTCTAAGGGGTATGTGTATCATCTCGTGCATGTTAAGGATTCCAGTTCCGAATCTCCCAGTCTCGAATTAGTCCTAGTGGTTAGTGAATATTCATATGTCTTTCCCAAAGATCTTCCAGGCATTCCTCTCGAAAAAGAAATAGACTTCGGCATACACCTTCTCCCAAATACTCAACCTATTTCTATTCCGCCATATAGAATGGCACTAGCAGAACTCAAGGAACTGAAAGATATATTGAAGGATCTCTAAGAACTCAAGGCCCCACTGTATCCCCATAGGGTGCACTAGTATTATTCGTGCGCAAGAAAGACGCTCAGAATGTGTATTGATTAATGTCAACTCAACAAAGTCATGATCAAGAACAGATATCCTCTTCCTAGGATAGACAACTTGTTTGACCATCTTTAGGGTGCCAGTTATTTCTCTAAGATAGACCTCAGATCAGGCTATCATCAGCTCGAAGTTAGAGAATGTGATATTCTGTAGACAGCTTTTCGTACTCGGTATGGTCACTTTGAATTTCTAGTCATGTCCTTTGGTATTACCAATGCCCCTGCAGCTTTCATGGACTTTATGAACCGGGTGTTCAAGAAGTACTTGGACACATTCATCATAGTCTTCATAGATGATATTCTGGTCTATTCTCGCACAAAGCGTGATCATTCAGACCATTTCATAATTGTTCTTCAGACTCTCAGGGATCACTAGTTGTTCTCCAAGTTCAGTAAGTACAATTTTGGCTAATATTAGTAGTATTCCTTGGCCACATTGTTTTTGGTGATGGCATTAGAGTAGATCCTCAGAAAACCGAAGTGATAAGAAACTGGCCTTTCCTTGTCTCTCCATCAGATATCAGGAGTTTCTTGGGTTTGGCTTGCTATTACCGATGGTTTATCGAGGGATTTTCTTCTATTGCATCTCTTATGTCCAGATTGACTCAGAAGAAGGTTAAGTTTCAGTGTTCAGAATCTTGCGAGAAGAGCTTTCAGGAGTTGAAGGTCAATTTTCTATTATTGCATCTACTGTTTTAGCACTTCCCGAAGGTTCCGATGGATTCGTAGTATATTGTAATGCATCCAGAGTAGGTTTAGGTTGTGTCCTCATGCAGCATGGTAGAGTCATATCATATGCCTCCAGACAGTTAAAGCCCCATGAGAAGAATTATCCTACTCATGACCTTGAGTTAGTAGCAGTTGTCTTTGCCTTACAGATTTGATGGCATTATCTATACGATGTTCATGTAGACGTATTCACAGATCATAAGAGCCTTCAGTATGTCTTTTTCCAAAAAGATCTCAATCTTCGTCAGAGAAGGTGGTTAGAGATCTTGAAGGATTATGACATGAGTGTCCTTTATCACCTTGGCAAGACCAATGTAGTGGACGATGCACTCAGTAGACTGTCCATGGGTAGTGTTTCCTATGTTGAGGATAGTAAGAAGAAATTAGCTTAGGAGATTCATCAGCTTGCCAGAGTAGGCGTTCTCTTAGTCGACTCTTCAGAAGGTGGTGTATGTGTTTAGAGTAGTTCAGGGTCATCTCTAGTTTCTGAGGTGAAAGAGAAACAATACAGGGATCCTAGCCTTGTCAAGCTAAAAGAGTCAGTTCAGAGTCAGGAAGTAGTGGTTTTCTCCCAAGGGGGAGATGGTGTTCTTCGTTGTCAGGGTCGTCTGTGTGTTACCAGTGTAGATGACTTGAGAAAGCAAATTCTTGCAGAAGCACATGGTGTATGATACTCTATTCATCCAGGGGACACTAAGATGTACCACAACTTTTGGGAGATCTATTGGTGGAGTAGGATGAAGAGAGACGTTGGAGAGTTTGTGGCTAAGTGCTCTACATGTCAGCAGGTTAAGATAGAGAATCAGAAACCTAGTGGTTCCATAAAAGATTTCACTATTCCTACTTGGATGTTGGAAGAAGTGAACATGGACTTCGATATGGGGTTTCCTAGAACACGTCATCAACATGATTCAGTTTGGGTCATTGTAGACAGAATGACCAAGTCAGCTCATTTTCTTCCATTTCGTACCTCTTACTCAGCCGAGGATTATGCCAAACTCTATATTAGGGAGTTGGTCAGATTACACAGTGTTCCACTATTTATCTTCTCAGACAGAGGTACCCAGTTCACCTCACTTCTGGAAGGTCTTGGTACCCAAGTTTATCTCAGTACAACGTTTTATCCTCAGACATATGGTCAAGTAAAAAGGAACATTCAGAATCTAGAAGATATGCTAAGGGCGTGTGCAATTGATTTCAAGGGAAGCTGGGATGAACACTTGCCTTTGATTGAGTTTGAATACAACAACTATCACTCCAGTATTCAGATGGCTCCATTCGAAGCTCTCTATGGTAGAAGATGTAGGTCTCTAATCAGTTGGTTCGAAGTTAGTGAGACCACAGTCATAGGGGCTGACTTAGTATTCGATGCCTTAGAGAAAGTTTAGTTGATCAGAGAAAGACTCTGGGTTGCTCAGAGTCGATAGAAGTCTTATGTGGATGTTCATAGAAAGGATCTCAAATTCGAGGTTGATGACTATGTCTATCTCAAGATCTCTCCCATGAAGGGAGTGAAGAGATTCGGCAAGAAGGGAAAGCTCAGTCACTGATATGTCGGTCCCTTCAGGATTCTCAGTCGCTTCGGCAAGGTAGCCTATGAGCTCGAATTGCCTTCAGATCTAGCCTCAGTTCATCTAGTCTTCCATGTCTCTTTTCTCAAGAAGTGCATAGGTTACCCAATAGTTGTAGTCCCTATTAAGAGAATTGACATTCAGAATAACCTCTCTGATGAAGAGATTCCAGTTGAAATCCTCTACTATCAGACTCATAGGCTGAGGAACAAAGAAGTCCCTCTATTCATGGTTCTTTGGCGGAATCAGTCTATGGAGGAAGCTACTTGGGAAGTAGAAGCAGACATGCGAACCAATTACCCTCATATTTTCTCCGCTAATTCAGAATTATCTCGAGGTAACCATTTTTCTTAAGCTTATTTAGTTATATGTTCAAAATTCTAGTATAAAATTGGTATCAAGTATCAGTGCATAACTTATCATGCATTCATGAGTTCATCTTATCATTCATGCATCAGATATGCATGTTCAGTTGGGCTATATTCAATTTAGAATTCAATTCAATCCTAAAATCATGTGCCAGTTGAGCATGATTAATGTATGCGCCGTTTTATCTTTTCTCCTTTCTCAAGTAGTCATCATTCGAGGACGAATGTTTCCAAGGGGGAGATATTGTAATACCCCAAAAAATCCAAACCAATATTAGAGCTATGTACCAAGATCATGCATAGTACATCATAGTTATTTTATAGTTTTATGAGTAGGTTAGATGTATATTAAGGCTTCAAATAACTCCCAGCTATCAGACGAATCAAAACATTCCTTACCGATTGAATTCTTGGGAAGGATATTGGTATAGTCAACTTCAAATAAGTATATCTCTCATTATACTTGGAATTTTTGAGCTCATGACCTATCCACAGATATATAATTGAATTATCTTTTGAATGATACCAATTTTGCCTAAATCCGATATCGGAGAAAAGAGTTATCCCTATTTTACTCAAGCATGTCAGGCTGGAAAGAGTGTGACGACATTCGTGGTAGCTTACCACACTTGTGACGCCCTATCACGAAGTTCGTCAGCCTTAGGCAGAAACCAGCTCCTAAGTGATGACATTCGTGGAAGATTACCACACTTGTGATACCTTATCATGAAGGTCGTCAGCCTTAGGCAGAAACCAGCTCCTAAGTGACGACACTCGTGGTAGCTTACCACACTTGTGACGCCCTATCATGAAGGTCATCAGCCTTAGGCAGAAACTAGATCCTAAGTGATGACATTCGTGGTAGCTTACCATATTTGTGATGCCATATCAAGAAGGTCATCAGACTTAGGAAGAAACCAGCTCCTAAGTGACGACATTCGTGGTAGCTTACCACATTTTTGACGCCTTGTCACAAATGTCGTCAGACTTAGGCAGAAACTATCAATTCCAGCTCCTGTGTGACGATATTTTTTACGGCTTACAACATTTTTGACGCTTTGTCACAAATCTCATCAGCTATGGTTTTCAGCAACTGGGAATTTATTTCATAAGGGTATTTTGGTCTTTTCCTTCACCTCCCACGACTTATAACCCTAAAGAGGCATAATTTTTCCTATTTTTCTTCAGTTAAGCATCTTAAAAACCCTCTCTTACACTCTCAACTACAAGATTAGGGTTTTCTCTCAAGATCATCTACTCAAGAGCAAGCCTAAGGAATTCTTCAAGAACCTTCAGAAACACTAGATCTCTTTCAAGATTCAATCACTAAGGTATGCATAGTGTTCATCTATGGATCCAATCCATTCATAGAGCTCAAGAACCATCTTTTAAATATTATTTTGTAGACTTTTTGTGGTGATATGAGTATGTACATGTTGACGATTGTTGTTTAAGTTTCAGTGTGATGTCTAAAGGTGTTTTCATGGAATGTATTTGTTTGTTAATTGAAAACCATGAACTTTAGGTGGTTTAATATGGTGCAAATATGAAACTCACCTATGCCTTAAAGAATGCATGCAAGGTGTTTCATAAAATGCTTAGGATGCTAGAAATTCATGTTTGTATGGTTCTATGATGTCTAAATGACAAGTCCATGTTAGCTATATACTTCAATATTAATCCCATGCTTTTCATTTGTTGCTTTTATGGTGGTATGAATCATGTAAGATAATGGAGATATACAATATGTACATGAAATATTTCCATGCATTCCCTACAATGTTTAAGATGTTGAATAACTATATGAAATATGATATCCCCTACTTATGATATTATGAATTGTGGACTCAAATCTTGTGATCAAGCCATGTCTTGTGTGTCAGTTTCCTTCTATCGTGTCCTGGGGGTATTCGTACCCGAAAACTATAGCTATGTGCCTAGAGCCATGTCTTGTTTCACGATATACAAAAGCAAGACATGATTCAGTAGAATTCAGTCAGTCATGTGAATCAGGAAACCTCATGGTCTCAGTCAGTAATCAGATATCAGTAGTATTCCATCAGTCAATGGAATTAAGTAAGTTCCACTTACGTACAGTCAGTTAAATCATGTTCAGTCTCTTCAGATGGGAGTAGGAGTTAGCACTGAGTGAACCCAAGGATGGGGACTCACCTGTATATGAAGGTCTGATACTTATCAGTCATCCTTGCATTCCAGAACTATGTAGCCATCATAGGTTGAGACATCGCAACCTGTTATATAAGGGTAGATGAGGTGGCTTAACCTATTATATGAGGGTTCCCACCGTTCTCACTATAGTTACATGTTATATGAGGGTTTCTCACATGTTGTCCTTACTAGTAGCGCGATATTGACACCCTTCCAGTCAGGGCAGAGATTGGACCCCATCTTAGCCATAATGGCACATATGGGGCATGTCGGTTAAACAACTACCTCCCACAGTTTTAGACTTAGTCTCAGTAAAAGCACTCTGATAGTTCTTCAGATATCAGTATATCAAGACTGTTAGATTCAATCAAATTCAATTATAGTGCGGAACTCAGATAGTTCCATCATATTTAAGAATGTCAGATACAGTCGCCCATGTTATCAGAACTACAGTTTCATCCATGTCAGTTATCAGTAAACCATGTATTAGCGTACATATCTAGCTATCACGTACTCACGATCTTAGTTACTATGTAAGTATGTTTACACTCTCACGTTCATATCAGTCAGTTAGTTAGCATCGTTCATGCATGTAAACCCTTTTTCATTAGCCTTTCTCACTCGTATACTCCGTACTCCAGTTGTACTGACGCATTTACGCTATAGTGCTTTCTTTCATGTTACACCATAGGTTCAGAGACATGAGCTCTAGATCAGTAGCAATATCCATCCGCTGAGTTGCAGTGAGTCCTCATCCATTCGAGGGCGATATTATTTTATTTCATTTATTATTTCAACTTAGTTTTTCTAGACGAAGTTTTTTGGAGACATGTTTCTTCAACTACTTATTCAGACAGTACTTAGAGGCTTTCAGATTCAGTATTAAGACTTATGTTCAGATTTGATTCTGTTTTCAGTTGTTTTGGGTATCTTTCACCCATATGGATATTATGTTTTGACAGATTCTTTATTCAGTTGAACCTTATGGCCAATATGTTCATGTTTTCTGCATTATTATGTTATATATACAGTGTACAAGTACAGATATCAGACATGGGTTAGCTTGTGGTCCCTTGGGGTCATGAGCACCATTTAGCA
The DNA here is from genome assembly GCA_030864215.1 of Capsicum pubescens. Lineage (NCBI taxonomy): Eukaryota > Viridiplantae > Streptophyta > Magnoliopsida > Solanales > Solanaceae > Capsicum > Capsicum pubescens. Next base: position 111,938,285 of record CM061549.1, on the reverse strand, counting down.
TTCCGATTCAAAAAATTGGGGCGTTACATGTACATATGCTAAAGAGCAAGCCCAATTTAATTTAGAATTTACCAAGACACACCACTAAGAGATCTTGAGTCTAACTATACACCACCACCATGTTCTAGCCTATCCAAAGCTAAAAGGAGTTAACTTAGGCCACCGAGCTTTACTTCTTACATCTATCCTGAAACATTAACCCATTTCCATCACCATTATAGTATGAACCCACAAGTAAAATACATGGACAAACCTATGTCCACACATCATAACCAAAACCTCCACCCTATAATTGAAAATCCTAAACCATACAATAACTAAACCATGATAACATTGTATAAATCCATGCCTCTCCAAGCCCCTTAAGTACCCACACAAATATTGGTATATCTACCAATTAAAATTTTAAGCCTACCACTTATATCCCCGTAGTATGATCTATCCATCAAAAGATCTAGCACCCTGTATCATTTCTATAAGTATTTTCACCACCAAATCCTTTCATAATCATTTCTCATAACAACGACCTTACCGCACCCTCCCCCACTTAGGGACTTCTACACTTATTGATTCAAAACATCACCAAGCTCTCCAAGCCACTACCACCTTAGAACAAGAATAAGAGTCATTTAAGGGACCAAATTACAAGAATTATCTATGCCACCCAAGGCAAGAAACCCCCCCCCCCCAAAAAAAAAGACACGACACTATAGGCACGAAGTACTTCATAGTCACCACCTAGACCATAAATGATGAAACATCCTGACCAAACTAGACCATGAAAGTACTTCTTAGACTAGACACCAAAAGAAACACAACTACACATACCATGAGTAATGAAATGTTAAGTCAAAACTCATACTTCAGGAACAAGGCGATTACAAAATGTGGACCTTAGGCATCCTTGTAATAAGAATGCGTACAATAATAGTAGTGTACTAAGATAGGGGAGAATCACTAAAATATTCAACCCAACCTTCCCTTGAAGCCCACCAATAAAAGAGAATTCTAGATTAACTACCAACCTTCATCTAATTTCACCTACAATCACAATACTATATTCTAATGGGTGTCGTCGATGACGTATACTGGGGACACTTGGTTCTCCTATTCCAAAAACCTTATTTGTCCCAATGCTACCTTAAGCTGAACATAGACATGCAAAAACCATGAGACCAAATTGACTGCAAGGTTTCTAATTAAACTAAAACCATTAATAATCAAAACATGCTACCAAGGCCTTTTCAAAATCATTTGAATCCAACTAAAACCAATTCATGTTCCCTTAACCATTTATACAATCCAAAGATTCAAAAATAGTTAGTCCATGTGCTAAAATCATATTCAATGGAAATTTTACAAAATAATTTTGAGGACATATAATTTCTAAGACCAAAACCAAGTAATTGGGGTATCCATAGTACCCCAAAATTTATTTACCATTCCCATGCATCCCACAATGTTCAAAAACATTAATAAAACATGAATAATGCATCACAACCTATGAGAAAACAATTAAATGAGTAATCATATCAAAGCCCACAATTGAGCAAAACCCACGTTCAAAATCATAAATTTAATAATCAATTTCATGCCAACAATGAAGTACAAGTATAGGGGCAAAGATACGTGCAAGTTCCATAATCTATCCCATCTAATGACTTAACCCCCAATCCATCTGTTCATCTTGAACATTCGATCTACAAGTCAGAACTTTACCACTATTGTATTCCTCAAGTCATCAATCACATCCATCCTACCAATTTACCCCCACAACTTTTGCATTGTTATCCCCAAGCTGAAATTCTCCCTTTACCAAGATCAAGAATTTAGTTTTATGCCTAGGATCTACCAACCACCATTCAATTCTATCAAAATACCCCATACAAAATGGAATATACATATAAGGTCCACCCCATAAGAGGGACACTCCTAAATTCTTAGTCATCTACTGACAACCTATACATTCCCAGGGAAAACTATTCCCCTTATGCATGCAAGAGAGAAAACATTCCACAGAGAAACATTAAGATTGATAAAACCTTCATCTAAGAGATCCCTTAATTTCTCTTAAGCTCCTTTAACCCAATCGGAACCATTCTACAAAGAAAGAATAGAATTTGGATAATTGTCTTATATAAAACTCGTACGCCTAAATTACACCTATCTTACGAGAGAGTAAGCGGTCGTTGGCAAATATATAACCTAACTAGGTTGGTTTCGAATCCCATAGGGAATAAGGTGTTAATCAAGTCTATTTGTGATTAAAATGGCTGGTAGATAATGGTTTTCTTTAATTGAGGGTTTTATCAGTCAAATGATGTTTAAAGTTTTGACTTGCTTCAGAACTTAAAGCTAAAATTTCAATGGTTCAAATCAGTGATAGAGAGAAACTAGGGTTGTGATCACTACGATTATTAGCCCCTCATTGAATAATAGTAGTAGTACTGGATTCTCGTGACTTATGTGAAACACCAAATTATCAGTATTGATAGTCCATCTAGGTATTTCTCAACCTACCTAGATGTTGTTCTCCCTAATTCTCTCGAACTTAGGAAAACCTACTATTTACATTTATTTTATCTCGAGTTTATTAATATTGTTATAACATTAATCATTAGATGGAAAATTAACCTTCCCAAATCTTCATTGATGATTCACTACCTTTAGTTTATTTCACAGTTCGAGCAAGCAAACATAAGGCTAGATCTATTGTTTGGAACCAATAAAAAACAATCATTACAAAAGAATTATCAAGATGTTCCCATAATCACTCACACCCTAACCAACTATGAAATCCATGAAGGAATAATCATTGATCCTACAACCCAAGTTATGCATTTTAGTTCCACATGAGAAAGAAAGAGGTAGCAACAATTATATTCCTCATTTAGAGAAATTAAACTTACAAAGGATGAAGTCTGAAGTTCATTCTCTTCTAAGTTCAAGAAAAAGTTCCCAAAACCCAATCACAGAGTTGAAAATTGAATTCTGAGTTAAGAGGCCCAAAAAGAGGTGACTTCGCCTTTGGAATAAGTTCCAACTCCCGAATGAAACCCTAAAAGCTGCTATTTATATCTGTAACTTAAAGGAAGTTCGAAACTAAAATTTTTGATTTTTGCTTCTTTAGCGACGACATTTGTGATGACTTATCACAAATATGATGACATGTGTGACGATATGTGTGACGACTTATCAAGAGTGTGAAGACTTATCAGAAAATGTCATCAACTCCTCTTAAAATTCTATGTTTGCTACCTTCAGCTGACGACAAGTCCTGACGGCTTATCAAGAAGTTGACGACTTGTCAGAAAATGCCGTCATAAATGCTTCACCTTTCTTGTTCTCTGCCTATGTATGACGACATTTTTTGATAGCTTATCATAGATCTGATAGCTTATCAAACCAAGTCATCGGATGAAATCTTCTGAACTTAATTTCTTACATCTTTCATAAAAAATCATCCTTCTAAACATAGCTTTTCTATATGTTCATGCATCTTGACTTTCCTACAAAATCACATGAAATACCATAAAAAACAATGATAGTTACTTAAGAACTTACAATTATTCCAAGTTAAAAGTCTTAAATGTGCTAACAGAAGGCCAGCACATCAACACCCTCAACAAAAAATAATTGCTTGTCTTCAAGAAACTACATAACACCATACTACGATGCTTAACTAAGAGAAACATAAGATACCTATGAAAGTTGATTATCAAATTTAGCTCAACACATATTAACCTCTCCATGTTCAATTACTCTAAACCCAGTTATGTATATCAATGAAGACCAATAATGTGATAGAAAGAAATTAATATATGGCATCAAATTAAAAACAATAACCATGCATATGTACAAGTTATACTACCCAAATAAGTAATCAGCTAGCAATGTAACCGATATGCCCTTACAACAAAGAAATCCCTCTTCACTCATATATGAAATCAAGCACGTAAATGCAGAGATGGTCAAGAGATACTCACTCTCAGAAAGAAGTTCCAGTTAATGTATGCCAAATACCATAAGCTTGCCCTTATTTTCATCACCGAGGCTTCAGACAGTTAAGCTAGGATCACTATAAGACTTTTCTTTAGCTTGTAATGTAGGCTAGGGGCTGGTATGATACTCGATGATATTTAAAGTGACTAAGCCTCCTTGTCACTTACACTAACTTTTAGGGTCTCACATATTAATCTTTCCCTAATCTTGTCCTTTCTTGATCACAACATATTCCGGATGGGTGCGGTCTTTTCATCAATTTTTTTTATTAAAGCTAATTTAGGATGGATGTGATCCTTTAGTCTCTTATTTTCTCCTTTTCATAATTTTTCTTTTCTTTTTGTTTTTCTACCACACCCAGCCTTGCATTTTTTTACCCTTCTTCATACTCACTTTACATCATGCACCCCTATGATAGCCACCCTCAACTTAGGCAATTTGCCTAAGTCAAAGTGCATAATGCCTGAGGAACAGGGACAAAATAGGTTCATTGTGATACAAGTAGGAAGGTGATTGGTATAATAATTAAGAATATAGGCATTCAGGATCAAAATCAGGATCAAGAGATATTATTCACACATGAAAGGTCATTTAGGCTAAAAGTGGACTAACATAAAAAATGGCCTATGATCCTTTCCTAACCACTCTCCTATAACCAAGGAAAGACCAACCGGGGAAGTTCTAGATTTGACACACAATGGGAACTAGGTAGTATCTCACAAACACTTGGCACAAAAGTACATCACAAGCTACTACCTATCCAATTTATTCAATTGTTAGCAATGATTATCATGTCCCTAATACCAATGTCATAAAAAGAATCATAGTAGTCGCATATAGATGCACATCACACAGTTACAAAATAGATAATTGGAGAGGTATTTACCATTCCTAAAAATCAACAAAATATGTCAACTGCCCCCGATACTTATTTTTCTCTCAATCAACCATAACACATCACAAAATAAAATGCAGTACACCTAAATATATCGGCTCTACTAGGAACAAGACTCCAAGGAAAAGAGGAACGACAATAAAAACCCCAAGAGGACATCAACACCCACAAGCAGTGTCACCCTCAACTTAAAATGATACATTGTCCCCAATGCATCAAACCAAAAAAAGAGAGTTAGAAACATACCTATGGAACCATAGGTGCAGAGATCTGATGTCAATCACATAATACAAATACAAACAACCAAATGCCTTGGGTTGCCTCCCAAGCAGCGCCTGATTTAATGTCATGTCACGACTAGGTTATCTTGAATACTCAAAATTCATCAAGATACCTTGAAGTGATTCATCCCTAGTCCTGCTGGTGCATCTTTCCCATCTTCATAAAATAAATTAACGATCAAGAAGACACTCTTGTCCTTTTGTTGTTTCATGGATTGATGCACTTCAAAACTAATTTCTATCCCATTAAGCCTAAACTTTAACTTATTCAATTCCACTTTAACTAACACTCTCCCAGTTGCTAAGAACAGTCTACCCAAAATTATGGGTACTTCGAAGCCTACTTTGCAATCAAGGATCACAAAGTCAGTAGGAAATATAAAATCAGCTACCTTTACAAGTACATCATGTAGCATACTGATCGACCTTTCCATAGAACAGCCTTCCATAACTAGTCTCATGTTGGTGGGTGTGGGGTCTCCCAAACCCAAATTTTTATAATGAGATTAATGCTTGCTCCCAAATCACATAAGGCCTTAGAAAATTCCAGAGATCCAACGTACAAGGGATAATGAATGCTCATGGGTCTGCCTTCTTCTTTACCAAGGACATTGTAGAAATAGCACTACAATGATGGAGATTATCCACCGGTTCATAGCTCACTATTCTTTTATTCATCATAAGATCCTTCATAAATTTAGCATATCCTGGGATTTGCTCAAGTGCCTCTATCAAAGGTACATTGACTGTCAACTGCTTCAATATTGCCATGAATTTACTAAACTCCATACCATCGGCCTTCTTCTTCAATAACTGAGGAAAGGGAGGTGGTGGTTTTGGGAGAATGTTCAGTACTACTTCCTTTTCTTTGTCTTTCCCTTTTTCCAACTCATTACTCTGCTGATGTTTAGAAGGGATATCAATGCCATCCAGCTTTTCAGACTCTGCTAGATTACTTTCCTCAGTCTCACAATCTTCTCCAACCATATATCGGCTCACATTTTTGTCCACAGAAAGGCCAAGTAATATCTTACCACTCCGAGTGGTAATTGCCATACAACTGCCATTATTGCGAGGATTCTCAATTGTGTCACTAGGAAATGTTCTGCTCTTTCTCTGATTCTATTCTATTGAAAGTTAGCTCATCTGCTGCTCTAACTGTTTGATTGAAGTTAAGTGTGAGTTTACCAACTGACTCAATGAAGAAAAGTTATTTTTGTTGTTTTCACACCTGCATTAGTGGCCTCCACTCCTTTTAGCAACCTCTCCATCATGTCCTCCATGGACATTTTTCCCGAGCTAGTAGCAGCATTGTCTCAATTGCTAGGAGGCACATAAAGTCCACTCCTATCAGTCTTATTCTTCCAAGTCCCTTGGTCATTGTCTCCATAACCCAATTTATCCTGATAAGTTCGACCTTGATTCCCTTGGCTACTTTATCGGAAACCCCCTGGTTATTGAGATAATTCTCTTTCTCTTCAGAATCAGAATCAACCTGTCCTTGGGACTTGATAGTTTTTGCGTTCTTAGTCTTTGTAGATAATAAATGCTTGGTCAACAAGTCCATCTGTATTTTCAAGTGCACCATATCCTAATCTCTCTCCTCCTTCATTCTATGTTGCTCAAGAGTCATACCAACAGAGACAGTATGGCTTTCTACTATAAAATCCCTGGTATGCCAAGCTCTACTTTGTTTGGTCATTCGGTCAAGCATCTCAGAAGCCTCTTGAAAAGTGAGATCCACAAATTATCCCTCTGCAGCATTTTCAACAACTGGCTTCGTAATAGAGTTCAACGCCCGATAAAAAGTCTCCATCAGATTAATATCCATTATATTATTGTTTGGGCACTGCATCAGCTTCTTTTTTAACCTCTCCCATGTCTCGTGAAGGGCTTTAGTTGGGATCTTCCTAAAGTTATTGATCTTATCCCTCAGTTGTACCCTCCTAGAAAGTGGAAAGAACCTTTCTAGGAAATCCTCTTTCAGCTGCCTCTAGTTGGTTATAGAATCGGGCGTCAGTTCATTTAGCCACAATGTTGCCTCCCCAGACAGAGACAAAGGAAATAAGCGCAGGCAGATGGAATTCTATCCCACTCTCAGGTTATCAAACGACTTGCAAATGGTAACAAAATTCACTAAATGCATGTTGGGATCATCACCCGGGAGTCCACCAAATAACCCCTTAAGGTGGAGGAGTTGAATCATCGTGCTTGTAATATGGAACTTAGCTCCGGGTAACAAAGGTGGAGGAATAATATCTTCAATTGCACCTGCTCCATCCATTCCATCTTCATCATTATTAAGATCATACTGCACAGGTTGGAGATCCTGCCTCGGTCTTAATCGATGATTTCTTTTTACATTTCTGTCAACCAGTGCCACTGTATCTTTTGCATACCTAAGATTTCTTGGACCTAACAGATCATCATCTCCCATTTCCTCTTCGTTCGGATTTGGTACCCGACATAGTTTATCTAAATTCTGTTGATTTAGCTGAGCCCTAGCCTAGGCGACTAGTCTTCCTATTTCTTGTGGGTCTACCATTCTACCAATCAACTGAGGTTCCGGATGTACTGGTAATAATGGTTCACCTGAACTCTGTGTACTTGGCATATACACTAACTACCATGCAGAGAACAAAAACAAAAAATAAAATTAAAAACAAGAAACTTACTACGGGTCAATTATCACAGATATACTATGTTTACAACCGTATTCCCCAGCAACGGCGCTAAAATTTGATACACCCAAATTACACCTCTCTTACGAGATAGTAAGCGGTTGTTGTCAAATATATAACCCAACTAGGTCGGGGTCGAATCCCATAGGGAATAAGATGTCAATCAAGTCTATTTGTGATTAAAATTTTAAATAGATAATGGTTTTCTTTAATTTGGGGTTTTATCAGTCAAACGATGATTAAAGTTTCGACTTGCTTCAAAATTCAAAGGTAAAATTTCAATGGTTCAAATCAATGATAGAGAGAAACTAGGGTTGTGATCACTATGATTATTAACCCCTCATTGAATAACAGTTGTAGTACTGGATTCTCGTGACTTATGGGAAACTCCAAATTATTAGTACTGACAGTCCATCTAAGTGTTTCTCAACCTACCTATATATTGTGCTCCCTAATTCTCTCGAACTTAGGAAAACCTTCTAATCACTCTGATTTTATCTCGAGTTGATTAATTGTGTTACAACATTAATCATTAGATAGAAAATTAACCTTCCCAAATCCTTGTTGATGATTCACTGCCTTTAGTTTATTTCTCAGTTCGAGCAAGCAAACATAAGGCTAGATTTATTATTTGCAACCATAGAAAACAATCATTACAAAGTAATTATCAATATGTTCCCATAATCACTCAAACCCTAACCAACTATTAAATCCATGTAGGAATAATAATAGATCGTACAACCCTAGTTATAGGTTTTAGTTCCACATGAGAAAGAAAGACGTAACAACAATTTTATTCCTCATTTAGAGAAATTAAACTTACAAAAGATGAAGTCTGAAGTTGATTCTCTTCCAAGTTCAAGAAAAAGTTTCCAAAACCGAATCACCGAGTTGAAAATTGAATTCTTAGTTAAGAGGCATAAAAAGAGGTGACTTCGCCTTTGGAATATGTTCCAGCTCCCGAATGAAACCCTAAAAGATGCTATTTATATCTGTAACTTAAAGGATATTTGAAACTAAAAATTTAGAGTTTTGCTCCTTTAGTTGACGACATTTGTGACGACCTATCACAAATCTGACAGCATATGTGACGACATGTGTGATGACTTATCAGGAGTCTGACGACTTATCAGAAAATATCGTCAACTCCTCTTCAAATTCTATGTTTGCTGCCTTCGGCTAACAAAAAGTCCTGACGGCTTATCAAAAAGTTGACGACTTGTTAGAAAAAGTCATCAATAATGCTTCACCTTTCTTGTTCTCTTCCTATGCATGACGACATATTCTGATAGCTTATCACAGATCTGATAACTTATTAGGCCAAGTCGTCAGATGAAATCTTCAGAACTTAATTTCTTGCATCTTTCACCATAAATCATCCTTCTCAATGTAGCTTTTCTATATGTTCATGCAACTTGACTTTCCTACAAAATCACATGAATACCATAAAAAACAATGATAGTTACTTAAGAACTTACAATTATTTCAAGTTTAAAGTCTTAAATGTGCTAACAGAATGCCAGCACATGAAAAACCAATCCCAAACCAACCTTCCCATTAGAAAGACACTATGAGGGTCGTCAGAAAGGACCCCAAGATATTTATGCATTATAAAATCTAAATACAAATAAAGACCTTCTGAGTTAAAATCTTTAATCTAGACCAATTTATAAAGACACCACTTTGGAGACCAATCTCCGAGTTCTAAGATATGATAAGACCTTTCCCGTTAATAGCTAGGGAATGAAACCACCCTTTCATTCTATAACCGACTCACCAGGGATCCTAAAGACAACCTTTTTATAGGTCTAACAATCTAATGATGAGTAGCACAAGTCCAACCAAATCCATCCCCCAAATGACAATAGAATCTACCATATCTGAGTCAAACAAATACAACAGGACCCCTTTATCACCAACAAATACCACACAAACCCTACAAACTTCTTTGGCAATCACATAGTAACCTACCAAGGTAGAAGAAGAAAATTAAAAGAATCATGAAATAACCTTGGGATCAAAACCAAGGTACACAACCACAAATGAGTTCACAAAAGAGAGGGGACCACAGACCAAGTGACCCACACACACCACAAAGAAAGGAGTTTTCAACATATCGATGTTGGCACCAAAAAATGCCTCTGACGTTAGAGAAATAGTAAGAACATTTAGACAATCCTGACCAGTGCCACAACCAAAAGTAGGAACAAATACCCAATTTTCCCAAGAAGCAACCCTTATTGTGACACTCCTGTTGCGTGTAACCTAATTGACCACAACTAAAACACCAATTCCTTCCTTCCTTGAAACAGCCATGGTTTAATTGACCATAAAATCTATAAAGAGGATAGGATGATGCTTATTGGGCCTCATTGGCCGGAGACTGGCACCGTGTACCCTAGAAGAATATACAAATATGAAAACACCTACCTCCCAATGAATACGGGTAGGTAACATAAGACATAGAATAGGAGTTAGGGCTCACCCAACTCTTTCTTTTGGATGATTTACCACTATACTATTGGCCTCCTCGTTTTTCTGAAGATCAATACAACTTACCTTGCAAAATTACCAATCTTATATAATTCTTCCCTATACCAATAGGACTGGACAAGCATGATAGATTTGTCACTACTTGGGTTAATAGATTGATAAAATGTCGAAACTCAGCATTCGTAACCTCTCCTTGAGGTAACCGAATATGAGTACCACCTTCTGAGATATGGTTTATAGAGACCGGTAGGAATCTATATGGAAAACCAAAAGTTGCGACCCTTGGCTGGGTCTGTGCCCTATGAGTTAGACTAGATCCATCCACGTTATCGTCGAGTGGGACGAGAGAGTTTTCATGAACTTTAGATCATTAAGAAGACATGTTCCTAAGAGTGAACCAAGGAAGATTAAGAGAAGATTTAAAGACCTTGGACACCATAGCCCAAAAGTAGAATAACCAAGAAAGTGGAAAATTCCTAGATATCTTGTAGCCTCCTGATTATACGTGTGGTGCACGACACACCCATAAGAAAGTTTTTACTTGACATATCCTTATGGAAACCCCATGACACTGAAACATAAGGCTCTAATACAAACTTGACATGACCTGAACTAGGGCCTTATAGTAATGGGCATACCAAGTCTACCCAATATCGGGGACCACCCGTTACCCAACCCAATCACCAAATGCATACCTTGTGTTGGCTAGATTTTGAGAATATAACAAGATAGCATATTTATTTAATGTTGTGACTTTTGGATAAGACTATAACCGAGACCAACCCAAACAAGTACAACCACCCAAAAACCAACCATAACACTAGTAAAACCGTAAACCATAACCAAAGTATAATAATCCAACGTATGTATATATATGACATAAGTAATCCATACCATACCCAAGTCCATAATTGTCAATACAAAACCTCTAGACTAACTAAAGAGTACCTCATCGGGACATGCCCCCGACCATAGCCAAAAACAAAAGTGTATGAAAGACAAAAGTACATAAAGTAAACCATAACATAAAATAGAGGCCTTCTAAACTTTAGAAGCTCACCAGTTCGATCCAATAGATGAACCCAAATTTGATCACAAAGTAGGATGAGTAGAATTATCGATTCCTGCATCATATGGGGATACAGTCGTTTGAAGACGAGTTAGCAGGTGAACACAAGTATGCACTCAGGATAAGGATAAAATAACGACAAATAGTAAAAAACCAAGTAAAACCAACCATATGCATACAAACCATACATATATATATAACTACTCTAGGAAAGCTAACTGGGTTTAGCATGCCAATAAAACCTTTATGTAGGTTGTGTAGTTTTATCGTTCTTAACCACCCAAGGGCTATATGGCCTTACCTCCCCTTGCTGAAAGGGCCCCGATACGTATGGCTGCACGACCAGGGAAAAGACCCGGGGATGACTAGTACATCCCCAAAAATATAAAGTATGACACCATGCACACAGTCACCAAGGACCAAACTTCACATCAACAAATATGAGTTTCCAGTTTTGTTCCCCCCTTCCGAGACCTCTACCTTCCGCGACTTTGATAAATACCACATCATTATTGCCCAATAAATAAACCATTACCAACCAACCAAACCATTATACATTTATTAACCAAGGCCATTAGTAGTGGTATCGTCATACCGACTATAACTTGCTAGTATTGTCCAAAGCCAACCATTTATAGATTAAGTGATTCCTATGTACCCTTCAATTCACCATATTAAACCACTTAGGGGATTCCCATGTACCCCACAAGTATGATCATTTAAACCATAACCATTATTCAAACCATTTCCATTCCCTTGGGGGATCCCCGTGTACCCCACAAGGTTTTCATTTAAACCAACCATAACTATTCCAAATATGCACACCATTTAAACCATTTTAGACCATTCCAAACATTTAAAGCATTTATTTTATTCAAACTATTTAAACCATGTAAAACCATCCATATTCGTTTAGAGTTCCTTTACCAACCAAACGATGCAAGAGTTCCAATGAAATTCAAACAATAGAGCAAAAACATTCTTTAAGGTATTTTATCAAACATGTTGAGAGAATACCTTCACCAAGACCAAAACCAAAGCATAAACCATTATAATTAGGGTTACCCATGACCCATTTATTAAACCATAACCAACAACCACCCACATGTACAAACCATTACGAAAAATATGTAACAACATAGTTTAAACCAATACCAAACAATATGCATCAAGACCCTCAACATATATTTCGAAAACCACTATTCCTGATTCATAAATCAATGTTTAAAACACAATACATATGCATTTAGTTGGAACTAGAAATGAGGGAAGGAGTACATGCCATATACATGAAGATTCACGGAAGAAATCTTGACCTATGATCCCTTTGAAGAACACATAAAGAAACCCTAGCCTCCAATCTTCAAGAGTGAGTTTGAGAGAGTATTTGAAGTGTTTTAGTCCTTTAACAGGTGTTATGGAATGCAAACAAGGGTTATATAACGTGAGGACATAAGGGTTTTGAAGTAGGGAATGTCGGGACTACCCTTGAATTTAAATTAAAACAAGCCATAATGTAAGGTATGACTCACCTATGTCATCCGTACCCTATGGTACTAGTGGTGCCCCAATTCATACCCAAGACCTTGTGTAATACCCTGATAATTTCTTAAGCCTAAATTCACCTTTTGAGTAAATATGTATTACTTCCAAAGTTATTCGTGTTTATATCATGTTGTATTTACCTAAATTCTACTTTCTATCATGTAGAGAATATGATAATCTTTCCATCAACATAAGATTCACACGAATCGGACACCAGGTGAAGGAGTTAGAGTCATTTCGTAATACCCGGAGACTCTAACCAATAGTGCAATCATGAATCAAGATCATGAGAAATAAATTATAGTTCTTTGATTTTTTTATAATCAAGGGTGATGTGTATGAAGGCCTTCAATATGTCCTAGCGATTAGGTGAATCAAAACATTCCTAACCGATTGAATTCTTGGGAAGGATTTTTCCATATCCAACTTAAAATGATCCTATATATATTTATACTACGAATCATTGATCCCATGACCTACCAAAAGATAGATAATTGAATTATATTTCCAAATATACTAATTTCATCAAAATCTGATATCGGACCAAAGAGTTATGGTTATTTTACTCCAGCATGTCAACCTGGAAACTCCGTGATGACCTTTTGTGACGACTTGTCACAAGCCTGACGGATCATCACAAAATGTCATCACCTTAAGGCAGAAAGTCACAAAATCCAACCTTTTGTGATGACATTTTGTGACTGCTTGTCACAAGTTTTATGGCTTGTCACAAAATGTCATCAACCTTAAGCCGAAAATCATAAAATCCACCCTTTTTGTAACGACAATTCATGATGGCCTATCACGGGCCTGACGGCTTGTTACGGATGTCGTCAGTTATTTTTTTTAGTAATTAAAGGACGTTTTTGCAAGGGCATTTTGGTCATTTCCGCCTATTTTGGTCCTATATATATATATCCAAGTAGAGAAGAGAAGTTCATTTTCTCTTATTTCTCTTCCAAGAAAGATCTAGAACTAGGGTTTCTTCCAAAATCCTAAATCAAATCTTCTACAAGAAAATTCAAGAATCTTCCAAATATTTCACCAAGTTATTCAAGAATCAAGTTCTCTAAGTCAAAGGCATCAAGAACTTAGCTCAAATGTGTGAAGAAGAGTTTCCAATCAAGCTTGCTCATCTTAAAATCATAATCCAAGGTATGTGGGGTTTGAGAAAGAACACTTCTTTCATTCTTGTGCCTAAATATTTAATTTATACTATTGAAATTCATGATTTTGTGAAGTGGGTTTACACCGAAATTACTTTATTAATGATTTCTGATATTTGAGCTATTCAAGATTGATACACATGGCTATTTCATCATTTTATTTCTTAAATTGAGAACTTATGCCATGAGTTGAATATTGTTATTATGAGTTGATGATTTCTGAATGATTTGAGTTAAGAGTCATGATTTAAGCATTTCTATAAGAAGTTTGATTATTGAATATATATATTGATATTTGAGATTGAGAGTCAAGAATGAGTTCTATGATGTTTTCTTGAAGTTTTTGATACATTTTGATATTGAGAAAGATTGATTTGATTTTAGTCGAGTTAGGAATACACAAATTGATTATGATTTGATAAATGAGAAAGAGATTTGATTTGGTCTTCATAATAGACCCTTGTGATGTTTGTGGTGGATTTCCTAACGCGTTCTGAGCTTATGTATAGGAGTAGTATTTAGCACCGAGCGGGAAATGTGGTATTTACCCCAAAACTATGTGCCACCGTAGGATTGATTTTGATAATTGTGGGCTGGAGGTCGAGTATGAGATTGTGATCACTAAATTTAGGTTGTACTCCCTGGAAAAAGTACGATGCTCCTTACAATGTGGGGTTCTCTCCTAAGTAGGGCAAAACGTTGGACTCTAGGTAGCTCATATGGTTTATGTCGGTTATAAGAACCTCCCAAGTCCATAAGAGTTCAGTTTCATAAGTTACCGAGTCACTCTAAGTCATGAGTTAAAGATTTTGAGTTGAGTATAATGATTTATGAGATATATAATGCTTGCATTACTATTGATGATTTACAAGGAATATATTTCAGTTAATTCAAGCAAAGAAAGTCATTATCATCAGCATGCATGATTTTCATAATCATTTATGATATTATTTATAATGTTGAATTGCGCCCCACATACTCAGTGCATTCCTTAAAGTACTGACCCCCATATATTTCTATGTGCTACAGTGTCTTATGATGTAGGTACAAATTGTAGCGCAGATACCGCATTCAGTCAGTCCGTCGCTCCCAGTCAGCAGGTGATGAGTCCTTTTGATTCGAGGGCTTGAGTTGGTTATATAGTTAGAGAAGTATTGTATTTTCTTATTTTATTCATATTAAGCTTAGATAGTTGGGAGTCATGAACCGGCTTCTAAACTCAGTACCAGTAGAAGCTTCATAGAAAGTAAGTAGAAGTTAATGTATTCAGTTTTAGTTTCGTTTGGTAAAAGTAGAGTTGTAATATTGTAAAGTCCAAGTTTATATTGATCAAGTTCAGAGAAGTTCTATGTTTTTGCTGATTTTATATAGATTTAAGCATTTTACCCAGTTGCTTATGAGTTATGCCAGTAGGAGGGTTAGCTTGGGGTCACTTGTACCCCTAAGCACCGTGTGATGTCTCAGGACCCAATTTTGGGGCGTTACACCTTGACAAGGCCTGACACATTGGTTTCTATATGACTTACCAACCTAACTCGTACCTTAGAGTACGAGTGATACAACCGTACCCACCTATCATATCTTGGACAATTTCACAAGGCCAATCATTCAAGCACTATAGAATTAACTTTACACCCCTCGTATCTTTCTATACGACTCGTACCTTGATGAATTATATCTTGGATAAAACTCAAACCAAACATACTACCTAGTGTACAAGTGAACCGTTATGACAACCCCTAACTCATATCCAAGGGTATGATTGGTACCCTTGAGTCGTACCAAGTCCAAAAATCCAAAATCAAGGAAATTTTGCAAGGGTCAAATTTTTGGGGTGTTATACTTCTCAAATTCACTTCCAAAAACACTAAATGAGTAAGTTCCAACCTAAATATCAT
Source organism: Capsicum pubescens (assembly GCA_030864215.1). NCBI lineage: Eukaryota > Viridiplantae > Streptophyta > Magnoliopsida > Solanales > Solanaceae > Capsicum > Capsicum pubescens. The sequence continues at coordinate 111,922,255 of CM061549.1, read as the reverse complement.
TAGATGTAACAAATCTAGTGTAGAACAATAATTAGGACTCAAAACACAAAAAATATTTTGGGGGGTTTTCACTAAAAGAATTTTGACACTTTTTTTTATTTTTGAGATAACAAACTCAAGATTGTCTTTGTTGAATGAAATTAAGCTTGACTTCGATACCAAATGATTCTGAAAAAAAATATAAAATTGAACCACTAAACTAAGATACGAGAAACAAAAGATAAAGTTAGATAGATCAAAGAAATATGATAGACATAGTGAATGAATGGATAGCAAACTAAGGTTATATCAAACCATTATTACTCTATTTATTACCAATCAAGGCACCTAAATCTTATGTCCACCACAAGGGAATCGATCCCCAAACAACTAATGTTTCTGAATAAAGTTTCAACACAAGTTAATCCAAGCTTGCACGCTCAATCAAAAGAGAGTAATTAGTCATTTATTATCAAAGTTGCCTACAAAATGAAAGAAAACTCCTATTTATAGTCTAGGTTTAATAATTACAAATTATGGTCCTAAAAGTGACCCATTTGATATAATAAAGAATGCATCTCACTTTGACATCTACTTGAGTACTTCAGGCACACTTAGGGCCTACCTCAACAGCATGATGAACTATTTTGAACTGCTCTATAATCTCTATAGAAAGTTGGGCGCACATCCAAAGCAAATGGTGTGCATGTCACCTTTCATGGGATTTGTTTCCCCGTCTTAAACTTCTTTGGCCTCTTGAAAGTCCCTTGAACCTCCTTGAAGGTAATCATCACATAATTGACACCTTTTGGTAGCACCAAGGAGTAATTAAGAAACTCTAGACTCATAAGAATCCTATACAAAGTCCCAGAGGCAATTTGGATTATATCACTAAGGGACGGGTAAGAACTATTTTGCCCAGTAATAGTAACTATCTCCCTAAGATCTTTAATATGTCACATTATACATTGAACTCTTTTCTAAACAATAAAAATTTCACCTCCTTTCCCTTCATACATCTCTTTTATTTCCCCCCATCTCTTTATGATAGTTTACATATGTTAAGGAGGACGTGTTCTCAATCAATAAATGATTAAATTTTTGATCAGTTTTTCTCTTTTACATTACTCCCCACCACATTACATAAACTTTTTCAGCACCAATAGCTACTATTTTGAGGCTTTACTTTAACCTCTTTCTCCTTAAATTTTAAATATATTAACCTCATTAAATTTTTAAATAAAGCACTTAGGATCTTTAGATCAAATAACAGTCGATCAAAGAGGGGTAATATGCTACATATGATGCTACCAAAGAATAGGCTAAGTCTCAGCAGGTTTAATTAAGATAATTCAAAATGGATAGGCAAAAAAGGTATGAACATGGCTATCAAAGAAATGCCTATAACATCTCTTAAATCCATCATTCTTTATTTTTCTTTGCACACACAATGGGTAAGTTCTAGACATCAATATACAACAAGGAATACAACAAAAAAACCTAACTCAAACCTAGCCCATGTTCAACTCAAGTAGGATTATTATAGAATCTAACCAAGTAATAACATGAATTCAGAATAAAGCCAATATCGCACAAGATTCATAAACAAGACCCTAGGTGTCTCAAACATACTCATTCGAATCAACTAAAATCCTTTTTACACTCAAAACCACTCGCATCATATAATAATACATAACAACTAGCAAGAACATCTCCTATTTTCCTAACACAAAAATTTTAAAATTTACTCCTAAAAATAAAGTAGGCATACTGGGTTGAAAGGACGCCACCTCTAAAAGGAACCAAAAAGAAAACCCAAGGAGTGGGTGAGGTGCGTCCCTACCTGACTGACACCAACAAAAAATAAAAAATAAACAAAGGTAAAATATTTTCGTTATTTTTTCCAAATTTACTCAAAAATTAGAAAACAACTAGGAATTAAAATCTATAGCAACACTTCTCCCTAAACCATCAAAAGATTCCCCACCACACACTTTGTCCCCAAAGTATATTCAAAAGAAAGGATAGAAATACTCCTTAAGGCCTCTAGGCCTAGCTAGTAGCATCATTATCATCAAAAGGTTTTGGTGGACCCTAACCCAGTCTTTGCCGTACTCCTTATATTGTGTCTTCGATACTCAGACTTCCCGTCAATTTGTGAATCAACAAAACAACAAAAACAAATGTGAAATAAAAAGAAAATATGAAAATAAAATACCTACCTTAACTTGGGTTGCCTCCCGAGCAGCGGTTGATTTAATGTCATAGCACAACCCACATAACTATATTCAACCATATTCCTTTAACCATTTTATCCTACTTAGAGACCATCTTCTCACTCTTTTTAAACCTCTTGAGTGGTTACTCTCAAGGTTTGTATCTTTCTCAACACTAGCCTTTTCAGCCTCCTTTATAGCTTCTTAATTCTGGACTTAGTTGATATCTTGGGAAACTCAATGAGATAGTTCAAAGAGGCCATTAGTGATTACACTACACTACCCCACACTCATCCATATTCATAAATGTGATTATGAACAAATCCTTATAGTGCGAAGGTGAATTAAGTGGTTGGTATACTTTAAAGACCACATCGTCATCATCTAGTCTTATTTTTAGAGTGCTCTCACTAAGCACAATTAATGTTTCTCCCATCACAAAGAATGGATGTACCGATATGATTGGTACACTGTCATCTGCATCATAATCAAGCTTAATAAAATTAGTAGGAATAATAAACTTACCAAACTTAATGAGAATGTCTTCACTAATTCTTTGGCTGCACTCATGTTTTATCCGCCAGTTGGATAACCATAAAGCATGTGTTATGACCCGAGTCGGGGCCCTGGCTGCAACGGGCATCCCAAACCATGAAGGCCCGAGAAACCCCTTAGCATACTATCATAAGCATAATCCATACATAACAAAAGAGTGGAAGATATAATGAAAATTCAATGGAAATTTATAATACAACTATGTCAACAAAATATGACAATACAATACTCAACTACCGTCTACGAAGCCTCTAATGAGAACTAACTATCAAGACTGGGACAAAGCGCCCTGGTGCACCATACACTGAAAGACTAAACATATAAGTAAAGGCCTTCCAAAAGAATGACGGCTCACCCATTTCTGTCATATCTCAAGTGTTATACTGATGTGATGGATCATAGGATTATACTGCAAAATATGAAATATAGGGGGTCAATACACAAGGTACTAGTACACAGAACAGTCCAAAAATAAAATATATTTTTATACAACATAGGTGAGAGCATTTCATAAAAGCATGTCAGCATAAAATAATTAAAAATACATGGGCATAATCAATTGGATTCAAAACCTTTCTATAAATCTCAACTCAACTCTTTGTCTTACTTCTGAGCTAGATAGTACACCCTACATTTTTACGATCCCACAGGCTATATGGAATCATCCCTTAACTAGGCGGCCAAGCCCCCAATCTAAGTTTTCCGCAAGGATTGGAGTTCCTAAAATCGGTAATACCGCTCATGTGAGCATACCGTAGGAATCCCCCATGTGAGATGTCCTAGTTATCCACCCATGTAGGATAACATATCATGCATCCCGCATCGGAAAAATACTATTTTGGACTACGAGTTATCTGAACTCAAGCCTTCTTTGGGTAACCATCTAATTCTTCTTTAAGCACAATTTTAATTCATTAAAACCATGATTCATTCTTTTAAAACTTTCAATACCTCTTTTGTTAAGGGCATATCATCACCGAGTATCGTAATACCCATACTTGCAAGTCACTCATATCATATCAAATCCACAGCTCTTCTCATCCAGAACATGTAAATGACCACCAAAAGATTTATCAAATCATAAGATAGTTCTTATTATAAAAAACATATGAAGATTGATGTAAATCACTCTCTTAACAAGATTGTAACACGCGGTCATCAATTAATTTATTAAACACATGTATTACTTTTAGTTAAGATACGAAATCCTTTAGCATAAGAAATAACCCTTTTTGAAAACATGCAAATGACAATGCATAAGGATAAAGAGGCATTTAAACTCAAGAATTGCCATCATTCATAAACCAGCCCCAACATTAGTTGTTCATAAATCTTGTTGTCAAAAAAGGCTCTTAAGCCATGCAAAGACCATAATTTCATCATGGGGAAGGGAATTTCACAAATCACATTCATAAATCACTTTTCAAACATAGATCATATATGCATGACATTATGAATAAATCTTATGGAAAAAACCCATGACAATTACATACTTTTCATCGAATTGGGTCCATGATGCATACACTTAAAAAAATTTCTCAAAACTCATTACATATATATACATATATAACTTTAAATCTTGTAAAAATCATAAAACCTATGCCCATGAGATTTAGGATAGCCCCACGTACCTTAAGTTCCTTATCTTGGAAGATGAACCCTATTTTGATGTTTTCTTGAAGAATCTTAATCTTGGAAAGCTTGAATTTTAGATTACTTAAGGAAAAAGAATTGAATTGGTACTTGGGAAAAGGAAGGGTTTTTCTCGAGAGTTTATTGGAGAATAAGGGAAAATAATTCCCTAACCGATGCATCAAGTCATGTTATAAACGTTTGGGTTGAGGAGAAAAAGACCCTATTGCCCTTTTGACACTTTTAAATCTGTAACTTTGTTTTGCATGCCCAGCACGATGTGGTCTTATCACGATGGCTTACTGGTTCAAACAAAATTGGTCATAATATTTTTCTTGGGTATCGGATTAAGTCAAAATTTGCATAGTTGGAAAGATGACTCAATTATCTATAATTTGGTGGGTCTTGAGCTAAAAATTCCACATATATCAAAAGTTATACATGCTTAAAGTAGACCCTTGTAGAATAAAATACCAAACTATGGACGAATCAATGGCTCTTAGCTCAACTTTGCTCTAAGTGATTTCTATGAACATTTTTCACTTAATAAGAATTTCATACACTAGGATAAGGATAATGACACATGCACTCAAATTATGAATCAAGACCTAGATGAAAACAACTTCATCATGACGCGACGTACGTGCCAAAGGAATATCACTACGATGCGGCCCTATCACGGTGACTTTCCAGTTTTGTGATCTAAAGTGACCCAAACATTGTCCAAAAAATTCAAAACTTCCTCTAGACATTCTTCTCACGTTCCTTAACATGAATTAACTCAAAAACTAATGTCTTGGGATCGGGAAGACCAAAATGAAAAACCTCAAACTTTAGGGGTCTTGAAGATGACTAGGCCCCCAACACTTAGTGAAAATTTTAAGCCTTAAACCCCTTAAGCATGCAACAAAAATATGAATTAAGCTAAGAATAGTATGGAGTATTACATTTAGTGTTCATAAACTTAGAAAAGATGGTTTAAATTTAGCCTAAAAGTGCGGGGTGTTACGTTATCTCCCCATTGGGATCATTCATCCCCGAATGATGGGTAGGAACTTGTTGAAGCTCTAAAAGTATTGAATAAAGAATGTAACCTCGTACTAAACATTTCTCCTCAACCAAATATGCAAATCCATCAGAAGAGGTTCATGAAAACCTGTAATACCCCGCATGTTTCTAAGCTAGGAGATGAACCATTTTTCCTACATATGAAATCTCCTATCCTGTGATTCATACTTGAGTACATGACTTACAATGAGTATCCTAGAGATATGATAGCTTATGATGCATTAAGAATGTTCATATGAGTCACTTAAGGTAATACAAGCTAAGAGTTTTTGAATCCATCAAGTTCATATGCGGTGCCTATGTAGATATAGGCGATATCATATGCGGTGCCTATGTAAATTTAGGCGATATCATATAAGGCGCCTATGTAAATATATGCGATATCAAATGTGGTGCATATCTTAGCATTTCAAGTGAATTAAACACTCCATTTTGAGTTATTTTGAGGGTAATTAAGTCTTTTAATAGTCCTTACACGTCCCTAAACTTAACCCTACGAAATATATAGCTCCTAATTACATTACAACCTTACTAACATTTTAAGTTCATCATCCAAGAGCACTAAAAGGAGAAAAATAACTAGGGTTGCATAATTAAACTTGAAGATCCAATTTCAAGGAAATTCCTCTGTCAATTATCAAGAATCTTCCTTCTAAGGTATGCGTGAGTTGATTCATGGACTTCTTTCATCTATGAAGCTCAAGAACCATCTTCTAAATTATGTATTATGATGTTTATGTTATTGGTGGTTGATGTTCATGTGGTTGGAGTTTGATGATGCCTAAGATAGGATCTTTGTATGTTTTGTGTGAGGATATGGTGGTATTTAATGTATAAATATGTGAAAATGGTGGTTGAATATTTGTAATCTTGATGAGTCCACCTATGCCTAAGATGTGCATGTAAGGTGTTTGTAAAAATACCTAAGGGAATAGAAATCATGCTTTTATGACATAATAATTCCTAAATGACTATTCAATGTTATAACTTTATGTTCAACATGATCCCCATGCTATTGTCTTGAATTAAAGATGTTGTATGATATGCTTATGATATTGTTGTGATATGGAATGACCATGTTATTGAAGCCATGCAAGTATATACATGTTATGTGCATTCCCGATCATGTGATAGTTTGTTGAGAATCATTCTTATTATGAAATCCTTACTTATGATATTGTGAATTGTCGACTCTACTCTTATGATCAAGTTAGTGATGTGTGTCAGTTTTCTTCCATCGAATCCTGGGGGTACTTATACCCGAAAACTGTAGTTGTGTGCCTAGAGCTAGTGTCATGTTTCAAGACATCCTCAGTCAAGCTATGCTCCATAGATTTCAGTTAGTCACGTGACTCAGAAAAACTCAGAAATCTCAGTAGTTCAGTAGTCCCAGTAGTTTCAGTACTCTCAGTCAGACCTCAGATCTCAAGTAGATTTTTCGTTAGTCAACGAAACTCAGTAAATTCAGCTTAGTTCAGCTAAGAAAATATTATTAGCTAAGTTAATCAATTTATAAATTAGCTCAGTTCAGTTAGTCAGTTCAGCACAATTAATCTTATTAAAGTCTTTTAGTGTGGAGTAGGGACTAGCACCGAGCGAGTGCAAGGATGGAGGTTTTTCCCATTATAAAGGCAGAGCCATTAGTAGTAATTCCTGTACTGGATAGCCAGCATATGATAGGATTCACCCATCATATTAAGGCTATACTTGAATATTATATTGTTTTAGGTTTGATTTCCTGTTCAGGGTCACCCGTCAGAAAGGCTTGACCATAGTAGAGGTCTCTACCCGTGGCACGGTATTGACACCCTTCCAATCAGGGCAAAGATTGGACCCCACCAGTATAGTATCGGGTCATTTCGGTTAGGTTACTACCTCCCATACTCACAGTTACAGTTACAATTTTAGTATCAGTCTTCAGAGTAGAAATCAGGAATCAGGACTGTCAGATACAGTCATCGATCTCAATAAGTAACTCAGATAGTTCCATTGATTCCTGGACCATCCCGTCAGATAGGCTTGGTCCCATATTCAGATGCTTATTATTAGATCTAGAGTTCACCCAGCAGACAGGATTGATCTGAATCTCAGATTCAGTAGAGTATTCTCATTATCAGTTTCAGAGATCACTCGTTAGCTAGGACTGATCTCAAACTTAGATGTTCAAAAATAGTTTGGAACTCAAATAGTTTTCCCCAGAATTAGGACTGTTAGATACAGTCATCCATGTTATCAGTCATTTCGTATCTCAGTATCACGAAACTCATATTGTTAGAGTTAAAACTCAAGTAGTCAGTATCTCTATGAGTTCGGTAGAAGTTACGTATGTATGTATGTATGTTTTTATTCTCACGTTCATATTAGTCAGCATGTTCATGAATATAAACCCCATGCATTTAGCCTACCCCCACGTATACTCAGTACTTTAGTTGTACTGAAGCATTTGCTCTATGGTGATTTCTTTTTATGTTACACCATAGGTTCTGAGGTGCAGATTCCAGATCAGTAGTAGCAGTTCAGTAAGAAGTGAGTCCTCATCTTTCAAGGACATGATCGTTATATTTATTATTCCAGTATTTCAGTTTATTTTCAGTTAGGGAGTTAGTTGGAGACATGTTTCTTCAATTCCTTATTCAGACAGTTTAGAGTATTTCAAACGATTATAGAATTTTCAGATTTAGACTTTAGTATTTTCCTTTTTGTTTTGGTACTGTGATACCACCTTATTTCAGATATTTTATTATTCAACATTGAACCTTACACCCTTTTTTTTCATGTTTCCATATTTTATATATATATTATGCAGTTACAGGTACATATATCAGTCATGGGTTAGCTTGTGGTCCTTCGGGGTAATGAGCACCGTGTAGTATTCCAGTTCAGAAAATCGGGGCGTTACAAACTTTGTATCAGAGCCTAAGGTTCAATAGAGTCCTAGGAAGTATGAAGACGCATCTATTAGTGTCTTGTGCATGGGTGTGTTGTGCGTTACATTTATGTACAGGAGGCTATAAGATGTTTTTGGAACAGTTTCCCTACTTTTAGTACTCATATCGTGCCAGTGAGCTAAAGCTCAAGTTGAACTCTCAGTTTATACCTTGTTCCTCTTCTGTTTGCATAACATGCCTCCTAAGAAGAGAACAGGGAATCAATCAGCCTCAAAGCCCACAGATCCTTTGAATGAGAATATGTCATATGCAAAATTTTGGGCGGCTTTTCAGGTGCTAGCCCAGGCTGTGACCACTAGTGTTCAGGGCAACCGACAGACTATAGCCCCACCCCAGCAAGATTAGGATTCAGCTACATCCAGGATCAGATATTTTATGAGAATAAACCCTCCAAAATTCTTTCGGTCAGTAACAGGTGAGGACCCACAACTGTATCTAGAATAGGTAAATAAGATCACCCAAATCATGCATGTTTCAGGGGAGGATAGTGTGGAATTAGTGTCCTATAGGCTGAAAGATATTTCTCATGATTGGGTAGTTTTGTGGAAGAAGAGTCGAGGGGAAGATGCAACTCCCATGACTTGGCAAATATTTCAGGATGCCTTCTTAGATAAGTTTTTCCCGTTAGAGATGAGAGAAGCTAAGGTACAAGAGTTTATGAACCACAAACAAGGCTCCATGACAGTGAAGGAGTATTGTTTTAAGTTCAACCAGTTAGCTAAGTATGTTTCTGACTTGATAGCTGACCCCAGAGCAAGTATGAGTAAGTTTGTGACTAGTGTGTCCGGGTTAGTATTGAAAGAGTGTAGAACAGCTATGCTCAATAGGGACATGGACCTTTCTAGGTTAATAATGCATGCTTAGCAGATAGAGGCAGATAAGTCTAAGGATAGGGAAAGATATAATAAGAGATTCAGAACAGATAGTTACAACTTTTCTCTGGATGGGTCACAGGGTGGTAATCGTTCTCACCATAGTCATAAAAATTCAGCCCATGTTCCATCTTCAACTAGTGTGCCCACACCTAACTTTGGAGATGTTAGTCATGGTAGGGCGCCAGGCTCCAAATCCCAGAGTAGTGTTAGAAGTGAGAGTACTTATCCGCTTTGTGGAGAGTGTGGCAAGAATCATCTAGGTGCATGCAGAGCTAATAGTCAGGTATGTTTTGGGTACGGTAAGCCAGGACACAGAATGCGGGAGTGAGATTCGCGTGAGCAGGCCGCAAATCCCAGCACCAATAGTGGTCAACGTCAGAATCGACTCTATTCACTCCAGACTCACCATGATCCAGAAAGTTTCCCCAACCTAGATTCGGGTATGTTACAAGTTTTTCATGATCATTGTATGCATTGTTAGATATCTTGCGCTCGTTTGATCTTATGTTTCCACATGAGTTAGTCAGTAACATTAGTAGGTCTAGTTCAGTTCATGCATTAGTCTCAGCTCTCCAATGTTTAGTTATAATCTAGTTTGTAGATGCCCTGTGCATCACCCCAGTATCTCAGCAAGGTAAATATTTCTAGAGGGGCATAGTGTCCCAAGGAGGAGATACCCCACCTTTTCTTGATGATTTCATGTTCCCGTTATAAATTAGTTATCAAGTGCCATGGCATAATCAGTCAAGCTTTCAAGAGTCAGATCAGTCATTTATTCAGGCATTAGATATACGTGTTCAGTAGAGAAAGTACTATTTAACAGTATCTTCACCCATACATTTACATATCATGTTGGTTATGTAATCATGCATCAGATATGCATAGATTTAGCCTTTCAGTTATGCATCGGATATGCATTCTTATTTTGAGAAAACTCACTTTATTAGAATTCTCAGTCTTATATTCATGAATCAACTTCCCATGCATCAGATATGCATGTTCAGTATGTTGTGCTCAGCTTTCAGTTATGTCAGTCATAAACCCATGTTTCAGTAGTGTATGTCTTGTAAGTACTTCATCTTATCATATCTCCCGCCACAGTTAATTTCCATTAGAGGACGAATGTTCCCAAGGGGGAGATATTGTAATACCCCGCATGCTTCTAAGCTAGGAGATGAACCATTTTTCCTACATATGAAATCTACTATACTGTGATTCATACTTGAGTACATGACTTACAATTAGTATCCTAGCAATAAGATAGCTTATGATGCATTAAGCATGTTCATATGAGTCACTTAAGGTAATACAAGCTAAGAGTTTTTGAATCCATCAAGTTTTTGTGTTTGATTTCATAAGCATCATATTTGAACGAGTATAAATCGATGTAAATGTGGTATTTCTGCATATTTGTACCCACCAAATTATAGAGAATCGAATTATCTTTCCAACGATACCAATTTCATCAAAATCCGGCACCCGAGTTAGGAGTTATGGCTTTGCGAAGTAGAGTGCGTCGCCTAACCAATCGCATTTGGCCACTGGAAAGCATATACAATAGCATATGTGGTGCCTATGTAAATATAGGCGATAGAATATGCGGTGCCTATGTAGATATAGGCAATATCATATGCGGCGCCTATGTAAATTTAGGCGATATCATATGCGGCGCCTATGTAAATATATGTGTTATCATATGCGGCGTATATCTTATCGTTTCAAGTGAATTAAACACTCCATTTTGAGTTATTTTGAGGGTAATTAAGTAATTTAACAATCCTTACACGTCCCTAAACTTAACCCTACGAAATATATAGCTCCTAATTATCTTACAACCTTACTAACATTTTAAGTTCATCATCCAAGAGCACTAAAATTGATAAATAACTACGGTTGCATAATTAAACTTAAAGATCCAATTTCAAGGAAATTCCTTCGTCAATCATCAAGAATCTTTCTTCTAAGGTATGCGTGAGTTGATTCATGGACTCCTTTCGTCCATGAAGCTCAAGAACCATCTTCTAAATTATGTATTATGATGTTTATATTGTTGGTGGTTGATGTTCATGTGGTTGGAGTTGGATGATGCCTACGATGGGATCTTTGTATGTTTTATGTGAGGATATGGTGGTATTTAATGTATAAATATGTGAAATTGGTGGTTGAATATTTGTAATCTTGATGAATCCACCTATACCTAAGATGTGCATGTAAGGTGTTTGTGAAAATACCTAAGGGAATACAAATCATGCTTTTATGACATAATAAGTCCTAAATGACTATTCCATATTCTAAGTTTATGTTCAACGTGATCCCCATGCTATTGTCTTGAATTGAAGATGTTGTACGAGATGCTCATGATTTTGTTGTTATAGGGAATGACCATGTTATTGAATCCATGCAAGTATATACATGTTGTGTGCATTCCCGATCATGTGATAGGTTGTTGAGAATTATTTTTATTATGAAATCCTTACTTATGATATTGTGAATTGTGGAATCTACTCTTATGATCAAGTCAGTGATGTGTGTCAGTTTCCTTCCATCGAATCCTGGGTGTACTTGTATCAGAAAACTATAGTTGTGTGCCTAGAGCTAGTGTCATGTTTCAAGACATCCTTAGTCAAGCTATGCTCTATAGATTTCAGTTAGTCACGTGACTTAGAAAAACTGAGAAATCTCAGTAGTTCAGTAATCCCAGTAGTTTCAATACTCTCAGTCAGACAACAGATCTCAAGTAGCTTTTCCGTTAGTCAACGGAACTCAGTGAATTCAGCTTAGTTCAACTAAGAAAATATTATCAGCTCAGCTAATCAGTTTATAAATTATTTCAGTTCGGTTAGTCAGTTCAACGCAGGTAATCTTTTTATAGTCTTTCAATTGGGAGTAGGGACTAGCACCAACCGAGTGCAGGGATGATGGTTTTTCCCTTTATAAAGGCAGAGCCGTTAGCAGCAATCCTTATACTCTAGAACTGCGTATCCAGCACAGGACAGGATTCATCCGTCAGATTAAGGCTATACTTGACTATTATATTGCCTTAGGCTTGATTTCTGTTCAGGGTCACCCATCAGAGAGGCTTGACCATAGTAGAGGTCTCTACACGTGGAACGATATTGACACCCTTCCAATCAGGGAAAAGATTGGACCCCACCAGTATAGTATCGTGTCATGTCGGTTAGGTGACTACCTCCCACAGTCACAGTTACAGTTTCAGTATCAGTCTTTAGAGTAGAAATCAAGAATCAGGACTGTCAGATACAGTCATCGATCTCAGTAAGGAACTCAGATAGTTCCATTGATTCTTGGACCATCCCGTCAGATAGGCTTGGTCCCATATTCAGATGCTTATTATTAGATATAGAGGTCACCCAACAGACAGGCATGTTCTCAATCTCAAATTCAGTCAAGTATTTTCATTATCAATTTCAGAGATCACTCGTTAGCTAGGACTAATCTCAGACTTAGATGTTCAGATACAGTTTGGAACTTAGATCATTTTCCCTAGAATTGGGACTGTTAGATACAGTCATCCATGTTATCAGTCATTCCATATCTTAGTATCATAAAACTCATATTATCAGAGTTCAAACTCAAGTAGTCAGTATCTCCATGAGTTCAGTAGAAGTTATGTATGTAAGTATGTATGTATGTATTCTCACGTTCATATTAGTCAGGATGTTCCTGCATATAAACCCCATGCATTTATCCTACCCCCGCGTATAATCAGTACTTTAGTTGTACTGACACATTTACGCTATGGTGCTTTCTTTTTATGTTACACCATAGGTTCTGAGGTGCAGATTCCAGATCAGCAGTAGCCGTTTAGTAAGAAGTGAGTCCTCATATTTCAAGGACATGATCGTTACATTTATTATTCCAGTATTTTAGTTTATTTTCAGTTAGGGAGTTAGTTGGAGACATGTTCCTTCAACTCCTTATTCAGACAGTTTAGAGGCTTTCAGATAATTATAGAGTTTTCAGATTTAGACTTTAGTATTTTTACTTTTGTTTTGGTACTGTGATACCACCTTATTTCAGATATTTTATTATTCAAGATTGAACCTTACGCCCTCTTTGTTCATGTTTCCGCATTTTATATATATATATTATGCAGTTACAGGTATAGATATCAGTCATGGGTTAGCTTGTGGTCCTTTGGGGTAATGATTCCGGTTCAGAAAATCGGGGCATTACAATACCCCTAGTGAAACGTGTAAGCATGAAAGATAAGGTAATGAAACTTTACATAGTGATGATCTTGCACATGAATTCTAGGAACCATAATCATCAAAACTTAAGGCATAAGTTTATTTTGTGATAATATCTCTGATTTACATCGGTACAATATTGAAATAAGATTTCATAGGAGATAGAAATAGAAAATGTTCTCCACTTTACATGATACAACGAATTCACTTAAACTTAGAGACACTACTCGGCTTTGACCCGACATTAAATAACATTCTTCATCATTTCAAACTTACCACTGATGAATCATGCCACATGTTAAACTAGTCCATCAAATGGGGAAATCAACCCAAGATTTCTCATTTCACCTAACTACGGACCACAACTTCATTCTCTCTATGACACCACTACCACCTCTTATAATATACTACATGTGTTCTCACCTGTATTACTTGTTTACAACTACTAGAGAAAAGACCAATTAAGGGGGTAATGTCACATTATGAGTATAGTCAATCCTAATCTTATAATATATCCCTTTAGATCTTATCAACATATTCCACTTTCTCATGTCATATTTAGTTACCCATACGTACACCCCCACTACCTTCAAGTTCCATATACACTAATGAATCTCTACCCATACTTATTGACTAGTTTAGCCCTATCAGTTTACTACCTATAAATGATTTTTACAACCACTAAACTATCCACTCCGGGCTTCTTCCCTATTTTGAATTAATAATAATATACAAACACTTCCTACACTGACTACCATACACTCAAAAAAAATTCTACAATATTATCCAATCACCAGGAAAGAGAAAATCACTCCTCAGTTAAGGGTTATACAACTAAAACTATTTATTTATGCAAAAGTCACCCTCACTCTGACTTCTAACCTTGTGATTTCATATTACCAAATTTTGGGCCATCTCACTACCTCTAGATCATGACACTTTAAAATATACTACTACTAGGGTGGAAATATTATTCAAATATTTTACTACATCTCATTACCCTTAAGAATGACATCTGCAAAATGAATTTTTAAAGGGGACTGAATACACTTCGTACCTCAGGCTGAAAATCATGATTCATCAGGATAAAGGTATACACTTAAATTAATATGCCTTGAAGCACTAATGGACTCCTCTCAAGTCCTTGTGCTATCTTATAGATTTATGGGTAACTCAATTAGAAAGGACCACATCATTTAGATTCTAAGCCTTTGCACTTGAATAGCCTCGACAATGAGATATATCTAATAATATTTATGGAAAGAATTTGGATAACTTTTGTATGGACGACGCTATAGCACAAACTAGAGTATTAAAGAAGAAGAAGAAACTACTAAATGCCCGCTAACATCCATATTATAAGTACGGTGCACAACAAACCCATAAGCAAGACTTTACTAGACACAGCTTCCTAGATACCCTGGGACTATGAACCGTTCTTTCATACCAAGTTTGTCACGACCCGAGCCAACGGCCTGGCTGTACTAGGCGTCCCGAACCATGAAGGACTGAGAAACCCCTTATCATATTATCATAAGCATAATCCATACAAAATAAAAGTACGGAAGATATAATTAAAATTCAATGGAAATTTATAATACAGCTGTGTCAACAAAATATGACAATACAATACTCAACTACCATCTACGAAGCCTCTAATGAGAACTAACTATCTAGATTGGGACAAAGCCCCTGGATGGACCATATATTGAAAGACTCAACATATAAGTAATGGGCTTCAAAAAGATGGATAGCTCACCCATTTATGTCATATCTCAAGTGTTATATTGATGTGATGGACCATGGGACTATACCGTAGAACCTGAAATTTAGAGGGTTCATACACAAGGTACTGGTTCATAGAAGAATCAAAAAGTAAAATATATTCTTATACAACATAGGTCAGAGCATTTCATAAAAGCATGTCAATATTAAATAATTGAAAATACATGGGCATAATCAATAGGCTTCAAAATATTTCTGTAACTCTCAACTCACTCTTTGTCTTACTTCTGAGCTAGATGACACACCCTATATTTCTGCGATCCCTTGGGCTATATCGAAACTTCCCTTAACTCCGTGACCAAGCCTCTAAACCAAGTTTTCCGCAAAGATTGGGATTCAAAAAATTGGTAATACCCCCCATGTGAGCATACTGTAGGAATACCCCTATGTTAGATATCCTAATTATCCTCCCATGTAGGATAACATATCATACGTTCCACATCGGCAAAACATGATTTCGAGCTATGAGTATCTTAAATCAAGCCTTCTACGGGTAACCATCTAACTCTCTTTAAGCCCAATTTTGATTCTTTAAAACCATGGTTCATGCTTTTCAAACATTCAATACTGCTGTTGTTAAGGGCATATCATCACCGGATATCGTCATACCCAGAATTGCAAGTCATTCATATCATATTAAATCCACAACCCTTCTCATTTAAAACATGTAAATGACCACCAAAAGATCTATCAAATCAGAGGAGAGTCCTTATTATTAAAAGTATATGAAGACTGATGCAAATCACTCTCTTAAAAAGACTTTAACACGTGATGGTCAAGTCATTTATTGAACACATGTATTACTTTTAGTTAAGACACAAAAGCCTTTAGCATATAAAATGCCCCATTTTAAAATGTGCAAGCGACAATGCATAATGGTTAAAGAGGCATTTAAACTCAAGAATTGCAATCATTTATAAACCATCCCCAAAATTAGTTATTCATAAATCTCATGATAAAAAAGGGATCTTAAGTAATGCTCTCAAAACAATTCACAATTCATGTCATACAAAGACTATAATTTCATCATGGGGAAAGGAATTTCAGAAATCACATTCGTAAATGAATTTTTGAACTTAAATCACATATACACGAGATTATAAATAAAACTTATGGAAAAACCCATGAAAATTACATACTATTCATGGAATTGGGTCTATGATGCGTTAACTTAAAACAATTTCTCAAAACTCATTACATATATATACATATATAACTTTAAAACTTGTAAAAATTATAAAACTTATGCCTCTGAGATTTAGGATAGCCCCACATACCATAAGTTCCTTATCTTAGAGGGTGAACCCTAATTTTGATGCTTTCTTAAAGAATCTTGATCTTGGAAAGCTTGAATTCTAGATTACCTAGTGAAAAAGAATTGAATTTGTTCTTGGGAAAGGGGAGGATTTTTCTAGAGAGTTTATTGGAGAAGAAGGATAAATAATGCCCTAACTAATGCCCCAAGTCATGTTATGAACGATTCAATTGAGGGGGAAAAGACCCAATTGTCATTCTGACACTTTTAAATCTATAACTGTGTTTTACATGCCCACCGCGATGCATAATTTTCGTGCTGGCTTACTGGTACAGACAAAAAATGGTCATAACTTTTCCCTCGGGTATCCGATTAAGGAAAAATTTGTATCGTTGGAAATCTTACTCAATTATCTACAATTTGGTGGGTCTTGAACTAAAAAATTCCTAATATATCAAAAGTTATACACGTTTGAAGTTGACCCTTGTAGAATTAAATATCAAACTTTGGACAAATCAAAGTCTCTTAGCTCAACTTTGCTCTAAGTAATATCAATTAATATTTTTCAGCTAATAAAAACTTCACACACTGGGATAAAGATCATGACACATGCATTGAAATTATAAATCAAGAACTGGATAAAAACACCTTCACCATGATTCGATGTACATGTCAAAGGGAATGTCACCGTGATGCGACCATAGCGCGATGACTTGCTGGATTTGTGATCCAAACGTGACCCAAAACTTGTATGAAAAATCCAAAACTTCCCTGAGACATTCTTATCACATCCCCAAACATGAATTAACTCAAAAACTAACATCTCGGGGTCGGGGAGACCAAAATAAAAATCCACAAAGTTCAGGGGTTTTGAAGATGACAAAGCCCCCAACATTTTATGAAAATTTCAAGTATTAAGCCCCTTAAGCATGCAACTAAAAGATGAATTAAGCTAAGAATAGTATAGGGTATTAATGTTTGGGTTTATAAAGTTATGAAAGATGGTTTAACTTTAGCCTGAAAGTGAGGGGTGTTACATTATCCCCCCTTTGGATCATTCATCCTCGAATAAAGGGTAAGAACTTGTTAAAGCTCTAAAAGTATTGAATAAAGAATATAACCTCGCACTGAATATTTTTTCTCAACCAAATCTGCAAAGGCATCAAAAGAGCTTCATGATAACCCATAGTGAAACGCATAATCATGAAGCATGAAGAAATGAAACTTTACATAGGGATGATCTTGCACATGATTTCTATGAATAATAATCATCACAACCTAAAGCATAAGTTTATTTGGTGATAATAAATCTGATTAACATTGGTACAATCATGAAATAAGATTTTGTAGGAGATATAAATAAAAATATTCTCTACTTTACATGATACAATGAATTGACTTAAACTTTGAGACACCACTCGACTATGCCCCAATATTAAATACCATACTTCATCATTTCAAACTTACAATTCTCTCATCACACATCTAACCACAAAATTTTGAGTCCCACTACATGTCACTTTTATGTTGAAGCCTAAGTCAGAGGAAAGAGGTTCTAGCTTAAGCTATGGGACCTTATGATCTACATCCTTTTAGGAGTATTACTTCACCTTATCACTACCTTCAAGCACCCTTGAGTTTTTTTCTTTTTTCTTTTTAACTTAGGGAGTACTAACCATATCGCATATGAGCTATGTTTTTATCAATCACAACATTTAAGCCTATCATTACTATACCCACTTCATGGATCTCCCTACTATGACCAACAAATTTAATCACTCTAAAAATGATTTTTGCCACATATCTCCTTCCTAACTATTTCACATAATGAAAGATCATTTTCTTCTTTCCCCATTCATCTATAACCTTAGCTAAAGAAATCACATCAAAATTTTTACATCCCAGACCATCTACTCCCCCTTCCTATGTCAATACTACTCTTTCATAATTATTGAGGGACCTCAGGAGAGTATAAAGATCATCATAAGTTTTCTCCAAATCTTAACCACCTGTAACTGAATCTAACAAAGTCTTTATGTTATGGTCAAGATCTTCAACAAAAGAATAAGCTAATACCTCATTGGCCTGTTGGTGATATGAGCAGTCCCTTAGAAGTGATTTGAGCCTCTCCCAAGTATGATATAAGTTCTCATTTTGATTTTACTATAATCTCAAAATTTTGCTGCATGTTGTCTTGCTAGACAGGAAGAATTGGATGAGGAACTTCCTTTCTAGATAATCCAATGTAGTGATGTAGTTGGAACTTTCTACATTCAACTATTCTATTATTTCCTCTAAAAGTGAGAAGGGGAAGATAATGAGCATCACATAGTTAGTGGAGACTCTAGGGAATAAAGGTGTCACTAATTTCCAATAAATTTTGCAAATGGACTTGTGGATCCTCATGTGACAAGCCAATGAATTGCCCACTATTCTGTATTAATTGGACCATATTCATTTTGAGCTCAAATATACCTCCAGTCTCCAGTCTACAAATGATGAAGGTAAAATTGGTTGTGAGTGGGATTACCACTTTGTGAACTGTATTGTAGCCTAGTTGATCTTTAGTCATATGTGTAGGAATATCTTCTTCTTGATGAATTTGAGGTATCCAATAGAGTATTATTGTTTCTATCCTCAACTGATGTAAGTGTCACTTAGGTTCAGGATATGGGTCAACCAAATTCCATTTCCTTGCTAGCTTACTTAAGTTTCAAACATGTCCCTGCAAATTGAGAAGCTAAGATCAATTTTTTAGCACTTATGAAATCAAATAGAAAAACTAAAAATTTGATAATTGTCAATTTTAAGTCCCTGGCAACAACGCCAAAAACATGTTGCATCCTAGTTCACTCGAAAGTGTACGTGGTTACCCAAGTAGTAAAGTGACCTGTAAAAGCCAAAAATCAATCCCACAGGAACTTTTGCTCGGCAACAGTGTAATTCTATTATTACTACTAATATTAAACAAGTTCAAGAGTAACCAATAATGTTTGATATTTGAAAACTTAAAGTATTCATAAACAATGTGATATTATAAAGTATTGGATACAATATTAAGGAATAATCTAGGGTTAAAGAACTATAAAAAAATCCTACTTAGCTATATAATTTCCTTAGTTTAGTTAATTATCTTTGTTGTTGATTCACGAGGTTGATAATATCATTATGGTCTTCTGAGTCTCTAATTATCTATCTAACTTATCCTCACAACTACATCATTAAGTGTGGATACGAGTAATAAGTTAAATGCATTTATATTTCATCCCGTATATGAACCAAATAGAGCGAATTGGGTATATTCCTATCCTAAATTCAAATCATAACTTCAATCCCTTGAACATTTAAGATCCCACAGCATACATACCATGTTCTAATATAATATTCCTCCTTACAGACTCATAATAGAAATATAGATTAATCGTAAGGGTTGTGAATCCGTAAAATAGTAATAAAATGATACATGAACAACCAATCATGATAGTTTACATAAATCAACTCAAATATAATTTTAGGTATTCATGTTCTTGGCCTCAACCCTAGATGAGGGTGTTTAATCATTTATGGATTTACAACATCGCAATGATGAAATTCATGTATAAAAACCAAAAGTAAACTAAAATAAAGATTAATAACCCTAAAAGAAGCATCCTCAAGTGTATTTCCCACCCCAAAAGTAATCCAAGGTGTGTACAATAAAATAAAAGTGTCCTATTTATTGTATGAATCCAAGAGCCCATTTCTAAACAAAGGGTGGGTCACGCCCATGTCTTGGCGCATTAAGGGAGTGCCACACCTTTATCGTGGATTCTCATAATTTTGTGACATATTTTTTTTATTTCTAAGGAAGTGGAATGACCTTAGCTCAGAGATTCAAGGGAGTGGCCCGCCTATGGCCTTAGAAATTCCAGATTTTACCTTCTTGAACTCTTGCTTTTTCCCTTGAATTACTTACTTCTTAGGTGCCTTTCCTCTTCAAATTCAACTTTTTAGATTCCCCACATTGATTTTAACATATCAAAAGGCCTCCAATGACATCAAACAAGATGGATTAGTGTACACAACACAATAGTATCTAACAAGATATGTTAGAACAACACATAGCTCAAGTTAGTAACACTAGTTTTCTCATCTAAACTCTAAGTAACTAAATTAATTCTAAAATTGTTTTGAACAAAACTTAAACATATTAAATAAGTATTTTGACATCGATATGATAAATTGTATGAATATCAACCCATTACGCAAGCAAGAAGCTCAAACCAACGCTAAACAAGCATAGATTATGACACTTAGGTGCATAAATTCATCTAAGATAAATAGAATAACCAAATTGTAATTTGGTATCAATTGTCCCTTCCACTAGGAAACACAATATATCATATCATCATATCATACTTCACATACATGCACACACATATATAGGAGGAGTCAAAATCAAAAGTTGAAGTACAAAAATATCCTTTACAAGTTTATTGATCATTTTATTCTTTTATTAAAAAGAATTAATTTCTTATTCAATGAGATCAAAATTAAACATAATTGGAAAGACCTTTCATTTATGTATCTATACAAATTCTATAAACTACTTTGTTTTACAAATTCAACCCTGTTTGGCAATGAAAATAATAATTTTTCAAAGTTCCAGTTAAAGTTGGAGTTAGTGTTGTGTTTGACCATGAATATATAAATTGGAGTAGTTTTTAAAACTTTGTGAGATAAATAGAATTGGAAAAATGGAAAACAGGTCTTACTTGTTTATACTTTTCCAAAAATTTCACTAGAGTGAAATAATTCTTATGGTCATACACTATAATTTTTACCTTTTCACTAAAGTAGAATATTTTTTCACAAAAAAAAATAAAATAGTTTTCATGGCTAATCGCTTGTTCAATGTTTTATGTCCTGTATCGACCCTTTTAGCTTCCAACTATTTAAACTTTTCATATTCTTTGTAAATTCTATATTATGTCTTGTGTTTTAAAACTAAGCCAAAAGATGAACATTATGAAAAATAAAGTAAATAAAAAATATTGAGAGAAGACAAGAGATGAGATCTTTTCATTCTTCCAAATATCAAATGTACAAGTGTATACAATACGAATCCTTATGTCTCTATTTATAGTGTTATATAGAGGCATGCAAAAGGTTGTCATAAAGACTACATTAACCATTAACATAATGGAGAAGGTTATGGATGTGAAAAGTCAAAAGAGTAATGGTCATGAATAGTGGAGGTTATATTCATAATGGAGGGGAATAATGGAGGTGAGTAGTGGAAGTAATTTCTAGAATAATGGACATCCACACTTATAACAGTCCCCCTTGGATATCCATAGATGTTGTTCCTCCTTAAAACTTTACGAGGAAAAAAAATTGTGGAAAAACTTCCTAGTGAAGAAAAAAGAGTATGTATATCTTATAATACACATTTGTTTGTTGTCTCGCTAAAAACCTTGTTAGGAAAACCGATTGGACGAAACCTAGGCCAAGAAAAAAGAGTGAAGCGTGTATTTTACTATCACTTATGCAAACATCATTTTAATTCTAAAAAAAACACGCCTCTAATCTTATATATCTTCTTTAAAATATTGATATTCATTGTGCCGTTGTGATAAAATAAAATTCATGAAGATGTTGCATTCTTGAAATCATCATGATGTGTTGTTTTTCTTTTTCTTGGAGATGTTAAGCCCATGAAATTAGTCAAATAAATTCTTGAAAATCACTTATATATGACCTCATCGTCGCAAGCCATGTTCTCATTAAACTTATTCATAGAAACAATCAATTAGTTGTGGAAACTTCATTTGCATGATATTAAAATTGATCGTAGGTAAAATATTCTTCCTGCATTTGCATAACCAACAAGCCTTTGTCAATTTTTCTTATAAATAATAAATTCATATCAATAATATTTGATTTAACTCACATTCACATAAAAGTGAAATTATATCTTTTCTACACATTACTAAAAACTATTATCTCATGTATAGAATAGCAGGATACATAAGTGCAATAATTGAACTAATCCATTATATTTTCTAATCATTTTCATGAGATGAAAATTGATATTTATTTATGGTAAGAGATCTCACAACCATTGGAATATTCAAAAGATTTAATATCATTAAAATCCTTAAGAATTTTCTTATAACATTTGTCATTTATTTAGACATGACAATCATTCGTTATACGCATTCAAGATTTTTATACATTGCCGGATTTGAAGAGACCTTATTACATCCACCATAGGATAACACATCTCCAAACAATAATGCCAGGACTTTACAGATAACCCTTATGCCTCAAGGCATAATTCGTAGTTTATATCTTACGATTTTACTTTTTTCACAATCACCTATTTGCATTTCTCTGGCATTGTACCTTAGTCTATGGACTAATTTCAAAATATCACTTTTTAAGTAAAACATAATATGCTTGAATTATGTATTTTATTTGTCCACACTATGATAGATTTAAATTTAATATCCTCATTACATTTATAATGTGAGTGTTATATTATACAAAAAATATCACTGATGGTTATTTGATATCGGTTTCAATAAGGCATATCTTATCAAAATTTCTTTATTTCATTATTTCATCATTTTCAGGTACCTGAACCTTTGCCAAGGTTTTATGAAATGTTATTTCATGGTGCTCTTTTAAAGTAATTGTTTTATTATCAAAATCATCTTGATAATTTGCTCCTCTCTTTATTTAAAGATTTTATGTTTAAAGCCAACTGGTCTATCATGTTTTAGGCGTGTCGTAGACTCTGACTCTGAGAAAAGAAATTTATGTGTTTAGGCCTTCCTCTGTGACTAGAGAGGGGATAGTCTTAAAGATCTCATCTTCAAGAACTGAACCTTTAGAAGAAAGTAATGTATGAAACTCTTAGTTTCCCTTCAAGGACTTTTTTTGGAGCATTTACAACTGAATTATAACATAGTGTCAGTCTAGTTATGAACTTGCAACATTTTGTAAATCATGAATTATCAAACTTAAAGTTCACCATACTTTTTTAAGAGGAACTAGATAATTCATTTCATAAATTTAAGCTATAATCATATCTCCCCCTAATGTTAGGAAATCTAACATTCACCCCAATCTTATTTGGGGATTCATTCTTGTGTCTGATGGATATTGCACAGTCAAATTTTTAGATAAATTTTAATTAGTTCCTGACCCTGAATCAACAATATGGGGTAACCTGTTGGATTGATGCATACAAATATTGCTATATTTAAATAAACTTGTCTTATATCAAATTTTCTTTTTGGGAGATTTTTTCTCATAATCAATCATTCAACTATAATTGGAGGCACACAATTTTCTGATAAATTAATCAGCATTATCAAATTTTATAGTTTGGAACCATGCTCTCAATTTAACAATTTGAGCAAACAACCTTGCAAAAATTAAATTACAAGTTGGTAGTAGCGCATGTGACAAACCAAAGATGCATCTCATTTCATAATAAATGGTCTACATGGCAGGTGAACTGACTCATATTCACCTTGCTTGTACGTTCCTTAGAGGATATAACCATAACCTTAGATGAAATAATATTTTATCGTTAGAATAAGCAACATAAGAGAATTCCTTAACAATCATTTATTTCTTCAATGTAAAACCTCATGAATTCAATTATTTTTGCATCATATTTGAACCGGGATGGTCAACCGGTCATGCCAACTTATATATTTATGGTAAACTTTTCATTTACTACAGTATGTGATTTCATCACCCTGTCTATATATTTGTATCAATAAACATAAGAAAACAAATAGCCTTTTCTTGTCAATTTTATTGAAACTTTCTGTAGGAGACTTACTAGAATACTAATATGATGAACAATTTTTGTTCCTCTGTGTAGTAATACATTAGCTTTTTGAATCTATCAAATAGTTATGTACTACCTCATATTTCATAACACCATAACTATGATGAACATCTCTTTTAAGGAGAAAATTACACATGTTCAATCAATGACAGATTATGTAGCCAAACAATAACATTCATTTTTTGTCATGGCCACAACCTTTATGTCAAAGAATTATATATTTCTTTTGTACTCCAATAATTGATAATAAAAAATATCACAATATTCATGACGTACTAAAAGTACTTGACCAATGACCATTAATATCAAAATATTTTATTTTTCATTTCTCTCAAACCTACCATAAAGGTGAGTTACTGGTATTTATCAATTGTACATAAGTACATCCTTATTCAAAATTCTTGCCACATATTGACAATTCATTTTCAAGAATGGCCAAACATTCATAATACGTTTATCACAAGTCATATTCTTTTCAAGTAATGAACTAATTCA
The DNA here is from genome assembly GCA_030864215.1 of Capsicum pubescens. Lineage (NCBI taxonomy): Eukaryota > Viridiplantae > Streptophyta > Magnoliopsida > Solanales > Solanaceae > Capsicum > Capsicum pubescens. Next base: position 111,897,387 of record CM061549.1, on the reverse strand, counting down.
TTCTTCGTGCTTCATAATCTTATTTTATAAGTCCATTTTCATGCACTGACATTTATCATATTTATATACCCACCTCAATATCACTTTGAAATGGCAAGTGGATCTTCACTTTTATTATTTTCTCTTTCGACGGAGGATTTATAAAACCTATCAAATTAGATTGCATAATAACCGTGTGCCCAATACCTTCCATACCAAACTGATGGTCAATAAAAAAAATTGGCTTCATCTTTTGAAGGAAAATTTGGAGAGCCCATAGTGTTCTTCCTTTTATTTTATTGAAGCGACGACTATTATAACTTTATTCCTCTAAGTCCACATATATTTTGAACCACTAGTTTTCTTTCAAATTTATATGCACTGCTACCACATTCATATCAAGGAATGGAGAAAATCAATGTGATGGATTTTATTATTTTTCACCAAAAGTATATTTACATCAGTCATCATTATCATCAAATAGTGCATTGGGACTTAGACCCAAAGTCTTACCAATATAAAGGTGTTTAAGCCATAATTTGATGGGAATCAAACCCAATACCTTATTATCGTGATGCCACCGAAACTGTAACCCAAGATATTACCCTCTTGATGTGACGAGCCTTAAATCTATTGTCTTACCATCAATCAATAACCTATATAATATGTCACAGTTTTCAAAAATTTTAGTGCCTTAAAGGCTAAGGCTCAAGGCTATTTTCTTGTATATATAAAATTTTATGTAAAGCATAAGAATCAATCATAAATATATTAGCCATAAATATATTATAGAGAAATATGAAAGCGTGGCCATCTTAACATACTATTTTTCGTCTCAAACATTTAATTGTAATTGCATAAATCATCTTTACCAAACTTAATAAAACTATGAATCAATATAAAATTGTGGGAAACATATATATTCAAGATTAGAACACATTAGTAACCAGTTAAATAAATTCTCAAAGGGAAAACAACCAGTTGTTTTTCACAAACGCACACGTGGATAAATAAAAAATAGTGCTATCTTAAACATATAAATATATTTTGACCATAACATAATTTTAACCAAAAAAAAATTAAACTTTATTGTGAAATATAAAGACACAATTCTTCTCTAGATCTATTAATGCATGAAAGAGAAATTTCATAGTTTAATCTTTAAAGCTCATACGAAGAGGATCAGGTATATATCAAATTACTAGTTACCATTTGACAATATTAACTAGATCAATAAATATAACTAATAGAAAAAACTTTTCCGATAGTTTATGCTGCTTCACATTATCAAATATTTCTAACGTAGATATTTTGACAAAGGGCCAAGAGATGGAGAAAATTGCTAAGTCTGTAGGCTAACCATGGGTAATTTGCACGATGCACATATCAATGACAATAACCCATACTATGATCTGTAGCTACAAAAATATAGTATGAGTACCAAACACGTGGTACTTAGTAGGCAACTACCAACTGAGCTCCAAATATAATATAGATATATATAACATATAAGTAGAATAGAAAACTACACTCAGGTATATAGAAGCCACGTAAGTAAGACAATGAGATATTAAGGATAAACTATAATATTCATGTCCAAGAGACTAACATAATAAGGCTAAGAAAGTATTAAGGGTGAGCTATCCTATTCCAACCATACTAGGAATCTCAATACTATATTGTATATCTCTGGACAATATATGAACATAGGTTAAAAGAAGGATATGTAGCATTATACAAGGACAAGGAATGAATATACAATTGAATGAATGAAGGAAGGGATAGACGTTAATACAAAAACAATGTTAGATATATATACTAACAAGGTCAACTCAAGGTATAGTCTACATCATCAGACTAGCACTTTAATATCACATAATCATAGCAGGAACTAGTTCTAGACACTCAGGGTTTCAGATTCACATGTCTAATCATGAATTAATAGTGCATAATAATTAAATCAAAAGATAGAAAATCCAGAATCATACCTTGAGTTTCGATACTGAATCAATAACAAATCTATCATAAACTAGCCATAACAATGATAATAATAATATCAATAACAACATAAGTAACTAGATAGTCTGGACAACCTAATACCTAATCGATCCTATCATGTGCCCCTACCACCCTAGGATCAAAATATCCAATCATCATACAACACATCACAAGATATAATCATCACCCATACCTATGCAACCTCCATATATGGCTAGTAGATATACACACATACTATTAATAGACAATGCACATGCAAGAATGAATGTAGTATATAATTAATATTGCATTTTCATCATCATAACCATCTCCATTATAACCATGATCATTATAACCATATTTATCACAACTATTATCATCAGAATCATTCTTTGACCTTGTCGAGTATCAATATTATCATCCTGATATCCTACGAGATTGTTGGGTATTATTATATCATCATAATTTCCTATGGCCTTGCCAGGTATATAAGTATATCATCATAGTCATCCTCTGGACTTTTTGGGTATATAATCAGTATCTTAATAATCATCAACACACATATATATATAAAATCAATACTAAAATCTGTCATTGGGTTTTACCTAAAATTTATATCATCAATACAACATATTCTTCCATACCACACCATAGAGATGTATATAAAGATATATTAGAAGCACAAACTCAAGTCATGGCTAAAAAGATTGTAAATTCATAAATCCATTACCCAGAGTAAACCTCAAGACTAAATCTTTATAAAAGTCTAGAAAGGGTCGAAATATCTCATGACCAGAGTAATTAGTAGTATCAAATCATAGATTAGAATCTGTCTCGATCACATCTTTAAAACATCTTTATTAACATCTTTAACATATAAGGTATTCATTAACACAGGTAGTTATTATTATGAAGAAATCTATTTTTAAGGTGAAAATTAGACTAACCCTTATTTTGGAAGCAGAGTAATAGGATTATATTTTAGCTAGAATCACATCATTTACCAATTTTATGATCATGAGTGTACCAAATTATAACACCCTAAATTTTGGCCCTGAAAGTTTTTTGAGTTTTTGGACTCACTGCCCAACCTGCGACTCACCTTACAAGTCATAAGGTCACCCTACAGGTATTAAGTCCCCAATCATAGCTTGAACAGTGTAGTTGGCCAAGTTTCTATCCTGATCACTATTGGCACCAAATGAGTATTAACAACTATTCACAATTCGTAATGTGCCAGTTGTAGGGTAACTAGTGTAGTGCCCAGATGTTTCTGTCTTGAGTGCAACTCGACCCTACAAGTCATAAGATCATGATACGAGTCATATAGTTCCACTCATGGGGTCAATAGTATGTCTACCTTTGGTCAATACCCAAACTACGAGTCTAGTTAATCGTTATGTGTCACAAGGTGGGCGGTAAATATTTAGTGTTTTATTAAGGGGTATTATGGACATTTTCCTCTTTCCCACTCAAAACCCATGACCATAAAACACCTTTGGGAAATTAATTTTATCCTTTATCAAATCAAAACACCCTCTCAAACTCTCTTATATCCCTAAGTTAAGAAAAAACTAGTGTTTTTCAAGGTTAAGCATCTAATGGTCAATTCAAGGTTTCTTTCCATAATTATGAAACTTCCCAGCATGTTACTCTTCCCCAAGTCTTATTTTATCAAAATCATGTGTTTATAATTGCACCTATGTGATTTAATTAATGATTTTAAATGTGGGTTGAGGGTTATTGAGCATTATTGAATTATTTGCTTTTCCCATGGATTTTGTGAATCATGTATGATTTGAATTGATGGTTTTGAACATGTGGGGTGCATAGGCATGGTGAATGAACTAGGAGTTCATGGTTTCCCCTAATTTCATGAATGTGGATAATTGAATTGGTATAACCCCAACCAAATCTTGTGAAATTGGCTTTGAATATGAGTATATTTACATTGAACTACTTTTGGAACCATTGTATAATATAAAAAAGTTATTGAAACATACTGGTTTGGGTTAATGAATAAAGGGGATCATTGCATTCCCCTTATTGATTTAATGAACAAAGGGGTTGTTTTCCCGGAGTTAATAGAATTTTACTAGCATGATGATATTACCTTGTAAGTGTAGTTGTTATGATAATACCAACAGTGTATGCCTTAAGGAATATTGTTGTTTTATTAATGGGGAATGCCTAAAAAATGTTCTAACTAGGCTTAAAAAGGGTTGTGTAGATAGGCCATGAAAGTTGAGGTCCATAGGTACCTATTGGTAACCGCATTTATTGGTATGGGAGTCCATATGGACTATGGTTTGAGTTCCTTTGTATACCATCAGGTGGTTCATGTTCCCCTTGTTAAGTAATCGGGTGTTCATGTCACCCTTGATATATGACTGGGTGGTTCGAGTCTCCCATAATATATATGTACAGATGATTATTCTATGATTCATATGGCTATATGCACTAGGTCATTTTCTATGGGGAGCTCTGAGCCCATATAGCCCATGGGTTCTATTTAATGATAGTTGAGCTACACAGTCCAGGCTAATGTTTTAAAGATCATGTTAAGCCTTTTTCCTATCCCAACATATTATATTTATGTATATGTATATGCATATGACTGTATGCTTTAAATTTTGATGATTTTAAACTATTGATCATGGAATTAGTTTATCTCTTTCCCTGAGAAACGTGCTAGTTCTTAACTTACTAACCATCTTCAAATGCTATATCCCTACGCAATGCAGGAACCAACGATACTTCTAGTTTTTTTATGAAATTATAGGTGATATGGGACCATTTTTGAGTTATCTTGAAGTTGTGAGACATTTTATATCAGAATACCATTACTTCTTGATATTCATGTCATAAACTATTCCTTTAGTTTTGGTTTTGTCTATCGTTGAGGGAATATCCCAACTTAGATTGGTTTTGGTCTGTTTAGAGGCTTTGTGGATTGAAGTGGATTAGGTAATGGTTGTTGATATTTTCTCGACTCTTTTAAGATTACATTTATTCTATCTTGTTATATGTTTGGAGATCTTTCATTAATAGTGTATTGTGTTCTGTTAGACAAGGTAAAGGGGGTGGTCTCCAGTCCATGGTGGACTTGAGAAACTCGTCATGACTAGGACCTTGTTTGGTTCATGAAAAAGTTGGTATCAGATTCTAGTTTCATGGTTAATTGTGTGTCCATAAAGTTCTGTCAAGTAGAGTCTATTTTATAGGTGTGCAGCTCGCCACACTTATAGGGAGAGGCTACAAGGCCTTTAGAAATATTTCCCCTTCTTGTGTTCTACTTTTAGGTTGTAGAGTCTAGGATGTTGAAATCTCCTCTAATTTTCACTTGTTTGTATTTTAGATCATGTCTCCTAGAAGATATGATGCTCATGGAAACTCCTCTGTTCAACCTGAGGACAACATGGATGGAACTAATTATGCTTATGGGGTACATACCTAATCTAGGGTCCCTACTTCTGATTGCCCCGGTGGATTTCAATTCATTCCCTGTAGTCCTCCTCGAGCTCCTCAGGTTGATGGTGCTCTTACCCCGATGTCTCAGGGTAATATATGTAATAATGAGTTTCTCCAGTCGATGCCAGTCTTAGTGTGTTGCTCTTGTCACTTTTTCTTTAGAGTCCATAAGGGTTGGATAGTTCATGAGGTTAAGTACTCCGACTTTCACTGGTTCTAATTAAGGAGGATCGTCAAGGGTTCATACATAAGATAGAAAATATTTTTTTACATGATGCATACTTCTGACTTTGAGGGTGTGGAGTTCGTTACATATTAGCTAAAAGATGTAGCGTACCAATGTTATGAGGAGTGGGAGTAGTCGAGGGGTTAAGAAACTGAGCAAGATAGGTGGGATGACTTCTATAGTTCCTTTCTTGATCATTTCTTCCCTCAGGTGTTGAGGGAGGCGAAAGCTGAGGAGTTTATGAATTTTATACAAGGCAGGATGTCTGTGAAGGAGTATGCCTTGAAGTTTCATCAGCTAACCCATTATGCCCCAGAGTTATTGTCTTCTATGAGGGATAAGATGATAAAGTGATAAATCGTGGGGGCTTCACCATTTTATTTGGGACCAGGTCCCTTACAGACAAACCAAGCAATAATGCAGTAATGCAGTAAGGAAATAAAACCCTGCAGGAAAGTAAAGAACATAATTGTTCAACATGGAAACCTCCTTTCTCAAGGGAGTAAACACCATGACTTGCCCTTACAAACACTAAACAATCCACTATAATAATACTTATGAGTATAGACTCCATTGAAGCCTAGATCAAAGCTCCACAAATTTGTAATAACTCTATTACAAACTTTCCTTGACAACTCTGCCATGATTTTCTCTCAGTATTGATTAACTCTAACCAATATCCACTTAGGTAACTCTACCTAAGCACACATAAAGACATAAGAAAAGAATTTCTCTTATAAGATAAGTAAGTTAATTATAGACCAAGACTTGACTTAAGAACAATTACTCTCTCAAAACACAGAAGCTTAGAACTCGAGCAATATTAAGTTTTTTACCATTTTCTTCTTTGAATAAGCAGATTGCATAAATTGTTGAATTGAGAATCATTCTCTTCTCTTTATAGTAGGATAATTATTAAGGTAGAATTTTTATTAGGCCAGGTGTCCTAATTAGTACACAGCTCAACTACGCAGTTTGTTATACTAATAGGCAAAACTGCGCAGACATGTGAAAGTTGTACTGAATTCATGAAGACCCAGGGACCTGGTCCCTTATTATCAATTGATCATCATCAAAATAAGATATAGCAATTTTGTACCATTTTGATGATGAAAAACAAATAACATATTTTTAAGCATCAATGTTCATTTACCTTATTCAATTAGAATGATCAACACTACTGTCGATGAATGTTCCCCCTACCATTATTCACCTTGCTTAGCCCTATCAATATATATATACTTAAACACATCATTCAATATAAAATTCACACCTGGTGATTTGTCCCTACCATATGAATTTAGTATTGCTCCTTTTTGCATCATTGAAAAGTAAGAACAGTAAACCAAGAGTAAAATATGCATAAGTCAGTTAATAACATGAAGAACAACTTTCAAGTTAAAGACAAGACAGATGAAACAAACAAACAAGGATTCATTCATATGTAAAAGTAAAGTATCATTTCAGTGTACGATTTAAATGTTCCATAAAAAAACCCACAGGAAACAAGAAAATTTTAAAAGGTGAAGGATTCAGGAAGAGGGTTTGGTGAAGTAGAGCCATCTTATTATTTTCTGCAACATGACAGTGTGACAATTCCATGGTTAGATGCTTTATTCTACATTCAAGATAAGAAACTCATCAGTTAGAGTTGAAACTCTCCTCTTTAGTTTAGCATTCTCAGTTCTACGCTCTTCAGAGACATCTAATGTGGAATAGAATTCCCTGACTACCTCATCAATAACTGTGGGAATGGGTCCTTCTATAAATGGAGCCATTTCTGATGTTTGACCAGCTCAACTAATTTCATTATGCCTAGTTTTGTTAATAAACTTCAGTTGAAAATCCACCCAGTCAGTACCTTTTGATTTCTTAAGAACTTTTTTCTAAATTCTTTAGGAACAAGCTTACTTTCATCCTCCAATTTTCTTCTAGTATAAGCAATTATAGATTTCCTTTCAGTTACTTTTCTTTTTTTAGGACCAGGTCCCTTTGAAGTCTACTTCTTCATACTAGGACTTCTAGGTTTCACTCTAGAACTTCTTGTTTTCACACTGACATCTTGTGTCTTAGGAACAAGTAGACTTCTTTTTGAGCTATTTGATAGAAAAATTAGATTTTTAGCAACCCAATCATCACTTGTCATTACACTGTCAGAAAGGTTATGTGTTTTTGGAGATAGATATTTATTAACGAGTTGAGTAAAGAATGAGTCTGTATTTGAAAGGATAGGCTGACTTAACTTAATTGACTCTTTGAATGAAAGGGAATTTTTAGACAATGAGACTTTAGGAAAAAGATCATCTATTTTTTTAGGGATTTCATTCACTTGAGGTTCATCCAGGAAGGTGGCTATGAAGACTAGTTCATCCATGTGTTATCTTGATAAGGATGTGAAGGATGAAGAGGGCTTGTAGTTCTGAAGAAGGTTTGAGAGTCGCTTTTTATCTACACTAAATTTTGAGGACATGTCTATTTCTAATTAGATTCTTCTTTAGAAGGAGAAAGACCATGGATCTTGAAAAGGCATTATGGGAACATATACAAAGAAGGATGATATTTTGAAGGAGTGAGAAGACATTGATTTCAATTTTGGGGTTACTCACTTTTGTTTTTAGAATAAGACAAATTTATGAGACAAAGAGAGAAGATGTGACTTTTTCTGAAAAAATAAAAAAATGCACATTCACAATTCTAACTTGAGAGATAGGACTAGATCGCTCTTTTTGTTGAGTAATTCCTTAAATTTCTGTCTCTCTCAACTATTTTCTTCTAAAGTTATTCCCATGCATGTATACCTATAAATGTATATACTGATTTAGACCAATAAGTACAACTTTATCTACGATACCTATCTCCTAATCATAGCCAAATTTATGGAGAAAAACTGAACTATTGAGTAGGTTAGTTCATTTTTATCAGCCTCAACTTCAGCCTGTTTACCAAATGATCTTTGTGTAGAACTTTTGTAAAGATGTCTTATATCTGATCCTCAGTCTTTCAAAACTTCATGCATATAGTTTTTTTCATTATTATATCTCAAAAAATAATGCCACAAATCAATATGTGTTGTCCTCTTATGTTGTACTAGATTCTTAGCCATGTTCGGAGAACTTGTATTAACATACATCAGAGGTATAGTGCCTGAGACAATCCCAAAATCCTTCAGTATTATTTGATGTATAATAATTCAGCATAGAAAGAAGCTGCAACCACATACTTAGATACAACTGTAGATAAAGCAACTGAATTCCATTTCTTAGAAACCCAGGAAATTAAGGAAGAACTAAGAAAATGATCCATTCCTGAAGTGCTTTTTCTATCCACCAAGTATCCAGCATAATCAACCTCAATATAGCCTATCAGATTAAATTTTTCTCCCAATGGATAGCACATAACTAGGTCCTATTTCCCTTTCATATACATGAGAATTCTCGTTGCATCTTTCAAATAAGACTCCTTTGGGAAAGCCTGAAATCTAGCCCATATTCACATATTGAGTAAAATATCTATCCTGTGTTCAGTTAGATATAGTAAGTATCCAATAATCTCTATATGTATGGTCTCATTAACTGAAGGACCGAGATTATCATTATCCATCTTTGAACTAGTTCCAATTAGAGTTTCAATTGGCTTTGTGTCTTCTATATTTTATTTCTTCAGTAGCTCCTTGATTTTCTTCTCTTGATAATTCATTATTCCTTGAGAAGTTTTCTTGATCTATAGGCCTAGAAAAAAACTCAATTCACCCATCATGAACACATTAAATTTACTCCTATTATCTTTGTAAACTCTTAACAAAGTCATTTAGAAGTAGATCCAAAAATTATATCATCAACATATATCTGAACAATTAGTAAGTTGCTACTTCAAGACTTTGAAAAGAGAGTATTGTCAATTTTATCTCTTTTCAAGACATGTTCCATAAGAAACTATGAAAGTCTCTCATACCAAGACCTTGGTTCTTTCCTCAAACCATAAATAGATTTATTCAATTTAAGCATATGATGAGGAAATTCTGCATTTTCAAAACCTGGAGGTTGCTTGACATAGACTTCTTTCTTCAAGTTTTCATTTAGAAAAGTACTTTTCACATCTATTTAGAAGAGTTTGAACCCTATATAGGCAACAAATGTAATAAGAATTCTGATAGCCTCTATCCTTGCTATAGGGGCAAATGTTTTATCATAGTCAATTCCTTTCTCCTGGTTATAACCTTGAACAACTAGTATTACTTTATTTCTATTGATATATCCATGCTCATCCTGCTTATTTCTGTACACCCATTTGTTCCCAATAATTTTTCTATTAATAGGTCTAGGACTAGGTTCTAGACTTTACTTTTTTTAAATTTTTGAAGATCCTCATGCATTGTATTGATCCAGTCAATATCTTTCAGAGTTTTTTTCATATTTTGGGCTCAATATAGGACAAAAATACTGAGAATGCCATGAAATTTCTAGCTTGAGATCTTGTTTGGACTCAAAATTCTAGAGGTGTAGTCAGATTCTCAAGTGGATGAGAAGATTTGTGCCTCCAATTTGACTTTTTAAGATAAGTTCCACTAGGACCAAGCCCCAGAGAAGTTTGAGTGGACCTTTCTTAATATTGTTCAACTAGAGCAAGGTTCTGTAACTGAGATCCTGGATCACCATCATCTTCAGCATTCTTAACTGCATCATTTAGTCCCAACCGTCATCTTTAGAAATATCATACCTTTGAATAGGAATAAGTTCTTCAATATCGGAATCTTTATCATCACCTGTACTCACTAGTTTTCCTGACTCATCAAAGACCACATGTATAATTTCTTCCATATATAGAGTTCTTTTATTGAAAACTTTATATGCTTTTCTTGTTGAGGAGTAGCCCACAAATTTTGTTTCATCACTTTTAGAGTTAAACTTTCCTAGTTCATTCTTCACATTATTTAGCACAAAGAATTTGCACCCAAAAGGTCTGACGTAATCAATATTAGGATTTCTATTTACCACAAGCTCATGTGGTGTCTTATTTAGAAGAGATCTAATCATATACATATTTGGTACATAAAAGGCAGTATTAACAGCTTCAGCCCGAAACCTCTTTGGAAGCCCAGTGTCAGTCAGCATGATCTTTGTAATCTCTATGAGGGTTCTGTTCTTTATTTCAACAAATCTATTATTCTAAAGAGTCCTAAGAGCAGAGAAATTATGAATGATTCCATATTCAACACAGAATCCTGCCACTTGTGAGTTCTCAAATTTAGTTCCCGGATCAAATCTGAATTCAACAATCTTACAATTTAGCTTCATGTGAATTTTCTTGGCAAAAGTTACCAAAACCTCATAGGTTTCTTCTTTGGTTCTTAAGAACATTGTATAGGTGAATTTAGAGTAGTCATTCATGATGAAAAATACATACTTCTTTCATTCTCTACTTTGGACTTTAACAGTTCCACATAGGTCCTTGTGTAGTATATCAAAAGGTCTAGAAGTACTCACCTACTTCTTCATCTTAAAGGAAGACCTTTTTTGTTTTCCCTTAACACAAGCATCACAAACTTTGTTGTCTGGAAATTTCATCTTTGGCATCCCATGGTCCAGGTCCTTTGAAATTAACTTTTTCATAAAAAAAGAACCTACATGTCCTAGCCTTCTATTCCATAGATCAGCATCATCACTTTGAACAGATAATCAAGTTAATTCCCCATCAGCTATAGACTCTAAATCATCTACATACATATGCTAGATCCTTTTGGCTTTAAGAATAACTCTCCTAACTTTAATCTTGATACTGTACATCGATCAGATGAGAATTTCACTCCATTACTTTTATAATGGATTTGAAAAACACTTAGAAGACTATAATTGAGCCCATTCATATAGTACACATCTTTTGTTTCTTGATTAGATGATTTTCCAATCTTTCCCACACCATGGATATCACCTTTTTTAGGATTTCCAAATGAGACACCTCCACCCTAAAGTGTCTTGAGAGAGAGAAAATAGCAAGTCCTTCCATTCATATACTTTGAACATTATCTAATATTTTTGAACCCATTCTGACTGCAATCCCTTTCTCCCACCTTAAAATATAGTCATTTGTTAGCTTTGGGAACCCAATTTAGTTAGAGTTTCTATAAGGAATACAAGGGTACGATCAAATATTTCTTGGCCCATCTAGGTCTGAGTTCTTCGTTATATTTGAAACACCTGGGTTTCTTGACCATAGAAAATTTCTTGGAATTCTTATCTTTAGACCCAATATGACTCAAGGGTATGATTCATAAATTAGGATATAAATAGTATGGTCCTATCATATGGTGACCAGTGTTGGTTGGTGGAATGGATTTTGGTTACTAGAATGGATACGACTTAGGGGTACACGTCGTATTGTTGGTTACAAATTGTTTTGTTCCTTAACTTAATCAAAAACTTGGTTACTTAGGTTGGATCTGAGTATGAGTGTCTCACCATGAGTTGATAGCCAGGGTACGAGTTTTACCTAGGAATCGTATGGTGGAAAGTGTCTAAATCTTCCTTGGGTTTAAATCTACCAGTGGTACGGATGGAGGGTACTGGTCATATGCTTTGGAAACAACTTGGTTAAATAAGTCATATGTTGGGCAGTGTTCGATCCAAAGGTTGAGGTTAGGTTACAAGTTGAGGGTACCACTTGTAGTGGATGGTATAACTCGTATGGGTCAGTCGTACCCCTGTGATGGTATATTGGTGCAACTTAAGTAAGGGTATTCTGGACATTACCCCAGTAATCGTAATAATTTCTCATGACTTCTAACCTATTTGGAAGGTTATTTACCCTGTTATTTCATTCATTTACACTTATAAAATCTTCTAAACACTTTATAATTCTCTCAAAAAACATTAGGGGCAAGGAAAGCTAGGGTTTCAACTAGAGGATTGATTTAGGTCTTGTCTTGGTGATCTTTTTAAATTATCATCTTTGTTTAAGGAATGTTCTCTTCCCTCATTTTTAATTCTACTTAAAGTCATGGTTTTTATGAATGTTTTCATGGTTTTATGATTGTATGATTTTTTCTTTAAAATATGAATTGGGGGTTTTGATATTAAATGGTTGGTTATGGTTTCTCATAGTTTTAATTGTGTTTTTATATTTATTAATGGTGGTTTTGGATGATTGGATGGCATGGGAATGGTTTAATGTTAATTGGTATTGGTCTTGCTCATATTATGCCCCTAATGTGTTTGACAAAATGCTTATAAAGATATGTTCATTGCATTGACTACTTTTAATGGAACTCTTGCTTGTTTTAAAACATGGTAAAGGAAATATGCATGGTTGAAATGGTTTTGAATGTTAAATAACTAATGGTTATGCTTGAGGGGTACATGGAATCCCCCAAGTAGTTTAATATGGTAAATAAAAGGGAACTTAAAGTCCCCTTAAACTTATAAATGGTTGGTTATGGATAATACTTACAAGTAAGGATTGGTATGACGATACCAATAATAATGGCCTTAGTTAATAATTTTTTAATGTTTTGGTTATTTATAAAATTGTTTTAATTTGGCAATAATGGTAGGAGGTGTAGCTAAGTCGTGGAAGGTGAAGGTCCCGAGGGGACCAAAACTGGAAACTCATATTTACCGATGTGAGGTTGGTCTTGTTGACCATGTGCATGATGTCACACTATATTTTGGGTTATGTACTAGTCATCCTAGGTTTTCTTCCCTAGTTGTGCGACTTCACACATCGGTGCCCTTTCAGTCGGGAGAGCTGAACCCATATAGCCCTGGGTAGTTTATACGGAAAACCTACACAGCCCAAGTAAAGGTCTTAAAGGCATGCTAAACTCGGTCCCCTTTCCCGGCATTATACATATATATGGATGATTGTGTCCATATGGATGGTTTTACTTGGTTTTATAAATGTTATTATTTTATCCTTATCCTGAGTGCTTGATAGCAGTTACTCGCTAACCTGTCTACTGGCGATTGTATACCCACGCTATGTATGAACCGACCGTTCTACTCTTCCTACATAGTGATTGACTCAGGGAAATAACTTGGACTAAAGTAGTGAGCTTCCATTCTTTTATAATGCTATATTTCATGTTATGGATATTTTTAGACACTTTGATTTTATTCTAGAAATTGGTTTGGCTATGGTTGGGGGCATATCCCAACTGGATTTTATTACTCTTTTGGTTAGAGGCTCTGTGGTACTTTTATGGGTTGGTATGGGGGGGATCGATATTGGTGTCATCTTTGACATTGGAATAAGTTGGGAGACTGGCATCATCGGACATAATTTCTCGTTGTTCCATCATATTTTATTTTGGAATTAATTATATTTTGGGAACATCTTTTGTTACGGCCTAGTTTATGGTCCTTGTTTTGGAATGGTTTTGTATGGTTGGATTATTGGTATGGTATGGTTGGACTGTTGGTATATGATGGTTGGACTCTATTGGGTAGGTCACAGTTGTGATCTCATCTCAGAGTCTTCTTGTGAGCTATCACACTATTTTGTTAGATGCTCGGAATTCATCTAACTTAGGGCAGGAAGCTGGAGGTTGGGTTGGGTTGGGTAACCGGGGTAGTCTTTGGTCCTGGTCGAATTTGGGATACCCATTACGAAAAGGCTCCCGATTGGGCTATGTCAAGTGGGTATCAGAGTCTAGGTTCATGTTCAATTGGGATTCCACAAAGTCGTGTCGAGTAGAGTCTCTTTTAGGGGTGTGTAACTCGCCACACTCATAAGGGAGAGGCTACAAGGAATTTAGGAATGTTTCACTTTCTAGGTTTTTTATTTTCAAGCTTGGAGTTTCAGTCTCAAAATCTTCATTAATATTTGTTTGTTCGTCTTTCAGATCATGCCTCGTAGATTTGGAACACGAGAAAATTCTTTTATCCTATCTGGGGGGTAATGTTGAAGGGGTGCATTCTACTTGTTGGGCTTATCTTTTATATCATGGTCCTATACTTGATAGTTCTGGTGTTACACTGGTTTCTATAAGTCCTCCTCAAGATGAGGTAACTAATGTAAAATTCCATCAGTTCATTCATGTTATTTCTCAGATGGTCGCTATTCAGACAGAGCAGGGTGGGACTGGTGCTTTGTCTACTGAGTCCACAAGGGTTTGCCAATTTATAAAGATGAGTCCTCCCATTTTTTCTAGAGTAAAGAAGGAGGAGAATCCGCTGGCCTTTTTGGATGAAATAGAAAACATATTTTGGGTGATGCAGGCACTAATATGAAAGGGGTAAACTTTGCAGCTTATCATCTCAAAGAGGTTGTATATAAGTTGTATGAATAGTGGGATAGGGAAAGGGGTGATGAGGAAGAATCAGTATTGTGGGATACTTTTTCTAAGGCCTTCTTAGATTGTTTCTTTCTGATACACCCAAATTAAAACTCTCGTTAGAGAGTGCAAGAGGTTGCTATCAAATATAGAACCCAACTGGGTTGGGTGTCGAATCCCACAGGGAATAATATGTTCACCAAGTACTGTGGTTGTTACTAGACAGTTGATCGAAGGTTCCAGAATAGAGGGGGCTTTTGATTTATCAATTATATTCAAAAAAAATTCATAGAAAGTAATCCAACTGTAGGTTATATTGCTAATAGTAATTCAATAAGAGAAGTCAAACTAGACTTATGGTTACCAAGATGCTTAGGCTGCTAGGGCTGTGAACTATTTTAGATTCCCAATGAACAATTCTTATTGCAAGAGTAATTGAATTCTATGGTTTACCCATTAGTTTCTCAACCTAAATGAGTAACTTATCCCTTAATTCTTTCAAACATAAGGAATATAGTATTAAATCAACTATAATCTCACATGGGTTGATCCGGTTAAGGCATCTACCCTCTATCCAAAGATTAAAGCCTTTATATTTATGTAAAACCTTTCTTTTCCCAACAAACACTTTTCTATTTGAACAAGTGTTGTTCTTGGGCTCACTATTCAAGTTTGCAACCAAGAAAAGTCATTAAAGTGAAGAAGAGTTTAGGCATTATCAATTACTCATGGGAATCTACTAAATTCAAAACCCAAAATCAGCCTTTCATATCAAGGCTCCCATAACCCTAGTTATGGGGGATTAGCCACACATTTCCACCTAAGAAAGAGAAGAGACCATTGTATTATTCATAAATTAATTCAAAGTTTACTTACAAAAGTCACAATTGTTGTTCTTCAATCTTCAATAGAAAATATGATAAGGGATTCTAGATCCACAAATCTCCAATGAATCTTGGAGAAAAACTATGTAACAATGTATTTTCAGTATGGAAAACCCAAATAAAAGATAAGATATCCCTAATAAAACCTAAAATAGGGTATTTATATATTTCGCAGTCAAAAAGGATTTAAAATTCAAAATTATAAAACCTGCGTCCAAAGTGACGGTCAAAGTGGTGGTTCATTGGACGGTTGACGGTCCACCATTTAGGTCATCATTGCTGATCCTGGAGAGTCACGTTCTAGATAAGACTGACGGCCAAAGTGGTGGTCTGTCGCAAGACTGACGGTTCACCATTTTGACCGTCGCTAATGATCCTTGAGAATTAAGTTCTTGATAGACTTGATTGTCAAAGTGGTGGTCCATCGCAAGAGCGCCGGTCCATCATGTTGGCAGTCGATTAGAATTTCAGGATCCCTAATTCTATTTAGCAGTGACGGCCAAAGTGGTGGTCCGTCGCAACACTGACAGTCCACTACATGGGCCGTCGTTGGGTCTTTTGAAGTTATGGACTCTGTTTGGACCTGACGGTTGAGTTTGTGGACCATCAAAAGTCTAACGGTCTACTATTTTGACCATCAGAAGTGTTTTTCTTCTAATTTTCTGAGTCTTTTCTTTCAGCTAGCTCCTTACCCCGAAACACTAAAAACCAATATGAAATGCAACCTTGGTTGCTTGAAAACATGCAATTTTCCAAGAAAAAGATGAAAAATATTCTGTCAAAAGCCAGAACATCAACATTCTAAACTTAAGATAATTGCTTGTCCTCAAGCAACTCTGCACCAAATTGCAAATATGAACAATACAATCTCGGGCATTTACTACTGAACAAATTCTCACACAACCATTCACTTATCATCCAAATCATAAGGTTTAACATGTCAGAGTCTATTACCGACATTGTTTCAAATTTAATTTATCTACACAACATGGATACAAGAATCTACAGGGATAATCCAAATTAAGAATGACTCAGGTTGCCCTCACAGACAAGGAAATCCACTATTCAGTATATTTTGTGGATACGAATCAAAACCCTCTCACTCATCAAAGAAGTAACCAACATATCATATGCACCTATAAGCTTGCCTTTATCATACAATGCCGCCCTCATAGTTGAGTTCCAAGATCAAGCAGGTCTTTTCTAGGCCAGTAATGAGGAATCAGTCTAGGTTAGGAAGGAACTTTGGATAAAAGCAACTAAGAACCAGGCTTTAACTATCTATGCCTTCAAATTCTTCTTACCAAGCCATTGCTCTGCTATCTCACTTAGCCTTTTCTCATTCATTCATGCTTTACCACAATAAACCCTTTTTGTTCTTTTTATAATATATATACACACACAGGCATCATCCACCCTCAACTTAGGTTCATTCCATAAGTAAAGGTGCACATTGTCTTATCTAGACCAGGGCCAAATGCTCTAATTCAAACTCTAGACCAACTTTCCATTAGGCAGTTAACAATCGTACAATAGCCACCCTCAACTTAGGTATTTTTCCTAATTTTAGGTACATATTTCCCATTACTTAGCCAGGGCCAGATCTAGGAGTCAACAGCAGAAAGAGAGTTAACTAGAATGCTCGGTGATGAACAAAAATTAACAAAGGCTCAAAGAAGGGTTCAAATATGGAAAATTATTTTTGGTGGGGTTAATTACTTTAACTAAGTGGAATAATAGCACAAGGTGTCCTTCCATCACTTCTTATCCCACCAACCACAAAACAACATCAATTAAACCAAGCAAGTTCTAAGTACTATACTATGTAAGAACTAATACAAATACTCGTACACACAGTGGCAAATGAGTCAAACTCATTATACTGTTCTTAAGGTGTGCATCATATGTCATTTGTATTTAAAGATTAATGCCAATTACAGATTCACTATCAGTTTATCACATATCCTAGGAGACAAAATTAAACAGTCGAATGGAAATAGTCATAGCTTGATGCCAACATCATTATCATCATATTTACACCAAGATACTAAAACAAATAATATTTTTATTTCATGGACCAACATCAACAACATAACAAGACTTAAAAAAAAGAAAATCTAAATCTGAAGTTAAACCTATAAAGTAAAAATACAAACTTAACATGATCCTAGACATGCCGATTCTCCTAGATAGCACATGGTAGGGTTCAGAATATCGGTAACATAACCCCCTATGATATAAGTACACCATCCCCACATAAAAACATATGCATTGTCCTTAAAGCATTAAATTAAAGTACAAAGGAATGGGTATACTTATTTTGATTCTTATTCATCTGAGGTGTTTGTGAAGTGTAGTAAGGACCCTGCATCCTCACCTGGTGAAATGTTGTCCCCTATGGTGGTAGGGGCACTCAAAACCTCACCCTCCTAGATTGGAGGAATCATCTCTCTAACTGATGCTAAACTTTGCCCCCTTGCTGGGGAAGCACTAGTAGATACTTTTGCTGCATAATATTCCTCTTTCTTATTTCTCTTTTCTTCATCTTTCTTTGATTTCTTTTGAGATATCTTCAGATCATGTTGTTCTTGTTCCTCCGGTGTCATTTCTCCCCTTTTTCTCTTCTTTTCAACTCTTCTTGTAGCTCATTCTTCCATGTGTTGCTCTTCTTTATGTTTCACCGGTCTTCCCATTAGGTCCACAATATGTTCATCATTGTCACTCACCACTATAGCTAGGTTAAAAAAAGTCTCTTATGGCTGCCTTCCCTTTAACTCTGCTATATCAACCTTTGCCTGCTCAAATTCAACTATGAGCCTGGCAAGATTAGGGAGAGATAGTGCATCTAGCCTTTTGTTGATGCGGTGTTCCCTGTTGTCCATCCTAGCCTTAATAGTTTTGAATGGAAGGATTTCATCAACTATAATTCCGTCAACAAAAGGCTTGAATTCTAACGCCCATTTATCTAAATATTTCTAAAACGTCTTTTACAGCTTCACTGATTTTGCAAAATTTTCCTACGTTAACCTATATTCGGCATAGTATGCTACACCCATAGATGGTGTGGAACCTGACCCTTCAAATGTGCTTAGAGGCACATACTCAGGTGGCATATAAGTGGTGATGAGGAAAGACATACCTGCAGGAATTTTGGTAGCATCAGGAGTTGGTGCAAATTTAGTCTGGTAAGAAGGAGGCTTAGTGACACACATTTTAAATTTTGAGTCATTTTTCGACTTCTCAATGTCTTGTCTATGTGTAGCATGGACTGTGTTGTCAACTTTACAAATCAGAGGCACACTTGATTGCTTGCATAACTCTATAATCAAGCATGGGAATGGAAATGCACTGGAGGTTTTATGTGTCCTTATGAACATCTCATCTATAATAATCTGGCCGAAGTTAACTTGTATCTTTGAAACCAAGCTTTCCACTAATACAACTCTATGTTTATCCAAGTTTTCATCACCTTTTGTCGGCATCAACCTTAAGCAAACAACGGCCCACTAGAACTTAGACTTGAAGCTAATGGAATATTTTATAATACACTCTCGTGGATTGGTCAACTAAGAAGGGTTATTGTCATAGTCAATAATAAAGCAACCCAAGGCTTCTGAGTAGATGCAATCCCCAACATGTACTCAAGATCAGGTATAGCATGTGGAGCCTCGTATTCTATCCCAAATAACATCCTATTAATTGTTCGGGCTGAAATATCGACAACTATTCCTTGGATGGGTACTGACTCTATATTTTACAACCTTGCAACTGACATCTGCTTTGGACAGTCTGTTTCTAGTAATGCAAGATAATTGGGAAAGAATTATCTTACATGATTCGGTTGATATGCTCCTGGTAGCCTGCTCATCCATGATAGTTCATACTTGTTGAAACGGTATTCCAACTCAGGATATTCATGCAACTCCATTGTCCCAATTTGATGTTCCTCCACAAATGGCCTTTTTATCCCTCTTGTTGCAGGTGTCAATCCGTCATATAATTTCTCTCTTGCTCCTTCTATCTACCATTAAATCACCTCTAGAACTTGAGAATCCTTATGCTTAATAATGTTAGAATCCTTAGGTTCAGTATCCACATTAGTTGTTTTCATTTTTTTTACACACGTTAGCAACCTCAGTTCCAACCTCAACAGCTCGGATTGATTTGTAGCAATCGTTGCCTCGTCTGGGCTTGATTTGGTACAACTTGTACTACTATCTCTCTCTTGTTCATATTGGGAAAGCATAGGATTTTATCTTTCATGTTTACTGGTGTTATATGTGAGTGCAGATTTACCTCTACCCCTTTGAGATCTTCCTCCTCTATTTGGTGGAAGTTTACAATCTATAACACATGAGAAAGAATTAAGGAATTAGTTCACAATACAAAAATAGCCTAACAGTTAAAATTTAAACTTGATGGCCATACTGGAGGTCAGTCGGGTAACTGGTGGTCCACCATGTGGGCCGTCAGGTCCTATCCAAAAGACCTGAAAATTCAGTGAGTTGTGACAGTCCAAATGGTGGTCCGTCGCAAAGTTGACGGTCCACCACTTTGGCTGGTGCATCATAACCAGTAGGTGTCATTTTTGGGGTTCTTACGATGGTCCATTTGGTAGTCCATCACATAACGGGCGATCTACTATTTAAACTATCGCAGCTCCTTCTTCAAATTCAAGATTTAATACGGCATTTTGTCAAACATTTAGCATACAATCCCGACTTTTTTTGCAAAAATTGACACCAACTTCACATTTATGAATACAATTTCACACTTTTGAGCATACAGGTTACTCAGACTTCACCCACATAGTATATATTATCATTCGAGAATCAAAAAAAATTAACGAAAAGGAAGAAAAATAAGATGAACTTTGATCAACTAACCAATTATTAATTTCATGTCTTTACAGTTCAAACAGAGAAGAACGGGGTGGTGTTCATATCTTAGTTTTGTAGCAGCTTCTTCTTTTACTTGCTTGCAAATTAAAAAATCAAGCTTCACTTAAAACTCTATATTTCCTCTCAAGGTTATTTGTGATGAAAATAAAGAAAAGAGGAGGGTTTGCTTAAATAGAGCAAAAAGAAGAAGATGGAGAGTCCTAGAAATGACATACGAGTCTTAGAATCCAATTGAATTCGGTCAGTTGAAGAAGTTGAAAAGGGTACAATGCATGTAACCGCTCTTTTATCTCTTTAATAAAAATTACCTAAATACGGGTCACTTAAATGAATCTCAATTTTAAATCGACCCGACCCAGTGCTAGGGTAACAACGATGGTTTCTATGATGATTCATCAAAAATGTGATGGACCACCATTGGGGTCGTCGCTCCTTACCTGAACATGATCACTTCAGCTTAATTTCAATGGTCCAAGTGGTTGTCCACAAAATTTACGACGCTCCACCACTTTGGCCGCCGTACCTTACAAGAAAATGGTCACCTCATTTTAATTTTAATGGTCCGAGTGACGCTCTACCAAATTTGTGAGGTCCACCACTTTAGCCATTGCACCTTTCCAGAACTTGGGAAACTCAGCTTGATTTTGAGGGTTAGTTTGGTGGTCTACCATTTTTGTGATGGTCCACCACTTTGGCCATTAATTTTTTCCAGTGAATGAATTTTTCAGCTTCTTTACGATGGTTGAAATGGTGGTCCATCAAGTGAATGGTGGTCCACCAATTCGGCTGTCACTTTTGTTCCAGTAGCTTAGATTATCATCCCTGTTTCCAATTGTATTACTCCTTCTTTCTGCGGTATTTTAAATCATGCACACTTCATAAACACATCAACAATGCACTAGAACAATAAATTAATTTAACTAATGTTTTACAAAAACACATTATGGGTTGCCTCAAACCAGCTTCTGATTTATCGTTGCGGCATAACTCAGTTATCTCGATTACTCAGACTTTATCGAGATAGATAGTATCAATACTTCTTATCGAGTCCATTGGACTGATATACAGTTTCACATACTGCCCATTTACCTTGAATATGCTTTCGTCTTTATTTTCAAGTTCCACTACTCCAGATGAGTAGACTTAACTTACTTTAAATGGGCTGGACCATTTGGATTTAAGCTTACCTGGAAATAGTTTGAGTTTGAAGTTGAATAGAAGTACTAAGTCACCTTTATAAAAATCTCACTTTTCAATCATACGGTCATGGTACTTCTTCATTCTTTTCGTGTATAGATCAGCCTGATCATAAGCTCCAAGATGGAACTTATCCATCTCATTCAGTTGCCCCAGTCTCATATTCGTTGCTTCATTCCAATTCAAGTTAAGTCGCTTCAATGCCCTATGATACCTCAAACTTTCTTTAAGTCTAATTTCATCTCTAGAAGATTAAGGGATGACTTTAAAAGTGAGACTAGAGGGGATGATGCTTCTCCTATGACTTGGCAGGTATTCCAGGATGCATTCTTGGATAAGTTCTTCCCTCTTAGGATAAGGGAAGCAAAGATAGAGGAATTCATGAACCTGAGGCAAGGATCTATGACTATTAAGGAGTATTTCCTCAAGTTTAATCAGTTAGCTAAGTATGCTCCTGACTTGGTAGCTGATACCCGATCTAGTATGAGTAAGTTTGTGTCCGGTGTGTCTTGTTTGGTACTGATAGAGTTTAGAACTGCTATGCTCAATAGGGATATGGATCTGTCCAGACTGATGATGCATGGTCAGCAGATTGAGGTAGATAAAATAAGAGAGAGAGATAGAGTAAAGGGAAACAAGAGGTCTAGGTCAGAGGAGTATTATCATAGTCAGACTAGATCACATGGAGGGAACCGACTGCAGTTTTAGATTCATTCGTCTATGCCAGCACCTTCAACAGCTAGTGCTCCCGCACCCAGAAATAGGCAATATCCGAGGAATAAGTCTTCTATGTCTAGAGTTCAACACAGTTTGAGTAACATGCCTAATTATCCCCCATGTTCTAAGTATGGAAGGACCCATCCCGACGAGTATTTGGCTAAATAGAGGGGTTGTTTTGGTTGTGGCAACTTGGGCCACAGACTTAGAGAGTGTCCGCATGCTAAATTAGCAAACCTAGATATTCCTCCCCAGAATCAGGCTATCAGTGCACCAACTTCTTTAGCCTGTCCATCCCCCCTCAGGGTGTTTCATCCAGTACTGCTGGCGGTCAGCACCAGAGTCAATTCTATGCTTTGTCATCCCGCCAGAAGTAGGAGGATTCACCAGACATTGTTACTGGTATGCTTCATGTATTTAATTTTGATGTGTATGTATTGTTGGACCCTGGTTCAAGTTTTTCTAAGGTGACACCATTGGTTGCTGTGAATTTTGAGATAAACTCTGAAAAGATTCCTGAGCCCATTCTGGTTTCTACCCTAGTAGGAGAATCAGTTGTTGCTAAGAAAGTTTACAAAAAGTGTCCTATTACAGTTCTTCATAGAGTCATAATTGCTAATTTGATAGAGATGGACATAGTTGATTTTGATCTTATTCTGGGTATGGATTGGCTTTATTCCTGTTACGTGTCTATAGACTGCCGTACCTATGTGGTTAAGTTTCAGTTTCCTGATGAGCCAGTATTTGAGTGGTCTAGGAGTTCATATCTCCCTAGATTCATTTTATATCCTATCTCAAAGCCATAAAGCTAATATGCAAAGGTTGTATTATAATCTAGTTTGAGTTAAGGACACTAGGTATGAGGCTCCACTATCTAGTCAGTCATTATAGTCAATGAGTTTCCAGATATTTTTCTAGAAGATCTCCTAGGGGTACCTCCCGATAGAGAGATAGAGTTCAGGATTGACCTTCTTTCTAATACACAAACTATTTCTATTCCTCCATACCGTATGGCACCTGCAGAGCTTAAGGAGTTGAAAGAGCAACTTAAAAATCTTCTAGATAAAGGTTTCATAAGCCCCGGTGTCTGTCCTTGGGGTGAACCTATTCTATTCAAGTGAAAGAAAGATGGTTCTTTGTGTATGTACACGGACTATCGTTATCTTAATAAGGTCACAATCAAGAATAAGTACCATCTTCATAGAATTGATGACATGTTTGATTAGTTACAAGGTGCAAGTTTTTTCTCAGAGATAGATCTCAGATCCTGCTATCATCATCTATATGTAAAGGAGTGTGATATTCCAAGGACAACCTTTCGAACCCGTTATGGTCATTTTGAGTTTCTAGTTATGTCTTTCGGGCTAACTAATGCTCCAACGGCTTTCATGGACATCATGAATCGAGTGTTCAAGCAATATCTTGATATGTTTGTCATAGTTTTTATAGATGATATCCTTGTGTACTCTCGTACTGAGAATGACCATGTAGATCACCTTAGAATTATCCTGCAAACTCTTAGAGATCATCAGTTGTTCGCCAAATTCAGCAAGTGCGAGTTTTGGCTAAGGTCAGTAGCTTTTCTGGGTCATATTACTTCAGCCAAATGTATTAGAGTTGATCCCCAAAAGAAGCTGTAAGAAATTGTCCTAGACCTATCTCTCCATCTAACATTAGGAGTTTCTTAGGTCTAGCTAGATATTACAACTGTTTTGTTAATGGTTTCTCATCTATTGCTCTCCCATGACCCGATTGACCTAAAAGAAAACTAAGTTTCTTTGGTCATATTTCTGTGAGAAGAGTTTTCAGGAGTTGAAGACTCGACTTACTTCAGTCCCTATATTAACTTTGCCTGATGGTACGGATGGTTTTATGGTGTATTTTTATGCCTCTAGAGTTGGATTAGGTTGCATGTTGATGCAAAGAGGTAAGGTTATAGCCTATGCCTCAAAATAGTTGAAGACACATAAAAAGAATTACCCAACCCATGATCTTGAATTAGTTGTTGTGGTTTTTTCCTTGTAAATCTGAAGTCACTATCTGTATGGTGTTCGTGTTGATGTGTTTACGGACCATAAAATCTTACAGTGTGTGTTTACTCAGAGGGAGTTGAATCTTAGACAAAGGAGATGGTTAGAGTTGCTAAAGGATTATGATATGAGTGTGTTATATCATCCTGGCAAGGCCAATGTAATGACAGATGCCCTTAGTAGGTTGTCTATAGGCAGTGTGTCTCATGTGGAGAAGGATAAGAAAGAATTGGCTCGTGAAGTTCTTCATTTGGCTAGACTGGGTGTTAGGTTTCTTGATTTAGCTGAAGGTAATGTTTGGGTTCAGATTAGTTCTGAATCCTCTTTAGTTTCGGAAGTAAAGGAGAAGCAAGACATGGATCTTAGTTTGTTCAAACGGAAGGAATCAGTTAAAGACCAAAAGGTAGAGGTTTTCTCTATAGGGAAAGATGGTGTGTTAAGGTTTAAAGATAGATTATGTGTCTCTTGTGTTGATAACCTGAGGCAGAGAATTATGGTTGAGGCGTATAGTGCACGATATTTTATTCATCCCGGTGCTACCAAGATGTACCGCAACTTGCGGGGAATCTATTGGTGGAGTGGCATGAAGAAAGATGTAGCAGAGTTTGTGGAGAAGTCTGCAACTTGCCAACAAGTTAAGGTAGAGCACCAAAGGCCTAGTGGTGTGATGCAAAATTTTGGTATACCCACTTGGAAGTGGGAAGAGGTGAATATGGATTTTTTGACTGGTTTACCTATTTTGCATCGTCATCATGATTCTATTTGGGTTGTTGTAGAAAGGTTGACTAAGTCAGCTCATTTCTTGTCTGTGCATGCATCTTATACAACTGAGGATTATGCTAGATTGTATATCCGAGAGTTATTCAGATTATATTGAGTTCCCTTGTCTATCATCTCAAATAGGGGTACTTAGTCTACTTCTCAATTTTGTAGAGCTTTTTAGAAGGGTCTTTGTATCCAAGTTAATTTGAGTTCCGCTTTTCATCGATAGATTGACGGTCAGGCTGAGAGGACCATCCAAATTTTGGAAGATATGTTGAGAGTATGTGCTCTTGATTTCAAGGGTAGTTGGGATGAGCATTTGCCACTGATTGAGTTTGCGTATAACAATAATTATCACTCTAGAACCCAGATGTCCCCGTTTGAGGTTTTTAATAGGAAGTGATGTAGATCATCCATAGGTTGGTTTGAAGTGGGTGAGGCTTCTTTGATTGGACCTAATGCAGTGTTTGAGGCTATGGAGAAAGTCAAGCTAATTAGAGAGAGATTAAAGACAACTCAGAGTCGTCAGAAGTCATATACTGATGTGAGGAGAAGAGATCTTGAGTTTGAGGTGGGTGATTTGGTGTACTTGAAAATTTCACCTATGAAAGGGGTGAAAAGGTTTAGGAAAAAGGGGAAGCTTAGTCCCTGATATGTTGGCCCTTATAGAATTTTAAGTCGTGTTGGGAAAGTGGCTTATGAAATTGAGTTGCCCGTAGATCTATCAGCTATTTATCCCATCTTTCACATCTCCATGCTTAAGAAGCATATTGTCGTTGTAGTGGACCCTTCAGAGAGCTCTGATATTAAGACTAGTCTTTCGTTAGAAGAAATTCTAATTGATATTCTAGACCACCAGATCCATAGACTAAAGAACAAAGAAGTTCCCTTGGTAAAAGTTCTTTGGAAAAACCAATCAGTTGAGGGTGCTACTTGGGAAGAAGAAGCTGATATGCTGACCAAGTACCCTCATCTTTTCGCTGCAGATTCAGATTTAGTTTAAGGTAACAAGTTACCTCATCTCATCTTTTTCATTCCCTGTTTCAAGATTTATATATACATTCATACGATAGCTCATGCATTTGTAAATCATTGTAGTCATGCTCTTAGTAGAACACACCAGTTATAGCCTGAGTTTTCAGCATCTCAGTTTCGTTATCCACATTCGAGGACAAATGTTCTCAAGGGGGAGATAGTGTGATACCCCAAACTTTCTTCAAGTCTAATTTTGTCTCTATAAGATTAAGAAATGACTTCCAAAGTGAATAATGTTTAAATCATATATAATTTTCCCAATTTTGACTTTTTATCATGTGGGAAATTGAATTATCTTTCCAACGATATAATATTCTCCTAAATCCGATAACCGGGCAAGAAGTTATGGCTAATTTAAGTTCTAGTCAAAAAACACCATCATGACGGTGTTTAGTGCATCGTGAGAGGGTTTATTTAACAGTTGTCGAATTCCAGTGGGACTCCGCAATAGTGGTGCATCACGGAGGATCCAAACTTCCCAATAGTCAGTTTCCAGTACCCTAGCGAGATTGGGGCATGTCGCGCTGAAGTTCCAGGTACAAACCAGTGGGATGACACAATGGATCCATGTCGCGGTGACCCCCATATTCCCATTCGTCAAATTCCAGTGAGCCACTGCGATAGTGGCACGTCGCGGTGGCCCATAAAATCGGGCTCTCGATTATATTTTTTCCAGTTTCATTCAGAAGTTAAAAAGGGTATTTTGGGCATTTTCCAAGCCACTTAAATCATCCAAACACCTGATTTAAGGTCATTACAAGCATCATATACCTCTTTTCTCAAAATCCCTCAACCAAAAACCCTAGTTCATCAAACTTCTCCTCCAAGAAACTCAAGATTTCTCCATCAATTCTCCAACTTAAGTCAAGATTCCAAGTTCCTATTGAAAGAATTCCAAGAACCCTCATTCAAGAGATCCAATAACGTCTCAAGAGCATGTTGTTCATCCAAGTTTATCAATCTAAGGTATGTGGGATTTGAACAAGCTAAGATAGGAATCCACACTATTCATTCAAGTTATGATTTAAGGAAAAGATAAGCATAATCAATTTTAACTATAAAACTTTATGCTATTTTAAGGTGGATTTCCTAAAAGTTCTGAGCAACAAATATGGGAGTAGTATTTAGCACCAAATAGATATGATTCCTAGGTCTCATACCCCAGAAATATGAGCTACTGTAGGTTTCTGAATTTCCCCAAGTAGGTTAAGATAGCGATCAATAAAGGTAAGGGTTCTATTTCGATGGAAAGCATAGAGAAGCTCTCCCCAATGTGGGTAAGATGTTGGACTCCATGTCAGCTCACATGGGTTTTTTAGGTTAGAAGAAACTCCCAAGACCAAAGTCTCTAAGTCCCAAAGTCCTATAATCTCTAAGTCTTAAAGAAGTTCCTTACTCTCCATAAGATAAAAGTATAGGTTTAGAAAGCTATTATTTTAAGATTCCTCTTTTTTACAAAGTATTGAGAACAAAATGGAGAATAATGATTTTAGAAGTAAATATTATGACTCACGAGATTTGTACTATATGCTTTATTATACATGATTTATAAGATTCGGATTTTAGTTTTTCCTCAAGCTATGTGATTCATTTATATTAGCATGCATGTTTTCTTCAAAGTTGATGATATTGTTTAGTTATTGCATTGCACCCCCATATGCTCATTACATCCTCAAAGTACTAATCCATATATACATCTGTGCACTACATTATCTCATAATGTAGATTCAGGTGCTCAATATCCACAGCGTGAGTAGTCCGTGCATCTTTATCTACACTCCCACAGTGGTGATTCCTCATGATTTGAGGTCCTAATTCTTTAGATTTTTAGTTTTCTTTTAGTATACGGACTATCATTTTCAGTTTAGTTCGAGTCAGTTGGGGGTCTGTGCCAATAGCTCTCTAGTTATTTGTTAGTAGTAGAGGCTTGTCGAACTACGTGTTTGTTTAAAGACTATTAGTATTTATTTTCTAGAAAGTATCTATCATTTATTCATTTTAGTTTTGATATGATACAACATTTATTCTTGGCTAGACTATCTTAACGTAAGTGTTAGAACAAGTAGCAGGTTCAAAGGGTTAGCTTAGGGCTACTTGTAGGCTTAAGCACCATGTGACATCTCGGGATGAGATTTTGGGGCGTTAAAAACTTGGTATCAGAGCCTAAGGTTTAAGGAGTCCTATGGGTCTGACAAGCCACGTTACGTAAAGTCTTGATCATCGGTGTGTAGCGCTCCACATCTATGAGCAAGAGGCTACAAAACGTCTTAGGAAAAAGTTACCTCTTTCTTTCATAATTCATCGTGCTTACGGTTGTCTCTCTACTATGAATTTGTGCTCTCTAATGACAGAAAATGCCTCCCTGAAGAGCTAATTCCCGTAGGAATGTCGATCAGCCACCTCAACCGTCCGATCCCTTGAATGAGAACGTGTCTCAAGATGAGTTTCGGGCTGCCTTTTAGGCGTTTCGGGCTGCCTTTTAGGCGTTACCCCAGACAGTCACTGCTAATGTTCAGGACAATAACCCGGCTATATTTCCACATCAGTAAGGTGGTGATTCAGCTACAACCATGATTCGAGATTTCATGAGGATGAATCTACTAGAGTTTTTTTTATCGAAGGTAGGTGAGGACCCACAGTTGTATCTTGAGGAGATGAATAAAATCACCCAAGTCATGCATGTAACTGAAGAGGAAAGTCTAGAGTTGGCCTCTTATAGGCTAAAAAATATTGCTTAGGACTGGGTTGTGGCGTGGAGAAATACTAGAGGGGACAATGTTGGTCCTATGACTTGGCACATATTCCAGGATGCATCATGGATAAGTTCTTCCCACTTGAGATGAGGGAAGCAAACATAGAGGAATTCATGAACGTAAGTGTTAGAAGAAGTAGCAGGTTCAAAGGGTTAGCTTAGGGCTACTTGTAGCCTTAAGCATCGTGTGACATCTCAGGATGAGATTTTGGGGAGTTACATACCCACAACGCTTTATGCAATAGCTCAATCGACAAATGACACGCCTTTCCATAAACTAATTGGTATGGAGAAATGCCAATAGGTTTCTTGAATACCGTTCGATATGCCCATAAGGCATCGTCCAACTTCCTAGACCAATCCTTCCTGCTAGCATTTACAGTCTTGGCAAGGATAGCTTTGATTTCCCGATTAGAGATTTCTACCTGCCCACTGATTTGCAGGTGGTATGGTGTAGCCACTTTAAGCTGCTTGACTCCATATATTTCCAAGGCAGCTCTGAACATCTTATTGCAAAAGTGTGATCCTCCATCGCTGATAATGGTACGTGGTACCCCGAAGCGAGAGAAAATGTTTCTCCTCAAGAATGCAACAACTTTCTTCCCTTCATTATCTGCTATAGCCACTGCCTCAACCCATTTTGAAACGTAGTCAATGGTAACTAAAATGTACTTCATCCCAAATGAGCTCACGAAGGGCCCCATGAAATCAATGCCCCAAACCTCAAATAATTCTACCTCTAGCATTTTAGACATTGGCATCTCATGGTAATTTGAGAAGGAACCTTTAATTTGACAATGGTCATACCTCTTAACGAACCGGTAGGCATCTTTGAACAAAGAAGGGCAATAGTAGCCACTCTGAAGCACTTTCCTTGCAGACCGATCACCTGCATGGTGACCTCTAACTGGTGAAGCATGAATCGCTTCCAGTATACTCAACATATCTACTTTTGGAACACATCTCCTTATGATATTGTCAGCATATCGCCGAAACAGATACGGATCATCCCAGAAATAATGTGTTTCATCATGACGAAATTTCTTTCTTTGATGAAAAGAAAGATTTTCTAGAAACACCTCACTCACTATGTAGTTTGTGAAATCAGCGTACCAAGGTATTTTCTCCATAACATTAGCTAATATTTCCTCATCTGGAAATTCATCATTGATCACAAATTCATCTCTAACTGCTTATTCACTTTACAGCCTAGACAGATGATCTGCAACTTAGTTTTCACAACTTTTCCTATTTTTGACTTCAAAGTCAAATTCTTGAAGTATCAATACCCATCTAATTAACCTTGGGTTTGCATCCTTTTTCACCATCAAATATCTCAAGGCTCCATGGTCAGTGTGGACCTCCACCCTGGTACCTAACAAATATGCCCAAAACTTCTCAAAAATATACACAACTGCTAGAAGTTCCTACTCAGTCATGGTATAATTCTTTCGTTCCCCATTCAAGGCATTGTTTGCATAATATATCGGATTTAATAGCTTCTCTTTCTTTTGGACAATAACAGCTCCAAGTACCACTCCACTAGCATCACACATAATGTTGAACAGTTTCGTCCAGTCAGGAGCAACAATAATTAGAGCCTCCACTAATTGTAGATTAAGGTATTCAAAAGCCTTTCTGCAGTCATCATAAAAAGTGAAATTAGCCTCCTTCTTGGAAAGTTTGCAAATAGGGTTTGCAATCTTTGAAAAGTTTTTTATTAATCTACGGTAGAAATTTGCATGACAAAGAAAGCTACGTACCCCTTTAACTGAGATCGGGGGAGATAGTTTCTCAATCACTTTAAAGTTTGCCTTATCTACCCAAAATGCCTTTAGCAGAAATTTTGTGACTGAGAACAATGCCTTCCTTCACCATGAAGTGGCACTTTTCCTAGTTACGGAAAAGGTTGAACTCTTCACACCACTACAACGCCCGATTAATATTCATTAAGAAAATATCAAAAGAATCACCAAAAAATAAGAAATCATCCATAAACACCTCTAAGGTGTCTTCAACCATATCAGAAAATATTGACATCATGCACCGTTGAAATGTGGCGGGTGCATTACACAAACCGAAAGGCATCTGCTTAAAAGAAAATATGCCATATGGGCACGTGAATTCCATCTTCTCCAGATCTTC
Source organism: Capsicum pubescens (assembly GCA_030864215.1). Classification (NCBI taxonomy): domain Eukaryota; kingdom Viridiplantae; phylum Streptophyta; class Magnoliopsida; order Solanales; family Solanaceae; genus Capsicum; species Capsicum pubescens. Next base: position 111,866,043 of record CM061549.1, on the reverse strand, counting down.
AGGAGCAATAAAAATTTGGTTGTAACCAGAATACCCATCTAAAAATAGTACCGACCCCTTCTCGTTAGCCAATCAGGAATCTGATCCATGAAAGGTATTGGGAAGTGGTCCTTCAGTGTCCACGAGTTGAGTTTTTTGTAATCCATGCACACTCTCCACCAAGTAACACGTACATTAGATGACCGGGCAACTCCTTCAGCTCTAAGGTAGGTGGATCTTCGATAGAAGGCTTAGTAGGTGAACTTGGACAATTTTTCAAGTCCAAATCCAACTTCTTGGGAGCATATGAATAGAACCCCATGCCTGTTAAGGAACACACCATCTCCTCATAATCTTCAATACCATCATTATCAAAATTCATCAATACAATAGCTAAAGTCTCCACCGCAAATTTTCTTCTAAAGGTACTTCCTTCTCCTCCTCATAATAAACATCCATAATAGAAAAGACGCTCATGTATTTATGCTATTTCATGGGCTGACATACATCAAAACAAACTACTTCATCATTAAGCCTAAAAAGTAGCTCATTTTCCCTCAAATCAATAACTACACTCACGATTGTGAGGAAAGGTCAACCCAAGATTATAGGCATATCAAAATCCACCTCGCAATGAAGAATGAAAAAATCATCTAGAAATATAAAACCAACCACCTTAAATAATACATCATATAGAATCCTCACGGGCCATTTCACAAACCTGTCTACCATAACTAATCTCATATTTGTGGGAGTAGGATCCCCCAAACCCAGTTTCCTATACACAACAAGCAGCATCAAGTTTATAGTAGCTCCCAAGTCACATAGAGCTTCTGTGAAATCAAGAGGCCTAATAATATGTGAGATATTAAATGCTCCCGCGTCTTCCTTCTTCTTGTAACACCCCGCATTTTGAGCTAGAACATAAAACATCATTTCCTTCGCGTAAAGGTTCCAAAATCCATAAATCCGATGCTAATATAGTGTGTTGATCAATCATATAGTGTGGGAATCTAGTGGATCATGAATTTAGATCATAGAGGTCCCTTAACCCAAGGACGAGTTGTAAGCTTTTCTATCATTTTAGTTTTAGTAAGCGTCAAAACTTGGGTTAACTTCAATCAACCATAACTTTTAGTATATAATGAATTATAGTGTCTACGATATATCAAATGAAAAGTATTCGAAGTATCTTTCCAATGATACTAATTTCTCCTAAATATTATACCCAAGCAAAAATTTATGACTTTGCAAAGTTGAGTGCATCACCTAGAAAATTGCCTAAGTCTACTGGAATTGTTGTGCCATGGGAAATGCATCGCCTAACCCATTTTGGCAATGGGAAATGCCACGCCCAGCCTATTTTGGGTGATAAACAATGCATGAAATTGCCTATATTAGTCCATAGGCAATGCATCGTATGCCCTATGGCCCAAGGGCGTAAAAATGTCATTTTTAAGGGCAACGAAGTTTTTTTACACTCCAAAACCATCCCTAATCACCCTTTAACAAAATTAAGGTCATTAGTAATGTTTTAACTCTTGAAGAATCCCTAAAATTCATCTTTCAAGAACACAAGGGGAGAAAACAACTAGGGTTTGGACAATCAAGCCTAATGGTCCAATCTTTTTAAAATCTCTTCGCGAATTCTTCTCAACTAAGGTACGTGGGGTTTCCTAAAACTACATGGGCATAGTAAATTCTTCTTCATCATGTTAAAGGCTTAGAAATCATGAAATTTCAAAGAGTATTTGAGATTTATAGTTAGATTTATGTTTAAAAACTTTTGAGGATACTGATTTGGGCTTGAGGCCTTTCCCCAAAATTAATTTGTAATCTTATATATGCATGTAGGGTTTGAAGTTGATAATTTAATTGAGAGAATGACTATTTACGCTCCCTCTCATGTTGCAACACCTTTTGATTTTAGAATGTTATTCAGATGCATGATATCAATTTTCTTGACTATTGTTGAATTATTTAAGATTGATCTTTAAATTGATGAGAGGGGTTTTGTATGTTGATAAATGTTAAATATATATAATTAAAAAATTACATGGTTTTCCAATAATACATGGCCACCAAATGTTTGTTGAAATGATTGAAAGGAATGACCTTAGCATGATTTGATAAATGTATTTGAAGATGAATTGTTTGAAGTATAGTGGTCTAAACTTTATGTTTTGAAAGGGAAAATTGTGATATGATTTTTATGGCTCTGAAACATGACTTGTAAGTCTTGGTATGACGATACCAATTCAGATAATGCCATAGTAGCACAGAATAGAATAGAATGTGGATTTTCATTCAAATTTTTAGATTTTTAACTTAGAATAATACACGTTTAGAAAAGGCTAAAAATGGGCATAAAAAGATGTTAGGTGGTTACCCGAAGAAGGCACAAGTCTAGAAAACTCATTGCCCAAAATCGTGTTTTGCTGATACGGGATTATTATGTCCCCTAGAGGGATTATTCGTTGGCCTAGTACCCCATGGCATATCAGAATCAGGAACTCTAACTCTTACGGCAAACTTGGGTTGAGGGTTGGGCCACCGAGTTAAGGGAGGACTCTATATAGCCTGTGAGGTTGTATAATTTTAGGTTGGACCACCTAACTCAGAAGTAATACAAATATTAGAATTGTATTGACAAGAATGTTTTATTATTATCAAATATTTTCCCATGTATTTTAAACTATATCATGCATGATGTTACATGAACTGCTCTCACCTATTTTATATATATAAATTCATTATTTTAGATTTCTCTACAGACCAATACAATTGTATTGACCCCCTATCTTTCAGGGTCTGAGGCTCAGTTTAGAGGTCCTGCTAAACCATTGAGTTGACAGGTAGAAATGTGCAGTTGGTAAGCCTCCCTTACTTCAGAAGACCATTCTTAGAGTATTGTTATTTCATTATGGTATTGGTCTATTGGGGGCCTTGTCCAAGATTTTAGACAGTGGTATTGATTTTTGTATGTACTAGAGATTTCACAGACTGAAATAAGCACTGTTTAGATGTTGATGGATTTCTTTTAAGTATTGTTAAATTGAATTAAGAGTATGACCATGATTCCGTTTATTTCATATTCATATTTTTTTCTTTATTATTGAGTATTGTGCATGATTACCAGAAATAGAATGACGCCTGGGCTTCAATGGTTTGGGATTCTCGTCACGGCTAGGGCTGGGCTTGGGTCATGACAAACTTGGTATCAATGTATGGTTCATGGTACCAGGATATCTGCGAAATTGCATTGGGTAGAGTCCTATTTATAGGTGTGTAGAGCGCCACACTTATAAGCAGGAGGCTAGAAGGCATTTAGGTTTGTCTCACTTTTTTCATATTCTAGTTCGTGCTATGGAGTCAGAATGTTCCTCTTTCATACACTAGTTCATGCTATGGTGTCTCCCATACGAAAGTAAAGTTATCCCAAATCTTACTTTGATGTTCTCAGATATGTCTCATTGTTGAGGAGATTCAAGTGTAGGAGTCTAGAATCTAAATGGTATGGTCCTTTCTGATTGAGTCATGATAGATTATAAGATTATGCAAGGACTTGAGAGGAGTCTGTTAGTGCTTCAAGGTGTATTGATTCAAGTGTAAACTTTGATCCTGATGAAATTATGCTTTTCAGCCTGAGGTATTTAAGTGTATTCAGTCCCTTTCAAAAATTTTGTTGTGGATGTCATGCATAAGGGGAATGATATATAAGAGAATATTGGAACTGTATTTCCACCTGAGTAGTCGTGTATGTTAAAGTGTCATGACCTATTGGTAGTGAGATGATCCAAAAATTGGTGATATGAAGTCACAAGCTTAAAAGTCTAAATGAGGGGGGCTTTTGCGTATAGAAGTTAGTTTAGTGGAATAACTGTGGATTGAGGAGTGGTTTTCCATTTTATAGTGATAGACTAATGTGGTAGTAATAATTGTAGATTGTATGACAGTCTTCGGAGGGGGAGTGTTTGTCTTTGATTATTATTTATTCAAAAAAAAACAGGAAATGTTCCTAGATTAGATAGTTATGATTATTATATAAATCCCTTGTAGGTTGTGAACGAAAATGTTTAGATTTGCCAATAAGTTATAAGTATAGAATCATTGTTGTTTATGGAATTTGAAGGAAGCCTAAATGTATGCTTGGGTAAGTAAGTATGATGTGAGAAAGTAGAATATGTAGATAAGATCGGATTGGACTATACTATAAGATTAAGGTTGACCATGTCTATTATGTGACTTTACCCCCTTGACCTTCTTTTCTTTAGTGGTTGTAAACTAGTACTACTTGTGAGAAGGTATGTAATAGATTTTGAGGTGTATTAGTAATGTCATGAAAGAGATTTGGTTGTAGGTAGTATCTAAGTGAAATGAGGTATTTAGGTTAAATTTTTCAATTTGATGGACAAGTATGATATGTTGCATGCTTCATCGGTGGTACGTGATTGTTGCTAGACTATAGGATTAAACTTTAGACATAAAATATGGCGGTAAGAGAAGTATCTTAAGGTTGATGATGTATGTTTTGTGGGAATAAATTAATTGGTTTGATGTGATTTGTGGAAGAGCCTATGTTGATAATTTATGAAAAGTAAAGCGGTAATTGTGAGGTATATGTGTATAGGAGGACTAGTGTTAAAATGATGAATTGTGGGTGATTCATTAAGTGGATAAGGTCATAAGTATATAAGAATAAGTTGTAACCCTTGGTAGTATGACGTTAGGTAAGATTTTATGATATGAGTAATGCGACTAACAACTTAATGTTAAAAGGTTAAGTAGTGGAAAGTGGATTTTATATGATAAGGAGTGAGGTTGTGTATGCTCATGAGACTGAGAGTTGTATGGTGATGATGATAGAGGATAGCAAAAATTAAGAGTAGCATTCTTGGAAAACAATGCCTTTAGAGTATACTTAAAAAGGGAAAGTTTAGCATTTATGTGTATAAGTGTTTTGCGTTCTAAGTTTGTGTTCTTGAATTTGTGGTATGGAGAAGTTTGGGGAGTTGTTGAATAGCGTTATTTAGAGTTGAATTGAGAAAATATGAGTGAGCAATATGAGCCTTTGGTATAGTTTTACAAATATTATTAAGAAGCGAGTTATGTGATTAAAGCTGTAATGTGAGTATTCTAAGGAGTTGAAGAAGGAGTGTTGTGTTCCTAGAAGCATGTATGCCCGTGATAACATTAGCAATAAATAGATGAATTTGGGGTTTGGAGGATGTTAGTATTAGTGTACCTGAAGGGAATGTTCTAGAATGAATTTAGTGTCCTTGTAAAAAAAAGAAAAATATATGGGGGGGAGTTTGTGTTCCTATGTATATTGGTAGCCCTTTGTGATTAGGTGTGTGGATATCGATAGGATCAGTACTTCAACTAGTCTCCATGTTCCTCGAATAGTTGGCGCATCTCGTTTACGTGAGTATGGGATGTAGGGTGATGGCTATAGAGGCTAGTGAATGTAAGAGTAGTATTTCCGGAATAAAAGACCTACAGGGTGTATTTTATCCGAGAGAGATTAGAGGTAATGTGTATGGTGTTATATCTATTGTGTTGAGAGTTGTGGATATATATTTTATCAGAGGTTATGTCTGCAAGTCTAGGATTATGACTTTGATCTAAAGGGAAGATGATGAGTTAAAGTAGTTCTCAAATTTTCTTATGGTGTCAAGTTCCAAGTAAGATTCATGATAAATCTATAACAAATCAAGAAAACTCCTCTTATTCAGTCTACGAGGTCACTCTTCTAATGCCCTACATTATGTATCCAAGTCCTACCTATGTCTAAGGTTTGAGCACTCTATGTAACTCATGACATGTCCCGACTTCCAAACTAGAAGAAATAATGTCCTTCGATGATCCAGTATTCTAAGTATCCAAGCTCTATGTTATGTTGCTCATGAAAAACAAATCTATGTCCCAAATCATAATTGATTCTAAGGAACTATGTTTTCGTATGTTAACGATTCCTTTTATATCGGAATTAGCCAAAGTGATAAAGTTGTACGAACTCACGACTATTTGAGTTCTGAAAATGAGAAGTGATAGCTACGAGTAGAAGTCCTTGCGTAAATCACCGACCATGAATTCCATACTCATGTTATAAGACTCATGATTTAAGCTCTCATGTTTCTCATTTTGGTTGTCCTAAGAACATGGGCTATGTTGAGTTTATGCCAGAACGACTCTCCACTTGTGATCCAAACACTTGATATATGAAGCACTCTATGATTGTACTGTATCTTCAACTCATGTCCCATCTTGAGTATGGCAATAAGTATACGTTATAACCGAATAGTGTTACTCCCTTTCATAGTGCTCTTTCTCAGGTCCTTTAATGACCCTCTGTATGATAGTATGACGTGGTTGTGGAAGCGTAGAAGTGTCTTAGGTAGAGGAGTAGATGTCGTTGTAGGTGAAAATTTTGATATGATTTCTTGAGATAAGGTTAGAAGAGCAGGGGAAGGAAGGAGATGAATATTGTTTACGTTAAATAGTTAGGAGGAAAGTATATAGTGAGAATCTTGGTGAATTTGATTGAATTTGTAGGTTTTATTTGAGATGTCCATAAAGTGAAGTGTGGTATCGGAAGGCTGGAATTTTGTGACTGATGAAAACACAAACTAAAGTGCCATGCAGTTAGTATTCTTTGAATTAAGACTTGAGGTTGTTGGATTATAGTGATGAGGTGAGATGATTTCTTAATGTGATGTAGAGTAGAGAGTCCCATAGTTTAAATTAGCACCTCTTTCCTCCGAGTTAGGCTTCAACCTAGAAGTATTATATGACAGGACACAAATTCGGTGGTTTGATGTTTTACGGGTGAATTGTGAGTTGTAAATGATGAAGTATGTTGATTGATGTTGGGGTATATACAAGTAGTGTCTCTAAGTTTAAGTCTTTTGGTTGTATCTTGTAAGATAGAGAATGCTAATATTCATATGTTCCGCGAGAAGCTTATCTCATCTCTTGTACCAATCTTAATCAGGACGAGCACTCTTAAGAAAAGTTATGTTTTACAATGTTTTTACCATGTGCCATAAAACACATGCCAAGATTCATGTCGATGTAAAGTTTCGCTATCTCGGGTTTCGTGCTTACTCATTTCCCTAGGGGTTATCATAAAGATCGTGTGATTCCTTTGCATATTTTTTGTTGAGGAAAAATGTTCGAATCAATATTACATTTTTTATTATACACTTTAAGAGCTTCAAGAAGTCCCTACCCATCATTTGGGGACGAATGATCCCAAAGGGGGATAATGTAACAACTGGCATTTCGGGATAGAACGTAAACCATCATTTCCTTCACATAAAGGTTCCAAAAGCCATAAATCCAATGCAAATATAGTTTTTTTATCAATCATGTAGTGTGGGAATCTATTTGAGCATGAATTGAGGTCATAGAGGTCCCTTAACCCATGGACGAGTTGGAAGATTTCCTATCATTTTAGTTTTAGGGAGTGTCGAAACCTGTGTCAACTTTAATCGACCATGACTTATTATATAACGAATTAGAGGGCCTACTATATATCCAATAAAAGGTATTCGAAGTAGCTTTCCAACTATAAAATTTTGCCTAAATCCGATACCCGAGCAAAAAGTTATGACTTTGCAAAAAGGAGTGCGTCGCCTAGCAAATCGCCTAAGGCTCCTGGAATTGTTGTGCCGTGGGAAATGTGTCTCCCAAATCATTTTAGGTGATGGTCTATGTGATGCCTAGACTATTTTAGGGGATAAACAATGTGTGGTATTGCCTAGATTAGGCCATAGGCAATGCGTCGCATGCCCTATGGCCCAAGGGTGTAAAAATGTCATTTTAAGTAATTCTAAGGGAAACCAAGTCTTTTTACACTCTAAAACCATCCCTAATCATCCTTTAATGAAATTAAGGTCATTAGTAACATTTTAACTCCTCAAAAATCCCTCAAATTCATCTTTCAAGAACACAAGGGGAGAAAACAACTAGGGTTTGGACAATCAAGCTTAAAGGTTCAATCTTTTTGAAATATCTTCGCGAATTCTTCTCAACTAATGTACGCGGGGTTTCCTAAAACTACATTGGCATAGTAAATTCTTTTTAATCATGTTAAAGGTTTAGAAATCATGAAATTTCAAAGTGGATTTGAGATTTATAATTAGATTCATGTTTTAAAACTTTTGAGGATATTGATTTGGTCCTGAGGCCTTTCCCCCAAATTGATTTATAATCATATAAATCCATGTAGTGTTTGAATTTGATAATTTAATTGAGAGCATGACTATTTATGCTCCCTTTCATGTTGCAACACCTTTTGATTTTAGAATATTATTTAGAAGCATGATATCAATTTTCTTAAGTATTGTTGAATGATTTAAGATTAATCTATAAATTGATGAGAGGGGTTTCCATGTTGATAAATGTTGAATATATATAATTAAATAATATCATGTTTTGCCAATAATACATGACCACCACATGTTTGTTAAAATGATTGGAAGGAATGACCTTTGCATGATTTGATAAATGTATTTGAAGAATGTATCTTCTTGAATTGTTTGAAGTATGACTGTCTAAACTTTATGTTTTGAAAGAGAAAACTGTGATATGATTTTATAGCTCAGAAACATGACTTTCAAGTCTTAGTATAACGATACCAATTCAGATAATGCCATAGTAGCACAGAATATTACAGAATGTAGATTTTCTTTCAGATTTTCAGATTTTGAACTTAGCAATGATACGTGTTCAGAAAAGGCTAAAAATAGGAATAAAGAGATGTTAGGTGGTTACCCGAAGAATTAACGAGTCCCAAAAACCCATTGTCCCAAATCGTGTTTTTCCGATATAGGATTATTATGTTCCTTAGAGGGATAAACGCTTGCCTAGTGCCCTGTGGCGTATCAGAATCAGAAACTCCAACTCTTGTAGAAAACTTTGGTTGGGAGATTGGCCTCCGATTTAAGGGCGGACTACATATAGCCCGTGGGGTTGTAAAATTGTAGGGTAGACCATCCAACTCAGAAGTAATACAAAGATTAGAACTAAATTGACTAGAATGTTTTATGATTATCAAAGATTTGTCCATGTATTTTAAACTATATCATGCATGATGTTACATGAACTACTATCACCTATTATATATATATATATATATATATATATATAAATTCATTATTATGGATTTCTCTGCGTACTAGTACAATTGTATTGACCCCTTATCTTTCAGTGTCTGGGCTCAGTCTAGCGGTCCTGCTAAACCATAGAGTTGACAATCAAAAGTGTGTTGTTGATGAGCCTCCCTTAGTCCGGAAGGCCATTCTTAGAGTATTATTATTTAATTATGGTATTGGTCCACTAGGGGCCTTGTCCCAGATTTCAGAGAGTAGTATTAGTTTTCGTATGTACTAGATATTTCACAGACTGAAATAGATGTTGTTTAGATGTTGATGGATTTCTTTCCAGTAATGTTAAATTGAATTCAGAGTGTGACCATGATTCCGTTTATTTCATTTTTGCATTATTTTCTTTATTATTGAGTATTGTGCATGATTACCAAAAATAGAAGGGCATCCTGGCCTCCATGGTTTGGGATGCTTTTTATGGCTAGGTTCGGGTTTGGGTCGTGACACTTCTGCACCAAAGACCTTGTAGAGATAGTACCACAATGATGAATATTGTCTATTGGCTAATAGCTAACTGTCTGTTTCTTCGTGACAAGGTCTTTTATGAACTTTGCATACCCGGACATCTACTCCAACGCTTCCACTAATGGCAAATTAATCATCAACTGCTTAAACATGGCCATAAACTTTCCAAACTTTATGTCATAGACCTTCTTTTTCAACTGATGGGGAAATGAAGAAGGTGGTTTTAAGCATGTAGTAACCACCACTTCAGTCTCCTTTACCTTGCTCTTCTCTAACTCATCAGCCTGCTGATGGGTGGATAGTGTATTATCAATAACTTCATCCAGTTTCTCAGACTCCACTGGATAACTTTCTTCATGCTCAATATCCTCTTCAATCATAGGTTTTCCCACAGACAGACCTGGTGATACTTTACCACTCCACGTGGTAATTTCCATGCAAGAGCTATCATTTCGAGGGTTCTGAACTGTATCACTTGGAAATATTCCGCTCTTCTTTTGATTCAATGATTCTTATAGTTGTCTCATTTGCCACTCCAACTGTTTAATAGAAGTAGAGTGTGAGTTTACCAACTGACTCATGGTACACAAATCACTCTTCATAGTAGTCACTCCAGAGTTTGTAGCCATAACTCCATTTAATAATTTCTCCATCATATCCTCCATGGACATCTTTCCAAAACTAGTTTCAAAATTATCTCTACTTCAAGGAGGTATATATAGTACACTCCTATCATTCTTGATCTTCCAGTTTCCTTGATCTCTATCCTTGTAACCTTCTTTGTCATAATAGTTCCGACCTTGATTTTCTTGGCTATTCCTCAGAAACCCCCTGGTTATTTAGATAGTTTTCCTCTTCTTTGAAATCAGAGTCAGCTCTTCCCTGGGATGCAACAGCTTTCACCTTCTCTATTTTCCAGACAATAGATGCTTCGTCAGTAAATCCATGTATGTCTTCAAGTGTGCCATGTCCTGGTCACGTTCTTCCTCTTTCTTCCATTGTTCTGCAGTCATACTACCAGACATAGTAGATCTTGCTACCATAGAATCCCTGGTATTCCAAGCTCTACTCTGTTTGGTCATCCGATCAAACATTTCCGAAGTCTCTGGAAAAGTAAGTTTAACAAACGACCCTCCTACAGTATTATCCACAACTGGCTTCATAATAGAGTTCAAAGTCCGATAAAGTATCTCCATCAAATAAATATTCATTATGTTATGGTTCGGGCATTGCGTCAGCTTCTTTTTAAACCTCTCCTAGGTCTCATTAAGAGCTAAAGTGGGAAACTGTCAGAAGTTACTAATTTCATCCCTCATCTGTACCCTCCTTCAGGTTGGAAAGAACCTTTCTAGGAAAGCCTCTTTCAACCGCCTCTAATTGGTTATAGAGTCGGGAGTCAGTCTATTTAGCCATAGTGTCGCCTCCCTAGACAGAGACAACAAAAACATACGCAAGAGGATAGCATTCTGACCCACTCCTGGATTATCAAAAGACTTGTGAATAGTGACAAAGTTCACCAAATACATGTTTGGATCATCACCGAGAAGACCACCGAACAACCCCTTAAGATGAAGGAGTTTAATTATCATTCTGGTAATATTAAATTTAGATCTAGGTGGTAGAGGTGGAGGAATAATAGCTCCAGTTACACCTACTCCATCCATTCCATCTTCGTTGTTATTCAGATTAAACTGCACTGGTCGACGTTATTTCCTTTCCCCAAAGGGTCAATTTCTGTTTACATTACGGTTTATTGGTGCAACCATATACTCTATATGCCTTAGGTTGACAGGATCAAACAAATCATCATCCCCTAAATCATCATCGTCAGGATTAGGATGACGTGTTGGCTGGCTATCATTCTGCTGATTAAGTTGAGCTCTAGCCTGAGCGGCTAGTCTTTCAGTATCTTGGGGGTCGGCCATTATGCCAATTAACTGTGGTTCTAGATGTACTGGTAATAATGGTGCACCCAATCTCCATGCACTTGGAATACACAATAACTACCCTGCATAGAACAAAAACAACAAATAAAAGTAAAATTTGGAAAACTTGACCAAAGGTCAATTAACAAACATAAACTTAATTGACAACTGTATTTCCCTGCAATGGCATGAAAATTCGATATGCCTAAATTACAACTCTCGTTAGAGAGTGAAAGCGGTTGCTGTCAAATATAGAACCCAATTGGGTTGGGTGTCGAATCCCACAGCAAATACTGTGTTCACCAAGTATTGTGGTTGTTACTAGACTGTTGATCGAAGGTTCCAAAATAGAGTTAGCTTTTTATTTATCAATTATATTCAAATATTTGTCTCAAAAAGTAATCCAATTGTAGGTTATATTGCTAATAGTAATTCAATAAGAGAATTCAAACTAGAGTTATGGTTACCAAGATGCTTAGGCAGCTAGGGTTGTGAACTATTTTAGATTCCCAATTAACGATTCTTATTGCAAGAGTAATTGAATTCTATCATTTACCCATTAGTTTCTCAAACTAAATGAGTAACTTATCCCTTAATATTCTTTCAAACTTAAGGAACATAGTATTAATTCACCTATAATCTCACATGGGTTGATTTGGTTAAGGCATCTACCCTCTATCCAAAGGTTAAATCATTCAGATTTATGTAAACCCTTTCTTTTCCCAACAAGCACTTTTCTATTTGAACAGGTGTTGTTCTTAGGCTCACTATTCAAGTTTGCAACCAAGAAAAGTCATTAAAGTGAAGAAGAGTTTATGCAATATCAATTACTCATGGGAATTTGTTAAATTCACAACCCAAAATCAGCTTTTCACATCAAGGCTCCCATAACCCTAGTTATGGGGGTTTAGCCACACATTTCCACCCAAGAAACAGAATAAACCATTGTGTTATTCAAAAATTAATTCGAAATTTACTTATAAAAGTCACAATTGTTATTCTTCAATCTATAATAGAAAATATGATAAAGGAATCTAGATCCACAAATCTTTAATGAATCTTAGCGAAAAACTATGTAGGAATGTATTTTCAGTATGGAAAACACAAATAAAAGATATGATATCCCTAATAAAACCATAAATTGGGTATTTATATGTTCCCCATCTAAAAAGGATTTAAAATTCAAAATTATAAAACCCGCGTCCAAAGTGGTAGTTCGTCGAAAGGTTGACAGTCCACTATTTTGATCGTCGTTTATGATCCTTGAGATTCAAGTTCTGGATAGTCCTAACGGTCAAAGTGGTGGTCCATCGCAAGACCGAAGATCCACAAGACCGAAGATCCACCATATTGGCAGTCGGGATGTCTGATTTTGTTTAGCGCTGACGGCTAAAGTGGTGGTCCATCGCAAGACTGACGGTCTACCACATGGGCCTTCGCTTGGTCTTATGAAGTTATCGACTCTTTTTGTACCTTACGGTTGAGTTGGTGGTCCGTCAAAAGACTGACAATCTACCATTTTGACCGTCAGAAGTATTTTTCTTCTAATTTTCTGAGTTTTTTCCTTTAACTAGCTCCTTACCCTACAACACTAAAAATCAATATTAAATGCAACCTTGGTAGCTTGAAAACATGAAATTTGTCCAAGAAAAAGATGAAAAATGTTCCGTCAAAAGTCGGATCATCACTTTACCCAATAGTTGAGGGAAGCAAAGATGGAGGAGTTTTTGAACCTCAAGTAGGGGAGGATCTCTTTCAAGTAATATTCCTTGAAGTTTCACCAATTGTCAAGGTATGCTCCTAATTTAGTTGCTGACATACGGGCAATAATGAGGAAATTCGCTTCTAGGTTGAATCGAGATTTGATTTTGGAGAGCAAGACTACCTTGCTGATTAAAAATATGGACATCTCTAGGTTCACTTTTCATATTCATCAAGTAGAGGATAAAAAAAAGTAGGAGGAGTTTGGGATAGATAGGGTAAGAAGAGCAGGTTTTCTGACCAGGGAGATGCTTAGTCTCAGGATGGTCGGGATAGTGGTAAATTGAAGAAAAAAAGAGGGAGTTTTAGTTTATTTTCTTCGGCAAGTGCTTCTTACAAATTAGGTAATAGGCATCATCATGGTGGTGACAATTTTTGAGAAAATGGTGCCCAATCTCAGGAAAATAGAGGTAAGTCAGTTTCTTCATTCTCTTTTGTAGGTTTTGTGGTCATTGTCATTGGTATGGGTGATGATAATTTATTAAATTCGGTCAACTAGAGGAGTGCAGATAATGTGTCTGCACCGGTAAATAGGAATGTCAACAGAAATCGCCTTGCTAGGGCGAGACCAGAGTGTCAGTCCATCCAATTTAATCTTGTGGATGATGATGATTACTTAGACGGAGCTGGTACAACAAGGGATATTATTCCTCCTACCTTAGCACTCGGAGCTAAGTTTAATATCACCAGTACTATGATCTAGTTATTGCATCTCAATGGGTTGTTTGGTGGACTTGCCGGTGATGTCCCAAATATGCATTTCGTCAACTTTATTTAGACATGTAAATCATTTGACAACCCAGGACTTGGGCAAAATACTATTCGGTTGTGGATATTCCCGTTGTCTCTGTCTGGGGAGGCAACTTTATGGTTGAATGGGCTAACTCCCAACTCTATTACCAATTTGAGTCAACTGAAAGATGCTTTTCTAGAAAGGTTCTTTCCTCCATCCAAGAGGGCATAGTTGAGAGATAAAATTAGTAACTTCAGATAGCTTCCAACTGAAGCTCTCAGTGAGACTTGGGAGAGATTCAAGAAGAAGATTATGCAGTGTCCAAATCATCAGATGACCAATGTCCACTTGTTAGAGATCTTATATCGAGACTTGGACTCTATGACAAAGCCAGTAGTGGAAAATATTATTGGTGGGTTATTCATGGACCTTACTTTTCCTGAATTAGCTGAGATTCTTGATCGTATGAAAAAGCAGAGTAGAGCTTTGCATACCAGGGATTTTGAGATAGAAAGCTCTATTATATCTATTAGCATGACTGCAGAGCAGATTCAAAAGGAAGAAGAACGTGACCAGGATATGGTTCACATGAAGACACAAATGGATCTTCTCACTAAGCATTTATTATCATGAAAGGAAAAGAAGGTTAAAGTTGTTGCATCATAGGATAGGCTGAATTTGATTTTAAGGAGGCTAAATCAGAGAATGTTTTTGAGGCGGTGGTCAAGGAAATCAAGGTCGAAACTATTAGGACAAATCTGGCTATAAAGACCATGACCAAGGAATTTGGAAGAATAAGAATAACAGAAGTGGGTTATATGTTCCTCCTAGAAATCGTGAGGCTGCTATGACTAACTCAAGAAAGATTTCTATGGAGGACATGATGGCTAAGTTATTGAAGGGAGTAGAAGTAAACCAACATTGGATGGCTGAGATGAAAAGTGACTTGTCCTCAATAAATCAGTTAGTGGACTCACACTCTACTTCGATAAAATAGTTGGAGCAACAATTAAACCAACTGTCTGCCACATTCAATTAGTGGAAGAGTGGAACCCTACCAAACGACATAGTTTAAAACCTGAGGAAGGATGGTTTGTGTATGGCAATTACAACCAGGAGTGGTGAGGTATTGGCAAACCTTCTTGTTTTCCATCCTGCGGTTGATGTTGTGTAAGATGATTTTCAGGAAGTAAAAATTAATCATCTAGTGGAGTCTAAGAATTAGATGAAGTTATTGATAATACACCATCCAACCTTTAGTAGGTTTATGAGTTGGAGAAGATCAAGGGAAATAAAACTGAAGTGTTGGTTACTACGCTCCCAAAACCACCTCCTCTATTTCCCCATTGGTTGAAGAAGAAGGTTGATGACACAAAGTTTTGCAAGTTTATGGCCATGCTTAAGCAGTTGACAATCAATTTGCCATTGGTGGAGGCATTGGAGCAAATGCCTTGGTAAGCAAAGTTCATGAAAGACCTTTCTATGAAGAAGAAGACAGTTAGTTTTGAGTCGGTGGAAAATCTCCATCATTGTGGTGCAATTTCTACAAGGTTATTGGTGTAGAAGAAGGAAGACCCGAGAGCATTTACGATCCCATGCACTATTGGGCCTCTTGATTTTGCAAAAGCTCTATGTGACTTTGGAGCCAGTATAAACTTGATGCCTCTTGCAGTGTATAAGAAATTTGGTTTGGGGGATCCTACTCCCACAAATATGAGATTAGTTATGGCAGACAGGTCTATGACGCGGACTATGGGGATTCTAAATGCGTATTAGTTAAGGTAGCAAGTTTCATATTTCTGGATGATTTTGTCATTCTCAAATCTGAGGTGGATTTCGAGGTGCCCATAATCTTGGGTCGACATTTCCTCACAAGCGAGAATGTACTTTTGATTTGAGGGCAAATGAGCTACTATTCAGGTTGAATGATGAAGTAACTCGATTTGATGTATACCAGTCCATGAAACAGCATAAAGATATGAGTGTATTTTCTATTGTGGATGTTTATTATGAGGAGGAGAATGAATTTCCTATAGAAGAAACAATTTGTTGTGGAGACTTTAGCTACTGTATTGATGAATTTTGATCATCACGGTATTGAAGATTATAAGGAGACGTTCTGTTCCTTAAAGGGCATGGGTTCCTATTCATATGCACCCTAGAAGTTTGATTTGGACTTGAAAAATCATCCAAGTACACTTTCTAAGCCTTCTATAGAAGAGTCACCTACCTTTGATCTGAAGGAGTTGCCCGATCATTTAAGGTACGTGTTCCTAGGAAGTGGTAATACACTACCTATGATTATTGTTGTTGATTGAAGTGAGAATTAGGTAGAATCTCTCATCTCTATTCTTAAGAGATATAAGAGGGCTATTGGTTGGATGATTGCAGACATCATCGATATCCCACCTGGTATATGTACATATATAATTCAGCTAGAGGAGGATTGGGTTCCAACTAATGACCATCAGCATCGTCTAAACCCACCTATACAAGAGGTGGTAAAGAAATAAATCATCAAGTGGATAGATACAGGAGTGGTATACCCCATCTAAGTTATTAAGTGGGTGAGTCATGTTTAGTGCGTTCCCAAAAAATGGGGCATGATAGTTGTGGTAAATGAGAAGAATTATTTGATTCCACTCAGGCATGTTACTGGGTGGAGGATGTGTATGGATTATAGAAAAATAAACTCGTGGACATTGGAGGACCACTTCCCAATGCCTTTCATGGATCAGATACTTGATCGTCTAGCAGGAAGGGGTTGGTACTATTTCTTAGATTGGTATTCTGGTTACAACTAGATTTATATTGCTCTTGAAGATCATTAAAAGACAACATTCGCATGCCCATATGGTACATTTTCTTTTAAGAGGATGCCTTTCATTTTGTGTAATGCACCCGCCACTTTTCAGCGGTGCATGATGTCTATATTTTTTGATATGTTTGAAGACACCTTGGAGGTGTTAATTGATGACTATTCGGTGGTCAGTGATTCTTTTGAGCTTTTCTTGTTGAATCTTAGTCGGGTGTTGCAGCGGTGTGAAGAGTTTAACCTTGTCCTTAACTAGGAAAAATTCCACTTCATGGTGAAGGAAGGCATTGTTCTTGGTCATAAAATTTTGGATAAAGGCATTGAGGTTGATAAGGCAAATATTGAAGTGATTCAGAAACTACCTCCCCCTATTTCAGTCAAAGGGGTATGTAGCTTTATTGATCATGCAGGGTTTTACCGCAGATTCATAAAGGACTTCTCGAAGATTGCAAACCCTCTTTGAAAACTTTTGGAGAAGGAGTCTAATCTTTCTTTTGATAATGACTATAGAAAGGCTTTTGAATGACTTTATTCAAAATTGGTGGAGCCTCTAATTATTGTTTCTCGTGACTGGACAAAACTATTCGAGATTATGTGTGATACCAGTGGAGTGACACTTAGAGTTGTTCTTGGCCAAAAGAAAGAGAAGTTGTTCCATCTAATATATTATACAAGCAAGTCCTTGAATTGGGCCCAAAAGAATTAAACCATGACTGAGCAGGAACTTCTAGAAGTTGTGTATGCTTTTGAGAAGTTTCGGGTTTATTTGTTAGGTACCAAGATAGTGGTGCATACTGACCACTCTTCCTTGAGGTACTTAATAGAGGAGAAAGACGCTAAGACAAGGTTGATCCAGTGGGTATTGCTAGTTCAAGACTTTGACTTTGAAGTCAAGGATAGAAAGGGATGTGAGAATCAAGTAGCAGACCACTTATCCAGACTCGAAGGAGAGAAAGCAGTCAAGGAGGAGCTAGATATTGATGATTTCTTTCCATATGAGAAAATATTAGTTCCAGTGCTCGAAAAAGTACCTTGGTATGCTGACTTCGCGAACTATGTGGTAAGTGAAGTGATGCCGAAGAATCTTTCCTTTCACCAAAATAAAAAGTTTCTCCATGATGTGACACATTATTTCTGGGATGAGCCGTATCTATTTTGGCGGTGTGCGGATGGCATTATTAGATATTGCATCCGAGAAGTAGATATGTTGAGTATACTAGAAGCGAGTCATGCTTCCCCAGTTAGAGATCACCATGCAGGTGATCGGACTGCAAGAAAAGTTCTTCAAAGCGGCTACTATTGGCCCTCCTTGTTCAAAGATGCCTACGAGTTTGTGAAGAGATGTGACCAATGTCAAAGGTAAGGGTCCATCTCAAAGGACCATGATATGCCAATGTCTAAAATGTTGGATGTAGAATTATTTGATGTCTGGGGTATTTATTTCATGGGGCCCTGTGTGAGCTTATTCGGGCTGAAGTACATAGTAGTTTTCATTGACTATGTATCAAAATGGGTCGAGGTAGTGGATCAAGAGGATAATGAAGGAAAGCGAGTTGTTTCATTCTTAAGGAGAAGTATGTTCACTCGGTTTAGGGTACCACGGACCATCATAAGCGATAGAGGATCACACTTTTGCAACAAGATGATCAGAGCCGCCTTGGAAAAATATTGAGTAAAGTAGCATAAGGTAGATACCCCATACCACCTACAGACTAGTGGGCAGGTAGAAATCTCTAATAGGGAGATCAAAACCATCCTTTCCAAGAATGTAAATACTAGAAGGAAAGATTGGTCTAAGAAGCTAGACGATACCTTATGGGCATATAGAATAACTTTCAAAACACCGATTGGCATGTCACCATACCAATTAGTTTATAGCAAGGCATACCATTTGATGATTGAGCTGGAGCATAAAACATTGTGGGCACCGAAGTGGTTTAATGTGAACTAGAAGAAGACAGTGGACATGATACTGGGGCTACTGAATGAGATGGATGAGTTTTGTCTTGGAGATTATGAAAGATCTGACTTATACAAAGAAAGAATGAAGAAGTACCATGACTGTAGAATTGAAAAGACAGATTTTCAAAAAGGCAATTTAGTGCTCCTCTTTAACTCCAGACTCAAGCTTTTCCCAGGTAAGCTCAAATCCAGATGATCTGGCCTTCAAAAGTCAATCAAGTCTACATATCTAGAGTAGTGGAACTTGAAAATGAAAATGGAAGTGTCTTTAAGGATAATGGGCATCGTGTTAAACTATATATCGGTCTAATAGACTTGATAAAGAGTGTTTCTACTATCAATCATGATGAATTCTGAGTAATTGAGATAACTGAGTCATGCCTCGATGATAAATTAGGCGCTAGTGGGAGGCAACCCACAGTGTGTTGTTGTAAAGCATTAGCTAAGTTATTTTGTTATTTTAGAGCATTTTTGATGTGTTTGTGAAGTGTTGAGGATTGAAAATGCAGCAAAACAAGGAGTAATACATCTAGAAAAAGGGTTAACGTCCAAATTGGTGGACAATCAGTTACTTGATGGATCACCATTTGCTCCATTAACCAGATGCTAAAAATCTGAGTCACTCGAACAAAAGTGACGGCCGGATTGGTGGACCACCAGTTACCTAACGGATCTTTATTTCCTCTATTTCAAAGATGCTGAAAATCTAAGTTACTGGAACAAAATTGATGGTGAAATTGGTGGACCGTCACTAATTTTGTTGACCACAACATTGATCGCCAAAATTAAGCCAAATTGCCCATGTTCTGGTAAGGTATGATGACCAAAGTAGTAGACCATCATAAATTTGGTGGACCACCATATTGACTATCGTAATTAAGCTGAGTTGCCCATGTTCTGGTAAGATACGACGGCCAAACTGGTGGTCCATCGCATGTCTGATGGACCGTCGGTGAAGCTTTCACTGTTAACATAGAACCGGGTTGGGTCGAGTAAAAATTTATGCTTATTTAAGTGACCCGTACTTGACCCAAATGATTTTAAAGAGGTAAAAAGAGCGGTTACATACGTTTTAATCTTTTTGACTTGTTCAACTGACCAAATCGGTTTGGATTCAAAGAATTTTAAGGCATTTGCTCTTCTTGTGACTCTCCATCTCCTTCCTTTTTTCCTATTTAAGCAAACCCATTCGTTTCTTTATCTTCATCACAAACAATCTTAAGAGCAATTACTAAAGTTTTAAGTTAAGTTTGTTTTCATAAAGTGCAAGCAATAAAGAGAGAAGATACTATAGAACCAAGGTATGAGAACAACCATGTACTTCTCCTTTTGAATTGCAAAAGCATGAAATGAATTAGTGGTCCATTGTTGAAATTCCATCCTGTGCTTTTCTTTTGCTTTGAGTTGCTTGGAGTCTGGAACTTTAATATACACTGTTGGGTGAAGTCTGACAAACTCATATGTTTAAAAGCGGGAAATTTTATGCATAAATGTGAAATTGGTGTCAATTGTTGCAAAAAAAATCGGGTTTGTATACTAAATGTTCGACAAAATGCTGAATTGAAAGATTAATCTGGAAAAGGGGGTGCGACGGCCGAAATAGTGGACCATCAGTTTTACGATGGACCATCATATAGATCGTTGCAAGGATACTAGAAGTAACACCCTCTGTATAAGATGCGATGGGACAAATATTGGATCGTCAGTTTTGTGACAGACCACAATATGGAATGTCGCAATGCTCTAAAATGTCAGGTCTTCTGGATAGGACCTGACGGCTTACCTGGTAGATCAGCAGTTATCTGACGGACCACTAGTATAGCCGTCAAGTCAAAGTTTTCACTGTTTAGACTATTTTTGTATTGTAAACTGATTTTCTATTTCTTTTTCTGGCATTATGGCTCACAAATTTCCACTAAATAGATGCGGAAGATCTGAAAGAGGTAGAGGCAAACCTGCACTTGCTTACAACACTAGGAAATGTGAAATAAAAACTCCCACACTCTCTTAGTATAAATAAGAGAGAGACAGTAGTACTAGCAGTACTAGCTTGAGCCCAGATGAGGCAATTACTACAACTCAACCCGAACTTGCTGATGTCGAAACTGAGGCTGCTAACATGGGAGAGCAAATGGAAGTGACTGATGTAGACTCTAAGCCTAAGGATGCTAATGTTATCGAGCATAAGGATCCTCAAGTTAGAGAGTAAATTAGATGGAAGATAGAAGGAGAAAGGACAAAATTCTATGACGGTTTGGCACCTACAACAAGAGGGATCAAAAGGCCATTTCCTGAGGAACATAAGATAGTGACAATGGAGTTACATGAATACCTTGAGTTGGAACGTCGTTTCAATGAGTATGAACTATCATGGATAAGAAAGCCACCAGGATCATATCAACCGAATTAGGTACGGGAATTCTTTGCTAATTACCTTGTTTTAGTAGAGAAGGACTATCCAAAAGGGTCATCAGTTGCATACTTACCGAACAGAGAATCAGTATGTATCCGAGGAGTGAATGTCGATATTTCATCCCAAAAAATCAATAGGGTGTTGTTTGGGATAAATTACAAAGCTCCCCCTACTATGCTTGATTTGGAGCAGAGGTTAAGATCTGCATCTACTCAGAGGCCCTGGGTGGCTACTTTGTTGACTGATGATGATAACCCCTCTTGGGTGAAAAATCCACGAGAGTGCATTGTAAAATATTCCATTATCTTCAAGGCTAAGTTCTGGTGGGATGTTGTTCGTTTAACGTTGATGCAAACAAAAGTTGATGGAAATTTTGATAAACACAGAGCTATATTGGTGGACAATTTTGTTACAGGGATTTAGATTGACTTCGGCCAGATTATCGTTGATGAGATGTTCATAAAGGCACATAAAACTACTAGTGCATTGCCATTCCTATGCTTAATCACAAATTTATGTAGGCAAGCAGGTGTATATTTGATTCGTGGAGTTGACAATGCAGTCCAGGCCACACATAGACAAGACATTTAGAAGTCGAAAGATGACTCAAAATTAGAGATGCGTGTCACCAAGACTCTGGCTTACCTGACTCAATCTGCACCAACTCTCGATGCTACTGAAAGTCCTGCAGGTATGCCTTTGACCATCACTACCTATATGCCACCTGAGTATGTGTCCCCAAGTACATATGCAGGGTCGGGTTCTACACCATATATGGGTGGAGAAGACTTTGCCAAATACAAGTTAACGCAGGAAAAATTTTCCAAATTGGTGAAGATTCAAAAGAGGTTTCAGAAATAGTTAGGTAAATGGGCATTCGAATTCAAGCAGTTTGTTGATGGTACTATAGCTGAGGCAATCCATCTATTCCAAAATATTCACACTAGGAAGGACAACATAGAGAACCGCATCAACAAAGGCTCTATGCACTGTCCCTCCCTGATCTTGCCAAGCTCATGGCTGAATTTGAGCAGGCAAAGGCTGATATAGCAGAGTTAAAGGGGAGGCGGCCACAATAGACAGTTTTTTACCTAGCCTTAGTAGTGAGTGATGATGATGAAGGTATTGTGAACCAAATGTGAAGACCTATGAAAGACAATGGAAAGCAGGACATAGATGAGTGAGCTATAAGAAAAGCTAAAAAGAGGATAAATAGAGCAGCAATGACACCAGAGCAAGAAGAAAAACATGATCTGAAGAGAGCTCAAAAGAAATCAAGGAAATATCAAAAAAGAAAAAGAAAGAAGAAGATAGAGCATCAGGAGTATCTACTAGTGCTGCCCCAACAAGGTGGTAAAGTTCAGGCTCAGTCCGAGAGATGAATCCTTCAATTCTAGAGGGTGAGATTTTGAGTACCCCTACCACCATAGGGTCCAATATTGCACCAGGTGAGGACTCAAGATCCTCACCACACTTCATAGATACCTTATATGAATAAGAGGCAATACAAGTATACCCATTTCTTTATACTTTAATTTAATGCTTTGAGGACAATGCATATGTTTTCTGTGGGGGTGGTGTACTTGTACCATGGGGGTGGTGTTCCTGATATTCTTAACCCTACCATGTGATATCTAGAAGAATCAACATATCTAGGATCATGTTAAGTTTACATTTTTCTTTCCTAGGTTTAACTTTAGGCTTGCATTTTTCTTTTTTTTTAGTCTTATGATGTTGTTAATGTTGGTCCATGAAATAAAAGTGTTATTTTTGTTAGTATCTTGTTATGAATATGGATAATGAATGATGTTGGCATCAAGCTATGACTATCTACATATGACTGTTTACTTTTGTCTCCTTGGATCTGTGATCAACTATTAGTGAATTTGTTGTTGGCATTAACTTGTAAAGATACATGACATGTGATACAAATTTTAAGAGCAGTAGAATATGTTTGACTTAGTTTCCACTGTGTGTGCGAGTATTTGTTTAGTTTTTACATTATATAGTACCTAGAACCTGTCTAGTTCAATTGATGTTGTTTTATAGTTGATGAGATAAGAATGGATGGCAGGCCACCTTATTCTTTTAGTCCACTTATCCAAAGTATTTAACCCTACCAAAAAAATAATTTTCCATTTTTGAACCCTTCTTTGAGCCTTTGTTAATTTTTCTTCATCACCAAGCATTCTAGTTAACTCTCTTTAAGATGTTGACACCTATATCTAGCCTTGGCCCTGTAGTGGATAATATGTCCCTACACTTAGGCAAAACACCTAAGTTGAGGGTGGTTATTGTAGAATTGTTAGTTGTCTTATGGGAAGTTAGTCGAGAATTTGAACTACAGAATTTTGCCCTGATATATTCAAGACAATATGCACCTTGAATTTTTACAGCATCCTAAGTTGAGGGTGGTTGATGCTCATGTGTTTAGATATGTATATTATATAAAAGGTTTATTGTGGTATAGCATGAATAAATGAGAAAAGGGCAAGTGAGCTCGCAAAGAAATGGCCTTGGTAGGAAGAATTCCAAGGCAAAGAGAGTTAAAGCCTATTATTTAGTCACTTTTCACCAAATTCTTTCTTGTCCTAGCCTGATACCTCATTACTAGCCTAGAAAAAGACCCGCTTGATCTTGGAACTCAGCTATAAGGGGGCATTGGATGATAAAGGAAAGCTTATGGGTGTATGCACTATGTTTGTAACTTCTTTGATGAGTGAGAAAGTTTTGATTTGTATCCATAAAATATAATTAGTGGAGGATCTCCTTGACTGTGAGGGAAACCTGAGTTATACTTAATTTGGTTGATCTCTGTAGATTCTTGTATCAATGTTTGTGCAGTTGAACTGAATTTGAAACAATGTCGGTTATGGACTCTAACATGTTAAATCATATGATTTGGATGACAAGTGAATGATTGTGTGAAAACTGGTCCAGTAATAGATGTCTGTCATTGTATCGTTCATATTTGCAATTTGGTATTGAGTTGCTTCAGGAAAATCAATTATCTTAAGTTGAGGGTGTTGATGTGCCGGCTTTTGACGAAATATTTTGCATCTTTTTCTTGGGAAAATTAAATGTTTTCAAGCAACCAAGGTTGTATTTAATGCTGGATTATAATGTTTTAGGGTAAGGAGGTAGCTGAAGGAAAAGACTTAGAAGAGTAGAAGAAAAAGACCCAGTGACGGTCAAAATGGTGGACCACCATTCTTGCGACAGTCCACTATTTTAACCGTCAGTGTTAAACAGAACAAGGCATCCTGAAATACTCAGTGACGGCCTATGTGGTGGACCACTAGTCTTGTGATGGACCACCACTTTCGGCGTCAGTGTTATCTAGAACCAGGCATCCTGAAATACTCAGTGACGGAAAATATAGTGGACCACCAGTCATGTGATGGACCAACACTTTGGCCGTCAGAGCTATACAAAACTTGACTCTCAAGGACCATCTGATACAACCCAAATGGTGGACCATCAGTTTTGCGACGAGCCACCACTTTGGCCTTTAGTGTTATCCAGAAAGTGACTCTCAAGTATCAGCAGCGACGGCTTATATGGTGGATCGTCAGCCTTGCAACAGACCACCACTTTGGCCATCAATTTGGAAACGTTCTTTTTAAATTCGAATTTTAAATCTCTTTTACCTGGGAACATATAAATACCAAGTTTTAGGTTTTATTAGTGAACTTTTATCTTTTATCTTTTATGAGAGTTTTCCATACTTGAAACAGATTGTACATAGTTTTTCTTTAAGATTCATTCTAGAATTATGGATCTATATTCCATTATCATTTTCTCCATTGAAGATTGAAGAACAATAATTGTGACTTTTGTAAGTAAATTTTGAATTAATTTATAAATAACATAATGACTTTTTCTCTTTCTGTGATGGAGATGTGCGGCTAAGCTCGCATAACTAGGGTAATGGGAGCCTTGATTTGAATAGTTTATTGGGTTTTATGAATCTAGTAGATTCCCATGACTAATTGATATTGCATAAACCCTTCTTCAATTTAATGACTTTTCTTGGTTGCAAACTTGAAAAGTGAGCCCAAGAACAACACTTGTTCGAATAGAAAAGTGTTTGTTGGGAAAAGAAAGGGTCTTACATAAATCTAAAGGGTTTAACTTTTGGATAAAGGGTAGATTCCTTACCTGGATCAACCCATGTAA
The DNA here is from genome assembly GCA_030864215.1 of Capsicum pubescens. Taxonomy (NCBI): domain Eukaryota; kingdom Viridiplantae; phylum Streptophyta; class Magnoliopsida; order Solanales; family Solanaceae; genus Capsicum; species Capsicum pubescens. Next base: position 111,840,641 of record CM061549.1, on the reverse strand, counting down.
GAAAATAGTTGAATAAATAGTACGTTCCTTAAGTTTGAAAGAATTAAAGGATAAGCTACTCATTTAGGTTGAGAAACTAATGGGTAAACCATAGAATTCAATTACTCTTGTAAGTATAATTTTTCATTGGGAATTCAAAATAGTTCACAAGCCTAGTTGTTTAAGCATCTGGGTAACCATAACACTAGTTTGACTACTCATACTGAATTACTATTAGCAATACAATAGACATTTGGATTACTTTCTATGACAAACATTGGAATACAGTTGATAAATAAAAAATCCCATTTTATTCTGGAACCCTTGATCAATAGTCTAATAGAAACCACAATACTTAGTGAGCACAGTATTCCCTATGGGTTTCGACACCCAACCCAGTTGGGTTCAATATTTGGCTTACACTTTCTAATGAGAGTTGTAATTTAGGTGTATGAATGGTCAAACGGACTGCACCTGCAGCTCCAGAATATCGATTTTAGGCTAGATAGACCTTTGTTTTGGGTATGATGCACCCAAACTCATTTTGACTTATTGATCAAAAAATTGGAAAACGAAAAATATGGGTGTACGATCCTTATTTGATTAAAATGATCTCGGATGGTAAATCGAATTTCTCTAGCAAATCCAAAATATTGAATTTAGGGAGTTAGCATGTTTGGTATGATTTTACGGCTTTTAAATCTCATTTTGACCCTCCGTTTGGAAAATTGTAATTTTGGATTTTGGGGGTCAACTTTATGAAAATTATATTTTTTCAAAAATCAAACTTTGCCAACACGTCCATAACATCGAATTTAGTATGGTTTCATAGTTCATTTGCATATATCGGACTCCGAACGAATCCCGGACACCCCATCAAAGTTCGAATTGGACTTACAAATAAAGAAAAAACTGTAAATTTTTCTTCATATTGTTGCTGCAGATTTTTGTTGCATCATTATATCAGTTTTGGGCCCATTTTTCATCATCCTCTTGAGAATTAAACCCTAAAATAGTGTGGGGACTTAAAAGTGAAGCTTGTGGGAGTTTGAGAAGCTAGATTAACATCTATTTCTTGGTTCCCTTTACTTATTAACTTCATAATTAATTTCTCCAACCTCCAAAAATCTTAGGGCTTGATTTAAACCCCATTTTCACTTGGATAATATTTTTATCTTATAATTACTAGTTTTTCATCAATTTAACCTTCAAAACAACCCTGATTCTTGATTTTAACCCAGATTTCAAAGATTTTATCTGGTAAAGCTAAAAAATAACTGTTCTTTGATTTGAAACTTATTTTTGACTCGATTTGACTTGAGTTTTTATCTGTAGGTTCCTAAAAATATGGGGAACACATTTTTAAAGTAAAGTTTCAATTTTTACCTTCTTTTTTGAAAATCTATTATGGAGGTCCGTTTTGACCCCTAACAAAAAATAGTCAATATGGGTGTCATTGGTTTTATTTTGATGCGAAGATTTCATATTTGATATTTTTAGTAGACTTTGGTATTATTCATGGAAACTAAGGTCGTGGGTTTGAAGTATAGTGAACCAGTTTTGGCTTTTGAGGTAGGTTATGGCTTAACTCTTTCAGACTGGGTTGGGTAGTAAATGATGATACAAAATGCATGTTAGGGGTGAAAACTTATCATAAAAAATTTCTATGTGTTGTTTCCATGTTGGGGCCTATATGTGATATAATTGTTAAAATTGAGATGTTATGTGATATGTGTGACCATGTGGGGTCCTATATGATATTGATATCCTTGAATACATGTGAATAATTATATTGTGTTGTTAAAATTCATAATGTGGTACCATTGGTGTATTTTGATTATATTCACACTTTATTGTCATATGAGACATGTGGAAATTTATGGATGAAATAAAAATAATATATGGATATAAGCTCATGTGGTTGTGAAAATGTATCTTTGTGGTTGGTTGTGGAAATATATCATGTGGTTGGTTGTGTAAATACTCATTGTGATTGGTTGTGATAATTATATCTTTATATCAAACTCATTCATGAAACATTGGTACCACAGTGGCAACATCTGAGAAACTCTAGCAACACCTAATAACACCTTTCTGAGGGATATGCCGGAAAAAAGATATGATAAATATAGATTGTATATAGGTTGACGAACTCCCAATGGGTCTTGCGTTGGGAGGTTTGCCTCCATAGATGTATACGGGGATGGTGCGAAAATCCAGGAGGCTTTGTGATGACCTCATGCATCATCATCATCATCAACAACATATACATTGAATTTACTTTATTGTGTTGATACTGTGTTGTATTGCCATATTAACTTGCTATTTATGTAATTGTCTTATATTCTTTTACTCTTATTTGATGATCTTGTGTATGCATGTTTCCTTTTGTTCTACTTATGTGCGATATAATGCATACTCGTGTTCTATCTTATGGTGATGTTGCAATAAATGTGATATATTAGAGCTGTTAGTGCAAGTGGTGTAGGCTACCACTGTGGGATATTTTTTAATTGCCGGTGATGTGCCCTTAGTGTATATTTTTTATTTTTTATTTACTACTTTGTTTGGTCGGCCTAAGATACCTACTGAGTATAAGTGGACCGGACTCATGCCTATTGCGCCCTTTTGGTGAAGTTCCTAGCTCAAGTGCACCTCTGTTTACTGAACTCGGGCTATTGTTGGAGCTTCTAAAGTTGCAGTTGGATATTCATACGTCCGAATATCACCTCTATCTTTCTATAGTAGTAATATCTTTATTAGTATTCAAAGATAGCTATTATTCCTTTGTGGGTATTTTTCTGATGTATTTGACTCTTGGATTGTATTAGTAGTTCTTACACTATTAACACCTGGTTCTGGGCATGATTAATATTTTTGTTTAATTCTGCATTGGTATGATTACTTATATGGTTTGCCTTTATTGTTAAAGACTTACCTTGGGAAAATTCTATCTTTTACTCTTTCCATATCAGTTTGGGTGATAGGCTTACTTATCAAGGTACCCCGCGACAAGTGCCCTCATGACCCTCATTTTTGGGTCGTGATAAATTCTTATCAGAGCAGCCAGGGTTCATTGGTCTCAATGGTGTAAGAATGGGATGTCTCATAGAGTCTCACGGATTTTTACATAGATATCCGTACCAATCTTCGAGAGGCTATAGGATATCTTTAGGAAACTTCCCTCATATTATTCTTTATCATGCGAAGTTCTATCGTATCTTATGTTCTAATTTTTGTTTCACCTTTTCTACGTAGATGGTGTGGCTTATACTATATCTTATCTGTTGAGAGATGCGGTAAGAGATTAGTGGAGGTTTATTGTAAGTTGTAGACCCCGTGATTCTCCAAAGATGACTTGAGATCAGTTCACCAAGACTTTCGTAGAGAGATTTGTGACTTTCATTTTGATAGGTCATATACAGAATGAGTTTGATCATTTGAAGCAGGGCTTCATGACAGTTACTGAGTACCAGTCTTGCTTTTATGCCCTGTTAAGATATTATTATGATAGCATTTCCTCAAAGACTAAGAAGATTCAGAAGTTTGTAGAGGGTTTGGATGTTTTCCTTTAGTTGGCTACATATCAGATGTTTGTGTTTGGGGGTTTTTCTTTTTAGATTATTGTGGATCATTCTAAGATGACATAGGGTACTCTTATTACATCTCAAGGAGGCACTAAGAAGGCTTAATATTGTAGGTGAGTTCAGGAGTTAGACCTCTCCAGATAGAGATTTTAGAGGTTCTCATGGATAACATGGTATGCTAGTGCATGTGACTTTATAGAGTTTAGCTGGTGGATCTTCTAGTTTAGAATCTTAGGGTGGATATTCGATCCTATTTATATCTTCTCCCATTGTGGTTGGTCATAGAGGCTGCAATATGTGTGATAAGATTGGCCATGTGGCCAGGGACTATCCCAGTTGAGAAATTTAGGCTACTCTTATTTCAGCTGTGATAGGTATAGGTTCTTCCAGAGGTGCGAGAGGTAAAGAAAGTGGAGCACGTGGTAGTGGTCATGGGGACACCTAGGCAGTTGTAGTCGTGGTCAGTATTATGCTATACCATCCAAACCTGAGGCTTCTGATGTTGTGAGCGTAGGTACCATCTACATTTGTTTCAGACCTGTGTCTATATTATTTGATCCCATATTAATTTTATCCTATGTGTCTATATATTTTTCTTTAAGTTTTGATTCTGTTAGTGAGCCTCTTGCCATGCCTATTCATGTATTTACCCGAGTAGGTGATTCTTTAATGGTGGATCAAGTGTACCAATATTATGTTGTGACTTTTGTTGGGCATGAGAACTTGGTAGACTTACTTTTGTTATATATGGTTGATTTTGATGATTATTTTTGGTATGGATTGGTTGGCGCCTTATATTGTTGTCTTAGATTATTTTTCTAAGATTGTGACTTTAGCTTCAGCGACTTTTCCAAGGATAGCTTGGAAGGGTATACTTCATTCGGGTCCGAAGAGGATTATATCTTATGTTCAGGCTCATAAATTGGTTGAGGGGGATGTTTATCTTACTTGGCCTATATTCGTGATACCAGTATTGTTTTGCCATCTTTCTTAAATTTTGTCTGTGTTATCCGTTGATTTATGGATATATTTTTTATGGACTTTCCTGGTATACCTCTGGATCGAGATATTTATTTCTCCATTCATGTTTACCCGAGCACCAAGTTCATCTCTATTTTTCTTTATAAGATGGCCCTAGTAGAGTTGAAGGAACTGAAGGATCAATTGCAGGAGTTGTTGGATAAAGGATCTATCTGACCTAGTATTTCATCTTGGGGTGTGCCTGTCTTATTTGTGAAGAAAAAGGATGGGTCTATACATATGTGTATTGATTATCAGTAGTTGAATAAGGTAAAGGTTAAGAATAAGTATCCTCTTCCTCGTATTGATGATTTATTTTATCATCTTCAGGGTGTTGCGTTGTTTTCAAAGATTTATTTGAGGTTCAGTTATCACCAGTTAAGGATTAGAGCTTTGCATAGTCCGAAGATAGTTTTTTGGACTTGATATTGTCATTATGAGTTGTTAGATATGTCCTTCGAGTTGATCAATGTCCCTGTTGCGTTCATGGATTTGATTTAACCGGGTGTTTTGACTGTATCTCAACTTTTTTGTTATTTTATTTATAGATGATATCTTGGTTTATTCTAAGAGTGAGGTTGAGTATAAGGAGCATTTATGGATTGTACTTTAGAGATTGAGAGATGAGAAGTTGTATGCTAAGTTCTTTAAGTACGAGTTTTGGTTGGAGTCCATTTTGTCCATGGGTCATTTAGTGACTAAGGAAGGTATTATGGTTTATCCAACCAAGATTGTTGCAGTTCGTGATTGGGCTAGATCTACTTCACCCAAACAGATTAAGAGTTTTATTGGCTCGGTAGGTTTTTATCGGTGTTTTGTTGAGGGTTTTTCATCAACTGCATCTCTATTGACCAAGTTGACCCATAAGAAGATTTCTTTTCAGTGGTTCGATGCTTATGAGAAGAGCTTTCAAAATCTCATGTTTTTGTTGACTTTATCTCCTATCTTGACTTTGGCCAAGGAGAGCGTGGGTTTTACCTCTTTTGTGATACTTCAGGTGTGGGGTTAGGTGTTGTTTGATGCAGGAAGACAAGGTGATTATGTATCCGTATCATTAGTTGAAGCCTCATGAGAGGAACTATCCTACCCATGATTTGTAGTTGTGCGCAGTTGTGTTTGCCTTGAAGTTGTGTAGGCACTACTTGTATAGAGTCCATTGTGAAACATTCTCAGATCACCATAGCCTTCAGTACTTATTCACCAAGTGAGATCTTAATATGAGGCAGCGTCGTAGGCTTGGTTTGCTTAAGGATTATGACTTGACTATTCTCTACCATCCGGTCAAGGCTAATGTGGTTGTGGATGACTTGAGTTGGAAGTCAACTAGCATCGATATCTTGGTGCATATTTTGACCCAGGAGAGGTTGTTGGCCTTAGAGGTTCAGTCTTTGGCTAACTAGATGGTTAGGTTAGATATTTTGACACTAAGGCATGTTTTGGAATTTTTGGAGGCTAGATCTTCTTTTATGGTGCAGATTCGAGCTCATCGATTTGATGATGTTTGATTGAGGTTGATTCGAGATAAGATGTTAAGTGGGGAGTCTAAGGAAGCCTCACTTGATTCAAATGGAGATTTGAGGATTGGGGGCTAACATTGTGTGCCAAGAGTGGTGATTGGATTAGGTTGATCTTGGAGGAGGCCCATTGTTCAAGATATTTTATCCATCCAGGTATGATTAAGTTATATCGTGATTTTAGACAGCACTACTGGTGGGGTGGTATGAGGTGAGATATAGCGGATTTTGTGGCTCATTGCCTATGTTGTTAGCAGGTGAAGGCCGAGCATATAAGACATGGTGGATTGCTTCAGAGGTTACCCATTTCAGAGTGGAAGTGGGAATGGATCACCATGGACTTTATGACTGGTTCGCCTTGTACATCTCAAGGTGTTGACAATGCTTGGTTCATCATGGATCGATTGTCCATGTTAGCTTATTTTATTCCGGTTCGGGTCTCATTTAGTGCTGAGAGGTTAGCCCCTATCTTCATTTGTAAGATTGTACGTCTTCATGGTGTGCCAGTGTCCATTATTTCAGATCGAGGTCATGTGTTCACATCTCACTTTAGGAAGACTTTTCAGGATGAGTTGGGTACTTGGGTTGATCTTAGCACAACGTTTCATGCCCCGATTGATGCCAGTCAGAGCGGACTATCCATGTTTTGGGGGATATACTCCATGCATGCATGATGGATTTTGGCTGCCAGTGGGAGTAGCATTTGAATTTAGTAGAGTTTGCATATAGTAATATCTACCATTATAGTATTGATATGGCTTATTTTGAGGCATTTTATGATAGACGTTGTCGCTTCCTTATAGGTTGTTTTGATGTTTTAGAGGTGAGACCTCGAGGTATGGACTAGCTTCATGTGTCTTTTGATAGAGTTTGAGTCATTCAGGATAGACTTAGAGCAGTTCAGAGTAGGCAGAAGAGCTATGTTGATCGTAGATTTTGTTCCTTGAGATTTGTTTTTAGTGATCGTGTTTTCCTTTGAGTTTCACTCATAAAGGGTGTGATGTGGTGTTGGAAGAGGGAAAAGCTTAGCCCCAAGTATATTAGTCCATTTGAGATTCTTCGTACTATTGGTGATGTGACTTATAAGTTAGCTTTGTACCCTGATCTATCAGCTGTTCATCCAGTTTTTAATGTTACTATGTTTCATCGCTATATTCCTGATGAGTCTTATGTCATTCATTGGGAGTCGGTTCAATTAGATGAGCTATTGTCCTTTGTTGAGGAGCCAGTTTTCATTTTTGCTAGGGATGTTAGGCGGTTGCACTCTAGAGTTATCCCTGTGGTTAAGGTTAAGTAGAGACATCGACCTGTAGATGAAGCTACTTGAGCGGTTAAGTCTGATATGCGTAGTTCTTAACCTCAGCTCTTTATTGATTCAATTATTTCTTTGCCTTAGTTTGAGGATGAATTAGATTTTTAGAGGTGGATGATGTAATGGTCTAAATATTTTATGAAATATGTGAAATTTGTGATTTTGTGTGATTTGACTGTTTTACCCCTTCCCATAGTTGCATTAAGGTATTTATGGGGTGTGGGAGTGATTGGCATGGTTTTCGATGTATTTTGGTATCATTTATGCCATATTGTGGTTTTTGATGGCTTCGAGAGCCTTATTTTAGACTTACAGGCACATCTTTTGATCCGTACGATGGATGGCTGAATGGACTACGTCGTAAGCTTCAGAATATCAATTTTAGGCTAGGTAGACCTTTGGTTTGGGTCCCGATGTACCGGAGCTCATTTCGAACTATTGATCGAAAAGATAGAAAATTGAAAATATGGTTGTGGGATCTACATTTGATCAAGATGAGCTCAGATGGAAAATCCAACTTCGGCAGAAGATCCAAAATATCAAATTTAGGGTGCTAGCATGTTTGTTATAATTTTACGGCTTTTAAATCTCATTTTGATCCTCCATTTGGAAAATTATAATTTTCGGTTTTGGGTGTCTGCTTTATGAAAATAATATTTTTTTGAAAACCTGACTTCACCAATGCATCCAGAAGGTCGAATTTAGTATGGTTGCATAGTTCGTTTGCATATATCAGACTTCGAACGAATTCCGGACACCCTATCAAAGTCCGAATTGGACTTAAAAATAAAGAAAAAATCTGCAGTTTTTCCTTTATATTGCTGGTGCAGATTTTTCCTGCACCATTAAATCAGTTTTTGGCCCATTTTTCATCTTGCCTATTGAGAATTAAACACTAAAATAGTGTAGGAGCTTCGGAAGCTAGATTAACATCTATTTCTTGGTTTTACTACGGATTTAAGGTAAAAATTCACCCTTTTCTTAGTAATTTCTTAATTAATTTCTCAAAACCCCAAAAATCTTAGGGTTTGATTTTAAACCCCATTTTTACTCATTCTCACTTGAATAATGTTTTTATCTTATAATTACTAGTTTTTCATTAATTTAACCTTTAAAACAACTCGGATTCTTGATTTTAACCCGAATTTCAATGATTTTACACGGTAAAGCTAAAAAATACTTGTTCTTCAATTTGAACCTCGTTTTTTATTGGATTTTGCTTGGTTTTTAAGCACTAGGTTCCTAAAAATATGGGGAGCATGTTTTGAAGTAAAGTTCCAATTTTGCCTTTTTTTCGGTAACCCATTTTGGGGGTCCGTTTTGACCCCAAACCAAAAGTAGTCAATATGGATGTTGTTGGTTTTGTTTTGATGCACAGATTTCATATTTGATGTTTTAGTGGAGTTCGGGATCAGTCGTGGAAAAAAAGGTCCTGGGTTCGAAGTGTAATGGACCAATTTTGGCTTTTAAGATAGGTTATGATTTAAATCTTTTAGACTAGGATGAGTAGTAAATGATGATACAAAATGCATGTTAAGGTGGGAACTAATCATAAAAAATTTCTATCTATGTGTTGTGCCCGTGTTGGGGCCTATATGTTATATAATTGTCAAAATTGAGATATTATGTTGCACTCTTCATTGGTGGTAAATGATTGATGCTAGACTATAGGCTTGAATTTAAATGATATGGTGGTGAATAGTGGCAAGATATTGATGATACATGTTTCGTGGGATTAGATTTGTAAGCTTGATGTGTTAAAATAGTATGTGCTAATGGATTATGACAAGGAAAAGCATAAGGTCATGATCGAATATTGTGGTTATGAAGTTTTAGTGTACTAGTGTTTCTTGATGTTTATTTCATAGTTTCTAAGTGAGGATTGTGTGTAAGGTTGGTTGTAAATCATGTTTAGCACTAGACATTAAGTTTGAAACAATTGATGTCCATGGAGGTGGATGTGATGATTCCTTGGTTAATGATACTAGTTATATAGAAGTGATCTATAGGCTTGAACAGTGTATGCAAGTGCCTAAGTTTATTTGATTTGTAATGAAGTATGACGTTGTATATGTGATGTAGAAGTATGCCCAAGGTGGTATGAAGCTGTAGTATTTTTCTAAGGCTATTACATGTTATGTGTGGCTACTGGTACCGTTGAGTTTCTAGGTAGAAAAAGACTAGCTAGATGGTATATGGTGTTCTAAATAACCAAGTTAAGGACCTTTGATTGATAGCGTTGAGCCTTTTGATTTGAGATTGATTCTCATGGTAGAGGAAAATAAGTTTGAAGTTGCTATGTTGGTAGACTATGATAGAAATAGAGTGGCTCATTAAAAACTTAGTGATACTCATGTTAGGTGTTATAATCTAAGCTCGAGTCCTTGAAAGTTGTGCTAATAGAAATAAGAGTAGAGGTACTAGAGGGTGTGCACTTCAACTTTAGGGATACTCATGAAGATTCGAAGTTAGTAAGTGTTCGAGTAATAAATGATGACTATTGGGGTTACAGAATGATAGAGTATGCCTCAGGAGGTAGTATTAGCAGTGGGCGTTCCACTCTCATGTGTGGTCTTTCAGGTTAAGTTTTATTAATTTTGTGTATTGTCATATTTCAGAACCCAGAGTGCAGTGAGTGCAGTTAAGTTTAAAGTCTAGTAAGGTACCTCCCAAAACGTAAGATGATAGCTTCAAGCTAAGGGGGAGATGACTAAACGAATATCCAAGTAAGACTCTCAGATTCTTGTAGTGATGTCATGATGATGTAGAACATCAAAAAGTAAGGGTGATTCTCAACCCATTCCTATCTCAGTATTTCTCAGTGATCCTAATACCTACTCATGCTTTACGATTTAGTTCCATGATTAGTTCACGTTCATACATATGATAGAGAGTCATGTACTCACGCTTTATAATGTGCTCCATTTCCATAACTCATGTTTTACGCCAAATGATTGGCGAGATTCAGCTTATAGCCATGAATAACCTAAATTCAGAGAGCTTTAGTGAGTCCCTATTGTTGTTTTGCTATTCCTCAGGACTCAGATGAGTGTCAAGCTTTATATAGTATCATTCCATGCCTCTAGATCTTATGTTCTAACCTTTTTGTGACTCCTTTTTATGCGATGACAGTGTTTATGAGTAATTATTCCATGTTGATGGAAGATAACAGTAAGCTTGTTTAGATAAGGCCATGAGTATGAAGTAAGATTTGGGGCCAAGTTTTTATTTATGTGATGGTTAGTGAAATTTTGTATGTGTATGTTCTTGGGGTAGCTCGTGGGAGCGATATTGATAGTGGTTTAGAGAATATGTGAAGTATCACTTTATGAGTGTTTGCTTTGAAGTTCATATGTGGTTATTGAATGACATGTTGAGATTGTTGTAAAGGAATGCTATATGTGCTAGAGACTTCATAGTAAGAGTTCAGAGTAGTCATTGAAGTGGTAAGGCATGTTATACATAGGATGTGATCTTTAAAGGAGATATAGAAGATTGCATCATATGGTTTAGAATAATAGCGTGGTCTGGCATGTTGTATTTTTATGACTTTTAGTTAGGCTTGATAACGACGAAGGGATTAAGTTATTTCCGACATTAGTAGAAAGATTTGTCAATGCTCATATGAGAATTTTAAGCTGATTTGAATGAATATGATATTTAAGGAGAATAGTATAGTTAAGTGATATTCGAGAAGTGTGCTAAGCTTGAAAGTAGGAAGTTGTAATGCCAAAATCCTGGTAATTTTATCCTAATTCAGGAGTTATATGCCTATGTTCCAGACTGTAGAGTAGTGTCAATGTGGTGATTCCTCAGTTGGATGTCTTGTGTAATCCATACCCAAGATTCATGGCTCCATATTACTGCTAGAATTTCTTTAGAGAATTGTGCTGAAGAGATACTCCAGTTAAGTATGAGGGTGTAGTATAATTCAGTTTGTATGGTCAATAAGTTAGTTTAGCAGTCAGATTCGCATGACTTGTTTTCTCGTCTTTACACTTATTCATGCTGCTCAAAATCTCAGACATGCTACTATTCCAAGATAGAGTATACCAGTAGTTATGAGTATAGCCCAGTTCATACATCATGCATTAAATTCAGATTCCAGATATCCAGTTAAGATTCAATTTGTAGGTTCCCTATGCATCACCTCAGTTTTCCGAGTATCTTAGTGAATTGAACATTCATAGAGGGAAATAGGGTACCACGGGGGAGATACCCCATTCAGTTGCATGCATAGATTCTTATTACAAGCTTCGCATCAGTTATTATTGTGTATATAGCCATACGTTCATACGTCAGTTCAGTCAGATATGTATGCATTAGAAATGCATGTTCAATAGAAAAGTTCAGCTTAATAGTGCATTCAGTCTTGCATTCATGAGAACAACTCGGTCACAGATCCATGCATCAGATATGCATGATTCATTATGAGAATTCAGCCTATGAGTAGCTTCAGCCGTGTGTTCCATGCCTCGGTTATGCATATCCGACATAAGCATTTAAAACATCAGTAGTTCCAATCTTATAGTCAAGTTTCCGATCAGTGTATTCTTTCTTAGGGAACATATCATGACCGAGTTATCCCATACCCTTAAGACTTCGACATTCCATCCATCATTCGGGGACGAATGATTGCAAGGGGAAGATAATGTAACACCCCGCATTTCGGGATAGAATAAAAACTATGACTCTAATGCGTTGATAATCCCAGAGCCTTAAATCCTATGCCAATTTGGCATGTTTATGTAGTATGTGAATCCATTTGAGCATGAACTTAGACCATAGAGGTCCTTCAACTCAAGGACGAGTTGAAACTATTTTGATCGATTAAGTTTTAGTGGACGTTGTAATTTGTATCAGTTTCCATTGACCATAACTCTCTATATATGTCGAATTAAAGAGCCTACTATGTATCAAATGATAGGTCTTCGAGTTAAATTTCCAATGATACCAATTTTTCTAAAATCCAACACCCGAGCAAGAAGTTATGGCCTTTCAAAGTAGTATGTGTCGCCAAACCAATCGCACATAGCCACTGGAAAGCATATGCGGCGCCTATGTAAATATAGGTGATATCATATGCAGCGCCTACGTAAATATAGGCTATATCATATGCGGAGCCTATATAAATATTTGCGATATCATATGCGGCTCATATCTTATGGTTTGAAGTGACTTAAACACTCCGTTTTGGGGGTAAAATGGTCCTTTTCCCACCCTTTTTCAGCCATAAACACGAAATTCAAACCCCAATTCTCCAAAATACATCCACATTCATCTAAAAATTCTCAATAACACTCCCAAGGGTTTCAAACTAAAAACCCAAATAAATCAAGACTCAACCATGGGTTTTCAAAATTGATTAGAGATTTGGAATCCCCAATCCACAGGCTTCAAGAAGCACCCATTATTTTCTAAAATAGAGGTACGCGGGGTTTTTCTAAATTCTCATGGGCATAGAAAAATTATGTTTTAGAATGGGGTTTTTGAATCTATGTATATATCCATGTATTAAATGTTTTAACATCATTGTTTTGGTCTTTTGAACTTTCCCAAAGTGATTTGAGAATGTGAATGTATGAAACCATATATTTATGAATGAATTCTTGTTGAGAGCATGATTTTCGGTGAATTCCCTCTTATTATGAATTTTTCAGATTTCTCATAGCATATGAATTGTTTTGCAATGCATCCTTGAAAAGCACTATATGAAATGATTGAACTCTTGTTATGATTTAAAGGTGGTTTTAAATCACTAAAGAGGGAATCTAGCATGAATTTTTAATGTTCATAATGCATGTAATGAAAGAGTGCATGGATTTGCTAAAGGCACTAGACCACCATATGTTGATAAAGTTTTTGCATGATTTTGACTTGAGTTTCGAAATACGAATCTTATATATCAGTTGCATGTTTTTGGTGGTCTATATTATGCTTTAAATGAAAGATTTAGCTTAATGTATTATGGCTCAGAAATCATGACTTGCAAGTCTTGGTATGACGATACCAATTCAGACTAATGCCATATCAGACTCAAACTAATAGACATTTCAGACTATCATGATTTTAGATATTCAGAATGTTGCATGTACAAAAAAGGTTAAAAATTGGCATACAGAGATGTTAGGTGGTTCCCTGAAGAGGGCTTGAGTTCAAGCAACTCATTGACTAAAACCGTGGTTTGCCGACCCGGGTATATTATTAAATGTTGACTTAAGTGTCGTGTGGCGTATCAGATTCAGGAACTCCAACCCTTGCGGCATACTCGGGTTGGAGGCTTCCCCGCCGAGACAATGGAAGATTCCATATCGCCCGTGGAATATCAAACTTGTAGGGGATACTACCTAACTCAGAAGTAATACACAGATCAGAGTTTTAGATTTACAAACAGGTTACATGTTTTCAGAAGGTGCCAGTGTGTTTTTCAGAAACTGCTTTATGCATAATGTTTGATGTACATTTGCTCTCATGTATTATATATATATATATGTTCAATTACTCTATTTTGGATTGCTTCGCGTGCCAGTAAAATTGTGTTGACCCCCCTTTCTCCCAGGTACTGAGGTGCAGTCTAAGTGTCCAGATCCTCCGTAGAGTCTACAGACAGGGTTGTCTCAGAGTTCAGTTGGTGAGCCTTCTTTTCTTCGGAAGGCCTAGTCATTTAGGTATTTATTTCAGTATGGTTTTTGGTCTGCTGGGGGCCTTGTTCCAGTTTTTCAGATAGTATGTCTGTAGAGATTTCGCAGACTATTGCAGATATTTATTAAATATTGTTGGGCATTTTTTCAGGCCTTTAACTATTTTAAATTGTTGACCATGTTTCCATATTATTGTGTCTATTCCGTATTACTTTGATCATATGAATTATGTGCATGATTACCAGATAGACAAAGGGCGTTCTGGGCCTTCGGGTTCGGGAATGCTCGTCACGGCCAGGGCCCCGATTCGGGTCGTGACATTATGTGTTATATAATGCATACTTGTGTTCTATCTTGTCGTGATGTTTCAATATATATAATATAATATATTATAACTGTTTGTGCAAGCGGTGTGGGCTACCGTTATGGGCATTTTCTGATTATAAGTGACGTGCCCTTAGTGTATATTTTGTATGCTTATTTACTACTTTTCTTGGTCGGCCTATGATAACTACTGAGTATAACTGGACCATACTCATGCGTACTGTGCCATTTCGGTGCATGTCCTAACTCGAGTGCACCTCTGCTTGCTTCACTCGGGCGATTGTTGGAGCTTCCAAGGTTGTTGTTGGATATCCATACGTCTGAAGTTCACCTCTATCTTTCTATAGTAGTTATGTCATTATTAGTATTTGGTGATAGATATTATTCCTTTGTGGGTATTTTTCCGATGTATTAGACTCTTGGATTGTATTAGTAGTTCTCACACTATTGACACCTGGTTTTGGGCATGATTGGTATTTTGGATAAGTTCTACATTGTTATGAATACTTATATGGTTCGACTTAGTTCTAAAAGCCTTGCCTTAGGATATATATGTCTTCTATTCTGTAACGTCCAGAAATCGGATCCTGAGACATCACACAGTGCTTAGGGTCACAAGTGACCCCAAGCTAACCCTTCTACTGGCATAACTCATAAGCAACTGAATAAAAATACAAATCCATACAAATCAGCAGAAATTAACTCTTTTCTGAATCTGATCGATACAAAAATAATATTTTACTGGATTACAATTCTGCCTTTACAACCAAAATTGAAACAAACTACATCAACTTCTACTGACTGTCTATGAAGCCTCTACTTGTACTGACTGTAGGTAGCAGGGTCATGACTCCCGAATACCCCAACTCAATACGACTGAATAAAGAAAATACAACACTATAAACTCTGCATAACTAACACAAGATCTTGAATCAAAAGGACTCATCACCTGCTGACTGGATACCACGAACTGACTGGATCCCAATGTACAACTATACCTTGTACCTACATTTCGAGAAAATGTAGCCCACATACGAATATGTGGGTCAGTACCATGGAAAGATACCGAGCATATGGGGGTGCAATGCACATATAAAATAATATCTTAATATGATCACAGTTTAAAAAATTATGCATGCTGATATAGACGACCCACTTAGCTCGAATTAAATCATCAAAATCATGCATGAATAATACATGTAAAGTAAAACAAGTGAGTCATTACAATACATTCTCAATTCACTTTAATCTCAATTTCAAATCATCAAAAAATCAACTCTCATGTCAATTCTCATTAGAATATATTCCTTAAATCTTTTAAAAATAATGAGTTTCTCAAACTCAGCCTTTTAAGAAAATATGTTTTCATCTTAGATAGAAGAGTACACACACACATATTGGGAGATCCTATAACCGACATAAACCATGTGAGCCACATGTAGTCCAACGTACAACCCACGTTGGGGAGAGCCGTCCTATCTTTGCCATCGGAGTAGGACTTCCAGTATCAATTCAAAAACACTAGTGATCACTATATAAATAAGCCCCAGGCTCACATCCTACGGGGAATGTAGTTCTAGGAAAGTAAGGTCACTTGATGCTAAAGATTACTTCCGGACTTAGATCAGAAATTTAAATCAGCCTCAGGCTCACATTAAAGAAAATTCCCAATAAACACTTCAACAATTTTCATCGGGAGCCAATTTTCTACCCCTTTAGCATAATCAATAAAAACGTGGATTTATTTCACAGTCGAGTTCAAAATAACTCATTCACGACCAAAAGGTCAAATAATTCAAAACATCTCAAATATTCAACATCAACGTGCATATAGCACACATTTTCTCAAAGACACAATTTCAAATGGGGTTCAAAACCCAAATATCAAAATCATAGTAAATTTCTTTCAAGCATCATGCTTTAAGTCATAATTTCATATAAATTCGACTTTTCAAAGTCATAAACATCATAATATAAAAATAACCAAGATAGAATATAAGTTTGTGCTCCAAAATCATAATAAACATATAAAGATCATATTTTCGTAAAGAAAATTACTTTTGGACACAAGAACAAAAGATTGTTCTTGTTGAAAAACCCCACATACCTTGAATGATGAACTTTAGTTCGATACTCATTTTTGAGATGTTAATCGTGCCTTTGAATGATGGTTCTTGGAGTTCATGAACTAGGAACTTGGAATCTTGAATAAATTTGCAGAATTAATGGTGAACTTTGGAGGTTCTTGAAGTTGGATGTAGGAGCTTAGGGTTTTTTTTGAGGGAATTTGATGAAATATAACATATAATGCTTCTACTAGGCTTTAATATAGGGTTTGGATGGATTTTGGGTGAGGGGGATTGACCAAAACGCCCCTAAAAATCAAATAATTCTCGAATATATCCTTTGGTGGACTGTTTTGATAGTCTGAAGTAGATCAACCATAACGTTTTACTCCGATATCAAAATTGAATGAAACCAATTTCATTAGAAAGAGGACTCTCATATATTTCCTTTGATATATTGTGTACGAGGAGTTATGATCGTTTGTAGTTGACCCAAAAATTAACTTTTGATAGGCTGAAGTAGATCGACCATAACTTTTTACTCCGATAGAAAAATTGGATGAAACCAATTTCATCAGAAAGAGGACTCACAGAGATTTCCGTTGATATATAGTATATCACCCAGATCATTATTTACAAGGAGTTATGATCTTTTAAAGTTGGAGAAAAAATACGCCAAGCCTCAGTACTTTTTTTTCCTGCACATTTTACTGTTCACTACTATTCACTGTTCGATTGGAATGTTCATAACTCGTCGTTCGGGTGTCCGTTTTGGATGATCCACATATTGTTGGAAATCTTATTCGATACTCTACGCAATGGTGGTTCATAATATAAGACATTCCACACGGAAAATTTATGATTCATTCTAGAAGATAGAACCCAACACGTTTACTCACAAAATTTCAACAAAAAATTTTCCGGGGTATTACATCATCTCCCCCCTTGGAAACATTCATCCTCGAATGTCGATTAATAAGTATAGAATACCATGGAAATGAGGACAAAAGGCTATGATAACGAAATCAATCCACTTACTTCACTCTAAACTTTCGAATACTTCATGGAACATGCGATTCATAATGAGAATGGTCACATAGTTGGATCTTAAACAAAGGAGACTGATTTTAAGGAATCGATATCTTTGGTTTATTCAGAGACTGAGAATCAAAGGTCTCGAAGGGGATCTCATCAAAAGAAGGACCACTTGCTCCCAAATGAAACATCCCTCAAAACTCCCTCCAAAAGATTCAAATGACATTGTTCGGGAAGAAAATGAACAATAATTTGATACAATCCTATCGTATGGGAACAAGGACCCATATGGCATAAATTAATATAGGAATTTCTAGGTCTTGGGAAACATAACTCCTTGCTTCCAAACTTAGCAACACTTCCCAACTACTCCCTCGACTATGTTCAAGCCTAACTCCGAGTACTCATGAGATACGCCACATAACACTATAATATTAATCTATATAATGAACCTCAATACACACTGAGCCTCACAACTCCTTACTTCAAACGTAACTCTTATTGCTACTCCAACAACCACATACAATCTTATACTAGGGATCCGCTAACTTGCGGTGCATTCTTTTAGATATACAACCATAACATTCAAGCCTATACTCATAACCATTTACGCACTTCGCACATGCACCTCTAAACGAACACTCATAAAGCTTCTTCCTTGTTTTCTCTAAGATACCATCAACTACATCATTCACACATACTGGTCAATTCTTTAAACGGCACACATAACATTTTCTCAACCAATTGAACTATACACAAAAACTCTGTATTACTATTCCTACAACCTCATAGAAGTGCATAAAACCAACGCACAACAATCTTTCCAAATAAATATTTAAAACTTCAACTAACCACGACATGTATCAAGGACTTAGCCTCAATCTAACTTCACTTCACCGCCGTGAGCACACCACCTTCTATCATAGATAAGGAAGTATCTTCTCTCCCTTCTAGACAACTGCTCAACACCATTAGCTTGACTTAATGAAAAGGTCACAAAATTTTAAAACATGAAGACCTGAAACATGAAGGGATAATGTAAATAACTTGACTCTCTCTATTGAGGCCTTAGGAATAAAATATCAAATACAATGTGTTCATTAAGGTATCAAAACTGAAGACACCCATAACGAAAACTGAATCTCACTGATCAATAAGAGTATTGTCTGAGTACTGGAACTGAACATACTGTAAAACTTGAGTATATGAGTCATGGGCGGCATGCCCTGAATTTAGAGCTCATAACTTATGGAATGTGATTCCAACTGCTAGAAGAACTGGAATTTCTCATTTTTGGAAACTAGAAGAGTATGTAATTCTCCATCACGTGTATGAACATGAATTAAGATCATGGAACTGAAATGTAAAGCATGAGTAGGTTTTGGAACAACTAAAAATACTGAAATAACATTGGGTCAAGCACCGATCTTTCTCACAACAAATTTACAACTTACTGGTACTTCTACTAAAATGTAAAATCTTGACTTGACTACTTGTTCTATCATCTCCCCCTTAGCTTTAAGCCACCACTCAAATTCTCAAATGCTTACTAATTTCGAATCTCCACGAACATCTCTATCGCCGGAATGTACACCATCTAGTGCTTCAACTCTTATTTCTATTAGCTTAACTTGAATACTTTCTAACCTTTTGATAGACCATGCTACTTCTGTCTTCTCCCTCTAATACCATGCCTATGAACTTATGTTTCTAACCCATAAGAATTAAAATCACACTTAAGAGGCTCAACATTTCCAATCATACGCCTCGCCTTAACTTAGCCATCAAAACATCATCCATCATCTAACTAGTATTTATCTATCTAACAATCCCATGGCACGACTCACTACACCACATACACTAATCCTCAAAATTAAAGCAGACCCATAATATCTTGGGTGAACTTTCTCATCATAACATAATATTAAACTTAATTACAAGTCAACTACACTTAAACTCTTGTGTACACTGTTCAAGCCTATTAGGTCACTTCCGGCAACTAATACCATTAATCCGAAAACCATCACATTCGGCTTCATGATTACCAATTGTTCAAACTTAAGGACTCACACTTCACATAATTTACAACTACATCTCACGCATAAATCCCACGTGAAGATTATAAAACAACACATCCATGAACACTAGCCCACTTAAACTTCATAACAATAATAATTGGTCCTAATCATATAGACTATCTTATTCACAATCCATTAACACATCTTTCTTTCACCCTTCACTACTATTTATCCTTCATACACAACTTAACATAGTTCATAGCTCTCTACGTCTTAACTTAACTTTCTCTTGCAATCTGGAGAGCGCCTAGATTAACAATACTTACCCACCGAGTACTTCCATCACTAACCTATACTCTCTATCATACAAATACCATCAATACCTGTTTCATACCTCGAACAAACTATATCACTTCCTATTAACCCAATTGCATGCAAAAAGGGATTTCGCTATACTTATGCTCAACGAATCACACTTACCATCCTTCTTACTACTACACCTCCACATCCCACATTTTCAGCCAGCACAAGGAACAAGTTGAACTATAAGTTGCTAGTGGATCGAAATATGCCTCACACGGCTTCACTAGACTTTGGTTTTGTGTTTTGATCAAGAAAGTTATATGAATAACAAAGTAACTATGCTAGTGCCCCACACAGATTCACTAGACTTTGGTTTGTATTTTTTACAAGAAAATGAGATGAATAACAAAGAAGCTATGCTAGTGAATTGAAAGAGCCCCACACGGCTTCACTAGACTTTGATTTTTCACAAACATAATGATAACAAGATTACATAATACAAGAGATAGAAACTTGACACACAATATTCAACGATCTAAGAATACACCTTACTCTGTCTTAATTAAATAACTCATAAGAATGAGGGCATAACATTCAACTTAAGGAACTTAACACACTAGAGAGCTCCTCTCAAGCCCTTTGTGTAACTTTTGAAATTTCTTCTAGAAAATATAGAAGCATTACCTGGGGAAGAACTGGATCTTGCGAATCATGTTATCTCAAAAATAATACATAGAGGGAGAAGTATAGATTAACATTGTAAATTCTGAGGAGGAATCTGAAAGAACACCTAACCTAGGCTTAGTTCACGACTTTTATGAACATGAATAAGGTACTTCAATCTTTGGAACTCAAAAGCACTGACATGATACTTTCTATCTCTCTTACAATCCCATAACTATCTACGGAGAATTAAGCTTAACTGTTTCTGATACCTTGAAAATAAGGCAGAGTTGGCGAGAATAGAGTAAGATGAAAATATATATAAGCTTCTTGGAGAACCTTTTTATAGCACGATCTTAGACTTGAAATAAGGGAAACATTCCTAAATGCCCTGTAGCCTCTCGAAGAAAAGTACAGACGTCTCTATACCTTTCCATAAGAATCTACTAGACACGACTTCATAGACACCCTAGGACACTTGAACTCTGTTCTCTGATACGAAGTTTGTAACGCCCCAAAATTGGGTCCCAAGACGTCACACGGTGCTTAGGGTCATAAGTGACCCCAAGCTAACCCTTCTACTGGCATAACTCATAAGCAACTGAATAAAAATACAAATCCATACAAATCAGCAGAAATTAACTCTTTTCTGAATCTAATCGATACAAAAAGGGAATTCTACAGGATTACAATTCTGCCTTTACAACCAAAATTAAAAAAAAAATACATCAACTTCTACTGACTGTCTATGAAGCCTCTACTAGTACTGACTGTAGGTAGTCGGGTCATGACTCCCGACTACCCCAACTCAATATGACTGAATAAAGAAAATACAACACTATAAACTCTGCATAACTAACCCAAGCCCTTGAATCAAAAGGACTCATCACCTGCTGACTAGATACCACAAACTGACTGAATCCGTAGGTGCAACTATACCTTGTACCTATATTCCGAGAAAATGTAGCCCACATACGAATACGTGGGTCAGTACCATGGAAAGACACCGAGCATATGGGGGTGCAATGCATATATAAAATAATATCTTAACATCATCACAGATTATAAAATTATGCATGTTGATATAGATAACTCACTTAGCTCGAATTAAATCATCAAAAGCATGGATGAATAATACATGTAAAGTAAAACAAGTGAGTCATTACAATACGTTCTCAATTCACTTTCATCTCAATTTCAAATCATCAAAATAATCAAATCTCATGTCAATTCTCATTAGAATATATTCCTTAAATCTTTTAAGAATAATGACTTTTTCAAACTCAGCCTTTTAAGCAAATATGTTTTCATCTTAGATAGAAGAGTACACACACACATATTGGGAGATCCTATAACCGACATAAACCATGTGAGCCACATGGAGTCCAATGTACAACCCACATTGGGGAGAGTCGTCCTATCCTTGCCATCAGAGTAGGACTTCCAGTATCAATTCAAAAACACTAGTGATCATTATATAAATTAACCTCAGGCTCACATTCTACGTGGGCACGTAGTTCTAGGGATGTAAGATCACTTTATACCTCCCACTCGGTGCTAAAGATTACTCCCAAACTTAGCTCAAAAATTTAAATCAGCCTCAGGCTCACATTAAAGAAAATCTACAATAAACACTTCAACAATTTTAATCGGGAGTCAATTTACTACCCCTTTATCATAATCAATAAAAACGTAGATTTCTTTCACAGTCAAGTTCAAAATAAATCATTCATGACCAAAAGGTCAAATCATTCAAAACATCTCAAATATTCAACATCAATGTGCATATAACACACATTTTCTCAAAGACACAATTTCAAATGGGGTTCAAGACCCAAATATCAAAATCATAGTAAATTTCTTTCAAGCATCATGCTTTAAGTCATAATTTCATATAAATTTGACTTTTCAAAGTCATAAACATCATAATCTCAAGATAACCAAGATAGAATATAAGTTCATGCTCTAAAATCATAATAAACATATAAAGATCATATCTTCGTAAAGAAAATTACTTTTTGGCACAAGAACGAAAGATTGTTCTTGTTGAAAAACCCCACATACCTTGAATGATGAACTTTAGATCGATACTCATTTTTGAGATGTTAATCGTGCCTTTGAATGATGGTTCTTGGAGTTCTTGAACTAGGAACTTGGAATCTTGAATAAATTTGCAGAATTAATGGTGAACTTTGGAGGTTCTTGAAGTTGGATGTAGGAGCTTAGGGTTTTCTTTTTGAGGGAATTTGATGAAATATAATATATAATGCTTCTAATAGGCTTTAATATATGGTTTGGATGGATTTTGGGTGAGGGGGATTGACCAAAACACCCCTAAAAATTAAATAATTCTCTAATCTATCCTTTGGTGGACTATTTTGATAGTCTGAAGTAGATCAACCATAACGTTTTACTCCGATATCCAAATTGGATGAAACTAATTTCATTAGAAAGAGGACTCTCATATCTTTCCATTGATATATAGTATATCACCTAGATCATTTTGTATGAGAAGTTATGATCATTTGAAATTGACCTAAAAATTCATTTTTGATAGGCTGAAGTAGATCGACCATAACTTTTTGCTGCGATAGACAAATTGGATGAAACCAATTTCATCGGAAAGAGGACTCGCAGAGATTTCTGTTGATATTTAGTAGATCACCCAGATAATTATGTACAAGTAGTTATGATCTTTTAAAGTTAGAGCAAAAATACACCAGGAATCAGTACTTTTTTTCCTACACGTTTTACTATTCACTACTATTCACGGTTCGATCGGAATGTTCATAACTTGTCGCTCGGGTGTCCGTTTTTGATGATCCACATATCATTGGAAATATTATTTGATACTTTACGCAATGGTGGTTCATAATCTAAGACATTCAACACGGAAAATTTATGATTCATTCTAGAAGATAAAATCCAACACGTTTACGCACAAAATTTCAACGAAAAATTTTCTGGGGTATGACATATTCTTTTTGTATCAGTTTGCATGATAGGATTACTTGTCAAGGTATGCAGTGAAAAGTGCCATCACGCCCTCATTCATGGGTCGTGACAGTTATTGAACATTATTCAGTTACTTTCTTGTTATTGAATTACTTGATTTTCCCATGGATTTTATGAATCATGAATGGTTTGAACTGATGGTTTTTAACATGTGGGGTGCATGGGCATGGTGAATGAACTAAGGGATCATGGTTTCCACTAATTTTGTGAATGTGGATAACTGAATTGGTATAACCCCAACCCAATCTTGTCAAATTGGCTTTGAAAATGAGTATATTTGGATTGAACTACTTTTGGAACCATTTTATGATTTAAATAGGTTATTGAAACATAAAGGTTTTATTTTATGAAAAAAGGGTGTCATGCCACTAATCCTAGATAGAGCGGACAAGAATCTATGAGCATATACTATACCATTGACATATATTCTACGTAGAAAGTTACTATTCCTAATCAATTATGAGGGCCTATAAAAATGCACAATTTTAGCCTAATGAATCCTACTGATATAGACAAGTGAAACTATAACCACATTAGATAATTTAATACTATCTATAAAAACTTTAATAGAATTTGTATCTGTTCAATGGAGCATGGTTGGAATAGGGGCTCTAACAAATCCAAAGTATGAAGAGTATTAGACATATATTAGCTCTAGATGAGAGATAAGCTTATTAACGACTTTCCAGAACATGGTATGAGTGCCTAGTATAGAAGTCTACTTATTGGCATACCTGATCCTGTATTTAAAGAAATATAGTGCCCCAAACGAAGAACATGTACCGTCATGTAAAGCATATATAATAACAGGTAACAAGTATGGATGCTCATATGAAACAAATATCAAGATAAAGTACTTATGAGAATATGAATAACTAATATACAATATGAAATAGTGGCTAATATACTAGTCTAATTGACATGTCATAGATCAAGTATTAAGGATGAGAAATTATGAATCAGTATTATTAGAAACTAAAATATGAATTGTGTAGGAAACCTTAATAGTGTATACATGTGTTCTCAAAGTTATTCATCATTATAAGACTCCTACCGATTTGCCTAGGTTATGTCCTATGCCTGTATCAAATACAAATTATCATAGATGACCTACCGAAGGCGTTCTCTGTAAAATGTACGGTATTGTTGCCTCATATCAATGTATGCTTTTGTTAATAGATCGCAGTCTATTGTAGGGTAATTCACTCCTTAGGGGCTCACTATAAGGGTCTGACTGCAGGCTATATGTGCCATATATTGGCTCGAGTCAAGGGATTCCCACATGACTCCAAATGTAAATTATGTCACAAGGGTAGGTACGCCATAATATTTTTGCTCACTATAATGGCCTGGTCTTTATCCTGTGCACAGAATCACGTCGAGTGATATGCCATGCCAAACATATGTATACCCTCATGTCGTTAACTTTATCATGTAGTGCCTTATAGGCTTATGCAAGTGTTTCATGACAAATATTGTTCAGTCATTATAGTAATGCTTCTCATGTACAACTAATTCATTTACTGGTATTGAGTTGTTCAAATGCTTGTTCTTTATATTATTTATGACTATATTGTTGTGTGATTCAATATACATTTGAGGCTGTACTATGGCCAATTATTCTAAAAATATAGCGTGTGATAGATATCATACGAATTCTAAGAACTTTTAATACCACCAATGCAATCATGTATCGCTCTGTAGATACTTGACTCGACAAGAGTAAAATGAATATTATGACTTCAATAAATATACACATGAAGTATAGAGACAAGTAATTTAAAATGGGAAGTGATCATGAATGTAGTGGCGACATTAGGAATATGATTAAGTGTTAGACGTATAGAAGGTGGGATATTCATTCTTGTATATTAAGTAAGCTATATAAACTGTGCTAGGAGAAATAAATAACTATGGGTTGTTCCTAATCGACAATGGAGTGTTTAGCTTTACATACCTTTGATGCCTTCCTAGCTAGAAGTAGGACCACAAGTCTCAATAATTCAACTCGTAGGTGTGTAGCCTTTATTTTGCCAACCGCTAATTTCCACAATCCGATAGATAACCAATGTACTACAAGACAATACATATATCTAGGGGTATTCATGGGTCGGTTTGGATCGGTTATTAGTCAAAACCATAACCAAACCAACTTAGTCGGTTTTTAAATTTCTAAAACTGAACAAAACCAAACAAAAAAATAACAATCGGTTTGGTCCTTATCGGTTTAGTTTGGTTTGATTTTGATTTTTTCAGTTTATAACTTTAGCTAATGATAAAAGTTGAATATTTAAAAAAACAAATCCAATCTAACATATGAGATGTCAACCGAGTGTTGTATCTCAACCGTGAAACTAAGATGTCAACTGAGTGTTATACTTTGGCAAAGCCATGAACAACACCATATGAACACTTCTAAAAAATATTTATAAACTACATTTAACAGAATGATATGATAAACCCCACAAAAAGTGAACACATAAACTTCTTGCTCAACAAGATTCAAAAAGAAAATTAAAATTAGTGATTGTCTATAGTCTAATGAATCTTTGCTGTAAATTTCTATATACAACAAGATATTATTTTCAAAATTAGTATCACCAGTTATTCAAAGTGCGAAATTCATTTAGAATCTCATAAGGTACTATCAACTGGGTGAAGACATATGACTAAATGTATTACGACTAAAGTTAAATCATGATTAAAATATAAAATGTAACAAATATTTATATTGTATTTATGAATAATATATAAATAATTATAATATATATATATACATCAGTTTGGTTTGGTTATTTTTTGGTTATTTTAGAGTAAAACCAAACCAAACCAAATTACTATCGGTTTTTAAAAATTCAAAACCAAATCAAACCTAACCATATATCAGATTTTTTAATTCAATATCAAAGTGATCAAATTTTCTAACACGAATTCCGAATGAATTTATTAAAAATATTCCAACTTATATAATTCAATATCAAATCCGTCAATCCACAAGATTTTCCAAAAAAATCACTTTTTTCTAAATTTTCCATTTTCCCCATTTCTCAAAAACCCCAATTAACCAAATCCTCTTCAAGATCTAGCAGAAAGAGTCAAATAAAATATTTTCAAATAGTCATCAACAATTAAATTCAAGAAAGGGGTAGGGAATATACCTTTTGAGGTTCAAATTTTAAATATAGATTTTATATTTTTTTTCTTGAAATTGCCACAAAATCCTTTAGCTTATATGCTCCTTAAGGTCATTTTTATCATTCCTTCGTTATCCTCCCCTCTTTGATCCCTTACAATTATTTTTCATTGTTTATATCTGACTATGAAAAAAAATTAGAGTAGCGTTCTTGCTCTCTGATAACCAATTTGCAGTGAAAGAACAATACTCCCTTTTTTCTACATAATGTTATTTAAGGAAAATAGTATATTACTTATAAATAAATCTCCTCCTATTCCCTTTTCTTTATTTCTTTTTTTTTTCATGTACTAATACCCATTGAATCCTCCAAAACCAAATGTGATACGACCCTTAAGAGTTTTCCCTTTTTTCAACTTCATTAAATAGTTTGGCAAAAATTAAAGTGGACCTCACTTTCCACATATTAAAATAAGATATTAAATACAAAATATTCAGTTATCGTTTATCTCACCATCATCAACCATACATATTATATACTCTCTATTTATATATATATATATATATATATATACATATATGTATGTATATACTATACAAAAATATATATTCTTTAAAATATATGTACCACGTAACTTTCTAAAGGTTAAGAATTATATTTGTCTAAAATATTAAAATAAACTCAAAATTTAATAAGGTGTTACAATCTCCCCCACTTCGGATCATTTGTCCTCGAATGATGTGTACTGCCTATTTTGACTCCTAAAATTACCCAAGACATTTTAGAGATCATATACTCAACTTTCACTACCCTTTGTCCACCTTAATGTCTTAAAATATGGCTAACTCTTAAATTTTTCAAAAATTTAGACAGAGTCTCCCCTATAAATAGGCCTATAAAAAATCTATTAGCTGACAAAAATACATACAAATATATTTCACAGAGCGTTACAAAAACTATACAACTCAACTGATCATACACGAGGCTCCAACTGGCCTTATAATTGAATGATAACTATAAACAATACCATAATTTACCTAAAACTTTACCTCCGAAAGCTACATCCATATAAGACTTCGAATCCATTGGTATGAATCAACTATCTAAAGGTATGATGTATGAATTAGATAATAACTGAACAAATGGGTTATGAAGCCATATTTATATAGGCTTAATTTATAGCTCCCAACATTTCTTCTGAATCTTGTGACACCTTTCATGGGTGATCAAAAAATATATCAGTTAATAACATGTAGTTGTAATTCGTCAAGAAGAACATTTCTTAGCTATAAAATATCTTGATGACTCAAATCTTACGGCTCTCCTTTGGACTACCAAATAAGCCACCTTATTTTCCCTCAACCTAGAGAAAAAACTTAAATCATACCTCGCTATTTAAGTAGGTATATATAGTATATAATAAAATAACTATATAGAAATTATAATATGTAGGTAAATAAATATGAAGAAAATCTAATCATGTAAACATGCAAGCCACTGAAATGAATATAAATATATAAATCAAATAGGTGTATAACCTACAAACTAGAGGAGAATACACAACATGTAATCTATATGCGGGTAAACTGTAAAAATCTATGGAATATGAGCTAATAAACTATAAAATAACATATAAATATGTAAACAATAAAACAGACAACATATAAATAAATGAGCTATTGCATTATTTCCATAAAACCATATAAATAGGTGTGTTATCACATTACTTAATACATTGGATTTTAAATTAAAATAACAATATCATATAAGTAAAGTGAATGTCATTTCTAGCATTTAGATACATGTAATCTAATACATGAATTCTAAGGTACAAAGCATGTAGATGACACAATTTAGTTACACACTTGAATGTGAAATTTTGGATTAGTGCTAAGTGGAGAAATGCTATCACTTTTTTAGAAGAAAAAAATAGATTTAACTAATGAAACAAACAGGAAGATAAATGATTGAATACAAGCTTCGATTAACAAAAAATCCATTCTAGAGAAAGATCAGATAACGATATGTATCGAATACATCCAAATCTTAATGTAACTTTTAACCCCTAAATCACTGATGTTCTAACAAGTAAAAACTGAACAAACATATATTTCAACTTGCTAATGTCTCCAAGGGATCTAATAATCTTCATTTGTAGACTACATACAATGAAAGAATTGGGAGCTACAACTTACTTGATACATTATGATGGTTTCCAAAGTGGAGCAAAATCATAATTCATTTTTCAAATTTTATTCGTTGAATGTCACCTTCTATTACTAACTGTGGACATCTATCGAGAACATTCACTATAAATTAATCAAATTAAAATTTACTCAGATTGGATTATAAGCAATTAAATGTATCCTTTGTGAGCAAATGAACCTTTTAACATTCACTTAGATTGGATTATAAACAAGTAAATGTATCCTTTGTTAGAAAATGGACCTTTTAACATATCTATGTAGGCAAGTCATAACATTCATAACACTTATGCAACCACATCCTGAATAAGGTAGTGTATAAGTATATAACTCATAACGACTATAATTTACAGAAAAATAATTTTTGATGCATATATCATGTAGATGACATGACATTTACCATATAATCCTAAAGGCAAGTAAACTATGAAAGCACTTAAGTTTTAAATCTTCAAATGGTGGTAATATACAACATGTAAATAACTTGCTTATGACGCATGAACATATGAACTATAGCATTTAAACAGCTATTCCTACAACCTATAAATTATTACCCAAATGTTATATGAATAGTTTCATTTAAAAAAATTCCGACATTGTAATCATAAATACTTTTAAAATGCATAACATTTAAATAGATGAGTTATATGACATATAAGTAAAATGAGTGACCCATTATGTCTATGTTCTATGATGCGTATGTATATAACATAGCATTAAATATTACACAAAGCAAGTAACATACCGATAAATAATTTATAAAAACACCTAATCGTATAGATCTACATATATCACTTAAGAACCTCCCTTACCAATCTATAACAATCAACCAAGATTCATATAACATATAGCATATAAGAAAATAGTCTAGAATACAAGCAACATATAAGTAAATAGCCTGAGAAATGTCTAACATGTGGATCAATACTTTATGAAACTTATAGCATGTGAACACATTCTTTATAAAATAGGTAGAATATAAACATCTAATTTACAAAAAATGTGGCATAAAAAATGATCTAGAATATATAAGTCACATAAATAGTGATCGGAACAATAAGTAACCTATACATAAAGGATCTGTACAACAAATAACACATAGACAACCTAATCCTTAGAGGGAATATAATTCTATATAATATATAAACTTGGTAAAATTGTGGAAACAAGTACCACAAAAACAAGAAAGTTATAATACATGTATAAGTATAACCTTACAAAAAATTAAGCTACAATACATACAAACACACATATATATATACAGATGTGTTTTCATGATGACTTATTTTATGGGCAATCTATGCCTCTTAAACTAGGGGACATTCTTTGGAATTAGCCGATCATGATTTAAGTGCAAGCATCTTGTTGCTAGTTATAGGTTATAAAAGAGATATTCCTATCTCTTCTTCTATTAGTTTAGGAGGTTAAAACTATTTCTATCTAATTTGATATAAATTATATTACTTAAAATAATGCTTGGTAGCTCCTCCAAATCTTACTGAAGGGATGAACTAATTGAGTGTCAAAGATATCATGACATGACAACTTTTATATAGCATGTACTTATGAAGTCTCCTCAAGAATTACCCACCTTTGGATTTTTCCTTAAGGTCCAATCATACTTGTCGGAACTATTTTGGTCGCTTAACCAATAAGGTATTCCAACCCTTTTTCCCTCGGTCACACTATCGACAAATTATGCATCTTAAGACATACTCCAATTTAGGAGTTCTATTCTATCTACATATTTATCCTAAGTTATCAAAATATCACCCTAATATATCTCAAATGTAATTACTTCTCTCTTATTAACTGATGTTTGGTGTATTTATGAACTTTAAGGTTGTCATCTTAACTTATTTAGCCTTGTTTTGAGGGTAATTTATGTGTTTTAGGTGTTAACATAGATAAAAATAACCATCTAAGTTTTTAAGTATGTGAATATAATGATTTAAGTTGTTTTCAAATAAGTTTGAGTTCTAAATGATCAATTAGAGTCTAGATGAGAAAACTAATTTTACTAGCTTGAGCTAGGTATTGTTCTAGTTTATCGTGATGGATCCTAAAATTTCTAATGAGTTATTAATTATTTTAATGTGTATTTATGAGTGTAAAAACTGGTTTATAATTTTCAAAGTGCAATTGGATCAAGTCAAGAGTAAAAAAATATGTTCAATTTTAACATGAGCAAACCTAGTCTTAGCTCATGTTTCTAGCTTGTCGTTATATGTTGTATGTTGTTTTGAGCTCTAATCTATGGTGTATAATGATTTAGGATTCTTTGTGAATTGATTTGAGGATATATAATGTATATAAAAGCAGTAAATGAAGTGGAAACAACACAAGGTTATGGATGGAAGGCAAATTCACAACGTGAAGTGAGACGTCAAGTTGGAAAATTCTAGTAAGGCCAGGCAATTAGCCCACATCGCCCCTTCTTGTACGGGTGAATAAGGCCTGAGTCAACCCCTTTAGAGTATGGGACTAATCCCCGCATCTCCCCCTCTATCCCGGTGGTCAAAGTCCCATGACGCCGCACTAATTCATACACGACCTAAACCTCTTCTACTATAAATACACAACATTAACACATTGTAACTTAGTTTTGGACATCTTTGGATAAGGAGAGTGGATGATCAACAATTATTTTAGGGTTTATGTTTTTTTTCTTTAGATTTTTAATATATTTAATCATGTATTCAACTATGTTGATTACAGTTATGTCTATTAGTGGCTAAACGCCCCTTTTCCGGGGTTAAGGCCTAGAACATAGTTACTACTCCTTTGAATTGAGTTTGTTTGAATTTCTTATCATATTTAGTTATTTATTTATCCTTAGTTTAACTATTTTGAGGAGTATCTAACCTTATAATACATATACTATCGACCTTATAATATCGGGAGGGGGAACAGGAATATAGAACATGGGGGTAGATAAAATAAGGTTTTATTCTTTTATAAAATAAGGAATTTAAATTATAAACTAGGATAGATATATACCTAGAAGCCTTATTTGGTTCACATGTAGGATTAAAGCTTTATGCATCTAATTGGATTATTACATCTCTCTTAACAATATAGTTGTAATATCGAAGTTAGGTAGGCGATTAGAGGTCGGGAGACCATGATCATACCATAAACTCTACGAATCAATAAACAAAATAAGTAGTCTAACTAATGAATTTCAATGGTGTAGTATGATTGTTTGTAAGCCTTAACATTTGGTCTCTATCCATTGATTGTCCAAAGTCATTACTTTTCCTCATTAGTTACTTTACTTTTAGTTTACAACTCTAAAACTCTCTTGGTTACTTTATCTCAATAGTTGAACTAGAATATGATAGTTGTCAACACAAGTCCCTATTGTTTCTAGGACAAGTAATAGGGCTCACACTCCTGATTTTGTTTTTGCTTCAGGAGTTCCTCCAATTCAAACCAGTCCACCCAGAGTACCTAGAGCTCCCTGATTTAGGACTAACCATACCCAACCTCTCCCGAGAGAGATATCAAATGCTGAGTTCTAATAGTTGATGTACATTATTAAATACTTGGTGGCTTCACAGGCTCAACGGTTAGATGATGTTGGGTCTGCATCTATCATATATGAGGCTACATGGGTAGGTCAATTTATGAGGATGAACCCGCCTAAGTTTACTAGTACAAAGGTAGAGGAGGATCCATAAGAGTTCATAGAAAAGATGGAGAAAATCTTTTGAGTGATATATGTGGATGAAGTAAAAGGGTTTGAACTAGCGACTTACTAATAGAAGGAGGTAGTAAATCAGTGGTACATTGAGTTAGAAGAATCGAGGGGTGAGAATGTTAAGCCTTCTACGTGGGGTAAATTTTTGGAAGCCTTCCTGGACCGATTCTTTCTTCATGAGTTGAGTGAGTCCAAGGCTGAAGAGTTCATGAACATAAAATAGGTGAAGATGAGTGTTAAGGATTACACCCTGAAATTCAACCAACTATCCCTTATGCTCTAGAACTGGCAAGAAATATGAGGGACAATATGAGGAATTTTGCATCCGAACTTTCGGATAACTTGGTGTTAGATTGGAAAGGGGTAATGTTGAACCATGATATGGACTTCTCCAGTTTATCTATTCACATGCAGCAAGTTTAGGAACAAAAAAATAGGGTTACTAAAATAAGAGAGAAAGATAGGCTGGACGAAAGGGCCAAACCAGCAGACCAGAACTATAGTCAGCACCAAGATGGTAATAAGGGTAACAGGTAGCCGAACAAAAAGTCCTGGAGTAATGTTCAGCCTGCGGCCAGCACCCCAGCGCCTAGACCTTTAGTTGATCGGTGGTTCTAGAATTTTTAATCTAGCCACAAAATGAGAGTATAAGGTACGCAGTCGCAAGGGAGTGTGACACAACCTGCTAGGTCTTATCCCCAATACAACAAGTTTGGGAGGAACCACCCAGGAAGGTGTCAGTTTGGCATAATGGTATGTTATTCTTGTGGCCAGCTAGGTCATATACAGAGAGTGTGCCCAACAGCGAGAGGTAATATCCGGGGAGCTAAGTCATAGGCATATTCCTCTACGCCGTCACTACCTCTAAAAGGTGCTACTTCAGCTACCGGGAGTGGTCACAACCAGTTCTATACTTTGTCTAATCCCCAGGAGGCAGAGGCTTTACCAGATGTAGTCACAGGTATGTTACAAATTTTCTCTCATGATGTGTATGTGCAACTTGATCTCGGGTCCACCCTATCTTATGTGACCCCATATGTGGCAGTCGGTTTTAGGTTTGAGACCAATGTTATTGCAGAATCTTTCTTTGTTTCCACTCTTGTAGGTGATTTTATTGTAGATTGAAGGGTATACAAAAATTTTGTTGTGTCTGTTTGTAGCCGTGATACTGTGGTAGACCTCATAGAGCTTGATATGATTGATTTTGATGTTATTCTAGGAATGGACTGGCTCCATTCATGTTATGCCATGCTAGATTATAGAACCCAAAAGGTTACTTTCTTCTTTTCGAATGAAATAGTGATAGAATAGGAGGGTCATTATTTAGCACCTAGAGGGAAATTCATATCTTACCTCAGAGCCCATAAGCTTATTTACAAAGGTTGTTTGAATCATCTTATTCAGGTTAAAGATTCTAATACCGAAAGTCCTTTTCTGTAGTCTGTCCCTGTTGTTAATGAATTTCTAGTAGTCTTTCCAGATGTTCTCCCAGGGATGCCACCTAATAGGAAGGTAGATTTTGGTATTGATTTATTACCGAACACTCATCCTATTTCTATTCCGCCATACAGAATGATCCCTGCTGAATTGAAAGAGTTGAAGGAGCAACTAACAAACCTTCTTAATAAGGGCTTTATCCATCCTAGTATTTCTCCTTGGGATGCACCTGTACTTTTCGTGCATAAGAAAGATGGTTCCCTTTACATGTGCATAGACTACCATCAGTTAAATAAGGTCACTGTTAAGAAAAAATATCCTCTACTTAGAAATGATGATTTTTTTTACCAACTTCAGACTGCCAAGTGTTTTTCAAAGATAGACCTCCGTTTGGGGTATCATCAATTGAAGGTTATGGTGGCTGACATTCCCAAAACAACTTTCTAAAACCGATACGATCATTATGAATTCTTATTCATGTCCTTTGGATTGACTAATGCCCCTACAACCTTCATGGATCTAATGAATAGGGTGTTTCATCAGTTTCTGGATTTGTTTGTCCTAGTCTTTATTGATGACATTCTGGTTTATTCTATGAGTGAGGAGGACCATGATAGTAACCTCCAAATCATCCTTCAGACCCTCAAGGATCATAGATTATATGCAAAATTTTCAAGAGTGAATTTTAGATAAATGCTATTGCTTTCTTGGGGCATATTATGTCTAGTAAGGGAATTAAAGTTGATCCCCAAAATATTGAGGCAGTGAGAAAATGGCCTAGACCCACGACTCTAATTGACATTCAAAGCTTCTTAGGTTTGGTGGGGTATTACAGAAGGTTCGTAGAGATTTTTTCTTCGATAGCTTCTCTACTTACCAGTTTGACTCAGAAAAAAAGTAAAATTTGTGTGGTCTGACTCTTGTGAGAATAGTTTGGGAAATTGAAAGATAGGTTGACTACTGCACTAGTTTTGACCCTTCCCGAGGGTACAGAGGGTTTTGTTATGTACTGTGATGCATCCCGAGTGGGACTTGGATGTGTACTTATGCAGCATGGTAAGGTGGTAGCTTATGCAACTAGGCAGTTGAAGGTGCTAGAGTGAAACTACCCCACCCATGACTTGGAGTTAGCGGTTGTGGTGTTCGCTTTAAAATATGGCGGCATTATCTGTATAGGGTTCAGGTTGATATATTTATTGACCACAAAAGTTTGTAGTATGTTTTCTCACAGAAAGAGCTAAATCTCAGGCAAAGGCATTGGTTGGAACTGTTGAAAGATTATGACATGAGCCTTCACTATCATCCAGGCAAGGTGAATGTGGTGGCCAATGCCCTTACCGATTATCTATGGGAAGTCTTGCATATGTTGAGGAAGGGAAAACAGAAATAGTGAAAGATAATCACCGACTTACAAATCTAGGGGTACTACTATTGGATTCCAAAGATGGAGGGGTAGTTGTGCAGGAAATTGCTAAATCTTCCTTTTGTGCAGAAGTGAAGGAGAAGCGGGTTGAGGATCCCATCTTGATGCAGATTAAGAAAGATATGGGTCAACAGAAGGTGTGAAATTAGTGGTGATGGGATTTTGAGATATCAAGGTAGGTTATGTATGCCAGATGTGGATGGATTATGAAATAGAATCCTTGATGAGGCTCAAGCTTTGAGGTATGTTCTTTACCCAGGCTCTACAAAGATGTACCACGATCTTAAAACTATATATTTGTGGAATAATATGAAGCATGATATGGTCGACTTTGTTTCCAAGTGTTTGAATTGCCAACAAGTTAAAGTGGAACATTTGAGGCAAGGTGGTAGTTCCCAAGAGATAAATTTTTCTATTTGGAAGTGGGAGATGATCAATATGGACTTCATAATGAGACTTCTGAGGTCCCAAAACTAGTATGATTTCATCTAGGTAATTGTAGACCGATTGACCAAGTCAGCCCATTTTTTGCCTGTGAGGACTAACTATTCTAAGGAATATTATGCCAAGCTGTACATTGAGGAAATATTTTATTTGCATGGGTCACCTATATCCGTTATAGCCAATCGAGGTATGCAATTCTCATCGCAGTTTTGGAGATCTTTTCAGAGGGGTTTAGGTACCCAAGTGAACTTGAGCACTGTATTCCACTCCCAGACGGATGGGAAAGCTGAATGCACCATTTATACCCTTGAGGACATGATGAGAGTCTATTTTATTGACTTCAAGGGTAGTTGGGTAGACCATTTGCAATTGATAGTGTTCACCTACAATAATATCTACCATGCTAGCATTAAGATGGCTTCTTTTGAAGCACTTTATGGAAGAAGATGTAGATCACCAATTAGGTGGTATAAAGTGGTGAGACGCGGTTGTTTGGGCCTGATCTTGTTCATCTAGAAATGGAGAAGGTGAAAATCATTAGAGAATAACTTAAGACTGCTCAAAGCCGTCAGAAGTTCTATGTTGATGTTAGAAGAAGGGATTTAGAATTTGAAGTTGGTGATTGGGT
The DNA here is from genome assembly GCA_030864215.1 of Capsicum pubescens. NCBI lineage: Eukaryota > Viridiplantae > Streptophyta > Magnoliopsida > Solanales > Solanaceae > Capsicum > Capsicum pubescens. Next base: position 111,804,191 of record CM061549.1, on the reverse strand, counting down.
GCTTCTAAAAGTTCCCCTATGAAGGAAGTCATGCGATTCGGGAAGAATGGAAAACTGAGTCCTCTCTATATTGGATCATATCATATTATGAGAAGGATACGTGGGGTCGCTTATGAGTTAGAGTTACCCGCAAGTATGGCTTCTGTCCATCCCATCTTTCATGCATCTATATTGAAAAGGTGTATTGAAGATCATTCCCTATTGTTTCCTGTAGAGAATATCAAGTTGACAGACTCCATATCATATGAAGAAGAGACTATTGCAATCTTTGATTGCCAAGTTAGAAAGTTGAGGAGTAAGGAAATAAGTTCGGCCAAGGTATTTGGAAGAATCAAAAAGAGGAGAAAGCTACTTGGGAATTAGAATATGACATGCGAACTAGATACCCAAACCCTTTTGAGTTAGGGGGTGATGACATGGAAGGTACTACTCTTTTACTCTCTCTATATTCCTCTTTCTTTATTTTCCTTGGTACATTTGAAATCGTGCTTGTCTGTATTGTAACCCACCATTCGGGGACGAATGATCCCAATGGGGGATAATATAACACCCCGTGATGTCCTCGACCAAATACCTCATTTCCTAGTATTTTAAGTGGGTTAATGATCTGAAAATATTCTAGGTGTAAAATGGGACTTAGTCACTTTTGAACTCCTAACTGGGATGTTTTTATTTTTGACCTTCCTGACCTCAAAAAGTTAATCTGTAAGTTGATCCATGATCGGGGGTGTCAAGGGTACGTCCAGGGTATGTTTCAAATCTTTCGAACTAGCGTAAGGGTGAGTTTAGATGTCCAAAATAGTGAGGCCTCGCGATAGGCCTACATCGCTAGGGACACTTAATCAAGATAGGTATCACATCGCAAGGGCCAGTCGACCCAAGTAGGGGTCACAACGCGATGACAGCCTAGTTCTGTATTTTTTTATCCATGATTTTTAAGAGCAAATGGGTCTTTTCCTCCACCCTAATTTTCCCAAGACACGAGATTAAATGATAATCTAAGTACATTAGGATTGATATCATCAGAAACTACTCCTATTACTTTAAAAGAAAACCCTAGCTTCTTCTTATAAGATCAAAGAATTCATCTTTGAGTTGAAGCATTTCAAGAACTCAAGTGTGATTCGGACTCCACTCTTCCCCCTAAGTGATCTAAGGTACGTGGGGTTTTTCCTAAAACTACATGGGCATAATAAACTCTTATTAACTATGTTGAAGGTCTAGAAATCATGTTTTCATAAAGGGGTTTGAATTCACAACTATAATTATGCATCTTGAAACTTTTTGATTAGATTGCTTTGGCCTTTAGGCCTTCCCCTTGAAATTTATTTTTGTTAGTATATATATATATATGTGTGTGTGTGTAAATAAAGATTTGAAATATTAATTGAGAGCATGAGCCTACTAAACCCCTCTCTTGTTGTTAAGTTATTTATTTTTATTTGTCTTATGGGCTATAAAATTTTATTTTGAGGAGAAGGATATGAATGTTTGATTTTAGCTTATGACTTGATAATTATTTTGAGCTCAAGAGGGGGTAGTTTACTTGATGTTAAATGATAAGAGAATTTCTAAAAGAATTGCATGACTCGTTACAAAATACATGACCACCACAGGTGTGTTGAAATATTGAAAAAAGAGATTCTTTGAATAAATTGACATATATTTTGAAGTATCAGTCTTCTTGAATTGTTTGAAGTATGGTGATATGAACTTTATGTTTTGAAAGAAGATATTATAATATAATATTTTATGGTTTAGAGATTCGACTTGCAAGTCAATGGTATGACGATACCATATAAATGTATGCCATAACAGTGTAAGAGTTTCAGACTTGGTTATAGAGAAATCATGTTTTAAAGAAATAAAAATGAGCTTAAAGAGGGTTAGGTGATTAATCGAAGAAGGCTTGAGTTCAAGTGACTTCTAGCCTAAAATCGTGTTTTACCTATACAGGTTCATTATATCCCCTAGAGGGATAATATGTTGTCCTAGTTCCCTATGGCGTATCAGAGACAGAGACTCCAATCCTTGCAGCAAACTCGGGTTGGGGGATTGACTGCCGAGTTAAGGGCAAATCCCATTTAGCTCGTGGGATTTCAGAGTTGTAGGGTACACCACCTAGCATAGAAGTAAAAACAAAGAGTGTGTCATGGAGTTCAGATAATGGTTCAGAGTCTTTTAAATATGCCCATGTGATTCCTTTGCATATGTATATTTATAAATTGTTTCTAAACTGCTCCCACCTATGTTGAATAAAAATTGTTATTTTGTAATTTCTCTGCGTACCAGTACAATTATATTGAACCCTATATTTCAGGGTCTAAGGCTCAGTCTAGAGGTTCTTCTAAGCAGTAGAGTTTTCAGACAGGAGTAAAGAGTGCAGTTGGTTAGCCTTCTCTATTTCAGAAGGCCTAATACTTTTCAATTATTTGCTATTTATTTTGGTTTAGGTCCACTGGGGACCTTGTCCTAGAAATCAGACAGTTTATTTATGTCGTATGTAGTAGAGACTTTGCATATTGAAAGAGACGATGTTTAGATGTTGGAAATTTATTTCCATTTTATTAAGAAGATTTCAAATTTATGGCCATGATTCCGTTTATTTCATTTCCGCACCTTTTCTTTATTATTCGAGTATTGTGAATGATAACCAGATGTAAAAGGGCACCCGGTCCTCCATGGCTTGGGATGCTCGTTATGGCCAGGGCCCCGGCTCGGGTCGTGACAATGTACCCTCCTTAGACTTAGGTACGATTGATGACTGCTTCTCATCTACTTTATCAGACTCGTCCTAGGACCCTTCCTCAGATTTGTGGTCTTATGTAACTACTGCAGGAGGTGACTCAGACTCTACCTTCTCCTCATCATCATCATTACTACCACAACACTCTAAAGGATGGGGAATCCTTTCCATCTTCATCCTCGTGCTACCTAGGAACTAAATAGCCTCAGCCTGGGTCTTAATCCAAGTAAAAGCCGGTTGTTTTGCCCACTATGATTTCTATTTGAGTGTGATGCCCTACATGTCTATAATAATGGCCTCAGCTATAGCATGATTCTATACCCTAGTCACTGGCTTTGTCACTCTGATTAGAGATGATCCAGTTTGAGTAAGAAAGTACTCTTCCTCTGAGTTATTTCTCTCAAAAGAGTCATCCTGTTATCTTAAAGGTACAACCATCTTCTTCTTCAGTGCTATGTGTACAAAATAATCCAGGTGTTAGCATCCAATAAATAATGAGTGATAACAAAATTCGAAGAAAAACCCAAAATCCAAAAACTTTAAACTTTTCTTTAATTTTTGCATCCTTGTCACTTATTCTCATCCCCAAATAGTTTCATATGCACGCATTTACTTAGAATGAAATTTTCAACCCAAACTAGCATCCAAAAAATTAGTATTCTTCTACCTCTTCAAATTTAACTTTTGTTTAGGGCATAATTTTTAGGTTTAATTAGAGAACAATGCCCTACGCATTTACTTAGGGCATGTTAGCATGATTTCCTTGTCCTCTGGCAGAAAAACCTGCCATTTTGTGATCAAGATACTTAGACTCCTCCTCTAAGTCAAACTCATAAGCTCTAGAGGTTGAACCCTATGGACTAATTGAATTCACCTTTTTAGAGTTCACTATTGAAAATTACTGAGTCGGCATCCCAATATTGATCCTAATTTATGCAATCTCTTACGCCACAGACTCATAAACTAATATTTGATATCAAATAGATTCAATGGCATATGAGCCAGCACCCCTCTAATCCTCTTGAGTATGCCACCTTGGTTTAGTGAGAAATCCTGTATAGAACCTTAAAAACTGCTTCCCAACATAATCTCATAAATGCTTCTCCAGTAATTGTGTCTGCCATGGTTCAAAAACTGATGTTCAGGGCTTTGTAGAATATCTGCAATAAGCATGTACCTAAAATCCAATAATTAGGCACCATGATCAGTTTCTTCATAAATCTAAAACAAGCCTCATATATTGATTGTGACTAAAGCTGTCTGAAATTGTATATCCCACCTTTAAGTTGTAACATCCTTGTCGAAGGAAAGAATTGATTTAAGAATGTCTTGTGCAACTCATTCCATGTTATTGTATATTATCTCAAAAATTCCCCCAACCATAAAGAAGCTTTTCCAGTCAACGAAAAGGAGAACAACCTCAATCTGAGTTCCTCCTAGTCTAACCCTAGAGTATTATAAAAAGTGCATATCATAACAAAGTTTCCAATGTGTTTATTTGCATCTTCTGTAATCGAACTCAAAAATACACATTTCAAGTTTAAGATCTGGATCATGGAACTAGTTAATTTCACAATGGGCCCAGTGCAGGAGAAGTTATAGTTGTTGTTTTTACTAGCTTAACGTATCCCATAGCCTCCTCATCATCATACAGATGAAAGTAATAGAATGGTGGGATGACTTGAGCTCGACCACCTTAAAATCCATCTTGATTACCATTGAGTACTTCTCGACAATTAGCTACTAATCTTGGCCTTGCTATCTCTGCCTGCTGAGCCAACTTGGCCTCCCCAACCCCCCTTCTTTGGTTAGCCACTTCTGCTAACATTTCCTCAATCTGTCTATCGAAAAAAATCTTTGGATTTCCTAGAGTAGGAGTAGATACAGCATGAGGGTCATCCCAAACCTCTTATAAATTACCTACACGTACTGGTTCTATCATTGTACGATTAGACTGTAATAGTCTTTCTTGTTAGGATGCAATGGGAGTAAGGGTTTTCCTTAAATCCTGGTACTAGGCATGCACTAGGGTATACCAAACTAAGAACCAAAAAGTAAAAATCCAAAAAATCCTACAAACTTCAATCAACACTTCACCGTCTTCCCCAACAACGACGCCAAAATTTTGATCATCTCCCAAACTATACCTCCACTTAAGGATAAAATAGTCCTTGTTAAGTAAAGTGACCCATATAGGTTGAAGTCGATCCCATAGGGAAGACTTGGATTTCTATATCTAGTTTATTGAACTCAATAGGATGAACATAAAGTAAATGGGGGTTGTTGTTGTAATCTCAAAAAGGTAGCAAATCTTTACTTTGGTTTACAACAGTTGGTGATGAATACTAGGATTGTATTCCCCATGAATTCTCAACATAGTAGACTTATCGTGATTTATTGAACCAACCTAGTATATTGCATGCAAAATTTGATAAGTTATCTACCAAAAACTAACTTGTGGACTTATTTATGGATTTAATCCTTTACCTTTTGAGTCTCATATGTCGCATTGCTAACCCGTATCCTAGGTTTCAGTTAACTATTACCTTTTGAGTCTTAGGTTATTACATAATAGATAACCATCATACATCATTAATACTGATTAGCCTAGATCAACAGTTAATCTTCAAACTACTATTGTAATTATCTTTTCCTAGTCACTTATCCTCTTTTAGAGTAAGTAGTGATAATCTAGGTGGGATCCTAATATTTGCAACCACTACGACATCTATCAAACTAATGATGATAAAATACATGCAAAAAAATTGATTCAGAACAACTTAGCACTACCCCTACTTTGTAAATATGCTAGGGTTCCCCCAACTCTACCTATGGGCTTTAACCGCTCATGCCTGTTAAACGATCAACAAAATTCATGATGAACAACATTGAATATATCACAATGATAAACAAGTAAAACCAAAAGCGAAAAACTAAATTATCAATAAAAATTAAGAACAAAGTAATCCCAAGATCAAAATCCAAATCATGGAGTCAAATATAAATTTGTAAGTGTTAATAGTACGAAACTTAACTACCAAACCTCAAAAGGGTGTATATAGGATACAAGAAAACCCTATAATTAATGCTGAATGAAATAGTAAAATATATGTCGGTGGCTACTTACTTAGGCCACATAGGCATCATATGTACAACATATGGACCATATGTGGACCTAGGTAAGTGCTAGAATTTTATGTGTAGATCCTGCAAATCTCTGAACTTGGACTTCTGTAACATACTTTGGTCACAAATGGACCGTATGAACCACATACAGACTATATGTGCCCTTAGTAAGTGGCAGAGTCTTATTTTTCCTACTTCTGAGCCTCTGGAATTCACGTATTGATACGTACATTGATCACCTATGCCCATTAAGTAGTAAATACACCCAAAAATGTCTAAGTATGTAGCCAAAAACTTTAATCCTCATTTTATTATTCAGTTTATCATCCAAAACCCAATTTCCTACAAAACATATCCAAAACACATCATATCTCGCAAAATAACCTAAGAAAATTGCATCTTTTCATAGTTCTAAGAATCAAAAAGTGCTAAAATCCATAGCAAATCATTTGTTCACTTGGTTGGTTAACTAGTTATATAGCAGAGGTTTTTACTTTTAGTCATTTCCCATGTTGTAAGAGGTGAAACTAGTTTTTAGGAATAGAGGATTGATGTCCTTGTATTTATAACTTCTTGTTACACAAAACATATGCTCTCTAAATATTTAACGTAGAAAATTTTTAAAACAGTAGGAGAAGGAGGAGGCACACATTAAGCAAATCCTCTCGGCATATCTCTAACAAAAGTTGGCTATCTTATGCAAATGGCACGAAGAAAAAAATGAAAACCCCTGCCAGCAGCACTGATGGTGAAGAATAAGTGGCACCATCTAATGGAGCTAAACTCATATTAGCTCCAATAATATTTGGTAGTTTCCTTCCAACTCGATATTGGTGAGGTATGACCCAATTAAAGCTCACAAATGGGTACGACATTAAGCTTTATTCTACCTGCTCAGTGCAATGGCAAGCCTGTTGTGATCATTATTAAGGATGATATCAAAGAGCAAGAGGAGTACTAGGCTAACTACACTTATTAGATATATGTTGGGTCACACTTCTTATGTAAAATCCATGGAAAATTATGTTAACCATGAGGAATTTAATCTCTAAATGTCAAGTGTAATACCATGAAGATTGGTACTATGTTTTTTTGATTCAACACAACAAAGTATAGGGATTTGAGTATGTATGTTGGTCATTATACTTTCCAGAACAAGGCTTTCATTCTATAACATTGGGAGATTGGCTTCGTGTTTGACCCAGAGTGCTGAGAAAAGCTCCCCTTTGGGTTAAATACGCAACCTCTAAATAGGTTATTGGTCTTTGTAGGGAAACTTTTATACACTAATAAAGTAAAAACTGATATGGAACAGATTTTGTATGCAAGGGTGTTGATTGAAGCTGATATATCAAAACCTTTGCCTGAGTGCATTGAAATCAATATCCGTCAAGAGTGATATAATAATGTGTAACTTATGAATAGAGGCCAAAATTTTGAAATAAATGATTAAAGCTTGGACATGATAAGGCACAATATTAGAGAAAAACAGAAATAAACAGATTAAGAGCATCCCCGGAGAAGGAAAAGAAGGTGCTAAAATATACCTCCCATATATGAATGACAAAGAGTACAGGATGAGAAGGTAGAGGTAATGCAATAGTAGGAACAAAAGCTAGAGCCCATGCATACTATAAATATAATGTTGCCTACTGGTTAGGAGACACAATAACAAGAGATATAGGTACATTTGCATAACTCTAGCTTACATACTAAGCCAAGATCCTTGGAGTTGAATGAAGATTTTGGGGAGGAACTTTTTTAGCCCCCATAATTCTAAGCACTTGGAACATTAGAGGGATAAACCAGGCCCTCAAATCGAAAGAACTGATGCATTTTTTCTGAAAAAGAATAAGGTTGATTGCTATGGTTGTATTGAGATTCGAGTAAAGGAGGGAAATGCTAGAAATATACTAAATAATTTCTCTAAAGAATGACACTACTACTATAATTACCCACATGCTGAACTTAGAAAGGTATGGATACTGTGGAGGAAGCATTGATAGGTCCAAGTGTTCGAGGTGCATGAACAATATATACATTGCTTTGTAGAGAACCAACTTTCACAATTTAGAGCCCCCATCACTGTAGTTTATACTAGGAATGAATTGATTCAAAGAGAACAATTATGACATTATCTACCGAGGTTGGGAACTCAAGTTATCGAGACATGTATTTTTATTGGAGATTTCAATAATGTGCTATCTAGTGATGACACAACTGAGCACCCAATTAACCTGGCTGAGGTACAAAAGTTCTAGGATTTTCTTGTTGTTTTATAACTAACTCCTTAGATGAAAAAGGGCAGTTTCTTCATATGGAGTAACAAAAAACCTTTGATTAGAAGAGTTTACAGAAGAATAGATTGGGCTTTGGGGAATATACATTGGTTACAACAATATAACAATGTAGAAGTGGATTCTCTTACCCATTGTATCTCTGATCATTCCCCACTAGTGGTACATTGCTGGAAGCAGACTAACCTACGCCCCAAGCCTTTTAAATTATTTACCACTATCATAAAAGATGAAAAGATTGTCGAATTGGTTTCTAGAATATAGGACAACTGAGAGATAAGATTGTTATGAACATTATTTGGAGAAAATTAAAGGTAGTAAAGGTAGAGCTGAAGGAGCTGAAAATGTATATGGATAATTATAGCCACATCTCAATCAAGTTAGAAAAAAACCTTAATAGGTGCAGGTTCAAATTGTCCATAATCCTCTTTGTCAGATTCTATTTGACCAAGAGAAGTGCCTGACTACAAAAATTGAAAAGTGGTAAAATACGGAGGAAAAAGTGTTGGGGTAGAAATCAAGAGATTGCTAGATGAAAGTGGTAATGCTAATACCAAATACTTAAATTCTCTACTAAATATTAGAGAATACAAAAACATAATTACATCAATATACACAAAAACAAGAGTCAAGCTTATAGAACCAAATACAATAGAAAAAGAGTTTGTGTCATTTTCTCATATTTTATGGGGAGCTGTAGTGATAAAATGCCAAGTACCAACACTGAGGTCATATAAAGGGATATATGTTTGACTAGACTACAACATCTAGATCTAATTTAGGAGGTTACTACTGAAGAAATTGACCATGTTATTAAAGATATGCCATTAGACAAGGCTCTTGGAGTGGATGTCTTCCATGTGTAGTTCAACACTGAGACTTGGAACATTGTTAAAGAAGATTTATATGTTGCATTGTGTAATATTTATTTTCTACTATTGTAATGATTCATGCATGGAACTGCATAACCAATACCTTTGTACCAAAGAATTCTTCACCAACTTAGGTCAGGGATTTTAGACCAATAGATTGTTGCTCTAAACTATATAAGATTGTGGCAAAGATACTTACTAGTAGACTGAAGAGTGTGATTTTTGACCTATTAGGTTCTAATCAGTATTTATTTAGGGTAGAAGAATCACAGACATATAATGTTTAGTCATGAGTTATTTAAAGGATACACAAGGAAGGGTAAGTCCCCTAGTTATACTTCATGTGGAAATTAGGAAGGCATATGACACTCTTAACTGACACTTTCTATAAGATATTTTGGTATACACCGGATTCCCTTAGAGATTTGTGAAGTTGATTATGGCTTATGTCACAATAGTCTCTTACTCATAAGTGATAAATTGAGGACTGACTAAGCCATTCAAAGGCAAAAGAGGAATAATACAGAGACACCCAATGTCCTTCTACCTTTTTGTCTTGTCTATGGAATAATTGCAAAGGGAGATAAATTAATTAGCATTGAATTTGAACTTTAACTTTCATCCAAGATGAAGGAAATTCAAAGTGATCCACATGTGCTTTGTATTTTCTTATGTTTTGCAGGGCTGACATTGAGTCTATTACATTATTACAGTAAATATTTCATATCTTTTTTGTTTCTTTTGGAATTTAAACAAATTTCTAGAAATTCTCACTTTATATAGTTGGTGTTTCCTAGATATTAAAGGCAGAGATCTTAAAATTTTTAGGCTATGTAGAAGGCACACTTCCTTTCAGATACTTGGTGGGACCCTCTCTACAAGGCATATTAACATCATCAAGTGTTTAACACTGGTAGAAAAATCACTGCAAGGATTATCTGATGGTCTGTAAGAATGTTATCATATATTTGAAGAGTGAGCCTTAGTAAGGTTGTACTCTTTGGGATACAAACATATTAGGAACAATTCTTTGTGCTTATTAAGAACATTAAAAAGAAGATTGAGGTTGTATACAAGTCTTTCTTGTGGACAGTTGCTGGGAAAGTATCTAAAAAGGCCTTAGTATCTTGGGAGAAAGATTGTTACCCAGGAGTTGTTGATGGATTAAATGTTATTAACTTGAATCTGTGGAACATGTCAATATTCATCAAAAAACTATGGACTATCTCTCTTAAGAAGGATACATTATGGATCAAGTTGGTACAGTACAACTACATCAAACAACAAGACTTATCAGCAATACAAATACCTAAAATAGTAGCTTGGGTAGTTATGAAAATAATAGGATGTAGAGATAATCTAATGCAAGTGATTCACTTTATTGTTCACTCACTCACCAGTTAGCTATGTGTAAAAATAGAGATAGATACCATATCAAGAAGATGTATTGTCTACTTCTACCTTAGTTACCTGGATCTCTATGAAAGAGTATTGTACTTCAACCATAGATGCATCCAAGACATTACTTCAAAATATGCCTGGCAGTCCAGCAGACACTTGCAACTGTGGAGAGACTACAAAAATTTTGCATCCTGGTGCCAATGGAATGTGCTTTCAATAATGATAAATTAGAGAGTTTCTCACATCTTTACTTTTATTGTACTCAAACAAAGAGGTTATAGAGTATATTATGGAGCTGGTTCGGATATGTTAGACTTGTAGGTCAATGGGATACAGAGGTTCAATGGGTGAACCAACTAGCTAAAAAGAAAATTGGTGAAGCGTCAATCACATACTGTATCTTTTCTATAATAGTCTATCATATATGGCATGAAAGAAATTCTATAAGATTTCAAAGGGTCTGATTTCTGGTTGATAGTCTTTAGAGAAATTCTAATACATATGCATATACATGGAAGATGGGTAATTAAGTAGCAACCAAAACTACAAAGACTGAACTGCTTCCCTTAGTGATATCTTAGTAGTAGGATAGTATTTACAAATAAAATTGTACGACTTATGTTAGTGAATAACTCATTGTTTTCATTAAGAGCCGCAAGGGTTAGCCTATGCCTAGTTTTGTAACGTCTTACTTTTTTGATTAATGAAATCTTCTTATAATAAAAGAAACTCCAAAATAAAAAATAAGCCTTAAACTCAAATGAACTATCCTATAACAAATCAACAGTTCTAACAAGTCACAAATAACCTATGGCTATTGGGGAAGGCTCAAAATAGGAAAAAGGTACGTAAATTTCAGGAAATGACCAAGAGGGTCATTACACGTGGTTATCATAAAATGATGGTTTAGGCCGCATTACAGTCATCAAGTTGAAGATCCTTAGGTTCTGTGACATCTAGTATCCAGGTATCAGGTCATACAGGTGAAGGCTCTAAGATTAGTTTTTAGGTTCTAGTATATTCACACTTTCTTAGATTGAGTCAAGTTGCAGGGAATGCTTTTTACATAATTAGTTTGGCCATGTGGCCAAGGATTGCTCTTAATGTGTGGATGGACCCACTTAGTATGTTTATCAACATTAGTTTTTCCCTACTTTAATTTCTTTAGTGAGAGGTTGTTCAAAGAGTGGTAGCATAGTTCAAGTAGTGTTAGGGGTGGTAGAGGTAGAGGTAGGATAGCTCATGAAAGTGGTTCATGCGATACTCAATTCGAGAGTAGAAGTGGTCAAGGTTATGGTAAATTTGGGAGATCTAAGGAAGAGGCTTTAGGTGTAGCTATTATAAGTATCATCCCAATATGATACCGATCTACTTCTTTATTATTCGACCCCGGGTCTATATTGTTCTATGTGTCTACATATTTTTCTTCTATTTTTTTGTTACATGTAGGCCTCTTGCCATGCCTCATCATATTTCTACCCTATTAGAAGATTCTTTTATAGTGGATCGGGTGTATCGATCTTGCATGGTTGCCTTCGATTGCTATAAGACTTTGGTAGACTTTACTATCCTAGACATGGTTTATTTTGATTTTATTTTGGGTATTGAATGGTTATCTCTTTATCATGCTGTTGTGGACTGTTTCTCTAAGACCTTGACCTTAGCTGCATCTGGTGTACCAAGATTATCTTCCAAAGGTACTCTTAATTTGGGTGTGAAGGGTCTAATATCTTTTCTATGTGGTCATCATATAGTAGAGAGCTAGTATTTGTCTTATTTGGGTTATGTCTGTGATACTAGTGTTCCGTTATCTTCTCTTGTAGATTCTATTTGGGTTGTCCACAAGTTCATAGATATGTTTCCTATAGATTTTCTTTGTATGCCCTTGGATTGTGATATTGATTTTGCTATTGATGTGGATCCAAACACCAAGCTCATTTCTACTCCTTCCAATAGGATGACCTCGACTTATTTGAAGAAGCCGTTATAGGATCTATTTAGTTAGGGGTTCACTAGAACTAGTGTATCTCCTTGGGGTTCTCCTGTCTTGTTCATAAAGAAAAAAAGATGTTTATATGTGCATGTGTATTAATTATAGGCAGTTAAACAAGGTATAGTTAAGAACAAGTATTTGTTTCATCCCATTGATGATCTTTTAGATCAACTTCAGGGTGCTTAGTTATTTTCCAAAATTAATTTGCGATCCCGGGACCACCATTTGAAATTAGATCTTTGGGTCTTCTAAATATGGCCTTTCGTACTTGATATAGTCATTGTGAGTTCTTGCTCTTGTCTTTTGGTTTGATCGATGCCCTTGCAATATTTATGGGGTTAATGAGTAAGGTATTTAGATCGTATATAAATTTTTTTGATTGTATTTATAGATGATATCTTGATTTAATCCAATAGTTAGTCCGATAATGTGAAGCATTTGGGGATTGTACGTCAGAGGTTTGTAATAATAAGTTGTATTTTATGTTTTTAAGGTATGAGTTTTGGTTGGATCTATCACTTTCTCAAGTCTTGTAGTAGACCAAAGATGGTATTATGATTGATTTGTGCGAGATAATGACTATTTATATTTGGTCTAGACCTACTTATCCTGCTGAGCTTCATAGTTCCATTAGTTTGATGGGTTATTATCAGTGCTTTGTAGAGGGTTTCTAATCTACCATGGCTCCTTTTACTATGTTGACTCATAAAAAGATGGTTTTTCCATGGTTAGATGCATGTGACAAGAGCTTCCAGAAGCTCAAAGAGATGTTGACTTCAACTTTTATTTTGACTTTGCTTAATAAAAATGTTAGTTTTATCATATTTTGTGATACTTCTAGTGTTTGTTTGGGTGCGGTATTGATGTATGAGCTTAAGATAATTTCTTATGCATCTTATTAGATGAAGTCTCATGAGAGAAATTATGCTACCCATGATTGGGAGTTAGAAGTTGTAGTATTTGTGTTATTGTTGTGGCATCAATACTTGCATGGAGTCACTTGTGTGGTTTTCTTGGACTATCATATCCTTTAGTATTTTTGCAGCCAGTGAGATCTTAATATGAGGCTCCAATGTTAACTTAAGTTGTTGAAGGTGATCTCTTAATTCCTTATCATTCGAGCAAGGGTAATGTAGTTGTAGATGCCTTGAGTTAGGAGTCGACTATTATGGGGAGTTTAGCTCATCTTTTAACCCAGGTGTGGCCTTTATTCTTGGAGGTTCAGTCTTTAGCTAACTGATAACGACCAAACTACAACTCTTGTAAGAGTGTAAACGGTCGCTGTCAAATATAGAACCCAACTGGGTTGTGTGTCGAATCCCACAGGGAATACTTGGTCACTAAGTGTTGCAACTATTAGTAGATTGTTGGTCGAAAATTCTACGGAAAGGGGGAAATTTGAGTTTGGTGTGAATTAATACTATGGAAGTAAAAACGGAATGCTTGATTTAGTAAGATTTAATCACAGAGAATAATAAGTTAGGGTTATGTCCACCTTATGAGTTCTACGTATCGAGTAACTATGAGTAATGCGGAATTCAGACATGCATGCACTTATAGAGATTCGTATTCTAATGGTAAATCCTAGTGTTTCTCAACCATCAAGGATTATTTCACTTTAACTCTCTCGAGCCTAAAGTGTATAACTAACGGTACAAATTCTCAAAGAAGTTAACCCAGTTACGGCACTAACGTGTAAATAGGGGTTGGTAGCCCTATTTCCCTGTCACACTCTCTTTTCCAAACATGTAACTTTTCTCTCGAACAAGTTAATGCTATAATGGCCTATTCTCTATGTTTGCAACCACGAGAATTAAATTAAAACGAAGAGAGTAATGATATAAGTAGCATACACATCAAGAATTCACAAACTCATAGTAATAGATAGAGTCCCATAAGGCTTCCATAACCCTAACAGAGAAGTTTAGCTACTCATGATTACAATGGAGATCACAATAAATATAATCATCATACCACAACCTAGAATAAACTTGGCGATGGAGATGGTTTAGGCGTCAACTAGGGTTTGACGTTTTCCCTTCTCCGTTGCTCACAAGAGTCGTGCTTTCTCTGTCAGAAAGTAACGTGAATAATCCAAAAGTGGCGTCTCAATTATGAAAAACAATAATGAATGAATGAATGCTGAAAAATTCAGCAAATAAGGTTTTTATAACATCCTTGTCCTAGTCCTATTAAGTTATTGCTGCACCCCTAAGTATTTAAAAATACTGCTTTTGCCCGGGATAATTTCTCCATGCGTCACATTAAGTCCATAAGCTTCCAAAAGCTGCCTTCCCTCTTCTGTGAAGTTTTCCTTTGCTGCCCAAAGGTCCACAAAGTGCTGAAATCTTCATCATTAATACCTGAAAATATGCTAATCACGTAGGTTAGCTCACTTACAGGAAAATGGACTAAAAGTGCAGGAATTATATATTTTATCCTCAAAACTTAGCTATAACATGGGTAAATTATGGTGTTTAGGCGTGTAAATACACCCAACATCACTAACCAGATAGTTAGGCTAGATATTTTTACACCTGATCATGTTTTACACATTGTTGGAACTAGATCTATCTTGACGGAGCAAATTCAAGCCCCAAGTTTGATGATAATAGTTTCACGCTAATTCGAGATAATGTATTGAGTGACAACACTAAGGCAACATCTCTTAGATTTTATGGTGTTTGGAAGATTGGAGGCCAAGTTTGTGTACTAAGATTTGGTGGATGGGTATGATTGATTCTGGAGGAGGT
This sequence comes from Capsicum pubescens, assembly GCA_030864215.1. Lineage (NCBI taxonomy): Eukaryota > Viridiplantae > Streptophyta > Magnoliopsida > Solanales > Solanaceae > Capsicum > Capsicum pubescens. Next base: position 111,789,003 of record CM061549.1, on the reverse strand, counting down.
ACATTGTTCTAAATATTCTATCCATCTAGGGGTGACTAAGTTGTATCATAATCTAAAGTAGTTGTATTTGTGGGGTGGCATGAAGTAGGATGTAGTGGATTTTGTATGCCATTGCTTGTGTTGTCAGTAGTTGAAGGCTGAGCATAAGAGACAAAGTTTCTTACTTCAGAGATTACCTATTCTTGATTGAAAGGAGGAGTAGAACATTATATACTTCATTAGTAGGTTGCCTCGTACTTCTTGTGGTTCTTACAATATTTAGGCCACCGTGGATCGATTAACCAAATCATCCCATTTTGTTCCTATTAAGATTTTTTTCCAGTGCTGAGAGGTTGTCCAGTATCGCTATTCGAGAAAGTTTATCTTTATGGGTTACCCATGTCTATTATTTCAGATAAAGGCTCAGTGTTCATTTCTAGCTTCTGGTGAACTTTTTAAAAGGAGTTGGGTACTCAGGTTAAACTTAGCAAAGTTTTCCGCCCCTAATATATGGTCAGTTAAAGCATACTATTTAGGTTTTGGAGGATTTGGTCCATGCATGTCATGGAATTTGGAGATTAGTAGGAGCAACATATGGCCTTAGCAGAGTTTTCTTATAATAATATTTACCAATAGAGTATTGAGATCGCACCTTTAAAGGTGTTATAAGGAAGACGTTGTTGATGTCCTATTAGTTGGTTTGAGACTTTAGAGGTTATACCACATGGTATTGACTTGCTTTACGACTCTTTAGATAAGGTTCGAATGATTCAGGATAGGCTTCAGGCAGTCTAGAGTAGGCAAAAAAGTTATGTGGATCGTAATCATTCCGCCTTGAAGTTTGGGATTAGTGATTGTCTTTCTTTAAGTATCTAGCATGAAGGGAATGATAAGGTTTGGAAAGAGGGCAAGCTTAGATTGAGGAACATTGACCATTTTATATTCATCAGACATTTGGAGAGGTTTCTTATGAGTTGTCCTTACTTCTAGACTTTTCAGTCGTTCATACAGTTTTATATGTAACTATGCTTCTGCACTATATCCTGGATGAGTCTCACGTGCTCCTCTTGGACTTAATTCAGTTAGATGAGTAATTGACCTTTGTATAGGATCCAATGTATATTTTTGTAAGAGATGTTAGATGGTTAAATTTTAGAGATGTTCATGTGATTATGGTTCAGTGGGGGCATCATCCTATTGAGAAGGCTTCTTGGAAAGATAAGTCTGACATGATGGTAGTTACCTATTGATCTTTACTGATTAAATTATTTTCTTTCCTTTTAGTTTGAGGATGAACTAGAGTCATAGTGGTGTATGTTTTAATGACCTAATTTATGAATTTTTTTCTTTTGATGTTTTTCACTCATTTTACCCTTCCCCGTAGTTGCTACATATTATTTTTTATGGTGTGGGAATGATTGGAATGGTTCCCAATGTGATCAAAAATAATTTGAGTGACTTTGTGGTTCTTAGAGGATTCAAATGCCATATGGTTTACTTCGGTCAACATTTGATATGCTGAGTGTCAGATGACAAATTGGACAATTCTAATAGCTCTAAAATGTTGAATTTGGTTTAGTAGCAAGGTTGTTTTGGTTTTGGGACCACTATTTCGCATTTTGACACTCTTCTTAAAAAACTAATAAAATATGCTTTATAGGGGTCCCAAGGCTTAATTTATTGAAATGATTTTTCTTTCAAAAATCCAATGTCGCCATTGTGTACAAAATGTTGAAATAGTCCTAGTATCATAGTTCATTTGCGGTTATGATATTTTGAATGAATCCTGAGGGGTTGATCGACAATTTTGAAACTTAGAAGAGTTGTTGATACCGCTGAAGCTAGTGCAACCCCTTTAGCGGCCAAAAGATAGCTTTAGCAACAATGCACCACTTTAATGGTCAATTTACCAATCACCTACCGCTAAAATGGGCACTCTATAATTTTAGTTGGTGTCACTTTAGTGGAGCTAGCCACATAGGCCAAACTGCTTTAGCGGTCATCCGTTGGTTAAGCAATTGCCTCTTTAGAGGTCATTTAGTTGTTTTAGCAGCCAATGCTGGGTTTGTACATATAGCTTATTTTTGTATTTTTCTTCTAATTTTGGGCCTTTGAGAGTCGTGTTTAGGCGATTCTGAAGGATTACTTTGCCTTCTGAGCTTGAGTAAGCTCAAAAAAACTAATTTTATTATATTACATTGATGCTATAATCTAAAACACTCTTTAGTCATGATTTTAGATGAAATTTTGAGGTTTTTATTGGTAAAGAATAAAATGTTTTCTTTATTTTGGAACCCATTTTTAACATGTTTGTAACAACTTGATTTTTAATGATTTAGGTAAAATATTCATTTCTGTGTGATTTGACTATTCCCCCCTATGGTTACCTTGTTGTATTTTTGGGGTGTGGGATAATTGGCACGGTTTATGATGTATTTTGGTGTAATTTATGTGATATTATCATTTTTGGTGGCTTAAGAAGCCTTATAGTTAGCTTTGGTCAACATTTATTGATCTGTGCGCCAGATGACAAAATAGAAAATTCCAGCACATTTGGAATGTCGATTTTAGGTTGGTAACATGGTTGTTGTGGTTTTATGGCTTTATATCTCATTTCAACCCTCAGTTCAGAAAGATGTGAAATTGCGTTTCGGGGGTCAACTTTGTGAAAATGATATTTTTTTGGGAAATTTGATGTCTTCATTGAGTCTGAAGCACCAAACTATATAAGGTAGCATAGTTCATTTTCATTCATAGGATTTAGGATTAATACCGAGGGGTCGGTGGAGACTTGAAATTCTCTTAGTCTCCAACTGGTGCTGGTGAACCCACAATCGTAATTGGCCAGTAGCATACGTGACTTGATATACACATGTTTAGAACAGTTACCACATATACGACCCGGTGATCATGTATGTGATGCCTGGTTCCTTTATATACACATGTTTAGCCATTTTTCACCACTTTTAAGACTTGAAGCTTAGGGTGTCATGATTTTGAGCCATTTTCTCCACTTTTAAGCTTGATTAAGTGCCATAACACCTATTTCAATTACTTTCTCCAAATTTAATCATGTAATTCTTGTTTAAATGTGAATTTAAAGGGAGAAATTGGAATTTTGTCCAGTAAGATCTAAAAATTGTAATTCGCCTATTTAAACCCAAATTTCAGCCCATTTTAACTAGGGTGAGTTTCTAATCTATAATTATCACTTATTTTTATTTCATCTTCAAAGCAACTTCAATGCTCGATTTTAAAGTGAATTTCAGGGATTTTTGCCGGTAAAGCTTAAACATGGTTTTTCTTCAAATTAGGCCTCATTTTTTTCTCATTTTTTCTAGGGTTTTCAATTGTAGACTCCCAAAAATATGGGGAACATATTTATAAAACAAAGTTACAATTTACCCTTTTGTATTGAAAACCTAATTCTGGGGTCCATTTTGACCTTGACTAAAAATAAGCATTATGGGTATCTCTAGATTTCTTTTTATCCATAAATTCAATATTTCTGTGTTTAGTTGAATTTGAGTTTGTTCGTAAGGATTAAGGCTTTGGACTGAAGTCTTCCGGACAAATTTTCAGCTTTCAAGATAGGTTATAGCTTAACTTTATTCAAACTAGGTTGGGTTGTAATACCCCGCATATTTCTAAGCTAGGAAGTGAATAAGTTTTCCTACGTATGAAACCTCCTATCTTGTGAGTAGCATTTTAGTGCATGACTTACAATGAATATCCTAGCGATAGGATAGCTTGCGTGTCTTAAGCATGCTCATATGAGTCGCTTAGAGTGATGCAAGCTAAGAGTTTTTGAATCCATCAAGTCTTAGTGTTCGATTTTGCAAGGGTCATATTTGAACAAGAATAAAGTGATTTATATGTGACATTTTGGCAGATTTAGACCCACCAAATTGTAGAGAATCGAATTAGCTTTCCAACGATACCAATTTCATCAAAATCCGACACCCGAGCAAGGAGTTATGGCCTTTCAAAATAGAATGCGTTGCATAACCAATCGCACATGGCCACTGAAAAGCACAAGCGATATCATATGCGGCGCCTATGTATGATTTCAGCTACGAAAACACTTAGTTTTTGAGTTATTTTGAGGGTAGTTAAGTCTTTTAACACTCCTTACATGTACCTAAACCTAACCTCATGAAATTTATAGCTTCTAAACACATTAAAACCCTATTAACATCTCAAAGTTTATTATCCAAGAGTACCATAGGAGAAAAACAACTAAGGTTGCACAATCAAGCTTGAAGATCAAATTTCAAGTAAATTCCTCCCTCAATCATCAAGAACCTCACTTCCAAGGTATGCGTAGATTTCATCCATGGAGTTCTTTCGTTCGTGGAGTTCAAGAATCAATCTTTAAAATACAAAATCTTGGTTGGTTGTGGTGATATGATCATACCCATGTTGATGCTTGTTTGTTTTGCTATATAATAGTATCGTGACTGTATATCTCATGAAAGTTATGTTGTTAGTTGAAAAACATGATCTTTAGATGGATTGATAGGATGCAAGTATGAAATCCACCTATGCCTTAAACAATGAATGCAAGGTGTTCGATAAAATGCCTAGTATGTTAGAACTTCATATTTACATGATTTCATGATATCTAAATAACAAGTTCATGTTAGCCATACACTCCAATATGAATTTCCATGCAACTTATGTATTGTCATTGTTGTGGTATAAAGCATGTATGAAAATGGAGATATAAATTATGTACACAAGATATATCCATGATTTTTCTATCATGTTTGAAATGTTGAATAAATACATGAAGTATACTATCCCCTGCTTATGATATTGTGAATTATGGACTCAAATCTTATGATCAAGTCATGTCATGTGTGTCAGTTTCCTCCTATCTAGTCCTGGGGGTATTCGTACCCGAAAACTATAGTTGTGTGCCTAGAGCCATGTCATATTTCACGATATCCGAACTCAAGCTATGATTCCATAGACTTCAATCAGTCATGTGACTCAGGAAAACCTCATGATCTCAGTCAGTTGTCAGATATCAGTAACATTCCACTAGTCAATAGAATTCAGTAAGGTTAAGTCATGTATAGTCAGTTATTCATGTCCAGTCCCTCCAGATGGGAGTAAAGGTTAGCACCGAGTGAACCTAAGGATGGGAACTCACCTGTCAGTTCAGGGTGTGATTCTTAGAAGCACTCCTTGTGTTCCAGAACTACGTAGCCAGCGAAGGTTGAGACATTTTAACCTATCAGATTAGGGTTGATGAGGTGGTTTAACCTGTCAGTTTAGGGTTCCCACCATTCTCATTGAGTACCTGCCAGATAAGGGTCACTCATATACTGTCCTTACCTGTGGCATGGTATTGACACCCCTCCAGTCGGGGCAGAGATTGGACCCCAGCTTAGCCATAACGGAATACATGGGGCATGTCGGTTAAACACTACCTCCTACAGTTTTAGTATCAGTCTCAGTAAAAGAACTCAGGGCGTTCTTCAGATTTTAGTATATACTGGACTGTCAGATACAATCGTTATGTTTTTTAGATTTCAATATATACAGGATTGTCAAATACAGTCTTCCATGTTATCAGCTTGCAGTATCAGTTATGAAGGTTATCAGTAAACCATGTATTAACTTACAGGTCTTGCTATCACGCATTGACGGTCCCAGTTTCTATATATGCATGTTTGTACTCCTAGGTTCATATTAGTCAGTCAGTGTTGTTCATGCATGAAACCCTTTATGTTCAGCCTACCTTTCTCGTATACTCAGTACTCCCGTTGTACTGACGCATTTGAACTATGGTGATTTCTTTTCATGTTACGCCATAGGTTCTGAGACACGAGCTCCAGCCCAGCAGTAGCGGCAACATTCTAATCGCAGAGACACAGTGAGTCCTCATTGATTAAATGACAATATGATTTGATACATTTATTTATTTCTTTAGTTCAGTGTTACGGAGTTAGTTGGAGACATTTTCCTTTAACTCCTTATTCATATAGTTTAGAGGCTTTCAGATTTATGTTCAGATTTACGTTAAGACTTATCTTTCAGATTGAGTTGTTTTGGGTATTTTCACCCACATGGACGTTATGATTTTCAAACATGGTTTTATTTAGTTGAACCTTATGAACTTACAATTTTATGTATTCCATATTATTATGTCATGATTTGCAGTATACAGGTACAGATATCAGTCATAGGTTAGCTTGTGGTCCCTCGGGGTCATGAGCACCATTTAGCATTCTAATTCAGCAAATTGGGGCGTTACATGGGTAGTTAATATTGCTAGAAAATAATAATAAGGGTGTGGAAACTAATCATGAAAATGACAATAATTATTTTTTTTTCCCGTGTCGGGGACCATATATTTTTGTATTTTGTGGTTTTGGAATATTATTTGCTATGTGTGACCATGTGGGGTACTATATGCTATTGTTGGCTATGAATACATGAAATTATTTTTTTCTTGTATAATAAAAACCTAATGTCGTATTTAATTGTATTGTAATCTCTTCGCTAAAGGTTTATGTTGGCATTAATAGATGGTTGGAAATATTTAGTAGATATTTGGCTTACTGGTTGGTATATTGGTTAGATATGGAAATAATCATTTGGGTTTCTTGTGAGAATTACCTCCTCATATCATACTTATTCATAAAACACTGGTACCACCATGGAAATTCTGGAAATACTGCCAGCACTGGCTTTTTTGATAAAAAATGTGACATCTTTAAAACCCCCTACCGATCGATGTGTCAGAGAGGATTTATGGATATTGATATTGGATATTTGTCGTATATGGGTTAATGACCCCCCATGGGACCTACGTCATGAAGATTTTGCTCTATAGAGGTATACGGTGGTTGTACGACAACCTCAGTAAATTTCATCATTATCATTATCATCATTATCTTCATTGAATTGTATTTGCCTTGTATTTTTCTATGGTGCATTATTTACTTTTGATGTGATATCTGTCTATGGGTATTTTCTTCCTTTGGTACTGGTATGAGTTATACCTGTCTATCTATATACTTTTCTTGTATTTATTGTGTTGGTTGGGAATTATATAATTGTTAACTAAGACGGTGCAACTACCATTTGGGATATTTTTTGGTTAGAAGTGGCATGACCTTAGTGTATATTTTGTATGCTTTATTTTCTACTTTTCTCAATCATCCTATGTTACCTACTGAGTACAATTGGACCACACTCATCCCTATTGTGCCCTTTCAGTGCAGATCTAGGTTCGATTGTGCCTGACAATTGTTGACTTCGGGAAATACTTTGGAGATATTCGAGGTAGCGATTTGATTCTTACTTCCAGAGACTACTCCTACCTTTCTTTATTTAGATATATCTTTATTTTACATTTACAGGAAGATTTGTTCCTTTTTTTGATATCATATGTATTTTTGATATCGAGTTGTACTAGTTAGTTCTTACACTGTGACACTAGGTTTTGGGATTATGGTATTACATATTTGTTTATGTTCTTTTGTTTTCATTATATTGTGTGGTTCGATTTTATTCTAGAAGCCTTATATTTAGTTATTGTTATTATTTTCCCTTTCATATCAGTTTGGGTGATAGGATTACTTGTCAAGGTTTTCCGCAACAAGTGCCATCATGACCCTTGGTTTTTTGGTTGTGACACTAATTTTGCATTGGTTTTCAACTGTAGACTCCTATAACATTGAGAATGTATTTCTAAAAAAAATTCAGTTCTGCCCCTTTCATTTTTGAACCCATTTTTTATCCAGCTCAATTATGGGCCTTATGTGTTTCATTACCTTTCTTTTAATACATAAATATATCATATGAATGTTGTATTTGATTTCAAAACCGCTAAAAAGGGTAAATACCCATGTTAAATTACTTTAGGCTTTGATTTTATTATATCAATGTATGTTATGGATTAACTTCTTTTAGATTGAGCTGGGTAGCTAATAAATAGGTAACACATGCTATAGTTTGGGGAAAATACCTAGGGGCTTATATTTTGAGATAGTTATTAATATTGTGCTCTAGTGTTGGGGCTTATATTATGTTGTTGTTTACTTATGATATCTTATATTGTGTGTTGTCTATGTGGGGGCTTTGTTTGACATCATTGGCTTTATATGTGCATTTGAATGTCTTCACTCTAGATATGATGCCTTTGTAGGGAATTGAATTGTTATTATGGTCCTTATTGAGCATCGGTTTCCTATATCATGATAGAAATGCCCGTGTTAGAGATTTATTTGATATTTGTTATCTCTTGGATGCATATTGAATTTAAATGGTATCTAGCTAGAGTTGATAATCATTGATTATGGACATATTAAGTGGATTTTAAGGCTCACTTTATATGTGTTGAATGAACTTAGAAATCTTAATATGGATTTTATTGTGAGCATTACATCCTTATTCTATACATATACATTCATGAGATATGGGTACCTTTGAGGAAACTCTTTTTAAAATAAAATGAGACATTTTCATGAAACTCTCTCTATGAACATGAGCTAAAGTAGTGGGCTGGTATTAAGATATGAGTTATAGTATATGGGGTGAGAATCCCTAATTGGCCCTGTTTTGGGAGCTGCGTTTTCATTAGGTTTATACAAAAAGTCGGGAATAACTTTCACTATTCATCCTATCCTTATGATATTATATTTCATTGCATTTGCATCCTTTATGATTTCTTTAGTTTTCTTGACTTGTGTTTAGTTTTGGTATGTTCTTCATGTATATCTGTGTTGTTCTTGTAGTTATATATATAATAGAATTATTAGTGGCGACGGTTGAGCTACCATGTGAGACTTTTCTATTTGCAGGTGACATGCTCATAGTTTTCATGTAATTTTCTCTGGGTTTTTCTTTGTTGTCCAGGTATGCTAGGTTTACCTTCTTCACACATTAAGCTATCACGTAGTATACTTATGATATTATGCTAGATATGGGGTGGGAGTTAGGTGTTGGATTTATGAATAAGAATATTTTATTTAGTTGGACCGTTTAGGCTATCTTTAAATTGTAACATCAAGTAATTAACATAGTTATTCATGTATTAGGTGATTTGTGGTTCCTATTTATAATGGGAATACTTTAATTACTCAAGCTAGGGAAATTGCCTTAAGTCATTCATGTTTAGGATAGAATTGTCCTTAGTTACTTAAGTTAGGGGAAATTGCCTTAGTTGCCATTGTTTTCGGTAGGATTGCTTTAGTTGTTCACGTTTGGGAAAGATTCTATCTTAGAGCTATTTATTTCTTACATGACATTTAGAAATGAACTTAGATACCTTGTCCTATTCTAGGGTAGAAGTTGCCTGAAATGGATCTCAGGATTAGAAGTGTGACCCACTGGTCCACCTTACGACAAGACTTGTGTTAGACTTGTAGACTTATTTGAGAATGATATACTCTTACTAATGGTTGGTTTGACACTTGAGGAGATTTAAAATATTTATTGAGCATGTTAGTTTGATATTGAAAGACTGATGCTAATTCTGATTATTACTAATGTTATTGCTAATGTATGTGATTAATGATATGATTTATAGGTATGAATTAGGATATGACATATTTATATATATGATTATTGAGATGGCTTCTAGGCGTGACTAATGATATGAGTTCTAGATATATGAATGATGATATAACTAATCTATACATGATTATTGCTATAAATTCTGGATGTGATTAATAATATGGCCTATCGACATGCTTAATGATATAGATATCTATGTGATCAGTAGTTAGTGGCTCATAGACTTGATTTATGGATTATAGATATGATTAATTCATTATCGATATGATTAGGCTTATAGTTATAATTAAGGGCTTATAGATTAACTAATAGCTTATAGAAATGATTATTGAAATTACTTATGATTATGAATTTTGATATGGCCTATGGGCATGGTTATTGGCATGACTTAAAAGATGAGGTATTGGAATAGTTTATTTGGTTAGTTTATCGATATGGCTTATTGATATGGTTCGATGATGCAGCTTATAAATATAATTTTTGGTTGGAGTCCGACAGTTGATAATAATCTTGATAATATGATTTCTAGTTCGAGTCTGACAATGTGAATAATAATGATGATACTATTGAGTTCTGGTTCAAGTTTAGCATTGGGGATTATGCATAGGATAATACTATTTGGGTGGACACTTGGTTATGTTATGATAATTTGGTGATTTACGGCTATTTGGTTACGTAGTTCCTTTGATTGTTCCCTACAGTCTTATGGGGGGACTGCATTCGGCTATTTACTTTTTTGCACCTATTTGCTTATAAGGGACAATCATGTTTATTTAATGATATGTTTTTTATGTTATTACCTCTTAAGCATTCATTTATTTCTGTGCATCAATGATGGAGGTTATTCTTAGGTTTGCCCTTCTTACCTTGACTTAACTTATTTTATCTTGTATCTAACACTACTTATATCATGATTTAGCTCAGTCAGCTAATTTTCCTACAGAGTAATCATGGTTTTGGTGATCATACTACACTTCTGTACCTTTTTGGTACAAACTTAAGTACTAGTTGTTGTCACTTATTCATTGATCATGCTAAGTGATTTTGGAGATGAGGTGAGAGTTATCGTAGTCAGAGTTACCCTTTTTCCTTCTATTTATCTATGTCTAGTACTTCATCTTTAAGACATGTTGTATTTGACTATTTAGTACTCATAGTTCCTTTATATTAGCTATTGTACAAGCATTACTGAGTCATGGGATGGTTGTAGACTTTCTATTTATCTATTATATCTTTATGTCTATATTATTGATATTTATGTACTTAAATTGTTAAATTCCAGCTTTTAGGACATTTTCCTCCAAGTTAGACCATTGTTTCTATCTCCAGGCTATGGTTTGGCTTACTTACTGGTGAGATGGAGTAGGAACCATCATGACTCATAAATTGGGTCACGACAAATTAGTGTTGGAGCTTAGGTTTCACAAGTATTGTTGGTATAAAAGCAAATGTCTTGTAGAGTCCTGTGAATTGAGATGTTGACGTCTGTTTCTTATCTCGGGAGGCTATATGACATCCTTAGGATTTCTTCACTACTTTCACTTATTTTATGCTAAGAGTCTGAGTTGTTTTCTAAATTATTCATTTGGTTTCACTCTTTCTAGATGGCTAGGACACGTGCTACCAGCACATGAGATGAAGGTCTTGAGACCGAGACAAGGGATCCTGCTGTTATTCATGTATGAAATAGAGGTCATGGATAGCCTTGAGATGTATCCCCAACTAGGGTCTGGGTAGGGGGGCTTTCCCCCACCCTATTCCCTCTATAAAACTAGAGATTCTTCTACCCCAGCCTACGGTAGTCTAGGTAGCAGGTCAGGTTCCACTAAGATTTGTTTCTTTTTCAGCACTCAGTGATAGTTTGATTGATCTTTTAGGATTGGTTGGTGGTTCATCATCTGATGGTACACAATCTATAGATCAGAGTGGTACTGAGGCACAGGTGCAGACAGTTGTTGTAGCTGTAAGACTTGAGTGATGAGTAGTGAGTCTACTACTCAATCATACTCATCATTCATGAAAACTACCTTGTTATGGATGAATAAATAAGACATAACTGTAATTAGATGCACTAATATCCACTTATTCTAGGAATAGAGTTAAAGGGTTAGAAAGATGCGGATTGGAGCTCAAAATGATCAATAAGGGAGCAAGAAAGTGTAGTTGAAGACCTGAAATAGAAGGGCCTCAGTTACTGCAGTCGTGATTTGCTGACCAAGGTTGCGACAGTCAAGGATGGTCAATTAATCGCGGTCGCGGAGGTTAACCAAGGTCACATAGTCACGGTTGCATCCAAACTAGTGTGATCACGGAGTAGCGGAGGATTTCTTCCCAAGGGTAAACTGTAATTGCAGGCGCTGATACCAATTTGACAAAAATGACTCAAACCTTATCATAATTCAATAATTCCATCTTCCCCAATTTTTAAGGTTTAGTTTTGTGTAGTTCATAGACTCCATTTTTAGTGAACAAAATATTGTATATATTTGGGGTGAAGAATACATTGGAGACTTTCTAAGTTGAAGATCTGCTCACTTCTATTGTTGATATTATGGGATACCTAAGTTTGAAGTAACATTCTCTTAAATCTTCAAAAAATCATTTCAATGGAGATTATGGGTATATCTATGCTTATTTATCTTATATGTAGCTAAATCTCCCTCTTGGGGTTATATGTGAATAGGTATTAGAGTTTGTGTGGGTTGTTATTGTTAGCATATATTTGATAATTCATGTTTATGGGTTTTGTCATTGCTGTGCTACTTTGGTTGGGATTTGATTGGTGAAAGCCCCAAATACCCACAAGGGTTTAATGGGTGAAATCTCCAAGCTCTAAAAAGTTTAAGTCCATCTTCAAAAGAAGGGTTTTGGGTGAACTTGAGGAATCCATATCAACCTCAAAAGAGGGTTGTGGAGACCAAAGCAATAATAGACAATCATGTGTGTAGTTTGCTAAATTTTCACTATCTTAGACATAAGGGTGAATTTAAGGTCGGCTATGGCATGCGTAACATCGCAGAAATAGGAATGTCTAGATTGAGATTGTCGTTACAAATTATTGAACAAACATATTAGGTATTCAAAAGAATCAATGGGTGAAAACTTGGTGTTTTTTTGAAAGACGAGCATCAAAATGTATAAACAAGCCTACCCATATTTGATTTACTAAATTGATGTTGATGACTAACTCCCATATGTCACTCCCTTAGTAGCGCATATTCCCAAGACCTATGTTTAATTCTTAAAACTCTAATTATTTGTAGCCCAAATTTATACTAGAAAAAAAAGAAACATTAGTGTAGGAACTCACATCCCCTATTTTGTCATTTTGTATCATTTTGTTTGAATTTATCTTGTATCTATTATTTTGAATTAATTTGATCGCTACCCATATTGTTCCTCATCAATTCGACCCCAACTCCAAATTTGGGTAAATATATTGATGACGACGGCCTTGCACTTAAATTGACGTGTAAGTTAAGAGTTATCATTGAGGTTCCTCCAATGTTGGTAGTTTCTCAGCAGGTTGTTGCGGAGACTGCTATGTCTACGGAAGACTATAATATGTTGGGTAGATTCTCGAGGTTCGATCCACCTAGATTTTCTAGTTCACTATGCAAGAATGCATACGATTTCTGAATTGCTTATGAGGATAAGTTTCACAATTTGGGTTAGTGAAGACTCATGGTGTGGATTACACTACTTTTTAGTTGGACTTGACAACACGACATTGGTGGAGAGGTCAAATTGATTCAAGACCAACTGGATCTTCCCCTTTGACATAGATCTAGTTCGCCGATGTCTTCTTGGAGAAGTAAATGCCTCACAGTCTTATGGATTGTTTGAGAGATCGGTTCTCTTGGTTGGATCAGGGCTCCATGACTATTGTTGTGTGCGAGGATTGATTTCATGTGTTGTCGAGGAATTCTACTTCTATTTTGACTACTGAGTATGATAAGGTTTAATGCTTTATCCGACGATTGAGACTTCCTCTTCGCATGTCTATACAGAGTTTTGTTATTTTGGGTAGGTCTTTTTGTTGAGGTGTCTTATTATGCTTAACTTATGAAGGAGATACATCAGAACACCTAAGTGGGCTGTAATAAGAGGCTACAATAACAGGGTACATTTAGTTGGAGTTGTAGTACCTCTCAGTTCAGAGGTAGTGGTTCTCAGGGTAGGTACCCTCCGCATAAACCATATCAACATCAGGCGCAGTCTAGTAGACCCATTCTAGATACTCTTTAGATTACTGATGGTGACCTGTCTAGCTCTAGTGAGCGTCCTGGCCAAGGTCATGGTCTATTTTTGAGGGGTTCATCTTCTGACTACTATAATTCTTGTAGATATGTCGGGTTAGTAGGATAATCTAGTTTTAGTACAAAAACTCAGGTATTTTATAGTTGTAGAGTTTTTGTCCATTTCTTGAGGGAGTGCCCCAGTAGTGGTGAAATTATTCCTTTAGCTCAGAGGGTTCCACCTATCATTGCAGTTCACCCATCAGTTAGAGGTGTTATGCATAATCTTAAGGGGTAGTCCCTATGGTGCTCGTGGAGATTTTAAGGAAAGTCAGACAAGAGATAGATCAAGCGCCCAACTAGGTGGAGAGTATGGAAAGTTATGTGCAGTACCTTTTAGGCCTGAGGCTGAATCTTTAGATGCTGCCATTATATGTACAATTTTGGTGTGCCGTTGGTAGGCTCCTTCTTTGTGTGTGATAACCAGTATTTCCCTATCTTAATTTAACTATCATTACATGAGTAATCCTATATTAAGTTTTTAAAATGATTTGAATTTTTTAGTTTAGATCTTACCATTGCGTAGGGAATTCAGCCAGATTTGCCAACGATATAAAATTTTTCCAAATTCGATAACCAGATGAGAAGTTATAGCATATTTTGTAAAACAGTGTGCCACCTGGTACATCAGCGCATCATGGAGACCAGACAAATGGCAGTCGTCAGTTTCAAGTGAAGCTCCACGATAATAGTGTGTCGCGTCAATGCTCCAGTTCTCGATTATCATTTTCCAGTATTGCAACGTAATCCCACCTCATAGAGCCACTATCTATTTTCCCGATTTTCAAATTCTAGTGGGGCTATGAGATGGTTTCGCGTTGCGCCAAGGGTCCCTTTTACGTTTGTCCATGTTAACACAGTGTCAGCCATATTCTAGTGGCTCATCGCGATGCCACCATATTGCAGGGAGGCCCAAAATCGAGCATCTAGCAACGAATTTTCAAATCTTTCCCAGGGGAAGGTATTTATCCATGACCTAAGTTAGTCTTAAACATATGATTAACCCCTAATTAACCTAGTTATAGCATTACTTCCTCACTTTCTCTCAAGATTAAAACATTCTCCCTCAAAGAGCAAACCTCTAGCTTCAAGAAATCAAGAACAAACTCAGGAATCCCTCCAGAAAGTTCATGAATTAATATTCCCAGGTACGTCAGGTGTTCATCTATGGGTTCCTTTCACCCATAGAGTCGAAGAATCTATTTTTAAAACACAAGCTTATTGATTCATGATTTAAATGCTTGAAATTGGATTATATTCATATTCATATTCATGACATTAATTGAGTTTCAATTAATGATTAATTGTAGATTTTATGAAATTGAAATAGCATGTATATTGAATTGTATAATTCCCATGTTATAATCGTTGAATTAGAAAGTTTGGGTGTTGTAGTTACAATGTTTCTGTGTTACCCATGATTATATGCATTAAGTTGTACTTCCCAAGTGTTTGATAAAATGCCCATGTGAATTAAATAGTAAAATCAGGACATGCTAGCATATGTACAAGCTTATTCCCTACAAATGTTTGATAAAAATGTCTCTATGAATGAATTATGAACAAGTGAAAATATTTATGCTTTTCAAGAGAATGCTATGCTTTATTTTCATGCTATCGAGTCCTGGGTATATCTAATACCCGACAATCTAGCTGTTTACCTAGAGCAACAGTAGTTACAGAATAGTCTCAGTTATGTCACAAAATAGTTGTACTCAGTCAGTTATAGAACTCAGTGAACTCAGTCCAGTTCAGTCAGTCAACACGATCAGTAATAGTTCAGTCAAACCCAGTACAGTCTAGTAATCAGTCCACGGTCTATTCAATTGGGAGTAAGATTCAGTACTAAGTGAACCCAAGGATTGGGGATCACCTGCCAGTAGAGGGTATGATCATTAGAAGCAGTCCTTGTATTCAAGAACTACATAGCCGACGTAGGTTGAGACATCAACCTGCCAGTTAAGGGTACCACCTTTCTCATTAGAGTACCTGCCCGATGAGGGTAACTCTTCAGTTTGTCTTTACCCACAGCATGGTACTAACACCCTTCCAACTAGGGTTACAAGTTGGACCCCAATTATCTTATTTGGGGCATGTCGATTAGATGATTACCTCCCACAGTTTCTATTTTAGTCTCAGTATAGGGATCAGTTCATCCCTAGAGAATCAGGACTGTCAGTCACAGTCACTCAGTATCAGTAAATCAGTTATCAAAAATCTCGGATATCAGTTACTCAGTATCAAAGATCAGTACTCAGCTTCAAAAAAATCTTAGATATAGTATACATGCATATGCACAGTATTGCATACTCAGTATTTACAGTAGTTTTAGTTATTTATGTATCCTTATATTCAGTTACTCAATATCATTTAGTCAGTTACTGTTCATGCATATGAACCCTTGCATTCATCCTTACCTCATCTAGCATAGTAGTACATTCCACGTACTGAGACATACTCTTTCTTTGCGCTATGCTATCTTATATCATAGGATTGGACACTCGGGTTCCTCACCGTGCTTAGACAGATTCAGATAGCAGCAATAGATTATGTAGGGAGTCCTCATCTATCAAGGATATATTTTTATTTCAGCATTACAGTAGGTTCAATTTATCAATAGTCGGAGTTAGTTGGGGGCTTATACCATCAATTTCGCATTCAGACAGTTCAGTTAGAGGCTTTTCAGACTAGACTAGTTCAAATAGCATATTCAGATTTTGAATTTTATCAGATGTTATTACTTTACCAGTTTTTTAGATTATGAACCTTATGTTGTTTCATCCCATTTCCACATTATTTCAGTATTATTATTCAGTTCTCACAACACGTACTAACTCATGGGTTAGCTTGTGGTCCCTCAGGATTGTAAGCACCGTGTGGAGTCCAAGGTGTAGACTTAGGGCGTTACAGTTTGATTTTGGATCCACTTATTCTTATGTGTCTTCTTATTATGCTCCATAGTTAGAGTTAACTTTTGGTTTATTATCCATGCCATTATTTGTATCTAGACCCGCAGGTGATTCTTTAGTAGTGATTGGGTTTTCAAATCATATGTTATGACTCTTCAGGAGCTTTATACTCAACATGATCTTATTTTTTTGTAAATGGTGGATTTTTATGTGATTCTAGGCATGGACTAATTTTCCTACTACCACGAGGTCTTGAATTGTTTTGCCAAGATCATTTTCTTAGCCATGCCCAACATACCCCTAATTATGTGGTAGAGAGATATT
This sequence comes from Capsicum pubescens, assembly GCA_030864215.1. NCBI lineage: Eukaryota > Viridiplantae > Streptophyta > Magnoliopsida > Solanales > Solanaceae > Capsicum > Capsicum pubescens. Next base: position 111,771,959 of record CM061549.1, on the reverse strand, counting down.
AGCCGTGACACAATGGGGATTATTTTTTATATGTGTGTTGGGAGGCTTATTATGATAGGTCACAAGTATATTATTGACCTTGAGCCAGGTACTCAACCTATTTCTATACCACCTTACAATCTGGCTCCTGCCAAGCTTAAGGAGTTTAATTCTCAACTTTAGGATCTTTGTGGTAAAGGTTTTATTAGGCCGAGTGTGTAGCCTTGGGGAGATCCTATGTTTTTTATGAAGAAAAAATAGGCTCCATGCGCTTGTGCATTGATTATAGTCAGCTTAATAATGTGATAATAAAGAAGCATTATTCAATGATTCACATCGATTAATTATTTGACCAGCTTTGAGGTACAACGGTTTTCTACAAAATTAATTTGAGATATGATTAACATCAGTTAAGGATTTAGGATGAATATATCAATAATGATAGCCTTAAGGACCTGTTGTGGTCATTATGAATTCCTAGTGATGTTTACTGGATTCACGAATGACCCAATCGCATTTATGGATTTGATGAATAATGTTTTCAGGACTTATTTGGATTCCTTTGTGATTATGTTTATCAATGACATCCTTGGGTATTCAAAAAGTGGGGAAGATCATAGGCAATATTTGAGAATCATAGTTCATACTCTAGAAGATCAAATGTTTTTTGCTAAGGTCTCTAAGTGTGAGTTTTGGCTTGGGTCATTGACATTCTATGGGCATGTGGTGACTATGTATGGGATTATGGTTGACATAAAAAGATTAAGGCTAGTTGTGATTGGGACAAACCTATATCTCCGACTGATGTTCATAGCTTCATTAGTTTTGCCAATTATTACAGACGATTCATTGAGAGTTTTTCTACTATTGAAGCACTGATAACTAAATTGACTCAAAAAGAGGTTCTTTTTTTATGGTTCGAGGAATGTGAGTCAAGCTTTTGAAAGTTCTAGGGATTCCTCACTTAAGATCCTATTTTAGCTCTTTTTGTTAAGGTTGAGGGATCCACCATTTATTGTGATGCTTTTGGTGTTGGTTTGGGTTTTGTATTAATGTTGCAGGGTTGTGTTATCGCTTATGCATCAAAACTGTTGAGGGTGAACAAGTGCAAATATCCCAATCATTATTTAGAGTTGGCAGCGATAGATTTTGTGCTTATGATTTGGGGCATTATCTTTATGGTGTGTATTGTGACCTCTTGTTCGATCCTCATAGTCTTCAGCGACTTTTGCAATAGAGAAAGATTAATACTGGGCAACGTAGATCGATGGGTTGCTTAATGATTATGATATCTCTATCTTTTATCATCCAGGAAAGTTTAATCTGGTAGCGGATACCTTGATCCAAAAGGCATTGAGTATTGGTGGCTTGGATTTTATTTTAGTTTCTCAGAGACCATGGACACATCATATCAGTCCTTAGCCAAATTTGATGGTTCAACAATATTTCAAACCCAAGAAGGATTCTTACTTGTGTTAAGGTGAGGTCCTCGTTGTTTAAGAATATTTTGGATCACTAATTTAAGGATAAGAGACTTTGCATTATCTGTGATTAGGTTTTTAGTGGTGAGTCCAAGAGGTATACCCTCTATTATAAGGGTGTTTTAAGATTTGATTACTATATTTGTGTTCCAAGGGTTGATGGTTTGATTCGGTCGATTTTGCATGAGGCTTACAAATCCAGAAATTCTATTCACCCAGGTACAACTAAGATGTGTAGAGATTTGAGATACCATTATAGGAGGAGTTCTATAAAGAGAGATGTGGTAGACTTTGTATTTCATTGCCTATGTTGTTAGAAAGTTAAGGGCGAGCATCAATGACCCAGTTGTTTGATTCAGAGATTGCTCGTCCCAGATTGGAAATAAGAGCAGATTTCTATGAAATTAGTTAGAGGGTTTCCTCGTACCTTCCATGGTTCAGATGGTATATGGAACATTGTTATCAGTTGATTAACTTGGCATATTTTATTCCTATTTAGATATCCTTCAGTGGCGATAGGCTAGCGCATATCAATGTTAGTGACATAGTCCGTTTGCATGGTGTACCTATAGCTATCATCTTATATCAGGGTTTAGTGTTCACTTCTAGCTTTTATAGAGTGTTTTGGGAGGATTTGAGTATTTAGGTTGATCTTAGTACAACCTTCCATCCTCAGATCGATGGGAAGTTGAAGCAGACTATTAAGGTTCTTGAGGATATACTCTGAGCCTATGTTATGGATTTTGAAGGTCAGTGGGAGAAACACTTAGCCTTGGTAGAGTTTGCATATAATAATATTTACTATTCGAGTATTGATATGGAATATTTTGAGGCTTTGTATTGTAGAAAATTTCGATCTTCGATCGGATGGTTTAGAACTTTTGAGATTAGTCCTCATGGTACTAACTTTCTTTAGGAGTCGTTAGATAGAGTTAGGATGATTCAAGCTAGGTTGATGGCAACTCAATATTGGTAGAAGTCCTATGAAGATTGTAGATTTTTTGCCTTAAGGCTTGGATTTGGTGATCAGGTATTCCTTCATGTATTTCTTGTGAAGGGTGTGATGAGGTTCTGGAGGAAAAGAAAGCTTAGCCCCAGATATATTGGACCCTTTAAGATTCTTAGAATAGTTTGTGAGGTGGCTTATGAGTTAGACTTACCCCCAAATTTTGTTGTTGTCCATCCTATTTTCTTTCTTTCTATGTTACTATGATATATACCTGACCTGTCTCATGTGCTTAGATAAGAATCTGTCTAGTTAGATGAGCGTTTGACCTTTATGGAGGATCCTATGCTCATTTTGGGTAGTGATGTCATCCCGTTGCGCACTAGAGAGATTCCAATAGTGAAGGTTCAGTGGAGGCAATGCCTATAGGGGAGGCTACTTGGGAGATTAAGAGTGAGATGTGGACCCTGTATCCTTACCTATTTGAGGCTTCAGGTACATCATAATCCTTTACTTTCACGGATGGAAGTTCTTTTAGTAGTGGATATTGCAATGACCCTCCAGGTCATTTCTAGTATTTATTCTTATTTTTGCCATTTGGAGATTTCCTACAGCTGCCCGAGGTCATTTATGACTTGCTAGAACTTCTAGTTCAATTACAAGATAGTTCGTTTGGTTGTTAGAGCCAATTCCCTATTTTGGAGCATTCGTTGGTTCAAATTGGCTACCAGGAAAACACCTTAGTGAAATGACCTCATATGCCAATTCTATTTATTCCAACATCTCCGAAACATCAATTTTATGCTAAATAAGCATTGATTCAGCTCTTAAGGCTCCCGAACTTATTTTTGGCTATTCCCAGAAGTTATGAAAATGGCGAGTGGGTGTAGGGACCACTTTTTATTGAAATAACCTCACATGAAAATTTCAACTGTGCCATTGATTTTGAAATGTTCAGTTGGATAGAGTAGCATAGTTCGTTTGAGCATACGGGATTCTGCATAAATCCTGATGGGTTAGCAGAGACTCAAAAAAATTCAAAGACTCTACATGGTGCCTGATATCTATGTGACCATCAAAGTAGCCCATTGTGTGCTTTAGCGGAGAGCGCTTTAGCAACCCTTTAAGCGCTTTAGCAGCCCTGCTCAGCAAAGGAGGTACCTCCTGGGCGTCACCTGGGCGCTTCAGCAGCTAGTGCTAAAGCTACCATGGTCTTATTTAGATGCCTAACTTGTGGGTTAGGATACCATTTTTGTGGTACCAGACGCTTTAGGAGTGACTGCTAAAGCAGCCTCGTGTCCTCTTTAGCGGCACCCGCGTGCGTACGAAGGGTATAAATACCCACTTAGCCCAATTTTACACCATCTTCACCCATTCTCTAGAGTCTATAACCCCAAAAAGTGGGAGTTCTTCAAAGAATAAATTATGGGTGATTGTGGATCTTTAACATCATTAATTTATGCGATTTCCAAATGAATTTGTTGTAAGATTTTATTATATTTGTGGTTGATTTCTTCATTCTTTTGCTAAAATCCCAAAAAGCTTGATGACTAGATTTTAGCACCATTATAGCTTGGAATTCACTATTTTAGGGTAAATTCTCCTTGAGCATAGAAGGACGTTGAGTTGGTTTCGAAATTGAAATTTTTATAAATGGGCCCCACATAGGATTTTACGTAATTTTGGACCTAAAGCACAATAGTGAAATATGGCTATCATTATCCTCATTTTGATGAGCATATTGTTATTTTTATATTGTGGCACCTTGATAAATCTTCTCGAAAGGGAAAATCGTTGATTTAGCAGATTCTTCGGGCTCTATTTCGTCATCTAGGTAGGCGAGGTTTACCTTATTCATCTATTGACTAATATTTTAGTATAGTTATTATATTATGCTAGATATAGGGTGGTATTTAGGTGTTGTAAGTATTAATTATAATATTGGGTTTAGTTGGATCGTTTAGGCTATCTTGAAACCGTAAACTTTGAGTAATTAGCATAGTTATTCATGTATTAGGTGATTTGGGATTCATGGTTATTGTTTAGAATGGGAATGCCATATATACTAAATCTAGGTGAAATTGCCTTAGTTATTCATGTTTAGGACAGAATTGTCCATAGTTGCTTAATTTAGGGGTAGTTGCCTTAGTCACCATTGTTTTCGGTAGGCTTTCCATAGTTGTTTATGTTGGGAAGGATTACTATCTTAGGGCAATTTATAGATCTCTTGGCATTTATAATTGAACTTAGAAACCTTTTCCTAGATCAACCTCTAAAGAGTCTCTTATGGTGGTATATACGAATATAGGCACATCAGAAGGCTCACTAAAATAATTAAAAAAAGAAACAAAATATGCAGATACATAGGAGAAAGTCACCATCGGTTCAAATAATATAGATGCAGATTTAATGTAAATTGGGATGATACCTGTGATGACAACGTCAGAAGCCTCTGCCTCTATTCTGACGGGTATATCATAGCACTCTCCATGTCCACTACCTAACTGAGTAACCCTGCGACCACCACTACGGGCACCACTACCTCTACCTCGTGCACTTTTTGTAGAACCTCTACCTCTCACCATCCTTATAGAAGTAGGACTGAAAACACAATGAGGATAGTCCTTCGCCAGATGGCCAACCTTAGCACACATAGAGAAAACTCTATTAACCGACGCAGTAAAGGGAGGTATGACTTAGCTAGAACCACCACCCAAAGATTCTAAACAAGAAGACCCATTGCCTAAACCCCACAAGGCTACCTGCACTGGTCTACCATGATACCCATGAAAGCCTCTAGAATCTCTACCTCCAAGAGTGTGACCTCTGAAGTCGCCCAGATAGTGCACTTTCTTGGCATTTCCCGGAGATGATCAATGAATACACTCAGTCATCTTGCATGAGCTATTATACTCTGAAATAATGCCCCTGACACTGTCATCTGGGTAGTAGCTAGTTGTTTCATATCCTACCTCATCACAAACGTTCTAGTCTTCTTAGACTAGTGGAAATACTAACATAAAAATATCTATACAAAGTATGGAAGTATGTCTCATACTTTGCAATAGTCAAGATCCTTGCTCCATGTGATCAAACTCTTCTCTCATCGGATCCCACTAACTGTAAGGCACAAACTTGTAAAAAGGCCTCAGCAAACTAATCCCAAGTCATCTCTGGAGAACCCAAAGGTCTAACAAGTAACATCTACCAATCCTGGTTGTATCTCTCAACTGGTAAATAATGTAAGCAATCCCATGAAACTTAAGCAATCCAAGATAATGAAAATTCTCCGTATAATAAGTCAAGAACTCATAGGCATACTTGCCCACCGCACCACTGAACCTGGGTGGACCCAAACAAGTGAATCTCTCAAACCTCTTCTGATCCTCAGAAGACATAGTTGTACTTGTAATAATATGAGGCATAGTGAATCTGGTTGGCTGAGATCCCACCTGAGAGGGTAACATAGATGAATGATAAACCCCTAATCTTAGAATACCATACTTGGATACAAGCATTGAAGGCAGAACAATACTAAAAAATTGTAGAGTATTATAAGCAAATGTCGGTACCACTAGGGGATCCACACTCGGTATTGGAGGAACACCATAGGCAGAATCTAGCACAAATTCAGGTACAACACTTAAAGTTGGAGGATGCAGGGTTTAGTCAAAGAAGCACCCTTCAAATAGGTTATAAAATAAATCAATAACTCTTTCAAGACTAAGGTATAACAACTTTGTAAGACCTAAGTAGGTCCCATGTCTCTATCAGGCAAAACCTGAGGCTCAGGGGAGAGCCCCCTAGACTACGCTCTCTCCTAGGTTGATGGCTCTGCATCTCTAACCTCATAGGATCAAGTTCTCACAATCTTAATAGAAAAGAGTGAAGTATGATTTATAGCACAAGGTATGAAAGATCCGCATGATAAGGAGAAAAACAAAGATGTTTCCAAAAGCGATATTATACCCTCTAAAAGATAGATATGGACATTTAAGTACCGATTCGTGACACTCTACTAAACATACCATTCTTACACTAATGAGAACATTCAACTAGGATGCCCTGATATCACTTTGTAACGACTTAAAATCAAAGTGTCATAATGGCACTTGTCGTGGAAATCCTTGACAAGTAAGCCAATCACCCAAATTGAGATGAAGTAAGAAAATACCACCAAAACCTCAAGGTAAGACTTCTAGAACGAAGTCAAATCACATATATAAATAACAATAGGAAAGTACATAACAATAATAGAGTAAATCACCCCAAAATCTAGTGTCACAGTGTAAGAGCCAACAACGTACATCTCAAAGTCAAAATATACTATTGATAGTCCAAAAAGAAGATAATTTGTCTATGAATACAAAAACAAGACATAAACTAAACAAGAGGAGGTAGTAGATAAACTCTTGAAGCATAGAGCGATCGGTACTTAGAAAAAACTCCAAACACCACCTTAATCAGCTACCATGCAGTGCACTCATACTCGAATCTGCACTGAAAGGCCGCAGTAGTGATGAGTATGATCCACTTGAACTCATTAGATATCATAGCCCAACTTAGAAAAATATCAAATAAAGTGTATAAACATAAACTACAGGCACGTCACCTATAGTAAAAAAATGTCCCAAATGGTAGCCCACACCATCTCCAAGATTAGTTCTAAATATAAACACATATACCAAGTATAAGGAAGAAAATAAGAAAAGGACAAATAGAGATCAAATTAAACATGAACGTATAACACAGAAAGTCAAAATTGTATAAGATGCATTAAGAATGGTGATCATGATGATGAGGATACGTTGCACGAGGTTGTCACATAACCTCGATAAACACCTACTGAGTTATGCTTCCGAGGTAGGACTCATGGGGGTTCCTTAATCCATATAAAATCCAATAACCAATAATATCCATAAATCCTCCCCAGCAAATACATCAACAAAGGGTTTTTAAAGATATCACATTTTTGTAAGAAAAATTAGTATTTACGATGGTACCAATTTTTCATGAATGTATATGATATGAGGATCTAATACTCATAACCATCTAGAATGAGAATTTCCAAATCCAACCAATATACCAAGCACGTGAGCCAAAAATCCACTCAATAAGCCAACAATTTGTGATCCAATGTTACCCATATACCAATAGAATAAGATATGCAATATTATGCCATTAATACCACATAAATCCCAACTTATACAATTTCCACAGAGAAGAAAACAACCAATTACATAAATATAAGGCCAACACCATCATATAAGACCCCATATAGTGACACATAGCAAATAATGTATCAAAATCACCAAATGACAACAATATAGGCATCCACACAGGCACAAAACAATAACTATCCATTTCCATGATTAGTTGCCATACCCATAATATGCTTTTATACCAATGTTAATTTCCCAGCCCATTCTAAAGAAAGTTAAGCCATAACCCATCTCTAGTGAAGAAATCTCGATCCAAAAGCCTCCATCATGGAGCCTTCCCCTCATGAACAGACTCAAAATCATCTAAAACATACAAATATAAAATTTACATAAAATAAAGCCAATGCTATCCATATTGTTCATTTTTGAGTCGGGGTCAAAACGGACCCTCAAAATGAGTTTTTGGAAAAAAAGGTAAAACCAAAATTTTACTACATATATTATATGACCTATGATTAAAGAAACCCATAAAAAAAGTGAAAATTGGTTGAAATTGTGGTTTAAAGTGAAGAAATACTAATGTAGTCTTTCTGGACCAAAATCTCCAAATTCTACTTTTGAAATCATATTTTAACAAGCTTTAGATGACAATAATCGAAGAAATTTAAGTGAAATAGGAGTTTGGAGCTTATCTAAGCTTGATAATGGAAGAAATTCCCCAAAACTATAAAACCCAAATCTCCAAATGTCAAAAATGATGGAAAATTGAGAGAAAAAGGTATATATATTACTCAGATGTCGCTTAAGCAGACACTGGGCCGCTTAAACAGCAACACACAATTTTTGCGACACCCACCCCATCTGTCAGTATCACTTAAGCGGACCTAATTAAACAATAATTACTTAAGTGAGTTGGTCTCTCTTAAGAAACACTTGGATGGTTAAGTCAGGTTGCTTAAGTGATCGGTTGGCCTCTTAAATAGATATACCAGTCGAGTGGTGTATCAACTTGAGAATTAGAGAATTTCAAGTCTCTGCAGATCCTTTGAGATTCATTCAAAATATCATGAATGAGTACAAACTATGCTACCATAAAAAATTTGATGTTTCAAACTTAGTGACAATGTCATATTTTTGAACAAACATCATATTCACAAAATTAAGCCCAAAGATCTAATTTCACAACTTTCTAAATCGAGGGGCAAAATGAAATACCAAAGATGTAAAATCACAACAACCAGGTTACCAACCTAAAATTGACGTTTCAAATCTGTTGGCATAATTTATTTTTCCATCAGACAGACAAAATAATAAATGTTGACTGAAGTCAACTAATAAGCCTTTTTTACCATCAAAAATCACAAACTCACAAAAATTACACCGAGATGTATTAAGAACCATACCAATCATTCCCAAACCCCAAATATACGATAAAACAACCATGAAAAGTGGTAAAATGGTCAAATCATCCATGTAATAAAAATTACACGAAAATCAAATTGTTACAAGAATCATCCCAACCATCCCCATATCCTGCAAACCACATATAGCAACTTTGAGGAAAGTCAAAATGGTCAAATCACATAAAAAGTAAATTTTTTTACAGATTAAGGGAATTATAGTATCAACCACTAATACTCTAGTTCATCTCAAACTAAATGGTGTAAGAAATACCTGGATCGCTAGAAAGTTGAGGTTAACCACTATGCAGTTTGGTCTTGACCTCCAAAGTAGCCTCCTCGATGAGACGGTATCTCGGCTAAACCTTAACCACAAGAATCTCTCTAGAGTGCAACCATATAATATTCCAATATAAAAATGGAAATTTTCTCCTTTACAAATATCAAACTATTATCTTATTTAAATAAATATTAATAAAGTACGTGAGAGTCATTAAATATATAGTATAGAAGCATAAATACATGATAAATTTGATGAACTACTAAAAAATCTAGGGGCAAGGCCAACTCATTAGCTATCTTCCCAACTGTCTGAAGAATCTCAAATGGCCCAACATACCTGGGGATGAGCTTGAACGACTTCTTGAACCTCATCATGCCTTTCATTGGTGACATGTAAAGAAAAGCTCGATCACCAATCCTAAACTTCAAAGAACGAAGCTTACAGTCCGTATAACTCTTTTTCCTTCTTTGTGCTGTTGAAGCCTATCCTGGATCTCCAAAACACTATCCAAGGACTTGAGAAGCAAGTTCGTACAACAGGGTATGCCCTCAAAATTCTCTAAACAACAAATCAGAGATTGACTAGGCATACTATACTATGCCTCAATAGGTACCATCTAAATACTCTAATGGTAGCTATTATTATAAGCAAACTCTTTTAAGTCAAAATGTTGATCCAGCTGACCTCCAAAGTCCACAACATATGTGTAGAGAATATCCTCCAAAACATGAATAGTTTGATTCAACTAAACGTCAGTTTTGGGATGGAAAGATGTACTTAGGTCAGCTTGAGTACCCAATCCTCCCTAAACGTCCTCTAAAATCTAAAAGTGAACCCTAACCTCTTTCTGAAATAATAGACATAGGTACCCCATGAAGATAAACTATCACACAAACATAGACACGAGCCAACCTCTCGGCACTAAAGGAAATTTGAGTAAGGACAAAATAGGCTAATTTGGTTAATCAATCTATGATTACCCAAATAATGTCAAAATTATGAGAAGTATGAGGCAATCTACTCATGATGTCAATAGTGATCCACTCCCACTTCTACTCTGGAATTGTTAATCCTTGAAGCAAACCACTCGAGTTGAGATTCTCAGCCTTCACAACTGAAAACACAAGTAACAAGATACAAATTACACTACTTCCTTCTTCACACCATCTAATAAATAATGTTGCTTTAAATCATGATATATTTTAGTTACCCCTAGAAAAATAAAATATCTAGAACAATGTGCCTCCTCCAAAATCAATCTCACCCATCTATCTACTTTTTGGATGCAAACTCAACCTCAACCACCAATTCTAGAAACACCATAAGAATCAAGAGATGTTCCCTTAGCCTCAACACTCAAAACCTTATCTCCGATCCTCTATAAACAATCATTATCAAACAAGTGAGCTTGAATCTACTCCATTAAAGAATATCGAGCATCAATAAATGCTAACACACGTCTTGCTATCAAAATGTCAAACTTAACCATATGGTTAAGTTAACACTGAACCACTAAGGCTAAAAGCGTCTCCTAAGTCAAAAGATAAGCTAAACTGCCCTACTAGTCATCTTTCAATTCTGTGTATCTGCATCCATATTAACCTAAACTAAATGATAAAGAACAGTGAAATCATACACCTAAAGCAACTCAAGATAATGTCGTTGTCTCATAATAAGATCACACTGGTCAAAGCAGTAATGAAGGCTAGAATGATCCTAGAAAATATCATAATGGACATCATACAAGTAATGCCTCCAACTTCAACTTCAACAAAACCACAGCCAACTCTACATCATGGGTAGCTTAACTCTTCTTATAAGGCTTCAACTAATAAGAAACATAATTAATCATATTAAACTCTTTTGATAACACTGCATCAAAAATCACACCATAGGCATTACAAAATATAGTAAAACCCATGCCTCCTTAGGCAAAGCCAAGATAGTAGATGAAGTCAACAACTCTTTGAGATTTTGAATCTCCCCTCACAAGCATCCAACCACTAAAAAGTAACCTTCTTCTAAGTCAAATTGATCAAAGGAGCCTCAATATATGAGAAAATCTCCAAAAAATACCAATTTATAACCCGCCAAACCCACGAAACTCTTAATCTTGATAGGACAAGTGGTTCTATCCCTATCATGAATTGCCACAATCTCTATTTGATCAACCATAATATGATTCTTGTTTAGCACATAGCCCAATAAAGAAATATAAACCAACTAAAACTAAAACTTGGAGAACTTTCCATACAACTTCTTATTATAATCTATAAAGTACAGTCCTAAAATATCTCATATTATTGGCCTTATTCATTGATTAAACTAAGATGTCATCTATAATATAATAAAAAGTAGTTGAGATACAATTTAAATACCAGATTCATAAACTCCATGAATGTTTTTGGGGCATTAGTCAACCCAAAAAACTTGACCAAAAACTCATAATGACCGTATAAAGTCCAGAAAGTCATCTTTGGAACATCCAAAGCTCTAATTTTAAATTGGTGATACCTATATCTCAATTCAATCTGAAAAAAAGTAGAGGAAACTATAAGTTGGTCAAAGAAATTATCAATGCGCGGAAGAGGAAACTTGTTCTTAACTGTCACTTTATTCAACTACTGATAGTCAATACGCATGTGCATAGAACCATCCTTCTTCTTTACAAATAAGATACAAGCACCCCACAGAGATATACTTGGTTTAATGAACACCTTACTCAACAAACTGTGAAACTGCTCCTTCAATTCTTTTGGCTCAGCTAGGGCCATGTTGGCCATGTTAAAACATGAAGGTGTGATAAGTGGTGAATTTACCACTTAGTTGGGCCTATCCTTCGTGCACACTAAATTATTTAAACATATTAATGATAAATATTTGTAATTAAATGCACTAATTTCCATATTTTGAAGGCATACATGTTATGAGAGGTTAAGATACGGATATGAGATGAAAAGGATAAAAAATAATGAAAGAAGTGTAGCTGAAAGACCTAAAGAAAAATCCTACATCAGTTACCATTACCGCGATATATGGGCTGAGATTGTGGCAAGTCATGTTAGGTTATAGTACCTCAATCACGATGATTTTACTTCGATCACGGTAGCCATGATCTTCAAGAAGATTCACGGATCGCGGCTACACAAAAATGTTCCCAGGGGCAGTTTTATAATTTTACTGAGCTGAACCCAATTCCCTTTAGTGTCTAAAACCTTTTCTCTTTTTGGAATTCTACTCTTTTGGAACATTTTTAATTTGAAGTTTTAACATGTAATTTGGGAAACAATTGTATTTTTGATTTGGAGACTTTGAATTTAGTGAATTGAAGAATTGATGCATTGAATAATCCCTATGGTATATTTCTTTCCCTTTTTTTCATGAGTATCTAAACTTTCATTGTCTTAGTATTATGTTGAACTAAGGTGCAATTATGTGTGGATTTTGATGTATTTGTGTATATTTTTTTGTAGATGATGGGTTTCACTATTGCTTGTTTTAATTAGTTGGGATTTTTTGTTGAAAGCCCTAAATACCAAAAATGGGTTTGTGGGTGAAAATACCAAATTTTTGAAAGCTCACACCATCCTTAAAGAAGGGTTTTGATGAGCTTTTGAAATCAATATTATCCTAGCAAGAAGGAAATGGGTGACAAAATAATAGTGGAGAATTGATGGATTTAGTTTGCTAATTTTCACTATCTTAAATATAATGGTAATTAGGAAGTTGACTATATCTAGGGCATCTTCCTATAAATAGGGATGCCTAATTTAGGTAATAGGTGATTGCAGTTAAAACACTTGTTACGTACCCGAAAAGGTAAACGATTGATATTCTTGAAGGTTTGTTGACAAACTTGCCTCAAGGACCTTTGACCTAGACTACTACATCACTGATTACTAATCTTTACACCAAATTTTCATGCACCCATGCAAAACTTAACTTTAGGAAAACATAATACCAAGATTTTTCTCACATCAAATTTAAACCATGATTATTGTATGAATTGTTGATTTGATATTTCACTGATAAACACTTTCCAAAAACCAACCCCCTTATTTTTATTCATGAGTTTTGTTTTATTGACATTGCGGGTAACTTACTAGTAGCATTTAACACCCACAGGACTAGAATTCTAATTTTGCTCATCATGGATTTAACCTCAACATAGTTGATCTATTAACAATGGCCATCCTCTACCAATTTCAAAGGTATAGGTTAGATTTATTACAGTGTACCACCTTACGATGGACCACGTCTCCTAAAGTCAGACAAAAGTAATAAAGTAAATAAGAAAGGAAATAACATTTTGTGGGAAAGTAAAGAACATAATGGATTAACGTGGAAACCTCTTTGTTCAAAGGAGGAAAAACCACAACTTTCCTTTAAAAACACTCAAAAATCAACTATAAACAAACTCATAATAACAGACTCCATTGGAACCTAACTCTAGGCTCAATTAGTTTTCTACAACTCTATTACAAACTCTCCTTGACAAATCTATCAAGATCTCACCTCGATATTCATTAACTCTAACAAATATCAAACATTAGGTAACTCCACCTAAGCACTCAAAAAGCACAAAAAAGAATTAATCTTATATCATGAGTAATTAAATTACAAACCAAAATTGAATAAATAATAAACACACTCACAACACACAAAATCTTAGAACTTGAGCAATATTTGTGTTTTTTTTATTTCTCTTTTTGAATGGTCAAATTACAAAAAGTATAAATTGAGATGTATTCTATTCTATTTATAGTCAGATAATGATTAGGGTAGATGGTCCAGGTGTTCTGATAGGTATACAACTCACCTAAATAGTTTGTTGCCTTAACACACAAAACTGTGCGGGATAGTGACAATTGTTTGTTTACATAAAGACCTAGGGACCTGGTCCATTTTTGTTAGCTGCTCCTCATAAAAAAATATTAAAATAAGTTTCTTCATTTTTGATGATGATAAAAGCAACCACAATTTTTTAGCATCAAAGAATATTCACCTCATTCAATTAGAGTGATCACCAATACTATTGATGAATGTTCCCCCATTATTATGCACCATGATTCCCCCTATCACCATACACCAATATTTTACCTCTATCAATATCCCATAATGCTTCACCAATATTTATTCTCTGCAAATAAGCTATTCAACACATATGACTCCAACAACAGTTCAACACCTACACCTGATACATAGTCCCTACCTTATGGATTCTGTATTCCCCCTTTTAGCATTATTGAAAAGTGATAACAGTAAACCAAGATTAAAATAGGAATAAGTTAGTTAACTCATGGCCATTGGGGAAACACTATCATAAATAACAACATTAAAATAAAGATGAAACATATGAGTCACACAAACATGGACTTATTCATATTAGATTGGATATGTACCATTATATTACACCAAAAAAATATAAAACAACAATCTTCAAAAGCCACCTCAGAAATAAGAACTGGAAACTAACATGGGGATAGCTTACTAACACAAGGACTTAGGTAGGGGCTTAGGGGAGAAGTATTTGAGAAAAAACTCCATTCTAGAACTCTCTGCAGCATGATCATTCAGTAGATGCTTAGTGAGGTCTTTAAATTTAGCTTTTAATCCTTGAACCTTTATAGTAAGTGCTGGAACTTTAATTTGGAGTTCTGCATTTTCAGTTGTAAGATCCTCAATAACATTTGGTCCCTCTGAGGATAACTTTTGAGCCTGCATATTCTAGTGTACTTTATTTACATCCTTAGAAGCTAACCTAATCCTGATCTCCTCGATTTCCTTGCATAAATTTTTTCTGAGTATCCAATAACTCTGACACTTGGGACATAGTTCCTAATTTTCCTTTTATATAATCATTTTCTACCAATGTTGTCAGAGTAAACCTTTGTTTGATTGATCTAGGAGTCCCTTTAGTCCCAATCACTCCTAAGTTATGAAACACCATATTCAAGAAATACCCATAAGGTATCCCATGTCTTTCTTGCTTCTCAAGGATCACCTTATTATTGTGTTGTCATAAAATCAGTCAGACTTATCAGCTCAAATTTGCTCAGACATTCTATCAGAAACAAATCAACAGAAGAGACTATAGTCCCCTTCTAAGACCTGGGAAATATGACTTTTTTATTAATTCAAACACCAATTCGAATTCACTTATGAGAAGTATTTTCCTTACACCAACTATTAATGTCCCCCCCACATCCGAGGCATTAATAGTGAATTTAGTTAAGGCCTATTATTTTACAACAATCCTCACACCTATAATTGGCATATAAAAAAATTTCCAATTCCTCTCCATCCAGCTTTATTTTCTTTCCTTGCACCTAAGCAGTCAGGCCTTAACCCATTATCTAATAAATACTATGCATAATAGAATTCTCATATTTCTTTTTTAAAAACCATGGAAGTTGGTTCGTCTAGGAGGTGTAACCATCCCTGGTGCTTGACATACTCCACTAACTCTACTATTCCAGGCCTCTCATAAATCCTAGGATCAAACACTCTACCAGATAGTACTTTCTGGGTTTTTGAGATCACATTTCTATCGTCTCTATATGCTGACTTCCTTTATTCCTCCTTTCTTCTTCTTTTTGAATCACTACATGATTACTCTTCAATAACTTCTCTCTTCTTGGGACTAGGTCCTTCAGAGAGTGTCTTCTTCTTAACAACAATGTGTTTCTATTTTATCCCAGCAAGGCTACTAGACTCTGAACAAGAGGACCTAGTCCTTCCTACAACATGAATTTCTTTTCTTAGTTGTGGAAGCAACATTAGGATCAATGTACTCACCCTCTCCAACCTCTACAACTTCAACATTCTCCTCCTCCACTATAGTAGCTTTCTTGAGTTTTCTTATCTTAGAAGTAGAAGATTTGATATCCTTCATAGCATCCACTAACATTTACTTTTTAGATCCCCTAGTAGAATATGATCTAGAAACCTTCTCACCTATACTAACCACATTTTCTTTGCCTTTTCTTCACCTTTGTTTATTTATAGACTATCTCAGAGGTAGTTCATCCTCATCTGCTTCCTCTTCCATAGTTGGAGGTATCAAAAATTCTCCATTCTTTGTCACGTCGGCCTTTTCACCAACTACTAGCTCTTTTACACAAAAGGAACTTTCCATAGGATTATTTTCCAGCAAAGTAAGTTTTTTGGTTACTAAAGAGTGGTGAATTTACCACCCATTTGCACTCAACATTCGTGCACACTTCTATGATTTGAACCTATAAATGAGAATAATTTGTGATTTTGAATGCACTAATTTCCATATTTTGTAGGCATATAACTTATGGGAAAATGTGAATTTGGGCTTATATGGATCAAAGAAGAGAAGAGAAGTGTAGTTTGAAGCCAAGAGCAGAACACGATCTTAATTACCGCAATCGTAAGTGAGATTATTACAACTACTCTTTCATATTATTATAGAAAAATTATCTCTATATTTAATTATTTTTATTTTATTTTCTTTCACTAAAATAATTTTTTAAAGATATTTATCCTTATTTAGATAAGTTAATTTTCGTAGAACCGAGAAATCACATTGAATTGGTAGAAATAGTGTTGTTAAATATAATTTAGTGAAAGAACTTCTTACTTTATAGGATTGAAGGATTTTTTAAAAAGTATACTAAACTAAAATCCTGTATAATATGAACATTAAGAAATAGCGTTTTATATTATTTGTCCTTAGTCATTTTTGTAACATTTCGATCATTATGGAGCCAAATTTTCATTATCAACAACAACAAAAACAAAACCAGTGTATTCCCACAAAGTGGGGTCTGAGGACGGTAAAATGTACGTAGTCCATACCACTACCTCCGGAGAGGTAGCAAGGCTATTTCTGATAGACCCCCGGCTCAGAACAAAGAATAATAAGTAAATTCATAATAAAGTATGAAACATGTTGGAACAATAAAAATAAGGCACCCACAAAGTAGAACCCTATACTAATAAACCAAAGGAACCCTCACCCACAATACCCCCACCCCAAAGCTCTCCTAGCTTTTGATTGCGGCCCATCCGCAGGAACTAACCTTCAACTCTTATCCGCATCCTCCACACCTTTATATCTAGGGTCATGTACTCCGTAAGCTATAACTTCTCCATTTTCCGTCTAATCACTTCCCTCCAATATTTCTTTGTCCTAACCCTACCCTGCCTGAAACCATCCAAAGCCAGTCTCTCACACCTATGAACTGCGGTATCCGTACCCCTCCTATTTACATGCCCGAACTATCTCAACTGAACTTTCCGCATCTTTTCCACCACCGAAGCCACTCCAACCTTCTTCCGAATAATCTCATTCCTAATCCTATCAATCCTAGTAAGCCCACATATCCAATGCAACATCTGCATTTCTGCCCCCTTAAATTTTTGGATATGGGCGTTCTTTACCTACCAACACTCCGCTCCATATAACATGGTCGGACGGACTTCCACTCTATTAAAATTTCCTTTAAGTTTGAGTAGCACCTTCTTATCACACAACACTCCCGAGGCTAACCTTCACTTCATCCAACTTATCCAAATCTAGTGGGAGATATCCTTATAAATCTCACCATTTCCATGACTCAAGGACCCGAGATACTTAAAAATATCCCTCCTACACACCACTTGAGAGTCCAACCTAACTACGAACTTGTCCTCCTACCTCAAGTCATTAATCTTGCATTCCATATACTCTGTCTTGCTCATACTCAACCTGAACCCTTTAGACTCAAGTGTTTGTCTCCAAACCTCCAATTTATCATTCACACCTCCCCGCATCTCATCAATCAACACTATATCATCCACAAAAATCATGCACCAAGACACCTCACCTTGAATATGCCGCATTAAAACATCCATCACCAAAGAAAATAGAAAAGGGCTAAGAGTCGATCCCCGATGCAACCCTGTCAGGACTGGAAAATGCTCAGAATCTCCACCCGTTGTCCTCACCTGAGTATTAGCTCCTTCATACATGTCCTTAATACATATGATGTATTCCACCGAGACCCCACTCACCTCCAAGCATCTCCAAAGAACCTCCCTAGGAACGTTGTCGTATGTCTTCTCCAAGTTGATAAATACCATGTGGAGATCTTTTTTCCTTTCCCTATACTTCTCCACCGGTCTTCGCACCAGGTTAATTTCCTTCTTCGTCGAGCTATCGGGCCTAAAGCCAAACTGGTTCTCCAAAATAGATACTATCTTCCTCAACCTCCGCTTTAAAACTCTCTTCCAAATCTTTATAGTATGACTAAAAAACTTAATACCCCTATAGTTGTTGAAACTCTGCATGTCACCCTTGTTCTTATATAGAGGAATCATGGTGCTCCACCTCCACTTCTCAGGAATTTTTACAGTATTGAAAATACCATTAAACAATTTAGTCAACCACCTTAAACCATCCCTGCCCACAAACTTCCAAAAGTCCACAAGGATCTCGTCTGGCCCTGTCGCCCTACCCCACCAAATTCTGGAAATAGCCTCACTGACCTCCTCCACCTTAAAACACCTACAATACCTGAAATCACGCCACCTCTCTGAGTGCTCCAGCTCCCGTAGAATAATGTCCATGTCCCACTCATCATTCAAAAGTCTGTAAAAATATGACTGCCATCTTCTCTTAATATGAGTGTCCTCCACCAACACACTACCATCCTCCCCCTTAATTCACTTCATTTGTTCTAGGTCACGACCCTTTCTCTCCCTTGTCTTGGCAAGCCTATACGACCTTTTTTCCCCACCTCGCTCCTAAAACCCCACATACAAGCTCTCAAAAGATGTCATCTTAGAAGTCGTAACTGCTAACCTAGCCTCTTTCCTAGTTAACTTGTACTACTCCCTACTAGACCTCTTATCCTCTTCATCTGTACTCTCAACCAACTTAGCATATGCCCCCTTCTTAGTTTCCACTTTCTTTTTTACTTCTTTATTCCACCACCAATCCTCCTAGCGTTGACCAGCTCGGCACCTCGAGACACCTAACACCTTTCTAGATGTATCCTTGATACACCTAGCATCCCTATACTACATACTATCCACATCGACCCTACATTCCTATACCCTTATCTCCGCCACCATCTCCCCTATCTCCAACACACTAACCGGAGTCAAGCCCCCTACTTAATTCTAGGATGACCCTCCCCTCCCTTCTTCTTCCTATCCTTTTTTAAGATCAAATCCATTACCAGAATCTTATGTTGGGTCAACAGGTTATCAAATATATCATTTGATAGGTCTTTAACAATTGTTTCTTTCAATAGTTTATTTTAACCCCCCGCCCCCAAAAAAAAATCTATCTAATGAGAACTCTCATATGTTTGTACATGAAAAGTAAAATTATTGACTGGTATTGTATAATGCTGAAAATAAAAATAGCGCTGCAAACGAAGAACGACTTTTTTTTTTAAAAAAAGTTATCATTTGACTAAGTATTAATCTTTTTAAATGCAAGGTACATATGAAAAACTAAATTAGTTGTCAATAAATTTAAGTTATTTCTTAAGTTTCACCTAAATCAAAGGTTAAAACTCACATTTAATTAGCATAAATCTTTCACATATAAAATAACAAATGAAAAAATTATAACTCATTTGCACCTATCATTCGTGCACACTACTATGATTTGAACGTATCAATGAGACATATTTGTGATTCACTGAACTAATTTCCACATTTTCCAGGCATAGAGGATATGAGATGGAAAGATGTAGAAGTGAGCTGAAAAGGATAAAAAAGAAGGAAAGAAGTGCAACAGAAAGACCTGAAGCAGAAGCCAACCTCAGTTACCGTGATCACGGCCAGTCAAGCCAGGTCAAAGTATTACAATCATGATGTTCTTACCGTTTTCATGGTATCTGCTATTATCGAATAGCTTCAGCGATCGCGGCTACACTGCAATGTGGCCAGGGGAAGTTTTGTAATTTTACTTAGTCGAATCCAATTCATTTTAGAGGCTAAAACCCTTTCTCTTTTTGGCATTCTACACTCTTGGAACATTTTGAATTTGATATTTTAAACCCTAATTTGGGAAAAAGTTGTATTTTTAATTTGGAGACTTTGAATTTAGTGAATGGAAGAATGGATGCTTTGAATAATCCCTATTGTATATTGCTTTCCATTCTCTTCTTGAGTAGCTAAACTTTCATTATCTTGGGATTATATTGAACTAAGTTGCAATCATGTGTTAGTTGTGATATATTTGTGTATATGTTAGTTTTTAGATGATGGATTTTACTATTGCTTGGTTTAATTAGTTGGGATTTGTAAGTGAAAGCCCCACATACCCAAAAGGGTTTTTAGGGTGAAAATCCTAAATTCTTGAAAGCCCACACCATTCTTGAAAGAGGGGTTTTTTGTGAAATCTTGGAACCCATATCATCCTTGAAAGAAGGATATGAGTGACAAAGCAATACAATTATTGGATATAGTTAGCTAATTTTTTCTATCTTATGCATAAGGGTGATTAGGAAGTTGATTATAACTTTGGCATCATCCTAGAAATAGTGATGTTCGATTGAGGTAATAAGTGATTGTAATCAGCACACTTGTTAGGTACCCAAAAGGGCCAACGAGTATTATTCTTGACGATTTATGGACAAATTATGCTGAAGAACCTTTGACCTAGCCTACCATATCCTTGATAACTAATATTTACACAATCTTCATGCACCCATGCATAACTTTCTTTTAGGTATACATAATTCCAAGATTCTTCTCACATTGAATTTAAACATTGATTGTTGTTTGAATTATTTATTTGATTTGTCATTGATAAACTCTTAAAAAAATCAAATCCCCTCTTTTTTGTTTGCGAGTTTTGTTTTATTCCCATTTTGGGTAACATATTAGTAGTATTTTACACCAATAGGACTAAAATCCTAATTTCTCTCCTCTTTGATTTGACCTCAACATAAGTTGATCTGTTGACAACGACCGTTCTCTACCTATTTCCATGGTATTAGTGAGTTTTATCAAAATAGCCCATTGTTAGGGAGTGAAATTTAGTTTTTACTTATGTAGTGTTGAGTGTTACTTTGTGTACACCCATAGGGGTTTGTATTTATTTTGATTGTTGTTTTTTGTTTCCTTTTTAGTTGAGTGCCATAGCATTCATGGAACTATGAGTCATAATGCAAGCATTGTTGGGTCTTTCGATGTCCCTCTTGATGATGAGGAGAAACTCAATGATGTTGGATGCTTAAGTGCCATCTGTATCCCTCCTACTCAGGGGAACGGTGTCTTTCATGTCATGAGCATTATGTTACATAGAATTTAAATGAAGGAACTTTTTGGGGGAAAGTCTATGAAGACCCAACTTGTATTTTAAGAAATTCATCGAAGTGTGTGCACCTTTTGATTTTGCACACATAACCCAAGTGTCCATCCAACTTTGTTTCTTCCTATTTACTCTAATGGGAGAGGCAGTATTGTGTCTTCACTCTCTTCAAGCCAAATTAATCACTTTATGGGATGAACTCACCGTGGTCTTCCTTGAATGGTTTTTCCACCGTTCAAAATGCTAATTGTGTTATGAGATCATGAACTTTAAGCTATTGAATGGGGGACCCTTGTATGAGGTGTGGGAAAGATTCAATAAAAAACAATTGTATTGTCTCAACCACGAGGTCCCAGAGAAGATGCTTCTCCAAATTTTCTACCGGGCTCTTGATTCTCTCAATAAAATCGTGGTAGACAACACGGCGAGGGGATTTATTATGATGTTGACTTAGCATGCGGATTCAAATTCACTTGGTGATGTTACCAACAAGAACCAAGGGCGGTGACATACCCGGGATGCCAAGGTACCAAAAGGATCTCCTACTACCTCCATTATTCACAAGGAATTAAAAATGAGTGGAGAATATGGCAAAAGATATGACTCAACTGGAGATTTTGAAGAAATATGTAATAGATGCACTGATAAAAGAGGTGAATGTTGTGGAATCAAGGACCTATGATGATGAAGAGGCCGAGAAGCTTGATTAGGAGATTTAGTATTTTGCAAATTATTTGGGTGTTTCATGCCCCGCTTATCAAAGGTAAGGTGGGAACTAAGGTTGGAATGAAAAGGATAGAGATTGTGATCGTTATTGGAGGGATAGAGACCGTGGATTTGATCGTTATGTGCCTCCCCATGACCAGTCAAAGAACAAAGGCAGTAGCTTTGTTGACCCTGATAAATATAAACCAAAGATTTCTTCGCAAGAATTTTAAGGAAACTGAAGGAAACAAAAAAAATAGTCCATGAATTGAAAGGAATTTTTTTTCAAATCAACTGAAAAATTGTGTACCACTCCTCTTCTATCAAAAAATTGGAAACAAAAATTTGGCAAATCTTCACTCAATTGAATGCTAGACCAAAGGGGGTGTCTTCCTAATGACACTATTATGAACATAAAAAATGATGTTCAAGTATTGGCAATAGTCAGTAGGAGGGGTAAGACTCTTGGTGATCATTTGAAGGAAGTAAAGGGAGAAAATATGGGTAAAACAAACCTATGTTTGAGCAAATGAATGTAAAGACAAAGGTTATGGTAGAGTTCAAACAAAGTCGCCCGACATCTGAAAGTGTTGAAGATGGAAAAGAACCGGTGAAAATTGATGAAGAGGTGGTTGATAATGATAAACCAGAAGATGATGTAATGCCTACCATGCAAGTCCCCCCTTCATTTCGACAAATGCCTAAGATAAAATAGGAGATTGACAAGCTCAAGAAATTCATGAATAAGCTTAGCAACCTCTCTATCAATATCCCACTACTTGAGTCTATCCAAGAGATTGTGGTGTATGCCAAGCTTATGAAAAAATTGATGTCAATGCTATCATGATTAGAGAAATGCAGAAAAGAAAAAGGACTCGGGGCCTTTACCATTTCATGCATTATTTGGACATATAACTTTGAAAATGCTTTATGTGACCTTGATGAGCGAATTAATATCATGGTCTTTGAAATATATCGAGGCTTGGATTGAAAAACCCCACTCCAACATCGATGAATATTTTGATGGCGGACCAGTCAATAAAGAAATCGGTTGGGGTTTTGTTTGACGTGTTGGTGAAAGTAGGTAAATTCATACATTCGGCGGATTTTATGGTGTTAGATTGTAAAATGGACCAAGAGGTTTCTATTATCCTTGTTAAACATTTTATTTCTACCAAAATGGACATTATGGATTTGGAGCTTGGGGAAACGATGTTTAGAGTACGTGATGGAGAAGTGTCATTCTGGGTGGTTAAAACGAAAAATCAACCCTTGGATCTTAAGGTGGTATTGATGACAAACGTTGAGGATAAGAAAGTGAAGAATTTTTCCCTTGAGTATCCAACTTGAAAAGACGGAAGACGTCGTACCACGACGATAACTAAGGTGCTATGTGGGAGGCAACCCATAAATGCCTCGAAAGTGGCTTGTGTCGTCTATTTTTAATTTTGTAGTGTAGATTTTAATTGTCAATTGAATAATCCATACATTTTTGGAATTATAGAGTGTGTTGAATGAGTTTGAGTTAGGGAATGAGTGAAATTTAATTTTAGTAACCTAAACAAAGAAAAGTGTGTCAAAATGAGTAATAAGCTGAACAGGGGAAAATAGAGTTGCAAAAATTCCCTCAGTTACCACGATCGTGGTCCCTTGTCCTCAATGATGGACACCCTTATGTCTGTGATCATGAACCCTTGACCGCGATCGAGAAAGAGTCAATTCAAAAGACTATTCGATTGCCTATTTCCCTCACACTCCTTTCTCAAATTTCATAAAAAATTGCACCCATTCTTGGGCATACTTGTGGCATTCAAAAGAATTAGAGCATCCCTCTTGCATTATTCTCTTCGGTAAGTGTCGTGAATCAATTCCTTAAATTGGAATATAGGTCATAGAATGCATGTCATAGGAAAAGCCTAAATCTACAATTTTCAATGTTAAATTTATTTTGAAATGTAATTGTGTGGTGGTTAGCTGCTAGAATATGATGTGCACATCTATGGGGAAGTCTTGAGTACCTAAATTATGCATAAATTTGAGAAATATGAAGGGGGCACACCAAGCATTCTATCAAATTCTAGTTATAAAATTTGTTTTTGATTAGGATTCAAATTTTTGGACATTGGATTTTTTTTATTAATATAGGTCTCAGGTACAGCGATCACGGTCAGGTATACTGTGATTGCGTCACCACAATAGCAACTTTATGGCCTAAAATTGTGGTAACTAAGGCTGATTTTATGCCTATGCCAAAAACTTTACACTTTAAATTATTGTCCAAGCACCACCAAGTAACCATCCCATGATCTTTCGTGAAAAACATGGCTTAGTTTGCACAAGTAAATGTCAATGATTAATGTGATTTTTTTGTTCTCATATTTTTCAGGATCATATCATGTAAGAATACGAACAAATCCAATTCATGGCCTCCGAGTGCCACACTCTTTACTATCTGACATGTCGAAGACAAAGTTTCTCCCAGAGAGGGGAATATGCTTGGAGAAAATGCCAAAAAAGTTTTCGACATTTCATGATAGGATAGTGGACATGGGGTAGCGGTTCTTTGTCCCAGATCTTTGCAAGGAGAATGAGCAATGGGTCCATGAGTTCTATGTTAACCTTAGTGTAGTGCATTTCTTAGAACTATCTAATATGATAATCAGGATCCATGGGAAGGAGGTTAACTTTGGGGAGGAGAAAATCAATGATATATATGGGCTCTCAAATTCAAATATGGGTGATTTCAAAGAAAAAGGGTATGATCCGGGAAGCTAGTTGGCAGAAAGGCTATTCCCAAAAAAGGAAGTCTCTTGGACGGTGACCAAAAGAAACATATCAATGAATGACTTCACTGCCAAAGCTCATATTTGGTTGAACATCATATGTAGTTGAGTCTCCCTTTTCACCCACATGACAGTAGTTCTAGATTTGCGTTCTTAAATTCTAGATGACATTCCTTTAAATATTTGTCAGCTCGTAGTTTTTGACATAAAATTCTTTGAGAAACAGGGTGGTATACATCTTTTATTTCATTCTTTGATAACTGAGATTTGTAGGAGAGTCGAGGTTGAGGGATACCTTGGAGATACTTAGGTGCACATGGGAACCTCCATTTATTCTCTAAAAAAATAGAGGTGAGGGTCCATTGGGCAAGAGCAAGAAAAAGAAAATCGACTTGGGAAAGTCAACATGTGAATAGCTTGAGTGTTGTAGATTATCCACCATCGGGCCTCTTGATGATATTATTGTTGATATTGAGGTAATTTAGGAGCTCGTGTTGAGTTTACCCCAGGGGCCGAGAGAGCCCTTAACCACCCTCTAGGCATATGTGTCTCGATTTGATTATGAGAAGTATCGAGAGTATCAGAGGAAGCAGGAAGATACCATTACTAGGATTTAGAGAGACTACTTGCCCTTGGAAACATCATATCAAGATATCCAAGTTTAATATAAGAATATGGTAAAAATAAATAAGAAGACAGATAAATTCTTTAGGGATGATGGGGCCCCACCGAGTAGTTCGGTCATGAGGATGCTGATGATGATGCAGAGATCGAGAGTGATTGTAGCTTTTAGTTCAGTTTCATGGAACACCCTTAACTCCCTTTATGCTTGATTTTTTATGCAGTGAGAACATTGCTAGATTTTTAGATGGATGTGCCTATCTCCACATTCATTTTATCTTGGGCTTATATTATTGATAGTTCTGGATGTTTTTTTTTATGTTCCTTTGGATGATTTTTGTTTTTTCTTTGGGTTGTAATATTCGAGCACTCTGATGGTGTCCATATTTGCATGGATTAGTACCCTTTTTTTAGATTTTCACTTTATCTTTATTTTGTGTATGGAGGTATTAGACAAGATCTTAACTATGATAGACTGAGTAACGAGATTCTTAAGGGAAAAAGTATCGTGATTAGGTTTTGAGCCATTGGTACAAGGGATACATTAGTAACCATAGAATCAAGGTCATAAATTATAGGGAATACTAAGTGACTGTGGCATTTTGGATTTGGGATTGCATTTATACCAATGGCAAAGTCTAAGTATCCATATGATTTGGCCGTATGAAAGTGAAAATATGAGGAAAAGGCTTGGGTTGGTGCCATAATTAGCAAATTATGCATCGTGCAAATGCAAAGAAAACACCCCCTCTATCAAATTTTTTTCAAAAATCAAGCGCATGGACATGAACAACCTTGTAACAATACTTTTTTCCATTTTTGACACCAAAATTTTAGTTTGTGAAAATTGATAGATTCTCCATTTTTCTCTCTAGCGGGAGGGGCAATTGAGACTTTTTGGGTAATTTGCATGCCAAGTGTGGTGAGCTTATTTGTCCAAATCTCATGTCTACTTTTACCATCTAGAACTAGCCCCATTAGTCTCTCAAGGCTATTTAGGATTATACTTGGTTGTTGAGATGATACTAGGCAATCTGTGTGATATTGGAAGTCCACTGTAGCCTAAAAAGCCTACTCTTGCATTGATTTTATCCCTAGTCATCCAGATTAAGCCTTTGGACCTTTCATTAGAAAACAGATTGCAAGCCGTGAGCCATTGAATTCTTATCCCTCTTTTGAACCCTACCCTTCTTAATCTTAAAAATACAACTTGAGGCTATAAGCATAAGTTGGGGGTGGTAAAGATTGAGTGAGGTAACTTTGGGCCACGATGTTGTAAGTGAGTTCCTAAAAGCTTAATCATTGAGTAAAATGAATAAGAAAATTATAGGATCCCAAAATGGAAAGAAAAGCACGAAGTGTGCAATAAAAAGAAACGAAAAGAAAATGCGTGAACCAAGAAAATAAAAGTAGGCACATGTGTAAAGAGTGAAAACAAAAGAAGTGTCCCTCGATCAAAAGTTGGATGGAATAGTGTGAGGTAGATCTTCAAGAAGGGTATAGCCATATGGCATGGTACTTATAACCAAGTGTATTCATTATAGTGGGTATTGGAAATAGGGGCAAGCCTATGGCATGGTACTTATTAGCATGGAGAATCCGTAGGAGAGAGAGAGAGAGAAATTTTCAATTAAAATCCCTTGTTGCATATTTGATAACTTGCCGTGTGAAATTTTCCTTCTTGTGAGGAGGCATGTAATCAAGTTGAGGTGGATGATTTTATCATCTCCGGAAAAATAAGGAAAAAGGAGTATATTGTAGTCGAGGTCAAAGGTGAGTCACTTATATAGTATTAGTGATTGTTTTATGGGTGCTCGTTGAAGTCTTTTTCATCCTTAAAAATTGCCTTTTATGTCGAGGGGTATCGTGAAAATAGTTTTGCCCATATTTTAAGAGCTATTTATGGTAGTAATCAAGTTGAGATCATTTTGATCATTAGGTCATAAAATTTGGGCATAAATGTGCATTGTCTCATGATAAGACATAGTATTGCTTAAGGAAAAGCAATGCTTTTAGTTAGGGGTATTGATGAGTGGTGAATTTACCACTTATTCGCACCTATCATTTACGCACACTACTATGATTTGAACGTATAAATGAGACATATTTTTGATTAAATTCACTAATTTCCACATTTTGCAGGCATACAGGTTATGAGATGGAAACATGTGGATGCGAGCTGAAAAAGATCAAAAATGAGGAAAAAAGTGCAATTGAAAGACCTGAAGAAAAAGCCAATCACAGTTACCACGATCACAGTCTATGGGCTGTGATCATGACAAGTCAAGATAGGTCAAAGAACAACAATCGAGGTGTTCTTACCGCAGTCGCGGTAGCCATGACCGCAGACAAGCTTCAACATTTGCGGGTACGTGGGAATGTGCCCAAGGGAAGTTTTATAATTTCACTAAGAAAAAACAAATTCCTTTTATTAGCTAAAAACCTCTGTTTTTGTCCTTCTACACTCTTGGAACATTTGAATTTAAAGTTTTAAACCATAATTTGGGTAACAATTGTATTTTTGATTTTGAGACATTGTATTTAGTGAATTAAAGAATGTATGCTTTGAATAATCCCTATGGTATATTTCTTTCTCTTTTCTTCATGAGTAGCTACACTTTTATTGTCCTGAAATTATGTTGAACTAAGGTGCAATTATGTGTGGGTTAATGTAATTCTGTATATGTTAGTTTGTAGATGATGGGTTTTACTATTTCTTGGTTTAATTATTTTTGATTTGTAGGTGAAAGCCCCAAATAACCAAAATGGGTTTCTGCATAAAAACCCTAAATTCTTTAAAGCTCACACTATTCTTGAAATCATTTTTTAGGTGAAATCATAGAATCTATATCATCCATGAAATAAAGATATAGGTGACAAAGCAATAGTGGATAATTGATGGATATAGTTTGCTAATTTTAACTATCTTAGACTTAAGGGTGATTAGGAAGTTGACTATATCTTGGGCATATTCCAGGAAATAGGGATGCCCAATTGAGGTACTAGGTGATTGTAATTGGCACACTTGCTCAGTACTCAAAAGGGTCAACGAGTTATATTTTTAAGGGTTTGTTGACAAACTAGCCTCAAGTACCTTCAACCTAGCCTACCACTTCATTGATAACAAATATTTACACCAAATCTTCATGCACCCATTCATAACTTGCCTTTAGGTAGACATAATCACAAGATTCTTCCCACATCAAATTTAAACCACGATTGCTGTTTGAATTGTTGATTTGACATGTAATTGATAAACACTTTCAAAAAATCAAACCCCTAATTATTATTGATGAGTTTTGTTTTATTCACATTGCGGGTAACTTGTTAGTAGCATTTAATACCCATAGGACTAGAATTCTAATTTCTCTCCTCGTGGATTCGATATCAACATCAGTTAAGCTATTAACAATGATCTTCCTCTACCAATTTCAATGGTATATGCAATCATTATAAGGGTGCACCACCTTACGAGGGACCAGCTCCCTTAAATTCAGACATAGGAAATAAAGCAGTAAATTAGTAAGAAAACAACATTTTGCGGAAAATTAAAGAACAGAACAATTTGACGTGGAATCCTCCTTGCTCAAAGGAGGAAAACCCACGGCTTACCCTCACAAGTACTCAAAAATCCACTATAATCAAACTAATGATTAAAGAATCCATTGGAACCTAACTCTAGGCTCAACTAGTTTGCTGCACCTTTACTACAAACACTCCATAAAAATTCAATCTAGATCTCACCTCAATATTAATTAACTATAACAAATATCAAACTCAGGTAACTCTACCTAAGCACTCAACAAGCATAAAAAATCATTACACTTACAACATGAGTAATTAATTACAAACAAAGACTTGACTAAAAAACAAATGCAGTCTCAACATATAAAAGTTTGGAGCTTGAGCAATATTTTAGTTTTCTCCGATTCCTTCTTTGAATGATCAAATTACAAATAGTAAAAAATTGGGACACATTATCTTCTATTTATAGAAGGCTAATGATTAGGTTAGATGGGCCAGGTTTCCTCATATTGCGTAGTATATTACACTAACAGACAAAATCATGAAAGATAGTGACAACTATATGTTTTCATTAAGACCTAGGGACTTGGTTCCTTTTTATGAGTTGCTCATCATCAAAACAATATAATACAATTTCCCCTTTTTTGATGATGACCAACCAACCACAATTTTTGAGCATCAAATTTCATTCATTGCATTCAAACAGAGTGATGACCACTAATTTGGATGAATGTTCCCATATTATTTTGCATGATGCATCCACCTATCACTATTCACCAACATTCTTCTTCTTATCAATATTTCATCAAGCTTCACCAACATTCTTTCCCTTGTTAATAATCTATTCAACATGTATACCTCTAATTGTAGTTCAACACCTACACCTGGTACCTAGTCCCTACCTTTTAGCATTATTGAAAAGTGATAACAGTAAACTAAGAGTAAAATAGGAAAAAGTTAGTAAACTTATAACCACTGGGGAACACTATCTTGAAGAACAACTTTAAAATAAAGAGAAAACATATGAAAAAAATCTGGGACTCATTCATATTAGATAGGAGAAGTACCATTACATTATACCCAAAAAAACATAAAAAAACTATCTTCAAAAGCCATATTAAGAAACAAGAACTGGAAACTGACACAGGGATGGCAAACTGACACAAGAACTTAGGGGGGCTTAGGGGAGAAGTATTTGAGTAATAACTCCATTCTAGAACTCTCTACAACATAAGAATTCTGTTTTTGCTTAGTGAGGTCTTTATATTAAGCATTCAACCTTTGAACCTTTGTAGTGAGTGCTGCAACTTTAGTTTGGAGTTCAACATTTTCAGCTGTATTATCCTCAACAACACTTGGTTTCTCTGAGGATAACTTTTGATTTTGCATGTCTAAGTGTACTTTCTCTTCATCTTTATTAACTAACTTAATCCTTAACGCCGTCATTTTCTTCCTTAATTTTTTCCTAAGAATCCAATTGGTCTGACACTTGGGACATAATTCCCACTTTTCCTTCTATGCATTTATTTCTACTAATGTTGTTAGAGTAAACCTTTGTTTGACTGTTCTGGGATTCCTTTTAGTCATAATCACTCCAAAGTGATCAAACACCATGTTCAAGAAATACCCATAGGGCATCCCATATGTTTCTTCATTCTCATGGATCACCTTATTCCTGTGCTCTATTATAAGAAAAGGTAGACTTATCAGCTCAAATTTGTTCAGACACTCTATCATAAATAAATCAACAACAGAGGCTATAGTCCTCTTTTTGGACCTGGGCAATATAACTTTGTTTAATAATTCAAAGACCATCAAGAATTCACTTATGATAAACTTTTTCCTTACACCAATTATTGTTTCCCCTCTTACTTTTGAGGTGTCAATCATGAACTCAGTTAAGACCTCTTGTTTTACAACAACCCTCAAACTCATAATAAGCATATCTAGATTATTTTCTTAGTGCCTCTTCATCTAGTTTTATTTGCTTTTCTTGCACCTGGGATGTCAAACTTAACCCATCATCTAAGAAATCCATTGTATAATAGAATTCTCTTACTTCTTCTTTAAAACCATGGGAGTTGGTTCCTCTAGAAGGCGTAGCAATCCTTGTTGTTTGACATACTTCACTCACTCTACCATGCAAGTTTTTTCAAAAATCTTGGGATAAAACACTCTACCAAATAGTACATTTTGTCTTTTCAAGATCCACTAACATTTTTTTTTCCAGATCACCTAGTAGAATATGATCTAGCAACCTTCACAATTGTATCAACCACCTTTTCTTTGCCTTTGTTTCCACTTTTTTTCTTTATAGACTATCTCAGAGGTAGTTTATCATTATTTGACTTTTTTTCCTCATTTAGGGGTAGCACAAATTCTCCATTCTTTAACAGATCAACCTTTTCACCCACTTCTTGCTCTTCTACACCAAAGTAGCTTTCTTTAGGATCATTTTCTAGCAGAAGTAAGCTTTTGACTTCTGATGAGCGGTGAATTTATCACTCATTTTCACTCAATATTCATGCACACTACTATCATTTAAACATATAAATAAGACAAATTTATGATTGAATACACTAATTTTCACATTTTTAGGCATATAGGTTATGATACGGGAAGATATGGATTTGAGTTAAAAAGGATCAAAAAAGAGAAGAGAAGTGAATTTTGGAGACCTAGAGCTGAACACAATCTTAATTACCGTGATAACGATCCAAGGGATAGAATCATGGTTGGTCAAGTGAGGTTAAAGGACCACAATTATAGTGATCTTATCATATTCATGGTAACCGCAATCCTGATAATAGAGGAATATGCCCAGGGGAAATATTTTAATTTTATACAGCCAACCCTAAGTCCTTTAAAATTCTCAAACCCTTTCTCATTTTGGTATTCTACACTTTTGGGAACAATTGAACTTGAAGTTTACAAACCCTAATTTTGGTGACAATTATATTTGAATTTCATACTTTGAATTTAGAGAAATTAAAGCATGGATGCTTTGAATGAACACTTTGGTAGATTTGTTTCTCCTTACTTCACGAGTAGCTAAATTTTCCTAATCTTTGTATTATGTTGAACTAAGGTGAAATTATGTGAGGGTTGTGATGTGTTTGTGCAAATTATAGTTATTAATGATGGGCTTCACTATTGCTTAATTAAACTGGTTG
Source organism: Capsicum pubescens (assembly GCA_030864215.1). Lineage (NCBI taxonomy): Eukaryota > Viridiplantae > Streptophyta > Magnoliopsida > Solanales > Solanaceae > Capsicum > Capsicum pubescens. Next base: position 111,739,618 of record CM061549.1, on the reverse strand, counting down.
GGGTTTGTGGGTTAAAACCCTAAATGCCCAAAATGGAATTATGGGCGAAATCTCCAATTTCTTGAAAGCTCGCATCATCCTTAAATGAGAGATGTGGGTGAACTTTTAGAACCCATATCATCCTTGAATGAGGGATATGAGTGACAAGGTAATAGTGGACTATAATAGATATAGTTTGCTATCTTTCTATATCTTAAACATTAGGGTGATTAGGGAGTCAACTATGTCTTCGGCATCATCCTAGAAATAGGTATTCCCAATTGAGGTATTAGGTGGTTATAATTTACACACATATTAGGTAACCAAAAGGGAAAAAGTGTTATTCTTGAGGCTTTTTGACAAACTAGCCTCAAGGACCTTCGACCTAGCCTAACACATCATTAATGATTAGAATTTACACTAAATCATTAAGTTTCCATGCATAAATGTCCCTTAGGTAGACATAATCTCAAGAGACTTATATCAAATTTTAAATCAAAAGTGTTGTGTATTAATTGTTAGCTTAATTCGATGTTGATTAAAATACTTTCCACAATGAACCCCTAACTTCCCCCAATTTTTATTCATGTATTTTTGTTTATTCATATTGTGGGTAACTCATTAGTAGCTATTAACACCCATAGGACTAGAAATCTAATTTTGATCCTCATGGATTCAACCTCAACATCAGTTGAGCTATTGACAATGTTCGTCCTCTACCAATTTAAATGGAATAGGTGAGAATTATCAAAATGGCACTATTGCCGAGGTGTGAAAATTAGATTTCACTTGTGCGGTGTTGATTTTTACTTAAGATATACCCGTAGTGGTTTGTATTTATTTTTGTTGTTGTTTTTGTTTCCTTTTAGGTGATTCCCATGGTGTTCACAGAACTATGAGTAACAAAGCAAGTATTGTCGTGTCCTTCGATGGTCCTTTTGATAGCGAGGAGAAACTCCATGATGTTAGGATAACAAGTACCATTCGTATCCGCCTACTCATGAGAATGAAGTCTTTCAAGTCATGGGTGTCATGTTGCATATGCTACAAATGAAGGGACTTTTTGGGGGACGAGCCCATGTGGACCCCAATTTTTATTTGAATAACTTTATAGAAGTGTGTGCACCCTTTGATTGAACTTATAACTCAAGAATCCATCTGGTTTTGCCTCTTCCCATTTTCTCTAATGGGAAAGGTAGTATTTTGTCTTTGATCTCTTTCAGCCAAATCAATTACTTCATGGGATGAACACACCGTTGACTTCCTTGATCGGTAATTCCTAGCATCCAAGATACTACAATTGCATGATGTAATCACTAACTTTCCACAAATGAATGGAGAACCCATGTACAAGGTGTGGGAACAATTCAACAAAAAATTCATGCAATTTCCCATCTACAAGGTCCTAAAGGAGATGCTTCTCCAAATATTCTATCGGGCTCTTGATCTGCTAAATAAAATCATGGTCAACAACGCAACAGGGGGCTCTCTTATGAAGTTGACTTATCATGAAGCTACAAACATTCTTGAGGAATTTACCAAGAAAAACAAGGGGTGTCACACCTATGAAACTGAGGTACCAAAACAATCCCTGACTACCTCTTATATTGATAAAGAGCATAGAAAGAGAGATAGAGAGAGGGAGGAAAACATGGAAAAAATAATGACACAATTAGAGCTCTTAACTAATCGTGTGATGTGTGCACCGATAAAAATGGTGAATTCAAGGGAATATAAGGCCTATGATGAAGAAGAGGCCAAGAATCTTGATGAGGAGATTTGGTATTTCAATAATTATTCTAGGGGTTCCCGCCCCGCCTATCAAAGGCAAGGTGGGAATCAAGGTTGGATAGATTATCATCGTGACTATGATTGAAGGGACAAAGACCCAAAGTAGGATCATTATGTTCCCCTTTATGACGGGGTGAAGAGAAAAAAATCAAACTTCATCGATCCTGACAAATATGAAACCGTAGATGTCTTGGCAAGAATTTTAATGAAAGTAGAGAAAACGAACAAGATGGTCCATGAATTTAAAGGCAATTTTCTGCAAATCATCCAAATAGTTATGTCTCACTCCGCTTTTATTAAACAATTATGGATTTAAATCGAGAAAATCTCCACTAAACCTAATGCTAGAAAAAAATAAGGTTTTCCTAGTGACATCATTGTGCACCTAAAAAAATGATGCTCATGTTTTATCCATTGTTAGTAGGAGTGGCAAGACACTTGTGGATTATATGAGAGAAGTTGAGGGAGAAAGTGTGCGTATAAAAGAGCCCAATATTAATAATATGAGTGTGATGAAAAATGTTTTGGTTGAGCCAAAAGAAGAAGCTCTAAAATCTCAAGAAGAATAGGATGAAAAAAACAAGGGGAAATTGATGAAAGGGTGATAGAAAATGATGATCCATGAAGTAATGAATTGCCCACCTTAAACATTCGCCTCTCAATTTCCAAAAAGTGTTAAGAAGAAATAGGAGAGTGATAATCTCAAGAAATTCATGGTTAAGCTTAGCAAACTCTCTATCAATATCTCTATGTTTGATGCAATCCAAGAAATTTTGGGGTATGCTAAGCTTATGAAAAAGTTGATGTCTAAGAAGAAACTTGTTGAAGGTGAAACCATTGAAGTCACCCTTGGGTGTAGTGCTATCACGAGTAGCATGATATCGGTAAAGAAGGAAGACCCCGGGTTTTTTACAATTCCATGCACCATTTGGACACATAATTTTGAAAAAGATTTATGTGACCTTGATGCAAGTATTAATCTCATACCCTTTGAAATTTATCGGAGGCTAGGCTTGAGCACCCATACTCCAACATCGATGAGGCTCTTAATGGTAGATAGGTCTATCAATAAATCAGATGGTATTTTCTTCGATGTGTTTGTAAGACCCCGCAAAATCCTAAGCTCAACTCAGTCTTTTAAGCTTGCTAAGGGTTCCCAAACTTAGAAAATTCTAGCTAAGTATTCAAACTTAGTATTATTTTGGTCTTAGTAAGTTGGAAAATTTATTTCAAGACTCTTATGACCTTAAAGTATCAATTTTTAGATTTATTCATGATCAGGAATGTCAATAAGTGTCCCCATAAAATTTTTGGATTTCTTAGACCTCATTTAGACCATGTTAAAGTGACCAAAACAATTAGTTGACGCGATCTTGACACGTCGCGTCGTCCATCGCATCGACAGATAATTTTTCTCTCAGCTCAGTACAATTCCAGTGAACTAATGCGGACTTGAGGCGGCGCATTGGCCATCGCGTCGATGACAATGACGTGGCACATTGATCTGCGTGTCGACAATTTAATTTTTAGTCCTTAAAAATCCGCGTCCTTAGGGTATTTGGATACTTTCCCACGTCGTTCATACCCTAAACACATGAAATTTAGCCATCTATTTGCAACATAAACTCATTATTTCACAAATTGCTCAAGAACAAAAAACCATAGCTGATTGAATTTCAAATTCAAGGCTCAAGATTCCACCGTTAATCTTCAAGAATTTAGAAACTAAAGTATGTCAAGTGTTCATCCAAGGGCTCCTTCCACCCTTGGAGTCAAATAAGCTCTTTTAAACTTCAAGTAGCTTGATTTCACGCTTTCCATGATTTGGATTCAAGTGTATTCATGATTATAATGTTGATTGGATTTCTATTCCATGATTAAGTGCAAGATTTATGTAAAAACAACTATCATGTATATAGTATCATGTGAATTCATGTTAAAGACTTGAAATTTTTATGCTCATATATTAATTTATACTATGTGCATATACAATGCCTTCCAAGTGTTTGATGAGTTTTTCATGAGAATTAAATAATGAAGTTATATCATGATAGCATGTATTCAAGTTTATGTCATGCAAGTGTTTGTTAGAAGGTCCCATTGAATGAATGATGATCAAATAGTTATTTATCATGTTTCAAGATTGTGCCAAGTTTAATAATTTATGCTATCGAGTCCTGGGGGTATTTAATACCTGACAATTTAGCTGATTACCTAGATCCATGGTTAGTCTTAGGATAGTATCAGCCATGTCATGATCAATAGTACTCTCAGTCAGTTACATAACTTAGGAAAAACTTAGTAGACTCAGTATCAGTCCAGTTCAGTATTCAGTTCAGGCCTCAGTAAATACAACCAGTTAACAGAATTCAGTAGTATTCCATTAGTCAATCGAACTCAGTGAACTGAGTCTAGTTTAGTTAGACAGTATAATCAGTAACAGTTCAGTCAAGCCTAGTATGAACTAGAAATCATTTTAGTGTCTATTCAGTTGAGAGTGGGATTCAGCATCGAGTTTACCCATGGATGGGGGTATTTTTGCCAGCAGAGGGTTTGACCCTAAGTAGAAATCCCTACATTATAGAACTACATAGACCGCATAGGTTGAGGTATCTTTCTACCAGATATTATGAGGGTTAATACATTATATTTGAGTTTTCCTGCCAACGAGGGTTGATGAAAGAGCTTCTTGTCAAGGAGGGTTAACTCACAGCTTGTCTGACCCATGGCATGGTACTGGTACCCTTCCAACTGGGGTTACAGGTTGGACCCCAATTAATTTAGAAAGGTGATATTGGTTAGATGATTACCGCCTACAGTCTCAATTTTAGATGTAGTCTCTATACAGAACTCAGTTCAGTTCTAGAGATTTAAGACTTTTAGACACAGTCACTCAGTTCAGTATGGAACCCAGTATTGTTCCACAGGATCAAGACTGTCAGATATAGTCACTTATTTATCAGCTACACAATATCAGTAAACTCAGATATTAGTAAATCAGTAATTCAGAATATCATATCCAGTGTTATCTCAATTTCAATTACAGTTACGTATTCACGCATGTACTCTTATTCAGTTATATATATGTCATTCAATTAGTATTTTTCATGCATATGAGCCCATGCATTTAAGCCTACCTTACTTACAATACCATTATATTCAAAGTACTGATGCGTACCTTTCTTTTGCACTATGATATTTTATATCATAGGTTCAGATGCGCGGGCTCTCGATCATACTTAGCAGTTTAGATATTCAACTGACAGAGTTAGTGGTGAGTCCTCTTAGTTCAAGAACATGATGATTATTTTTGTAGTTCAGCTTATTTTAGTAGTTTGGTGTTAGTTAGGTACTTGTCCCATCAACTCTATATCTCAGACAATTTAGAGGTTTTTTCAAACTAGAGTATTTTCAGACAGATGTTTCTATTTTGGTTTTGTTATATCCTATTCAGTTTTATTTCAGTATTGAACCTTATGGAATGTTTTCCGCCTAATTTGTATATGTTATAGTATCATTATTCAATTGTTGCAGCAGGTACCAGTCATTGGTTAGCTTGTCATCCTTTGGGATGAGCAACGTGTAGTGTCTGGGGTACAAACTCGAGGTGTTACAAACTTGGTATCAGAGCCTAAGGTTCAACATAGTCCTAGGAAGTCTGAAGCCACATCTAGTAGAGTCTTATGCATGGGTATGTTGTATGCCAAAATTATGGATTGGGGGCTATTAGATGTTTTAGGAAAAAGTTTCCCTTTTTCAGTATTCATGTTGTGCGAGTGAGCATGAGATCTAGTTAAACTCTCAGTCTAATTCATATCTTCCTTATGCTTCCAGAACATGCCTTCCAGAAAAGCTAATGGAAGAAGAGATGAAAATTGGCCAACTTTTCCACCCGTTCAGGAAGATTCCCTGAATGAGCATGTCTCTCACGCTGAATTTAGAGCTACTTTCACTACATTAGCTTATTCAGTAGTTGCTCAGAATAATTTGCAGACTGTTGTTCTATCTAGGTTATTGACTTGCCCTCAGTACGGTGAGGAAGGGGAGCGTAGAAAGAATAAGAGGGCTAGAATAAATAATTCTAAACCATGATCAGGGGACAGTAACCGCTCCTAATTCCGTCAGAGATTCTCATCCCCAGTTCCACCTTTATTTAAGGCACCAGTGTTTAAGTTTAAGAATGACAGTCAAAATGGGGCATCGGGCTCTAAGTCATAAGGTAGGGGAAATGGTGTTCGTACTAATTGCTTTGTGGAGAATTTTGTAAGAACCATAAGAGAGTGTGTAGAGCTGGAAGTGTTGTATGTTTTGGTTGCGGAAATCCAGGCTACAGGATATGGTAGTGTAGAGTAATGTCTCAGAAGGGAAAGGATTTACGCCAATAGGGTAAGTCCGATCATCCTTCAGCTAAGTCTGGTCGCCCAAATCAGTAAGGTGCCACTTCTAGTACCACCAGTAGGCAGCGCCCAAACAGGCTTCATGTACTTTAGTCCCCACAAGATCAGGAAAGTTCTCCTGATGTGGTCACTAGTATGTTAAAGATCTTCCATTTATATGTATATGCCTTGTTAGATCCTAGAGCTTCTCTGTCTTTTGTAACTCCTTGCATAGCAGTCAACGTTCAAGTAAAATTAGAAATCTTAACAGATCTTTTCTTAGTGCCTTCCCCAATAGCTAGATCTATTCCAGCCAGATGAGTATACAAAAATTGCTTGGTTATAGTATTTTAGAAAATCCCTTGAGTTAATTTGAGTAAAAGAGTCATCCCGTTTCAGTTTCCTGAGGGACCAGTCTTTGGATGAAGGGGTAGTACCTCAGGTTTAGTTGATTTAAGTTTTAATCTCTAGATTAAACTAGTAGAAAGAAGAGCAGAGAATTCTAACTTAGATAGTGTTAAGGTTGCTATATGATGATTGTTAGGGCAATAGAAAGATATGAATTTTGTATCGAATGAATGTCCTAGTAGTGGACCTTACATTATTAGGTATAGTCCTTCAGAATGATTTGAGTGCTTATGAGTATTGTTATATCTCAGACTCTAGAGTAACGTGGTTTCAGTTTGGTTTAGAGTTTATTAAGTTATTCACAGACTTAGAATAATGGTTTTAAGCTGAGGGGGAGATGGTAGAACAAGCAACCAAGTTAGGTTTTTAGTTTTTAATAGTAGTGTCTGTATGTGTAGAAAAGCAGTGGGGAGGCATGATGCCTAACCCATCCTTACCTCTGTGAAAATTTCTGAACTTCAGCTATCATGATATCTACTCATTATTTACATGTCATCTCTATGATCATAGATTGTATTTGTACATATCATCGAAAGTCATGCATTCTTACAGTTCCTGTTATAAGGATTTCCAGATCACGCAGTGTTACGCACCATGTTCCATGAACACAGAAACTCCAAGCTCAGGTCATGTTGTTCATGACCCATCTACTCATGTTATGCCTTTTAGTATGCTCAGTTCCCATGACTTATGCTATACTCCTAATGATCAGGTAAATTCATATTTCTTCATGTAAATTCTCATTTTATATTTCTCGATAAAATCCAGGTTGTTGATGACCTATTGCTCAGGCCTCAGTTAAGTGTCAACTTTGGTCTAGTGTCGTTCATGGTTCAGGTCCTCATGTTTTAACCTTTAGTGAACTCTCCTTATTAAATGACGTAGCAATGAGCAGTTACTTAGAAGGGAGAGAGTAAATATTTCATGTTAAGAAAAGATTATTGCATGCTAGTTTCACACGAGTCTGTAGTTATGAAAATAGGCTTGAATGATATGTTGATGTGTAAGTGGATAAATACATTTTGGAAATTTGAGTAGGCTTGAACATAGTAGGAGAATTTAGTCCAGATCAAACATCTGTAGGTAGAGTTATCAGAACCCAGTATTCAGTTCCAGTATAGTCTTAGTTACAGCCTCACTCACAGTCCCAGTCCAGTAATCAAATCAGTAACTCAGTTTAGTTTCAAATTTACTTGACCATACCATACATTTATCAGTTATTCAGTTATTAGTATTTCAGTATCTTAATTTACAGACTATTTTAGAATAATGTTCTATGCTTGGTCTTCCAGTCTAAAAAAATACAGTTTTTGCGAATTCATGCTAAGTTATCTCATGTTACTAAGTCAGTCCTTACCGTATATGCATAATACTGCAGTTTCAATCCAGACTAAGTACATTTCAATCCTACATGACCAGTATTAAGCAACAGACCACTCAGTTAATCAGATAAGTTAGAACATTTATGTGTTTGTGCTCAGTGCCCATGTGGATATTTTCAGCAGCCTCAAGTGAAATTCATGCAGTATTGAAGTAGAAATTCCAGTTGAGGGAACAGTCGAGAAACGTGGCTAAGATTGCAAGTTAGTAGTTGTTGTGCATAAGGCTTAGTAACTCTATCATAGATGACGTTTTGTAGGCCTAGCTCCATATTACAAAAATACAACCACGTGGTGATTTCTTATTTATATGTCTTATTCAGACCACGCCAAGATTTCCTTTCTCCCTAAATCCACTAGAACTCTATAGAAAGAGTGTCAAAGAAAGGCTCCAGTCGAATATAAGTTTTCAGCATAAGTTAATCTACAAAAACCAGCAATTCAGTTTAGTAATTAGGCGGACAATGTTTGTATAGTTTGTATTCCCATATTTCCATCTAGTTGCACTATATGAAGTCTCATTAATGTAACTATTCAAAGATCGAGCAACTATGTGGTTGTGAGTTCAACTCAGTTCAGGTGTCATGCTTCAGTTTTAAATCCCCGAGATGCAGTTATTATTCAGTTCGTAGGTGCCCTATGCATCATCTTAGTTTTTCATTAGCATCTTAACCAAGTCAACATTCTTCAAGGGTCATAATTCCCCAAGTAGGTGATGCACTATAATCCCCGAGCTTTCATGAGCTAAATATTTCATCTTCTCTTTACGTAATGAATCCAGTTTGGAGTAGTGGGTACTCATAGGTGGACCTATAAGTTCTAATCTCAGTCGTAAGCCATGTATTCAGGGGCTTAATTCCATTCATGATATTTAGTTCCTATATCATGTTTTAGGCTCAGTTATGTTCTCAAATTCTCGTTCATACGTATTCAGTAAATGATATCAAGTAGGATATCGATGATTTTGTAAACTTGAAAATCTCTCCTATGAATGGAGTGAAGAGGTTTGTCAAGAAAGGGAATCTCAATGCTCGACATGTCGGTCCTTTTCTAATTCTCATCCATTTTTGAAAGGCAGCTTACGAGCTTGAGTTGCCTTCAGATTTAGTTTTAGTGCATCCAGTATTTTATGTCTCCTTTCTTAAGAAGTGCATAGGTGAACCAACAACTATAGTCCCTATAGAGGGCCTATATATTTAGAACAGTCTCTCTTACAAGAGGTCCCAGTCAAAATCCTTGACTATCAGATTCGTAGACTGAGGAACAAAGAAGTCCCTCTAGTCAAAGTTCTTTGGCGAAATTAGTCCATTGAGGGAGCTACTTGGGAAGCAAAAGAAGCTATGCAAACCAATTATCCTCACCTCTTCTCCACAAACTCATACTCAGCCCAAGGTAACAATTTTCCTTTGAATTTACTCAGTCTCATGTTCAGATATAGCTAGTAGCATAGTATCAATTGATGTTGCATACTCAGTCATGCATTCACGAATCACTTTAGTCATGTACCCATGCATCATTTATACATTTTTAGTATATAAACTCAGCTTATCAGTAAGTCACAGTCGTACATTCATGAATCTTGTTCAGCTATGTACTCATGCATCAAATATGCATGTTCAGTATGATAATTCAGTATATCAGTAATTTCAGCCATAAAATCATGTTTCAGTTGTGGATGTCCAGTAAACAAGTCTAGTTTATCAGTTTTTCCATTGTAGTCAGTCTCATTTGAGGATGAATGTTCCCAAGGGGGAGATATTGTAAGACACCACAAAATCCTAAGCTCAACTCAGACTTTTAATCTTTCTAAGGGGTCCCAGCCTAGAAAATTCAAGCTAAGTATTCAGACTTAGTATTATTTTGGCCTTCATAAGTTGGCAACTCTATTTCATGACTCTTATGAACTTAAAGTATCAATCTTTAGATTGATTCATGATCAGGAATGTGAGTAGGTGTCCCCGGACAAGTTTCAGATTTTTCATACCTCGACCATGTTTAAATTACCAAAACTATGAGTCGATGCAATCTCAACGCATCTTGTCATCCATTACATCAACAGATAATATTTCCCTTAGCTCAGTACAAAATCTATTGAACTGACAGAGACTCGACGCTATTCATTGGCTATCGCATTGATGCCAACGACGTGGCTCATCGATCTACTCATCGACAATTTAGTTTTTAGTCATTAAAAAGCCGCATCCTTAGAGGTATTTGGGTATTTTCCCACGTCCTTCATCCCCCAAAAATACTAAATTTAGCCTTCTATTTGCAACATACACTCATTATTTCACAAATTGCTCAAGAACAAAAACTTTAAGTTATTGAATTTAAAATTCAAGGCTCAAGATTCCACTGTTAATCTTAAAGAATTTAGAAACTAAGGTATGTCAAGTGTACATCCAAGGGTTCCTTCTACCCTTGGAGTTCAAGAAGATCTTTTAAACTTCATGTAGCTTGATTTTATGATATCCATGATTTGGATTCAAGTGTATTCATGATTAAAATGTTGATTGGATTTCTTTTCCATGATTAAGTGCAAGATTTATTTAAAAACAACTATCATGTATGTAGTATCATGTGAATTCATGTTAAAGCCTTGAAATTGTGATGCTCATGTGTTGATTTGTACTATATACATATACAATGCCTTCCAGTTGCTTGATGAGTTATTCATGGGAATTAAATAATGAAATTATATCATGATAGCATGTATTTAAGTTTATGTCATGCAAATGTTTGTTAGAAGGTCCCAATGAATGAAAGACGATCAAGTTGTTATTTATCTTATTTCAAGATTGTGCTTTGTCTTATAATTTATGCTATCGAGTCTTGGGGTATTTAATACCTGATAATTTAGCTAATTACCTAGAGCCATGATGAATCTCAGGATAGTATCAGTCATGTCACAATCAGTAATACTCTCTGTCATTTACAGAACTCAGGAAAAACTCAGTAGACTCAGTATCAGTCCATTCAAGTTTAGTATTCATTTCAAGCCTCAGTAAATTCAGCCTGTTAACAAAATTCAGTAGTATTCCATCAGTCAACGGAACACAGTCTAGTTTAGTTAGATAGTATAATCAGTAATAGTTCAGTCAAACCTAGTATGAACTAAAAATTAGTTCAGTGTGTATTTAGTCGGGAGTAGGATTCAACACCGAGTTAACCCAGGGATGGAGGCATTCCTGCCAGTAGAGGGTTTGACCCTTAGTAGCAATCCCTATGTTATAGAAATACATAGCCAACATAGGTTGAGGTATCTTCCTGCCAGATATTATGAGGGTTGATACATCTCATTTAATTTTTCCTGCCAATGAGGGTTGATGAAAGAACTTCTTATCAGAAAGGGTTAACTTACAACAGATCTTTACCCGTGGCACGGTATTGGCATCCTTCCAACTGGGTTTAAAGGTTGGATCCCAATCTATTTAGAAAGGGGCATTTCAGTTAGATGATTACCTCCCACAGTCTCAATTTCAAATTCAGTCTCAGTAAGAACTTAGTTCAGTTCTACAGATTTACTACTGTCAAACATAGTCACTCAGTTCTGTATGGAACTCAGTATAGTTCCACAAGATCAAGACTATCAGATACAATCACACAGTTATCAGCTACACAGTATCATTAAACTCATATATCAGTAAATCAATAATTCAGAACTCAATATCTAGTGTTATCACGATCTCAGTTACAATTATGTTTTCACGCATGTACTCTTATTCAGTTATATTAATGTCATTCAATCAGTATTGTTCATGCATATGAACCCATGCATTTCAGCCTACATCACTTAGCATACCAGTACATTTAAAGTACTGGTGCATACCTTTCTTTTACGCTATAATGTTTTATATCATAGGTTCCGACGCGTGGGCTCCCGATCATACTTAGCAGTTAAGATATTCAGCTAACAAAGATAGTGGTGAGTCCTTTTTGTTTGAGGACATGATGATTATTTAAGTAGTTCAACTTGTTTTAGTAGTTCGGAGTTATTTGGGGACTTGTCCCATCAACTACATATCTCAGAAAGTTTAGAGACTTTTTTAGACTAGAGCATTTTCAAACAAATGTTTCAGTTTTGGTATTGTTATACCGTATTCAGTTTTATTTCAATATTTAATCTTATGGCATATTTACTACCTAATTTTTGTATGTTACAATGTAATTATTCAGTTGTTGAAGTAGGTACCAGTTATAGGTTAGCTTCTGGTCCTTTGGGATTATGAGCACCGTGTAGCATCTGGGGTACAGACTCGGGGCATTACAATGTTGGTAAAAGTTGATAGATTCATCCTTTCAATGGATTCTGAGGTGCTAGATTATGAAATAGACCAATCGGTGCCAATCATCCTTGGTCGACCTTTCCTTGCAACCTGTAGAACCATTGTCGATTTGGTACTTGCAAAAATAAGGTTTAGAGTTTATGATCGCGAAGTGTCCTTTAGGGTATGCAAAATGAAGAAACAACTTATGGAGATTCAAGTGGTCTCAGTTATAAGTGTTAAAGAAAAGGAAAATAATAAGGGGTTCCTTGAGGATCCATTATGAAAAATATGGAAGATGTCGTGCCAAGAAAAAAACTAAGGCGCTATGTGGGAGGCAACCCATAAATGCAATATAAGTGGCTCATATCCTTTGTTTCTAATTTCATAGTTTACAATTTAATTTTATCATTTGATTAGTACATGTATTTTATGGCACTATAGAGTGTGTTGAATGAGTTTGAGAAGGGGAGTGTGTGAAATTCTTGCATGATGGACTGAACAGGGGAAAATGTATAAAAACTGAGCAATAAGATGAACATGGGAAAATAGAGGTACAAAAATGCCCTTAGTTACCACGATCATGGGCCTTGTGTCGCGATTGTGGCCACCCACGTGTCCTCGATCATACATCCTTGACCGCAATTGTGGTCAGATCAGTTTAAAAGTACCACCAGACTCCCATTCATCCACACTCCTTTCTCACTTTTCTCTCAATTTGAACCTACTCCTAGGAATATTTTAGGATTTTAAAAGCATTTGACAATCCCTCATGCATCATTTCCTCTAGTAAGTATCTTGGTTTTGCGCTTTAATTATTGAAAAAATGGCCATAAAATGCATGTTATAGGGAAGGCCTAAAATAATTATTTTTATTGATTAATATTAATTAAATCATACTTTAATGGTGTTTATCTACTACAAATGGTGTGCACACATATGGGTAAGTCTTGAGTTTCCAAATTATGTTTGAAATTGAGTATAATATATGGTGCACACCATGTGCTCGATCAAATGCCCAAACGAGTTCATAGCTTGTTGTTTTAACATCTAAGGGAATAATAGAGTACCAAGTAATCTTGTTCAGTTATTTTAATGTTAATTTTTTTTTAGAACATGTTTTGTCTTAGAATTTGGATCTCGAGTCTATTGAAAATTCTTGCTTGAACCGGTCTCAGATACCATGATCACTATATCTGAGGTTATATTCCAGACTATGCCAAAATTTCTGCACCAAAATATTTTATCCAACCACCACCAAGTAACCATTCCATTAGCTTTAGTGGATAACATTTCATAGTTTGAGCATCAAAATGTCGATGATTAATGTTGTTGTGTTGTTATTATGTTTTTCAGGGTTATATCATGGAAGACTACGACCAAGTCCGATTCATGACCCCCAAGTGCCACACTCTATACTATATTGATTTTTTGAGAACAAACCTTCTCCCAGGGAATGAAATATGCTTGGAGAAATTGCCAAAAAAGATCCAAAACTTTCATGATAGACTCTTGGATACTGGGTAGTGGTGCTTCATACTAGATCCTTGCCAGGCGAATGAGCAGTGGGTCCATGAATTCTACACTAACCTTAGCATAGTATCTTTTGCAGACCTATCTATTAGTATTATCAATATCCGAGGAAAGGAGGTAGACTTTGGGCGGAGCAAGTTAATGACATCTACGGGATCCAAAATGCCAACAAGGATAAGTTTGAAGCAAAAGGGTATGAGCCGAGAAGCTGGTTTGCAAAAAGGCTATGTCAAGGAAAGGTGGTAACTTGGGCGGCAACCAAGAGGAACATATATATGAATTAATTCACTATTATGGATCAGATTTTGTTGAACATCATATGTAGCCTAGTATCCCCTTGCACCCATATGACAACAGTTCTAGATTTGTGGGCTAGGATGGTTTCTTTCATTTTAGACGACATTCCTTTGAATGTTTGTTGACTTGTTCTTTTAGAGATGTTCTTCAAGAACCAAGGTTGTACATGTCTCTCCCTCCTCTCTTTGATTAGTAATCTTTGAAGGAGAGCCAGGGTTTACGAGTACCATGGATATACTTGGGTGCGCCTTGGAACCTTTATATATCATATAAGAATTCAAGGTGAGAGCACACCAGAAAAAAACAAGAGGAGGAAGATCAACTTGGGAAAGTCGACATATGAGTAGCCTGAGTCTTGTAGGCCATCTGTAGCTGAGATACTTAAGGATACTGGTGTTGATATTAGGGTCATTAGGGAGCTCATGTCAGGATTGCTCCAGGGGCCGGGAGATCCCTCCATCACCCGCCACTCATATGTGTTCCTCTCTGATTATAAAAAGTATCAGGAGGAATAATGGTAGTGGGGAGCTACCATTTCTATGCTTGAGAAAGACTACTCTTCCTAAACAGAGACGCAACGAGAGCTCTAGGTTTCATATGAGAAAATGGTAAAAAGGGAGAATAAAAGAGACAAATTCTTTAGCAATATGTAGAAGGGGTTGAAAGGCCTTTAAAAGGTCTTAAAACCCTGAGATACACTTCCTTCCTCCTTAGTGTAGAACATTGATGAGGCCTCAGCCAGGTGGTCTAGTCCTGCAGATACATGTGATGATACAGAGTTTGAGAGTGAGATAGCTCTTAATGAGGCTCCATAGATCACCCTTATCTCTCTTTGTACTTTATTATTTATGCAGTAAGGTCACTATAAGTTTCTTAATTGGGGGTCCCTGTCTCCATATTGATTTTATTTAGTCCTATATTATGTAGATATTTTTTGATATTTTTATGTTCTTTTTTATGATTTTTACCTTTTTTCTCTTGGGTTGTAATATTCGGGCATTATGATGGCGCCCACATTTCCATGGATTAGTGATTTTTTTTTTTTAGATTTTTACTTTATTTTGATTTTGTTTAAGGTGATATAGGATGAGACTTTGTGATAGATTGAGGGATGACATTCTTAAGGAAAATCATCATGATTGAGTTTTGGTTTTAGCCATGGAAGCAGAGAAAGTCTGAGTACCCATAGCATAGAGGCTATAAATGCAAGGAAAGTCTGAGTACTAGTGGTATTTTTGATTTGGATCACACTTATACCGATGGAAAATTCAGTGTCACCATATAGTTTGCCCATATGAAAGCTAAAATGTGAGACAAAGGCTTGGTTTTGGTCAATAATTAGTAAATTGTGTGGTAAAAATGCGAAGAAAATACCTCTCTCCTTCTAAAAAAAATTCAAAAATCCAGGGCACATACGGGAGTTACCTTGTAATAATACTTTTACTCTTTTTGTAACTCCAAACTTTTACCTTTTATAAATTAGTAGATACTCTATTTTTTTCTATAGCAGGAGGGGCAATTGACCCCCTTGCGAGTTTGCATTGCATGTTCAGTGAGCTTGTATGTCTAAATCTCATGTATACTTGTACCATCTAGAACTTTCCCCATTAGTCTCTCAAGGAGAATTTTGATTATACTTTATTGGTGAAATGATCCTAGGTAATTTTTGTGAACTTGGAAATCTACTCTAGCCTAAAAAGCCTACCTGTGCATAAATGTTATCCCTTGTCAACCACTTTGTGAATTTAAACCATTCTTTGGCAACTGCACTGCAAGCCGTGAGCCATTAGACTTTTATCCATCTTTTGAACCCTACACACCTTGAACTTGAAAATGCAACTTGAGGCTAAAAGCATCAGTTGGGGGTGGGGAAGATTGGAAGAAGTAACTTTGGGACATAAAATTTTGAGTGAGTTCCTAAGAGATAAACAATGAGAACAAATCAGAATGAAAAAGAAAGGGTCCAATAAAGAAAAGAAAAGCAAAAAGTGTACAGGGTAAACAAATGAAAAGAAAATACTTTCAAAAATATGGGTGAATCAAGGTAATAAAAGTAGGCACATGTGTAAATAGTGAAAACAATAGAAGTGGTTCATAGTCGAAAGTTTTATGGAATAGTGTGATGTAGATATTCAAGGAGGGTATAACCATTTTGTTAGTAAATGATATACTACCATTCCGCAAACCTACGTTAGAAGCTCAAAAAGCCCTTTGAGATCTCCAACCAACTGTATTCACTTTAGTGGCTATTGAAAATAGGGGCAACCCTATGGTGTGGCACTTATTAGAATTGAGAGTCCTTATGAGTCAGAAATTTGCACTTAAATCCCTTGTTGCATATTTGATAATCTGGTGTGTGGGGGATTTTCCTTCTTGTGAGAAGGCATGTAAACAAATTGAGGTGGGTGATATTGTCACCTTCCAGAAAATAAGGTAAAAAGAGTGTAGTGGAATCAAGATTAAAGGGTGAGTCACTATTAGTGATTATTGCATCGTTATTCATTAAGGTTTTTGGAATCCTTGAGAATTATATTTCGTGTTGAGGTGTATCATGAGAATAGCTTTGCCCATGCTTTAAGAGATACTTGTGGTAATTACTAAGCTTGAAGTCATTGTGATCATTTGGTTGTAGAAAATAGGCATAAATATGCCTTGTCTCATGGTAATAGGTAGTGTTTCTTGAGGAAAAGCAAAGATCTAAGTTGGGGGTGTTGATGAGTGGTGAATTTACCAATCATTTACACTCAACATTCGTGCACACTAATATGATTTAAACATATAAATGAGACAAATTGTGATTGAATGGAATAATTTCCATATATTGAAGGCAAGCAGGTTATAAGACAGGAAGATTTGGATTTGAGATTAAAAGGATCAAAAAGTATAAAAGAAGTGCAGTTTCAAAGCACAGAGAAGAACACAGTCTCATTTAGAATGTTCGTGGTCTGAGGGCTACGATTGAAGCCAGTCAATTTAGGTCAAAGAACTGCGATCGCAGTGATGTTATTGCGACGACAACAACCACGATCATGAACAAGCTTCAATGATCATAGCAATACAAGAATGTTCCTAGGGGAAATTTATTAATTTTAAGTAACTGACCCCAAGTACTTTAAAAGTCTCAAACCTTGCTCATTTCAATATTCAACACTATTAGAAATAATTGGATCTGATGTTTACAAACCCTAATTTAGGCAATAATTACATTTGAATTTCATACTTTGAATTTAGTGAAATTGAAGGATGGATGCTTTGAATAAACCCTTTGGTATATTTCTTTCTCTTTAATTCACTAGTAGCTAAATTTTCTTATCCTGGGATTATGTTGAACTAAGGTGCAATTACGCATGGATTATGATGTGTTTGTGTAGATTCTAGTAGTTGATGATGGGTTTCACTATTTCTTGATTGAATTGGTTAGGATTTATGGGTGAAAAAAACAAATTCCAAAAATAGAATAATTGGTTTCACTATTTCTTCGTCTCATAGTTGAGTAAAAATGGAGTTTGACATTGAGGGAGTAGGAGAACCAAGTACTTATATGGGTTTTCATAGTTTTGTTCCTTCTCGTTCTTCATATAGAAGAGGGATTTGAGAGACTTCATGTGATTTTGGCTCATCCTAGGAAAGAGGAACTTTTGATTAAGAAACGTCTTGTTCAATCGGTGAACCAAAACCTTTATTTATGTCTACCTACATGGCTGACTCAACAATATTTTCCATGGAAACTAGAGTTTCGATAGGAACAAGTTCATTTAGAGATTCTAGAAATTTTGGAGATAATTTAATGGGTGGAGTTAATATAAGTTCTTGTTTAGTACTTAAGGAAATATCTTCTATGGCTTTTGGTGTTAAAGGATTAGGTTTTATCAATTTTTAAGTTTATAATAGGGCTTGAGAAGGTAGGAATGTCTACCATTTTTAGTTTTTTTTAAGAGAGAATGGGACTAGTTTGATTTATAGATGATGGGGTACTGAGGAAAATGATTTGAATTATTTTTTAGGAGAAGAAAATAAAATGGGATTGATATTGTAATTAAGGGAGGTGACTGTTTTAATTAAAAGATGCCTTTTTCATATGACATGTCTGATTGTAATTGGTGCGACTCTTCACCTTGTAAAGATTTTTATAGATTTTACTTAGATAGGGAAACAAACGTGGTTTTTTTGACAAAATTTTAAGTTTTTTAAAGCACACTATTTTGGTACTAACCTGAGAGATGGGACCAGGTCCCTTTCATTATTGAGTGAATCCTCAATTTGTGTCTGCCTCAACTATTTTCCTCAAAAACTATTCCCATGAGTGTATACCTGCAAAGGTATAGTACTAAGTTAGACAAATTTGTACATACTTTACTAAGAATATGTGTCTCCTGATCATATCCCATTTTTGGGAGAAATATTGATTCATCTAGTAGGTCAGGTTATTTTGACCATCCCCAGCCTCAACTTGTTCTTCATATTTTTTGCTCAATTTCAAACATGAATGTTTAGAATGCCATGAAATTTCTGGCATGAGCTCTTGTTTGTACTCCAGAATCCAGGGTGAAGTTAGAATCTAAAGGGGGTGAGAGTATTTGTACCTCCAATTTACCCTTCTGAGATGAGTTCCACTGGGACCAGGTCCCTGAAGAGTATAACTGGACCCTTTTCATCATTCTTCAACTAGAGTTGGGGTCTATAACTATAATCCTTGATCACCATCTCTTTCATAATTCCCTTCTGTATCATTTAGTCCTTGACTATTATCTTCAGCAATATCATCCCTTTGAACATGCATGAGCTATTTTATGTACAGGAATGAGCTCTTTAATGTAAGAATATTTACCATCACCAGTATTTATTAGCTTTGCTAAATCATCAAACACCACATGCACCCTTTCTTCAACACACAAAGTTCTTTTGTTGAAAACTCTTTATGCCTGCAGAGGAATATCCTACAAATACTGGTTCATAACTTTTGGAGTCAAACTATTATTGATCATTCTTCCATTTATTTAGAATAAAGCATTTACTCCCAAAAAGCATTGAAGTAGTCAAGCTTAGGCTTTCTATTGAATAAAAGTTCATATGGGGTCTTGTTCAGAAGTTATCTAATCAGGCACCTATTTGTCACATAGCAGGCAGTATTTACAGCTTCAGCCCAGAAGTTCTTTGGAATCCCATTGTCAATCAGCATGGTTCTAGCGATCCTTATGAGGGTTATATTCTTTCTTTCAACAACTCTATTTTATTGAGGTGTCTTTGGGGAAGAGAAGTTATGACTGATTCTATTTTCAGCATAGAATCCTACAGCTAGGGATTTCTCAAATTCAGTTCCACGGTCTGATTTGAATTCAGCAATCTTACAATTTTACTTCATTTGAATTTTCTTGTCAAAAGAAACAAGAACCTCATAGGTTTCATCCTTCGTTCTCACGAATTTTGTCCTAGTGAACCTGGAATAGTCATCCATAGTGACAAATACATAATTCTTTCATCCTCTACATTAGAATTTAATAAGTCCGCATATATCCATATGCAGCATCTTAAGGGGTTTATAAGTACTCAACTGATTGTTCAGCTTAAAGGAAGACTTTGTTTGTTTTCCTGTAACACAAGTATTACAAACGTTGTTGACTAGAAATTTCATATTTGGCATGCCAAGGACCAGGTCCTTTGAAATCAAGTTGTTCAGCAAAGAGAAACATACATGTCCCAACATTCTATGCCATAGATCAACATCTTCACTTTGAGCACTTTCGCAAGTTAATTCCCTATCAGCCACAGACTCTAAATTAGCCACATAAATATTTTTAATCCTATTGGATTTGATAATAACTCTCCCAGACTTCAACCTTGACATAGTACAACCATCAAATGCAAATTTGACCTGATTACCTTTATCACAGATTTGAGAAACACTTAGAACACTGTACTTTAGGCAATTCATATAGTACACATCTTCTAATGCTTGATCTGGTGATCTTCCAATATTTACCACACTATGAATATATCCCTTTTTACCATTTCCAAAAGAGAAACCTCTACCTTGAAGTGTCTTGAGAGAAAGAAAGCATTCAGTCCTCCCTGTCATATGATTTGAGCATGCACTTTCCATGAACCAGTTTTGACTACATTCTCTTTCTCCTTCCTGGAAACATAGTTATTCGTTAGATTTTAGAACCCATTTAAATTTTAGTTTCCAAAAGGAAGAAAAATGTATGATCAAGTCTTTCTTTGCCCATCGAGGTTGAGAATTCTTCTTTACAATTTTCAAGGGTATGAAACCCTAAGGATAATAATTCTCCTACTGGATATATCTAGTACTGCTCATTCTAGCTCTAAGTCAATACTGATAGTTTTCCATCAAGTGTCTTCCATAATGAGTCCATAGAGGTTTGTGAACCCTATTTCTAATACCATGAACAACTTTCCCTTGAGACCCAAGTGATTGGGTTTCATACTAATATCCAAGTTCTTTCCCATTATTGACACCCTGACTAGTTAAATTAGGATTTGAGAGGATGTGGTCCATTTTAATGATTTGTTAAGTTCTTCCCTTATACGGACCAGGTCCCTTTCTAATTCTTCATTCATATGGAGTGCATTGATAATATACTTTTCAGAATCCTTCAACTTTTCTTAAAACTCAATTTGAAGACTTGGGGATTCTTTCTTCCCTTTACCATAAGAATCATCCATTTTCTTCAGTCTATTCATTAAAATCATATTTTTATATTTTAACTTAGTAAACTATTCCTCTATTCCAGATATCTGGAGGGTTAAAGAAATTAATTTAAGATCCTGATTCTCTACGTTATCTTTTAGAGCATTTTTCTCAACAGTCAGTTCACGCATGAAATCAATCTACATATTTGCTAGTTCTTTATCTTTCTTGCGGAGTAGTTATCTAAATTTTCCTTAATATTAGAGACAGTTACCTCAATTTATTATTCATCTTCACTATTTTGCATGAGAGCAAACAAGGAAGCACAGGTAACTTCACACTCCTCCACATCTAGCATAGACACATCTTTTTCCTTTTTAGCTTCATCAGATTCACTAGAGAAATCTCCCCCACACTGCTAGGGCCTACTTCACTATATAATCAGCTGCTACCTTTCTTTTTTATTTTACAGGGACCTGTTACCTATTCTTTACATTGTCAACTCCAGTCTTGAGATTTTCCAGGTAATCCATTTTGTCCGTTGGACAATCCTTAATGAAATTCTCAGGACTTCCATATTTGTGACAAACATAAACAGAGCCTCCTTTTTTGTTGCTGCTTCCTCTTATTCGAAACTGACCACTTCTCTTCATAGCTTTAACAATCCTTTTTTCCAAATAGGCAACATGAGTGTCTTATTCACTTGAATCAAACTTTAAAGCCTTCAATTCTAGAGATTTTTCCTTTTTTGATTTCTTCTCCTCTTGTCCATGCAACTTATTGAGATCATGAGTCTTTACATTACCAATGAGTTCATCCATAGTGAGAGTGTTCAGGTTTCTTTCCTCAGTAATAGCATCCACTTTGGTTTCCTAGGACTTAGGAAGATCACTTAGATTTTTTATCACTTTCTTATATAAATGAATCACTTCTCCTAAGCAGTGTAGCTGATTTGTGATAGAAGTTAATCTTGTATGAATTTCTTGAATTGTCTCTCCTTCCTTCATAGAAAAAGTTTCATACTGACTAGTCAGCATGTCATATTTTGGATCTTTCACATCAGTTGTTCCTTCATGAGCTGTCTTCAGGCAATCCTAAATTTCTTTAGCATTTTCACAAGCAGAAATTATGTTATACTCATCAAGTCCTATGCCATAAATAAGCAATTTCCTTGCCTTGTAATTCTTCTTAACTTTCTTTTGTTATTCATCATTAAATTCTCTTATGTTTTAGACAACCATACTTGTTATGTCTCCTTCTTTGACCTCTCTAACAGACACAGGAGGACCATAAAGTATTATAACTATCAACTCACTGTCCTTAACCATAATGAAGTCATACATCTTGGTTTACTACCACCCATAGTATTTCCCATTAAATCAGGGTGGTCTAGTGGTAGATTACCCTTCTTCCAGATTAGGTAGAGCAACCATGATCAATAAATAACTCTAGGTATGAAACTTTTAGAGTATACTTGGTCTGATACCAATTGTTGAAATGTAGGGGTGCACCACTTTAGAATAAAGTAGTAAATCAATAAGGAAACAACACTTTACAAGAAATTAAAGAAAACAATGATTTAATGTGGAACCATCTTTGCTCAAGGGAGGAAAAAACGCGGCTTTCCCTCACAAGCACTCAACAATCCTCTAAAATCAAAATTACAAACTCCATTGGAACCTAACTCAAGACACAACTATTTTGCAACAACTCTATTACAAACTCTCCTTGACAACTTTGTCAAAATCTCACCTCGATATTGATTAACTCTAACTAATATCAAACTCAGGTAACTCTACCTAAGAACTCAAAAAACACATAAAAAGAATCACTCATATAACATGAGTAATTCAATTACAGGACAAGACTTGACTTAAGATCAAACACACTCTCAACACATAAAACCTTGGAACTTTAGAAACATTTGTGTTTTCGTCAATTTCTCACTTTGAATGATCAAACTGTATAAAGAATGAATTGAGAAGCATTCTCTTCTATTTATAGTAGGATAATGATTAGGGTAGGATTTCAATAGGTCCAGGTGTCCTTATAGGTACACAAATCACATGCGCAGTTTGTTACACTAACCGAGAAAACTGTGTAGGATAGTAGCAGCTGTATGTTTTCATGAAGACCCAAGGACCTGGTCTATTATTGTGAACTACTCATCCTAAGAAAATATATAGAAGGCCATCATATACAGAGGAATAGAAATGAACTTAGTTCTTAGATACACAATAATAAAAAACAATATCATGATCTAGAGGCATGCCAAGCAATTCCTTAGAAAACATATCCAGGAACTCGCGAACAACCTAAATAAATTCCATAGAAAGTGATGAGGCAACATTTGTATCACAGATATCAGCTAAATAAGATAAGAATCCTCTTTCTACAATGCAACAAGCATGTACAAAACATATAACTCCCTTCAGACTTAAATTAAGAAAACCCTTCAAAGCTAACCTTGGCACACCTAGAGTCGCTAAGGTCACAGACATGGAATAATAATTTAAAATAGCATGATAGGGACCTAACCAATACATACACAATATAACATCAATATAAATAATATCAAGGATAATCAAGTCTTCCCAAGTCTCATGCCCTGCAAAGGTAACTACACAAGATTAGTTCACCGAATTTACCACTAAAGGGTCTCCTACAGGAGTAGAAACATAAAGATGCAAAGCAAGGGGATCACGAAAAGGATCAAAACTAGAAGAAAAATACGTCGATACATAGGAAAATATAGACTAGGAGAATATACACCTAGGGTTAAAAAACATAAAAGAAGATCTATAGCAAACTAGGATGATACCTATAATGACTGCATCAAAGGGCTTTTCCTCGAGTTTCCCTAGTATAGCATAACACCGTTGATATCTGCTACAAAACAAAACAACCCTGTAACCACCACCATGACCTCCTTTATGTCTACCTTTACTACCTCTATCACAACTCATACTACTCTGTGAACCACCTCTCGTTACAGATATCAAAATCGGGTAAAGCTGAATTTTAGAGCTCTACTTAGTAGTTCCAAACATATATCGAGACAATCCTTGGACAAGTGGCCAACTTCATCACAAACATAGCATCATCTCAACCTCATCCAATTTGAGGGAGGTACAAATAAACTAGGACGACTGTCCTAGCCCAAAGAAATGAAGGATGAACCTCCACTTACTTAACCTAATGCATGGCTACCTAAAATCAAATAACCTAGATGTCCATACCCTTATACTTGTAAAATGACTTAAATTAGCCTACCAAGATAATCACTAGAGTCTGTACTTGAGAAATCTCTACCTTAGGAGGTATAACACACCTTCTTGGTACCTCCATGATTAGGCTGGGTAACAAACTCTATCAATTTTGTATTCTCAATAATGCTTTGAAATGAAGCCCATAAAACAACCATATGGGTTATAGCCAATTATAAGGACCCTTTAAAATCTTTATAAACTTTTGAATCTTTTCTGAATCAATGGAGATATTGGCAGGTGAATACATGGATAGAGCATGAAAGCATGCCTTATAATCTACAATAGACATGGAGCCCTGCTCCATGTGAGAAACTCATCCTATATCTGATATCTCATTATAAACAACACAAATATTTCCAAAAAAGCCTGCAAAAATTGAGCCCAAGTAAAAAATGGAGAACTCAATATCCTACATTTAAAAAGTAGTCTTAACTAATATTTAGCCACATCTATCAACCGATAGATTTTATATCTAACTCCGTGAGACTCCAGAGATCCATGATTATGTAATTTTTATTGGCAGTCAATAAAATATTCATAAGTGTCCTCGCTAACCATTCAACTAAATTTTGGAGAAGCCAAATGAATAAACCTCTCAAACCTCTTATAATTATCAAAAATCATCACTTTACCTGAATCAATTAGAGAAATAGTAAGTTTGGCAGGAGAAAAATCCAAATATAGAGGTACCATAGATGATAGTTATACTATAAAGTAGGAATACCATAAGTCGATGCCAATATAGATGGAGGAATAACACTCGATGTTTGAGGAATACTAGGTATACTCAAGTAAACACACTCCAAGCGACTCAAAAGGAAAATCAACAAAGACTGAAACACTAGGTATCAATCGAACAGTATGAAAACTTAGATGGCCCTGCACCCCCTGATTAATAGCTCTAGCATAGTCAACCTTAGGCATGGGAGAGGCCTTCCTAGCACGTCCTCTAGTTTGTCAGCTTCTATTTCCCACTATCTACCTCTTGTTCGACTATAACCCCTGTCGTATCCTCAAAGTGGGCTCCCATATCGGGTGTCAGCTCAGCATCCCTTGTATCATTGGACCTATTCCTCATTCTCTAAGAAAAAAAGTAGAATACAAGTTTATAATATTTGGTATTAATGACCCATATGACAAGGAAATAAATTAGATAAGTTTTTCCTACATAAATCTTTTAGATGCTCGAATATAGATGTGGACGTCTATGTATCGATAATAGAAATTCTACAAGACCTCCTACTCTTACACTTATGGAACTGTTGAATCTGTTTCTCTCATAGAAATTTGTCATAATCCAAAAGTTGAAGTTATTATGGCACTTATCGAGATTCAGCCCCGATAGGTAAGCCAAATTCCCAAAAGAGCAAAGAAGGAAAAATCATTGATAAAGTAAATAATGAGAATTCAAAAATTAATAGTCTTGTCAACACAATAAAAATAAGTGACATTCTGAAATAAACATGACAAAGACTCCCAAAACCTAATGTCAGAAGTATAAGAGCATCTAAAACATAATAAAATCTAAAATTACATAGTTTGTCCCATAATATGAAATAAAGACATGAAATGGATCGGAAGAGGTCCCAAAATTAGCTCTGAACTCTAGACTGTGCCAATACAAAAAATTAGTATGAAAAGGATGATCAATTATCGTGTCTTGTACTCGTACAAGGATCTACACCGAAAGGAAACAGTAGAAGAAAATATGGTCCACTTGGACTTAATTGGTATCATAGGCTTCAAGTAATGAAATACTATGCAGACATTACCTACAAATAGTAAAGTGTCCAAATTATATCTCACATCATCTCCACTAACAGTACTAATATATAAATGAAATCAAATAGAAATAGATATTCATGAAGGTACATAGAAATTTATTTCACATCAACTAATACATAAAATGCGTAAGAAAATACAATACAAGGAATGATAAAGTGAATAGTTTGAAAGTTATTGCATGACTTTCTATATACACCTACCGAGCCTTAATGCTAAAAAATAAATCCCTCGAGGGGTTCACAATCTTTATAATATCTCTAAATATCCATCCACCTCTCAAACTTGTGTTCACAAATCAATTCCTTTAAAAAAATATCTCATTTTCTTTCAAAATAGTGTTGCTCAATGGTACCAATATCTAATGAATGTGTATGTATAAAATCAGGATGTAATGATCATAATCAAATCAATATGAAGATAATAAATCCATTCATTATGAGTATAAGAGAGCTAAAAAATCAGCTCAATATGAAAATATTTCATGTTATCATCTCTAGTATTTAGGACCATTGGAATAAATACACATGTAAGACATCATTAATATCATATCAACACATAACTTAGACAATTCTATCAAGATAAAGACAAACAATTCTCAAAATGGACTATAATATCTACTCAAGCCCTTGCACGGTCATCACACTAAGTCTAAAGGCATTTAAATATACAAATAAGGACAATGATATCAAATAAAGCCCCCACATGGGTAACATGGAATATATGATATCACTAGTCAACAACAATAAGAATATAATCCCCCACACTAGCACACAGTAGTATAATAACCTCGAAATACAATTTTCATAGCTAATTTCACCAAATCCATAGTAGGTTTAACTTATTTATTAAATACTCAGACTAGTCTGAAGAAAATTCAGTGATAACCTACCTCAAAGCGTCAAAATTCAAGCCTAAAGTTTTCAACATGGAGCCTTTCTATTTTGAATTATCTTAGAATCAACAAAAACATACAAATACAACACCTATACATTAAAATAAATCTAAATACCTATATTGGCTATTTTAAAGATTGGTACAAATGGATTTAAAAAATGAGTTAAAAATGAAAGGGTTAAAAATGAAATGCTCTTTTAGAAGAATATTCCAAATATTTATAAAAATATAAAGTTGAAAACTCATGAGAAAAAGAGTTAATATTAGGTACGAATCAAAGAAAAATAATTTCTAATATTTATCGACAAAACCCCAAAAAATTCATTTCAAAATTGAGGTTAAAATGTGTTTTAAAGACATAATCATTATAGAATAATGAAAAAATGAGTTTAGAAGCTATCCACATGAAAATTGTTGACCAAACCCCAGAAAATTATCCTTTTCAAAGGTTGGAGGCCAAAATTGAATGAAAAATTACAAAAGTAAACTATATATACTTTTCCAGCATTGGTCACTTAAGCGGCCAGTAACTAGTAAAGCGGCCACAGTGGCTGACACCTCTAAAGTGACAGTCACTAAAGTGGTAAAGTGTCCACTTTAGAAATGAAGGACTAGTCGAAGTGAGTGGTGCATTGCCACTAAAGAAGAAGAACAAGCTTCAGTTGCCTTAACAACTTTGCTTTTTTACAAAGCTGTCGTTAGAACCCTCAAAATTTTATTTGAAATTTTGTGAATGCAAGAAAACTATGCTACTAGACTAAATTTGACATTCTAGAAAAAATGATAATTCTTATTTTTAAAAATGATCAAATTCTATGAACTAACCCTTGAAACTCCTAAATTCTTATTTAAACTAATTTTCAAATAGAGGATCAAAATGAAAACTAAAGCTTCCAAACATGAACCAACCCCTCTACTAAATCAAAATTGATATTTTAGATCTAATGAAACTGTCCAAATTGTCATTCAGCACTCAGAATATTAAATATTGATCGAAGTCAACTATATAACTTTTTAAGGCTTCTAAAAATCAGAAACTGTCACAAAATCATTTCAAAGGAATTTAAAACCCTCCTAACCATCAAAAATCAATATGTAGCAACTATGAGGAAGAAAAATTGGTCAAATTATGCAAAAAGTAAAATTTCACAAATTAAGTCATTACAAGAACCATGTTGATGATGTTGGAGACGATTCAATACATTTGGAATTAGTTACGTGTAAGAAACCACTTATCACGTCATGAACTCTTCACAACTTTTTGGTGTAATTAAAGAAGTAAACCCAAAACTTTTGAACGCAATAAGAAAAGTTAGAGTTGGAATTTAATGTGATTTAAATTTTAACAAAAAACTACAATAGCAGAATCATATTTCACTAAATTATCTTAGATATATTTATAATTTTAAAGAATTATTACTTTATAATGTTAGTAGAGTTATATTTATATATGGGTCTTCTGAAAATAAATTATCTTATAGAAATCATCATTTTTCCACTCACCCAAATCAACACTGGAGAAAAATAATATCTTAGAGAGTTTTTTAATTTACCAAGTATTAATCTTGAGAGGTGCTACTATACTACCTTATAGAATTTTTTAATACAGTTCAATCCTTCAAAAATATATAATAAATCAAATAACTTAATAAATGATATCTTGCATTTATAACTTATATATAAGGAGGATAACAATTTTTTGTTGTCCTCACAAAACCTTTGATCCTCTTATGCTACTAAACATGGCTTTATTTAATGTCTTTTTCTTTTTTTGCACTCATTTCTTCTTTTGTCTTTTATCGGTTTTTATTGGCACTCAATACTTTTTCTTGTAGTCTATTTCTACATTGGTCTTCATGGTTGATATACCTTGAATCCTTGGTGTTGCACAACTTGTATCCCAATTTAAGTGTTTTAGTTTGTTATAAAATAAAAAAAGACCTGCATATTGTGGTTTTAAATTAGAGATGTACACATTTTGTTATTTATTAAATGTCCATTTTCCCCTTTACATACTCTTATGAAATCATAAATTAGAATGATAGTTTTATATAAACCTTAAGAAACTTTTTAAAAATGTTTATAAACTATGTGTACCCTTTCATTTCAATTATAAGAGCAAAATATAACATTTTAATTAAATCTCTTTTAGTTTTGCAAATTAAATAATTTTGGATATTATTTTTTTCATACAAATAACTAATATGAGATAGATAAAGTATGCAATTTTTAAATCTTGTAGTTGTTAACTTGTTATGTAGAATGTCTATCACCTCTCAATTTACGAGTCATAATGGAACCAACTTTATCACACTAGTAGGTAAGTCAAATCGTAGCCCGGAGCTATAATCCATGGGCTAATTTGGTTTAAAATGGACTAAAATTGAGAAATAAAAAATTAAAGACTTATAATAATAATAAAATAATAAAGATAGTCTAAAATATGGATAAAATATCTACAACCATCCTATGTCCTAGTAATGTTGTCACGAGAGCGACTAGCAAAAGGAACATCGGTACTAAAATAGTCAAATACAAATCCATCTCAAATAGTGAAATACTAGATATAGCTAATACTAGGAAAAGGGGGCACTCTAACTCCGAGATCTTACCTATCTCTGAATTAACTCAGCATGATTATCACATCAACAGTGGCTGCTAGTATCGTTGTTCTTATATTGATGAGTAGATTAATATTTTGATAGTATGATGTCATATTGTGATCGCGAATTAATGACGAATATTTTGTGAGCAATTTAAGGATTTGTGGTTTGGCTTGGAGGTAGGTTTTTATCTACTTTTTTCATAGGATGATGAGTGTTATATATTTCATGTGTATGTGAATGTTAAGATTGATATTGGGTAGAATGACTTAGTCTTGATTAGTGAAGTTTGGGGATAAGATGAGTGTTTTTGGCAAGTAAGGTGAAATGCCTATTACATTTGTAGAGTCATATTTCTTTCTACCAGATTGAACTAATTCATTGAATGGATATGATATGATGCTAGGTTTGGGATGTGGTTTAAGCATTAGAAGCAAGGTTAGTATGATTAACCTTATTTGGAAACCATAATTTAGATGGAGTTGACTTAGTTGCTCATGTTTATAGGTGGGTTACCTATCTTAGAGTTTATTGTGGCTTATGTACCATCAAGAAGTAAAATTAGATACTTTAGTCTAGTCCAGGGTACAAATTGCCTAAATATTAAATTTGGGGTTTAGAAGTGGTTTCTACCAGTCCACCTTACGCTAAGACTTATGTTAGCCAATGTGGATTTAATTTAGATATTAGGTATAGTTAAGCCTATTGAGCCTTTAGAGTAAGGTTACTTCACAACCTAGCGAATGATGATGATATTTTTCACCGGAGAATGATTAAAGGACCATGGCCATCATGTAGCCATAGATGTGATATTTAGTCTATAGAGATGATATTTCCTCATAGTTATGATATATGACCTAGATATACAATGCCTTACAAGTATGATATGTCTTACAATTATAATATATGGCCTAGTAATATGTTATGCCTCCTAAATATGAGATGCTTACAAATATGTTATCTCTCCTAAATGTGAGATGCCTCCTTGATGCGAGATGATTATGGATATGCTTTATGTCTTATATATTGTTATTCCACATTGATACATTTGATAGCCTACAGAGATGTCATACCTCGTAGTTAATCTATGGCTTATAGATATGAGATAATTTACTTATATGAGTATTGATATAAGTTTTGGATACGTATGTAGGCCTAACGACGTGATTATGATGTTGTGATTATTCTGGACATGTTACTGGGCCAAAGGCCGTGTTATGATGTTGGTTGAATATCCAAGAAGTGTTTATCCTTGTAAAGGATACAGTTGTAGTTTATGTATATATAGATGTTTTTAGTTCTATTTTTTTAATACTAGTGATGACGTGTATAGATTTAGTGCATTCATGATCATTATATCAAAAAATTATGTGATTCTAGCTAAAATATGATCTTATTTTTGTCTTTCCTAAATAAGTGTTAAGGCCTATTTTTTACCTTAAAAATACATTTCTTTATAATAATAATTGCCTGACTTAATTGATAACTTATATGTGAGAGACACTTTAAGTGAGGTTTTAAAGATGTGACCGAGGCAAAGTTTGATTTATGATTTGAACTAGTATTTACTCTTTTCATAAGATATTTGACCCTTTCTATATTTATGAATGTACACTCATTTTAGCAATCACCAAAGTCTATGAACCTATTATATATTTATACATATCTCTCTGATAAATGATTAAGGAAGATGTTGCATTGTTGATATAAATATCAAATTCAATGATATATTTTAGTATTGATGTTATATATTTATGTGTTGATGATTATGATGGTACTAATTATATGCACGGCAAGATTAGAGGATGACTATAATGATACATATATACCCGATAAGACCGATGGATATTGTGATGATGATATTGATTCCTAATAAGGACAAAGGATGATTACATTGATGTTCCTATGTGTACATCTACCAATTTGAGTCTGGCTAGCCCTATGGATAGCAATTATTTTTGTGTATCTGGTAAGGTCGAAGGATGATTATGATGATGATGGTTATGATAGTGGTGGTTATGATGATGATGGTTATGATTGTGATTGATATGATGATAATATTATGTTACTGATTATACTCAACAGTTCGAGTCCAGATATATGTTATGATACTTAGATCGATTATGGTATTATAGATTCTACTACATACATCTCTAAATACGTATTGTCCATCACCAATATATGTCTTTATCAATTAGCTCATAGGGGGGAGGGTTGCATAGGTGTGGGTGATGACTATGCCTTATGGTGTGTTATTTGTTGATTGAACCTTTTGAGACTGTATCGATGGGGAGACATGATACGCTCAAATAGGTATTTGGTTGCCCAGACTAATCGGTTACTCGTGTTTTTATTGATATTGTAATTATCATTGTTATGATCACTATTATGGCTAGTTAAGGACAAATTATTTATTAAGTTGGTATCCAGATACGAGTTATGATTCTATCTCTTCTGCCTTATGGTTTCCTTATTATGCATGATTAACTCATGATTAGATATATGGATTATAGACTTTGAGAATGTTAGTAGTATAAATATATACATATATATATATTATAACATTCTGTGTTTTGATCCTTAGAAAATTTCCTGGAATTCTGGTCTTTCGACCCAATACGACTCGATGGTATAAGTCGTATGTTTAGGTATGGATGGTAAGGTCCAGTTGTATACTAACTAGTGTTGGTTGGTGGGATAGATTTTTGGTTAATGTAACGGATATGACTTATTGGTATGAGTTAATTAGTGTTTACGGATCATTTGATTTCTTAAATTAATCTTAGACTTTGTTACTTGTGTTAGATCTGAGTATGAGTGGTTCACTATGTTCCATAAGCTAGGGTACAAGTCATACCATGGACTAATATGGTGGACAGTGTCTCAATTTTGCTTGAGCTTAAATCTGCCAGGGGTACGGATAAACGGTATTGATTGTATGTTGTCAATACGATATCATTGGATGAGTCATATTCTTGAAAGTGTTGGAAACAAGGGATGAGGTCAGGATATGAGTGAAGGATACCAATAGTATTGGAGAGTATGACTTGTGTGGTTTAGTCGTACCCCTGTGAAAGGATTTTAATGCATCTTAAGGGGGGTATTCTGGATATTTTCCCAATTATCCTAATAAGATCCTATGACTTTTTACCTACTTGGGAGGTAATTTACCCTATTATTCCATTCATTAATACTTAGAAACTTTTCTAAAATACTCTATTATTCTATCAAGAGCTTTTGGGAAAGAGAAGTTATGGTTTAAACTAAAGGATCAATTTGGGGCTTGTCTTGGTGATTTCTTTACATCATCATCTTGGTGTAAGGAATGTTCTCTTCCCTCTATGTTAATTTAATCTAAAGGCATGGTTTTTATGTATGCTTTCATGCCTTCATTGATTGTGTGATTTTTTTTTTCAAATATTATTTGGGATTTGATGTTAAATGGTTGGTTATAGTTCCCTATTGTTATAATTATGATTTTACATGCATTAATGGTGGTTTTGGACAATTGGATTGCATTGGAATGGTTTAATTGAAATTGGAATTGGTTTTGTCATATTATGCCCCCAGTGTGTTTGACAAAATTCTTATAAAGATATGTTCATTGCATTGACTACTTTTTATGGAATTCTTTTTTGTTTTATTAAAATGGTAAAGGAATTATGCATGGTTTAAATGGCTTGGAATGGTAAATGGCTAATGGTTATTCTTGAGGGGCATAAGGAATCCCCTAAGTTATTTAATATGGTAAATGAAAGGGAACTTCAATGTCCCCTTCAACCTATATATGGTTGGCTATGGATAATACTTGCAAGTAAGGATTGGTTTGATACTACCAATATTAATGGCCTTGGTTAATAAATATATAATTGTTTGATCATTTGGAAATTGGTTTTAATAGGGCAATAATGTCGGGATGTATAGCAAAGTCGTGGAAGGTGGAGGTCCCAGGGGGACTAAAACTGAAAACTCATATTTTTCCAATATGAGGTTTGTCTTTGTGACCATGTGCATAATGTCACACTATATTTAGGGAATTTACTAGTCATCCCAAGGTTTTATTCCCTAGTCGTGCGGCTACACGCACTAGGGCCCTTTCAGCAGGGGGAGCTTAACACATATAGCCTGTTGGTAGTTTAGGAGGTCAAAGCTACACAACCCAGGTAAGGGTTTTAAAGGCATGCCAAACACAATCCCTTTTACCGAAATGGTTATATATATATATATTTATGTATAGTTGTGTGCATATGGATGGTTTTACTTGGTTTTATAAATAGCATTATTTTATCCTTACCCTTAGATTATGCTAGCGGTTACTCGCGAACCTCGTCTACTGGCAGCTATACACCCAAGCTATGTAGGAACCAACCTTTCTACTCCTCCTACGTAGTGATTGACTTAGGGATCAACATTTGGACTAAAGTGGTGAGCTTCCATCCTTTCGGTAGGCTCCATTTCATGTTATGGATATTTCTAGACACTTTGACTTTTTTTTGGATATTGGTTTTGGCTATGATTGGGGTCATATCCCAAGTGGTTTTTATTACTCTTTTTGTTAGAGGATTTGTCGTACTTGTATCGGTTTGAATGAGCAAGATTGGTATTAGTGTCGGCCTTTGCATTACAATAATCTAAAGGGCTAACATCATTGGATGATATTGTTGGTTTTTTGATTCTGTTTCATTTTGGGTTTAATTATATTATGTTTTGGAACATTCTTGGTTATGGCCTAGTTTATGGACCTTATTTTTGTATGGTTTTGTCTGATGGATTATTGGTATGGGATGGTTGGACTCAGTTGTGTTGGTCACGATTGTGATTTATTCCTAGAATCTTTATGTGAGTTGTTACATTATCCCTATTACATATTTGAAATTCAACCAACTCAGGGCAGGCGACTTGAGGTTCGGTTGGGTAACGGGGGTCGTCTATGATCCTAGTCGAACTTGGGATGCCAATACGAAAAGGCCCCAAGGCAGGTTGTGTTAACTTAGTATCAGAGCCTAGGTTCATGGTCAATTAAGAGTCCACAAAGCCATGTCCGGTAGAGTCTTTTTTAGGGGTGTGTAGTGCGCCACACTCATAAAAGATAGGCTACAAGGCATTTAGCAATGTTTCACTTTCTTGGTATTCAATTTTGAAGATTGGAGTCTCAGTCATGGAATCCTCTTGAATCCTTGTTTGTTCATCTTTCAGATCATGCCTTATTGATTTGGAAAATAAGGAAATTTTTCTACCCCATCTGGTGGTAATGCTGAAGGGGTGCATCCTACTTGGTTTCATTTTCGATCTCATATTCCTATCCTTGATAGTTTGGGATTTCCATCGGTTCCCTATTTCTTCTCAAGGATATGTTACTAATGAAAAATTTTGTCAGTCTATTCATGTTATTGCTCAGATGGTCACTGCTTAGACTGAGCAGGATACGATGGTTCTTTGTCTGCTAAGGCCAAAAGGGTTGGACAATTTATGAAGAGGAGTCCTCTCACTTTTTCTAGAGTGATATTAGAGGAGGATCCACAGGGCTTCTAGGATGAAATAGAAAAGATATTTTCAGTGATGCAGTCTACCAATGTGGAGGGAGAAAACTTTGTAGATTATCAGCTCAAAGATATTGCCTATCAGTGGTATAAAGAGTGGGACAGGGATAGGGGTTATATGGAAGAACATGTCATTTAGGATATTTTTCTAAGGCCATCTTAGATCGTTTCTTTCCCCAAGAGTTTAAAGAAGCAAAGATGGAGGTGTTTGTGAACCTTAAGCAGGAGAGAATGTTTGTTAAGTAATATGCCTTGAAGTTTCATCAATTATCAAGGTATGCTCTTGACTTTATGGATGACATACTAGCAAGGATGAGGAAGTTTGCCATTGGGTTGAATCGGGATTTAATTTTGGATAGCAAGACTGCCTTGCAGATTAAAGATATGGACATCTCTAGGTTAACTATTCAAATGCAACATGTAGAGGATAAGAGCAGGGTAAGAGGAGCAAGTTTTCTCACCGGGGAGGTGCTCAGTCTCTAGGTGGTCGAGATTATGGAAAATGGCATAAAAAGAAATAGGGAAGTCCCTACTCTTCTGCTACTTCTCCTTACTAGTCGGGTGACAGGAGTCATCATGGTGGTGACAATTTCTAGGTACAGGGTGTCCAATCTCAAGAAAGTGAAGGTCAGTCAGTTTCTTCATGCCATCCTTGTTGTGGTCATCCTCATCAGGGTTATTGCTATGAAGGAAAGGAAAAATGCTTCAAGTGTGGCCTGGTAGGCCATCGGCTCAGGGATTCCAGTTAAAAAGGTTTCTATAGGGGCGAATAATATTTCTATCACTTCATCTTATTTTCATACACTTGGTGGTGTTGCACCTCCTTCTGTTACTTCTCCTAGTTCTAGTGTTGGTTGATGAGTGGTGATTTTACCAATCATTTGCACTCAACATTCTTGCATGTTAGTTTGTTTGTAGTGAATATTTGAGACACAATTGTGATGAAATGCACTAATATTCACCCTTTGTTTGCATAGAGTTGATAAGATCAAAAGCCGTGGATTGTATCTTAAAATGATCAAAAGAAAGCAAGAAAGTGCAACTAAAGAACTGGAGTAGACATGGCCTCAGTTACTGGAGTCGCGGACTAAGGCCCTCAATCGCTGTCAGTTGAGTAGAGAACATATATAACTTTAGTTACTGCAATTTCGGTCTTTGGAGCACGATCGTGGCCTATCAAGAAGGTCAACATCCCGCGATCTCACATCTCTAGCCACGACCATGGTAGGTGCGATCACAGTCAAAGCTCCACGACCGCAGCCTAATGACATTAAAAAGCCTGGGCATTTTGGTAAATTAGCAAGGCAGATTTAAAATTCCTTGAGAAGACCCAAATTCTTTTTCCTAGAGAATTATGCAAGAGATTAGTATAAAAGGATTGAGAGAAAAAAGAAGAAACCCTAGAATTTGAGAAAAGCATATATTTCTTGTGTTTTCATTGTACTTATTATTCCAAGAAGTTGGTGAAATTCAAGTGTGGAAATGAAGATTATTTTCACCTTTTATTATTATGGATACCATGGAATAGTTATTTTATATAATTTTTCCTCCTTATTTTATTAATAGCTAATTTCATTTGTCATGGGATAATGTTGAACTAAATTATATTTGTGTGTGGGTGTTGATGGGTTTGCATAATTTTTCATTTTTGATTGTGGATTCCACCATTTCTTGATCGTAGTAGTAGGAATTTGTGGGTGGAAACCCCAAATCTCTGAATGGTTTTGATGTGTGAAAACCCTAAACTCTATAAACACTTTATCATCCTTGAAAGAGGGATGAATGTGAAGTCATGGGAACACAGAGCATCCTTGAAAGAGGGCTATAGGGTGAAAAGACAATGGCGGACAATAAAGCCTATGGTTCACTACCTTTTGCAATTTGAGAAATAAGTGTGATTAAAATATAACTCATGCCAAGGGTATCATCCTAGAAATGGGGATGCCTGGTTGAGGTTTTGGGTGATTATGAATTTCACACTTGTTAGGTTCTCAAAATAGACAATTGGTGAAATCCTTGAGGTTTTGTTGAAACACTAACCACAAAGACCTTCGACCTAGCCTATCTTTTATTTAATAACTAAGTTTCATGTTAAAATGTCAAAATCTCACGAAGACCTTATCGTTAGTTAGACATAATCCCAAGATATTCTTAAATCTAGATTCTCAATCAAAAGTTCTAAATTAGTGTGTTTTTAACCAAAGATTGTTATTAATAAATTTAAAACTAATTACCCCCACTTTATATTGCATGTTATGTTTGTCTACACCTCGGGTAACCTTTTAGTAATTAGAACACCTATATGATTTGAAATTTATATTTTTCTCCTTTTGGATTCAGCCCCAACGCAAGTTGGGTTAATGAAAATGACTGCCTCATCCCTAAAACATCGGTGTGAGTTGAGCTTTATCAAAATGGATTCGTTGCTGGGTAGTGGAATATAGATTTCTCTTGAGCGGTGTGATTATTACTTGGATGTACCTGCGGCGAGTATGATTTAATTTTGTTGTTGTTTTTGATTTTTCAATAGGTTAGCATTCTTCTTTCAACATAGTCATGAATCAAGAGGACTTAGACTATCTTGGTGCCGAAGATCATGAGAGTGTTGTTCGAATTCCCCCTACTGAGAAGTATAGAGTATTCTATTTCACATGTGTAATGATGCAATTGGTCCATTTAAAGGGACTTTTTGGGGGAGAAGACCATGAGGACCCGAATGCATACTTGAAGGGTTTCGTGGAAGTTTGTGCTTCTTTCAATGATGCACATATATCCCAAAAGTCTATCCGACTATGCCTTTTCCCATTCTCTCTTACGGGAAAAGCGGTGCTATGTCTATGATCGTTGTCCACCGAATCCATTACTTCATGGGTAAATCTTATAGAGGCCTTCTTAAGTCAATACTTCCCACCTTTTGAGATGTTAAAATGGCAGGATGAGATTGTTAATTACCGCTAATACCATAAAGAATCGTGGTATGATGCTTGGGGAAGATTCAAGGAGACACTATTAAAATGTCCCACCCATGATATACCGGAGAAAATGCTTCTCCAAATTATTTATAGGGCATTGTATCAACTAAATAAGTCCATACTAGACAATCCAGCTTGTGGATCATTCATTAACACGCCATATGGAGTTGTGACAAAAGTCTTGGACCAAGTGGCAATATTGTGTAGAAGTTGGGACATAAAGGATGCCTAGGTTTCCATGGATTCTCCCTCCTCATCCTTTGTGTAAAAAGATGAAAAGAGAGAAAAAGAAGAGAAAGAGGAAAATATGGTAAAAGTAATGTCATATCTCAAACTCATTGTCGATCATATGGTAGGAGAACCGATGGAAAGTGTAAGTATGATAAGTGCAAGAGAAGTTGAACCATGTAAATGTAGGGAAGAATAAGGGAATGATGGAACTTTAGATTTGGTCCCTAAGAGCTCGGGGGATTTCCATTTTTCCTCTCAACGACAAGATGGAAATCAAGGTCAAAACCGGGAAATCCTAGGTTTTGCACAATGCAATAGGAAAGAGGAAATAACTAGAGATATTTTATCGTGGATGCTGATTAGTGGTGAGAGGACCAACGAAACAGTGAATGAGATGTGAAGTGATTTCTCTATGCTCCACCAAATAATTACATCCCACTCAACCATCATTCAACAACTAGAGTCAAAAGTGATCCAAATAAAAAATTATCTCATTGAAAGGCAAAGTGAATAAATATAAAATTGGGAGGAAACAAAAGCAAAGAGGAAAAGGTCCAATTATGAATATCAAAAGCTAAGTTAGTTAGTGATGGGAAAGCCAATAGTTAACGATTGTCAAATTGCCCCTATGATATCTAAACCATACTCCCACCTTTCCCCAAATGGTCTTTGAGAAAGGGAGAGCATGCCAAGCTTAATAAGTTCTTCGATAAATTTAGAACCCTATCTATCAATATTCCTCTTATTGAGGCCTTTCAAGACATGTTGTGGTATGCTAAATATATGAATAATTTAGTCTCTAAAATGCAACTTGTTGAGGATAAAACAATTAAGGTAACTCATTATTATGGCGTCATCATGATAAAAACCTATTTGGAAAAGAAGAGAGACCCTGACACTTTTAAAATTCCATGCTTCACTAGCTTGCTCAAGTTTGCAAAAGCATTGAGTGATCTCGGAGCAAGTGTAATCCTAATGCCTTATGCCATATTCCATAAGCTTGGATTGGGGAAGGAAAAACCCACCAAAATGAAGTTGTTTATCGGTGATCGATCCATCAAAAATCCAATGGGTGTTCTCCATGATGTACTAGTAAAAGTTGACAAGTTCATCTTTACAACTGACTTTATTATTTTAGATTGTGCGATGGATGTGGAAGTCTCCACTATCCTTGGAAGACCATTTTTTGCTATCAAAAAATATTTGGTGGGTGTGGAATTTGGAGATATGAATTTTCAGTTGTATGATGAGGAGTATCCTTCAACATATACAAATCCATGAATAAACCAATGGACATTCAAGTAATCTTGGTGATTGATATTATTGATGGGGAAGTGATCAACTAAGTTGATGTGATCTTGTTGGATGATCCTTTGGTATGATGATATGAAATTGTGAAAGGGATGAAGTTCAAGAATACCATGAGGTGGTTGCATCTTTAATAGGGCTTGTATTTCACATCAAGAACCTGGTAAAGTTGGACCTTGACCTATAAAACTGCTAGAGCCCACCCTTAAAACCATCCATCCTTAAGCCTCCAAAGGTTGAATTAAAGTTGTTGCCACCCTATCTCTAATATGCATTCTTGGGTGAGGGTGATACATGACAAATCATCATTGCAAGAGACCTCGACTCTTCTCAAGTAGAAGCATTGATGTTGGTGATAATAAAATCTATTTGGGCCATTAGGTGGACAATAGCAGACATCATTGAAATATCTACCAGCATTTGTCATCAGAAAATTAAACTCGAGAAAGATCATATACCAAGTGTGGAATATCAAAAGCGATTAATAAACCTATGAAAGTGGTGGTAAATTAAGAAATTATCAATTGTTTTTACACGGGAGTGATATATCCTATATCCAATAGCACTTGGGTGTGCTCGGTTTATGTCTCAAAAAAGAGTGGCATCATGGTAGTTGAAATGAAATGAATAATCTCATCCCCGTCCCACTAGTCACCGGATAGAGGGTGTGCATGGACTACCAAAAATTAAACTCATTGAACAAGAAACAATATTTTTTTGATGCCTTTCATGGATCAAACGCTAGATAGCTAGTCGAAAAGGGATGGTATTGTTTCATGGATCAAACAGTTTTTGTTTGACACAAAGTGATACTTTTGGGATGAACCATTTTTATTTTGGGAGTCTGTTGATGGTGTTATTAGGTGGTGTATCATGGATATTGAAATAAATGATATCATTGAAGCTTGTCACTCTTCGCCTTACGGTGGTCACCATGGAGGAATCCACACCACCGCCAAAATCCTTCAATATGGATTTTATTGGCCATCCATGCATAGAGATGCCATAGAATAGGTAAAATCGTGCCACCAATGCCAAATGCATAGTAGTACTTAAAGAAGGAACGAGATTCCCCTCAATGCAAACCTTGAAGTAAAGCTCATTGATGTATGGGGAGTTTATTTTATGGGTCCTAAGCTCCTTTTAGAATAAATAAATAGTTGTGGCGGTTAATTATGTCTCCAAATGGGTGGACTAAAATGCACTCCCTACTAATGAGAGCAAATATGTTACCTTATTTCTAGATAAGCACATTTTCACAAGGTTTGAAATACCTTATGCCATCATTTGTGATGGCGGCTCACATTTTTGTAATTGGGTGTTTGGGGCTCTCCTTTATAAGTATGGGTTACGAAAAAAAGTTTCCACTCCATAACCCCCCATACGAGTGGTCAAGTTGAGGTCTCAAATCGAGAAATCAAGGCAATACTTGAAAAGATGGTGAATGTAGGTCGCACCAATTCTTTAAGGCAACTTGATAAAGTGCTTTCGGCTTATAGAACGACCCACATAACACCAATTGGAATTTCTTTCTACCAATTGGTATTTGGAAAGGCATGCAATATACCCGTGGAGCTTTAGCATAAGTCCCTGTGGTCTTAGAAGAAGTTGAACATGAATTGGCGAGAAGCCTCCGGGGCATGGGTCACAAAACTCCTCAAAATAAAGGATTTCCAACTAAAGGCTTATGAGATTTCGGCATTGTATAAGGATAAAATGAAGAAAACGCATGATTCTTGAATATTAAGGAAAAAAATTTATGTAGTAGAAAATGTACTCCTCTATAATTAGCACTAGAAACTCTTTACGGAAAGCTCCGCTCAAATGGTCGGGGCCATTTGTGATTTCTAATGTCGATCCAAGTGATGCTGTTGAATTGGAAGGTAATGAAAGAAAGAAATTTATAGTCAACGGTCAAAGGGATAAACACTACAATGTGAAAATTCCCATGGCATCCAAGGTAGAGTTTGTTCATTTAAAGGTTGCCATATGGTGAAGAAGAAGAGTCGTGTCACGACATTAAATTAGGTGCTTGGTCGGAGTCAACCTATTTTTGACTCATTTAGTGTTTTTTTTTGGTGTTTTGTAGGTCATTTAACTTAAGTGGTTCCCCAAGAAAAATAGGGGAAAATAGAGCTCGAAAACTAGCAACTATGCAGGAAGTCAAAGAAATAAAAAAATAGAGCAAAAACAGGGGAATTTGATCTCAGTTACCACAATCGCGGTGAACAGACTGTGATCGCAATTGCATGATCGCGGTCCTGGTGCTACGATTGTGACATTATACTCTTAAGCTGCCTAATGTTTATGGGAGCCTTTCTCAACCGTTATATTTGTTACATTCACTTAGGGTCTTTAAGTGGGTGGTGCGGCGAGGCTACCTAGTCTTTCTTAAGTTATGGACGAACTTTACCATATGATGGATTGGGTGACGACACTCTTAAGGGTAAACCATCATGTTTGGGTCTTGAAATATAAATACAGGGGAACTTTGAGTACCCATGGTATCAAGGTCAATGAAGTGGAATTTTGAGTACCTGTGGCATTGATGATTTGGGATCGCATTCATACTCACTAGTGAAGTATGAGTAGCCATATGGTTGGTTGGCTCGTTTTGAGCCAAAATGTAAGACTAATTCTTTGGTTGATTCCATGTATAGCAAATTGCGTGGTGCTTATGCAAAACAAACAACCCCCCCTCACCCAAAAATTTTCATAAATCAAGGGCATCGACGTGATCAATTTTGTATTTTTTAACAAATTTTTTCTATTTTGGTGGCTTCATAAATTTTTGACTTGTAAATAAAAGTAGATACTCCAAATTTTGTCTCTAGCAGAAGGGACATTTGAGATCGCTTGGCAAATTTTGCATGCCATGTATAGTAAGCTAGTTGCTTCATCTCTTGTACACTTGTGTTATCTAGAACTTTCCCCATTAGTCTTTCAAATGTAATTTTGATTGTAGGTTGTTGAAAAGATGATCTTAGGCAATCTTTGTGTCTTTGGAACCCACTCTAGTATAAAAAGCCTACTTGTGCATAAAGTTAATCCCTAGTTACCCACTTTGATCCTTTGGACCTTTCTTTGGAAAAATCATTACAAACCCTGAACCATTCTTTTTCTTCCTCTTATGAACCATACCCTCCTTGAACTTAAAAATGCAACGTGAGGTTAAACGCCTAAGGTGGGGGTGGTAAAGATTGATGGAAGTAAGTTTGGGGCCACAAAGTGTTGGTGAAATGTCAAATGGGCCTTAGCATTAAAAACAGATGAATAGAAAAAGAAAGGAACCAATAAAGAAATGAATTGCATGAAAGTCACAAGAAAAAAAATAAAAGAAAAGTGGTGAACAATGGAAGAGAAAACTAGGCATGGTAAAAAAAGAGAGAATACAAAGAGGAGTGACCCATAGTCAAAAAGGAAAATTAAGTAGTGCGATATTGATGTTCAAGGAGGGGCATAGCCAGTTGTCCCATATTATATCCTACCCTAGCCCAAACCTATATTACAAGCTTAGAAAATCTTTTGAGATCTTCGATCATTTAATTTTTTCATAGTGGCGATTAAAAATAAGGGCAAACCTATGATATGACACTTGTTACATAGATATTTCCTTTGTTAGGGAGAGAATTTTTTCAATTAAAATTCCTTGTTGCATATTTGGTAGCTTAGTGTGTGGAATTCTTTTTTTTGTGAGGTTGGGATATGAAACAAGTTTAGGTGGGTGATTTTTTCACCTCCCGAGCAATGAGGCAAGTGGAGTATAGCTTGGTTTTAGTCAAAAGAGAACCACTCCTAGAGTATTGGTTATTATTGCTTGGTTGCTCTTTGAAGTCTTATGTATCCTTAGATATTGCTTTTTATGATGAGGGGTGTAGTGAAAATAGCCGAGCATATATGAAATACGCTACTTGTGGTGATGACTAAGCTCAGAGATTGTGATCTTTAAGGCATGTAATTTGGGCATTGATAATTATTGTCTCATGGTAAGATGTAGTGTTGCTTGAGGTCAAGCAAAATCTTTAAGTTGGGGGTGTTGATGAGTGGTGATTTTGCCACCTATTTGCACTTAGCATTTTTCCACATTACTTTTTTTTGAATGAATATACGAGACATAATTTTGATGAAATACACTAATATCCACACTTTGCAGGCATAGAGATGATAATATCAAAACCCATGGATTGGAGCTTAAATGATCAAAAAGAAATAAAAAAGTACAATTGAAAACTTGGAGCAGACATATCCTTAGTTACCCCGCTATTAGTTGAGCAGAGAATAGATATAGCTTCCGGTACCATGATAGTGGTCTTTGTAACTTGATCATATCCCATCCAGAAGGTCAACATATCGTGATCGCATGTCTCTAGCCACAGTTCTGGTAGGCGCGATACCAATCAAAGCTCGGCAACCACGACCTAGTGGGATTAACATGCCAGGGCATTTCGTTAAATTTGCATGGCTGATTAAAAATTCTTAGATAAGACCAAAATTCTTTTTCCTAGGGCATTATGAATAAAAT
Organism: Capsicum pubescens; assembly: GCA_030864215.1. Classification (NCBI taxonomy): domain Eukaryota; kingdom Viridiplantae; phylum Streptophyta; class Magnoliopsida; order Solanales; family Solanaceae; genus Capsicum; species Capsicum pubescens. The sequence goes on along the minus strand of CM061549.1, from coordinate 111,695,817 downwards.
TAATATGGAAGGATTGACAGAAAAAATAAGAAACCCTAGAATTTGAGAAAAAATCTATTTCTTGTGTTTTCATTGTACTTATTTTTCCAAGAAGAAGTTGGTGAAATTCAAGTGTGGAAGTGAAGATTATTTTCACCTTCTATTATTATGGATTCCATGGAAGAATTATTTTGAATAATTTTTCCTCCTTATTTTATGAGTAGCTAATTTCACTTGTCATGGGATTATGTTGAACTAAAGTTTATTTTTGTGTGGGTGTTGATGGGTTTGTATGATTTTTAGTTGTGGATTATGGATTCCACAATTTCTCAAGCTTAATACTTGGAATTTATGGGTGAAAACCCCAAATCTTCAAATGGGTTTAATATGTGAAAACCCCACTCTAGAAACCCTTCATCATCCTTGAAAGAGGGATGAAGGTAAAGTCATGGGAACTCATAGCATCTTTGAAAGAGGGCTATAAAGTGACAAAGCAATGGTGGAAAATAAATCCTATGTTTGACTACCTTTTTTAATCTTAGAAATTAGTGTGATTGGAATGTTAATCATGCCAAGGGAATCATCCTACAAATAGGGATGCCCGATTAAGGTTTTAGGTGATTAAGAATTACACACTTGTTATGTTCTCGAAATAGCCAAAGGGTTAAATCCTTGTGATTTTGTTGAAAGAATAAACACAATGACCTTTGACCTAGCCTATGTTTTACTTAACAACTAAGTTTCATTTAAATCTCTTAACAACTCATACAGTCCTTACCATTAGGTAGACATAATCCCAAGATATTCTCAAATCATGATTCTAAATCAAAAGTGCTAAATTACAGTGTTGTTAACCAATGATTGTTAGTAATAAATTTCAAACTAATTTCCCCTACTTTAAATTGCATGTTGTGTTTGTCTATACCTCTAGTACCCTTTTAGTAATTAGAATACCTATAGGATTTGAAATTTTTACTTTGCTCCTTATGAATTCGACCCCAACGCGGTTGGGTTATTGATAACGAACGCCTTACCCCTCAAACATGGGAGTAAGTTGAGAGTTATCATTGGTCAAAATAGGTTGTATGCATTGGTGTCCCAATAAGAATCTGAGGCATCACCTGTGGTCGTTACTGGTATTTTATAGCTTTTCTCTCATCACGTATATTGTTTTCTTGATATGGGGTCCACTCTCTCCTTTGTGACTCCTTATGTGGCTTTATCTTTTGGTTTTGAATCAGAAGTTATTTTGGAACCCTTTTCTAATTCTACCCCAGCAGGTGACTCAGTTAGTACTACAAGAGTCTATAAGGGTTGTGTGGTATCTATTGGTGGCAAGCAGACCTTGATGGATAAGTTTGAGTTGGATATGGTGGATTTTGATGTCATTCTAGGTATGAAATTATTGCACTGTTGTTATGCGTCCTTGCATTATCGGACCTAGAAGGTTATCTTTAGGTTCCCTAGTAAACCAGCTAAAGTGTGGGAAGATGTTTCTTTAGCTCGTGTGGGAGATTTATTTCTTATCTTAGATCTTTGAGGTTAATATCCAAATGGTGTCTTTATTACTTGGTCTAGGTTCAAGATTCTAATTCGAAAGGTCCTTCTTTCCAATCAATTCCAGTGGTTAATAAGTTTCCAGAAGTCTTTACAGATGATCATCCTAGTGTTCCTCCATATAGGGAAATAGAGATTGGTATTGATATAATTCTGTACACTCGTCCAATTTCTATTCCTCCATATAGAATGGCTTCGACTGAGTTAAGGGAGCTAAAGGAGCAACTTAAGGATCTTCTGGATAAGGGTTTTATTCATCCTAGTATATCTCCTTGGGGTGCATCTGTATTGTTTGTGTTCAAAAAGGATGGTTCCCTTTGGATCTGCATCGACTATAGGAAGTTGAACAAGGTGATGGTCAAGAACAAGTATACTCTTCCAAGGAAAGATGATTGGTTTGACTAGTTCCAAGGTTCCAAGTTCTTTTCTAAGATAGATCATCTATTAGGGTACCATCAGTTAAAGATTAGGGAGGTGGATATACCTAAGATGGCTTTTCATACTCGATATGGGCACTTTGAGTTTTTGGTAATGTCATATGGGTTGACTAATGCTTTGGTGACTTTTATGGATCAGATGAACATGGTTTTTCATCAGTATTTGGATTTGTTCAGTATTGTTCATTGATGACATTATGGTTTATTGAAAAATCGAGGTGGATGATGATAATCACCTCCCTGTGGTTTTGCAGACCTTAAGGGTACAACAGTTGTATGCCAAGTTCTCCAAGTATGTGTTTTAGTAGAACGCTGTAACTTTCTTGGGTCATATTATTTCTAGTAAAGGGATCATGGTGGATAAACAAAAGGTTGTTGTGGTGAAGAGGTTGCTTTGACCCACGACTCCATCCGACATTTGGAGCTTCTTGGGTTTAGCCGAGTATTATAGGTGGTTTGTGGAAATATTTTCATCGATAGCTTCTCTTCTGAGTAAGTTAACTCAGAAGAAGGTCAAGTTTTCTCGGTCAGATGCTTTAGAAGGAAGTTTCGAGTTATTGAAGGATAAGTTAGCTTCGGCTCCAATTATGACTTTGTCGTACGGCAATGATGGGTTAATGGTTATTGCGATACAATGTGGGTAGGTCTTGGTTGCATATTGATGCAGCATGGGAAGGTGATTGCCTATGATTCCAGGAAGTTGAAGGTAAATGAGAGGAATTATCCTACTCATAACTTGGAACTGTTGGCGATTACGTTTTCTTTGAAAATATGCCGGATTTTTTTTTATGGTGTTCACTTGGATAACTTTTTTGATCATAAGAGTCTATAGTATGTGTTCACCCAGAAAGAGCTTACTGTCAAGTAGAGGAGATGGCTTGAGCTTCTCAAGGATTATGATATGAGTCTTCACTATCGGCCAAGTAAGACTAATGTGGTTGCTGATGCTCTGAGCAGGTTATCCATGGGGAGTTTGGCTTATGTGGATTAAGAAAAGTGGGAATTGGTGAAGGATATTCACCTCTTAGCTAATCTTGGTGTTTGCCTCATGGACTCTAAAGATAGTGGTGTGGTGGTAAAAGAAGTGGTTCAAGCATATCTTGGTACGGAGATTAAGGAGAAACAAGTGCTAGATCCTATCTTGATGAAAATCAAGAGTGACGTTGGTAGGAAATAGGTAATGGTATTTGAGTGTAACGCCTCAAGAGTACACCCTGGATGCCACACGGTGCTTGGAACCACATGTGATCCCAAGCTAACCCATGAACTGGCATACTTTTAAGCAACTGAATTATTATAAAATTAATAATAAGTTTTGTTGTGCAGAAAACATAATCATGGCATAATCTGAATAAATACATTACTAATAAAGTTTACAATCTGATAAAACTTAAGAAAGAAACTGAAATTTATATGACTAACTCTGACTGACATCTATGAAGCCTCTACCATACTTACTATAGATAGCTCGGACATGCCTCCAAATACCACTAATAAATACATACAAAATAAATAAACTGTACATGAAATAAAACTTTCAGGAGTTCTCGAAGTAGGAGAACTCATCACCTACTGGCTGGAATCTGCAACTATCTGATCGTGATGTGCGGGCTACAAATAGTACCTACATTATTTAACAATGTAGCCACACAGATGTATATATAGATTAGTACTTATTAAATGTACTGAGTATGCAGGGGTGAATGCAATAAGTAAAAATGATTTCATATGTAATCTTAAAACATGCACACTAAGTGTAAGTAGACTCACCAATAGGATGGAATAAACTAAAAAATGAAATATCCTAAAGCACAAGTGACAAACATACTCTGAAAAGATGGTGAATCTCTACACTTAGTTTATGTAAAACTATACTTTAAGGATATAAGTACAACAGGAACTGGGATATGGTAAAACATTGCTAATGTATGAATACTGAGTCTAAAACGTGATTTAGACTGACATAACTCTAGGATATGAGTGTACAATCAAACTGAACATGAATGCATAAATATACAAAACGAAACATAGTCATATACTAAACTTATCTGATTAACTGAATGACTGCTAGCTGAATACTGGTCATGTAAGATTGAACTATACTTAGTCTGAATAACTGGACTGAAACTGTGGAGTACTATTCATATGAGTTGAGGACTATTTAAAAACATGAGATAACTTATCATGAATTTGTGTAAACTTTAATATGTGAAAATGTAAGACAAAACGTATAACATAATTCTGAAAATAGTCTTTACACCGAAATACTTAAATACTAATAACTGAATAACTGATAACAATATGCTATGGTCAAGCAAACCTGAAACTGAACTGAATACTAAAATACTGAAACTAAAACTATAGGAGTTATCATCTAACCAACATACCCCGATTATAGACTGATTTAGGGTCCAACCTGTAACCCCCATTGGAAGGGAGTTAGGACCGTGCCATGGATTACTAATAGTAGATGGTTCAACCTTAATCTTGCAGGAAGACACATGAAATGTATATGGTTACATCAACCCTATTCTGGCAGAAAGCTGATTTATCCTACGCTGGCTATGTAGTTCTATAACTCAGGGACTGCTACTAAGGGTCAAACCCTCTTTTGGCAGGAATGCCCCCATCCCTGGGTTCACTTGGTGCTGAATCCTACTCCCAACTGAAACTACGTGATGGAGACTGAAATTACGCGATGGAGACTGACATAACAAGAATTAAAACACCAATTAGGGTATTATTTTCCCATATTCTCCAATTTCCTCTTAAAAAAACCCTAATCATCCCCCAAGTATATCAATTTAATTCCTTTCTATCCAAGAAACAAAGAATTTAAGTTTTACAATCCAAGAACTTTTAAGAAAAGCATCAAGATTGTCTTTCTCTTTCGAGCTTAAGGCTTTAAGGTATGTGTAATGTTCATCCATGGGCCCTTTTCACCCATAAAGTCCAAGAATCCATTTTTATATTTTAAATTATGAATTATAAATGTTTATGATGAATTATCTCCATGAAGCTCTTATGAATTTTGATTTTAAATTATGTTTATACGTGTTTTCAATGGGATGAGCCCTTTACACATTTGAATGATTAAATTTCAATGTTAAATCCCTAATTCATGATCTTAGTATGGTAACTATGTTTTTAATCACATGCTTTACCTATTACCATCCTTAAGTTCATGCTTTCCATGTGTTTGATGAAATGTATAAATGTTGAGTTTTGAGCAACGATTCTTTAATATTGGTTTTAAGGCTTTAAATGTCCTTATTGATACCTCAATTCCATGTTGGAGGGTTATGAACACCCGATACTTAGTTGTTTACATAATTTCAGTATATTTAGAATGGTTTAAGATAAATCATGAACGTTGTTATTCAGTTAGTTATCATGATCAGTTGTTTACTCAGTTAAGCTTAGTTCAATACAAAAATCTGTGTCATTCAGTTCGGAGTAGGATTTAGCAACAAGTGAACCCAGGGATGGGGGCTCACCTACTAGTAGAGGGTGTGACTGTTAGTAGCAGCCCCTTAGTTCCAGAACTATGTAGCCAGCGTAGGTTAGAGATATCAACCTACCAGTTGAGGGTTGATATATTTTTTACCTGCCAATTGAGAGTAACACATATCTCATTAGAGAACCTACCAGATGAGAGTGACTCATTAGTCCATCAGGACATTACTTTAATAGATCGACATAAATATTTTTAGTACTCGTGGCATGGTACTAACACCCTTCTAGCTGGGGTTACAGGTTGGACCCCGATTAGCTCATATTACGGCATGGCAGTTAGATGATACCGCCCACAGTCCCAGTTCAGTATTTAGTACAGAATTCAGTTCAGGTTTGCTTGAACATAGCATACAGACTTCCAGTTATTCAGTTATCAGATTTCAGTATTCCAGTTTACAGATTATTTCATTAATGTATATATGCTAGGTCTTGCATTCTTATTATTTCAATTTTCATGCATGCATACTCAGTTATCTCATTCTACTCAGCCAATCATTATTTCATGCATAGTTAACCCTTGCATTTCAGCCTAACCTCATCTCATATACCAGTATCAAAGTACTGACCGCATACTTTCTGTCATGCTATGATGTCTTATATAATAGGTTTGGACACTCAGTTTACTAACCGCCCTTAGACAGTTCAACTTATCAGCAGCAACAACTGTGGTGAGTCCTCATCTATCAAGGACATGATTTTTTTATTTCAGTTTATGTCAGTATTTCAGTGTTTCCATTAAATCGGAGTTAGTTGAGGGTTTTTACCATCAAATCCACAATAAGTCAGTTAGAGGTTTATCAGTTGTTTTATCGATCTTTTTAGTATGACTCCAGATGTTTCATATCTATGATTTAATCGTATTTTGGTATTTAAACCTTATGGAGTTGACAGTTGTTTTCCGCACATGTGTTTTTTGTTAGTTTATTCAGTGCTCAAAGCAGGTACTAGTTCATGAGTTAGCTTATGGTCTGTAGTGACTGTAAGCATCGTTGTCGCGACTAGGGGCAGCCTCGGGTCATGACACTCCTGGGCACAACTGTAATTTAAATGATTGAATACATGTTAAAATTCATAACCAAACTAACATAAAGAGATAAAAAAACTAATTTAAATGTTCTCCAACCTCCCTCAAAGTTCAAAGGTCGTCCAAGGTGTCTAACATAATGTTTAATGGTCCTGTATATAGGAGGACACAAGATGTCGATTTGAACTTACAACCGTTCCATTCCCCTTATTGATGTCATGACCCGGACCAAGGCGTAGACGTAATAGGCATCCCAAGTCAAACAAGGACCGTAGACCACCCCTTGTCACCCAACCCAACCAACAATATCCAGCCTTAGATGGGCTAAATTTCAAGTATATAACAAGATAGCGTAAATGCTTTAATGAAGTCTCTGGGATAGGGTAGCAACCATGACCAAACCAACCGAGTCCACCTATACCAAATCAACCATCCAATCATACCAAGCCAAAGCAAAGGCCATAAACTAGGCCATAACCAAAGAGAATACCAAAACATAATATGATAATCAATCCCAAAATGAAATACGATGGAACATTGAGAAATCATGTGCGATGATGCCAGACTCCCAGCTTATTCCAATGCCATGGACGACACCAACACCAATCCCGCCTATACCAACCCTAGAAGTACCATAAGGATAAAATAATTCCATTTATGAAACCAAGTAAAACCATCCATAATGCATATAACCATACATATATATAAGGGCTGGGAAAGGGAATCCAGGTTTAGCATGCATTTAAAACCTTTACCTAGAATGCGTAGCTTTGCCATCCTAAAGAGCCCCACGGTAAATATGGATTTAACTCTCCCTTCTGAAAGGGCCCCAGTGCGTGCAGCCGCACGGTCAGGGAAATATCCCGTTGGGTTTAATAGTACATCCCCCAATATGAGGTGTGACATCATGCACACAGACCACTAAGACAAGACTCATACCGGCAAATATGTGTTTCCAGTTCTGGTCCCCCCAAGACCTCCACCTTCCATGGCTTAGCTACACCTCCCCTTTAATTCCCAACTAAAATCCTTTTCCAAACAATCCATTTACTATTTATTAACCAAGGCCATTTGGTAGTGGTATCCTGATACCAACCGTACTTGCACGTACTATCCATAGACAACCATATATAGGAATAAGGCACCTTTGGTACCCTTCCAATTACCATAATAAATCCACTTAGGGGAATTCGTACACCACAAGCCTAACGATTTATCCATTTACCCTTTCCAAACCATTTAATCCATGGATAAAAGCTTTACCAAGTTTAAAACAAGAAAAAGTTTCGTTAAAAAGAAGTCAATGCAATGAACATATCTTTATAAGCATTTTGTCAAACACATTAGGGGAATAATATATATCCAAAACCAATTCCAATTATAGAAAACCATTCCCATAAAATCCAGTTATAAAAACCCACTATTAATGCATAATTAAAACCATGGGAAACCATAACCAACCATTAATAAACAAAACCCCCAAATCATATTTGAAAACCCAAAAGAATTCAACAATAAAATCATGAAAACCAATAGTAAAATAATACCTTTAGTTGGGACTAACAATGAGGAAAGAGAACATGCCTTATACCTAAGAATTGAAGGAAGCAAATCACCAAAGCAAGCCCCAAATTAGTCCTCAAGATAAAACCCTAGCTTTCTTGTCCCAAATCTTTTTGAAAGGATTTTAGATTATCTAGGAGTAGTTTCTATGTGTTAAAGAGACAAATAATAATGTAAATAGCCTCCTTAATAGGCTAAAAGTCACTGGATTCTATTAGAGTAAGTAGGGAAATGTCCAGATTACTCTCACTTAAGTTACATAAAAATGTTGTCATAAGGATATGACTTACCCATATGAGTCGTACCCTTCCGATATAAGTGGTACCCGTCATTCGTATCCTACCCCAATCCCTGGACCCAACACTATCCAGTATATGACTTATCCAACCAGTTCGTATCGAAAGCATATGATCCCTACCTTCAATTTATATCCCAGGCTGAATAGAATACCAAGAGGATTGAGCATTGTGCCCCGAATAATAGAATTTCAGGAAAAAATGTAAGGGAAAAAACCCAGGATGCAAAATTCTCCCCCACTAGGAACATTCATCCTCGAATGACGGACAAGTTAGGTTAACCACACAAAGAGTCATTTATTTACCAGACATATTCACAATCTTTATCATAGTTCATAAACAAAGCAACAAAGATAATAATCTTTCCTTTAACAAACTCAGAAAATAAAGATGTGTTCAAGAACACATACCTTCCGCACGAATCCCAGGAGCAAAAAATAAGGGTTGATATTCGGACCTCTTCATAAGATAGAGATTCTAAAATACCCAATCCCTCCAAAGGTACAATCGAAGAAGGATCACCAATACACTTCATCAACATGGAAACATGAAAGACCGGATAAACCAAACCCAAAGAAGACAACTCTTGTTCATAAGCAACACTGCAAACTCTCCAAAAAATCATGCAAGGACCAATAAATTAGGGACTGAGCTTTCCTTTCTTACCAAACAACACTACTCCCTTCATGGGAGATACCTTTAGTAATACCTTGTCCCCAACATCGAACTCCAATTCTCTACTCCTAGCATCCATGCCTTAAGCCTATCCCGAATCACCTTCACCTTCTCCATAGCTTGATAAACTATATTTGGAAAAAACATGTCCACCTTACTAAGCTCAAACCAACTAATAAGAGATCTACCCCTGCTACCATACAATGCCTCAAAATATGCCATACCAATACTTGAATGGTAGCTGTTGGTGTAAGAAAACTCCATAAAAGGTAGATGCTCAACCCAATTTCCACCATAGTTAATCACACAAGCCGAAAGCATATCTTCGAATGTCTGAATAGTTTTCTCTGCTTGCTCATCCAATTGTAGGTGAAAAGAAGGACTCAAACTATCCTTAGTTCCAACCCGTTCTTTAAAGACCACGAGAAATGATATGTAAACTACGTACCACGATCAAAGATAATCGAGATAGGTACCACATGCAACTTCACAATCTTCTAAATATATAGTTTCGCATAGTGCTCTGCTGAAAAGGTAGTCTGCACTGGAAAAAAGTGTGTTGACTTAGTCATACAATCACCACCAATCTCAAACACCGCCACCTTTTGCCCGCCATCATAACTTTTGATTTTCAACAAGGAAGGATCCAACACTTGCTTCTCTTTAATCTCTACACTAGAAAACAATTGAACCACTTCTTGAACCATCACACCACCATCCCTAAAGTTCAAGAGGCCAACTCCATGATTGTCCAAATATTGAATATCCTTCACCAATTCCTGCTTTCCTTCTTGAATATGAGCAAAACTTCCCATAGACAACCTGCTAAGAGCATCATCAACCACGTTATCATTACCTTGGTGGTAGTGAAGACTCATATCATAGTCCTTGAGAATCTCAAGACATCTCCTTTGCTTGAGATTAAGCTCCTTCTGTGTGAACACATACTGTAGACTCTTATGATCAGAAAAGATATCCAAGTGAACACTATATAGATAATCCAGTAATAGTTTCAAAGAAAATACAACTGCCAAAAGCTCCAAATCATGAGTAGGATAATTCTTCTCATGCACCTTCAACTTCCAAAAATAATAGGCAATCACCTTTCTATCCTGCATCAAAACACAACAAAGCACTACCCGAGATGCATCACAATAAACCACAAACCCATCACTGCCTTCTAGCAAAGTCAGAATTGTAGCCAAAGTGATCTTATCCTTTAACTTCTAAAAACTCCCCTCACAAGCATTCAACCAAGTTAACTTAGCCATTTTCTGAGTCAACATAGTCAAAGGGGCCGCTATCAGCGAGAAGCTTTCCATAAATCGACAATAATACCCGGCTAAACCTAAGAATCTCTAGATATTAGATAGAGTTGTAGGCCAAGGCCACTCCTTCACGGCAGTAAACTTTTGAGGATCAACCATTATCACCTCACTAGAAATAATATAACCCAAGAAAGTCACGGAGTTCAACCAAAACTCACACTTAGAGAGCTTGGAATACAATTATTATTACTTTAAGGTCTGCAACACCACACAAAGGTGATTAGATTGATACACCTCACCCTTTAAATAAAAAAGAAAGCCATCAATAGACACAATGACGAAGAAATCCAAACAATTCCTGAAAACTCTGTTCATCAGATCTATAAATGTTGTCGAGGCATTGGTTAATCCAAATGACATCACCAAGAACTCGAAATTCCCATACCGAGTATAAAAAACCATCTTAGGGATATCCACCTCTCTAATATTAAGATGATGGTATCCCTATCAAAGATCTATCTTAGTAAAGAATTTGGCAATTTTTAACTGATCAAATAGATCATTTATCCTCGAGAGAGGATACTTGTTCTTAAATGTTACCTTATTCAACTGCTTGTAGTCAATACACATCTGAGGGGAACCATCATTCTTGTGCACAAATAACAACGGTGCACCCTATAGAGAAACATTAGGATGAATAAACCACTTATCCAGAAGATCCTTAAGTTACTCCTTGATTTCCCCCATCTCAGTCAGATCCATTCTATACGGAGGAATAGATATTGGATAAGTGTTTAGAAGTAAATCAATACCAAACTCTATTTCCCTATTTGGAGGAACACCAGGAAGATCATCCAAAAATACCTTTGGAATCTCATTAACCACTGGAACTGACTATAAAGGACCTTTTAGAATCTTTACCTCGAACAAAGTGATAATGACACCCCTTTGAGATTAACTTCCGAACTCTAAGATAAGAAATAAACCTTCTCCGAGGAGCTAAAGAACCACCCTCCCATTCTATAACTGGTTCACCAGGAAACATAAAGATAACATTCCAGGTCCGACAATCTAAAAAAAGTGTAATATGAGAGTAACAAATCCATACCTAAGATGAAATCAAAATAAACCATCCCCAGCTCAAATAGATCCACCAAAGTCTGCTTATCACCAACAGACACCAGACACCCCCTATAGACCATTTTAGTAATAACCAAGTCTCCTACCAAGGTAGAAATTAAAAAAGGATCCAAAATCACTTTTGGGATTAAAACCAAAAGATACATCCACATAAGGAGTCACACAAGATAGAGTAGACCCTGGATCAAGAAAACAATATATGACATGAGAAAAGAGCAGTAACATAGTAGTAACATCATTAGGTGATGCCTCGAATTCATATCGGGATGCTAAATCATACAAATTATTTTGACCAGCACTAGCACTGGGAGCAGTAATAGAAGCTGATGCAATACCACCAGGTGTAGGAGTAGACGATGAATCCACAAAAACCTTGTTCTCCCCCGTAGATACCTTATTAACTAACATAAAGAGATATAAATACTAATTGAATTATTCTTCAGTCTCTCTCAAAGTTTCAAGGTCGTCCAAGATGTCTATCATAATGTTTAAGGCTCCTATTTATAGGAGGACACAAGCTGTCGATTTTAACTTAGGACCATGCCATGCCCTTTATTGCGATGTTGTTATAACCTGAACCAGGGCCTAGATTTAATGGGCCTCCTAAGTCCAACTAGGACCGCGAAGCGCCCTCTATTACCCATCCTAACCACCAATATCCAGCCTTAGATGGGCTAAATTTCAAGCATATAGTGAGATAGCTTAAATTCTTTCATAAGGACTCTAGGATAAAGTCATAACCATGGCTGACACAATCAAGTCCACCGGTACCAAATCGACCATCCAACCATGCCAAGTCAAACCAAAGGCCATAAACTAGGCCATAACCAAAGAGAATATCAAAACATAATATGATAATAAATCCCAAAATGAAATACAATGGAACAGTGAAAAATCATGTACTATGATGCTAGCCTCCTAGCTTATTCAAATGTCAAAGCTGACACCAATACTGATCCTGCACACACCAACTACCAGAACTACTATAAGGTTAAAATAATATCATTTATAAAACCAAGTAAAACCATACATAATGCGTACAACCATACATATTTATATAAGTGTTGGGAAAGGGAATCTGGGTATAGCATGCATTTAAAACCCTTACCTGGGTTGTGTAGATTTTTCATCCTAAAGCACCCATGGGTTATATGGGTTTAAATCCCCTTGCTGAAAGGGGGCAGTGCATGTAGTCACACGACTAGGGAAATATCTCATTTAGATGACTAGTAAATACTCAATATGAGGTGTGATATCATGCACACGGTCTACTAAGACCAACCTTATACCGGCAAATATGAGTTTCCAATTCTGGTCGCCCCGAGACCTCTACCTTTCACGGCATAGCTACACCTCCCCCTTTAATGCCCAATTAAAAACCATTTCCAAAAACTCCATTTACCATATATTAACTAAGTCCATTAGGTGGTGGTATCATCATACCAACCGTACTTGCAAGTACTATCCATAGCCAACCATATATAGTTATAAGGGACCTTAGGTGCCCTTCTAATTACCATATTAAATCAACTTAAGGGAGTCTGTACCCCATAAGCGTAACTATTTAGCCATTTACCCTGTCCAAATCATTTAAACTATGAATAAAACCTTTACCATGTTTAAAACAAGCAAAAGTTTAGTTTAAAAGAAGTCAATGCAATGAAAATATCTTTACAAGCATTTTGTCAAAATCATTAAGGGCATAATATATATCCAAAACCAATTCCAATTACAGACAACCATTTCCATATAATCCAATTATCAAAAACCACCATTAATGCATAAAAAAACATAGTTAAAACCATGGGAAACCATAACAAACCATTCATAAACACAAACCATTCATAAACACAACCCCTAAATCATTTTTAAAAAATAAAAGAATTCAATAATAAAAATCATGAAAACCAGTAGTAAAATCATGCCTTTAGTTGAAACTAACAATGAGGGAAGAGAACATTTCTTATACCTAAGAATAGGTGGAAAGAAATCACCAAAGCAAGCCCCAAATTAGTCCATAAGATGAAACCCTAGCATTCTTCCCCCAAAGCTTTTGAGAGGATTTTAGATTATTTAGGAGTAGTTTCTAAGTGTTAAAGAGAGAAATAATATAGTAAATAACCTCCTTAATAGGCTAGAAGTCATGGGATTATATTAAGGTAAGTAGGGAAATGTCCACATTACCTTAAGTCGCATAAAAATCCCGTCACAAGAATACAACTTACCTATAAGAGTTGTACCCTTCCGATATGAGTGGTACCCGCCACTCGTATCATACCTTAACCCCTGGACCCAACACTATCCAACACACGACTCATCTAACTTGGTCATATCCAAAGTACAGTATCCGCACCTTCTATCCATATCCCTAGAAGAGTAGAATTTCAAGAGGATTGAGCATTATCCCCTATACGAGTAGTAGATACGACTTGTACCCAACCATACAACTCTTATCCCCCAAGTCGTATCTATTACAATAACCTATCCATCCAACCAACAAATACGAGTCAGCATATGATAGGACCATACCACTCATACCCCAACATACGACTTGTACCCTAGAGTCGTATTAGGTCTGGAGAATGGAATACCAGAAAAAATTCTAAGGCCAAAACCCAGGATTTAACATTCACCCCGACTAGGAACATTTGTCCCCGAATAACGGACAAGTTAGGGGTAACCACACACAGAGTCATTTGAATTATAAAACATATTCCCAATCTTCATAAAAGTACAAAAACAAATTGACAAAGATATTAATCTTTACTTTAACAAACTCAGAAAATAAAGATGTGTTCAAGAACACATACCTTCCGAACAAATCCCGGGAGCAAAAAACAATAGCAAATATTTGGACTTCATGTACTCTTTTGCTTTCCGATTACTTTCTTCCACCTTATGGTTCCACCAAAGATCCTTAACGAAAGCCACATTCTTGGTCTTCAACCGCCGAACCTACCAACCCAATATCTTAACCGGGACCTCTTTATAAGACAGAGAAGCAAAATACAAAATCCTTCCAACAGAACAATCTAAGAAGGATCACCAATACACTTCCTAAACATGGAAACATATAATACCAAATGAATCAAACCCCAAGAAGGAAACTCTAGTTCATATGCAGCATTGCCAACTCTCCGCAAAATCATATAAGGACCAATAAATTAGGGACTGAGCTTTCCCTACTTGCCAAACCACACTACTTCCTTCATGGGAGATACCTTCAGAAATATGTTATCCCTAACATCTAACTTAAATTCTCTACGTATAACATCTCTTTAAGACTTTTGACATCTCTGGGAATCCTTAAGTCTATCCCGAATCATCTTCACCATCTTCATTGCTTGATTAACCAAATTCAAAAAAAAGTCTGCCTCACCAAGATCAAACCAACCAATAGGAGATCTAAAATTCCTACAATACAATACCTCAAAAAGGGCCATACTAATATTCGAATGATAGCTATGTGTAAGAAAAATCCACCAAAGGTAGATGCTCAACCCAATTGCCACCATAGTAAATCACATAGGCCCAAAACATCTCTTCTAATGTCTGAATAGTTCTCTCTGCTTGCCCATCCAATTACGGATAAAAAGCAATACTTAGACTGACTTTAATCCCCAACACTTTCTTAAAAGACCACAAAAAATGAGATGTAAACTACGTACCACTATCAGAGATAATCAAGACATGTACTCCATGCAGCTTCATAATCTCCTGAATGTATATCTTTGCATAGTCCTCTGCCGAAATGATAGTTCGTACTAGAAAAAATACGAAGACTTAGTCATACCATCACCACAAATTTTATACATAGCCACCTTTGGCCCGCCAACATCAATATTTATTTTCATCAAGACAAGATCCAACACTTACTTCTCCTTAGCCTCTGCACCAAGATATAATTGAACCACTTATTGCACCATCACACCACCGTCCTTAGAGTCCAAGAGACGAACTTCAAGATTTTCTAAGAGGTGAATATCCTTCACCAATTCCTGCCTTCCCTTCCTCTGCATGAGCCAAACTTCCCATAAATGACCTACTAAGAGCATCAGCAACCATGTTATCCTTACCTTGGTGGTAATAAAGACTTATGTCTTAGTCCTTGAGAAGTTTAAGCTATCTCTTTTTCCTGAGATTATGCTCCTTCTGCATGAATACGTATTGTATACCATTATGATTAGAAAAGATATCCATGTGATCACCATACAGATAATGCCACCATATTTTCAAATAAAACACAACCTTCAATAACTCAAAATCATGAGTTGGATAATCCCTCTCATGCACCTTAACCTGCCTGGAAGCATAGGCAATCACCTTCCTATGATGTTTCAAAACACAACCATGCCCTAATCGAGATTCATCACAATAAACAACAAACCTATTACTTCCTTCCATCAAAGTTAAATTAGAGCTGAAATGAGATTATTCTTTCACTTCTCAAAAATCACCTCACAAGCATCCGACCTAAAAAACTTAGCCTTCTTTTGAGTCAACTTAGTAAAAGAAGCTTCTATCGATGTGAAGCTTTCCAAAAACAACCAATAATACCCGGCTAAACCTAAGAAGCTTCGAATGTCATATGGAGTCGTGGGCCTAGGACACTTCTTCACCATAAAACCTTTTGAGGATCAACCATTATCCCCTCACTAGAAATAATATGACCCAAGAAAGTCATGACGTTCAACCAAAACTCACACTAAGAGAACTTGGCATACAACCTTTGGTCCTTTAAGGTCTGTGTAACTCCTCGGATCTGGTACCCGGAATGCTACACGGTGCTCATGAATCCGAAGGACCACAAGCTAACCCATGACTAATATATGTACCTATATACTGCATAATATACTGTATGATTGCAGAAATATGAACTTAAAGGAGATAAGGTTCAAGACTGTAACATAACTGATAAAGATATAAAATTTGAATGGGGTATGAAATACGCATAACAAAATTTAAATAACATGATAGTTTGAACATGATAGTCTGGAAAGCCTCTAAATGACTGAACTGTCTGAATTAGGAGTTTATGGGACATGTCCCCAACTAACTCCAACTAATAAATTGCTTAATGAGATAATAAGTAAATGATCATGTTCTCGAGAGATGAGGACTCACTGCCAACTCTGACTGCTAAGACTGGAATATTACTGATGCTCTAGAGCTCATGCTTCTCAACCTAGGGTAAAAGACTCCATAGCACAAATGCATCAGTACTTTGAATATACTGGTATGAATGTGAGGTAGGAAGAATGAATGGGGTTCATATGTATGGAAAATATTAACTAACTGACTAATATAAACGTAAGAATACATGCATGAACACATACTAACTATATCTGATATTATGATAACAAGAATTTACTGATAACTAACTAGACTGATAACTGAGTTCAGATGGCTAATATAACTGATAACATGAGTGACTATATCTGATAGTCCTGAATCTGATGGAACTAGCTGAGTTCCGTACTATTCTAAGTTGATTGTATCTGGCAGTCCTGAATTTTGTAAAACTAT
Organism: Capsicum pubescens; assembly: GCA_030864215.1. NCBI lineage: Eukaryota > Viridiplantae > Streptophyta > Magnoliopsida > Solanales > Solanaceae > Capsicum > Capsicum pubescens. The sequence continues at coordinate 111,678,836 of CM061549.1, read as the reverse complement.
CTGAGTTCTAGTACTGAGACTGATTGACTGTATCTGACTGTCTTAATCCTGTAATTGAAATTATTGGAAGTAGATATCTAACTGATAGGCCCCTAATATTCCATTATGTCTGAGTTAGGGTCCAATCTGTAACCCCAATTAGAAGGGTGTCAATACCGAGCCACGTGTAAGGAAAATCTGTGAGTAACCCTCATATAACAAGTAACTCTAGTAAGAATAGTGGGAACCCTCATATAATAGGTTTAGTCATTTTATCTACCCTCATATAGCCGGCTATGATGTCTCAACCTACGCTGGCTACGTAGTTTTGGAACGCAAGGATTGCTTCTAAGAATCACACCCTCATAAAATAGGTGAATTCCCATCCTTGGGTTCACTCGGTGCTAATTTCTACTCCCATATGAATAGACATTGAACATGATAAATTGAACTGGACTAGACTGAATTCATGGAGTTCCGTTAGCTAACGGAATACTATTAAGATTACTAAATTACCGATCTTTCCTGATTCATATAACTGACTGAGTTCTATGGATCATGGCTTGACTGAGGATTTCATAAAAACATGAAACGTACTTTAGGCACACAACTATATTATTTTTCGGGTACAAGTATCCCTAGGACTCGATGGAAGGAAACTGATAAGGCAGGACATTCTTGAATATATGACTAACATCAACAATCCATAATTCAATAATTGAGGATATTTCATGGGCATTTGATTATCATAGCTTGGTATGTTAATATGATAGCATGTATACATAGCATAATTTCATATGGCTAACTCATGAGCAATCCGACAAAAAACTTGATTACATAACAATTGCATGGAAGTCATTTTGGATCACAATTAAGCTATAGTACATAATTTCTATCCTCCTAGGCATTTTATCAAACACCTTTCAAGCACCCTTAGGGCATAGGCCTAATCATCAAATTGACACATTATAAATATTTCAATTCATGGATTTCACTCACTTGCTAATGTATTAACATGAAAAACACATAAATATTCCAACTTGAGAATCATATAAATAGATAAACATGGTTACAACCAACCCACAACATAAATATCATGATTCATAATTTAAAATAAGATTCTTGAGCTTTATGGATGAAAGGAATCCATAAATCAACATAACGCATGCCTTAGTTCATTATTTAGCAAAGATTTCTGGAGAGACTTTCTTGAAATTGAATCCCCTATTGAAACCCTAGCTTGTTCTTGAGAGAAAATTGAGAGAAACTAGTATATTCTAGGTACCAAATGGCCGAATCTCATGTTAAAGAGCTTAAATAGGGTTGGGAAATTAACCCTTCTAAACCTGGATCCATCTTTTAATTTCAGTGATAATTGCCTGAATTGGACCCTTGGCGCGACGCAGCGCTATCGCTCTGTGTCACTGGAATTTGACAACAGGGAAATTGAGGGATGACGCGACGCGGAGCCATCGTGATGCCACTTCATTTGCCACCTAGTGTTGGGCGGATGCACCACTATCGCGGACCCCTACTGGAATTTGACAATTTCCATTTTCTCCTGTGGCGAGGTGCACCACTGCCTACTATGGCGTTGTTTTATAACGGGAACTTGAAATAGTCATAACTTCTTACCCGATTATTGGATTTAGGTGAATTTTATATCGATGTAAAGCTAATTGAATTTCCCATATGAAAAAAGTAAAAAATTTGAAAATTCCTCATGGAATAAATATCATTTAATTTAGAAGATAATACTTGACATTCTTGAGGCAAATTTAGTTAGGAAACTTTGGGGTATTATAATATCTCCCTCTTGGAAACATTCGTCCTCTAATGAGACTGACTGAGAGTGGAGAAACAATAAGCCAAAGTACATACTGAACATAAACACCGAAACATGACAAAATAACTGAGATTTCTGAGATTCACACTGAGCATGCATATCTGGTGCATGATTTCTTGACTGAGCTGATACATGAATGCATGACTGAGATTTCTATTAATGGAGTCTTCTCACAAGGGGAATACATGTCTGATGCATTAACACATGACTAATTTGATGCATGAATATATAATTGGATATGCAATGTTATTTAGTACCAAGTTTAAAAAAAAATGGAATCCTGAACATGAGGTTAATGCCAAGTTGTACCTGAAATCTGGACATGAAAACTGAAAAGCTTAAAGAGAACTGTTACCTTGATCTTGATATGAGTCGGCGGAAAAGAGGTGAGGGTACTTGGTACGCATGTCTACTTCTGCTTCCCAAGTAGCTCCCTCAACAGACTGATTCCGCCAAAAAACTTTAACTAGAGAGACATCTTTGTTCCTCAGTCTACTAGTCTGGTAGTCTAGAATTTCAAATGGAATCTCCTGATAAGAGAGGTGGTTCTAAATATCTATGCTCTAAATAGGGACTACAATTGCAGTGTCACCTATACACTTATTGAGCAAAGAGACATGTAAGACTGGATGAACTGAGGCTAGATCTGAAGTCCATTTGAGCTCATATGCTACCTTGCCAAAGCGACTTAGAATTTTGATGGGACCGACATATCGGGGACTTAGCTTACCCTTCTTATCGAACCTCTTCACTTCCTTCATGATAGAGATATTTAGATAGACATAGTCACCAATCTCAAACTCGAGATCCTTTCTACGCACATCCATATAAGACTTCTGTTGGCTCTAAGTAGCCCAGAGTCTTCCTCTGATCAACTGGACTTTTTTTGAGGCATCGAATACTAAGTTAGGCCCTATAACTGAGGCCTCACTAACTCCGAACCAACCAACAGGGGATCTGCATCTCCTGCCATAGTGATCTTCAAATGGAACCATCTTAATACTGGAATGATAGCTATTGTTGTATACAAACTGAATTAAAGGCAAGGGTCATCCCAACTACCCTTGAAATCAATTGCACACGCCCTTATCATATCTTTTAAGGTTTGAATGGTCCTTTCTGCTTGACCATCTGTCTAAGGATGAAAAGATATACTGAGGTAAACTTAGGTACCAAGACCCTTTTGGAATGCTTTCCAGTAATAAGAGGTGAACTGGGTACCTTTGTCTGAGATAATAGATAACAGAACACCATGCAGTCTGGCCAACTTTTGATGTAGAGTTTGGCATAATCCTCAGCTGAATAAAAGGTATGAACTGGGAAGAAATGAGCTAACTTGGCCATCCTATCTTCAACGACCTTGACTAAATCATGCTAATGATGAGTTTGAGGCAAACCTATCACGAAGTCCATATTCACTTCTTCCTACTTCTAAGTAGGAATAATAAACTCCTGCATCGGTCGACTAGGCTTCTGATGCTCTTTGTGAACCTACTGACATGTAGAGCACTTATCCACAAACTCTGTAACATCCCTCTTCACCTCACCCCACCAATAGATCTTCTGTAAGTTGCGGTACATCTTTGTGGACCCTGGATAAATAAAGTAGCGCACACCATGTACAACTGATTATTTCTGAGAGTCTAAAGTACAATTCTGAGATGGTCTGCATGATCACGCTCACTGCCCAAATAGACCAGAATATCATCTATAAAGACTATAACGAACATGTTCAAGTACTGATTGAACACACGGTTCATCAAGTCTATTAAAACTACAGGGGCATTAGTAAGACCAAAGGACATGACTAGGAATTCAAAGTCACTATACCGAGTACGAAACGCTATTTTTGGAATGTCACATTCTTTGACTCTGTGCTAATGATAGCCGGATATAAGGTTTATCTTAGAGAAATAACTGGCACCCTAAAGTTGGTAAAACAAGTCATCAATTCGGGGGAGAGGATACTTGTTCTTGACCGTGACTTTATTGAGTTGATGGTAATCTATACACATTCTGATAGAATCCTCTTTATTTCGCACGAATAAGACTGGTGCACCCCATGGGGACACCCTGGGTATGATAAATCCCTTATATAAGAGATCCTTCAACTGTTCTTTCAGTTCTCGGAGTTTTTCTGTTGCCATTCTGTATGGCGGAATAGATATAGGCTGAGTATCTTGAAAAAGATCAATGCCAAAGTCTATTTCCCTTTCGGGAGGAATCCCTGGAAGATCTTCAGGAAAGACATCTAAATATTCAGTTACGATTGGGACTGAATTAAGATTAGGAGTTCTTGAACTAGAGTCCTTAACTCGAACAAGATGATATATACATTCCTTAGATATCATTTTCCGTTCCCAAAGGTAGGAAACAAGATAACCTCTGAATGTGGATACACTACCCTTCCACTCTAGGCTGGTTCATTCGGAAACTGAAATTGGACTATTCTGTTTTTGCAGTCGACTGTAACATAGAATGAATAAAGCCAATCCATAACAAGAATGACATCAAAATTAGTAATCTCTAATTCGACTAAATTTACTGAAGTGACTTTCTGAAATATCATAATCGGGCAGTTCCTGTACACCCACCGAGATATGATGGTTTTAACAACTGGGGTAGAGACTGAGAAGGGCTCTACTAGAATTTCTGGATTAACTCTAAAATCAACTGCTATATAAGGAGTAACAAAAGACAAAGAAGCTCCTGCATCTAGCAAAGCATAAACATACACATGAAAGATCTATAACGTACCAGTAACCACATCAGGAGAATTTTCCTGATCTTGCCGGGACTGGTGAGCATATAGTCTATTTGGGCGTTGCCCACTAGTAGCACTGGAAGTGGCACCCTGCTGATTTGGGCAACTAAACTTAGCTGAGGAATGATTCTGCTGACCCTGAGGACCTGGCTGAGGACAATCTCTAAATCTGTGGCCTGGCTTGCCACATCTAAAACAAATATCGTTGCTAGCTCTGGAAATACCTTGATGGTGCTTTCCATAAGTCTGGCAAAGAGAATAGGTGCGGGCACTTATTATACTACCCTGAGACTTACATCTTGGCTCTCTATCTTTATTACCCTCCTTAAACTTAGAGATGGAGCACTAGATGAACAAGGAGATGGAACTGACGACTTAGGATGAAACTGAGAATTGTTTCCTCCTTCTTATTTAGGTTGAGAAAAGTTGAAACTACTTATCTTTGCTTTCTTATTCTTCTTCTCCCTCATCTTAATCTTTTGATCTTCTATCTGTTGTTCATGAGTCATAATCCTGGATAAAGTTATGTCACTATTCAGCATCACTGACCTACACTCGTTGACCACACTACCATTCACCCTAGAAACAAACTTACTCATCTTGGCCCTGGTGTCTGCAACGACATGAGGGGTATATCTAGCTAATTGAGTAAACTTAAGAGAATACTCCTTCACTATCATGTTTCCCTGCTAGAGGTTGAAGAATTCTGATACCTTGTCTACTCTACGATCTAGGGGAAAGAACCTCTCTAAAAATGCGGTGACAAACTCTTCCTAATCTATAGGTCCTGCATCAACCGACCTCTGTGACTTCCACTGCTTGTACCAAGTGTGACCAACATCCTACAACTGGTATGAAGCTATATCAGCACTCTCACTAGGAGAAACCCCCATGATGTCTATAACCTTCTGAACCTGATCGATAAATTCCTGTGAGTCCTCATCTGACTTAGACCCGAGAAAGGATGGAGGATTTATTCGGGTGAAGTCTCAAATCCTTGCTGCAGCTGAATTGGCCACTGGGTTGGCTGAAACAACGGATGGTTATTCTGAGTAGAAACTGACTAAGCAAGAGTAGTGAATGCAGCTCTAAACTCTGCATGAGAAACATGTTCGCCCAAAGGTTCTTCGGGATGAGGGGCTGACTGATTCTCGTTTATTCTTTTAGGTGGCATATTCTATAGAAGAAAGGGAGAAACAGATTAGACTGAGATATTGACTTGAGATTATGCTCACTGGCACGACATGAATACTAAAAGAAGGGAAACTATTCCAAAAATATCTCATAGCCTCTTGTACATAAATGTGGCGCGCAACACACCCATGCAAAAGACTCTACTAGATGTGGCTTTCATACTTCCTAGGACAGTATTGAACATTAGGCTCTGATACTAAGTTTGTAATGCCCTGGATCTTGTACCCGAATTGCTGCACAGTGCTCCCCATAAGTCAACCCATGACTGATATTTGTACATGTATACTGCATAATATATTGTATGATTACGGAAACATAAACTTAAAGGGCATAAGATTCAAGACTGTAACATAAATGATAAAGATATAACATCTGAATGGGGTATGAAATACCCCAAAAAAGTAGAAATAACCTGATATTCTAAACATGATAGTCTGAAAAGCCGCTAACTGACTGAACTGTCTGAATGAGGAGTTGATGGGACATGTCCCCAACTAACTCCAACTAATAAATTACTTAATGAGATAATAAGTAAATGATCATATCCTCGAGAGATGAGGACTCACTGCTAACTCTGACTGCTGAGACTGGAATGCTACTGATGCTCTAGAGCTCGTGCTTCTAAACCTATGTTATAAGACACCATAGAGCAAATGCGTCAGTACTTTGAATGTACTGGTATGCATGTAAGGTAAGGTGAATGCTTGGGGTTCATATGCATGAACAATACTGACTAATTGACTAATATGAATGTGAGAATACATGCATGAAAACATAGTAACTATATCTGAGATCGTGATAACATAATTTACTGATAACTGACTTGACTGATAACTGAGTTATGATGGATTATATAACTGATAACATGAGTGACTGTATCTAACAGTCCTGAATCTCATGGAACTAGATGAGTTCCATACTATTCTGAGTTGATTGTATCTGACAGACCTGAATTCTATAGAACTATCTGAGTTCTAATAGTGAGACTGATTGACTGTATCTGACTGTCCTGATCCTGTAACTGAAATTGTGGGAAGTAGTTATATAACCGACATGCCCTAAATACATAATTATGGCTGAGTTGGGGTCCAATCTGTAACCCCAATTGGAAAGGGTGTCAATACCTAGTCACTGGTAAGGACAATTTGTAAGTAACTCTCATATAAAAGGTAAATCTAGTGAGAACGGTGGGAACCTTGCATAGGCCTAATCATCAAATTGACACATTATAAATATTTCAATTTATGGATTTCACTCACTTGCTAATGTAGTTTCATGAAAAACAAATAAATATTCCAACTTGGGAATCATATAAAAAGATAAACATGATTACAACCAACCCACTACATAAATACCATGATTTATAATTTTAAATAGTGTTCTTGAACTTTATGGAAGAAAAGAATCCATAAATCAACACAAAGCATACCTTAGTTCTTGATTTAGCGAAGATTGCCGAAGAGATTTTCTTGAAATTGAATTCCCTATTGAAACCCTAGATTTTTCTTTTGAGAAAATTAATAGAAACTAGTATACTTTGGGTTCCAAATAGATGAATCTCATGTTAAAGGGATTAAATAGGGGTAGAAAATTTACCCTTTTAACCCTGGACGCGTCTATTAATTTTAGTGAACTTTTCCAGAATTGGACCCCTAGCGCGATACGGTGCTATCATGCAGTGTCACTGGAATTTGACAACTGGGAAATTGGTGGATGGAGCGATGCGGAGCCATTGCGTTACCAGTTCATTTGCGACCTAGAAAGTTTGGCGCGATGCGCCACTATTTCGTACCCCTACTAGAATTTGACAATTGCCATTTCTCCTATGGCACGGAGCGCCATTAACAAATATGACGTTGTTTTATGATGAGAAGTTGAAATAGTCATAACTTCTAACCTGGTTTTCAGATTTAGGTGAATTTTATATCGATGTAAAGCTTATTGAATTTCCCATTTGACAAAAAGTGAAAATCTTGAAAATTCCTTTGGGAATAAACATCATCCCATTTTGAAGCTAATACGTGACATTCTTGAGGCAAATTTAGTTAGGAAACTTTGGGGTATTACAGTCTGCAACACCACACGGAGGTGATTAGCATGATCTACCTCATTTTTAAATAAACAAGAATGTAATCAATAAACACAATGACAAAGAGATCCAAATATTGCCTGAAGACTCAATTTATCAAATCCATAAATGCCGTCGAGGAATTGGTCATTCTAGTTGACGTCAGCAAGAACCTGAAATGCCCATACTGAGTCAAAAAACTATCTTAGGGATATCCACTTCCCTAATCTTAAGCTGATGGTACCCCGATCAAAGATCTATCTTAGAAAAGAACTAGGAACCCTGTAACTGATGAGACAGATCATCTATCCTCGGGAGAGGATACTTGTTCTTGATCGTTACCTTATTCAAATGCCTATAGTCAATCCAAATCTTAAAGGAACCATAAATTTTTCACAAAAATAACTTTGGTGCACCCCACAGAGAAATGCTAGGAAGAAGAAACCCCTTATCCAGAAGATCCTTAAGTTTCTCCTTAAGTTACCTCAGCTCAACTGGAGTCATTCTATATGGAGGAATAGATATTGGACTAGTGTCCAAAAGAAAATCAATGCCAAACACTATTTCCATATCTGGAGGAACACTAGGAAGATTATCTGAAAAGACCTATGGAATCTCATTAACCACTTGAACTGACTATAGAGAAGAGCCATCCGAGTTAGAATATTTAAACCAAACCAAGTGATAAATGCACCCCTTTGAGATTAACCTCTGATATCTAAAGTAAGCAATAAACCTTCCCCGAGGAGCTAACGAACCACCCTCTCATTCTATAACCAGTTCAGCAGGAATGTTAAAGATAACCTTCAGGGTTTGTCAATCTAAAGATGCGTAACGGGAGTCTAACCAATACATTCCTAAGATGACATCAAAATCCACCATCCCAGCTCAAATAGACCACCAAAGCTTTTTTTTCTCCAACAAGCACCACATACGCCTTGTAGACTATTTTAGCAATAACTGAGTCTCTTACTGGGTAGAAATAGAAAAAAAATCCAAAATTTCTTCGAGATCAAAACAAAACATATAGCCACATAACGATTCACTTATGAAAGAGTGGACCCCGAATCAAGGAAACAATGTACTTCACGAGAAAAGAGCAGCAACATACCCATAATAACATTAGGTAATGCCTTAGATTCATGTCGAAATGCTAAAACATACAATCTATTTCAACCAACACTAGCACCCAGATCGGTAACAGAAGTCGATGCGACACCACCAGGTGTAGGAGGAGAAGATGAAGCCAAAGGAACCTTGTTCGCCCCCATAGCAGCCTTATTAACCGAACAATCCCTGAGCTGATGATCGGACCGGCCACTGCCGAAGCATTTGTCCCTCCATTCATCATAATAACCCCTTTGGGGTTGACCGCAAAATCGACAAGGAGGGCATGAAGAAAATGATTGACCTTTGCTTGCCAAAGATTGGGAACCCTGTTCCTGAAAATTGTCACCCCCCTGATGACGCCTATCTCCCGACTGCTTTAACTATGGGGCACTGGCAGTGAAGAAGGAACCCAAGATCCCCCACATCTTCATCTTCCACTTGCCGCCATCCCGGCCATCCTAGAATTATGCACCTCCTGAATAAGAAAATTTTCCCCTCCCTAAACTTCACCTACCTCCTCTTCTTATCATGCAATTGCTGTATATAGACAGTCAACCGAAAAATATCCATATCATTAATGATCAACCCATTCTTGATATCCAAGATCAAATCTCTATTCAACCCAGAAGTGAACTTCCTTATTCTCATCCCTATGTCTGCCACCAAGTCAGGAGCATACCTTGATAGTTGAGAAACTTTAATGCATATTAATCAACAGTCATTCTTCCTTGGTTAAAACTCATAAACTCCTCCATCTTAGCTTTCCTCTATTCTTGAGGAAAGAAAGGATCCAAGAAGGCATTAGAGAAGGCCTACTCTAATTTAGATTCATCCACAACACCCCTATCTCTGTACCACTCTGCATACCACTGATAAGCAACATCTTTAAGATGATAAGCTTTAAAGTTCACCCTCTCCACATTGGTAGCCTACATCACCCAAAATATCTTCTTCATTTCATCTAAGAAGCCTTGGGGATCCTCCTCCACTTTCACTCCAGTAAAAGTAGGACAACCCATCTTAATAAATTGGCCAACCCCTATGGCCTCAGCAGATAAACACTAGACACATCACGCTTAGCCTGAGCAGCAACCAACTGAGCAATAACATGAATAGATTAATGGAGTTCCATAACCTTCACATTGCCCTAAGGGACCTGTGGAGAACTGGTAGAATTAGGAGGAACCCTAGTACCATCAAGAATAGGACTCTGAGATAAAATATATACCCCTGTTGTAGGACGTACCCCTTTAGTATAATCCCAGATGGGATAGGAGAATTTCCTTCTTTTCCAGATCTACGAGGCAATATCTGAAAAACAAACAAACAAGGATTAAAGAAGATTTCTGGACTTTAGACTCCAATCTTGAAAATAGAATACCAAGAAAGTGAAATATTGCTAAATGCCATGTTGTCTTTATCTTATGAGTGTGCTCGCTACAGACCCTTAAAAGAGACCCTACTCGACACGACATTATGGACTTCCCAGTTGACCATGAACCTAAAGCTCTAATACCAACTTTTCATGAACTAAACATGAGCCTAGACGTAATGGGCATCACAAGTCCAACTAGGACCAGGGACCAACCCCAAGTTACCCAGGGCAACTACCTATATCCAGTCTTAGATGGGCTTAATTTCGAGCATATAACAAGATAGTGTAAATTCTCTCATGAATACTCTGGGAGAGGGTCATAACCATGTACGACACAACCGAGTCCACCCATACCAAATTAACCATCCAACCATACCAAGACAACCAAAGTACATAAACCATTCCATAACCAAAGATAATTCTAAAACATAATATGATAATCAATCCCAAAATAAGATACGATGGAACAGTGTGAAATTATGTTCGATAATGCTAGCCTCCCAGCTTATTCAAATGCCAAGGCAGACACCAATAACGATCCCACCTATATAAACCCCTAGAAGTACCACAAAGCCTCTATCCAAAAGAGTAACAATATTCGGTTGGGACATGCCCCCAACTATGGCTGAAATGAATATCCAAAAAAAATGTCCAAAGATTTCCATAACATGAAATAAAGCCTACTAAAAGGATGGATGCTTACCAATTCAGTCCATATGTTTATATTGAATACCTATGCAAGACAGAAAAAGTAGAATAGTCGGTTCCTACATAGCGTGGGAAGACAACCACCAGTAGAAGAGTTAGCGAGTGATCGCTAGCATGAACTTAGGATAAGGATAAGATAATTCAATTTATAAGACCAAGTAAAACCATCCATAATGCATACAACCATATATATATAAATATATATATAAGTTTTGGGAAAGGTATTTCAGGTTTAGCATGCATTTAAAACCTTTACTTTGGTTGTGTAGCTTTGCCTTCCTAAAACACCCACGGGAAATATGGGTTCAGCTCCCCCTGCTGAAAGGGCCCCAGAACGTATAGCTGCATGACCAGGGAAATATCCCATTGGGATTAGTAGTACATCCCCCAATATGAGGTGTGACATCATGCACACGGTCCACTAAGACAAACCTCATACTGGGAAATATGAGTTTTCAATTTCGGTCCCCCCCGGGACCTCCACCTCCACGAGTTAGCTACACTTCCCCATTTATTAACTAATTAAAAACCATTTCAAAACAATCCATTTACCATTTATTAACGAAGGTCAGTTAGTAGTAGTATCATCATACCAACAATACTTGCAAGTACTATCAATAGCCAACCACATACAGGTATAGGGGACCTTAAGTGTCCTTCCAATTACCAATTAAATCCACTTGGGTGAATCAGTACCCAGAATCTTAACCATTTGTCCATTTACATTTTCCAAACCATTTAATCCATCCATAAATCCTTTACCAAGTTTAAGACAAGAAAAATTTCTACTTAAAAGAAGTCAATGCAATGAACATATCTTTATAAATATTTTGTCAAACATATTGGGGGCATAATATATATCCTAAACCAATTCCAATTTCCAACAACCACTCCCATATAATCCAATTATCCAAAACCACCATTAATGTATGGAAAAGCATAATTAAAACCATGGGAAACCATAACCAACAATTCATAAATAAAACTCCTAAATTATATTTGAAAATCCAAAAGCATTCAATAATAAAATCATGAAAACCAATAATAAAATCATGCCATTAGTTAGAACTAACAATGAGGGAAAAGAACATGCCTTATACCTAAGAATTAAGGGAATGAAATCACCAAAGAAAGCCCCAAATTATTCCTCAAGATGAAACCCTAGATTTCTTACCCCAAAGCTTTGGTGAGGAATTTAGATTGTTTAGGAGTAGTGTCTAAGTGTTAAAGAGAGAAATAATAAAGTAAATAGCCTCGAAAATAGGCTAGAAGTTATGGGATCTTATTATGGTAAGTAGGGAAATGTCCAGATTACCCCCACTTAAGTTGCATAAAAATCCCATCAAAGGGATACCACTGACTCATATGAGTCATGCCCATTCGATACGAGTGGTAACCATCACTCTTATCCTACCCCAACCCAAGACCCAACACTGTCCAGTATACGACTCATCCAACCAAGTCGTATCCAAAGAATACTTTCTATACCTTCCATCTGTATCCTCGGCAGAATAAAATACCAAAAGGATTGAACATTATCCCCTATACGAGTACTAGATACAACTCGTACCCAACCATACGACTTTTATACCCCAAGGCATATCAATTCTAGTAACCTATCCATCCTACTAGCGAACACTATTTCATATATGATAGGACCATACCACTCATACCCCAATATATGACTTGTACCCTAGAGTCGTATTTGGTCTAGAGAACAAAATTCCAAGAAAAATTCTAAGGGACAAAACCCAAGATGTAATAGGTGCCTAAGTTCCGTAACATGTACTTATCACGCTGGAAAATTATTAAGATTTCAAAGGCATTTTACATACCCTATCATGCTGGCCAAGGACTGGGGCATGCCAATGACTAAAAAATGTCCATTTTCGGGCAAGTCCTGTCCCATGCTTTTGTCCATCCAGTCAAGTCCTTGTGATATTATTTCCAATTGATTTATAGCTTGTGTATCATTCTTATATCATTATGATCAACTGTCAAAGTATCCTATAGCATTAAACACCAAAAATTAGTGTTTAAACCCACATACAATTCAAGACGATGAATTAGAATCTTAAGTTAAGAATATTAGTTTTGTCCTTTAGATCTATAACTTATTGTTTTGTCTCTTGGTTTGTTTCAATTGAACATGAAACATTATAAACAAGTTATTTTACACATAATTACATAATAATACCTTTAGTAACTCATTACCCATACTAGAATCCATCAAGATAAACTAGAAAAACACATAACTCAAGCTACTAACACTAGTTTTCTCGTCTATACTTTAATTGACCAAATGGATTCTAAACCTATTTGGAAGACAACTTAACATTATAATAAAGTTATCTTAACACTTTTAAGATCAATTATACAAATATTTACTCATTAAGAATAAGAGAAATACTCAAAACAAGGATAAATAAGCCCGGATAGCAACACTGAGGTGCATAAATACACCTCAGATCATTACCCTACACTTAAAGCCTTGTTTTTCCTCGAACAACTCTTTAATCTAAGAATCATAATCAAAGTAGACTCCACACTTCCACTGCAAGAAGTACAGTCAAACTTGTAGTACAATGACTGCACAGAGTACAAGTCCTTACACTAAGCATGTTATACACAATTGAAAGCTTAAGAACATTATTCCAAAATATCCTAGACCTAAGAATTGACCCACAAAGTTGGAAAACACACATATTTCCAATAAGAGGCATCATATAAATCACCCAAAAATCATCAAATATATGCCCTCACTACAAAAGAGTTACACAGCTTACTCGCATAGATGTATTTTATCATAAAATGTGTACAACACTCACTCTCACAAAGAATTGACAAGTTACAATTGATGAACCATAGGTTTTCCCTTAGTGTAGTACTCCTTAGTGATCAAGTACTTCATTGGACTTTTGATGATATGGAAAGTCTCGAAGAAGAGCTTTAAACCTCTCCCAAGTATGATACATATTTTTATCTAGACTTTATTTGAAGGTAAAAATCTCAATGCAAAGTCTCGTAATCTTGCTAGATTGATTAAAGTGGATAAGGAACTTCCGGGAGAAGTCATCATAAGTTATGATTGAACCTTTACGACTCATTGTTCAACCATTTTTTCACTTCCCCCAACAGTGAAAAGGGGAAAAGTGTCAGTTTCACATAGTCAGTTGACACACCCGTAGGGATGAATATATGATTGATCTCCAAAAAGTTATGCAAGTGGAATTGTTGATCTTCATGTGAAAGATCGGTAAATTATCCTCTGCTGAAAAAATTACACCATGTTCTATTTCAGTTCAAATGTACCTCCAGGAGCCGTTTCTAAATGGCGGAAGTTAAATTAGTTTCAAGTGGAATTGCCACTTCCCGAACTCTCTTGTGGGCTAATGGATCCTCAACCATGGAAGAAGGAATATCTTATTCTTTATTGATTTTCTGGATGTGGTAGAGAAGGACTGGTTCTCTCCTCCTTTGGTGTAAGCTTGTTTGAGCTCAGGGTCGGGTTCAACCAATACACTATCCCTAGCCAGCTTACTAGTCTATCAACTTGTGCCTAAAAATTCAAAACCAAGACCAATTAAAAAGAACCAAAGAAGTCTAAACACTAAAACTTAAGTAGTATCAAATTTATAAGTCCCTGCAACGGCACCAAAAACTTGTTGCCACCAAGCGTACATGCAACTGTATGTGGTCCCACAAAGTATTAAAGTAGAATTTTTCAAGCCAAGTATTTATTCCACAGAGATTTGTATTGACAAATATCCAATTCTAGTTCACCATTAAGATTAAATTGGTGTAAAAGTAACCAAAAGTGTTTGAGCGTTATAAACTGGAAGTAAAGTAAACAATGCCAAAAGTTAAAGGTCTTAGATAATCAATGGGGATAAACCCTGTCTTAAGGCTCTCCTAAGAATCATACTATGCTATTGAACTTCATTGGTTACATATCTTGGTTGTTGATTCTCGGGGTTGATATTATGACCATGGTCTTCTGAGCCTCTGATCACTTATCTAGCTTAGCTCCACAACAACACCATTGAGCAGGGATGTGGTAATTAAGTTAAATGCATTTATATTTCATCACTTAAGTAACCAAATAGGACACTTAGGTATATTCATATGCTAAATGCAAATTATAACTTCATTATGTGGAAGATTACATTCCTATTGTATTTACCCCCACGTTTTATCTTCTTGTTACTCCTTCTGATCTCACATGAAGATAATGGATGTCTTCTAAGGGTAGATAATAATTAAAATAGTAAACAAAAGTACAAATAAAAAATCAAATATGATACATAACAAAAACAAAATCAATTCATCACAAGAGTAATCACATTCTTGGACTTAACCTCGGAAAAAGGCATTAAGCCGCTAATGGACATAATCGTAATTGCAATAATTAAATATATGTCAAAATCCATAAACAATCTAATGTAAGGAGATAAAACCCATTATTCAAGGGTTCTACAAACTCTCTCAAAGTTTTAGGGTCGTCCAAGATGTGCAACATAATGTTTAATGGTCCTATTTATAGGAGGACACAAGCAGTAGATTTGAACTTAGGTCCGTGCCACTCCTCTTATCACAGTTCCTAGGGTCCATGGAATGTCCTCATCTAAGTGATACACTAGAATTTGTAATTTTTTATGCCTCCAAAGGCGTGGAACGTACCCTAATTATTTGGTCAGGGTCAGTGGCATGCCAAGGACTCCAAAACGTCCATGTTCGGTCAAGTCTTGTCCCATGCTCTTGTCCATCCATTCAAACCCCTGTGATGTTTTGTGCATTTGATTTCTTGCATGTGTATCATCCATATATCATCATTATCAACTAAAAAAGCATCCTATAGCATCAAAAACCATGAATTAGAGATCAAAACCACATACAATTCAAGATGATGAACTAGAATCTTAAGTTAAGAATACTAGTTTTGTCCTTTTGATCATTAATTAATTGTTTTGTATCTTGGATTGATTCAAGACGATAAACTAGAATCTTAAGCTAAGAATACTAGTTTTGTCCTTTTGATCATTAACTAATTGTTTTGTATCTTGGATTTGAACTTTAACCACAATAAAAATGTTATTCCACACATAATTAAACAATCATACCCTTAGTAACTCATTAGTCACACTAGAATCCCTCGAGATCAACTAGAGTAACACATAGCTCAAGCTAGTAACACTTGTTTTCTCGTCTAAACTCTATATCACCAAATTCATTCTAAAGTTCATTGAAAGACACCTTAACATTATAATAAAATTATTTTAACACTTGATGCTCAATTATAGAAATATTTACTCATTCAGCATAAGAGAAGTCCTCAAAACAAGGATAAATAAGACCACATAGAAACACTGAGGTGCATAAATCCACCTCAGATCACATGTATACGAAAAGCAAGTATAAGAAGAATTACAAATTGATAGATAACACATCTAGGACAATAATAAAATGCAGAATGAGCACAATATATATGAGAGGCAATGAAGATGATGGTGATGATGAAGATGAGGTGATGATATCAAACTAGAGGTTGCTGCACAACATCTATATGATCCTACCAAGATATGCTCTCGGGGTAGGACCCATGAGGAAGTTTTTCAACCCATGTACAATCCAATTTCCAATACCAATATCTACAACTCTTGTCTAGCACAACCCTCGACAGAGGGTTTATAAATATGTAAAAAGCTGGTGTTTCCAGAATTTCCACAGTAGTACCAATGTTTCACAAGTGAATATAATATGAGAATGAAATTCTCACAACCAACAAGATTAAAAATTTCCAAATCCACAAATATGCCAACCATGTCAGCCAAAATCATTCAATGTGTCATCAATCAATGAATCCAATGCAATCATACGCCATCAATCCATGAATCCAATACAATCATGTTCCAATAGAGAAAAATACATAATAATATGCCATTGATACCACATACATCCAATTTAGGCTTTTCAACATAAATATACCACCAAATATACATACATAAGGACAACAAAATCATACAAGACCCCACATGGTCACACACAGAAGATAATGTCTCAATACCACCAAATAACAACACTATAGCCCCCACACAAGCACAACCCAATATTAATATCTATTTCCATGATCGGTTCCCACACCCATAACATAATTTTACATCACTATTAACTACCCAATCAAGTATGAAGAAAGTTAAGTCATAACCTACCTCAAATGCAAAATCCAATACAAACACGCCTTTAACACCGAGCTTTCACCTCATGAACGGACCCGAAATGATCTAAAACATACAAATATTGAATGTACTTATTAAAAGAAAGCCAACGATACCTATATTGCCTATTTTTAGGGGTTGCATCAAAATGGACCTCCAAAACAAATTGTCAAAAAAGAAGGGTAAAACCAAAATTTTAGTCCAAAAATATATTTTCCATGATAAATAAATATATAGAAAAAATCCATGAAAAAATAAGTTCAAATTGGGGTTTAAATCAAAGAATCACCAAATTTAGGACTTTGAAGCCAAAGTCCTAAAATTTCACTTGAAAATACCCGATTAACAATACTAAAATGGTACGAATCAATGAAAAGTAATTGAAATAGGAGTTTGGATCTTACCCAAGCTTTAAAATCAAGAAAATTACCCATAAACTCGAAACCCCATGCTCTACGTCTAAAAATGGTAAAAATCACAAAAATAGGGGCTTAAAACCACCAAAGAATCACTTAAGAGATCACCGGATCGCTTAAGCGAGCATTGTGTAAGTGACACCTGCCTTGTCGTGAAAGCGACCAAGCTGTTGCTTAAGAGACTGTCTCCTAGGGGAGCCTGGTGTTTCTTAGGAGACACTTTGGCTATCAAGCCAAGTTGCATAGGCGACAAAAGTATCGCTTAAGCAGTATACTAATGAGTTGTACACCAGTTGGAGACTTAGAGAATTTTAAGTCTCCAGAATTTTAAGTCTCCATAGACCTCTCTGGATTTATTCGGAATCCTAAAAATACAAACGAACTATGTTACTAGACTATATTCAATGCTTCAGAGTCAATGGCAATATTAGATTTTAAAAAAAATCACATTTTCAAAAAGTTGACCCTCAAAATCTAATTTCACATCTTTTCGAACCGAGGGTCTAAATGATATATAAAAGCCATAAACCACACAAACAATGTTACCAACCTAAAACGGATGTTTTGAATCTTCTGGCGTAGTCCGTTTTGCCATTAATGCATAGATCAATAAATATTGGCCAAAGACAACTAAAAAGACTTTATAACCACCAAAAACCATAATCATGCACAAATTGCACAGAAATATCCAAGGAACCATGCCAGTCATCCCCACACGCCAAAAATAACAAAAAGCAACCACTTCGAGGGGTAAAATAATCAAAACACAAGAAATAAGCATTTTACAAAAATCACCAAAAATAAGGTGATTACATCATCCACCACGAAGTATCTACTTTGTCCTCAAACAAAAGGCAAGAGAAGTACCTGAATCAGTGAAAAGTTGGGGATAACTATCATGCATATCATACTCGACCTCCCAAACAGACTCATCTATAGCTCAATGTCTCCTCTGGACTTTAATTACAGGAATATCTCTGATATGAAACCGTCTCATCTCTTGCTAATATGGAGACAAACTCCTCAATGAAAGACAAACTCCTATCTAACTGCACTCAATCCCAATGAAGGACGTGAGACTAATCTAGAATGTAATGCAAAATCCTAGAAACATCAAAAACTAGATGAATAGCTAGTAAATCATGATAATTTTAACTCATTAGATGCATCCCCAATAGTTTGAGGAATCTCAAATGGTTCAATATACAAAGGGAATATATTTCCCCATTTCCCAAACCTTATCTCACCCTTAATGGGAGACACACGATAGAAGATTCAATTACCAAAATTATAGCTTAAAGTATGAAGTATACAATCAGTATAACACTTTTGCCTACTCTAAGAATCCTAAAGTCTATTCTGAATGATGAAAACTCTATCCAAAGGCTTACAAAGAAAGTCCATACCTCGAGGTATAACCTTAGAAACCTCAAACCAACCAACAGAAGAGCGATAACGCCTAGCATACAATGCCTCAAAAGTATCCATCACAATAATGGAGTAGTAGCGATTATTCTACACAAACTCCACCTAAGCTAGATGTTTCTTCCTCTGACCACCGAAGTCAATAACACAAGAGCTGAGCATATTCTCCAAAACTTGAATAGTATGCTTTGACTGACCATTATCCTAGTGTTGAAAAGTCATATTAAGATCAACCTAGGTATCCAACTTCTCTTAAAAAGTCTTCCAAAATTGAGATGTGAACACCGAACCTCGATATGAGATGATAGACACTACCACACCATGCAGATGAACTATCTCACAAATATAGATATATACCAACCTCTCAGCACTAAAAGAAACTTAAACTTAAATAAAATGAGAAGACATGTTCAATCAATCCATAATGACCCAGAAATTATCAGAACCATGAGATGTACATCACAAACTTGTCATGAATTCCATAACTATTCGTTCCCATTTCAACTTGGGAATTACCAACCTATAAAGCAAGCCACCAGGCCTCAAATACTCAGCCTTCATCTATTGATAAAATAGGCAACAAGCTTCAAAAGATGCTACGTCCTTCCTCATACCAACCTACTAGTAATATTGTCTCAAATCGCAATATATCATAGTCACTCCCAAATGGATGAAATATCTAGAACAATAAGCCTCCTCAAAATTCAATCTAATCTAATATCCCACTCTAGGAATACAAACATAGCTTCCAATCCTCAAAACACCATCAGAATTCAAATGAGGCTTCATTAGTCTTTTCGTGAAACACATTATCCCAATCAGTCTCAACCTAACATCATCAAACTGATGAGCCCAAATTTTCTCCATCAAAGAAGAACTAACCACTACAAATGCCAAAATATATTGAGGTGCTAAAATACCAAACCTACAATCTCGTTAGCTAGAGATTGAACCTCCAAGGCCAAAGGTCTCTCTTAAGTCAAAAGATGCGCCAAGCTACCTATGCTAGTCGACTTTCGAGCCAAGACATCAACAAAAACACTATCCTAATTCAGAGAAAGGGAATAGTCAAGTCATAATCCTTAACAATTCAAGATAATGGTGCTACCTCATATTAAGATCTCAGTGGGTGAAGAAATACTAAAGGCTACAATGATTCCAAATAATGTTATAATAGACTCGATACAAGTAGTGCCTCCATTACTTCAAAGCAAAAAGAACTGCTACAACTCTAAATCATGGATAGGATAATTCCTTTCATGATGATTAAGTTAAGAAGGAGCATACACTATCACCATACCCTTATGTATCAACACAACACCTAACCCAATACTAAAATCATCATAGAAGATAGTAAAACTCATGCCCTTCTTGTAAAAGGTTAGGATAGGATCTAAAGTTAATAAATCCTTGATCTTTTGAAAGCTCGCCTCACAACCATATGAAAACTTAAAGAAAATCTTCTTTTAAGTAAACTTGGTCAAAGAAGCTACAATAGCTGAAAAAACCTCAATAAAATATGGATAGAAAAATTCCAAACACACAAAACTTTGAATCTCGGTAGGACATTTAGGACTAGCCTAATCACAAACCCCTATAATCTTTGCTGAATCAACCATAATAACATCCTCGGTCACCATAGGACATAAGTGCAATGACCCAATTTTTTGGAACCGGAACGTCACACGGTGCTCATGATCTCGAAGGACCACAAGCCAACCCTCTAATGATATTTGTGCCTGAACACTGCATAATATAGATAATAAATGCAGAAACTAGCCATAAGGTTCAAAACATCTAAAAATACTCAAAAAATAAAAACTGAATACTGATACATCTGTCCGAAAAGCCTCTAAACTACCTGAACTACGGAGTTGATGGGACATGTCCCCAACTAACTCCGTCTACTGAAAATAAACAAAGTCTGATGCCATAATAATACAAGGATCATTCTCGAATAAAGAGGACTCACTCCTACGTCTACTGCTGCTGACTAGGATTCAACTGCTGAAGGAACTCTGGATCATGTGCCTCTGGACCTATGGTGTCAAATAAAACACCAAAGCACAAATGCTTCAGTACATGAATGTACCAAGTATGTAGATGAGGTAAGTTTAAATGTAAGGGTTCATGCATGAACAATTACTTAACTGAATAATCATGGGAGTACCGAACGAGAACATATACAGAAATACAAAAAACATTATCACAATCATTATAACTCTAGCTACTAAAACTCGAATACTACTTTACTGTCATCTAAACTTATAACTAACACTGAGATATTGAATCACTGAATCATCTGATACTGATAACTGATTAACTGAATATGCACATATAAATGACTGAATTTTGAGCTCACTACTCTCGACTGACAGAATTAGAGATCAACCTCTCTCTAATAAATGACTTAGAAATCTATTATCAATGATAAGGAAATGATCATGTTCGAATATGACAACAATAATACTCAACAGAATCTGGGACTGAGATCAAGCCTATCTATCGGGAGATCTCTGGATCTGATAACAAGAATACTCAGCAGGATCTAAGACTGAGATCAAGCCTATATATCGGGAGATCTCTGGATCCGATAACAAGAATACTCAACTAAATCTGAGACCAAGCCTATCAGATGGATGGTCATGAATAAATGGAACTCTCTAAGTTCCTCAATAAGATAGATGACTATACCTCACAGTTCTGATTTCTGAAGATTGATACTGAAATTACAATTGTGGGAAATGGTTACTTAACCGATATGTACCGACCTCCCACTGGTGGGGTCCAACCTATAACCCCAGCTGAAAGGGTGTCAGTACCATTCCACGGGCAAAGACCTCTATGGTAAAGCCTCTCTGGTGGTTGACCCTCAGAGAAAGTCAGCCTAAGGCAATATAATAGTCAAACCTCCTCTACGGGTGACAGCCTCTACTGATGGTGTCTCCTACATCCTGCGTTCGCTACGCAGTTCTGGAGTTTAGGGATTGCTCCTAACGAATCAGCCTTTCTCTCTGATGGGGAGCCACCATCCCTTCCCCTACTTGGTGCTAGCTCCTACTCCTAACTGAAAGACTCTAAATTGAGTTCTTAACTGAACACAAACTGAACTAAATCTAATACTGATCATGTTTCTCAAATGATCTGACTGAGTTAAGCTGAATTCACTTGGTTCCATATCTGACGAAATACTACTGAATCACTGTATTTGACTAACGATATAGAGTTTTAATAGAGTACTCAATTACTACAGAGGTCAAAACTGAACACTATATCTAAGTTAGGTACAAAACTGAGGCTAGATTACTAGAGATACTGAGATTACGATGATTATAGAGATTACTGAGATTTCATAAGTTCTGTATTTGTCTAAGAATACAGAGTTCTATAACTCGTTGTATTTTGAGAATCATGGCTAGATTAGAATTATTGTGAAAACTGACATGGGCTCTAGACAACAACTAAATTGTTGGGTATAAATACCCCCAAGACTCAATATCATAAAAGTAAAACATAACCATTCTTGAATAATCAAGACCATGGACAATCATTCACCATCACAATCACTAAGGCATCACTTCAAGAATTTAGGAATCCTAAATATGTAATAACATAGGGGGACATGCAATTGGATCATACTCCATTCAACAAGGCCTTGCATCAAGCACTTCGTACATATTTAAGTTTTGGCATGTCCTGAAGAACACATAATTGGGGAACTTTATGCTATCATGTTACAATTAATTCATCAAACACTTAGCATGTATTAAAGTCTTAGCACTTATTAAAGTTCACATAATTTGGTAATTTTATACTATCATGCCTCAACTCATTCACTAAGGCTTTTCAACAAACACTAGGAATGCATGGACTTGCACACAATTGGGGGTTTCCTAATCAACATGCTATAATGGCCCTAATTTCATCACATAAGCATTTTATCAAATATATGGGGAGTATGCTTTGCTTATTCAACTATTTCTACACTTAATTGACATGAACACATCATTAAACAAACAACTTGAAGAGGATTTATCATGAACATCACATGAGTATCACATACTAAGGTCAAAGCTTGATAACCTTGTAAACAACAAGAATCACAACTCAATCATAGAAGGAACATCAATTTCAACTCACAGGAATCATTAAGACCCATAAACACAAGATCTTTGAATTTTTGAAAAAGGGTTCTTGAGTTTCTTGGATGAAAGGGACCCAAGAATCAACATATACATACCTTGGGGAAACTATTTTCTTGAAAGTTCTTAGAGAGATTCTTGATTCCTCTTGATTTCTATTGATCTCTATTGATTTTGCTTGAAGAAGAAATAAGGGTTTTGGTTTTGTAAAACCCTAGTCTTGATGTTGAAGATGGGAAATGAGGCTGAGAGCCTTTTATCGAATATATATAGGGGCTAAAGAAGTGTGGGAAAAGACCAAAAAGACCTTGGAATTAAACTGAAAAATCCTGATTTTACATGGTGGTACGACGCGCCCTAATCGTACCAATTCACTGGAAATTGGACAATTGGGAAACTGCATGATGGTGCGATGCGGTGGAAATCACGTTACCACTTTGGTGGCAAACTGAAAAGGCACCGCGACGTGGTGAAATTGCATTGGTGCATTGGAAATTGACAATTCTGAAATTAAGCCTCGGAGCGATGCGCCATAATCGCGGAGGCTCACTGGATTTTGACGATTTCCATTTTGACTGGCTCTATGATATGCTAAAGTACCAGGTGGCACACTGTCTCACTAAAATAACTCTAACTCTTTTCCCGAGTATCGGATTTGGGAAATTTTGATATCGACAGAAAGCTTATTCAATGATCTACATAATAGAAAGCTTAGGGAAATTCTACACGGTTCAAAGTATTTCACACTTAGGAAGACACCTCTCAAACTTTTGGGACCGGATTTTTACTTCACAAAACTCACTCTAAGGCTCAGACTAGGATAGAATTTTGCGGGGTGTAACAATAAGAAAGAGAGAGATTCCAACTAAAACTCAAACTTATCATACAACTTCTCATCCTTCAATCTTTGAAGCACAACTTGCAAATGTTCCTCATGGTCAGCCTCATTCTTGGAATAAACTAAGATATTGTTTATAAATACAATATAAAAAGAGTCGAGATACAATCCAAATACATAGTTTCTCAACTCCACCAATGTGCCTGGGGTATTGATCAACTAAAATGACATGATCAAGAACTCATAATGACCGTTCCAAGTCTAAAAAGTTGTCTTTAGAATATCAGAAGATCAAATCCTCAACTAGTGATACCCGAACATTAAATTAATCTTTAGAAAAAACAAAGCACCCTAAAGTTGATCTAACAAATTATTAATATGAGGAAGATGATAGTTATTCTTAAATATCACTTTGTTAAACTGTTAATAATTAATACATGTACACATAGACCCATCATTTTTCTTCACAGACACGACAGGCTCACCCTAAGGTAATTTACTAGATTAGATAAATCCCTTATCTAACAACTCCTATAACTGATCCTTTAATTCATTTAAGTCTACTGGTTCATCCTATAAGAAGGAATAAAAACTAGGCATGGAACCTGGCTTAACATTAATGGAAAAGTCAATATCACGATCCAGAGTCATACAAAGAAAATCCATAGGGAAACATCCATAAACTAACAAACTATACTAACAAAATTCATGTAGGTAGTTAAAGTAGCACGAGTATCATGAATATGATCCAAAAAATACAAACATCCCCTCTCAACCAACCGATGAGCCTGAAGTAAAGATATAACTCTCATGGGACCCAAATGAAAAACACACTTCCATGTTATCTTTGACACACTCAGTGTAGCTAAGGTCACAATTATAGCATAACAGTCTAGGAATGCATGATAATGAGTTAACCAATCCATACCCCAAGATGACATCATAATTTACCATATCTAGGACAAAAAGATCTACCCAAATATCATGCCCAGCAATAGTTACCACACAAGATTAGTTCACCCAATTAACAACTAAAGAGTCTACTACAAGGGTAGATACACGGATAGGCATAACAAGAGGCTCCCTGTTTTAATCAAACCTAAAGCAAAAATACAAACATATAGGGAAAGTCCCACTCTGATCAAATAACACAAATGTAGATTAGAAACAAATAGGGATAATACCTGTTAAGATAGTGTTGAAAGCCTTTGACATTAGTCTTGCAGGTATAGCATAGCACCATCCACGACCATCACCTGACTGAGTAGACCTGTGACCACCACTTTTGGTACCACTACCACTTCCCCATGCACCTCTTGTAGAACCTTCACCTCTCACAGTCAATATAGGAGCAACCCTAAAAATATTATCTGGATAGTTCTTGGCCAAATGGACAATCTCATCACACATAAAGCAATGTCTATAGCCCAAATCAATAAGAGGAGGTACGATGAAGCTCGGACAACTACCTGAACCTACTAAAACTGAAGACCAACTACCTGAACCATATAAGATTTTCCTGAACTGGTCTACCTTGATATAAAAAAACCCTCTAGAATATCTACCTCGGGGAGTGTGACCTTTTAACTCACCCTGTTGGTGCACCCTCTTGGTGCATCCTTGACACACTCAAAGAATAAACTTAGTTATATTCTAGACAAGACATTAAAGCATGTCTCATACTCTGTAATAGTCATGGAGCCCTTCTCCATGTGATTAAACCCATCTCTCATCTGATCTCTCAAACTATAAGGCACAAACCTGTCCAAAAAAAAAACTTAATAAATTGATCCTTAGTCAAATTTAGAGAATCAAGGGGTCTGCAACTATCAAGTGACCTCCACCAATCATTGGTTGGATCTCCCCATAGATAAGTAGTGTATGAAACCCTATATGACTCAAGTAAACCTAGGTTATGCAACTTCTCATGATAATCAACCAAGAACTTATAAGCATCATTGACTACGACACTGCCAAACCTAGGAAAACCGAAACAAGTGAGTCTCTCAAGCCTCTTCTTGTCCTCATAAGACATAACTTGACTCGGAATAATATGAGGCATAGTAAATCTGGATTCCTAAGATCCCATATAAGGGGGTAACTTAGAAGAAGACTGAACTCCTGATCTCAAAATACCATACTTGGACGCAGGCACAAAAGGAGAAACAACACTTTGAGTCTATGGAGTACATCAAGAAAGTGGCAATACCACTGAAGGATCAATACTCAGAACCAAAGGAACACCATAGGCAGGCTTTGGAACTTATGAAGCCATAATACTAAGAGCTGGAGGAACACTAGGTTCACTCAAAAGAACACCCTCAAGTTAGGTCAGCAAGTTAATTAGAAACCCTTCAAAGACTTGGTAGAGAAACTATGTGGAATCTAGTACTAACTATGGATGGGGTAGATCCTTGTACCCGTAATATACCTCAAGCTTTTCCATAGCTTATAACTCACCGTTTACACTGAGATCTCTCCATATATAATGGATCTATATCTGTAGCCTCATAGACCTAGTCCTAACCATCTGTGCAGAAAAGAGTTAAATACTATTTAGAACACAAGGTATGAAAGAATTGCATGATTAAAAACAAAATAAGAGAAAGTTTCTTGAAGATATCTTATAGCCTTTCAAAGATTGATACGGACGTCTATGTATAGATCTACGAGACACTAATAGATACCCTATTTTTTTATAGATAAGACAAATGAAAACTTGAAAGCTTTGATATAAATTTTTTACCACCCAAAAACAAGGTCAGTGATGGAGTTTGTCACGATAAGCCTTGATAAGTAAGCCTATCATCCAAATAGATATAAAATAAGAAATCAATACCAAATCTAAATGTAAGGCTTCTAAAATAAAGCTGAACCAAAAAAATATTACAATAGAAGAAATACATAACAAAAGATACCATAAGAATTCCCAAAAGTTGGTGTCATAGTGTAAAAACTATTAAATACATCTCAAATGTCAAAGATTCAATGATAGTCCAAAAGAACCAAAATCTATATCTAAATAAAAATAAAATATGAGTTAGATAAGAAGAGAGAGTAGGTAAATTTTTGATACATATATCAACTACCACCAAGAATCTACACTAGATACTACCTGAATCAGCTATTGTGCAGTGCCCTCACACCTTGATCTTCGCCGAAAGAGTGTAGTATGGGTGAGTATATTTTACTTGTACTTGAAGGTATCATAGACCGACTAATAAATGCTGAAAATAGAGTATAAAAAATACACACTATGGGCATGTCCCTACAATCAGAAAATATCACAAATGGTAACCCACGCCATCTCCAATAACAGTTCTATAATATATAAATATATACCACACACAAATATGAGAAAGGGGCACAAATATGCATGTATATCAAAATAAAGTGTGAGAATAAGTACAAATAAACCAATATCACATCAAGGACAATAATACAACATAGAACAAACATAATATTTATGAGATGCAATGAAGAAAAAAATGATGATTATATAACGGTGATGTGATGCTTGAGGTTGTCGCACAACCTCTATATAAGAAGAACTGAGCTATGCCCTTGAGATAGGACCCATGGAGGATTCATCAACCCATATACAATCCAATACCAATATCCATGACACCTCTATGGAACATCCCTCGACAAAGGGTCTATAGAAATATCACAACGAGTGTTTCCAGTATTTCCACAATGGTACCAATGTTTCACAACTGCAAATAATATGAGTGTGCAATCCTCACAACCAACCAAAATGAGAATTTCCTAAACCGATTAATAAATAAATCATTTATGACAAAATCCACTCAATATGATATTAATCTATGAATACAATATTATCATATTCCATATATCCGTGAACCAAATATAATCATATGCCAATAGATCAAATCACTAAAAAATATGCCATTGATACCACTTAACTTCCAATTAAGTTTTTTTATCATAAAGATACCACCAAATACAAAAGGCCAACAATATCATACAAGACCCTACACGATCAAACATAGAAGATAATGTCTTAATACCACAAATAAAAAACAATATAGGCCCCCACATGGGCACAAAACAATATTAATAGCCATTTACATGATTGGTTCCCATACTCATAGCATGATTTTACTCCATTATTAACTATCGTACCCTGTGTGAAGAAAATTAAGTCATAACCTACCTCAAATACAAAAATTGATACAAACAAGCCTTTGACACTTAGATTTCACCTTACGCGCAGGCTCAAAATTAATTAAAATAAACAAATATAAAATATACTTGTTAAAAAGAAGTTAATGATACCCATATTGCCCATTTTTATGTAAGGGTCAAAACGGACCAGCAAAACTAGTTTTTGATAAAGAAGAGTAATATCAAATTTTTAGTCCAAAATATATATATATCCATGGTTAAACACACTTATAGAAGAAAACTCGAGTGAAAATGAGTTAAAGTTGGTGTTTAGATTGAAAAATTGCCAACTTTTGGCCTTCTGGGCCAAATTTCCAAATTTCTCTTTAAAATCCAAGTTTAGCAAGATTAAAATAATAGGAATTGAAAAAAACTAATTGAAATAGGATTTTGGAGATTTCCCAAGCTAAATAATGGAATAAATTTCCAAAAACTCAAATACCAAGCTCCAAGACTTAAAAATGGTGAAAGTCATGAAAATAAGGTATTAAACCAACCCAGAATTGCTTAAGTGATCACCGAATCGCTTAAGCAAACATTTATTAAGAGACAAGGACGTTGCTTAAGTAATAATCACTTAAGCGGGATGGTGTCACTAAGGCAACACTTCGGATATCAATCCAAGTCACTTAAGTGTCCAAAGTGTCGCTTAAGTGGTGCACAATCTAGAGACTTAGAGAATTCCAAGTCATCGCAGAACCCTTTGGATTCACTTGAAATCCTATGAATGCGAATGAAATATTCTACTAGACTAAATTTGGTTCTCCAAACTTAATGGCGATACTAGATTTTTTGAAAAAATGGCATTTTCACAAAGTTGACCCTTGAAACCCAATTTCTCAACTTTCGGAACTAAGAGTTGAAATGAGATATGAAAGCTATAAAAACACAACAACTATATTACTAACTTTAAATTGACTTTCCAAATTTGATGGTGTAGTTCGTTCTTCCATTAGATGCACATATCAATAAATGTTTGTTGGAGTCAACTATAAAGCCTTTATTACCACCAAAAATCACAATCTTTCATAAATCATACCAAAATATATTGAAAGTCAAGCCAATCATTAATACACCTCATAAATACAACAAAGCAACTACAGGAGGGGTAAAATGGTCAAATCATATAGAACTAATTTTTTCTCAAAAATCACGAGAAATTAGGTCATTATAATACACATTTAAAATATGCAATTGTCTGATAGTTTGGGAGAAGAAATAAAATAATGAGGGATTTAGGAAAATATCTAGGATAAGAGAACAAAAGGAAATCTTTCATCAACTCACTCCAAATAAATGAGTGCAAAAAAAAAGACATAAATCTGCAAAAGTAGACGCACAAGGATTAGTTCTACAAAACCTTCATTGTCTAAATGATGCATACACTTCTCTTTGGAAAATTAGATTAGAGAAAGTGTAATTAATGTAAAGAATCAACATATTATCATTCATTTTCTCTTCAATCTATACAGAGAAAGTTTTTCATTACTAAAGTATATGCAAGGTGTAATGTTCTGCAGATAGTTGACTATGTGACGATATAGAAGGAAAATAGTAGTAGCATAGAAAAACCATGGGTGGTAGGTGGTGATCTTAATGTAATATCATATAATGCAGAGAAAATGAGGGCATTCCTATGAAACTGTGTGGGACTACTAAGATTGCTTAATATATAAATACTTGTGCCTTAATTGAGTTGAAGTGTTCTGGTAGAAAATTTACATGATGGAATGGAAGAATTGAAGAGGATTGCATTTTTTAATGTTGGATAGGGTCTTTGTGAATATGGAATTCATGATTGAGTTCCCCATATCAAAAGTTTACTCTTATTAGAGAAGGTTGAGATCAATTTTCTTTACAGGCGTTTTGCAATGCTAATTTGGAGAAAATTAGTAGATATTTAAGATTTCTAAGCTTCTTAACTAAGAATGAGAGATTTCATCAACTGGTGAAAGAGAACTAGGACATACAAGTTCAAGGAAGCCTTGTTCATAATATTCAGGAGAAAATAAAACATCTAAAGAAGGTACTACCAATTTGGAGCAACGAAACTTAAAAAACTATTTTCCACAAGGTGACCACTTTGGAAGATGTTGTAAGGGTTAAAGAGTTATAGGTGGAGATTAATAGTAAAAAAAAGAATAGAATACAATTAATGGAGGCTCGAGAAGATCTATAAAAGAATTATCAATTAGAGAAAGAATATTGAATACTAAAATTAGGAATGAAATGGTTTAATAATAGAGATAAAAATATAAATATATACATGCATATGTTAATAGAAGGTGTCACAAACCAACCTCTAGCGTAGTTGTGAAAGGTATATTGTCCACCAAGGACCAGAAACAACCCCCATAACCTATCCAATCAAAACATAATCCGATTAATAACAAAGAAAAAAAGAATAAGAGAATAATGATAAACCAATTAATGTAACTCAATAATAAGCTTTAAGTGTCTACAACTTCATCTAACCCACACATGTAAACAAAAGCCCCTAAACCAATATGAATATCAAACTTGGTCGGGACATGCCCCCAACCGTGACAGTGACAATGGCAATGATGATGTTAATGTGAACTCTTCAATTCTAAAGTATAGAAAGAAATCAATGGAATGACCAACCATATAAAGCTTCACTGTAGACGTGATAGGCGAATGCACCACCTAAACTACATAAACCAATAGAAGAAACCCCTAGGACCCTAAATCTTAAAAGGATGTAATGACCGAGGATCGTTAGCGGGGTGAGTGCTAGCATGTAACTCAGGAAAGGGATAAAATAATGACATTTCAAAATCAAATATAAACTCAATGTAAACGTTCACATACATGCATATATAAATATATATATATATATAAAGTTGTGATAGGGAACAAGGTTTAGCAGAAGATTTTATTATCCTGTACTATGTAGATCTAGCCATCATAAGGGCACCCACGGGCTATATAGGTACAGATCCATTGCTGAAAGGGCTTCAATATGTGTTATCCTAGAAAACCAGAGAAATTAAAGGAATATCAATGGAATCCACGACCCCAGCCATTAAAAAATATATACATATAAACTATGGACTATGTATATAGCCACCAAGGCCCCCACGCTGACAAATGTGGTTTCCAATATTGGTCCCCCCAGGACCTCCCACCTTCCACGTTGATCTACACAAAAACCTTTAAGCCTAAATTAAAATATTTAATCATAAACCATCCATTTAACTAAGGAGATATCCATTTAGGCATTTATCGAATGATATCGTCATACTAATTAATTATATGATTCCATTATGCCAAACTAAAGAAATTATACATAAGACCCCAAAGTTAAAATTTAAAATCTATTCCTGGCCACCAAGGCCTTTCAAACCATTTTGACCTATTTATCCATTAATACAATGTAATGGATTAATAAAAGTATGCAAAACTATATAATTGTCCATATTTCAAAACCAGTTATTCAAGTGGGTTGAGGTTAATATACATTCCCAAAAAATGACCATAATTTTGGAGGAATCCGTGACCATAATCCCATCCACGATGATCATGCCCATATTCACATCAAAAATCATAAAATAAAGCATGAATAACAATTCAAAAACCATGGGAAAACAACCAAGTACCAACCATTAAAAACCCTCAATATATCTTAAAAAACCTAATAATTTAATTCACATAAACTATGATTAAATGCATGAATTTCATAAACATAGGTTTTAGGAAATAGATACATGCTTGAAAACACAAAGAATTTAGAGAAGAAACCATACTTTAAGCCCTAGATGACCAACCATTATAAACCCTAGCTTTGTTCTTGTCTTTGAAATTTATAGAGTAGAGGTATAATCTTGATTTATTTAATGGAAGATAATAATTTCCCTTAGTGTATTTAAGTCATGGAAAAGTAGTGGAATAAGAAGAAAAGGTTGATTTCCGCTCAATGAAAATGGGGAAAAAATTAAATCCTAGTCTCTATGGGTCGGGTAAAGACTCATGGTCATAGGTCATGAGTTATCACTAGGACTCATAGTTTGGGCAGTGATTTAGGGCCACCTTATTAGTTTGGTCATGAGTCACACCTTACAACCTAAAACACCTTAGTTTTTGGACATTAGAAAATTTCATAGAAATTTTATCTCTAGACCAAATACAACTCATGGGTACGAGCCATATATTTTGATATGAGTGGTATGGTCCATTCATATATATACCAATGTTGGTTGTTGATATAGATTTTGGTTACTAGAATGGGCATGACTTAAGGGTACGAGTTGTACTGGTGATTACAGATCATTTGGTTCCTTAACTTAATCTTAGACTTGGTTACGTATGTTGTATATGAGTACGAGTGGATCACCATGACCCATAAGACAGGGAACAAATTGAACCATGGACTAGTATGGTAGATAGTCTTCAATTCCCCAGGTATTTAATTTTTCCAGGGATATGGGTCAAGGATATAGATTGTATGCTTTGATTATTACTTGGTTGGATAAGTCATATACTAGACATTATTTGATCCAAGGGTTGAGGCCAGTTTACTAGTGGTGGATACTGATCGTATTGGGAGTGTACGACTAACGAAGGTCAGTCGTATCCCTATAATGAGATTTTTAGTGCAATATAGGTAGGGATATTCTAGACATTTTCCCACATATCCTAATAGGGACCAATTACTTCTAACATACTTGGGTGGTTATTTACCCTACTACTCTATTAATTAACACTTAGAAACTCTTTTTAAGAAATTTAAAATTCTGTCAAGAGCTTTTGGGAAAGGGGAGCTATGGTTTTGACTAAGGGATCAATTTGAGGATTGTCTTGGTGATTTCTTTCTGTTATCATCTTTTTTTAAGGCATGTTATCTTCCCTCATTGTTAAATTTACTTAAAAGGCATGCTTTGTATGAATGTTTTCATGATTTCATTAATTGAATGATTTTTGTTTTCAAATATGATTTGGGGGGTTTTGATATTAAAAAGTTGGTTATGGTTTCTAATTGTTTTAATTGTGTTTTTATATGCTTTAATGGTGATTTTTGATAATTGGATTGTATGTGAATGGTTTAATGGTAATTAGAATTGGTTTTGGTCATATTATGCCCTCAATGTGTTTAACACAATGCTTATAAAGATATGTTCATTGCATTGACTCATTTTAATGGAACTTTTGCATGTTTTAAACTTGGTAAAAGAATTATGCATGGTCAAAATAGTTTAGAAAGGCTAAAGGCTTATTATTTATGCTTTTGGGGAACATGAAAGTCTCTTAGGTGGTTTAATATGTTTAATAAAAGGGCACTTGAATGTCCCCCTAAACCTATAAATGGTTGTCTATGGATGATACTTGCAAGTAAGGATTGGTATGACGATACCAGTATCAATGGCCTTGGTAAATAAATAGATAATGGTTTGGTTATTTTGATATTGGTTTTAATTGGGCAATAATTGAGGGAGGTATAGCTAATCCATAGAAGGTGGAGGTCCCGGGGGGAATAAAATTGGAAACTCATACTTGTTGATATGAGGTTGGTCTTGGTAACTATGTTCATGATGTCACACTATTTCTTGGGGATATACTTATCATCCCATGGGATACTTTCCTGGTCGTGTGGCTACATACACTAGGTTCCTTTTAGTAGGGGGAGATGAACCAATATAGTCCATGGGTGGATTAGGACGGCAAGCTACACAGCCCATGTAAAGGTT
Organism: Capsicum pubescens; assembly: GCA_030864215.1. NCBI lineage: Eukaryota > Viridiplantae > Streptophyta > Magnoliopsida > Solanales > Solanaceae > Capsicum > Capsicum pubescens. The sequence goes on along the minus strand of CM061549.1, from coordinate 111,644,863 downwards.
TTAAAGGCATACTAAACCCAGTCCCTTTTACCGACATGGTTATATATATAAGTATGTATATAATATATATAAATGTATGTATATAATATATATAAATATATGTATATATATAATATATATATATGTATATATATGTGTATATATATATATTATATATACATATATATATGTATGGTTATGTGCATATGGATGGTCTTACTTGGATTTATAAATGGCATTATTTTATCCTTACCCTGAGATCATGCTAACTGTTACTTGCTAACCTCGTCTACTAGATATTGTATACCCACACTATACAGGAATAAACCATTCTATTCCTCCTCCATAGTGATTAACTAAGGGAAAATAATTGGACTGAAGTGGTGAGCTTCCATCCTTTCATAAGACTCAATTTCATAGTTTGGATATTTTGAGACATTTTGGTTTTATTTGGGATATTGGTTTTGGCTATGGTTGGGGGCATATCCGAACCAGATTTCATTACACTTTTGGTTAGAGGATTTGTGGTACTTTTATAGGTTAGAATAGGTGGGATTGGTATTGGCATCGGCCATGGCATTGGAATAAGCTGGGAGACTTGCTTCATCAGACAAAATTTCTAACTGTTCTATCATTTTTTATTTTGGTATTAATATTTTATGCTTTGAACGTCCCTGATTATGGCTTAGCTTATGGACCTTGTTTTGGTATTGTTGTATTGGTGGTATGGTATGGTTGGACTCGGTTGGGTCGGTCATGGTTGCGATCTATTACCAGAGTCTTTATGTGAGTTGTTGCACTATATTTTTACTTGCTTATAATTAAGCCAACTTAAGGAAGGAGGCCGGAGATTGGGTTGGGTAATGGGGGTAGTCTTCGGTCACAATCGGACTTGGGACTCCCACTATAACAAGGCCCCAGGATGGGGCGTGTTACGTTGGTATCAGAGCCTAGGTTCATGGTAAATTGGGAGTCCATAAAACCGGGTTGAGTAGAGTCTCTTTTAGGGGTGTATAGCGGCCCACACTCATAAGGGGGAGGCTACAAGGCATTTAGGAATGTTTTAATTTCTTGGTATTCTATTTCCAATCTTTGAGTCTCATTTCTAGAATCTTCTCTAATCCTTGTTTGTTCGTTTTTCAGATCATGCCTTGTAGATCTAGAACATAAGAAAATTATTCAATCCCATCTGGATATTATGTTGAGGGGGTGCATCCTACTTCTGGGGTTCATCATTGATCTCATGATCCTATTCCCGATAGTTCTGGAGTTTTATCGGTTGTTACCAGTCATCGTCAAGGAAAGATGACTAAAGCAGAATTCCATCAGTCTATTCATTCTATTGCTAAGTTGGTTACTGGTCAAGCTAAGTGGGATATGTTTGGTGCTTTTTCTACTGAGGACACTAGGGTTGGACAATTTATGAAGATAGTCCATCCCACTATTTTTCAATTGATGGTGGAAGAGGATCCATAGGACTTCTTAGTTAAGATGGAGAAGTTATTTTGAGTGATATAGTCCACTAATATGGAGGGGGTAAAGTTTGTAGCTTATCATCTTAAAGATGTTGCATATCAATGGTATGAAGAGTGGGATAGAGATGGAGGAGATACGGAGGAGTCATCCTTATGGGATGCCTTCTCTGGTGCTTTTCTTGATCGTTTCTTTCCCAAAGAGTTGAGGGAAGCAAAGATGGAAGAGTTTGTGAACATCAAGCATAGGAGAATTTCTATTAAGGAATATGCCTTGAAGTTTCATCAATTGTCAATGTAAGCTCCTGATTTGATGGCTAACATATGGGCTAGAATGAGAAAGATCGCTTCTGGGATGAATCAAGATCTAATTTTTTAGATCAACATAGCTTTACTGATCAAGGATATGGACATCTCAAGGTTGACTGTTTATATGCAGCAAGTAAAGAACGAAAAAAGGTTGCAGGCAAAGTTTTGATATAGGTAGGGTAAGATGAATAGGTTTTCTGACCAAACAGCTTCTCAGTATCAAGATGGTCGAGATAGTGGAAAATGATAGAAAAAGATGTGGATGAGTTCCAGATCCTACTTTTCTATTAATGCTCCTTATCAGTAGGGAGACAGGAATCATTATGGTGGTGAAAATTTCTGGTGAAGGGTGTTTAATCTCAGGCAAGCAGAGGTCAGTTAGTTTCTTCATGTCCTTCTTAACAATTTTGTGGTGGTCCTCATCAGGGTTATTAGGATGAAGGAAAGGAAAAATGCTTCATGTGTGGCAATGAAAGTCATCTGCTAAGGAATTTTTTGGTTAATAAGGTTGCTATGAGGAAAAATAAGATTATTGTAGCTTTATTTTCTCTTTCTACACTGGGTGGTATAACATCTACTTCTATTACTTCTTTTGGTTCTAGTGTTGGTCAGAATAGTTTGTATGTTTAGCATCCCAATAAAAATTTGAGGCATCACCTGATATCATTATTGGTACATTACGGTTTTATTTTGTGGCATATATTATTTTCTTGATCCTAGGTTGTAATAACCCATACTTTTTCCTAGCTTAAATTTGCTCCTAGAATGTCAAGAACTAGCTTTAAAAGTGAATACCATTTTATGGATATGGAATTTTCAAGATTCCAAAATTCAGAGTTATATCATGTACGTCCTCAGATTAAATATCTTTAATGAATCCATGTCGTGAATACTATATTCCTCAAGCCTCCGTATAGTGTCAAGTTATGAATAGTATCCCTTTATTTTTCCTGCCTGACTATTCCAACCTTTCTGTGACCTTTCCTTAGGTCAAGGTAGTGATGATGAATACTTGTGTAGATGACAGAGAGTAAATGTGTTATGTTTGGGAAGATTGTTGTATGCTTATATCAGGAAGGTATATAAATAAAGGAATATGGAGGTGAACCTTGTTGGTGTATAAGAGGATAGGTGTGCGGTGCATTAATGAATTTCTATTAAAAGGTTGAATTTATTTGTTAAAGTGACAAGAAGAAATATCCTAGAATGAGTAGTTGTGTGACAATGCTTGGGGTATTTAATTCATGGTTCAGGCTAGTTTTAAGAGGTTATGTGAAGTACCTCGTGATCCCGAGTTAGGCTTGACCTTGATGAGATGATTTAGTTTAGTTTAGACTTTAGTAGATGGATTTATCAATGTCATGTGAGAATTAGAAGCTGAATCAAGCAAGTATGGTTTTAGAAAGGAATAGTATAGCTTAGGGAGTGTTTGACAAGTTTTGCTAAGATTAAAAGTACGAAGTTGCATTGCTTAAGCCCTAGAAATTCTACCCTGGCTTATGATTTATGAGTTTATGTTCCATGCTATAGATCCGTAGCAATGTTCAAATTCAATATTCAGATGTTTTGATTTTGATCATGCCCACAGTTCCTTACGTCCTAATATTGTTAGAGTTTCTTAGAAAAGTGTTGAATAAATATTCCATCTGGGTATGAGCATTCAGTATGGTTCTGTTCGTGTATCCAAAAATCTAGTTTAACAGTCAAACAGACAAATCGTTATAGTTTTTCCATCTTTGATTTAGTCAAGTCTCACTACCTGAAATTTTATAAGTATGGACATTGCAAGAGATAGTTTGTTCGCATCTAGGTAAATTGAGGAATTTAGCTTAGTACATGCATCGTACATCAGTTTCAGATTCAGATATTAAGTCATGATTTATTCCATGAGTATCCTCTATATCATCTGGGTCTTTTCCTAGTATATCAATCAATTTAGTATTATTTAGGGACGAATGATCCAAAGGAGGAGATGTTGTAATACCCTAAGTTTTCATGTCATAAACCTCTCATTATTTTTCTTATGAATTCAGAACCACCCTAAAGTAATAGTTACTGATAAGTTGATGCTCTCATTTCTATTTCAGCCAGATAATAATATTCATGAGAATTCATGCACTCAGAGATCAATTCAGTAGTTCAGTACATTGGGATTCAGTCATATAGTTTATTTTAGTTATGCATGATAGATTATAGCCTCAGATTCCTCAGTAATTTCAGCCTAAAGATCCACATTCGAGGACGAATGTTCCCAAGGGGGAGATATTGTAATACCCCAAACTTTTTCCTTGCTTAAATTTGCTCCTAGAGTGTTATGAACTAGCTTAAAAAGTGAATACCATTTTCTGCATATGGAATTTTCAAGATTTAGAAATTCATAGTTATATCATGTAGTCCTCAGATTAGATCTCTTTAATTAATCCATGTCACGAATAATCTATTTCTCAAGCCTCGGTAAAGTGTAAAGTTATGCTTAGTATCCCTTCATGTTTTGAGCTCAACTATTCAAACCTTTCGGTGACCTTCCCGTCAAGGTTGTGATGATAAATACTTGTGTAGATGGGAGAGAATATATGTGGTATGTTTGGGAAGATTGTTGTATTCTTGTTTCAGGTAGGTATATAAATGAAGAAATATGGAGGTGACACTTGTTGATGTATAAGAGGATAGACGTGTGGTGCATTAATTAATTTCTAGTAAGAGGTTGAATTGGGTTGTTAAAGTGATAAGAAGAATCATCCTGTAGTGAGTAGTTTTTATGTGGCTATGCACAGTATCTCATGATCCCGAGTTAGGCTTCACCTTGATGAGAGGATTTAGTTCAGTTTAGACTTTAGTAGATGAATTTATCAGTGCCATGTGAGAATTATAAGTTGAATCAAACGAGTATCGTATTTGAAGGGAATAGTATAGTTGATGGAGTGTTTGACAAGTGTTACTAATCTTGAAAGTACGAAGTTTCATTGCATAAGCCCAAGAAATTCTACCTTGACTTATGATTTATAAGTTTATGTTCCATGCTATAGAGCCGTAGCAATGTTGAAATTCAAAATTCAAATGTTTTGATTCAGATCATGCCCATGGTTCTTTACTCCCTAATATTGTTAGAGTTTCTTTGAAAAGTGTTGAAGAAATACTCCATCTGGGTATGAGCATTAAGTATGATTCAGACGTGTAGACAAAAATCTAGTTTAACAGTTAGATAGAAGAATCTCTATAGTTTTTCCATCTTCCAATTAAGTCTAGTCTCATTACCTGAAATTTGAAGAGTATGGCCATTTCAAGAGGTAGTTGGTTTGAATCCAGGTAAATTGCAAAATTCATCTCAGTATATGCGTTATGCATCAATTTAAGATTCAAATATTAAGTCATGATTTAGTCCGTTAGTATCCTGTATATCATCTCAGTCTTTTACTAGTATTTCTACCAAATCAGTATCATTGGAATATGAACAATCCCAAGGGGGAGATACTGTAATACCTTGAGTTTTCATATCATAAACATCTCATTCTTTATCTCATGAAATTAGATCTATCCTAAAGAAATATTCTCTCATAAGTTGAGATTCTCTTTCCTAGCTCAGCCATATAGCTATTTTCATGAGAATTCATGAACTCACAGATCAGTTTAGTAGCTCACTATATTGGGATTCATTCATACAAATTATTTTAGTTGTGTATGATAGATTATAGCCTCATATTCCTCAATTTTTTTTACCTAATTAGCTATATTCCCAAGGGGGAGATATTGTAACATCCCATACTTTTTCCTAGCTTAAATTCTCCCCTAGTGTCAAAAAGTAGCTTCAAAAATGAATGCCATTTTATGCATATGGAATTTTAAACATTTAAAAATTCAGAGTTATATCATGTACGCACTCAGATTAGATCACTTTAATGAATCAATGTTGTGAATACTCTATTCCTCAAGAATCGGTAAAGTGTAAAGTTATTCTTAGTATCCTTTTATTTTTTTAACCCAGCTATTCCAACCTTTCGGTGACCTTTACTTATGTCAATGTAGTGATGATGAATGCTTGTGTAGATGGGAGAGAGTAAATGTGTTATGTTTGGGAAGATTATTGTTTACTTGTTTAAGGTAGGTATATAAATGAAGAAATATAGAGGTGATGCTTTTTGGAGTATAAGAAGATAGGTGTGCGGTGCATTAATCAATTTCTAGTAAGAGGTTGATTCAGTTGTCAAAGTGATAAGAAGAATTATCCTAGAGTGAGTAGTTGTGTAACATTATTTGGGTTATTGAATTCATGGTTCAGGCTAATATTATGAGTTTATATGAAGTACCTCGTGATCCCGAGTTAGGCTTGACCTTGATGAGAGGATTTTATTCTGTTTAAACTTTATTAAATGGATTTATCAATTCCATGTGAGAATTATAAGTTAAATCAAGCGAGTACGTTACTTGATGGGAATAGTATAGTTGAGGGAGTGTTTGACAAGTGTTGCTAAGCTTGAAAGTACGAAGTTGAATTGCTTAAGCCCTAGAAATTATACCCTGGCTTATGATTTATAAGTTTATGTTCCATGCTATAGATCCGTAGCAATGTTCAAATTCCTTATTCAGATGTTTTTATTCAGATCATGCTCACTAATCTTCACTCCGTAACATCGTTAGAGTTTCCTAGAAATGTGTTGAAGAGATACTCCATCTGGGTATGAACATTTAATATGAATCAGTCAGTGTAGCCAGAAATCCAGTTTAATAGTCAGACAGACAAATCTCTATAGTTTTTCCATCTAGCGATTTATTCTAGTCTCTCTACCAGAAATTTCGCGAGTATGGCCATTTCAAGAGGCAGTTTTTTCGCATCCAGGTAAATTTTGGAATTCAGCTCAGTCTATGCATCATTCATCAGTTTCAGATGAAGATATTAACTTATGATCCAGTTCGTTATTATTCTGCATATCATCTTAATCTATTCCTAGTATTTCAACCAAATCAGTATCATTCGGGGACGAACGATCGCAAGGGGGAGATGTTGTAATACCTCGAGTTTTCATGTCATAAACATCTCATTCTTTTTCTTACGAAATTAATTATAGCCTAAAGAAATACATACTCATAAGTTGACGCTCTTATTCCTATCTCGACCATATAGCTATTTTCATAAGAATTCATGCACCCACAAATTAGTTCAGTAGCTCACTTCGTTAGGATTCGGTCATATAGTTTATTTTAGTTGTGCATGATAGCTTATAGCCTTAGATTCCTCAATAATTTTAGCCTAATTAGCCATATTCGAGGATGAATATTCCTAAAAGGGAAATAATTTAACACACCGTACTTTTTCCTAGCTTAAATTTGCTCCAAGAATGACAAGAACTAACTTCAAAAGTGAATACCATTTTATGCATATGAAATTTTCAAATTTTCAAAATTTAGAGTTATATCATACACGTACTCTAATTAGATCTCTTTAATGAATCCATGAGATGAATACTCTATTCATCAGGCCTCAGTAAAGTGTCAAGTTATGCTTAGTATCCCTTCATATTTTGAGCCCAGCTATTCCAACCTTATGGTGACCATTCTTTAGGTTAATGTAGTGATTATGAATATTTATGTAGATGAGAGAGAGTAAATATATTATGTTTGGGAAGATTGTTGAATGCTTATTTCAGATAGCTTTATAAACGAAGGAATATGGAGGTGATTCATATTGGTGTATAGATGATAGGTGTGCGGTGTATTAACAAATTTATAGTGAGAGGTTGAATTTAGTTGTTAAAGTGATAAGAAGAATCATCCTAGAGTGATTAGTTGTTATACAATGCTTAGGTATTGAATTCATAGTTCAGGCTAGTATTATGAGGTTATGTGAAGTACCTCGTGATCCTGAGTTAGGCTTGACCTTGATAAGAGGATTTAGTTTATTTTAGACTTTAGTAGATGAATTTATCAATGTCATGTGAGAATTTAAGTTGAATCAAGCAAGTATGGTATTTGAAGGGAATAATATAGTTGAGGGGATGTTTGACAAGTGTTGCTAAGCTGTAAAGTATGAAGTTCCATTGCTTAATCCCCAGAAATTCTACCCTGTCTTATGATTTATAAGTTTATGTTCCATGCTATAGATCCGTAGCAATGTTGAAATTCCTTATTCAGATGTTTTTGTTCAGATCATGCTCACTGTTCTTTACTCCCTAATATCATTAGAGTTTCTTTGAAATGTGTTGATGAAATACTCAATCTGGGTATGAGCATTTGGTACGATTCAGTCCGTGTAGACAGAAATCCAACTTAATAGTCAGATAGACAAATCTCTATAGTTTTTCCATCTTCCGATTTACTCTAGTCTCACTACCTAAAATTTCACGAGTATGGCCATTTCAAGAGGCCGTTTGCTCGCATCTAGGTAAATTGCAGAATTTAGCTCAGTATATGCATCATGCATTAGTTCCAGATTCAGATATTAAGTCATGATCCAGTCTTTTAGTATCTTGTATATTATCTCAGTCTTTTCCTAGTATTTCAACCAAATCAGTATCATTCGGGGATAATGATCCCAAGTGGAGATGTTGTAATACCTCGAGTTTTCATGTCATAAACATCTCATTCTTTTTCTTACAAAATTAGATGCAGCCTAACGCAATAGTTAGACATAAGTTGATGCTCTCATTCCTATCTCAGCCATATAGCTATTTTAATGAGAATTCATCCACTCACAGATCAGTTCAGTAGCTCACTACGTTGGGATTCAGTCATATAGTTTATTTTAGTTGTGCATGATAGCTTATAGCCTCATATTCCTAAGTAATTTTAGCCTAATTAACCTCATTCTATGAGGAATGTTCCTAAAAGGGACATATTTTAACACCCCGTCCTTTTTCCTATCTTAAATTTTCTCCTAAAATGTCAAGAACTTGCTTCAAAAGTGAATACCATTTTATGCATAAGGAATTTTCAAGAATACAAAATTCAGAGTGATATAATGTGCGCATTTTGATTAGATCTCTTTAATTAATACATGTCATGAATACTCTATTCCTCAAGCCTCAGTAAAGTGTCAAGTTATTCTTAGTATCCCTTCATGTTTCGAGCCCGGTTATTCCAACCTTATGGTGACCATTCCTTAGGTCAGGTAGTGATGATGAATGAGAGAGTCAATGTGTAATGTTTGGGAAGATTGATGTATGCTTGTTTCAGGTAGCTTTATAAATGAAGGAATATGGAGGTGATGCATATTGGTCTATAGAGGATAGGTGTGCGGTGTATTAATGAATTTCTAGTCAGAGGTTGAATTTAGTTTTTAAAGTGATAAGAAGAACCATCCTAGAGTGAGTATTTGTTGTACAATGCTTGGGGTATGGAATTCATGGTTCAGGCTAGTATTATGAGGTTATGAGAAGTACCTCGTGATCCTGAGTTAGGCTTGACCTTGGTGAGAGGATTTAGTTCATTTTAGACTTTAATAGATGAATTTATCAATGCCATGCGAGAATTTAAGTTCAATCAAACAAGTATGGTATTTGAAGGAAATAGTATAGTTGAGGGAATGTTTAACAAGTGTTGTTAAGCTTGAAAGTACAAAGTTGCATTGCTTAAGCCCCAGAAATTCTACGTTGGCTTATGATTTATAAGTTTATGTTCCATGCTATAGATTCGTAACAATGCTGAAATTCCTTATTCAGATGTTTTTATTCAGATCATGCTCACTGTTCTTTGTATCTAATATCATTAGAGTTTCTTAGAAATGTGTTGAAGAAATACTCCATCTTGGTATGAGAATTCAGTACGATTCAGTCTGTGTAGCCGGAAATCCAGTTTAACAGTCAGACAGACAAATCTCTATAATTTTTCCATCTTCTGATTTACTCTAGTCTTACTTCCTAAAATTTCGCGAGTATGGCCATTTCAAGAGGTAATTTGTTCGCATCCAGGTAAATTGAGGAATTCATCTCAGTATATGCATCATGTATCAGTGTCAGATTCAAATATTATGTCATGATCCAGTCCGTTAGTATTCTGTATATCATTTAAGTATTTTCATAGTATTTCAACCAAATAAGTATCATTCGGGGATGACGGATCCTAAGGGGGAGATGTTGTAATACGTTGAGTTTTCATGTCATACACATCTCAATCTTTTTCTTACGAAATCAGATCAAGCCTAAAGCAATAGTTACTCATAAGTTGACGCTCTTGTTCCTATCTCAGCTATATTGCTTTTTTCATGAGAATTCATGCACTCATAGATCAGTTTAGTAGATCACTACGTTGGGAATCAATCATATAGTTTATTTTAGTTATGGATGATAGCTTATAGCCTCAATTTCATCAGTAATTTTAGCCTAATTAGCCATTTTTGAGGATGAATGTTCCCAAAAGGGACATATTGTAACACCCCATACTTTTTCCAAGCTTAAATTTTCTCCTAGAATGTTAAGAACTAGCTTCAAAAGTGAATACCATTTTATGCATATGGAATTTTCAACATTTCAAAATTCAGAGTTATATCATGTACGTAATATGATTACATCTCTTTAATGAATCCATGTAGTGAATACTTTATTCCTCAAGCCTCAACAAAGTGTCAAATTTTGCTTAGTATCCCTTTATGTTTCGATCCCGGCTATTCCAACCTTGTGTAGATGAGAGAGAGTAAATGTATTATGTTTTGGAAGATTGTTGTATGCTTATTTCAGGTAGCTTTTTAAATGAACGAATATGGAGGTGATGCATATTGGTGTGTAGAGTATAGGTGTGTTGTGTATTAATGAATTTCTAGTAAAAGGTTGAATTTAGTTGTTAAAGTGATAAGAAGAATCATCCTATAGTGAGTAGTTGTTGCACAATGCTTGGGGTATTGAATTCATGGTTTAGGCTAATATTATGAAGTTATGTGAAGTACCTCGTGATCCTGAGTTAGGCTTTACCTTGAAGAGAGGATTTAGTTAAATTTAGACTTTAGTAGGCGAATTTATCAATGCCATGTGAGAATTATAAGTCTAATCAAGTAAGTATGGTATTTTAAGGGAATAGTATAGTTGAGGGAGTGTTTGACAAGTGTTGCTAAGCATGAAAGTACGAAGTTGCATTTCTTAAGCCCCAGAAATTCTACCTTGGTTTATGATTTATAAGTTTATGTTCCATGTATAGAGTCGTAGCAATGTTGAAATTTAATATTCAGATGTTTTTATTCAGATCATGCCCATAGTTTTTTACTCCCTAATATCGTTAGAGTTTCTTAGAAAAGTGTGGAACAAATACTCAATCTTGGTATGATTATTAAGTATGATTCCGTTCGTGTACCCAGAAATCCAATTTAACCGTCAGATAGACAAATCTCTATAATTTTTCCATCTTCTGATTTAATCTAGTCTCACTACCTGAAATTTCATGAGTATGGCCATTTCAAGAGGTAGTTTGTTTGTATCTAGGTAAATTGAGGAATTCATCTCAGTGCATACATTAAGTATCAGTTTCAGATTCAGATATTAGGATATCATCTCAGTCTTTTCCAAGTATTTCAACAAAATCAGTATAATTTGGGGACGAACAATCCAAAGGTGGAGATGTTGTAATACCCTGAGTTTTCATGTCATAAACCTCTTATTCTTTTTCTCCTTAAATCATATCCTACCTAAAGTATTAGTTGTTGATAAGTTGACGCTCTCATTTCTAATTTCAGTGAGATAGCAATTTTCATGAGAAATTATGCACTCACAGATCAGTTCACTAGCTAATAGAATTTTAAAGATGTAGAAATTCAGAGTTATATATCGTACGTCCTCATATTAGATCTATTTGATGAATCCATGTCATGAATAATCTATTCCTCAAGACTCGGTAAAGTATCAAGTTATGCTTAGTATCCCTTAATTTTTTAAGCCCGGCTATTCCAACCTTTTGGTGACCTTCCCTTTGGTCAAGGTAGTGATGATGAATACTTGTGTAGATGGGAGAGATTAAATGTGTTATGTTTGGGATAATTTTTGTATGCTTATTTCAGGTAGGTATATAAATGAAGGAATATTGAGGTGATCCCGAGTTAGGCTTGACCTTGATGAGAGTATTTAGTTCAATTTAGACATTAGTAGACGGATTTATCAATGCCATATGAGAATTATAAGTTGAATAAAGCGAGTGTGGAATTTGAAGGGAGTAGTATCATTGAGGGAGTGTTTAACAAGTGTTGATAAGCTTGAAAGTATGAAGTTGAATTGCTTAATTCCCAAAAATTCTACCCTGGCTTATGATTTATAAGTTTATCTTCCATCTTATAGAGTCTTAGCATTGTTGAAATTCCTTATTCAGATATTTTGATTAAGACCGTGCCTACAGTTCTTTATTCCCTAATATCGTTAGAGTTTCTTAGAAAAGTGTTGAAGAAATACTACAGTTATGAGCATTCAGTATGATTCTGTTCGTGTAGCCAAAAATCCAGTTTAACAGTCAGAAAGACAAATCTCTATAGTTTTTTCATCTTCCGATTTAGTCTAGACTCACTACCTGAAATTTCATGAGTATGGCCATTTCTAGAGGTAGGTTTTTTGCATCTAATTAAATTGCAGAGTTCAACTCAGTACATGCATTATCCATCAGTTTTAGATTTAGATATTATTTCATGATTCAGTCCATGAGTATCCTGTATATCATATCAGTCTCTTCCTACCATTTCAACCAAATCAGTATAATTCGGGGACGAATGATCCTAAGGTGGAGATGTTGTAATACCTAAATTTTTTATGTCATAAACCTCACATTCTTTTTCTCACAAAATCAGATCTAGCCTAAAGTAACAGTTACTGATAAGATGATGCTTTTGTTTCTATCTCAGCCATATATCAATTTTTGTGAGAATTCATGCACTCACAGATCAGTTCATTAGCTCACTACATTGGGATTCAGTCATACAATTTTTTTTAGTTATGCATGATAGCTTATAGCCTCAGATTCCTCAATAATTTCATCCTAATTATCCAAATTCGAGGACGTATATTCTAAGAGGGAGATATTGTAACACCCCATACTTTTTCCTAACTTAAATTTGCTCCTACAATGTCAAGAACTAGCTTCTAAAGCTAATACCATTTTATGCATATGGAATTTTAAATATATAGAAATTAAGAGTTATATCATGTACGTCCTCAAATTAGATCTCTTGAATGAATCCATGTCTTGAATAATCTATTCCTCGAGCCTCGGCAAAGTGTTAAGTTATGCTTTGTATCCCTTCATGTTTCGAGCCCAGCTATTCCAACCTATCGGTGACCTTTCCTTAGGTCAAGGTAGTGATGATGAATACTTGTGTAGATGGGAGAGACTAAATATGTTATGTTTAGGAAGATTGTTGTATTCTTGTTTTAGGTAGGTATATAAATGAAGGAATATTGAGGTGATGCTTGTTGGTGTATAAGAGGATAGGTGTGCAGTGCATTAATGAATTTTTAGTAAGAGGTTAAATTTAGTTGTTAAAGTAATCAGAAGTATCATCCTAGAGTGATTAGTTGTGTGACAATGCTTGGGGTATTGAATTCATGGTTCACGCTAGTATTATGAGGTTATTTGAAGTACCTTATGATCCTGAGTTAGGCTTAACGTTAAGGAGAGGATTTAGTTCTGTTTAGACATTAGTAGACGGATTTAACATTGCCATGTGAGAATTATAAGTTTAATCAAACGGGTATGGTATTTGAAGAAAATAGTATAGTTGACGGAGTGTTTGACAAGTGTTTCTAAGCTTAAAAGTACGAAGTTGCATTGCTTAAGACCCAGAAATTCTACCCTGGCTTATAATTTATAAGTTTATATTCCATGCTATAGAGAAGTAGCAACATTGAAATTCAATATTTAGATGTTTTGATTTAGATCATGTCCATAGTTTTTTACTCCCTAATATCGTTACAATTTCTTAGAAAAGTTGTTAATAAATACTCCATCTAGGATGAGCATTCAGTATGATTCAGTTCATGTAGCCAAAAATCTAGTTTAATAGTCAGATATACAAATTTCTATAGTTTTATCATCTTCCAATTTAGTCTAGTCTCACTACCTAAAATTTCGTGAGTATGGCCATTTCAAGAGGTAGATTGTTTGCATCTAAGTAAATTTCGGAGTTCAACTAAGCATATGCATAATGCATCAGTTTCAAATTTACACATTAAGTCATGATTCCGTCAATGAGTATCCTGTATACCATATCAGTCTTTTCCTAGCATTTCAACCAAATCAGTATAATTCGGGGATGTATGATCCCAAGGAGAGATGTTGTAATAACTCAATTTTTTATGTCATAAACCTCTACAAAACTAGATCTAGCCTACAGTAATAGTTACTGATAAGTTGGATCTTTTGTTTCTATTTCAGCCGTACATCAATTTTTGTGAAAATGCATGCACTCATAGATCATCTCAGTAGCTCTGTACGTTGGGATTCAGTCATACAATTTATTTTAGTTATGCATGATAGCTTATAGCCTCAGATTCCTCAGTAATTTCAGCCTAATTATCCACATTCAAGGATGAATATTCCCAAGGTGGAGATATTATAACACCCCGTACTTTTTCCTAACTTAAATTCGCTCTTAGAATGTCAAGAACTATCTTCAAAACAGAAAACCATTTTATGCATATGGAATTTTAAAGATATAGAAATTAAGAGTTATATCATGTTCATCCTCAGATTAGATCTCTTTAATGAATCCATGTCATGAATAATCTATTCCTCAAGCCTCGGTAAAGTGTAAAGTTATGCTTAGTATCCCTTCATGTTTTGATCCCAGCTATTCCAATCTTTCGGTGACCTTCCATTAGGTCAATATAGTGATGATGAATACTTGTGTAGATGGGAGAGACTAAATATGTTTTGTTTCGGAAGATTGTTGTATGCTTGCTTCAGGTAGGTATATAAATAAAGGAATATAGAGGTGACACTTGTTGGTGTATAAGAGGATAGGTGTGCGGTGCATTAATGAATTTTTTGTAAGAGTTCGAATTTAGTTGTTACAGAGATCAGAAGTATCATCCTAGAGTGATTAGTTGTGTGCCAATGCTTGGGGTATTGAATTCATGGTTCATGCTAGTATTATGAGGTTATGTGAAGTACCTCGTGATCCTTAGTTAGGCTTAATGTTATTGAGAGGATTTAGTTCATTTTAGACTTTAGTAGATGAATTTAACATTTCCATGTGAGAATTACAAGTTTAATCAAGCGAGTATGGTATTTGATGGGAATAGTATAGTTGAGGGAGTGTTTGACAATTGTTGCTAAGTTTGAAAGTACGAAGTTTCATTGCTTAAGCCCCATAAATTCTACCCTATCTTATTTATAAGTTTATGTTCCATTCAATAGAGTAGTAGCAATGTTGATATTCAATATTTAGATTTTTTGATTCAGATCATGCCCACAGTTCTTTACTCCCTCTTATTGTTAGAGTTTAGCAGAAAAATGGTTAAGAAATACTCCATTTGGGATGAGCATTTACTATGATTCAGTTTGTGTAGCCAAAAATCCAATTTAACAGTCAGATAGAAAAATCTCTATAGTTTTTCGATCTTCAAATTTAGTCTAGTCTCACTACCTGAAATTTTGTGTGTATGGCCATTTCAAGAGGTAGTTTGTTCGCATCTACGTAAATTGAGGAGTTCATCTTAGTACATGCATCATCCATTAGTTTCAAATTCAAATATTAAGTCATGATTCAGTCTATGAGTATCCTATATATCATCTCAGTCTTATCCTTGTATTTTAGCTAAATCAGTATAATTCGGGGACGAACGATCCAAAGGATGATATGTTGTAATACCCCGAGTTTTCACGTCATAAACCTCTCATTCTTTTTCTAATGAAATCAGATCTAGCCTAAATTAATAGTTACTGATAAGTTGACGCTCTCATTTTTATTTCATCCAGATAGCAATTTTCATGAGAATTCATGCACTCACAGATAAGTTCAGCAGCTCACTATGTTGGGATTCAGTCATATAGTTTATTTTATTTGTGCATGATAGCTTATAGTCTCAGATTCCTTAGTAATTTCAGCCTAATAAGCCAAATTCGAGGACGAATGTTACCAAATGGGAGATATTGTAACACACCATACTTTTTCCAAGCTTAAATTAACTACTAGAATGTTAAGAACTAGCTTCAAAATTGAATACCAGTTTTTGCATATGGATTTTTAAAAATTTAAAAATTCAAAGTTATATCAAGTACGTCCTCAGATTAGATCTCTTTAATGAATCCATGTCATGATTAATCTATTCCTCAAGCCTCGATAATGTATCAAGTTATGCTTAGTAACCCTTCATATTTTTGGACCTTAGAAAATTTCCTGGAATTCTGATCTCTTGATCCAATATGACTCATGGATACAAGCCGTATGTTGGACTACTGGTGGTATGGTCCAACCGTGTACTGTCGAGTGATGGTTGGTAGGATGGATTTTGGTTACTGGAATGGGTACGACTTAGGGGTACGAGTCGTATTGGTGGTTACAGATCATTTGGTTCCTTAACTTAATCTTATACTTGGTTACTTAGGTTGGATCTGAGTACAGTGGCTCAGCATGAGCCATTAGCCAGGGTACGAATCGTACCAGGGATTCATATGGTAGACAGTGTTCAACCCCCAGGTACTTAATTATTCCAGGGTTACAATTAATGGATACAAATCATATGCTTTGGTTAGGACATAGTTGGATAAGTCATATACTATATAGTGTTTGATCTAAGGGTTGATTCCAAGTTACGAGTGGTGGATACTGATCGTATTAGGAGGGTACGACTCATGAGGGTTAGTTGTATCCCTGTGACGAGATTTTTTGGGCAACTTAAGTGGAGGTATTCTGTACATTTCTCCACTTATCCTAATCAATACCAACTACTTCTAACCTACTTGGGAAGTTATTTACCACCCTATTATTCTATTAATTAACTCTTAGAAACACTTCCTAAACACTTCATAATTTTCTTAAGAGCTTTTGGGAAAAGGGAGCTAGGGTTTCAACTAAGGGATCAATTTGGGGCTTGTCTTGGTAATTTACTTCTGTCATTATCTTTGTTTAATGTATTTTCTCTTCCCTCATTGTTAATTTCACTTAAAGTCATGGTTTGTATAAATGTTTTCATGATTTCACTGATTGTATGATTTTGGTTTTCAAATCCGATTTAGGGGTTTTGATATTAAGTGGTTGGTTATGGTTTCTAATGGTTTTAATTGTGTTCTTATATGCGTTAATGGTGTTTTTGGGTAATTTGATTGGCACGACAAAAACCAGGTCCTTATCGTAATGGGCAATCCCAATCCCAACTAGAACTAGGAATCGGCCCCGGTACCCAACCCAACCACCAATGTTATAACTTGAATAGACTGAAGTTCAAAAATATAACAAGATAGTGAATTATCCATGTGGTGACTCTAGGATAAGTCAATAACGGATACCAACCCAATAAAGTCTAACAACCCAATAACATAAACAATCCATACCAAACTTAAGTCCAAAGTTGTCCATACAAAGACTCTAGACCAACCAAAGAGTACTCAGTCGGGACATTTGCCCGGCCCTAGAAAAAAATCAAAGTCTATAAAAGACAAGAATTATATAGAGTAAACCATGACATGAAGTAGATGCCTTCTAAACAATGGAAGCTCACCAATTCAATACAACATTAAATGTACTCGAATCTGATCACCAAGCAAGAGGAGTAGAATGGTCGGTTCCTGCATAGAATAGGTATAAAACTGCTAGTAGATGGATTAGTGGGTGAACACTAGCATGCACTCATGATAGGCATAAAATAATGCGAACCAAATAAAAACCAAGTAAAGTAACTAATGCACATAAACCATGGATATATATATAACCATGTCATTAAAGGGAACCAGGTTTAGTATGCCTTTAAAACCATTACCTGGGCTCTGTAGCTTTGCCGTCCTAATTACACCCATAGGTTGTATAGGTTTAGCTCTCCTTACTGAAAGTATCCCAGTTCATGTAGTCGTACGACAATGAAATATCCCATGGGATGACTTGTACATCCCTCCAATATAATACGTGGCACTCGTATATGGTTATCAAAGTCCCCTCATATTGCAAAATGTGAGTTTCCAGTTTTTATCCCTCCCCAAAATCTCCACCTTCCATGACTTAGCTATATATCCCACCTTTAATGTCCAAATTAAAACCATTGTCCAAACAATCCATTAATAATTTTATTAACCAAGGTGATACAAGTGAAATGGCCGCCTTATCTTTCGATGACATTATTCAAAGTCACTACGTGAAGAATCACGCTTTGGTCCCATGGAGGGTACGGGATCATACTTGTAGGGGTTATTTTGAGCATGCCATCAAAGAAATCTGTGTGTGGAAGATTGCTTGGAGCCTTGAAGACTAGAGGACTCACGGGTTTGGACCACATGTGATGGATCACAATTTTGGCTCCTTTTATTACGGTCATTTTGGTCACTTAGCCTCAAGGTCATTTTGATCTTTTAGCCTTGTCTAAATGACACTCCATTTCCACCCACCTCATTAAGGGAATTGGAGTTATTTTATCTTTATTTTGTAATATACTATATATAGTCTATTTTAGGTTATTTCTCTTTAGTTAATGAATGATGAACATTTGAAAGACTTATTCTCTCTTTGGAGAGTGCAACACCTTAGTATAGTTCTTAGTTAGGGCTTGGAAAAGTCATCCTTAGTATAGGGCTTGGAAAAGTCAATATTGTTCTTTGCTTGGAAACGGTGGATCTTGAGGTGAGTGATTCCCTTGGTGGTCACCGTAAGAGTGTGTTGTTTTTGTTACATTAATTAGGGGTTTAGTGTTTGAATCACACTTTGTTCCTAAGTCTTGTAACAAATTTATATCTCACTATCTATTCTTTTATTCTTGTAATCTTGTTATTGTTTGTACTAGACTGTTTTTGTGTCTTGTTGAATTTGAAAATTTGTGTTCTTGTTGTCATTTATTTCTTCACGATTTGTGGCTGTTTTGGGTGTTAAATACACCTTTGTTTCTTGTATTCCTGTTGTATTTGTCGAATTCGAGTTAGGTTTCCATTTGGTCCACGATTTGTTGTGATTTATGGACTATTTTGGAAGGTGTATTCGACTGTTTTGTGGTTGTTTCGTGTTCGTCTTGTTTGGTTACAACATTCCTGGTGTGATTGGTTATACTAGGAGAGGGCAAGCATCTCCAAAACCGACGGGTACTCGTGTGCCTTACAATGTTGATCCAAGGAGGAGTGAACACTTCGGAAAGGTGACTATTTGTGGGATACCGGACTGCCTTATGGTGTTGAATGATACATACTATGGAAACTACATTCTTCCATCCATGATTAACTACTTGGGGTTATTTCGAGAACCTTTACTTGTTCCATACTACTTGGGCGAGTTCAAGGTTACCGAGAGGGTAAAAGTTGTCTTCTCCCAATTTGATTACCATGAGGAGGTGTGGTGCGATGTTTTTTCCTTAACCTATGGTCATATGAGCTTGGGTGCCGATTGGTTTTCACGACATCAAGTTCCTAACATGCAAAATTAGCCTAATATTGTAAGAGACCAATGGGGAAATCGCCTCATAACGTACTTTCTACCCAAACCGCAAAGAGAAATGCTTACCTACTCCAATCTGATTTATAATGAGAGACAAAAGATTGAGAGGAGTAAGGGAGTGCAAGGTGGTAATCCGAGAGTGGAAAAAAGAGAGGATATGTGGAGAGAAGTGAGGGGATTGCCACCAAACCATGCTAACATTGGTTGTCCTTCCATTTCTAAGGAAATTTGTAGGTACCTACATGGCAAGCGAAGGCGAACAATTCCAAAAGGAAGTTTTTTCCCAATCTTGTGGAGGACCTTCACCTCACGGCAAAGAAGAGTCTACTCAAGATCTTAAAGGTAAAATAGCTAACTCTTACACTTTAGTGCATGTGAATGACAATTGTGTGGCTAGTAAGCCATTGAGTGTGAGTAGTAGCTTACTTATTTATGAGTCTAATGATTCCTTGTCTCTTGTTGATGATGTACATATTGTGAGTTTGGATACACTAGTTGATCCTATTGATGACGAAATTGACTCTTCTTGTAAGATCAATTTATGTCCACCTAGTGTTGAAGCTTATATGTTGAACAGAAGTAAATATTCTTGTGTAATTGGTGTTGATCAACTTGTTTGTGAAAATTGTCCCCCATTTAAGTATGTGTGTGATGTTCTTAATATGACTCAAGTGAGTGAAGTATTTGAAAACGTTGGTCCATAAAGTGGGAGTGAACTCGAGATCTCTTCTTGGGGTAATCTTGTGTTTGGAACATCCTTGAAACTTGATATTGATCATTTAGAGTGTGAGGAACTTGCTTATTACAAATCTGTCCGTAAGGTAGATCACACTCTCTTTAGGTGTAATGTCTTGTTTGAAGATGATATAAACACTTCTAATAAAGCTAGTGGTGAAAATGATTGTATAGCTTGCCTTGGAAGCTATAGCATATATGCTAACCCACTTTGGTGTGACAACATTCCTTCTAAAGATGGAAATCACTTCTTGGAAGATGAGAGTACTCTTAGGGGTAAGGAATGTGTAGTTGCGGAAGCTACTTCTTCTTCTCCTTTGTGTGACTTTATTGTTGAGAGTACTCATGGTTATTATTGGGAAACTAGTAGGGAGTACACACATGAGGGCACCTTGGTAGAAGTCGATTTGAGTGATAACTTTCTCTACTCTCTATTTTCTTTGGATGATACGTATGCTATTATAGAGAGTATGTCGTTTAGTTTGGGAGTAGACGACGAGAAAGGGGAGTGTTGTCTAGACCCGTCTCTATGGCCACTTTTCCCATTTGACCCCGGTGCCAAATGTAGAAATGGTGATGTTGGTGAACCCAACTTGTTGCTTGGTCTACATGACAAGAAAAGTATCACTCTTGGTGTATCCTATAACCAAATCCTTTGTACATCTTTCATTGAGGTTTTAATACTCACTTCAAAGGATTCTTGGTTATACTTCAAGTATGTACCCCCTTGGCATGATGATGTTTATTATTTTGCTAACCTTAACCCTCATGCCATGGGGATGTTGTGCTTGATTGTCCTTTCTCTTATTTTGCAAGGTACAGATTCGAGGTCGAATCCTTTTTAAGAAGGGGAGGATGATACAAGTGAAATGGCCGCCTTAGCTTTCGATGACATTATTCAAAGTCACTACGTGAAGAATCAAGCTTTGGTCCCATGGAGGGCATGGGATCATACTTGTAGGGTTTATTTTGAGCATGTCATCAAACAAACCCATGTGTGGAAGATTGCTTGGAGCCTTGAAGACTAAAGAACTCACCGGATTGGACCACATTTGATGGTTCACGATTTTGGCCCCTTTTATTAAGGTCATTTTGGTCACTTAGCCTCAAGGTCATTTTGATATTTTAGCCTTGTCTAAATGAAACTCCATTGCCACCCACCTCATTAAGGTCATTGGAGTCATTTTATCTTTATTTTGTAATATACTATATATAGTCTATTTTAGGTCATTTCTCTTTAGTTAATGAATGATGAACATTTGAAAGAATTATTCTCTCTTTAGAGAGTGCAACACCTTAGTATAGTTCTTACTTAGGGCTTGGAAAAGTCATCCTTAGTATAGGGCTTGGAAAAGCCAATATTGTTCTTTGCTTGGAAACGGTGGATCTTGAGGTGAGTGATTCCCTTGGCGGTCACCGTAAGAGTGTGGTGTTGTTGTTACATTAATTACGGTTTTAATGTTTGAATCACATTTTGTTCCTAAGTATTGTAACAAATCTATATCTCACTATCTATCCTTTTATTCTTGTAATCTTGTTATTGTTTGTAGTGAACTGTTTTTGTGTCTTGTTGAATCCGAAAATTTGTGTTCTTGTTGTCATCTTGTTCTTCACGATTTGCGGCTGTTTTGGGTGTTAAATACACCTTTGTTTCTTGTATTCTTGTTGTATTTGTCGAAATCGAGTGAGGTTTCCATTTGGTCCACGATTTGTTGTGATTTGTGGACTGTTTTGGAGGGTGTATTCGACTGTTTTGTGGTTGTTTCGTGTTCCTCTTATTTGTCTTGTATCACAAGGCCATTTATTAGTGGTATCATCATATTACCTATAATTGCATGCATTATCCATAGACAAACCATTTGGGTTAAGGGGACTTTCAAGTGCCCTCCAAATTACCATATTAAACATCTTAGGAGACTTCCATATTTTCCAAAAGCATTGCCAATTTAGCCATGACCAATTATTCAAAAAAAATTCATTAACGCATTCACTTGGGGTACTTCCATGTAGCCTGCAAGGTTTTCAAAATAGACTAACCATGACCACCAAAACCATTTCCTTTTTAAACCATTCCAAATTATTTAAGAACTTGCCAAACATTTAAAGAAATTATATCATTTAAACCATTTAAAACATGAAAAACCATCCACAATCATTTATATTTCCATTACAAAACCAAACCATGAAAGAGTTCTAATGAAAGTTCAATAAGAGAGTGAAAACGTTCTTTGAGGAATTTTATCAAACTTGTTGAGGACATACCTTTACCAAGACCAAAACAAATGTGTAAATCACCATAATTAGGGTTAATCATGACCCATTAGTTAAACCATAATAAAAAACCAACCACATGTGCAAACCATTACAAAAAATATGTAAAAACATAGTTTAAACCAATACCAAACCATATAAGCAAAACACTCAATAATATTTCGAAATCCACAATTATAGATTCATAAACCAATGTTTAAAACACAATACACATGAATTTATTGTGAAATAACAATGAAGGAAGAAGTAAATACCTTATACGTGTAGGTTCCGAAGAGAAACATGAATATTGAGCCTCTTTGAACAACACATGAGAAACCCTAACCTCCAATCTTCCAAGAGAGTGTTTTATAGGATATTTAAAGTGTTATGATCCATTTATAAGTGTTATGGAAGGCCATATAGGGTTATATAACTTGATAAATAAAGGTTTTAGAAGTAGAATATGTCCAAACTACCCTTCATTTAAAAATTAAAACATTCACGTCCAGGGGTATGACTCACCTTACAATTCGTATCCAAGGGTACGAGTGACACCCCAAATCGTATCCAACCTTTCCAAGACATTACCTACTTGTTTATATATGAAGTACACTCCCTAACTCATTCCTAAGGGTATGATTGGTAACCTCAAGTGTATCCACCAAATTTAGGGTAGACAGATTACACTAGACAACTCAAACATGCACCATACGACTTGTCCTACACCATTCGATAGCTCCCATTGAATATTACCCATATGAGTCATACCTTGGACAGTATCTAATACCTCCTTAATTCTTAGGGTACTATTGTACCACATTGTCACCCTACGACTTGTAACCAAGGGTACGAGTGACTCTCTTGAGTCGTACCAGGTCATAAAGGGTCCAAACTTTTGAAATTTTCAAGGTTAAAAATCCAAGGATGTTTCATGGATTGCATGGGAATGGTTTAATGGTAATTGGAATTACTTTTTGTCATATTATTTCCCTGATTTGTTTGAAAAAATATTTATTAAGATATGTTCATTGCACTGACTTTTTTAATGGAACTCTTGCATGTTTTAAACTTGGTAAAGGAATTATGCATGGTCTAAATGATTTGGAAAGGCTAAAGGCTAATTGGTTGTGATTGTAGGCAACATGGATGTCTCTTAAGTGGTTTAATATGTTAAATGGAAGGGCACTCTAAAGTCCCCTTAAACCTATAAATTGTTGGATATGGATGATACTTGCAAGTAAGGGTTGGTATGACGATACCAAAATCAATGCCTTGGTTAATAAATGAATAATGGTTTGGTTATTTGGAAATTGGTTTTAATTGATAAATAATGGAGGTATGTGTATAAAATCCATGGAAGGTGGAGGTTCCAGGGGAACCAAAACTGGAAACTCATATTTTCTTATCTGAGGTTGGTCTTGGTAATCGTGTGCATGATGTCACCGTAATTTTGGGGGATATACTAGTAATCCCATAGGATACTTCCCTTGTCATGTGACTACATGCACTGGGGTCCTTTTAGTAAGGGGATTTGAACCCATATAGCTCGTGGGTGAATTAGGACGACAAAGCTACAAAGCCCAGGTAAAGGTTTTATGGTCATGCTAAACACGGTCCCTTTTCCCAGCATTATATTATATATATATATGTATGGTTGTATGCATATGTATGGTTTTACTTGGTTTTATAAATTTAATTATTTTATCCTTTCCCTAATATCATTCTAGAGGTCACTCTATAACCCCGTGTACTAGAAGGTGTATACCCACGCTATGCAGGAACCGACCATTCTACTTCTCCTCTATAGTGATTGACTCACGGACAACATTTCAACTAAAGTGGTGAGATTCCATCCTTTCGAAAGACTCCATTTCATGTTATGTATATTTCTACAACTTTTTTATTTTATTTGGATATTGGTTTTGGCTATGGTTGGGGGCTTGTCCCAACTGAATTTAATTACACTTTTGGTTAGAGTCTTTCTGGTACAACAATGGGTTTGAATGGGCGGGATTGACATTGGTGCCAGCATGGGCATTTGAATAAGCTGGGAGGCAGGCATTATTAGACATAGTTTCTCACTGTTCCATCATATTTCATTTTGGGATTAATTATATTATGTTTTGGATGTCCTGGGTTATGGGATAGTTTATGGCCCTTGTTTTGGTATGGTTTTGTATGGTTTTATTCGCGGTACAGGATGGTTGGACTCAGATTGTCCAGTCACGGTTGTAATCTGTTCCCAGATTCTTTATCTTAGCTATTAAACTATTTTATTACATGCTCAGAATTCAGCCAACTCAGGGCAAGCAACTGGAGGTTGGATTGGGCAACAGGGGTGGTCTCCGGTCCCAGTCTGACTTGGGACACCCATTATGATAAGGACCCAGGATGGGTCGTGTCATAATTCATGACCTCACCCAATGAATCAGGGAGTCTATTCGTTACCAAGACAGCAACCTTAGTCCATCTCGTTGCAAAGGTCACGAGCCCCTCACCACGACTCGTAGGTTCCTAGTCATACTTAAGCCAAAAAAAACAAACAACCTTATTGGTTGGACTAGGAGTTGTATAATATAATCCATAAGAAGTGATAATGACTCATCACATGGGTTATAGGTTGATGTATGAGCTCAATTACATGGAAAATTTTAGAGTTCAAAACTTTGGCTATTACATTCCCCCTAGATCATTAGTCCCCGAATGAGGAGTTAAGGCCCCCTTTCCGATGAATAACAAAAAAAAAACAACCATAAAACCATGAACAACACTTGAAAATAATTAGAATAAGAGAAGCACGCACCTTACACATGATCATCTAACCCAAAGAACAAACATGGATACTTGTCCTTCATATCCTCTTCATTTTCCCAAGTACCTTTCTCCACCTTTTCATTCCTCCAAAGAACCTTTTTCAAAGCCACATAATTAGTCCTCAGTTGATGGACTTGCATATCAAATATATCCTTAGTACTTCCTCATTATACAAGGAATCCAAAATACCAACATTCTCAATAGGCACAATCAAAGAAGGATCACACACATACTTTTTCAACATCGACACAAGGAAAACCAGATCAATAGATCCCAAACTCACAGGCAACATTCCCCACTGTCCTTAGAATCAGATATGAATCCATATACTGGTGACTGATCTCCCCCCTCTACCCAAACCGTATCAATTTCTTCATAGGGTAAACTTTCAAAAAAGTTTAATCACCTACATCAAACTACAACTCCCTTCGCCTCACATCCGCATAAGACTTTCGGTGACTTTGTGCATTATTAAGTCTATCCTTAATCACCTTATTCTTCACCAAGTCTTGGGGGACAAAGTCAAGACCAAACAACCTAGTCTCACCAACCTCAACCCACCCAGTAGAAGACCTAAACCTCCTACTAAAAAGTGCTTCAAAAGGATCCATCCCAATACTAAAGTGATAACTATTATTATATGCATACTATATAAGAGGTAAGTTATCCACCCAAGTTTCTCAAAAATGAATCACCTAGGTCCTTATCATACCCTCTAATGTCTTAATAGTCTGTTTTGCTTGTCTATATGTTCGAGGATGGAAAGCGTTTCTAAGGTTCACCTTGGTCCCTAAACCATTCTGGAATGAATGCCTAAAGTGAGAGGAGAATTGTCTACCTCGATCCAAAATGACAGACACCGGTACTCCATGCAATCTGACAAACTTCTCAATGAACAACTTAGAATAATCCTCCCAGAGTAGGTGGTCCTAACGGGAAAGAAATGAGTGAACTTAGTCATCCTATCCATAATGATCCGAGTCAAATCATACTGATTAGGAGATGGTGGAAGATACAAAATTAAATCCATATTAATCATCTCCCACTTCCACATAGGTAACTCTATCTCTAAAGATATACCACCAGGCCTCAAGTGCTCAACCTTTATTTGATGACAGACCATACACTTACCCACGAAGTTCTCCACATCTTCCACCAATAAATATCTTTAATATCATGATACATATTGTTCAAACTCGAATGAACTGTATAAATTGACTCATTATAATTAATAAAAATCCTCTCTCACAGCATGCTACATTAGGAACACATAACCTCTCTTGATACCTCCGAATACCATCACCACCAATATCAAAGGCAATAACTTTTTTCTATCCCATATAATCCTTTCATGAACCTTAAGTTACCTAGAAGAATAGCCCACAACCTTACCATGTTGTATCAAAACACAACCCAGCCCTATGTAGGACACATCACAATACATAAAAAATCCATCAATATCCTCTGTCAAGGTCAGAAGTGGCGCAAAAGTCATCTTATCTTTCATCTTCTCAAAGCTGCCCTCACACGCATCAGAACACAAAAACATAACCATTTGGTAAGTCAATATAATCAATGGATCCTTAATAGAAGACAAAATTTCCACAAACCTCCTATAATACCCAGCAAATCCAAAAATGCTTTGAATGTCGGTTGGAGTCTCGGGTCTAGGCCACCTCTTACCTTCCTCAATTTTTTGTGGATCCACCTTGATCACCTATTTAGAAAGAAAATGTCCAATAAAAGTCATGGAATTCAACCAAAACTCACACCTACAAAATTTATCATACAACCTCGGATCTGTATGGGTCTGCAACATAATTCAGAGATAGTTGGAATCATCCTCGTCACTCTTAGAATACACCAAGATATCATCAAAGAAGATAATAACAAATAATTCTAAAAAGAATCTGAAAAACTTATTCATAAGATCCATGAAAGCATTTAGAGTATTAGTCAACACAAATGACATAACTAAAAACTTATTTTGACCATATTGTGTTCGTAAAGCAGCCTTGGGAATATCAGTCTCGCTAATCTTCAATTGATGATAACCCGAGCAAAGATTAATTTTTGAAAAACACCTAATACACTGTAGTTGGTCAAATAGATCCTCAATCCTATTAGAGGATACTAATTATTCACTATCACCTTATTCATTGGTCGATAATCTATACACATCTAAAGATATCCAACTTTTTATTGCACGAAGAGTATTGGGTACCCTACAGAGAAATACTAGGATGGTAGAAAACCTTATCAAGAAGATATTTTAACTACTTCTCTAGTTCCTTCAACTCAGCTAGAGCTATTTAATATGAAGAATAGAGATAGGATGGGTATATTGTAGAAGATCAATCCCAAAGTATATTTCCCTATCAGGAGGAATACTAGGAATATCATTGAGAAATGCCTCGAGAAAATAATTAACAACAAGGAAATATAGCAAAGAAGGGCCCTTAGAACCAGAATCTTTAAACTGAATCAAATGGTATAGGCATCCCTTGGAAATAAGCTTTTGAGATGTAAGATAAGAATTGAACATCCCTTTAGGCACTAAGGAAGTCCCCTCCTATTTGATTATCACTTCATGAGGGAATTGGAATAACTTTTCAAGTCCTACAATCGAAAGAAGAATAGCACGAATGAAGCTAGTCCATCCCAAGGATCACATCGAAATCTATAATATCAAGCTCTACAAAATCCACCAATGTCTCTCTAGAAGGATAGACACCACGACACTCCGATTGATATTTATAGCTATAAAAGAGTCACCTACTAAAGTAGAAATATAGAAAGGATTGAAAATATTTTTAGGACAAAAACCAAAATGCACAGCCATATAAGGGTTCACATAAGAAAGGTTTAACCACAGATCAAGAAAATAATATACATGTAAGACCCTGCGAAACTTCTGACCTTAATTCAGTCCTTTAAGCTTGTCAAGGGGTCCAAGACATAGAAAATTCTAGCCAAGTTCCACGACTTAGCCTATTTTGGCCTTTGAAAGTTGGAAATCTCATCTCTCCATCTTAATGTTCTTGAATGGCCCGTATTTTCATTTAAGTCACAATCCATTCTCAATCAGAAAGGTCAATAGGTTTTCCCGGACAAGTTTCTAATTTTTCAAAACACGTTTAGATTATGTTTGGAGTCCCAAAATAGTGGGCCAATGCGATCTTGGCGCGCTACATCGCTAATCGCGTTGGTCAATATTTGTGCAGGCTTCCAAATCCAAAACTTCTGAGGCTCGATGCAATCATGGCGCAAAGCATCGAGTATCACATATCATTCATCAACGCGTCGAATCGCTTGTAGCATTGGTACCCAGTTTTAGTCATTAAATGACAGCATCCTCAAAGGCAAAAGGGTTAATTTCCTATCCCTATATAAGTCACAAACACGTAATTCAGCCCTATTTCACCCAAATTATTGTGGTTTCTCATTAAATCCATCAACAAAAAGCTTAGGGTTTCCAATTGAGGATCCAATCTAAAGAATTTCACCATTTGTTTTCAAGAATCTTCCATCCAAAGTATGTATAGTGTTTATTTATGGATTCTTTTCATCCATAAAGCTCAAGAACCCTATTTCAAATTATAAATCATGATGTTTATGTTGTGGGTTGGTTTGTAACCATGTTTATCTTGTTGTACGATTCCCAAGATGGAATCTTTATGAGTTTTTCATGAAACTAAGTTAGCATGCAAGTTGAAATCCATGAATGGAGTTGTTCATAATGTGTAATTTGATGATTACACCTATGCCCTAAGTGGTGCATGTAAGGTCTTTGATAAAATGCCTAAGAGGATAGAAATTATGTATTATAACTCAATTGTAAGCCATATGATAAATGCATGTCTTACCCTTACGTTCAAATGACTCCCATGCTATTGATGTGGAATATAGATATTTGTTGAAATGCTCATGATGTTAGAGTATGAAATTATGATACTTATTATGCATATTCCTACCATATACAAGTTAATGATAAGCATATGCTTCATGAAATCCCCAACTCTTTATATTATGGATTATTAATATTGGTCATGTATTCAAGAAAGTTATGCCTTGTCAGTTTCCATCTATCGAGTCCAAAGGGTACTTGTACCCGACAACTTAGCTCAGTGCCTAGAGCCAGTGTCATGTTTTCATGATACTCTCAGTTAAGCCATGGTCAATATAACTCAGTCAGGCATGTGACTCAGGAAAGCTCAGTAATTTAGTAATCTCAGTAGTATTTCATCAGTCAATGAAACTCAGTTAACTCAGTCCAGTTCAACTCAGTTAATCATGTTCAGTGTCTATTCAGATTGGAGTATGATTTAGCACCGAGTGAACCCAAGGATGGGAACTCACCTACAAGTAAAGGGTGTGATTCTTAAAAGAAATTCTTGCATTCCTGAACTACGTAGTCAACGTAGGTTGAGACATCTAACCTGCCAGTTGAGGGTTGATAAGGTGGCTTACCATCCAGTTAAGAGTTCCCACCATTCTCATTTGAGTTCTTTCCAATTGAGGGTCACTTATAGCTTGTCTATATCGATAATGCGGTATTGACACCCTTCTAATTGGGGTTACAGATTAGACCCCAACCTATCTATATTACTTTATTTAGGGCATGTCAGTTAGATGACCATTTTATACAGTTACAGTTTCTGTCTCAGTCTCAGTAATAGAAGTCAGATAGTTTTATAGAATTCAGGACTGTCAGATACAGTCAACTCAGAAAGTACGTAACTCAGATAATTCTATTAGAACCTAGACTATCAGATAATGTCACTCAGTGTCAGTTATTAACAACTCATGTTATCAGTATTCATACTCAGTACTCAGCATCATCAAGAATTTAGTTACAGTTATTTAATCATGTATGTATTCTCACGTTCATGTTATATAGTTAGTTTGAATTGTTCATGCATTTGAACACTTTGAATTCATCCTACCTCACATGCATACCAGTACATTGAATCGT
Source organism: Capsicum pubescens (assembly GCA_030864215.1). Classification (NCBI taxonomy): domain Eukaryota; kingdom Viridiplantae; phylum Streptophyta; class Magnoliopsida; order Solanales; family Solanaceae; genus Capsicum; species Capsicum pubescens. Next base: position 111,614,799 of record CM061549.1, on the reverse strand, counting down.
ACAGACGCATTTGCGTTGTGGTTTTTTATATTGTAAGTCCAGAAGCATGAGTTCCAAAGCATCAGTAGCACTCTAAATTTCAGCAGCCTGATTTAGCAGTAAGTCTCATCATTCAAGGATGATATTATTATTTATTTTATTATTTTAGTTTACCTTTCAGTAGATGGAGTTAGATGGGGACATGTCCCACCACTCCTTATTCAGACAGTTCAGTGAGTTAGAGGCTTTTCAGAATACAGTATGTTCAGACAATTTATTTCAGTTCATGTTTTGGTATTGATATACCGTACTCTTAGATATTATGTTTTATCCGTTTTGAACCTTGTGGCATGTTTCAGTCTATTATTTCCTTATTTTGCATGATGTTATACAGTATTCAGGTACATATATCAGTCATGGGTTAGTTTATGGTCCTTCTATGTCATGAGCACCGTGTAGCATTTCGGGTACCAGATTTAGGGCGCTACAAATGTGGTATTAGAGCCTAAGGTTCAATAGTTTCCTAGGAAGTCTGAAAGTCGCATCTAGTAGAGTCTTGTACATGGGTGTGTTGTGCACCACACTTATGTGCAGGAGTCTATAAGATGTTTAGGAACAATTTCCCATTTTCCAGTATTCATTCATGCTAGTGAGTATAATCTCAAGTTAATCTCTTAGTTTAATCCTTTTCTCTTTCGTTTATGAAACATGCCTCACAAGAAGAGAACTGGGAATTGGTCAGCCCCTCAGCCCGAAGATCATTTGGGTGAGCATGTCTCTCCTGTAGAGATCATAGTTGTATTCACTACTCTTGATCAGTCAGTTACTACTTAGAATAAAGGACCATCAATCTTTTCAGCCAACCCAGTGGCCAATTCAGCTGCATCCAGGATTTGGGACTTCACCCGAATGAATCCTCCATCCTTTTTTAGGTCTAAGTCAGAAGAGGATCCTCAGTAATTCCTTGACCAGGTTCAAAAGGTTACATACATCATGGGGGTGTAAGCTATTGAGAGTGCTAAACTAGCTACAAATCAGTTGCAGGATGTTGCTCATACTTGGTTCAAGTAGTGGAAGTCAGAGAGGTCAGTTGATGCAGCATCCATAGAATGGAAGGATTTTGTCACCGCATTCTTAGATAGATTCTTTCCCCTAGAGTTGTGATAAGCTATGGTGTTAGAATTTATCAACCTCAGGTAGGGAAATATGATGGTGAAAGAGTATTCTCTTAAGTTTACTCAATTAGCCAGATATGCTCCTCATGTGGTTGCAGATAGCAGGGAAAAGATGAGTAAGTTTGTTTCTGGGGTGAACGATAGTGTGGTCAATGGGTGCAGGTATGCGATGTTTAATAGTGACATGAACATATCCAGGCTTATAACTTATGCTCCGAAGATAGAATAGAAAAATATTAAGATGAGGGTGAGGTAGAATTAGAGAGCAAGGACAGGTTATTTCAACTTTACTCAGCCAAAGTCAAAGGAAGGAAACCATTCTCAATTTCATCATAAGTCATCATTTCCAGCTCCTTCTTCATCCAGTTCTCCAGCTCCTAAGTTCAGGAATGGTAATAGAGATAGGGCACTATGATCTAAGTCTCAGGGAAGCATTAGCAATGCCCGAACTAATCCACTTTGTCAGACTTGTGGTAAACACCATCAGGGTATTTCCAGAGATGGCAGTAATATTTATTTCGTATGTGGAAAGCCAGGCCATAGAGTTATAGATTGTCCTCAGATAGGTTCCCAGAGTCAGCAGAACCATTCCTCAGCTCAGTCTGGTCGCCCAAATTAGCAGGGTGCAACTTCCAGTGCTACTAGTGGGCAGTACCCAAACAAACTTTATGCTCTCCAGTCCCGGCATGATCAGGAAAATTTTCTTGATGTGGTTACTAGTACATTACATATTTTGCACTTGCATGTTTATGCTTTTCTAAATCTAGGAGCTTCCTTGTCTTTCATTACTCTTTCTATAGCAGTTGATTTTAGAGTCATTCCTAAGATTCTAGTAGAGTCTTTCTCAGTCTCTACTCTAGTGGGTACAACTATCATAGCCCAACGGTTATACAGGAATTGTCCGGTTATGATATTTTAGAAAGTAACCTCAATAGATTTAGTCAAAATAGAGATGACTAATTTCGATGTCATTCTCATCTTGGATTGGATTTATTCCTACTATGCCGCAGTCGACTGCAGAAACATAATTGTCCAGTTTCAGTTTCTAAATAAACTCGTCCAGGAGTGAAGGGGTAATACTTCACCTTTCAAAGGTCAACACTTTTCCTATCTTTGGGCATGGAAATGATATCTAAGGGATTTGTCTATCACCTTGTTTATGTTAAAGACTCTAGTTCCAAAACTCCCAACCTTGAATTAGTCCCAGTCGTGAAGGAATATTCAGATGTCTTTTCCAAAGATCTTCCAGGAATTCCTCCCAAAAGGGAAATAGACTTTGGCATTGATCTTCTTCTAGATTGACTCAAAAGAAAGTTAAGTTTCAGTGGTCAAATCCTTTACAGAAGAGTTTTGAGCTGTTGAAGAGTTGTCTCATCTCAGCTCCAGTCTTAGATCTTCCAGATAGTTTAAATGGTTTTGTGGTGTACTGTGATGCCTCCAGAGTAGGTTTGGGTTGTTTCCTCATGCAGCATGGTAAGTTCATAGCCTATGCCTCCAGAAAAATTAAACCCCATTGGAAGAATTATCCAGCTCATGATCTTGAGTATGCATCCATAGTATTTGCCTTAAATATTTGGAGGCATTACTTGTATGGGGTGAATGTATATGTGTTCATGAATCATTAGATCCTTTAGTATGTCTTTTCTCAGAAAGATCTCAATCTTCATCAAAGAAGGTGGTTAGAGCTCTTTAAATATTATGACATGAGTGTTCTTTATCATCCGGGAAAGGCCAATGTAGTGGTCGACACCCTTAGTAGATTGTGTATGGGTAGTGTTGCTCATGTTGAGAGCAGTAATAAGAAGTTATCTCAAAAAGTTCATCATCTTTCCCGACTAGGTTTCCTCCTAGTTGATTCAACGGAGGGTAATATATTAGTTCAAAGTAGTTTAGAATCATCTCTAGTTATCGAGATGAAAGGAAATTAGGATAGAGATCTCAGTTTTGTCATATTGAAAGAGTCAGTCAAGTATCAGAAAGTAGAAGTTTTCTCCCAAGAGGGAGATGGTGTTTTGCATTGTGAGACTCGTTTTTGTGTGACATGTATAAATGACTTGAGTCAACGAATTCTTGTAGAATCTCATGGTACGAGCTACTCAATTCATCCAGGGGACACTGAGATGCACCATGACATGTGGGATATCTATTGGTTGAGTGGGATGAAGGGAGATGTTTCAGAGTTTATGGCTAAGTACTCTACATGTCAGTAGGTTAAGATAGAGAATTAGAAACCTAGTGGGTTCATGTAGGAGTTCAATATTCCTACTTTGAAGTGGGAAGAAGTGAACATGGACTTCATGATGGGTTTGCCTCATACTCATCATCAATATGTTTCAGTTTGGGTCATTGAAGATAGGAACACCAAGGATTACACCAAACTCTACATTAGAGAGTTGGTCAGATTGCACGATGTTCCGTCATCTATTATCTCAGACAGAGGTACCTAGTTCACCTCTCATTTCTAGAAAGAATTCCAAAAGGGTCTTGGTACCTACGTTTATCTTAATATAACCTTCCATCCTCATACAGATGGCCAAGCAAAAAGGACCATTTAGACTTTAGAAGATATGCTAAGGGCGTGCACAATTAATTTCATGGATAGTTGGGATGACCAGTTTCCTTTGATTGAGTTTGTATACAACAAAAGCTATGATTCCAGTATATGGGTGGCTCCATTCTAAGATCTCTATGGTATGAGATATAGATCTCCAATCGGTTGGTTCAAACATAGTGAGGTTGTAGTCCTAGGGCCTGACTTAGTATTCGATGCCGTAGAAAAAGTCTAGTTGAATAGAGAAAGACATCGGGCTGCCCATAGCCGACAGAAGTCTTATGGAGATATGTGCAGAAAGGAATCGAGGTCGAGATTGGTGATTATATTTATCTAAATATCTCTCCTATGAAGAAGTGAAGCAGTTCGGCAAGAAGGGAAAGCTCAGTCCCCGATATGCCGGTCCCTTCAAAATTCTCAGTCACTTCGGCAAGTTAGCTTATGAGCTCAAATTACGTTTATATCTAGCCTCATTTCATCCAGTCTTCTATGTCTCTTTTCTCAAGAAGTGCATAGGTGACCCAGCAGTTGTAGTCCCTATTCAGAGCATAGATGTTCAGAATGGCCTCTCTTATGAAGAGATTCCAATCGAAATTCTTGACTATCAGACTCGTAGACTGAGGAACAAAGAAGTCCCTCTAGTCAAAGTTCTTTGGAAGAATCAGTCCATTGAGGGAGCTAGTTGGGAAGCAGAAGTATACATCCAAACCAAGTACCCTCAGCTCTTCTTCGCTAACTCAAATCTAGCTCAAGGTAAAAGTTCTTCTTAAGCTTCTAAGTTTTATATTTATATTTCAGTTACAACTTGGAATCCATCTCATGTTCAGAATTCCATCATAAATTTGGTATTAAATACCATTGGATATTCAGTCATGTATTTATGTATCAGTTCAGTCATATAATCATGCATTAGATATGCATTCTGATTATGAGAAACTCATCAGAATACTCAGTCATGCATTCATGAATTAGTTAAACATGCATCAAATTTGCATGATCAGTATGGTATATTCAGTTATCAGTCATGTCAGTCATGGAATAATGTTTCAGTTGCTCATGTTCAGTACGTACATCAATTTATCTCTTCTCCCCTCTCAGTGAGTCTCATTCGAGGATGAATGTTCTCAAGGAGGAGATATTGTAAGATCCTAAGAAACTTCTGAGCTTAATTTAGTCCTTTAAGTTTGTCAAGGGGTCCCAAACTTTGAAAATTCTAGCCAACTTCCTAGACTTAGACTATTTTGGCCTTCAAAAGTTGGCAATCTCATCTCTCCATCTTAATGTCCTTTAATGGCCTGTATTTTCATTAATTCACTATCAGGAAGGTCAATAGGTATTCCCAAACATGTTTTTGATTTTTCGAAACACGTTTAAATCATGTTTGGAGTCCCAAAACAGAGGACCAACGTGATCTTGGTGCGCCCCATCGCCAATCGCGTTAGTCAACATTTGTGAAGACTACCAGAGCCAAAACTTCTGAGGCTCGATGCGATCATGGCACGATACGTAAAGTAACGTGTCACAGCTATCAACGCACTGCGTCGCCTGTAGCATCAACCCCCAATTTTAGTCATTAAATGACCACATCCTCAAGGGCAAAAAAGTCAATTTCCCACCCCTATATAAGTCAGAAACACGTAATACAACCCTATTTAACAAAATTATAGTGGTTTCACTCTCAAATCTATCAAGGAAAAGCTTATGGTTTCCAATTGAGGATCCAATTTCAAGAATTTCACCATTTGTTTTCAAGAATCTTCCAGCCAAGGTATGCATAGTATTGATTTATGGATTCCTTTCATCTATAAAGCTCAAGAACCCTATTTCAAATTATAAATCATGATGATTATGTTGTGGGTTGTTTTTGAACCATATTTATCTTGTTGTGCAATTCCCAAGTTGGAATCTTTACGTGTTTTACATGAAACTACGTTAGCATGCAAGTTGAAATACATGAATGAAGTTGTTCATAATGTGTAATTTAATGATTACACCTATGACCTAAGTTGTGCATGTAAGGTGTTTGATAAAATGCCTAAGAGGATAGAAATTATGTACTATTGCTCAATTGTAACCCATATGATAAATGCATGTCTTACCCTTATGTGCTAATGACTCCCATGCTATTGATGTGCAATGTAGATATTTGTTGGAATGATCATGACGTTAGAATATGAAATTATGATACTTCTTATATGCATTCATACCATGTACAAGTTTATGATAACCGTGTGCTTCATGAAATCCCCAACTCATAATATTGTGGATTGTTGATGCTGGTCATGTATTCAAGAACGCCATGCCTTGTCAGTTTCCTTCTATTGAGTCTTGGGGATACTTGTACCCTTCAACTTAGTGGTTTTCCTAAAGAAAGTGTCATGTTTTCATGATACTCTTAGTCAATCCATGGTCAATAGAACTCAGTCAGTCATGTGACGCTGGAAAGCTCAATAATTCAGTAATCTCAGTAGTATTTTGTCAGTCAACGAAACTTAGTTAACTCAGTCCAGTTCAGTTCAGTTAATCATGTTTAGTGTCTACTCAGATTGGAGTATAATTTAACATCGAGTGAACCCAAGCATGGAAACTCACTACCAGTAGAGGGTGTGATTCTTAGAAGCAATCCTTGTGTTCCAGAACTATGTAGCCAGCGTAGGTTCAGACATCTAACCTGCCAGTTGAGGGTTCCTACTATTCTCATTTGAGTACCTTCCAATTGAGGGTAACTCACATCTTGTCCTTATCGGTGGCGTGGTATTGACACCCTTCCAATTAGGTTTACAGATTGGACCCCAACTCAGATCTATTTTTTAATTTGGGGAATGTCGGTTAGATGACTACTTCCCATAGTTATTGTTTCAGTCTCAGTATCAGTAATAGAATTCTGATAGTTCTACAAAATTCAGGACTATCAGATACAGTCAACTCAGAATATTATAAAACTCAGTTAGTTCCATCAGAACCTAGACTGTCAGATATAGTCGCTCAATATCAGTTATTAGTAACTCATGTTATCAGTATTCAGACTCAGTAGTCAGTATCATCATGAATTCAGTTATCATTATTTATCCATACATGTATTCTCATGTTCATGTTATATATTCAGTTAGCATTGTCCATGCATTTAAACCCTCTGCATTCAGCCTACCTCACAAGCATACTAGTACATTCAATTATAGTGATGCATTTGTGCTATGGTTTTTTATACCATAGGTATAGAAGCACGAGTCAAGAGCATCAGTAGCACTCTAAATTTCTGCAGCCAGATTTAGCAATGAGTCCTCATCTTTTGAGGACGATATTATTATTTATTTCATTATTTCAGTTTAGCTTTCAATAGATGAAGTTATTTGGGGACATGTCCCATCAACTCCTTATTTAGGCAGTTCTGTCAGTTAGAGGCTTTTCAGTCTACAATATGCTCAGATAATTTATTTCAGTTCATATTTTGGTATTGATAGACCGTACTCTCAGATATTATGTTTTATCCATTTTGATCCTTATGGCTTGTTTCAGTCTATTATTTCCACATTTACATGATATTACACAGTATTCAGGTACAAATATCAGTCATGGGTTAGCTTGTTGTTCTTAGGGGTTATGAGCACCGTGTAGCGTTCTGGCTACCAGCTTTGGGGTATTACAACATATCTCGAGTGATAAACTTTAACATACCAGTAATAATATTAGGATATGCCTTATATTCCTTATGGGTGGAAAGAGCATAGATATAATTCTGACAAGTGTCAATACCAGAAGTAGCACCCTTTGGTGTAGAAGCTGAAGAAGTAGCGACTGAAACTTTATTAGACCTAGTGACTACCTTAGTCAGAGGGAAATCCCATTATATGTCACTAAGATGACCACAGTTAAAGCACTGATTTCTTCCTTTATCACAATAATCTTGGTGAAGTTGAACGTAAAATCTACAAGAAGGATATGGCGGGGCTGACTGAGCTACACTAGCCTGAGACTGGGCACCCTTTTCTTTAGGACCACCACTACTCTGAAATAGACAATCACTAGACGACTTAGGAAAAAGATCACTACACAAAGTATACGAAAAAGAGTTTTCCCTATGTCTTCATCTTACTTCACTATCTATTATCCCTCACACTATCTTTCTGACCACTACCCTTCTCTAATACTTGAACTTCTTATTCTGCCTCTCTCCCATCTCTACCTATTTCTTTTTTTCTCATCCAGCGGTTGTATATAAACCACAAGTATGGAGATATCCATATCATTGTTCAACATCGTAGCCTTACACTCCAATACCAAATCACAACAAACCAGAAGCAAAATTCCTTATCCCGAGTCTCACGTTAGACACTAACTTTTGAAAATAACAAGGCAACTGATGGAATCTCGAGGCATACTCCTTCATACTCATCTTGCCTTTATTTAGATTCAGAAACTCCTCTTCCTTCACTTTTCTCGAATCTTGAGGGAAGAAATGATCAAGGGAGTCACCAAGAAACTCATCTCATATAGCAGGCTCAGCTTCATCACCTCTCAATTTCTTCTACTCTTAAAACCACTGATATGCCATATCTTTCAACTAATAAGAAACAAACACTGTATGCTCAAAATTAGAAGCATGCATTACCCTAAAGATGTTCTCCATCTAATCAATAAATCCTTGAGGATCCTTCTCAACCTCAGAGCTAGTGAAAGGTGGGGATTCAACCACATGAGTTGACCAACTCAAGTAACCTCCAAACAAGGAGCAATAGAACCGCCATAACCTAACTATAAATTATGGAAGGTCACTAATTGAGTCAACAGATAAATAAAATGACAGAACTCTGCATTAGATATATCTCCTTGAAGTGATTGAGTGTGAGTGTCACCCAACCGAATAAGGACTAGTCGGTGCTGGTGGAACTCCACGTGGGGAAGTACAATAAGGAGTGGGGACCCTACACTGGGTCAACACCCCATAAGCAACTTAATTTCCATCTATATTACACTTGAGTAGGATATAGGGCCCTGCAGAGTTCCTATGAACATTAGATCTTTGGGAAGGCATGATATGAAATGTGAGAAAATCGGGAGTTGGAGAATTTCATGACCCTAGACTTTATAGCCCGAAATAGAACATATGAAAGGATAACATTCTTAAATGTCTTGTAGCCTCCCCCTTATAAGTGTTGCTAGATACACACCAATAAGAAGTATTCTAATCGACAAAGATTTGTAGACACCCAAAGTCCCTAAACATATGATCTAATACAAAGGTTTTCATGACCAGACCGCACGCCTAGTCATGATAGGTATCTTAAATCCATAGAGGACCAGAGATCACCCATATAGCCTATCCAATCCAAACATAATCCAAATAATAACAAAGAAAAGGACAACCAAAGAAAAAAGATAAAACAGCTAATGTAACTCAATAATAAGTTATAAGAGTCAAAAACTCCATCTAACCCATGCATGTCCCTTAAAGCCTCTAAACCAATCTGAATATCAAATTGGGTCGAGACATGCTCCCTGACCATGACATTGACAAAGACAATGATAATATTGATATGAACTCTTCAATTCTAAAGTATGGAAAGAAACTGATGGAATGACCAAGCCTTCCCAAACATGGAAGATCACGATTTCACTACAGACCCGATAGATGACCGCACCACCTAAACTGCAAAAACCAATAGAAGAAACCCTTAGGACCCTGCATCATAAAAGGATGTAGTGTCTGGGGATGATTAGAGGGGTGGGATCTAGTATCTAACTCAGAGAAAGGATAAAATAACATCATTTCAAAATCAAATCCAAATTCAATGTACATGTTTACATATATGTATATATACATATATAGATAATGCTGGGATAGGAAATAAGGTTTAGCATGTGATTTAAAATCATTAGATTGGACTAGGTAGCTCTAATAAATCTAAGGGAAACCATAAGCTATATAGGTCCATCTCCTCTTGATGAAAGGGATCCAACGTGTGTTAGACGCATGAACCAAAGAAATCCAAGGAAGGGGCAGAGAATCCATTACCCCAGCCATTCCAAAATATATATAAAAGTGTGAACTATGCACACATCCACCAAGGCCCCCACGCTGAAAATGTGGTTTATAGTATCGGTCCCCCTAGGACCTCCACCTTCAACAACGAGATACTCAACCCCCTTTAATCCTAAATTAAAACATTTACACATAACCCATTCATTTAACTAAGGAGTAATCCATTTAGGCATTAATCTAATGCTTTTGTTATACAAATTAATTATGCTTACAAGCCAATTCCATTATGCCAAACCAAGTAGATTAGCCATAAGACTCGAAAGTTCCAATTTAAAATCAATCCATGGCCACAAAGGCCTTTCAAAACCATTTTGATCCTTTTATCTATTAATACAATGCAATAGTTTAGTAACATATGTAAAACCATGTAATTGTCCATATTTCAAAACCAATTATGCTAGTGTGCTAAGGTTAATACATATTCCAAACAAAAATACATAATTCTTAGGGAATCCATGACCCCCATCCCAACTAACATGCCTATGCACATATTCAGATCAATAATTATAATATAAAGCATGAAAAACAATTCCAAAACCATGGGAAAATCATCCATATACAAACCATTCAAAACCCTCAACCCATCATTCAAAACAAACTATTTAATTCACATATACTATGATTAAACTCATGATTTTCATAAAATAAGATTTAGGGAAGAGATACATGCCTGTAAACCCCAATAATTTGGAGAGAAGAAATAACACGTTGAGCCCTCTATGACCAACCCTTAGAAACCCTTACTTTGTTCTTGACGTTGGAATTTAGAGAGAAGACTTATGTTCTTGATTTGTACAATGAACGATAATAAGGTCCCTTAGTGTATTTAGATCATGCAAAACTTAGTGGAATGAGAGAAAAAGACCCATTTTCCCTTAATAAAAATGGGAAAGAGAATAAATCCCAATCACTATGGGTCGGGTAACGACTCGTGGTCACTGGTCATGAGTCTTCATCACAACTCGCAGTTTGGGTAGTGACTTAGGGTTACCTTACATGTTTAGTCACGAGTCACACCCAGCGACTTGTGACCTTACCCTACGATACGGGGAGTCTAATCGTTACTGAGACAGTAACCTTAGGCTATCTCACTTCTAAGGTCACGAGTGCCTCACTATGACTCGTGATATTAAATTATGACTCATAGGTTCCTAGTCGTACTTAGGGTAGAAACATCAGACAACCTTATTAGTTGGACTGCGAGTAGTACCATATGACCCTAACATATGACTACAACTCGTCCCTTGCGTCTTTGGTTAAGATGTGAGATTAATCATAGAGAAAATTTAAGAATCCAAAACCTAGGTATTATAGAAGAAGAAGAGGCTGATGTTGGAAGAGATAAAGAAGTTAATGGGGTGATGCTTGTAGACAGTAAAAGCAATGGAGTAGAAGAAACGAAGATATTTTACTACTAATTAAAGGAAAGCAACTTTGATAAGGATTATACTATGTTTGATTGCATATCATCACTAATCACAACTGAACAACAAACATGGAAAGGACACCTAAAGAAGACGTGGTTAAAGAGATAGTTTTTTGTCTTAAAAGTTATGGGCCAGATAGTTTCTCAATAAAGTTTTTTAGAGCAATTAGGAAATTGTCAAAAAGAAATCGTGAAAATTATTATAGATTTCTCCTATTATTTTGAGTTATCAACATATATTACTCAAACTAATCTTGGTCTTATTCAAAAGAAAGAAAAGGTGAGTAATTTCATTGACCTGATACATATCACTCCAAGTACCTACATCAATAAAGTGATTTCAAAGGTTATACATAATAGATTGATTAAGGTATTTCGTGGTATTATTTCTAGAAATTAGACTTGATTTATAGAGGAACGGAGTATTGTTAAGAATATATTATTGCATCAGGAGATCATTACAGATATTAACAAGAGGAATAAGTTTCACGGTGTGGAAATAAATTTGGACATGATAATGGTGTATGATCACTACTAAAAAGGACCAAAAACCGACGACAAAAAGAAATGTATAGTGTTGTTTTTTGGACAAAATCAATCGAAAAGTGATGTAATCATTTGCGACGTAAAAAGGCTAGTTGAATTTCGAAAATGATGGACTACATTATTTTTTGAAAGAATTTATTTTTAAAGTGACGTATAGTGTCGCTTTTTGTCAATCATGTGAAGAACAAATGATAAACAAAAAAAAGTAACAGACATTGTTGCTCTCTTGAAGAAAAAAATTAAATTTATTTTAGAAAAAGCAACATTGTTTTTTGTTCTTCGTAATGAGGAAAAAAAGCAACAGACATCATCAATCTTCTATAAAAATAAAAAAAATTAGAAAAGCAACGGATAAAAAGGACCCTGTTAGTAGCTTTTCGGTATTTTTTTGGATGTAGAAATTTATATTTTCTACATTCCACCTGCCAACTAAAAAATATAATTAAATATATACAACTCTATGCAACACATATTACTACTATAATTTTACAGTGCACTATATAATAAAAACATTTAAGAAACTCATATCAAAACCACTTAAATAATCAATCCAATATCTAAAACACTTATAAATTAATCCAACAAAATCTAAAAGAGTTAAACAATCCTAAAGGTTTTTCAAAAGTTAAAAGTTAAGTTCAAGAATGTCTGCATAGTGTCTAGAAGCATCAAATCCAATAACACTAAGAAGTAATCCCAACAAACTCCTCATCACTTTTTGTTTCTTCTTTAATACTTGAATTGGGAGATGGAGAATAATGACCGTAAGCCATTCTAATCATTTGTTTCTTAATTTTCTCGACGGTCTTGCATGTGACATCATTTTGAACAATGGACTGTGCCAAGGCACGTGTAAGTTGTGCAATCTGTTATGACATAGTAGGAAATTGAACACAATCAATCACCTCAAACTGGCATAAGAAACCAATTCCAGTCAATCCTAACTAGATGTATCACAATTAAATTTGAGAACCTATTTCATAGACTCTTCTCTTTTGTCTTTCTCCTGCCACTTTTTGTCCAAATTTAAATAGCTTCCTCCAGTTTTGGCACAGTTGGAACAAACTCAAAAAAGTAGCATATATATTTATTATGTATATTATTAAAACTTGTTAGTAAATTTTTATATAAATAAGTAAGGTGGATCATAACGTAAATTTAAATATACTTTTCTTTATTATTAAATAAAAGAAAAGAAGTAAGACACTAACTTTATTTTCTATGTATAATTTTAAATCTAACTTCTTATACTGCTACTTCTTAGCCTAATGATCAATGAATACCATCATACCTGAACATCTGTTACAATTTCACCACCCATGATCATAAAGATTTATTCTTTAAGCAACTAAATGAAAAACAAAAAAAAAGAAAAAATTAAAGAGTTACTGTATACAACACTAACCCAACAATATGTATTATGCCTCAAACACATAAAGAACATAAGATAAATTGAATAAATGCTAAATTTCACATGGGTATTTGATGTTTAAGAGACTTACTATGTAAAATTAACACTAACAAGTAGTGTCAGAAAATGAATCAACAATCAACTTTTTTTACAAACACATAGTAGGGTTGTTGGTGCGGAGGAAGGAAGGAGTAGATTAGTCAATTCCTAGTCAAGTAAAGAATATTTTATAATCATGGTTAATTGTTTTTTCTTTCAAAATTATAAATATTAAAGCGGGACGGGGTATAATATAAATATGTCATATTGGCATTTTCATAACTTGGATCAATCATTTAGGTCTGACTCATTCGTCTTTTTCTGTAGATGTGTTCTTTGAAAGAACTCGAAGTTAGTCATTTCGCAAACCAAATTTTTTTCCTGCAAACAAAATGTAAATAAACATAATCAAGTAGTATTTACTTAAATTTATATAAACATGTAAACTAGAATCTAAGGTTACTACTTACTATTTCTCGAATTATGGTCCCGACACTCTTTGCAACTCTGTTGTGCAATGAGCCACCTTTTAAACTAGCACTGGCTTTCTTGTTTGCTCATATAGTGACTTATATTAAATAGAATCCTAATAAATATACAGGTTATCATACACATCTTTAAGAAGCCATTTTCCGACATTTACCGTACCCCTAACATGTTCAAGACAATTTCTTCGCCTCACACTAGCATATATCTAAATAGTGGAAATAGCTTAATAGTGTTTTCTCAATGAACTATACATTGTCTAAAAATCAATTTATTAGAGTTATATGATATAAACATATATATATTACTATTAGAGTTTACTAAATAATAATATAATTCAATGTATATTAAACTATTCAAACATGGCTTGTCGATGGTCATTTTGAATGTCCAACCAATTGAACCAAGGATATGTAGAAAGACTCCTAACACTTTCCCTTACAAGCCTATTAACTTCTTTTGATGAGGGATACGACTTGTAAAAATCCTTATGAGTATGTCAGCATGAATATTTAATTAATGAGATAAAAAATTATCAATTAAGAAAATAAGGTCATTTTCTTGGTGGACTTCTATTTTCATGGTGTCTTTTCATGTGTAGGGAAGAACTCATCGAAGAATACAACCTCTTTAGCCAAGGTATAAGAGGAAATAGTTCATCACCTCAATCAAAACCATTTTTCCATCGGGAGTCTGCTTATAACGAGCAGGTCAATAATACTTATATTTTCTAGTTCAACATCATTCTTATAGAATAACATACAATGATTTATACACAATGTATTCTATTATATGACAATCCCAACTTGAAAACCAATTTCATTGCTTGATAAAAATTCTGAGGTATGTTCATCCCCATATTTACTAGTTTGCCTAAATGACTAACCATAGTGTCTATAGCACTTGATCTATATTCCAATAAAATTTTATACTCTTTAGTCTAACTGTAATAGATAAAGCATAATGTAGACTCCCTTCACATAGTGGGTGACTATCCTCATCTAATTATTGATAGAAACATGTTTCTTCTTTACTGGGAAAATCTTCTAAATTCTATTTAAATTCACCCTATACCCAATTCAAAAGGAATCAATCATTATGTTGTACCTTATCGTGTTGCACCCTATGTAAAACTCTAGCATGTTGAATCCTACCATGTACAAACATGTCATATTCATTTAAAGGTAGCAAATTATAAAATATACTATTCAAACCATATGTTTCTCTGTGATCGGCCCACACAAAGTATCTTGGCTTAAATCCATTATGATAAATATGAGTCATAATTATAACTGGTTGAAAAACTTCAAGCACCTGCATAAACTATAAGGATAGATAACCACCCCACTATTTTAAAAATAGTCCTAGTGATATTGCATTATCGATAGAACCTCTAACACTATTAAGATATCAGGGTTCTATACCACCAGCATTTTTATAGTCCATATCATACATCCATAAAGGATGATCCATCTACAAAACTATAGATATTGTATAATAAATTAGTTAACACTAGTTCACAATTTCAATAATAAATTTCAAAAAACTAGTTGACATTTTCAAGTAACTACTTAAAATTTTCAACAATAACAAGTCCACAAATTTAATTCACTAAATACTTCACTAATCATCAATAAACTTATCGCTTTTAAAGACTTCTGCATCAAATAGTCCTACCATAATACTGTATATAAAGACTTCACTATAAGAAATAAAATCAATGGTTCTCAATTTTAAGTAACTACATTCTAGTTCAAGTCAATAGTTCACATTTAAAGTGACAACAATTAACCACTTTCTAGTCACAAGTACATATTTCAAGGGACCGTACTTAACCATTTCAAAGACATTAGTACACATTTCAAGTGACTACAGTTAATCATTTTCAAGTCACCAGTACACATTTCAAGTCATTACACTTAACCATTTCCAAATAACTAATTCACATTTCAAGTCACTATACTTAACCATTTTCAAGTAACTAATTCACATTTCAAGTAACTATGCCTACTAATTTTTAAGTCTCTAGTACACATTAAAGTCACAACACTTCAATCATTTTTAAACCACTAGTACACATTTCAAGTCACATCACTTAATCATTTTGAAGTCAGAGTTTCACAATTTCAAGTAACTACACTTAACCGTTTGAAAGTCATTAGTTTACATTTCTAGTGACTACACTAAACCTTTTTCTACTCACAAGTTCACAATTACAAGCGACTACACTTAACCATTTCCATGTCACAAGTTCACAATTTTAAGTAACTGCACTTAACCATTTTCAAGTAACTAAAATAAATCATTTCCAAATAACTTATTCACATTTCAAGTCACTATACTTAATTATTTTCAACTAACTAATTCACATTTCAAGTAACTATACTTAATCATTTTCAAGTCACTGGTACACATTTCAAGTCTCTTCACTGAATCATTTTCAAATCAAAAGTTAATGATTTCAAGTAACTACAATTAATAATTTTCAAGTCACTAGTGCACATTTCAAGTGACTACACTAAACCATTTTCACAAGTTTAAAATTTCAGTATCTACGCTTAATCATTTTCAAGTCACAAGTTTACAATTTCAAATGACCTCTAAACAATTTTCCAATAACACATTCATATTTCATGTCATTATACTTAACTATTTTCAAGTAACTAATTCTATGTTCAAGTAACGATACATAACAATTTTAAAGTCAGTAGTATACATTTTAAGTCACTACAATTAATCATTTTTAAGTCACAAGTTTATTATTTTATGTAACTACACCTAAACATTTTCAAGTAATTAGTTCACATTTCAAGTGACTAAACTTAACCATTTTCTTATCAGAAGTTCACAATTTTAATTAACTACACTTAACCATTTTCAAATTATTAGTTCATATTTTAACTAACTTGTAACACCTCGAGAGTACACCCTGGGCATCACACGTTGCTTACAACCCTGAAGAACCACAATCTAGTCCATGACTGATATCTGCAGTGAAAACAGAATAATAATACTAAAATAAATCATATTCCAGATAGATGAGGACTCACTACTAAATTTGCAACTATTGACTGGATCTGTCTAAATGCAGTTGGAATCATTGAGCGTACAAACCTATGCTATGAGACATCATTGCACAAAGAAAGAGTATGCGGTCAGTACGTGGATTGTACTGGTATTCTAGATAAGGTAAGGCTGAATGCAAGGGTTCATAAGAATGACCAAGAACTGACTGAATTATATAGAGTAACTGAATATAAGAGTACGTGGATAACTAATACTACGGAAATCACTTAGTATGCAATACTTTACATATATGTATAGACTGTAACAGAGCTTTTTTGAAGTTGAGCACTATGTTTTGATAACTAAATAATTGATATCTAAAGTTACTGATAACTGATTTACTGATACTGATTAACTGTGTTTGACAGTCCTAATTCTGTAAAATAAACTGAGTTCTAAACTGATGACTAAAACTGAAACTGTGGGAGGTAATCATCTAACCGACATGCCCCAAATAAGATAATATAACTGAGTTGGGGTCCAATCTATAACCTTAATTGGAAGGGTGATAATATCGTACCACGGGTACTAACAACTGTTTTGGAGTCGGTCATATCTAACGGGTGACCCTTGAGATCAGTCCTAAACTAGCGGGTGATCCCTGATTATGTCAGTCCTATCTAATGGGTGGCATCTCATAACCTATGCTGGCTACGTAGTTCTAGAACATAGGGATTGTTTCTAGGGACCCAGTCCTAACTAACGGGTGAGGCCCTATCTATAGGCTCACTTGATGTTGAATCCTCCTCCCAACGGAATAAACAATAAGCTGATTTTACTTAACTGGACTGGACTAATTCTGAGTCTGCCAAGTTTTCCTAATTTCTGTAACTAACTGAGTTCTACCGATCGCGACATGACTAATACTATTCTGTAATGATATTGTCTCTAGGTAAACAACTAGATTGTCAGGTATTAAATACTCTCAGGACTCGATAGCATAAAAAGAAAGACATAACATGATCATAAAGCCATAACAATACTTGCTTGCTAACAATATACTCATTTAGACACTTTGTCAAACACGTAATATACATGAATTTCTGCATGAATTGGATCACATAATAACATGTCATGCTTTCACTAGTCAAATCACATAAGCATTTCATCAAACACTTGTAGGGCATAAGCTTGTACATGATTGGGACCACATAATAATATGTCATGATTCCACTATTTACTTCACATAGTCAATTTAGCAAACACTTGGGGAGCATGGATTATTTACATGATGATGTCCAACACATGAATATCATGATACATTAATCAATTTGTAAATTCAAGAGTTTATCAAGATAATCACATATTCATCACACATGCTATTAAATTTTTCATGAAACTTGAAATTAATTCATGGATTGAAACCCATCTAATATGATGAATATGAATTCAATCTAATTCAAATATGGAATCGTGAATCTGAGATCTTGTATGTTTAAAAAGGGCTCTTGGACTACATGAGTGAAGGGGACCCATGAATGAACACCTAACATACCTGAGAAGAAGATTTCTTGAAGGTTCTTGGAGGATTTCATGAGGATTGACCTTGATTCTTGAAGCTAGGATTTTTGCCTCTTGAGAGAGAATGTTTTAAATCTTGAGAAAAGTGAGCGAATAATGACATATTAGGTTACTTAGGGTATAAATCCCATGGTTAGAATGATTAGGGGTTTTGAGAATTGACCAAACAGCCTCTGAAATTAAATAACGGAAGCTGGAAATCATGATTTTTCACCCCAGCGCAATGCGGTACAATCGTGTCGGCTCACTAGAAAGTGGACAGTAGGGAACTGGGCTGTTGGCACAACTCGGCGACATCACGGTGCCTTACTGAATTGGAAACTGGGCCTTGGAGCGATGCACCATTATTGCGAGCAACACTGGAAAAGTGACAATTGGGAAATTTGCTGGTGGTGCAATGCGGTGGTATCATGTTGGCTCACTAGAAAATGATAATTGTCATTTAGACATAGTCCGCAATGCGCTACTGGCCTGAATGATGGTGTTTAACGGCTGAAACTTAAAATAACCATAACTTCTTACCCGGTTATCAAATTTAGGTGAATTTTATATCGTTGGGAAGCTAATTCAATTTCCTACGCAATGGCAAGCTCTAAACTAAAGAATACTGAGTATTTAGAAAAAATTATATTGGATCACTCAAAGACTGAGAGTTAATCTAGGCTAGGGAAATATGGGGTATAGCATACCTACACTTAAACCATTTTCTATTCATAAGTACACAGTTTCAAGTAACTACACTTAATCATTATCAAGTCAGAAGTTTACAATTTCAAGTAACTACACTTAACCATTTTCATGTCACAAGTTCACAATTTCAAGTAACTGAACTTAACCATTTTCAAGTCACTACATTTAACTATTTTTAAATACCTTATTCATATGTCAAGTTATTATACATAACAATTTTCAAGTAACTATACTTAATTATTTTCAAGTCATTAGTTCACATTTCAAGTGACTACACTTAACCCTTTCCTAGTCACAAGTTCACAATTTAAAGTAACAACATTTAACTATTTTCAAGTCATAAGTTCATAATTTCTATTCACTATATTTGACCATTTTCTAATAACTAGTTCACATTCTCATTTGTAATATATGTAAAATAATTTAATAAATTTACTAAAGCAAATAAATAGAGGCGTCGCATGTCCTTCCCATACCATAAAATAATAACTAAGCCTATGTATTTCAAAGCCTTCTACAATAAATAATTTCACCATAACACTATATTAAAAAACTTCACTAAAAGGAAATCAAGTCACAGGTTAACAATTTCAAGTAACTATACTTAACCATTTTCAAGTCATTAGTTCACATTTCAAGTGACTACACATAATCATTTTTTAGTAACAAGTACGCATTTCAAGTGACTACACATCCCTTTTCAATTCATTGGTACACATTTCAAGTGACTATACTTAATCATTTTCAAGTCACTAGTACACATTTCAAGTCACTACACTTAACCATTTTCAAAAAACTAATTCACATTTCAAGTCACTATACGTAACCACTTTCAAGTAATTTATTTACATTTCAAGCTACTACACTTAACTATTTTCATGTAACAAGTTCACAATTTCAAGCAACTTCACTTAACCATTTTCAAGTCACTACATTTAACTATTTTTAAATACCTTATTCACATGTCAAGTTATTATACATAACAATTTTCAAGTACTATACTTAATCATTTTCATGTCATTAGTTCACATTTCAAGTGACTACACTTAACCCTTTTCTAGTCACAAGTTCACAATTTAAAGTAACAACATTTAACCATTTTCAAGTCACAAGTTCATAATTTTAATTTACTACATTTGACCATTTTCAAATAACTAGTTCACATTCTCATTTGTAATATATGTTAAATAATTCCATAAATTTACTAAAGAAAATAAATAGAGGCGTCGCATGTCCCTCCCATACCATAAAATAATAACTAAACCTATGGATTTCAAAGCCTTCTACAATAAATAATTTCACCATATCACTATATTTAAAAACATCACTAAAAGGAAATCAAGTCACAGGTTAACAATTTCAAGTAACTATACTTAACCATTTTCAAGTCATTAGTTCACACTTCAAGTGACTACACTTAATCATTTTTTAGTAACAAGTACACATTTCAAGTGACTATACATCCATTTTCAATTCATTGGTACACATTTCAAGTGACTATACTTAATCATTTTCAAGTCACTAGTACACATTTCATGTCACTACACTTAACCATTTTCAAAAAACTAATTTACATTTCAAGTCACTATACTTAACCACTTTCAAGTAATTTATTTACATTTCAAGTAACTATACTTAACCATTTTCAAGCCACTAGTACACGTTTCAAGTCACAATAATTAACCATTTTCAAATCACTAGTACAAATTTCAAGTAATTAAACTTAAGAATTTTCAAGTCACGAGTTCACAATTTCAAGTAACTAAACTTAATCACTTTCAAGTCACTAGTTTACACTTCAAGTGACTACACTTAACAATTTTCTAGTGACAAGTTCACAATTTCAAGTAATTTCACTTAACTATTTTCATGTCACAAGTTCATAATTTCAAGTCACTATATTTAACCATTTTCTAATCACTAGGTCACATTCTCCACTGTAATATAAGTCAAATAATATAATAACAAAAATAAGTAGAAGCATGCATGTCCCTCTTACATCACATAATCATCACAAACCTATGGTTCCTAAAGCCTTCTACAACAAATAATTGAACCATTACATTATATTTAAAGACATCACTATAAGAAAATAGAGAGAAATCAACTTACCTTTGCTTGACCTAAGTTGAAGAGAAAGACGAAAGAGACTGTCAAAAAATATCAAAGCAACCCTTTTTTCAAATTTTGGTTCTGCCAAACAAAAGTACCAAATCATTACTCATTCAAAGAAAACAATAACAACAATCTATTCAAAAAAGCAAGTAACTACACATAACATTAACTATCAATAACTCATATTTTATTTTTTATATAAGTTTTCCAATGTAAAGCACTTTAAAATATTTTATCTATTTAGAAAGATATTGAAAATACTTTTTGTTTTATCGAATATATTTAGAATTGATTTTGTAGGTAACTTACAATTTTTTCAAATTTTATATTATTTTTGTAAAATCTTCATCTTCACACATAAAAATTAAAAGCACATTTTCTTCTATTTATTTCATAAATGGGACATAAATCTTAATTCCTCCTTTATATTCATCTTCCTTACCAATTATTAATCAACCTCACTAAAATATTATTTGCAAATCGAAGTTTTCATCTTCAGTGAAAATTATTCATCAGCTTTACTAAAATACTATTTGCAAATTCACCCTCAAGTAGTCACCAATAAAATAATCAAATAAGTGAACATTCTCTAAAAAGTAGAAACAAGATCTTGCTAAATTTCATCTACCTTATGTAATTCCAGCATTCTTTAAAGGGGAAAAAAAACTACAACTGAAGCACAAAAGAAAAATTTGAAAAAATAATACAGTTTATTTTCTATGCTCTAAATTTAAGAGGTTGCATTACCTATTAGTTGGATAAAAGATCACTAAAACAATTTTTGTGCATATGAGAAATAGAAATCACAACCAAACCTTTGGCAAAAGTTTGACCAAATGAGAAACTAAAATTTTCTATATAATGGTGCAGCGGCGAAAGGGGAGCAGCAGAGGCTTGAAGAGAGAGCAGCGATGGGAAAGAGAAATGTGACACCTCATGTTCTTGAGCATTAGACCCTTCAAGAGTTAAGTAATTGAATCATCCAAGTTTCTAAAAGAATGTTAAAAATACAGTGATAACGGTCCTAGGTATGACTCGTTGGGAGAAGAATGAATCATAATGAGGAATCGTTGTCTCGATAATGATTTTTGGTCCTTTGACAATGAGTACAGGGTACGACCCACTGTTAAATACAAAAAATCATTAGAGGGGATCGTTGTCACAATAGAAAGTTATCCAGGTGTTCAGTCACTTATCACGAGTCTTTGTTATGAGTCGCAATGAGTGAATCATCATGATAGAAGTGAAGGACCATAATTTTCATCCTCTGGTAATGACTCTGGGCCCCGACTCAATGTCAGGCTTGATGAGTCGTTACCCAAGTTGTAAAGACTATACTTAGTTTTTCCTACATTTTAATTAAGGTCTTTTTGGTCTTTTCCTCCCTCCACACTCTTTTCCCATGACTTAGAAACACTTAAATGTCCTTTTTCACTCAGTTATCAATAATTAAACTTATTTTTCCTCTTTAATTTCCAAGGAAAGAGACACTAGGGTTTTACAGGGAAATCTAACATTCAAGCTCTAAATTTTGAATTCCTTTCAATTCTTTGTTATTTCAGGCATGTCTCTCATACCTACACTTGTATTTTACATTATGGAATAAATTGATTCAGTATTCATGTGATTTAATTGTTGGGTTTAAAATTGGATTGAGAGTTTTTGGTTGATTTCTATTTGAATTATGTTCCCTAAATTAAAGATCTTATTCATGCTTTGATTAATAGTTTTTAGGGCTAAATTGGTACATTATTATGAGGATTGGAATAGGGAACATGGTTTCCCCAAATTGATGGATTTTAAGTTTGGTAATGGCATTAACCTCAACTCGCCTTCATAACTTTAGCTTTGAAATTGAAATTTGCATGATTTAACATACTTTTGGAACCTTGCATTGCATTAAAGGATAGTGGATAATGAAAATTGTTCGGAAGTCCCTGGGTGGCAACAGTTTGGATTTTAATTTGAACTTGGGAGTTTAATGGTTACATGGATTGGTTTTCCAAGATTATATAAGAGTGCAAACATATTGGATGATGATACCATTTTGGTAAATGACTTAATAAATGACTCATTGGTTAATGGTTTTGTTATATGAAAACTATTTTAATTTGGACTTAAAGGGAATTCTGTAGCGTAGGTCCCAGGGAGACCAACAATGGAAATTATATTTTTCGGTGTGGGGTTCTACATGATCGTGTTCTTAGTACACATACTATATTATTTGATGGTTATTATCTTGGTGTATTCAACATTTTATTGGTTTACTCAGTTCCTGCGACTAACATGTACTGAGGCCCTTTTAACAAGGGGAGTTGAACCCATATAGCCCGTGGGTGACTTTAGGATGGAGCGAGCAACACAATTTAGGTTAATGGTTTAAACTCTCATGTACATGACCTTGTCCCTATCTCGACATACTATGTATGTATATATAATGGTTGTGCATGTGCTTTTGACTATTTTTTGGTACTGGCATTATTTTATCATTTTTGTCTTATTACATGTCAGTGTTTTCCCTATTGGCCGTCCTTTGATGCTATATAATTTCATGATTTAGGATTCAAAGTCTTTTCTTTTACTCATGTGAAGCGTTAAGTGTTGTGGTAGGTTGGTCAAGTTGTTGTGAAGTGGTGAGCTTCCATCTTTAAAAAAGCCCTACTATTTCATTAGGTTTCTTCACAGATTTTGGGAATTGTAAATTTTCTTTTGTCATGGTCGGGGGCATATCATGACCTAATTTTGATTCTTAGTTTTGAGGCTTTCCTGGACAATGTTGGGATGTTTTGGTCATTGCGTTTTGACTTTTAGCACATTATTAGACTTTTCTATCTTTATTATATATTTTGGTTGGCTTTCGTATTTGTTATTCTATGCTCTGGTGGTATGGCTAAGAGGGTGATCTCTGGCCCATAGTAGGCTTAAGATACCCGTCACGACTAGGCCTTAGTTTGGATTGTTACAAGATGGTGCAAAGTGAAAAGATGAGAATGGAAAAGAGCGAGAGTGAGAAATGGCGCAAAGAGTAAAGAGGAAAAAAGAAAAAAATAGGGTGTTTCCCTATAAGATGTTTGACTAAAAATCGACCAACAAAATCGATGTTGTCCGTCCATCATTAAATAATTTATATATATATAATTTAGTTTTTTAAAATATAAAATTATTTATTTATTAATAAACTGTAAATATCAAATATTGACGGACAATATCTTTTTCATAAAATTAATTTTTATTTTTTAAAACAAAACAGGTGTTGTCCATCGCTTGTAGTAAAAATTAAAGAAAAATAAAAAATAATTAAAAATTGTGACGGACGACCTTGTTTTTCTGAAATTAATTTTTTAAAAAATAAAATTACTGTCATGTTGTTCATCGATTTTAATAAATATAAATACAAATAAAAATTTATTTAAAAATCAACGGACAATGCCACTTTTTAAAATTAATTTTTATTTTTTAAAAGTAAATAGTGATGTTGTCCATTGCATTTATTAAAACAAATTTATAAATTGGTTATTAATTATTGGCATAATAATTAGATAAAAATGGGACAGATATTGGGATGTTGTTCATCGATTTAAATTAAAAAAATTAAAAAAATTAAAAAAAGCAACGAACAATGTCACTTTTTTCATCGTTTTTTATGAGCGACGTTGTCCATCTCATTTTTTCTATCTTTTTTTTTACCATTTTTAGTAGTTTATAGGTTTTCTTGGATATTTTTGACAAAGGT
The DNA here is from genome assembly GCA_030864215.1 of Capsicum pubescens. Taxonomy (NCBI): domain Eukaryota; kingdom Viridiplantae; phylum Streptophyta; class Magnoliopsida; order Solanales; family Solanaceae; genus Capsicum; species Capsicum pubescens. The sequence goes on along the minus strand of CM061549.1, from coordinate 111,590,021 downwards.
AATGAAGAGATTTGGATTTACAGAGAGAATTATTGATATGGTATGAGATTGGTTTCTAACAACAGATATTCAGTGCTAGTTAAGGAAATTATTTTGTTTTTTTCTTTTCATCCAGAGGTTTAAAGTAGGGAGATCCTTTTGTCTCCAACTTTGTTCATCATTGTTGCAAAAGTACTAGTTAGAAGTTTGAACAGATTGAATGAGGAGAGTAATTTCATAGTATTTGGCAAGACAAAGTGGACTGAAAAGATAAATCATTTGTCTTATGCAGATGATACTATACTAATTTTCTCAGGTTCTAAAGGATAAATTAAAAAATTGATGAAGGTGTTGAATAAGTGTGAGAAAGTTTCAGGCCAACTCATTGATCTCTGTAAGATATTCATACATCTACATAAGAAGGTTCCTATAGCAGGAAGAAAGATAATAAGAAAATTCACAAGAATTGAGATTAGATCTTTCCCAATTACATATTTAGGCGGCCTCATTTTCTATGGTAGAAAAATGTCACTTTGAACAGTTGGCCAAGAAGGTGTCATGACCGGAAATAGGGCCTTTCCATGATGGGTATCTAAAGTCTCATGTGGACCGGAGATCACTCCTGCACCTAAAAAACACAACACATCATCCCCCCAAGGTCAAATGAATTTCGAATATATAACAAGATAGCATACAATAAGATTAAGGAAATTCAAAACATATCTATAACCGATGATCACTGACCGGCCAAACAAATGACCAACAATTCCCAATAACCAGAGTAATATAATCAAAGACTTCTAAACGACCAACACCACCCAATAACCACAGTAATCTAATCAAAGCCTTCTAAATAAAGAACAAAAATTAAATATTAATAACGTGTCGATGCATTCCCCGGACTATAGACCAAAAAAGTCTTAATAGTCTGAGAGATAAAAGACCAAAACATAAAATTAAGACTTCCGATAGATGGAATCTCATAACTTTAATGTCAACTCATGAGCTGATATCAAATCCTAATCATTGAGAAGGAGGACTAGAAGTATGACCAATTCTTTCATCACGTGGGGATACAATGTGGTAAGACAGTTAGCGAGGTGAACGCTGGCATGTAACTTAGGGATAAGGATAACGTAATGCCATAATCAATAGTTTTAATCCAATGTAGGAAGTCGAATACATATACATAAATATATTACATGTCAGTATAGAGAACATGGCTTAACATGAATTTTAAAACTTTATCCTTGATAGTGTAGCTCAACTGTCATAACAAGTACCCACAGGCTAGATGGGTCCTCACTCTCACCCCCTAGTCGGGACCTAGTATTGTGTAGCTGCACGAACCAGAGAACAATCTCATATATATGCATAGGGGACTCGAATCTCCCAGCCATATACTATGGTGACTCAAGAACCCTATCACGTAGTGATTTATGGGGGAACCGAACCTGTAAGACCCCGTAAAGTTCTCTCGTAGTCTCAGCCTTAGAGCATGTCAAGTAAAGTGTAATTTCAACCTTAAAAGATCAAGGAGTGACTTCCAAAGTGAGAAATATTTTAAACCATGTAGAATTTAATATGCTTTTTTTCGATACCAAATTCACCCAAATCCAGCACTCGGGCGAAGAGTTAGAACCATTTTATTGAGATAGTGTGCCACCTGGAACTTTAGCGTATCCCGAAGCCAGCCAAAATGGCAATTGTCAAATTCCAGTGAGCCTCTATGATTCCACCGCATTGCGGTGTCTTTCCAGTTCAAAACCAAGGTGGCAACGTGAATTCCACCTCATCGCGCCAAGACTCAGTTTCCCAATTATCCACTTTCCAGTAAGCTGGCGCGATTATGGTGCGTCACGCCTACATGTAAAATTGGGATTTTTCAAATTCCGTATTTTAATTGTAAGGGCAAAAAGGATCTTTTTTAAACCCCTATATATACTCTTTAACACGACATTCAATATATTTACACCCAAATATTGTTGATTTCTATAAATTTTCTTGAAGAACAAAAACTATGGTTTATAATCCAAGACCCAAATCATTAAGGTTTCACCGTGAATCTTTCAAGAATTACATAGCAAGGTATGTTGGATGTTGATTCTTGGGTTCCTTCTACCTAAAAAGTTCAAGAATCTTTTTAAAAATTATAAAGTTTATGTTTTATGAGTTCTCATGATTTATGTGAGTAGAAATTGAAGTTTATGTTGGTGATAAGTTTTGATTCATGTTTTGATTATAAAGATTCAAGATTTGACCTTTGTATGTGTTGATTATGTGATGTTCATCATAAATCCCCTTCAAGAAGCATGTTGAATTATGTAATTATTTTAATTTGGTGTGTTGAAAGTTGTATGACCAAAGGGTGCCTCTCACATTCTTGATAAATTGCTTATGTGAAGAAAATAGTGTTATAGTAACATGAAGTATAATATACCCAAGTATGTGTAAACTAGTGCATGCTAAGTGTTTGTTGAAAGGACTAAATGAATGAATTATGATATGTTGCATGTCTTCGTGCTCATGTGAACTCTTTGTTGGATGAGTTATGGACAATAACATGCTTCCCTTTACAATTACATGTTTAAGATTCTCAAGTTCTCGAGATGATGCCCCATTGGTTATAGTGCGAATGATAGTCTATTGTTATGATTATTACGCAAGAGTTATCATGTCTTATTTATTTAAGTTATCGAGTCCTGGGGGTATTTAATACCCGAAAATTTAGTTGTTTGTCTAGAGCCAAGTCAGTCTCAAGATAATCTCAGTAGTGCTATGATCAGTATATTTCAGTTAGTGACAGGAGTTAAACAAACTCAGTAAATTTCAATATTCAGTCTAATCAAGCTCAGTACTCAGTTCAGATTTCAGTAAAGCCAGTAAGTTACAAAACTCAGTCGTATTTAGACAGAAAATAGAATTCATAAGTATTCCTTCAGATAATGAAATCAAGTAAACACAGTCAGATCAGTCAAGTAAGATAATCAAAACAGTAACAAATTCAGTTTAGTTCAGTATAAGAATAATTTTTGAGTCCTTCAGTTGGGAGTAGTAACTAGCACCGAGCGAGTTCAGGGATGACGACTTCCCCGTTAGAGAGGTAGAGTCATTACTAAAAGTCCCTAAATTCAAGAACTTCATAGCCAGCACAGGACCAGGAGTCACCTGTTAGATTAAGGCTTGACTATCATATTGCTGTAGGCTTGACTTCCTTTTCAGGGTCACCTGTTAGAGAGGCTTGACCATAGTAGAGGTCTTTACCTGTAGCATAGTATTGACACCCTTCCAACTGATGTTACAGGTTGGAACCCACTAGATAAGATTCAGGGAATGTTGGTTAAGTGAGAACTCCCACAGTGGTAGTTTTAGTATCAGTCATTAGAGTAGAACTCAAAAATTAGGATTGTCAGATACAGTCACCCATCTCAGTAAAGAACTTAGATAGTTCCATAGATTGATAGAAAAACCACTATATAGGCCTGGTCTCATGTAAGGTCAATCAGAATCAGTACTAATAGATCCATAGATCACCCATCAGATAGACCTGATCTCAAACTCGTACCATCATTTCTATTAGTAAAAGATTCAGAGATCTTCCGCTAGATAGTTCTGATCTCAGATACAATCATTCTTTATCATTACTAGTAGATTCAGAGATCATCCGTTAGAAAGGTTTGATCACAGATTTAGTCAGTCGATAGTAGCAAGCTCAAAACTCATTCATTGATATGAGTAGATTCAGTTAATCAGCTTCAGTTTTATCAGATTCAGAGATCACTTACTAGATAGGACTGATCTCAACTTCAGTACTCAGTTATCAATATCAGAAGATTCAGTTATTCAGTTTCTCATTATTAGTAGTGAGTCCAGACGTTAGTAAAGCAGTATCCAAGTCTCAGTATTCAGAGTCACGATTATTTCAGTTATGGTTGTGCATTCATGCATATGTCCTCATGCAGTACTCTCATGATTATTCAGTTGAGATATGTTCATTCATAATCCCTTGCATTTAGCCTTACCTCATATAGTATACCAGTACATTCAAAGTACTGACGCATACTTTTCTCTTGCGCTATGGTGTCTTATACCATAGCTTCCGAAGCACGAGATACAGAGCACCCTTAGCAGTCCAGAATTAGTAAACAACAGTAGATGTAGAAGTGATTCCTCTTCATTCAAGGATGATCCTAATTTTACTATGGCATTAGACTCAGTTTATTTTTAGTAGATGGAGTTAGATGGGGACATGTCCCATGAACACCACAGTTCATATAGTTAGAGTCTTTTCAGACAGATGTATCAGTATTCAGTTTTTAGTATTGATTATTATAGATGTTTTGAACCTTATGGCAAGTTTTCCGTTAGTTTTCCGCATTTATTTTAGTATATTATGCAGTGCTCAATTATTGATATCATAAAGGGTTAGCTTGTGGTCCCTTGGGGTCATGAGCACCGTGTGACGACTAGGGGGTAGTCCCAGGTCGTTACAGAACCTCCCGAACCATGTAATAATAATAAGAAAGACTCGAACCTCCCAAGTAAATTATACTCCCGCATTGGTAAGTATAGTTTTCGGTGTCAGTCACTCGGACCTTCACTTTCATGACTCAGAGACACAACCCCCATTAAAGCCCAATTAAAAACATTCATCACACAATCACAATTATTAACTACAATAAATATTTGCGCATACATTGTTGGTATCATTATACCAACTAGACTTGTGAGGTAACATCAACATTCCAAAGCAATTATCATCACTTGGGGAAATTCACAACCTTATGGGCTTAATTTTTAAAATTCCAATATGTCTCATAATTAAAAACCAATTTCACGATATAGGGTTGAGGTTATAGCCACTTCAAAAGTCACAAGTTAAGGAAAATCACAATTCCCTAGTTCATTCACCATACCCATGAACCCACAAGTTCATAGCCCTAATTAAAGAATGATTAATCACATGTAAACTATGAGAAAACATTGTTCATCAACAAGCATTCAAAAACCCCAACCCTTGATTTCAAACAGACATAAATATCTCATGAACATTACTTTATAACATATTCATTTAACGAATTGAAAATGAGGGAAGAGTAACATACCTTAAACACCAAGAATTTTTTTAGAGAAATCAACCCTTGAGACCTTAGGTGACCAACCTGATAAAACCTTAGCTTGACTTGATTGAGGGGATTTAGAAAGCATTTTGGAGTGTTTGAGATGTTACTTTGATTTTTTAAGTGCTAATGACACCCTAAAGTGGTTATAAGATGTGGGTTTCAATTTGGGTCAGAGGGGAAATATCTAAAATGCCCTCAACTTAAAAGCTGGAAAAGTTACACCATTGACTATGGATCAATCGGTGACTCCTAGCCACTCCTTATGACTCATCACCACGAGTCATAATCAACATAGTCTCTATGACCCCCACACACTGTTGACTTTATGACACAACTAGTACAACTTGGAATGAGACCCTAAACTCATAAGGTCCAGTCGTAGTAAACACAGAACCCAATTGGGTAAACACTGTACATCCGACGATTTGCATGCAAAAATTTGTAAAAAGTACTTACGACTTATAGTAATCCACTTGTACTGGGAGCAGAACTTAGCCACTTTATTTTTTATTTGGTTACAATTGGGTCCATAGGACCCGTCAAGACTCCCAATGAATTATAACCATAAGTCATCTCTGGACAGTAAGTCAAGCACCATTCACTGGACACCTTACAACTAGGTCTGATTGACCCATCAAGACACATTATGACTCATCAGGTGAGTCATTGCTAGGGTAGAAATCTCAGAACTTGGAATGTTTTTAAGGGATAAAAACTCAGGGCGTTACATACTTCCCTCTCCCCCATTGGGACAATTCATCCCTTAATAATAGGATAAGGAATTTATTAGCATGATTTGACATACCTCAAGAAAAATTATCCATAAGAACAAGAATGAATTATTGGAGTTCAAGTCCTCCTCTGCTTCCCATGTAGCCCTGTCAACCTTTTGGTTCCACCAAAGAACATTTACTGATTCTATATCCTTGTTCCTCAACCGACTAGATTAATGGACCTTAAACTAGAGGTCAACTCCAATTCATATGTGACATTACCAACCCTTTTCAGAACCATGTATGAACCAACATAACATTGACTGAGCTTCCCTTTTTTACCAAACTTCATCACTCCTTTCATGGTAGACACCTTCAGAATCATCATCAACAATTAACTCCAACTCTCTTTTCTTTAATCCATAGCACTTTTGGCGACTTTGGCAGCCTTAAATCTATCCCAAATGACCTTCACCTTCCCCATGGCTTGGTGAACCAAATAAGGACCAAATAACTTATTTTCACCAACCTTAAACCACCCAATTGGAGATCGACACCTTCTACCATATAAAGCCTAAAATGGAGCCATACATATACTACTGTGATAATTGTTTTTGTAGGCAACTTTTATGAGAGGTAGGTGGTCAACCCAACCACCCCTAAAATAAAAAAAAATAAGCCGAAAGCATATATTTTAAGACCTGAATGGTCTTTTCTGCTTGCCTATCAGTCTATGGGTGGAAAACGGTACTAATGATCACCTTAGTCCCCAAACCTCACTGGAACGACCTCCAAAAGTGAGATAAGAATTGAGTTCCCTGATTAGATAAGATAGAGACTAGATTACCATATAAACTTCATGATCTCCTTAATGAACAACTCAACATAATCCTTGGAAGAGAAATTAGTCCTCACTAGAAAGAAGTTAGCAGACTTAGTCCTCCTACCCATGATCACCCAAATCGAATCAAATTGCTAGCGAGATCGTGGAATACTGGTAACAAAATCTTTATAAATTATCTCCCATTTCCACATCGGCTGCTCAATCACTTGTGTCAACCTACCGAGTCTTAAGTTCACTACCTTCACTTGCTGACACATCATGCACTTGGCCACAAAATTGAGCCACATCAGATTCATATTATTCCACTAATTAATCTCTTTAAGATCGTGATATATTTTTATTCAAAAAGGATGAATAGTTTAACGTGGCTCATGAGCTTGGACCAAAATTCTTCCTTGGAACCCGCCAACATGGGGAACACAAAATCTGCCTTAGTGCCTCAAGATACTATCACCATAAATCTTGATAACCACCACCTTCTTCCTACCTACATCATTCTTAATATAAATTATAATAAGATCCAATATTTTCTTCTTCTTTACTTCAACACCAAGAGATGAACTTGCCACCCCTTGAACAATCACACCCCCTTCCTCAGAATCAAAGGGCCAAACTCTGAGGTTAGTCAAATGGTGAATATCCTTTACCAAATACCATTTTTTCTCATCCATATACGACAAGATTTATATGGACAACCTACTAAGGGCATGAACAACCATCTTAGCTTTACCTAGATTATAGTGGAGACTCATGACATAGTCCTTTAGCAACTCAAGTCACTTCGTTTTCCTGAGATTCAATTCTTTTTGGGTGAACATGTATTGCAGGATCTTATGATCAGAATAAATATCAACATAGAGCCCATAAAAATAATTCTTCCACATTGTTAATGCAAACACCAAAACTAACAATACCAATTCATGGGTATGATAATTCTTCTAATGAACCTTTAGCAGCCTAGAAGCATATGCAACCAGCTTTCCCTACTGCATTAACACACAACCCTTCCTTATCTATGATGCATCACAATAGACAATAAAACCAATTAATTCCCTCAAGTAGAGTCAAGATCAGAGCCGAAGTCAACTTATTCTTCTTCGGAGTAAACATAGTCAACAAGGCTGCATTAGAAGTGAAACCCTCTAAAACCTTCTATAGTAAATGCCTAAACCTAAGAAACTCCGAATATCGGATGGAGTCATGGGTCTAGTCCACTTCTTAACCACTACAACCTATTATGGATCCATCATGATCCCTTAACTAGGAAAAACATGACCAAAATAAGTCACAATATTCAACTAGAACTCACACATAGAACTTAGAATATAACTGTTGCTCCTTAAGGGTCTATAACACAAGGCAGAGGTGATCGGCATGATCCGCTTCACTCTTGGAATTCCCCAAAATATCATTAATAAATACAATGACAAACAAGTCCAAGAACTAACAAAAAACCTAATTCATCAGATCGATAAATGCAGTTGGGATATTGGTCAAACCAAAGAACATAACCAAAAACTCTAAATGACCATACCAAGTTTGGAAAATAATCTTAGGGATATTCTCCCCTTAATCTTCAAGTGATTGTAACTAGACCAAAGACTATTCTTGGAAAAGGATTTAACACCTTGAAGATGATCAAAGAGATCATCAATCCTCCGAATTGGATAATTATTCATCACGATTACTTTATTCATTTAATGGTAACCAATACATATTCGAAGGGAACCATTCTTCTTATGTACAGAGAGAATAGAAGAACCCCATGGAGACACACTAGCGTAGATAAAATACTTATCAAGAAGATCTTACAACTTGTCCTTAAGATCCTTTAACTTAACTGGAGCTATTTTATAAGCAGGGATATAAATAAGATGAGTGTTCGGAAGATGATCAATCCCAAAATCAAATTCCTTATCGGGAGGTACAATAGGAAGATCATTAAGGAACACCTCTGGAATTCACACACCATAGGGGAAGTCTGCAAAGAAGGACCTTCAGTTCTAGAATCCTTAATATGCACTAAGTGATAGAGGCACCCTTTGAAAACTAATTTCTGGGCTCTAAGATACGAGATGAAGCTACCGTTAGGCACTAGGGAACTACTTTACCATTTGATTACTGGATTATTTAGGAAATGAAAACTAACCCTCTGGGTCTGACAATCAGGAGACACTTGGCATTAATACAACAAATACATCCCTAAAATCACATCAAAGTCTAACATGTCTAACTCTATCAGACTCACCAAGGTCTTTCTACTATTGACCGACATCACACAACCCCTATAGGCCCATCTAGACACAATGGATTCACCCACTAAGGTGGAATTAAAAAAAGATCCAAAATACACTCAAGATCAAAGTCAAAATGAACAGTTACATAAGGGGTAAAATAAAAGAGAGTAGACCCTAGATCATGTAGACAATATACATTATGAGAAAAATATTTAAGCTACCAGTAACAACATCGAGGGACATCTCAAAATACTAGCAAGTGGAAAGAGCATACAGGCAGTTCTGACTAGTGCCTTAGCTAGAAGCAGAACTAGCACCGTTTGGTGCAGAAATAGATAAATTAGCAACATGAATCTTATTCACTTTAGATGAAACCTTAAAATGACAATCGCTCTATATATGACTAGTCTAACCACATTTACAAAACTTGTCCCTTCCTTTATCTCAAAAACCACAATGCACCTGACTATAAAATCTACAAGAAGGATATGATAGAGTTAACTAAGCTTCACTAGCCTGCGACTGGGATATTGGTGCTCTAAATCCACTATAATAATAAGAAAGATGATCACCTGACAGATTTAGATAAGTATCAATAACAGTAGAGTAGGAACTAGAGTTTTCCCAATTCTGCTTAGACTACTTCCCACTATCTCTACATCTTTGTTGCAGACCTCTACCTTTATTTGAATATGAAAACTTCTTACTCTTCTTTTCACTCATCTCTTCTTTCTACTTATTTTCTTTTTTCACTTATTGCATATGCACCACAAGTCATGAGATATCTATATCTTTGTTCAACAAGGCAATCTTGCCCTCAAAGATCAACTCATGGGACAACCTCGAAACAAACTTCCTTATTCTACTCCTCATGATAGAGACTAATTCAAGAGAGTAATGTGACAGCTGATGAAATTTAAGGCATACTTTTTAAGGGAAATCCAACCTTGATTTAAATTCATGAACTCCTCGACTTTTGCCTTCCTCAATTCCTTAGTAAAATGGTAGTTAAGGAAAAAACTAGATTCATCCCACAAAGAAAACTCAGTATCATCACCCCTAAACTGATCCCACTCCTCATACCATTGGTATGTTATATCTTTCAACTACTAAGCTACAAACTCTACACCCTCCACATCAGTAGCATGCATCACACAGAAGATCTTTTCCATCTAATCAATAAAGTTTTGAGAATCTTCCTCAACTTTAGAACCAGTTAAAACCGAAGGACTCAAACTAGGTCTAAGACTCTATAACTTAAAATAGAACAATAAAAAAGAAAAATATTCCTAAATTTCTTGTAGATTCTCACTTATAATTATGGCATGCTACACACGCATAAATGAGACTCTACTTGACATGGAGAGCCGTTAAAAATGTTTGAGAAGTTATTTTGATTTGTTTTTAAGTTCTAATAACACCCTAAAGAGTTATAGGTAATAGATTTGAATTTGTGTTAGAGGGGAAATGGCCAGAATGCCCTTAACTTAAAAGCTAGAAAAATGTTGCCATTAACTACGGGTCAACCGGTGACACATAGCCACTCCTTAAGACTTTTAACCATGAGTCATAACCAAGATAGTCTCTAGGACCCCCCACACTGTTTACCCTATGATTTGACTGGCAACATTCGTAAAGAGACCCTATGACTCATAGGGTCCAATCGTAGTCAAAATAAAACACAATTGGGTAAACACTGGGCATCCTATGATTTGCATCCAAGACTTAAAACAAGTCCTTATAGCTCATAGTGAGACAGTCATACTTAAATAATAACTTATCTACTAACTTTCTTATTTTGTTTCAATTGGGTCCATAAGACCCGTAAAGACTCCCAACGACTAGTACCCCCGAGTCATACCTAGGATAGTAACTCAAGCACCATTTACTGGACACCTTATGACTAGGTCCAGCTTACCTATCAAGATATATTATGACTCATCAGGTGAGTCATTGCCAGGATAAAATCTCATAACTCATAAAGTTTTTGAGGGCTAAAAACCCAAGGTATTATAAAAAGTAAGAAAAAGTTGATGACATGGCATAATAGACTTTTAATTATGGAGGCAGGCATGTTCTGATAAGAAATATTCTACAATCCATCACAATATATTGAATGTTTGTTATGAATTAACTAAAAAGGTAATAGAGAAAATACAAAAATAATGGACATATTTTCTTAAAGTAAGACTGAAGGGTTAAAGGTGAAGCATTAGGTATCATAAAGGGTTTTGGTGTTCTAAAGAAAGAGTGGGGTATGGATATTAGATCTCTATATATCATTGTTGATTCTTCATTTGCAAAGCTGTGGTGGAATTTTAGAATATCATTTGTATCTATATGGAGTCACTTTATGTGGGATAAATACTATAATAAAGATAACAATGTATTTATTCAAGGTATAGGGATATCTCATGTGTGAATAAAAATTATTCAAATTAGGGAGGAAGTGAAGCATTAAATATAATAGAAAATTAAAGTTGGAGATGCATGCTATTGGGTTGATAATTAGACTAAGCAAGGGACTTTGTACTATATAGAAGATCATGACCATAGAGATGATGGGATAGAGGTGAAATAATTTATTAAGGAAGATAGGATAGGGATAAATTGAGTCACTTTATCTTTGAGGATATGGCTGAATATACTCTAAAAAATGTAAGTCCTATCTTACTTTATAGTGGTAAAGAAAAGTCCTAGTGCATGCATTATTCAAGTAAAAGCTATAGCGTTAAATCTTCATGGGATTTACAGTGGCATAAAAATGAGGAAAGAGAAGTGTTTAGATATATTTGTAACAAAGAGATTCCATTTAATATCAATTTCTTTCTATGGAGGGAATCTAGTGGAAGAGCTCTTACAGATGATTACTAGCAAAAGAAGAGGATATATTTGGTCACAAGGTATTGGGGTTGTGATCACTTTCACCAAGAAACCATGGGGCATCTATTCTTAATAACTTCTATAGCTCTAGTGTTATGGATGCATTTTGACAAATTTGTAGGTACTACTGTAGAGGGAATAAAACTACATATAGAATGATGATATGATTGTATGTGTAGGCTCTAAGAATGTTAAAGTAAATACACTAAGTGATTCCGGCATTGATTATATGGGATTTATGGAAAAGAAGAAATTATAGGAAATAAGGAAGAAGTACTTCACTAAATTGAATGATATATCAAGTGCATCAAAAAAATATTTACATGATAAGGATAAGTTTTCCCTAGATAAACAACCCTGTAATAAAATAGAAATACATGATCAAAATTACGGGGTTCTACAAAACAAGGTTAGGTAACTTTTTAGTCAAATGGGAACTACTAAGGAGGATGTCATTAGATACAACATAGATGGAGCCTGTAAAATAAATCTAAGAGTTGGATCGTAGGGTTTTTTCTTAAGGAATTGGGAAAGTGACCTAGTATTTTCTCATGAAGAAAATATTGGGATAATAACCAATGTTGAAGCAGACATAAATGCCACACTAGAAGCTTATTAGATAATATGGTTAGAATAATTAAGGAAGACAATTTTAGAGTCAAATTTCTTATACTAATGAGATATGTAAAGTGCCATGGGAGTTTGCTGTGCGCATGGATGAAATCAAAATTGCTTAGACAGAGATGGAAGAACACACAGAATATATATCAACAGAGTAAAATAAGTTTTATATAGATAATCCAGTTGTTGACAGTACGGACAAACATTTGATCTAATCATTTCAGCAATTGCCAACTCTAGGAAAGAAATTCGTTAACATAGACAACAAAAAATCCATCATTATGATTGAAAACTATGAAAATAAAATCATATTTATAGAGTTATCTACACAGATAAAGTTTTCCATATGCCGATTCTGTGCATCTTGTAATATTTACAAGCATATTTATCCTAATATTTGGAATGATACAACTGTTAAATCAAATAGGCTAAGCTATGTTAGTAGAAAAAATCCATAACTAGAAGCAAATGGGGAAGGCATCAGATCTTGCTCTAAGAATTATACGATAGCTACAATCCCAGCTTTTGAGAAGAGAATAATGAACTACTCTACCAAAAATCTATCAATAAGGAAAATCATTATGGAAGTGAGCGAATCCAACAAAATAATAGAACCAGGGATAGGGATATGCCTTATAGTCTTAGGGATTATTTAAGAGATCAATTCTTGAGGTTTGATCAGGGTCCATGACTGTTGTGGTGTATGAGGTTTGATATCATGAGTTGACTATATGTACTACTTCTATTCTGACTACTGAGTATGAGAGTTCTCATTTCATTACCCGAGTATTGAGACTTTCTCCTTGCATATCTACATGAAGTTTTGTTGTTGCAGGTAGGCTTTTTCAAATATTTTGATAATGCTCAACTTATGAAGGAGAAGCATCATGATACTCAAGTGAGTAGTAATAAGAGGATGTAACATAAGGGTAGATTTAGTGGGAGTCATAGTAACTCCTATTTCAAAGGTAATAGTTCTCAGGGTAGTACCCTCTGCATCAGTTATATTAACATCAGGGTCAGTCTAGTTAACCCATTCAAGCCTCTATTCATATTATCAATAGTGACTAGTTTAGATCTAGTGAGTGTCTTATCCAGGGTCGTGGTCAATCTTTGAGGGGATCATCTTTTGGATATTCTAGTCATGGTGGTTATGTCAGGTTAACTGAATCTTTTTGTTTTAGTTCAATACCTGGGGAATTTTATTGTTGTAAAGATTTAGGTTATTTCTTCAGGGAGTGCCCCAGTTGTGGGGTGATTGTTCCTTAAGCTCATAGTGTTCCACCTATCAGGGTAGTTCACCTCTCAACTAAATATGGTATGTATAGTAGTATGGATTGTCCCCAATGTGCTCGTAGAGGTTATAAAGAATGAAAAACAATAGATTAGATAGGAGTCAAGCTAAGTGGTGGGTGTGATAGTTATATACAGCACCTGCATGGTTTGAGACTCAGTCTTCTAATGTTGTTATTATCGGTACAATTTTAGTGTGTCTCCAGTCAACCTTTTCTTAGTTTGATCTGAGATCCACTTATTCATATGTGTCTTTTTATTATGTTCCATGGTAAGAGTTATCTTCAAATTTATTATCTAGTCCATTATGTGTATCTACTCCCATGGGTATTTTTAGTAATGGATTGAGTTTTCAGATTATACATTATGACTATTCGAGAGTTTGACAATCAAGCTTATCTTAATATGTTGGACATGGTGGACTTTGATGTGATTCTGGGCATGGACTTTTTATCCCACTACCATGCGGTCCTGGATTGATTTTCTAAGACATTTACCTTAGCCATGTTTGACATACCCTTGATAGTATGTCAGTAAGTTGTTAGCAGCAAACCAATGGAGATTATTTCTTATATATGTTCTAGGAGGCTTATTAGAAGGGATTGTGACTCTTATATGTCTTATATTATTTCTGTTAGTATGGAGAGTTTGTTGCTTGACTCTGTTCCTATAGTTCATGAGTTTCCTAATATTTTCCCTACTGATCTACCTGGCCTTTCTCTTGAGTATAGTAGTAAGTTTGTCATTAATCTTGAGCTGGACACCCAACCTATATCTATGCTACCTTATTGTATGGCTCCTATTGAGATTAAGAAGTTGAATTCTCATCTTTAGGATCTTCTTGGTAAAGGTTTCATTAGACTGAGTATGTCTTCTTAGGGTGCTACTATGTTGTTTTTGAAGAAAAAAGATGGCTCCATGCATTTGTGCATCGATTATAGCTAGCTTAATAAGGTGACGGTGAAGAACAATTATTTTATATCTAACATTGATGATTTGTTTAACAAGCTTTATAGAGCAGTAGTGTTCTTTAAGATTAATTTGAGGTTCGATTAACATCAGTTACATATTTGGGCCGAGGATATCCAAAAGAGTTATGAGTTTCTATGGTAATTATGAGTTCCTAGTAATATCCTTTGGGTTGATGAAATCCCCAGTCATGTTTATGGATTTAATAGGCCATGTTTTTTGGCCTTATTTGGATTCCTTTGTGATTGTGTACTTCAATGAAATCCTTGTGTAATAGAAGAGTAGGGAAGATCACATGCAATATTTGAGGATCGTGCTTGAAACTTAAGAGATCGTATGTTTTTCGCCAAGGACTTTGAGCGAGAGTTTTGGTTGTAATGTCTAAGGATATGATTATGGTGGACCTAACAAAGATTGTGGCTATTCGTGAGTGCTCCGAACCTACATCACTAATTAATATTTATAGCTTTGTTCATTTGACTGGTTATTATAGATAATTCATTGAGAGTTTTGTTTACTATTGCAACATCGATAACCAACTTAACTCAGAATAAGTTTTCTTTTCAATGGTCTGAGGAATGTGAGTCGAGAATTGTAAAGCTCAATCGATTCCTCACTTCAACTCCTATTTTGGCTATTTCTTTTGAGGTTAAGGAATTTAACATTTATTGTAATGCTTTTGGTGTTAGTTTGGGTTGTGTATTGATGCATCATAGCTGTGTTATCGCTTATGCATCAAGGAAGATGAAGGTGCACAAGTGTCACTACCCCACTTATGATTTAGAATTGGTGGTAATTTTTCTTGCGCTTAAGATTTAGGTCATTATCTTTATGGTGTGAATTGTTAGCTTCATAGATCATTGTAGTATTCAACATCTTATGACCAAGAGAGATATTAATACTAAGCAGTATAAATGGATGGAGTTTCTTAACGATAATGATATCTCTATATTATATCATACGAGCAAGGTGAATGTGGTTGCAAATGGCTTAATCCAGTGGCGTTGAGTATGGGTAGCTTGTCTTGTATTTTGGTTTCTTAGAGGTTGTTAGCATGAAACATTCAGTCCTTACACAACCTGATAGTTTGATTTGATATTTCAGACCCTAGGAGGATTCTTCCTTGTGTTAAGGGCATGTCCTCACTATTTGAATAAATTTGTGATCACTAGTTTAAGAATTAGATACTTTGCATCATTCATGATCAGGTGTTTTGTGGTGAGTCCAAGAGGGATACCCTAGATTATGAGGGTGTTTTGAGATTTGATAGTCATATTTATGTTATAAGGTTTGATGTTTTGATTCAATTGAATTTTTATGAGGGTTACATATACAGATATCTTATTCACTTGGGTACAACTAAGATGTGTAGAGATTTGAGATAGCATTATTAGTGGAGTTGTATAAAGAGAGATATGGTAGACTTTGTAGATCGTTGCCTATGTTGTCAGTAGGTGATGGCCGAGTATCAATGACCCAATGGTTTGATTTAGAGATTGCCCATTCTTGAGTGGAAATAGGAGTGGATTACTATGAACTTTTCTAGAGGGTTGCCTCGTACCTCTTGAAATTTCAATGGTATTTGGGTCATTGAGGATCTAAAACACCTTAAGTTTTGGACCTTTGAAAAATTTCCAAGGTTTTGAACTGACTAGGCTTGGTATGACTCAATGATACCAATTGTAACTTTGAATATGATTTGTGGAGTATTTTAATGGTTTAATCATACCTTAGGCATCATGATTGGCTTAGCTACTGCCCAAGATATGATTCACTAGGGTACAAGTCATATAGGAACATACGAGTGGTGTAGGGTAAATCGTATGGTGCATGATTATCTTGGTCTTGTGGAGTCTACCCTAGGTACGAGTGGTGGGTATAATTGGGGTGTCACTCTTACCCTTAGGTAGGAGTTATGGAGGTGGAGTCATATAGAAACCAGTAGGTAAGTTCATGGCATGATTTGGGTATGAGTTGGGGTACCACTCGTGTACCCCTGGACGTGACATGTTTAAATTTTTAATACATGGGTAGTTTGGACATTTCCTACTCCTAAACCCTTATGTACTCACGTTATATAACCTTATGTAGCCTTCCATAACACTTGTTAAAGTATTAAAACACTTCAAAGACTCTCTCAAACTCCCTCTTGAAGATTGGAGGGTAGGGTTTCTTCATATGTTCTTTAAAAGGCTCAAAGATCAAGATTTCTTCCTTGAATCTTCATGTACAAGGTATGTACTCCTTCTCTCATAGTTATTTTCAACTAAATTCATGTGTATCATGATTTAAACATTGTTTTATGGATCATGAATGGTGGTTTCCGAAATATGTGTTGCAGGTCTTGATGCATATGGTTTGGTATTGGCTTAAATTATGTTTTTACATGATCTTGGCAATAGTTTTCATTTGTGGTAATTGGTTGGTTATGGTTTAACAAATGGGTCATGATTAACCCTAAATATTTTGGTTTATGCATTTGTTTTGGTCTTGGTAAAGGTTGCCCTCAACATGTTTGATAAAATTCCTCAAAAAATGTTTTGAGTCTATTACTGAACTTTCATTGGAATACATACATGATTTGGTTTGGTTGTGGAACCTTAAATGCATTTGGATGGTTTTGCATGGTTTAAATGATTTAAATTCTTTAACTGTTTGGCATGGTCTAAAATGTCTTGGAATGGTTTAATGGGTAAAGGTTTTGGTGGTCATGTTTTGTCTATTTTAAAAACATTGCGGGATACATGGAGATCCCTCAAATGAATGCATTAACGGAATTGGTTTAAATGGTTTGGAAAGGTAAAAGTCTAAATGGTTATGCTTTTGGGGAACATGGAAGTCCTCCAACTGGTTTAATATGGTCATTGGAAGGGCATTTGCAAGTCCCCTTAAACCTATATATGGTTGGCTATGGATAGTACTTGCAAGTATGGTGGGTATGATGATACCACCACTATATGTCCTTGATTAATAATAATTTTTAAATTGATTGGTTTGTTTCTTTGTAATGGTTTTAATAGGGCAATAATGGTAGGATGTGTAGCAAAGTCATGGAAGGTGGAGGTCCCGAGGTGACCAAAAATATAAACTCATATTTGCAGATGTGAGGTTGGTCTTGGTGACTATATGCATGGTGTCACACTATATTTTGGGGGATGTACTAGTCATCCTAGATTTTCTTTCTTTGTTGCCCGGCTACACACACTGGGGCCCTTTCAGTAGGGGAGATAAACCATATAGCACATGGGTAGTTTAGGACGGCAAAGCTACTCAATCCAGGTAAAGGTTCTAAAGTGTACTAATCCTGGTTCCCTTTTTCAGCATATTTATATATATATATATATGGTTGTATGCATTATGGATGGTTTTACTTGGCTTTGTAAATGGGATTATTTTATCCTTATCATGAGTGAATGTCAGTGTTCACCCACTAACCCAGCTACAGACTGTTGCATACCCACAGTATGCAAGAATCGAACATTCTATTCTTCTTGCTTAGTGATCATATTCAGGTACAGTTAATGTTGGATTGAAGTGGTGAGCATCCATAGTTCAAAAGGAATCTATTTCATGTCATGCTTTACTTTATGTATTTTTTATCCTACATAGACTTTTGTTTTTGTCTATGGTCGTGGGCAAGTCCCGACTAGGTACTCTTTGGTTGGTCTAGAGTCTTTGTATGGACAACTGTGGACTTGGGTATGATATGGATTGTTCATGTAATATATATACATATAATGGATCATTATCTTTGTTTTGACTGCTGGTTTCCGCATTGGTTTGGTTGGATATTAGGTGGTTTGACTTGGTTGGGTTTGTCTCGATTTTAGACCTATACCAAAGTCTCCACATGGTTTTATACGCTATCTTATAATATTTTCAGACTTTAATTGACTCAAGTATGCGTTTGGTGGTTGATTTAGGTAATGGGGGTGGCTCTTTATCCTAGTTAGGCTTGGGATTACCCATTATTACAAGGCCCCAATTCGGGCCACGTCAAGATCGGCTGACCAAGTTTGCATATTTTAATCCTATTCATATTTCCATCAGCGTCGAGAGATTATCCAGTATCTATGTTAGTAAAATAATCTATTTTTATGGTGTGCATATATCTATAATCTAAGATTGGGGTCCAATGCTCTCTTTTAGCTTTTGGAGAATTTTTTAGGAGGAGTTGGGTATTTATATGGATCTTAGTACAACCTTTTATCCTTAGACCAATGGGCAGTTAGAGTGGACTATTCTAGTTCTCGAGGATATGCTCCAAGCCTGTGTTATGGATTTTGGAGGCCAGTTGGAGCAACACTTAGCCTTGGCAGAGTTTGTATATAATAATAGTTACCATTTGAGTATTGAGATGGAACCTTTTGAGTCTTTGTATGGTAGGCGATGTTGTGATAGGATCGTTTGAGACGTCTAATATCAGGTCCATTATACCGACTTACTTCAGGAGTCATTGCATAGAGTCAGAGTGACATAGGATAGGTTGAGGACAACTCAGAGTAAGCAGAAGGATTATGCAGATCATTAACTTTGTGCCTTGAGGTTTAGAGTTGATGATCGAGTCTTCCATCGTGTATCTCCTGTGAAAGGTGTAATGAGACTTTTGAGAAAAGTCTAGCTTAGCCCCAGATATATTTGACCCTATGAGATTCTTCGTACAGTTGGTGATGTGGCTTATGAGTTAGCCTTACCCCTAGGTTGTCTGTTGTCCATTTGTTTTTTAATGTTTCAATATTGTGACAATATATTCCTGACCTATCTCATGTGCTTATATGGGACTCAATCTAGTTGGATGACCATTTAACCTTTGTGGAGGAGCCTGTGCTTATTTTGGTTAGTGATGTTAGAAGATTACACACTAGGCACATTCAATTAGTTAAGTAAAACATCCCAGATATTGGTCCCTAAAATTTTTTGAAATTTAATCCTTGCTTCCCTGACTACGACTCCACTTTATGAATCATAATTTGTCTTGATGAGTCCTAGGTACCTAATAGTAGGCTAAATAGTGTATGTGTGGAGAAGTTCTATTCTGAGTACTATTGGCTCAACACAAGTCGCAGGGACTCATTACGAGTTGTGGTATGCAAATCATAGAATGTCCAGTGTATACCCAAAATGGGTTCTATGTTAACAATAATTGAACCCTACAACCCTATGAGTTGTAGGGTACCATTATGAGTCGTATTAGTTGAATTGTAGAGTCAAAAGTGTGTGGGTGCCCAAGAGATTGTCTTGCCTACGACTCATGATGTTAAGTCTTAATGAAGCCTTAGGAGTCGTATAGTGACCCGCAAACACTAACGAGAAAATTTTTAATTTTAATTTAGGGGCACTTTGGACAATTCCCTTCTTACCCAATTAATACACCACATACATAAAGAACTTAAGGGGGGTTATTTCTTATTGATAACATAATCAAACACTCCCAAAAATCTCTCAAGAAAATATACTTAGGTTTCCAAGATGTAGATCACCTAAGGGGCTTAAGGGTTGAATTCTTTACATGAAACTTGGTATTTTCAAGGATGTTACTCTTTCCTAATTTCTAATTTTATAAAATCGTAAGTTTTTAAAATGCTATTTATATGGAATTGATGTTGGTTTTAAACATGGGTTGAGGGTTCTTGATCCTTGTTATTGGACAATGTTTTCCCATGGTTTAGATATGATTGTTCTTACTTTAATTATGGTTTTGAACATGTGGGTGAATGGGTATGGTGAATAAACTAGGGAATTGTGATTTCCCAAAACTTGTGACTTTTGAAGAGGATATGATCTCAACCCAATATTGTGAAATTGGTTTTGAATATGAAAAGTACTCATATTGAACTACTCCTGAACTATTGCATAATGTAAGAAGTCAACGAAGTACAACAACTTTTAATTAAACCTTAAGGGGTTGGGTAATTCCCCAAGTTAATGTCTAATTGAACCAAAAGAGTTGTGAATTTCCCCATGTGATGATAATTAGTGTGGCATGTTGATGTCACCTTTCAAATATAGATGGTATACGATACCAATTATGTATGCCTAATAACGTATTGTGGTTCAATGAATGGAAATATGTGATAATTATTTAAATTAGGCTTTAATGGGGGGGTTGTGTAGATGAGTTGTGAAAGTTGAGTTCCCGAGGGACCAGTACTAGAAACTATGGTTCCAGATGCGGTGGTCTAAATGACTGGGTGGTTCAAGTCCCCATTATTATTATCATTGATTGGGAGGTTCGAGACCCCCACATTATATTACATGATTGGGTGCTTGTGTCAACTTGATATCCCGAGAGGTTCGAGCCACCATAGTGTGTATGTATACTCTCTAGTTCGTGCGGCCATATACACTGGGGCCCTACCAAATGGGGGAGAGATGGGCCCATATATCCCATGGTTACCTTCTTATGTTATGATGTTTGAGCTACACAATCTAGTCTAAGGTTTTCAAATTTTATGTTAAGCCTTGTTCCCTGCCCCAATATGTGATATTATTAATATATGTAATTGCATATGATGTTGTGCATTGAATATTGGACTTGGTTAAATTTGTTGTTGATGGAATGGTTTTATCCTTTATCCCTGAGTTACATGCTAGCGTTCACCTAGCTAATCATCTTCGAATGTTCTACCCCCATGCGATGTAGGAACTGGCCATACTTCTACTTCTCCTGCTTAGTGATTAAGATTCGGGATCAGATCTTAAGTGATAATTAAAGTTGTAAGCTTCCATAAATTGAAAGTCTACATTTTATGTTTTTGTCTCTTATGTCTTAGACTTGTTTTTGGCTATAGTCGAAGGCATGTCCCAATACTCTATTGATATTAAGTTTTGGTAGAGTCTTTGTTGGATTACTGTTGACTTAGGCGAGGTTGGTTGGTTGTTTTGATTGATTACTGGTTACCTGTTATAGACATGTCTTTTATTCCTTAAACTTACCTTACGCTATCTTGTTATATGATTGGAATTCAACCATTTTTGGGTTGTGTATGGTGTTTGGTAAGGTTCAAGGGGTAGTCTAAGGTGAACAATGGATCGGAGATGCCCTTCACTTCCAGGACCTAGTTTGGGTCATGACATTAAGGTTCAGTAGAGGCACTAACCAGTAGAGAATGATACTTGGGAGATCGAGTGCAAAATGTGGATGCAATATCCTTACCTATTTGAGGTTTCAGGAACATCTTAATCCTTTACTTTTGCAAACAAAAGTTCTTTCAATTAGGATATTATAATGACCCTTAAGGTCATTTCTTATATTTATACTCCTTTTTTACATTTAGATCTTTCCTATAGCTGCCCTAAATCACTTATGACTAGTTGGAACAAACAATTTGGTTACTGGGTAGGTCATTTGGTTGTTAAAGACAATTCCCTATTTTGGAGCCTTCGTTGGTTCAAATTGGATACCAGGAAAAAACATCAGTGAAACGACCTCATATGCCTATTTTGACTATTCCAACAATTCCAAAACATCGATTTTAGGTTAAATAGATCCTTGGTTTGGTCCCGAGGTTCTCAAACTCATTTTTGGCTACTAGCAAAAAGTTAAGAAAATAGAAAATTGGTGTAGGGACCACTATTTGGTTAAATAACCTCAGATGGAAATGTTGACTGCACTATTGAGTTAGGAACGTTGAATTTGATAAGGTATCATAGTTCATTTGCGCATATTGTATTTTGGATGAATCCCGAGGGTTTGGCAGAAACTTGAAAAATATCTAAGTCTCCGATTGGTGCATGATATTTGGTGCGACCGTAAAATTGACTCTTTGGGTGCTTTAGTGGAGGGTGCTTTCGTGGCCCTACTCAGTCAAGAAGGTATTGCTTTAGCGGCACCTGGGCACATTAGCAGCCTATATTATGGGTTCGCATTCTGCTTTAACGGTACTAGGTACTTTAGCAGTGATTGCTAATGGAGACCAGTGTCTACTTTAGCAGTACCCGCATGCCTGGGAACAGTATAAATACCCACTTATCCTGAGTTTGCACAATCTTCTCCCATTCTCTAGAATCTAAATCTCTAAAAGGTGGGAGTTCTTGAGAGAATCAATTGTGGGTGATTTTGGAGCTTTAGTATCATTAATTTACGCAATTTCCCATTGAAGTTGCAGTAAGATTTCATTATTTTCATGGTTGATTTCTCCATTATTTTTCTAAAATCTCTAAAATCTTGGTGACTTGTTTATAGCACCAATATATCTCAAAATGCACTCATTTTTTGAGTATATATTCCTTGACCATAGAGGGATGGTGAGTTGGCTTTGAAATTGCAATTTCCGTAAATTGGCCCCATATGGGAATTTATGTAATTTTGAATTCAAAGAACAATAGTGAAATATGGAAATCATTATTCTCTTTTTGATAAGTAGATTGGATTTTGATAGCATGACAACTTGCGGAAGCTTCTTGTAAGGGGAAATCGATGATTTAGCCTGTTCATCGGGCTTTTTTTGGCATCCAAGTAGGCTAGGTTTACCTTCTTCATGGATTAAGACATCTCATAGTATACTTATGATATTATGCTACATGTAGAAGTATGAATACGAATATTTGGTTTAGTTGGACCGTTTAAGCTATCTTGAAATTGTAAACTTGGAGTAACTAGCATTGTTATTCATGTCTTAGGTTATTTAGACTTCATAATTCAGGTCTAGAATTGAAATGCCTTAATTACTCAAGCTCGGTGAAATTACCTTATTTATTCATGTTTAGAATGGAATTCTCCTTAGTTTCTTAAGTTAAGGGAAATTGCCTTAGTTGCCATTATTTTCGGTAGGATTGCCCTAGTTGTTCATGTTTTTGAAGGATTACTATCTTGGTGCTATTTATGGCTTACTTGAAATCAATAAATGAACTTATATACCTTAGCCTAGTTCAGGCTAGAGGTTTCCTAAAATGGATCTCAGGGATTAGAAGTGGGCCCCTTCGGTCCACCTTAGGCCAAGACTTGTGTTAGCCTTATAGAATTATTTATGAATGATATACTCTTACTAATGGTTGGTTTGATGTTTGAGGATATTGAATATATTTATTGCTTATGTTAGATGGATATTGGAAAACTGATGCTAATTTTGGATATTGCTTATGCACGTGATTATTGATATGATTTATAGGTATGATTTATGATACGACTAATATATATATGATTATCGAGATGGCTACCAGGCTTGACCAATGATATGATTTATAGATAAATGAATGAAGATATGACTTATCTATGTAAGTGGATGGGTGCATTGTGCCCTAGTAAATTCTTAGAATGATGTTGAATTTAATTGTTGAAGTGGTAAAAAGAATTATTCTTGAGATGAGAAGTTGTGAAAATGCATGGGATATTGAATTCATAGATCAGACTAGTATTATTGTGTTATGTGCAGTACCTGATAATTTTGAGTTAGGCTTGAATATAGTGAGGTTATGTAGTTCAACTAAGACTTAGGGCTAAACTTTAGCATTATAAGTTGCCTTACATAAGCCACAGTGGTGTTATCCCAGCTTATGTTTCATAGCCCTACATTCCATGTTATATAGTTATAGCCATATTAAGATTCTTTACTCAGGTATCTTATTCAGAATATTCCAGTTGAGTATAAGCTTCCAGTATAATTCAATTTGTATAGACAGCAACTCAGGTTACCAGTCAGAAAGAGGCGTTCCTATGGTTTTCCATCTTTCCATCTAGTCATACTATTTGAAGTCTCATGAATATGGCTATTCCATTAGGTAATTCATTCATGTCCATGCATGTTATGAATTCAGTTCATTCCAAGCATTATGTTTTAGATACAACTATTTAGTCATGACTCAGTTCATAAGTGTTCAGTGCATGATCTAAGTTTTCCAAGTATTCCAGTTCATACATTGTGATATACATTGTATGGCCTTGGTCTCATTATCTCATAATTCGTGTTTACATTGAATAAGTTACCACTTCACAGTTCTATGTGTATGTATCATAACCATTTCAAGTGAGTTCTAAACTCTCAGTATGAATCAGTTCCTTACAATCAATAGAGTCAAGTAAGCTTAAAAATCAGTTTCGTAATAAAGTTATAATGCTTCAGCTTAGCTATATCCTTCATTACCATACATGTCATATGTACATAATTCTACCTTCATAAGACTTCAACAAGTTCCTATACATCATTCAAGGATGAATGATTCTAAGGAGGAGATAATGTAACACCCCACATTTTTGTGCTAGACTTTCAACCGTCGTTCCTATGCGTGTAAACTCTAATCCCATGATTTGTACTTGAATACATATTTCATGATCATTATATTAGTGTTAATAAAGATTTTTAGGTGAAAAATGTTTATGGGAATCATTTAGAGAAAAGTTGAGCTAAGAGTCTTTGAGTCGGTCAAATCATTGTATTTGATTCTACAAGGGTCAAATTTGGACATTTATAAAATTTTATATATTTGGTATTTTTTATATTAATACCCACCAAATTATATATAATTTATTTAGCTTTCCAACTATACCAATTTTGCCTTAATCCAATACCCGAGAAAAAAGTTATGGCCTTTTTCGTGAAAGGCAGTAACAGTCTGAAATATGGCCGCGTTGCACCGGTCTCTCCCCCAGAATAAGGGGAACGATGTTGAGCACTCACAAATGGGACAAGGTATGTGATATGAAAATTATTCCCCCACAGTTTTAGTTTCATAGGGTTCAAGGGGAGCTTTGGTCCCTTACCCTCAACCCCAAATGTTAAAGGCACGAATTGTAACACCCAAATGGGCATTATTTGTCCATCTTCTTCAAATCAACTCATGTAAAAAACCTTCCCTTTCCCAATACCAACAATCCAACCTTTTACTCTTAATAAATCCAAGAATTCAAGCTTCCAAGTTCAAGAATCTTAATGAAAACATCAAGTATAGGGTTTCTTTCACAAGCTTATCATTCAAGTTCCAATATTCAAGCTTTCTTCCTCAAGAATTCAAGGGTTCAAGTTCCAATTTCAAGTTTCTTCAAAAATTCGTTCAATTAAGGTAAGTAGGATTTAACTCATGGGTCCCATTCACCCATGAAGCCCAAATACCTTTCGTTGTTTTAAGAAGATGAGTTTTCTTTAATATTGAAGATGCATATGTTCAAGATGGGTTTATTTTAGGTTTTCCTCAGTGATTTTAACTCAATTTATGTCCAAGTTTGAATCCATGGATAGTTATGTTATCTCATTCTTAAAATTTAAATTTTCCATGTCATATTGAAGTGTATTTCATGGTTAAACCCTCAATTCATGAATTTAGCCATTTGATCATGTTAATTCCTCATGTTGAACACATTTCTATGTTCAAGTTCATGATTCTCATATGTTTTGTGGAATGTTCATGTTTAGGATCTTTGAACCATGATTCCTATCCTACAACATTAAGTGTTGATATCATGCTTCATGGTAATTCAGTGCTAGCGGATTATGAATCCCCGATACCTATGTCTTTACTTAATCTCCAAATCTTTTAAGTAATAATTCAGTGAAACTATGAGTCTTATTTTTTACTAAGATATTTATAATCATTATGAGGACTATCTGTAATGCCCCAAAATATCATCCCGAGATGCCACACGGTGCCCAAGGCTACACGTAGCCTCAAGCTAACCCTTTAAGCCAAAACACTACCCTTGGGTTCCAACACAACAACATACACGCTACGCTAAGGATATATATATAAGTACATATCATATCACATCGCACATGGCACGAAATATCGTTAGACTGTACATATATGGAATGTCTATACACAAACCAACCCAACAATACACTAGTCTGACATAGCCTCTATATAGCAAAATCAATGAGCCATTGGAACAAAATCCCAACTGACTCAACAGAACAATGGGATCACAAAATAATAGCACCAAAATCAATGAGGACTCACCACTGAAGGAACGTAGATGCGGCACTCGGATATCACTGTCGCGGCTGCGGCTGAGTACCTGAGCCTACATCATGGTAAGAATGTATCCCATAGAGAAATATGTGGGTTAGCACAAGATACGTACTAGTATGTGGGGGCACATGCAAACTATAATTAATATCATAAATTTCGTAAAAACGTACATACGGACCATAATGACACACCTAGCTTGAGTGACATTGAATGATGCAACTCATAACATCTTAGATAGGAAATGTAGGAGAAAAAACTCATAAATCATTATAGATCATCATAGGCAACTTGACTTACCACATCAAAATTCAGAGTGACTCGGTATTTCAATAAACATGACTCTTATGGACAGAGGAGTTTCCTATAACCAACAACCCCACGTGAGCTACATGGAATACCAACGTTTGAAACCCCCATTAGCGGGAGAGTCATACTCTTTTCCAGGGAGTACGACCTTAAAACTACAATAATCACAATTGGGCTCTCTGGCCAATAGTATCATCATCAAACAACCCTACGGTGGCACATAGGTTTGGGGAAATATCAAATTTCCCTCTCGGTGCTAAGTACTACTCCCCGATAAGATCAGAACGCGTTAAGAAATCCACCACAACATCACAAGGGTCTATCATAAAGACCAAATCAAATCTCTTTCTCATTTATCAAATCATATCAATTTGTGGATTCCTAACTAAACACATTTTAGCTCAAAACATTTTAATCTTCCTCAACATCAACAAGGTATCAATGCATTGAACCATAACCGACTCGACATTTGGACAAGGATATGAAGACTCAATACATAATATTTTGAACAATTTAACTCATCAAAACCATCCAAAAAATACCAAGACTCATTGTAACTTCAATATCAACATTTCTCAATTTGCCATCCAACTCTCATTTAAAGGTACTTGAGACATCAACTCATAGTAGGGATATAGAATTGCCAATATCAATTATAAATTCATAATAAGAAAATAGTGGAATGATAGTATAAATCAAGGCTTAATAAATTAAATCATCATACTCTCATAATCAAATACTTTTTTGACATAATTCCATCTCAGCATCATACACATATCGGATGACATAAATCCATAGCTCATGGACAATAATATAACATATAAAACCATATTTCCAATTCATGGTAAAACATGTAAAATCTTATGTCAATGTAATTCAACAAAAATACCGGGCACAAGATCGAAAGGATAATCTTGTTCAAAGCCCCACATACCTAAAAAATGGAAGATGAATATGAACTTCCGACTCCAGAACTTTATTCACGAAAATAAAGGGTGCTTCTCGAAGCCATTAACATGATCAACTCGAATCCCAAATAAATTCGAAATTTCTACAGTTCAATCAAGAGACATAGAAGGATCAAATTTGGAGTAGTAGGGTTGGAGTTTGAGCCTTAGAAAATTTTGGAGAAAAATGAGCTATTGAATGCTGTTAATGGACTTAAATCCATGGTTTTCCCGGATGGATTGGAGTGGGAATGAACAAAATACCCTTAAAAATCAAATAATGTAAAATCTGTCCTTTGGCGGACTGTTTTGATAGGCTGAAGTAGATCGATCATAACTTTTTGCTCCGACGGTCAAATTGGATGAAACCAATTTCATTGGAAAGAGGACTTTCAGAGATTTATTTTAATATATAGTATCTAACCCAGATCATTATGTAAAATGAGTAATGATCGTTTGAAGTTGACCCTAAAATTCGCCTGGCCTCAGTATTTTTTTCCTGCACATTTACTGTTCACCACTATTCACGGTTAGATCGGAATGATCATAACTCATCGCTCGAGTGTCCGGTTTGGATGATCCACATATCGCTGGAAAGATTATTCGATGCTCTACACGATGATGGGTCGCATATACAGAAATTTCATACAGAAAAATTATTATT
Source organism: Capsicum pubescens (assembly GCA_030864215.1). Classification (NCBI taxonomy): domain Eukaryota; kingdom Viridiplantae; phylum Streptophyta; class Magnoliopsida; order Solanales; family Solanaceae; genus Capsicum; species Capsicum pubescens. The sequence goes on along the minus strand of CM061549.1, from coordinate 111,561,541 downwards.
TACGATAAAGAACAAAATTCAACACATTTTTGTCCGAGATCTTAACGGAAAATTCTTTCTGAGGCATCACATCATCTCCCCCTTGGAAATATTCATCCTCGAATGTTGATAGGTAGGTCAAGAATACTATGAAAATGAGTATATAGAGAAAAATCATCTTGCCCAAGCATATACTCCATTCTAGATTTATTTTTGGATATCGTAGAAAACACACAAGCCAAGATAAACATAGCAATAAGGATTAAATAAAAAGAGAACAATACCTTTGACATGCTCAGGATTCGTAGGAAAGAGGTGGGTATATTTGGCGCGCATATCCGCTTCAGATTCCCAAGTAGCACTCTCCACGGATTGATTTCGCCAAAGCACTTTAACCAAAGGAACTTCCATGTTTCTTAGCCTACGAACTTGAAAGTCAAAAACCTCAACTGAAATCTCTTCATATGAAAGACTATCTTGAATACCCGAGCTTTCGAAAGGATCAATCACAACAGAATCACCAATAGACTTCTTAAGCATAGAAACATGGAAAACCGGATGGATGTTAGATAACTCCGCGGGCAATTCAACCTTATACGCTACTTTCCCAATGCGATCCACAATCTTATAAGGACCAATGTAACTGGGACTTAGTTTCCGTTTCTTCCCAAATCTCTTCATCCCTTTCATGGGTGAAACTTTCAAGTACATTAAATCACCAACATCAAATTCAAGGCCTTTCCTCCTTACATCTGCGTATGACTTTTGATGACTTTGGGTGGTTTTCAACCTTTCCCGAATTAACTTAACCTTCTCCATGGCCTCGAACACCGCATCCGGTCCAGTCGCGGCAGCCACACTAACTAATGGGTGATCTAAACCTTCTACCATACAATGCTTCAAAAGGGGCCATACCAATAGTAGCATGAAAACTGTTATTGTAAGCAAACTCAATTAATGCTAAATGCTCATCCCAACTACCTTTAAAATCAAGCACACAAGCCCTCAACATATCTTCTAAAGTCTGAATGATCCACTCGGCCTGACCATCTGTTTTTGGATGGAAAGCAGAACTTAAACGAATTTGGGTACCGAGACCCTTCTGGAAAGATTTCCAAAATTGAGAGGTAAACTGAGTACCTCTGTCAGAAATTATAGCCAAAGGGATTCCATGAAGTCTGACGAATTCCCGAATATATATTCTAGCATAATCTTTAGCTATATACGATGAATGTGCAGGCAAGAAATTAGATGATTTCATCAGCCAATCTACGACAACCGAAATCGAATCATGATGACGACGAGAAGGAGGCAAACCAGCTATGAATTCCATATTCACTTCTTCCCACTTCCAAGTAGGAATGCTAAACTCTTGCATCACGCCACTGGGCCTTTGACGCTCTATTTTAACCTGTTGACACGTGGAAAACTTTGCCACAAATTCTGGTATGTTCCTCTTCATACCGTTCCACCAATAGATTTCCCGAAAATCATGGTACATCTTAGTAGCACCAGGATTGATGGACTATTGCGTACCATGCACTTCCGCCATAATCCTTTGCTTCAAGTATTCAACATCAGGAACACATAATCTTTCTCGGAGTCTCAAAACACCATCTCCCCCTTGGGAGAAAACCTCCACCTTTTGGTCTTTAACTGACTCTTTTAACCTGACCAAGGTAGGATCCCTGCCTTGCTTCTCCTTCACTTCCAAAACTAAAGAGGATTCAGAACCTCTTTGCACTCCTATACTACCCTCAGCATCACCAAACAACCTAACCCCTAATTTAGTCAAATGATGTACCTCACGGGCCAACTCCTTTTTACCAATCTCCACATTTGCTACGCTACCCATGGACTTCTGACTAAGGGCATATTCTACTACATTGGCCTTGCCCGGATGATATAGCACGCTCATATCATAATCTTTCAACAGTTCTAACCATCGTCTCTGCCTAAGATTCAACTCATTTTGGGTGAATACATACTGCAAGATCTTATGGTCCGTGAACACGTCGACATGGACACCATACAAATAATGTCTTCTGATTTTCAAAGCAAAAACCACGACAGCTAATTCAAGGTCATGGATAGGATAATTCTTCTCGTGAGGCTTTAGCTGCCTGGAAGCATAAGCTATAACCTTGCCCTTTTGCATCAATACACAACCCAAAACGACTCTGGAAGCATCGTAATACACCATAAAACCATCAACACCATCAGGCAAAGTCAACACAGGGGCTGAAGTGAGTCGAGTCTTCAACTCCTGAAAACTCTTCTCGTAAGATTCGGACCACAAGAACTTCACTTTCTTTTGGGTCAAACGGGTCATAGGAGACGGAATAGATGAAAACCCTTCAACAAAACGATAATAATAACAAGCTAGACCCAAGAAAGTTCAGATATCAGAAGGAGAAATAGGTCTAGGCCAACTCTTTATAGCCTCTATCTTTTGAGGATCAACTCTAATACCTTCAGAAGAAACAAGATGACCCAAGAAGGCTACAGAGTTCAGCCAAGACTCACACTTACTGAACCTATCATACAACCTATGAGTTCAAGAGTTTCCAACACGATTCGGAGATGATCCGCATGATCACCCTCACTTCAGGAGTAAATAAAAGTATCATCAAGAAACACTATTACAAATAAATCCAGATATGGCCGGAATACATGGTTCATAAGATCCATGAAAGACGCTGGAGCATTAGTTAACCCGAAAGACATCACTAGAAATTCAAAATGACCGTAATGGGTTCGAAAGGCTGTCTTAGGGATATCACATTCCCTAACCTTAAGTTGGTGATAACCGGATCTGAGGTCTATCTTCGAAAAGTAGCTCGCACCTTGTAATTGATCAAATAAATCATCAATTCGAGGAGGCGGATATTTATTCTTGATAGTAACCCTATTAAGCTGCCGGTAATCAATACACATCCGCAAAGAACCATCTTTCTTACGCACAAATAGGATAGGTGCACCCCACGAGGACACACTAGGTCTGATAAAGCTTTTGTCTAAAAGATCTTTTAATTTCTCCTTCAACTCTTTAAGTTCCATGGGAGCCATGCTATACGGAGAAATGAAAATAGGTTGAGTATCGGGAAGAAGGTCAATCCCAAACTCTATCTCTCAATCAAGAGGTATTCCAGGGAGATCTTCCGAAAAGATATCAAGAAACTCATTCACAACATTAATTGACTGAATGGTCGGGGTTTCAGACTTAGTGTCTTTAACCTAAACCAAATGGTGGATACAACGCTTGGAAATCAACTTCCTAGCTTTGAGATAGGATATGAAACGACCCTTAGGAATCACAGAACTCCCGGACCATTCGAGGATAGGTTCATCAGGAAACTAAAACTTGACCACACGGGCACGACAATCAATAGACGCATAGCATGAGTGAAGCTAATCCATACCCAGAATGATATCAAAGTCAACCATATCTAGCTCAATCAAATCAGCATACATAACCCGATGAAAGATAGTAATGGGACATTTCTTATACACCCTCTTAGCAATGACAGACTCTCCAACCAGAGTAGAAACAAAAATAGGCTCAGAAATTAGTTCAGGATCCATTTCAAAATTTACAGCAACCAGAGGTGTCACATTAGAAAAACTCGAACCGGGGTCCATCAACACATAGACATCAAAATAGAAAACACGTTGCATACCAATGACAACATCGGGAGAGTCCTCCTGCTCCTGATGAGGTGTTATAGCATAGAAATAATTCTAGTGTTGACCGCCAGCAGTACTAGATGAAGCACCCTGAGGAGGAACTGGACGGGCTGTGGGAGGCGGGGCACTGGTAGCCTGACTCTGGGGTTGGGCATCACGACTCCATTTTCTGGCATACGAGCAGTCTCTAAGTATGTGGCCCAACACGCCACGACCAAAACAACCCCGCTTCCCCATATAACACTCCCCAAAATAGTCTTTACCACACTTAGCACACGAAGGAGGATGAGGCCGGAGCACACGAAGGAGGATGAGGCCAGTGGCTTACACTGTCCTGAGACCTAGAAGGTACCGACCTATTCCCGAGCTCCTGCCTGCCCCGATATACGAGAGAACTAGATGAGGAAGGCGCGGGTATAAATAGACATCTCTGAAACTGGGGGCGACTCCCTCCGGAGAATCTAGTCTGACCATACCCCTGTTGCTTCGATCTGACTCTCTTAATCCCTCATACTCTTTCTCTTTCCTTTATCTTTTCTGACTCAATCTGTTGGGCGTGAATCATTAACCTAGGAAGATCAATATCCCTAATGATCATAGAAGATCTACATTGTTTCACCACATAACTCGATACCCCAGTTAGAAACTTTCTCATACTAGTCCTCGAGTCAGCCATCACATTGGGAGCGTACTTCGATAGCTGATTAAACTTAAGAAAATACTCCTTAACCGACATGGAGCCTTGCCTCAAATTCATAAACTCCTCTATCTTAGCTTCCCGTAACTCAAGAGGAAAGAATCTATCCAAGAAAGCATCTTGGAATAATTGCCAAGTCACCGGAGCGGTATCTTCCTCTCTACCCTTATTCCACATCTGCACCCAGTCATAGGCAATATCCTTCAACCGATAAGATGCCAGCTCCACACTTTTTTCCTCGGTCACGTGCATAATCTATGTAATTTTCTTCATTTCATCAACATACATCTGTGGGTCCTCACCTGCTCTCGAACCATGAAACTCTGGCGGATTCATCCGCATAAAATCACGAATTCGTGCTACTGCCAAATTATTTTCCTGCGGAGGTGGAGCGTTGGCCTGAGTATTGGTGGTAACTGCCTGGGCTAGCATCTGAAAAGCTTCCCGAAATTCGGCATGGAATACCGTCTCATGTAACAGACCAACGGGTTGAGGTTGGTTGTTTTTTCTGCGAGATCGATGTGGAGACATTTTCTATCATAAGAACACACGAATTAACAAAAGAAGGAAACAGTTGTAAGAATGATAGACTCTTATAGAAAGAAAGAAACGACTTTTCCTAGAACGCCCCGCAGCCTCTTTATCATAGGTGTGGCGCGCTACACACCGATGCTCTAGAATCTATGTCACACGGCTTATCAAACTCCCTAGGACTCTTCACAACCTTAGGCTTTTATACCAAGTCTGTAACGGCCTGAAATATCATCCCGAGATGCCACACGGTGCCCAAGGCTCACATAGCCTCAAGCTAACCCTTTATACCAAAACACTACCCTTGGGTTCCAACACAACAACATACACGCTACGCTAAAGATATATGTATAAGTACATATCATATCGCATCGCACATGGCACGGAATATCGTTAGACTGTACATATATGGAATGTCTATACACAAACCAACCCAACAATACAATAGTCTGACATAGCCTCTATACAGAAAAATCTATAAGCCATTGGGACAAACCCCCAACTGACTCAACAGGCCAAAGGGATCACAAACTAACAACACCAAAGCTAGCAACTTAGTCCTCAAACCATGAGGACTCACCACTGAAGGAACGTAGATGCGGCACTCGGATATCACTATCGCGGCTGTGGCTGAGTACCTGATCCTACATCATGGTAAGAATGTAGCCCATAGAGAAATATGTGGGTCAGCACAAGATACGTACTGAGTATGTGGGGGCGCGTACAAAATTTAAATGATATCATAAATTTCATAAAAACGTACGTAGGGACCATAATAACACACCTGGCTTGAGTGACATTGAATCATGCAACTCATAAGATCTTAGATAGGAAATGTAGGAGAAAAACCTCATAAATCATTAATGATCATCATAGGCAGCTTGACTTACCACATCAAAACTCAGAGTGACTCGGTATTTCAATAAACATGACTCTTATGGACAGAGGAGTTTCCTATAACCTACAACCCCACGTGAGATACATGTAATACCAACGTTTGAAACCCACGTTGGAGGGAGCGTCATACTCTTTGCCAGGGAGTACGACCTTAAAACTGCAATAATCACAATCGGGCTCTCTGTCCAATAATATCATCATCAAACAACCCTACAGTGACACATAAGTTTGGAGAAATACCAAATTTCCCTCTCGGTGCTAAGTACTACTCCCCGACAAGCTCAGAACGCATTAGGAAATCCACCACAACATCACAAGGGTCTATCATAAAGACCAAATCAAATCTCTTTCTTATTTATCAAATCATATCAATTTGTGGATTCCTAACTCAACATATTTTAGCTCAAAACATTTTAATCTTCCTCGACATCAACAAGGTATCAATGCATTGAACCATAACCGACTCGACATTTGGACAAGGATATGAAGACTCAATGCATAATATTTTCAAGAATTTAACTCATCAAAATCATCCAGAAAATACCAAGACTCATTGCAACTTCAATATCAACATTTCTCAATTTACCATCCAACTCTCATTTAAAGGTACTTGAGACATCAACCAATAGTAGGGATATAGAATTTCCAATGTCAATTATAAATTCATAATAAGGAAATAGTGGAATGATAGTATAAATCAAGGCTTAACAAATTAAATCATCATACTCTAATAATCAAATACTTTTTCGACTTAATTCCATCTCAACATCATATACATATTGGATGACATAATCCCATAGCTCATGGATAATAGTATAAGATATAAAACCATATTTTTAATTCATGGTAAAGCATGTAAAATCTCATGTCAATGTAATTCAATAAAAATACCGGGCATAAGATCTAAAGGATAATCTTGTTCAAAGCCCCACATACCTAAAAAATAGAAGATGAATATGAACTTCCGACTCCGAAACTTTATTCACGAAAATAAAGGGTGCTTATCGAAGCCCTTAACATGATCAACTTGAATCCCAAATACATTTAAAATTTCTACGGTTCAATCAATAGACATAGAAGGATGAAATTTGGAGTAGTAGGGTTGGGGTTTGAGCCTTAGGAAATTTTTGAGAAAAATAAGCTATTGAATGTTCTTAATGGAATTAAATCCATGGTTTACCCAAATGGATTGGAGTGGGACTGACCAAAATACCCTTAAAAATCAAATAATGTCAAATCTGTCCTTTGGTGGACTGTTTTGATAAGATGAAGTAGATCGACCATAACTTTTTTCTCCGATGACCAAATTGGATGAAACCAATTTAATTGGAAAGAGTACTTTCAGATCTTTCTGTTAATATATAGTAACTCACCCAGATCATTATTTATAAGGAGTTATGATCGTTTGAAGTTGACCCTAAAATTCGCCTGGCCTCAGTATTTTTTTCATGCACATTTACTGTTCACCACTATTCACGATTAGATCAGAATGATCATAACTCATCGCTCGAGTGTCCGTTTTTGATGATACACATATCATTGGAAAGATTATTCGATTCTATACACGATGATGGGTTGCATATCCAGAAATTCCACACTGAAAAATTATTAATCATGATAAAGAACAAAATTCAACTCATTTTTGTCCGTGATCTTAACAAAAATTTTCTCTAGGGCATCACACTATCAGTTATGTAATAATGTTCAGCTGAGTTAAGATCAGTTCAGTGCAAGTGTCAGTTCATTTGGGAGTAAGATTTAGCACCGAGTGAACCCTGGAATGGGGGCTCACCTGCCAGTAAAGGGTATGACCTTTAGTTACAGCCCTGAGTTCCAGAACAAAGTAACAAGCATAGGTTTGAGAAGTCTTCGAGCCCTTTGAGGGTTGACACATATCTCATGAGAGAACCTTCCAGTAGAGGGTGACTCCTTAGTCCTTTAGGACACCATTGTAGTAGATCCACACAGCCAACATTAGTATCCATGGCACTGTACTGACACCCTTCCAATTGGAGTTACGGTTGGACCCCGATTAGCTCAGGTTGGGGCATGTCGGTTACATGGTACTTCCCACAGTTTTATTCCAATTACTTAGGGTAAGTATAATTTATTATTACATGATCAGTATTCAGATATTAGATAATTAGTATACAGATATCAGTTAATCAATATATAGATAGTTAAGGTCCCAACCACTCGTTTCTCTAAAAATTTGGACAGATACTCTCCCAGTGCGATCCTTCATAAAAACAACAAGGATAATCATCACTCACAAACCATCTATCTCAAGATGACATATCATGAAGTGTGACAAAAAATTAAAAGAAAATAAAAAGGAAAATAAAAAACAATGTACAACTCAATATAGATAAACTAAAAATATGATAGTTGCCTATTTACTAGTCCCTAACAATGATGCCAAAAACTTATTCCGCCCAAGTGCACACGCGAGTATATGTGGTCTCACCAAGTAATATAGTGGCCATTTACAATCCAAGTATTGATCACTTGGTGCCTTGTGTTGAAAACTATCCAATTCTAGCTCACTAATACGATTAACCTTGTGCTATCGTAATTGGAAGAGTTTGAAAGTTAAAACTAAGAGTAAACAAAACAATGCGGTAAAGTAAAGGTTTTGGAAAATAATTATTAGAAATACAATTTAAGACTCTGTGAGTAATCATACAATGCAATAGAACTTCATTGGTTAGGTTAATTATCTTGGTTGTTGATTCAAAGGGTTTATTTTATGATCATGGTCTTTCGAGCCTTGAATCACCTATCTAACTTAGCCCCACAACAACATTATTTAGCGGAGATGTGATAAATAAGTTAAATACATTCATATTTCATCCCATAAGTGAACCAAATAGGGAACTTAGGTATATTTCTATCCTAAATGCAAATTATAACTTCATTCAATTTGAAGATTACAATCCTATTCTATCTATCACACATTCTATCCTCTTGTTCCTCCTTTCGGGTTGACGGGATTATTATTCATGTATTATAAGGGTAGAAAATCCATAAAATAGTTATATAAAGTATAAATAGACAACCCATGTTGATAAATAACAGAAACCAAATCAATTCATAACAATAGAACTCATGTTCTAGGCCTTAACCTCGTAAAAGGGTGTTTAGCTGCTCATGGACGTAACCGTAATTGAAATAATTAAATAAATGTTAAGATACATAAACTAACCAAATTAATGGTAAAGAAAACCTATTTTAAACTTTATCTAGGATCCATTAAATTCCCATGGTTTTTCAAGGTGTGAAACATAATGTTTAAGGGTCCTATTTATAGGAGGACATAAGCTGACGATTTTGACATAGGAGTCTGCCGCACCCATATCATGGTTCCTAGGTTCTATGAACACTACAATAATGGTGGTATACTGTTATTATTCATTTAATATTCCCCCAATAATTTTTATAACCCCTAAAGCAGTGCATAAGGTCTGTGGCACGCCAATGACTCCAAAACGTTCATTTTTGTTCAAATCGTGTCCCATGTGTTTGGCCATCCATTCCAAGCCTTGTGTTGTTGTTTTCACTTGATTTAAAGCTTTTGTGTCATCCATATATAATCATTATTAACTAAACAATAAAACTATAGCATCATGAACCACGTATCAAAGCTCAAAACTACATACAATTCAGGATGATGAACTTGAAACTTAAGCTTAAAATACTAGTTTTGTCCTTTTAATCTTTAACTTTGTCTTTTCACTCTTGGATTGTTTAAATTGAACCTTAAATACTATAAAAAATTTATTAAAATGATAATTACACAATAATACCTTTATTAACTCATTAAACACACTAGAATCCATGGTGATCAACTAGAACAATGCATAGCTCAAGCTAGTAACACTAGTTTTCTCATCTAAACTCTTAGTGACAAAATTGACTCCAAACATGTTAGAAACACACATTAAACATTATAATAAAGTATTTAAACATATAAATTCTCAATTATAAAAATATTAACTCATAAATCAAACAATAACTCCTCAGAACAAGGGTAAATAAGCCTGAGTAACAATGTTGAGGTGCATAAATCCACCTCAAATCAATCCTCTAGATGAGAGTGTATTACACGCTCAATTAAGGTCTTATATAACCTCTTTACCCAAATCTATGGCTACTTATAATAACCAATAGGTGGTTGCCGTAGCCAACCAAGTGGTGAACACGGTGGTGGCCAGGATCCAGGATTTCACTCGGATGAATCCTTTATTATTCCTTGGATCAAAGTATGAGGAGGATCCACAAGAGTTTCTAGGAAGTTTTCAAAAAATGATGGAGATCATTGGTGTCTCTCTAAGTGAGAGTGTTGATTTGGCTACATACCAATTACAAGAAGTGCCTCATACCTGGGTTAAGCATTGGAAGAAGGATAGAGGTGTCGATACAGAACTTGTAGAGTTGGATAAGTTTGCAAGAATTTTTTTTATCTTATAATGTGCATCGATTACCATCAATTAAACAAAGTCACCATCAAAAATAAGTCCCATCCCTTGGATTGATGACTTGTTCGACCAATTTAATGGTGTACACTTCTTCTCTAAGATAGACCTCAGATTCGGCTATCATCATCTCAAGGTCAGAGAATGTGACGTTATGAATATGGCGTTTAGAACTTGCTATGGTCATTTTTAATTTCTAGTTATGTCTTTCAGACTAATGAATGCTCCTTCAAATTTTATGGACTTGAAGTACAGGGTTTTCAAGTAATACATGGACATGTTTTCCATAGTTTTCACAGATGACATTCTCATTTATTCTCAAAGTGAGAGTGAGCATGCCGACCATTTAAAGATTATTTTACAAACTCTCAAAGATAATTAGTTATTTGCTAAGTTTAAAAATATGAATTACGATTGAAAACAATATCTTTCCTTAGTCACGTTATTTTCGATAAGGGCATTTGGGTTGATAAAAAAACACCAAAGCAGTAACGAACTGGCCTAGAATTATTTCTCCATCAGATATTTGGAGTTTCTTAGGTCTAGCAGGTTAGTACAAATGGTTTTTTGAAGGATTTTTTTATTTCCTCTCCCTTGTCCATACTGACTTAGAAGAAAGTCAAATTTTAAAGGTACGATACTAAAATTTAACTTTTCTAATTCTTGTTATAAGAGTTTTCAGGAGTTGAAGACTTTACTCACCTTTGCTCCAGTTTTGAGTTGACCAGATAATTCAGATAGTTTTGTGGTTTATTATGAAGTTTTCAAAGTTGGCCTTGGTTGTGTTTTGATGCAGTGAGGCAAGGTTATAGATTTTGACTCTAGACAACTCAAACTACATGAGAATAACTACCCGACATATGATCTTGATTTTACTATAGTTGTCTTTACCTTAAAGATTTAGAGGCATTATCTTTATGCAATTCATGTTGATATGTTTACTAATAATAAGAGTCTTCAGTATGTGTTCACTCGAAAAGGCCTAAATCTTCATCAGAAATGTGGTTAGAGTTGTTGAAGGACTATGATATAAGTGTTTTGTACAATCCGGGTATGGCCAATGTTGTGGCTGGTGCACTTAGTAGATTATCTATGCGAAACTTTTCTCATACGAAAAATTATAAGGAGTTAGTTTGGGAATTTCATCAGCTCGCCAGGTTGGGAGTTCGGTTGGTTGAATCAGCTGAAGGTAGTGTTTGGGTTCATATTGGTTCGAAATCTTCTTTAGTTTCTGAGGTAAAGGAAAAGAAAGATGGCAATCCTATTTTTTCTTAAGCAGAAGGAACAGTTTAAAATGAGAAAGTTAAGGTTTTATCCTATGAGAGAGATTGCATTCTTTGTTGTCAGGGTAGATTGTGTGTTATGGATGTGGACTATTTGAGGCAGCAGATGGTAGAAGACGCTCACAGTTTCTGATATTGTATTAACCCAATAGCCATAAAGATGTTCCACGACTTGTGAGAAGTCTATAAGTGGAATGACATTAGGAAAGATATTGCAAAATTGATGGCTAAATATTCAAACTAGTAATCACCAATCTCGAACTCGAGATCCTTTCTGAACACATCTGCATATGACTTCTGTCGGCTCTGAGCAGCTTAGAGTCTTTCTCTGATCAACTGGACTTTTTCCAAGGCATCGAATACTAAGTCAGACCCTATAACTAAGGCTAACTAACTTCAAACCAACCGATTAGAGATCTGCATCTCCTACCATAGAGTGCTTCGAATGAAACCATCTGAATACTGGAATGATAGTTGTTGCTGTATGCAAATACAATCAAAGGTAAGCGGTAATCCCAACTACCCTAGAAATCAATTGAACACGCCCTTAGCATATCTTCTAAAGTATAAATAGTCCTTTCTGCTTGACCATCTGTCTGAGGATGAAAGGCATTATTGAGATGAACTTAGGTACCAAGACCGATTTTGACTGCCTTTTGTTTTTTGGCCATAACTTTCTCTTCCGATGTTGGATTTGGATGAATTTGGTATGTTAGAAAGGTAATTCAATTTCCCACATGGAAAAAAGTGAAAGATATTTAAAATTCCATGTATACAAAAGTGGATTCATCTTTCAACATAAGTTTCTAACATACTCGGGATGATTTCAAGCTTGGTAGAAGTACGGGGTATAACAATATCTCCCTCTTGAGAACATTCATCCTTGAATGAGGCAGAGTGAGAAGGGAGAAGATAAAAGGATGTACGTACTGAACATGGATGACTGGAACATGATTTCATGACTGATAATTGAATATATAATACTGAACATACATATTTGATGCATGTGTAACTGATTCATGAAAGCATGACTGAGTGTTCTGAGGAACAAAGTTTCTTACAATGAGAATGAGTATCTGATGCATGATTATATGATAGAACTGGTTCCTGAATGCATGACTGAATATGCAATGGTACTTAATACCAAGTTTATAATGGAATTATGAGCATAAACTGTATACTAAATTAGTAACAGAAATATGATCATGAAACTTAATAATCTTAAGGAGAACTGTTACCTTGAGCTAGATTTGAGTTTGCGGAGAAGTGGTGAGGATAATTGGTATGCATGGCTTCTTCTACTTCCCAAGTATCTCCCTCGACGGATGAATTTTGTCAAAGAACTTTTACTAGAGGGATTTCATTGTTCCTCGGTTTGCGAGTCTGATAGTATAGGATTTCGATTGGAATATCTTCCTAAGAGAGGTTGTTCTGAACATCTAAGCTTTGAATAGGGACTAATACTAATGGGTAACCTATGCACTTCTTGAGAAAATAGACATGGAACACTGGATAAACTGAGGCTAGATCTGAAGGCAATTCAAGCTTATAAGCTACCTTACTGAAGCAATTGAGAATTTTGAAGGGACCGATATATCGGGGGATGAGCTTTCCCTTCTTACCAAATCTCTTCACTCCATTCATAGGAGAGATATTTAGATAGACGTAATCACCAATCTCGAACTCGAGATCCTTTTTGCACACATCTGCATATGACTTTTGTCGGCTCTGAGCTGCCCGAAGTCTTTTTCTGATCAACTAGACTTTTTCCAAGGCCTCGAATACTAAATCAGGCCAAATAACTGAGGCCTCACTAACTTAAAAACAACTGATTGGAGATCTGCATCTTCTACCATAGAGTTCTTTGAATGGAACCATTCGAATACTGGAATGATAGTTGTTGTTGTATGCAAACTCAATCAAAGTTAAGTGGTCAACCCAACTACCCATGAAATCAATTGCACACGTCCTTAGCATATCTTCTAAAGTCTAAATGGTCCTTTCTACTTGACCATCTGTCTGAGGATGAAAGGTTGTACTGAGACGAACTTGGGTGCCAATACCGATTTTGACTGCCTTCTATTTTTCGGCCATAACTTTTTCCTCCGATATCGGATTTGGATGAATTTGGTATCGTTGGAAAGGTAATTAAATTTCCCACATGGAAAAAAGTTATGATCTTAAAAATTCTGTGTATAAGAAAGTTGATTCATCTTTCAACATAAGTTTCTAACATACTTGGGATGATTTCAAGCTATATAGAAGTAAGGGGTTTTACAATATCTTCTCCTTGTGAACATTCATCTTCGAATGATACAGAGTGAAAGGGGAGAAAATAATATGATGTATGTACTAAAAATGGATTACTGGAACATGATTTCATGACTAACATGACTGATAACTGAATATATCCTATAGAATGCGCATATTTGATGCATGTGTAAATGTTTCATGAATGCATGACTGAGTGTTCTGAGAAACTAAATTTCTCACAATGAGAATGAATTTCTGATGCATGATTATATGACAGAACTGGTGTGTGAATGCATGACTAAATATGCAATGGTACTTAATACCAAGTTTATAATGGAATTCTGAGCATGAACTGTATACCAAGTTTGTAACTGAAATATGATCATGAAACTAAATAAGCTTAAGAAGAACTATTACCTTGAGATATATTTGAGTTTGCAAAGAAGTGGTGAGGAAACTTGGTCTGCATGTCTATATCAGCTTCTAAAGTATCTACCTCGAGGGACTAATTTCATCAAAGAACTTTGACTAGAGGGATTTCTTTGTTCCTCGTTCTGCGAGTATGATAGTCTAGGATTTCGATAAGAATCTGTTCCTAAGAGAGGTTTTTCTGAACACTTAAGCTCTGAATAGGGACTAAAACTGTTGGGTCACCTATGCACTTCTTGAACAAAGAGATATGGTATACTGGATGAACTGGGGCTAGATCTGAAGGAAATTTGAGCTTATATGCTACCTTGCTGAAGAAATTGAGAATTTTGAAGGGACCGATTTATCAAGGGCTAAGCTTTCCCTTCTTGCCGAATCTCTTCACTCCATTCATGGGAGAGATATTTAGATAGACATAATCACCAATCTCTAACTCGAGATCCTTTCTACATACATCTGCATATGACTTTTGGTGTCTCTGAGCAGTCCAGAGGTTTTCTCTGATCAACTGGACTTTTTCCAAGGAATCGAATACTAAGTCAGGCCCTATAACTGAGGCCTTACTAACTTCAACCCAACCGCTTGGACATCTGCATATCCTACCATAGAGTGCTTCGAATGGGACCATCCGAATACTTGAATGATAGTTGTTGTTGCATGAAAACTTAATCACAGGCAAGTGGTCATCCCAACTACCCTTGAAATCAATTTCACATGCCTTTAGAATATCTTCTAAAGTCTAAATGGTCCTTTCAAATTGACCATCTGTCTGAGGATGAAAGGTTGTACTGAGATGAACTTGGGTACCAAGACCGATTTGGACTGCCTTCTATTTTTTGGCCATAAGTTTTTCTTCCGATGTCGGATTTGGACCAATTTGGTATTATTGGAAAGGTATTTCAATTTCCCTCATGGAAAAAAGTGAAAATATTAAAAATTCCACGTATATAGAAGTGGATTCATCTTTCCTAGTTAGTTTCTAACATACTCGAGATGATTTCAATATAGGTAGAAGTACGAGGTATTACAATATCTCCCTATTGGGAACATTCATCCTCGAATGAGACATAGTGAAATGGAAGAAGATAAACTGACGCACATACTAAACATGGATGACTCGAACATGATTTCATGACTGAAATAACTGATAACTGAATATATCATAATGAACACGCATATTTGATGCATGTGTAACTTATTAATGAATGCATGGGTACCAAGATGGTCCTTTATTCTTGACCATGTGTCTGAGGATGAAAGATTGTACTGAGATGAACTTGGGTACCAAGATGAGTTTTTACTGCCTTCTGTTTTTCGGCCATAACTTTCTCTTCCGATGTTGGATTTGCACGAATTTGGTATAATTGGAAAGGTAATTCAATTTCCCACATGGAAAAAGGGGAAAATCTTAAAAATTCCACCTATATAAAACTGGATTCATCTTTCAAAGTAAATTTCTAACAAACTCGAGATGATTTCAAGATTAGTAGAAGTACGGGGTATTACAATATCTAGCTCTTGAGAACATTTATCCTTGAATGAGAGAGAGTGAGAGGGGAGAAGAGAAACTGACATACATACTGAACATGGATGACTGGAACATGATTTCATGACTTAAATGAATGATAACTTAATATATCATACTAAACACGCATATCTGATGCATGTGTAACTGATTCATGAAAACATTACTGAGTGTTCAAAGAAACAAAGTTTCTCTTAATGAGAATGAATATCTGATGCATGATTATATGACTGAACTGGTTCGTGAATTCATGAATTAATATGCAATGGTACTTAATACAAAGTTTATAATGGAATTCTGAGCATAAACTGTATACCAAGTTTGTAACTGAAATATGAACATGAAATTGAATAAGATTACGGAGAATTGTTAGCTTGAGCTAGATTTGAGTTTGCAGAGAAGAGGTAAGAATACTTGGTCTGCATGTCTTCTTTTTATTCCCAAGTAGATCACTCTACTTACAGATTTTGTCAAAGAACTTTGAATAGAGGGATTTCTTTTTTTCTCATACTGCGAGTCTGATAGTCTAGGATTTTGACCAGAATCTATTCATAAGAGAGGTTGTTCTGAACATCTATTCTCTGAGTAGGAACTATATCTACTGGGTTACCTATGTGATTTTTGAGTAAAGAGACATGGAATACTGGATGAATTGAGGCTAGATCTGAATGCAATTCGAGCTTATAAGCTAACTTGCCGAAGAAATTGAGAATTTTGAAGGGACCGACATATCGGGGGCTAAGCTTTCCCTTCTTGCCGAATCTATTCACTCTACTCATGAGAGAGATCTTTATATAAACATAATTACCAATCTCGAACTCGAGATCCTTTTTGCACACATCTGCATAAGACTTCTGTCGGCTATGAGCAGCACAGAGTCTTTCTCTGATCAACTAGAGTTTTTCCAAAGCATCAAATACTAAGTCAGGCCCTATAACTGAGGCCTCACTAACTCCAAACCAACCGATTGGAGAGATGCATCTCCTACCATAGAGTGCTTCGAATGAAACCATCCGAATACTGGAATGATAGCTGTTTTTATATTCAAACTCAATCAAATGCAAGTGGTCATCCCAACTACCCTTGAAAGTAATTGAACACACCCTTAGCATATCTTATAAAGTCTAAATGGTCCTTTCTTATTGACCATCTATCTGAGGATGAAAGGCTGTAGTGAGATGAACTTGGGTACCAAGATCGGTTTTGACTGCTTTCTGTTTTTTGGTCATAACTTTCTCTTCTGATGTTCAATTTGGATGAATTTTGTATCATTGGAAAGGTAATATAATTTTGCACATGGAAAAAGGTGAAAATATTAAAAATTCCACGTATATAATGTGTATTCATCTTTCAAAGTAAGTTTCTAACATACTCAAGATGATTTTAAGCTAGGTAAAAGTACCGGGTATTACATTATCTCGCCCTTGAGAACATTCATCCTCGAATGAGACAGAGTGAGAAGGGAGAAGATAAAATGACGTACATACTAAACATGGATGACTGGATCATGATTTCATGACTGACATGACTGATAACTAAATATATCATACTGAACACGCATATCTAATGCATGTGTAACTGATTCATGAATGCATGACTGAGTGTTCTGAGGAACTAAGTTTCTCACAATGAGAATGAATAGTTGATGCATGATTATATGACTGAACTGTTGCTTGAATGCATAACTAGATATGTAATGGTACTTAATACCAAGTTTATAATAGAATACTGAGCATGAACTGTATACCAAGTTTATAACTGAAATGTGAATATGAAACTGAATAAGCTTACGTGGTCTGCATGTCTACTTCTGCTTCCCAAGTAGCTCCCTCAACAAACTGATTTCGTCAAACAACTTTGACTAGAGGGATTTCTTTGTTCCTCGGTCTGCGAGTCTGATAGTCTAGGATTTTAACCAAAATTTCTTCATAAGAGAGGTTGTTCTGAACATCTATGCTCTGAATAGGGACTATAACTTCTGGGTCACCTATCCACTTCTTGTGCAAAGAGACATGGAAGATTAGATGAACTGAGGCTAAATCTTAAGGCAATTTACTCTTAAAAGCTACCTTGCTGAAGGGACCGACATATCAGGGGATGAGCTTTCCCTTCTTGCCGAATCTCTTCCCTTCACTCATGGGAGTATCATTAGATAGACATAATCACCAATCTCAAACTCGAGATCCTTTTTGCACACATCTGCATGAGACACTTGTCGGCTCTAAGAAGCCCGGAGTCTTTCTCTGATCAACTTGACTTTTTCCAAGGTATCGAATTCTAAGTCAGGCCCTATAAATGAGGCCACAATAACTTAAAATCAACCGATTTGAGATCTTCATCTCCTACCATAGAGTGCTTCGAATTGAACCATATGAATACTAGAATGATAGTTGTTGTTATATGCAAACTCAATCAAAGGCAAGTGGTCATCCCAACTACCCTTGAAATCAATTGCACACGCCCTTGGCATATCTTCTAAAGTCAAAATGGTCCTTTATTATTGACCATCTATCTGAGGATGAAAGGCTGTACTGAGATGATTTTGGGTACCTAGACCGGTTTTGACTGCCTTTTATTTTTCGGCCATAACTTTATCTTCTGATGTTGGATTTGGACTAATTTCATATCGTTGCAAAGGTAATTCAATTTCCTACATGGTATTACAATATCAAGCTAGGTAGAAGTACGAGGTATTGCAATATCTCTCCCTTGAGAACACTCATCCTCGAATGAGACAGAGTGAGAGCAGAGAAGATAAAATGAAGTACATACTGAACATGGATGACTTGAATATGATTTCATCACTGACATGACTGATAACAAAATATATCATACTAAACCAAAATATATAGTACATGTTTAATGGATTTATGAATGCATAACTGAGTATTATGAGGAACTAAGTTTCTCACAATGAGAATGAATATCTGATGCATGATTATATGACTTAACTGGTGCGTGAATGCATGACTAGATATGGAATGGTAGTTAATACAAAGTTTATAATGGAATTCTAAGCGTTAACTATTTACTAAGTTTGTAATTGAAATATAATCATGAAACTGACTAATATTGCTTGGTCTCCATGTATGCTTCTTCTTCCCAAGTAGCTCCCTCGATGTACTGATTTCATCAGAGAACTTTAACTCGAGGGATTTCTTTGTTTCTCGATCTGCAAGTCTGATAGTCTAAGATTTCGACCAGAATCTCTTCATAAGAGAGGTTGTTCTGAATATCTATGCTTTGAATAGGGACTACAACTGCTGGGCCATCTATGCACTTCTTGAGCAAAAAGACATGGAAGACTGGATGAAGTGAGGCAATATCTGAAGGCAATTCGAGCTTATAAGCTACCTTGCTGAAGCAATTGAGAATTTTTTAGTTATCGACATATCAGGGGATGAGCTTTCCATTCTTGAGGAATATCTTTACTCCACTCATGGGAGAGATATTTATATAGACATAATCACCAATCTCGAACTCTAGATCCTTTCTGCACACATCTGCATAAGACTTTTGTCGGTTCTGAGCAGCCCGGAGTCTTTCTATGATCAACAGGACTTATTCCAAGGCATCAAATACTAAGTCAGGCCCTATAACTGATGCCTCACTAATTTTAAACCAACCGATTTGAGATTTTCATCTCCTACGATTGAGTGCTTCAAATGGAACCATTCGAATAGTTGAATGATAGTTGTTGTTGTATGCAATCTCAATCAAAGGCAAGTGCTCATCCCAACTACCCTTGGAATCAATTGCACACGCCCTTAGCATATATTCTAAAGTATAAATAGTCCTTCCTCTTGACCATCTATCTGAGGATGAAAGGCTGTACTGAGATGAACTTGGGTACCAAGACCAGTTTTGACTGCATTTTATTTTTCAGCCATAACTTTCTCTTTCAATGTTGGATTTTGGACGAATTTGGTATCATTTGAAAGGTAATTCAATTTCCCACATGGAAAAAGGTGAAAGTATTATGAATTCCAAGTATATAAAAGTGGATTCATCTTTCAAAGTAAGTTTCTAACATACTCGAGATGATTTCAAGCTAGGTAGAAGTACGAGGTATTGCAATATCACCCCCTTGAGAACATTCATCCTCAAATGAGACAAAGTTAGAGGGGAGAAGATTAACTAACGTACATACTGAACATGGATGACTGGAACATGATTTCATGACTGACATGACTGATAACTTAATATATCATACTAAACACGCATATCTGATGTATATGTAACTAATTCGTTAATGAATGACTGAGTATTCTGAGGAACAAAGTTTCTCATAATGAGAATGAATATCTGATGCATGATTATAAGACTGAACTGGTGCGTGAATGCATGATTGTATATGCAATGGTACTTAATACCAAGTTTATAATGGAACTCTGAGCATAAACTGTAATATGAACATGAAACTGAATAAGCATAAGGACAACTATTACCTTAAACTAGATTTGAGTTTGCGGAGAAGAGGTGAGCATACTTGGTCAGTATGTCTTCTTCTGCTTCCCAAGTATCTCCCTCAACAGACTGATTTCATCAAAGAACTTTGACTAGAGGTTTTTCTTTGTTCATCGGTCTTTGAGTCTATTAGTCTAAGATTTCAACTGAAATCTCTTCATAAAGGAGGTTGTTGTGAACATCTATGCTCTGAATAGGGACTACAACTTATAGGTCATCTATGCACTTCTTGAGAAAAGAGACATAGAAGACTGGATGAACTTAGGCTAGATCTGAAGGCAATTAGAGCTTATAAGCTACCTTGCTGAAGCAATTGAGAATTTTGACGGGACTGACATATCGGGGGCTGAGCTTTCCCTTCTTGCCGAATATCTTCAATCCACTCATCGAATAATATTTAGATACACATTATCAAAAGTCTTGAACGCAATATCCTTTCTGGACACATCATCATAAGACTTCTATCGGCTCTGAGAAGCCCGAAGTGTTTCTCTGATAAACTAGACTTTTTCCAAGGCATCAAATACTAAGTCAGGCCCTATAACTGAGGCCTCACTAAATTCAAACCAACCGATTAGAGATCTTCAGCTCCTACCATAGAGTGCTTTTAATGGAACCATCCGAATACTGGAATGATAGATGTTGTTGTATGCAAACTCAATCAAAGGCAAGTGGTCATCCTAACTACCCTTGAAATCAATTGCACACACCCTTAGCATATCTTCTAAAGTCTAAATGGTCCTTTCTGCTTGACCATCTATCTGAGAATAAAAGGTTGTACTGAGATGAACTTGGGTACCTAGACCAGTTTTGATTGCATTCTATTTTTTGGGTATAACTTTCTCTTCATATGTCAGATTTTGAAAAATTTGGTACTGTTGAAAGGGTAATTCAATTTCCCACATTGAAAAAGGTGAAAATCTTACAAATTGCTCATATATAAAAATGGATTCATATTTCTAAGTAAGATTCTAACATACTAGGGATGATTTCAAGAAAGTTAGAAATATGGGGTATTAAACTATCACCCCTTGAGAACATTTATCATCGAAAAAGACAGAGTGAGAGGGAAGAAGATAAACTAACGTACATAACGAACATGGATGACTGGAACATGACTTCATGACTGACAAGACTAATAACGAAATATATCATACTGAACACGCATATCTGATACATGTGTAACTGATTCATGAATGCATGACTGAGTATTCTGAGGAACTAAGTTTCTCACAATGAGAATAAAAATCTAATGCATGATTATTTGACTGAACTGGTGTATGAATGCATGACTGGATATGCAATGGTACTTAATACCATATTTATTATGGAATTCTGAGCATGAACTGTATACCTAGTTTGAAACTGACATATGGACATGAAACTGAATAAGTTTAAGGAGAAATGTTACCTTTAGCTAGATTTGAGTTAGTGGAAAAGAGGTGAGGATATTGGGTGTGCTTGTCTGCTTCATCTTCCCACATAGTTCCCTCGATGGAATGATTTCGTCAAAGAACTTTGACCAGAGGGATTTCTTGTTCTCCTGTCTGCGAGTCTGATAGTCTAGGATTTCGACCGGAATCTCTTCATAAGAGAGGTTGTTCTGAACATCTATGCTCGGAAGAGGGACTACAACTTCTGGGTCACCTATGCACTTCTTGAGTAAAGAGACATGGAAGACTGGCTGAATTGAGGATAGATCTGAAGGTAATTCGAGCTTATAAGCTACCTTGCTGAAGCATTTGAGATTTTTGAATGGACCGACATATCGGGGGATGAGCTTTCCCTTCTTACTGAATCTCATTACTCCAGACATGGTAGAATCTTTAGATAAACATAATCATAAATATCGAACTCGAGATCCTTTCTGCACACATCTGCATAAGACTTTTATTGGCTCTGAGTAGTCCAGAGTCTTTCTCTGATCAACTGGACTTTTTCCAAGGCATCGAATAATAAGCCAGGCCCTATAACTGAGGCCTCACTAACTTCAAATCAACCGATTGGAGATCTTCATCTCCTACCATAGAGTGTTCTAAATGGAATCATCCGAATAGTGGAATTATATCTGTTGTTGTATGCAAACTCAATCAAAGGCAAGTTTTCATCCCAACTACCCTTAAAATTAATTGCACACGCCCTTAGCTTATCTTCTAAAGTCTAAATGGTCCTTTCTTCTTAACCATCTATCTAAGGATAAAAGGTTGTACTGAGATGAACTTGGGTACCTAGACCAGTTTTGACTGCATTCTATTTTTCTGGCATAACTTTCTCTTCATATGTAAGATTTGGACGAATTTGGTATTGTTGGAAGGATAATTCAATTTCCCACATGGAAAAAGGTAAAAATATTACAAATTGCTCGTATATAAAAGTGGATTCATATTTCAAAGTAATTTTCTAACATACTGGGGATGATTTCAACCAAGGTAGAAGTACGGTGTATTAAAATATCTCCCTCTTGAGAACATTCATCATCGAATAAGATAGAGTGAGAGGGAAGAAGATAAACTGATGTACATAACGAACATGGATGACTGGAACATGACTTCATGACTGACAGGACATATAACTAAATATATCATACTGAACCCTCATATCTGATACATGTGTAACTGATTCATGAATGCATGACTGAGTATTCTGAGGAACTAAGTTTCTCACAATAAGAATGAAAATTTGATGCATGAATTTATGACTAAACTGGTCTATGAATACATGACTTGATATGCAATGGTACTTAATACCAATTTTATAATAGAATTCTGAGCATGAATTGTATACCTAGTTTGTAACTGAAATATGAACATGAAACTGAATAAGCTTAAGGAGAACTGTTACCTTTAGCTAGATTTGAGTTAGCGGAAAAGAGGTGAGGATACTTGGTCTATATGTCTGCTTCAGCTTCCCAAGTATCTAGCTTGACGGACTGATTTCTTCAAAGAACTTTGACCATAGGGATTTCTTTGTTCTCCTGTCTGATAGTCTGATAGTCTAGGATTTCGACCGAAATCTCTTCATAAGAGAGTTTGTTCTGAACATCTATGCTCGAAAGAGGGACTGCAACTTCTGGGTCACCTATGCACTTCTTGAGCAAAGAGACATGGAAGATTGGATGAACTGAGGATAAATCTGAAGGCAATTCGAGCTTATAAGCTACCTTGCTGAAGCAATTGAGAATTTTAAATTGACCAATATATCGGGGGCTGAGCTTTCCCTTCTTCCCGAATCTTATTACTCCAGACTTGGGAGAATCTTTAGATAGACATAATCACAAATCTCAAGCTCGAGATCCTTTCTGAACACATCTGCATAAGACTTCTATCGTCTCTGAGCAGTCCGAAGTCTGTCTCTGATCAACTGGACTTTTTCCATGGCATCGAATAATAAGTCAGGCCCTATAACTGAGGCCTCACTAACTTCAAACCAACCGATTGGAGATCTTCATCTCCTACCATTGAGTGTTTTAAATGGAACCATCCAAATAGAGGAATGATAGTTGTTGTTCTATGCAAACTCAATCAAAGTCAAGTTGTCATCCCAACTACCCTTGAAATCAATTGCATACAACCTTAGAATATCTTCTAAAGTCTAAATGGTCCTTTTTTCTTGACCATATTTCAGAGGATGAATGGTTGTACTGAAATGAACTTGGGTACCTAGACCGGTTTTGACTTCCTTCTATTTTTCGGCCATAACTTTCTCTTCCAATGTAGGATTTGGACGAATTTGGTATCATTTGAAAGGTAATTCAATTTCCCATATGGAAAAAGGTTAAAATATTACAAATTCCACATATATAAAAGTGGATTCATCTTTCAAAGTAAGTTTCTAACTGACTTGGTTTTTAACTGACTTGGGATAATTTCAAGCTAGGTAGAAGTATGGGGTATTACAATATCTCCCCCTTGAGAATATTCATCCTCTAATGAGACAGAATGAGAGGGGAGAAGATAAACTGATGTACATACTGAACATGGATGACTGGAACATAACTTCATGACTGACAGGACTGATAACTTAATATATCATACTAAACACACATATGTGATGCCTGTTTAATTGATTCATTAATGCATAACTGAGTATTCTAAGGAACTAAGTTTCTCACAATGAGAATGAATATTTGATGTATGATTATATGACTGAATTGGTGCGTGAATGCATGACTGGATATGCAATGGTACTTAATACCAAGTTTATAATGGAATTCTGACCATGAATTGTATACCTAATTTGTAACTGAAATATGAACATGAAACTGAATAATCTAATGGATAACAATTACCTTTGGAAAGATTTGAGTTTGAGGAGAAGAGGTGAGGATACTTGGTCTGCAGGTCTGCTTCTGCTTCCCAAAGAGCTCCCTCGACGGACTGATTTCATCAAAGAACTTTGACTAGTGGTATTTCTTTATTCCTCGGTCTACGAGTCTGATAGTCTAGGATTTCGACCGGGATCTCTTAATTAGAGAGGTTGTTCTAAATATCTATGCTCTGAATAGGGACTACAACTGCTGGGTCACCTATGCACTTCTGGAGCAAAGAGACAAGGAAGACTGGATGAACTGAGGCTAGATATGAAGGAAATTTGAGATTATAAGCTACCTAGCTTAAGAAATTGAGAATTTTGATACGACCGATATATCAGGGGCTAAGCTTTCCCTTATTTCCAAATCACTTCACCTCACTCATGGGAAAATCTTTAGATAGACATAATCACCAATCTCAATCTCGAGATCCTTTCTGCACACATCTGCATAAGACTTCTTTCGGCTCTGAGCTGCCCGGAGTCTTTCTCTTCTCAACTGGACTTTTTCCAAGGCATCAAATACTAATTCAGGCCTTATAACTGAGGCCTCTCTAACTTCAAACCAACCGATTGGAGATCATCATCTCATACCATAGAGTGCTTTGCATGGAACCATCCGAATAGTTGAATGATAGTTGTTGTTGTATGCAACCTCAATCAAAGGCAAGTGTCCATCCCAACTACCCTTGAAATCAATGGCACACGCCCTTAGCATCTCTTTGAAAGTCTAAATGGTCCTTTCTAATTGAACATCGTTCTGAGGATGAAAGGATGTACTGAGATGAACTTGGGTACCTAGACCGATTTTGACTGCCTTCTATTTTTCGACCATAACGTCCTCTTCCGATGTCGAACTTGGACGAATTTTGTATCATTGGAAAATGGTGAAAATCTTAAAAATTCCACATATATAAAAGTTGATTAATCTTACAAAGTAAGTTTCTAACATACTCGGGCTGATTTCAATATAGGTAGAAGTACGGGGTATTACAATATCTCCTCCTTGAGAACATTCATCCTCTAATGAGACAGAGTGAGAGGGAAGAAGATAAATTGACGTACATACTGAACATGGATGACTGGAACATGATTTCATGATTGATATTACTAATAACTAAATATATCATACAAAACACACATATCTGATGCATGTGTAACTCATTCATGAATGCATGACTGAGTATTCTGAGGAACTAAGTTTCTCACAATGAGAATAAATATCTGATGCGTGATTCTATGACTGAACTGGTGCATGAATGCCTGACGTGATATGCAATGGTACTTAATACCAAGTTTATAATGGAATTATTAGCATGAAATGACTACCAAGTTTGTAACTGAAATAGGAACATGACACTATATAAAATAAAGGTGAACTATTACCTTTAGCTAGATTTCTGTTTGAAGAGAAGAGGTGAGGATACTTGGTATGCATGTTTTCTTCTTCTTCCACGGTAGCTCCCTCGATGGACTAATTTACTGAAAGAACTTTGACTAGAGGGATTACTTTATTCCTCGGTCTGCGAGTCTGATATTGTAGGATTTCAACCGGAATATCTTCATAAGAGAGGTTGTTCTGAACATCTATGCTCTGGATAGGGACTACAACTGCTGGGTAACCTATGCACTTCTTGCGCAAAGAAACATGGAAGATTGGATGAACTGAGTCTAGATCTGAGGGCAATTCAATCTTATAAGCTACCTTGATGAAGCAATTCAGAATTTTGAAGGGATCGATATATCGGGGACTGATCTTTCCCTTCTTGATGAATCTCTTCACTCAACTCATGGGAGAAATATTTAGATAGACATAATCATTAATTTCTAACTTGAGATCCTTTCTGCACATATCTGCATAAGACTTCTTTCAGCTCTGAGAAGCTCGGAGTCTTTCTCTTATCAACTGGAATTTTTCCATGGCATCAAATACTAAGTAAGGCCCTATAACTGAGGCCTCACTAACTTCAAACCAACCGATTGGAGATCTTTATCTCCTATAATAGAGTTCTTTGAGTGGAATGATCCAAATTCTGGAATGATAGTTGTTCTTGTATGAGAACTCAATCAAAGGCAAGTGGTCATCATAACTCCCCTTGAAAGAAATTGCACATTTCCTTAGCATATATTCTAAAGTCTAAATGGTTCTTCATTCTTGACCATCTATCTGAGAATGAAAGGATGTACTTAGATGAACTTGGGTACCTAGACCGGTTTTGATTGCCTTCTGTCTTTCGTCCGTAACTTTCTCTTTCGATGTCGTATTTTAACGAATTTGGTATCGTTTGAAAGGTAATTCAATTTCTCACTTGGAAAAAGGTGAAAATCTTACAAATTACACGTATAGAAAAGTTGATTCATCTTTCAAAGAAAGTTTCTAACATACTCGGGATGATTTCAAGCTAGGTAGAAGTACGGGCTATTACAATATCTCCCCCTTGAAAACATTCATCCTCGAATGAGACAGAGTGAGATGGGAGAAGATAAACTGACATACATACTGAACATGGATGACTGGAACATGATTTAATAACTGACATCATAGATAACTGAATATATCATACTGAACACACATACCTTATACATGTGTGACTGATTCATGAATGCATGACTGAGTATTCTGAGGAACTAAGTTTCTCACAATGAGAATGAATATCTGAAGCATGATTATATTACTGATCTGGTGTGTGAATGCATGAATGGATATACAATGGTACTTAATACCAAGTTTATAATAGAATTCTGAGCATGAACTGTATACCAAGTTTGTAACTGAAATATGAACATGAAACTGAATAAGCTAAACGAGAACTGTTACCCTTAGCTAGATTTGAATTTGTGGAGAAGAGGTGAGGATACATGATCTACATGTCTGTTTCTTCTTCCCAAATATCTCCCTCGATGTCCTTATTTCATCAAAAAACTTTGAACATAGGGATTTCATTATTCCTCGGTCTGCGAGTCTGATAGTCTAGGATTTCCACCAGAATCTCTTCATAAGAGAGGTTGTTCTGATGTTCTATGCTCTGAATAGGGACTACAACTGCTGGGTCACCTATACACTTCTTGAGAAAAGAGACATGGAATACTAGATGAACTGAGGCTAGATCTAAAGTCAATTCGAGCTTATAAGCTACCTTGCTGAAGCAATTGAGAATTTTGAAAGGACGGAGACATCTGGGGCTGAGCTTTCCCTTCTTGCTGAATCTCTTTACTCCACTCGTGGGAGAGATCTTTAGATAGACATAATCACCAATATCGAACTCGATATCCTTTCTGCACACATCTGTATAAGACTTCTATCAGCCCTCAGCAACCTGGAGTCTTTCTCTGATCAACTGGACTTTTTCCAAGGCATCGAATACTAAGTTAGGCCTTATAACTGAGGTCTTTCAAACTTCAAACCAACCGATTGGATATATGCATCTCCTACCATAGAGTGCTTTGAATGGAACCATCTAAATACTAGAATGATAGTTGTTGTTGTATGCAAACTCAATAAAAAGCAAGTGGTCATCCCAACTAACCTTGAAATCAATTTCACACGCCCTTAGCATATCTTCTAAAGTCTAAATGGTCCTTTATGCTTGTCTAACTTTTTGAGGATGAAAGGCTGTACTGAGATGACCTTGGGTACCAAGAACGACTTTAACTGCCTTCTGTTTTTCGTCCATAACTTTCTCTTCCGATGTCGGCTTTTGACAAATTTGGTATAGTTGGAAAGGTATTTCAATTTCCAAAAATTTGGGATAGTTGGAAAGGTATTTCAATTCCAAGTGGATTCATATTTCAATGTAAGTTTCTAACATACTCGGGATGATTTAAAGCTAGGTAGAAGTATGGGTTATTACAATATCTCCCTCTTGATAACATATATCCTCGAATGAGACAGAGTGGGAGGGGAGAATATAAACTGATGTACATACTGAACATGGAAAATTGGAACATGACTTCATGACTGACATGACTGATAACTAAATATATCATACTGAACATAAATATCGGATGCTTGTGTAATTTATTTATGAATGCATGACTGAGTGTTCTAAGGAACTAAGTTTCTCACAATGAGAATGCATATCTGATGCATGATTATATGACTAAACTAGTGCGTGAATGCATGACTGAATATGCAATGGTACTTAATACCAAGTTTATAATGGAATTCTGAGCATGAACTGTATACCAAGTTTGTAAATGAAATATGAACATAAAACTAGATAGGATTAAAGAGAACTATTACCTTGCGCTAGATTTGAGTTCGCGGAGAATAAGGGAGGATACTTGGTCAGCATGTATGATTCTTCTTCCCAAGTACCTCCCTCGATGGACTGATTTCGTCAAAGAATTTTGACTGGAGGGATTTTTTTGTTCCTCAGTCTGTGAGTCTGATAGTCTAGGATTTCGACCGAAATCTCTTCATAAAAGAGGGTGTTATGAACATCTATTCTCTAAATAAGGACTACAACTGCTGGTTTACCTATGCACTTCTTGATCAAAGAGACATAGAAGACTGGATGAACTGAGGCTAGATCTGAAGGCAATTCGAGTTCAGAAGCTACCTTGCTGACGGAATTGAGAATTTTGAAGAGACCGACATATCGGGGGCTGAGCTTTCCGTTCTTGCCGAATATCTTCACTACCTTCATGGGAGATATCTTTAGATATACATAATCCCAAATATCAAACTCGATATCCTTTCTTCACACATCTTTATAAGACTTCTGTCGGCTCTGAGCAACCCGGTGTCTTTCTCTGATCAACTGGACTTTTTCTAAGGCATCGAATACTAAGTCAGGCCCTATAACTGAGGCCTCACTAACTTCAAACCAAATAATTGGAGATATGCTTCTCCTACCATCAAGATCTTCAAATATAACTATTTGAGTACTTGATGATAGATGTTGTTGTAAGCAAACTAAATCAAAGGCAAGTGGTCATCCTAACTACCCTTGAAATCAATTGCACATGCCTTAGCATATATTCTAAAGTCTAAATGGTCCTTTCTTCTTGACCATCTATCTGTGGATGAAAGGTTGTACTGAGATGAACTTGGGTACAAGACTGATTTTTACTGCCTTTTATTTTTCGTCCATAACTTTCTCTTCCAATGTCGGATTTGGACGAATTTGGTATCGTGGGAGAGCTAATTCAATTTCCCACCTGGAAAAATATGAAAATATTAAAAATTCCACGTATATAAAAGTGGATTAATCTTTCAAAGTATGTTTCTAACATACTCGGGATGATTTCAAGCTAGGTAGAAGTACGAGGTATTACAATATCTCCCCCTTGATAACATTCATCCTCGAATGAGACAGAATGAGATAGGAGAAGATAAAATAATGTACATACTTATCATGGATGACTGGAACATGATTTCATGACTGACTTGACTGATAACTGAATATATCATACTGAACACACATATCTGATGCATGTGTAACTGATTCATGAATGCATAAATGTGTGTTCTGATGAACTAAGTTTCTCACAATCAGAATGCATATCTGATGCACGATTATATGAATAAACAAGTGCTTGAATTCATGAATGAATATTAAATGGTACTTAATACCAAGTATATAATTGAATTCTGAGCATGAACTGTAAACCAAGTTTGTAAATGAAATATGAACATCAAACTGAATAAGCTTAAGGAGAACTGTTATCTTGAGCTAGATTTGTGTTTGCGATGAATAAGTGAGGATACATTTTAAGCATATCTGATTTTGTTTCCTAAGTAGCACCCCCGATGGACTGATTTCGTCAAAGAATTTTGACTAGAGGGATTTCTTTTTTCCTCAGTCTGTGATTCTAATAGTCTAGGATTTCGACCGAAATCTCTTCATAAGAAAGGTTGTTTTGAATATCTATGCTCTAAATAGGGGCTACAACTACTGGTTCACCTATGTACTTCTTGATCAAAGAGACATGGAAGACTCGATGAACTGAGGCTAGATCTGAAGGAAATTCGAGCTCAAAAGCTGCCTTGCTGAAGCAATTTAGAATTTTTAAGGGATCGACATATCGGGGGATGAGCTTTCCCTTCTTGCCGAATATCTACACTCTCTTCGTAGGAGAGATCTTTAGATAGACATAATAACTAATATCAAACTCGAGATCCTTTCTGCACACATCTTTATAAGACTTTTGTCGGCTCTGAGCAGCCCAGAGTCTTTCTCTGCTCAATTGGACTTTTTCTAAGGCATCGAATACAAACTCAGTCCCTATAACTGAGGCCTCAATAACTTCAAACCAATTTATTGGAGATCTTATTCTCCTACCATAGAATTCTTAGAATGGAACCATCTGAATACTTGAATGATAGATGTTGTTGTATGGAAACTTAATCAAAGGCAAGTGGTCATCCCAACTACCCTTGAAATCAATTGCACACGCCCTTAGCATATCTTTTAAAGTCTGAATTGTCATTTCTGCTTGACCATTTTTCTAAGGATTAAAGGTTGTACTGAGATTAACTTGGGTACAAGACCAATTTTGACTGCCTTCTATTTTTCGGCCATAACTTTCTCTTCCGATGTCAGATTTGGACGCATTTGGTATCGTTGGATAACTAATTCAATTTCCCACATGGAAAAAGTTGAAAATCTTAAAAATTCCCCCGAATGTAAAAGTGAATTCATCTTTCAAAATAAGTTTCTAACATACTCAAATTGATTTTAAGCTAGGTATAAGTACGGGGTATTACAATATCTTCTCCTTGAGAACATTCATTCTCGAATGAGACAGAGTTAGAGGGGAGAATATAAACTGATGTACATACTGAACATGGATGACTGGAACATGATTTCATAACTAACATGACTGATAACTGAATATATCATACTGAACATGCATATCTGATAGATGTGTAACTGATTCATGAAAACATAACTGAGTGTTCTGATGAACTAAGTTTCTCACAATGAGAATGCATATCTGATGCATGATTATATGACTAAACAGGTGCATGAATGCATGACTAAATATTCAAGGGTACTTAATACCATGTATATTATGGAATTCTGAGAATGAATTGTTTACCAAGTTTGTAAATAAAATATGAACATGAAACTGAACAAGTTTAAAAAGAACTGTTACCTTGAGCTAAATTTGAGTTTGCAGAGAATAAGTGAGGATACTTAGTCTACATGTCTGCTTCTTCTTCCCAACTATCTCCCTCAATGGAATGATATCGTCAAAGAATTTTGACTAGAGGGATTTATTTGTTCCTCAGTCTGCGAGTCTGATAGTCTAGGATTTTGACTGAAATCTCTTCATAAAAGAGGTTGTTCTAAACATCTATGCTCTAAATAGGGACTAGAACTGCTGGTTCACCAGTGCACTTCTTGATCAAAGAGACATAGAAAACTAGATGAACTGAGTCTAGATCTAAAGGCAATTCGAGCTCAGAAGCTACCTTGCTGAACCAATTGAGATTTTTTAATGGACCAATATATCGGGGGCTGAGCTTTCCCTTCCTGCTAAATATATTTACTCCCTTCATGGGAGATATCTTTAGATAGACATAATCACCAATATTGAACTCGATATCCTTTCTACACACATCTTCATAAGACTTCTGTCATCTCTGAGCATCCCAGAGTCTTTCTCTGATCAACTGGACTTTTTCTAAGGCATCGACTACTAACTCAGGCCCTATAACTGAGGCCTCACTAACTTCAAATCAAACGATTTAATATCTTCTTCTCCTACGATAGAGAGCTTCGAATGGAACCATCAAAATACAAGAATGATAGATGTTGTTGTATGCAAACTCGATCAAAGGAAAGTGGTTATCCCAACTAATCTTGAAATCAATTGCACACGCCTTTAGCATATCTTCTAAAGTCTGAATGGTCCTTTCTGCTTGTCCATCTATCTGAGGATGAAAGGCTGTACTGAGATGATCTTGGGTACAAGACTGATTTTGACTGCCTTCTATTTTTCGTCCATAACTTTCACTTCCGATGTCGGATTTGGACGAATTAGGTATCGTTGGATCCCAATTTCAATTTTACACATGGAAAAAGGTCAAAATCTTAAAAATTCCACATATATAAAATTGGATTAATCTTTAAAAATAAGTTTCTAACATACACGGGATGATTTCAAGTTAGGTAGAAGTACAGGGTATTACAATATCTCTCTCTTGAGAACATTCATCCTCGAATAAGATAGAGTGAGAGGGGAGAAGATGAACTGACGTATATACTAAACATGGATGACTGGAACATGATTTCATGACTGACATGACTGATAAATCAATATATCATACTGAATATGCATATTTGATGCATGTGTAACTGATTCATGAATGAATGACTGAGTGTTCTAAGGAACTAAGTTTCTCATAATGAGAATACATATCTGATGCATGATTATATGACTGAACTGGGGAATGAATGCATGATTGAATATGCAATGGTACTTAATACCAAGTTTATAATGGAATTCTGAGCATGAACGTTATACCAAGTTTGTTAATTAAATATGAACATAAAATTGAATAAGCTTAAGGAGAACTGTTACCTTGAGCTAGATTTGATTTTGCGGAGAATAAGTGAGGATAATTGGTCTGCATATCTTCTTATTCTTCCCAAGTAGCTCCCTTGATGGAGTTTCGTTAAAGAATTTTGAATAGAGGGATTTCTTTGTTCCTCCGTCTGCAAGTCTGATAGTCTAGGAAGTCGACTGAAATCTCTTCATAAGAGAGGTTGTTCTAAAAATCTAGGCTCTAAATAGGGACTACAACTACTGGGTTACCTATTCACTTCATAATCTAATACATATAGAAGGATGGATGAACTGAGCCTATATCTGAAGGCAATTCGAGCTCAAAAGATACCTTACTGAAGCAATTGAGAATTTTGAAGGGACTGACATATCAGGGGCTGATCTTTCCCTTCTTGCCAAATATCTTCACTCCCTTCATGGGAGAGATCTTTAGATAGACATAATCACCAATATCAAACTCGAGATCCTTTCTGCACACATATTCAGAAGACTTCTATCGGCTCTGAGCAACCCAAAGTCATTCTCTGATCAACTTGATTTTTTCTAATGCATCAAATACTAAGTCAAGCCCTATAACTGAGGCCTCACAAACGTTCAACCGACCGATTGGAGATCTGCTTTTCCTACCACAGAGAGCTTCGAATTGAACCAATCGAATACTAGAATGATAGATGTTATTGTATGCAAACAAAATCAAAAATAAGTGGTCATCCCAACTACCCTTGAAATCAATTACACACGCCCTTAGCATATCTTCTAAAGTCTGAATATTATTTTTAGCTTGACCATCTGTCTGAGAATGAAAGGCTGTACTGAGATGAACGTGGGTACAAGACCTATTTTGACCGCCTTTTGTTTTTCGGCCATAAGTTTCTCTTCTGATGTCGGATTTGGACAAATTTGGTATCGTTGGAGAGATAAATCAATTTCCTACAAAGAAAAAGGTGATAATTTTAAAAATTACACATTTATAAAAGTGGTGTCATGTTTCAAAGTAAGTTTCTAACATACTCGGGATGATTTCAAGTTAGGTAGTAGTACGTGGAATTACAATATCTCCCCATAGAGAACATTCATCCTCAAATGATATAAAGTGAGAATGGAGAAGATAAACTGACGTAAATAATGAATATGGATATCTGGGACATTATTTCATGACTGACATAACTGATAACTGAATATATCATACTGAACATGCATATCTGATGCATGTGTAACTGATTCATGAATGCATGACTGAGTGTTCTGAAGAACGAAGTTTCTCACAATGCGAATTCATATCTGATGCATGATTATATGACCTAACTGTTGTGTGAATACATGACTGAATATACAATAGTACTTAATACAAAGTTTATAATGGAATTATGAGCATGAACTCTAGACCAGGTTTGTAAATAAAATATGAACATGAAACTGAATAAGCTTAAGAAAAAGGTTACCTTGAGCAAGATTTGAGTTTGCAGAGAATAAGTGAGGATATTTTGAATGCATGTATGCTTCTTCTTCCCAAGTATCTCCCTCGATGGAATGATTTCGGCAAAGACTTTTCACTAGAGGGATTTCTTTGTTCCTCAGTCTGCGAGTCTGATAGTCTAGGATTTCAACTGAAATCTCTTCATAAGAGAGGCTGTTCTGAAAATCTATGTTGTACAGAGGGACTACAACTGCTGGCACACCTATGAACTTCTTAATCAGAAAGACATGGAAGACTAGATGAACTACGGCTAGATCTGAAGGTAATTCGAGCGTAAAAGCTACATTGCAGAAGCAATTGAGAATTTTGAAGGGACCGATATATCAAGGGCTGAGCTTTCCTTTCATGCCGAATCTCTTCACTCCCTTCATGGGAGAGATCTTTAGATAGAGATAATCACCAATATCGAATTCGAGATGCTTTATGCAAACATCTTCATATGACTTCTTTCGGCTTTGAGCAGCCTAGAGTCTTTAATTATCAACTGGACTTTTTATTAGGCATCGAATAGTAAGTTAGTCCCTATAACTGAGTCCTCACTAACTTCAAACCAACCGATTGGAGATATGCTTCTCCTTCTATAGAGAGCTTCGAATGGAACCATCTGAATACTGGTAAGATAAATGTTGTATGCAAACACGATCAAAGGAAAGTGGTCATCCCAACTATCCTTAAAATCAATTGCACACGCCCTTAGCATATCTTCTAAAGTCTGAATGGTCCTTTCTTCTTGACCATCTGTCTGAGGATGAAAGGCTGTACTGAGATGAACTTGGGTACAAGACTAATTTTGACTGCCTTCTATTTTTTGGTCATAAATGTCTTTCGATGTCATATTTGGATGAATTTGGTATCGTTGGAGATCTAATTCAATTTCCCACATGGAAAAATATGAAAATATTAAAAATTCTATGTATATAAAAGTGGATTCATCTTTCAAAGTAAGTTTCTAACATAATCAGGATGAATTAAAGAAAGATAGAAGTATGGGGTTTTACAATATCTCCCCCTTGAGAACATTCATCCTCGAATAAGACAGAGTGAGAGGGGAAAAGATAAACAGACGTACTTACTAAACATGGATGACTAGAACATGATTTCATGACTGAAATGACTGATAACTGAATATATCATACTGAACATGCATATTTGATGCATGTGTAACTAATTCATGAATGCATGACTGAGGGTTCTGAGGAACAAAGTTTCTCAGGATGAGAATGCATATCTAATGCGTGATTATATGACTGAACTAGTGCGTAAATGCATGTCTGAATATGCAATGGTACTTAATACCAAGTTTATAATGGAATTCTGAGCATGAAATGTATACAAAGTTTGTAAATGAAATATGAACATGTAACTAAATAAGTTTAAGAAGAACTGTTACCTGGAGCTACATTTGAGTTTACGGAGAATAGGTGAGCATACTTGGCCTGCATGTCTTCTTCTGCTTCCCAAGTAGCTCCTTCGATGGAAGAATTTCTTCAAAGAATTTTTACCTGAGGGATTTCTTTGTTCCTCAGTCTGCGAGTCTGATAGTCTAGGATTTGAACCGAAATATTTTCATAAGAGAGGCTATTTTGAACATCTATGCTCTAAATCGGGACTACAACTCTTGGGCCACCTATGTACTTATTGAGCAAATAGATATGGTAGACTTGTTGAAATGAGTCTATATCTGAAGGCAATTCGATCTCAGAAGCTACCTTGCTGAAGCAATTGAGAATTCTGAAGGGACCAAAATATCGGGGGTTGAGCTTTCCCTTCTTTCTGAATCTCTTCACTCCCTTTATTGGATAGATATTAAGATAGACATAATCACCAATATCGAACAAGGGATCCTTTCTGCACACATCTTCATAAGACTTTTGTCGGCTCTTTGCAGCCTGGAGTCTTTCTATAATCAACTGTACTTTTTCTATGGCATCGAATACTAAGTCAGGCCCTATAACTGAGGAGGCCTCACTAACTTGAAACCAACCAATTGGATATATACATATCCTACCATAGATAGTGTCGAATGGAATCATCCAAATACTGGAATGATAGATGTTGTTTTATGCAACTTCAATCAAAGGCAAGCGGTCATTCCAACTACCCTTAAAATCAATTGCACAAGCCCTTAGCATATCTTCTAAAGTCTGAATGGTCCTTTCTTCTTGACCATCTATCTGAGAATGAAAGGTAGTACTGAGATGAACTTAGGTACAAGACCGATTTTGACTGCATTATGTTTTTCGGCCGTAACTTTCTCTTTCGATGTCGGATTTGGACGAATTGGGTATCGTTGGAGAGCTAATTAAATTTCCAACATGGAAAAGGGTGATAATCTTAAAAATTCCATGTTTATAAAAGTGGATTAATATTTTAAAAAGAAGTGTTGAACATACTAGAGTTGATTTCAAGCTTTGTAGAAGTACGAGGTATTACAATATCTCCCCCTTGAGAACATTCATCCTTGAATGAGACAGAGTGAGAGGTGAGAAGATAAACTAACGTACACTCTAAACATAGATGACTGGAACATGATTTCATGACTAATAACTTAATATATCATCCTGAACACACATATCTGATGCATGTGTAACAGATTCATGAATGCATGATTGAGTGTTCTGAGGAACTAAGTTTCTCACAATGAGAATGCATATCTGATACATAATTATATGATTGATTTGGTGCGTGAATGCATGATTGAATATGCAATGGTACTTAATACAAAGTTTATAAAGGAATTCTGAGCATTAATTGTATACCAAGTTTGTAAATAAAATATGAACATGAAACTGAATAATCTTAAAGAAAAGGTTACCTTGAGCAAGATTTGAGTTTGCAGAGAATAAGTAAGGATATTTCGTATGCATGTACGCTTCTGCTTCCTAAGTATCTCCCTCGATGGAATGATTTTGTCAAAGCCTTTTAACTAGCGGTATTTCTTTGTTCCTCAGTCTGCGAGTCTGATAGTCTAGGATTTCAACCGAAATCTCTTCATAAGAGAGGTTGTTCTGAACATCAATGCTCTAAAGAGGGACTACAACTGCTGGGCCACCTATGCACTTTCAAAGTAAATTTCTAACATAATCGGGCTGATTTCAAGATAGATAGAATTATGGGATTTTACAATATCTCCCCTTGAGAACATTCATCCTCGAATAAGACAGAGTGATAGGGGAGAAGATAAACAGACGTACTTACTGAACATGGATGACTGGAACATGATTTCATGACTGAAATGACTGATAATTGAATATATCATACTGAACACGCATATTTGATGCATGTGTAACTAATTCATAAATGCATGACTGAGGGTTCTGGGGAACTAAGTTTCTCAGGATAAGAATGCATATCAAATGCGTGATTATATGATTGAACTGGTGCGTAAATGCATGACTTAATATGCAATGTTACTTAATACCAAGTTTATAATGGAATTCTGAGCATGAAATGTATACCAAGTTTGTAAATGAAATATGAACATGAAACTAAATAAGCTTAAGAAGAACTGTTACCTTGAGCTAGATTTGAGTTTGCGGAGAATAGGTGAGCATACTTGGACTGCATGTCTTCTTCTGCTTCCCAAGTAGCTCCCTCGATAGATGAATTTCGTCAAAGAATTTTAACCTGAGGGATTTCTTTGTTCCTCAATCTGCGAGTCTGATAGTCTAGGATTTCAACCGAAATCATTTCAGAAGAGAGGCTATTTTGAACATCTATGCTCTAAATAGGGACGACAATTGTTGGTTCACCTATGCACTTATTGAGAAAATAGATATGGAAAACTTGTTGAAATGAGTCTATATCTGAAGGCAATTCGATCTAAGAAGCTACCTTGCTAAAGCAATTGAGAATTTCAAAGGGACCAAAATATCGGGCGTTGAGCTTTCCCTTCTTGCCGAATCTCTTCACTCTCTTTATTGGATAGATCTTTACATATACATAATCACCAATATCGAACAAGGGATCCTTTCTGCACATATCTTCATAAGACTTCTGTCGGCTCTTTGCTGCCCGGTGTCTTTCTATGATCAACTGTACTTTTTCTATGGCATCGAATGCTAAGTTAGGCCCTATAACTGAGGCCACACTAACTTGAAACCATCCCATTAGATATCGTCATATCCTACATTAGAGAGTGTCGAATGGAATCATCCGAATACTGGAATGATAGATGTTGTTGTATGTAAACTCAATCAAAGGAAAACGGTCATTCCAACTACCCTTGAAGTCAATTTCACACGCCCTTAGCATATCTTTTGAAGTATAAATGTTCCTTTTTGATTGACCATCTATCTGAGGATGAGAGGCTGTACCTAGATGAACTTAGGTATAAGACCAATTTTGACCGCCTTATATTTTTCGGCTGTTACTTTCTCTTTCGATGTCAAATTTGGACGAATTGGGTATCATTGGAGAGCTAATTCAATTTATCACATGGAAAAGAGAGATAATCTTAAAAATCCCTTGTATATAAAAGAGGATTCATCTTTTAAAAAGAAGTTTCGAACATACTCGAGTTGATTTCAAGTTAGGTAGAAGTACGAGGTATTATAATATTTCCCCCTTGAGAACATTCATCCTCGAATGAGACAGAGTAAGAGGTGAGAAGATAAACTAACGTACACTCTAAACATAGATGACTGGAACATGATTTCATGACTGACATGACTGATAACTTAATATATCGTACTGAACACGCATATCTGATGCATGTGTAACAGATTCATGAATACATGATTGAGTGTTCTGAGGATCTAAGTATCTCACAATGAGAATGCATATCTGATACATGATTATATAATTGAATTGGTGCGTGAATGCATGATTGAATATGCAATGGTACTCAATACAAAGTATATAATGGAATTCTGATCATGAACTATATACCAAGTTTGTAAATAAAATATTAACATGAAATTGAATAAGCTTAAGGAAAAGGTTACCTTGAGCAAGATTTGAGTTTGCAGAGAATAAGTGAGGATATTTAGTATGCATATATGCTTCTGCTTCCCAAGTAGCTCCCTCGATAGAATGATTTCGTCAAAGACTTTTAACTAGAGGGATTTCTTTGTTCCTCAGTCTGCGAGTCTGATAGTCTAGGATTTCAACCGAAATCATTTCATAAGAGAGTCTACTTTGAACATCTATGCTCTAAATAGGGATGACAATGGTTGGGTCACCTATGCACTTATTGAGTTAATATACATGGAAGACTTGTTAAAATGTGTCTATATATGAAGGCAATTTGATCTCAGAAGCTACCTTGCTGAAGCAATTGAGAATTTCGAAGGGACCGAAATATTGGGGGTTGAGCTTTCCCTTTTTGCCGAATCTCTTCACTCCCTTTATTGGATAGATCTTTAGATAGTCATAACCACCAATATAGAACAAGGGATCCTTTCTGCACACATCTTCATAAGACTTTTGTCGGCTCTTTGCTGCCCGGTGTCTTTCTATGATCAACTGTACTTTTTCTATAGCGTCGAATGTTAAGTCGGGCCCTATAACTGAGGCCACACTAACTTAAAACCAACCGATTGGATATCTTCATATCATACCATAGAGAGTGTTGAATGAAATCATCCGAATACTTGAATGATAGATGTTGTTGTATGTAAACTCAATCAAAGGGAAACGGCCATTCCAACTACCCTTGAAGTCAATTGCATACGCCCTTAGCGTATCTTCTGAAGTATGAATGGTCCTTTCTTCTTGACCATCTGTCTGAGGATGAGAGGTTGTACCTAGATGAACTTAGGTACAAGACCGATTTTGACTGCCTTATGTTTTTCGGCCGTAACTTTCTCTTTCGATGTCGGATTTGGATGAATTGGGTATCGTTGGAGAGATAATTCAATTTCTCACATGGAAAAGGTAGATAATATTAAAAATCCCATGTATATAAAAGTGGATTCATCTTTTAAAAAGAAGTTTCGAACATACTCGAGTTGATTTCAAGCTAGGTAGAAGTACGAGGTATTATAATATTTCCCCCTTGAGAATATTCATCCTCGAATGAGACAGAGTAAGAGGTGAGAAGATAAACTAACGTACCATCTAAACATAGATGACTGGAACATGATTTCATGACTGACATCACTGATAACTTAATATATCATACTGAACACGCATATCTGATGCATGTGTAACAGATTCATGAATGCATGATTGAGTGTTCTGAAGAACTAAGTATCTCACAATGAGAATGCATATCTGATACATGATTATATGATTGAATTGGTGCGTGAATGCATGATTGAATATACAATGGTACTTAATACAAAGTTTATAATGGAATTCTTAGCATGAACTGTATACCAAGTTTGTAAATAAAATATTAACATGAAACTGAATAAGCTTAAGGAAAAGGTTACCTTGAGCAAGATTTGAGTTTGCAGAGAATAAGTGAGGATATTTCGTATGCATGTATGCTTCTGCTTCCCAAGCATCTCCCTCGATGGAACGATTTCATCAAAGACTTTTAACTAGAGGGATTTCTTTGTTCCTCAATCTGATAGTCTAGGACTTCAACAGAAATCTCTTCATAAGAGAGGTTGTTCTGAACATCTATGCTCTAAAGAGGGACTACAACTGTTGGGCCACCTATGCACTTTTTAATAAAAAATACATGGAAAATTGGATGAAC
The DNA here is from genome assembly GCA_030864215.1 of Capsicum pubescens. Lineage (NCBI taxonomy): Eukaryota > Viridiplantae > Streptophyta > Magnoliopsida > Solanales > Solanaceae > Capsicum > Capsicum pubescens. Next base: position 111,520,364 of record CM061549.1, on the reverse strand, counting down.
TAAGGCTAGATCTGAAGGTAATTCGAGATTAGAAGCTACCTTGCTAAAGCAATTAAGAATTTTGAAGGTACCAATATATCAAAGGCTGAGCTTTTCCTTCATGCCGAATCTCTTCACTTCCTTCATGGGAGAGATCTTTAGATAAACATAATCACCAATATCGAAATCGAGATGCTTTCTTCACACATCTTCATAAGACTTCTTTCGGCTTTGAGCATCCCAGAGTCTTTAATTATCAACTGGACTTTTTATTAGGCATCGAATAGTAAGTTAGGCCCTATAACTGAGGCCTCACTAACTTCAAACCAACCGATTGGAGATCTGTTTCTCCTTCTATAGAGAGCTTCTAATGGAACCATCCAAATACTGGAATGATAGATGTTGTATGCAAACTCGATCAAAGGAAAGTAGTCATCCCAACTATCCTTGAAATCAATTGCACACACCCTTAGCATATGTTCTAAAGTCTGAATGGTCCTTTCTTCTTAATCATCTGTCGGAGGATAAAAGGCTGTACTAAGATGAACTTGGGTACAAGACCGATTTTGACTGCCTTCTATTTTTTGGCCATAACTTTTTCATCCGATGTCGGATTTGGAAAAATTTGGTACCGTTTGAGAGCTAATTCAATTTTCCACATGGAAAAATGTGAAAATCTTAAAAATTCTACGTATATAAAAGTGGATTCATATTTCAAAGTAAGTTTATAACATAATTAGGATGATTTCAAGCTAGATAGAAGTATGGGTTTTTACAATATCTCCCCTTTGAGAACAATCATCCTCGAATAAGACAAAGTGAGGAGGGAGAAGATAAAAAGACGTACTTACTGAACATGGATGACTGGAAAATGATTTCATGACTGAAATGACTAATAACTAAATATATCATACTGAACACGAATATCTGATGCATGTGTAACTAATTCATGAATGCATGACTGAGGGTTCTGAGGAACTAAGTTTCTCAGGATGAGAATGCATATCTAATGCGTGATTATATGACTGAACTAGTGCGTAAATGCATGACTGAATATACAATGGTACTTTATACCAGTTTATAATGGAATTCTGAGCATGAACTGTATACCAAATTTGTAAATGAAATATGAACATGAAACTAAATATGCTTAAGAAGAACTGTTACCAAGATTTGAGTTAGCGGAGAATAGGTGAGCATACTTGGCCTGCATGTCTTCTTCTTTTTCCCATGTATCTCCCTCGATGGAAGAATTTCGTCAAAGAATATTGACCTGAGGGATTTCTTTGTTCCTTAGTCTGCGAGTCTGATAGTCTAGGATTTCAACCGAAATCATTTCATAAGAGAGGCTATTTTGAACATCTATGCTCTAAATAGGGTCCACAATTGTTGGGTCACCTATGCACTTATTTAGCAAATAGACATGGAAGACTTGTTGAAATGAGTCTATATCTGAAGGCAATTCGATCTCAGAAGCTGCATTACTAAAGCAATTGAGAATTTCGAAGGGACCGAAATATCGGGGGTTGAGCTTTCCCTTCTTGCCGAATATCTTAACTCCCTTTATTAGATAGATCTTTAAATAGAAATAATCACCAATATCAAACAAGGGATCCTTTCTGCATACATCTTAATAAGACTTCTGTCGGCTCTTTGCAGCCCGGAGTCTTTCTATGATCAACTGTACTTTTTCTATGGCATCGAATGCTAAGTCAGGCCCTATAAATGAGGCTACACTAACTTGAAACCAACTGATTGGATATCGTCATATCCTACCATAGAGAGTGTCGAATGGAATCACCCAAATACTGTAATGATAGATGTTGTTGTATGCAAACTCAATCAAAGGAAAGCGGTCATTCCAACTACCCTTGAAATCAATTGCACACGCCCTTAGCATATCTTCTAAAGTCTGAATGGTCCTTTCTGCTTGACCATCTATCTAAGGATGAGAGGATGTACCTAGATGAACTTAGGTACAAGATCGATTTTGACTGTCTTATGTTTTTCGGCCGTAACTTTCTCTTTCTATGTCGGATTTGGACTAATTAGGTATCGTTAGAGAGCTAATTCAATTTCTCACATGGAAAAGGGTGATAATCTTAAAAAATCCATGTATATAAAAGTGGATTAATCTTTTAAAAAGAAGTTTCTAACATACTCGAGATGATTTCAATCTAGGTAGAAGTATGAGGTATTACAATATTTTCCCCCTTAGAACATTCATCCTCGAATGAGACAGAGTGAGAGGTGAGAAGATAAACTAATGTACACTCTAAACTTAGATGACTGGAATATGATTTCATGACTGACATGACTGATAACTTAATATATCATACTAAACACGCATATCTTATGCATGTGTACCTGATTCATGAATGCATGATTGAGTGTTCTGAGGAACAAAGTTTCTCACAATGAGAATGCATATCTGATACATGATTATATGATTGAATTGGTGCGTGAATGCATGATTGAATATGTAATGGTACTTAATACAAAGTTTATAATGGAATTCTGAGCATGAACTGTATACCAAGTTTGTAAATAAAATATGAACATTAAACTGAATAAGCTGAAGGTGAACTGTTTCCTTGAGAAAGATTTGAGTTTGCAGTTAATAGGTGAGGATTATTGGTCTTCATGTATAATTCTTGTTCCCAAGTATATCCCTCGATGGATTGATTTCTTCAACAAATTTTGACTAGAGATATTTCTTTGTTACTCAGTATGCGAGTCTGATAGTCTAGGATTTTGACCAAAATCTCTTCGTAAGAGAGGTTGGTCTGAACATCTATTATATAAATAGGGGCTATAACTGTTGGGTTACCTATGTAATTCTTTATCATAGAGACATGGAAGACTGGATGAAATTAGGCTAGATCTGAAGGAAATTTGAGCTCCTATTAGAGATATGTTTCTCCTACCATAGAGAGCTTCGAATGGAATGATCTGAATACTAGAATGATAGATATTGTTGTTTGCAAACTCAATCAAAGGTAGGTGGTAATCCCAACTACCTTTGAAATCAATTGCACACGCCCTTAGAATATGTTTTGTATTCAAAATGGTCCTTTCAGCTTGACCATCAATCTGAGGATGAAAGGCTGTACTAAAATGAACTTGGGTACAAGACCGATTTTGACGGCCTTTTGTTTTTCAGCCATAACTTTCACTTTCGATGTCAGATTTGGACAAATTTGGTATCGTTGAAGACCTAATTCAATTTCCCAAAAGGAAAAAGGTGAAAATCTTAAAAATTACACATATATAAAAGTTGATTCATCTTTCAAAGTAAGTTTCTAACATACTCAGGATGATTTCAAGCTAGGTAGAAGTACGGGGTATTACAATATCTCCCCCTTGAGAACAATCATCCTTGAATGAGTCAGAGTGAGAGGGGAGAAGATAAACTGACGTACATACTAAACATAGATGACTGGAATAAGATTTAATGATTGATATGACTGAATACTTAATATATCATACTGAACACGAATATTTGATATATCTTTAACTGATTCATGAATGGATGACTGAGTGTTCTGTGGAACTAAGTTTCACACAATGAGAATACATATCTGATGTTTGATTATATGACTAAACTATTGCATGAATGCATGACTTAATATGCAATGGTACTTAATACCAAGTTTATAATGGAATTTTGAGCATGAACTGTATACCAAGTTTGTAAATGAAATATGAACATTAAACTGAATATGCTTAAAGTGAACTATTACCTTGAGCTAGATTTGAGTTTGTGGAGAATAAGTGAGGATAATTGGTCTGCATGTCTGCTTCTTCTTCCAAAGTATCTCCCTCGATGGACTGATTTAGTCAAAGAATTTTGACTAGAGGGATTTCTTTGTACCTCAGTCTGCGATTCTGATAGTCTAAGAGTTTTACCAAAATCTCTTCATAAGAAAGGTTGTTCTGAACATCTATGCTCTAAATAGGTACTATAACTGCTTTCTTAACAATGCACTTCTTGATCAAAGAGACATGTAAGACTAGATGAACTATGTCTAGATCTGAAGGAAATTTGAGCTCAGAAGCTACCTTGCTGAAGCAATTGAGAATTTTATAGGGATGGACATATCGGGGGATGTGATTTCCCTTCTTTCCAAATCACTTCACTCTTTTCATAGGAGATATATTTAGATAGACATGATCACCAATATCAAACTCGAGATCCTTTCTTCACACATCTTCATAAGACTTCTATCAGCTCTGAGCATCCCGGAGTATTTCTCTGATCAACTGGACTTTTTCTAAGGCATTGAGTACTAAGTCAGTCCCTATAACTGAGTCCTCAATAACTTCAAACCAACCGATTGGTGATCTACTTCTCCTACCATAGAGAGCTTTGAATGGAACTATCCGAATACTGGAATGATAGGTGTTGTTATTTGCAAACACAATCAAAGGCAAGTGGCCATCCCAACTACCCTTGAAATCAATTGCACAAACCCTTAGCATAGGTTCTAAAGTCAGAATGGTCCTTTCTACTTGACCATAAATCTGAGGATGAAAGGCTGTACGGAGATGAACTTTGGTACAAGACCGATTTTGTCTGCCTTCTATTTTTCGACCATAACTTTCTCTTCCGATGTTGGATTAGGATGAATTTGGTATCGTTTAAGAGATAATTAATTTTTCCACATGGATAATGATTTAAAACATAAAAATTCCACTTATATAAAAGTGGATTTATCTTTCAAAGTAAGTTTCTAACATCCTCGGAATGATTTCAAGATAGGTAGAAGTAAGGGGTATTACAATATCTTTCCCTTGAGAACATTCACCCTCGAATGAGAAAGAGTGATAGGGGAGAAGATAAACTGACGTACGTACTAAACATGGATGACTGGAACAATATTTAATTATTGATATGACTGATAACTTAATATATCATACTGAACACGAATATCAAATGTATGTGTAACTAATTCATGAATGGATGACTGAATGTTCTGTGGAACTAAGTTTCACACAATGAGAATGCATATCTGATGTTTGATTATCTGACTGAACTACTGCGTGAATGCATGTCTTAATATGCAATGGTACTTAATACCAAGTTTATAATGGAATTTTGAGCATGAACTGTATACCAAGTTTGTAAATGAAATATGAACATTAAACTGAATATGCTTAAAGTGAACTGTTACCTTGAGCTAGATTTGAGTTTGTGGATAATAAGTGAGGATAATTGGTCTACATGTCTGCTTCTTCTTCCGAAGTAGCTCCCTTGATGGACTGATTTAGTCAAAGAATTTTGACTAGAGGGATTTCTTTGTACCTCAGTCTGCGATTCTGATAGTCTAAGATTTTGACCAAAATCTCTTCATAAGAGAGGTTGTTCTGAACATCCATGCTCTAAATAGGGACTACAACTGCTGGGTTAAAAATGCACTTCTTGATCAAAGAGACATGTAAGACTGGATGAACTAAGTCTAGATCTGAAGGAAATTTGAGCTCAGAAGCTACCTTGCTGAAGCAATTGAGAATTTTGAAGGGACGAACATATCGAGGGATGTGCTTTCCCTTCTTGCCGAATCACTTAACTCCTTTTATGGGAGAGATATTAAGATAGACACGATCACCAATATCAAAGTCGAGATCCTTTATTCAAAAATCTTCATAAGACTTCTATCGGATCTGAGCATCCCGGAGTCTTTCTCTGATCAACTGGACTTTTTATAAGACATTGAATACTAAGTCAGTCCCTATAACTGAGTCCTTAATAACTTCAAACCAACTGATTGGTGATCTTCTTCTCCTACCATAGAGAGCTTTGAATGGAACCATATGAATACTGGAATGATAGGTGTTGTTATTTGCAAATACTATCAAAGGCAAGTGGTCATCCCAACTACCCTTGAAATCAATTGTGCATGCCCTTAGCATATGTTCTATAGTCTGAATGGTCCTTTCTACTGGACCATCAATTCGATGATGAAAGGCTGTACTGAGATGAACTTTGTTACAAGACCGATTTTGTCTGCCTTCTATTTTTCGGCCATAACTTTCTCTTCCGATGTTGGATTAGGATGAATTTGGTATCGTTTGAGAGATAATTAATTTTCCCACATGGATAATGATTTAAAACATAAAAATTCCACATATATAAAAGTGGATTTATCTTTCAAAGTAAGTTTCTAACATCCTCGGGATGATTTCAAGCTAGGTAGAAGTAAGGGGTATTACAATATCTTTCCCTTGAGAACATTCACCCTCGAATGAGAAAGAGTGATAGGGGAGAAGATAAACTAACGTACGTACTAAACATGGATGACTGGACCAATATTAAATTGTTGATATAACTAATAACTTAATATATCATACTAAACACGAATATCTGATGTATGGGTAACTGATTCATGAATGGATGATTGAGTGTTCTGTGGAACTAAGTTTCACACAATGAGAATGCATATCTGATTTTTGATTATATGACTGAACTATTACGTGAATGCATGACTTAATATGAAATGGTACTCATTACCATGTTTATAATAGAATGATGAGCACGAACTGTATACAAAGTTTGTAAATGAAATATGAACATTAAACTGAATATGCATAAAGTGAACTGTTACCTTGAGCTAGATTTGAGTTTGTAGAGAATAACTGAGGATACTTGGTCTGCATGTCTACTTATTTTCCCAAAGTAGCTCCCTCAAAGGACTGATTTAGTCAAAGAATTTTGACTAGAGGGATTTCTTTGTACCTCAGTCTGTGATTCTGATAGTCTAAGATTTTGACCAAAATCTCTTCATAAGAGAGGTTGTTCTAAACATCTATGCTCTAAATTGGGACTACAACTGTTGGGTTACCAATGCACTTCTTGATCAAAGAGACATGTAAGACTGGATGAACTAAGTGTAGATCTGAAGGAAATTTGAGCTCAGAAGCTACCTTGCTAAAGCAATTGAGAATTTTGAAGGGACCGACATATCGTGTGATGTTCTTTCCCTTTTTGCTGAATCTCTTCACTCCCTTCAAGGGAGAGATATTTAGATAGACATGATCACCAATATCAAACTCGAGATACTTCCTTCACACATCTTCATTATACATCTATCGGCTCTGAGCATACCAGAGTCTTTCTCTGATCAACAGGACTTTTTCTAAGGTATCGAATACTAAGTCAGTCCCTATAACTGAGTCCACAATAACTTCAAACCAACCTATTAGAGATCTGTTTCTCCTACCATAGAGAGCTTCGAATGGAATCATCTGAATACTGGAATGATAGATGTTGTTATTTGAAAACACAATCAAAGGCAAATGGTCATCCCAACTACCCTTGAAATCAATTGCACACGCCCTTAGCATATGTTCTAAAGTATGAATGGTCCTTTCTACTTGACTATCAATCTGAGGATGAAAGGTTGTACTAAGCTTTCCCTTCTTTACAAATCTCTTCACTCCCTTTATTGGAGAGATCTTTAGATAGATATGATCACATATATCAAACTCCAGATCCTTTCTGCACACATCTTCATAAGACTTCTATCGGATCTGAGAAGCCCGGAGTCTTTCTCAGATCAACTGGACTTTTTCTAAGGCATCGAATACTAAGTCAGTCCCTATAACTGAGTCCTCAATAACTTTAAACCAACCGATTGGAGATCTGCTTTTCCTACCATAGAGAGCTTCGAATGGAATCATCCAAATACTAGAATGATAGATGTTGTTGTTTGCAAACACAATCAAAGGCAAGTGGTCATCCCAACTACGCTTGAAATCAATTGCACACGCCTTTACCATATGTTCTAAAGTCTGAGTGGTCCTTTCTATTTAACCATTAATCTGAGGATGAAAGGCTATACTGTGATGAACTTTGGTACAAGACCGATTTTGACTGCCTTCTATTTTTCGGCCATAACTTTCTTTTCCGATGTTGGATTTGGACGAATTTGGTATTGTTGGAGAGCAAATTCAATTTTCCACATGGTTATCGGTGTAAATCTTAAAAATTTAATGTATACAAAAGTGGATTTATCTTTCAAAGTAATTTTCTAAAATACTCGGGATGATTTCAAGCTGGTTATAAGTACGGGGTCTTACAATATCCCCCCTTGAGAACATTCATCCTCGAATAAGAAAGAGTGAGAGGGGAGAACATAAACTGACATACATACTAAACATGGATGATTGGAATAAGATTTAATGACTGACATGACTGATAACTTAATATATCATACTGAACACGCATATCTGATGCATGTGTAACTGATTCGTGAATGCATGACTGAGTGTTCTGAGGAACTAAGTTTCACACAATGAGAATGCATATCTGAAGTTTGATTATATAAATGAACTGGTGCATGAATACATGACTTAATATGCAATGGTACTTAATACCAAGTTAATAATGGAATTTTGAGCATGAACTGTATACCAAGTTTGTAAATAAAACATGAACATTAATCTGAATATGCTTAAAGTGAACTGTTGCCTTGATCTAGATTTTAGTTGGCGGACAATAAGTGAGGATACTTCGTCTACATGTATTCTTCTACTTCCCAAGTATCTCCCTCGATGGAATGATTTCGTCTAAGAATTTTGACTAGAGGGATTTCTTTGTTCCTCAGTTTGAGAGTCTTATATTCTAGTTTTTTGTTTGAAATCTCTTCATAAGAGAGGCTGTTCTAAACATCCAGGCTCTAAATAGGGACTACAACTGCTGGGTTACCTATTCACGTCTTAATCAAAGATACATGGAAGAATGGATGATCTGAAGCTAAATTTGAAGGCAATTTGAGCTAAGAAGCTACCTTTCTGAAGCAATTGAGAATTTTAAGGGGACCGATATATCGGGGGATGATCACAAATATTGAACTCGAGATCCATTCTGCACACATCTTCATAAGACTTCTATTGGATCTGAGCAGCTCGGAGTTTTTCTCTGATCAACTGGACTTTTCTAAGGCATCGAATACTAAGTCAGGCACTATAAATGAGGCCTCACTAACTTCAAACCAACCGATTTGAGATCTATTTCCTATACCATAGAGAGATTCAAATGGAACCATCCGAATACTGGAATGATAGATGTTATTTAAAAACTCAATCAACGACAAGTGGTCATCCCAACTACCCTTGCTATTAATTGCACACACCCTTAGCGTATGTTCTAAAGTCTTAATGGTCCTTTCTTCTTGACCATCTATCTGAGGATGAAAGGATGTACTGAGATGAACTTGGGTACAAGACTTATTTTGATTTCCTTCTATTTTTCATCCATAACTTTCTCTTCCGTTGTTGGATTTGAACGAATTTTGTATCGTTGGAAAGCTTATTCAATTTCCAAATTAGAAAAAGGTTATAATCTTAAAAATTCCACGTATAGAAAAGTGGATTCATCTGTCAAAGTGATTTTCTAACATAGCCATGATGATTTTAAGCTAGGTAGAAGTACGGGGTATTACAATATCTCCGCCTTGAGAACATTCATCGTCGAATGAGATAGAGTGAGAGGTAAGAAGATAAACTAATGTACATACTGAACATGGATGACTGGAACATGATTTCATGACTGACATGATTGATAACTTAATATATCATACTGTACACGCATATCTGATGCTTGTGTAACTGATTAGTGAATGCATGACTGAGTTTTCTGAAGAACTATGTTTCTCACAATGAGAATGCATATCTGATGTATGATTATATGACTAAATTGGTGCTTGAATGCAGGACTAAATATTAAATGGTACTTAATTCCAAGTTTATAATGGAATTCTGAGCGTGAACTGTATACCAACTTTGTAAATGAAATATGAACATGAAACTGAATAAGCTTAAGTTGAAATTTTACCTTGAGCTAGATTTGAGTTTGCAGAGAATAAGTGAGGATACTTAGTCTGCATGTCTTCTTCTACTTCCCAAGTTGCTCCCTCGATGGACTGATTTATTCAAAGAATTTTGACTAGAGGGATTCTTTGTTCCTTAGTCTGCGATTCTGATAGTCTTCATAAGACCGATTCGTGATCCTTTCTGCACACATCTTCATAAGACTTCTATCGGCTCTTAGAAGCCCGGAGACTTTCCCTGATCAACTGGACTTTTTCTAAGGCATCAAATACTAAGTCAGGCCCTATAACTGAGTCTTTAATAACTTCAAACCAACCAATTGGAGATCTCCTTCTCCTACCTTAGATAGCTTCGAATGGAACCATCCGAATACTGGAATGATAGATGTTGTTGTTTGCAAACACAATCAAATGCAAGTGCCCATCCCAACTACCCTTGAAATCTATTGCACACGCCCTTAGCATATGTTCTAAAGTCTGAATGGTCCTTTCTACTTGACCATAAATCTAAGGATGAAAGGCTGTACTGAGATGAACTTGGGTACAAGACTGATTTTGACTGCCTTCTATTTTTCATCCATAACTTTCTCTTCCGATGTCGGATTTTGATGAATTTGGTATGATTGGAGAGATAATTCGATTTCCCACGTGGATAATGGTGTAAATCTTAAAAATTCCACGTATATAAAAGTGGATTCATATGTCAAAGTAAGTTTCTAATATCCTCGGGATGATTTAAAGATAGGTAGAAGTATGGGGTATTACAATATCTCCCCCTTGAGAACATTCATCCTTGAATGAGACAGAGTAAGAGGGGAGAATATAAACTAACGTACATACTGCACACGGATGACTAGATTATGATTTCATGACTGACATGACAGGTAACTTAATATATCATACTAAACACGCATATCTGTTGTATGTATAACTTATTCATAAATGCGTGACTGAGTTTTCTGAGGAACTAAGGTTCTCATAAATAGAATACATATCTGATGCATGATTATATGAATGAATTGGTGTGTGAATGCATAACTCAACATGAAATGGTACTTAATACCAAGTTTATAATGCAATTCTGAACATGAACTGTATACCAAGTTTGTAAACGAAATATGAACATGAATATGAATAAACTTAAGGTGAACTGTTACTTTGAGCTTGATTTAAGTTTCCTGAGAATAAATGAGGATACTTGGTCTACAAGTGTTCTTATACTTTCTGCTTGACCATCTATCTGAGGATGAAAGGTTGTACTGATATGAACTTGGGTACAAGAACGATTTTAACTAGATTTGAGTTTGTGGAGAATAAGTGAGGATACTTGGTTTGCATGTCTTCTTTAGCTTCCCAAGTATATCCCTCGATGGAGTGATTTTGTCAAAGAATTTTGACTAGAGGGATTTCCTTGTTCCTTAGTCTGCGAGTCTTATAGCCTAGGATTTCCACCAAAATCTCTTCATAAGAGAAGCAGTTCTGAACATCTATGCTCAAAATAGGGACTACAACTGTTGGGTTACCTATGCACTTATTGATCAAAGAGACATGAACTACTATATGAACTCAGGCTATATCTGAAGGTAATTTTAGCTCAGAAGCTACATTGCTGAAGCAATTGAGAATTTTGAAGGGATCGACATATCGGGCGCTGAGCTTTCCCTTCTTGCCAAATCTATTCACTCCCTTCATAAGAGAGATCTTTAGATAGACATAATCACCAATATCGAACTCGAGATCCTTTCTGCCCATATCTTCATAAAACTTCATCGGCTCTGAGCAGCTCGGAGTCTTTCTCTAATCAACTGAACTTTTTCTAAGGCATCGAATACTAAGTTTGTCCCTATAACTGAGGCCTCACTAACTTCAAACCAAATGATTGGAGATGTATTTCTCCTAACATAGAGATCTTTGAATTGAACCATCTGAATACTTGAATGATAGATGTTTTTGTTTGCAAACTCAATCAAAGGCAATTGGTCATCCCAACTACCCTTGAAATCATTTGGACACACCCTTAGCATATGTTCTAATGTCTGAATGGTCCTTTCTTCTTGACCATCTATCTGAGGATGAAATGTTGTACTGACATGAACTTGGGTACAAGACCGATTTTGACTGCCTTCTATTTTTCGGCCTTAACTTTCTCTTCCGACGTCAGACTTTGACGAATTTGGTATCGTTAGAGAGCTAATTCAATTTCCCATATGCAAAAAGGTTAAAATCTTAAAAAATCCACATATATAAAAGACGGTTAATCTTTCAAAGTAAGTTTCTAACATACTCAGGATGATTTAAAGCTAGATAGAAGTACGGGGGATTACAATATCTTCCCCTTGAGAACATTCATCCTCGAATAAGACAGAGTGAGAGGGGAGAAAATAAACAGAAGTACTTACTGAACATGGATGACTGGAACATGATTTCATGACTGAAATAACTGATAATTGAATATATCATACTGAACATGCATATCTGATGCATGTGTAACTAATTCATGAATGCATGGCTGAGGGTTCTGAGGAACTAAGTTTCTCAGGATAAGAATGCATATCTAATGTGTGATTATATGACTGAACTGGTGCGTAAATGAATGACTGAATATGCATTGGTACATAATACCAATTTTATAATGGAATTTTGAGCATGAACTATATAACAAGTTTGTAAATAAAATATGAACATGAAACTGATTAAGCTTATGGTAAACTGTTACCTTGAGCTAGATATGAGTTTGCGGAGACTAAGTGAGGATAATTGGTCTGCATGTCTGCTTCTTCTTCCCAAGTAGCTCACTCGATGGACTAATTTCATCAATGAATTTTGACAAGAGGGATTTCTTTGTTCCTCAGTCTGCGAGCCTGACAGTCTAGGATTTTGACCGAAATCTCTTTATAAGAGAGGTTGTTCTGAACTTCTATGCACTAAATAGGGACAACAACTGCTGGGTGACCTATGCTCTTATTTATTAAAGAGACATTGAATACTGGATAAACTAAGGATAGATTTGAAGGCAATTCAAGCTCAGAAGCTACCTTACTTAAGCTATTGAGAATTTTGAATGGACCGACATATTGGGGGGTGACTTATCCTTTCTTGTCGATACCTGTTGTTGCAGAGACATTGAATACTAAACATAGATTTTGATTGAATGGAATGATACCTGTTGTTGTATGAAAACTCAATCAAAGGCAAGTGGACATCCCAACGACCCTTGAAATCAATTGCACACACCCTTAGCGTATCTTCTAAAGTCTGAATAGTCCTTTCTGCTTGACCATCTGTCTGAGGATGAAAGACTGTACTAACATGAACTTGGGTACCAAGACCAATTTTGATTGCCTTCTATTTTTTGGCCATAACTTTCTCTTCCAATGTTTGATTTGGACGAATTTGGCTTTATTAGAAAGCTAATTTAATTTCCCACATGGAAAGAGGTGAAAATATTAAAAATTCCACGTATATAAAAGTGGATTCATCTTTCAAAGTAAGTTTCTAACATACTTGGTATGATTTCAAGCTAGGTATAGGTATGGGGTATTTTAATATCTCCCTTTTGAGAACATTCATCCTCGAATGAGATAGAATGAGAGGGGTGCAGATAAACTGATGTACATATTGAAGATGGATTAGTTGAACATTATTTCATGACTGAAATGACTGATAACATAATATATCATACTAAACATGCAAATCTGATGCATAAGTAACTGATTTATGAAAGCATGACTGAGTGTTCTGAGGTACTAAGTTTCTCACAATGAGAATGCATAATAGATGCAAGATCATATGACTGAACTGGTGCGTGAATACATAACTGAATATGCAATGAAACTAAATAAGCTTGAGGAGAACTGTTACCTTGAGCTAGATTTGAGTTTGCGGAGAAGAGGTGAGGATACTTGGTCTGCATGTCTGCTTTTTCTTCCCAAGTAGCTTTCTCGACGGACTGATTTCTTCAAAGAACTTTGACTAGAGGGATTTCTTTGTTCCTCAGTCTGCGAGTCTGATAGTCTAGGATTTTGATTGGTATCTCTTTATAAGAGAGGATTTTTTTAACATCTATACTCTAAATAGGGACTACAACTGCAGGGTCACCTATGCACTTCTTGAGGAAAGATACATGGAAGATTGGATGAACTGAAACTAGATCTGAAGGAAATTTGAGGTCAGAATCTACCTTGCTGAAGCAATTGAGAATTTTAAAGGGACCGACATATCAGGGGATGATCTTTCCCTTCTTGCCGAATCTCTTCACACCCTCCATGGGTGAGATCTTTAGATAGACATAATCACCAATCTCGAACTCTAGATTCTTTATGCACACATCTGCATAAGACTTCTTTCGGCTCTGAGCTACCCAGAGTCATTCTCTGATAAACTAGACTTTTTCTAAGGCATCGAATTCCAATTTAGGCCATATAACTGAGGCCTCACTAACTACGAACCAACCGATTGGAGATCTGCATCTCCTACCATAGAGAGCTTTGTATGTAATAATCCAAATACTCGAATGACAACTGTTGTTGTATGCAAAATCAATCAAAGGTAAGTGGTCATCCCAACTACACTTGAAATCAATTGCACACGCCCTTAGAATATCTTCTAAAGTTTGAATTGTCCCTTTAGTATGACCATCTGTCTGAGGATGAAAAGTTGTACTGAGATGAACTTGGGTACCAAGACCGGTTTTGACTGCATTCTATTTTTTGACCATAACTTTTTCTTTCAATGTCGGATTTGGACGAATTTGTTATCATTGGAAAGCTAATTCAATTTCTCACATGGAAAAAGGTGAGAATCTTAAAAATTTGAAGTATATAAAAATAGATTTATCTTTCAAAGTAAGTTTCTAACATACTCGGGATGATTTCAAGATAGGTTGAATTACGGGGTATTACAATATCTCCCCTTTGAGTAAATTCATTCTGGAATGAGACAGAGTGAGAGGGAAAATTATAAACTGACGTACATACTAAACATGGATGACTAGAACATGATTTCATGACTGACATGACTGATAACTGAATATATCAGACTGAACACGCATATCTGATGCATGTGTAACTAATTCGTGAATGCATGACTAAGTGTTCTGAGGAACTAAGTTTCTCATAATAACAATGCATATCTGATGCATGATTATATGACTGAACTAGTGTATGACTGTATGACTGAATATTCAATGGTACTTAATACCAAGTTTATAATAGAATTATGAGCATGAACTGTATACCAAGTTTGTAAATGCAATATGAACATGCAACTAAATAAGCTAAAGGAGAGTTGTTACCTTGATCTAGATTTTAGTTTGCGGAGAAGAGGTGAGGATACTTAGTCTGCATGTCTGCTTCTACATCCCAAGTAGCTCCCTCAACGGATTGATTTTGTCAAAGAACTTTTGCTAGAGGGATTTTTTTGTTTCTCATATTGTGAGTCTAATAGTCTAGGATTTTGACCAGAATCTCTTCATAAGAGACGTTGTTCTGAACATCTATGCTCTAAATAGGGACTACAACTACTGGTTCACCTATGCACTTCTTGAGCAAAGAGACATAGAAGACTTGATGAATTGAGGCTAGATCTAAAGGTAATTCGAGCTCAGAAGCTACCTTGCTGAAGTAATTGAGAATTTTAAAGGGAGTGACATGTCGGGGCCTGAGCTTTCCCTTCTTGCTAAATCTCTTCACTCCCATCATGGGAGAGATCTTTAGATAGATATAATCACTAATATTGAATTCGAGATCCTTTACTAAACACGTATGAATGGGAACATGTGAACATGATTGAGTCTATAACATGTGACATCGATTGAGTAGCGTGAACTGAACTAAGCCATTGTGTACATGGCTTACGGATGAGATTAGAGCTTAAGGGTCCACCTATGAGTACCCACTACTCCAATCTAGGTTCCTTACATGAAGAGGGAATGACATGTTTGGGAAATGAAAGTTCAGAGGATTATAGTGTATCTCTCCCTTGGGATACTACGTCCATTATAGAATACTGACTTGGCCGAGATACATAGGAGAGACTGGAATGATGCATACGACACCCACAAATGGAATCACGACTGAATATTCGGGTTCAGAGACTGTGTCATGAAACATAAACTGAGCAGAACACGTAACTGTTTGATTAGTCCATATTAGGATGGTTACATCCATGAGACTTTAAATAGTGTGACTAGGTGGACAGAATGGGAAAATATATGAACTTTTCCATCTAACTATCGAACTAAAGTACTGGTTGTTCAAACTAATTCCTACTGACCGACTTATTTTATCTACTGACTGACTAATGGTTGAGTACTAGGAATGTAAGACTGAACTGTACTTAGTCTATATTATTGGACTGAGAATATGGAGTTTTTATGAACATTATAAAGGGACTAACTGAGTAATTTGAGATAGCTGAGCATAAATTCATAAAATACTTATATTGTTTGTGAATGCAAGACCAGGCATATAACATGATTCAGAAACATTTTGTAAGTTGAGGCACTGAAACACTGATAACATGTGTAACTGATAACTACATGCTATGGTCAAGCAAACCTAAAATTAGACTCTGGTACTAATATGATTTCTGAACTGAGGCTGAGGCTGACACTAAATCTAAGACCGTAGAAGATACTGCAACTAAATCTATAATTAAGACTCTTACTCGGACTAAATGCTGGTTTTTGATAATTGAGGTTTAGAATGGTACTGAAGTACTGAATTCTGATGGCTAAGTAATTGATAACTAAAAGCCATGGTCCTGTAGGATTATTTGAGTCCTTTACTAAATACCTATTACTGAACTAACGTTGTAAATAAGGCTTAAGGGACAAACATCGACACCACAGATTCACCAAGGGATCTAAACTGAGGGTATACATGACATAACCTGAGTTTGGCTGATCACTCAAAGTGGAACGTGAGTCATATGGGTTGAGAATAATGTAAAACATGACATGAGTACATGATCCGTGAGCTACCTGACCTGAGTCTGAAGGTTCTATATTCATGGACATGATCCATACTATTGAGTAAACTGGAACTCCTTATACTAGGAACTGGAAACGTGCATGATTCTATGGAAGGTCCGTAAATGTAAGTTGTTCATGGAACATAATTCATACCACGGAGTAAACTGAGACTCCTTATACTGGGAACTAAAATCGTACATGATTTTCACTAATGTGCACAAATATGTGCGATGACCATGGAGCTGACAAGTAGGACATGAATAGATATCATGATACTTGATGGGTTTTGAGGATCTGTAATACTATTCTGAGATGGTGTACATGATTATGTTCACTGCAGGAATAGATGAGGATGTTATCTATAAAGACTATGATGAACATGTCCAAGTACTACTTGAACACATGGTTTATCAAGTCCATAAAGGCTACTGGGGAATTGGTAAGACCAAAGGATATGACTAAGAATTCAAAGGGACCTTACCAAGTTCGAAAAACTATTCTCGAAATGTCACGTTCTCTAACTCTGGGTTGATAATAGCCTGATCTGAGGTATATCTTAGAGAAATAGTTGGTACCCTGAAGTTGGCCAAACAAGTCATTGATTTTGGGAAGTGGATACTTATTCATAACCATGAATTTATTGAGATAAAGGTAGTCTATACACATTCTGATAGAGTCATCTCTCTTTCACATGAACAGAACTGGTGCACCCCATGGGGAAACACTGGGCCTGATGAATCCCTTATCTAAGAGATCCTTCAACTATTCTTTTAGTTCTCTAAGTTCCGCTGGTGCTATTCTGTATGGCAGAATACATAAAGGCTAAGTATCTAAAAGAAGATCAATGTCGAAGTCTATTTCCCTTTCGGGAGAAACTTTGAGAAAATCTTTAGGAAACACAGCTAAATATCCATTTACTACTATGAATAATTCAAGACTGGGAGTTTTGAAACTAGAGTTCTTAACATAAACAAGATGATAAACACATCCTTTAGATATCATTTTCAGTGCCCGAAGGTAGGAAATAAGTTGACCTATGAAAACTTAAGTACTACCCTTCCACTCTAGGATAGGTTCATTTAGAAACTGAAATTGGATAACTCTATTTCTGCAGTCGACTGTGGCATAGTAGGAATGAAGCCAATCCATGTCGCGAATGACATTAAAATCAATTATCTCTAATTCGACTAAGTCTACTGACGTGACTTTCTGAAATACCATAACCAGATAGTTCATATATACTTATCGAGCTATGATAGTTTTATCCATTGGGTGGAGACTAAGAAAGCATCTACTAGAATTTTGGGATGGACTCCAAAATCAACTACTATATAAGGAGTAACAAAAGACAAAGAAGCTCTGGGATCTCGCAAGATGTAAACATGTACATGAAAGATCTATAACATACCAGTCACCACATCAGGAGAATTTCTTGATCCTGTCAAGACATGAGATCATAAAGTTTGTTTGGGCG
This sequence comes from Capsicum pubescens, assembly GCA_030864215.1. Lineage (NCBI taxonomy): Eukaryota > Viridiplantae > Streptophyta > Magnoliopsida > Solanales > Solanaceae > Capsicum > Capsicum pubescens. The sequence continues at coordinate 111,502,108 of CM061549.1, read as the reverse complement.
TTGTCCACTAGTATCGCTGGAAATGACACCCTGCTAAAATGAGCGACCAGACTAAGCTGAGGAACGGTTATGCTGACCCTGAAAACCTGACTGGGGATAATCTCTGACTCCATGTCCTATCATGCCACATCCTAAATAGACATTGTTGCCAGCTCAGAAATTACCCTGATGGTTTATACCATAAGTCTAACAATGGGGATGGGTTTGGGAACTGCTAACACTGCCCTGACGTTAAGGGCCTGGGGCCCTATCCCTATTGCTGTCTCTAAATTTTGGCACTAGAGCACTGGCTGAAGAAAGGGCTAGGAAAATAGCCTGTTGATTACTTTGAGCTACTGCTGAGTAAGATAAAGTGAGGGAGTCGATTCTGAATTCTCCATGAAAGGCATGCACATCCTGGGAATCTCCCTGAACGGGTGACGGTACTAACTGCATTTCGATTCTCCTTTTGTTAGCCCTTTTTGGGAGACATATTCAATAATTATAATGAAAAATTAGATTAGACTGGGAGTGTACATTTGATCTTATTGTCACTGGAATGACATAAATACTGAAAAAAAGTAAACTGTTCCTAAAATATCTCATAGCCTCCTGTCCATAAGTGTGGTGCACAACACACTCATGCAAAAGACTCTACTACATGTAGCTTTTCAAACTTCCTAGGATACTGTTGAACCATAGGTTCTGATACCAATTTTGTATCGCCCCAAATATGGTACCCGAAATGCTACACGATGCTCATGACCCCGAAGGACCACAAGCTAACCCATGACTAATATCTATACTGGAATACTACACAATATACTGTATAAATGCGGAAATAAAGTTTGTAAGGCCGTAAGGTTCAAAACTATAACATAATTGATTAAACATAATATATGGATGGGGTATGAAATACCCAAAATAACTAAAATAAACTATCTGAACATACTGTAGTTTGAAAATCCTTAAACTGACTGAACTGTCTAAATAAGGAGTTGATAGGACATGTCCCCAACTAACTCCAACTACAGAAATAAATTAATTAATAAGATAATAAAGTAATGGTCATGTCCTCGAAGGATAAGGACTTACTGTTAACTCTGACTGCGGAAACTGGAATGCTACTGATACTCTAGATCTCGTGCTTCTGAACCTATGGTATAAATACCATAGTGCAAATGCGTAAGTACGTTTGAATGTACTAGTATGCATGTGAGGTAGGTTGAATGCAAAGGGTTCACATGCATGAACTATACTAACTGACTGGATAACATGAACATGAGAATACATGCATGAATACATAGTAACTGTAACTAAGTTCATGATAACATGATTACTGAATATGAGTACTGGTAACATAAGATACTGATAACTGTGTAACTAAAATAACTAATACTGAGCGACTGTATCTGACAGTCTAGTTTCTGATAGAACTAGTTGAGTTTCGTACTTTTATGAGATGATTGTATCTGACAGTCCTGATTCTGTACTGAAACTATGGGAAATAGTCATCTAACCAAAATTCCCCAAATATTGTATTATAGATGAGTTAGGGTCTAATGTGTAACCCCAATTGGAAGGGTGTCAATACTACACCACCAGTAAGAATAAGCTGTGGGTGACCCTCATCTGACAGTAACTCCCAAAGAGAATGGTGGGAACCTCATCTGACAGTGTTTATCCACCTCATCAACCCTCATCTAACAATGTTGATGCCTTAACCTATGCTGGCTATATAGTTCTGAAATGCAAGTATCACTTCTAAGAATTATACCCTCATCTGACAGTATGTGTTCCCATCCTTGGGTTCACTCGGTGTTAATTCCTACTCCTATCTGAATAGACACTAAACATGGATTACTGAACTAAATTTAACTGAATTAACTGAGTTATGTTGACTGACAGAATACTACTGAGATTACTGAATTTCTGAGATTTCTGAGATTACTGAGTTTATTGAGTTTTTGTGAGTCACATGAATGACTGAATTTCTATGAACATGGCTTGACTGAGAGTATTTTGAAAATATGACACTGGCTCTAGGTACACAGCTAATTGTTGGGTACAAGTACCCCAGGACTCGATAGCATGAAACTGACAAAGCATGACTTTTTTGAATACATGACCAACATCACAATCCATAATACAATAAGTTGGAGATTTCATGAAGTAGAAGTTCTAAATCACCACAAGGGTTACACATATATCCATAATTCATTTACTAAGGCATTTCATCAAACTCTTGACATGTAAGAACTTGTACATGAATGGGGATTTCATATTATTATACTAGTATGACACTTTTCCTTCACATTGGCATTTAATCAAACACATGGGGAGTATGCTTTGGTTATAGAATCATCAACACATCTTATAATCATGGATACATCAATCAACTTGTAAATTAAAGGGGGGTTTATCATGAATACTAAGCAAATCATCACATATTGGGATCAATCATTGGAACATTTATTTCAAAACATGATTCAAAACCCTACAACATCATGAACATGAATTTCCAATTTAATTTGAATCATGAACAATCTTAAATACACAAATCTTTAATTTTTAAAAGAGATTCTTGATCTTCATGGGTGAAAGGGACCCATGAATCAACACATGACATACCTGGGATGTGAGTTTCTCAAATTTCTTGGACTTAAAGAACTTAGAATCTCTTAGTTTCTTGGAGAAGGATTTGGATCTTGTTTCTTGAGAATTATCTTTGAGAGAAAACCCTATTTTTTATGTTGTAGATGAATAATGAAGGTAGAAGCCTTGGTCTGATATAATTAGGGGTTAAAACGGGTGGAAAAGACACAAATACATTTTTAAAAATGACTTTAAAATAACTGAACAAAACATGTGATGATGGGTTCGATGGTCCATCACTGGGTCGACGATCTGTCGGTCCTGACCGTCGTACCTGGGCAGAATAGGGGTTCACTATCTCTGCTACGATGGCTTGGGCGACGGACCATCGCTAGCTCGATGTTCCATCGGCCTGAGCCATTTCCCTTAGGAATAAAGTGGTCTCACTACCTCTGCTACAACGATTTGGGCGACGATCCATCGCTAGCTCGATGGTCCGCCGGCCTTCATCGTTGCACATGTGCAGTTTTGATTGTTTTTTGTAAAACGACTATAACTTTCTACCCCGATATCGAATTTGGATAAAATTAGTATTGTTGAAAAGCTAATTCAATTTCCCACATGGAAAAAAGTGAAAATCTTAAAAATTCCACCTATATAAAAGTGGATTCATCATTCAAAGTAAGTTTCTAACATACTTGTGATGATTTCAAGCTTGGTAGAAGTACGGGGTATTACAACATTAGATTGCATTCTTGCTAATGTGGATTAGTTCAATTATAAGAATCTCCCATAGAAAAGAATATTTTAGAAACTAAGTATAATGACTCACAATTGTTGTTCAGATATTATTTTATGAGTTATTATTTATGATTTTTTATCTTTCAGTCATATTTGCGATCAAGGTGAGTCCTTTTACACTTAGTGTGCTTAATTTAAAAGTATGTTCATGTAACTCCCCGAGTCTTTACCCTTGATGTTTCACGGTGCTCATAATCCCTAAGGACCACAAGCTAACTCATGACTGGTACATGCTGCAATAACTGAAAAATAATACTGAATAATAGGCAAAAATAGGCAGAAATATATGACAAAAGGTTCAAATATATAAATAAATCTAAATACGGTATCAAAATACCAAAACAAAAGATAAGTATTGAAAACTGAACAACTGTCTGAGTGTACTCTAGTCTGAACAGCCTATAACTATCTGAACTGTGGAGTTGAAGGGACAGGACCCTAACTAACTCTATATACTTAAATAAAACTAGTGTATTATATATAATAAGCATGTACTCAGACTATGAGGACTCACCACTACACTGAAAGCTGAGAATCTAAACTGCTAAGGGCCACAAATAACCCCTATCTTATAGACAAATCAAAATATCTCTTACCGATAGAATTCTTGAGAAGGATATTGTTATATTCAACTTAATATGAGCATAGCTATTAGATTAGCAAGAGTATTTGAGATCAAGACCCACCTAAAGATAGATATGTAATTATATTTCCAATGACTAAAGTTTTTCCTTAATCTGATAGCTAAATAAGTTATGGCTAATTTTACTGAAGCACTGTCAAAGGTTTCAATGATGATGAATCAGATGATGACTCATCATAATGCCACTACGAGTCAGCAGGTGACTCATCGTCACCGTAGTGGGGAAAAAAATTTGAGTCCTTTGGCTGAGACTTAGTCTACGACTCATATCCAAAACCTATGAGTCATCACCTAAGCCATTGGGACAGGTTCTAAGAGTTTCCTATATGATTTTGAAGGGGTAGTTTGGTGTTTTCTCACAATTTTATGACAAAACTATGTTATTTAAGCTTTCCAAGAGATGAATAATCATTCTAATATACCTTTAAGTCCCCCATACCTCAAAATTCACTCAATACTTGGAAAATTTAGAGAGAAAGGGGAAATTTTCCTCTCTAAGCAAAAAATAGGGATTTTCAACTTCTGACTTCAAATCCAAAGATATATTAATGATTTTACACCTCAGGTGTGTGGGATTTCATAAATTGGTTTCCATTCACCCATTAAGTGCCAAAGATTACTCAATTTCCCAAGTTTAATTTAACCTTTAAGCTTACGGTTTCCATATGAAGTGTGAATTCCATAAGATTTCAGCTTATTTCTTTTATTAAACTATTAATACATGTTTTCCTATAAATTAGAGAATTCTTCCATGCTCAAAACTATAATACCTCATTATATTGATGAATTCTTGATTTTTGGGCGTGATTTATGAAATTTCTTACCACATTCTGATTTTAATAGTACTATGATTAGTTGCATTCTTCAGAGATGATGGCTTATGAATAACCAATGACCTAGTATTTTAAGCATACTCTTACAAATGCTAGATACTCCAACTTATATATTATTGAATACTTCCAGATTATGCATTTATTCTTGATTTTCAGAATATTACTTTTATTCAACATTTTAAATTATCAGAGTCATTCCGTTAGGAGTAGTACTTAGCATCGAGCGGGTGAAGGGATGGAGGGTCACCCATTAGTTAGGTGGAGAACCTTAGTAGAAGTCCATATGTTCCAAAATTACAATGCCACTATAGGTTATAAATGGTCATCTATTAGACCAGGCTTGATACCTTAGTCCTTTCAGACATAGTTTAGTGGATTCACGTCAGCCAGTGTTCGAACCCTTAGAAAATTATTTAACACCCATAAAACTAGGGTTACATCTTGGACCCCGATTAGCTCATATTGGGGTATGTTAGTTAATGGTAGCTCTTGTAGTCCACATTTCATAGTTCATATTTAGATACTCGCATAACCTTGAATTCAATTGTTTGACTTATCACATAGTACATGTTTATTACTTGGTGTTGCTTCAATTTGCCATGTCACATGCATATTTTCAGTCTATATCAGTTGTTTTCTCATCTTACATAATATTAAAAGTATTGAACGCATACTTTCTTTGTGCTATATAATCATATTATATAGGTTTTGATGTTCATCATCCATATTGCGCTTAGTATGACTCCACACAATATCAACAATAATTTTTGTTGAGCACTCATCATTTGAGGCCCAGTCCTAAGTATGTCTTTTCAGTAATATTCTAGTTTTACATAGTTGGAGTTAGTTTGGAGCTCATCCCAACACCTCATATGATTAGAGGCTTTCAAAAAAATAGATTTATTTTCAGCATGTTGATTATGCCATACAGTCTTAGTTTTGATACCTAGTATTGATCTTGATTTTATTATAATTAATTCATTTTGGTTTAGTTTTTGCTCAGTATCTCATTATTTTCTTCAGTATTCTTAGTGTTTTTCTAGACCATGGGTTAGCTTAGGGTCACTTGTGAATATGAGCACTATGTAAAAATTTGAGGGCAGTCTCAGGTTATGACAGATCACTTGTTAATTTAAGCACCGTGTGATGTCCGGGGATAGTCTCTAGGCGTTACATTTCAAAAATGATGTAGCTTTGATATTTAAAAAGTGGGAAAAGACTAATATTCCCCTTAAAATTTTGTAATTAGAAACTGTGAGAAGAGCATACGAGACCTTTCCATGATCGTGGGAACAACAAATGATAGTGGGTTGAGCTCAAAGTTGTGGCTAGATATAAATTGTCATAACATAAACAGATGAGCCTTGGAATGGTCGTGGGATCTACCTACAGTGGAACCTTGGTTCGTATGTTTGCAGGCTTCATTAGGGGCTTCTATGGGACTCATTATTGTACTCTGATATCGTAGTTTTAAAGCACGATCGTGGTTCTCTCTCATGGCATGAGGGTAGACATTTTCAACTTTGAAAAGTTGGGGCTATCTAGATTAGACGAGACCATTATCCAGTCATACAATGTAACCACGATTGTGGTTAGTCTCATCTTATCTCACCGCAGAGCAGTACTTTACTGAAAATGCCATGACTTCCTACTATGATGTTTGATTAAGGAATAACTTGATGAATTGGAAAATTAATTAAAATTCCTATGATGTGGTGTGTCTAGGAATCAAACTTACATCAGAATCTGGAAGTTATACATGTTTGAAGTTGATCACTACTTTAGGAATTGATTGGTTAGGGACATTTTGTCTTGGGTAAGGAATAGGGGGTTCTTGTGACCATGATATATGGCTAAATCGCCTCTTATGCTGGTAAAACATGATGATTTATACTATATGTACTTTAAGCATGATTCTAGCATAGGCTAGAATTTTCTGGGGCATTACAGTCTACTGATAAGTTGAATTAATTAAATGGATATCTTACTTGTTTCTCTACTTATATATATATCTACGATAGATTTAGATAGATGATGTATAAATCTTGAGTAAAATAATAGTGGATATATCATTAAGAGCTTAAATAATGTTTGGTAAATATTGATGCAATGACTGAGGTTTAGTATCCTTTTAGAAATATACCATTCTCTTATGTTGTTTAGCAAACACTTAGAGTATAAATAAGAATGTAGTAGTTGATGTAATATTTGGGGTTTAATAATATCTTTGGATATAACCGAAGAAGTATAGTTAAGTAGTTAAGAAACAATTCTTTTCTTAGTTATTTGGCAAACAGATAAGGTAAACGTTAAGGAATATTGTTAGCTAGTATAGGTCTTCTTTTAGTAAATTAGTCTAATGGTGTTAATATTAGAATATTGGAAAATTATCTTGTAAAACAACTTAGGTTTTGGGTAATATTTCTATATTTATATTGTTTTGATTGTTTATTATTATCGCGTTGCCTGTGTAGGTGTTTGTGTGAATATTTTAATTGAGTTGAGAGATCATTATTTTGATGCCCAAGTGAGGTTTAGGATTTATATTCTTGGACTTATTGAGCATCACATTCCTTATCATTATTGTGATACCCGAGGGATGGGATTGGATTGATATTATTAACTTCTCATATGACTCCTTATTATAGTGGTGCCATGTGATGTAATATATCATGATCTAGTGTGTTTTAAGGATATTATGAGCTCATTTATACAATTATTGACTTAATTCATTACATAATATTGATTTTGTTATGAGAAAGCATCCTTATTTCATTTATTATATTCATGCAATTGGTGCCACTAACATATAAAGATTTTAAATAAAAACTAAAAGCTTCACAAAAACCTTTGTCTGATGGAGGTGTTGGCAAGGTTGATTAACATATGAGATTTTGATAAGGATTTCAAATCTTCTATTGTGTCCTATCCTTGAAGATTTAGATTGAAAGGTGTATATAATATGCTATGCGATGGTAGCCTGGTTTCTATGTGATGGCTTATATAATCATCACTCTATTGCATTGTATCACTTGCATTTCATTGCATTCCATTGTATAATCGATATTAAGTTTGATTATTCCTTTTGTATTTTACCTTTATGATTGAATCTTGTTTTTGATATTATGCATTTTGATCTCATATCACTACATTACATTATATTGTACCTTCTTTTGTGTTTTGGTGTCTTAAGTATTATGAGACGTGGGGTGTTTTATGGCTTGATCTATCGAGACTATTATGTCACTTCTATTGTTGTGAGATATACACCTTCACTACCTTAGCTGGGATTGTTGGTGAATGTATATCATATACAGTGTTAGTTACAATCCTTTTTGATGTGACCTATATCTATTGTTGATCATCTTGAACTTGTACAAACTTACCTTAATGCAGTTGTTAGATTATCTTGATAAATGTTTTATCTGCTAGAATATGTTGGGACTTTTCTAAGTGTAGATTATTTATGGTAAATTGAATAGTTAGTGGGATGGTCCTCTCCATCGCTTTGGATTAGGTTCAATTATCGATAATCCTTACTAAGTATGTTGCATCAAAACACACACACAAGTATACGTGCTTGTGCAAGTAATAAAGTGGCTCTTGTGAGCTAAATATCGATCCCAAAGGGACTTGGCATTTATCAGACAATCCAATTTGATTATTACTATTGAAGTTAAATAAATGTGATTTATAACCATTGAGAATTTGAGTTTTGTTTTGCTAAAAGTAACAATTGACGATAGCGGAAATTAAAAGCATTGGAAACAATAGTTAGGAGAATTCTAGGGTTAAAGAATCTTGAACATTCATGCAAAGCTATAAAATCTTATTGGTTTAGTTATATATCTTTGTTGTTGATTCATGGTGTTAATATCATGACTATGGTATTCTGAGCCTCTAATCGTCTATTTAAATTAGCCTCACCAAAATATCATTGAGCGGGAATGTGGGAACTAATTCAATTAATTTGTATGTCATCCCGTATTTGTGGCAAAGGATGAAAATTAGGAATATTCCTATATTAACCATGAATCTTATCTTTAATTCATCTAAAAGAAAATAAACCATTTCATATGTTCTACATTCTAATCTAATGTTACTCCTTTTGGGATCACAAAAGAAATATAGATTTAATATAATGGTTGATAATCAATAGAATAGTAAGTATAAGAACAATCAAATATGATATTTAACTTTAACCAACTTGACTATACACTAAGGCCTCATTTGTTTGCACTTAATGGAGGTCTGAATCTGAATGGTTCAGACTTCAGACCATTAAGTGCATTTGTTTTTTATTAAGGTTTTGACTCTTAATAGGTCTGAATAGGTCTTAATCATTCAGATCTAGAACCAAGTCTCAATAGGTCTGAAGGGTTATTCTGGTGTTGGATAATATTCACCATTCAATTCATAATCTACAGTTACCACCACTAACCACCTCTACCACCATCACCATTGTCAACCGCCAACAACCACCTCTACCATCACAACCACCATCGATAAAAAATAACGCAACCAACCACAATTGTCAACCGCTACCATACCTACTACCTCTTTTATTCTTATTATATTCACCACTACCGCTGTCGTCAACAACACCACAATCAACAACCACTAGCGGCCAATCCCTACTACTAACTAACTCATCTATCACAACTAGAACTACCACTAACTACCACTAATACATCACAACCTCTACACATTCTTTTGCCACCACCACCATTGTCACTAGTAATGCCACCTCTACCACTACTTCAACAAGTACCATCGCTACAATTTATCTCTACTAACAACCATTTCCACTATCACAACAAGTAACATCTCCAACTAGCACCAACACATCGTCAATCATCATGCATTCATGTTTTAGCCGACACAATCAACACCTTAAACTACTAACATTAAGCAACGTCACATCACAACAATCACCACCACCATCAATCGCCACCATCATAACAATCACTACAATACCACCCATCTCAATTATCACCACCAATAATATTAATCACTAACATCAATCATTGTCACCGAAACCACCATTATAAGCCATCTCCACTATCACTAACAAACATAAATATTTTTTCTCAATCAAATACTAATAATTTTATTGTATTAAATTACATACTTTTTAAATATATAATTAATTTTTATTTGAATTTTATTATTTATTTTATTATGTATACAAATATATATTTTTACACATTCAGATGTTGAAAAACAAACAGTCTTAGTAATTTAGTTTTCAGATCTAGAGACAACATATTAATCATTCAGATGTGCATTCAGATTCAGACGTCTGAATCTTAAAAAAACAAATGGAGCCTAATCCATCATATTCGTAGCCTCAACCCTATAGGATTTTTATCGACTCATATCCATACAAAGAATCTCAATTAATGAACTCATAAGTAAAACTACAAGAAAACTAGATCTTAAAAGAAGAAAAATTCTAGAGTAGAGCCCTAGATACCTTCTTCTCTCTCTAATTGTGTATTGTCCCCACCGGGTCATTTGTATGTTGTTATTTGCTCTTTATATGACCCAAAATTTGTCCATAAGCTTTCCCACACGAAATATATGCATTGACCACTTTACCCTCAACTTAAACCAAGTTTTAGTTGGTTTTCGAGTGTGTATGTTTTGATTTCAAATGATGTGATGGATTCCCCTTTTATGCATGTATAATGTTATTTATAGATTCTAAGTCATTTTCAAAAAGTCCCACAAGTATCATGTATTGGTACCCACAAGTTTTCCAACTAATTCTAGGACTAGAACTCACTTTTTTCATGTAGAATATGACTTGTATCTGGGTTTGTCTTGGGCATTAGGCACCTCCTTTAGTACCTATGGATAATTCCTTAAGTTTGTTGCTTGATTCCATACACATCTCCAGGTTCTTAGGAGGTCTGTCTAGATTTTATGCCTTGGGGACTTGCGCCTCTGTGATCCCCTATGTCGTTAACTACGCATGCTTCATGTCAAACTTGCTCCTTGTGTCCTCATCCATTGTTGCTCATGTGTGGACTAAAATGTGACCTAAATAATCCCCAATATTATCATACACAAGATCATAAAATTCATTAGACCATATATCACCAAAAGCTCATCATAATCATACATGAACAAGCATAACGTAAGCCTAGTTTGACTAGATAAACTTGTCTAGCATTGAATTTGTTATTTAACTCTTTGTATTGAGTCACTTGAACCTTAAACAATATAAACCTGAGTATTATTACACCATTCCATCATGATCAACAGATATTCACTCAAATAACTATGTTATCTCAATACTAATCATAAATGTGGGTAGAAGTTAGCAAATAAGTGTATAAATTCCCCTATAAGTTTCACCGCACAAATAAAATATTATTCTCCCTTGAACAACTCCTTGAATTCATGTTCATCAAAGGAATACTCTAACATCACTACTTGAACTAATACACTCAAGCTAGAACTACAATGACAACATGAATGGCAAATTTTACATTGGGCAAGTCATATTACAATTGAAAACATGATAATGCTCAAACTACACTCTTGAATGGGTGTAAGCGATCGTTATCAATATAAAACCCAACTAGGTTAGGGTCGAATCCCACTAGAATAGGGTGTGAACTTTAATTTGTTTACGAAATACTTTACAAGTAGTTTAATGTTTCCGAAAAAAGGGGGTTAAGTTTAATAATAATTGAATTTTCACTTTCAGTATTTTAGTGTTTGTAATCAATCTAAATGGAAAATTATAGCTATGTTAACCAAGGGTTTAGGGAATTAACTGATACTAGGTAATGCTTGAGATTCTTCGAGTAAGTAGGAACAGCAGAATATCCCTGACGACTATACTATCTGACTTATCTCTCGACCTTACCAGACAATTTATTATCTATTTCCCTCAAACTTAGATAACTTATCTATTTCCAATAGGATGTTATCTCAGGTAGATTAATCCAGTTACGACACTAATCATTAAATAGAAGGTTGGTAGCTTCTGAGTCCCTGTTGATAATTCATGACCTCTAGTCTATTTCTCCGTTAGAAGCAAATAAAACCTAAGGCATAATCTAATCTTTGGAACCACTAGATTTCAGTTAAAACAACAGAATTTCAAGATGTTGTACTACTCTTTGAAACCATTACACCTAGCATCATGTCAAACCCTAATCCATGGATCCCATAACTCTGGCAGATGGAATTAGCCGCTCATGATTTGATGAATGAAAGAACAAGTTGAATTTATAATAATATGGGTAAACTTACGAACGTATGAAAAGCAACAAGTCGCTCCGTCAATTGAATCACGAAAAAGAAAAATCCACAAATAGTTGATAAGTATACAAAGAAAACAATGTCTCCAAGGTTCCCCCAAAAAATATTAAGAGATTAAAGAATTAAAGAAGATGGTCAATAAAACCCTAAAAGATGCTATTTATACTTAACCCTAATTATGGAAATAAAATAACAAAAATCATAAAATTCTTCGGATTAGGTGACGCCGTCGCTGATGCCACGTCAAGGTTCTGATGCCTTATCACGGATGGCATCAGAATTGCTCCAGTTGCCTTTAAAAATTTTCTTAGGCTGACGATGTAGCTGACGCCGCATCACCGATCTGACGGCGTATCACCAACGTCGTCAGATTTCTTCTTCAAGCTCAATTCTCTGGTTTAGGCTGACGCCCATCGTGACACCTTATCAGCTCTTTGACGCCATGTCACCATTGTCGTCAGAACTTCCTCTCTGTTTAGGGCTGACACCGCTTCTGATAGCCTATCACAGGGCTGATAACGTATCAGCAATGTCGTTAGCGATGCCTCTTTCTCCTTTTTGCTCATTTTTCAACTATTTTGCTCCGATGTTGTTTATTTTCCATCTTTTTACATTTTTCTGCAAATTCACTAGAAAACACATCAAAACAACAAAAGTTGCTAAAGATTTCGCAATTGTTTTGAGCCAAAAAGTATTAAATGCGTTAGCTTTTTCTCGCAAATCAACACCCTCAACTTAAATTATTTTCTTATCCTCGAGCAACAAAACAACTAAGAGAGTCTATAGCTCATTCAGTAGTCAACAACCATTTTAGCTCAAAACTCAGTTACCATCTCCAAGGTTAACTACTTCAATACTAACTGTATAGATTATTTGAAAAGCAACAGTATAACATAAAGGATTTTGGCCATGGCATTAGTTAAGCACCATCAATCATGCATGTATCAATATGTCACTACCCCAAAACAAGTAAGTAACCTGAAAAAATTCTAGTGTTCCCTCACAACAAGGAAATTCCTCTTTCTCTCATGAAAATTCAAAATATAAACACTGGGATCATCACAAAACACTCACTCTCCAAATGAAGTTCAACCAGTGTATGCCAAATACCATATGCTTGCCCATATTGTCATTACCAAAGTATCTAGACCGGTAAGCTAGGATCACTATAGGTCTTTCTTCGTCTTATAATGTAGGCTAGGGGCTGGTATGATATTAAATGGAATTTAGAGTGACTACAATCCTTGGCCCTATCAAACTTGTGGGGTCTACATGTTAACCTTTTTTTCTCCCTTTTTCTTTTCTTTTCTTTTTCTCTTTATCACACATTCAGAATGGGTGTGGTCTGTCTTTTTATTCAAATAAATTTCTTTCTTTTCTCTTTTTGAGCAACACCCAGTCATCTATTTCTTACTCACTTATTATTTTTCTTTTACTTAACCCTTCTTCATTCCCAATTTATATCACGCACCGCTATGATAGCCACCCTCAATTTAGGGTATTTGCCTAAGTCAAGGTACATAGTGTCTAAGGAAGACTAGGGCCAAAATAGGTTCATTATGATTAAAAAGAGAACGTGATAGGTACCATAGAAAGAAAATGGTCAATTAAGGCTCAAACAGGGGTCAAAGGGTATCATACATTATAGGAAGGTCATTTAGGCTAACAATAACTGAAATTCAAAAATGGCCTATGAACCTTTCCTAACCCCTATCTTTTAACTATGGTAAGATGAGCCGAGCAAGTTTTAAATTCGGCAATACAAAAAGAGAACTCGGTATAGTCTCCTACACACATGGCATAGAAGCAATATCACAGGCTACTATCTATCTGGTTCATGCAATTGTTCAGCAGTGATGATCAAGCAACTAATCTAATGCCATGATGAGATGCATAGTGGTCGCACTAAGATGCAATCCACACAGTTATGCAAAACAAACCTTCGGAGAGGTGTTCAAAATCATAAAATCAGTTAAATGCCTACAAAACTTGCACTACTCCTAGTTATTTACAGAATATGCTACAACAACATGCTACCCTACACCCTCAACTTAAAATCAGAATAAGATGAAACTAAGGGTTAGGGTATACTTGGAGTCAATCAAGTCTCAAATCATGGGTCCGTGACCCTGCAGCAGTGTCATCCTCATCAGCAGCTTCTCTCTACTCTGGTACAGCTGCTCTGCTAGATGATACTCCTATATCCCTCGCTCGCAGTGCTTCTTCCTATTTCCAGTTGTCCTCTCGGGACGCTTGCGTTGCCTTTTTCAGATCTGTTTTTTCTTGTTTTGTTAGCTCATCATCTTCCTATAGTGTCTTCTCTCCCTTCTTATTCTTATTTTCTTTTTTCTTGGCTTTTCTCTCATTCTCATCATCTTCTTGTCTTTTTCTCTTACCTTTTTCAGCTTCTTTGTCTTTTTTTCTTTTTCTTTTTCACTGGCTCTATAGTGAGATCAAGGATTGGGGTTCATCCTCAGATTCTTCAACTGTCTCCCTGTAGGCATCATAAAATGGTATTGTTGTACCACCACCATATCAAATTTTACCTTCTCTAGGGCCACTCTAAATTCAGTGAGCTCTGCTCCAGTCAACTCTTGTGCTCTTACATCAAAATGATTCTCCAGATTCGTAAACCGCACAGGCAAAGAAGCAAAGGGCTTAAGAGCATCCCTGATTCTCTTATGTACAACAGTAGTAAACTGTTCAGCAAAGGCATATAGCTGCGTCTCACACCATCTGGCTTGTTTGTCCACTTTTGTGATATCAATAGGCTAGGATACAGCTTTTGCTGGTGCTGTAGGAACTGATGGACTTGGATCATCCTCAGGAACTGAGTCTGCCTGTGCAGCCTCAGAAGCTTGCACCTCCACTTCAAGTGATGAACTAAGGCCTACAACTGATGGGTTCACCTCAACCCTCAACTCTCTATCAAGTGTCAGCCTTGGCTAATTTTTCTCATAGCGAATAGGGTAATGGGTCTTAGTGGCATACAATGTATCATCAATCCCAAAAATATGTAGTACCCCTACCTCTGTACATAGCCTGGTAATCAGACAAGGGAATGGATAAGTGGTGTCAGACCTCGTTACCTGAATCTTGATCTCTTCAGCAATGATATCTCTAAAATTCAGCTTAAGGATAGTCACAAGACATGCGACCAAAATTTCCTGATCATCACCCATAATATTATCTCCGTCGGTCGACATCAAATAGGTACACACAACACCCCACCAGAACTTTGCCTCTTGAGTCAAAGAAGCCTTGTAAATATGCTCAATGGATCGGGTCATCCATAAAGGATCTCCCTCAGCTATAAATATATCTAACCATGGACACTGGTCATCCTTACTTTTTAGACGATGGTAGAATAAAGGATTTGTGACCTGAGGAATGAAGTTGGGTCCATGTAGAAATCTATTGATAGTCATGTCAGAAATATCTACATTGACCCCTCGAAATAGAACTCTGGTCAACACAGGTTGGTCTACTGTGGTTTCTCCATTCTTGCACATGCCCTCTATCCTAGCCTGGTAGTTCGCGTAGAACTCCCGGACTAATGTAGGACAAAATGGTTTACCTCCCTTGGCAGTCCAACCCAGCCCATAATCTCTGTATTTCTTCATAACTGCAGGATACCCAGGCAATCCTGTGATGATGACTCTTATCTCTAGAAACACTAGTCGTCTGGCAGATTTTCTTTTTGTTCTAATCAAACCTTTAAGGAAGATGTCCTCTGCTTCAGGGATTTTCCATATAGCATTCTTTCAAACCTCAGGATTCTGCATTTTATCAAAGTTCCCCGAGCTGTGAGTTCTTTATAAACTCGATTCTCATCCGAGGGAGTTTCATAGGATTGTTCCTCAGAATCATATTTTTCAGACTCAGCATGTTCTACCTCCGGTTCTTCAGATTCAGCCTTCCCAGACTCAGGTTGTTCGGACTCAGTTTGCTTAGAACCCTTTTTCTCAGAAGATTCACTCTCAACTAGAGTGGTGGTCTTAGTATCATCACTATCCTCCACCTTAATGGGTTTAGATGGAGGAGTTACCTTTGGACTGGGTTTCTTTCTCCTCCACCTGAGCAGTGGTTCTTCATCTTCATAATCAGAGTCTTCATTAAAGAGATTTTGAACCACCTTGGGCTTGGCAGCTTTCTTTGGAGTGTTAGGATTCTTTCTTTTAGGTTCCATTAGAATATTCCTGATGAGTTGACTCTACTTAATTACATGAGAGAGAAAAAAAAATGAGAGATGGACTTTGATTTTCCTTTCAATCCCACAACTATCAGGAAGGATGTTTCCTTGTATAGTTGGGATTATTCTTAAAGAAAGCAAATATCCTAACTAAGGAAATAAAATAATAACTTAAAGAAGGAAATAAAATTAAAAAATGGGAACTTGAAGAGTTTTGTATCTGGGTCGGGTTGGATTTTAACTAGTTTGGGCCCAGATTTTCAAAATAGGATAATGGCTGACGACAACTTGTGATAAGCCGTCATAAACGTGATAGCTTATCACGGAGGCTGTCAGCCTTAATAGAGAAGGTCTCAGCCTCTTGTCTTTCTGACGACATTGGTGATAAGCTGTCACAGTTGTGATAGCCTATCACGAATGTCGTCAAGACCTCTTGGCTTGCTTTCTTCAGATTTTACCTTGACCTTTTTGTACCTCTTTAGTTCCTTCCTATTACTACCTAAATGAATAAAAACAAAATGCATGAAAATAAAATTTTAGGTTGCCTCCCAATAGCGCCTGATTTAGTGTCGCGGCACGACTTGGTCATCTTGACTAGTCAGACTTCATTATGATACTGTATCGATACCTCATTACCATTTTCCTGGAATACATCCACAACCGATAATATATTCATCTCCTCCAACTGCTTCATAGGAAGATGCATTTTGAATCTAGCCTCCTTTTTTCCATACCTGAACTTGAGCTTATTGAGCTCCATATCAACCAATACTCTTCCCGTGGCTAATAATGGTCTACCCAAAATGATGGGTACCTAAAAATCAACATCACAATCAAATATCATAAAATCTGCAGGTAGAATAAAGTCATCCACTTTTACCGGCACATCATACAATATACCAACTGGTCGCTTCACTGATCTGTCTGCCATCACAAGACGCATCGTTATGGGGGAAGGTTACCCCAATCCAAACTTCTTGTAGATATCAAGTGGCATCAGATTAATACTTACTCCTAAGTCACATAAAGCTTTGGTAAACTTCATGGAGCCAACTGTGCACGATATAGTAAATTCTCCAGGGTTAGGCTTTTTCTGCACTAAGGATTGTAAATAAACAGCACTACAGTGGTGGATGTTGTCCACCGGCTCATAGCTTACCTTCCGCTTCTTTGTTAATAATTCCTTCATAAATTTAGCATAGTTTGGCATTTGCTCAAGTGCCTCAATCAATGGCACATTCACTGTCAGTTGCTTTAGTATTGCCATAAATTTGCTAAATTTCTTGTTATACATTTTCTTCTTCAATCTCTGAGGAAATAGAGGTGGTGGTCTTGGCATTTCTTTCAATACCACTTCCTCTTCATTTTCATTTTCTTTCTCTGAAATATCCACATAATCATCCAGCTTCTTAGACTCTACTGGATTGCTTCCTTTTGTTTCATTGACACTTACCTCATTCTCTACAGCTTTGCCCATGGAAGGGTCGGGTAACACCTTACCACTCCAAGTGGTAATATCCATACAAAAGCCATCAGTCTGTGGGTTCTGAACCGTATCGCTAGGTAAAGTACCAGATTTTCTCTGGTTCAGAGTAGTCAAAAGTTGTCTCATCTGCTACTCCAACTTCTTAATAGAAGCAGAGTGTGAGCTAACCAACTGATTGAGGGTAGAAAATTCATTTTTCATAGTAGTTACCCTAGATTTGGTAGCTTCAACTCCCTTCAACAACTTTTCCATCATGTCCTTCATGGACATCGTGCCAGAACTAGTTGTCGCAGTATCCCGACTTTCAGGAGGAATATACAAACCACTCCTGTCATTATTGTTTCTCCAATGTCCCTGCTCCCTATCTTTATAATCAGGCTTATCATAGAAAGTCCGACCTTGGTTTCCTTGGCTATTACCTCGAAAACCCCCCTGATTACTCACATAGTTTACCTCAACATCAGCATTTGTAGACACAGTACCCTGAGATTCCACAGCTTTAACCATTTCAATCTTGCCGGATAGCAAATGCTTGGCCAGCAAGTCCATCTGCATCTTCAAATGGGCCATGTCCTGATCTCACTCCTCATCCCTTCTACGTTGCTCCATAGTTATACCACCAGCAACAGTCGGGATAGACACTACAGAATCCCTAGTGTGCCAAGATCGACTCTGTTTGGTCATTCTATTCAGCATGTCGACAACATCCAGAAAAGAGAGATCAATAAACCAACCATCTGCAGCGTTGTCGACAATTGGCTTTGTCACAGAGTTGAAAGCTCTGTACAAAGTCTCTATCAAGTGTAAGTATGTTATGTTGTGGTTCGGATATTGTGCAAGTTTCTTCTTAAATCTTTCCTAGGTTTAGTGCAATGCTTCGGTCGAGAGCTGTTTGAAGTTACTAATTTCATCCCTCAACTGTACCCTTCTGGAGGGTGGTAAGAATCGTTCTAGGAATGCATCTTTCAACTGTCTCCAATTGGTTATAGAATCAGGTTCTAGTTCATTCAACCACATTGTTGCCTCTCCAGACAGAAACAACGGAAATAACCTCAACCTAATCGCATTCTGGCTCACTCTCAGATTGTCAAAGGATTTGCAAATGGTGATGAAGTTCACCAAATACATGTTCAGATTAGCACTAGGCAACCCTCTAAATTACCCCTTCTGATTCAGGAGTTGGATAATGGTGCTTGTTATGCTGAATTTTGCACCTGGTGCCAACGGTGGAGGAATGATAGCACCCGTTGCACCATATCCGTCCATTTCTTCATCATCTTTATCAGCCTTATATTGAATAGGTTGTTGACCATATTTTCCTTGGACTGGACGGTTTCTATTGACATTTTGTTGCACTAGAGCAGCAACTTGCTCAGCTCTACTTGGGTTTTGAGGATTCATCAATTCCTCATCATCCAGGTATTCATCATCAGGGTTCTGGTGACATACTTGTTGACCTAAATTCTGCACATTCACCTGGGCCCTGGCCAAAGAAGCTAGTCTTTCTGCTTCCTGTTGTTCTGCAATTCTCCCTATCTGCTGAGTTTCTGGTTTTTGGCATAAACAACACAATACCTAAAAAAGAGAAAAACAACAAATAAACGTAAATCAAGGAAACTTAACTATCAGCAAATTTTCGCGCACAAAAATTTTAGTATACAACCGTATTCCTCGGCAACGGCGCCATTTTTTATAATGCTCAAACTACACTCTTGAATGGGTGTAAGCGATCGTTATCAATATAAAACCCAACTAGGTTAGGGTCGAATCCCACTAGAATAGGGTGTGAACTTTAATTTGTTTACGAAATACTTTACAAGTAGTTTAATGTTTCCGAAAAAAGGGGGTTAAGTTTAATAATAATTGAATTTTCACTTTCAGTATTTTAGTGTTTGTAATCAATCTAAATGGAAAATTATATCTATGTTAACCATGGGTTTCGGGAATTAACTGATACTAGGTAATGCTTGAGATTCTTTGAGTAAGTAGGAACAGCGGAATATCCCTGACGACTATACTATCTGACTTTTCTCTCGACCTCACCAGACTATTTATTAGCTAATTCTCTCGAACTTAGATAACTTATCTATTTCCAATAGGATGTTATCTCAGGTAGATTAATCCAGTTACGAAATTAATCATTAAACAAAAGGTTGGTAGCTTCTAAGCCCCTATTGATAATTTACGACCTCTAGTCTATTTCTCCGTTAGAAGCAAATTAAACCTAAGGCATAATCTAATGTTTGCAACCACTAGATTTCAGTTAAAACAACAGAATTTCAAGATGTTCTACTACTCTTTGAAATTGTTACACCTAGCATCATGTCAAACCCTAATCCATGGATCACATAACTCCGGCTAATGGAATTAGCCACTCATGATTTGATGAACGAAAGAACAAGTTGAATTCATAATTATATAGGTAAACTTACGAACGTATTAAAAGCAACAAGTCTCTCCTTCAATTGAATCACAAAAAAGAAAAATCCACAAATAGTTAATAAGTGTTCAAAGAAAACAATGTCTCCAAGGTTCCCTAAAAAAAATATTAAGAGATTAAAGGATTAAAGAAGATGTTCAATAAACAATTAAAAGATGTTATTTATACTTAACCCTAATTATGGAAATAAAATAACAAAAATCATAAAATTCTTTGGATTAGGTGACGTCGTCGCTTATGCCACGTCAAGGTTTTGACGCCTTATAATAGATGGGGCAGAATTGCTCCAGTTGCCTTCAAAATTTGTCTTAGGCTGATGATGTAGCTGTCACCGCATCACCGATCTGACGGCGTATCACTAACGTCGTCAGATTTCTTCTTCAAGCTCAATTCTCTAGTTTAGGTTGACGCCTTATCAGCTCTTTGACGCCATGTCACCAATGTCGTCAGAACTTCCTCTCAGACTTCAACTCTCTGGTGAGGGTTGATGCCACTTCTGATCGACTATCACAGGGCTAACAACGTATCAGCGATGTCGTCAGCCATGCCTCTTTCTCCTTTTTGCTCAATTTTCAACTTTTTTGCTCCGATGTTATTTATTTTCCATATTTTTACCTTTTTCTTCAAATTCACTATTAAACACATCAAAACAACAAAAATTGCTGAAGATTTCTCAATTTTTTTGAGCCAAAAAGCATTAAATGTGTTAGCTTTTGCTCGCACATCAAAACACATGAATATTACTTCAAGACTTCCTAGCGTAATGAATTGACATTACAAAGTTGGCAAACTCATGAACATTACTAAACAAGAATCATATAAGTCATCTATCCATCATTAAACATGTTTCCTCACTAGGTGAGAGTCACCCATACTCACTAACAAACGCACAATTTTAACACAAGAATAGGTGTAAGAATAGAATTTCGCTCACTTTTGCAAAGAATTCTCATGCCTCCTACATTGAACTATAAGCCTGCCCTTAGTACAGTACTCTTCTAATATCAGAATATCAAAGATCATGATCAAGTAGAACTTTAAAGATTGTAATGTAGGCAAAGTGAAGGGTAGGAGCTATTCTGGCTAGTAATATGACTATCTTCGCTAAACTCTTTGATACACTACACTTCACATTAAACTCATATTTCATTAACCTATTTTTCACTACTTTTATCTTCACACCTCTCTTTTATTTTTACCTATCTCTTTGAGCTAGCTTTGACAACTTTAGATGGGAGTGTTTTTCGTCAACACATGATTCACTTATTTTGATAAATTTTCTTTCTCATTACATTAGTTCCTACCAACAACACTAAAACATCTTCAACATACCAATATCTTTTTTTCAGTGACTTCACTCTCACTTTTTCCATTTCTTCACATCTCACTCCATACCAACTTTAATTCTTCAATTAAAGAACTTAGGAGTTTTGGAATCAATCTACAGTCAATTGAAAGAAAAGAAATAAGTTACACATAAGGCTACTAGAGAATAGGTTCAAGGCTGAATGGGGCAAATTAAGGTCATGCAGATAGGTCAGATAATGCAGGTATAAAACATGGTTACCAAAAAAATGCCTATATCCTCTCTTAAACTCAAACTTCTTTATTTTGCTTTGCAAACACACCAGAAAAGTTCTAGACATCAATATACAAAAATGGAATATAATAAAAGCCTCAACACATACAGAACGTGTTTAACTCTAGAAAGGTCTCGATAGACTCAACCAAGAAATTTCAAGAATTCAACTTTGAGCCAAAATCACAAAAGAGTTAGATAAAAGAGCCTAGGTGTCTTATTGAAGTCACTCAATTTCTACAGCATGCCTTAGTCAACAACACTTGCAACAGGTAATCTTGAATCGAACCTAGATAGAGAATTTTTGTTTATTTTAGATGATTAAAAAATAAAATTACTCTTAAAAATAAAAAAGGATACTGGATTCAAAGGGCTTCACTCAAAAAAGAAACAAAAAGAAAAACTGAGGGGTGGGTGAAATATGCTCCTACAAAACAGATAAAACAACAAAAACTAAAACCAAAAAAAGATAAAATCTTTTAGTAATTTTTTAAATCTAGTCAAAAAATTGCAAATAAATAAAAATGAACATCGTATAGAACAGTTCACCCTAAACAAATTAGAAGATTCTCACCCCACACTTAAAATCACACTTTACCCCCAAAGTGTAAATTAATTTATGAACATGAATTAGAAATACTTCCTAAGGCTTCTAGGCCTACCTAGTCACTTCATCAGATTTCCGTCATGGAGTCCGAGGACCCAACACATATGCTTTCATAATCTTTCTTAACTTAGATTTTTGGTACTTAGACTTCACCTACTTTGCAAAACTCACAAACAAAAACAAAAATAAATGTGGAATTAAATTAAAACATCTAACTCTATTACAACATGGGTTGCGTCACAAAAAACACATGATTTAATATTGTGGCACAACTCACATAACAACATCACCCCTAATCTCTCCATATATTCTTCCCTTCCGACCCCAACTTTGTTTTTTCTTTACTCTACCAACAACATCATCAAAATTTTCCCTTTACCACTTGTAGAATCGCATCCTACTAAGTGGATGAAACAACAAAAACTGAAAATAAACAAGGGTAAAATCATTTTGTAATTTTTAAAAATTTAGTCAAAAACATGAAAATAAATAAAAATAGATATCCTATAGTGGAGTTCACCCTAAACAAATTAGAAGATTCTCATCCATACTTATAATCACAGTTTGCCCCCCAAAGTGTATATAAATTTAAGAACATTGATTAGAAATACTTCCTGAGGCCTCTATGCCTACCTAGTCTCATGTCACATTATCCTATTTCCATCATGTAGGTTTAGGGACCCAAAACTAATGCTTTCATCATTCTTCTTAGCTTAGATTTTGGGTACTTAGACTTCATCTAGTCTGCAAAACATACAAACAAAAACAAATATAAATGTTGAACTATATAAAAACTTCTATATCTATTACAACATGGGTTACCTTACAAACAGTTCATGATTTAATATCGCGGCACAACTCACATCACAACATAACCTATAATCTCTCAATCTCTTCTTCCTTTCCGACCACAACTTTATTCTCTTCTTTAATCTACCTACAATATCATCAAAATATTCCCATTACCATTTTTCTCACCACTTATAAAATCACATGGAAGATTTTGAAGCTCATACATGGTCATCAATTTAGCCAATGATATGAGAAATTATTAAAAGGTACTTGGAAGTTTTCAATCCTCCGCCCCACACTTAACTATTTATAATATTGTGATCATAAATAAATTTGTGTAGTGTGAGGGTGTGCTGAGTTCATTGTACACTCTAAAGGCCATCTCTTTATTATTCAATCTCATGTTGAGTGTGCCCTCTCTACAATCAATCAAAGCTCCACCAGCGGATAAAAATGGACATCCCAATATGCTTGGTACCCTATCATCTTCCTCATTATAAGGAATAATAAAGTTTGCAGGAAAAAAGAACATACCAACCTTTATGAGAACATCCTAAATAATTTCTTAAGGGACCACTGTTATGACTTGAACCGAGGCCTAGGCTGCAATGAGCATCCTGAACCCTAAAGGCCTGAGAGCCCTTCTCTTATTGACAATCATATACACAATTCATATACTGTAAGGAAATGTGGAAAATATAGAAAAATGGAAACATGGTCATTCTCTTACTTCAACTAAACAATATGAATATAAGTTCACAACATTCCAAGAAAAAGTAACACCATCCTGAGAAATCTCAAACAATACGAAAACACATATGTTTGAAAACTGTGACAAGGCCCTTAGTTAGACCATGAACTAAAATCAATGACAAGTTTCATAACCAGGCATTCCGAAATAAGGGAGGCTCAACAACTGCAAACTTCTGACAAGACAATCTACTGCTTAGCGGGACTCTGGGATTGAGCCTCAGATCACATAATATAGGGGGACAATACAATTATACTGGTACACAGAGCAATTAAAAATTACAATACCTTTATACAACATAAGTGAGACCAATTCATAAAGGCATTTTTACATATGATATATGAAAACACATGGGCATAATTAAAAGACTTTGAAACATTTCTTTTAAACTATGACTCACTCCTTATCTTACTTTTGTGCTAGATGGTACACCCTATATTTCTACAATCCCTCGGGCTATATGGAATCCTCCCTTGACTCAGCGGCCAAGCCCCTATTCCAAATTTACCGCAAGGGTTGAAGTATCAATAAGGGGGGCACGCAAGATCACAAAGCAGGGTGTCATAATCCCCAATCAAGTCAACATGTCATGGTGGTGCACAAGATCATAAAGCAGGGCTCCTAACCATAATCCCAAATTAGGACGACATGAATTAAAGGTACACAAGATCACAAAGTAGGGTACCATAATCTCGTGTCGGCAAATCACGGTTTCCAACATTGAGTCTTTCAACTCTTGCTATCTTTGAGTAACCATCTAACTCTCTTTGAGCCTAAGTTTAGCCCCTTAAAAACGTAATTCAATCTTTACAACAAATCTATCTCATTTTGTTAAGGGTGCATCACAACATGGTATCGTCATACCTAGACCTACAAGTCATTCATATCTAATCAATTCCACAACCCTTCTTATTCAAACATGTAAAATTACAATCGAAAGGTTTATCTAGTCACACCAAAGTTCTTATTATCACATGAAATTAATTCAAACACACTTTTTTTTATGAATCTTTAGAACATAATGGTCATTCTATTTATTCTACTCATGCATAAAGAGTAAGGAGACACTTAAAACTTAAGAGTTTATCATCATACACAAATCAGCCCCCGACATTGGTTATACATAAATTTCATGATAAAAAGAGGGGCTCTTAATTCATTTTCTAAAAAACAAATCATAATTTATATTATGCAAGGTTCATATTTTTTATCTTGGGGTGTGGAATTTCACAAGTTACATTTGCAAGTCATCTTTTGAATTCAAATCACAAAAGCATGAGATTTATAAATCATACATATAGAAACCCCATAATAATTTTGCCATTGAATTGATTTCACAATGCAAGCTTTTAAGAATAATTTACCAAAACTCACAGTATATATGTGCTCATACATCTTTAAGGCTTGTAGAAACAGTAAAACATATACCGATGTAGTTTATGATAGCCCCACATATCTTATGTTTCTTATCTTGAAGGATGAGACCCTAATTTTGATACTTTCTTGAGACTCTTAAACATGAAAGGCTTGAATTCTAGATTACTTAGAGGAGAAGAGTTGAATTCTATTCTTAAGGAAAGGGGAGGGTTTTTATGTGAGTTGACTTGAAGAAAATGGGAAAATAATGCCCTTTTAGGTGTTATAATTCGTGCTTTGGACGTTTGGGCTTGAGAGGAAAGGACCAAAGTGCCCCTTTACCCTTAAGAGGCTAAAAATATAGGGGAATAGCCCCTACGGCATAAACCCTAGTTTGGTTAAGCATCCATCACGGCTCGGGGCTATTGCGACCCCTTACTGGCTCTCATGGAAAAAGCCATAACTTTTCACTAGGGTGTCGTATTAAGGCGAAATTGGTATCGTTGGAAAGCTAACTCAGTTATCTATCATTTGGTGGGTCTTGAGATAAAAAATTCTATGTATATGGAAATCTATACACATTCAAATTAGACTCTTGTAGAATCAAATACCAAATTTTGGTCGAATCAAAGGTTCTTAACTCAACTTTACTCTAAGTGATTTCCATGGACGTTTTTAACCTCATGAGCACTTCACTTCCTAGGATAAAGATCATGACAAATATATTCAAAATAAATCATGGGATTAGATTTTACAAATGTAGGAATGATGGTTAGATTTCTAGCTCAAAAATTATGGGGTGTTACATTATCTCCCCCTTGGGATCATTCATTCCCGAATGATGGGTATGGACTTGTTGAAGCTCTAAAAATGAACGTAATCATGCATTGAACATTTTTCCTCAACAAAATATGCAAACGCCTCAAACGAGCTTCATAATAACCCCTAGTAAAATTTGTAAGAACGAAGAATGAGGTAATCAGACTTTACATAGGGATGATCTTGCACATAGGTTCAATGAATCATAATCATCAAAATATAAGGTATGAGTTGATTTGGTAATAATAGGCCTGATTTACATTGGTACTAATCATTAAATAAGGTTTCACGGAAGATATGGGTAGAAGAATTCTCCACCTTTCATGATACAACGAATAGACTTAAACTTAAAGACACTACTTGGCTATGCCCAACATTAAAAAACATACTTTATTATTTCAATCTTATTTTTATACCATCACACATCTAACCACAAGAGTTTGAGTCTCACTGCATGGTACTTCTAGGTTGAAGCCTAACTCGGAGAAAAAAGGTGCTACTTTAATAGATGGGACCCAATATTACTTCAACTGGTCACTACCATCCAACACCACCGGGTTTTATTTTAGGAAATACTAACCACATAGTACATGGGTTGTGTTTTAATCAATCACAAGATTCAATCCTATCATTACTACAACTACTTCATGGATTCCCTCCCCCCCCACTAAGACCAGTAAATTTGATCACTTTCAAAAAGATTTTAGCCATAAATCTCCTTTCTAACTATTTCTCATAATGAAAGTTCATTTCTTTCTTCCCCTTTCTTCTATAGCCTTAGCTCAAGAAATCAAATAAAAATTTTCACCTTCAAGAACATCTACTCACCTAACTAACATATTACTACGCTTCCACAATAACCATCATACTAACATATGGAGGGTCATTAAGAGACAAGAGCAAAAGCATCATGAATGGGAGAAACACTACTAAATTAAAACCCATATATGTTAATCTACTCAGGGTGGGACGTGAGGTAAAGATATGATACCATCATGGAGTGCTTCCTATATCAAGTGTCTGGATCATAGGTAGAGATTCGTTCCTGCAGAAATATAATACAACATGACTTCTTAGGATAGAGCACAATGAGAAAACATTGGTGCACATATCATGTGTTTTATAGCATGAAGCCAGAATTTATGTAGTTAACAACTAAGACAAAGATTGCTACTTGAAGATATTGCTCCTCTGTAAACAGCTTATATTTACCATGAGTTCGCCCAACTTTAATATTTTGTCTAATCCTGACATAAAATGAATCAGTAACATATGAAGACATAGTTCCTTAGAACCAGGCATGATTCGGGACATAGATTTATTGATTTGGAATATCATAACATAGAGCTTGAATACATGAAAGACTGGATTTACTAAGACATCATTGCTTCTTGTTTGGAGGTCAGAACATTACGTGAGCTACATAAAGAACTCATACTTTAGACATAGGCAGAACTTGAATACATAATACATTGGTACAATGACCTCTAAAATAGAAATAGGAGGAATATACTTGAATGGGAAAAAGTTTATCACGACTCCTTCACGCAACTTGCCACGCTGAGAAAATTTGGGAACTACCTTAATTTTCAATCTCCCCCTTAGATTAAGGTCACAATCCTAGACCTGCAGATATAAGCTCACATAAAAATCTATAGCCACAACTCTCAATACAAAAGAGACATCCCCATATACTTAAACTCTAAACTCTCCCTGATGAACTATGCTCTGAAGGGCTTGCTTTCCCGAAATGCTTCTCTTAACTTTTGCTAGTCTCAATAGCCCCCACCCTACAACTCACACTCTCATGAGCATACATATCCATACCCTCTTATCATATAAAGATCCATCCTCTACTACATAAAAAACTCGCATTTAACCTCTGATCGTATAACTTATAACTTCAAAAAAATTGTAAACCTATAGCAAAGACGCATATTGTCTAACTATTTTTTCATAATTCAGCCATAAAAAATAGCATACAACAACTCCTTAGTCTTCACCAGACGTCTCCACCTTATAGATTTCAAGAACACAAACAAAGTACGCCAAACCCTCATACATATAAAACTTTATCTAACAATATGCTACTGGGGACAACTTATTCTTATATACTTATGCCCTAATCCACTTAATGACTCAACCAAAATTCATTATTTTTAACACTAGTCCTCATGACTATATACATATCACGATTATCCACTCCTTATTCCACAAGATGCCAAACTAGGGTATTTCAAATGTTACACCAAACCAACTAATTCATTTCAACAAAACAAGTATTATTGTAAGACCTCATAAAATCCTAAGTTAATTCAGTCCTTTAAAGCTTGTTAAGGGGTCCCAGACTTAGAAAATTTTAGCTGAGTATTCATACTTAGAGTTATTTTAGCCTTCATAGTTGGAAATATTATTTCGTGACCCTTACGACCATTAAATATCTATTTTTAAGTTGCTTCACAATCAAGAATGTCAGTAGGTGTTCTTAAATGAGTTTAAAATTTTTCAAACATCATTTAAAGCACGTTCGGGAGTCCAAACCAGTGTATTGATGCGATCTCGATGAGCCGCATTGCCTTCCGCATAGATGAATATTTTTCCCCACCAAGTGTCAAATTCCAGTAAGCCTACGCAGACTCAGCATGGCATGGCAACCATAGCATCGACCTGATTGACATAGCACGCCATCCTGTGCATCACTAGGCATTGTTTCTACTCATTAAAATATGCATCCAAAGGGTAATTGGGTAATTTTCCCACCCCTATTTAGCCCTAAAAACTAAAAATTAAGCATTCATAAGGAAAAACATTCATTATTTTCTCTCAAATTACTCAAGAACAAACCTTAGGGAATCTACTTTCTAGGCTCAATCTTTAAGAGCACTTTATCAGTCTTCATTAATTCAAGTACCAAGCTTTGTGAAGTGTTCATCCAAGGGTTCCTTCCACCCTTGGAGTCCTAGAAACTCTTTTAAACTTCAAGTAGATTGATTTCATGATTTTCATGATTGGATTTAAGTGTATTCATGATTATATTGTTAATTAGGTTTCTAATCCATCATTTATTACAATATTCATGTGGAATTGATTATCATGTGTGTAGTATCATATGAATTTATGTTAAAGACATTGAATTTGGGAATTAGGGAATTTATGTTATGATGCCTACATGTTGTTTTAGTATCATATGCATAGTTGTGCTCCCCATGTGTTTGTTAAAATGCTCATGTGGATTAAATGGGGAAAAAAATCATGAAATGCTAGTATATACCTTACAAGTTTTTGATAAAATGTTCCTATGGATGAGTTATGAATAAGTGCACAGTGTTATGCTTTTCAAGTTTACCCTATGCTTTATTTTTCATGCTATTGAGTCCTGGGCGTATTCAGTACTCAAAAATTTAGTTATTTACCTAGAGCTATAGTAGCTACCGAATAGTATCAGTAGTGTTATGAATAGTAGTACTCAGTAATCATTCATAGTTTCAGTTCAGAATTTAGTTCAGAACATAGTGAGCTCGGCCAGTTAACTAGATTCAGTAGTACTCCGCCAGTTAGTAGAACCCAGTAAACTCAGTTCACTTCAGTTAGATAGCATGATTAATAAAAAAAAATTCAAGCCTAGTATGGAGTAGAAATCAGTTCAGTGTCTATTGAGTTTGGAGTAGGATTCAGCACCAAGCAAACCCAGGGATGGGGACATTCCATCCACCATAGCTTTTGACCCTTAGTAGCAATCCCTGCATTATAGAACTACGCAGCCAGGATAGGTTTAGATATCATCCTACCATACTAGGGTTAATACATCTAATACAAGCTTTCCTGCCAGTGAGGGTTGACGACAGAGTTTCCTACCTAAGAGGATTAACTCACAGCTTATCTTTACCTCTGGCACGGTACTAATACAATTACAACTGGGTTATAGGTTAGACCCCAATCCATTAAGAGAGGGGAATGTCAGTTAGATGATTACCTCCCATAGTTTTAGTTTTAGTTTTAGCCTTAGTATAGAACTCAGTTCAGTTCTACAAAATCAAGACTGTCAGAAATAGTAGCCCAGTTATCAATTAGGATAATCAGAAATAGTCACTCAATTATTAGTACTACAGTATCAGTAAACTCAGATATCAGTTAATCAATATTCAGAACTTAGTAACTAGTGTTAACATAATCTCAGTTACAATTTTTATATCCATGCATGTTCTCTTATTTAGTTATGTTCATGTTACTCAGTCAGTTATTGTTCATACATACGAACCAATGCATATCAGCGTACCTCACTTAGTATACCAGTATATTCAAAGTACTGATGCATACCATTTTTTGTGCTATGATGTATTATATCATAGGTTCAGACGCATGGGCTCCTTACCGTACTTAGCAGTCCAGCCTTTCAGCAACAGACTTAGTAGTTAGTCCTCATAGTTCAAGGACAGAGTTTTATTTCAGTATTTAAATATAGTTTTTAGTAGTTAGAGTTAGATTGGGGATTTTATTATCAACTCCATAATTCAGAAAGTTAGAGGTTTTCAGACTAGAGTATTTCAGATGGATGTTTCAGTTTTCAGTATTCAGCTTTCAGTATTCAGTACTGGTCTTTCAGTTATGAACCTTATGGCATTTTCAGCCTAACTTCTGGACTTATTTCAGTTATATTATTATTAATGTTATTATTATTCATTACTCACAGCATGTACCATTCAAGGGTTAGATGGTGGTCCTTCGGGGTTGGTAGTATTGTGTAACGTTCGAGGTACAGACTCAGGGAATTAAAAACTTGGTAATAGAGCCTAAGGTTCAATAGAGTCCTAGGAAGCCTGAAAGCCTTATCTAGTAGAGTCTTGTGCATGGTTTTATACTGGGCCACACTTATGGAAAGGAGGCTACGAGATATTTTAGGAAAAGTTTCCCTTCTTTTAGTATTCATGTCGTGCGAGTGAGAATAAACTCATAATAAACTCTCAGTCTAATTCTTTCCACTTTTTTTTAAAGAAAATACCTCTAAAAAGGACTAAGGAAAGAGGAACGAGAAACCAGCCAGTACCTTAGCCCGTCCAGCCAGATCCTCTAGACGAGAATGTCTCCCATGCAGAATTTAGAGCAGCTTTCACCACCCGATCTCATTCTGTGGAAGCCCAGAATAAATGTCTATCTACCATTCTGACCAGCCCATTGGTCAATACTGCTGCATCCAGGATTCGAGACTTAACCCGAATGAACTCTCCCTCTTTTATCGGTTCGAAGTTAGATGAGGACCCATAGGAATTTCTTGATCAGGTGCTGAAGGTTACAAATATTATGGGGTGACTGCTAGTAAGAGTGTTGAGTTTGCCGCATATCTATTACAGGATGTGTCTCACTCGTGGTTCAAACAATTGAAAGCAGAGTGGGTCACAGATGCAGGGCCTAAAGAAAAAGAGGAGTTTGCTAATACTTTTATGGACAGGTTCTTCCCACTAGAGTTAAGGGAAGTAAAAGTTTTAGAGTTTATTAATCTGAAGTAGGGCAACATAATATTGCAAGAGTATTCAATCAATTTTAATCAGTTATCTAGATAGGACCCTCATGTGGTAGCAAATAGCAGATCTAAGATGAGTAAGTTTGTGTATGGTGTGTCTAATAGTGTGGTCAAGGAGAGTAGGACCGTAATGCTGATTAAGAAGATGGACAGATCCAAGATCATGGCCTATTCTCAACATACAGAAGAGTCTAATAATAAAGAGAATGAGAAGTAGAACAAAAAATCTAGAACTAGTAGCTTTAACTTTACCCAGCCTAAGTCATAGGGTGGTAATCATCCTCAGTTTTGCTCAAAATCTTCAGTTCCAGCTCTTTCCTTATCAAGTTCTCCAGTGCCAAAATTCAGAGACGGTAATAAAGATAGGTCACCAGGCCTTAAACCCTAGGGTAGTAGTAGTAGTGCCCGAACAAATCCTCTCTACCAGAAGTATGGCAAAAACCATCAGGGTGTCTCCAAAGAAGGCAGTGATGTATGTTTTGGATGTGGCAAGCCAAGCCACAAGGTCAGACAGTGTCCTCAGGTGGGTTCAAAGAGTAAGCATAAATGTCCCCCAGCTCAGTCCAGTCGCCCTAATTAGCAAGGTGCCACTTCCAGCGACACTAATAGGTAACACCCAAACTGACTCTATGCACTTCAGTCCTCATGGAATTAGGAGAGTTCTCCTAAAATGGTCCCTGGTATGTTACAAGTTTATCATTTATATATTTATGCTTTGCTAGATTAAGGATCTTCTTTTCCCCTTGTAACTCCTTATATAGCAATTGACTTCGGAGCCAGTCCCAAAATCCTAATAGAGCCTTTCTCATTCTCCACACAATGGGTAAATCTATCATAGCCCGATAGGTATACAGGAACTTTCCAGTTATGGTATCTCTGAAAGTCACTTCAGCAGACTTAGTAGAATTAGAGATGATAGATTTTGATGTCATACTCTAAATGGATTGGCTTTATTCATGCTATACTTCTGTTGACTGTAGAAAAAGAATCGCCTAATTTTAGTTTCTGAATGAACCTGTCCTAGAATGGAGGGGTAGTACTCCAGCACTCAAGGGTTAGTTTGTTTCTTACCTAAGGGATATAAAAATGATCTCTAAGGGATGTGTCTATCATCTTATTTGAGTAAAGGATTCTAGTTCCGATACTCCCAGTCTTGTGTCAGTTCTACTAATATGTGAATTCCGAGATGTGTTTCTCAAAGATCATCCTAGAGTTCCTCCCGAGAGGGAAATTGATTTTGGAATAAACCCTCTTTCAGATACTCAGCCCATATTTATTTTTTCATACAAAATGGCTCCAGCAGAACTCATAAAATTAAAAGAATAGTTAAAAGATCTCCAAGATAAGGGATTTATCAGACCTAGTGTATCTTCTTAGGGTCGACCAGTTCTATTCGTGCGTATGAAAGATAGTTCTTTTAGAATGTGTATAGACTACCGTCAGTTTAATAAAGTTACAATCAAGAACAAGTATCCACTTCCCAGAATCTATGACTTGTTTGACCAACTTCATTGTGCCAGTTACTTTTCTAAGATAGACCTCAGATATGGTTATCATCAACTTTTAGTCAGAGAGTATGACATTCCAAAAATATCTTTCAAAACTCAGTATGGTCACTTTAAATTCATAGTCATGTCATTTGGTCTCACCAATGCCAGCAGCTTTCGTGGACGTGATGAACCCTGTGTTCAAGCAATACTTGGACATGTTCATCATAGTTTTCATTGATGACATTCTTGTCTACTCCCGTAGTGGACATGATCATCCAGACCATCTTAGAATAGTGTTACAGACTCTCAGAAACCATTAGTTGTTCGCCAAATTTAATAAGTGCAAATTATGGATAAGTTCAATTGCCTTCCTTGGTCATATAGTTTTCGGTGATGGAATTAGAGTAGATCCTATAAAGACCAAAGTAAGAAAAATTAGCCCAGGCCTATTCCTCTGATAGATATCAGGAGTTTCTTGGGTTTGGTTGGCTATTACCGATGGCTTATTGAGGTATTTTCATCTATTGCATTCCCCATGTCCAGATTGACTCATAAGAAATTCAAATTCCAGTGGTCAGATTCTTATGAGAAGAGTTTTCAGGAGTTGAAGACTTGACTCACTACAGCTTCAGTTTTGACTCTACCAGATAGTTCAGATGGGTTTATGGTATATTGTGATGCCTAGAGTTGGTTTGGGGAGTGTTTTTATGCAGAAAGGTAATGTCATGGCCTATGCCTCTAGATAGTTTAAGACCCATAAGAAAAACTACCCCACTCATAATCCTGAGTTAGCAACTATAGTATTTGACTTAAATATTTAGAGGTACTATTTGTATGGTGTACATATTGATGTGTTCACAAAACAAAAGAGCCTCCAGTATGTATTCTCTCAGAAATACCTAAACCTCCGTCAGAGAAGGGGGTTGGAGTTGTTGAATGACTATGACATGAGTGTTTTGTATCATCTAGGCAAGGACAATGTTTTGGTTGATGCTCTCAGTAGGATATCTATGGGTAGTGTTGCTCACATGGATGAGTATAAGAATAATTTATCTTGGGAAGTTCATCATCTTGCCCTACTAGGTGTCTGCATAACTGATTCAGCAAAGGGTAATGTGTGGGTTCAGTGCTATTCAGAATCATCTCTGGTTTCTAAAGTGAAGGAAAAGTAGTATAGAGATCCCAGTTTAGTTGAGTTGAAAGAGTCAATCAGACATCAGGAAGTAGAGGTTTTCTCCCAAGGGGGAGATGGTGTATTGCTTTGCCAGGGTTGGCTATATGTTCTAGGTGTAGATGACTTGAGGCAGTGGATTCTTGCAGAAGCGCATGGTGCGCATTACTTTATTTATCTAGGGGCCACTAAGATGTACCGCAACTTGTGGGAAGTCTATTGGTGGGGTGATACGGAGAGAGATATTATAGAGTTTGTAGCTAAATGCTCAACATGTTAGCAGGTTAAGATTGAACATCAAAAGTATAGTGGGACCACACAGGAGTTTAGTATTCCCATATGGAAATGGGAAGAAGTGAACATAGACTTTGTGTGGGTTTGCGTCATACTCATCGTCAGCATGATTCTATATGGGTTATCATAGACAGTATGACCAAGTCAGCTTTAACAGTCCATACTTCTTATTCAGTCGAGGATTATGCCAGGCTCTATGTCAGAGAATTGGTCAGATTACACGAAGCTCCATTATCCATCATCTCAGATAGAGGTACCCAGTTTACCTCTCATTTCTGTAAAGCCTTCCAAAAGGGTCTAGGTACCCAAGTTTACCTCAGTACATCTTTTCACCCTCAAACAGATGGTCAAGCAGAAAGGACCATCCAGAATCTAGAAGATATGCTAAGATCATGTTTCATTGATTTTAAAGGTAATTGGGATGACCACTTACCATGGATTAAATTTGTGTATAACAACAGTTACCATTCCAGCATTCATATGGCTCTGTTTGAGGTGTTATATGGGAGGAGATGTAGATCTCCTATTAGTTGGTTTAAAGTGGGTGAGGATGCAGTGGTGGGGCCTGACTTGGTATTTGATACCTTAGAAAAAGTTCATTTGATCAGGGAAAGTTTTAAGATAGCTCAGAGCCGACTGAAATCGTATGCTGACATGCGCAAAAAGGATCTCGAGTTTTAGATTGGTGACTATGTGTATTTGAAAATATCTCCTATAAAAAAAGTAAAGAGGTTTGACAAGAATAGGAAGCTCAGTCTCCGATATATCGGTCCTTACCGAATTCTCAGCCATTTCAGAAAGGTAGCTTACGAGCTTTAGTTGCCTTCAGACTTAGCTTCAGTGCACCCAGTGTTTTATGTCTCCTTGCTAAAGAAATGCATAGGTGACCCAACAGTTGTAGTCCCTGTAGAGGGTATAGATGTTCAGAACAGCCTCTCTTATGAGAAAATTCTAGTTGAAATCCATCAATATCAGATTTGCTGACTAAGGAACAAAGAAGTCCCTCTAATCAAAGTTCTTAGGCGGAATCAGTCCGTTGAGGGAGATACTTGGGAAAAAGAAGTAGATATACGAACCAAGTTCCTCACCTCTTCTCCGCAAACTCAGAATCAGCTCAAGGTAACAATTTTCCTTAAATTTACTCAGTTTCATGTTCAGATGCAGTTACCAACTTGGTATCAAGAAACATTGCATACTCAATCATGCATTCATGAATCAATTCATTCATGTACTCATGCATCAGATATGTATGTTTAGTATACAATCTCAGCTTATTAGTAATATCAGTTATGAAATCATGCATCAGTTATGCATGTTCAGCATGATAATTCAGTATATCAGTAGTCTCAGCCATGAAATCATGCTTCAGTTGTGCATGTACAGTATGTACTTTCAGTATATTATTTCTCCCATTTTAGTCAGTCTCATTCGAGGATGAATGTTCCCAAGGGGGAGATATTGTAACACCCCGTAAAATCCTAAGCTCAATTCAGTCCTTTAAAGCTTGTTAAGGGGTCCCATACTTAGAAAATTTTAGCTGAGTATTCATACGTAGAGTTATTTTAGCCTTCATAGTTGGCAATCTTATTTCTTTTACGACCATTAAATATCGATCTTAAAGTTGCTTCATAATCAAGAATGTCAGTAAGTGTTCTCAAATTAGCTTTAGATTTTTTGAATATAGTTTGAAGCATGTTTGGGAGTCCAAACTAGTGTATCAACGTGAACTCGATGAACCGCATTACCTATCTCGTTGATGAATATTTTTCCCCATCTCCTAGTGTCAAATTTCAGTGAGCCAACACAGACTCGGTGCAGCACGGTGGCCATAGTGTTGACCTCATTGATGCGACGCACTATCCTGCACGTCACTAGGCACGGTTTCTGCTCATTAAAAGCTACGTCCACCCTATCCATCCCCAAAAACATGAAATTACTCATTCCTAAGGCAAAACATTCAATATTTTCTCTCAAATTACTCAAGAACAAACCCTAGAGAATCTATTATCAAGGCTCAATCTTCAAAAACACTCCATCATTGTTTATTAATTCAAGTACCAAGGTACGTGAAGTATTCATCCAAGGGTTCCTTCCACCCTTGGAGTCCAAGAAACACTTTTAAACTTCAAATCGATTGATTTCATGATTTCCATGATTGGATTAAAGTGTATTCATGATTATAATGTTAATTGGGTTTCTAATCCATTTTTTATTACAAGATTCATGTGGAATTGATTATCATGTGTGTAATATTATGTAAATTCATATTAAAGGCATTGAATTTGGGGATTTGGGAATTTATGTTATGATGTCTACATGTTGTTTTAGTATCATGTGTATAGTTGTGCTCCCCAAGTGTTTGTTAAAATGCTCATATGAATTTAATGCGGAAAAAATAATGACATGCTAGTATATGTGTAAACGTATGCCTTATATTTGTTTGATAAAATGTCCCTATGGATGAGTTATGAACAAGTGCATAGTGTTATGCATTTACAGTTTACCCTATGCTTTACTTTTCATGCTATCGAGTCCTGGGGATATTCAATAGCCAAAAATTAAGCTGTTTACCTAGAGATACAGTAGCAATAGAATAGTCTCAATAGCGTTATGAACAATAGTACTCTGTAATCAGTCACAGTCTCATTTTAGTATTTAGTTCAGAACTCAGTGAACTCAACCAGTTAACCAGATTCAGTAGTACTCTATAAGTTAGAGAAACCCAGTGAACTCAGTTCAGTTCAGTTAGATAGTACGATCGGTAATAGTTTAGTCAAGTCTAGTATTAATTTGAAATCAGTTCAGTATCTGTTCAGTTGGGAGTAGGATTCAGGCCCGAGCAAACCCAAGGATGGGGGAATTCCTGCCAGCAAAGGGTTTGACCCTTAGTTGCAATCCCTGAGTTACAGAACTACGTATCCAGCGTAGGTGGAGATATATTTCTACTAGACTAGGGTTGATACATCTCATACGAGTTTTCCTGCCAGTGAGGGTTGACTAAAGAGCTTCCTGTTAGAGAGGGCTAACTCACAACTTGTCTTTACTCGTGGCATGGTATTGACACCCTTCCAACTGGGGTTACAGGTTGGAACCAAATACATTCATAAAGGGGCATGCCAGTTAGATGATTACCTCCCACTATTTCAGTTTTAGTTTCAGTCTCAGTATAGAAGTCAGTTCAGTTCTATAGAAATAGGACTACTAGATATAATCACCCAGTTCAGTATAGAACTTAGTTCAGTTCTACAGAATCAGGACTTTCAGAAATAGTCACCCAGTTATGAATCAGGACTATTAGAAACAGTTAGTTATCAGTACTACAATATCAATAAACTCAGATATTAGTTAATCAGTATTTAGAACTCAGTAACCAGTGTTAACATGATCTCAGTTACAATTTATGTATCCATGTATGTTCTCTCATTCAGTTATGTTCATGTTACTCATTCAATTATTGTTCATGCATATGAACCCAAGCATATCAGCATACCTCACTTAGCATACCAGTACATTTAAAGTATTGATGCATACCTTTCTTTTGCGCTAGATGTCTTATGTCATAGGTTCAGACGCACAGGCTCTTGACCGTACTTACCAGCTTAGCCTATCAGCAGAAGACTTAGTGGTGAGTCCTCATAGTTTAAGAACAGTGTGTTATTTTAGTATTTTAGTACAGTTTTCACTAGTTGAAATTAGTTGGGGGCTTGGCCCATCAACTCCATAATTCAGACAGTTAGAGGCTTTTAGACTAGAGAATTTCATATGGATGTTTTAGTTTTCAGTATTCAACTTTCATTATTCAGTATTGGTCTTTCAGTTATGAACCTTATGGCATTTTCAGCCTAACTTCCACCATAATTTTAGTTATATTATTATTACAGTGTTATTATTATTCAGTGCTCACAACATGTATCAGTCATGGGTTAGCTGGTGGTCCTTCGGTGTTGCTAGCACCATATAGCATCCGGGGTACAGACTCAGAGAATTATAATTATCTATCTCAAGCAACTATTTTCACCACTACACTTCATATCTAAAGTTCATAACTATTGTCTAACAACACTAATCATATGGAGCATGCCATATACTATACTAATCAATCAACTAGAAATATCAACTTAAGTCTCATATTTCACTTAACTATGGCCCATAAGTTCATCCTCTCCACGACATTACTACTACACCTCAAAATCTACTACATATCTTCTCATATGAAGTACTAATTTACAATGACTAGAGAAAGACAATCAAGGGAAGTAATCTTAATCTTATATTATAATCCATTACGATCTTATCAACATATTCCACTTTCTCACATCATTGTTACTTAACCATTCATACATCACAACTTCCTTCAAAATTCGATGTACAACAATGAGCCTCTACTTATAACTTATTGGTTAATCTAACTATTTCCATTCATAGCCTATAAGGGATTTCTATAACCATCATTACTATCCACTCTAGGCTCCTTCCCTAGTTTGAATAGATAATGATCATAGACAAACACTTCCTCCACAAACTACCATACAATCTACAAATATTTCATCCACATTAGTCTATCACTATAAAATGGCAACCAATCCCTCAATCAACGGTTGTACAACTAAACTAGCTTCTTTATGAAAAAGTCACCCTTATTGTAACTTCTAAACTTGTGATATCATATCACTAACTTTGGGATCATCTTACTACCAAATGGCTATGACACCTTAGCACATACTACCACTTGGATTGAAATATTGTTTCAACATTCTGACATATATCACTACCCTTAAGCATGACATTTGCAACAAAAAATTTTAAAGGGACTGAATACACTTCATACTTCAGGATCAAATGCACGATTGATCTAGACAGGGGTATAAACTTAAATCAATGCACTTTAAAGTACTTATGGACTCTACTCATGTCTTTGTGCAATTTCATAATATTTTATGACTCAACTAGAAGGGAAGATACGCCCAAATTACAACTCTCGTTAGAAAGTGTAAGCGGTCGCTATCAAATATAGAACCCAACTGGGTTGGGTGTTGAATCCAACAGTGAATACTGTGTTCACTAAGTACTCTGGTTATTACTAGACTGTTGATCGAAGGTTCCAAAATAAAGGGGGATTTTTATTTATCAATTATATCCAAACATTTTTCACAAAAAGTAATCCTACTGTAGGATATATTGCTAATAGTAATTCAATAAGAGAAGTCAAACTAGAGTTATGGCAACCAAGATGCTTAAGAATCTAGGGTTTCTTAAGCAGCTAGGGTTGTGAA
Source organism: Capsicum pubescens (assembly GCA_030864215.1). Taxonomy (NCBI): domain Eukaryota; kingdom Viridiplantae; phylum Streptophyta; class Magnoliopsida; order Solanales; family Solanaceae; genus Capsicum; species Capsicum pubescens. The sequence continues at coordinate 111,462,211 of CM061549.1, read as the reverse complement.
CTATTATGGATTCCCAATGAACAATTCTTATGGCAAGTGTAATTGAATTCTATGTTTTACCCATTATTTTCTCAACCTAAATGAGTAACTTATACCTTAATTCTTTCAAACTTAAGGAACCTAGTATTAATTCAACTATATTCTCATATGGATTGATCCGGTTAAGGCATCTACCCTCTATCCAAAGGTTAAAGTCTTTAGATTTATGTAAACTCTTTCTTTTCCCAACTAGCACTTTTCTATTTGAACAAGTGTTGTTCTTGGGCTCACATTTCAAATTTGCAACCAAGAAAAGTCATTAAAGTGAAGAAGAGTTTATGCAATATCAATTACTCATGGGAATATACTAGGTTCACAACCCAAAATCAAATTTTCACATCAACGCTCCCATAACCCTAGTTATGGGAGCATAGCCACACATTTCCACCCAAGAAAGAGAAGAAACCATTCTATTATTCATAAATTAATTCAAAGCTTACTTACAAAAAGTCACAATTGTAGATCTTCAATTTTCAATATAAAATATGATAAAGGAATCTAGATCCACAAATCTCCAATGAATCTTATGGAAAAACTATGTAACAATATATATTTTCAGTATGGAAAACCCTAATAAACGATAAGAGATATCCAATAAAACCTAAATCTAGCTATTTATATGTTCCCAACCAAAAAGGATTTAAAATTCGAAATTATAAAACCCGCATCCAAAGTGATGGAAAAATTGGTGGTCTATCGCAAGGTTGGGGGTCCACCATTTGGTCTGTCGTTGTTGATCTTGGTAGGTCACTTTCTAGATAAGACTGATAGTCAAAGTGGTGGTTTGTCGTAAGACTGACGGTCCACCATTTTGACTTTCATTGATGATCCTTGAGAGTTAAGTTCTGGATAGTCCTGACAGCCAAAGTGGTGGTTCGTTGCAAGGTTGACGGTCCACCATATTGGCTATCGATAAGCATTTTAGGATTCCTGGATTTGTTTAGCACTGACAGCCAAAGTGGTGGTCCATCGCAAGACTGACGGTCCACCACATGGGCCATCGTTGGGTCTTCTAAAGTCATGGACTCTGTTTGGACCTGATGGTTGAGTTGGTGGTCCATCGCAAGACTGACGGTTCACTATTTTGACCATTAGAAGTATTTTTCTTCTAATTTTCTAAGTCTTTTCCCTTATTTAGCTCCTTACCCTAAAACACTAAAAACCAGCATTAAAAGCAACCTTGGTTATTTTAAAACATGCAATTTTCCCTAGAAAAAGATGAAAAATGTTTTGTCAAAAGCCGAAACATCAACACCCTCAACTTAAAATAATTGCTTGTCCTCAAGCAACGCGTCACCAAATTACAAATATGAACAATACAATTATGAGCACTTACTACTGAACTACTTCTCACATAACCATTTACTTGTCATCCAAATCGTATGATTTAACATGTCAGAGTCTATAACTGGAATTATTTCAAATTCAATTCATCTACATAACATGAATACAAGAATCTACAGATATCATCCAAATTAAGTATGACTCAGGTTGCCCTCAAAGACAAAGAGATCCACCACTCAGTATATTTTATGGATACAAATCAAAACCCTCTCACTCATCAAAGAAGTAACCAACATAGCACATGCACCCATAAGCTTGCCTTTATTATCCAACGCCCCCCTTATAGCTGAGTTCCAAGATCAAGCAGGTATTTTCTAGGCTTGAAATGAGGTATCAGGCTAGGTTAGGAAGGAATTTTGGGTAAAAGTGACTAACAACTAGGCTTTACTTTCTTAGACTTCAAATTCTTCTTACGAAGGCAATTGCTTTGCTAGCTCACTCACCTGTTTCTCGCACATTCATGCTTCACCACAATAACTCCTTTTTTTCCTTATATATGTGCACACAAGAATTAGATTCCCTTAACATAGGTTGATGCCATAAGTCATGGTGCATAATGTCTTAAATAGACCAGGGTTAAATGCTCAAATTCAAATTCTAGACCAATTTTCCATTAGGCAGTTAATAGTCCTACAATAGCCACCCTCAACTTAGGTGTTTTGCCTAAGTTTAGGTACATATTTCCCATTACTAGGCTGGGGGTAGAGCTAGGAATCAACAGCTGAAACAGAGTTAACTAGAATGCTTGGTGATGAAAAAAAATTAACAAAGGCTCAAATAAGGGTTCAAAAATGGAAAATTATTTTTGATAGGGTTAATTACTTTTGTCAAGTGGACTAAAAGCATAAGATGGACTGTCATCCCTTCTTATCTCATCAATTACAAAACAATATCAATTGAACCAGGAAAGTTCGAGGTACTATACTAGGTAAGAACTAATACAAATACTCGTACACATAGTGGCAACTGAGTTAAACTCATTCTTAATATGTGCATCACATGTCATATGTATTTACAGATTAATGCCAACTATAGATTCACTAACAGTTGATCACATATCCTAGGAGACAAAAGTAAACAATTAGATGGAAATAGTCATAGCTTGATGCCAACATCATTCATCATCCGTATTTACTACAATAAAATAACACCAATAACACTTTTATTTCATGGACCACATCAACAACATAACAAAAGTTAAAAAAACATGCAAATCTAAAGTTAAACCTAGAAAATAAAAATGCAAACTTAACACGATCCTAGACATGCCGATTCTCCTAGATAGAACATAGTAGGGTTCAGAATATCGACAACACAACCCCCCATGATACAATTACACCACCCCCACATAAAAACATATGCATTGTCCTCAAAGTATTAAATTAAAGTACAAAAGAATGGGTATACTTGTTTTTCCTCTTATTCATTTGAGGCATCTATGAAGTGTGGTGAGGATCCTGTGTCCTCACCTTGTGCAATGTTGACCTATTTGGTGGTAGGGGCACTAAAAACCTCACCCTCCTGGATCAGAGAAATCATCTCTTGGACTAATGTTGAACTTTTCCCCTTGCCGGGGTAGCACTAGTAGATACTTGTGCTGCTTCATCTTCTTCTTTCTTTTTTTCTATTTTCTTCATCTTTCTTTAATTTCTTTCAAGATCTTTTCATATCATGTTGTTCCTATTGTTCTAGTGTTATTTGTACTATCTTTCTCCTATTTTGATCTTTCCTTGTAGCTTGTTCATCCATGTGTTGATTTCCTTTGACTTTAACAGGTCTTCCCATTAGGTTCACAATGCCTTTATCATCGTCACTCACTACTAAGGCTAGGTCAAAAATAGTTTATTGTGGCTGCCTTCCCTTTAACTCTTCTATGTCAGCCTTCGCCTACTCAAATTCAACCATGAGCTTGGCAAGATCAGAGAGGGACACTGCATCTAGCTTTTGTCGATGCGGTGCTCCATGTTGTCCATCCTAGCTTGAATAGTTTTGAATGGACAGATTTCCTCAGCTACAATTTCGTCAACAAAAGGCTTAAATTCTGATGCCCATCTAACTGTCTCTGAAATCTCTTTTGCAGCTTCACTGATTTTGCAAATTTTTCCTGCGTTAACCTGTATTCGGCAAAGTCTGCTCCACCCATAGAATGTACAGAACCTGACCCTGCAGATGTACTTATGGGCATGTACTCAGGTGGCACATAAGTGGTGATAGGCAAAGGCATACCTGCAGGAATTTTTATAGCATCGGGAGCAGGGGCATATTGAGTCTGGTAAGCTGGAGGCTTAGTGACATGTATTTTGAACTTTGAGTCATCTTTTGACTTCTCAATGTCCTATCTATATATATTTGGGACTTCATTGTCAACTCCATGAATTAGGGGCACACCGGCCTGTTTGCATAAATCAGTGATTAAGCATGGGAACGACAATACACTAGTTGTTTTATGTGCCCTTATAAATATCTCATCCGCAGTAATCTGGCCAAAGTCATCTTGCATCCCTGAAACTAAACTTGCCACCAATACGGATCTGTGTTTATCTAAGTTTTTGTCACCTTTTATTGGCATCAGCATTAAGCTAACAACAACCCACCATAACTTAGCATTGAAGCTAATGGTCCCGTGGATTAGTCAATCAAGAGGGGTTACCATCATCAGTCAATAATGAAGCCACCCAAGGCCTCTGAGTGGATATAGTTCTCAACCTATACTCAAGATCAGGTACAGTAGGTGAAGCCTCGTACTATGTCCAGAACAACATCCTATTGATTGTTTGGGCTGAAATATCAATAGTGACTCCTCAAACAAGTACGGACTTTTTGTTCGGGAAGCTTGCAACTGACGTCCCCTTTGGATAGTCCTTTTGTACCAGTGCAAGATAATTGGCAAAGAATTATCTTACCCAATTCGGTTGATACGCTTCTGTTGGCCTGCTCAACCATGCTAGTTCATACTCGTTGAAACGGCATTCCAGCTCAGGATATTCATGTAGCTCCGTTGTTACAATCTGATGTTTCTCTGTGAATGGTATTTTTTTTCCTCTTACTATAGGTGCCAATCCATCTTAGAATTTCTCTATTTCTCCCTCTATCTTCCATCTAATCGCCTCTTGAACTTGAGGATCCTTACGCTTAATAACATTAGAATCCTCAGTTTCAGTATCCACATTAGTTGCTTCCATTTGTTATCCCACGTTAGCAGCCTCAGTTACACCTTCAACAAGCTCGGGTTGATTTATAGAAACCATTGCTTCTTCTGGGCTTGAGATAGTACTACTTGCACTAGTATCGCTCTTCTCTTCAGACTGGGAGAGCGTGGGAATTTTCCTTTCATGTGGCTTGGTGTTGTACGCAATTACAGATTTGTCTCTACCCCTTTGGGATATTCTTCCTCTGTTTAGTGGAGGTTTCCGAGCCATAAATCCTAAAAAAAAGTAAAGACTTAGTCACAGCATAAAAGTAGCCTAACAGTGAAAACTTAGACTTGACGGCCAGACTGGTGGTTCGTCAGGTAACTATTGGTCCACCAGGTTGGCCGTCAGGTCCTATCTAGAAAACATGAAAATTCAGAGAGTTGTGACGGTCAATATGGTAGTCCATCGCAAAGTTGATGGTCCACCACTTTAGTCGTTGCATCTTAACCAGTGGGTGTCATTTCTAGGGTCCTTGCGATAGTCAATTTGGTGGTCCGCCATAAGAGTGATGGTCCACCATTTCAACTGTCGCACCCCCTTCTTCAGATTCAGCTTTTAATTCAGCATTTATTCGAGTATTTATTGTCCAACATCATTTGTGTAGCAACAATTTACACCAATTTCACACTTTTCCACACAATTTCTCGCTTTGAAAGGCGTGAGTTACTCAGAATTCAATCAACAGTGAATTTTAAAGTTTTTGAACTTACAACAACTCAAAGAAAATGACTAACACAAGATGGAATTTTAATCAACAAATCACTAATTCATTTCATGTTTTGCAATTCAAAAAGGGGAGAAAAAGGTGATGCTCATACCTTGGTTTTGAAGTAGATTCTTCTTTTACTAGCTTGAAAATTACAAAATCAAGCTTCACTTAAAACTCTATATTTTCTCTCAAGGTTGTTTGTGATGAAAATAAAGAAAAGAAGTGGTCACTTAAATTGGGAAAAAGGGAGTATATAGAGAGTCCTAGGAATAGTAAATGACTTCAGCAACTTTGAATCCAAAGGAATTTTGTCAGTTGAAGAAGATGAAAAGGGTACAACATATGTAACCACTCTTTAACTCTTTAAAATCAATAGGGCCAAATACGGGTCACTTAAATAAAGAAAAATTTTAACCCAACCCAACCCAGTACTTGGGTAATAGCGACGGCTGCTATGAAGGTCCTTCGGAAATACGACGAACCACTATTTTGTCCATCGTTCCTTACCAGAACATGGTCACTTTAGCCTAATTTTGTCGGTCCAAGTGGCGGTCCTCTAAATTTGTAATGGTCCACCTCTTTGGCCGTCATACCACACCATAACCTGGACATCTCAACTTGATTTTGATGGTCACTATGGAGGTCCACCAATTTAATGACGGTCCACCACTTTTCCCATCAACTTTCTCCAGTGAATTATTTTTTTAGCTTCTTTGCGACAGTTGAAATGGTGGTCCGTCACGACTGGTGGTCCACCAATTCGACCGTCACTTTTGTTCCCAAAGCTCAGATTTTCAACCCTTTTTCCAGTTGTATTACTCCTTCTTTTCGCTGCATTTTACATCCTGCACACTTTACAAACACATCAAAAAGTGCACTAAAATAACAAAATAATTAAACTAATGTTTTACAACAAAACATTGTGGGTTGTCTCCCACTAGTGCCTGATTTATCAATGTGTCCCGACTCAGTTATCTCAATTACTCATACTTCATCAAGATAGATAGTAGCAATACTCCATACTGAGTCCATTAGACCGATATATAGTTTCACTCGCTGCCCATTTACCTTGAAGACACTTCCGTCTTCATTTTCAATCTCTACTACTCTAGATGAGTAGAATTGACTCACTTTCAATGGGCCAGACCATTTGGATTTGAGCTTACCAAGAAAAAGTTTGAGTCTGGAGTTTAACAGATGCACCAAGTCACCTTTCTAGAAATCCCACTTTTCAATCTGGTAGTCGTGGTACTTCTTCATTATTTCCTTGTATAGATCATCCCGATCATAAGCTCCAAGACAAAACTCATCCATCTCATTCGACTACCCCAGTCTCATATTCACTGCCTCATTCCAATTTAAGTTAAGCCACTTCAGTTCCCACAAAATTTTATGCTCTAGCTCAATTAAAAAATAACACGCCTTTCTATAAACCAATTGGTATGGCGACATGCCAATAGGTGTCTTGAATGTCGTTCGATATGCCCATAAGGCATCATCCATCTTCCTTAACCAATCCTTCCTACTAGCATTTACAGTCTTGGCAAGGATAGCTTTGATTTCTGAATTAAAGATTTCTACCTTCCTATTGGTTTGTGGGTGGTATGGTGTTGCCATTTTATACTGCTTAACTTCATATTTTACCAAGGCATCTCTGAACATCTTATTGCAAAGGTGTGATCCTCCATCGCTAATGTTGGTACGTGGTACCCTGCAGCGAGAGATGATGTTTTTCCTCAAGAATGCAACAACTCTCTTCCCTTCATTATCTCCCAGAGCCACTGCCTCAACCCATTTTGACACGTAGTCAATGGCCACTAATATGTACTTCATCAAAAATAAGCTCACAAAGGGCCCCATAAAATCAACACCCCACACATTAAATAATTCTACCTCTAGCATCTTAGACAATGGCATCTCATGGTTCTTTGACATGGACCCTTGCCTTTGACATTGGTCAGACCTTTTCACGAACTCATAGGAATCTTCGAACAAAGAGGGCCAATAGTAGCCACTCTAAAGCACTTTCCTTGCATTTCGATCACCTGCATGGTGACCTCCAACTGGGAAAGCATGACTCATTACCAGTATAGTCAACATATCTAACTCTGGGACACACCGTTTAATAATACTACCCGCACATCACCGATAAAGATACGGATCACCCCAGAAGTAATGGATCATATCATGAAGAAACTTTTTCCTTTTATAAAAGAAAAGATTCTATGGTATCACCTCGTTCACCATATAATTTTCGAAATCAACATACCAAGGTATTTTATCTATAACAAAAACCAAGATTTTCTCATCCGGAAATTCATCATTGATCTCAAATTCATCTCTAGCTGTTTGCTCACCTTCCAGCCTAGACAGATAATCTGCCACTTGGTTTTCTCAACCTTTCCAATCCTCAACTTCAAATTCAAATTCTTAAAGTAGTAGCACCCATCTAATCAACCTTGGTTTTTTATCCTTTTTCGCCATCAAATATCTCAAGGTTGTGTGGTCGGTATGGTCCACCACCTTGGTTCCTGGTAAATAAGACCGGAACTTCTAAAAAGCATAGACTACTTCAAAAAGTTCCTATTTTGTGACGGTTTAGTTCTTTTGAGCTACATTCAGCTCTTTGCTGCCATAATAGTTTGGATGAAACAATTTATCTTTCTTTTGTCCCAACACAGCTCCAAGGGCAACACCACTTTCACCACACTTGATCTCAAATGGTTTTGTCTAATCCGGTGCAACGATAATAGGATCATCAACTAGCTTCCCTGTAAGGCATTCAAATGCCTTCAAGCAATCATCATGATTTGACTTAAAGGGAAGTCAAATTTTACTTCCTTCTATAAAATTTTGTAAAAAGGGTTTGCAATTTTTGAGAAGTCCTTTATAAACTTCTGATAGAAGCCAGCATAACCAATGAAACTATGTACCCCCTGATGTGTGAGCAAATGCTAACACATTTTATGCTTTTAGCCATGAATAATTGTGAAGTTTAAGAAACTTTTGTCGTATTTGATTAGTTTTACTTTAATTTTACAGTAAAAGATAAGGTGCAGGGGAACCTATAATAATGGAAGCAAAAAGGTTGAATTCTGAAGCAAATAAAGGACAAGTGTGGCTGACGACATTCATGATAAGTCATCATCCTGGAGATAAGATATCAAGGCCACTATCAGACTTAACCAGAGAATGGGAGTTGTAGAGAAGTTGTGATGATATTTTTTGACAAGGCATCAGAGTTGTGATAAGGCGTCAGGATAATTGACAGCCTTAGGCAGAAATTATCAAAAGGGAAGAGGAGCTGATGACATCTATGATACGTTGTCAGACTCCTGATACATCGCCATCCACATCATCAGCCTTCGGTGGAGATTTTCAACATTGAAGGAAATTAGACGCCATTCCTGATAAGGCGTCAGACCTTTGATAAGGCATCACCTAATGGCGTCACCTGTCAAAAAAATTTACCTAAGTTGTTATTTTATTTCCTTAATTATACTCAAGTATATATAGGGGCTTTTATGGTTTTCTAATTATCATTGTCATATCTTGCAATATACGTTGTGTGTGATTTTTATCTCTCTCAAGTTCCAATAGGCTCTAGAATATTATTTTTGAGAGAAGATTATCGTAAATATTTTGGGATTTTTGTATTGAGATTCAGTTCAAGCTACACTTCTTGATTTTTATCATCGTTGTAAGTTAATCTGCCCAACTATGAATTCAACTTGTGTACTTATTTATTGTATCATGAGTGGCTAAACTCCATTAACCTGAATTATGGGATCTAGGGTTAGGTCTTGATAAGGTGGTAAGTATTCTAGATTCTATTGGTGGTAGGATTTCTTGATAATTCTGAAGCTTTAATTAATGTTTGTTGGTTACAAATAGTAGACACACCTACTTTGATTTTCTTGAGCAAGAAATCAAATATAATAGGAAGTAAATTATCAACAGGGACTCGGAAATACTTCATTTCATAATCAGCGCTGTAATAAGGTTGGTTAACCTGAGGTAAAATCTAGGCAATGAATATAAATTCCCTAAGTCCGAGAGGATTAGGAAATTAAATGCTTAAGTAGGTCGAGAGACATTTTAGCATAACATCGATAAAGATAGCTTGTTATCCTACCCACCATGAGAATCTTGAATCACCTTTAGCATCTGTCATGTACTGTCAGCCCTAGTGAACATAATTTATATTATTTCATAAACTCTTGGTTACATTTATCAAAATTAAAGTGACAAACAATTATTTATGAAACTTAAACCCCCCATTTCAGGAAACATTAAACTGTCAGTGAATTAAATCGCAAACAACTTGGGTTCACACCTTATTCCCTGTGGGATTGGACTCTAACGTAGTTGGGTTTATATTGGCAACGATCGCTTACAACCATTCAAGAGTGTAATTTGAGCATTATCAAAAATGGCATAATTACTGGGGAATATGGTTGTAAACTGAAAGTTTTTGTGCGCTAATTGGCTGTTATTTAAGTTTCCTAGATTTACCTTTGTTTGTTGTTTTTGTTTAACTACAGAACTCCTTGTTATTTATTCCAAGAACAAGTAGTTCCATAGAACCATTATTACCAATTAATCCGGAACCACAGTTGATTGGGAGAATGGCAGAACAGAAAGAGGCTGACAGACTGGCATCCTTGGCCAAGGCTCAGGTGAACGTACAGAACGAGGGTCAAAAAGTACATCATCCGAACCATAATTATGAAGACTTGGGTGATGAGGAATTTATGATTTCTTAAAACCCAAGGGCGAGAAGAGCAAATTGTTGCACTTGTGCAGCAAAATTTCAATAGATACTATCCAGTCAGAGGAAGGTATGGTCAACAGCCTGTCCAATACGAGGTTGATGACGATGATGAAGGAATGGATGGAGCAGGTGCAGCGGGTGCTATCATTCCTCCACCGTTGGTAGCTGGAGTAAAATTTATCATAACATGTACCATGATTCAACTCCTGAAGCTGAAGGGATTGTTCGGTGGCCTGCCTGGTGATGATCCGAATATGCACTTGGTGAACTTTATCACCATTTACAAATCTTTTGATAATCCAGGAGTGAGCCAAAATGTGATCCGGTTGAGATTGTTTCCATTATCTCTGTCTGGAGAGGCAACAATGTGGTTAAATCAGCTTACTCCTGATTCCATCACCCACTGGAGGGAGTTGAAAAAAAGTGTTCCTAGAATGGTTTTTTCCACCCTCCAAAAAGGTATAGTTGAGAGACGAGATCAAAAACTTTAGACAGCTCCCCATCGAAACTTTGCATGAGATATGGGAGAGGTTCAAGAAGAAGCTGACATAGTGTCCAAACCATAATATGACGAACCTACACTTGATGAAGACTTTGTACAGGGATCTCAACTCTGTAACAAAGTTGATTATAGATAATGTTGCTTGTGGTTCATTTGTTGATCTGTCTTTTCAAGATGCCTCAGATATGCTGAATAAGATGACCAAACAGAGTCGGGCTTGGCATACTAGGGATTCTATGGTAGCTAGCCCAACTGTCTCTGTTGGTATGACTGCAGAGCAGCGTAGAAGAGATGATGTGTGACACCAAGACATGGCCTACCTAATGACATAGATGGACTTATTGGAAAAGCACTTGCTATTAGGCAAGACTGAAAAAGGTCAAAGATGTGGAATCTCAGTGCACTGTGGCTACTAATGCAGATGAGGAGGCAAACTATGTGAGTAATCAGGGGGGTTTCCGAGGCATTAGCCAAGGGAATCAAGGTCAGAACTTTTATGACAAGCCTAAATATAAAGATAGGGAGCAAGGAAACTGGAGAAGCAATAATGATAGGAGTGGTTTATATGTTCCTCCTGGAAGTCAGGATGTTGCACCAACTAACTCTGGCAAGATGTCCATGGAGGACATGATGGAAAAATTGTTGAAGGGAGTTGAGGGTACCAACTCGGGGTTAACTACTATGAAGAGTGAATTATCTACCCTGAGTAATTTGGTTAGTTCACACTCTACTTTTATCAAGAAGTTGGAGTAGCAGATGAGTTAACTTTCCACAACACTGAACCGGAGAAAAAGTGGTAATTTACCTAGTGATATGGTTCAGAATCCGCAAAATAATGGCTTATACATGGAGATTACCACTAGGAGTGGCAAGATGTAACTTGGACCATCTGTGGGCAAATCTGTAGATGGAGACGTAGTTGTTGATGAATCCAAAGAAAGCAGTCCAGTGGAGTCTGAGAAGCTGGATAGTTTTGTTGACGCTTCAGATATGGAAAAAGAGAAGGAAAAGAAAGTGGTGTTGAAAACTATTCCAAGACCACCACCTCCCTTTCCTCAACGATTGAATAAAAAAGGTGATGATGCAAAATTCAGTAAATTCATAGCAATACTCAAGCAACTGACAATAAATGTGTCTCTGGTTGAACCACTTGAGCAAATGCCAGGATATGCGAAGTTCATGAAAGACCTTGTAACCAAGAAACGGAAGGTTAGCCATGATACGGAGGACAATCTTCCCCATTGTGGTGCTATCTCTACAAGGTATTTAGTGCAGAAAAAGGCAGATCCGGGAGCATTTACCATCCTGTGTACTATTGGTTCCCTGAAATTCACAAAAGCACTATGCGATCTCGGAGCCAGTATAAATGTAATGCCACTAGATATATATAATAAATTGGGCTTGGGGGATCCTACCCCAACAAATATGCGGTTGGTAATGGTAGATAGGTCTGTGAAGCGGCCTGTGGGCATACTACACGATGTTTTGGTAAAGGTAGCCAATTTTATTCTGCCTGCTAATTTTGTGGTCTTAGATTGCGAGATGGATTTTGAAGTGCCCATCATCTTGGGTAGGCCATTACTTTCAACTGGGAGAGTTCTAGTACACATGGAGTTGAACAAGCTAAAGTTCAGGCTCAATGACAAAGAAACACGTTTCAAAATACTCTCATCTATGATTCAGAAAAAAAAGATAAGTGTTTTATCAATTGTTGACCTCTTGTATGATGATGGTAAAGAGGTATCGACAGGTTGTCTTGGAGAAGTCTGAGTAGTCAAGATAACCAAGTCGTGTTACGATAATAAATCAGGCCCTACTGGGAGACAACCCAAAGTTTTTATGTTTAAGCAAGTTTTTTTACTTTTATATGTGGATTTACTACAGAGAAGGTAAAAAAATGAGGAGGTCAGTTGAAAGGTCATGACGATATCTCTGATAAACCGTCACAACTGTGATAAGCTACCAAAAATGTCGTCAGATGGGCCAAACTCAAGGAATTTTCTATTAAGGTTGACGACATCAGTGATAAGCTATCACACTTGTGATAAGCCATCACAAGATGTCGTCAATAAGACCTTGAACGCATTGCTAAACCATTTTGGGCCCAATTCAAAAAATCTGACCCGACCTATAATCGAACCTCCTCATGTTCCCGCCTATGTTATTTTCTTTCCTTCTTTAGTTTATTTCTCTATTTACTTAGTTTATTTACTTACTAATTCCAACTAATTTCCCCAAGTTATTCAAGAAGAACAAGCTCCCTTGTGTGTGGGTTTGAAATACAAAATTAAGAATTTCTTCCTACTTCCTCTTGTGCGTGTAATCATATTAAGGGATCCCATCAGGTATGCTCTAAATTTAACTCTTCTTTTCTTGTGGTAAGTGATAGATGGATGAAAACCCAAGTTCCCAAGAGTCTTGAACCAAATTCAACTTGAAAAGGGGCTAAAAATTGCACCTAGGGTTTGTTGTGCAGGACCAAGGTTTAAAAGTCAGCTCACAAATTGGAACTCGAGTGGATTTCAAGGAATAATGGGACAAAAAATTGAGTTAAAGCCAAATGTAGGGTTCTGATAAAAGCTGACGATATTCATGATAAGCTATCACAACCGCGATGGCTTATCAGGAATGTCATCAAAGGCTGCTAAGAGTAAAGTCGATTCTGCTTAGAGCTGACGACATTCGTGATAGGCTATCACAATTGTGATGGCTTATCAAAAATATCGTCAGAAGTTAATAAAGTTTCATAGGTTCTGCCTGATGTTGATGACAATTGTGATAAGATATCACAGTCTTGACGGCTTATCAAGAAATATCGTCACACCTGGAACCTGAAGCATGAATGAGCCTTCTCAAATGATGGGAAGCTTAAACGATTAATATGTTTTTTTATACTCTTGAGGATTGAATAATGTTTCTCTATTGCTACAGGAACCGTACAATATCACCCAAAGGAAAGAGTCCTCAGCTTTCCAAGAAGGAACAACAGAAAAGTGTACACTGGAAACTCATCAATGAGGAGTTTGATTATGAAGAGGAAGAACCTCTGCTCAGGAAGTGAAAGAATAAGCAAAGCCCTACAAGACCTCCATCACCCCCACTAGTTGAGGTGGAGGATAGTGAGGACACTGAAACAACAACAGCTTCTGAGCAGGAGGCATCTAAACATTCTGAACATGAGCAGCATGAGTCTGAACATGCTGAATCTGAAAAAGAGGAACAGAAAGGGTCCAAGGAGTCTGAGTCTGAGGGAACAGCATCAAGATCCCATCCACTGAAAAACAAGATGATGAAGAGTATCCATCTCGAGGAACACTTATCAAATGTAAGAACCCTTATGTTTGAGAAAATACTAGATGGCAAATTCCTAAACCAGAGGGCATCTTTACTGTTGGGCTTCGCAGAACTGATAGAAGAAGAGCTAAATGGCCAATTCAGGAAAAAATGTGGATTATCACCCAAGGGTTGAGCAGGTACCCTGAAGTGGAATAGAAGTTCCAAGAGTACATCTTGGGATGGACCACAAAAAGGGGAAGCTCATTTTTCCCTACACTAGTTTGGGATTTTACGGAAACTACCAAGCTTGGTTAGAAAACATGTGTAGACTAGGAGAAAGATTTGCAGACCAACCTCTGGTGGATAGAGTTCAGGTAAGGGGCGTAAGGGTTGATGTCTCAATCAGAACCATCAACAGGTTCTTGCATGGCTCTAATTTCACTCCTCAGGCCACTGCTCCATCAGTCTATGCTGAGATTAAGAATTGAGCAAAACAATGTCAGTGGCTGGCCAACATCATGGTCGAAGGAGAACCAGCATGGGTGACCAACCCAAATGAGAGAATTTGTAAGTCCTCTTTGAATTAAGAGGCAAAGTTTTGGTGGGGTATAGTGCGTATCTAATTGATGCCCACTGATGGAGACAACATTCTGGGTGATGACCGAGCTATCCCAGTAGCAAGAATGGTGCATAAGCTCCCCCTAAAATTTAGGGAACTCATTGCTGATGAGATAAATATTAGAATGTCGAGAATCGACACTACTTATTCTTTTCCTTGTCTTATCACAGAGTTGTACCGAGCTGCTAATGTGCCAAAGATTGCAGGGATTGATGATGACATTCCTACTCAAAAGAATTACAACCCCATATGGTATAATGAAAATTATTCAAGATTGAGACTTGATAGAGGTGCAGGGGTAGAAACAAACCCTCCAGTTACAGATACTGATTTAGCAACTAATATGGAGGTGCAATATTCTGAGACTGCGCACCCAACTTCTTCAGCACATGCAGGTTTAGTGCCTGAGAATGAACCAAACCCCTCAACTCCTATAGCAACAGAAGGATTTCCAGTTCATCCTATTGATATCAGAAAAATGGCTAGACAAGCCAAATAGTGTGAGGCACAGCTACATGACTTTGCCAAACAGGTTGCTGCGGTAGTATACAAGAGAATCAAGGCTACCCTTGATCCTTTTGTGACATTGACTGAAAGGGTTGTAGATTTGGAGAACCGATTCGACGCACGGGCAAAAGAAATGTCAGGGGCTGATCTTTCTAAATTCAGAGTGGCATTGGATAAGGTAAAGGCAGATGTTAGGGTATTGCAGCAGCATCAATTATGGTGTCGACAGGTCTGGCTGTGGATGAATCTAAGGAAGAAATTCCAATACTTGACCTCACTGGAGATTCACCAAAGAAAAACAAAGAGGGGCGAAGAAGGGCAAAGATAAGAGAGAAGAACCGCACAGTGAGGAAGAAAGAAGAGAGGAAAAAAAGGCAAAAAAAGGTCGAAATAGAGGAATTGATGAAATAAAGAATGGAGTCCCTAGCGGACAACGAGAAATGGGAGGCAGCCATCCGAGCTAGGGCTACAGGTGTCTCATCTAGAAGGGCTCCAACCACTGCAAGGCCAGGTACTCCCAATGGAGAGAGAAAATAGTAGATGATGCAGCAGTAGGGTAGGATACCCATAAGCCTCACGCTTGATTCACTCCAGGTATACCCTAAACTCTGAGTTCATTTTATTTTCAATTTTAAGTTGAGAGTGTAGGGCAAAATATTGTTGTAAAAATTTGTGGTAGATAATTAGGAGTAATACGGGTACTTGAGGTAGTTAGCTTGTATTGTGACTGTTGAGTACCTCTCCATTGGTATGATATATTACTGTGTGAATTGTATCCATTTATGACCATGGTGTATCTTTTTGTGGCATTAGTCTGGAAACTAAAGAACCTTTGTTAAACAAGTTCATGAACTGGATAAGTAGTGATATGCGAGATACTTGTTTGCTAGGTATGTACAAGGTCTTACTCAACTCTCGTTGTGTGTTGAATCTAAAACTTTCCCTGTTAGTCTTTCCATGGTCATAGGATAGGAGTTAGAAAAGGATCATAGCCTATTTTTTATTTTAGCCCACTTTAGCTAAAATGACCTTCCTTATTTTTTATTTTAGCCCACTTTAGCATATTATCTCTTGATCCCTGTTTTAAGACTAATTAGACTATTTCTTTGTACGATACCTCTCACCTTACCGTTTATATCACAATGAACCTTTTTTGGCCCTGGTCCTCCTTGGACACTGTGCACCTTGACTTCGGCAAATAGCCTAAGTTGAGGGTGGCTATCATAGGGGTGTGTGATGCAAAATAAGTATGAAGAGAGGAAGAATAAAAGAAAAAAATAAAAAGTTGGGTACAGTGAAAAAGAAATAAGAAAAGAGAAAGCTGCGTAAAAGATGATAAAAACATCATATGATAATTGAAAAGACCGCATCCATCATGAGCAAGTGTGATCAATAAAAGAGAGGAAGAAAAGAAGGTTGGGGAGTGAAACCCCAAGAGTTTAGTATAGCGTCAAGGAGGAATAGTCAATCTAAAATATCCATGAATATCATACCAATAATGATCCTAACTGACCTGTCTGAAGACTTGGGCACCAACTATAAGGGCAAGCCTATAGCATTTGACATACAATATCTGAAACTTCATTCTGAGAGTGAGTATTTTGATTATCCCTATGTTATGTATGTGAATTCTGGTATGAGTGAAAAGGGGATTTTTTTGTTGTGAGGGCACACCGGGTATGTTTCTAGTCATTGACTTGTTCGGATAGTGTAATCTGGGTATATAATTGGTTGTTATTGCTAATTTTTTGCCATATCTCGATCCTTATAAGTTGCATGGTTGTTTTAAATAATAGATGCAACTACTTTTAATTTGACTGACCTTGGAGATGGTCAATATGTTTTGAGTTTAAGTGAATAACTGACTGTTGAAAGTGCTTTGTATCGTCTTGGTTGTGTTTAGATGCTTGAGGACAAACAATTGTTGCAAGTTGAGGTGTTGATGTCTGAGCAAATGCTAACACATTTTATGCTTTTAGCCATGAATAATTGTGAAGTCTTAAGAATCTTTTGTCGTATTTGATTAGGTTTACTTTAATTTTGCAGTAAAAGATAAGGTGCAGGGGAACCAATAATAATGAAAGCAAAAAGGTTGAATTCTGAAGAGAAAAAATGACAAGTGTGACTGACGAAATTCATGATAAGTCATCAGCCTGGTGATAAGATATCAAGGACACCATTAGACTTAACTAGAGAATAGGAGTTGAAGAGTAGTTGTGAAGACATTGTATGATAAGGCTTCAGAGTTGTGATGAGGCGTCAGGATCATCGTCAGCTTTAGGCAGAAATTATCAAAAGGGAAGAGGAGCTGACGACATCTATGATACGTCGTCACACTCCTGATACATCACCATCCACATCGTCAGCCTTAGGTGGATCTTGTGAACATTGAAGGAAATCAGACGCAATTCCTGATAAGACATCAGACCCTTGATAAGGAATCACCTAATGGCGTCAACTGTCCGAGAAATTTACTTAAGTTGTTATTTTATTTCCTTAATTAGATTCAAGTATAAATAGGAGCTTTTATGGTTTTATAATTATCATTGACATATCTTGCAATATACGTTGTGCATGATTTTTCTCTCTCTAAAGTTCCAATACGCTCTAGAACATTATTGTTGAGAGAAGATTGTCATAAATATTTTAGGAGTTTTGTATTGAGATTCAGTTCAAGTTACACTTCTTAATTTTCATCATCATTGTAAGTTAATCTTCCCAACTATGAATTCAACTTGTGTACTTTTTTATTGCATCATGAGTGGCTAAACTCCATTATCTTGAATTATGGGATCTAGGGTTAGGTCTTGATAAGGTGCTAAGTATTCAAGATTCAATAGGTGGTAGGATTTCTTGATAATTCTGAAGTTTTAATTAATATCTGTTGGTTGCAAACAGTAGACACACCTGCTTTGATTTGCTTGAGAAAGAAATCAAATATAGTAGGAAGTGAATTATCAACAGGGACTTGGTAATACTTCGTTTCACAATCAGCGTTGTAACAAGGTAGGTTAACCTGAGGTAAAATCGGGGCAATGAATAGAAATTCCCTATGTCTGAGAGGATTAGTAAATTAAATGCTTAAGTAGGTCGAGAGACATTTGAGCATAACATCAGTGAAAATAGCTTGTTATCCTACCCACCATGAGAGTCTTGAATCACCTTTAGCATATGTCATGTACTGTCAGCCCTAGTGAACATAATTCATGTTATTTCATAAACTCTTGATTACAAACGTCGAAATTAAAGTGATAAGAAATTATTCATGAAACTTAAACCCCCCATTTCAGGTAACATTAAACTATCAGTGGATTAAATCGCAAACAACTTTGGTTCACACCTTATTCCCTGTGGGATTTGACCCTAACCTAGTTGGGTTTTATATTGACAACGATCGCTTACACCCATTCAAGAGTGTAATTTGAGCGTTATTACCTCCTTCACTGAAATAGGAGGTGGAAGATTCTCTATAACCTTAACTTTAGCTCGATCAACTTCAATCCCCTTTGCTGAAATTTTTTGTACGAGAACAATGCCTTCTTTCACCATGAAGTGGCATTTCTCCCAATTAAGCACAAGATTGAAATCATCACACCACTGCAAGGACCAACTCAGATTTACCAAACACAGCTCAAGAAAATCTCTTGCCATAGAAAAATCATCCATAAACACCTCCAAGGTGTCTTCAATCATATCTGAGAAAATAGACATCATGCACCATTGAAAGGTAGTGGTTGCATTACACAATCAAAACGACATCCGCTTAAATGTAAAACTACCATATGGGCAGTGAATGTCATTTTCTCCTGAAGCTCTGGGGCTATAGAAATTTGATTGCAACCAGAATAACCATCTTAGAAACAATACCAACCTCTTCCCGCCAACCGATCAAGCATCTGATCGATGAAAGGCATTGAGAAGTGGTCCTTCAATGTCCATGAGTTGATTTTTCTGTAATCCATACGCACCCTCCATCCAATAACCGGCCTAAGTGGAATCAACACATTTATATTGTTAGCCACCAATGTTTGCCATCTTTCTTAGGCACGCACTGAACAGGACTTACCCATTTACTATCTGAGATAGGGTATACCACTCATATATCTAGCCACTTGATGATTTCTTTCTTCACCACCACTCTCATAGGTGGGTTTAAATGACATTGATGCTCAATAATCGGGACACAATCCTCCTCTAGCTAGATTTTATGTGTGCATATACTAGGAGGAATACCGATAATATCTGTAATCATCCAACTAATAGACCTCTTATATCTCTTAAGAACAGAGATAAGGGCTTTCACCTGTTACTCACCTAAGTCAACTGCAATAATAATAGGTAGTGTATTCCCACATCCCAGGAACACATACCTCAAATGATCGGGCAACTCTTTCAGCTCCAAAGTAGGTGGCTCTTCAATAGACGGCTTGGCTGGTTGACTTGGATGATTTTTCAATTCTAAATCCAGGTTCTTAGGTGCATAAGAATAAGACCCTATGCCTGTCAAGGAACATATAGTCTCCTCATAATCTTTAATACCGTCTTCATTAAAATTCATTAATACAGCAGCTAAAGTATCCACAACAAAGTTTTCCTATATAGGTATTTCCTGCTCCTCCTCATAATAAACATCCACAATAGAAAGTACGCTCATATCTTTATGTTGTTTCATGTACTGGAATACATCGAATTGAAATACTTCATCATTCATCCTGAATAGTAGCTCATTTTCCTTTAGATCAATAAGTACACTCCCATTTGCGAGAAAAGGTCTACCTAAGATTATGGGCACCTCGAAGTCCACCTCGCAGTCGAGAATGACAAAACCAGCTGGAAATAGGAAAGTAGCTTCCTTAAATAATACGTCATATCGAATCCCCATGGGCCGCTTCACAGACCTGTCTACCATAACTAATCTCATATTTGTGGGAGTACAATCCCCTAAATCCAGTCTCTTATACACAGCAAGCGGCATCAAGTTTATACTGGCTCCCAAATCACATAGAGCTTTTGCAAAACCAAGAGGACCAATAATGCACGGGATAGTAAATTCTCCCAGGTCTACCTTCTTCTTCACCAACAACTTTGTGGAAATAGCACCACAATGATGGAGATTGTCCACCATCTCATAACTAACAGTCCACTTCTACCTAACAAGTCTTTTCATAAACTTTATGTACCCGGGCATTTGCTCTAATGCCTCCACCAATGGAAAATTGATTGTCAATTACTTAAGAATATCCAAAATATTACCAGACTTTGTGTTGTCGACCTTATTTTTCAACCGATGGGGAAATGGAGGAGGTGGATTTGGGAGCATAGTAACCATCACTTCAGTCTTCTTTACCTTGCTCTTCTCTAACTTATCACCCTGCTGATGGTTGAAAGGTGTATTATCAATAACTTCATATAGTTTCATAGACTCCACTGGATAACTTTCTTCATGCTTAATATTCTCTTTAATCACGTCTTCAATCATATTTTTCCCATAGATAGGCTCGGAAATACCTTACCACTCCATGTGGTAATTTCCATGCAGGATCCATTATTTCGAGGGTTCTAAGCTTATCACTTGGAAAAGTTCCACTCTTCCTCTGAGTCAATGTTGTTGAGAGTTGGCTTATTTGCTTCTCATACTGTTTGATAGAAGTAGAGTATGAGTTTACCATCTGACTCATGGAAGACAAATCACTCTTTATAGTAGTCACCTTAGAGTTGGTAGTCTAAACTCCTTTATATAATTTCTCCATCATGTCCTCCATGTCCATCTTTCCAAAGCTAATTGCAGCATTATCTCTGCTTCTAGGAGGTACATATAGTCCACTCCTATCATTTTTTATCATCCATTTCCCTTGATCTCTATCCTTGTAACCAGCTTTGTAGTAATAGTTCTGACCTTAATTTCCTTGGCTATTGCCTCGGAAACCCCCTGATTATTTAGATAGTTTACCTCTTCTTCTGAATCAGAGTCAGCTCTTCCTTGGGATGCAACAGCTTTCACTTTCTCTATTTTTCGAGATAATAGATTCTTAGTCAACAAATCCATCTGTGTCTTCATGTGTGCCATGTCCTAGTCACATTCTTCTTCTTTCTTGCATTTCTCTATTGTCATACCACCAGACACAGTAGAGCTTGTTACCACAGAATCCCAGGTATGCCAAGCTCTACTTTATTTGGTCATCTGATCAAGCATATCTGAAGCCTTTGTAAAAGTAAGGTCAACAAACGACCCTCCTGGAGCATTATCCACAACTGGTTTCATAATAGAGTTCAAAGCTCGATAAAGAGTCTCCATCAAATGAATATCTATCATGTTATGGTTCGTGCATTTCATCAGCTTCTTTTTAAACCTCTCCCAGGTCTCATAAAGAGATTCAGTGGGAAGCTGTAGGAAGTTACTGATTTCATCCCTCAACAGTACCCTCCTGGAGGGTAGAAAGAACCTTTCTAGGAAAGCCACTTTCAATTACCTCTAATTGGTTATAGAGTTGGGAGTCAATTCATTTATCTATAGTGTCGCCTCTCCTGACAGAGAAACCAGAAACAACCACAGGCGAATAGCATTCTGATCCACTCCTGGATTGTTAAAATACTTGCAAATGGTGACAAAGTTCACCAAATACATGTTTAGATCATCTCCGGGAAGACCACCGAACAACTCCTTAAGATGAAGAAGTTGAATCATCGTACTGGTAATATTAAATTTATCTCCTGGTACCAGAGGTGGAGGAATGATAGCTCTAGTTACACCTACTCCATCCATTCCATCTTCATCATTATTCAGATCAAACTGCACTTGCTGACGCTCTTGCCTTGCCCTAAAGAGGCAATTCATGTTTACATTCTTATTAACTGGTTCAACCATATTCTCTGCATGTCTTGGGTTAACAAGATCTAAGAAATCATCATAATCAGGATTAGGATGACGCACCTGCTGGCCGTCATTCTACTGATTTAGTTGAGCTCTATCCAGAGTGGCTAGTCTTTCAGCATCTTGGGGGTCTGCCATTCTGCCAATTAACTACGGTTCTGGATGTATTGGTAATAATGGTGCACCCGATATTCGTGTATGTTGCATACACAAAAACTACCCTACACAGAACAAAAATAAGAAACAAAAGTAAAATTTGGAAAACTTCACATAAGGTCAATTAACAAACACTAACTTAATTGACAACCGTATTTCCCGACAACGGTGCCAAAATTTGATACGCCCAAATTACAACTCTCGTTAGAAAGTGTAAGTGGTCATTGTAAAATATAGAAACCGACTGAGTTAGGTGTCGAATTCCACAAGGAATACTGTGTTCACTAAGTATTGTGGTTGTTACTAGAATGTTGATCGAAGGTTCCAGAATAGAGGGGGATTTTGATTATCCATTATATTCAAACATTTGTCACAGAAAGTAATCCAACTGTAGGTTGTCTTGGTAAAATTAATTTAATAAAAGAAGTCAAACTAGAGTTATGGTTACCAAGATGCTTAAGCAGCTAGGGTTGTGAACTATTATAGATTCCCAATGAATAATTCTTTTTGCAAGAGTAATTGAATTCTATGGTTTACCCATTAGTTTCTCAACCTAAATGAGTAACTTATCCCTTAATTATTTCAAACTTAAGGAACCTAGTATTAATTTAACTATAATCTCACATGGGTTAATTTGGTTAAGGCGTCTACCCTCTATCCAAAGGTTAAAAATTTTAGATTTATGTAAACCCTTTCTTTTCCCAACAAGCACTTTTCTATTTGAACAAGTGTTGTTCTTGGGCTCACTTTTCAAGTTTGCAACCAAGAAAAGTCATTAAAGTGAAGAAGAGTTTATGCAAAATCAATTACTCAAGGGAATCTACTAGATTCACAACCCAAAATCAATTGTTCACATCAAGGCTCCCATAATCCTAGTTATGGGAGCTTAGCCACACATTTCCACCCAAGAAAGAGAAGAAACCATTGTATTATTCATAAATTAATTCAAAGTTTACTTACAAAAAGTCATAATTGTTGTTCTTCACTCTTCAATAGGAAATATGATAAAGGAATCTAGATCCACAAATCTCCAATTAGTTTTAGAGAAAAACTATGTAATAATGTAATTTCAGTATGGAAAACCCTAATAAAAGATAAGAGATATCCAATAAAACCTAAAACTGGCTATTTATATGTTCCCAGTCAAAAAGTATTTAAACTTCGATATTATAAAACCCGCCTTCAAAGTGATGGCCAAAGTGGTGGTCTGTTGCAAGGTTGGTGGTCCACCATTTGGTCTTTCGCTACTGATCTTGGTAGGTCACTTTCTGGATAAGACTGACGGTCAAAGTGTTGGTCCATCGCAAGACTGATGGTCCATCATTATGACCGTCATTGATGATCCTTAAGAGTCAAGTTCTGGATAGTCCTGATGCCCAAAGTGGTGGTCCGTCGCAAGGTTAAGGGTCCACTATGTTGGCCATCGCAGAGCATTTCAGGATGTCTGGTTCTATTTCGCATAGCCGGCCAAAGTGGTGGTCTATCGCAAGACTGACGGTCCACCACATAGGCCGTCATTGGGTCTTCTGAAGTCATGGACTCTGTTTGGACCTGACGGTTGAGTTGGTGGTCCATCGCAAGACTGATGGTCCACCATTTTGACCGTCAGAAGTGTTTTTCTTCTAATTTTCTGAGTTTTTTCCCTCAACTGGCTCCTTTTCCTGAAACACTAAAAACCAGCATTAAATGCAACCTTGGTTGCTTTAAAACATTCAATTTTCCCAAGAAAAAGATGAAATTTTTTTCGTCAAAAGCCAGAACATCAACCACCTCATTTAGACTCTAAGATTCTGCACTTGAACCGACTCGACAATGAGACATAGTTAATAAAGACAGAGTAAAGAAGGAATATGGATAACTTCCACATGGACAACACCATGGCACGATTTATAACATGAAGAAAAGTGAAACATTCCTAAATGCCTAGTAACTTCCTACTTATAAGTGTGGCGCACTACACCCCCATAAATAGGACTCTACCCGATGCAATTTTGCAGACACCCTGGGGCTGTGAACCGTGCTCTGATACCAAGTTTGTCATAACTCGAACCGAGGCCCAGTCTCCAATGAGCATCCCGAACCCTGAAGGCCCAAGATCCCTTCTCTAATTGGTAATCATAAACACAATTCATATACTCTAAGGAAATGTAGAAAACATAGCAAAATGGTAACATGGTCATTCTCTTACTTCAACTAAACAATATGAATATAAGTTCACAACATTCCAAGAACAACTAACGCCAGTATGCGAAATCTTTAATAATATGAAAACACATATGTTTGAAAAAATTGGGACAAGGCCCCTAGTTGGACCATGAACTAAAATTAATGACAAGTTTCATAACCAGTCCTTCCAACATAAGGGAGGCTCACCAACTGCAAAC
This sequence comes from Capsicum pubescens, assembly GCA_030864215.1. NCBI lineage: Eukaryota > Viridiplantae > Streptophyta > Magnoliopsida > Solanales > Solanaceae > Capsicum > Capsicum pubescens. The sequence goes on along the minus strand of CM061549.1, from coordinate 111,437,836 downwards.
TTTTGAAATGTCAATCTACTTCTTAGAGAGACCCCCGGATTGAGCCTCAAATCCAGAAATATAGGGGGACAATACAATTATGTTGGAACACAGAGCAATCCAAAATAACAATACATTTATACAACATAAGTGAGAGCAATTCATAAAGACATTTTTACATATGATGTATGAAACCACGACTCACTCCTTATTTTACTTATAAGCTAGATAGTACACCCTATATTTCTATAATCCCACGGTCTATATGGAATCCACCTTGACTCGGCGGCCAAGCTACCATTCAAAGTTTATCACAAGGATTGGAGTATCAGTAAGGGGGACACGCAAGATCACAAAGCAGGGTTTCATAATCTCCAATCAAGTCAATATGTCATGGTAGTGCACAAGATCACAAAGCAGGGCTCCTAACCATAATCCCAATTTGGGACGACATGAATCAAAGGTACAAAAGATCACAAAGCAGGGTACTATAATCCTGTATCGGCAAATCACGGTTTCCAGAATAAAGTCTTTCAACTTGTTCTATCTTTGGGTAACTATTTAACTCTCTTTGAGCCCAAATTTAGCACCTTAAAAATATAATTCATGCTTAATAAAAAATTTATCTCATTCTGTTAAGGGCCCATCACAACAAGGTATCGTAATACCCAAACTTGCAAGTCATTCGTATCACATCAATTTCACAACCCTTCTTATTCAAACATATAAAATTACCACCGAAAGGTTTATCCAGTCACACCAAAGTTCTCATTATCAGATGAAATTTATTCAAACACACTCTTTTTATGAATCTTTAAATCATACTGGTCATTCTATTTATTCTACTAATGCATAACAATTAAGGAGACATTTAACACTCAAGAGTTTATCATCATTCACAAATCAGCCCCCGACATTGGTTATACATAAATTTCACGATAAAAAGAGGGGCTCTTAATTCATGCTCTCAAAAACAAATAACAATTTATATCATGCAAGGTTCATAATTTTTGTCTTGGGGAGTGGAATTTCACAAGTTACATTTGCAAGTCATCTTTCAAATTTATATCACAAAAGCATGAGATTTATAAATCAAACCTATAGAAAACCCCATAAAAATTTCATAATTCCATTGAATTGACTTCACAATGCATACTTTTAAAAATAAACTACTAAAACTCATAATATATACTTGCATATACATCTTTAAGGATTGTAGAAACCGTAAAAAATATACTCATGTAGTTTAGGATAGCCCCATGTACCTTAAGTTTCTTATTTTGAAGGATGAAACCCTAATTTTGATACTTTCTTGAGACTCTTAAACTTGTAAGACTTGAATTCTAGATTACTTGGAGGAGAAGAGTTGAATTTTGTTCTTGGGGAGAGGGGAGAGATTTTACGTGAGTTGATTTGAATAAGATAGTCAAATAATGCCCTTTTGGGTGTTATAATTTGTGCTTTGGACGTTTGGTATTGAGGAAAAAGGACCTAGGTGCCCCTTGATCCTTAAGAAGCTAAAACTGTGGGGGAATAGACCTTGTGGAGCGACCTCTAGTTGGGTTAAGAATCCCATGGATGCAACCCCTATTTGGGTTGAATATTCATTGCGGCACGGGGCTATCGCGACCCCTTACTGCCTTACGTAAAAAAAACATAACTTTTCACTCGGGTGTCGGATTAAGGAAAAATTGGTATCGTTCGGAAGATAACTCAATTATCTATAATTTGGTGGGTTTTGAGATTAAAAATTATACATATATAAAAATTTATACACTTTCAATGTAGAACCTTGTTGAATTAAATACCAAACTTTGATCAAATCAAAGGTACTTAACTCAACTTTTCTCTAAGTGATCTATGAATATTTTTAACATAATGCGCACTTAACACCCTAGGATAAAGATCATGAAACATATATTCAAAATAAATCATGGTATTAGAGTTTATAAACATTAGAATGAGTGTTCGAATTCTAGCTCAAAAAATATGGGGTGTTACAACCACTCTAGTTCTATCCGCATCTGTAACACAAATGATGCAGGCCTTTAATTATCTAAATACCAAGTTTTAAATATAGAAAGGGGCATTATATTTATAATTTTTTCTAAATCACTCAACAGTTTCACCAATTTATATAGGGAGGGTGAAACTCCCAAGGTCCTTGAGCTTTTTAGGCATCTTACTCAAAATCATAGAACTTCACCCTTCTATAAATTTTATAGTGTCGATATCACCGAGGATTATTTTGTTTGGTAGTACATCCTATAGGTACATTGCGTACTTGCTTTTCCTCAAAAACATCTAACAAAGAAAGGTTAATGTGAAGTTTTCCAAATTTATCAAATAACTTTTTAAAACAAGCATGGTCTTCGGCTTTCTTAAAATTTTGAGGGAATGGTTGTGATGGTCTAATCTGAGATTGCTAAATCAACCCTTTATTTGGGTTCTTAAACTTTTAATTTTTGTCAACTTCTTGATTTCTTCTTTTCAATCTACTGAGGTTTGATCAACTTTGTTTGCACCATATGATTTTTCTTTGGAGATGCATCAATCAAATCTCTACCACTTCTTAATATGATTGCCATAACTTTCTTTAGATTTTACTCTATATCACTTGGAAAATGCCCTTGAGGTTTTGTGTTTTGCTCTTGAGTAAACTGACCCATCTGCATCTCTTTTGAGCAAATTACTAATTGTAGCCATATGTTCTTGGTTGGCTAGAATCTTTTTCAAAGTATCCTATACATTGTTAGACAAAGCATTGTTCTGAATACCTTTGTACTACTGAAACCTCAGAGGTTGGACCTGTTTGTTTCCCTAAAAGTAGTTAGGCTGAGTCTGCCAGTTATGCTTATAGTCATTACTAGAGTTTTGATTTTCTTTTTTAACATTGCCCAAAAATTTCACCTACTCTAAATTTTTTCCACTGATAAATTGGTATACTGAACTCTAATACCACCAATTTCACACCAAGTTTGTACTTGTTGAACTATATTAACCTGAGCTTGAGGTCAAGCCAAACATAACTTATTTAACCGAGTCATTCTCTGATATTGAAAAGAGGCCAACTTTGTAGTCAATGTTGTAATACTATCTTCCTCAATCATACCGGCACACTTTTTCACCATACTTCTGGACATATCACCCTGAACTCTGGATTACCTTGTGAGATACAGTTGAGGACAGAATACAAATCATCATAGGTTTTATCCAAAGTCTGGCCATCTTCCACAGAATCTAGTAAAATCCTTATGTTATAGTCAATATATTTAACAAAATTATTAGCTAATACCACATTTACCTATTGGTGATGCAGGTAATCTCTAAGAAGAGTGATTTTCATCTTTCTTCTGCTTGAAATGTTAGATCTTAGTTCTCAACCTTGTAATTTTCTAGATGGAACGAATCAAATGAGTAACTTTTTTTGCAATTCATCCTAAGTTGTTATTGAATTTAAAGGTTCTACCTTAACCATTTCTTTTCTTCTCCCAAGAGTGAGAATAGGAATAGTATGAGCCTCACGTAATCTATGGATACTCTCACGGGAATGAATGTGTCATTAATCACTAGAAAATTCTAAAGATGAACATGTAGATCTTCTCGTGGCAGGACTTTGAATTGTCCATTTGTGTTCAACAATTACACCATGTTTTTTTTAAACTTTAAGCTACCTCGTGAATTAGGATTGCTAATGCTAGAGATCACATTAGTTGTTAGTTGGATTAACACTTTGTAAATTGTCCTATGGGTTGTTTATTTATCACCCATAACTGGAGGAATGGTATTTTTCTCTTGAACTTGTAGGATTGGATAGAGTAGTGTCATTTCTCTCTTTAAGTGGGAAAACCATCACTTAAGTTTGAGGTGTGATTAAACCACTTCACTCTCTCTTGCCATCATGTATAAGATTCAAACCGTTCCTACTAATTTAGTAGCTAAGACCAAGTTGTTATCACATATCAAACCTAATAGTAAAACTAAAAGCTAAAAGTTTGCTAATTTTTCAAGTCCCCGACAACGGCATCAAAATATATTGCTTCCAACCGCACATGCAGGTATAAATGGTTATACAAGTAATAAAGTGGCTTTTGCAAGTAAAATATCGATCCACAGGGACTTGGCATTTTGCAGGAAATCTAATTTAAGTATTACCATTAAAGTTAAATGAGTGTGATTTGTAACCAATGAGAATTTGAGTTTTGTTATACTAAAAGTAAAAATGAACAATAATGGAAATTTAAAGTGTTTGAAATAATAATTAGAAGGATTTCGGGGTCAGAGAATCTTAAATATTCATGAGAACTAATACAATCTCATTGGATAAGTTATTTATCTTGATTGTTGATTCACGGGATTTATATATGACTATGGTCTTCCGAACCTCTAATCCTCTATTAAAATTATCCTCAAAACTACATCATTGAGTGGGGATATGGTAAATAATTGAAAATCATTTTTATTTCATCCCTTATTTGAGCCAAACAGGGAAGATTAGGTATATTTCAATCGTAATTGTGAATCTACCTTTAATTCATCTAAAATACAAAAATGCATTCCTTATGTTCCATATTCTAGTTTAATTTTACCCCTTCCAGGCTCATAAAAGAAATATTTATATATTCTAAAGGTCACGAATCAATAGAATCATAAGAACAAGAACATAATGACAACTAAATATGACATTCAATATAAACCAACTTGAATATATGCTACGCAATCATATTTATAGCCTAAATTATATAAAGGGAATGTTTATCCACTCATATTGATACAAAAAACCATCATTAATGAATTCATAAGTAAAACTATAAGAAAAATATAAGTTAAAAGAAGAAAAACCCTAAAATAGAGCCCTTGATACCTTCTACTCTCTCCAAAAGTGTATTGTCCCCCCTACCAAACTAGGTCTCTTGTAATTGTGGGTAAATTATATTTATACTACCCTAAAAGTTTTCCATAAGTTTTACCATAAGAAATATATGAATTGACCACTTTGCCCTGAACTTAAACTAAGTAGAAAGCAAAGTTTAGTTTTTTTAGGAGCGTGTGTGATTTGATTTAATATGGTGTGATGTATATCCCTTTACTTCATATATTATATATATTTATAACCTCCAAGACGTGTACAACAAGTCCCACAAGTATTAGGTATATGTACCCATAAGTTTTCCAACTTATTCTAGGACTAGAACTTGTCGTGTAGAATAGGACTTGCATCTGAATTTTTCCTTGGAGCTAGGAACCTCTGGAGGTTCTTTGTATCTTATTTTAATGCGCCTATCCAGGTTCCTAGGATGGCTGTCCGGATTTTAGGTTTTGGGGCAATGCGCCTCTGTAGTACCCTATGTGGTTCTTGCTTGAAAATTACTCTATGCTTTAGGTTAAACTTGCTCCTTGTTTTCACATTGATTTTTGCTCATGTGTATCCTCAAATGTCACATAAATCATCTCCAATATTCTCATACAACTTCTCATTAAAATTATTAGACCATACATCACATAAATCTCATCAAAATAACACAAGAACAAGCATAACTTAAGTGTGAGTTTGACCAGTTATATGTGTCAAGCCATGACTTTGTTATTTCATCCTTTTTATTGAGTCACTTGCATTTTAACCATATAAACCTGAGTATTATTACACCTTTACACCAGGATCATTAAATATGCATACAAACACACTAAGTTATCCTCAAAACTAAGTTGAAACACTAGTTGAAGTTGGCAAATAAGTGTATAAATGCACCTATCATTATAGTACATGTATTTTGATACTCACCATTATTTTATCTTACCTTTTTTTACCCTGTATAGTTATTTATTCAAGTTGGCGAGATAGATTGTGTTTTCTCGATATTTGTGTTTTAGATATCGAGGTAGCAATTGATGGGTCTCAAAGCTTATCAAAATCTCTCCTTATCTTATCTTATGCTTTGTACCTATTTAATATAATTCAGATTGTTTAATTACATTCTATATCAAAGGGTGTGATCTGAGATTGTATTTCTTTCTATCTCATTTGGAGATTATTTTCATTCTTATTATTGTGCTTCTAATTTACTTTAATTATTGAGTATGGGTTGGGATAGACTCACTTATACCAAAGGGTGTGACAGGTGCAATAAGATAATATAATGTTGGGCGTGACACCAACCCAAGGTTCTTCTTTAGCTAAGCCCTCACCCTCTATTCTTTCTTCAACTTCTTTATATTAAGTGCTCCAAATTTTTTGAAATATCAATAATTAATTTATCTCTCTTTCATTTAACTTTAGAATAAAAATTAAAGTTTTAAAAATAATTTCAATTGGTTAATCTTTGTAAGTATCTAGATAGAGATAAGGTATTTAGGTAATTATTAGCTCGAGGATGAGTAAGAGTTGTTTGATGGTTATAATAGAGTGATGGTAACCTGAGATCGATAGCGGATAGTGATAATGTGTTGGTGCTAAGGTTATTGTCGGTTGTATCCAAGGTCAAATTTTGACTATTATATAGACCTCACGAGTTCCTAGCTCACAATATTCTTTTGTAGAGGAAGTGTACATTAGGATGATCATTGGTCAATGCATTGCATGCTATCATTTTGCATTGATTTGTACCTTTCTTATTTATCTACCATACTTGATGCTCTTGTATTTACTATTCATCAATATTTTAAAGGAAGGGTCCATGAGGCAAGGCATTTTATAGAACACAAGATAAAGCGTAATCCATGTAATACGAGGCGTAACTCTCATGGATTTACTGAGAGTAGGCTTCTAGTTTCCTCAGTTTTATAATTTTATTACTAAGAAAATAAGCAAAATAATAATTTGTCTTATCAATTTTGGCATAATAATCTAAAATAAATTATTTTACAGCAATGCCATTTTCAATGAGAGTTGTTTTCTTTATTTATACCTTTTAGGAAAAGTCACTACATCATGAAAAGATAATAGCATAAAGCATAAATATCATTACACCAATAACAAAAAACACGATCTATAGCTAAAAAATTTAAATAAGAGTTAAATTTAATGCTCGGGTGTGTTCTTTATGCCTGGGGATTACTATTTTATGCCCACGGAATAAGCCTCAAATTCTAGAACACATGTCCATGTACCAATGCCTTTCATTTGCACCCCGATTCATTTTTGGAATGGATTTCCTTGGGACTCACCCCAAAAGAGCCTTTGAAACCACTTCCTATCACTTATTAACTGTCTTATCCTTTTTTCCTAGAGTAAGTGGACTATGATATATATTTGATTAGTTAAATTAATAACATACTTTTATGATATAACTGGATAACTCTAGTTCGGTCTGTCTATGATGTCTACTGAGTATATATATTTTCTTTTTTAAACTATTTTTGCAGCATCTTTAGCCGGCCATGCTGATTCAATTTTGCTGAGGTAGTCTAATAAAAGCTTTGTTAAGCTACATAGTATTTGGAGCAAACCTAGTTTCTTCTATTGTATTTATCTTTCATTTTACTATTTCATTTAGTCTTGTTTTTTGTAGAATATGTATTTAGTTTAGATGCTCTAATATTGGTGACATTAGGTCTTACTTTTGTACTTCTATTCTAGCTAAATCTATGAAAGATTGGAGTATTGAAACTTAATTATGTGTTTTCTTATTAGTTTCTTTTAATCATTTGATATTGATTTAGGTGTAGAGTTGGCTTATCTACCATGGGATAGTATAAGTTCAACCATGATCTTGAATTTTGGATCATGATACACCTCTTATTTATGAAAAAAAATCATTTTTCTTTAATAATTCTCGTGCCATATTTCATAACTTACTTTAATATGTATATTATGTTCAGCCCTGTGTAAAATTTATTATCATCAATTAGTGTTTCTCACACTTTTCTAACACCTTGCACAACTAAAACATACCACAAACTTTTTTATCGATAAAAACTTTGAAATATGATCCAAAGATGTTGTGAATGATTATACAAACATCTCCTATAAAATATATTTTCCATAAACATTTTCTAGCAAATGTACCCGTGTCATAAGTAAATAATTGAGCCAAGGATCTATAGAAAATAAATTCTTTACCTCCCAAGGTCATATATACTAACCTCCCCAGACTCCACTCGTGAGATTACACAGGGTATGTTTTTGTCATTCCTATCCAAAAATAATCGTTGAATATGACTTGTCAAATTTTAGGAATTTTAGATATTTTCTACTTCTTATGAAAAAAAAAGAAGCAAAACAATAATACACACTCCACTCCTTAGACTCTATTTGTCGGATTCCATGAGGTTTGTTGTTGTTCCTATCCAAGAATAATCATGGATTATGACCTGTCAAATCTCAAGAATTTTAGCAATTCTCAAACTTCTTAAGAAAAGAACTAAAAAAATTCCCTTAAAATCGGATTACACTAATGAGTTTATTTCAAAATTTGGACTAAACTATATCTCAACCAAGTCAAAATTTTCAAATTTGACTACATGAAAATTCTTGTTCGACATATATAAAAGCCAAATACCTCTTCATGTTGAATATGTTGTACTCCAAAAATAAGTATGTTTTTAATAGTGAAAATGTGATAAAATCCATTCAATATAGAGAAGAAACAATATTATTAAAGAAGGCAGAAGAGTTTTTTATTTCGTGTGATTTTGAAGTCCCATGGTTATTTTTAGCTTAGGTGAAATCCAAATTCATTGCTTCGAAATCTATAAGCCTCACAAAGAATGTATTTATGAGGTATGTAAGTTTTACCAGGTTGAAAGGCATAAAAATTTAGCTAAACATGAAACCTATCATCTAGAAAAAGTGAGTAATAAATTAAGAAGAAAAAGTTAGCAAAATAGAGAAAATGAATGAGGAAAAGGTAATGGAACTCCTCTTTAACAAACTTGCGGAGGGAAAGAGTATTACTAAATTTGATAATAAAGATATCAATAGTTTGTAATAGTTGTTTGATGCTAAAATGGCTAAACTTAATGAAAAAAATAAGCAACTCAACCTACCTCCAAATCCTCCAACAAATAACAAAAATGTTATCCTATCAGCAAGTTATGAAAATTTGTGTCGAGATTTGTGGTTTAGTGAGACAATGGTTATATTGGTCGATGAAAACGGTACAAATCTTGCTCCAATTGAAGGTGGTGGCATAAATGCGGAATATGACAAGCATTTCCAAGGACCATTATTGAGTATGTAATAATTATGATGTTCTAGCATTGTTTTCACATGTTTCTTTATTCATAGTGTGCATTTAGGTTGTTGCATTTTTCTATCCATTTCGTGTTATTGCACTTTTAGTTTAATTATTTATGAAGGTTATTCTATTTTACTAGAAAAATGATCTAATATGTGTTCAGTTAACCAAGTTTTGTGTCAAAATATGGACCATATTGAATATTTATTTTTAGCCATATATAATTTTTTTCTCTTCAACTAAACGACATATTACATTTGATACAAAAGGTTTTTCATGCACGTGAAAAAATTTATAAATTTTTATCTTGAATATAAAAAAACTATTAAAATCCATTAAAGAAAAGCCTCAATCTTTATGAAGCTAACAAAGATTGAGGCTTTTCTTTAATGGATTTTAATAGATTTTTATATGCATGGTAAAAATTCAAAAATTTCAACATGAGGCGTAAAAATTCACAAATTTTAACACGCGAATGAAATACTTTTTTTATCAAATAAAATAAGTCAATAAATAGAAGAGTATATATATATTGACACCGATACATTGGTTGACCGAACAAACATTAGTTCATTTTTCCGATAAATAGAACAACCCTCATAAATAATTGAATCAAAAAGTACAATAACACTAAATGAACAGATAAATGCAGCAAACTAAAATACACATTATAAAAAAAACTGAGAAAACAATGATAGAACAACATGACTATTACATTTTCAATCAAGGTCCTTGGGAATATGCATCATCTTCAAAATTTGTATCATTCCCTCCCATTGGTGTAGGATCTGTACTTCTTCCATCAGCACATATCTCCATAGTCTCGATAAATCATTGGTCACTAAACAAATTTTTATAGATTGCTGATGTGTTAATATTTTTATTATTTGACGGAGGATTTGGAGGTTGGTTGAGTTATTTATTTTTTTCATTAGGTTTAGCCATTTTAGCATCAAATAACTTTGACAAACATTGGAGTTCTTGAGCATCAAATTAAGTAATACTGTTTCCCAGCGTTAGTTGGTTGAAGAGGAGTTCCATTTCCTTCACCTCATTCATTTTCTCTATGTTCCTAGTTTGCTCTTCTTTCTTATTTAATTTTTCTCGATAATAATTTTCGTGTTTAAGTAATGTTTTATATCATTCAACCTTGATAAATCTTACTTTTAGTCTCGCTTTATTGATGATGGGACAGCTAATGCTTTCTCACTTCAACAATAGGTTGTCTGCTTTAGAGATTCTACCTTTGTGGAATAATGAACGCATCAGTGAGGATACGCATGGCATGTGATTTCCTCTTATGCGGGGGTCTAGTCACTTTGGCAATATTTTATTTGTGATAGAAAGCAGAAATAACTTGGTGTTAGCTAGAGGTTTTCCCCCCAATTTACTTTATTCTTCCATTTCCTTCATTTTTTAGTCTTGGGAGTTCGGGTAGGTATGATTTCAAGTGGAATTTAGAGATTGTGACCTTGAGTGTATTTCTAATCCATATTTCCGTTGTTTCCCCCCAACTAATCCATGATTTTTTCTTTAAATTTATGTTATTTTAATTTGAAATTTTGAATTTTCTCCGATAAAGTTAAAATTTGATAACTATACCGCCAATATAGCTTCCTCTGTCGGTGTCCTATCCTCTGGCAGTGATTCCGATGAGGTGCCAGACTAACAAATGCTTCCCTAAAGATCCTTTTCAAGACTATTTTTTCTTGTTTGTAGGCACTTTCCCTTTTTTCAATCGTATCCCCCCTTGTTTGTTAAATTTAAGAGTAGCTTTGCTTTATTGCACTGTGATATGTTTTATAGTGCGAGTTATTTTTTGATTTTTTTCATAGTTATATTTTTTATACATATTTTTATCTTTTTCATAGTTATATTTTTTATACTTAAAGAGCTGATGCAAAGGCAATTTATACAAATGATCAAGACCAAAAGTGGCTAGGTCAAAAGTGAAAACTTTTAAAGAATTAAAATAAAAGAGAAAAATCAAAATCCAAAGCTAAGATGACAATGAGAAAATTTAAAACACAAAAATATATCTACGTTCTCCATATCTTTTTCCACCACCATCCATCAGATCTTTGATCAATCTCCTTATAGGGTGGGAACTCAACTACAAATATGTTTATGTCGTTGTTCTTATGAAAAAATGCTTTAGATCCTGACTTGAGATGCTCTCCCTAGTTCTAGAATCACCTACCAGAACTCGAATAAACTCTCAATAATTCATAGGAGAGTGAAAATCCGATATGTACTCTGATATCTTTGTTTTTTACCTCTCTACCTTCTCTAATAATATAAAAGCCTCCAGATCCGCAGACCAAGAAATAACACAGCTTGAGGAGCTTATATAAATCCTAGATCATCTCTTTTGAATAAAAAGGAACAAATATTTCCTTTCTTCCTCAAGCTAAGTAACTCGTACTAATTTTTTTAAAATGTAATATCTTTCCCTTCTCTAAATTCGGATGGAATAAACCTCATAAAACATTGATGCCACCATCAGAAATCTAGGTAAGAAAAAACATTAAAAATAAAGAAACTAACGATGCTTTAAACTCTTTACAAATATTAGAACTAGATATACTTGAGACCCACAGACAACTTCTCTCTTGCAAAATATATTTCCTGATTTGGTACTCTTTGAACATCCCGAAGCTCTCACAAAGTGCAGATTTACAAATAAAATAAAAATTCTTCAGACATTAGGATATACAAGAAAGGTAATGTACTCTTAGCTCTTTTATTGCTACCAAATATAAAAAGTCCTGTATTTTGTATCAAGTTATATTAGATCATATTTTCATAATTTTATGATCTTTTTGTCATGTAATTTCATGAAAATAAAAAATAAAAGGAAATACAAAAATAGTGGAGAGAAATTCATTTATGTATATCCTTAGCATATACAATAACAATAATAATTACTATACTTCAATCTCAAATAAGTTGAGATCAACTGTGATATTCGTAATTTATTCCATAAATTATTTTGGCACAAACACTCACTACTAAAAATTACCCCTAATACAATGGACCTTTTGTCAACGATTCTAAAAGCGTTGCAATAGAGCATTTTTTTCAATGGTTTCAACCGTTGAAATAAAATTATTCTAGTAGAACTATTTTGTGCTATAACCGTTGCTATTGTAGGATAACCATTGCAATAGGGTGTCTTATAGCAACGGTTGCTTGAACCATTTCCATAAAGTCACTTATGGAAATATTTTACTGACAAAAAAGCTATTGCATCGGTTTTGATTTATTCCCTCCCAAATTTTTCACTGCATCCGTCAAAAATTAAAGAAATATATAATAAGAATTAAAGAAATATATAAATTTCACTCTCAAAATGTACCATAAACTATTTGGCACTTGTTTTGCTTCCTACCAAACTAAGAGCCATTAACATTTTTCCAAATCTTTCTTTTGGGTGTTAGTACGCTAAAACCATAATCATCACCAATACGCTCCGACCACAATCACCACCAATCGATATATTGGGGTTTTGAAAAATCGACAATCACCACCAGTCGACATATTGGGGTTTCTAAAAATCGACAATCACCATCAATCGACATTTTGGAAAATTAGCTTTTTCACTGCTCCGCAACTACTATGATTTAATCTCTCAAATTTGTACTTTAATCGCACTTCAATTTTTTAGCAAATTTGGGCTTGTCTTCTTTAACTATGTGTATTAAAGGAATAGTGTGAATATGGATTTGGTTTCTAGTTGCAAGGTAATTGTTAGAGTTGTGACCCAAATTTTATTGATCTGGCCCAGAAAGTTTTGCAGTGCGACCCATGTTTATGATTTTCAATGGAGTCTGTGGTGGTAGAGTAGGAATCAGGCCGACATGCCCAATATGGACCTTTATGTTTTTGGTCCTAGGACTTATTTGTATGCACATATTATATAAGTGCATTTAGTGGGTTGTTTTGGATATTCAAAAAATTTAGCCTTCTCCATATTGTATTCTCTCTCCATTATAGTGAAACCTGCTTTGCTTCTGCCAGTGGTTTTTCCCGTAAGGGTTTTCACATAAATCTGTGTGTTGTTCTTATTTTATTTTACTTGTGGTTTGCTTCTTTTTTTCTGATTCATAACAAAATGGTATCAGAGCTTGTTTGACTATTTTTTGGAGATGGCAACCATGAAGTATGATATTTCATTGTTCAATCGCAACACCAAATTTTTGTTATGGCAGGTTAAGATGCGGGTTGTGCTCACACAAATGGATTTTGATGATGCTTTATTAGGGTTTAAGAAGATTCCCTCATCATGGACGGATGTGGACAAATGACATAAGGATCAGAAGGCTCTATCTCACATTCACCTTTATTTATCCAATCAGATTCTACAGGATATTTTAAAGGAGACCACAACTGTTGCGTTATGGTTAAAACTTGAATCGATGTGTATTAGGAAGATCCTATCAAGTAAGTTGTATCTCAAGAAATGACTTTATTCCCATTGCATTTCTGAGAGTGCATCCTTGGAGGATCACCTATCTGTATTTAAGGAGATTATCTCTGATTTAGATACTCTGGAGGTTAAGTACGATGAGGAAGATCTAAGGTTGATTTTTTTGTGTTCGTTTCCTACATCATACATAACCTTTAGGGATACAATTTTATATAGTCGTGATACCCTGACGATTGATGAAGTCTATGATATGTTATTCTCTAAGGAGAAGATAAAGCATTTTGTAAATGGGAGACTCAGGGAGATGGTCTCATTATTCATGGGGGAAGAACTTGTGAGAGGAATTCTAGGGATACTGATAGGAATAGGTCAAAATCCATAAATAGAAAAAAAACCTGTAATTACTGTAAGAAGAAGGGCCATATCAAATCTGAGTGTTGGAAGCTATAGAATAGAGAGAAAAGAGAAACTCCAAAACTGAAGGGAAACCCACCTGAGAAGTTCGGTGAAGCCAATTTTATGGAAGATAGTGGTAGTGATGGAGAACTCTTGGTAGTTTTTTATAGTAACTCCAAGCCCTGTGAGGATTTGATTCTTGATTCATCTTGCACATTTTATATGTGTCATAATCGGGATTGGTTTACAACATATGAAATAGTCTTTAAAGGTGTTGTGTTGATGGGAAATAATATACCTTGTAAGATAGCTAGAATTGGAACAATCAGGATCAAGATGTTTGATGGGGTTGTAAGGACACTTGGTGATGTGCGGTATGTCCCAGACCTAAAGATAAATCTTATTTCCTTGAGTACCCTTGATTTGAACTGTTATAGGTACACTGGTGAAGGTGGAGTCCTAAAGGTTACTAAAGGTGCTCTTGCTGTGATGAAGGGACAGAGAAAGTTTGCAAATTTTTATGTCCTACAAGGCTCTACTATTTTAGAGAGTGACGTTGCTAAACTTTCGCATATGCGCCTGGGCATATGAGTGAAAACAGGATGGATGAACTAAGCAGAAGAGGACTTCTTGATGGGCAGAGTATTACCAAATTAGAGTTCTGTGAGAACTGCATTTTTGGGAAGCAGAAGAGAGTCAAATTCACTAAAGGTATCCACTCAACTAAGAGCACACTTGATTACATTCAGTCTAATATTTGGGGTCCTGCTAGAGTATCTTCTAGAGGAGGCGCTAATTACTTATTGACTATTATTGATGACTATTCCAGAAAATTTTGGGTGTTATTCCTGATGTAAAAGAATGATATTTTTCCTACTTTGAATGAGTGGAAGACTATGATTGAAAAGCAGACAGGGAAGCAGGTAAAATACCTTTGAAACGATAATGGTTTAGAGTTCTATTCTAATGAATTTAATTCTTTGTTCAAGTTAGAAGGAATTGTGAGGCACTTGACAGTTCATCATACTCCGCAGCAGAATGGTATGGTCAAACAAATAAATAGGACTGTTATGAAGAAGGTGCCTTGTATTCTTTCTAATGTTGTTTTACCCAAGTCTTTTTTGGGTTGAAGCTGCTTCTATAGTTTGCCTTCTTATTTACCGCTCTCCCTCAGTTGCGATTGATAAAAAGACTCAACAAGAGGTATGGTCTGGTACTCCTGCTAGTTATTCTGATTTGAGGATATTTGGATGTCTTGCGTATGCTCATATTGATAATGGAAAGTTGGAACCTAGATCTGTCAAGTGTTTATTTATGGGTTATAAGCTTGGTGTTAATGGTTATAATCTTTGGTGTCCAAAAAAGCAGAAAGGTTATAATTAGCAGGGATATTGTGTTTGATGAAACCTCCATGCTATGGGCTTCCTCCAAATCTAGTGCTTCACTCCCAGATGAGCTTAGTGACATGAATCTACAAATGTCAAGCACCCATGTTGAATTGCAGATTGTAGTAGAGTCTACACCAGTGCCTACTTCTCAGTCTAGCCTAGATATATAGAGTGATACTATTTTTTCTTAACCATCAGTGGCACAACAATATTCTATTATTAAAGACAGGCCTAGAAGAGATATTAGACGTCCTTAAAATTATGCTGAAGCTGATTTGGTTTCTTATGCATTGAGTGTAGCAGAAGGTATTGATTCCAGTGAAGATTCTTTTTCTTACTCAGAGGCAGTTAGTTGTGATAATTCTGGCTGATGGATGATTGCTATGCAGAAGAAGATGGAATCAGTTCATAAGAATGGCATACGGTATCTGGTGAGATTGCCTAATGATAAGAAAGTTGTTCGTTTCAAGTGGGTATTCAAAAATAAAGAAGAAACATTTGGAGTTGAATATGCTAGGTACAAAGAAAGACTAGTTGCTAAAGGTTATAGTCAGGTTCCAGGTATTGACTTCATAGATGTGTTTTCTCCAGTTGTAAAGCATAGTTTGATTTGAGCATTGCTTGGTATTGTGACCATGCATAATCTTGAGTTTGAGTAGTTGGATGTCAAAACTGCACTCTTACATGGAGAAATTAAAGAGGACATCTATGTGCAACAACTAGAGGACTTTGTATTTTCAGGAAAGGAGGACTATATATGCTTGCTGAAAAAGTCTCTTTATGGCTTAAAGCAGTTGCCCAGGCAGTGGTATAAGAGGTTTGACTCTTTTATGACCTCTCATATGTTTCAGAGGAGCAACTATGATAGTTGTGTTTACTTCAAGGAGGTAAATGATGGTTCATTCGTGTATCTTCTCTTGTATGTTGATGATATATTTGTTGCATCAAAGGATATGAGAAAGATAATAAAAGTCAAAGCCCAACTCAGTAAGGAGTTTGATATGAAGGACCTAGGTGCAGTAAAAAAGATTCTTGGCATGGAAATTATGAGGGATAGAAAGAATTTTAAGTGATACTTGAGTCTAAAAGTATTTATTGAAAAGATGCTTCACAGGTTCAATATGCAAAATGACAAACTTGTAAGTACTCCATTGGCATCTCACTTCAAACTTTGGGCCACTTTATCTCCAAAAACATATGATGAGCGTGACTATATGTCTTGAGTTCCATACTCTAGTGTTATCCGGTCTCTTATATATGCAATGGTGTGTTCCCGACCATATTTATCTTTCAGTGTAGTTAGCAGATACATAGCAAATCCTGGCAAAGAACATTAGAAAGCAATTTAGGGGATTTTCAGATACCTGCATGGATCTGCTAATGTTTGTTTGCAGTTTGGAGAAAATAGAGATGGACTAATCAAATATGTTGATTCTAATTTTGCAGGAGAACATAATAAAAGGAGATTCCTTATAGGCTATATGTTTGTAATGCCCCAAATCTGGTACCTGAAGCGCCACACAGTGCTCATGACCCCAAAGGACCACAAGCTAACCCATGACTAATATCTGTAACTAAGCACTGCATAACATACTATATAAATGCAGAATAAAAGGGCTGAAAGGACATAAGGTTCGAAAATCTGATAAAACATAACATATGGAGATATGGAATATCAATTCCAAAACAACCAAAATAACTGTCTGAACATGCTAGTCTGAAAGCCTCTAAACTGTTTGAATAAACAGTTGAAGGGACATATCCCCAACTAACTCCAACTGCTGAAATAAACTAAGTACTGAAAGAATAAATTAGTCAAATAATAACATCCTCAAATTATGAGGACTCACTGCTAGTGTGTCTTCTTAAGGACTGATCTACTAAGGATGCTATGGAGCTCGTGCTTTTGAACCTATGGTATAAAATACCATTGCGCAAAAGAGAATTATGTGTCAGTATGTGAGAATATACTGATATGCAAGTGAGGTAAGCTGAATGCAAAGGTTCATATGTATGAACTATAACTGACAGACATGAACAGGAACATGACTACGTGAGGATACATGCATGAATACGTGAACTATAACTGAAATTATGATAATACTAAATCTGAATACTGATAACATTAGTTTCGTATTAACTAAGTGACTGTGTCTGACAGTCCTGATTCTAATGGAACTAGCCAAGTTTTGTGTTGAACTGTGTGATTGTATCTGACACTCGTGAATCAAAAGAACTATCTGAGATCTTTTACTGACACTGAGACTGAGACTATGGGATATAGTCATCGAACCAACATGCCCCTAATAAGCTATTATAGCTGAGTTGGGGTCCAATCTGTAACCCCAATTGAAAGGTGTCAATACCGTGCCACTAGTAAGGATAAGCTGTGAGTGACCCTCATCTAGAAGTATCCCTAAAGGATAATTGTGGGACCCTCATCTGGCAGTGTTGATCCACCTGATCAACCCTTAACTGACATTGTTGATGTCTCAACCTATGTTGGATACATAGTTCTGGAATGCAAGGATTGCTTCTAAGGGTCACACCCTCTACTGTCAGTATGTGCCCTTGTTCATGTGTTTGCTCGGTGCTGAATCCTACTCCCAACTGAGTAGACACTGAACCGATTATACTGAGATGAATTGTACTGAGTTCATTGAGTTTCGTGAACTGGCCGAATGTTACTGAATTCTATTAACTGACTGAGTTCATGAGATTACTGAGTTTTCCTGATTCATGTAACTGACTGAATTCTATTGATTATGGAGTGACTTAGATTATTGTGAAACTAACACCGGCTCTAGGAACACAGCTAAATTTTTGGGAATAAATACCCCCAGGACTCAATAGCATAAAAGTAATTCATGGCACAAGTTCAAAAATACAACAATGGCTATACATATATCCATAATTCATTGACTAAGACATTTCATCAAACACTTGACATGCATTAACTTGTACATGAATAGGGACTTCATACTATCATACTATAATGGCACTTTTTCCTTCACATAGGAATTTAATCAAACACACAGGGAGCATACTTTGGTTATACCATCATCAATTCATCTATTTATCATGATTGCATAAATAAATTTGCAATTTGAAGGGTTCATCCTTAATATTATGCAAATCATCACACACTAGGATCAATCATTGGAACATGTAATTTAAAACATGATTCAAAACCCCACAACAACATGGACATGAATTTCAATTCAACTAAATCATGAACATTCATAAACACACAATCTTGGATTTTTAAAAGAGATTCTTGAGCTTCATGGGTGAAAGGGACCCATTAATCAACACTTGACATACCTTGATTGTGAGTTTCTTTAATTTCTTGGACTTGAAGAACCTGGATCTCTTAGTTTCTTGAAGAAGGGTTGGGATCTTGTTCTTGGGGATTGATCTTTGAGAGAAACCCTAATTTGATGTTGTAGATGAATAATAAAGTTATGAGCCCAAGTCTAGTAAAATTAGGTGTTAAAAAAAGTACAAAAGACCCAAACATCCTTATAAAAACGGCTTTTAATTGTTGAATGGGATCTACGATGGCTTGGGTAACGGGTCATCGAGCCAGCGAAGATTGCGACAGGGTGATGGTACAAGGCAAGAATGTAATCTTTCTTTCTTGGTTGCGACAGTTTGGGCGACGGTCCATCGCTAGCTCAATGGTCCGTCATCCATTCCGTGGTTCCTGTCCAGAAGGTAGACTCACTACCTCCGCTGCGATGGTTTGGGCGACGGCTCATCTCTGGATCTACAGTCCGCCGGCCCTTTCCATCGCACCTGGGTAGTTTAGACTGCTTTCTGTATTTTGGCCATAACTTTCTACCCTGATACCGGATTTAGGCGAATTTGGTATCAAGGGAAAGCTTATTCAATTTCCCGCATAAAAAAAATCAAAATCTTGAAAATTACACATGTATAAAAGTGGATTCATCCTTTAAAACAAGTCTTTAACATTTTTTGGACGATTTTTAAGCTAGGTAGAAGTACGGTGTATTATAATATATCCCCCTTGGGAACATTTTCCTCAAATGAGACTGATTTAGATGTGAAAAATGATAATCTAAAGTACATACTGAACATGAACAACTGAAACATAGCTACATGACTGACATTAATGAGATTCATGTTGGTCATTCATATCTGATGCATGGTTTTATGATTGAACTGATACATGAATGCAAGACTGAGAGTATTGATAAGCTAATCACCCATATCTAATGCATAAATACATGACTGAGCTGACTCATGAACATGTGACTGAACATGTAAGGGTAAAGATACCAAGTTTGAAATAAAAACTGAGCATAGTTTATAACTAAAATTTGAACTATAAGCTGAATGGACTTAAGAAAAGCTATTACCTTAGGCTGAGTCTGAATTTATGGAGAAGAGATGAGGATACTTGGTTAGAATATCTACTTATGCTTCCTAAGTAGCTTCCTCAAGGAACTGATTTCGCCAAAGAACATTGACTAGAGGGACTGCTTTGTTCCTCAGTCTACGAATCTGATAGTCAAGGATTTCGGATGGGATTTCCTCATAAGAGAGATTGTTCTGAATGTCTACGCCCTCAACAGGGACTATAACTGCTGGGTCACCTATGCACTTTTTAATCAAGGAGATATGTAAGACTGGATGTACTAAAGCAAGATCTGAAGGCAATTCGAGGTCATAAGCTACTTTGCTGAAGCGACTGAGAATTTTGAAGGAACCGACATATCGGCGACTGAGCATTCTCTTCTTACCGAACCTCATCACTCCCTTCATGGGAGAGATTTTTTGGTACACATAATCATTAATCTCGATCTTGAGATCCTTTTTGCGCTTATCTACGTATGATTTCTGTCAGCTCTGAGATGTCTTGAGCCTCTCTCTGATTAACTAAACTTTCTCTAAGGTATCTAAGACCAAGTCAGGCCCTACTACTATGACCTCACCAACTTCGAACCAACCGATCAGAGATCTGTATATCTTACCGTAGAGAGCTTCGAATGGATCCATATGAATACTGGAATGATAGTTGTTGTTGTATGCAAACTCAATCAAAGGCAAGTGGTCATCCCAACTACCCTTGAAATCAATTGCACACACCCTTAGAATATCTTCCAAGGTCTAAATGGTCCTTTCGGCTTGACCATCTATCTGAGGGTGAAAGGTTGTACTGAGATGGAATTGGGTACCATGACCTTATAGGAGCACTTTCCAGAAATGAGAGGTGAACTGGGTACCTCTATCTGAGAAAATAGACAACGAAACACCGTACAATCTGACCAACTCCCTGATATAGAGTTTGGCATAATCCTCGGCTAAATAGGAGGTATGGACTGGAAGAAAATGAGTTGATTTAGTCATCCTGTCTATAATGACCCAGATTGATTCATGTTGATGGCGAGTACGAGGAAAACCCATCACGAAGTCCATGTTTATTCCTTACCATTTTCAAGTGGGAATATTGAACTCCTGCATGGACCCACTTGGCTTCTAATGCTCAACCTTAACCTACTGATATGTAGATCACTTAGCCACAAACTCTGTAATATCTATTTTTATCCCACTCTACCAATAGATTTCCCATAAATCATAGTACATCTTAGTGGCCCCTAGATGAATCGAGTAACGCGTACCATGCGCTTCTACAAGAATTCATTGCCTCAAGTCATCTACACCTGGCTCACATTGATAATCCTGACAATGTAATACACTATCTCCCCCTTGGGAGAAAAGCTCAACCTGCTGATCCTTGATTGACTCATTCAACTTGACTAGACTGGAATCTCTATCTTTTTTTCCTTAATTTTGAAAACTAGAGATGATTCAGAACTACTCTGAACCCATATATTACCCTCGGCTGAATCTACTAAGCGAATACCTATTATAGAAAGCTGATGAACTTACCAAGCTAGTATCTTCTTACTAACTTCAACATGATCAACACTACCCATAGACAATCTACTAAGAGCATCAACCACTACATTAGCCTTGCCCGAATGATAAAGGTTACTCATGTCATAATCTTTTAGGAGCTCTAACCACCTTCTCTTATGAAGATTAAGATCTTTCTAAGAGGGCACGTACTAACGGCTTTTATGATCTGTGAAAATATAAACATTAACACCATACAAGTAATGCCTCAACCTCTTCAAGGCAAAAACTATGGATGCTAACTCAAGGTCATGAGTAGGATAATTTTCTCATGGGGCTTAAGTTGTCTGTAGGTGTAGGCTATGCTAGGAAACAACCCAAACACACTCTAGATACATCACAGTACACCACGAACCCATCTAAACCATCTGGAAGAGCTAAAACTAGGGCTGAGGTGAGTCGAGTCTTCAACTCCTGAAAACTCTTCTCACAAGGATCTGACCACTGAAACTTGACTTTCATCTAAGTCAATCTGGACATAGGGATGCAATATAAGAAAATCCCTCAACAAACCATCTATAAAAGCCAGCCAACCCCAAGAAACTCCCGATATCTAATGGAGTGACAGAGCGAGGCCAGTTTCTTACTGCTTTGGTCTTTTGAGGATCAAATCTAATGCCATCACCAGAAATTATATGACCAAGGAATGCTACTTACCTTAGTAAAAATTCAAACTTACTGAATTTGGCTAACAACTGATGAATTTTGAGAGTCTGCGATAATATTCTGAGATGGTCTGCATGATCACACACACTGTGGGAATAGACAAGAATATCATCTATAAAGATTATGATGAACATATCCAAGTAGTTCTTGAACACATGGTTCATCAAGTCCATGAAAGATACTGGGGCATTAGTAAGACCAAAGGACATGACTAAGAATTTAAAGTGACCATACCGAGTTTGGAAAGCTATTTTTGGAATGTCACATTCTCTAACTCTGAGATGATGATAGCCTAATCTAAGGTCTATCTTCGAGAAATAGACAGCACCCTGTAGTTGGTCAAATAAATAATCAATTCTGGGAAGTGGATGATTGTTCTTTGCCGTGACTTTATTGAGCTGATGGTAATCAATGCAAATTCTGAGAGAACTACCTTTTTTTTGCACGAATAAGACTGGTGCACCCCACTAAGAGATCCTTAACTGTCCCTTCAATTCTCTGAGTTTTACTGGTGCTATTCTATATGGAAAAATAGAAATGGGATAAGTATCTGGAAGAAGATCAATGCCAAAGTCTATTTCCCTTTTGGGAGGAATTCTTGGAAGATCTTCGGGAAAGACATCTGAGTATTCATTCACTACTGGGACTGATTCAAGACTAGGAGTTTTGGAACTAGTGTCCTTAACTTGATCAAGATGATAGACACATCCCTTAGATATCATTTTTCATGCCCAAAGGTAGGAAATAAGTTGAACTTTAAACGCTAAAGTACTACTCCTCCACTCTAGGATAGGTTCATTCAGAAACTAAAACTGTACCACTTTGTTTCTGCAGTTGACTGTGGCATAATAGGAATGAAGCCAATCCATGCCAAGAATGATGTCAAAATCAGTCATCTCTAATTTGACTAAGTCTGCTGATATGACTTTTTGAAATATCATAATCGAACAGTTCCTGTATACCCTCCAGGCTATGATGGTTTTACCTACTGGGGTAGAGACTGAGATGGACTCTTCTAGAATTTTGGGATTGACTCCAAAATCAACTGCTATATAAGAAGTAACAAAAGACAAAGAAGCTCCTAGATATAGCAAAGCATAAACATGCAAGTGAAAGATCTGTAACGTACCAGTGACCATATCAGGAGAATTTTTCTAATCTTATTGGGATTGAAAAGTGTAGAGTCTGTTTGGGCACTGCCCACTGGTTGCACTGGAAGTGGCACCCTACTGATTTGGGCGACCAGACTAAATTGAGGAACGTTTCTACTGACCCTGAAATCTTGAAAAGGGATAATATCTAACTCTGTTGCCTAGCTTGCCATATCTAAAACACATATCACTACCAGCTCTGCAAATACCCTTGTGGTTTTTACCATAAGTCTGACAAAGAGGATTCGTGCAGGCACTTCTAACATTGCCCTAAGACTTAGAGCCTGGCACCCTATCTCTATCACCATCCCTAAACTTAGGAGCTAGAGCACTGGCTGAGAAAAGAGCTGGAATAGATGACTTTGGGCAGAACTAAGAATGGTTACCACCCTATGACTTAGGTTGATTGAAGTTGAAGCTACCGGTTCTAGTTATCTTATTCTGGTTCTCTCTCATCTTAATATTCTACTCTTCTATGTATTGACCATGGATCATAAGCCTGACTATGTCCATCTCACTAATCAGCATTGTGGATCTGCACTCATTGACAACACTATCATTCACCCTATAAACAAACTTACACATCTTGGCCCTGTTATCTGCCACCACATGAGGAGTATATCTAGATCGTTGAGTAAACTTAAGAGAATACTCTTTCACTGTCATGGTCCCTACCTGAGATTGATAAATTCTAACACCTTAGCCTTCCTCAGCTCTAGGGGAAATAATCTATCAAGAAAGGTGGTGGAAAACTCCTCCTACTTAATAGGCCCTACATCTATCACCCACTTTGTTTTCTACTATTTGAACTATGTGTGAACCATATTCTGCAACTGATATACAGCTAGCTCCGCACTCTCACTGGCGGTAACCCCCATGATATTCGTAATCTTTTAAACCTAGTCAAGGAATTCCTGAGGGTCCTCGTCTGTCCTAGACCCAAAAAAGGATGGAGGATTCATTCGGGTGAAGTCCCAAATCCTAGCTGCGACAGTGTTGGCCACTGGATTGTCCAGAACAATAGCTGGCCATTCATTCTAAGTAGCAACTAAGTTAGCAAGAGTAGTTAATGTAGCTCTAAACTCTTCAAGAGAGACATGTTCATCCAAAGGATCTGCTTGGACGGGCTGAGAGGCTGACTGATTTCCGTTTCTTTTTTTGGGAGGCATGTTCTATAAATGAAAAGGGAGAAATAAATTAAACTGAGAGTTAAATTTAAGCTCATACTCACTGGTATGACATGAGTACTGAAAGAAGGGAAATTTTTCCTAAAACATCTTATAGCCTCCTGTACATAAATATGGCGCGCAACACATCCATGCATAAAAATCTACTAGATACGACTTTTCAGATATCCTAGAACACTATTGAACCTTAGGCTCTAATACCAAGTTTATAACGCCCTGCATCTGGTACCCAAAATTCCACATGGTGCTCATGATCCCGAAGGACCACAAGATAACCCATGACTAATATTTGTAACTAAGAACTACATAACATACTGTATAAATATGGAATAAAAGGGCTGAAAGGCCATTAAGTTCAAAAATCTGATAAAACATAACATCTGGAGATATGGTATATCAATACCAAAACAACTCAAATCACTGTCTAAACATGCCAGTCTGAAAGCCTCTAAACTGTCTGATTAAGGAGTTGGTGGAATATGTCCCCTACTAACTCCAACTACTGAAATAAACAAAGTACTGAAAGAATGAATTAGTCAAATAATAACATCCTTGAATTATGAGGACTCACTGCTAGTCTATCTGTTGAACGACTGATATACTAAGGTTGCTCTGGATCTCATTCTTATGAACCTTTGGTATAAAACACCATAGTGCAAAAGAGAAGTATGTGTCAGTATGCGAGAATGTACTTGTATGCAAGTGAGGTAAGCTGAATGCAAAGGTTCATATACATGAACTATAACTGACTAACATAAATATG
This sequence comes from Capsicum pubescens, assembly GCA_030864215.1. Taxonomy (NCBI): domain Eukaryota; kingdom Viridiplantae; phylum Streptophyta; class Magnoliopsida; order Solanales; family Solanaceae; genus Capsicum; species Capsicum pubescens. Next base: position 111,412,758 of record CM061549.1, on the reverse strand, counting down.
AACATGACTACATGAGGATACATGCATGAATACGTGAACTGTAATAGAAATCATGATAACACTAAATTTGAATACTGATAACATATCTTTCATATTAATAGACTGACTGTGTGTGACAGTCCTGATTCTAATGGAACTAGATGAGTTCCATGCTGAACTATGTGAATATATCTGACAGTCCTGAATCTGAAGAACTATCTGAATTCTTTTACTAAGACTGAGAATGAGACTGTAGGGGATAATCATCAAACCGACATGCCCCTAATAAGCTATTATAGCTAAGTTGGGGTCCAATCTATAAACCCAATTGGAAGGGTGTCAATACCGCACCACTGGTAAGGACAAGATGTAAGTGACCCTCATCTGGCAGTGTCCCCAAAAGAGAATGGTGACACCTTGTCTAGAAGTGTTGATCCACCTCATCAACCCTCAACTGATAGTGTTGATGTCTCAACCTATGTTGGCTATATAGTTCTTGAATGCAAGGATTGTTTCTAAGGGTCACACCCTCTACTGTCAGTGTGTGCCCTCATCCCTAGGTTCGCTCAGTGTTGAATCCTACTCCCAACTGAGTAGACACTAAACTGATTATACTGATATAAGCTAGAATAAGTTCATTGAGTTCCGTGAACTGATGGAATGTTACTAAATTCTGTTAACTGATTGAGTTCATGAGATTACTAAGTTTTCTTGAGTCATGTAACTGACTGAATTCTAGTGATCATGGCGTGATGGAGAATATCATGAAACTGACACTGGCTTAAGGCACACAGCTAAATTGTAGGGTATAAATACCCCTAAGACTCTATAGCATAAAAGTAATTCATGGCACAAGTTCGAAAACAAACAATGGTTATACATATGTCCATAATTCATGGACTAAGACATTTCATCAAACACTTGACATGCATTAACTTGTACATAATTGGGGATTTCACACTATCATACTATAATGACACTTTTTCCTTCATATAGGCATTTAATCAAACACATGAGGAGCATACTTTAGTTAAACCATCATCAATGCATCTAATTATCATGGTTGCATAAATAAATTTTCAATTTGAAGGGTTTATCCTTAATATTATGCAAATCATCATACACTAGGATTAATCATTGGAACATGTAATTTAAACATAAATCAAAGCCCCACAACAACATGGACATGAATTTCAATTCAACTAAATCATGAACATTCATAAATACACAATCTTAAATTTTTAAAAGAGATTCTTGAGATTAATGGGTGAAAGGGACACATGAATCTACACTTCATATACCTTGATTGTGAGTTTCTTGAAGTTCTTGGACTTAAAGAACATGAATCTCTTAGTTTCTTGAAGAAGGGTTGGGATCTTGTTCTTGGGGATTGATCTTTGAGAGAAATCCTAATTTGGTGTTGTAGAGGAATAATAAAATTATGAGCCCTGGTCTGGTATAATTAGGTGTTAAAAAGGTGGAAAAGACCCAAACACCCTTTTAAAAATGGCTTTAAATTATTGAACGGGATATAGGACATCTTGGGCGACGGTCTGTCAATCCCTTGATGGCCCGTCGGCCTTTCCGTCGTACTGGGCCGTAATGTGATCTTTCTACCTTGGTTACAACGGTTTGGGTGATGGTTCGTCGCTAGATCAATGGTCCATCAGCCATTCTATCATGCTTGTCCGAAAGGTGGACTCACTGTCTCCACTGCGATGGTTTAGGCGATAGCTCGTCGCTAGATCGACAGTTTGTCGACCCTTTCCGTCGCACCTGGGCGGTTCATACTGCTTTCTGTATTTCGGCCATAACTTTCTACCCTAATACCGAATTAAGTCAAATTTTGTATTGATGGAAAGCTTATTCAATTTCCTACACAACCAAAAGTCAAAATCTTGAAAATTCCACATGTATAAAAGTGGATTCATCCTTTAAAGCAAGTCTTTAACATTTTTGGGATGATTTTTAAGCTAGGTAGAAGTATGGGGTATTACAATTTTCACCATTGTGGTTGTGCTATTAGTTTGAAAGTTACCTTACAGACTACGGTTGCTATGTCAACTATTGGGGCAGAGTATATGGCTATTAGAGAGGCTTTCAAGAAAGCTATCTAGTTGAAGGGTCTATTTGGTGAACATAGCAAAGACGTATAGATTACTACGGTCTTTTGCGACAACCAGAGTGCTATCTTCCTTAAAAAAGATCAGATATTTCACGAGAGGACAAAGCATATCGATGTTTGGTATTATTTTGTGCGTGAAATTATTGCTCGTGATGATATTGTGGTGAGCAAGATTAGTACTTATGATAATCCTACTGATATGATGACCAAGACACTACCAAGTGCCAACTTTGAGCATTACGTGGACTTGGTTAGTGTTAGCTATTAATATGTGCCCTTAGGGGCTTTTGTGGTAGAGGTGGAGGGTTTTTCTTGAAATAGATTTGAGTTCTGAATTATAATTCGTGTCAAGATAGAGATTGTTAGAGTTGTGACCCAATTTTTGTTGATCTAGCCCAGAAAGTTTTGCGGTGTGACCCATGTTGGTAATTTTCAATGGGGTCTGTGGTGGTAGCGTTGGGATCATCCAACCGACAGGCCCGATATGGACCTTTATATTTTTAGGTCAAGGACTTATTTGTATGCACATATTATATAAGTGTATTTTGTGAGTTGTTTTGGGTATTCAGAAAATTCAATCTTCTCCACATAGTACTCTTTCTCCATTATAATGAAACCTTCTTTGCTTCTGCCTGTGGTTTTTCCCACAAGGGTTTCCACATAAATATGTGTGTTATTCTTATTTTTTTTACTTGTGGTTTCCTTACTCTGTCCGAATCATTATAGTAATTAATTAGATTTTAATTCAATTGGCGTTGTTGAGCTGTAGAGTTTTAATATTTTCTGGTGGTAATTATGAATTTCGCTTATAGTTGTTGGATTTTGATTTGCTATTGAGGCTTGACAGTGTTGAGGGATTGAAATGCCTGGGTAGTTTTAGTTTAATTCAATAAGCTTGGTGTTTGAGATTAAATTTAGTCACTGGCAAGTGTTAAAATGCCTAATGGTCAATGAAGTGGGAGAGAACTATTAGGTCTCAGGTTCAAATGACTGCAGAGACAAAAATTACTTGATCATTTCTTTCCATCTATCTTAGTCTCGGTGTATAGCATTATCTAGTACCTGCTGTTGTTGTTGTTGTTTCTGAAGGAAGGGGATGTGTACCCTGGGAAGTTAGTCAGTAGTTATTAAAAAATGTAGGAAGAACAAAAAAAAATTAGAAAAGGAATATGCCGGCAGATATGAGTTTAGGGGTCCATCCTGGTTGTGGATTAGGAATGATAACATTGATTCTAGTGTTTAAATGATGTAGAAGTACCTCCATTTGTAGTAATTATGTACTTATGTGTCTAGCTATGTTATGTGTTGAATTGTATGTTGCATAATATTCTCAATTTGAAAAAATAATTAAGCAGTTACTGGTTGGCCGAGTGATTACTTTTTATTTTACTTAGGTTCTGGAAATGGTTTAAAGATCAATTTTTCATCAATTTGCTAACTATTGTGTACTTCTGGGGTTTTTTAATTGGTTCGTTTTGTTGGTGATGATAAAATGTCTCTTATAGGATAAGTTTGCATATTTTTTTATAAAGGTGCTCAAAGATGTTCTGACTCAGCTTAGTCTTTTGAAGCAAGGAAATAAGCAGGTTTGAACTTTTTCCCTGCATTTTTATGATTGTTGGTTGAAATACAACATACCATAGAATATATTACTTTATCCCAGAAAAAAAAACTTTGGGTGATAGCAAACACAGATGTAATAAACAGAGAAGTTCTTGTTTTGACCCTTTGAGAATTGGGAATTGTACTGCTCAACAGAAGCTTTACAAGGCTAAGGGGAGAAAAGGGGGAAGTGTGTCAAATTTGAAAGAAGTTATAGATGTAGTTAAAAAGGTGGAGAGTTATGAAAGTAGTGATGTAGAAGGAACTAAAAGTGGAAGCTATAATGCCATTGTTATAGGGTTAAGAATAGGAGGATTGGTGGCAGCGACGCAGCTGGAAGTTAAGGAAGGTAAAGTTTTAGTTTTATAGAAGTATGTTATTCCAGGTGGAAGCTCCGAATTATATGAGAGGGATTGTTATAAGTTTGATGTTGGTTCATCAATGATGTTTGGGTTCAGTGATAAGTTTAGTATTCTGAATACTTTCTTTTTATTACATCTTGTTTGGGCGACTATTACGTATCATATTATATTGCACCTTGTTGCATTGAATTGTACTGCTTTGTTTTGATGAACACAATATTTGGATAGATTGTATATTTTTTTCGTCGTTATATATGTCACACATTAACAATTTAAAGGATAAACTTACAAGAAAAGAGGGATACAGGGTAAAATTATTATAAAAATGTAGGGTAATAGATAAAATAGGATTCTTAGATAATATTCAATGACAAGCTGTGAAAAAAATAAGGTCACGATGCGATCACACGAAATCGATCGTTACATAAATGAGACTTTTCCTCATTACATAATGATGAATTTAGAGATACGATACAATAAAATTGAGTAACAATCAAAACAAATATAAACTAACAACACAATATAATATAAAAGGTAACAACAATCCAAAACAAGATGTTAAGTAGATATCAAAAAAGCAAAAAATTTGAAGAATTTGAAACCAATAGTAACACTTCATATGAGGTTAGTGCATTGAAGTAGAAAGATTTAGAAAGAGTAGGTGATAGGTATATAGAATGATTTAGTTTGGCTGAAGAGAGTTGTACTTGTTTGCATTTTGATCATGCAAATTTTGCGTCTCTAATGAAGTCCTTCATACCAAATAGTACTTCTAATTACCCTCAAATGTTGTCTTCTGTTTTTTGAGTCTTTAAAATCAAATTTTCTTCATTGCCTTAGTTATCTATGCAACTAGTCTTCTAAGTAATCTTTCTTTAGAGGATATAAGATAACATGGGAAATATATCTGCTGGTTTATAAGAAAATATTGCAAACTTTTTGAAGTAGAAATTAAGTAACACAGTAGACTAGGAGAAATAAGGAAGATCTCTCTGGTGTTTAAGGATAGGTCAGTTATAATTTCCCGTGCATTTGTCCCCTATGGTTTCCTGCCCCGAGCCTATTACATTGTGAAAAGAAGAGAATAGATTTGGATAATTCACAAATATAGTTTCTAATGCATGGTTCTTTTATATATGTTGTTGGAATAGAGTATCAAAATGCTAAAGAATAGCACTGTAGAAATCCTATTTACACATGTGCATCAATTCTAAAACCTCCAAGTTGGTGTGTGCATGTCACATATCTCATGTGTTAGGTTCGAAATCGAGAGGGCGTCATGTGGAATCTTAAAGTTTGTAAATCATGAGATGATAAATCAGAAGATAAAGAAAACTGTAATAAAAACACATATTATTTGATATGATTGGCCAAGAAGCCAACATATTTAAAACTAAATAAATAAAAAACTTAAAATATCTTGGGAGAAATCTCCCCCTAAACAAGACTTTAAAAGACTACATTGTGGATTCTATTGTATTATGCTACGAGAAGAGGGTGTTCTATTTATGGAGGTGCAAAACCTTTCCTCCAAGAAAAAGGTTAGCCAAATATGGAAAAGAATTATATTTTTCTTTCAGGAAAAGTAAAAGTAATTATGGCATTACTTTTATTTTTCTTTCAAGAAAAGTAAAACTTAATTTTGGTAAGAAAATTAGGGCAAAAACCCTAACAAATCACCCCTTTTTGGCTTAATTTTCTTGACATAATTTGATCTACCTTCTTAGCGAGTGTGATATTTGTTCTTTACATAATCTTCATTGTTGTTGCTTGTCGTGGTTAAAAATAATATTTAAAATATTATGATTAAAAGTGGATTAGAAATAAATATTTTATTTTTATTTTTAAATATGCAGCAACAAGAATGTTGAAATACTCTTAAAGCTTCTTCTCCATATGTAGTTGAACAAAAAATCTTCATTATCATCAAATTGATTGAAAATTGATTTGAACCGCTGTCTTTAATCTCATTTTACCAAACCATTGAACATTTGAACTGTAGGATCTGATACAACTTATTGTTCGAAATCGAGAGGGTATCATGTGGAAGCTTAAAGTTTGCAAATCTCGAGATGATGAATCAGACGATAAACAAAACTATAATAAAAACACATATTATGTGATATGATTGGACAAGAAGCCTACATATTGAAAACTAAATAAAAAAACTTAAAATCTATTGGGAGAAATCTCCCCATAAACAAGACATTAAAAGACTACATTATGGATGCTATTGTGATATGCTATGAGAAGAGGGTGTTCTATTTATAGAGGTCCAAAACCTTTCCTCCAAGAAAGAGTTAGCCAAATATGAAAAAGAATTATATTTTTCTTTCAGGAAAAGTAAAAGTAATTATGGCATTAATTTTATTTTCCTTTCAAGAAAATTAAAACTTAATTTTTGTAAGAAAATTAGGGCAAAAACCCAAACATCATGCTTAATGTACATATAACATATTAGAAGACTGGGGAGAAACTTCAAGTGTTTGCAGATGGTTGTTTCATTTAACAAATGTGGTGACAATGATCCCAGAAAGTGTTTTTCTCCTATGAGCATAATCTTGTCCTATATATAATACAACATGTGGTTCATATGTATCAAATTTCCTTATTCTACCCATCAAATGAATAGATAATACCATCATTATTTTAACTTATCACTTCAAACTTCAGTTCCTAGAATAACTTTTCATTGTATCAGCTCACATGTTACTGTTGTTATCATTTGTTTCTCTAAGAATACACTTATCTGCAATTATACATGATTTCTTACTAATCATGATGCCATCAATAACACACTACATTCGTCGGAGGAACTCCTACCAAAAGGTGCACCTGCCTAATCAGCACCAGTATAACTAACAATGTGCTCATCTTTTATATGGTCATAGAGTATTTCATTTTTTGGAACAAATTTGATGTGTACAAGAATGAAAATTGTAGCATCCTACTAAGTGTAACAAGTGGATTCATAAACAAACTCACTATGCTCATAACAAAGCATTATTAGGCTAGGTGCAGTAGGGTAATTCCACCTGGCCAACCGTCTTTATACATTGACCTAAACTAGCGAGGGGATTTTTCATCGAGCTCTAAATTTAAATTTAATTGAGGGCAAGCAAGTTGAATATCTGCATGTCTGTTTTATCTACTATGTCTAATGCATGTTCTCTGCTCTAGATTGGCCACTTTGATGTCTAGAAAGTATCACAATTTTCCTAGTGTCATAGTCTGAAAATATGAAAGTGATTATTTTTCAATCGAGAATTCCATCAAAATATTACCCTTAATAATTACGTCATTAACATAATTTATACAGGCCATGGTGTATGCATTGTTCTATTGTGTGTAGTCACAGTGTTACCATGTAAATGGATGGTTTGTCGTTCCTGATTAGTTTTAAACCTCAATTTTATTAATCAAGTAATGGAAACAATAGGATGTAGATTACAAGTTATACCTGACCCAACAATTGTACATTTCCAACTGCCAAATGACCTTTCTGTTCGTATAAACTGAGAATATAACGACTTCTTTAATTGGCTCGTGAGTAAATTTCCACATAAAAAAAAAGGGATTATCAAATTTTACAGTGAATGCTGGAAGATTACTAGTTTGTTGCATATTTTAATTTAGAATATTATTAATGAAAGATTTTATTGTTGTGTGTGTGTGTCTATATACATATATATATGTAAATATTAATTTATAATATAGGGGTGACTATTTCATCTGAACCATCAATTGGTATTTGAAGTAGTTGCAATAGGTGGCAAAAATCATTGTTATAGAAAATTATAATAGTTGCAATAGGTAGCAAAAAAATGTTGCAATAGGTAATTAAAAACCATTGCAAAAGACCAATAAGTGTTGCAGTAGATATCCGAAAGTTATTGCAATAGGGTTATTGGAACGTTTTCCTGTCATTGCAATATAGTCTATTACAACGGTTCTTAACCGTTACTATACAAAATGTGAAGTGTCCCAATAGAAGGTCAAAAAAATTGTTGCAATAGGTCTATCTATTGCATCGATTGTTGGAACCATCGCAATAATTATTGTGATAGACCTATCCCTACATTCACATACTGATAACGCCCAAACTACAGCTCTCGTAAGAGTATAAGCGGTCGCTATCAAATATAGAACCCAACTGGGTTGGGTGTCGAATCCCACAGGGAATACTTGGTCACGAAAATTCCACGAAAAAGGGGGGATTGGATTTTGGCGTGAATTAATGCTATCAAAGTAACGAATGAATGCTTTGTTTAGTAAGATTTAATCACAGAGAAAAATAAGTTAGGGTTATGTCCACCTTATGAGTTCTACATATCTATTAACTATGAGTAATGCGGAATTCGGACATGCATGCACTTATAGAGATTCATATTCTAATGGTAAATCCTGGTGTTTCTCAACCATCAAGGATTATTTCACTTTAACTCTCTCGAGCTTAAAGTGTATAACTAACGGTACAAATTCTCCAAGAAGTTAACCCAGTTACGGCACTAACGTGTAAATAGGGGTTGGTAGCCCTATTTCCTTGTCACACTCTCTTTTTCACACATATAACTTTTCTCTCGAACAAGTTAATGCTATAATGGCGTATTCTATATGTTTGCAACCATAAGAATGTAATTAAGATGAAGAGAGTAATGATATAAGTAGCATACGTATCAAGAATTCACAAACTCATAGTAATAGATAGTATATCACAAGGCTTCCATAACCCTAACAGAGAAGTTTAGCTACTCATGATTACAACGAAGATCACAATAGACATCATCATCATACCAAAGCTCGAATAATCCCATGGTGGGGATGAAATTAGCATCAAAAGGGATTGACGATTTTGCTCCCTTTGTTGCTCACAAGTTAGTGTTTTTCTCTGTATAAACTTACAGAATCTGTAAACTGAATAATACTAGAAAGTCGAATGAATTCTCCAAAAAGAAAACGTGAATCAATGCATGAATGAATGCATGCTGAAAAATTCAGCAAAATAGGGTTTTTATAACATCCTTGTCCTAGTCCTATTAAGTTACTGTTAATCCCCAAGTCTTTAGAAATACTGTTTTTGCCCGGGACAAGTTCTCCATGCATCACTTTCATTCCATAAGCTTCCAAAAGCTGCCTTCCCTCTTATGTGAAGTTTCCCTTGCTACAAAAAGGTCCACAAAGTGCTGAAATCTTCATCATTAATACCTGAAAATATGCTAATCACGTTGGTTAGCTCACTTACAGGAAAATGGACTAAAACTGCAGAACTTATATATTTTGTCCTTAAAACTTAGCTAAAATATGGATAAATTATGGTGCTTTAGGCGTGTAAATACGCCTATCATCAACACCCCACACTTAAAGCTTTGTTCGTCCTCAAACAAAATATTACGTCCATGCAATCATCTACTTAGAATATCACAGCAACAACATAAAATGTTCAACAAGACAGGCACGACAATTATTAACAAAGAGTAGTTTTCTTGTTCACTACTAGAAACAATTCAACCTCCAACATAGACTTGTGATGATGGTTAAGTCGTATCCACAAGTTAAGTCACAAAGAATCATATAACACTACCCAACAATCATCAACCATGTGTGTCTCACACAATATATCACCCATAATCACTCATAAGTTTTGCATTTTTCGAAACATGGGTACAAGATTCTCCTTGCTCTCACTCTCACAAATAATTCATATGTTGCAACTGATGACCATAGGCTTGCCCTTAGTGTAATGCTCCACTAATATCAGAATACTAAGCTTTGGATCAAGTAGGTCTTTACAGGTTGTAATGTAGGCTAAGGGACAGGTAGGACTATTTTGGCCAGAAATAGTGATTATTTTCCCTAAGCGCTTTAATACATCACATTATTCCATTAACACTCTCTTTTAAACAACCCTTCTACCTTTCTTTTCATCTAACACCCTTTTTCACCTATTTTGTTATTCAATTATAAACACACAGATGAGAATATACAACTTATTTTTTTATTTTTCTATTTCTGTTTTTTTTTCTTTTTTTTATAAAACACCTCTATGATAGCCACTCTTATTCACAACAATTTCAAGTACCAATACACTCTGAGGGATCACTCTCACCTACTTTCCTCTTATTTTGTCACATGACTCTACAATTTAAAGCGCTTAGGAATTTGGATCAAATTATGGTCTTGAAAAAAATGGATTAGGCTACGTATGAGGCTGTCAAAGAAAATAGCTAAAGGCTCAAAGGGGGTTAACTAGGATAATGTCCATGGGTAGGTAAAAAGAAGGTAAACAATCACAGGCTGCCAAAGAAATGCCTAAATCATCTCCTAAACTCACACTCTTTATTTCTCTTTACACACACACCAGGCAAGTTCTAGCATCAGTCACAACACAGAATATACTATAACCTCACACACACAAGGCACATGGTCAACTTTATTGGGAGCAGTATAGACTCTTGACCCAACAGATGAATGAATTAAACCACACACTCATCACACAGTGAGTCACACTTAGAGCCTAAATGTCTCAATAGTAATGATGATTTTAGCACAAACTCTTGTCATAATACCATGCCGCCTATCAGAATAATTTCATGCAAAATCTAAAAAATCTAAAATTACACTAACTAATTACGACTAATTAAAACAAACAAGAACTGGAATAAATGTAGGCAAAGCAGTACAAGAAGCATACAAATGCGAGGTTCTCTCTTCGCTAGACTCTCCTTTTGTATCAACTCCATGTGAACATATTTTTTTACTTTGTTGTTCTTGTACCACTCTTTTCCTTCCTCCTCTAGGACCCATTTTATCCCGAACATGCGGCGAGGTATTTGTAGCGAGGAGGATTTAGCTTGCTCTTTTCTTCCCCTTTTCTGACCTTTCTGTGAGTGGACGTTTTTTCTTTTCCTGGTCAACCTTTTGGTGCCATTTTACCTGAGATTAAAATAAAGTCATGTTAGCTTATCTCGGAAGATACAATCGACAAACAAACAGTAGTGGCACCACCCCACACTTAATTTGTGGTGACAAACTAATTAGGTGAACGATGTCGATTACTCATACTTCATCACCATACATTTAGGTGTTATGTTCCAATAATATATTCAGCGCAGTCATACTTTCATGGAACCTTAACTATCCTTTTCAGCTCTATGTCATGTAATCTCGACCATACTTTTATGGTTTGGATTAATGCACTTTTTGAACAAGACTACTACGTAGTGATCGAATCAAGTTATGGCATAGAAATAATCACAACATCTCATGCTTGTATTCAGTTATGATCTTTATCTCGATGAACGAGTCATTCAAACATTCCAACTTTTAACTTACAAGACTATGTAATTAACTTTACCATTTCGATTCCGCAAAAAGATGACAGTGTATAACAATCAAATACAAATCGGAAAAAAGTCAAGAACACCCATACGTATTCTTTGACTCAACTAGATGTATCATAACAAACCATCCACATTCAAATCACCAACACTACTTCAAGATTTAACAACTCATTATAGGCGTAGTATTGTAATAACTACGGAATATAAAAGAAGAACTTACTTGGTGATGAACTTGGAAGATCATCTTGCAAGGTTAGAAGAGCAAAAAGAAAAATTTTGAGAGATTTAGAGAGTAAAGGCGGCGCCTAGGTTGAGCAAATAAGTGTGTTTTGTTCTAATGTTGAAGTTTTATTTATAGGACAAGGCTTGGGTCAGGTTTGACCCATTTAAAATTGGATTAGGAGACCAAAAAGTAAGCATAGGCGGCGCCTAATGCTTTGCCTATGCTTAGCGTAGGCGGCGCCTTTTGCAAAGCCTAGTTGAGCATAGGCGGCTCCTATGCTATGGCATTGAAGATTCAGAGAGAAAAGGCAATGGCATAGGCGGCGCCTATGCTATGGCATTGTTAGGCATAGGCGGCGCCTATGCTATGGCATTGTAGATTCAGAGAGCTTAGGCCATAGCATAGGCCTTGCCTTGTTCGTTACCTAGATTTACATAGGCCTTGCCTTGTTCGTTGCCTAGATTTGCATAGGCAATGCCTAACCAATAGCCTTTGTTTCTTCATTCCAAACTTACCACCTTCAACATGACATAATTCCAAATTAAAATTTGGGCTAGATCTCCTCCTTTATACGTCTTACACCTGCATTTACTCAAAAACAACAAAAATAATTAGAACGATGGGTTGCCTCCCACCAAGCGCCTTATTTTTGGTCGTGGCTCGACTCTTCTTTTTGGATTTTTATTTAACAAAAACAAACTCTTAGTAAAACAAAACGATTAAAAACGATGGGTTGCCTCCCATCTAGCGCTTGATTTATTATCGCGGCACGACATAGTTATCTCAATTACTTAGACTTCGTCAAGATAGATGGTGTCCATGCATTTTATCGAGTCAAAAGGAACGATATATGGCTTCACTCGTTGGCCATTCACTTTAAAGACACCACCATCAATGCCTTTTAACTCTACTACTCCAGACGAGTAGACTTGGCTAATTCTGAACAGACCAAACCATTTAGACTTTAACTTACCTAGAAATATCTTTAGTCTGGAGTTGAAAAGAAGTACCATATCACCCTTCTGAAAGTTTCGTTGGATAATTCGCCGATCATGGTACTTTTTCATCTGTTCTTTGTAGAGGTCTTCCTTTTCATACGCATGTAGACGGAATTCATCCATCTCATTCAGCTGCTCCAATCTCAGATTAATTGCATTATCCCAAGTCAGGTTAAGCCTCTTCAACGCCCATAATGCTTTATGTTCGAGCTCAATCGGCAAGTGACAAGCCTTCCCATAAACTAATTGGTACGGGGACATGCCAACTGGTGTCTTGAATGCAGTCCTATAAGCCCATAAGGCATCATCCAACTTGCGGGACCAATCCTTCCTACTAGCATTTACAGTCTTAGGAAGGATCAGCTTGATCTCCCGATTAGAAACCTCTACCTACCCACTAGTTTGTGGGTGGTAAGGTGTAGCTACCTTATGTTGCTTGACCCCATATTTCACCAATACGGCTCTGAACAGCTTGTTGCAAAAGTGTGATCCTCCATCGCTTATGATGGTATGTGGTACCCCAAAACGAGAGAAGATATTTCTCTTTAAAAATGCTACAACACGCTTACCTTAATTATCAGCCAGCGCTACTGCTTCGACCCATTTAGATACATAATCCACAGCAACTAGGATATATTTCATCCCAAACGAACTCACAAATGGGCCCATGAAATCAATACCCCATACATCAAATAGCTCCACTTCAAGAATTTTAGACATGGGCATCTCATGGTGCTTCGAGATAGAGCCTTGCCTCTGACACTGATCACATCATCTCACAAAATCATAAGCATCCTTGAATAATGAAGGCCAATAATAGCCGTTTTGCAATACCTTCCTGGCTGTCCGATTACCTGCATGGTGACCCCCAACTTGGGAAGCATGACTTGCTTCCAAGATGCTAGGCACCTCCACATCAGCGATGCATCGCCTAATAACACCATTAGCACATCGTCGAAAAAGAAATGGTTCATCCCAGAAGTAGTGTTTCACATCATGCATGAACTTTCTCTTTTGATGAAAGGAGAGATTCTCAGGCATCACTTTACTTACCACGTAGTTCGCAAAGTCCGCATACCACGGTAAGTCTTCCACCATAGCAGCTAGGATCTCTTCGTCGGGAAATGCATCATCAATCTCAAGGTCGGGTTGCGCTAGGTGCGCACTCTCAAGTCTAGATAGATGATCAGCTACTTGATTTTCGCAACCTTTTCTATCCTTTACCTCAAAATCAAATTCTTGAAGAAATAACACCCACCGAATTAGCCTTGGCTTAGCATCCTTCTTTGCCATTAAATATCTCAGAGCCGCATGATCTGTATGAACCACCACTTTGGTTCCCAACAAGTAAGCACGGAACTTTTCAAAACCATAAACAACTGCTAGAAGCTCTTGTTCCGTGACGATATAGTTCTTCTGGGCTCCATTCAAATTCTTGCTCGCATAGTATATTGGATGAAATAGCCTTTCTCTTTTTTGACCAAGTACAGCACCCAAAGCTACCCCACTTGCATCACACATCACTTCAAACGGTAGAGACCAATCGGGTGCTACAATAATAGGAGCGTCAACTAGATTTCCTTTGAGGCATTCAAATGCCTTCAAGAAATATTCACTGAAGTCGAACTTCGCATCCTTCTCCAAGAGTTTGCATAACGGACTAGCAATCTTGGAGAAGTCTTTGATAAATCTTCGATAAAAACCTGCATGACCGAGGAAACTACAAACTCCCTTTACAGAAATTGGAGGTGGTAGTTTCTCGATAACTTCAATTTTGGCTCGATCAACTTCAATTACTCTTTTGGAGACTTTGTGCCCAAGAACAATGCCTTCCTTAACCATAAAATTGCACTTCTCCCAGTTTAGCACCAAGTTAAACTCAACACATCTCTGTAATGCCATACTCAAATTCGCCAAGAACGATTCAAACGATTCACCCACGACTGAAAAATCGTCCATGAACACCTCCAAGGTGTCTTCAACCATATCAGAAAAAATGGACATCATACAACGCTGAAAAGTGGCAGGTGCATTACATAACCCAAATAGCATACGTTTGAAGGCAAACATACCATATGGGCATGTAAAAGTGGTATTCTCTTGATCCTCAGGAGCAATACAAATCTGATTATAATCGAAATAACCATCTAAGAAACAAAACCATCCTTTCCCTGCCAATCGATCAAGCATTTGGTCCATGAATGGCATGGGAAGTGATCCTTAAGCGTCCACGAATTTAGCTTCTGGTAGTCCATACACACTCTCCACCCTGTGACAGGTCTGAGTGGAATCAGCTCATTCTTTTCATTCACAACTACCGTCATGCCCCCTTTCTTGGGTACACACTGTACCGGACTTACCCACTTACTGTCGGAGATTGGATACACTACCCCAGCATCTAACCACTTAATAATTTCTTTCTTCACCACCTCCTGCATGGGTAGATTCAAACGTCGTTGATGCTTAATGGTAGGCACACAATTTTCCTTGAGCTGAATCTTGTGCATACATATCCCAGGAGGGATACCGATAATATCAGCAATAGTCCACCCGATGGCTCTCTTATATCTCCTCAGAACAGAAATTAGAGCCGCAACCTGTTGCTCACCTAAATCAGCCGCAACAATAACCGGAAGTGTATCACCACTTCCCAAAAATGCATATTTCAGGTGACTGGGCAGCTCCTTCAATTCTAGCACTGGTGGTTCTTCAATGGATGGCTTTGCTGGTGGTGAAGGGCAATTTTTAAGATCCAGATCCATTTTTTTAGGAGCATGAGAATAGGAGCCAATTCCTGTTAGATCACAAATAATGTCTTCATACTCTTCAACATCCTCACGCTCAAAATTTATAAGCACAGCAGCCAATGGATCAACAATAAGTTGCTTCTCCACAGATAATTCTTTCTCATCATCATAATAAACATCAGCTACAGAGAACACATTCATATCTTTGGGTTGCTTCATTGATTTGCATATATCAAAATGGACCACTTCGTCATTCATCCGAAATAAAAGCTCATTAGCTCTTAGATCAATAAGCACACTTCCTGTTGCAAGGAAAGGACATCCCAAGATTATGGGAACTTCAGAATCCACCTCGCAATCCAAAATAACAAAGTCTGTAGGAAAGATGAAGGTGGAAACCTTCACCAACACATCATATAAGATACCAACAGGCCATTTTACCGACCTATCTGCCATCACGAGCCGCATATTGGTTGGTGTAGGATCAACCAACCCCAACTTTCTGTAAATAGATAGCGGCATCAAATTGATGCTAGCTCCCAAATCACACAATGCCTTAGCAAAATCCAAAGATCCAACCGTGCAAGGAATAGTAAAAGCACCAGGATCTGTCTTCTTCTGAACTAGCGATCTTGTAGCAATTGTAATGTAATGATGAACATTATCTGCCAACTCATAACTTGTTGTCCGCTTCTTTGTCATAATGTCCTTCATGAATTTAGCGTATCCGGGCATCTGCTTTAGCTCCTCCACCAAAGGAACATTAATATTCAGCTGCTTCAACATAGTCATGAATTTACTGAACCTGGTGTCATTAGCTTTCTTCTTCAGTCTCTGCGGAAAAGGTGGTGGTGGAAGGGGAATAGTTTTCTCCGCCACTTCTTTTTTATCTTGCTTCCGATTGTCGATCTTTTCAGGTTGCAGACGTCTAGGGGTAACGTCAGGAACTCTATCTTCAGCTTCTACGGCATCTTCATATTCTGCATCAATAACATTATCTGCTATATCATCAACCACCTGCTTGCCTTTGGATGGATTTTCCAAAGCCTTACCACTCCTGGTAGTAATATCCATACATGATCCATCATTCCTTGGGTTTTGCACAGTGTCGCTAGGTAAGGTGCCAGCCTTTCTTTGATTGAATGTCGCTGATAGTTGACTCAATTGTTGCTCCAGCTGTTTTATCGCGGTAGAATGCGAATCAACCAATTGATTTATTGATGACAAATCATTCTTTACCTCAGTAACGCCTATATTGGTTGCCTCCACCCCTTTCAACAGCTTAGCCATCATATCATCCATGGACATCTTTCCAGAGCCAGACGCCACAGCCTCACAATTTCCAGGAGGAACATACAAACCACTCCTGTCAGTCTTATTCTTCCAACCACCTTGATCGCAGTCCTTGTATCCAGATTTATCATAATAGTTCCGACCTTGGTTTTCTTGGGCATTGCCTCAGAAACCCCCCTGATTATTCAAGTAGTTTGCTTCTTCCTCAGAGTCGGATTCATCTCTTCCCTGTGATACAACGGCCTTAACCTTTTCGGTCTTCCCTAATAATAAGTACTTGGTAAGAAGATCCATTTGCAGTTTCATGTGAGCCATATCTTGGTCACGTTTCTCTTGTCTACGCCTCTTCTCTGAAGTCAAGCCAATAGATGCGGTAGAGCTTGCTACCTCAGAATCCCTGGTATGCCAAGCTCTACTCTGCTTTGTCATACGATCTAGCATATCACTTGCCTTAAGAAAAGTAAGGTCCATGAATGACCCACCTGCAGCATTATCAACCACTGGCTTTGTCACCGAGTTCAAAGCCCTATATAATATTTCCATCAAGTGGATATTCGTCATCTGATGGTTTGGGCACCGCATAAGCTTCTTCTTGAACCTCTCCCATGTTTCGTGGAGAGCTTCAGTTGGAAGCTGTCGAAAATTGCTGATCTCATCCCGTAATTGGGCTCTCTTGGATGGCGGAAAGAATCTTTCTAGGAAAGCGTCTTTCAGTTGCCTCCAATTAGTAATAGAATCAGGAGTTAGCCCGTTCAACCATAGAGTTGCCTCCCCAGACAGAGACAATGGAAATAAGCGCAGCCGAATTGCATTCTGCCCAACTCCTGGATTGTCAAATGACTTGCATGTTGAAATAAAGTTGATCAGATGCATATTCGGATCATCGCCTGCGAGTCCACCAAATAACCTTTTGAGCTGCAATAGCTGAATCATGGTGCTAGTGATATTGAACTTGGCTCCAGGTGCCAAGGGTGGAGGAATAATATCCGCTGTGGCACCAGCTCCATCAAGATCATCATCATCATTATCAAAAGGAGCCTGCACAGCTCGGCAGTCAGGTCTCATTCTAGCTTGACGATCTCTCCTGTGCATAGGTGCCTCCACCTCATCAGTACGCCTGGGATTCAGTAACTCATCATCACCCAGGTCCTCATCATCAGGATTTTTTGCTCGCCCTGGGTTATCAATATTTTGTTGATGTACTTGAGCAGCTGCCACTGTAGCTAGTCTAGCCTGCTCCTGTTGAGCCGCCCTTCTGTCAATGTCACGCTGAGCATCCATTCTGCCAATAAGTTGAGGTTCAGGATTTATGGGTAATAATAGCTGACAAGAACTACGAGTATTTGGCATGCACTCAATAGAACCTGAATAAAACAAAAACAACAACTAAAAGTAAAATTCGAGAATCTTTGACCACAGGGTCTAGTAACTATCACAAACTTAGTTGACAACCGTATTCCCCGGCAGCGGCGCCAAAATTTGATAACAGCCAAACTACAGCTCTCGTAAGAGTGTAAGCGGTCGCTGTCAAATATAGAACCCAACTGTGTTGGGTGTCGAATCCCACAGGGAATACTTGGTCATGAAGTGTTGCAATTGTTTGTAGACTGTTGATCGAAAATTCCACGAAAAAGGGGGGATTGGATTTTGGCGTGAATTAATGCTATCAAAGTAATGAATGAATGCTTTGTTTAGTAAGATTTAATCACAGAGAAAAATAAGTTAGGGTTATGTCCACCTTATGAGTTCTACGTATCTATTAACTATGAGTAATGCGGAATTCAGACATGCATGCACTTATAGAGATTCGTATTCTAATGGTAAATCCTAGT
Organism: Capsicum pubescens; assembly: GCA_030864215.1. NCBI lineage: Eukaryota > Viridiplantae > Streptophyta > Magnoliopsida > Solanales > Solanaceae > Capsicum > Capsicum pubescens. The sequence continues at coordinate 111,394,257 of CM061549.1, read as the reverse complement.
GTTTCTCAACCATCAAGGATTATTTCACTTTAACTCTCTCGAGCTTAAAGTGTATAACTAACGGTACAAATTCTCCAAGAAGTTAACCCAGTTACGGCACTAACATGTAAATAGGGGTTGGTAGCCCTATTTCCTTGTCACACTCTCTTTTCCACACATGTAACTTTTCTCTCGAACAAGTTAATGCTATAATGGCGTATTCTATATGTTTGCAACCATAAGAATGTAATTAAGATGAAGAGAGTAATGATATAAGTAGCATACGTATCAAGAATTCACAAACTCATAGTAATAGATAGTATATCACAAGGCTTCCATAACCCTAACAGAGAAGTTTAGCTACTCATGATTACAACGAAGATCACAATAGACATCATCATCATACCAAAGCTCGAATAATCTCACGGTGGGGATGAAATTGGCGTCAAAAGGGATTGACGATTTTGCTCCCTTCGTTGCTCACAAGTTAGTGTTTTTCTCTGTATGAACTTACAGAATCTGTAAACTGAATAATACTAGAAAGTCGAATGAATTCTCCAAAAAGCAAACGGGAATCAATGCATGAATGAATGCATGTTGAAAAATTCAGCAAAATAGGGTTTTTATAACATCCTTGTCCTAGTCCTATTAAGTTACTGCTGATCCCCAAGTCTTTAGAAATACTGTTTTTGCCCGGGACAAGTTCTCCATGCATCACTTTCAGTCCATAAGCTTCCAAAAGTTGCCTTCCCTCTTATGTGAAGTTTCCCTTGCTACAAAAAGGTCCACAAAGTGCTGAAATCTTCATCATTAATACCTGAAAATATGTTAATCACGTTGGTTAGCTCACTTACAGGAAAATGGACTAAAAATGCAGAAATTTTATATTTTTTCCTTAAAACTTAGCTAAAATATGGGTAAATTATGGTGCTTTAGGCATGTAAATATGCCTATCATCACATACGCAACACATGCCTATCCATTGCGGTATATCTATGGTAAAAGACTCTTTATCTATCGCAACGGTTTTTGAATAATTGTCATACGGGTAATGACACGACTAGAACTAGGGTATTGTCGTAATGGGCATCCCATGTCCAATCGGTACTAGAGACCACCCCCATTTCCCAACCCAACTGACCTACGTATATCCTGAGTTGGATGAATTTCAATCATATAAAATGATAGCGTTATTACATAATCCAAGACTCTGGGATATGTCTATATTTGTGACAACCCAAACAAATCTAACCATCCGATACCAAACTGATAACCAATAACAACCAAACCATAATCAAAGCCATAACCATATGAGTTCCATAATAATTATATATAATCTCATAATAATAGAGGATGGAACAACCAACAATACAGTCAACTAGTATTAACCCCAATACCAATGCCAATACTAAGAATGACACCCCTACAGATCTCTTCTATGCCAACCCATAGTAGTTCCACAAAAGCCTCTAACCAAAATAATACCAAAATTCGATTGGTACATGTCCCCAACCATAACCAAAACCAATATACATAAATAAACCAAATTATGAAATAACATCCATGAAATGGAGCCTTCCAAAAAGATGGAAGCTCACCAATTCAATGCAATAGCTGATCCCAAAGTTCGATCACTATGCAGGAGGAGTAGAACGATAGTTCCTGCATCGCGTGGGGATACATCCGTCCAAAGATGGGTTAGCGGGTGAATTCTATCATGAACTTAGGATAAGAATAAGATAATTCCAACCAGTAAAACCAAGTAAACCAACCATATACATACAACTATATATATGTATATATATAACCATAGAGGGAAAAGAAATAGGGTTTAGCATGCATTTAAAACCATTAACCTGGGTATGTGTATCTTAAACGTCCTTAACCACCCAAGAGTTATATGGGCTCAGTGTAACCCCCTGAACGGGCACCAATGCATGTAGCCGCACAAATCGGAGATACCCATAGAGTAGGAGATTCCCTAGTACCCTTACCCTCCATAATACATATGTAAAATGTTCTTAGAGGATTCTCATGTACCTTATAGTATCATATAAGGTCACCATGTCCTACCCTTCATGTCGGAAAACATGAGTTTACAATGTTTGTTCATTGAACTCCCACTTTCACGGTTAGCTATCACACCCCGCCATTGTTGCCCACTTAAAACCATCTTCAACAAACCAAACCATTGTTATTAACCTAGTCTATACGTAGTGGTATAATTATACCAACTATAACTTGCAAGCATTGTCCTTAGCCAAACCTTTTTTAGATTAAGGGATTCCCATGTACCCATAGATCACATTATACAATTAACTTGGGGAGTCCTATGTATTCCACAAGTGTTCCATTATTATTAATACTTGGGGGATTCCATTGTACCCCACAAGAATGATTGATGAACCCAAAACCATTCCATTTTAACCATTCCAAACCATTTAACCATTTTGGGTTCCATTAACAAATATTAACCATGCATATGTTCCATTAAAATCCAACAACGTAGTGAAAACATTCTCATAGACATTTTATCAAATATATGAGGGACATATTATCCAAAACCACCATAAAAGCATATAAAAGCATAATTAAAACATGAGAAAATCATAACCAAGTATTTATAACCAAAAACCCCAAATTATATTTGAAAAACCAAAACCATATAATAATCAAACCATGAAAACATTTTATAAAATCATGCCTTTGGTTGGAACTAACAATGAAGGAAGAGAACATTCCTTAAACCAAGAAGATAATGGAGATAAACCACCAACACAAGTCCAAAATTAATCCTTAAGATAAAACCCTAGCTTTCTTTGCCCAAGAACTTTGGAGAGGATTAGAGAGTGTTTTTGTAAGTGTTAAATAATAGAATTATAGGGCATATAACCTCCCAAGTGAGTTAAAAGTCATGGGGCCTTAATGGGAAAAGTTTGGAATATCCAGATTGCCCTCACTTAAAATGTGCCAAAATTCCATCAGAGGGATACGACTATCCATACCAGTCATATACTTTTACCTAACTTAAATTCGTCCTAAAAATGTCATAGACTTGCTTTGAAGATGAATACACTTTTATACATGTATAATTTTCAAATTTTTGATATTTCATTGTGTGGTAAATTTAATAAGATTTCCATCGAAACCATTTTTTCCCAAATTCGACACCTGGGCGAAGAGTTAGAGCCATTTTAGTAAGACAGTGTAGCACCTGGTACTCCAGCGCATCGCAGAGGCAGTCCAAGTAGAATTTTTCATTTTCCAATAAGACAACACGATACCACCATATCACGCCACTATTCTTTTTCCCAATTGTCAGTTTCCAGTGAGGTACTGCAATACCGGCGTGTCGCGCCATAACTTATTTTCACATTTGTCAGATTCTAGTACACCAACGCGATCCCACTGCGTCGCGGTGAACTTCCAGGTTGCATCCAAGGGGTAAAGAGATTCCACCACATTGTGTTGAAGGTCCAATACCCAGTTATCCACTTTCTAGTAACACGGCGCGATAGAGCCGCGTCACGCCAAGCGCCCAGATCAAAAAAATTTAGTTAATTTCCAATTTTAAATTCTAAGTTTTTAAATCATTTCAGGGGTGTTTGAGTCTTTTTTATGGCCCTAGTCAGCCTTTAACATGAAATTTAACCCTAATAAACCTAGTTACACCATTATTCATTTATTTTTTCCTCAAATTAAATCATTCTCTCTCAAGAGGCAAAAAACCCTAGTTTAAAAATCAAGGTTAATCCCCAAGAATCTCTCCAAGAATCTTCAAGAACTCTTCTTCTCAAGTATTTTAGGTGTTCATCTATGGGTTTCTTTCACCCATAGATTCCAAGATTCCTTTTTTAAATATGCAAGATCTCATATTTATGATTTCTATGTTTGAATTAGATTGAATTCATATTCATGATAATAGATGGGTTTCAATCCATGATTTAAGTGCAAGTTTTATGAAATTGAATAGCATATATGATGAATATGTGATTATCTTGATAAACCCTTGAATTTTCAAAGTTATTAATGTGTCTATGATGTTAATTGGGTTTTAATCCATGATTCATGAAATTAGATTAGTCTTTTATGGGGAATTATATGAAATGCATGCTAACCCCATGGAATTGTAAGTTGGGAATTATAGTTGCCATGTTTATATGTTATCCATGATTATGTACATGAAGTTGTTCTCCTTAAGTATTTTATAAAATATCTCTATGGATGATATATGAACATGAATACATTGTTATGCTTTGTCAGATCATGTGATGCTTTACTTTTCATACTATCAAGTCTTGGATGTATTTAATACCCAACAAATTAGCTGTTCATTTAGAGCCAGTGTCAGTTATAGAATAGTGTTAGTCTTGTCATGATCAATAGTACTCTCTATTAGATACAGAACTCAGTAGAACTGTCACGACCCGAGCCTAGGCCCTAGCCGTGACGAGCATCCCGAACCATGAAGGCCCGAAACACCCATTCTCTATCTGGTTATCATGCACAACATTCATAATCATAATAAAATATGGAATTGAAACTGAGTACGGAAAACATGGTCAAGTTCTGCAACATTTCTGAATAATACTATCTGACATAAGTCTGCGAAATCTCTACTAAGAACATAAACATCTGTCTGAAAAGAAACTGGGACAAGGCCCCCAGTAAACCAAAAACATAATAAATAAGATAATGTCTGACATAATTAGGCCTTCTGAATAATAGAAGGCTCACCACTGTGAGATCAAGTCTGCAAATCCGAGAATGTCTACTGAGTAGCTGGACCCCTAGATTGTGCCTCAGAACCTGGAAGGAGGAAGGGTCAGCACAAAAGTACTGGCACGCGAAGCAATCCAAAATATAGTATAATGGAACATACATATATATATATAAGTGGAAGAAATTTTTCATCAATACATCCCGTATAAAACTGTTTCTGAAAAATACATGGGCACTTTCTGAAAACATGCAACCTGTCTGTTCATTTCAAATCATGATCTGTATTTTACTTATAAGTTAGGTGGTATTCCCCTACAAGACTGAATATTCCACGGGCTGTATGGAATCCGCCATTGACTCGGCGGGGAAGCCCCCAACCCAAGTGTGCCGCAAGGGTTGGAGTGTCTGAGTCTGATACGCCACAGGATATTTAAGTCAGCGCATAATAATATACCCGGGTCGGCAAACCACGGTTTTTAGGCAAAGAGTTGTCTGAAACTCCCGCCTTCTTCAGGGAACCACCTAAGCGCTCTTTATGCCCTATTTTAGCCTTTTCTGAACATGTATCATTCTGAAATTTCTAAATCATGAGAGTCTGATAAAAATCTGATTTCTGAACTAGTCTGTTTCTGTTATGACATTTGTCTGAGTGGGTATCGTCATACCAAGACTTGCAAGTCCTATTTCTGAGCCGTAATGTATTAAGCAAGAGCTTTCATTCAAAACATAGTTTAGACCACCAAAACATGTAATTTGCATTAAAGATGTCATGTTCCGAAACTCAAGTCAAATCCATGCAAAACTTTCATCAAACATATGGTGGTCATGTGCATTTTTGGCAAAACCATGCATTCTTTCATTACATGCATATTCAACATTCACAACCCTCTCTTTCGTGTTCAAAACATTGTATATTACGTGAAACATGGAAAAATTTACATTAAGAGAGAGGTTTCATGAAAATCATGCTCTAAATTCATATTTCAGGACAAACGCATATATATATATACATATAACTTTCAAATCACATTGGGGGAAAGCCATAAGGCCAAAACAATATCATTAAAGCTTTTGAAACATGAGTATGTACATGAATTCAAAAACTCAATTCTTAAAACATGATTTCTATGCCCATGAGATTTTAGGAAAACCCCGCGTACCTTGTTCTCCAAGGATAATAGATGTTTCTTGAAGCTTGCGGATTGGTGATTCCGAATATGTAATTATCTTTGAAAACTTACGGTCGAATCTTGAACTATTTGGGTTTTTATTTTGAAACCCTAAGGAGGATTCTTGAGCAATAGTGAGGAAAGCATGTGTATTATGGTGTTTGAGGGATTAAATCCCGTGTTGGTGGTATATATAGGGGTGGAGGATGACCAAAATACCCCTAAGGAACAATTAAGGTCAAATCTGTCCCTCAGTTGACAGTTTGATAGGCTGGAGTAAATCGATTATAACTTTTTACTCATATATTCAAATTGGATGAAACCAACTGAATTTGAAAGAGGACTCAAAGATATTTCGTTTGATATATTATATCTCACACAGTTAATTATATACAGGGAGTTATGATCGTTTGAAGTTGACCCTGAAATGCTGAAAAACTGAGCAATAGGCTATGCGTTTTGCTACTGTTTTGAAATCCAAACGCAGCCTTATGCATTCCGAAAAATTCCAAAACTTATCCGAGATGTACTATGAGATTGCCCGATCGTAACGCAACTTGAAAATCTAAAAATGAAGGTTGGGAAGGTCGAGAAGTTGTATCCCAAAGGTTGCCAGCTAAGAATGAGTCTAAGTCATTTCAACACTGAGAAAAAAATTTAAAACTTAAGTCTAAAGCTCAGAAATTACAGTCTAATACATGCATGACTTTTACGGGGCGTTACATTATCTCCCCCTTGGGATCATTCGTCCTCGAATGATGGATAGGAACTTGTTGAAGCCTTAAAGATATAGAATAACGCGGACATGACATGTCCTCTAATAAAGAATACATTGATTTGAAACATGACCATATGGCTGGAACTACTGATATTTTGAATTCTTATATCGGACAGGCATATCTGATGCATGGAATACACGATTGAAGCTATTCATAAGCTGAATTCTCATAATGAACATGCATATCTGATGCATGGATCTGTCCTTGAGTTGTTCTCATGAACGCAGGACTAAATACACTGTTAAGCTGAACTTTCATACTTAACTGGAGTATCTCTTCAACACTCTCTCTAAAGAAGTTCTAACAGTAATAGGGAACCACGAATCTTGGGTATGGATTTCACAAGACATCCAACTGAGGAAATCACAACATTGACTCTACTCTGCAGTCTGAAATATAGACATATAACTCCTAAATTAGGATAGAATTTTCAGACCTTTGGCAATACGACTTCTTACTTTCAGGCTTAGCGCACTTCCCGAATATCCCTTAACTATACTATTCCCTATAAATATGATATTCATTCAATTCAGCTTAAATTTCTCATATGAGCATTGACAAATTTTTCTACTAATGTCTAAAATAGCTTAATCCTTACCCCGCGATCAAGCCTAACTCTAAGTCACAAAAATACAACATGCTACACCATGCTATTATTCTAAACCATATGATGCCACCTTCTATACCTCTTTTAAAGATCACATTCTAAGCATAACATGCCTTACCACTTTAATGACTACTCTGAACTCTTAATATGAAGTCGCTATTGCATATTGCAACCTTCCACTACAATCCCAAAACGTCATTCAAGCCTAATTTATAACCGCATGTTAACTTCAAGGCAAACACCCATAAATACATATTTTACATAGTTTCTAAACTATTATCAATATAACTCCCACGCGCTATCCTAAAAACATACACACACAAACTTTTCCACTAAACATCACATGTATCAAAGATTGGCCCCAAATCTCACTTCATACTTATGGCATTATCTAAAAAAACGTACTATGATCTTCCATCGACAAGAACATTTACATCATCACCACTATCATTGCATAGGGAGGTCACTAAAAGGTTAAAACATAAGACCCTGAAGCATGAGAAGATTTTTATATGGGATTGAACACACTATAAAGAGTGAGTACATGCGTCATGAGTTGCATGACCTCAACTAGAGTTCCTAACATAAGGAATGTAATTCCGACTACTTGAATGAAGTAGAACTCATTATCTTGGAACTGGAAGAGTGCGTGACTCTATCATATACAGGAATCACGAACTATGATCACGGAACTGAAACGTAAAGCTTGAGTAGGCATTGGGATCACTGAAAAATACTAAGATAAGAATGGGTTGAGTCTCACCCTCACTTTCTAACGTTCTAAATCATACTGCATCACTAGTAGAATCTGAGAGCCTTACTTGGTCATTCGTTCTGTCATCTCCCCCTTAGCTTCAAGTCATCATCTAGCGTTTGGGAGATCCTTTACCAGATTCTAACAGAACTACACTTACTACACTCTAGGGTCTGAAAAAAAAATAACAATACATGCATATCATAGAACTTAGCCCGAATGACTACCTTTCGGGATACACTCTATCTTTCTCTAGCCACCAATAGTCATAGTATAATGCTTGCACACTTATTCTATCGGTTCAACCTTCAAAAGTCAAGCTTAGATGCTAACACTTAACATGGATATCACCAAGCCTTTGATGAACCATATCTCTTTCTATAGAGCATACCATTATTGCGACTCCAAATTTATATCCCTCTACTATGAGAATCAAGATCACCGCAAAAGGCCCAACACTATCAATCAAAACACCTTAACATGGCTATTTAGATCACCATGTAGCATCTAACTAGTATTTCTCCACTTATCAATTCAATGGTACCACTAGCCACGCACAACATGTAATAGCCTTAGAAAAATGCCGCGACCTCATGTCACCTTAGGCATACGTCTACATCATACATGCAATATCATACACCACTACGAATGCAATAAACTTACTCTATTGCATGCACCGTTTAAGTCTATTAGATCACTTCTATACAACTAGAATTTATTAACCAAGAAATCTTCACATCCACCTTCATGGACATCAACTGTTCAAACTTAATATCTAGTGCTATGCATGATTTACAACCCAACCTTACATGAAATTTTCACTTGGAAACTATGAAATAAACATCACGAAACACTAGTGCACTAGAACTTCATAACCACAATAATCGATCATGACCTAACGGTTTTCCTTATCATAATCCATTAGCATGTACTATTTCAACACATCAAGCCTACTAATTTAATCCCACAAAACATGCATCATCAAACTCGTGCCACTATTTACCACCACACCATTTAAATTCAAGCCTATAGTTTAGTATCAATCATTCACCACCAATGAAGAATGCAACATAATATAAATATACTAATCCATCAAATTGGGATATTCTACCCAAATATCTCAAAAATCTACTACATACTTTCTCACAAGTAGCACTAGTTTACAACTACCAATGAAAAGAGGGTCAAGGGGGTTAAAGCCTCATAATAGACATGGTCAACCTTATCCTTATATTATTACCCCATACAATCTTTTCTACTTATACGGATTTCTCCCCACATACATTTAGACTACCTTCAATTTCCACTACAACCATGAGTCTATAATCATAACTTAATGGCTAATACAACCATTTTCACACATCAAGCAACCGACAAATCACCCTGACTAACAACTCCTTCTCTACCTTCTACTAATCACACACAAAGACGTATCAATTCATTACCAACTCAATCTCATGCAAATAGATTCAGCTATACATATATTAAACCAACACAAAATCCACAAGTTGGACGACAAGTTGCTAGTGAATCGAAATAGGCCTCACACGGCTTCACTAGACTTTGATTTTTTTATTTTTTATTTTTTTTTTGTATTTTGAACAAGCAAAATGACAAGACAACTATGCTAGTGAATCGAAAGAGCCCCACACGGCTTCACTAGACATAGATTTTTTTTTATTTTTTTTTATTTTATTTATTTTCAAAAAGACCATGATAACAAGATTACATATTACAAGAGATAGAAAATTAACACATAATATTTAATGGTCTAAGAATATACATCTTATTCTGTATAAATAAAAATCTGAGTAAAACACTTCCCCCGTGGACTACCATACCATCCACACGTGCTACTAGCTACCACATTAGTTTATCACTATAAAGGGGTAAATCACCCTCACTCTCACTTCTAACTTTGTGACTTTACATCACCAACTTCTTGGTCCAATATCACTACCAATAGGTCATGACAACAACACTTTAACTTATGCTACTATTTGGGTAGAAATATAGTTCCAACATTCTGCTATACATTGTCCACAACTGTAACAAGATTTTGAGAGGGACAATATACACTTAATACCTTAAGCTGGAATGCACGATTCCATCAGGATCAATATTTACATCAGAATCAGCATATATTGATGCACTAACAGACTCCTATCGAGTTTTTCCATAATTTTTAAAATCTTATAGAACGTAATCGAAAAGGACTATATCATGTATATTCTAAACTTTTTGCACTTGAATCAACCCAATAATGGGACAGTTTAGACTCTGAAGCACGAACTAAATCACAAAGAAGGGAAACATTCATAAATGCCTAGTAGCCTCATGTTTATAAGTGTGGCGAGCTACACACCCATAAACAGAACTCTACTCGACGCGATTTCGTAGAAACCCTGGGACCATGAACCGTGCTCTGATACCAAGTTTGTCACGACCCGAGCCTAGGCCCTAACCGTGACGAGCATCCCGAACCATGAAGGCCCGGAACACCCATTCTCTATCTGGTTATCATGTACAACATTCATAATCATAATAAAATGCGGAATTAAAACTGAGTACGGAAAACATGGTCAAGTTCTGCAACATTTCTGAATAATACTATCTGACATCAGTCTGCGAAATCTCTACTAAGAACATAAACATCTGTCTGAAAAGAAACTGGGACAAGGCCCCCAGTAAACCAAAAACATAATAAATAAGATAATGTCTGACATAATTAGGCTTTCCGAATAATAGAAGGCTCACCACTGTGAGATCAAGTCTGCAAATCCGAGAATGTGTACTGAGTAGCTGGACCCCTAGACTGTGCCTCAGAACCTGGAAGGAGGGGGGGTCAGCACAAAAGTACTGGCACGCAAAGAAATCCAAAATATAGTATAATGGAACATACATATATATATATAAGTAAAAGAAATTTTTCATCAAGACATCCTGTATAAAACTGTTTCTGAAAAATACATGGGCACTTTCTGAAAACATGCAACCTGTCTGTTCATTTCAAATCATGATCTGTGTTTTACTTCTGAGTTAGGTGGTATTCCCCAACAAGTCTGAATATTCCACGGGCTGTATGGTATCCTCCATTGACTCGGCGGGGAAGCCCCCAACCCAAGTGTGCCGCAAGGGTTGGAGTGTCTGAGTCTGATACGCCACAGGACATTTAAGTCAGCGCATAATAATATACCCGGGTCGGCAAACCACGGTTTTTAGGCAAAGAGTTGTCTGAAACTCCCGCCTTCTTCAGGGAACCACCTAAGCTCTCTTTATGCCCTATTTTAGCCTTTTCTGAACATGTATCATTCTGAAATTTCTAAATCATGAGAGTCTGATAAAAATCTGATTTCTGAACTAGTCTGTGTCTGTTATGGCATTTGTCTAAGTTGGTATCGTCATACCAAGACTTGCAAGTCCTATTTCTGAGCCATAATGTATTAAGAAAGAGCTTTCATTCAAAACATAGTTTAGACCACCAAAATATGTAATTTGCATTAAAGATGTAATGTTCCGAAACTCAAGTCAAATCCATGCAAAACTTTCATCAAACATATGGTGGTCATGTGCATTTTTGGCAAAACCATGCATTCTTTCATTACATGCATATTCAACATTCACAACCCTCTCTTTCGTGTTCAAAACATTGTATATTACGTGAAACATGGAAAAATTTACATTAAGAGAGAGGTTTCATGAAAATCATGCTCTAAATTCATATTTCAGGACAAACGCATATATATATATACATATAACTTTCAAATCACTTTGGGGGGGAGCCAAAAGGCCAAAACAATATCATTAAAGCTTTTGAAACATGAGTATGTACATGAATTCGAAAACCCAATTCTTAAAACATGATTTCTATGCCCATGAGATTTTAGGAAAACCCCGTGTACCTTGTTCTCTAAGGATAATAGATGTTTCTTGAAGCTTGCGGATTGGTAATTCCGAATATGTAATTATCTTTGAAAACTTACGGTCGAATCTTGAACTATTTGGGTTTTTATTTTGAAACCCTAAGGAGGATTCTTGAGCAATTGTGAGGAAAGCATGTGTATTATGGTGTTTGAGGGATTAAATCCCGTGTTGGTGGTATATATAGGGGTGGAGGATGACCAAAATACCCCTAAGGAACAATTAAGGTCAAATCTGTCCCTCAGTTGACAGTTTGATAGGCTGGAGTAAATCGATTATAACTTTTTACTAATATATTAAAATTGGATGAAACCAACTGAATTTGAAATAGGACTCAAAGATCTTTCGTTTGATATATTATAGCTCACACAGTTCATTATATACAGGAAGTTATGACCTTTTGAAGTTGACCCTGAAATGCTGAAAAACTGGGCAATAGGCTATGCGTTTTGCTACTGTTTTGAAATCCAAACGCAGCCTTATGCATTCCGAAAAATTCCAAAAATTATCCGAGATGTACTATGAGATTTTCCGATCATAACGCAACTTGAAAATCTAAAAATGAAGGTCGGGAAGGTCGAGAAGTTGTATCCCGAAGGTTCCCAGCTAAGAATGAGTCTAAGTCATTTCAACACTTAGAAAAAAATTTAAAACTTAAGTCTAAAGCTCAGAAATTACAGTCTAATACATGCATGACTTTTACGGGGCGTTACAAGAATGCAGTCAGTTATAGCACTCTGGAAAATCAGTGAATTCATTCCAGTTCAGTCCAGTATAACAATTTAGTGTCTATTCAATTAGGAGTAGAATTTAGTACCGAGCAAGTGTAGGAATGATGGCTTCCCCATCAAATAGGTAGAGTCATTAACAGTAGTCCCTTTACTCCAGAAATATGTAGCCAGCGCAGGATGAGGAGTCACTCATCAGACTAGGATTGACTACCTCCTAGGGGTCACCCATCAGATTAGGCTTGGCTTCACCAAGGTGTCACCCGTCAGTTAGGCTTGGCATCCTAGTTTTCTAGTGTTAGTACTCATGGTACGGTATTAATACCCTTTTAGCTGGGGTTACAGGTTGGACCCCAATTAGTTCAGAGAGGGGCATATCGATTAGATGATTACCTCCTACAGTTTCAGTTTCAATTTTGGTCTTTAGTAGGGAACTCAGTTTAGTTCTACAGAATCAGGACTGTAAGATAGTCAATTCAGTTTCAGTAATTCAGTTATCAGTAACTCATATATCAGTTACTCAGTTAACAGAATTCAGTACTTAGCTTCAAAAAAGCTCAGTTACAGTATGTATATAAACGCACAGTCTTGCATACTCAGTATTTGTCGTAGTTCAAATTATGCATGTACTCTCATGTTGAGTTATTCTATATTATTTAGTCAGTTATTGTTCATGAGTATGCACCTTTGCATTCAGCCTAACCTCATCTAGCATACCAATATATTTCGACGTACTAACGCATACTTCATATGCTATGATGTTTCATATCATAGGTTCGGATGCCCAGGTTCCCGACCACGCATAGTAGATTTAGATTCAGCCAACAGCAGTAGATTTAGTAGTGAGTCCTCATAATTCGAGGATATTCTATTATTTCATATTTTCAATAGATATAGTAGTTAAGTAGATGGAGTTATTTGGGGGATTGTCCCATTAACTCCACTTTCAGACAGATTCAGTTAGAGGCTTTTCAGACTAGATTTTCAGATAGTATTCCATTTTATGGATGTTATATTTTATCAGTATTTTAGATGTTTTGAACCTTGTGGCATTTCAGCCTATTTTTGTATTAATTATAGCATTATTATTCAGTGCTCACAGCAGATATCATTCATAGGTTAATTTATGGTCCTTCAAGGTCGTAAGCACCATGTAACGACTAGGGGATAGTCTCGAATCATTACGCATACCCTTCAATACTAATGGTACCCACTACTCATACCAACAACCATCTCTCTTGGACCCAACATTATGAAAGGTACTACACACCCTAAAATATTTAGTATCCATGCATACGAATGGTACCCGTGATCTGTACCTGTAATACCCCATAAGATCCTAGTTTATTTCAGCTTACTACTACATGTAAAAAGGGGTCTTAGACATAGAATATTTCACTAAGTGTTAAGACTTAGACATTTATAAATCTCCTACACTTTGATGATTATATTCTTGACCTTCCCAGCTTTGGAACATTAATTTTTAAGTTGATTTATGATCGAGGTTATTGATAGTACATCTTGGGTGAGTTTTAGATTTTTTGGATCACTATAAGGGTGTGTTTGGGCTTTCAAAATAGTAGCTTCCTGCAATTAGACCGTGACGAGCGCTCCATTTCACCCTAGGGTTGCCCATGATAGAGCATGCGATGCACTCTTCAGTCCGGCGCTCCAGAGCCCACGGTGCCCACTCTATATCATGCCCCCTTATTTTCCAGCTTTTTGTTTCCATTTTTGCAAGGGCAATTGGGTCTTTTCCCTTCACCCAATAGGTCCATAACATGGGATTTAGGGTCCCAAAAGCATTATTAGTCATATTATTCACAAAATCCTCTCAAAAGAAAGCCTCCTCTCTCAAGAAATAAACCATATCCTATTCAAAAGGATCAAGGGATTCAAACTTACTCTTCAAGAAAATAACCAAGAACTTTAGCAAATTCGTCAACTATGGTATGTGTGATGTTCATTCATGGGTCCTTTTCACCCATGAAGTCGAAGAATATATTTTCAAGTTTAAAGCCATGATTTGTACATGTTATCAAGAGTTATCTTCAAGAAGCTATTATGACCTTTGATTTTAATTATGTTTACCATGTGTTTTCGTTGGAATTTTCCCTTGACACATTTGAATGGTTATTTTCTCATGTGACATCTTATGTTATTATCACATAATTTAACTATTCTCCTGCTTTAACTCATGATCCTCATGTGTTGATGAAATTCCTAAGCGTTGAATATTTAAGAATGACTTCCTTTTATTGCTTCAAAGATTTCATGTGGTCATATTGTTATTATTATCGATTATCGAGGGTCATGAATACCCAAAATCTAGTTTTTTACTTAGTCTCAAAATTTTCAAAATCGTTTCAGACACGTATGAGAATTATCAGTCCAGTCAGTTATCATGTTAGTCAAACTTAGATCAGTTCAATAATATGAGTTAGATCCTTCTTCAGTTAAACTTATTTAAGTTCCTTAATCAGTGTTAGCTCAGTTGGGAGTAGGATTTAGCACTAAGCGAATGTTGGGTGATGACTTCCCCATCTGTATAGGCTTGACTTCCTCTGAGGAGTCAACCATCAGTTAGGCGAAGTTGTTAGTAGTAGTTCCTGAATTCCAGAACTACATAGCCATAGTAGGATATGAGGAGTCACCCATCAGTTTAATCTTGACTTCCTCTCAGGGATCACCCGTCAGTTTAGGCTTGACTTTCTGTTCACGATCACCCGTCTGTTTAGGCTTGACATCCAAAGCCAATGTTAGTACCCATGGCACGGTACTAGAACCTTTCCAACTAGGGCCATAAGTTATTCCCCAATCATCTTCTCTTTGTGGTATGTCAGTTAGATGGTACCTCCCACAGTTTTAATTTCAGTATTCAGTATAGAATTTAGTTCAGTTTTTCTTGACCATTGCATACAGTTTATCATTATTCAGTTACTAGACTTTAGTATCTCAGTTTACAAACTATTCCATAATCACATTATATGCTTGGTCATAGATACTCAGATTTTACAATTTTCATATATCTATTCATAAGTTATCTCATGCTATTCAGCCAGTTAGTTATTAGTCTTGTTCAGTCAGATTTCAATATTTCCACACATATCTGTTATTACTATTTTCATGCATAGTTAGCCCATGAATATCAGCCTAACCTCATCTTTCATACTAGTATATTCAAAGTACTAGTCGCAAACTCATTTCTTATGCTATGATGTTTAACATCATAGGTTCGGATGCTCAGATTCCTGACTACACTTAGACGGATCAAATTATCAGCAGTAGTAGTGGTAAGTCCTTATATTTCAAGGGAATGATTTCTTTATTTTAGTTTATTTTAGTAATTTAGTATTTCTATTCAGTCGAAGTTAGTTGGGGGTTTATCCTATCAACTCCACAATTAGTCTGTTTAAGAGGCTTTCAGATATATAGAGAGTTAGTCGAGGTATCATTTGTTTTAAATAATCTTTTTAGTTTGTCATTAGGCGTTCAGATTCATGATTCAGTATATTAAAACTTAAGGATTTTTTAGTTAAATTCTGCACATGTTCTTTTGTTATCAATTTTATTTTATGCTCACAGCAGGTACCAGCTCATAGGTTAGCTTGTGGTGTCTCGGGACCGTAAGCATTGTGTGGAAACCAGGGTGTATTTTTGGGTCATCACAAACTTGGTATCAGAGCCTAAGGTTTTACAGTGTCCTAAGGAGTCTGTAAGCGATGTTGAGTAGAGTCTTATGCATGTATGTGAAGCCCACCACACTTACGGGCAAGAGGCTACAAGGAATTTTAGGAAAAGTTTCCCTTCTATCATGTCTCAGATCATGCATTAGAAGTGTTCTCTAAGGAACATATGTAGATTCTCACATTACTCCATTCGCATCAACTTTACCTTATTCTTGAGGCAACAAAAATAGCCAAGTTAAAATCCTTTTAGATAGAACTTTCTCACACATTCCCCACTGACAGTTATTGGATTGCATGCGTGATTAAAAGGATCCCATTGGAGCCCTCACATTCTAAAGTATTAAATATTTCATTCATGATCATGAAAAATCATGCTCTTAGCCAAAGCCAGATGTGTTTTCAGATCCCTTCCTAGAATACGATGGTAGCATATAACCTAGAGTTTGAAGCATGAACCCAAAAGTTTAGCAGCAGTAAAGTAGGGATATTACTATCTGGATTTAGTAAATTATGTATCCATCGGGCTAGTTGTATGAAAGTGAATCAGTAGGCTTGAAATAGTGCATGCAAGATTTTAAGTTGTTGATTCTAAATATAAGTATATAAATGTGATACTAGTAGGCTATAAAGAGAGTTAGTATGGTTCATTAAAAGTTTAAGAATTCCATGTTAAGTGTTAGAAGCTAAGCTTGAATTTTTTAAGATTGAGCTAATAGAAAGTAGAGTTGAAGCACTAGATAGTGTGAACTCATAGTATGGTGATACACTTGAGAATTCTAAGTTAATCTATATTTAGGTTGTTATATGATAATTGTTGGGGCTATAGGAAGTTAAAAATTATATGGAAGAAGGAAGCTTGCAGCGGGTCTTACATTATCAGGTGTAGTCCTTCATGTTGATTTTATCATTTATGTGTATTATTATACGCGAGGATCTAGAGTAAAGTGGTTTCTGTTTATTTTAGAGTTATTTATTAAGTGGTTCACGAACTTAAAATACTGGCTTTAAGCTAAGGAGGAGATGATAAAACAAGTAACTATTCGGGCTCTCAGATTCTAGTAGTGATGCCAGGATGTTGTAGAATAGGTAGTAAGGGAGGATGGTGCTCGAACCATTCTCATCTAAGTGAAAAGTTCATACTTTAGTTATCACGATATCTACTCATGAATTTCATGGAATCTCTACGATCATAGCTCACATTCGTGCACCTTATAAAAAATCATGTACTCTCCCAGTTCCTAGTATGAGGAGTTCCAGCATTTCATGAATTCAGAAAATCCAAACTCAAGTCATGCAGTTCATGACTCACATGCTCATGCTTTACGGTATGTCCAGTTCCAGTACTCGTTCTATACTCTTAATGATTAGCAAAATTTAGATTATGTCATGTATATCCCCAGTCTTGATCTTTGTAATAAATCAATGTCATGGATACTCTATTCCTCAGACCTCAGTTAAGTGTCCCAGTTATGCATAATATTCTTTCATGCCTTAGTTCCTCTTGTCCTAACCTTTTAGTGACCTTCCTTTATAAAATAATAATGATGATGAGTAAGTTTTTTAGATATGAGGGAGTAAATGTTCATGTTAAGAAAAGATTGTTGCAAGTTTGTTTTACACGAAGCTATAGGTTTGAAGAATTATTGAGGCACGGCTTTTGATACATGTCATGGTTGGTTTAAAATTTTGGGTGTGTTTTCCTGGAAATATCTCTTGAGGTTTATTGGTAGAGGCATTAGAGAATATGTAACGACTCGAGACTACCCCTTAGTCGTCACACGGTGCTTTGAACCACAAGTGATCCCAAGCAAACCCATGAACTGGCATACTATTAAGCAACTAAATTATAACATAATAAATAGTTGTTCTACTGTGCGGAAACATAATCATACTAAAAATCTAAAATAGATACAATGATGATAAATCTTTATAATATGATAGATCTGAAGGATGAAACTGAAATTACATTATTGACTCTAAGTGACATCTATGAAGCCTCTACTATACTGAGTATAGATAGCTAGTTAATTCCTCCAACTACCACTAATCAATACACATAAAAGTAAATGAACTGTAACTATTTCTGATAGTCCTGATTTTGTAGAACTAAACTGAGTTCTATACTGAGCAGGGTGACTATTTTTGATAGTCCTAATTTTGTAGAATTGAACTGAGCTCCATACTGAGTCTGAAGATGAAACTGTAACTGTGGGAAGTAATCATCTAACTGACATGCGCCACTCTGAAATGATTGGGGTTTAACCTGTAACCCTAGCTGGAAGGGTGTAAGTACCATGCCTCGGGTAAAGACAAGCAGAAGAGTCACCCTTAATCTGGTAGGTGCTCTGAATGAGAATGGTGGTACCATAAATCTGGTAGGTAAAACACCTCATCAACCCTCAATCTGGCAAGTTAATGTCTCAACCTATGTTGGCTACGTAGTTCTGGAACACAAGGACTGCTTCTAAGAATCACACCCTCTACTGGCAGGAGAGTCCCCATCCTTGGGTTCACTCAGTGCTAAATCCTACTCCCAATTGAATAGGACACTGAACATATTTCTAAACTGTACTAGGCTAGACTGAACTATGACTGATCATGTTCACTGATAGATATGGACAGAGTTCACTGAGTTCTAGTGTCTGACTGAATATACTGAGTTATGTACTAACTAAATACTATTGATAGTGATGTTTCTAAGACTATACTATAACTACTGTAGCTCTAGGTCGACATCTAGATTTTTGGGTATTGAATACCCCCAGGACTTGATAGCATGAAAATTAAAGCATAGCATGATCTTGAAAAGCATAGCCATATTCAATTGTTGACAATTCATTCATTGAGACATTTTATCAAACACTTGAAGGTTATAGACTTGTACATGAATGAGAACACATGGTAACGTGCCATGATTACACTATTCAATTCACATGGGCATTCTATCAAGCACGTGGAGATTAATACTTTAATATGGGACAATTCGCCAAACACATGGGGATCATGAACTTGGACATAGGAATATCTTAAACATGGGAGCATAGCATGATTACATAACTAAGATCATGAATTGGGGAATTCACATGTAATTCGCTTGAAATAAGGCATGAGTGTTTTATCAAAACATGTAAAGTTCACAGCTTGAATGTAAGAATATCTTAAACATAAGGGAACAATAGAGTTACATAGAAAAGTTAATAGCTTGGGGATTCATCTTGAAATTGACTTAACATGATATGGGAATTTCATCAAACATGTGGAAGGAATGAATTTAAAACATAAGAATATTGCTAAACATTATGAATTTAGGATCTGTCATGGAATTTACTTGAATAAAGCATGGAAAATTCAAATTCATAGCAAGAGAAATTTAATATCTTTCATGGAATAATACATGGGCTGAATTGAATTTAAAACATTATGAAAACATGAAATTCAATCTTTCTTGAACCTATAAAATACCATAGTAATGGAAGATTCATTCTTTAATTAAAAGAAAAGAGTTTTTGGGCTCCATGGATGAAAGAGGACCCATGGATGAACTTCAACATACCTTAAGGCTTTAATCTTGAAGGAGAAAAACAATATTGAAAGCATTCTTGAATTAGGAAACTTGAGTTCTTGCTTTTCTTGAAGAAAAATTGATGAAGTTCCTGGTGTTTTTTAGGAGACTAGGGTTTTTCTTTGAGAGAAAAGATGAATAATTGAGTGTATATTGCTTTTAGGGGCTGAAATTAAGTGTTATGGACGGATTTGGGTGAGGGGAAGTGAACAAAGTTCCCCTATACCCTTTAGGAACTTATTAGCATGTGAAACCGTTCCATAATTCGCAGGTTGACGCGTCGCGTCGCTATCGGGTCAGCTTATTACCTCACACGGAAAACACCATAACTTTTAACTCGGGTATCAGATTTATGCAAAATTGGTATCGTTGGAAAGCCAATTTAATTATATACAATTTGGTGGATCTTTATATGTAAAATTTTATGTATATAAAAAGTTATATACGTTTAAATTATACCCTTACAGAATCAAATACCAAACTTTGGACGAATCAAAGGCTCTAAGCTCAACTTTGTTCTAATTGATTCTTATAAAAAAATTTCACCTAAAAAGAAAATCAAACATGAGGATAAAGATCATGAAACTCATATTTGCATGGGAATAATTTAGATCATAGCTTATACACGTAGGAATGATGATTCAATGACTAGCCCAAAATTGCAGGGTATTACGTTATCTCCCTCTTGGGAACATTCATACTCTAATGAGAATGGTTAAACTGAGAGTATTGTACAAAGGAACTGAGATCATATTCTAAACATGATTGACTTGGAACATGATTGCATAATTGATTCAAAAACGTGATACATGAACTGAACTAATTTCGTGAATACATGCACTGACATGAGAATGATTATAAGGCTGAGATAGAAATAAGAGAGTCAACTGATGAGTAACGATTTCTTCAAGATGGATCCTATTTCATGAGGAAAAATGAAAGGTATAGGACATGAATACTTAGGGTATTACAATACATATTCCCTTTAGGATACTTCGTTCCCCGAATGGTACTAACTTGGTTGAGATACTACGGAAAGACTAAGATAATGCACGAAAACTTATAATCATGACTAAATATCTGGGATCTAAAACTGATGCATGATACATCAACTGAGCTGAATTCACAAATTAGATGGATGCCAATTAATTACCTCTTGGAATAGACATATTCATGAGAATTTTGAATAGTATGATTAGATGGCAAGATGGAAAGCCATAGGAACTTGTCTGTCTGACTGCTAGACTTGATTGCTGGATATACAGACTGAATTATACTAAAAT
Source organism: Capsicum pubescens (assembly GCA_030864215.1). Taxonomy (NCBI): domain Eukaryota; kingdom Viridiplantae; phylum Streptophyta; class Magnoliopsida; order Solanales; family Solanaceae; genus Capsicum; species Capsicum pubescens. The sequence goes on along the minus strand of CM061549.1, from coordinate 111,373,064 downwards.
ATTATACTCAAATATACATTCCACTTGTACAACAACATGACATTCAAGCCTATATTCATAACCACACATGAACTTGTAGGTAAACCACCACAAAAGCATTTTTCTCATTTTCTCTAAACCTTTATCCTTAAAACTTTCATGCACTAGCCCAAGAAACACACATAGAATTTTAACTAATTATGACATAAGGAAAGGTCACTGAAAGTTAGAACATGAGGACCTGAAACATGACAGAATAACTTTGACACTCAACTAAGGCTTGAGGAATAAAGTATCAATGACATGAATTCATCAGAGAGGTCTGAACTGAGGACATACATGACATTAACTGAATTTTTTTTATTGTTAAAGGTGTAGGATGAGCACTTAGAACTGAACATACCATAAGGCATGGGTACATGAGTCATGAGCTGTATGACCTGATCTTGGAGTTTATGATGTTATGGAATATGATTCGTACTACTGATTAAACATAAACTCCTTATACTAGGAACTGGATATGTACATGATTTTCTTTAAGCGCATGAATATGAGTTGTGATTATGGAGCCGACATGTTAGGCATGAGTAGATATCGTGATGATTGAAAAACTTTTCACTGAGATAAGAATAGGTTGGTAATCATCCTCCCTTACTTATTTTCTACACACACTGAAACGACTAATAAAATCTAAGAGCCTGACTTGGTTAATTGTTCTATGATATCCCCCTTAGCTTTAAGCCATTATCTTAAGTTTGTGACCACTTTACTAAACTCTAAACTGAACTGCAATCACTTTACTCTTGAGTCTGAGGAATAATAATACACATGAATGATAAACTTATCCATACCATCATACTTAATCTTAAATCAACAAACTTAAATTCTTATATACACTGCTCAAGCCTACTGATTTACCTTTCATACAACTAGCCCCCTGAATATATAATCTTCTCAATCTGGATAACGCTATCCCAACTCTAGTACTGTTAAACTTTTGGGTTCATACTTCTAACTCTAAATCACATACTGAAAAAGGGATTCTGAGAAGGAAATTTGAAAAAAATCTAACTTTTCCTTAATGCGTGATTTGCATGAACATGAATGAAATATTTCAAAATTTAAGACATAAGGGCACTGATTGGATACTTTCTGAGCGAACATGCAATCCCAATAATTTATGTAGGGACTGGCTGAGGAAACACTGTCTGTAAGTACTTAAGCATCACTGTTTCTGTTGCCTCAAAACAAAGGCAAAGTTGGCATGAATAGAGCAAGATATAGATCTGCATAAATTTCTTAGATAACACTTCTACTACATGATCTAAGACTTGAAAGAAGGGAAATATTTCCTAAATTCCTTGTAGGATCTTGAAGAAAAGTATAGACATCTCCGTACCATTCCACAAGACTCTACTAGACACGGATTCATAGACACCCTAGGACACTTGAACTCTGTCCTCTAATACCAAGTTTGTAATAACTAGAGACTACCCCCTAGTCATCACACGGTGCTTGGAACCATAATTATTCCTAAGCTAACCCATGAACTGCATACTGTTAAGCAACTGAATTATAACATAATAAATAGTTGTTCTACTGTGCGGAAACATAATCATACTAAAAATCTAAAATAGATACAATACTGATAAAGCTTTATAATTTGATGAAACTGAAGGTTGAAACTGAAGTTACAGGACTAACTCTTACTGACATCTATTAAGCCTCTACTATAATGAATATATGGAGTTGGACATGCCTCCAACTACCACTAATCAATAAACATGAAAGTAAATGTACTTTACATGAACTAAAACTGACTGGAGTTCCCGAAGTAAGAGAACTCATCACCTGCTGGCTAGAATATGCAACTGTCTGATCGTGATGTACGGGCTACAACTAGTACCTACATTATGAAACAATGTAGCCACACAGACGTATATATGTATCAGATCTCTTGGAATATACTGAGTATGCATTGGTGAATGCAAAAAGAAAAATTAATTTCATACATAATCGTAAAACATGCATGTTAAGTGTAAGTAGACTCACCAATAGGTTGGAATAAACTGAAAACTGAAATATCTTAAAGCATGAGCGACAAATATTCTCTAATAAGATGGTGAATCTCTATACTTTGTTTTTGTAAAACTTTACTTTAATGATATAAGTATAACTGAAACTGGGATATGATAAAACATGGATAATGTATGAATACTGGGTCTGAAACTACGTGATGGAGACTGACATAGATTGAGGATCTAAATATACAATCACACTGAGCACAAATACATAAATATACTAACTTATCTGATTAACTGAATGACTGATAGCTAACTACTAGGCATGTAAGACTGAACTGTACTTAGTTTGAATAACTAAACTAAAACTGTAGAGTATTATGCATATGAGGAAGGTACTGACTGAGTAACATGAGATGACTGAGCAAGAATTTTTGAAAATTATATTATCTGAGAATGCAAGACCAATCATATAACATAATTCTGAAATAGTCTGTAAACTGAGGTACTAAAATACTGATAACTGAATAACTGATAATTATACGCTATGGTCAAGCAAACATGAAACTAAATTGAGCTTCTAATCTGATTACTGGAATGAGACTGTGGCTGAGACTATAACTAAGATGGTAACTGAGACTGTAACTGAGGGTTTAATTGAGACTGTAACTAAGACGGTAACTGAGGCTAGAACTAAGGCTATAACTGAGATTGTAACTGAGACTGAATACAAAGTTTTTATAACTGAGTAACTGATAGCTGCAATTACTGATAACTGATTTACAGATAATTGGGTAATTGTTTCTCACAGTTTTGATTCTGTAGAACTAAACTGAGTTATGTACTGAGCTGGGTGACTATTTTTGACAGTCCTAATTTTGTAGAACTAAACTAAGCACCATACTGAGTCTGAAGCTAAACTTTTACATGGGGGAAGAAATCATCTAATCGATATGCCCCTCTCTAAACTATTTGGGGTCCAACCTGTAACCCCAGATGGTAGGGTGTCATTATCGTACCAAAGGTAAAGACGAGTTGAAGAGTCACCCTCAATATGGCAGGTGCTCTTAATGAGAATGGTGGTACCCTCAATTTGGTAGGTAAAACACCTCATGAACCCTCAATCTGGTAGTTTGATGTCTCAACCTACGCTTTCTATATAGTTCTAGAACACAAGGACTGCTTCTAAGGATCACACCCTCTACTGGCAGGTGAGTCCCTATCCTTGGGTTCACTCGGTGTTGAATTCTGCTCCCAACAAAATAGACACTGAACCAATTTCTAAACTATACTAGGCTGGACTGAACTATAATTATTCATGTTAACTGACTAAACTGGACAGAGTTCACTGAGTTATGGTGTCTGATTGAATACATTGAGTTTTGTACTGATTGAATACTACTGTTTGTGCTGTTTTCTAGTCTATCTTGTAACTACTGTAGATCTAGGTCAACAACTAGATTTTCGGGTATTGAATACCCCCAAGACTCGATAGCATGAAAAGTAAAGCATAGCATGATCTTGAAAAGCATAGCCATAGTTAATTGATCACAATTCATTTACTAAGATATTTTATCAAACACTTGGAGGTTATAGACTTGTACATGAATAAGAATGCATGGTAACGTGTCATGATTACCCTATTCAATTCACATGATCATTCCATCAATCACGTGTATATTAATACTTTAATAGGGGTCAATTCGCCAAATATATGGGTATCATGAACTTGGACATGAGAATATCTTAAACATGGGAGCATTGCATGATTATAAAACTAAGATCATAAATTGGAGAATTCACATGTAATTCACTTGAAATAGACATGAGTGTTTCATCAAAACATGTAAAGTTCAAAGCCTGAATGTAAGAATGTCTTAAACATGAGTGAACAATAGAGTTACATAGAAAAGTTCATAGCTTGGGGATTCATCTTTAAATTGACTTAACATGATATGAGAATTTCATTAAACATCTGGAAGGCATGAATATAAAACATGAGAATATTGCTAAACATCATGAATTTAGGATCTATCATGGAATTTACTTGAATAAAGCATGGGAAATTCAAATTCATAGCATTAGGAGCTTAACATCTTTCATGGAATCATAAATGGGCTGAATTGAATTAAAAACATCATGAAAATATGAAATTCAATCTTTATTGAACATACAAAATATCATAGTAATGAAAGATTCATTCTTTAATTAAAAGAAAAGAGTTTTTGGGTTCCATGGGTGAAAAAGGACCCAAGGATGAACTCCCACATACCTTAAGGCTTTAATCTTTAAGGAGAAACACAATATTGAAAGCATTATTGAATTAGTATACTTGAATTCTTACTTTTCTTGAAGAAAAATTCATGAAGTTCTTAAGGAGGCTAGGGTTTTTGTTTGAGAGAAAAGATGAATAATTGAGTGGTTATTGCTTTTGGGGGCGGAAATTAAGTGTTATGGGCGGCTTTGGGTGAGGGGAAGTGACCAAAGTGTCCTAGACCCTTTAAAAACTGAATTAAAATGTGGAATAGTTTTGTAATGCGCAGGCCAATGCATCGCGGCACCATCACGTCGGTTTACTGCCTCACACCGAAAATACCATAACTTTTTGCTCGAGTATCAAATTTAGATGAAATTGGTATCATTGGAAAGCTAATTCAATTATCTATAATTTGGTGGCTCTTGATCTATAAAATTATACATATATAAAATATTATACATGTTTAAAGTAGATACTTGTAGAATCAAATACCAAACTTTGGATGAATCAAAGGCTCTAAGCTCAAGTTTGTTCTAATTGATTCTTATGAACATTTTTCACCTCAAAAGAAAATCATACATGAGGATAAAGATCATAAAACTCATTTTTACATAGGAATCATTTAGATCATAGATTATACACATAGGAAGGGTGGTTCAAATACTAGCCCAAAAATGCAGGGTAATACAGAATATGAGAAAGTTACCTTTTTGAGTGTTTGCTTAGAAAGGCATATGTGGTTTAGAAGATAGGCTTGAATTTCATGTTTATGTATATATGTGGATGAATTCATTATGCATTAGTGAATGACTAATTAGGATTAAATGTAGTTATTGACGTGGTAATAAGAATTACTCATGAGATATGGAGTTATGAAAATACAATGTGTTGAACTCATGACTCAGACTAGTATTATAGTGTTATATGTGCACTTTGTAGATTAAAGTAAACTTGAACATATTGAAGAATTCAGTTTAGCTCAGCCTTTAGTAGGTAGAGTTATCAATGCCCGTGTGAATATTTTCAATAGCCTCAAGTGAAATGTAGTTTTGAAGTGGAGTGTATAGTTGAGTATATGCTTTATATATAGTTCAGTCCGTTTAGCCAACAGTTTATTTAGTAGTCAGATAGACAAGTTCCTATGGTTTTCTATCTTCTGATCTAGTCTTACTATCTGATGTTTCATGAAAATAGCTATTCCAAGAGATAGTTTATCTTCATCCATGTAAATTGTTAATCCAGTTCAATCCATGCACAATGTTTCAGATTCCAGCTATTTAGTCATGATTTAGTTCGTAACTGCCTCGTGCATCACCTCAGTCTTTCCTTAGTATTTTAACCAAGTCAGTATCATTTGGGGGATGAACAATCCCAAGTGGGATATGTTGTAATACCCCAAGTTTTCATGTACTAAACCTCTCAACTTTTCTTTATGAAACCAGATCTAGCCTAAGTCAGTGGTTACTTATAAGTTGACTCTCTCATTCTTATCTCAGCCTTATAACCATTCTCATGTCCTTGCATATATTCACGAAATAAATTTAGTCATGCATCACTTTTCAGACTCGGTCATGCAATTGTGTTTTTAGTTATGCATATTCAGTATGTAATCTCAGTTCCTCAGTATTCTCAGCTTAATCTACCTCATTCAAGGATGAATGATCCCAAGGGGGAGATATTGTAAGACCCTGTAAGATCCTATCTTATTTCAGCTTACTATTGTATGTAAAAAGGGGTCCAAGACTTAGAATATTTCACTAAGCGTTAATACTTAGCTAATTATAAAGATTCTAAACTTTGAAAATTTTATTCTCGACCTTCCCATCCTCGGAACATTAATTTTTAAGTTGATTCATGATCGAGGTTGTCGATAGTACATCTCGGATGAGTTTTGGAATTTTTAGTCCAGCGTAAGAGTGTGTTTGGACTTCTAAAATAGTAGCTTCCCATGATTATCCTGCGGCACATTCTCCATTTCACCCTAGAGATGCTCGCGATAGAGCCTGTGATGCGTGCTTTAGTACGGCGCTCTAGAGCCCACGGCGCCCACTTCATAGTGTGCCCCCTTATTTTCTAGTTTTTTATTTCTATTTTTTCAATGGCAATTGGGTCTTTTACCTTCACCCAATAGGTCCACAACATAGGATTTGGGGTATCTAAAGCATTATTGGTCATCTTTTTCTCAAAATCCTCTCAAAATAAATCTTCCTCTCTCAAGAAACAAACCCTAGCCTCTTCAAAAGGATCAAGGGATTCAAGCTTAGTATTTAAGAAAATCACCAAGAACTTTCACAAATTCATCAATTAAGGTATGTGTGATGTTCATTTATGGGTCCTTTTCACCCATCGAGTCCAAGAATCCATTTTCAAGTTTAAAGACATGATTTTTTCATGTTATCATGAGTTATCTTCAAGAAGCTCTTATAAACTTTGATTTCAATTATGTTTATCATGCGTGTTCGTTGGAATTTTCCATTGACACATTTGAATAGTGATTATGTTATCTTCACATTATTTAACTATTCCCATGTATTAAATCATGACACTCATGTGTTTGATGAAATTCCTAAGCGTTGAATATTGAATAATGACTTTCTTCTATGGTTTCAATGTTTTCATGTGGTCCTATTGTTATTGTTATCGATTCCTGGGGCTTATGAATACCCAAATTCTAGTTGTTTACTTAGTCTTCATATTTTCAAAATAGTTTTAGACAAGTATGAGCATTATCAGTCCAGTCAGTTATCATGTCAGTTAAATTAAGATCAGTTCAGTAATATAAGTCAGCGCATTCTTCATTTAAACTTAGTTCAGTCCCGTAATTAGTGTCATTTCAGTTGGGAGTAGGATTTAGCATCGATATTATGCATGGCGACGACTTCCCCATTAGTATAGGCTTGACTTTCTCTGAGGAGTCACCCATCAGTTAGGCGGAGTAGTTAATAGCAATCCCTGCATTCCAGAAATACATAGCCAGCGTAGGATATGAGGAGTCACCCATTAGTTTAGGCTTGACTTCCTCTCAGGGGTCATCCGTTAGTTTAGGCTTGACTTCCTGTTCAGGGGTCACCTATCAGTTTAGGCTTGACACCCAAAGGCAACGTTAGTTCCCATGGCACGGTACTAGCACCCTTCTAACTGGGGTCACAAATTGGACCCCAATTATCTCTGCTTTGTGGTATGTTAGTTAGATGATACCTCCCACAGTTTTAATTTTAGTATTCAATACAGAATTTAGTTCAGTTTCTCTTGACCACAGCATAAAGTTTATCAATATTCAATTACCAGATTTTAGTATCTTAGTTTAAAGACTATTCCAGAATCACGTTATATGCTTGGTTATGCATACTCAGATTTTACAGTTTTCATATATCTATGCATTAGTTATCTCATGATATTCAGCTAGTTAGTTATTAGTCTTGTTCAGTTAGATTTTTATATTTCCACGCATGTCTGTTATTACTATTTTCATGCACAGTTAGCCTATGCTGATATGAATCGACCCATGAGGACTCAAATTGAAGAAGCAAAAAGTAAAGATAGATAGATAGGAAAACGAGGATAGAAAGATAGGCACGAAATTGATACTGAAAGGGAAATCGAAGAATGAATCAAATCTTAAAACCTCCCTTAATGACTATCAATAGGCATATAACTCTTACGGTGACCGTAAAGGGGATTAGATCCGCCTTAAAACCATCATTTCTAAGCAAAGTTTAACACATGCTTTTCCAAGCACTCAAAACGCTCCCATGGAATCTCACGAATATATCATGTAAAAATATTATCCAAAAACTATGGAAATAAGCCTAGCTACCAAGCATTTATAGTTTGGCTACATATTACATAATTAGGGACCAAAAGTGACCCAAATGTAAGAAAAGACCCACTAGGAGCTGTTTTGACCCACTTTTGAAATGCTAGAGCGGATCAAAAGCGGATCCAAAGTGCCCTGGGAGAATGACCCTTACAAGGGGCTTTCGAGCCCCGTTTTGCACTCCTTCGACCTAGCAAAAATCCTTTGACCCTCCCAAATGGTAATCTTCCTCCATGTGGCATCTTTTAAAGCATTAAGGAGTTATCAAGCACCTTGAGCGTCATACGTATCTCATCCAAAGGTCCAAAGGTAATTTGGCTTGTATCATCCTCCCCTTCTTGAAAAGGATTTGACATCAAATCCAAACCTTTCAAAGCAAAGAAAGGACAAACAAATACCACATACTCATGACATGAGGGTTAGGGTTAGCACGAATATTCATAGCATTATGCAAAGGTTGGACACACTTAAGATATAACCAAGTATCCCTTGTTTTGAACATTACATACTTATTGAAGAACGCAGAAAGAAGTTGTCTATAGGTTTCGTCAAGATATAAGAAAATCAAAAAGGTCATAATGGCATCAAATAGTTCAAAGGGTAATACAACTTTCACTTTAGTATCCATAAGACACAATTGTTTCCTTACCTTTTCAATAGACCACATCAAGAATGGTGCCTCAATTGGTTTTAAAGTCCGCAAGACCCATATAATATTATCATTCAAACAAGTAGAGAAACCAATAAGTTTACTACCTCTACATAAAACACATCCAAGAATAGCATAGATGTCATCATAAGCAATGAGGTAGTATAAAAAGAAATCAAGTGTAGAGGCATCATCCAAGGTGATATTATCTATGAGAATGCCAATTGGCTTAAAACACTTAGCACATAATGCACACAGGGATGGAATCAAAAAATTTAAGCACATGCAAATTATTCCTTTCAAACAACTTCCTATAGAAAGGAATTTCATCAAGGGAGTCATGCCACCGGGAAGGATAGAGAATCTACTATGGAATAAACCAATCCAAGATAAGTAGTTCGTTTCCTTCTATTAACAAAGTTAAGCATGCTCCCAAGAGCCCCACAAGATTCTTTAAATTTTTCAACCCTATGAAGGTGATAAGAAGTCTTTAACATCCATGGGCTCTTCAACAAATAAATAATCAACTTGGCATCCACAAGTTGGAATTCACATAATTTAAGTACAAGTGTGTCAATCAAGGATGCAAGTTTATAAGCAACACCCAACGGAGACAATGACACATTTTCCCTCGGTTTCTCAAGAACGATACAACCTTGGAGAAAGAGGTCATCAATTCCACTCAAGTATTGAAGAAGGGTATCACATAAATGGTATTTATCCAAAGTAGTTTCCAGAGAAGACTCTCTTCTTGACCTACAAGTAGTGGAACCTTGGTCAAGAATGGAAACACATAATGGTGAAGTCTTTCTGAAATTTTCTCTACTCTATTTTTTAAAAAACCCTTCATCTTGGTTGGAATTCTTTCCCTTACACATTGTTGGTCCCTCAAGTGGATTGTGAATCCCCAAGAAATACTTTCCATCATAGGAAAGGATACCAACACCATCATTTAAACTTTGTTTTTCATGTTGTCTAAGAAATAAGTTAGGTGTGTCATTATCACCATATCCAAATTTGGCACCGAGGTCAAATGGAAAGAGTGTCCATAGACATAGGTCTAGAAAACACTATTTTTCCCCACTAGCTTTACCTAAACTAAAACATATACTCTCTTCATTAGCATAAATATCATCAAAAGCAAAGGGAGAGTATAGAAAGGTATCACTCAAGTTAACTTCAACTAAGGTTCCATCATGCACGTACTCACTATTAGATTAAAAATCATCACCATGAGTATTCTCAATAATAAGTTCATACAAAGTAGAAGAGAAAGCAATTTCCAAACAATTGATATTTTCTCTTTCAATGATGGAATCCTCAAGTGGAAACATACCACCACCACTATCAAAGGGATTATTACTTAGTCCTTCACAAGAAGTAAGCAATTCATCCTTATAAATATAAAACAAGGGTGGGTGTCATATAAAGGATCACACCCAAAATCATTTTCTAAGGAACAATCACTTATTGGGTTTTTTAAATATTCAAGCAAATCAAAGTTATCATATCCCGATTGATTATTCCTTTCAATGACTTCACATTTCTTTCCCTTAAGAGCACTCTCATCTTCCAAGAAGAGATTTCTATCTTTAGAAGGAATGCTATCACACCATAGTGGGTTGTCATATGGAATATATCCCTCAAGATGAGATATATTAACAATGCTATCCACACCACTAGGTAATTCACTAAGAGTGATCTCATCATCTTCAAACAAGATATTGTTCTTCAAGAAAGAAGGATCTATACATGGAGAAGATGTAAAGCATGTAAGCTCATTCTATAAAAGACTATTATCAAGTGTCAAAGATGTTTCAAGCACATGATCATCCCTATGATCCAAGGAAGCATTAGGATCTTCACCAAAAGATAATCTCAAAGGGTCACTCCCATTTTCTTGACCAATATTCTCAATTTAATCACTCACTTGAGGTTCTTTAATCACATTACACACATCCTCATATGATGGACTAGTTTTGCACACATATTGATCTACACAAATTCCACAATATTGTGTACTATTATCCAAGACAATGGCTTCAACACTAGGTGAAACAATTGATCTTACAAGAAGAGTCAATTCGGTCATCAATAGGATCAACTAGTATATCCACACTCATAATATGTACATCATCATCAAGAGGTAAATAATAATTACACTCATATGTAGGAAAGCTACTTATCACACTCAATGGGCTACTAGCCACAGAATTATTATTTTCATGCACAAGAATGTAAGAGTTAGCTATTTTACCTTAAAGTTCTTAAGCACATTCTTCCTTACCTTGGTGTAAAGGTCCTATACAAGATTTGGATTCAATTAAGATTTCCCTCGTCAAGTATTCAAATGGAATATTCTCTCTTAGCACTTGTTCTTTTCTACTCTCCAGATTGGTACCTACACGCATGTCCTTATTAAAAGAAGGACAAACAATGTTAGCTTCGGTTGTTTGCAACCCCCTCACTTCACTCCTCACAACCTCTCTTTTTTCCTCTCTTAGGTTTCCACCTTGCACACCCTTATTCCTCTCAATTTATTTTGGCTTGGATTAAGTGACCATATTGCCTTGAGATTTGGGAAGGGTAGGTGGAAAGAGATGGTTTCCCCATTAGCCTAATACAATTTGAGGCTAATTTTGCATATTTGGAATTTTATATTGTGCAAACCAATCTACACCAAAACATAAGTGTCAATGTTCCAAGGGGATTATATCACACCACACCTCCTCAAAGTAGCCATCTCTAGTGAAGGAAACCTTTACGATCTCGTAGACTCTATAGCCTTCCAAGATGTATGGGAAATGCTTGGACACTTGAGGTATCCCTAGATAATCAACCATAAGAGGAGTTATGTAGTTTGCGTGAAACCAATCATCAAGTATAAGAACACATCTAGGAATTCAACAAATCTCTACCCATCTTGAACAAGGTTTTCTTCTTAGATCACTATTATGAAGCTTTGCATAACCCTTCAGAACAAAGATTCGCCTCAAAAACTATTTCAAGGTACCCCAAGTTTGAGTAGGATTCCTTGCAAGTTTACACCATTCTATGGTCGTACCTTGACTTCACTTAAGGGAATATGTAGCTTGTTCGGCTTAGCTCATAGCATAATCCCCGAAGATCCTTTCGCATTGCCATTCCCAATCAAGGTAAACTTCGGGATTCTATTCTTCTTTGAAGATAGATAGACTAGGAAGACATTAACTCCTACTATAGCCTCAATTCATACTTTTGTTCTTGCTTCCACACATTTGATCATGGCTATATTCATAGATCCCACAATACCCATCTTATTCGTAGCCATAACATTCTTCACCACAGTCATAGTTTCCTATGTCGTAGTTAAAATCATACGAGGCTATCGAAGACATGTTCCCCTTATATCTCCTTGTACCTACAAAATGAACAAACAAGATTAGTAGTGAATCTCCTCACTAACACTTCTATGAACTCACCTTTGTGATCCTCACAATTGGAGAGGCAAATGTTGAATGTTGCTTATACTTTAATGGACAATAAGGTGTCAATCTTTACTTTGTGGTTGGAGTGGATTCTTGTTTGATTGACTAAAAAAAATCAAAACTATTTAAGGACTTGAATCAAGAAATCACAAAGAATTAAAAAATAGAAAATCTTGAAAGAAATAGGACTCAAGAACTAATTAATCAACTTAGTAGATGAATTACTAGTTGATGAATAGTTTAGGAATCAAAAGAAGAGTTTAGGAATCAAGAAATTTAAACTATGGAATCAAACCTTGAGAAATGGAGTATTTATAAGTGTTGATATCTGTTTTAGAACTTTAATTGATGTTGGGGAAGTGTTGAAATGCATTTGGGGTGTGTTTGTGGCTGCCTTGCATTCAATAGAGGGTGATCTGCATTGAGGGTTGTGTTGTGACTGGCTGCAGCATGTGGGGCGCAGGTGCAGCCCACATGGGATGATAGAGAGGATGTACTTACTGTTTGAGGTGCTTATAACCTACTGGCACAGCTTGGGTGTAGGTTGGGCACAGATGGGGAGCAAGTGGCCTGCCCTTCCATTTGTGTTTGGCCAAAATTGCCCTTCCAATGGCCCCCCTGTGTACTTTCTTGTGAAATATCATTAGGATCTTCTTAGATTCCTTTGTACAAAAACCTTTTCACCACTTTTATTCCCTCTTTTTGAATCAAACACCACCTTTTGATAAGAATTCAAGATGACGATTTGAATCTTCCTCAAGAATGCTCAAGAACACCATGACTTCAAAAATCTCTATCTCTTAAACCGTTGATCGGAATGTGATGAAATTTTGAACCAAGGCTATTTTCAACCTTATAAACACATTCCAAGCATCATTTTGCTAAAATTTACAATAAAAAATTCCAGATTTTCAATTCACATCAAACTTCTTCAACGCAAGCTTCCAACAATGATAGAACACTCAAATAAGCTTCGATTTGGCTCAAATTTGATTTGACTCATTTAGTGTTAGAGAATACAAATCTAAGACTAGAAATGCGGGAAAAACACCAAATAAAAAACTCAAAGTTTGACCTAAGAATAAAAATGTGAATAGTGACTTTTTTGTGGGATTTTCGATTTGTGACACTTCTATTTTTTATTGATTTTCAAGATAACATATCCAAGACTAGAATTGTGAAAATAATCCTAAACTCGGCTGTAATACCAAATGATACAAATCGACCCACGAGGACTTGAATTGAAGAAGCAAACACTAAAGATAGATAGATAGAAAAATAAGGATAGAAAGATAGACACGAAATTGATACCGAAAGTGCAATCAAAGGATGTATCAAATCCTAAAACCTCCCTTAATGACTGTCAAAAGGAACCTAACTCTTATGGTGACCGCAAAGGGGATTAGATCCACCTTACAACCATCGTTTCTAAGCAAAGTTCAACACATGCTTTAACAAGTACTCAAACACTCCCATGGAGTCTCATGAATACATCATGTAAAAATATCATCCAAAAACTAATGAAATAAGCCTAGCTACCAAGCATTTATAGTTTGGCTACATATTACATAATTAGGGACCAAAAGTGACCCAAATGTAAGAAATGACACACTAGGGGCTATTTTGTCCCACTCTTGAAATTCTAGAGTGGATCAAAAGGGATCCAAATTGCCTTGACCGCATGACCCTTACAAGGGACTTTCGAGCCCCGTTTTGCCCTTCTCTGACCTCGCCAGAGTCCGTTGACCCTCCCTAATGGTAATCCTCCTCCATGTGGCATCTTTTAAAAGCACTAAGGAGTTATCAAGCACTCGAGCATCAGACATATCTCATCCAAATGTCCAAAGGTAATTTGGCTTGTATCACATGCGTTTCAGCCTAACCTCATCTCGCATACATGTACATTCAAAGTACTGATCGCATACTTATTTCTTGCGCTATGATATTTAATATCATAGGTTTGGATGTTTAGTTTCCTGATCGCACTTAGACTGATCAGATTATCAGCAGTAGTAGTGGTGAGTCCTCATATTTTGAGGACATGATTTCTTTATTTCACTTTATCTTAGTAGTTCAGTATTTCTATTCAGTCAGAGTTAGGTGGGGTTTCTCCCATCAGCTCCACAGTCAGTCATTTTAGATGCTTTCAGACATACAAATGGTTAGTCGAGTTATCAGTTGTTTTAAACATTCTTTTTAGTATGTAATTGGGCATTCAGATTCATGATTCAGTATGTTAAAACCATATGGCATTTTTTAGTAAAATTCTGCACATGTTCTTTTGTTATTAGTTTTATTCAGTGCTCACAGAAGGTACCATCTCATGGGTTAACTTGTGGTCTCTCAGGACCATAATCACCATGTGGCGACCAGGGTGCATTTTTGGGTCATTATAGTACCCCTAGCAGAATAGAATCTAAAGAGAATTGAATGTTGCACACCATACGAGTCTATGGTATGACTCGTACCTTGGCTTACGGCTCATGGTCAGCCACTCGTACTCAGATCCAACTTAGTCTACCAAGTCTAAGATTAAGGGAAAGAAAGACCCAAACCAAATGACCCATGTCCACCAATACGACTCGTACCACCCAAGTTATATCCATTCCAGAAACCAAATCCAACCCACCATACGACTAAGCCATACCACTGGTATCCTAGTGTATGAGTCATTTCCCCTAATCTTATCCTTTCCAGAGACCAGAAATCCAGGAAACTTTCTAAGGGCCAGAAACCCAGGGTGTTTCTGTCTTCCCAAATAGGAACATTAATCCTCGGATAATGAACAAGGTAAGGTAACCACAAGCACAATTCATTTGCATTATCTAATATCGATCCAACCATTAACCGAATTAGAAAACATGGATGCAAAGATATTAATATCTCCTTTAACAAAGTTTGTAAAAAAAGTTTGTTGAAGAACACATACCTACCGCACAAATCCCAAGAGAAGAAAACAAATTTGGATACTTTGACTTCATGTCCTCTTTCGCTTTCCATGTAGCCTCTTCCACCTTGTGGTTCCACCATACAACTTTAATCGAGGCTATATCCTTTGTCTGTAACCAACAAATCTTTCTATCCAAGATCTTCATCGAGACCTTTTCATAAGAAAGAGAATCTGAGATACCCAAGCCCTCCAAAGGAACCATGAAAGAAGGATAACCAAGACACGTCCTCCACATAGATACATGAAATACCGGATGAATGGAGCTCAAACCAGAAGAAAACTCCAATTCTTAAGCCATATTACCATCCCTTCGCAAAATCACATAAGGACCAATAAATTGGGGACTGAGCTTCCCCTTCTTAACAAACTGCATTGCTCCCTTCATGGGAGATACCTTTAGGAACACCTTATCCCCAACCTCAAACTCTAAGTCTCTATGCATTACATCAGTATAGGACTTTTGGAGACTTTGGGCATTCTTAATCCTATCCCAAATCACCTTTACCTTTTACATAGCCTAATAAACCAAATTTAGACCGAACATATCTACCTCACCAAGTTCAAACCAACCAATAAGAGATCTACCCCTCCTACCATACAGTGTCTCAAAAAGGGTTATCCCAATACTAGAATGATAGCTATTATTGTAAGGAAACTCTACCAAAGGTATATGCTCAACCTAACTGCCACCATAGTCAATCACAAATGCCTGAAACATTTCCTCCAATGTCAGAATAGTTCTTTCTGCTTGGCTATCAGTCTTAGGATAAAAATTAGTACTCAGACTCACCTTAGTACCCAATTCTTTCTGAAAAGACCACCAAAAGTGAGATGAAAACTATGTACCATGATCATAGATAATCAAAATAGGTACCTTATGTAGCTTTACTATCTCATTAAGGTACAACTTGGCATAGTCCTCCGCCAAAAATTTAGTACTCACTAGTAAGAAGTGAGATGACTTCTTCATCCTATCCATAATGACCCAAATCAAATCAAATTAGTTTCATGAACGAGAAAGACCAGTAACAAAATCCATGTTGATCACTTCCCATTTCCATTCGGGCAAATCAATTTCTTAATATAACCCGTCGGGCCTCATGTGCGCAACTTTGACTTGTTGGTATACCATGAACTTAGCTACAAAATCAGCCACATCACTCTTCATACTATTCCACCAATATATTTTCTTAAGATCATGTTACATTTTGTCGAACTGAGATGAACAACATAACGTGATTCATGTGCCTCAGCCAAAACCCTTGGGCGCAATCTGTTGATATTAGGAAGATACAACCTTCCTTGGTACCGTACAGCACCATCACCACTGATCTCGAATACCATTACCTTTTACCCACCAATATCACTCTTGATTTTCATCAAGATAGGATCTAGCACTTGCATCCAAGAGAGGACCTAGCCACTTCCTGTACCATTACCCCACCATCCTTAGAGTCCAAGAGACAAACTTCATGATTGGCCAAGAGGTGAATGTCCTTCACCAATTTCCTCTTGCCTTTCTCCACATGAGCCAAACTTCCCATGGACAACCTTCTAAAAGCATCAACACTACATTAGCTTTACATAGGTGATAGTGAAGACTCATATAATAATCCTTGAGAAGCTCCAACCATATCCTTTGCCTGAGATTTAGCTCCTTCTTATTAAACACGTATTGTAGACTCTTATTATTAGAAAAGATGTCTACGTGCACTCCATACAAATAATGCTGCTAAATTTTAAAATGAAAAACCACAAACAACAACTCGAAATCATCAGTAGGATAATTCCTCTTATGCACCTTCAACTGCCTGGAAGCATAGGCAATCACCTTCCCATGTTCCATCAAAATACAACCAAGTCTTACCCAGGACATATCACAATAAACCATAAATCCCTCATAACCTTCAGGCAATGTAAAAACAAGAGCCAAAGTCATCTTGTCCTTAAGATTCTCAAAACTTCCTTCACACATTTTTGACCAAGAGAACCTTACCTTATTCTGAGTTAACTTAGTCAAAGGAGTAACTGTAATCGAAAAGCTATCCACAAACTACCTATAATACCCAGCCAAAACCAAGAAACTGTGAATGTTGGTTGGAGTTGTAGGTCTAGGCCACCTTTAAACCACAATAACCTTTTGAGGATCCACGATGATCTCCTCACTAGAAATAATATGACCGAGAAAAGTCACAACGTTCAACCTAAACTCACACTTGGTGAACTTGGTATACAACTTTTGTTCCTTCAAAGTCTGCAACACTACATGGAGGTAATTGGCATGATCTACCTCACCTTAATAATACACAAGGATGTCATCAATGAACACAATGACAAAAAGATCCAAGAACTGGCAAAAAACCCTATTCATTAAATCCATAAAGGCCATCGGGGAATTAGTCAAGTCAAATGACAAAACCAAGAACCCAAAGTGCCCATATCGAGTACGAAAAGATTTCTTAGGGATATACTCCTCCCTAATCTTAAGATAATGATACCCTGAAAAATATCTATCTTAGAAAAGAACTTGGTACCTTGCAACTAATAAAACAAGTTATCAATCCTCAAAAGAGGATACTTGTTCTTGATTGTTACTTTATTCAACTGCCGATAATTGATGCACATCCAAATAAAACCATCTTTCTTGCGTACGAATAACACCGGTGCACCCCACGGTGATACACTAGGACGAATAAACCCCTTATCTAAAAGATCCTTGTATTGCTCCTTGAGTTCCCTCAACCCATCCATAGTCATTCAATAAGGAGGAATAGATCTTGGATGAGTATTCCCAACCTAATTAATACCAAACTCAATCTCCCTATACGTAGGAACACCAGAAAGATCTTCCAAAAAAACTCAGGAAACTCACTTACCATTAGAACCAAGTGATAAAAAATACTCTTCGAGTTAGAATCTTTAACCCAGACCAAATGATTAAGACACCCTTTTGAAATTAATCTATGATCTCTAAGATCAAAATAAACCTCCCCCTAGGAGATAGGGAACCACTCACCCACTATATAACCAGTTCACTAGGGAACCTAAGGACAACCTTATGATCACGACAATCTAAGGATGCATAGCAAGAGTATAACCAATCCAGCCCCAGGATTACATCAAAATCCACCATATCTAGCTCAAATAGATCTACTAAGTTCTGTTTGCTACCAATAGATACTATACACCCCCTATAGAATCTTTTTGCAATAACCAAGTCACATATCGAGGTTGAAATAGAAAATGGATTTAAAACAACCTTAGGATCAAAACCAAAACATACAGCCACATATAAGGTCACATAGGAAAGAGTGGACCCCAAATCGAGCAGACAATACACGCCATGAGAAAAGAGTTGTAATGTACCAGTAATGACATCAGGTAATGCCTCAAATTCCTACAGAGATGCAAGAGCATATAACCTATTCTGGCTAGTGTCAGTACAATAAATAGGAGAAGATGCCAAAGCCACACCACTAGGCACAAGTATAGAAGATAAAACAACCTGAGCTTTGACCGCTCCCGAAGCACCCTTACCAACCTTACAGTTTCTGAGCATATGGCCTGGTTGACCATATTTAAAATATTTGTCCCTCCATTTGTCACAAAAGCCCTAATAAAGATGACTATAGAACTCATAAGGAGAACATGAATAAGCCAATTGTGCCCTACTCACCTGAGATTGGGCACCTTGTGCTTAAAAATTATCACTACCTTGATGTCACCAATCAACCAACTACTTCAGGTAGGGAGCGAAGCAGCAAAGAAGGAACAAAAAATCCCTAACTTTTTCTTTGGCCATTTGCCGCCATCCCGACCACCCAGCTACTAAGCACCACCCTGCTTAGAGAACTTATTTCTCTTAGCCTTTCTTTTCCCAAACTCTGCTTGTTTCCTCTTTTCATCCTTTATGTGTTGCATGTGGAAAACCAACCTCAAAATATCCATATCATTAATCAGGAAAGTAATCTTGCTTTAAAGGATCAAATCTCGAGATATCCCATAAGTGAGCTTTCTCATCCTCGCTCTCATATCAACCACCGAATCCAGAGCATACCTTGACAGCGGATGAAACTTTAAGGTATATTCCTTGACAGACATTTTTCCCTGTTAAAGATTCAAAAACTCTTCCATCTTTTCTTTCATCAGCTCATATGGAAAGAAGTCATCTAGAAAAACATTAGAAAAGGCCTTCAATAAGGACAACTCCTCAATATTACCTTTATCTCTATACTACTCCTCATACCATTGGTACACAACATCCTTGAGTTGATAAGCTACAAAGTATATCCCTTCCATATTCATGGCCTTTATCACCCTGAAGATTTTCTCTATTACATCCAACAAAGCCTAAGGATCCTCTTCCACCTTCACTCCAATAAAAGTTAGAGTATTTATTTTCATAAACTAGCCAACCCTTGTGACCTCAGCAGATAAAACACCAGATGCATCCCACTCAGCCTGAGCATCAACTAACTGAACAATAATATGAATTAATTGGCATAATTCTGCATTAGTCACCTCACCTTGAGGAGGGTTAGTAGAAATCGAGGGAACTCCAAAACAATCAAGGATAGGACCCTAAGATCAAGAGTGAACTATATATGTATGGCGTACCCCATCAACATCATCCTCAGATAGGACAAAAGAATTTTCTTGTGTTCAAGATCATCGAGACATGATCTGAAAAGCGAACAAACAAGGATTAGAGAAAATTCTAGGACTTAGACTCCATGCTTAAAAATAGAATACCAAGAAAAAAAAATTCTTAAATGTCTTATAGCCTCTCTCATATAAGTGCGGAGTGCTACACACCCTTAAAAGAGACTCTACTAGACACATCTTTGTGGACTCATAATTGAACATGATCTCAAAGCTCTGATACTAACTTGACATAAGTCGAAATAGTGCCTTGTCATAATGGGTATCCCAAGTCCAACCGGTATTGGAGACTACCCTTGTTACCCAACCAAACCGACCTATGCATATCTAGAGTCGAATGAATTCTAAACATATAACAAGATAGCATTATTACACAATTCAAGACTCTAAGATCGGTCTATATCTGTGACTACCCAAATAAGTCCAACCATCTGATACCCAATAAAAAACTAATACCAACCAAACCATCATCAAAACCATAAGCATATGAGTTCCATAATCATTATATATAATCAAAAAATAAAAAATAAAGGAACAACCAACAACATAGTGAACCGGTATAAGCCCCAATACCAATGCCAATACTACAGCTGACACCCTTACTGATCCCGCCCGTTGCAACCCATAGTAGTTCCATAAAAGCCTCTAACCAAAAGAAAACCAAAATCCAATTGAGATATGCCCTCAACTATAGACAACACCAATATCCATAAATAAACCAAAGTATGAAATAACATCCATGATATGGAGCCTTTAAGAAAGATGAAAGCTCACCATTTTAATCCAATAGTAGATCCTGAAGTTTGATCACTATGTAGGAGTAGTAGAACAACTGATTCCTGCATTGCGTGGGGATACATACGCACGAAGATGGGTTATTGGGTGAACACTAGCATGAACTTAGAAAAATGATAAAATAATTCCAACTAATAAAACCAAGCAAACCAACCAATGCATAAAAACCATACATACATATATATAACCATGCTGGGAAAGGGAGCCGGGTTTAGCATGCATTTAAAACCTTTAACCTGGGTATGTGTAGCTTAACCGCTTTTAATCAAACACGGGCTATATGGGTCCAGTGTAACCCCCTGAACGGTCCCGATGTGTGTAGCCACACGAATCGAAGATACCATTAGAGTAGGGGATTCCCAAGAACCTTTAACCTCCATGATACATATGTACATTGTACATAGAGGATTCTCATTTATTTCATAGTATCTTATAAGGTCACCATGACCTACCCCTCATGTTGGAAGGTATGAGTTTCCACTGTTTGTTTATTGAACTCCCACCTACAAAGTTATCTATCACACCAGACCATTATTTCCCAATTTAAACTATTTCCAACCAACCAAACTATTATTATTAACTGAGGCTATACACAGTGGTGTCGTCATACCAACTATAAATTGTAAGTATTGTCCTTAGCCCAATCTTTATGAGATTAAGGGATCCCCATGACCCATAGATCACATTATCCAATTAAATTAGAGGAGTCCCATGTACCCCAAAAGTGTTCCATTTTAATGATTATTTGGGGGATTCCATTGTACCCCACAAGAATGATTGTTAAACCCAAAATGAATCCATTTTGACCAATCCAAACCATTTAACCATTTAGGGTTCCATTAAGAAGTTTAAACCATGCATAAGTTCCATTAAAATCTATCAATGTAGTGAAAACATTCTCATAGGAATTTATCAAACATATTAGGGCATAGTATTTCCAAAATCAAAGGCAATAACCAAATAACCATTCCCATGCAACCAATTATCCTAAACCACCATTAAAGCATATATAAGCATAATTAAAACATGGAAAAACCATAACCAAGCATTTATAACCAAAACTCCCAAATTATATTTGAAAACCCAAAACCATACAATAATCAAACCATGAAAACATTGTATAAAACCATGCCTTTAGTTAGAACTAATAATGAGGGAAGAGAATATGCCTTAAGATAAGAAGATGATGGAGAGGAACCACCAACACAAGTCCCAAAATAATCCGTAAGATGAAACCATAGCTTTATTTGTGCAAGAACTTTGGAGAGGATTAGAGAGAATTTTCCTAAGTGTTAAAGAATAGAATAAGAGGGAAATAACCCCCCAAGTGAATTAAAAGTCGTGGGCCTTATTAGGTTGAGTAGGGAAATGTCCAAATTTCCTTCACTTAAACTGCACGAAAATCCAATCAAAAGGATACGACTATCCATACCAGTTGTACCCTCCAATATGAGTGGTACCTACCATTCGTACCCAAGGCTATCGCCCTTGAACCCAACACTATCCAAGGTATGTCTTACTCTAAACCTTGTCGTATCCATACATACGACTGGTACCCATGATTTTTACCCCTGGTAGAATAGAATCTAAAGAGGATTGAACACTTCCTACCATATGAGTCCATGGTACAACTCGTACCCTAGCTGACAGCTCATGGTGAGCCACTCGTACTCAGATCCAACTTAGTCTACCAAGTCTAAGATTAAGTGAAGTAAAGACAAAAAACAAATGACCTGTGTCCACCAAAATGACTCATACCACCCAAGTCGTATTTATTCCAGAAACTAAATCCAACCCACCAAACAACACTAAACAACATTTGACTAACCCATACCACTCATATCCCAGTGTACGAGTTGTTTCCCCTAGTCATATCCTATCTACAGATAAGAAATCTAAGAAATTTTCTAAGGGCCAGAAACCCAGGGTGTTTAGGTAATTTCTTGTAGTAACTATAGTGAAGATAAATAAGATACTTTTATTGTTTTACAGATTTGTCTACATTGTAAGTAAATAACTCTTTATCTTAGGCTTTCCCCTTCTTTAGCTTTGTAAAGAAAAGTGACGTTCTTATAAATTTTCATTCTTTCTTATGCCTTTACCTTAACTAAATATGATATCAGTTCAAGTGACAATATATGTCATGACTCAAATCGGGCCCTGGCCGTGACAGACATCCCAAACCAATAAAGGTCTAAGATGACCCTTTAACATTAAATCATAAGTATAGTCATACTTAAAGTTGCCGAAATAAGACCATATAAAGAAAAGGGTCAATATTTAAGTAAAGAACATCCATGTGTCACGAACCAAATTCAAAAAATTACCCAATACCTATCTACGCAGACTCTAACTTTAAGAATACTACTAAGTCAAGACATGGCTCCAACTATGCCATAAGAACCTTAAAATGATAGAATGGAAACATAAAAGAAATAAAAAAATTGCCTTCTGGATGATAGAGGGCTCACAACTTATCACCTATCCAAAAGAGAAAATGAGTTCCCTAATACTGCACAGAATAATGGAAAAATGCCTCTGAACCTACATCATGAAATAATGTAGCGTCCAGAGATGGTAAATTGGCATGCAACCCCGGGAAATAGATAAAATATGCATCTATAAAATCAGTCATTAAATTTATTTTCATCATCCATAATAATAATAATAAAGTATGGGAAAGGTACAAGGAATATTAAAACATGACCATTTAAAATTTAGTTCTTAACTATGTAGCTTTCAACTGTCATTCTATAACCCATGGGCTATATGGGTCCGGTACTCCCCAACCGGCGAAGCCCCAATCCATATTAGTTGCATGGACTATGATTAGGTTAAAGACACCAATAGTCCATATCTACCATAAAAATAATTGTATACAATTATGCAAAGTAAGCATACAAAGATCATCCTCCGTTCAGGACAAGACCTCCCAACGTCAATAAATATGGTCTCAACTGTTAGTCACAAAGACTACACCTTCACGGTGAAGCTAAAAAATTCCTTTTTTAATGCCCATTTAAAAAAAATTCATAATCATTAATCATGGTATCGTCATACCAAGACTTAAAGCCATTTATATTATGTCTGCCATTTTCATTAAAACGTGCTTGACTCCAAATTCTTTCATAAAATCCATAACCATAGCCTCAAGGTCTTTCAACTGTCATAAACATAGCCCCCAAGGTATTTAAAAGAATCATTTAAACCTTTTACCATATTTACCATGTATTATTCAAAAGACGAAGAAAAATTCATAATTCCATGAAACATCAAGTTTCAAAAGGGGTTTAGGGCCATATTTTCATCATGTAAAATTCATTAAAAGGTTTTGAATCCATATTACCAAGTCCTCCATTTTCATATAACAAATTTACATTTCAAAACCCCATTATTCATGCATAGAAAAATCATTAAATCAATATAAAGGTTTCAAAACCAAACCCCTCAATCCTAGTTTCAAACAACCATTAAAAACATATAATTACAAAATAAATTTACATAATATAATAATATTTAAAGTAAGGAGTGTTCAACATACTTTTTTGATGAAAAGAGTTTCAATATGAGCCTTGAATTTAGAACCCTAGATGTTCTTGCCTCTTAGAAACTTTTGGTGGAGAAGGAAGAATTTTTGATGTATTCTTTTTTAGAAGGATCGTAATTCAATGTTCAAAAAGGTTTTAAACCTATAAGGATTGGACCTCGTAAGAAAAATAACCAAAATATCACTAAGCTTATCCAAAAAAAATTATGAGAAACTAGTCCCTACGACCTCGCTCACGGACCCCATAGGTAGGTTCATAGCTATCAGTCCTTTTTTTAACTCTCAGGAGCAACTTGAAGCCCCCGTAAGTAGTACCTATGGACTGTAAGTAGGGTCATGGGTATCCAACCCTTTTTCAGCTCTCAGGACCTACCTAAGTACCTACTTAAGGCCCCTATAGGTAGTACATATGGCCTGTAAGTTAGGATGGTAAGTAGGCAAATGGCTTGACAAGGCTTAAGTAAAATGACCATAACTTTTTACTCCGGCATCAGATTAAGGAAAAACTGGATACGTTGCAAATAATTCAATTATCTATCATTTGGTTGGTCTTAAGATGAAAAACACGGTATATTCTAGGAGTTATCCTCGTTAATATTTTACCATAGCAAGACCTTCCATGAAAAACCAATCGGTAAGGAAGGTCTTGACTTGGCCAAGAGTTTGGAGTTACTTAAGTCCTTAATACATGTATAAATAACTTCCAATACTACAAATACATGAAGGATGTTTTCATATGTACTTGTGTTTAAGATAACGTTGGGTGCACAAAGGTTCTAAAGTTTTCAGGGTGTTACATTATCTCTTCCTTGGAATTATTTGTCCTGAAATAATAGGTATGAACTTATTAAAGCTCTAGAATTATGGAATAAAGGATGTAACTTCAAATTAGGAATTCTTCCTCAATAAGACATACATAGGAATCTAAAAAAACTTCATAGAAACAGCAAGTAAACTATATAAGCATGAATCACAAGTTAATGAGATTTGACATAGAGATAAGCTTAGGCATGAGTTCTGTAGAACATAATCATTACAACGTAAGGTATGAACTTATTTTGTGATCATAGGTCCTGATTTATATTAATACTTGACATGAAATAAGATTCTCATGGGACATAAGAATAGAAGCATTCTCCAACTCAAATGATACATTTAATATCCCTTAAATTTAGAGACACTTCTCAAATATAATTTTAGCCATGAATACCATACTCATATTTTTAAAATTCCCTTGAAAATACATAACTTCAAGAGTTTAAGTCAAACTGAATATTTCTCCAATGTTGAAGCCTAACCATGTAACACCCAAAACTTTTTATTGCTCAAATAATGCTTAAAATGATCCTTTTAGACCCTAATATCAAGGATAAAACACCTAAGGTTGGAGGTGTTTTTAGGCTTTGAAAAGGGCTTCACATCGCGAAATAGAGGCTCTACAAAAAGTCTGCATTGTGAACACCCCCGCGATGGGAGACTGCCTCATATCCATATTGGTTCCAGATCATAAACCTCCAGTATCATGCAACAGGTCATACTACTAACCTCCTAGTCCCGATGTTGGTCGTGCCACGAACCCCCTCCTCGTGCATCAAAATTTGCCCATTTTTAATATATTTTAAGGGCATGAGGGTATTTTTATATCCCTAAGGCATCCCCAATATTTGATGTGCGTGGTTAGGGTCTTAAAATGAATTTTCATCTGAGTAATACCCTAATTATCATTCTAATAGCAAGAGATGAGAAAACTACCTAGGTTTTTAGGATTTTAAGCACCAAAGGCCAAATTACTCTACATTCTCTCCATTTTTAAGGTATGTATAACTATCCTATTGTTCATGGGCTTGAAAAATATGTTAAATAGTACTCTAAATTGTTTTTATAGGTACATGGTATGGATTTTGAAATGGTTTGGAGAGCATGCATTATAAACCCTTTTTTATGATGAAATTATGTGTTTACTATGGGTTTTCCCATATACTTGAGTTGTAGTCATGTGTATATATGTTATGAGTTTTGAGAATTTATTTAAGACCATGATTTTTGAAATTCCCTCTCTCATGATGAAATCTATTTTCTTAACATTTTATGAGTTATTCAAAATATTGATTAAAAGCTTGAGTTTAAATGTTTTACTATTATTCATGGATTGATATTATTTTATGATCCAATGAGAGAGTATTTTATTTTTTTATAAATTCTCTTTATGTTAAATGGATGAATTACATGTGATTGATGAAAGGGATTGCCACCCTATGTTAAAATCTTAAAAGGTAAATCTTTTTCCTATGTATTTATGTACTTTTGAAATAAGAAATTTCATGTGATATGTAAATCTTTTAGGTGGTCATTAACATGGTTTTGAATGAGAAAGGATATGGATATGATATGATATGTCTTACAACTCCATGTATGATGATACCTCTTAAGAAAGGCCATTAACGTGAAAGAAATGAATATTTTGAGCATAAAGCATAGTTTTAAAGGAATAACATTGGGCTTAAAGAGAGTTACATGTTACCAAAGGAAGTCATCTAAGTGATACGGCTCATTTCTAGAAATTGGGTTTTGCCGAGTCAAGAGATATGATTGGCTCAGTCTTGATATGTGGATGGCCAATGTATACTTGCCCCCGGGTATTAGTATACTAGAATAGTATGTAGGACCCTAATCCTTGCAGCAAACATAGACTAGGGGTCTTAGATGATGAGTAATCGGTGGATTCCATATAGCCCATAGTATTTTTGAAATGTTGAGTGTACCATCTAGCTCAGAAATTAAGCAAAGAGTTGAGTCCATGGTTTACAAGAATGACTTGAAGCTCATTAATTATGCCCATGTATTGTTATAGATATTATGCTAAATTTACTCCATAATGCTCTTGATTATTTTATATGAATTATAAATTTTTTTTTTATTATTCTGCATACCAATACATTCAAAGTATTGATTGTCCTTTATGGCGGATGCTTTATCTCATAATGTAGGTTATGAGACATAGTCCCATGGTCCAACTCAGTAGTAGATTATTCCTCAAAAATTTAGAGCTCATGAGCCTTTGTTACTTCGGAAGGCACTTTATCTATACGTTATTTCTTTTCAGTCTTATGGTCTGGCCGGGAGCCTTATACCATCTTAGACAAACTAGTGTTTCACTAATGGCTTCGTAGGCTATTTAGACTGGATATGGGTTTTTTGTTTTGATGGCATAATTTAATTCAAATTTATTATGATATTCTCCTCTATTTTAGTTTATCTTCCGCACTTCTATTTCATATGAATGACGCCTATAGTAGTGCGCTACGGGGTCTCTCGAGCCTTATTGGTTTGGGATGCCCATCGCAGCCAGGGCCCTAACTCGGATCTTGACAAGCATGGTAACAGAGCACTGTTCAAGGTCCCACGGTATCTATGATACCATGTTGGATAGAGTCCTTTTTATGGGTGTGTATAATGCCACACTTATAAGGAGGAAACTATGAGGAATTTAGGAATATTTCTCATTTTCTCCCTATTCTAATTCATGATGTAGGGTTTGAATGTTTCCTAACTTATAACTTTCGATATTTTAAATCATGCCTCCCTGTAGATCCAATGGCCAGAATACCTCACCGGAGATTTCTATTTCTATTATGGAAAATACTTAAGATATCTAACCTACTCATAGGATGAAGACACGTTATAGGACTTGTACTTCAGAATTCACAGCTCCTCTAAGTGTCCCAACAGTAAAAAATATACCTTATTAGGCTCTTCCATCTAGTATAACCATACTAAGCCCCAGTAGAGAAAGGTCTCAAATATCGAGTTTCGTCAGTCTATCCACATGATTGTACATCTTGTGGCTTCTCAATCTTGTCTGTTTGGAGATATGAGTTCTATGCTTGGTTATTCTAAAATCACTCGGGTTGGCTATTTTATGAGGCTGAACCAACTCACCTTTATGGGTATCAAAGTTAAGGAAGATCCTCAAGAGTTCATAGATGATAGGGAAAATATATTTATAGTCATGCACACTAGTGATACTGAGGAGATAAAGTTTGCAGCTTATTAACTAAAAGATGTGGATTATTAGTGGTACAATGAGTGGGAAGATTTAAGATGTTAGAATGTTGAACCTGCAGTACCAGAAGAGTTCTCAGAGTCTTTTCTAGATCACTTATTTTCTCGAGAAATAAGCAACAAGTAATATATATTCAAGTTCACTCAGTTGTCCTGTTATGCACTAGAGTTGGTGTGCAACATGAGGGCTCATATAAGGAAATTTCCATCTGTTCTATCAAATGATTTGGTGTTAGAGTATCAGGAGGCAATGTTAAATAATGATAAGGATATATCTACAATAATAGTATATATACAATAGGTGGAGGAAGAAAAAAATCAAGTAGGGAAGAGGAGATGTAGTCTAAGAAAGCTAGGTTGGCAGATCAGGAGACTAGTCAGCAGCAGGGTGGCAAATAAGATAAGAAATAGTTTAAGAAGAAATTTTGAAGCAATGCTCAGTCATCAACTAGCGCCCGTCACCCAGACCTCCAATAGATCAGCAGTTCTATAATTTTTTAGTCTAGTAATAGGTGATGGATTTAGGGTACTCAATCTTAGGGTAGTGTATCTCAAACATTTATTCCATACCCACACTGTGGTAATTACAAGAAGAATCACCTAGAAAAGAGAAATGATAGTAATCGTGTGTCCTACACTTGTCGTAAGCCAAGACATTTTAGAAGGGACTATCCCTCCCCTAAAGGAAATTTAGAAGGCACTAGGTCCCAAGCTACTTCAGTAGATCCGCCTTCTAAGGGTACTTCTTCCACTAATAAGTGTGATCATAACTACTTGTATGCCTTATCTACTCTCCAACACTCAGAGGCTTCACCAGATGTTGTTATGGGTATGTTACAGATCTTTTCTAGTGATATCTATGTGTTATTTGACTCCTGTTCTACCTTGTCATATGTCACTCCTTATGTGGCAGTGAATTTTGGTTTTGAGCCCAAAAATATTTTTGAAACTTTATCTATCTTTAATCATGTTGGTGACTCTATAGTTGCTAGGAGAGTTATAGAAATTATGTGGTGTCTGTATTTTATTAAGATACTATGGTAGACCTTGTAGAGCTTGATATGGTGGACTTTGTCGCTATTCTAGGGACAGATTGGCTTCACTCGTGCTATACAACACTAGATTATAGAACTAGAAAGGTCACCTTCTATTTTCCACCTAGAGAAAAGTTCATATCTTAACTTAGGGATAGTAAGTTGATATCCAAAGGTTGTTTTTACCATCTTGTATGGGTCAATGATTTTTGCTCTGAAAGTCTTTCCCTCCAATCGGTCCCAGTAGTTAATAAATTCCTAAAAGTCATTCCTGATGGCTCCCTCGAATACCCCCTGATAGGGAGATAGATTTTGGTATGGACCTATTGCCAAGCACTCAGCCTATTTCTTTCCTTCCATATAAAATGGCTCCTGTAGAATTGAAAAAATTGAGAGAGAAGTTAAAAGATCTTCTAGATTAAGGATTCACCCCTTCTATTGTCTCCCGTTGGGGTGATCATCTACTCTTCCACCATAAGAAAGATGGCTCCCTATGTATGTGCATAGATTACTGACAGTTGAATAAAGTAACCATAAATAGTAAGTACCCTTTTTCGAGAATTGATGATATTTTTTACCAACTTTAGGGTGCTAAATGTTTGTCTAAGATAGACCATCATTTGGGTTATCATCAGTTGAAGGTTAGGGAGGCTGACATTGAAAAAATAGATTTTCAAACTCGGTATGTTCACTATGAATTCTTGATCATGTCCTTTAGACTACTTAATGCCCTTCCAATGTTTATGTACCTCATGAATAGGGTGTTCAGTTAGTTTTTGAACATATTTTTTATAGTTTTCATCAAAGATATTTTGGTTTACTCAAAGAGTAATGAAGATTATGCTAATCATCTCTGAATCATCCTTCAGACCCTTAAGGATCATTAGTTGTATGCCAAATTCTCTAAGTAATAGTTCTAGCTCAGTGCAATAGATTTTATTGGACATATCTTTTATAGTGAGGGATTTTAGGTTGATCCCCAAAATATTGAAGCAGTTAGGAAGTGGTCCAGATCCACGACTTCAACCTACATCAGGAGCTTTTTGGATTTTACAGGATAGAAATTTTTCATCCATAGCTGCCCTAATTACCAAGTAGACTCAAAAAAGGTAGCATTTTTGTGGTCTAACGCTTATGAGAATAGGTTTGAGAGATTGAAAGACAAGCTGACTATTGTGCCTGTTTTGACCCTTATTGAGGGTACAAAGGGTTTTGTGGTATATAATGATATGTCTCGTGTGGGACTTGGGTGTATACTTATGCAACAAGGTAAGGTATGGCCAATGAATCTAGAAAGTTAAAGGTCCATGATAAAAACTATCCCACCCATTATTTTGAGTTGGCGACTTTAGAGTTATCCCTCAAAACATGGCATCATTATCTTTGTGGAGTGCATGGTTACATCTCTAGTAATCATAGAAGTATTCAATATGTATTTACCTAGAAGG
Source organism: Capsicum pubescens (assembly GCA_030864215.1). Classification (NCBI taxonomy): domain Eukaryota; kingdom Viridiplantae; phylum Streptophyta; class Magnoliopsida; order Solanales; family Solanaceae; genus Capsicum; species Capsicum pubescens. The sequence goes on along the minus strand of CM061549.1, from coordinate 111,342,376 downwards.
AGTTGAATCTTAGGTAGAGGAGGTGGTTGGAACTGTTGAAGGATTATGTCATAAGCCTGCAGTATCATCCAGGAAAAGATAATGTGGTGGTTGATTCTCTTAGTAGGTTGTCCATGGGGCAATCTTTCTCATGTTGAGGAAAGAAAAAAGAATTTGGTCAAGGATATTCATCAGCCTGCTAATTTTGGAGTTTGACTTTTAGACTCTGAGGATGGAGGGTTGTTTGTTCGAGAAGTAGCTAAATCATCCTTATATGCCAAGGTTAAGGAAAAACAAACCAGAGATACCATATTGATGCAGATAAAGAAAGATATTGGTCAACAAAAGGTTATGGCATTTGAGATTGGAGGAGATGGTATTTTGAGATACCAAGGTAGGTTATGTGTGTCGAATATGGATGGGTTTCGTGAAAGGATTCTTGATAAAGATCATACTTCGAGGTACGTTTTACATCCTGACTCCACTAAGATGTATCATGACCTAAAGGAGATTTACTAGTGGAATAATGTGAAAAGAGATATTTCTAACTTTATGGCTTAGTGTTTGAATTGACAACAAGTTAAGGTAGAGCATTTGAGGCCAAGTGATACCTCCCAAGACATAGATCTACAGCTGTGGAAATGGGAGATGATACACATGGACATTATTACTGGGCTTCCACAATCCCAAACCAATACAATTTTATTTGGGTAATTATTGATAAGATGACCAAGTTTGCTCACTTTTTGCCTGTAAGAACTAATTATTTGGGAGGTGATGATGCGAAGCTGTACATTCAGGAAATAGTTTAATTACATAGGGCTTCAGTATCCATTGTATCAGATCAAGGTATGTTGTTCTTTTCTTAGTTTTGGCGGTCTTTTCTAAAAGGTTTGGGTACCCAACTGAATCTTAGCACCGTTTACCGCTCTCAAATATATAGGAAAGCAGAATGTTCCATTCAAACTTTAGAGGATATGCTAAGGGCTTGCGTGATTGACTCTAAAGGTATTTAGGTGGATAACTTACCTCTAATAAAATTCTCCTATAATAATAGCTACCACTCTAGTATTTAAATGGCCCATTTTAAGGCTCCCTATGGAAGGAGGTCTAGGTGACCAATTGGGTAGTATGAGGTGGGTGAAACTCATTTATTTAGACCTAACATTGAGTATCCAGCGATGGAGTAAGTGAAAGTTATTACAGAGATACTTAAGACCTTCCAAAGTCTCCAAAAGTCCTATCCCAATTTAAGAAGAAAGGAGTTGGAATTTGAGGTTGATGATTAGGTGTTTTTGAAAGTCTCCCCTATGAAGGGAGTCATGAAATCAGGGAATAAAGAAAAAATTAGTCCTTATTACATAGGTACTTACAAGATTACGAAGAGGATAGGTAGAGTTGCGTATGAGTTATATTTTCCCATAATATTATCTTCAATTCATCATGTCTTTCATGTATCGATGCTTAATAAATATGTTGGAGATCACTCACTTCTGTTTCCTATTAAGGAGATTGGTGTGAAAAAAATCTTTGTCGTATGAAGAAGTACCCATAACTATACTCGATCAGCAAGTTTGGAAGTTTAGAAGTAAAGAGATAACTTTTGTTAAAGTATTATGAAGGAATCAAAAAGTTAAGGAAGCTACTTAGGAGTCGGAGGATGATATGCGTGATAGAAGGTATTAATGTTATGTTGCTCATTTTTTCCCTTTTAACTCCTTAAATTGTGCTTAAAGTTTTCCGAGTCATCATCTAAGGACGAATGATCCCAAAGGCAGATATTGTAACACCTTCAACTTTTTATCGCTCAAATAATGCATAAAACGATCCTTTAAGACCTCAATACTGAAAATAAAATACCTAAGGTTGGGTTTGAATGGGTTGGCTTTGTTTTTAGGCTTGGAAAAAGGCTTCGCATTGGGAAATAGGGGCTCTGGGGAATGTCCACATCGTGAATACCTCCACAATAGGATACTGCCTAAGATCCATGATGGGGTCCACATCGTAAACCTCCAGCATCACACCAGGGGTCATACCACGAACCTCCTGATCCGTGATGGGGTTCGCACAGTGAACCCCCTCCCCGTACATCAAATTTGCCCATTTTAATATATTTTAGGGGCACGAGGGTGTTTTCACTCTTGTAAGTTATCCCCAATCCTTTATGTATGTTTTTAGGGTCTTAAAAATGACTTTTCATTAAGTAATCTCCTAATTATCATTCTAATAGTAAGAGAGGAGAAAACTACCTAGGGTTTTAGGTTTTTAAGCTCCAAGGGACAAAGTACTCTACATTCTCTCCATTTTCAAGGTATGTAAAACTATCCACTACTCATGGGCATGAAAAATATGTCTTATAGCACTCTAAATGGTGCTTATATGTACATAGTCTGGATTGCATCATGAATCCCTTTTTTGATGAAATTATGTGTTTACTATAGGATTTTTACATAAACTAGAGTTATAGTCGTGTGTATATATGTTATGAGGTTGGATAAGTGTTTTAAGAGCATGATTTATGAAATTCCCTCTCTCATTATGAAATTGATTGTCTTAACATGTTATGAATTTTTCAAACGGATGATTAAAAGCATGAGTTTAAATGTTTTACAATCATTCATGGATTTATATTGTTTTATGGTCCAGTGAGAGGGTGTTTTCTTGTTTTATAAATGCTCTTCATGTAAAATGGATGAATTGCATTGCATGTGATTGATGAAAGTGATAACCACCCTATGCTAAAATCTTGAATGGAGAGTGTTTTTCTTAAGTATTTCTGTGTCGTTGAAATAAAATCTCTCATCTGATATGTAAATCTTTTGGGTGGTCTCTAATATGATTTTGAATGAGAAGGGCTATGGATATGATATGATATGGCTAATGATAGGGCCTGCAAGTCTAGGTATGATGATACCTATTACGAAACACCCTTAACATAAATGAAATAAATATTTTGATTATGAAGAATGGTTTTAAATGACTAAAATTATGCTTAAAGAGAGTTAGATGGTTACCCGAGGAAGGCATTTGAGTGAAAGGCTTACTGGAAATTGGGTTTTGCCAAATTGGGATATATGATCCACTTAGTCCTGATATATGGATGGCCAATGTATACTTGGCCTCAGGTACAGGTATACTAAAATATTATGTAGGACTCTTATCCTTAAAAAACTTGGACTAGGGGGCTTGGCTAACGAGTAAATCACAGATTCTATATAGCCCGTGGGATTTTATAAATATAGGGTATACCATATAGCACAAAATTAATGCTTAGAGTGGAGTCCATGGTTTACAATAATGACTTGAAGCTCTTTATTTATGCCCATGTGTTTTTATATATATTATGGTTAATTGTTTCCGCAATTCTCTTAATTATTTTATATGAATTATAAATTATTTTTGGATTGTTCTGCATAAAAATACATTCCAAGTATTGACCGTCCTTTGTGGCGGATGCATTGTTTCAAATTGTAGGTTCTAAGGCATAGTCTCGTAGTCGAACTCAGCAGTAAATTATTCCTCAGAAAATTAGTGTTGGTGAGCCTCCCATAATTTTCTAGGCAATTTATCCATAGGTTGTTTCCTTTCAATCTTATGGTCCGGCCGGGGGCTTCGTCCCAGCTTAGATAGAGACTACTATTTCAGTAGAGGTTTCGTAGATTGGTTTAGACTGGATCTGGGTTTTATGTTTTGATGACATGATGTAATTCGAATTGATTATTAGATTCTCCTCTATTTCATCTTATCTTCGGCATTTCTATTTCATAGGAATAATGCCTATTATAGTGTGCTAAGGGTTCTCTCGAGCCTTATTGGTTGGGGATGCTTGTCGCGGTCAGGGGCTCGGCTCGGGTTTTGAAAAACCCAGAGTTAAAAAGTGCTAGCTTAAGCTTTTGGTCTCTATACTTTACATCCATCCCAAAATACTTCTCCATCTTATCAATATAATCAAACAACACTAAATATTAATCCAGGAGTACTAGCCCCTTAACACAAAGATTTGTCTATATATCAATCATAACATCCAAGCCTATCATTACTACTCTCCCTTTTACGATCTTCCACACCTAAAACCAATATCTTTAATCACTTTTATAAGGATTTTCACCATAAATCCCCTTCCTTACTATTTCATATAAGTTTATCTCACTCTTGCTTCTTTATTTATAACCTTAGCTTGAGTGATCACACAAAAAAAATTACTATAAAGAACATCTACTTTATTATCTAAAACATTACTACACTTCTATAACCATTATCATCCTAACATAGGGAGGGTCATTAAGGGACTAGAGTACAAGCATCAAGAATGGGAGTGATACTGGTCAATTATGACTCTTATTTGTCGTACTACTCAAGGTGAGACCTTCGAAGTGATAGACGATACAATAGGAACAAAAAACTTCATAGCAAAAACCTATATCATAAATAGAGGGTCATTAAGGCATAAACATAACATGGCATGAGTTCTTAGGACTAGGCACAGTTTGAAACTTATGAGCTTATATCCTATTGTATAGAATAAAGTTGGGATTCATACATTTAAGGAATAAAAGAAGGATTGTCGCTTGAACCTATTTCTTCTTATTCTAAGAACTGAGAATGGTCATGAGTTTACCTAGAAAGTGTCACATTGAGCTAAGACATGACATAAAATGAGCTGGTGATATATAGAGAGTATAGTTTCTTTAAACTAAGCATAAACTGAGACATGAGTTTATGGATCATGAGCGTCATAACATAAAGCTTGAATACTTAGAAGCTTAGATTGCTAAGTGATATTATTGATTATAGTACATGAATTGGAGCATGGATATATATTACATAGAGAACTCAGACCTTACGCATAGGCAAAATTATAATACATAAGGCATTGGTAGAATTTTCATTTAAACAAAAGTTTGAGGAATTTTCTAGGATAAGAATAGATTTATCATGACTCTTCCTTGAAACTCACCACCACGAGAAAATTAAAGATCTTATTTAGTTCATAATCTCCCCCCCCCTTATCTCAAAGGACACTATCCTAGTCTTATGGATATATCCTGTAAGACCCCGCAAAATCCTAAGCTTAATTCAGTCCTTTAGGCTTGTAAAGGGGTCCCAGATTTAGAAAATTTTAGCAAAGTACTCAGAATTAGTGTCATTTTAACCTACAAAGGTTGGAAATCTTATTTTGTGGCCTTTACATCCACTAAATGTGGATTTTTAGGTTGGTTCATGATCAGGAATGTACGTAGGTGTTTTCGGACAAGTTTCAGATATTTCGGACTTCGTTTGAAGCTCCTTTAGAATCCCACAATAGTAAATCAACGCGATCTTGGAAGGCCGCATCGACTATCGCATTGATTACTATTCTCCCCATCTACCATCGTTCAATTCCAGTGAATCGATACAAATATGGCGCGATGCATTAGCTATCACGTCGATGCCATCGACGCGCCATGTCGACCTGCGTGTTGATAACCTAGTTTTCAGTCATTAAAAGACCATATTCTTGGGGGTATTTAGGGATTTTTCCCTTGACCCTCATCCCCTAAAATATGAAATTAGACTCCCTATAGAGCAAATATTGTCATTCTTTCTCAAATTTGCTCAAGAACAAAATCCTAGAAGAACCAATTTCAAATCAAGAACTCAAGATTCAACCATAAGCTTTCAGATATTCTTCAACAAAGGTATGTGAAGTGTTCATCCATGGGTTCCTTCCACCCTTGGAGTCAAGAATCTCTTTTGAACTTCAAGTAATTGACTTTATGATTTTCATGGTTGAAATTAAAGTGTATCCATGATTGTTATTTGGATTAAGTTCCTAATTCATGATTATATATATATCTCATGTGAAATTGATCATTATGTGTGTAGATTCATGTGAATCCATGATAAACCCTTGACTTGTGAAATTAGAGATGAATTATGATGCTCACTTGTTGTTCAATACTATGTGCATATACTATGCTCACCAAGTGTTTGATAAATTGTCCATATGAACTATTAAGAGAATGAAAGCATGTCAAGTTAGCTTATGTGTAAGTTATATCATGTAAGTTTTTGTCAAAATGCCCCAATGAAAGAATGATGATAAAGTTCATAGTTTACATGTTTCATGTTATGCCATGTCTTTTAATTTATGCTATCGAGTCCTGGGAGTACTTGTACCCGACAATCTAGCTGATTACCAAGAGCCATGGTTAGTTATAGAACAATGTCAATCACGTATAGATCAGTAGTGTTCTCAGTCATTTGCAGAAACTCAAGAAATCTCAGTAGTGATCGTAATTCAGTCACAGTACTTAGTTCAGACATCAGTAGTACTCAATAGTACTCAGTCAGTTAACAGAATTCAGTAGTTTCCATCAGTCTACAAAAACCACTAAACTCAGTTCAGTTCAGTCAAACAATAATATCAGTAATAACTCAGTCCATCCTAGTATAGTTTAGAACTCAGTCCAGTGTCTATTCGGTTGGAAGTAGGATTCAACACCGAGTGAACCCACGGATGGGGACTCACCTTCTAGTAGAGGGTGTGATACTTAGAAGAAATCCTTGTGTTCCAGAACCACGTAGCCAGAGTAGGTTGAGATATCTTCCTTCCAAATATTATTAGGGTTGATATATCTCGTTTGAGTTTTTCCTATCAGCGAGGGTTGACGAAAGAGCTTCTTTCAGAGAGGGTTAACTCACAGCTTGTGTCCTTACTCATGGCACGATATTGACACCCTTCCAACTTGGGTTACAGGTTGGACCCTAAATCAGCTAGAGAAGGGGTATGTCGGTTAGATAATTACCTCCCACAACTTTAGATTCAGATTCAGTATTATTATAGAACTCAGTTCAGCTCTACAAAATTTTGGACTATCAAATATATTCATTCAGTTTAGTACGAAACTTAGTATAGCTCCACAGAATTCAGGACTTTCAGATACAGTCATCCAGTTACCAGTAATACAGTATCCATAAATTCAGACCTCAGTTAATGGGTACTTATTTGACCCACATAAATCTCGGTCTCAAACAAGAAATGTCTTCACATCAGTATTCAAATTCGGTAACCAGTACAATCCTGTTTTGAGTTACAGTTTATGCACTCATGCATGTACTCTTACTCAATCATACTCATGTTATTCAGTTAGTATTTTTCATGAATATGAACCCATGCATTTAAGCCTACCTCACTGAGCATACCAGTACATTCAAAGTACTAACACATGCTTTCTTTTGTTCTATGATGTTACATATCATAGGTACCAAAGCACGATCTCCCGAGAATCCTTAGCAGATTAGACTTTCAGCAGTTAGAGTAGTGGGGAGTTCTCATAGTTCTAGGACATATTATTTACTGTTGATAACATTCAGACTACACCTCTTATGTGAGAATGTAAGCGATCGTTGTCAATATAAAACCCAACTAGGTTGGGGTCGAATCCCACAGGGAACATGGTGTGAATCTGAGTTATATGCGAGTTAATCAACTGATAGTTAGTAGTTTCCGGTAAATTGGCGGTTATGGGAATTTAGCAAATAATTTTTGGTCACTTTAGTTTCAGTGTTTGTAATCAAGAGTTTATGGAAAACTAGAATTAGGTCCACTATGGGTTTTGGTACTTGACAGATGCTAATAGTGATTAATGATTCTCATGATAGGTAGGAACAACAGATTATCTTTATCGAAGTTATGCCTAAATGTCTCTCGACCTACTTAAGCATTTAATTACCTAATTCTCTCGGACTTAGGGAATTTATATTCACTGACCAGACTTCACCTCAGATTAATTAACCTTGTTACAAAGTCAATTATTAAACGGAAGGTTGGTAGCTTCCAAGTCCCTGTCAATAATTCACTTCCTACTATAGTTGATTTCTTATCTCAAGCAAATCAAAGCAGGTGTTATCTATCGTTTGCAACCAATAGACAATAATTAAAACCTCATAATTATCAAGGAGTCCTATTACCTTTAGAATTTTGAACAGTTAGCAACTTACCAAGACCTAACCCATAGATCTCATAATTCGGGTTAAAAGGATTTAGCCACTCATAATGTAATAATCGATACAACAAGTTGAATTCATAATTTGAAAGATGAACTTACAGCAAGATGAATAGCAACGAGTGTTTCTCATATTAGATCAAAGTAGAAATCCCAAAATATTGATGATAATCTCTTCAAAGTTAATTGTTTTGTTCAAGCCAAGAAACTAGAGATAAAATAACAAAATACGTGTATTCCAAAATAGGTTCAGAATGTTGAGTAACAGCCCCCAAGAAAACCCTAAACAATACTTTAAATAGTTCACCCTAATTATGGAAACAAAATCACAGAGTTCAGTAATTTCTCGGACAGGTGATGACATTTTGTGATGCCTTATCAGGAGTCTGACGACTTATCACAGATGTCGCCAGCTCCTCTTTACTTTTGACTTTCGCTGCCTTAGGCTGACGATGAAGCGTGATGGCTTATCAGATCTTTGACGACTTATCACAGATATTATCGATGATTTACTTCAGCTCTCATGTTCTGCCTTAAGCTAACGACAATCTTGACAGCTTATCACAACTCTGACGGCTTATCACATATCGTCGTCACTTCTTCCAGCTGAATCCCATTCTTTGTTTAAGGCTGACAATGAAGCTTATAACTTATCAGAGTGCTAACGACTTATCAGGAATGTCGTCAGCCATACTTCTCTTTTATTTTCTTCAGATTTCAACTTTTTTTCTTCCATCATTGTTGGTTCTCTTGCATCTTGACTTCCACTGCAAAATCAAAGATAAAACAATCAAAAATGACAAAAGTTGCTTAAGAATTTGCAATTATTCTCAGTTAAAAACCTTAAATGTGTTAGCATGTGCTCACACATCAACACCCTCAACTTAAAAAAATTGCTTGTCCTCAAGAAACTAAAACATAATACTACGATGCTTAACCAAGAGACACTGAAGATACCTATGACAGTTGATTATCAAGTTTAGCTCAAAACATATTACCCTCTCTATTTTCAATTACTTTAAACCTAACTATGTATATCAGTAAAGATCAACAATGTGACACCAGGGAATCAAGATATGACATCAAATCAGCAACAATAACCATGAATATATACAAGTTACACTACCCAAACATGTAAACAGCTAGCAATGTAACCAATGTGCCCTTAAAATAAAGAAGTCCCTCTTTACTCATATATGTAATCAAGTATGTCAATGAGTGGATGGTCAAGAGACACTCACTCTCAGAAAGAAGTTCCAATCAATGTATGCCAAATACCATAAGCTTTCCCTTATTTACATCACCGAGTCTTTCAGACAGTTAAGCTAGGATCACCATAGGACTTTTCTTCAGCTTGAAATGTAGGCTTGGGGCTGGTATGATACGCAAGGATATTTAAAGTCACTAACCCTCTTTGGCACTACATTATTTTTGGGGTCTCACTTATCACCCTTTACCTTATTTCTCCCTTCCTTAATTAAAGCATATTCAAGCTGGGTGCAGTTTTTGTTCATTCATTTTCTTTTTTTTACAACTTTTCTTTTCTCATTCTTTTTCTACCATACCCAGCCTTGCATATATTTTTGTATTATCCTTCTTCATACTCACTTTACATCACGCACCCCTATGATAGCCACTCTTAACTTAGGCTATTTTCCTAAGTCAAAGTGCATAATATCCAAGGAGGACCAGGGCCAAAATAGGTTCATTGTGATACAAATGGGAAGGTGATAGGTATAATAAAGAGATTAGGCATTCAGACTCAAAATCAGGATCAAGGGATATTATTCACACATGGAAGGTCATTTTGGCTTAAAGTGGACTAATATCAACAACGACCTATGATCCTTTCCTAACCGCTATCTTACAACCAAGGCAAGACCAACCGGGCAAGTTCTGGCTTTAACACACAACGGGAACTAGGTAGTATCTCACACACACATGGCACAAAGGTACATCAAAAGCTACTACCCATTCGGTTCATGCAATTGTTAGCAGTGATTATCATGTCCCTTGTACTAATGCCATAACAAGATTCACAGTAGTCACATATAGATGCACATCACACAGTTACCAGATAGACAATTGGAGAGGTATTTATCATTCCAAGAAATATCAACAAAAATATGTCAACTGTCCTAGATACTTATTTTTCCCCTAATTAACCACAACACATCACAAAATAAACATAATATACCTAAACATGATGGCTCTACTAGGAACAAGACTCCGGGGAAAAGAGGCACGGCAACAAAAACCCCAGGAGGAGATCAACACCTACAAGTAGCCCCACCCTCAACATAAAATCATGCAATGTCCCCAATGCATCAAACTAAAACAAGAGAGTTAGAAACATACCTATGGCATCATGGGTGCGAAGATCTGATGTAAATCACATAATATGAATACAAACAACAAAATACCTTGGGTTGCCTCCCAAGCAGCGCCTGATTTAATATCGCGGCACGACCCAGCTCAGTTTTTTCCTCCACCTTGAGGATATGAATTTCACCCCCAACTTAGAGTCCATCTTCTTACCTCAATCATAGGGGGTGGTACAAAAATTAAGAAATCGAATAATGGATTGAGCGTGGTAAACCACTCGGTCTTAAAGTAAGGTGTGTTTTTATGTTGCTTATCAAGTGTAAAATAAAGAATATAGGATTCTTGTTCCTCATCTTCACACTCTTCCACTATTTTAGATGATTCCACAGGTAAGATATTATCTAAACATAATGTGGAAAATTGCTTCGAGTGAGGCCTAACTAATTCTTCTTCAAAATTTACACTTTCTACTACACACTCACTTTTATTCACCTTCTTAATGTCAGTCTCCAGATCAAGATGATAATCGAGTGGTTGTCATTCTTTAGTTTTCTCCTCAAATTGGATAATGTCCTCTTCATATTATTCTTTGTTTATCCACTGTAAACATGGTGGCAGTGGTAACTCCTTTAGCTCTGCCCACAGCTGTTCTTGATTCTCTAAAATTCATTTCATCAATTTGTTCGCTTGAATCGTGACAGCACACATATCTTCAGTATTATCACTTTGAACACAAGCCAAACACTAACTTACAGTAAGTAGGACAGTATCCGCATTATATTGTGAAGGTCCAGTCCATGCACTTCCAGGTAAATCTGGACAGCAAGCCTCAAATGGTGGTCCCCCACAATAATAGCAAGAATTCTAACAAAAATCATCATCACTGAAGAAAACATCTATCCAGGCTGACATCTCAAGAAAGGTGTGAGAAAAATAAAAATAAAAGAAAATAAAAAAAATAAACTAAACAAATATTTACAAGTTTGAATTCAAGCAAGTAAACTAAAATTCCAAACCAACTCAATACGCCAAATTTTTACCCGGTAACGGCGCCATTTTTTATAACTCTCAAACTACACCTCTTATGTTAGAATGTAAGCGATCGTTGTCAATATAAAACCCAACTTGGTTGGGATCGAATCCCATAGGGAATATGGTGTGAATATGAGTTGTATGCGAGTTAATCAACTGATAGTTAGTAGTTTTTGATAAATTGGGGGTTATGAGAATTTATCAAATAATTGTTGGTCACTTTAGTTTTAGTGTTTGTAATCAAGAATTTATGGAAAACTAGAATTATGTTCGCAATGGATTTTCATACTTGACAGATGCTAATAGTGATTAAAGATTCTTACGATAGGTAGGAACGACAGATTGTCTTTATCAAAGTTATGCCTAAATATCTCTCGACCTACATAAGCATTTAATTACCTAATCCTCTCGAACTTAGGGAATTTATATTCACTGACCAGACTTCACCTCAGATTAATTAACCTTGTTATAGCGTCAATTATTAAATAGAAGGTTGGTAGCTTCCAAGTCCCTGTCAATAATTCACTTCCTACTATAGTTGATTTCTTATCTCAAGCAAATCAAAGAAGGTGCTATCTATCGTTTGCAACCAATAGACAATAATTTAAACATCAGAATTATCAAGGAGTCCTATTACCTTTAGAATCTTGAACACTTAGCAACTAACCAAGACCTAACCCATAGATCCCATAATTAGGGTTAAAGGGATTTAGCCACTCATAATTTAATAATTGATACAACAAGTTGAATTCATAATTTGAAAGATGAACTTACAGCAAGATGAATAGCAACGAGTGTTTCTCAGATTAGATCAAAGTAGAAAGCGTAGGGTAAATTATCTTCTTGCAGACTAGGGTTGATGTAACCATATAAATATCATGAGTCTTCCTTCCAGATTAGGGTTGACCCAGTCAGTGTTAGTAACTCATGGCATGGTTCTAACACCCTTCCAATTGGGGTTACAGGTTGGACCCTAAATCAGTCTATAATCAGGGTATGTCGGTTAGATAATAACTTTCAAAGTCTCAGTTCTAGTATTCAGTAATCAATATTCAGTATTCAGTATTTAGTACAAAACTTAGTTCAGTTCTACATGATCAAAACTTTTAGTTATCAGTTATCAGTTATTAGAAACTCAGTACCTCAGTTTCAGTCTAATTCAGACAATATATGCTCGATATTACATGTTCATGAGCTGCAGTAGTCCCAGTCTTGCATATACTCCCATCCAGTCACTTTATGATATTTAGCTATTATTATTAATCATGCACAAGAACCCATACATATTATCCTAACCTCACCTAGCATACCAGTATATTCAAAGTACTGATGCAGACTCTCTCTTTGTAATATGATGTCTCATATCATACGTCCAGACGCTCAGGTTACTGATCGTATCTAGCCAAATAAGTTGATCAGCCATAGTTATAGTAGCCAGTTCTCATCCATTGAGGACGCGATACTTATTTAGTCATTGCATTATTTTAGTATTCCAGTTATTTCAGACAGTAGTTATGAGTTAGTTGGGGCCTTTCCTATCAATTCTTTTTTTTGGGATGTTTAGAGTTAGTTGTGAGTTATTTTACAGATGTACTCAGTTTTGATTCATTTTTATGAACCTTACGGCATTTTCAGTTTTAATTTCATATATTTTTTATTATTATTATTTAATACTCATAGCAGGTACCATCCATGGATTAGCTTACGGTCCATCGGGATCGTAAGCACCGTGTGATACCCAGGGTGTAGTCTCAGGGTGTTACAAACTTGGTATAAGATCCTAAGGTTATAAAGAGTTCTAGGAAGTTTGAAATTCGCGTCAAGTAGAGTTTTGTACATGCACTTATTACCAAGAGGCTATGAGGGATTTTAGTAAAAGTTCCCTGCTTTCAGTGTTCATATCGTGCAAGTAAGCATGAGCTCAAGTTAAGATCTCTGTCAAATACAACTTTCCATTTAATTTATTGAACATACCTCCCAGAATGACTAACGGAAGAAGACTAAGAACCAGCCAGCACCTCTGCCCATTCAGGAAGATCCCTTGAATGAGCATATTTTTTATGCAGAATTCAGAGTAGCATTCACCACCCTAGCCTATTCTGTGGCAGCTCAGAATGTTTGACCAGCTTCTGTTCAGGCCAACCCAGTGTCCAATACTGCTGCAACTAGAATTTGGGACTTCACCCAAATGAACCCTCCTTCATTTTTAGGATCTAAGTCTGAGGAGTACCTACAAAAATTAGTTTACATAGTGCAGAAAGTAGCAAACATTATGGGGGTCAATAATAGTAAGAGTACTAAGTTAGTTGCCTATTAGTTATAAGATATACCTTATACATGGTTTAAGTAGTAGAAGATAGAGAGAGGCGCATATACAGGGCCTATAGAATGGAAGGAGTTTGCTACTGCCTTCTTAGATAGGTTCTTTCTATTGGAGTTAAGAGAGGCTAAGGTATTATATTTCATTAACTTTAAGCAAGGCAACATGAGTGTGAAAAACTATTCCCTTAATTTTACTCAGTTGGCCAGGTATGCTTCTCATGTGCTAGCTGATAGCAGGTCTAAGATGAGTAAGTTCGTGTCTAGGGTATCTAATAGTATGGTCAAAGAGTGTAGGACTGCAATGCTGATTAAGGAGATAGACTTGTCTAGGTTGATGGTATGTGCTCAACAAATTGAGGAACAAAAAAGTAAGGAGAAAGATAGGGAGAGCAAAAGGGTTAGAACAGGTAGTTTCAATTTCACTCAGCTGAAGTCAGAAGGTGGAAACCGTCCTCAGTTCCACCCAAAATCTTTAGTCCTAGCTCCATCTTCGGCTAGTATGACGATGTCCAAATTCAGAAATGATAAAAATGATAGGGCGCCAGGCTCTAAATCTCAGGGTAGTGTAAGCAGTGCTCGAACAAATCGTCTTTGTCAGAAATATGGAAGAAACCATTAGGGTATCTTCAGAGATGGCAGGTACATGTGTTTTGGGTACGGTAAGCTGGGCCATAGGATCATAGAGTGTCCTTAGATGGGTTTTCAGAGTCAGCACAATCGTCCCCCACTTCAGTTCGATCGCCCATCTCATCAGGGTGCCGCTTCCAGTGCTACTAGGGGGCAGCGCCCAAAAAGACTCTATGCATTTTAGTCCCGACAGGATCAAAAAAGTTCTCATGATATTATTACTGGTACATTGCAAATCTTCCATTTACATGTTTATGCTTGGTTAGATCCTGGAGCTTCTCTGTCTTTCGTAACTTCTTACATAGCTGTCAACTTCAGAGTCAGCCACAAAATCCTAACAGAGCCCTTCTCATTCTCCACCCCAGTAGGTAAGTCTATCATAGCCCGATGGGTATACAGGAACTGTCCGATTATGCTTTCTCAGAAAGTTACTTTAGTAGACCTTGTTGAGTTAGAGATGATGGATTTTGACGTCATCTCAGCATAAATTGGCTCCACTCATGTTATGCCTCAGTCGATTTTAGAAATAGTGTATTTTATTTTTAGTTTCCAAATGAACCACTCCTTGAATGGAGGAGTAGTACTACAATGCTTAGGGGTCGACTTATTTCGTACCTTAGAGCGAGGAAAATAATATCCAAGGGGTGTATTTACCATTTTGTCTGAGTCAAAGACTCTAATTTTGAGACTCCTAATCTTGATTCAGTTTTAGTTATGAGGGAATTTTCATGATTTATTCCCAAAATATCTTCCAGGAGTCCCTCCTAAAAGGGAAATCAACTTCAGAATAGACCTTCTTCCTGAAAGGGAAATCTATTTCACCATACAGAATGGCTCTATCCAAACTCAAAGATTTAAAAGAAAAGTTGCAAGATCTCCTATATAAGGGATTCATCATGCCCAATGTCTCCCCGTGGGGAGCATGAGTCCTATTCGTACGTAAAAAAGACGGTTCTCTCAGAATGTGTATTAATTACCGCTAGTTGAACAAAGTCACAATCAAAAACTAGTACCCACTTCCCAGAATCGATGACTTGTTCGACCAACTTCAGGGTGCCAGTTACTTCTCTAAGATAGACCTCATATTTGGCTATCATTAGCGCAGAGTCAGAAAATGTGACATTCTAAAAATAGCTTTCAAAACCCGATATGGTCACTTTAAGTTTCTAGTTATGTCATTTGTTCTTACCAATGCCACAACATCCTTCATGGACTTGATAAACTGAGTGTTCAAGAAGTACTTAGACATGTTCATCATAGTATTCATTGATGACATTCTTGTCTACTCCCGTAATGAAAATAATCATGCAAACCACCTCAGAATAGTATTGTAGACTCTCAGAGACATCAGTTTTTCTCCAAATTTAGTAAGTGTGAATTATGTCTAAGGTCAGTGGCTTTCCTTGGTCATATAGTTTCCGGTGATGGCATTAGAATTTATCCTCAAAAGACCAAAGTCGTGAGAAACTGGCCTAGACCTATCTCTCTATCAGATATTAGGATTTTCTTGGGTTTGGCTAGCTATTACTGGCAGTTTGTTGAAGGGTTTACATCTATTGCGTCCCCCATGTACAGATTGACTCAGAAAAAACTTAAGTTTTAGTGATCGGATTCTTTTGAGAAGAGTTTTCAGGAGTTAAAGTCTCAACTCACCACAACCCTAGTTTTAACGTTACCTGATGTTTTATATGGGTTTTTTGTGTACTATGATGCTTTAAGAGTTCATTTGGGATATGTTTTGATGCAGAAGGGTAAGGTTAGGGATTATTCCTCTAGACATATTAAGCCTCATAAAAAGAATTACCCTACCCATGATCTTGAGTTAGCAGTTTTTGTGTTTTCCTTAAAGATTTAGAGGAACTATTTGTATGGGGTGAATGTTGACGGGTTCACAGATCACAAAAGCTTGCAGTATGTGTTCTAATAAAAGGATATGAATCTATGTTAGAGAAGATGGTTTGAATTGCTGAAAGTCAACGACATTAGAGTTCTGTATTACTCGAGCAAGGCCATGTAGTAGCATACACCCTCAGTAGGTTGTCCATGGTATTGTTTCTAGCATTAAGGATGGTGAGAAGAAGTTAGTTGAGAAAGTTTACCAGCTTTACATATTAGGTGTTCATTTGGTTGATTGAGCTGAGGGTAGTGTTTGGGTTCAGAATAGTTTAGAATCTTCTTTGGTTGTTGAAGAGACAGAAAAGTAGGATAGGGACCCTAGTCTGGTGAAGTTGATGGAGTCAGTCAGAGATTAGAAAGTAAAGGTTTTCTACCAAGGGGGAGATGGTGTGTTGCATTAACAGGGTAGACTGTGTGTGCCATGTGTTGATAAGTTGAGACAGCGAATTCTTAGAAAAGTGCATGGTGCACGTTACTCGATTCATCTGGGAGCCATAAAGATGTACTATAATCTATGAGAAATCTATTGGTGGAGTGGGAAGAAGAGGGATATTCCAAAGTTTTTGGCTAAGTGCTCTACTTATCAATAGGTGAAAATTGAGTGCCAAAAGCCTAGTGGGTCTAGGCAAGAGTTCAGTATTCCCACTTGAAAGTGGGAGGAAGTGAACATGGATTTTTTGACAGGTTTGTCTCATACTAGTTGTCAGCATGATTCGATTTGGGTCATCTTGAACAAGATGACCAAATCAGCCCATTTATTGCAAGTTCATACTTCTTATTCAGCCGAGGACTATGCCAAACTCTATCTCAGAGAGTTAGTTAGGTTACACGATGTTCCTCTATCTATAATCTCAGATAGAGGTACTCAGTTTACCTCTCACTTTGGGAAGGCCTTTCAGAAGTGTCTTGGTACCCAAGTTCACATCAGTATAGCCTTTCACCCTCAAATATATGGTTAGACAGAAAGGACCATTCATACCCTTGAAGATATGTTGAGAGCGTGTGTAGTTGACTTTAAGGAAAGTTGGGATGACCATATGCCTTTGAATGAATTCGGGTATAATAACAGCTATCATTCCATTATTTATAAGGATTCGTTTGAGGACCTATATAAAAGGAGACGTAGACCTCTGATTGATTGGTTTGAAGTAGGTGAGGCCGCGGTAGTGGAGCCTGACTTGGTGTTTTATGCTTTAGAGAAAGTTCATCTAATCTTTGAAATGCTTAAGGCAACCCAAAGTAGACAGAAATCTTATACAGACATGAGGAGAAAGGATCTTGAGTTTGAGATTGGGGAATTCTTATATCTAAAGATCTATCTCATGAAGAGAGTAAATAGGTTTCATAAGCAGGGGAAACTTAGTCCCCGATATGTTGGCCCTTATAGAATTTTGAGTCATTTTGGAAAGGTGGCTTATGAGCTTGAGCTGCCTGCAGACTTAGTATTAGTGCAACCAGTATTCCATATCTCATTTTTGAATAATTGGATTGGTGACCCAGCAGTTGTCATTCCCCTAGAAAGTGTAGATGTTCAGAACAACCTTTCCTATAAAAAAAATCTAGTCGAGATTGTTGATTGAAAAATTCGTATAATAAGGAACAAAGAGGTTCCCCTAGTCAAGGTTCTTTAGTGGAATCAGTCAGTTAAGGGAGACACTTTGGAAGAAGAAGAAGATATGGGGACCAAGTAGCCTCATTTTTTGTTTGCTAAGTTAGATTCAGCTTAAGGAAATAATTTTCTTAGAATTTCTCTTTTCCCATGCTCAGGTTCAGCTACATATCATTCTCATGTCAGTCATACATTCACAGAACTAGTTCAGTCATGTGTCATGTTTCATACACAGTCATGTGATCACGTTATCATCATGTATATTCAGTATGTAACTAAAGTTCCTCAGTGCATTCTGTCTAACTAGCCTCATTCGAGGATGAATGTTCCCAAGGGGGAGATATTGTAATACCCCAAAAATCAAAACCAATGTTAGCGCCATGTTCCAAGATCATGTATAATACCTCATAGTTCTTTTGTAATTTTACGAGTGAGTTTCATGTATATTAATGCCTCAAATAAATCTCAGCTATTAGACGAATTAAAATAATCCTTACCAATTGAATTTTTGATAAGAATGTTTCTTTAGTCAACATTAATGATCATATGTTTTATTCTACTCAGAATTTTTCAGCTCAAGACCCACCAAACTGTAGGAAATTGAATTAGCTTTACAATGATACCAATTTCGCATAAATCCAATACTCGGGTGAGAAGTTATTGTACTTTTAGTGAAAAATAATAGCCCAACACAATAAGGCTGGGTCGTGGTGATGGCCAATTTCACATTCTTCATTTTCTCGTGTGTCACTGCGATAAGCACCGTATCACACCAAGAGGCATTTTTAGAATTGTTAATTTTAAGTGGCTCAACGCAATTTCACCGCATCGCGCCACTGGGTAAATTCGGGATTATCCCTTTTTCCAGTGGCCCGACGCGATTGAACCGCGTCATACCGAGTGTCAAAATTGATATTTTGAGTTCAGTTCTGCATTTTTAATTCCCAAGGGCATTTAAGTCCTTTTCCCTTACCACATTCAATGCAAATATGGGATTTAAGTCCCAAAGAGCACTAATTGCTCATTATTTTCATAATTTACTCAAATTAAAGTAGCACTCTTTAAAGAACAAACCCTAGCCCTTCAATATTCAAGATCAAATCTAAAGAATTCACCATGAATTCTCACAAATTCATAAATGAAGGTATCTTTGGTGTTCACCCTTGGGTTCTTTCCACCCTTGGAGTTTAAGAATCCTTTTTGAGAATTTAAATTATGGATTACATTTTTGTATTGAATGTGTTCATATATGTATTGCTTTAATGGGTTTTAAACTAAGATTATGAATTTCATATAAATAAACTAGTATGTGTGTTGACTTATGGACTCCTGATGTCATAACTCACGAATTATGAGTTGAATATTTTATTTATGATATCCCTATATTATTCTTTCTCATGTGTCAAAACCATGATCCCCAAGTGTTTGACAAAATGTCTATGTGAACAAATTGTGCATGAAATCCCAATTGTAATGCTTTTAAACTTGTGATATGGTTCCATTATTTATGTTATCAATTCTTGGGGGTATTGTATACCCAAAATTAGTTGCTTAGTTTTCTGTCGTAATTGAATGATTTTGTAGTATCCCAAACAACAACATTAGGTCAGTAACAGAGTTAGCATGAGTTTAGTCATGTTTATCACAATTTAGTGATCAGTGTTGGTTCAGTTGGGAGTAAGATTCAGCACCGAGCGAACCCAGGGATGGGGGCATTCCTCCCAGTATAAGGTTTGACCCTTAGTAGTAGTCCCTAAGTTATAGAAATACGTAGCAAGCGTAGGGTAAATCCTCTTCCTGCCAGACTAGGTTTGATGTAACCATATACAAATCATGAGTCTTCCTGCCAGATAAGGGTTGATCCAGCCAGTATTAGTAACTCGTGGCATGGTGCTAACACCCTTCCATCTGAGGTAACAGATTGGACCCCAAATAAGTCTATAATCGGGGTATGTCGGTTAGCTGATAACTCCTACAGTCTCAGTTCCAGTATTCAGTAATCAGTATTCATTATTTAGTATTTAGTACATCACTCATTTCAGTTCTACATGATCATGACTTTTAGTTATCAGTAATCAGGTATTAGAAACTCTGTGCCTCAGTTTCAGTCTAATTCGGACAGACGATATATGATTGGTATTACAAGTTCATTATTTTTAGTAGTCCCAGTCTTGCATATACTCCTATCCAGTCACTTCATGATAGTTAGCTATTATTATTACTCATGCACATGAACCCATGCATATTAGCCTAACATTACCTAGCATGCCAGTACATTCAAAGTACAAACACATACTCTCTCTTTGCACTATGATGTCTTATATTATAGGTCCGTACACTCAGATTCCTGAACGTACCTAGCCAGTTCAGTCAATCATCCACAGTTATTGTAGTCAGTTCTCATCCATCGAGGATGCAATACTTATTATTCATTGCATTATTTCAATAATTCAGTTATTTCAGACAATAGTTGTGAGTTATTTTGGGCTTGTCCCATCAACTCTTTTATTTTAGATGTTTAGAGTCTTTCAGACATTATCAGTTAGCAATTATTTTATAGATGTACTCAGTATTGATTCAGTTTTATGAACCTTACGATATTTTAAGTTTTACTTCCACATATGCTTTATTATTATTATTCATTGCTCACAACAGGTAATAGCCATGGGTTAGTTTGTGGTCCTTTGATATTGTAAGCACCGTTTCACACCCAGGGTGTAGTCTCAAGGTGTTACATCAGCCTTGTTGATCCACATCATTATTTATGTGTTAGTATCTATGGCAAGGTAGTGACACCTTTCCAACTGGGGATACAGGTTGGAACCTGATTTGCTCAGATTAGGGCATGTCGGTTACATGATAGCTCCCATAGTTTTATTCAACAATCAGTCTATTTTAGTTTAGGTTTGCTTGACCAAGTAATCATATTTTAGTAATTATTTTGTCAGGTTTACAAATTATTCATGTTATTCAAATCATGTTAGTACATGATATACATGATCTTGCATTCTCAGTTTTACATGTTTATGTTTTCATTCTTAGTATCCATACATGATCCTCAGTTCAGTTTTACAGCATGTTTAGCTTTATATAAGATTTACATATAGTATTCATGTTTCTATGGCTTCCCTATTTATAGAATTGTTTTCAACTTATGAACTTTTAAATTTCACTATGACTTACTATTTTCATGTACAACTATGTTTTAAATGCTTGTTTCAGTAAATAGCTTATATCCTCAGTTGTAAATAATGTTTGAAATATTTCCATGATTTAGTTCATGTCTTTATATACTCAGTACATTCCAATATATTGACCACATATATATTTTTTTGGCTACATTCCTTCATAATATTGGTACAAGATGTAGTCTACACACCAAGGTCAGACAGTTCTCAACATTCAGACAACTTGTTATGAGTTTTCTTATTTTTGGAACTCTAATCCATTGAAGTTCATATGTTGTATTTGGATTATCCATATGTATTGATTAGTGGTAGTTGAAGTCATATCCTATCTATATATAGTCAGTATAGTAGAGGCTTCATAGATGGTCAGTCAGAGTCATGATATGTAATTCAAGTTCTTTCTTTTGATTTATCATGTTGTAAACTTTATCAGTAGTACATTCATTAAGATTTTCCCATGATTATGCTTCTACTCTACAATTTTATCTTTTATATACATTTTAAATTAGTTTCTCAAGAATCATGCCACTACATGGGTTAGCTTGACATAACTTGTGGTTCCAAGCACCATATTGTGACTAGGGGGTAGCCTCGGGTCGTGACAAACTTGGTATCAGAGCATAGAGTTCAAGTGACCTAGGGTGTCTTGAAGTTTTGTCTAGTAGAGTCTTGCAGAATGGTACAGAGACGTTTCTACTTTTCTTTGAGAGACTAAAGGGCATTTAGGAAATATTTCCCTTCTTTAATATCTCAGATCATGCTGTAGAAAGGTTCTCTAAGAAACTTATACATATTTTCATCATGCTCCATTCATGTCAACTCTGCCTTATTTTTAAGGTGATAGAAATATTGAAGCTTAAATTTCTATTAATAGAGTTTTCTTAGATAGTCCCCATAGACAGCTATGGGGTTGTATGTTGGCTCAAAAATTATTCCACCAGTGCCTTTATTATCTGAAGTATGAAAGATTCCATTCATGCTCATAAAAAATTTCATGCTTTGATCCAAAGTCAAATTTTCCCTCAGATCCCTTCTTAGAATCCTATGACAACCTATGACCTAGAGTTAGATGCATGAACCCAGAAGTTTAGCAACAGTAAAATAGAGATAGTGTTTATCTAGATTTAGTAGATTATGTATCCATGGGGCTAGTTGTATAAAAGGTGAATCAGTAGGCTTTAAATAGTGCATGCAAGAATTTAAGTTTATTGATTTGAAATTAAGTATGATGATGTGTGTGTAATTTAGAGGTGTACCCAAGGTGATATGGGATTGTGTTATTTCTATGTTTTTAATAGTGTGTGTGCTTAAATAGTACCCTTGAGTTGTTAAGTGTGAATGAGACCATGTAGTATATAATGTTATTACCAGTTAAGTTATGAGTTTTAGGTTGATGATGTTGGGTATATTGTTGTAATGGTAATTCTAATAGTTTAGGTAAAAATATAAGTGTAGAGATGTGATACTAGTAGGCTATGAAGGAAGTTAGTATAGTTCGTTAAAAGTTTGGGAATATACATGTTAAGTGTTAGAATCTAAGTTTAAATCTTTGATGACTAAGAAAATACAAAGAAGAGTTGAAATTCTAGATGGTGTGAACTTATGGTATGGTGATACTCCTAAAGATTATATGTTAGTAAGTATTTAATCTTTAATATTATGACTATCAGGTCTATCAAAAGTTAAGAGATCAACCTCAGAAAGAAGTATTAGCAGTGAATTTTACTTTTTTAGGTATAGTCTTTCAATGTGAGTTTAGTATTTATATATATTGTTATATCTTTGACTCTAGAGTTAAGTTGTGTTTGTTTAGTTTAGAGTTTATCAAAGTGGTCCATAGACTTATAATAATTGGTTAAATCTAAGGGGGAGATAATAGAACAAGGAACCAAGTCAGGCTCTCAGATTCTAGTAGTGATGTCAGTGTATTGTAGAACATTAGTAAGAGAGAAAGATGCCCGAGCCATTTTTATCTCAGTGCAAATTTTGTATTTTAGTCATCACAACATCTACTCATACCTTATAGGTCAGATCCATGATCATTTCTCATATTCATGCGCATTCCATAGAATCATGTACATTTCCAGTTCCTAGTATAAGAAGATCCAGTTCACTCAGCAGTACGAATCATATTCCATGAATTCATGAGCATCAAACTTAGGTAATGTATCTTATGACTCATGTACTCATGCTTTATAGTACAATCAGTTCTAGGTACTTATGATACAGTCTTAATGGTCAGCAAATTTTAGATTATGTCGCGTATTTCCTTAATTTTTATCTCTGTAATGAATTCATGTTGTTGATTCTCTATTCCCCAGGCCTCAGTTAAGTGTCAAAGTTATGTATAAGTATCATTTCATGCTTCAGGTCCTCATGTTCTAACCTTTTAATGTCCTTTCCATAATCATAAGATAATGGTGATGAACAATTGTTTAGATAGAGGAGAGTAAATATTTCTTGTTGGGGAAAGATTGTTGTATGCTTGTTTTATCTAAAACTATAAGTTTGAAGGAATATTGAGGTAAATCTTTGGATTTATGTCATGGTTATTTGAAATTTTATGTGTGTTTTCTTGGGATAGTGCATGGAAGTTTTTATTAATAGAGGTATAGATAATATGGGAAAGATGCTTTGGTGGGTTATTTGCCTAGAAGTTCATATGCGGTTATAATGATAAGATTGAATATCATATTGATATATATGTGGATTAATGTATTTATATAGTGGTGAATTCCTAGTAAGATGTTGAAGTTAGTCGTTAAAGTGGTAAGGAGTAATATTTTGAGATGACAGTTTTGAAAACCCATGAGATATGGATTATACTAGTACTATGGTGAATATGTGGTACCTTATGACTTTGAGTTAGGCTTTAACATTATGAGAGCTTGTAGCTTAACCCAAACTTTAACTGGAGTAGTTATATGTACCCAAGTGAGAATTACAAGTTGAATCAATGAGCATAGTATTTAAGAGGTTAAGCATAGTTCAGGGAGTATTTGAGAAATGTGGCTAAGCTTGAAAGTTAGCAGTTGCATTGCTTAAGGTCTAATAATTCAATCCTAGCTTATGTTTTATAGGTCTATGTTCCAGGTTGCAGAGTTATAGACATATTGAGATTTTTTATTTCGATATATTTTATTCAAATCATGCCCAAGAATTCTTTGCTCCCTAATATTGTTAGAACTTCTAAGAAAGAGTGTTGAATAAATACTCTAGTTGAGTATATACTTTTAGAATGAATTAGTTCGTATAGCCAGAAATTCAGTTTAGCAATCATACAGATAAGCTCCTATAGATTTCCATCTTTCCATCTAGTCTTACTATTAAAAGTTTCATGAGTATGGTTATTCTATGAGGTAAAATATTTGCATCCATGCAAATTACAAATTCAGTTCAGTCTATGCAGAATGTCTACAATTTAGATATTTAGTCATGATTCAGTTCATAAGTGTTCAGTGAATGATCTCATTTTGCAAGGTATTCCAGCTCAAAAATTGTAATACGCTTTGTACAACCTTAGTCTTACTATCTCATGATTCGTGCTTACATAATGTAGTTGGTGATGCCATGAAGCCCTTTTCTTCTGATTCCTATACGTGTCTTATTGAGGGATAATTCCTAATAAGAAGTTATGCACCCTATTCCATCCTTAGTAACCCTTGTGATTTTGTTGTGGCAGTTATCACTATGAAATTGTATATGTATGATCATATCATTAACATTTCAAGTGATTTCTAAACTCTCAGCAAGAATCAGCTCCTCATAGTTAATAAAGTCAATTTTGCTCAGAAATCAATTTCATGATAGGAGTTTTAATGTTTTATCTTAGCTACATCCTTCATTACCATACATTTCATGTGTACATCGTTCCATACTTATAAGACTTCAACAAGTTCCTCTCCATCATTCAAGGATGAATGATTCAAAGGGGAGCTAATGTAACACCCCATAGTTTTGTGAACTGGAAATCAAACCATCATTGCTATGTGTGTAAACTCTAATCCCATGACTTATATTTGAATATTTCTATCACTATCATTATCCTAGTGTTAAGAATGATTTTTGAAGTGAAAAATATTCATAGGAATCACTTAGACCAAAGTTGAGCTAGGAGCCCTTGATTCGGCTAAAATTTGATATTCAATCCTACAAGGGTCAACTTTGAATGTTTATATATTTTTACATATGTATAATTCTGCATCTTATGACCCACCAAATTGTAGATAATTGAATTATCTTTCCAACTATACCAATTTCTCCTTAAATTGATACCCGAGCGAAAAGTTATGACCATGATAAGGTTGTGCGTTGCATAACATACGCCAATAGCCACTGGATGGGTTGTGCTTTTGGGGTGCGCGGAACACACCCAGGTGTGCTTTGGCTGTGCATCGCCCTGCAAAAGCAAAGTGCCAAAATTTCTCCGTTTTGACTTAGTTTAAGAGCATTGAAGTCTTTTCATACCCCTAAACCATCCCTAATCATTCTTAAATGAATCAAGGGGTCTTAAAGCACATTATTTACATTCTCCTACCCTAAACATTCAATACATGATTCAAAACCCTTCCCCTATTCTCAAAAAAAAATTCAAGCTTCTCCTCTCAAGAACACAAGAATTTAAGTTTCAATTTCAAGCCTTCTCAAAGAAGCCATCTAATTGAGGTATTTGGGGTATTCATCAATGGGTTCCTTTCACCCATTGCGCCCAAAACCCATTTTTTGGTTAAATTATGAGTTATACTCTAGTTTATGATCAAGTTCAATGTAAATCATGAAATTCCTCCATGTTTCCTCATTGTTTTCCATTCAAGTTATGCTAATAGTTTTACTCCATGATATTTATGATCCTACATGCTTGAAGTTCCAAAATTCTAGGTCATGTTCCGTTGACATCATGTTGAATTCTCGAATTATGCTTTAAACTGTATAAACATAATGTTATCCCAAGGTTAACTCATTCTCATGTGTATATTAATGTAATTTATTAGGTTATTGAAATGTCTCATGTTTTGGATCTTTGAATTATTTCATTATATCACTGTTTTAAAATGGTGCTATCTTAATTTTTTTGTATCATTCAGTGTTTGTGGGTTATGAACACCCAATACCTATGTTTATAGTGAACTCTGCAGTGTTATTTCATGTTAAATACATTAGTTCACATATTCATGATTTCTTCAAGATTATGCAAACACTTTTATTTTTAGAATATCATGTTTGAGAATATCAGTCAGCAGTGCATGCACTAGTTCATGATTCTAGTGTCATTTAGTTAGGAGGAGGATTTAGCACTGAGCGAACCTAGGGATGGGGGGTCACCCATCAGTTAGGACTGGGTCCTTAGTTGCATTCCCTAAGTTCCAAAAGTACGTAGCCAACGTAGGATTCTAAGAGGTCACCCGCCAGTTTAGGACTGACACTCTCTTAGGAGTCACCCGCCAGGTTAGCACTGACTCCCTAGTCCCTTGGGACATCAGCCTTTTGGATTTACATTTCCATTCATGTTTTAGTACCCATGGCAAGGTACTGACACCCTTCCAACTAGGGCTACAGGTTTGACCCTAATTTACTTAGATTGGGGCATGTCGGTTACATGATAGCTCAGTTTCAGTCAGCAATCAGTCTATTTTAGTTCAGGTTTACTTGACCAAGTAATTAAATTTCAATAATTATTCAGTTAATTTTATTGATTATTCATGTTATTTAGATCATGTCAGTACATTCTATACTTGTTCTTACATTCTCAGCTTTACATGTTCTTGTTTTCATGCTTAGTATCCATACATGATCCTCAATTTAGTATTACAACATGTTTAGATTTACATGACATTTACTTATAGTATTCTTGTCTCTACCGCTTCCCAGTTTACAAAATTTATTTTTTCTTATGAACTTATAAATTTCACTAAGACATACCATTTTCCTATACAATCATGTTTTAAATGCATGTTTCAATAAATTTCCTATATCCACAGTTGTAAAGCATGTTTCAAATATTTCCATAATTTTGGTCATGTCTCCATATACTCAGTACGTTCCCATGTACTGACCACATTTATGAGTTTGTGGATACATTCCTTCATAATATAGGTACCAGATGTAGTCCACACACTAGGGTAAGATAGTTCTCAGAATTCAGACAATAGGTGATGAGTTCCCTTATTTTAGGAACTCCAGTCCACTGTAGTTCATGTGTTGTATTTTGATTATCCATATTTATTGATTAGTGGTAGTTGGAGATATTTCCAAGTTATCTATAATATGTATAATGAGGCTTCATAGATGGTCAGTCAGAGTCATGATATGTAATTCAAGTTTTTTTTCAGGTTTATCATGTTGTAAACTTTATTAATATTATATTCATTAAAATTTTCTCGTGATTATGCTACCACCCAGATATTTTAGCTTCTATATGTAGTTTAAATTAGTTTCTCAAGAATCATGCCAGTACATGGGTTAGCTTGGGATCACTTGTGGTTCTAAGCACCGTGTTACGACTAGGGGGTAGCCTCGGGTAGTGATAGGCACTGGCACTTATACTATTGGGGATTCGATGAGCCTAGAGTGGTAGGTAATTCAGTAGCTTAAGATGTTGTACAACTGAGGAAGTAGATTAGGTTACTGACAATGCAGTTTACAATAATGACTTTTGAGAAGGAGAATGTCGTGGGTGCACAAGGTAGAGCTTCTAGCTCATATGATTCTAATATGGATGATTTGGCGGGTTTTCAGGCCAAGGGCTAATCATCTGCTCAAGACAATTGGAACTCGGGGAAAGGGAACCAAGAGCAGAACTACTATAGGGATAGATATAAGCATTGAAGCAGAGAGAGAGATAGTGATTGGAGGCGTAAGGATGACTACAAGAAGAAGAGTTGTGTTTACATTCTTCTAGGGAACAAAGATGTTGATTCTACAATGAAGTCTATGTTGTCAAAGCTAGTAAAGGGTCAAGAATGTCAAGAAAATTTCCTAAAGGAGATTACGGCGGATATTTTAGGTTTGACCTAGAATATAGAATCGCATGCGACTGTGATCAAGCAACTCAAGCAGTAATTTACCCAAATTTTGGTCACGTTAAATTAGTGCCAACTAGGCACTCTTCAAAGCAACATTGCGTAAAATTTAAAGAACGACCATCGCTATCTAGCCATCACCACTCGAAGTGGTCAGGCTACTATTGATTCCCCTATGCCTGTGGTTGATGAGTCAAAGAATGATGTGGTTGATATTGATGGGGCACCTGAAGAAGAATCTAAAAAGTTGATTACTAATGGAGGTTCATCACAAAAATCTATAAGTTTTGATAAGCGTGTTGAGAAGGATAGAGAAAATAGAAAAGAAAAAAAGATGGTAGTGAAGGCTATACCATGCCCTCCCTCTTCTTTTTCCTCAAAGGTTAAAGAAGAATAAATATGAAGAGAAGTATAAAAATTTTATTACTATGATGAAACAGTTAAGTTTGAATATCCCTCTTCTTGAATCTCTTGAAGAGATGCTTGGGTACGCAAAAATTATGAAAGATTTGGTGACAAAGAAGAAAGCTATTAGTTATGAGGACGTTGGTGGGTTGGATCATTATAGTGCAATTACATTCAGATCGTTTGCATAAAAGAAAGGTGATCCCAGAGATTTCACAATTCCTTGCACCATTGGGACATCTAGATTTTCCAAAACTCTGTGTGACTAGGTTGCAAGAAGTAACTTGATGTCTCTAGAAAGTGTTCAAATATTTGGTCTTGATACCTCCCTAACCAATGATGACATAGTCATTCATGGCAGATCGGATGGTGAAAAAGCCTGTGGGCATAACGTATTATGTTTTTGTTAAGTTGGACAACTTCATCTTTCTGTCTGACTTTGTTGTCTTTTATTGTAAAGTTGATTTTGAGATGAACAAATTTTGGGGAGACCATTTTTGTCCACATGGAGAGCATTGGTGTATATGGAGAAGGGTGAGCTTATATTTAGAATTAATGATGAGAAAGTCACTTTCAATATTCGTAGGACCATAAAGCAGCCGACTTACATGAGGGTGGTCTTGGTGATAAATTGTGATGATAACCTTAAAGGCCAAGTTTCTGGCTACCTCGATGAATTTTTAGTAATCAAGGTACCTGCGTCATGCAGTGATGTTAAATTAGGCGTTGCTAAGGAGGCAACCCAACGTATCTTGTTATTTTTGCATTTGTCTTCAATCGTGTTAATGTGATTTATGCTAGATCTATGCACCAAAGGTGCCACTGGTATGTTCGTAACTCTCTTGTTTTGTAGCAGCCTAATGCATTGGGGATAATGTATTTCTATTTGACGGAGGTGGGGCTACTTGTTGGTCTAGATGTCCTTTTGGAGTTTTTGTTGCTGTGTCACTTTTCCCAAAGTTTTTTCTTAGTAGAGCTAGCATTTCTAGAATTCATTATTTTTTTGGGTGTTATTTTGTGTTGTTTTTTTTAGAAAGGAGAAAAATAAGTACTTAAGGCCAGCTGATGTATTTTGTCTTTATGTTTAAATGTATTATTCATACCCCTTCAAAAAAATTATTTTTGAACTGTGTGATGTATATATATATGTGACCTCTGAGAATCTCATTAGGGAATTAGGATTAGGGACATGATAATCATAGCTAGCATTTGTATGAATCAGATAGGTAGTAGTTTGTAATGCAACCTTGTGTCATGTGTGTACGAGATGCTTACTTAGTTCCCCTTATGTTCTGAATCAAGACTTGCCCGGTTAGTCTTGCAAAGGTTTTTAGATATTCGGTTAGAAAATGATTGTAGATCTTTCTTGAATTAGATCACTTTTAGCCTAAATAACCTTCCAAATGTTAGTAAGTATCATTTGGTACCTATTTTGAGACTATTTAGACTATTTTTCTTATTTTCACCATTCACCTTCCCATTTTAGTTACAATGAACTTGTTTTGCCCTGGTCCTTCGTGGATATTATGCCCCTCAACTCACGCAAATCGCCTAAGTTGAGGGTAGTTTTCATAGTGGTACGTAATTAAGAGGGGGTATGAAGAAGAGCATAAATAAAAGAGAGGAAAGAAAGGTTGGGTGTGGTCAAAAGAAAAACTAGAAAAAGAAAAGAAAAATGAAAACATAAAGAAAATATGAAAAAGCACCCAACCTTAATGAGTAATAACAGTAATAAAAAGGGAGAAATAAGGGAGGGAAAAAGTGATTGATAAGTGGACCCTAACGTAATTGTAGTGCCAAGGAGGCTTAGTTACTAAATCCCAAAATATACCATACCAGGCCCCAAGCCTCCGTTACAAGTCAAATAAAGTACTATTGTGATCCTAGCTCAACTGTCTGAAAACTACGGTAAAAAAATAAAGACAAGACTATGATATTCTGTGCACATTAATGTAACTTCTTTGTGAGTGTAAGTGTCTTTCTATCATCCTAGCATTCACATGCATTATTCTACTGATAGAGTGGAACTTCTTTGATTATAAGGGTGCATGGGTTGTATTGCTGATTGTTTATCTTTTCGAGTAGTGTGATTTGTACATATGCTTGCTTATGTGTTGTTAATGTAATTCCATAGTTCGATTTCCTTGTGCCACATTTTTGTTCTACATAGATCCAAATAATTCATTTTGAAAAGATAAAATAGGTGGTGGTGAGGTTATTGAGCTGAATTTGAGATTGACTATCATAGGTATCTTAGGTTTCTCATGATTAAGCATCATTGTTGTGTTCTTTTGTGTTTTTATTACCTGGGGACATGCAAATGTTTTAAGCTAAGCGTGGTTATATTACATTATTTCATGGCACTTTCGATGCTTAAAACCAAAAAATATGCTTGTACTTAGGATTGTTTTGGTAGATATAATGTGTTTTTGTGTTTATTTTGAAGGGAACTAGGTATTGGAGCTTAACATGAAGAAAAGGAGTCAAGATTTGAAAAAAATCACCTATGAGGATACCTACGTAGTGTAGGTATACCTTACGAGGCATATGTAGTTGTTATATGTTCCAAAGCTGCAAACTTCAGAGAATCAAAAGTTGAAGTTGTTGACTGTTACCTATGAAGGGTCCCGTAGGTACCACCTACGGTGGCGTAGGTACCAGAATAAGTATCAGAGGTGAAAATTCAGAAAATATGTAGAAGTGAAAATATTTTGTCACCTATGATGGGCACCTACACCCCAGAGGTGCCACCTACGGCCCATATGCGGCATCGTATGTAGCCACGGACCCAAGTTACTTGATTGATTTTGGTTTGGGCTTTTAGGATTTTTAGGTAATCTATAAATATTCTTTTGATGTTTTTGAGTTAGTTTATGAACTTTTACACACTTTATACACTTACAAACATATATTGATTTCAAGATTGACTTTTGATCATGGAATCCTCTTGTTCTTGATTTTTGGTTAAGTAATTAATTTGAGACTTTGGGTTTAATTCTTTAATTATTGTGAAATCACTTCTATGCTTTGTTTATTTAATTCCATGGATTGTTTTGTAACTATGAGCGGCTAAATCCCTTAGCTAGGATTCTGAAACCCTGGCAGAATAACAAAATATGGGAAGTATGAGGTTCTGCTAAATTATTATTTACACTTGCATTGTGATCTTCTTTGGTCTAATTGTTTTCTTAGCATGTCCAATGCTGAGAATCCACATGTATCCGAGATTGGTTTCACAAGAGAGATTGATATTGGAAAAATAAGATTACAATGGTGATTCGAGGATATCGACCTCGTCAAATAACTTGATACCAACAATGTAATAGTTAAACTTGGATCAAAGGCAAGGGGTAGTTAGGTGACACCCTAAGATTCAGAAGGTAAAGGTTGAAATTTGTCAAAGCATTCATAAGACGGCTAATAATACCTAGCTTGACAGATTTTGTATGTGTGGCAGTGAGATAGTTTGATTATCACAAGAAACCTGTGGAATTAGGAAGCCAGGGGGAACACAGTCCTAGTGTCCATCTAAGATTGTTTACAACCAAATGAATTCACAAATTGTTACATTTTACTAATTAATACAAATTCCCCTCATTTACTTTCCTGGATTTCTAGCTACTTCAGCAAGTTTGAGAAATAGATTCAACCTATTCCTCATAGGATCGACCCCAACCTAGTTGGGTTACTATAATTTGATAGCTACCGCATTGTATATTCTTGGAGGGTATAATTTGGGCAACATCAGTCATTGTCCATGGTAAACATCTAAAATAAATGAAGGACCGAGATGGCCCCTTAGAATTAAATCATAAAAATAGTTATACTTAAAGTTGCAGATATAAGACTATATGAAAAAAAGATTAAGCATTTAAATAAAGGAACATCCATGTCTCCCAAATGAAATACGAAAAATTACCCAACACCGTTCTATGAAATCTCTAACTTTAATAATACTCCTAAGTCGGGAAATGGCTCTGACTATTTCATAAAAACCTTAAAATGATAGAATGGAAACATAGGAGAAATGAACAATCACCTTTCGGATGATGGGGAGCTCACCACTTATCACCAGCTGTCCAAGAGAGTATATGAGTGACCTAATGTTGCACAGAACAATGGAAAAATACCCCTGAACCTAAATCATAAAATGTTATAGTGATCGTAGATGGCCAGCACAGCGAGCACTAGTATGCAACCCAAGAAAAGGGATAAAACATTCATTTACAAAACTAGTCATAAATCTTATTTTCATCATCCATAATAATAATAATAATAATAATAATAATAATAAAGTATGGGAGAGGGGACAAGGAACATAAAGACATGACTACTTAAAATTTAGTCCTGAACTGTGTAGTTTTTCACCGTCATCCTATAACCCATGAGCTATATGGGTTCGGTAGTCCCCAACTGGCTGAGCCACAATCCATGTTAGCCATATGGACTGATATTAGGATAAAGATACCAATACTCCATGGCTAGCATAAACATAACTGCATACTACTGCACGAAGCTAGCATACAACGGTCATCCTTCGTTCAGGACAAGACTTCCTAACGTCAGCAAATACAATTTCAAGTGTTAGTCATACTGACTACACCTTCACGGTGAAGCCACACAATTCCTTTTATTTCCTAATTAATATATTTTAATAATCATTAATTCATGGAGTCTTTCATTAAGACATTCTCATATTGGTATCGTCATAGCAAGACTTGCAAGCAGTTTATATTATGCTATATTATTTCTTTTAAAATATTTTTTACTCTAAATTCTGACTTAAAATCTATAACCATAGCCCCAATGATTTTCAACAGTCACAAAAATAGCCCCCATGGGATTTGAAAGAGTCATTTAAACCTTTTGTCATAATTACCATGTATTATTCTAAAGATGAAGTAAAAATCATAACTTTCATGAAACATCAAGTTTTGAGAGGGGTTGAGGGTCATATTTTCATCATGCAAAATTCATAAAAAGGTTGTGAATCTATATTACCAAGTGCACCATTTTCATATAACAAATTTACATTTCAAAAAATTGTTACTCATGCATAGAAAAAAAAATAAAGAGAAAAATCAATATAAAGCTTTCACAATTAAACCCCTCAATACTAGTTACAAACAACCATTAAAATAAATAATTACCAAGTAAATTAATATAATATAATAATACTTAAAATAACGAATGTTTAACATGACTTTTTGATGAATACAATTTGAATCTGAGCCTTTAATATTGAACTCAAGGTGTACTTTCCTCTTAGAATATTTTGGGGGAGAAGGAAGAGTTTCTAATTTATTCTTTTTGCGAAGGATCATAATTCAGTGTTCAAAAAGGGTTTTAAGAATATAAGAGTTGGAACCCAAAAGGAAACTAACAAAAATACCCCTAAGCTAACCCGAAAATTTTTTTCAGAAACAAGTTCCAACAGCCTCACTTACGGACCCCGTAGGTTGTACCTACAGACGTAAGTAGGTTAGTAGGTACAGACCCTTTTTTTTCAGCTCCCAGGAGCTACTTGCGGCTCTTGTACGTAGTACATACGTACCATAGGTATGGTCGTGGGTATTCAACCCTTTTTTCAGCTCTCAGGACCTACTTAAAGACCTACTTAAGGCTCCCGTAGGTAATACCTATGGCCCGTAAGTTAGGATCATAAGTAGGAAGACAACTTGACAGTACTTCAGTAAAATGATCATAACGTTTTACTCCGACATTGGATTAAGGTGAAACTAAAAGCGTTGGAAATAATTTGATTATATATCATTTGATGGGTCTTCAGCTAAAAAACACTATATATTCTAGGAGTTCTGCTCATTTGAAGTTGACTATAGCTAGATATTCTATGAGAAATCAAAGTGTTACAATATAATTGGTTAATTTTTTCATTATTTTTTATCATAAAATAATTATAGTTTTAGTGTACAATAAAGAAATACAAATTTAAATAGATAAAGAAATCAGGTACATAAGAAAAATAAAACTTACTGAAATAGTGATGTTTTTTATTTAGCAAATGCTTATTGTCATCTCATAGTTCACACTTGCTGAAAATAAAAACCATAAAAAATTGAATATCACTTTTACATAAATTGAGCTTTGAAGTACAGAAAGACAATTCATTAAATAGCACATCACTAATATCTCCAAATGTATCAAACTAAAGAGAGGCAATAGCAAAATGGCATAAATTATGATCATAGGCAAAAGGACATAAAATCACTTAGTTAGAGAAGACCAATTAACTGAAGTAAAAGTGTAGGGAGTCGGTCCCCAGTGGACAATGACATAACCTTTTTCTAAAGGAAATTGTCATCATACTCAAGATTTTTTGGAAGTAATCAACATTATCATTAAAATATATTTAACACAAGCAAAAATTAAATGTGATGTTTAGTAATCATGGAGGTAACAATAGCTACAAAATATATTCAAAACAAGAAAAAATTTAAAGAAATTTTTAGTAAACTTAGAGGTACCAACAACTCCATAATATACTTCCTAATGCTTCTCAAATCCTTATGATAGCTGAGAGAACGATTGAATTTCTAAGTACATTAAATTAATAATTTTAAACAAAAAGGTTTAGATAAGTTTTACCGCTAATATAGAAAAAATAAAAAGTCATAGGTTATGGTAGTATTAGAGTGTACATGTTGAGGAAACTTTTTTTAACTTTCCAAATAGTCACACACATATGCACGTTCACACAACATGCACACAGGAATGTGCGTGCGGATGCACAAAGAGAGAGAGATGAAGTCCAATCTCACTCCTTAAAAGTAGGTAAATGATTGTTGCAATAATATAAATACCCATCAACAAGTTGAATCTCACCGAGAATATGAATTGAGATTAAGCCTAGCAAGTGTATTTAATAACTAATGAAGGGGTATGAATCGGACACTAATAAGGACTGTATTTTGACTTAAATGTTTACTGTGTGAAGCATTAAGAAGAATTTAAGAGAAGTGCTGAAAGAAAAGATGCAATT
This sequence comes from Capsicum pubescens, assembly GCA_030864215.1. NCBI lineage: Eukaryota > Viridiplantae > Streptophyta > Magnoliopsida > Solanales > Solanaceae > Capsicum > Capsicum pubescens. The sequence goes on along the minus strand of CM061549.1, from coordinate 111,306,986 downwards.
GTTTCACAAATTATTGTTTGAAATTGTAGATAAGGAGGCGCTTCCTAGAGATGGGAGAAAACATGAGGTTTTCTTTTAGACATGGGGTCATGAATGTTATAGAGTGATGTTGGGTGTATTTACACGCCTAAACACCATAATTTACCTATGTTATAGCTAAGTTTTGAGGATAAAATATATAATTCCTGCACTTTTAGTCCATTTTCCTGTAAGTGAGCTAACCTACGTGATTAGCATGTTTTCAGGTATTAATGATGAAGATTTCAGCACTTTGTGGACCTTTGGGCAGCAAAGGAAAACTTCACAGAAGAGGGAAGGCAGCTTTTGGAAGCTTATGGACTGAATGTGACGCATGGAGAAATTGTCCCGGGCAAAAGCAGTATTTTTAAATACTTAGGGGTGCAGTAGTAACTTAATAGGACTAGGACAAGGATGTTATAAAAACCTTATTTGCTGAATTTTTCAGCATTCATTCATTCATTATAGCTTTTCATAATTCAGTCGACACTTTTAGTATTATTCACGTTACAATTTCTGTAACTTTAGACAGAGAAACACGCTACATATTTGGGGAAGACGGCTAAGAGGAAAAACGTCATCCGTTTTTGACGTTAAAATCATCCTCTCGCGAAGATTGTTCTAGTTGTGGTATGATGATGATGTCTTCGTTGTTTTCCTTTGCACTCATGAGTAGCTAAACTTCTCTGTTAGGGTTATGGAAGTCTTGTGAGATACTATCTATTGCTATGAGTTTGTGAATTCTTGATGCGTATGCTACTTATATCATTACTCTCTTCGTTTTAATTAAATTCTTGTGGTTGCAAATATATAGAATACGCCATTATAGCATTAACTTGTTCGAGAGAAAAGTTACATGTTTGGAAAAGAGAGTGTGACAAGGAAATAGGGCTACCAACCCCTATTTACACATTAATGCCTTAACCGGATTAATCTCTTGGAGAGTTCGTACCATTAGTTATACGCTTTAAGCTCGAGAGAGTTAAAGTGAAATAATCCTTGATGGTTGAGAAACACTAGGATTTACCATTAGAATACGAATCTCTATAAGTGCATGCATGTCTGAATTCCGCATTACTCATAGTTAATAGATACGTAGAACTCATAAGGTGGACATAACCCTAACTTATTTTTCTCTGTGATTAAATCTTACTAAACAAAGCATTCTGTTGTTACTTTGATAGCATTAATTCACGCCACAATCCAATCCCCCCTTTTCCGTAGAATTTTCGATCAACAGTCTACTAATAATTGCAACACTTAGTGACCAAGTATTCCCTGTGGGATTCGACACCCAACCCAGTTGGGTTCTATATTTGACAGCGACCGCTTACACTCTTACGAGAGCTGTAGTTTGGGCGTTATCATAGAGCTGCTTGAGAAGGTCAATTTACCAGATCTCATAATCAAGCATATAGAGAGATCAATTTCACGATCCAAACCCGTTACCAGTGGCACCCATACTATCCCTCTGATGAAAAACATATTTAACCCAATAACACAACCATTAGACTTAACAAACTCTAAAAGAAACTAGCCATTCCATTAAATCAACCAGTACTATCAAAATATTCTAGCAATAATGTCCAATGAAGAAAATGTATAGATGTCTAAATATCCTCATAGAACTGAAGTCATTGTACCAAAAATACTAACAAAAGTCAACAATGGATTCAACACAAATGTTGATAATTATGACTGTACGTTGATCCAAAACGTAGAATTTTGCCTAGAAGTATAGTTGGATTGTATTCTTAGGGTTCCAAATGTATTTGAAGGGTTCGTCAGAGAGTTTGGCACATGAAAATTTTTAGTTGTTAGGCTGGTGCAAAATTTGCACATCGCTATCGTGACACCTTGGTCGCTATGTTCATTTTTATCACAATCACTGATAGCGTTGAATAAATTTTATCTCCTTTGTTACTATCGTGGATGCTGATAGCAATGAATAAATCTTGATCCGTTCATTTTAATTGCAGTCACTGATAGCGATGAATAAATTCTGATTTGCTTTATTGCTATCACGACACCTTAGTCACTAATAGCCATGAATAATTTTTTACCTGGACACCATATTAGTCCCATTTCAGTCCAAAACCTTATTTTCACTATTTTAGGAGCTAAAAAGGTCCCTTTAAGGTGATTTTCAATGTGTTTTTCTTGTATAATTATTGGGTATATAATTCTATTCATATTTTGTGATTATCCACCCTTTTCATGATTTTTATTTATGAATTGAGATTTGAAATTCAAAGTTATGAAATCAAAAGTTCTTGATTTGAAGATTGATTTGAAATAGATTTTCACAGATTTTAGGGATTCTATCATGAGTAACTATTTTTAATAAAATGGTATTGAAATTTCTCATATTAAATTTCATTGGTAATGGAATTTTAGAATTTACCCAGTAAACTAAAAAATAAATATTTTGATCATTTCGAACCAGATTTCTACTCGATGTTCTATGGAATTTTGGATTTAGAACCTTTAAACTATGAGTTACTTAATTCTTAATTAAAATTTTAGTGTTTTAACTCTGTTATTATTAGAGTTGATTTTTATGTGATCTAGATTTGAAATCAAAGTATATCAATATAGGTTTTATCGGTCTTGTATTTATGTGTAAATCTCATATTTGAATAGATTGGACATATTTTTTGATGACTCAAGGGAGTAGAGCTTCTATTTGTCTGTTCAAACATTGATTTGACTTTGTGGCTCTTGTATATAGCAAGTTTAGATGTATCCTAACTATTTTGTGAGATGGTTATGTGTTATGTTATTATTACATATGTTTTGTGAATCCCTAAGAATTTGAAGATCCAACTTAGATGATATGGTGAGCATCTCCGCAAGTAAAAGAGTCTATTATTGCATTGAATTAATTAAATAGATATCTTTCTTGTTTTTACTAGTTATGTAAATTTCTATGCTACATTATATATAGATGACTTATGGATCTTGAGTTAATTGATCGTGGATATTTAATTAAGATCTTCAATCATGTTTGGAGGATATTGATGTAATGATTAGGATTTAGTAACCACTTAGGAAAATATCCTGCTCGAATGTTTTTAGCAAACACTTAGAGTATAAACAAAATTTAAGTAGTTGGTGTAATTATTGGGATTTAGTAATCTCTTTGAATATAATTGATGAAAGTATAGTCGAATAGTTATGAAAGGATCCTTGGCTTAGTTATTAAGAAAGCGAATGAAGGTGAACCTTAGGGTATGTTGTCAAATGATATAGTTCCTCTTTTAGTAAATTAGTCTAAAGATGTTATGATTAGAAAGAGAAAAAATTATCGTGTAGAACAACCTAGGATTTGGGTAAGTTTTCTATATTTAGATTATTTGAATTATTTGTTATTATCGTGTTGTATGTTTAGAGGCTTTTATGAATATTATTATTGACTTGAGAGATTATTATTGTGATGTTTGAGTATGGTTTTGAATAGATATTATTGTCCTTGTTGAGCAATATATGTCTTATCATTATTGTGATGTCCGAGTGAGGGGCTTATATTAATATTATTAATGTCTAACATGACTCCATATTATACTGGTGTCATGTGATGGCTTATATTATGATCTATTTTATTTTGAAGAGATTATAAGCTTATTTATACCATTTTTGAATTAAGTCATTCCATGATATTTATTTGGTTATAAGCATGCATCCTCATTTCACACATTCATATTCATGAAATTGGTACCACTGAGAAATACTATTTTTAAAGAAAATAAAACACTTTGCAAAATCACTTGATTGCAGAATGTGACGGCTAGATTAATTAATATATGAGATTGTGATAGTATACAGGTTGCAAACCCTCCATGGTTTCCTATCCTAAAATCTTTAGCTTGGAAGGTAAATACAAGATGTCGTGTGATGGTTGTTATGCAATAACTTGTATCATTATCACTCTATTGAATTACATCACTTGCATTGCATTTATTTCTTTGTATAATCAATTTACGTATGATTATCCCATTTTGTACTGTATTGTGATGATGAATCTTGTTGGTGATACTGTGTCTTTTGCATCTCATGTCACTATATTACATTGCATCATACCTTCTATTGGGTTTTTGTGGCGGAAGTATTTTGAGACATGGGGCATTGCTATGGCTTTATCCCGTCGAGAATATTGAGTCAAATCTAGTGTTGTGGGATATTCACCTTCTCTACCTTAACTAGGATTGTTGGTGAGTTGATATCATATACTGTATTAGTGAGATTCTCATGTGATGTGACCTATCTCTATTATTGTTCATCATGAACATGTACATGCCTACCTTAAAGCATTGATTTGATTATCATTATAAATATGCTATCTGCTAGAATAGTTTGGGACTTTTTTTAGTGTTGATTATTTGAGGTAAATTGGTGTCACAACCTGAGTGAAGGACCTGGATGCAATGGTTATCCCGAACCATGAAGATCTGAGAATCCCTTAACATATGATCATAATCGTAATCCATATAAAGTACATGTGCGGAAGATAAAATGAAACATCGTAGGGCTCCTACTACAAGGAAGAAAAATACATCATAACATCAATTCGTAAAAACCAACTTCATTCTAAATCAGTCTACAAAGAGACTACAGAGTTGAACATACTAGTCTATCTAAATCGGGACAAGACGCCCGGCTAAAACATAAAATAATTAAATCTAACATATGGATAGAATGACGTCCGTAGTAAGTGAGGCTCACCAACTCTAACTATCTGATGGAAATCTACTGTTGAGCTAGACCACAGAACTGCGCCTCAAAACCTGTAATGTAAGGGTTAATACTTGTAAAGTATTGGTATATAGAATTAACCCAAAAATAACATATATTTCATCTAAAATAATTGAGCGCATTGAGAAAATGAATTAGCATAATACATATAAAAACACTTGGGCATAATTCAAAGGCTTCAAATTTTTTTTATAGATCATGAACTCAACTCTTCACTTTAGTTTTGAGCTAGATGGTACACCCTACATTTCTAAAATCCCATAAGCTATATGTATTCCGCCCTTAACTCGGAGGCCAGTCCCCCTAATCTATGTTTACCGCAAGGATATGGATCTAACATTCTATTCTAGCATACCTGTGCCCAAGAGCAAGTATACATTGGCCATTGCCAATCATGTCTCCCGAATCGATAAAACTTGGTTTTCAGCAATAAGCCCATACATTCATATTCCTTCTTCGGGTAACCATCTAACTCTCTTTAAGCCCAATTTTAGTCCATTAAAAACCATGCTTCATGATCAAAATATTCATTTAATTTTCATATCAAGGGCACCTCATAATAGTTATCATCATACCTAGACTTGCAAGCCATATCATATAATATTATGTCCATAGCCTTTTTTATTCAAAAACAATTAATGACCACCAAAAGATTTGCATATCACATGAGAGTTCTTATTTTGAAAGCATATGAAAACATATGCAAAACACTCTTTTTTCGAGCCTTTAACACATGGTGGACAATTCTTTCATTAATGGCATGCAATTTCTTTCTTAGGACACCAAAGCCTTTAGCATGAGAAATATCTTTTCAAAAATGTGAAAATAACAATGCATAATAGTTAGAGGACTTTAAAGTTCAAGATTTATCATAATTCATAAAGCAACTCTAATACTAGTCACACATAAATCTCATGATCAAAAAAGGGAACTTATAGTTCATGCTCTCACACCCATTTCACAATTCATACTATGTTAAGACCATAAATTTCATTATGCGAGAGGAATTTTGTAAATCTTTCTCTTAAATCACTTTTTGAAACTCATAACATATGCCCACATGACAATAACTCAAGTTCAAGGAAAAACCGCTAGTAATTATATAATTTCATCAAACATGGATTCAGGATGCATGTTCTTCAAACGGCTTTCAAAACTTATTATATATACATTTATATAAATTTTTAAAACTTGTTAAAAAATTAAAAAAATTCCCATGAGAGTTAGGATAGTCCCATATACCTTGAACATAAAGAGAACGCAGAGAAATTTGACCCTTGGAGATTAAAATTCTAAAACCCTAGGTACTTTCTTCCTTCTTGCTTATGGAATGATGTTTAGGGATTTACGGAGGTGAAAATAAAGTGTTTCAGACCCTATATTATCCCCAAAATGGTTGGGAATAGTTTAAGGATGTGAAAGGACATCAACGCCCTTTAAATATAACAAAATGGAATATTTTTTTATGCACAGTAGGGGATTCATGACACGAACCTATGGAGAACATTTGGGGCCACAGAATTCGCGGTGTGGAGCATCACAAACCCATTCCAGTGGTCCTCCACAAACCCCTACGCTGCGTGAAGCCTTTTTAGGGTGTCCATTTTGCAAGGCAAACCCTTTTTCAACATATAAAAACACCAACAACACATTACATCCTAAATTAACATGGTTTACCATTGATATAGGGATCTTAAGGACTTATTCTATGCATCATTTGAGTGACATAAAGTTCGGGGTGTTACATTATCCCTCCTTGGGATCATTCATCCCCGAATGGTGACTTAAAAAATGTCAAGCATGATTTAAATTGTTACATGAACTAAAATGAGTAAGATAAGATCAATACCTACCATATCATCATCCGCAGATTCAAAGAGTGGTGGGTTTCATGTACGCATATCATTTTCCGACTCCCAAGTAGCTTCCACATTTTTTTTATTCTTCCACAATACTTTAACCAAAGTTATCTCTTTACTTCTCAACTTTGAACCTGCAGATCTAGTATAGCTATGGGTTCTTCTTCATACAATAAAAAATCTTTCATACAAAGCTCCTCAACCGAAAACACAAGTGAATAATCCCTAATACACTTCTTAAGCATTGACATATGAAATACAGGATGAACAGAAGCTAAACTTGCGGGCAAATCTAACTCATAAGAAACTCCACCAACCCTTATCATAATTTGGTAAGGACTATGTGGCAAGGATTGAGTTTTTCTTTCTTCCCGAATCTCATGACTCACTTCATAAGGGAGACCTTAAGAAACACTGAATCTTCAACAATAAATTCTAACTCCTTCTTCTAAGTTGTGCATAGGACTTCATGCGACTTTGAGCGGTCTTAAGTGTTTCTCTAATGACTTTTACTTTCTTAATTTTTTGATGAACTAGGTCAGTTCCAAACAAACGATTTTCACCCACCTCTTACCAACCAATCGGTGACCTACACCTTTTCTCATAAAGAGCTTCAATAGGATCTATTTGTATACTGGAGTGGTAGATTTCCCATCAATGGAGCCAAAAAAATGTTGTGATCTAACGCACATGCAAGTGAACGCAATTGTACAAGAATTATAGTGACTAGAATTATTGGATATCGTACCCATGTGAACTATGTAACTAGTAATTAAATCGACTTTAGTTTTTGACAGGAATGTATTAAGTGTTTCAAGGTATCAAGATGATTGTGAAGTTTCAAATAAAAATATAATTAGTAAATAAATACCAAGAGGTGACAATAGCAACGTAGGCAGAGTTGTGAACAATAATAGTAAGGATTCCAAGGTTGAGACTCTTTTAACAATCATGCAAATCTTTATTCCTATGTAGCTTAGTTGATTATTTGGTTATTGATTCACAGGGTTTATAGTATAATTATGGTCTCCCGGCCTCTAATCTTATACCATACTGGACATTGCAACCACATTATTGAGCGGGGATGCAATAACCAATTAGATGCATTAAGTTATCATCCTACAAGGAACCAGTAGGGATTCTAGGTATATCCCTATAATAGACGCTTTCAAGTTCCTTATTTTATAAAAGAATAGGAGCATTGCTCCTTAATTTCTTCGTTCTATACTATGATTCTCATCCTGGGTTCACATAGAAATATAATCTATTTTAATGGTGGCCAATCATCAAAATAGTAAACACAAGAGATTAAGAATAACCCATACGATAATTCAACTATAAACTACGATAAAGAATATCAAAGTGCAATCATATCTTCAGCCTCAACCACAGAACAAGGGTGTTTAGCCACTCATGTTCAAATTCAACAACAAGAAAGAACAATTAAACATACCCAAAAGTAATCTTGGAATAATGAAGTTCAAATAACCCTAATAGAAGTATTCGAATTGTTTTTGCCTCTGTTGTATATTTCCAAAAGTTATTTCAATTGTGCTTAATTTTTTATTTTATAGTGGGATAATTTTTCTAGTGGGGAACCAAGGTCACGATGAAAGAGCCAGTCCACTTGACTAGGGATTGCATCGCAGCCCATGTTTCACTGGACTGGGGGGTCGCACCGTGTTGGCTGCTTGACTAGAGTGGGCCTCGCGTCGCAGAGCTATCACGATAGGCTACTGGAGTTCTTACCTTTTCAGCAACTTTATTCCTTCTCCGTTCATTGCTTCCCTTCTTTCTTCCAACTTCAAATGTCTGTAATTTGAACTCGTTCCACTTCTTTTCCAGTTCATATAATCAATGCCAAAGCATAAGTCAGCACTTGCTTTGCATCATGCATCCGGTTTCATTCGTTTCCATCAAAATCCACCCTGCATCACTAATGATGTCCATTAGCTAAATCATGAAATTACACATCAAACATAATAAGAATAATACATTTTAGCTCTTAGAACAAGTCCTATTATGGGTGAATATTGGTGCTTGGTCATATAAATAGACCAAAGATCACCACCCATACTTAGGACCTTGTTCGTCCTCAAACAACTTCAATCAACACTTATAGTAAATTAAGCTTAACATCACAACCTAGGTAAAATACTTATATTGGGCACTCATGAATCGAACAATGACTTTTTCTTCAAAACATGTCACTTAAATTCCATAACATGGGATTAATCTTTTTAAAACATCATTACCTCAAAGGTGAACTTTCAATTTGAAGGAAAACTCAATCAAGTTACTCTATCAAGAAGACTATAAGTCACCTGAATCTCATCCACATGCACCCTCGCAACAAGAAAGTTTCCTACATTCATTCACAATCTCACAATATACAACGGATGTGGGATCTCTGAAATAAATCACTCACTCTCAACAAAAAATTCATACACGATAGACAAGGACCCATAATTTTTCCCTTAGTGTACTACTTCACTAATAGTCAAATGTTGAGATGAAGGATAAACTAGGTCTTTCAAGGTTGTAATGTAAGCTAGGGGACGGGTAGGAACTATTTAGGTAAATAGTTGCTACTCTCCCTAAGTGATTTAGTACACCACATAAACATTTAAATCATTTGGTTAACAACCAAATTCTTTGCTCACAACCTTGCCTTCTTTTCTTACTTTAGCCCTATCTTTTTAAACTCATTAGACACTATAGTGGGAGTGTCATCTATTCAACCTTTTTTTTCTTTCCTTTCAACATTTTTTCTTCTTATTCTTTTTTTTTCATACTCTCAACCACCATCGATATCCACTTCCTACCTCAATAGCAATCTCTTGAGGTCTTCTATTTCACCATAATCCTTATTCAAATTTCTACTCCTTCCTCTAATAATTTCAACTAAAGCTCTTAGGAGTTTTTGGGACAAATTACGGTTAAAGAACAAAAGACAAATAGGTTACTTATGAGGATACAAAAGAAATTAAGCTATAGGCTCAATGGGGATAAGTAAGGATATGCACAAGGGTAGGTAAATGAGGTCTACAAATTTGGCTTTCAATAAAATGACTACATCATTTCCTAAACACAACATCATTTATTTTTCTTCGTAAGCTCACCGGGAAAGTTCTAGACATCACTATGCATGTAGAATAAATAAACACTTATCTCACTCTTGGTGCATGCCAGATTCAAGTCAGATCCCCATGGGTTTCAATCTTGCACTTGTCAAATTCAAATTTAAGCCAACAAACTAAAAATTTCACTTGGTGAGATTAAGTGTCTACATTAGCTCCCTTTTTAATATATGACATGCTTCTATTTCAACAAAAGTATGTTCTAATTTAAGAAATGATATGGCCTAACATAAAGCATTTATCCATAAGGTTGTAATTCAGTTCTTATCGCTTCTTAATTTCCTACGACTATCTCTCCTTGATACGGTCATTATCCATCCATCATAGGGGAGTGCCTCAAACTATGATGACTTATTAAGAATTGCCTTGAGGACACAAACAAAAATTTTACTCCTACTTTAATAAAAAGTAACTAATAAGAACACAAGTGATAAGTTAAATACTACTAAGCACTAACTATTATAGATCATATTGTTCTAAATAGTTAGAATGACTAAATCAAACATACAAACAGAAAAACATCCAACTGAATAAAAATATTCAACAAAATAAAATAATAAGAGTACAAGGAATGAGATACCTCCAGCCTACACTTAAAATAAAGCATTGTCCGAGTGCTTGCAAAGTAAACCAAGAAGGAGGTAAGGAGCAACTCCCAGATTATATCTTATCCATGTCATCATCTAATTCTAAACCATACGCCTCAGCTCCCAAGTCTCGATCATCATCATTATCATCCTCCTATGACTCTAAATCTGAATCACACAGTCGAAGCTCCTCATTAGTGGGCACATCATCATCTACCAGCTCTGTAAAGTGTAGACCAATCTGCAGCATAGTCCTAGCATGAAAGCCTAGAGAAAATTCAATCATAATATCTCGAATCTTTGGTTGTATCACTGGCCGTCCCCCGATCCTAAAATGTAAAAGCAGTAACCCATACATCCGGGCTTTGATCTCGACGCTTCAAGCCTGATGCTCTGGCATATTCAATATCATACCATGAATCCAAATGAAACCTTTAGTATGGGATAAATCTATTAGATGAGTGTCCACTGGAGTCCAATAATTGAGGTCCTCCTCCTCTACACCCTGCTCCATCAAAAACTACGTCAATAACCCATCAAAACCTTACCTATGCACCATATGAAACCTCGTTTTCTTCATAGCTAAAAAGATGACAAAACCTATGTTCACATCAATATCATCACACATTAAGGCATAAATAATATATACCCTATCGCGTGTCACCTCAGTCAAATGTCTCACATGAATGAGACAAGCATAGATAATCTTTGCCCATATATGTGTCTCCCTTTTCATCTGACTGAAGGGTAATGTAAGGTAAATGTTGTTGTCTTTATGACTTATCCACCTGGATGTGGATTGGATCCCGCATAATAGATAGTGGATGTCTGCATAAGGTGGTTCTATTTTCATCTGCATCAAAGGCTCAGCATATACCTCAGGTGTACCTAGAAGAACATTCAAAGATTGAGCAATGAAAGTTACCACCTAGCCTCGTATCTTGACTTCTGAGTCCTTCTCCTATGGTTCATAATTTCTGTAAAACTCCCTGACAAGGTCAAGTTGTACTCATGGAGCTGCTCGAATAAGAAGTGCATGTATAGCTCTTCTATACGGTGCACCATGCTGGGGTACTCTCTAAACAAGCTGGATCTATCAATGAATTGGTCTTCAGAATACTTAGACTCAGTGTTCTTTGAATACCACTTTTTTTCGGCCTCTACAACCCATCTCGTGTCATACATCTTAGCTTGGTCGTATGGGATAGTCGGAGCTCGGGGCACATTATCAGTTTGTCTATTCCTTTTGTGTGCCTGCTCAGAAGGTCCAACCAATGTCTTACCTTTATGCTAACGACTAGACATCTCACCTGTTAATCACAACATTCAAAAACACGTCAAACAATGCACCTAATTTTAACTAGCAAACACTATGATGGAGAAAGTGTTGAAGACACCCAACACTTAGTTGCTAGAATCGGTGCGAAAGTATGAGAACTAAGGAACTAAGACTTCCCCTATTCAATATACTTCATATAAGCACAACTTTTCAATTATCAAGCAATCATGAATTCTAACCATCATTTCATCTTATGGCATTGACAACCTCAATTCATCAAAACAACTCTCGGTGCACATTATTTCATTATTTGAACAAAATGAAACCAACATGCATTCATACATATTCCCAATTCTACATCTTCACACATGTTCAAGCACAATGACAAGTATGGAATCAAATCAATGGTAGACATACCATAATTTTGTAGGACCTACTAAGTGTGTAGAGATTAAAATCCACCAACGCTTAATTGTTCACATGGTAGTGTAACTAATCAACCCCTAAGGTACTTAGACTTCCATTTTCAACAACATACATCCCACATACTATAGTAAGTGCCACCACTTAACTCATACCATCACTACCCATTTTTCAATCATGCAAGCTACTCACATATTCTATATTTTACTAACAACTCATTATATCAATCCATCTCCACAACAATGGATCAACCAAAGCAAATGTAGCATCATAAAAATTTAATAGCACAAACATCCTTTATGAACTCAATTTATCTCACTAAGTAGTAAGCAAAGCACTTATATACTTCAACAATGTCAACAACTACATCACTTCTTGCACTCCAATAATCAAAGGAATAAGAATATGAGAACTTACCTTGGCTGTCTTGAATACAATGAGTGAAAAACTTCTTGTTGTTGGAATGAAAATTGCACAAGCTAGATGAGAAAATTATCCTTAAGGAGAGAGAGGGTGGTAGGCTAGGGCTTCAGTTGGAGAGGGGAATGGGGAAAATAGTAAATTATATAAAGGGAAGGAGGAGTGAGGGTTCTAGTTATTAGGTTTTACTTGGGTTAGGACTACGCCTCGCGTAGTGACCCATGCTTAACCAGACTAGCCCTCGCATTGAGGCCCATGCTTAACTTGATTGAGCCTCACGTCAAGACCCTCAGTTGACTAGAGTGGGCCTCGCATCAGAGGCTATCATGAGGGGCTACTGGAATTTGCATTTTTCCCACAGATTTTCTTGCATTTTCGGGGAATATTTAATTCCCCTTTTTCTTTTTCACCATATATTTTTCTATAGTGAATACTTTACTTACCCAAAAGCTTTCCTGTAACACCGTCTCAGATACCTCTCATTTTCCCTTATGCCACCACTTTTCTCATTCTTGATTACTCAAAAAAAAACACAATAATGTAAGAAAAGGTGGGTTGCCTCCCACTCAGCGCCTTAGTTTTGGTCGTGGCACGACACCTCTTTTTGTATTTTTTATTTCTTTTCTATTTTTTTCTTTTCTTTCTTTTTCTTTCAATAACTAAGAAATAATTTACACTATTACATTACATTCGTGGGTTGCCTCTCATGCAACACCTTAGTTAACGGCGTGGCATGGCCATCTCATTTTCATACAGCTGGAAAGGTGATAGACGTATTATGTTGATCCTCACGATCTGCCCAATAATGCTTCACTCTATGTCCACTCACCATAAATTTTTCATTATTCTTCTTGTTCCATAGTTCAACAGATCCATGGGAAGTCATCCTTACAACTTCAAACAGTCCAGACCACTTGGACCTCAACTTTTCTGGAAAAAACTTCAATCTTGAATTGAATAACAACACTAGTTGTCCAGGCTCAAAAACTCGATTCAAAATATGCTTGTCATGCCATTTCTTAGTCTTTTCTTTGTACAATCTTGCATTCTCATAATTATGGAGACAAAACTCATCAAGTTCATGCAGTTTCAATAATCTCTTTTCACCCGTAGCCTTTATATCATAATTTAATTTCTTTACTGCCCAATAAGCTTGATACTTAAGTTCCATAGGTAAGTGGCACAATTTCCCATATACCAAGAGATACATAGAGGTCCTAATGGGCGTGTTATAGGTTATCATATACGCCCACAGTGCATCATCCAAATTTTTTGACCAATCTTTACACTGACCATTAACCGTCTTCTGCAATATCTAATTGATTTCACGATTAGAGATCTCTACATGTTCACTATTTTATGGGTGATACGTTGTGGCCACCTAGTGCTTAATACCATATTTGGCTAACAAATTTTTAAACCAAGTGTTTACAAAATGCGTACCTCCATCACTGATAATAGCTCTGGGTGTGCCAAATAAGAGAAGATATGCTTCTTTATAATCTTTATCACAACTCACGCATTATTCATGTGAAGGGCAGCAACTTCTACCTACATAGATTCGTAATCAACTACCCCTAGTATATACAAATTGCCATAAGATGGTGGAAATGGCCCCATAAAGTCTATCCTTAAAACATCAAATACCTCTACCTCAAGAATATTGTTTAGGGGCATCTTATGGCACCTTGCTATTGTGCCTACTCTCTGACATTAATCATACCCCCCTTACAAATTCAACCGCATCTTTGAACAATGTTGGCCAAAAAATCCTGATTATAGCACCTTTCTAGTTGTTCGTTCACCCCAATGATGGCCACCATAAGGAAATGAATAACACTTTTGCAGGACTTGATTAGATTAAGATTCAGACACACATCTACGCACAATCCCATCAGCACCCTATTTGATGAGATAGGTCTCATCCTATATGTATGCATGAGAATCATGCAACAACTTCTTCCTCTGTTGACTGGTAGCTTTGGGAAGTTAAAACCCACACACTAACAAATTGACAATATCTGTATACCAAGGAATCTCTGACACATCTAGAGCTGATAATTTCTCATCTGGAAACTCTTATCGGATGCAAAGTGTATAATCCACAATATGATCATGATTCTCTAGCCTCGATAGATGATCAGGCACTTGATTTTCAGCTCCTTTTTTGTCACGCATTTCTAATCCACCTGATCAACTGTGGCTTTGCATCATTTTTGTTGAAAAAATACTTGATGGTAGCATGTTCTGTGTATAAAATTACCTTAGGCCCACCAAGTATGATCTGAATTTGTCAAACGCATATACGAACACTAGCATCTCCTTTTTCATGAATGAGTAATTAATCTGGGCATCATTTAAGAATTTACTTGCATAATAAATAGAATGAAATACCTTATCTTTTTGCTTCCCCAAAACAACTCCAAAAGCCACATCGCTAGCATCACACATCAAATCAAATAGTAAGGCCCATTCAGGAGAAATCAAGATGGGTGCTTTTGTTAGTCTTTTCTTCAGGCCCTCAAAAGCTTCCTCACACTCAGCCCCAAAATCAAATTTAGCTTTTTTTTCTAACAACTTGAACATAGGACTTGCAATCTTTAAAAAGTCTTTGATAAACCACCTTTTAAATCCTGCATGCTTGAGAAAACTTCTCACTCTCTTTATTTTCACAGGATATGATAGCTTTTAAATGACTTTAACATTGGCTTTTTTGACTTCTAGTCCTCTACATGACACCTTATGACCAAGGACTATCCCTTCCTTGATGAAAAAATGGCATTTTTACCAGTTAAGTACAAGGTTTATCTCCTTACAATGAGCTAAAACTCGATCCAGATTCTACAAGCACACATTAAATGAGTTATAATAAATAGAGAAATCATCCATAAATACCTTAATAAATTCTTTCACCATATCGTAGAAAATTGCCATCCTACATCTCTGAAATATTACAGGTGTATTGAAAAGTCCAAATAGTATATGTCTAAATTTATACGTGCCATATGGAGAGGTAAATATGGTATTTTCCTAATCTTCTAGCGTTATTGTTATATGCTTATACCCTAAGTATCCATCTAAAAAGAAATAGTATTTCTGCCCTGCTAACCTATCAAGCATTTGATCAATGAACTGACTAGGATAATGATCCTTCCTAGTGACTTCATTCATCTTTCGGTAATCAATGAAGATCCTCCAACAAGTAACCATGCGATTGGGAATCAGCTCATTAGCTTCGTTGGTCACCATAGTTATCCCACCTTTTTTTCAAGATATAGTGCATAGGGCTGACCCATTTGCTGTCAGATATGGGATAGACATCCCAACATCAAGCTACTTAATAACTTCTTTTCATACCACTTCTTTCATCACAAGATTTAATTTTTGTTCTTGCTGCATATTTGATTTGTTGCCCTCTTGCATATATATATTGTGCATACAGAAAGCTGGATTGATCCCTGAGATGTCCGATATCTTCCATCCAATTTCCTTCTTTCTTGTTTTCAAAATTACCAATGCTTCTCTCAACTACACATCAGACAAACCTACAGAAAAAATCAACACTGCTCACCATAAAAGTCCATGATATGACTCGTACCAAGCCCTACGACTCATACCCTTAAGTCATACCCATTCCAGTAACCAAAACCATCCTACCCACTAACACTGGTCAACATAATATAGGACCATACCACTCGTACCCGAGTATAGGGCTCGTACCCATAATTCATATTTTGTTGGGAGAATGGATTTCTAGGAAATTTTCTAAGGGTCAAAACCCAGTATGTTTCATTCTCCACCACTAAGAACATTCCTCCCCAAATGGCGGACAAGTTAGGGGAAACCACACACAGAGATTTCATTATCAAACATCCTTTTAACAAAGTTTGAAAACAAAGAGGCAAAGATGTTAATATTTCCTTTAACTAACTCATAAAATAAAATGGGTTCAAGACACATACCTTACATACGAATCCCAGGAGAAAAAAACAAATGTGGATACTTGGACTTCATCTCCTCTTACGCTTCCCAAGTAGCTTCTTCCACCTTATGGTTCCTCCATAGAACCTTAATCGAAGCCACATCCTTCGTCCACAACCGATAAACTTCCTTAGCTAATATCTCAACCGGGACCTCTTCATAAGATAGAGAATCTGAAATACCCAATCCTTCCAAAGGAATAACTGAAGAAGGATCACCAAGACACTTCCTCAACATGGAAACATGAAAGACAAGATGAACCAAACTAAAGCTAGATGGTAACTCCAACTCATAAGAAACATTTCCTACTCTCCATAAAATCACATAAGGACCAATAAACCAAGGATTGAGCTTCCTTTTTTTGCCAAACAACACCACATCCTTCATGGGAGACACCTTAAGGAACACTCTATCCCCGACCACAAACTCCAAGTCTCCATGCCTAATATCTATATAGGACTTTTGGTGACTTTGGGAAGCTTTAACCATATCTCAAATCGCCTTGACCTTCTCCATCGCCTGATTAAAAAAATCTAAACCAAACATGTTTGCTTCTTAAAGCTCAAACCACCCAATAGGAGATCTACACTTTCTACCATTCAATGCCTCAAAAGGATCCATACCAATGCTTGAATAATAGCTATTGTTGTAAGCAAAATCCACCTAAGGTAGATGCTCAACCCAATTTCCATCATAGTTAATCACACGGGCTTAAAGCATATCTTCCAATGTCTGAAGAGTTCTCTCTGTTTGCACTTTAGACTGTGGATAAAAGGCAGCACTCAGACTAACCTTAGTCCCTAACCTTTTTAAGAAAGACTGCTAGAAATAAGATGTAAACCTCATACCATGATCAGAGATAATCAAAAAAGGTACCCCATGCATCTTCACAATCTCCTAAAGATACAACCGCGCATAATTCTCCACCAAAAAGGTAGTCCACACTGGCAAAAAATGTGCAGACTTGGTCATTTTATCCACGATGACCCAAATTAAATCATACTGACTACAAAACCGAGGAATACCGGTAATGAAATCCATATTAATCACTTCCCACTTCCATTCGGGCAAATCAATTTCTTAATACAACCCTCCTAGCCTCATGTGCTTAACCTTATCCTGTTAACACACCATACATTTGGCCACGAAATCATCCACATCCCCCTTCATGATATTCCACCAGTAAAACTCCATGAGATCATGATACATCTTAGTGTCGGGATGAATAATATAGCGCAACTCATGCGCCTTAGCCAAAACCCTTTGCCTCATCCCTTCCACATCAGGAACACACAACCTTCCTTGGTACCGTAAAGTACCATCACTACTGATCTCAAACACCACTATCTTTTGCCCACCAACATCACCATTGATTTTTATAGAGACAGGATTTAGCACTTGTTTCTCCTTAATCTCTGCACCAAGAGACGGTCGAACCACTTTTTACACCATAACACCACCATCCTTAGAGTCCAAGAGACGAACTCTAAGATTAGCTGAGTGGCAAATATCCTTCACCAATTTCTATTTCTCATCCTCTACGTAATCCAAACTACCCATATATAACCTGTTAAGAGCATCAGAAGCCATATTAGCCTTACTTGGGTGGTAGTGAAGACTAATCCTTGAGAAGATCAAGACACCTCCTCTGTCTGAGATTAAGCTCTTTCTGAGTGAACACGTACTGAAGACTCTTGTGATTAGAAAAGATATCCACGTGAACACCATACAATTAATCCCACTATATTTTCAAAGCAAACACAACTGCCAACAACTCTAAATTATGAGTAGGATAATTTCTCTCATATACCTTCAACTACCTAGAAGCATAGGCAATCACCTTTCCATGATGCATCAAAACACAACCAAGCCCTACCTGAGATGCATCACAATAAACCAAAAACCCATCATTGCCTTTCGGGAAGGTCAGGATTGGAGCCAAAGTAAACTTATCCTTCAACTTCTCAAAACTCCCTTCACAAGAATCCAACCAAGAAAACTTAACCTTCTTCTAAGTCAACTTAGTCAAAGGAGCAGCTATCAAAGAAAAGGCTTCCACAAACCGCCTATAATGCCCGGTTGAACCCAAAAAGCTCTAAATATCAGATGGAGTCATGGGCCTAGGACACCTCTTCACCACAGCAACCTTTTGCGGATCCAACATGATCTCTTCACTAAAAATAATATGGCCCAAGAAAGTCACAGTATTCAACCAAAACTCACACTTCAAGAATTTGGCATACAGTTGTTGTTCCTTTAAGGTCTACCACACCACACGAAGGTGATTAGCATGATCCACCTCACTTTTCAAATAAACCAAAATGTAATCAATAAATACAATGATGAAGAGATCCAAATACTACCTGAACAGTCTATAATTAAGTTCATAAATGCTGCCAGAGCATTAGTCAACCTAAATGACATCACCAAGAACTCAAAATACCCATATTGAGTACGAAAATTCATCTTAGGGATATCCACCTCCCTAATCTTATGCTGGTGGTACCCATACCGAAGATCTATCTTAGACAAGAACTTGTCACCCTATAACTGGTCCAACAAGTCATCTATCCGAGAAAGAGGATACTTGTTCTTGACTGTTACCTTGTTCAACTGCCTGTAGTCAATGCACATCTGAAGGGAACCATCCTTCTTGTGCACAAACAATACTGGTGCACCCTATAGAGAAACACTAGGATGAATAAAGCCCTTATCCAGAAAATCATTAAATTGCTCCTTGTGTTCCCTCAACTCAACCGGAACCATTCTATACGAAGAAATAAAAATTGGATGAGTGTTCGGAAGCAAATCAAAACCAAACTCTATTTCCCTATCTGGAGGAACACCAGGAAGATCATTCAGGAAGACCTATGGAAACTCATTAACCACAGAGACCAAAAACAAAGAAATACCTTCCGAGTTAGAATCTTTACCCCAGACCAAGTAATAAAGACAACCCTTAGAGATTAACCTCTGAGCTCTAAGATAAGAAATAAACCTCCTCCTAGGAGCTACGGAACTACATTCCCATTCTATAATCGATTCACCAGGGAACTTAAAGATAACCCTATGGGTCCGACAATCTACAGACGCATAACATGAATACAACCAATCCATACCTAGAATTATATCAAAATACATTATATCCAACTCAAACAGATCTACCAAGGTCTGGTTACTACTAACAGATACCACACATCCCTATAGACTCTCTCAGTAATAACCGAGTCACCTACCAGGGTAGAAACAGAAAAAAGATCTGAAATAACTTCCAGATTGAAACCAAAAGACAAAGACACATATGGAGTCAAATAAGAAAGTGTAGACCCTGGATCAAATAAAAAATATACATCATAAGAGAAAAGTGGTAACGTACTAATAACAACATCAGGTGATGCCACGGATTCATGTCGAGATGCCAAAGCATACAACCTATTCCAACCAATACTAGAACCAGGAGTAGTAACAGAAGTAGATGCCATACCACCAGGTGTAGGAGCAGAAGATGAAGCCACAAGAATTTTTCTTTCTTCCATACCAACCTTATTGACCGAACAATCCCTGAGTCGATGGCCTACCTGGTTATATATGAAGCATTTGTCCATTCTTTTCTCGCAATAGCCCCAATGAGGACGACCACAGAATTGGCAAGGAGGACATAAAGAAACTGACTGACCTCTGCTCGCCTGAGATTGGGCAACTTGTGCCCAAAAATTTTTGCTACCTTGATGATGCCTGTCTTTCGACTGATAAAGAGCACTATCAGAAAATGATCCAGAACTCTCCCACTTCTTTTTCTTCCACTTTCCACCATCTCTACCACCCTAAGATTGAGCGATTCCCTGATCAGAAAACCAACTCCTCTTTCTCTGCCTATCCCTAAACTTCGCCTGTTTTTCCTTCTCATCCTCAACTCGCTACATATAAATAGTTAACCTTGAGATATACATATCTTTAATCAACAAGGCAAACTTTCTATCCAGAATAAAATCCTTAGTCAACCCAAAAGCGAACTTCCCTCAACCTTATATCAGCTACCAAATCAAGAGCATACCTTAATAGCTGATGAAACTTCAAAGAATATTCCTTTACTAACATCCTTCCCTACCTAAGGTACACAATCTCCTCCATCTTAGCTTCCTTCAAATCTTGAGAAAAAACAATCCAAGAAGGTATTAGAAAAGGTCTCTCATAACCCTTCATCTTCCATATCACCTCTATCCTTGTCCCAATCCCTATACTACTGATAAGAAACATCCTTGACCGGATAAACTACAAAGTTAACCCCTTCAACATTAGTAGCCTACATTACCCAAAAAGATCTTTTTTATCTCATCCAAAAATCCTTGTGGTTCCTCTTCCACCATTACCTCAGTAAAAGTTGAAGGACCCATCTTTATAAATTAACCAACCCTTGTGGCCTCTAAAGAAAAAGCACCAGTCGCACCCCACTCGGCCTGAGCAGCAACCAATTAGGAAATAATATGGATAGACTAACAAAATTTTATATTCTTCACGTTGCCCTGAGGGACCTGAGGAGAACTCGCTGGAATAGGAGAAATTCTATCACCATCAGGAATAGAACCATGAGATCAAAGATGTACCTCAGACATAGGATGTACCCCTTCAAAATTATCCCCAGATGGGATGAAAGAATTTACTTGTGTTCCAGATCCAGGAGGCTTGATCTGAAAGACGAACAAATAAGGATTAAAGGATATCCCAAGATTGGAAACTCAAGTTTGAAGATTGAATACCAAGAAAATGAAATATTCCTAAATATCTTACAGCTTCTATCTTATGAGTGTGGTGCGCTTCACACCCCTAAAAGAGACTCAACTCAACACGACTTTGTGGACTTTCCAGTAGACCATAAACCTAGTCTTTGATACAAACTTGACATCACCCGACCCTGGTCCTTGTCATAATGGGCATCCCAAGTCTAACTATAATACCCTGTACTTTTTCCTAGCTAATTTCATCTCAAGAATGTCTAGTATTAGCTTCTAAATTGAATGAAGATTATTCCATAAGGAATTTTCAAGATTTTTACTTTTTGTTATGTGGGGAATTAAATAAGCTTTCCATCAATATAAGATTCGCCCAAATCCGATAATCGGGTCAGAAGTTACGACTATTTCAGGTTCCCATCGTGAAACAGTGCCATATTGGTCACTGGCGCACCGCGCCACAAGCTAAAATGAAAATTGTCCATTTCCAGAGTCTCAATGCGATTTCCTCCACGTCGCACCAAATTTCCAGGTCGTAAAAGAAGGGGCAACACGATGGCCACGCATCGCGCTATCCCTCAGTTTCCCAAATGTCAAATTCCAGTGACACGGCGTGGTAGCACCACGTCGCGCTAGGGGTCCAATTTGGGAAATTTTTACTAAAATTACAAGACATGTCTAGGGTTAAAAGGGTCAATTTCACACCCCTATTTAAGCCCTTTAACACGTGATTCAACCACTTTTCATCCAAAATACACTCTCTCCTCTCAAAAATCTTTCAAGAACAACCTAGGGTTTTTCATAGAAGATTCATAATCAAGAATTTCCTCCATCCATCTTTGTGTATTTACAAACCAAGGTATGCATTGTGTTCATTCATGAACACCTTTTGTCCATCAACCCCAAGAATCCCATTTCTAAATTCAAGTTTATGGATTTTCTTATGAATTTAATGATTGGGCTGCTCTTGTTCATGTGGATAATGAGAAATTGAATTCTACTCCATGTTGGGTGATAAATTCTATGTGGGTTAAATTATTATAGATATAGATTCATGAAAACCTATGACGAAACCCTTGAATGATGAAATTATAATTGAACCATGATGTTTAATTATTGTACAATGATGTTTACATGTACCATGTCTGTAATATGTTTGATTAAATGCCTAGATGAAGAAAAAGTTCCTAACTAGCATGATACCGTGAAATCCCCATGTATGTACAATTTATGCCCATCAAATATTTTGATTGAATGCTTCTATAAATGTATTATGGATTATGATGTTAGTTATATGTTCAAGTAAGTTATACTTGATCAGTTTCCTTCCATCGAGTCCTGGGGGTACTTGTACCCAAAATATTAGTTGTGTGCCTAGAGCCATGACATGTTTCCATGATACTCTCAGTCAAGCTATTATCCTTAAACTTCAGATAGTCTTATGACTCAGGAAATTTCCATGATCTTATGAACTAAGTCAGTTGTCAGATGTCAGTAGTATTCCGTCAGTCAACGAAAGTCAGTAACTTAGTCCATGTTCAGTTCAGTAAATCATGTTCAGTGTCTATTCAGATGGGAGTAGAAATTAACACCGAGCGAACCGAAGAGTGGGAACTCACCCGTTATAAGAGGGTGTGATTCTTAGAAGCAATCTTTGTGTTCCCGAACTATATAGCTAGCATAGGTTGAGACATCATAGCCTGCTATATGAGGGTAGATGAGGTGGATTGACCTGCTCCCACCATTCTCATTAGAGTTACCTATTATATTAGGGTCACTCACATGTTGTCCTTACCAGTGGCGCAGTATTGACACCCTTCTAATCAAGGCACACATTGGACCCCAATTAAGCTATAATATATAATTTGGGGCGTGTTGGTTAGATGACTACCTCCCACAGTCTCAGTATCAGTCTCAGTAAAAAAACTCAGATAGTTCTTCTGAATTTAGGACTGTCAAATACAGTCAACTCAGATACAGTGTGGAACTCAGCTAGTTCCGTCAGATTTAGGACTGTCAAATATAGTCACTCATATTATCAGTTATACTCAGATTCAGTAATTATGTTATCACAGTATTAGTGTCAGTTGTTATGTCTCATACATGTATTTTCACGCTCATGATAGTTAGTCAGTTATTATTATTGTTTATGCATATGAACCCTATGTATTTAGCCTACTTCATATGCATACCAGTACATTCAAAGTACTGACGCATTTGTGTTATGGTCTATTATACGATAGATTCATAGACATGAGCTCCAGAGCAATAGTAGATTCTAGATATCCGCAGACAGAGTTAGAAATGAGTCCTCATCTTTTGAGGACATGATTATTTCCCTATTATCTCATTAATCAGTTTATTAGTTGGTGTTAGTTGGGGACATGTACCATCAACTCCTTACTCAGACAGTTCATTCAATTAGAGGCTTTCTAGACTATCATGTTTCAGACTTCAATATGATCAAAAAAAATTTGGGTATTCTATCACCCCATACAGCTGTTATATCATTTAGATCATGATCAGTATTGAACCTTATGGCCTTGCAGTTCATGTTTCCATATTATAAAGTATTTTATACAGTATACAGGTACAGATATCAGTCATGGGTTAGCTTGTGGTCCTTCGGGGCCATGAGCATCGTGTAGCATTTAGGGTACCAGATTTGGGGTGTTACAAACATTGTATTAGAGCCTAAGGTTCAATAGAGTCCTAGGAAATCTGAAAGTCGTATTTAGTAGAGTCTTGTACATAGATGTGTTGCACGCTACATTTATGTGCAGGAGGCTGTAAGATGTTTTAGGAACAGTTTCCCCTCTTTCAGTATTTATATCATGCCAGTGAGCATAATCTCAAGTCAATCTCTCAGTTTAATCTGTTTCTCCCTTTCTTCTACAGAACATGCCTCCTAAAAGAAGAAACAAAAATCAGCCAACCCCTCAGCCCAAAGAACCTTTGGGAAAATATGCTTCTCATGTAGAGTTTCGAGTTGCATTCACTACTCTTGCTAACTCAGTTACTGCTCAGAATGAATGACCAGCTATTATTCCACCCAATCCAGTGGATAATTCAGTTGCAGCCAGTATTTGTGATTTCATCCGAATGAATCCTCCATTCTTTCTCGGGTCTAAGGCAGATGAGGAAACTCAGGAATTCCTAGATCAGGTGCAGAAGGTGATAGACATAATGGGGGTTACGTCTAGTGAGAGTGCTGAGCTAGCTGTATATCAATTATAGGATGTGGGTCATACTTAGTTTAAGCAGTGGAAGTCAGAGAGGGCAGACAATCCAGGGTAAGTTGAATGGGAGGAGTTTGCTTTAGTGTTTCTTGATAGATTCTTTCCCCTCGAGCTTAGAGAAGCTATGGTGCTAGAATTCGTTAACCTCAGGTGGGGCAATATGACAGTGAAAGAGTATTCTCTTAAGTTTACTCAATTAGCCAGATATGCCCCTCATGTGGTTGCAGATAATAGGGCAAGGATGAGTAAGTTCATTTCAGGGGTGAATGATAGTGTGGTTAATGAGTCTAGATCTGCCATGCTAAATAGTGACATGACTTTATCTAGGCTCATGACTCATGCTCAGTAGATAGAGAAGCAGAAGATTAAGATAAGGGAGAAGCAGAATAAGAGAGCGAAGAATGGTACTTTCAACTTTGCTCAGCTTAAGTTAGAAGGAGGAAACCATTCTCAGTTTCATCCTAAGTCATCAGTTCTAGCTCCTTCTACAGCCAGTGCTCCAGTCCCAGTGCAGTGTTAGCAGTGCCCGCACTTATCCTCTTTGCCCAACTTACGGCAACCACCATTAAGGTATTTGCAGAGCTGGAAGTAGTATTTGCTTCAGATGTGGCAAGCCATGCCACAGAGTCAGAGACTGTCCTCAGCCAGGTCCTCAGGGTCAACAGAATCGCTCCTCAGCTCAGTTCGTTCGCCCAAATCAGCAGGGTGCCACGTCTAGTGCTACTAGTGGGCAACACCCAAATCGTCTCTATGCTCTTCAGTCCTGACAAGATCAGGAAAATTGTTCTGATCTGGTTACCGATACATTATAGATCTTTCATGTGCATGTTTACGCTTTGCTAGATCTAGGAGATTCTTTGTATTTTGTCACTCTTTATATAGTAGTCAATTTCGGAGTCAGTCCTGAAATTCTAGTAGAGCCCTTTTCAGTCTCTACCCCAGTAGGTAAAACCATCATAGCCCGGCAGGTATACAGGAACTGCCCGGTTATGATATCTCAGAAAGTCACCTCAGCAGACTTAGTCGAATTAGAGATGACTGATTTTGATGTCATTCTCAGCATGGATTGGTTTCATTCCTGCTATGCCACAGTCAACTGTAGAAACAAAATAGTCTAGTTTCAGTTCCCAAATAAACCCATCCTTGAATGGAAGAGTAGTACTTCAGCGTTTAGACGGCAGCTTGTTTCCTACCTTTGGGCAAGGAAAATGATATCTAAGGGATGTGTCTATCATCTTGTTCATGTTAAGGATTCCAGTTCCAAAACTTCCAGTCTTGAATCTGTTCCAGTTATGAATGAATATTCAGATGTCTTTCCCAAAGATCTTCCAGGAATTCCTCTCGAAAGAGAAATAGACTTCGGCATTGATCTTCTTCCATATACTCAGCCTATATCTATTCTGCCATACAGAATGGCATCAGCATAACTCAGAGAACTGAAAGAACAATTGAAGGATCTCCTAGATAAGGGATTCATCAGGCCCAGCGCTTCCCCGTGTGGAACACCAGTCTTATTCATGCACAAGAAAGATAGTTTTCTCAGAATGTGAATTGATTATCGTCAACTCAATAAGGTCACGGTCAAGAACAAGTATCCTCTTCCAAGAATCGATGAATTGTTTGACAAACTTTAGGGTGCCAGTTATTTCTCTAAGATAGATCTCAGATCCGGCTATCATCATCTCAGAGTTAGGGAATGTGACATTCCAAAAACAGCTTTCCAAACTCGGTATGGTCACTTTGAATTTCTAGTCATGTCATTTGGTCTTACCGATGCCCCAAACACTTTCATGATATAGATGAACCGCGTGTTCAAATAGTACTTGGAAATGTTCGTCATAGTCTTCATAGATGATATTCTGGTCTATTCCTGCAGTGAGCGTGATCATGTAGACCATCTCAGAACAGTACTTCAGACTCTCAAAGATTATCAGTTATTCGTCAAATTCAGTAATTGCAAATTTTGGATAAGGTCAGTAGCATCCCTTGGTCATATCATTTTTAGTGATGGCATTAGAGTGGATCCTCAAAATACCGAAGCACTAAGAAACTACCCTCGCCCTATCTCTCCATCAGATATCAGGAGTTTCTTGGGTTTGGTTGGCTATTACAGATGGTTTGTTGAGGGATTTTCTTCTCTTGCATCCTCTATGTCCATATTGACTCAGAAAAAAGTCAATTTTCAATGGTCATATCCTTGCGAGAAGAGTTTTTAGGAGTTGAAGACTCGACTCACCTCAGCTCCAGTATTAGCTCTTCCAGATGGTCCAGATAGGTTCGTAGTGTAGTCTAATGCATCCAGAGTAAGTTTGGGTTGTGTCCTCATGCATCATGGTAAGGTCATAGCCTATGCCTCCAGTTAGCTTAAGCCCTATGAGAGGAATTATCCTAATCATGATCTTGAGTTAGCAGCCATAGTCTTTGCCTTGAAGATTTGGAGACATTATCTCTACGAAGTTCATTTAGATGTCTTCATAGATCATAAGAGTCTTTAGTATGTCTTTTCTGAGAAATATCTCAATCTTTGTTAGAGAATGTGGTTAGATCTCTTGAAAGATTATGACATAAGTGTCCTCTATCATCTGGGCAATGCCAATGTAGTGGCCGACGCTCTCAGTAGACTGTCTATGGGTAGTGTTGCTCATGTGGATAACAGTAAGAAGAAGTTAGCTTAGGAAGTACATCAGCTTACCAAACTAGGTGTTCGCTTAGCTGATATAGAAGAGGGTGATATATGGGTTTAGAGTAGTTCAGAATCATCTCTAGTTTTTTAGGTGAAAGAAAAGCAAGATAGAGATCCCAGCCTTGTTAAGTTGAAAGAGTCAATTCTGGATCGGAAAGTAGAGGTTTTCTCCCAAGAGGGACATGGTGTTTTGCGTTGTCAGGGTTGTCTCTGTGTTCTAGTTGTAGATGACTTAAGGTAGTGAATTCTTGCAGAAGCTTATGGTGTGCGCTACTTTATTCATCCAGAGGCCATAAAGATGTACCATGACTTACGGGAAGTCTATTGGTGGAGTGGGATGAAGAGAGACATTGCAGAGTTTGTGGCTAAGTGCTCTACATATCAGCAGGTTAAGATTGAGTATCAGAAACCTAGTGGGTCCATACAGGAGTTCAATATTCCTACTTGGAAGTGGGAAGTTGTGAACATGAACTTCGTTACGGGTTTTCCTCGAACTCGTCATCAGCAAGATTCAGTCTGGGTCATTATAGATATAATGACCAAATCAACTTATTTCCTTCCAGTTCATACCTCTTATTCTGCTGAGGATTATGCCAAACTCTACATCAAGGAGTTGGTCAGATTGCAAGGTATTCTTTTGTCCATTATATCAGACAGAGGTACCCAGTTCACCTCTCATTTCTGGAAAGCATTCCAAAAGGGTCTTGGTACCCAAGTTTATCTTAGTAGAGCCTTTAATCCTCAGACAAATAGTCAAGAAGAAAGGACCATTCAGATATTAGAATATATGCTAAGGGCATGTACAATCGATTTCAAAGGAACTTGGGATGACCACTTACCTTTGATTGAGTTTCAATATGATAGGAGATGTAGATCACCAATTTGTTGGTTCAAAGTTAGTGAAGCCTCAATCATAGGTCCTAATTTGGTATTCGATGCCTTGGAAAAAGTCCAGTTGATTAGATAAAAACTCTGGGCTGCTCAGAGCCGATAGAAGTCTTATGCAGATGTTCGTAGAAAAGATCTCGAGTTTGATATTGGTGGTGATGTCTATCTAAAAATATCTCCCATGAAGGGAGTGAAGAGATTCGGAAAGAAGGGGAAAGCTTAGTCCCCGATATATTGGTTCCTTCAAGATTCTCAGTTGATTTGGCAAGGTAGCCTATGATCTTGAATTGCCTTCATATCTAGGCTCAGTTCATCCAGTCTTTCATGCCTCTTTGCTCAAGAAATGTATAGGTGACCCATCAGTTGTAGTCCCTATTCAGAGCATTGATATTCAAAACACTCTCTCTTATGAAGAGATTCGAGTCGAAATCTTAGACTATTAGACTCGTAGATTGAGGAACAAAGAAGTCCCTCTAGTTAAGGTTCTTTGGCAAAATCAGTCCATCGAGGGAGATACTTGGGAAGCAGTAGCAGACATGCGTACCAAGTATCCTCACCCCTTCTTCTCTAACTCAGATCAAGCTCAAGGTAACAGTTCTCCTTAAGCTTACTCAGCTTCACGTTCAGTGTTCATCACAAACTTGGTATACAGTTTCATGCTCATGTTCCCATTATAAACTTGGTATCAAGTACCATTGCATATTTAGTCATGCACTTATGTATCAGTGCAGTTATGTAATTATGCACCAAACATGCATTCTCATTGTGAGATACTTAGTTCTTCAGAACACTTTGTCATGCATTCATGAATCAGTTACACATGCATCAGATATGCAGGTTCAGTATTATATGTTCATCTTGGCAGTCATGTAAGTCATGAGATCATGTTCCAGTTATTCATGTTCAATATGGACG
Organism: Capsicum pubescens; assembly: GCA_030864215.1. Taxonomy (NCBI): domain Eukaryota; kingdom Viridiplantae; phylum Streptophyta; class Magnoliopsida; order Solanales; family Solanaceae; genus Capsicum; species Capsicum pubescens. The sequence goes on along the minus strand of CM061549.1, from coordinate 111,278,072 downwards.
TCAGTTGTCTTTTTTCTCCTCTCAGTCAGTCTCATACGAGGACGAATGTTCTCAAGGGGTAGATATTGTAATACCTCGTATGATTAAATGCATAGATGAAGGAAAAGTGTCTAACTAGTATGATACCATGAAATCCCCATGTATGTACAAGTTATTCCTATCACATGTTTTGTTTGAATTCTTCTATAAATATATTATGGATTATGATGTTAGTTATATGTTCAAGTAAGTTATGCTTGGTCAGTTTCCTTCTATCGAGTCCTGGGGGTACTTGAACCTGAAATATTAGTTGTGTGCCTAGAGCCATGACATGTTTCCACGATACTCTCAGTCAAGTTATGATCCTTAGACTTCAGACAGTCTTATGACTCAAGAAATCTCCATGATCTCATGAACTCAGTCAGTTGTCAGATGTCAGTAGTATTTCGTCACTCAACGGAAGTCAGTAACTCAGTCCATGTTCAGTTCAGTAAATTATGTTCAGTGTCTATTCAATTGGGAGTAGAAATTAGCACCGAGCAAACCAAAGAGTGGGAACTCACCTGTTATATGAGGGTGTGATTCTTAGAACCAATCCTTGCGTTCCAGAACTATATAGCCAACATAGGTTGAGACATCATAACCTGCTATATGAGGGTAGATGAGGTGGCTTAACCTGCTATATGAGGGTTCCCATCATTCTAATTTGAGTTACCTGTTATATTAGGGTCACTCATTTGTTGTCCTTACCAGTGGCGCGGTATTGACACCCATCCAATTAGGGCACAGATTGGACCCCAACTTAGCTATAATGCATCATTTTGGGAATGTCAGTTAGATGACTACCTCCCACAGTCTCAGATTAGTTTTAGTAAAAGAACTCCGATAGTTCTTCAGAATTTAGGACAGTCAGATACAGTCAACTCAGATACAGTATGGAACTTAGCTAGTTCTGTCAGATTCAGGACTGTCAGATACAGTCACTCATGCTATCAGTTATACTCAGATTCAGTAATCATGTGATCACAGTATTAGTGTCAGTTGTTATGTTTCATGCATGTATTCTCACGCTCATGATAGTTAGTCAGTTATTATTATTGTTCATGAATATGAACCCCGTGCATTCAACCTACCTCACATGCATACCCGTACATTCAAAGTACTGACGCATTTGCGCTATGGTGTCTTATACCATAGGTTTAGAGACACGAGCTCCAGAGCAATAGTAGATTCCAGATATCCGCAGACAAATTAGGAAGTGAGTCCTCATCTTTCGAGGACATGATTATTTCCCTATTATCTCATTAATCAGTTTATTCATTAGAGTTAGTTGGGGACATGTCCCATCAACTTCTTACTCAGACAGTTCAGTCAGTTAGAGGCTTTCTAGTCTATCATGTTTCAGACTTTACTATGTTCAGTTTTGTTTTGGGTATTCTATCACCCCACACAGCTGTTATATCATTCAGAACACGTTCAGTATTGAACCTTATGGCCTTGTAGTTCATGTTTCCGCATTATAAAGGATTTTATGTAGTATACAGGTACAGATATCAGTCATGGGTTAGTTTGTTGTCATTCAAGGTCATGAGCACCGTGTAGCATTCCGAGTACCAGATTTGGGGCGTTACACTAACTAGGAGCGAGGACCGCCCCCTGTTAGCCAACCCAACCACCTATATCCAGCCTTAGATGGACTGAATTTCAAACATATAACAAGTTAGCATTATTATTCTCATTAAGACTCGTAGATAGGGTCACAATCATGACCAACCCAACTGATTCCAACCGTACCACACTAATCGCCCAACCATACCAAACCAAACCATAGACCACAAACCAAAGGGAATACTAAAACATAATATGAAAATCAATCTAAAATGTAGTAGGATGGAACAACCAACAATATCATCCAATTATGTCAGACCACCGGCTTATTCCAATGCCAAGGCCGACACCAATACCGATTCCAATCATACCAACCCCCATAAGTACCACAAAGCCTTTATCCAAAAGAGTAAATAAATTCGGTTGGGATATGCCCCCTAACCATGGCCAAAACCGATATCCAAAATAAAAAAAAGTGTCTATAAAAATACATAACATGAAATGATGCCTTTCAAAAGGATGGAAGCTCACCACATCAGTCTAAATGTTGATACCAAATTTGCGTGCTAAACAGGAGGAGTAGAATGGTCGATTACTCCATAGCGTGGGTATACAGCCACCAGTAGACGGAGTTAGCAAATAACCCCTAGCATAAATCTAAGGATAAGGATAAAATAATGTCAGTTATAAAACCAAGTAAAACCATCCAAAATGCATTCAACCATACATATATAAGTTCTAAAAAATGGAACTGTGTTTAGCATGCATTTAAAACCTTTATACCTGGACTGTGTAGCTTTGCCTTCCAAAGCACCCACGGGTCATATGGGTTAAGCTCCCCTACTGAAAGTGCCCCAGTGTGTGTAACCGCACGACCAGGGAATAACCAGTGGGATTACTAGTACATCCCCCAATATAAAATAAGTCACATGCACACGGTCATCAAGACCCCTCATATCGACAAATATGAGTTTTTATTTTTGGTCCCCTCGAGACCGCCACCTTCCACGGCTACACACTCCGCCATTAATGACCAATTAAAACCATGTCCAAACACTCTATTTACTAGATATTAACCAAGGAAAATATTATTGGTATCATTATACCACCCCTTACTTGCAAGTAATATCCACAGGCTAACCATTTTGGTTAAAAGGGCCTTAGGAGCCCTTCCAATTACCATATTAAATCCACTTGGGAGACTTCCATGTTCTCCACAAGCATAAACATTTAACCTTTAGCCTTTTTGAACTGTGTAAACCATGCATAATTCCTTTATTAATTTTAAAACATGCAAAAGTTCCATTAAAAGAAGTCAATGCAATGAACATATCTTTATAAGCATTTTATCAAACACCTTGGGGGCATAATATAACCAAAACCAATTCCATATACCATTAAACCATTACCATGCGATATAATTGTCCAAATCCATCATTTATGCATATAAAAGAATAAGTTAAACCATAGGAAACCATAACCAAGCATTCAGTATCAAAACCCCCAAATAATAGTAGACAACCAAAATCATAATATAGTAAAGCCATGAAATCAATCAAATAAATCATGCCTTTAGTTTAAATTAACAAGAGGGAATAGAATCATTCCTTATACCAATGAATTGATGGAATGAAATCACCAAGAAAAGTCCCAAAGTAATCCACAAGATGAAACCCTAGCCTTCTTACCTCAAAATCTCTTAAGAGAATTATGAGATGTTTTGGAGTAGTTTTTAAGTGTTAATGAATAGAATAATAGGGTAAATAACCTCCTAAACGTATTAGAAGTTATGGTCCTAGTTAGGGTAAATTGGAAAATGTCCAAATACCCCCACTTAAATACCTTAAAAACTCATCATAGGGATATGACTGGCCCATACAAGTTGTACCCTCCTATACGATTGGTATCCACCACTCGTATCGAATCCTTAGCCCCTGGATCAAAAACTGTCCAGTATACGACTCATCCAACTAAGTCATAACCACAGTATACGATCCATAGCCATAACTCGTATCCCTGGCAGAATGAAATAACAGGAGGATCAAACACTGCCCTCCATACGATTCCCTGACACGACTCGTACCATGACCTATGACTCATACCCTTAAGTCATACCCATTGCAGTTACCAAAACCATCCCACGCACTAACACTGGTCAGCATACGACAAGACCATACCACTCGTACCCCAGCATACGGCTCGTACCCATGAGTCGTATTAGATCCGGAGTATGGATTTCCAGGAAATCTTCTATGGGTCAAAACCCAAGAAGTTTCATCTTAAAACACAATGCAATTATTCACATTTATATTACGTAGGACCCCACACGATCACACATATCACATAATATCTCAATTTCGACAATTACATCACATATAGGCCCCCATAGGCACAACACATATATATTCATTTTTATGATTAGTTCCCACCCTTAACATGCATTTGTACCATCATTTACTTCCCAACACAGACTGAAAGAGTTAAGCCATAACCTACCTCGAATGCCGAAATCAGTCTGGTACACTTTGAACCCATAAATTTACTTTCCACGAATGATCCCAAACTCCACTAAAAATGTCAAATATGAAATATACCTATCGAAACAAAACCAACGACAATCATATTGACTACTTTTGATTCGGGGTAAAAATGAATCCCCGGAACGGGTTTTCAAAAAAAAGAAAAAAATTAGAACTTTACTTCAAAAACATGTTCCCAATATATTTAGGAATCTACAGCTGGAAATCCAAGTCAAAAAATGGTTCTAATTGAACAAAACCTATTTTTAAGCTTTACCGGATAAAAATCTTTGAAATCCAGGTTAAAATCAAGAATTGAAGTTGTTTTAAGAGTTAAATTGATGAAAACTAGTAATTATAAGATAAAAATATTATTTAAATGAAAAAAAGCCGAATTGGTGTTTAAAATCAAGCCCTAAGATTTTTGGAATTTTGAAAAATTAATCCAGAAATTACTAAGAAAAAGGTGAATTCTTACCTTAAATCCGTAATAAAACCAAGAAATAGGTGTTAATCTAGCTTCCCAAACTCTCACAAACTTTACTTTTAAGCTCCCATACTATTTTAGGATTTAACTTGCTTGAGGCAAGATAAAAATGGGCAAAATGGGTCAAGGAGAGGTGGAAAAATCTGCTATTTTTATCAGATTTTTCTGCAATATCAGTTTTTTTGATTGATCAAACTTCGACAGGGTTCCCGAAATTCGTTCGAAGTCCGATACATGCAATCAAACTATGCTACCATACTAAATTTGACATTACGGATGCGATGAAGATATCAGATTTTCAAAAAAAAATATCATTTTCACAAAGTTGACCCCCGAAATCCAAAATCATAATTTTTTCAAACCGAGGGTCGAAATGAGATTTAAAACCCGTAAAATCATGCCAAACACGCTAACACTCTAGGATCGACAGTACAGATCTACTGGTGAAGTTGGATTTTCCATTCAAGTTTGTTTCGATTAAAAGTGGGTCCAACAGCCATATTTTCAATTTTTTAACGTTCCGATCAATAGGTCAAAATGAGATCGGGTGCACCAGGACCAAACCAAAGGTATACCTAGCCTAAAATTGATATTTCGAAGCTGCTAGCACAATCCATTCGATCATCCATCGCACAGATCAAAAGATATTCCCATAAGTCTAAAATAAGGCTCTCGAAGCTATAAAAACCCACAAAATCGCATAAATGGTACTAAAATGCATCGAAAACAATGTCAATCACCCCCACACCCCAAAAATACCATAATGCAATTATGGGGAGGGGTAAAATAGTCAAATCACATAAAATCACAAATTTCACACATTTCATCAAATGTTTAGGTCGTTACATCATCCGCCACTAAAAATCTAGTTCGTCCTCAAACTAAGGCAAAAAAATACCTGAATCAATGACGAACTGAGGATAAGAACTGCGCATATCAGACTCAACCTCCCAACTAGCCTCATACAGGTCGATGATACCACTGAACCTTAACCACAGGGATAACTCTAGAGCGCAACCGCCTGACATCCTTAGCCAAAATAGAGACCTGCTCCTCAACAAAGGACAACTGCTCATCTAACTGAACCAACTCCTAACGAATGACATGAGACTCATAAAGAATATAGCGGCGAAGCATAGAAATATGACAAACTAGATGAACATTTGATAGATCAAAGAGCAAAGCCAACTCATAAGCCACATCACCAACAGTCCAAAGAATCTCAAATGATCCAATATGCTAGGGCTAACCTTTTCCTTCTTCCCAAACCTCATCACACACTTCATGGGTAAAACTCGAAGGATAACACGATCACCAAGACCAAATCTCAAGGCATGAAGTATACGATTAGCATAGCACTTCTGCCTACTCTGAGCCGATCGAAGTCTATCCTGAATGACCCAGACTTATCTAAAGACTCACAAAGCAAGTCCATACCTCCAGGTCTTACCTCTGAAACATCGAATCAACCCACTGGAGAGCGACAACTCCTATCGATAATGCCTCAAAAAGAGCTATATTAAAATTGGAATGGTAGCTATTATTATATGCAAACTCTGCTAAATCCAAATGTTGCTCCCACTGGCCACTAAAATCCATCATGCATGCACGGAGCATATCCTCCTAAACCTGGATAGTCCACTCTGATTGGCCATTAGTCTTGGGGTGAAACGCTGTGCTAAGATCAACCCGAGTACCCAACTCATCCTAAAAAGTCTTCCAAAAGTGAGATGTGAATACAGAACCTCTATCTAAAAGAATAGACACTGGCACACCATCCAAACAAACAATCTCAAAAATATAGATACGAGCCAACCTCTCATCAATGAATGAGACCTGAACCAAAATAAAATGAGCTGACTTGGTCAATCAATGCACGATGACCCAAACACCATCAAAACCATGAGGTGTACGAGGCAAACCAATCAAAAAATTCATGGTGATTCGTTCTCACTTTCACTCAGGAATAGGGAACCTAGGAGTAATCCCCCAGGTCTCATATGCCCGTCCTTCACCTACTGATAACATAGGCAATGAGCCAAAAAATCTGCTACATCTCACCTCATACCACCCCACTAGTAGTGTTGTCTTAAATTATGATACATCTTAGTCACATTTGGATGGATAGAATATTTAGAACAATTGGCCTCCTCTTATATCAACCTAATCCAATCACCCATTCTCGGTAAAGAAACTTGGCCTCCAATCCGCAAAACTCCATTTGAATTAAGTGAGGATTCCTTATCCTCCCTACTCAACACCCCCATTCATCAGACTCATAAAAGCAGCTAGGGCATTGGTCAAACCAAATACATAACCAAAAATTTGTAATGTCCATAAAGAGTTTGGAAGTAGTCTTTGGGATGTCCTCTACCCAAATCTTGAGCAAAAGGTAACCTGACCTCAAATCTATTTTAGAAAACACTACAGCTCTCTGTAACTAGTCAAGTAGATCATTTATCCTAGGTAAAGGATACTTGTTACGAATAGTCGTCGTATTCATCTGACGATAATATATCCACATTAGTATACTACTATCCTTCTTTTTAACCATCAAAATAAAAGCACCCCAAGGTGAAACACTTGGAAGAATAAAACCCTTTTCCAATAACTCTTACATTTGAGACTTCAATTCCCTTAACTTTATTAGTGCCATACGATAAAGAGGATAGAGATAGGGCAAGATCACGAATTTAAGTTTATATGCTGATCCAGAAGCATACTGGATGATCATTAGGAAATACATCTATGAATTCACACACTACTATAACCAAAGCTATAGGAGGAACTACTGCACTTTCTACTAGAAGATGAGCTAAAAATGGCTAACACCCCTGCTTAACTAACTTTTGGGCATGAATAGCTAACATAATTCTCGTAAGATCAAGCTTAAAGGTACCTTCTCACTCTAACTTTTACATCTTGATCATGTCTATAGTGACAGTCTTAGTATAACAATTGAGAATATCATGATACGGAGACAACTAACTTATCCCTGAAATAATATCTAACTCTTTCATACCTTAATCACAAAGTCTACAAAAGTTTTATACCTCATAAACCTCATAGAGATGCCCGATAAACTTGATAAACATATAAAAAAGCCCACAGAAATATCAAGAAATTCACAATCTAAATCCCAGCCCAAGGTAAATTTCATACACACAAAAGAGTAAGTAGACCCCAAATAAAATAATACGAAAGCCAGATGATCACAGAAAAGATTAGTACCTGGGATCACAGCATCAAAACCTTCAACTTTAGAATGGGCTAGAACTATATAAAGTTGAGCCTTATCACTACATTGACCACTACCTCTACTATATTAAGAACCATCTTGACCAACCTATCCTTTATCTTAGTTGGTTTAGTAGCCACCCATCTCTGTATTGTAACTACCATACCTATCCTATAAATGTCCCCTACCATGTCCCCCTCCATAATGATTGGCTGGAATTAGAGCACTAGAAGTTGGTCGCTGAGTCAATTGACCTACAAATAAGTAATTAGTACAATACCTCTTGATCTATCCCAAACCCGCATACTCATGGCACCTGATGTTAAGAGAGGTTGTTGTCTATAGTTGCTTATCCTTGAAGGTTGATAAATAAACCTAGATGGGGACTCCTACTAATAAAGGCATGGTCAAATAAACCATGATCCTTTGAATAAGTTCCACTGAATTAACCAGATGTCCAGGCTTTTTTTCTCTGGCTTTACCTCTCCTTGCTTCCTAATTGCTTTAGCCTTCATAGAAAACTCTACCACATCCTGAAAAAACATGCCCAAAGCCAACACTAACTAGGTAGCCATCTATATCCCCAAATCTAAGCCTTTTCACATAGTACCTAATCCGCTTCTTCTATATAGTGATCAATTGAAGTGCATAACAGGATAAGGCATGAAACTTGGTATCATAGGACACAAAAGAAATATTACCCATCTCTAACTTTAGAAATTCATCCTTCTATTAATCTTGATAAGTGTGAGGAATATATTTTTCAAGAAATACATTCTGGAATTAAGCCCAAGTAAGTAGAGGTAAGGTAGCCCTACACTCAACGAAGGACCTATACCACTATTGGGACTCAGTCTATAACTAAAAAGACATGAATTTAACTCCATACCTCTCAACCATACCAACTTATACAGACACTTATGATAATTAGTCAAAAACTTAAAAGCATCCTCAAACTCAATACCTTATAACACTAGAGGTTTCATCTTAATGAACTTACAAAATAGTCCATACTCATCATTGGTCCTAATATTTATCAGGATACACACTTGTTTTAGAGCCCTCATGCATCCTATGCGCCACAGCAGCTTTATGTTATAAGACTGGGGACAAAAATACAAATACCTAGAATAGTACCAATGCCAGCCAAGCTTCCCATAAATTTCAACACCTGTGGAATCAATTTTGTGGTCATAGGCACTAGAGTTGCACCATTTTGCACATACACCATATATTCAGGGACCACTATTTATTCTTCCTCAAATACCACATCCTTGTTTTGAACTAACTGCGGAGCACCCAGAGATAGAGGAGGGGATGGTGTTCTCTATCTAGTCAGCCCTCAGTTGACAAGGCTCCATCTCTAATAGGTGATACTTATCTTCCTTTTTTTTCTTGACATGCCCCCCAAACTACATCCCCAACAATTAGTGTAGATACTACTACTGGTATTGTTGTTGTTGTTGTTGTTGTTCTAGTGGAACGAGTATTTATCATCTATGAAATAAGAGTAAAGGAAATTAGATACCAATTTAAATTATAAGATACCAATTAGGGTTAAGTAATGACACATAATAAATAATGAAGGGAATTTGTTTCTTAATGACCACTAGCCTCTTGAAAAAAGCACAGACATCTCCATACGATTCAGCAAGATGCTATGACACGCCCCAAAATTGGGTCATGCCATATGGGAACCTCAAGCCTACATGATTCAAAGTTCTCCCCAATAATCCAACCTAATCATCAATATAAATCACAAGGGTCAGAAGAATCCTGACCATATGAAAAGGTAGCAAAAAATATACTACAAGTCATAACTTAAACATGTCTAAACACTTCATTAGATTCATCAATCTAACCATTACACCCAAGTCCACAGTCATCCACAACACCTTTATTCAATCCAATATTAAGAAATGTATATGTTAGGACAAGCCCCCGACAATAGCCAGACCAAGTCAAAATAAGACTAAGTCTAAAGATAGGAGACCAAGAATGAATGTCTTCCAAAATAAGGTAGCTCACCACTGCGAAGTCAATGCACGAATTGCTTCGATCACCCAATCACTGTGTAGGAAGAGAAAATAATGCTTTAGATCCAATTTTACGTGGGGACATAGCATTCAGAGACAATTAGCGATTGGATCAATAGCATGTAACTCAAGGACAAGGATAAAGTAGCATTATTATTCAACAACAAGCCAATACATAATATTTAATCAACTTCATACACTTATCCTTACATATTGGTATATCACTTGCTAATCAAGAAATTAGGGCTTAAAAACATTCTTGAACATTTATTCATTAGACATGAAGTGAGGGACTCCGACCCTCCACACTCATAGATTTAAGCATTTCTCATTAGGCGTAGAACTTAAACCATATTCACACGTTCATTAGCCAAGGACTTTAACCATATATACTATCATTCAGACAAGGGACTCTAACCATACACATATTCATCTAGGTAAGGGACTCCAACCTCATGCCTATTCATTAGACAATGGACTCTAACCTCATTCCAAAAGACTCTAACCGCTAGTCATTTCATTCGGTGAGTTATATTAACCTAAGAGATCTCTTTAAGAAAAAGAGTTGAACCTTGAGCAATTTCATTGGGAAAGGGACTCCAACCTCAAGCCATTCTATAAGGCGAGGGACTTCATCCTCGAACCATTTCATAAGTCAAGGGACTTCAACCGTAAGCCATCACAACTATCATTAGTTGACATTGGGACTTTAAACCTTTGCCCATGCATCAACATTCATTCCATACAACACTTAGGTACTTTAACCATTTAACTAATTCAACACTATACATGACCCCATGGTCCTTGTGGGAGCCTTCATTTCTCAACCATTTCAATAGTCCATTGCCTTCATTCAACTTATCATACAATTCAAGTTATGCTCATCAAGACCCTCACAAACTATTAACATTTCATATACAATCTTATACCATATTCTCACCACACTTTAGCTCAACACACAATTCAAGTTCATCATCATATTGACAGATTTTAACCCCTTATTAGTCATTAACTCAATAAGGTCATCATTTCACAACACATGGCACACAATACTTTCACAACATCATTTATCAGTAATTCATACTTATTGGGACATTGCCCTAGTTCAACACATCACCATATATGAATAGACAATTCACTTAGTCATTTTTACAAACACCTTATGTGCATACTTTTAAAAAGGTTATTTTTATGGTAGAAACCATCAAGATTCGGGTTACTCAAGACCCTCAAGTTAAACCACATACAAGAATCACCCACATATGTAAATCATCATCAATAACGTGTATAAACCTAAGTCTAAGCAAGAATCAGCATTATTCATCATCAGGTAACAAAACCTTTTTCATTTGATTTCAAAATCACCATGTACACTTACTAATTCAAGTGTAAATACATGGGTTTAGAGTTATTTAACAAGGGAAAGAGTTACATTCCTTAGTCAAATTGATTCACTGAGAATCATGACTTCACTTTGCCTCTTGAAGATCAGCCTTGAAACCCTAGCCTCCACTTCTTCAAAGATGAGTTTGAGAGAGTGCTTTAGATGTTTGATCCACTCAAAATGTGTTTAAGGAGGCCATATACACTACTATAGTGAAGGTTCTTGGGTTTTAGGGTGTAGTAAATGACCACAAGATCCTCAAGTAAAAGATGGAAAGTGGACCCATCCAGGGGTATGACTCACTAGGAGAATCATGCCCGAGGGTACGGGTGGTACACTGACTCATAACCTAGGCTTATCATAGGTAACCAACACTGCTAAGGGTACGACCACACACCCTTGAGTCATATCCAACGGGTACGACTCATCCCCTAACTCATATGCTTCACTTATTTTAGAAATAGTCCACTCAAATTTCAAGTCCAAACTCTATACGACTCACTGTGTATGACTCGTACCTTTTGTACGATTGAGGAGGGGGTCAATCATACCTAGGATAGAGAGTAACCCTCACCACACTTCCTAGTATATGAGAAGGGAGTTGAAGGAGGATACAAATCATATCAAAGGAGTACGACTCATGCCCCTAGTCGTACCCACCCCAATGACATGAATTGAAGAAATTTTTCATTAGTTCAAAGTCTAGGTGTTTCAATTCTCCTCCACTTGGATCATTCATCCACAAATGATAGGTAAAGCAAGCAATATACACCATTTAACACATTATCACATCTCAAACCAACCCTTGAATAGGTTAGAACAAGAAAATAACAAGGGCACATCACATATCATGCTCATTATCAATCAAATATTCACTTCACCGACTTTGGGACTTAAACCCATTATTTATCAATACTTACCTATTTCACAACTTAGGGACTTAAACCCATCAACTTATCAAGCATACTTACTCAATTCAAGGGTTAGGAACTGGAACCTATCTTTTTACCAAAGACGTGAATCAAATCAAGAGACTAAGGACTTAAACCCATCACAACAAAGACATATATAGTTTCAAAGCATTAGGGACTTGAACTCATGGTCTAACAAGGCATAGCTCAATTTCAAACATTGGGGACTTCAACCCATTGTCTATCAAAGAAATAAATCAAACCAAGGAGATTAACACATACCTCCATCACAAGTTTCTGAAATGGCAAACAAATACGGATACTTGGACTTTATGTCCACTTTTGTTTCCCACGTAGCTTCCTCGGACTTCTGGTTCCTCCATAGAAACTTCACCGAAGCCAGCTTTTTTGTTTGCAACCTAAAAACTTGTGGATACAAGATCCTTATCGGGATCTCCTCATAGGAATAAGAGTCTGAGATATCAACATCTCTTATGGGAACAACTAACAAAGGATCGCCCACACATTTTTGTTGTATAAAGACATGGAAAACTGGATAAATGGAGTTCATACTAGAAGGCAACTCCAACTCAAAGGAAACATTACCAACCCTCTTAACAATCTAGTAGGGACCAACATATCGGGGACTAAGTTTCTTTTTTTTACCAAACAGCATCACTCCCTTCATGGGAGACACTTTTAAGAATACCCAATCGCCAACACTAAACTCTATGTCCCAACGCCTCACATCCATATAGGACTTTTGGCAAATTTGAGAAGTTTTCAATCTATCACGAATTACCTTCACCTTTTCTAAGTCTTGGTGAACTAAATCGGGTCCAAGCAACATACCCTCGCCAACTTTGTACCACCCAATAGGAGATCGACATCTCCTACCATATAATGCCTCAAAAGGAGTCATGTCAATACTAGAGTGGTAACTATTATTTTAGGTGAACTCAATCAAAGGCACCACCATAATCAATCATATAAGCCCGGAATATATCCTCTAATGTTTGGATAGTTCTCTCCACGTATTCATCTGTTTATGGGTGAAAAGAGGTACTAAGGCACACCTTAGTGCCCAAACCCTTTTGGAATGACTTCTAAAATTGGGATGAAAATGGAGGAGCACGATCCAAGATAATCGAAATTGGAGCACCCTGTAACTTTACGATCTCTGCAATATACAACTTAGCACAATCTTCCATCGAGTAATTTATCCTCACAGGCAAAAAGTGAGTAGACTTGGACATTCTATCTACAATGACCCAAATAGAATCACATTGATTCTAAAATCTTGAAAGAAAGGTAATGAAATACATATTAATTGCCTCCTACTTCCATTCGGGTAACATAATTTCTTAGAATAAACCACCGGACCTCAGGTGCTCACACACCAAACACTTGGCTACATAGCTATCCATATTATGCTTCATATTTCTCCACCAATAGAACTCTCTAAGGTTATGATACATCTTGGTGGAACCGAGATGAATATCATAACGAGATTCATGAGCCTTGGCCATGACCCTTTCCCTCAATCCATCGATGACGGGAACACATACCCTACCTTGGTATCTCGAGATACCATAACCACAAATCACAAAGTCTACAACTTTGTGTTGACCCACATTATCCTTGATTTTCATCAAGTCGGGGTCCAATACTTTCTTCTCTTTTATCTCAACAACAAGAGACAGCTGAGATACAAGAGGCGCAAATACACCACCAACCTCGAAGTCTGTATGTCAAACTCCAAGATTATCCAAACTGTGAATTGCCTTTACAAATTCTCACTTATTCTCATCTACATAAGCCAAACTTTCCATGGACAATCTACTAAGAGCATCGGTGACTACATTCGCCTTACTGGAATGGTAATGAAGACTCATATCATAACTTTCAATATCTTAAGCCACCTTCTTTGTCTGAGCTTCAACTCTTTTTGAGTAAACATGTATCAGAGGCTCTTCTGATTGGAAAAGATATCAACATGAACCCCATAAAGATAATGTCATCAAATTATTAACGCAAAGACCAAGGATAACAACTCTAAGTCATAAGTAGGGTAGTTCTTATTATGAACTTTTAATTGTCTAGAAGCATAGACCACTACCCTACTATGTTGCATCAACACATAATCGAGACCATTACAAGAACCATCACAATTTACCACAAAATTATTATTACCTTCAAGCAAAGTCAAAACTAGAGCTGAAGTCAATTTATCTTTCAATTTCTCAAAACTACCCTCACACGCATACGACCACTAGAACTAGACCTTCTTTTAGGTCAACTTGGTCAATGGGGAAGCTATTGTCGAGAAACTCTCCACAAACCATCTATAGTAATCGACTAAACCCAAGAAGCTCTGAATATCGGTTAGAGTCGTAGGTCTAGGCCACTTTATAACCGTTGTAACCTTTTGGGGATCCACCATGATCCCTTTATTAAAGATGACATGACCAAGCAAAGCTACGGATTTCAACCAAAAATCATACTTGGAGAAATTGGCATACAAACAATGATGCTTCAAAGTTTTCAACACAGCACGGAGGTGATCTACATGATCCACCTCACTTTTAGAATTAACTAAGATGTCATCAATGAAGATAATAACAAACAAATCTAAGAACGTAAGTCCATAAATGCCGTCGGGGCAATAGGCAATGCAAAAGACATGACAAGAAACTCATAGTGACCATACCGGGTTCTAAAAGAAGTATTAGAGATATCTGCATCCCTAATCTTAAGCTGATGATAACTCGATCTAAGATCAATCTTAGAGAAATACTTCGCACACTGAAGTTGATCAAATAAATCATCTATCCTAGGAAGAGGATATTTATTCTTTACGGTCACTTTGTTCAACTGATGATAATCAATGGACATACGAATAGAACCATCCTTCTTGCGCAAGAACAATGCGGGAGCACCATACGGAGACACACTAGGATGGAAAAAAACTTTATCTAAGAGGTCTTTTAATTGCTCCTTAAGCTCTTTCAACTCTGTCGGAGCCATTCTATAAGGAGGAATAGAAATTGGATGAGTGTCCAGAACAATATAAATCCCAAAATCACTTTCCCTATCTGTAGAAACGCCGAGAATATTATAGGAAACACCTCAGGAAACTCATTAACTATGGGAATGGATTCTAGAGAAGGCTCTTCCAAGTTAGAATCTTTAACTCGGACAACATGATACAAAAACCCCTTTGAAATCAACTTTTGGGCGTTTAGATAAGAAATGAACTTTATCTTAGGCACTAGGGAACCACCTTCCCATACAATGATCGTCTCATTAGGGAATTAAACATGATCCTACGGGTCAGATAATCTAAGGAAGCGTAGAAAGAGTTCAACCAATCAATCCCCAGAATGACATAAAAATTGACCATGTCCAACTCTATCAAGTCTACAAAAGTATCTCTACCACCAACAGATACCACAATCCCCTGTAGACCCATCTAACAAGCAGAGGGTCTCCGACTGGGGTGGAATAGAAAAAGTAACCGATAGACTCTCGGGACCACAATCAAGATGCACAGCAATATTTGAGGTCACATAAGAAAGTGTAGACCCTAGATCAAGAAAACAATATACATCAAGGGAGAAAAGTTTCAACATACCCATGACAACATCAGGAGATGCTTCAGAATCTTAGTGAGTAGCAAGTACATACAAGTGGTTCCCGCCAGCTTCGATGCTAGAAACAAAAGCAGAGGCAGACATAGCACCCTTTGGTGTAGGAGTAGATGGAGTATTAATAGGATCCCTGCTGCCCAAGTAGCTTCTAGACAGAGGAACTCATGCTACATATTCCCAATATAACCACAATGAAAATATTTGTTTCTCCCCTTCTTACACTGACCACAATGACTCTGACCACAGAATCTGCAAAGAGGGTGGGATAGAGCCGATTGGGCACCACTAGCCTAGAATTAGGCACTCTATGACCAAAACCCACCACTAAATTGAGGCCGACGATCTCCCAAAAATTTTGGGTCATGAGAGCAAACACTAGCTGAGAAGAAGGAACTCAAATTCCCCCACTTCTTCGGTGGCCACTTGCCACCATCTCCACTATTATGCTCAGAAGGCCTAAAAAATTTTCCCTGCCTCTCACTAAGCTCAACTTGCTTTTTTTTGTTTTCTTCCACTTGTTGATATACATAATCAATCTAGAAATATCCATGTTCGCAATCAACAAGGCTGCCTTGCTCTCAAGGACTAACTCATGGGACAATTTTAAGACAAACTTATGCATTCTAGCCCTCATGCTAGAAACCATCTCGGAAACATACCTTGACAATTGGTGGAATTTCAAGGGATACTCTTGAACGGACATCCTCCCTTTATTTAAATTCGTAGACTCTACCACCTTTGTCTCCCTCAACTCCTAAGGAAAGAAGTGGTCTAAGAAAGCCTCAGAGTAATCCTCTCATATAGCAGGACTAGCATCAACACCTCTAGACAACTCCCACCCTTTGAACCATTGGTACGCTACATCCTTTAATTGGTAGGAAGAAAACTCAACAGCCTCAATCTCTAAAGCATGCATGATTCCAAAGATCTTCTCTATTTCTTTAATAAAGCCTTGAGAATTTTCCTCAACCTTCATACCGTAGAACATAGGAAGGCTCAACCTCATAAATTGGCCAATTCTTTTGGCCTTAGAAGAAATAGTAGTCGAAGCACCACGCTTCGATTCAGAAGCAACCAATTAAGTCAAGAGGTTAATAGAGCAACGAAACTTAACATTAGCAGCATGTCTCTAAGATAGCAGAATAGGAGGGTGGCATTCATAGTTGGGGTTGGTGGGGACAAGTGGAACCCTATGAATATAGTCAGATATCATAGCCTTATCCTGGGTCTGAACTCTAGAAGTTGTACAAGCTTCATCCATAGGGCCCTCAGTTGGGGCAGAAGTGTTTGTCTGAACCTCAGATCTCCTTGGAGGCATGATCTAAAAGATAGAAAATATAAATCTAAGGAATTCAAGACCTAAGACTATATAGCTTGAGATTGAAACAAAAGAAAGGAAAATATTTCCTAAATTGTCTTGTAGCCCCTCTTTTATAAGTGTGGTACATTTCAAACCCATAAAAAAGACTCTACTCAACACGGTATTATGGAAACCCAACTGACCATGAACCTAGTCTCTGATACCAACTTGACATGCCCCAAAACTGGGCTATTTCGTATGGGAACCTAAATCCCACATGAACCAAAGGTCGCCCCGATAACCCAACCTAATTATCAATATATATGACAAGGGTCAGATAAATCTTTACCATATGATAAGGTTGCAAAAAACATACTACAAGTCATAACTTAAACATGTCTAAACACTTCATTAGATTCATTAATCTAACCATTAGACCCAAGTCCAAAGTTATCCACAACACCTCTATTCAAACCGATGTTTAGAAATGTATATGTATATGTCGGGACAAGCCCTCGACAATAGCCATACCAAGTCAAAATAAGACTAAGTCAAAATATAAGAGACTAAGAATGAATGTCTTCCAAATAAAGAAGCTCGCCACTCCTAAGTCAATGCACAAATTGCTTTGATCACCTAATCATTGCGTAAGAAGAGAAGATGATGCTCGGGCCCCTATGTCATATGGGGACATAGTATTAAGAGATGGTTAGTGGTTGGAGTGATAGCATGTAACTCAAGAATAAGGATAAAGTAGCATCATTATTCAACAACAAGCCAATACATCATATTCAATCATATTCATACACTTATCCTTATATATAGGTATATCATATTCTAATATAGAAATCAAGGCTTATCAATATTCTTGAACATTCATTCATTAGACATGAAGTGGGGGACTCCGACCCTCTACACTAAGAGATTCAAGTGTTTCTTATTACGTGTAGGACTTTAACCATATTCGCACGCTCATTATCCAAGGACTTTAAACACATACATAATCATTCAAACACATTCATCTAGGCAAGGGACTCCAACCTCATGCTCATTCATTAGATAATGGAATCTAACCTTATGCCAAGGGACTCTAACTACCAGTCATTTCATTCGGTGAGGTACATTAACCTTAAGAGATATCTTTAATCAAGGGAATTTAACCTCAAGTGATTTCATTGGGTAAGGGACTCCAACCTCAAGCCATTCCATAAGGCAAGGGACTTCAACCTCTAGCCATTTCATAAGTCAAGGGACTTCAACCTCAAGCCATCACAACTATCATTAATTGATATTTGGACTTTAACCCTTTTCCCATGCATCAACCTTCATTCCATACAATACTTAAGTACTTTAACCATTTAACTAATTCAACACTATACATGACCCCATGGTCCTTATGGGAGCCTTCATTGCTCAATCATTTTAATAGGATATTACCTTCATTCAATTTATCATACAATCCAAGTTATGGTCATCAAGACACTCACAAACTATTCATATTTCTTTAACAATCTTATACCATATTCTCACCACACCAACAAATAATTCATGTTCATTTTCATATTGAGTAACTTCAACCCCTTTTTAGTCATTAACTCAACAAGGTCATAATTTCAAAATACATGGATCACAATACTTTTACAATATCATATATCAATCATTCATACTTATTGGTCCATTTCCCTAGTTTAACACTGAAACACCTTAGTTTCTGGACCTTAGAAAATTTTCTAGAATTCTGATCTCTGGACCTAATACGACTCATAGATACGAGATGTATGTTGGGGTATGTATGGTATAGTATAGTCATAGACTGACCAGTGTTGGTTGATGGGATGGATTTTGGTAATTAGAATGTGTATGACTTAGGGGTACGAGTCATATTAGTGGTTACAAATTATTTGGTTTTTAAACTTAATCTTAAACTTGGTTAATTAGGTTGGATCTAAGTATGACTGGATCAGTGTGAGTCGTAAACTAGGGTACGAGTCATACCCAGGACTCATATGGTGGACAGCATCTAAATCTTCCTTGGGTGTAAATTTGTTAGGGGTATGAATAAAAGGTACGGATCTAATGTTGTTACTATGACTTGGTTGTTTAATTCGTATGCTAGAAGGTATTGGATTCAAAGGTTAAGGACAGGATAAAAGTAGAGGATACCAATAGTATTGTAGGGTATAACTCAAAAGGGATAGTCGTATCCCTGTGATGGGATTTTGGTGCAACTTTAGTGGGGTATTCTGGATATTTCTCCACTTATCCTAATAAGGCCCCATGACTTGTAACCTACTTAGAAGTTTATTTACCCTATTATTCCATTCATTAACACATAGAAACTCTTCAAAACACTCAAAAATTCTCTCAAGAGCTTTTAGGCAAGTGAAGTTATGGTTTCAACTAAAGGGTCAATTTGGGGTTTATCTTGGTGATTTTTTACCATCATCATCTTGGTTTAAGCCATGTTATAGTCCCTTATTGTTAATTCTAACTAAATTCATGGTTTTTATGAATATTTTCATGATTTCATTGATTGTATAATTTTGGATTTCAACTATGATTTGGGGGTTTTGATATTAAATGGTGAGTTATGGTTTTCCATGGTTTTAACTATGATTTTATATACATTAATGATGATTTTTTATAATTGGATTTCATGGGAATGGTTTAATGGTAATTGGAATTGGTTTTGGTCTTATTATGCCCTCAATGTGTTTGACAAAATGCTTATAAAGATATGTTCATTGCATTGACTACTTTTAATGGAACTCTTGTATGTTTTAAAACTTGGTAAAGGAATTATTCATGGTTTAAATAGCTTAGAATAGTAAATTTATAATGGTTATGCTTGAAGGTTACATGGAATTCCCCCAAGTGGTTTAATATGGTAAATGGAAGGACACTTAAAAGTCCCCTTAAATCTATGAATGGTTGTCTATGGATGTTCTTGCAAGTAAGGATTGGTATGATGATACCAGTATCAAAGGAATTAGTTAATAAATGGATAATGTTTTGGTTATTTGGAAATTAATTTTAATTGGGCAATAATGGCAGGACATGTTGCAAAGCCCTGGAAGGTAGAGGTCCCGGAGGGACCAAATTTGGAAACTCATATTTGATGATATGAGGTTGGTATTGGTGACCGTGTGCATGATGTCACACTATATTTTGGGGATATACTATTCATCCCAAGGTTTTCTTTCCTGGTCTTAGGACAACACGCACTGGGGCCTTTTCAGTAGGGAAAGCTGAACCCATATAACCCGTGGACGGTTGAGGATGGCAAACTAATACAACTCAGGTAAAGATTTTAAAGGTATTTTAAACCCGATCCCTTATCCCTCATGGTTATATACATATACATATATATATGGTTGTGTGAATATGGATGGTTTTACTTGGTTTTATAAATAGCATTATTTTATCCTTACCCTAAGATCATGCTAGTAGTCACTCACTAACCCTATCTACTGGCGGTTGGATACCTATGCTATGTAGGAACTGGATGTTCTACACCTCCTACATAGTGATTGAATCAGGATCAGAATTTGGACTAAAGTTGCAAGCTTTCATCCTTTTGAAAGTCTCCATTTCATGTTATGGATATTTCTAGATACTTTGATTTTATTTTGGATATTGGTTTTGGCTATGGTTGGGGGCATGTCCCAATCAAATTTTATTTCTCTTTTAGTTAGAGGCTTTGTTGTACTTATATGGATTGGAATGGGCGGGATCGATATTGATGTCATCCTTGGCATTAGAATAAGGTAGGAGGTTGGCATCATCGGACATAATTTCTTATTGTTCCATCCTATTTTATTTTGGGATTAATTATATTATGTTTTAGAACATACTTGGTTATGTCCTGGTTTAAGGCCCTTATTTTGGTACGGTTTGGTATAGATGGATTATTGGTATGGGAAGGTGTGACTAGGTTGGGTTGGTCACAGTTGTGATCTTATCCCAGAGTCTTTATATGAGCATTTACACTATCTTGCCACATGCTCAAAATTTAGCCAACTCAGGGTAGGCGGCTGGAGATTGGGTTGGGTAATGGGTATGGTCTCTGGTCCTGGTCGTACTTGGGATGCCCATTAAAACAAGGCCCCAGGGCAAGTGGTGTCAAATAGATCACAATATGTGACAAGATAATTCACTTAGTTACTTTCATAAAAACCTTATGTGCATACCTTTAACAAGGCTATTTTTATGGTAGAAATCATCAAGATTAGGGTTACTCAAGAACCTCATCTTAAACC
Source organism: Capsicum pubescens (assembly GCA_030864215.1). NCBI lineage: Eukaryota > Viridiplantae > Streptophyta > Magnoliopsida > Solanales > Solanaceae > Capsicum > Capsicum pubescens. The sequence goes on along the minus strand of CM061549.1, from coordinate 111,256,701 downwards.
ATATACAAACAAGCACCCACATATGTAAATCAACATCAATAACATGTATAAACCTAAGACTAAGCAAGAATCAACATTATTCATCATTAGGCAATAAAACCCTTTTCATTTGATTTCAAAATCACCATGTACATTTACTAATTCAAGTGTAAAATACATGGGTTTAGAGTTATTTAACAAGTTGAAGAGTTACATGCCTTAGATATATTAATTCACCAAGAGTCTTGACTTAACTTTGCCTCTTGAAGATTACCCTTGAAACCCTAGCCTCCAATTCTTCAAAGATGAGTCTGAGAGAGTGTTTTGTATGTTTGATCGACTCAAAATGTGTTTAAGGAGTCAATATAAACTTATATAGTGAAGGTACTTAGGGTTTAGGGTGTCAGAAATGACCACAAGCTCCTCAACTAAAAGCTGGAAAGTGGACCCGTCCAGAGGTACGACTCACTAGAGGAACCGTACCCTAGGGTATGGGTGGTGCCCTGACTCATACCCTAGGCTTCTACTAGGTTACCTACACCACTAAGGGTACAAAAACACCCCTTTGAGTTATATCCAATGGGTACGACTCAACCTTTAAATTGTATGTTTCACTCGTATCAAAAACATTCCACTCAAAGTTCAAGTCCAAACTCTAGACGATTCACTTGGTATGACTCGTACCCTTTGGTATGATTTATGAGGGAGTTAATCATACCTAGGATAGTGAGTAACCCTTACCACACTATCTAGGATATGAGAGAGGAGGGTAAGCAGGATACGACTCATATCTAAGGGGTATGGTTGATCCCCCTAGTCGCATCTACCCTAGTGACATCAATTGATGAAATTTTTCAATGGTTCAAAGTCTAGGTGTTTCACTCTACTAGACCCATTCTTGTGATATGCGATGTACAAACCTAGTGCTCTGATACCATATTTATCACGACCGAAGTAGTCAAGATTGGCACCCACCCTAACACTACGGTGGGAGGACCATCTAACCAACCTATACTAACTAAGTCAACCCTTCACAAGTTACTTTAATCAATTTCTTATTTTGAAGTCATAAAACACAAATATTAATTTATCAAAATAAAATCCAAAACTTAATCGAATATCATCACCAAATAATATAGTGCAAAAGTGCATAATTTATTACAATCTGAGGACCTAAAGTCACAATATAAGAACATCTAACAGTGTCCAATGGCTGTTGTCTAACAAATTATCCAAAATATAAAAATAAGAGTTTCTTAATCCAAAAGAATGAACAGAAAAAATAAAAGACTCAATGCTTGTTCGGTCATAGTGCTCACCCTTAAATTAGATTCTGCAAATACTGGTTAGAATCGAGGTCTCGTCTCAAATGCTGAAACACTCTATGCACTCAATAAAAAAATAGGTAGCATCATTACATCAACTATGTACTGGAAGATATCATAGACCGACTCAACTTGACACTATACAAATAGGCAAAACAAATGCATGTAATAGAGATCAAAATAGAACATACAAATAATGACAACCAATTATAGTTATAATATTTCACATCAATAAGAATACAAGTACACATTTACACATTTTTACACTTAGGCACATTCTTCTACAAGGTTCACCACAACATATATATTATAAGTATATAAATGCATATGATGAATGCATGTATGCAGGATGCTCACATCATCTCTTTCTGATCTCATCTTCATCGCCATGTATCATATCGTGATGATCTTAATATCATTTCATCATCATCATCAATATCATTTTCAAGATCATCATCATCATAATATCAATATCATCATCAATGTTATCAACTCTTCAGTACGACATCACAATACTCATCATCATATCAATGTAAATGTAAAAATAGGAAATAATCACAAGTAGTGCCTGAAAGCAATCACAAATACGTAATTCACATATAAGCATAGAGTTAAGCAAGTCTTTTTCTACAACTAAACCATATCCTACCTCGATTCCTATCTTGAAATACTATATGGACACAAACTCGCTCTCTCTTTTAATCTCAGCTAATTCCTGATCTATAAACAACAATTATACATACTCATTTCAATCATATCACCTTTCACAACCATTAGAACCTACAATTATCAATCTAAATCATGAAATTGCCCTAGTTCATCAAATTAGGGTTTTTAACCCTTTAAACATAATGAATTCTACATAATTTAGCATGAAAAATATTAATTCTACCAAAGTAAGTGTTCTCTAATACCCTAGGATCAATAACAACTGAAAATAATCGAATTTCCACCAATTCCCTTTTGTTCATAATTTAGGGCTAAACAGCAAATTCTACCACGAGTAAGTTCCTAGTAATTTTTATGAATTTTAGTAAATAATTCAAGTTTATAATATAAGTAAATCTTACCTCCAAAGGTGAAAACTCCCAAAATTTATAGAAAATTGCCCCTCGCAAAGGACTTTAATCATTTTCGAAAAGTGGGAATAAAAAATATGGGCCTATGATTCCATGTTGTAGGTGTTGAGCGCACTGAATGACAATACATGTTGTCTTAAGGCAGCTCTCTTAGGATCAACTGGTAGACTAGCAGGAATAATTACCTAGAAAGGCATCCTGAAACTCTTGCCAAGTCACGAGAACAGCATTCTCCCCTCTACCCTTCTTCCACATCACTACCCAATTATGACAAATATCTTTCAGCCTATAGGATGCTAACTCTACACTCTCCTCATCAGAAACATTTATAATCTAGGTGATCTTCCTTACCTTATCTAGATAAAGTTGTGGGTCCTCATCTTCTACAGTTGTAGATGACCCCCCATCCGTCTGAGGTGGGGTTGTAGCCTGAAGGTTACCATGAACATTAGTCACAACTTGGGCTAACACCTGAAAAGCAGCGCAAAACTCATCATGTGTCACATTCTCATTCTCAGGATCTACTGGCTGAGATGGCTGGTCATCAAGCCTATGGTCACTATCTCTGCAAGGTGGCATACTCTGTAAATAGAAGAATTAGGTATATTAGACTGAGGATCAACTTGATCTAATGCTTGATGATAGGTGAATTTACACGCCTATATCTATCCCGGGCTAAAACAACATTTTTGAAGACTTTGGGGATTTGCAGTACTTAGTTGGATTTGGACAATGATACATTAACCTAGTACAATTGGGTTATGTATTTCATTAGTTTATTTAGATTTTGATAATGTTACATTAACCTAGTACAATTGGGTTAAGTATTACATTAGCCTAGTAGGATTTGGTTAGATATTTTATTTATCTAGTAGGATTAGGATATGGGTATTATAAATACCCTATCATCCTAGAGATTTTGAAGGAAGGAATTTTGAGAGGGGGAAGACCACAATACTTTCTTCCATCCCTCTCATCTTCCACTACAAACGACTTCTCATCTTACAATTCAATTCTATTACTCTACAACTCTTCTAATCTTTCCATTAATTCTATTTTTCTTCTTCTACTCTTCCATTCTTAAATTCCACAACAAGAGAATCGTTACTTTGCCTAGGAATTCACGCCTCACGCCTACCACCTAAGCTACACGAAATTACTCAATCTTGTGGTATAACAACAATGTCAATCGTGATCTCTTTCGCATTCATGGGTAACTAAACTTCTCTGTTGGGGTTATGGAAGCCATATGAGATACTATCTATTGTTGTGATTTTGTGAGTTCGAGGCACATATATTGCTTATATCATTATTCTCTTCATCTTAATCTACATTCTTTGCGGTTGCAAACGCAAGAATACGCCAGTCTAACATTTAACTTGTTCGAGAGAAAAGTTATTTGTCTGAAAAAGAGATAATGTCAAGGTAGTAGGACACCCTTTCCTATTAAAAAGCTGGTGCCGTAACTGGACTAACCTCTTGGAGAATTTGTACCGTTAGATACGCTTTAGGCTCGAGAGAGTTAAAGTGAAATAGTCCTTGTTTAGGTCGAGAGACGCTTGGATTTACCATCGACTACAATCCTCTATAAGCAATTGCATGTCAGAATTCTACACACTCATAGCCAATAGAGACGTATACCTCAGAAGGTGAACATAACCCCAACGCTTCAATTCTCATTGTTTACAACCAACGTAACAATCTCTCTCTTTTTACTTTATTATTTTCAGCATTTGTTTACTTTACTTGCAAAACAAGAATCCCCCCTTCTTACGAGACTTGCACCAAAAGTTTAGTAATTTTACTTACTTGTTGGCCAAGCTATTCCCTGTGGGATCGACACCCAACCCAGGTTGGGTTCTATATTTGCTAACGACCGTTTTACACTTAAACGAGAGTTGTAGATTGAGCGTTATCAAAAATTGGCGTCGTTGCCGGGGAATACAAGTGTCAATTAAGTTCGTGAAAATTACTAGACCTTTTGGTCAAAGATTCTCGTACTTTTTCTTTTAGTTTTTGTTTTTGTCTACTGCAGGTTTTTATTTTAGTGCATGCCTCATACTCGAAGTTCTGGTCAACCGTTATTACCAATCAATCCTGAACCACAGCGCATTGGTAGAATGGAAGCACAAGCTGAAATCGCAAGGATGGCTGCTCAACAGGAACAAGAAAGATTGGCTGCCCTTGCCGCAGCCCAGGTTCAACAGCAGAACATTGATAACCCTGCACGAGCACCAAATCCTGACGATGAGGATTTAGGTGATGACGAGTTACTAAACCCTAGGCGTGATGCTGAAATCGTAACACCTACCAACAGAAGAGGTCGATAAGCTCGGTATAGACATGATCACCAACCTATGCAGCCAGCCTTCGACGATGATGATGATGATCTTGATGGTGCCGGAGCCACTGGAGCTATAATTACACCACCATTAGCGCCCGGAGCCAAGTTCAACATCACAAGCACCATGATTCAGTTATTGCAACTCAAGGGATTGTTTGGTGGACTAGCAAGCGATGATCCGAATATACATCTCATCAACTTTATTTCTACATGCAAGTCTTTTGACAATCCTGGTGTTGGTCAGAATGCAATTCGATTACGTCTATTTCCATTGTCTCTGTCTGGGGAGGCAACACTATGGTTGAATGGGCTGACTCCTGATTCAATTACAAATTGGAGGCAATTGAGAGACGCTTTCCTAGAAAGATTCTTTCCGCCTTCCAAAAGGGCACAATTGAGAGATGAAATCAGCAACTTTCGTCAGCTTCCCACTGAAGATCTTCATGAAACATGGGAGAGGTTCAAGACAAAGCTAGCGAGATGCCCAAACCATCACATGACTAATGTTCACCTCATGGAGATATTGTATAGAGCCTTGAATTCAATAACTAAGCCAGTGGTGGATAACGCAGCTGGAGGATCTTTTATGGACCTCACCTTTGGTCAAGCAAGCAATATGCTAGATCGTATGAAGAAACAAAGTAGAGCTTGGCATACCAGGGATTCTGAGGTAGCAAGCCCCACTTTATCTATAGGCATGACTGCAGACCAAATGAGAAGAGAAGAAGAACGTGATCAAGATATGGCGCACATGAAAACACAAGTGGATCTTCTTACAAAGCATCTATTATCTGGGAAGACCAAAAAAGTGAAAGCTGTTGCGTCAAAAGGAAGAAACGAATCTGATTCGGATGAAGAAGCCAACTACTTAAACAATCAGGGGGGTTTCCGAGGTAATACCCAAGGAAACCAAGGTCGGAACTATTATGATAATTCTGGAAATAAGGACCAAGGTAGTTGGAGAAAAAACAATGAAAAGAGTGGTGTATATGTTCCCCCTGGAAGACGTGACACCACCACATCTAATTCGGGAAGTATGGAAGACATGATGTCTAAACTACTGAAAGGAGTGGATGCAACTAGCACGGGAGTAACGGAGGTAATAAATGATTTGTCCTCTATGAAGAAATTAGTTGATTCTTATTCCACTTCAATCAAGCAAATAGAGCAGCAATTGAGCCAACTTTCAGCAGCACTCAATCAAAGAAAGGTTGGCACTTTACCTAGCGACACCGTGCAAAACCCAAGGAATGATGGGTCATGCATGGCCATTACTACCAGAAGTGGTAAGGTGCTAGAAACTTCATAAAAAGGCAAGCAAGTGGCTGACGAAGAGGCAGAAATTGATGATAAGGCGAAAGGGGAAGATGTCGCAGCAGCCGATCCTAATGTCCTTAACATCACTCCTCACAACATGCAGCCTGGAAAAGCTGAAAAACGGAAGCAAGAGGAGAAGAAAGCCATGGAGAGAACAATACCATACCCACCACCACCTTTTCCTCAAAGATTGAAGAAGGTGGCGGATGATACAAAGTTCGGCAAATTCATGACTATGTTTAAGCAGCTGACCATTAATGTTCCGTTGGTGGAGGCACTAGAACAAATGCCTGGGTATGCAAAATTTATGAAGGATCTTTTGACAAAGAAGCGGGCAGTAAGCTATGAGCAGGCAGATAATATTCATCATTGCAGTGCAATTGCCACAAGGTCCTTAGTACAGAAGAAGGCAGACCCTGGTGCTTTCACTATTCCTTGCACGGTTGGATCTATGAATTTTGCCAAAGCATTGTGTGATTTGGGAGCTAGCATCAATTTGATGCCACTATCCGTCTACAGAAAGTTAGGGTTGGGCGACCCTACACCAACTAATATGCGGCTCGTGATGGCGGATAGGTCAGTAAAATGACCTGTGGGTATCTTGAATGATGTGTTGGTGAAGGTGTCTACCTTCATTTTTCCTGCAGACTTTGTGATTTTGGATTGCGAGGTGGATTCTGAAGTACCCATAATCTTGGGACGTCCTTTTCTTGCAACGGGAAGTATTCTTATTGACATGAAAGCTAATGAGCTTTTATTTCGGTTGAATGATGAAGTGGTTCGCTTTGATGTTTGCAAATCAATGAAGCAACCCAAAGATCCAAGTGTATTTTCGGTGGCTGATGTTTTCTTTGATGATCCGAAAGAATTACTTAAAGAAGAGCAAATTATTGCTGACCCTTTGGCGGTTATGCTCATGAATGGAGAGAGTAAGGATGCTGAAAATTGCAAAGAAGTTATTTGTGCTCTATCAGGATTAGGGACATATTGCTATGCTCCCAAGAAGCTGGACCTTGATCTCAAAAATAGACCCACACCACCATCGAAGACTTTCCTTGAAGAGCCACCAATGCTAGAATCGAAAGAGCTCCCCGATTATCTAAGGTATATGTTCTTGGAAAGTATAAAGATACTTCTGGTGAGTGCGGATGATTTAAGTAAACAGCACGTAGAGGCTCTCATCTCTACTCTGAAGAGATACATGAGAGCTATGGGTTGGACTATTGATGATATAATTGGTATCCCTCCTACAAGTAAGCCTCATTGTCGTCTGAATCCATTCAGAAAATGATCCACCATCTATCTCGATGAAGTCTGAGTACTCGAGGTAACTATGTCGTGCCGCGACAATAAATCAAGCGCTCGATGGGAGGCAACCCATCGTTTATCATTTTTCATTTTTCTTTCGTTCTATTATGTGTTTTGCTTTTGATAAATAAAAATCCAAAAATAAGAGTCGTGCCACGACCAAAACTAAGGCGCTTGATGGGAGGCAACCCATCGTTTTAATCATTTTTAGTGTTTTTGAGCAAATGTAGGTGCAAGAGGTATTCAACGAGGAGATTGATTTCAATTGACGATTTGGACGCATTGTATGGTAAAAGTTGGTAAGTTAGGAATAGTGATGCATAAGGCTATGGATTGAGCATTTCCCATGCCAAACTAGGCATCGAGGAAGGCTAGGCCTAGGTAAAACTAGGCCACGAACGATGCCCAACCTATCCTATAACCTAAGGTCTCGGAATCTAGTGTGCTATACACGATGCGCCGCCCAGTCCTAAGTATGCTTTTGACTATGCGCCGCCTATGCTATGGCATTAGGTCTCAGGATCTCATATGCCATAGACTATGCGGCGCATATGTCCCTAAATGCCATAGACTATGCGCCGCATATACCATGACAATGCCAAGCATTATGCGCCGCATATGTAGCATTTTTGTCTCCAAAACCGATTGTAAATGGGTCAAAACCCGACCCATTCTCTTCCTATATAAAGGGGACTTAGTCTTGAAACATAACCACACTAGAAATTAACCTAAAGGCGCCGCATTCCCTCTACAAACCATCCCAAAATGTTTCTTTTTGCTCTCCCACTTCACAAGAACATCTCCAAAGGCTTCAATCACGTAAGTACTCTTGTGTTCTTCATCTATTTTTCGTAAGTACTACGTTACTATGTCTATTATGAATTTCTAAATCTTGAAGAAGTATTGGAGATGTGAATGTGTTTGAATTGTTGATACACAACCAAGTGAGTGAACATATACGTTAGGATGATCTTAACTTGTTTCCGACTTGAATATTGATTTTGATGCATTGTTATACTACTTGCGGAAAGGCTATAGTCATGAACATTGCATACTCTTGTCTCTTGAATACTTACATGTTGGGATGTCTCGCTCATCGGAATAAGACTTATAGTTGCCTACCGACATAGGAGATTGTGATTATTGATAGAACCTATACCATGATGTAATCCCTATGTAGAAGTCTTGATATACCAAACATGAAAGTATTGCAAAGATTGCAAGAAGTGTTACATGTTTGAATTTCTTGTTGGAATATATCCCCTAAAACGTATGTCGATGAAGTCTGAGTAATCGACCACTTTCACTTCACTAGTCTGTACCAACAAACTAAGTGTGGGGTGGTGCCACTACTGCTTGTTTATAGATTGTATCCATCGAGATGATGCTAACATGAACACTGTTTTAAGTCTCAGGTACAATGGCACCCAAAGCAAGACAAGGCAAAGATAAGGCTACCACTTCACTAAAAGGCAAGAAAAGAGGCCGAAAAGAGCAAGGAGAACCCTCCTCGCTGCAAATACCTCGACTCACTCTTGGAATTAAGTGGGATACTTATGAGGAACTTCTGAGAATGACGACTCTGATGATGATTCCGATGCAAGGGGTATGACCCCAGACATAGAGGATGAGTCCGACTAACCAGGTTCTTCGTATTTATTTTCCACTGAGAACAGTGTCCCGACTAAGTGTGGGGTGGTGGTATTGCATGCTATACTTCTCTACTCGCATCTATGTTTGTTTGCTTTGTTTTTGTTTCATTTTTTTTTCATTTTTTTAAGTTTTTTTAGTAGTAAATTTTTTTTTTAGCTTCACATGAAATTATTTTGATAGGCAGCATGAGATTATGACAAGAGTTTGTGCTACAATTGTGACTATTGAGACGTTTAGGCTCTAGTTGTGACTCATTATGTGATATTGTGTGGTTCAATTCCTTCACTTGTTGGGTTGAGAGTCTATATTACTTCCAAGAAAGTAGACCATGTGCCTTGTGTGTGTGAGATAATCGTATATTCTATGTGTGTGGCTGATGCTAGAACTTGCCTGGTATGTATGCAAAGCGAAAATAAGGAGTGTAAGTTTAGGATATGATTTAGGCATTTCTTTGGCAACCTATATTTGTTTACCTTCAGTTTTACATACCCATGGACATCATCCTAGTTAAACCCTTTTGAGCCTTTAGCCTATTTTCTTTGACAACCTTGTATGTAAGCCTAATCCATTTTTTCAAGACCGTAATTTGATCAAACAAAAGAGGAGAACAAGGGTGGTAGAATAAAAGAAAGAAAGGTTGAAAGAAAAAAAAAATGTCAATGATACAAAGTGATGTATTAAAGCGCTTAGGAACTTAGTCACTATTCCTGGCCAAAATAGTCCTACCCATCCCTTAGCCTACATTACAACCATCAAAAGACCTACTTGATCCTAAGCTTAGCATTCTGACATTTAGTAGAGTATTACATTAAGGGCAAGACTATGGTCATCAGTTGCTACATATGAATTCTTTGTGAGAGTGAGAGCAAGGACATTTTGATACCCATGTTTGAAAAATATGCTATACTTGTGAGTGATTATGGGTACGATAGTGTGAGACACATATGGTTGATGAGTTTTGGGTAGTTATTTATGATTCCTTGTACCTTAACGTTTGCATGCGAGTTGATCACCATCACGAGTCTATGCTAGAGGTTAAATTGTTTCTACCTATAATCGAAAAGCTACTCTTTGTTGATAATTGTTGTGCTTGTCTTGACAAATGTTTTGTGTTGTTGCTGTGAAACCCTAAGTTGATGTTTAGAAGGACATGGTATTTCGTTCGAGGATGAACAAAGCTTCAAGTGTGGGGTGTTGATGATAGGCGAATTTACACGCCTATATCAATATATTTTGCCCATATTTTAGCCTAGTTTTGAGAACAAAGTATATATTTCATGCACTTTTAGTCCTTTTTCCTGTAAATGAGCTAACGAACATGATTAGTAAAGTTTCAGGTATAAATGATGCAGAATTCAGCATTTTATGGCTTACTTGGCGCAAAAGAAAGCTCACTAAGGAAGGGAAGGGAGTTTACACGCCTAAGGACCAAAACTGCTGCATGGAAAATCTATCCCGGGCTAAAACAACATTTTTGAAGACTTTGGGGATTTGCAGTACTTAGTTGGATTTGGACAATGATACATTAACCTAGTACAATTGGGTTATGTATTTCATTAGTTTATTTAGATTTTGATAATGTTACATTAACCTAGTACAATTGGGTTAAGTATTACATTAGCCTAGTAGGATTTGGTTAGATATTTTATTTATCTAGTAGGATTAGGATATGGGTATTATAAATACCCTATCATGCTAGAGATTTTGAAGGAAGGAATTTTGAGAGGGGGAAGACCACAATACTTTCTTCCATCCCTCTCATCTTCCACTACAAACGACTTCTCATCTTACAATTCAATTCTATTACTCTACAACTCTTCTAATCTTTCCATTAATTCTATTTTTCTTCTTCTACTCTTCCATTCTTAAATTCCACAACAAGAGAATCGTTACTTTTCCTAGGAATTCACGCCTCACGCCTACCACCTAAGCTACACGAAATTACTCAATCTTGTGGTATAACAACAATGTCAATCGTGATCTCCTTCGCATTCATGGGTAACTAAACTTCTCTGTTGGGGTTATGGAAGTCGTATGAGATACTATCTATTGCTGTGAGTTTGTGAGTTCGAGGCACGTATATTGCTTATATCATTATTCTCTTCATCTTAATCTACATTCTTTGCGGTTGCAAACGCAAGAATATGCCAGTCTAACATTTAACTTGTTCGAGAGAAAAGTTATTTGTCTGGAAAAGAGATAATGTCAAGGTAGTAGGACACCCTTTCCTATTAAAAAGCTGGTGTCGTAACTGGACTAACCTCTTGGAGAATTTGTACCGTTAGATACGCTTTAAGCTCGAGAGAGTTAAAGTGAAATAGTCCTTGTTTAGGTCGAGAGACGCTTGGATTTACCATCGACTACAATCCTCTATAAGCAATTGCATGTCAGAATTCTACACACTCATAGCCAATAGAGACGTATACCTCAGAAGGTGGACATAACCCCAACGCTTCAATTCTCATTGTTTACAACCAACGTAATAATCTCTCTCTTTTTACTTTATTATTTTCAGCTTTTGTTTACATTACGTGCAAAACAAGAATCCCCCCTTCTTACGAGACTTGCACCAAAAGTTTAGTAATTTTACTTACTTGTTGGCCAAGCTATTCCCTGTGGGATCGACACCCAACCCAGGTTGGGTTCTATATTTGCTAACGACCGCTTTACACTCAAATGAGAGCTGTAGATTGAGCGTTATCATATATAAGAATAATGTAAAATATGGTGCATTGGTATTGCTTGTATTAGTAATGCTTGTTCTAGCTATGCTTGTATTAGTTATGCTTGTATTTTTCTTATCTAGTGTTTGATTTGATGTATTAAAAATAACATGAATTACATAATCTCTGGAAAAATTTACAAAAATACCCTCCATTTATATGTTCAGAAAGGATGCAGAAAAAAATTTGAGGGATAATAGTGTCTTTAATCATGTTAATGAATTGCATTGCTAATACTATGGATTTTGAGGTTTTAGTAATGCACACCTCAATACACAATAGAGTGTATTTTGTATTTAATGCTTCTTAAAGCATTTAGTGTAATGCAAAGAATAAAAAATAAAACAAAAGAAAACATACATTTAGGAGGAGTTGAACATAACTCCTACGCTAAAATGAAAATAAACATACCTCCGCAGAATGTCAATTCAATAACATTATAGTAATGACTCTTTAATGTTATTAATATTCACCATCAGTATCTCAAAATTCATTCGTCCTTGTCAATTCCAATATGCTATATAAGGAACACCAAAAGAGAAAAATATATACAACAATAACAAGAAAAAAAATGAGTCTTCCTCATTTCCTCTTCTTGAATTATTTTAGGCAATTGGTTTGGGCAACCTCCAAACTTTCATACACGAGTGCACGTGTTTGGAAGTAGCTGTGGAACTTTGTGGAGCGACCGGCTAGAAGGATTTGTACTGGAGTCGGGCCAAAATCGCTTTCAAGGCAATGGCTTTCCATGACACAGTGTTTCTGACAACTCACTTACTATTACTTATTCCTATACAATATCAATATTGTTGTAATTTTTTTCTAACAACTTGAAAGCAATTTCATTACATACAATATTGATAAATGGCTATTTTTTTTAATAAAACTTTTTCTGGTTTGTCAAAACTTGAGCCATTGGACAAAAATAATTTTAAACGTTGGTCACAAAAACTTTTGATTTTCTTAGAACAATCAAAAGTTGATTATATTTTGGTTAATGATGATTCTAACATTATTAGTGGTTCTAGCACTGTTATGACTGTTGATGAATTTGCTAAAAAGAAGATTAAAAAGGAAAGCAAAAATGCTAGAGGACATTTATTGAGGCATTTGACTAATACTTTATTTGATTTATTTGTTACTTACAAATCTACTAAAGAAATATGGGATAGTTTGAAAAACTAAAATGGGGAGTACAAGTTGATGTCCAAGCTTATCTTACTGAGGGTGATGAAGTAATTGCTGCAGTATAAGACTGATTGGGTGATCGACACATGTGATTCATGACATTTTTGCCCCAACAAAGAGTTATTCCATGACTTTGAGGAATCCACCATTGGTGAGTGTGTCTACATGGGTAACTCCACTAATGCTGGAGTTTTGGTAAAGGAAAAATTTTACTTAAATTAACTTCAGGAAAAACATTATCCTTGAACAATGTTTTGTATGTTCCCTCGCTCCGTAGAAACTTAGTTTCTGGAGCACTTCTCAACAAAGTAGGCCTTAAACTTATTTTTGAAGCTGATAAAATAATTATTTCTCGTGGAGAAGACTTTGTTGGGAAGGGATACCTTAGTAGGGGATTATTTGTACTGAACATTGATCAAGAGATTGCTGATAATGCAAATATTCCTAATTCTACTTATTATGTTGAGTCTATTAATTTATGGCATGGTAGACTAGGTCATGTAAATATTGCTTCAATTAAAAGACTTAGAAAATTAGAATTAATTCCTACAGTAAATATTGACGATATTTCTAAGTGTCCTATGAGTAGAAACAAAGCATGCAAAAAAACCTTTTAAATATGTTACTAGTAGAAAGACCGAATTACTTGAACTAGTACATTCAGACGTAGCAGATTTTAAGAACGCTATTAGTAAAGGTGGAAAGAAGTATTATATTACCTTTATTGATGACTTTTCTAGGTACACTAAGGTATACCTTCTTAAGTTTAAAGATGAGGCTGAAAGTGTCACGACCCAAATGGTCATGAGTGGCACCCACACTAATCTTCCTGTGGGAGAACCATCTAATCCGAACCATTACCCAATCACTTAGTCAATATTAAGATGATATTATTATAAAATAAACACAATAATAATAATCTAGGACTAATCATTATTAATGTGGAAGTAAAACAAACTACTTACTAAAATTCCCAAGACCCAAAAGCCATCGTACAAGAACTACTAACAAAGATGATGTCTAAAGACATATCCAAAATAAAGTAAATAATGAATGTTTCGTTGCCCGAAAGATGGAAAAGAACCAATAAGGTGACCCATGGAAGCCTGGAGATGAAGTACTCACCCTTGGATCAAGATCTGCTATCAAACCCTAGAGGTGAGGCCGTGTCTGAGCCTCTGAAAAACTTTTTGCACTCAACCAAAGAAGACTGCAGGGTAGTATCAATACAAACCACTATGTACTGGTAGGTATCATAGGCCGACTCAACTTAATAACATGTACACAACATAAATCAAATAGAAAGTAGACAGACATCATCACATAAAAAATACTCAATGAATAACCAATACAGCAATAATAGGTCAAACAGTGCTCACAAACAAGCCACATAACCATCAAGAGTATCAACCATACTGTAAACATCCACAGAATCAACACAAATATGTACATATATGCTACAGGACTTATTTTTACCAAAATAGTCATGACCTGTAGGGAACAATCTAGGTTCATGTACCGTACCAGCGTGGTACCCGATCCAACATATACATATCCGTACCGGTGTGGTACCCGATCCAATATAAATATATTCGTACTAGCGTGGTACCCGATCCAATATATACATATTTGTACTGGCGTGGTACCCAATCCAATATAAATATATTCGTACCGGCGTGGTACCCGATCCAACATATACATATCCGTACCAGCATGGTACCCGATCCAACATATAAATATCTGTACCGGCGTGGTACCCGATCCAACATATACATATATGTACCGACGTGGTACCCGATCCAACATATACATATCCATACCGGCGTGGTATCCGATCCAACATAAAAAAGTATCATCAATATAAAATTTACACAACCTCACAGCATATAACACAATGTACCAAGTTTACAAGTACACTTAAAGTCATAAGAAAATTCCGTCAAGTAAATTTTCATTAATTATTTATACACGCATCAATAATTCAAACATCAATAATTTCAAGCATGTCCGAATACCAATCAACAAGTATACAATTTAGGAGCATACACACAATTAAGTCGAGTCTAAACTCCAATTAAACTGTAACCTACCTCGATCGAAGAACTAAAATACATGCTACCCTGCAAGGGTCTTGCCATTCCATAAAGCTTCCGAATGTTTCAAATCTGTCCAAACATATAATCCTCTTAAGAATGTGAATTTAATAACACCCGTTTATAAATTCTTACTCTAAAAATCCTAGGACTAAACCTGAATTTTATTCAGAAGATGGTAAATTAATTCCAGACAAAAAAATTCACATTAAAAGTGACGAGGAAACAGTGGTTGCGCCACTTTGATTTCGCTGGAAACAGTTGAATTAGTGGTCTACGCCACCTTTAAATTTGTTGGAACAAACATTGCCTCCTTCCCATTAGGTTCTTAATGAAAATGGCCCATAAATTATCATTACTAAATGACAATATTGTCTTTCTTCACCTTATGCTAATTGTAAAACTACTGCATACAATTTTCATCCATATTCGGCCACTGTTTTTCATAATTTTTCTTACTTACTCACGTCCTCATAGTCATAACTAGTAACTAACCTATTCAATCATAACAATTAGAAATAATTGCATAGAAAGCAACTCGTACACTCACCTGATGATGCTCCAAAGCCGTCGTCCTTTTTTTTTCTATGTTGTGTGAGAAAACCTAAGCGTAACTTCTGTACTCCACCTCTCAATTTATCTGACATTATTTTTAATAAATATGCTAAATTCTTCCCACTTAAATTAATTCATTAAATCACTAATTAAATTAATTATCTAAAATATTTCAAAACTTTTAATAAATTTCCAAAATTTATTCGGAACTCCTTAGAAATAAATTAAATATATAATTTAACTAACAAGTATGTTTCAGACTTATTGGAAATATTAAAATATCATATCGAGGTCGTCTTGGCCAAGGGTAGATCAAAATCAAGCTCAAATTTAATAAAACTCAATAATCCAACTAATAACTTCAATTACCTCTAAACATCTCGAGGGTTGGTACTATCCGCTCCCGTAAGTCATAATTCACGTATACAAACTATGGAAAGCACTAAAATAGAGAGAATGGGAAAATTTCACAAACAACTAGGTGGGTTGTTACATCAGATACCAATTAAACAACCATTCGTCCCCGAACGACAAACCCAAGACAAGAAGGAAAAATAAGGAATTACCTGAATCATCAAATAGATGTGGATACTTGCTGCGCATGTCTGCTTTGGTCTCCCGAGGGGCCTCCTTCATAGAAAGATTCTTCCATTGGACCTTCCTAGACACAATCCCCTTAGTCCTCAACTTACAGACAACAAAATACCTAGACGATCCTATGCTACCCCCACCATCCCAGACTCGGAAGGTTCAATCAGTATTCAACAATACAAGGCATGTTCTTCACCCATATATATGCAACTTTCCTATACCGGCTGATAAATATAGGTGCATACCGGTGATAGGCGATGCTCATGAATAAATGAATGCAAAGTACACAATCAATATCAAAATGCATCATAACTATCCTCATCAGGACAATCAGATCATAATCAATCTATGGATTTTTATGATATCAACACATCATCAGTAGTATCCTTCGGCCTTGCTAGATATCAACATATCATCATAATAGTCATTACCGAATAACATACACTAACATACTCATAAAAATAGTCATATCACCATAGAATATCTATCTAGTCAATACTTACCAACTAATTGTTATTAGCTAACCAACATATATTATAATAGAAACGCTAGTTCGCTAGTCATTACATAACCTCTAGTTATTATCCTAAACATTATCCTTCATATAATCCTTATTCACGGGATAACAGCTAACCACTATTTATTTAATAGCCAACATCTAACGTTTAGTCAAGTTTCATGACTCGATCAAAACTACCATTTATCCACCTTTCATTATTATCAACTAATCATCCTATATCTATTAATCATTACTAGACAACACATTACTACTTATCACCTAACCATCTTTTATTAATTGACACCATTCATTATCTAATCATTATTTACTAACAAATCTTTGCTTAACTATTCATTAGTTAATCATTTAGCAACTATTCAATGTTATTAACTAGTCACCTCTTATTACCAACATCTCTTATTAGCTAGCCTCATTAACACACAAATCCTCATTCATCGACTATTCGACATCACAAACTTAGTCATCAATACCAACTAACCTTCACCTATGCGAGACCCGACCTCAACATAATTCATGCTTTAACCATCGCTAGCTACCATATTTCAACTAACCAAGAATCATTAACTAATACATTAGATTCTTAGCCATCAAGCGTTATAGTCCCCTAATAGACAACTAGTTACCACATAGCTTAACCATTAATTAGGCAGAACAATCGTAAGATTATATTTTAGCTACAATCACATAAATTACTAATGTGATACTCATGAATATACCAAATCTATGCATGTCATCACCAGTGTCCAATTAATAAAGTCGTAAGCAACATACCTTATTTTTCTCCATCCCATTCCAGAGAGATGTGTATACAAACATATATGTATTCGTAACCTATAATTGTATCCTTTACACTGATAAGCACTCGTCAGATATTAAATCATTATCATAACACAACCCTTGGCCCATTAATTTATCCAAAATAGTCACAACATCATAATCACAACCTTAGACCCATATACCAAAACTAATATCGATAATCATACTTATAAGTCGTAGCATATCTCTAATCATCTCACATATAGGAGGTATCTCACATAGTGGAGACAAAATATAGATAGACATGTAATCAATCGTCTATAGGATATCTTATATCGATAGGTCATATATCATGACTATGAGGAATATAGGCCAATTTTCATATCTAAGAGAAAATAGCATCTCTATAGGCCAATTATCAAGTCTAAGAGAAAATAACATCTTTATAGGCCACATAACGTATTTAGGAGGAATATCATCTATAAATGCCCAATATCACTTCCACAAGAAGTATCATAACTATAAATCAAAGCCACAATCCGAGAACATCAATACAAGTTACCAAGTTATGAAGTAACCATATTCTAGGGTTTACTAGCCTCATCTATGTCTAACATCCGCAACTACATCCACAAGACTTAACACAAGTTTAGGCGTAAGTGGGCTAGAAGATCCCACTTCTAACCCTCAATTTCCTTGATTAAGCACACTATGCCCCAAACTAGGTTAAGGTATCTAGTTCATCTTCTAGATGTTAAGTAAGCCATATTCAAGCCTAAGATAGCAACTTTAACTAGAAATAAGGTTACTCAAGTTAACTCTATCCAGCTTACGATTCAAGACTACCACACTAGCCCAATAAGGCTAAATATACAAATCATGCCTCGAATGCTAAAATCACATCTCGAACATAGGTTCACATTATAACCATGCTACAACTAAAATAAACTAGAGAGAAAAAGCAATAGAATTCAAAAGGGGTATAAATATGCCATTTTATGGGTTTCTGGCCCGCATCTAAACTCCAAACATGAACAATCGAGGCCAAGTCATCCTACTCATCATCAAGCCTAACATCCATATCTACACGCAACATATACCATACATCATCTATGAAGAAAAGTAGACAAAAGCCTACCAAAACCCACACTTAGAAACTTTGCATCAAATTTTTTCTCTTCTAACAAACCCAAAACAATCCTTGAATGATTCTCATGTTCTTTTTTTTTACTCTTAGAATAAACCAAAATATCACCAATAAATACAATCATTAAAGAATTCAAGTAGGGTTTAAATATCCCATTCATCACACTCATAAAAGGCGTTAGGGTATGTCAGCCCAAATAAGATCACAAGAAACTCATAGTGCTAATACCAGATTTAAAATGCAGTCTTAGGAATATCGTCAGGCCAAATCTTAAGTTGATAATGCCCGGAGCTCAAACCAATCTTAGAAAATATGGATGCACCCTACAACTAGTCAAATAAATCATCAATACGGGTCAAAGAATACTTATTATGGAATGTAACTTTGTTTATCTGCCTATGGTATATACACATATGAAGACTACCATCCTTATTCTTTATAAAAAAGACAGGAGCAGCCCATAGAGAGGCACTCGAACAGATAAAACCCTTACTCAACAAATCCTGTAACTGAGCCTTTAGTTATCTCAACTCAGCCGAAGTCAACCTATAAGAAGGAATAGAAATAGGATGAATACCTGGCTCTAGATCACTATAGAAATCAATGTCACAGCATGGTGGCATACCAGGAAAATATTTAAGAAAAAACTATTGGAACTCACACCCCACAAAAACTGACTAAATAGATGGAATCTCTACGGAAGTGTCCCGAAGATGTGCTAGGAAGGCCAAACAACCTCTCCCAATTAACCTTTCTTGCATGTAGAAAGGAAATAAGTTTCATTAGAGTAGAACTATAATCACCCTCCCACTAAAGTCTATGCATTCTTGGCATAGCCATTATTACTATCTTAGCATGACTATCCAGTATAGCATGATCAGAGAAAAAGCACTCATAACCAAAATTATATCAAAATCTACCATGTCTAGAATCACAAAATTTTCCCAAGTTTGATACCTTATAAATATAAAAAAAATGATAATTCCTATCAATGACAACATAATCCCTAATAGGAGTAGACACATGAATTGGAAAATCAAGTAAATCACACATAATATCCAATCCCACAACAAAATTGACAGACACGTATGAGAAGGAAGAACCAAGATTAAATAATACAGTGGTGTAACACCCCGATTTTGTACCTCAGGTGCTACACGATACTCATAATACCAAAGGACCACAAGCTAACCCATGACTGGTACCTATTGCATTAACGGAATAACAATACTGTAATTATGTAGAAACTAGGCAGAAACTTTCCATAAGGTTCAAAATTGTAAATAAATACTGAGTATGGTACATCAATACCAAAACTGAACATATATCTATAAATACTCTATGTATGAAAGCCTCTATAATCTGGACAAAGAGTTGATGGGACAAGTCCCTAACTAACTCCGACTACTGAAAAAAACTGAGTGCTGAAATACTGGAATAATAAATCTATCCTTAAACAATGAGGACTCACCATTAGTCTGCTACTGATGGATCAGGATGCTAAGTATGATCAGGATCCCGTGCGTTTGAACCTATGATATAAGATATCATAGTATAAAAGAAGTGTATGTGTCAGTACTTTGAATGTACTAGTATGCTAAGTGAGGTAGGCTGAGATGCATGGGTTCATTTGCATGAATAATACTAACTGAATAACATGAGCATAACTAAATCAGAGCATATGCATGAAATACGTAAACTGTAACTGAGGTTATGGTAACACTGGATACTGCGCTCAGAATTATTGGTTTACTGATAACTGAGTTTACTGATATTGTATTACTGTTAACTGAGTGACTGTATCTGACAGTCTTGATTCTATGGAACTCTTCTTAGTTCTGTACAGAACTGAGTGACTATGTTTGACAGTCCTGATTTCTATGAAACTGAACTGAGTTCTATTCTGAAGACTGAAAATAAGACTTTGGTCATCATCTAACCGACATGCCCCTTTCTTAATAGATTAGAGTCCAACCTGTAACCCCAGTTGGAAGGGTATCAGTACTGTGATATGGGTAAACACAAGCTATGAGTTAACTCTCTCTAATAGAAAGATCTTTCGACAACCCTCAATGGAAGAAAAACTCATGTGAGATGTATCAACCCTTTTCTAGAAGGAAGATTTCTCAACCTACACTAGCTACATAGTTTTATAACATAGGGACTGCTACTAAGGGTCAAACCCTCTGCTGGCAGGAATGCCCCCATCCCTGGGTTCGCTCGGTGTTGAATCCTACTTCTAACTGAATAGACACTAGACTGATTTCTAAACTGTACTAGGCTGGACTAAACTATTACTGATCGTACTGTCTAACTGAACTGAACTGAGTTCACTGAGTTTTATTAACTGATAGAGTACTACTAACTTTTATTAACTGATGGAATATACAAAGTTCTATAGATTAGCTGGATTTACTGAGGTCTGAACTGAATACTGAACTATAACTATGACTGATTACTGAGGCTACTGCTCGTGACACAACTGATACTGTTCTGTAACCACCATAGCTCTAGGTAAACAGCTAAGTTTTTGGGTTTTGGATACCCCCAGAACTCGATAGCATGAGAGTTAAATTATGGCATAAATTTAAAAAGGCATAACCATGTGCACTTGATCACATCTCATTCATAGAGACATTTTATCAAAGACTTGGATGGTATAACTTGCACATAAGATAACATGACATGATTTTTTTTTCTTTTTATTTGTATACATGAGCAATTTATCAAACACTTGGAGGGCATAGTATATGCACACAATACTAAACAACATGGGGTATTACAATTTAAAATACCAAATTCATAATTCAAAGGTTTTAACATGAATTCTCAATATGCAAACATATATAATAACCAATTTCATATAAATCTTGCAACTAATCATGGATAAAGAACTCCATTAACATGATGGTCATGAACACATTCAAATCAAATCATGAAATTCATTAAATCCATTAACTTGTATTTCAAAAAGATTTCTGGAACTCCAAGGGTGGAAGGAGACCCTTGGATGAACACTTCACATACCTTGGAATTAAAATTTGTGAAGAACAATGGAGTGTTCTTGAAGGCTGAATCTTGAATTAGAGATCCTAGGGTTTGATTCTTGAGAAATTTTAAGAAAAAAAAATAGATTTTGCCCCTAAAGGGGCTTAATCTCGTGTTTTGGGGGCTGGCATAAGCAGGGAAAAGACCCAATTACCCCTGAGGACGCGGTTTTTTAATGATTGAAAATTGATTTAGTGATGTGTAGACCGATGTACCGCGTCATTGGCATAGAAGTGATAGCCAATGCGCCGCGTTGAGTCTGCATCGGCTCACTGGAATTTGCACTGGGAGCTGGGGAAAATTCTCATCGACACGATGGGTGATGCGGCGTGTCGAGATTGCATCGATCCACTGGTTTGATCTTTTAAATATGTTTCAAACGAAGTCTGAAAATAATAAAACTTGTTCGAGAACATCTACTGGCATTTCTGGTCATGATTTAACTTAAAAATCATTACTTTAAGATCATGAGGGACGTGAAATAGAGTCACCAACCTACGAAGGTTAAAATAACACTAAGTCTGAATACTTAGCTAAAAAATTTCTAAGTCTGGGACCCCTTAACAAGCTTTAAAGAACTGAGTAAAGCTTAGGATTTTGCGGGGTCTTACAATATCTCCACCTTGGGAACATTCATCCTCGAATAAGGTTGACTGAGCTGAGAATACTGATAAAATGGATTTAGATACAGGACATGCACAACTGTAATATGATTTCATGACTGACATTACTGATATGCTAAAATTTTGTACTGAACATGCATATTTGATGCATGAGTACATTGCTGAACATAATTCTTGAATGCATGACTGGAATTGTTGATAAGCTGAGTTTCTAATGCTGAACATGCATATCTGATGCGTGAATACATAACTAAAAAATGCAATAGTAATTGATACCAAATCTCTAAGGGAAATCTAAGCATGGAATTTAGTAAGTTTAAGGGGAAAATGTTACCTTGGGCTGAGTCTGAGTTTTTGGAGAAAAGGTGAGGATGCTTGGTCCGTATATCTACTTCTGCTTCCCAAGTAGCTCCCTCAATGGACTGATTCCACCAAAAAACTTTGACTAGAGGGACCTCTTTGTTCCTCTGTCTATGAATCTGATAATCAAGGATTTTAATTAGAATCTCCTCATAAGAGAGGTTGTTCTGAACATCTATACCCCCTACAGGGACTACAACTGTTGTGTCAGCTATGCATTTCTTTAGAAAGGAGACATGGAATATTGGATGGACGGAAGCTAAATCTGAAGGCAACTCAAGCTCGTAAGCTACCTTTCTGAAATGGTTGAGAACTCGATAAGGACCGACATATTGGCGACTGAGCTTACCCTTCTTGCCAAACCTCTTCACTCTTTTCATAGGAGAGATCTTCAAATACACATAATCACCAATCTTAAACTCGAGATCCTTTCTTCGCATATCAGCGTACAATTTCTACCGGCTCTGAGTTGTCTTAAGTCTTTCCCTAATTAGCTGAACCTTCTCTAAAGTGTCAAACACCAAGTCAGTCCCTACCACTGTGACCTCTCTCACTTTAAACCAACCAATAGGAGACCTACATCTCCTCTCATAGAGCACCTCAAACAGAGTTATCTAAATGCTGGAATGATAGTTGTTGTTATATGCAAACTCAATCAAAGGTAAGTGGTCATCCCAACTACCCTTAAAGTCTATCGCACACCCTCACAGCATATTCTAAAGTTTGAATGGTCCTTCCTGCTTAACCATCTATCTGAGGGTAGAAAGTTGTACTAAGGTGGACTTGGGTACCAAGACCCTTTTGGAAGGATTTCTAGAAATGAGGGGTGAACTGCATACCTCTATTTGAGATAATGGACAACGGAACTCCATATAATCTGACCAACTCTCTAACATAGAGATTGGCATAGTCCTCGGTTGAATAAGAGGTATGGAATGATAGGAAATGAGTTGATTTGGTCATCTTGTCTACAATGACCCAAATTAAATCTTGCTGATGACGAGTACGAGGCAAACCCGTTACAAAATCCTTGTTCACTTCATCCCATTTTTAAATGGGAATACTAAACTCCTGCATAGCCCCACTAGGCTTCTGATGCTTGATCTTAACCTGCTGACATGTTGAGAACTTGGCTACAAACTCTGTAATGTCTCTCTTCATCCCACTCTACCAGTTGATCTCTCGTAAATCATGATACATCTTAGTGGCCCCTGAATGAATAGAGTAACGGCACCATACACATCTGTAAGAATCCGCTGTCTCAGGTCATCTACTCCTGGCATACATAGCCGACCCTGACAACGCAATACACCATCTCCCTCATAGGAGAAAACCTCTATTTTTTAATCTCTGACTGATTCTTTTAACTTAACTAGGTTGGGATCCCTATCCTGCTTTTCCTTCACCTCAAAAAACATACATGATTCTAAACTACTCTGCACCCATACTTTATATTCTGCTGAATTGACTAAGCGGATACCCAGTTGGGCAAGCTGATGAACTTCCTGAGCTAACTTCTTCTTACCATTCTCCACGTGAGAAACACTACCCAAATACATCCTACTTAGAGCATCATCCACTATATTGGCTTAACCCAAATAATATAGGATGCTCATGTCGTACTCCTTCAACAACTCCAACTACCTTTTCTGATAAAGGTTTAGATCTTTCTGAGAGAACACATATTGTAGGCTCTTATGGTCAGTGAACACATCAACATGCACACCATATAAGTAATTCCTCCAAATCTTTAAGGAAAATACTACTGTTGCTAACTCAAGATCATGAGTAGGATAGTTTTTTTCATACGGTTTGAGTTGTCTAGAGGCGTAGGCTATGACCTTACCTCTCTGCATCAAAACTCACCCCAAACCTACCCTGGAAGCATTACAATATACCATAAATCTATATGAACCATCTGGTAGAGTCAAAACTGGGGCTGTAGTGAGTCGAGTCATTAACTCCTGAAAACTCTTCTTACAAGAATCTGACAACTAAAATTTGACCTTCTTTTGAGTCAATCTAGACATAGGGGATCCAATAGACTAAAATTAAACCATTGGTAAAAGCCAAACAAACCCAAGAAACTCCAGATATCTAATAGAGAGATGGTTCTAGGCCAATTTCTCAATGCTTCAGTCTTTTGGGGATCAACTCTAATGCCATCACCAGAAATGATATGGCCGAGGAAGGCTACTGACCTTAGCCAAAATTCACGCTTACTGAATTTGGTGAATAGCTGATGGTTTTTGAGAGTCTGTAATACTATTCTGAGATGGTCTGTATGATCATGCTCACTGCAAGAGTAGACAAGGATGTCATGTATGAAGACTATGATGAACATGTCCAAGTACTGCTTGAGCACACGGTTCATCAAGTCCATGAAAGTTGTTGGGGAATTAGTAAGACCAAATAACATGACTAAGAATTCGAAGTTCCCATACCGAGTTCTGAAAGCTATTTTCAAAATGTCACAATCTCTAGTTCTAAACTGATGATAGTCTGATCTGAGGTCTATCTTAGAAAAGTAACTAGCATCCTGAAGTTGTTCAAACAAGTCATCAATTCTGGGAAGTAGATACTTGTTCTTGATCATGACTTTATTTAGCTGATGGTAGTCTATACACATTCTGAGAGAACCACCTTTCTTATACACGAATAGAAATGGTGCACCCTACGGGGATATATTTGGTCTGATGTATCCCTTATCTAGGAGATCTTTGAACTATTCTTTTAATTATTTGAGTTCTATTAGAGCCATTCTGTATGACAGAATAGATATGGGCTAAGTATCTGGAAGAGGGTCTATTCAGAAGTCGATTTCCCCTTCAGGAGGAACTCCGGGAAGATCTTCGGGAAACACGTCTGGGAATTCACATGCTACTGATACTGATTAAAGATTAGGGGTTTCTGAACTAGAGTCTTGGACTTGAATGAGATGGTAGACTCATCCCTTAGATATCATTTTTCTTGCCCTAAGGTAGGAAATAAGCTGACCCCTAAGTGTTAAAGTACTACCCCTCCACTCTAGGACGAGCTCATTTGGAAACTGAAATTGGACAAAAAAAAATTTGCAATCGACTAAGGAATAGCTGGAATGAAGCCAATCCATGTCGAGAATGACATTAAAATTGGTCATCTCTAATTCGACTAAGTTTGGTGAAGTGAATTTCTACGATACCATAATCGAATAGTTCATGTATACCCGTCGGGCTATGATAGATTTACCCGCTGGGATAGAGACTGAGAAAGGATCTGCTATAATTTCGGGACTGACTCCAAAGACAACAGCTATATAAGGAGTTATAAAATACAAAGAAGCTCTTGAATCTAGCAAGCATAAACATGCAAATGATAAATTTGTAACGTTCTAGTTACCACATCAGGAGAACTTTCCTGATTCTGTCGGGACTGAAGTACATAAAGTCTATTTGGGCGTTTCCCACTAGTGGCACTGAAGGCGGCACCCTGCTGATTCGGGCGACCGAACTGAGCTGAGGGACGGTTAAGCTGACACTTCGAACCCACCTGAGGACACTGCCTGACTCTGTTTCTAGGCTTGCCACATCTAAAACAAACGTCACTGCCAGCTCTAGAGATACCTTGATAGTTTCTACCACATTTCTGGCAGAGAGGGTTTGTTCGGGCACTGGTAACACTACCCTAGGTTTAGGGCTTGACGCCCTGTCTTTATTACCGTCTATGAATTTCAGCACGGGAGAACTGGCTGAGGACGGAGCTGGAACTGAGGATTTTAGGAGGAACTGAGAATGATTACCACCCTCTGACTTAGGATGGGTGAATTTAAAGCTACCTGTTCTAGATCTCTTTTTCTCCCTTTCTTTATCTTTATTCATAGCCTCCTCTATCTACTGAGCATGGTCTATGAGTCTGGATATGTCCATCTCCTTAATCAACATGCATTCCTACACTCCTTGACCATACTACTAGACACGCCAAACATAAACTTACTCATCTTAGATCTACTATCTGCTACCACATGAGGAGCGTATCTGGATAATTGAGTAAATTTGAGAGAATACTCTTGTACCATCATATTTCCCTACTTTAAATTTATAAATTCCATAACCTTTACTTTCCTCAACTCAAGCGGGAAGAACCTATCCATAAAATTAATAGCAAACTCTTCCCATTCTATGGGCCCTGCATCTGTGGCCCTCTCTATTTTCCACTATTTGAACCATGAGTGAGCCACATCCTGCAACTGATATGCAGCTAACTCGGCACTCTCACTAGCGGTCACCCCCATAATATTTGTAACCTTCTGTACCTAATTAAGAAATTCCTATGGGTCCTCATCTAAATTTGACCATGTAAAAGATGGAGGGTTCATTCGGGTGAAGTCTCGAATCCTAGCTACAGCAGTATTGGCCACTGGGTTAGCTGGAGCGGCAGCTAGGCATTCATTCTAGGCTGCCACAAAATGAGCTAGGGTGGTGAAAGCTGCTCTAAATTCAGCGTGGGAGACATGTTCGCCCAAGGGATCTGGATGGTCTCCTGTTCCTTTTCCGTTAGTCCTCTTTGGAGGCATATTCTATAAACAGAAGAGAAACTTGGATTAGACAGAGAGTTTAACTTGAGCTTGTGCTCACCCATACGACATGATTACTGAAAGAAGGGAAAAATTTTCCTAAAATATCTAATAGCCTCCTGTCCATAAGTATGGCGTGCTACACACCAATCTATAAGACTCTACTAGATACAACTTTCAGGTTTTCTAGGACTCTGTTGAACCTTAGGCTCTGATACCAATTTTTTAACATCCCGAGTCTGTACCCCGAGTGCTACATGGTGATCATAATCCTAAAGGACCACAAGTTAACCCATGACTGGTACCTATTGTACTAACTGAATAACAATACTGTAATTATGCGGTAATTAGGTGAAAACTTTCCATAAGGTTCAAAGCTGTAAATAAATACTGAGTATGGTACATCAATAAAATAACTGAACATCTGTCTATAAATACTCTATATCTGAAAAGTCTCTACTGTCTGAACAAGAAGTTGATGGGACAAGTCCCCAACTTACTCCGACTACTAAAATAAATTGAGTACTAAAATACTGGAATAATAAATCTATCCTCAAATAATGAGGACTTACCACTAGTTTGCTGCTGATGGATCAGGCTGCTAAGTATGATCGGGAGCCCGTATGTCTGAACATATAATATATGACATCATAGCGTAAATAAAGGGTATGTGTCAGTACTTTAAATGTACTGGTAAGCTAAGTGAGGTAGGCTGAGATGCATGGGTTCATATGCATGAACAATACTGACTGAATAACATGAGCATAACTGAATGAGAGTATATGCATGAAATACGTAAACTGTAAATGAGGTTATGGTAACACTGGATACTGTGTTCAGAATCACTGGTTTACTGATATCTGAGTTTACTGATACTATATTACTGTTAACTGAGTAACTGTGTCTGATAGTTTTGATTTTGTGGAACTATTCTGAGTTCCATACTGAACTTAGTGACTGTGTCTGACAGTCCTGATTGTTGTAGAATTGAACTGAGTTCTATTCTTAAGACTTAAACTGAGACTGTGGAAGGTAATCATCTAACCGACATGCCCCTTTCTGAATAGATTAGAGTCCTACCTATAACCCCAGTTGGAAAGGTGTTAGTACCGTGCAATGGGTAATGACAAGCTGTGAGTTAACCCCCTCTAAAAAAAAGCTCTTTCATCAACCCACGAAGGCAGGAAAACTCGTGTTAGATGTATCAACCCTAGTCTGGAAGGAAGATATCTCAACCTACGTTGTCTACATAGTTCTATAATACAGGGACAGCTACTAAGGTTCAAATCCTCTGCTGGTAGGAATGCCCCAATCCCTGGGTTTGCTCGGTGCTGAATCCTACTCCCAACGGAATAGATACTAGACTGATTTCTAAATTGTGCTAGGTTCGACTGAACTGTTACTGATCATACTGTCTAACTGAACTAAACTGAGTTCACTGAGTTTTGTTAACTGATGGAGTACAACTCAATTTTATTAACTGATGGAATACTACAGAGTTCTATTGGCTAGTTGGATTTACTGAGGTATGAACTGAATACTGAACTGTAACTATGACTGATTACTGAGGCTACAGCTCGTGATACTACTAAGACTGTTCTGTAACTACCACATCTCTAGGTAAACAGCTAACTTTTCAGGTATTGGATACCCCCAGGACTCGATAGCATGAGAGTTAAATCATGGCATAAATTTAAAAGGGCATAACCATGTGCACTTGATCACATCTCATTCATAGAGACATTTTATCAAAGACTTGCATGATATAACTTGCACATAATCTAACATGACATGATTGTTTTCCCTTTTTCTTTGTTTTCATGAGCAATTTATCAAACACTTGGAGGGCATAGTATATGCACACAATACTAAAAAACATGGGGCATTACAGTTTTAAATACCAAATTCATAATTCAAAGGTTTTATCATGAATTCTTAAGATGCAAACACATATAATAACCAATTTCATACAAATCTTTCAACTAATCATGGATTAAGAACTCCATTAACGTGATGGTCATGAACACATTCAAATCAAATCATGAAATTCATTAAATCCATTAACTTGTATTTCAAAATGATTTCTTGAACTCCAAGGGTGTACAAGGAGGCCCTTGGATGAAAACTTCACATACCTTGGTATTCAAATTTGCAAAAAATGATAGAGTGTTCTTGAAGGCTGAATCTTGAATTGGAGATCCTAGGGTTTGCTTCTTGAGAAATTTTGAGAAAGATGAATGGATTTTGCCTCAAAGGGGGCTTAATCTCGTATGTTAGGGGCTGACATAAGGTTGGTAAACACTCAATTACCCCTGAGGATGCGGATTTTCAATGACTGAAAACTGATTTAGCGACGCACAGACCAACGTGCCACATTGTTGGCATCAACGTGATAGCCAACGTGCCGCATTGAGTCCACATCAATTCACTGGAATTTGCACTGGTATCTAAGGAAATATACTTATCAACGCGATGGGAGATGCGGCGCATCGAGATCGCGTCGATCCACTGGTTTGAGTTTTCAAATATGTTTCAAACGAAGTCCAAAAAATTCAAAACTTGTTCGAGAACACCTACTGACATTCCTGATCATGATTCAACCTAAAAATCAATACTTTACGGTCATAAGTGTCGTGAAATAGAGTCTCCAACCTACGAAGGCTAAAATAACACTAAGTCTGAATACTTAGCTAAAATTTTCTAAGTCTAGGACCCCTTAACAAGATTTAAAGGACTGAGTTAATCTTAGAATTTTTCGGGGTCTTACAAGTGGCCATCCGATCACAGACAAGAATAGTACCTGTAATGACAACGTCTGATACCTCTGTCTCAGACCTGCCTGGTAAAGCATAGATATAGGCCCTACCACCAATTTGAGCATCCTTTTTATCAAGCTAAGAACTACCCCGATGAGGTTGATTACCACCCCTACCTACCTGATGACCACCATGACCACTCTATGAATGAACTCTACCATTACCACCATCTCCTCTACCTACAGGAACTAGAGCTCAAGGAGCCTGATGCTGGCTAAACTAACTATAATGCCTCAAATTAAGAAAAAACTCCTAATGTGACTCACTCCATCACACCCATCTTCAAAAATAAGAATGAAAGAAGTCATATACAAATTAAAATCGCTAGATACCAATTGAAATCAAGTAATAGCACGTAAGAAAGAAGAATTTGAATTTTCTTAGTGTCCTATAGACACTCGAAGAAAAGTACATGCGTCTCCATACCGTTCTGCAAGACACTACCAGGAATGTTTTTGTACGACGAGATCGACAAACCTAGGCTGTGATACCAACTTTTTCACAACTCAAATGGTCATGAGTGGCACCCACATAAATCTTCCTATGGGAGAACCATCTAATTCGAACCATTACCCAATCACTTAGTCAATATTAAGATGATATTATTATAAAATCAACATATTCTCAATAATCTAGGACTAATCATTATTAATGTGGAAGTCAAACAAACTACTTACTAAAATTCCCAAGACCCAAAAGTCATCGTACAAGAACTACTAACAAAGATCATGCCTAAAGAGATATCCAAAATAAAGTAAATAATAAATGTTTCATTGCCCGAAAGATGAAAAGAACCAATAAGATGACCCATGGCATCCTGGAGACGGAGTGTTCACCCTTAGATCAACATCTGTTATCAAACACTAGAGGTGAGTTCGTGTTTGAGCCTCTGGAAAACTTTCTACACTCAACAAAAGAAGAGTACAAGGTAGTATCAGTACAAACCACTATGTACTGGTAGGTATCATAGGCCAACTCAACTTAATAACATGTACACAACATAAATCAAATAATAAGTAGACAGACATCATCACATAATAAATACTCAATGAATCAACAATACGGAAATAACAGGTCAAACAGTGCTCACAAATAAGCCGCATAACCATCAAGAGTACCAACCATATTGTAAACATCCACAAAATCAACACAAATATGTACACACATTCTACGGGACTTACTTTTTCCCAAATAGTCATGGCCTGCAGGGAACAATCTATGTTCATGTACCGTACCGGCATGGTACCCGATCCAAAATATACATATCTGTACCGGCGTGGTACTCAATCCAACATATACATATTCGTACTGGCATGGAACCCAATCCAACATATATATTTCTATACCGGCGTGGTACCCAATCTAATATATACATATCTGTACCGGTGTGGTACCCGATCCAACATAAATATATTCATACCGACGTGGTACCCGATCCAACATATACATATCCATACTGTCGTGGTACCTGATCCAACATAAATATATTCATACCGGCATGGTACCCAATCCAACATATACATATTCGTACCAGCGTGGTACCTGATCCAACATATACATATCCGTACTGATGTGGTACCCGATCTAACATATACATATATGTACCAGCGTGGTACCCTATCCAATTTATACATATCCATAATGGTGTGGTATCCGATCAAACATAAACAAGTATTATCAATATCAAATTTACACAGCCTCACAGCATACAACACAATGTACAAAGTTTACAAGTACACTTAAAGTCATAAGATAATTCCATCAAGTAAATTTTCATTAGTCATTTATACACGCAACAATAATTCAAACATCAACAATTTCAAGTATGTCTGAATAACAATCAACAAGTATCCAATTTAGGAGCATACACACAATTAAGTCGAGTGTAAACCCCAATGAAATTGTAACCTACCTCAATCGATGAACACAAATACAAGCTACCTTGCAAGGGTCTTGTCCTTTTGTAAAGCTTTTAAATGTTTCAAATCTATCCAAACATGTAATCCTCTTAAGAATACAAATTTAATAACACCCGCTTATAAATTCTTACTCTAAAAATCCTAGGACTAAACCTTAATTTTATTCAAAAGATGGTAAATTAATTCCATACAAAACAATTCACTTTAAAAGTGATGAAGAAACAGTGACTGTGCCACTTTGATTTCACTGGAAACAGTTGAATTAGTGGCCTGCGCCACCTTTATATTTGTTGGAACAAACATTACCTCCTTCCCATTAGGTTCTTAATGAAAATTGGCCATAAGTAACTATTACTAAAAGATAGAATTCTCTTTCTTTACCTTATGCTAATTGTAAAACTACTGCATATAATTTTCATCAATATTCGGCCACTGTTTTAACAATTTCCCTTATTCGGCCACTGTTTTTCATAAATTTTATTACTTACTCACGTCCTCATAGGCATAACTAGTAACTAACCTATTCAATCATAATAATTAGAAATAATTGCATAGAAAGCAACTCTCACACTCACCTGATGATGCTCCGAAGTCGTCGTCCTTTTGTTTTTCTTCTATGTTGTGTGAGATAACCTAAGCGTAACTTTTGTACTCTACCTCTCAATTTATCTGACCTTATTTTTAAAAAATATTCTAAATTCTTTCCACTTAAATTATTTCTTTTATTGACCACATAAGAAAATAAACTACAACTTTGACCCATTAAATCACTAATTAAATTAATTATCTAAAATATTTCAAAACTTTTAATAAATTTTCAAAATTTATTCGGAACCCCATAGAAATAAATTAAATATGTAATATAACTAACAAGTACGTTTCAGACTTATTGGAAATATCAAAACATCATATGGAGGTCATCTTGACCAAGGGTAAATCAAAATCAAGCTCAAATTTATTAAAACTCAATAATCCAATTAATAACTTTAATTACTTCTAAACACCTCGGGGGTTGGTACTATCCACACCCGTAAGTCATAATTCACGTATACAAACTATGGAAAGCGCTAAAATAGAGAGGATGGAAAAATTTCACAAACGACCGAGAGGGTCGTTACAGAAAGCATGTTTTTTAATATTTAAAGTAGAAGTAGAAAATCAATTAGATGGGAAAATCAAGAGATTAAGATTTGATAGGGGCGGTGAATATAGTACTAAAACTCTAGAAGATTTTTGTAAAAAAAAAATGGTATTATCCATGAGTTTAGTGCTCCTTATACTCCCCAACAAAATGGTGTAGCCAAATGAAAAAGTTGAACTCTTAAGTAAATCATGAATTATATACTTTTAATCTGAGGTCTACCTGATTATACGTGGGGGAAAGTTGTCTTGTCTGCATGCTATATTCTTAATAGAGTCCCTCATAAAAAGTTAGACAAGACCTCAAATGAGTTATGGAAAGGGTTTGCTCCTAACATAAAATTTTGAAAGTGTGGGGGTGTTTGGATAAGGTTAGTCTACATTATTTTAGATGGGTAAATATAGGCTCTAAGATTTTTGACACTATCTTTATTGGTTATGATCAAAATAGTGTTGCATATAGAATTATGTCATTAAATGATCATTCAATTTGTTAATCTAGAGATGCAAATTTTAAGCATGTTTTTCCTTTGTAAAATAATGTGCCTAGTAATGTGCAAAATAATACTTATATATCTATGTCTGTTAACTCTCATCCTATGCCTGCATCTATTGTTATTGCTAATGAGCATGAAAATGAACTTAGAAGAAGTAAATGACGTAAAACTGAGACTAGTTTTGGTCCTGATTTTGTCACCACCTTCTTAACTAAGGATTATGATATTGATTTTTTAAATGATGAATTATTATCTATCTACTTAATAGAATAAGACCCTAAAACTTATGATGAAACCATGAGTTCAACAGATGCAATGTTTTGGAAAGATACTATTAAAAGTGAATTAGACTCTATAGTCTCTAATAACACTTGGGACTTGTATGATTTGCCTATAGGTTGTAAACCCATAAGTATCAAGTGGATATTTAAAAAGAAATTAAGTCTGATGGTACAATTAATAAATATAAGGCTAGACTTGTGATTAGGTGTTTTAACTAAAAGAAAGGTGTTGATTATTTTGATACTTATTCTCCTATGACCAAAATAAAGACCATTAGAACTCTTATTACTCTAGTTGCTATTCATAGTTAAGTGGTACACCAAATGGATGTTAAAACTGCATTTTTAAATGGTGATTTAGAGAAAGAGATCTACTTCTCCTACATAGTGATTGACTCAAGATCAACATTTGGACAGAAGTGGTGAGCTTTAATCATTTCAGAAGGCTCCATTTCATGTTATGGATATTTCTAAATATTTTAATTTAGAAAAGGGCTATGGTTGGGGACTTGTCCCAATCAGATTTAATTACTCTTTTGGATAGAGGCTTTATGGTACTTCTATGGGTTGGAATGAGTGGGATCAGTATTAGTGTCAGCCTTGGAATTGGAATAAGCTGGGAGGCTGGTATCATCAGACATAATTTCTTACTATTCTATCCTATTTCACTTTGGTATTAATTATATTATGTTTTTGAACATCCTTGGTTATGGCCTAGTTATGTCCCTTGTTTTCGTATGGTTTGATATAGTTAGATTATTGGTATGGGATGGTTGGACTCGATTGGATTGGTCACAGTTGTGATTTTATTCCAGATTCTTTATGTGAGTTGTTTCACTATCTTGTTATATGCTCAAAATTCAGTCAACTCAAGGCAGGCGGCTGGAGGTTGGGTTGGGTAATGGGGGTGGTCTCTGATCCTATTCAGACTTAGAATCCCATTATGAAAAGGCCCTAGAGCAGGTCGTGTCAAGTTGGTATTAGAGCCTAGGTTCATAGTCAATTGGGAGTCCACAAATTCGTGTCGAGTAGAGTCTCTTTTAGGGGGGTGTATCACGCCACACTCATATGGGAGAGGCTACAAGACATTTAGGAATGTTTTGCTTTCTTGGTATTCTATTATCAAGTTTGGAGTCTCAGTCCTAGAATCTTCTGTAATCCTTGTTTGTTCATCTTTTAGATCATGCCTCGTAGATTTGGAACTCAAGAAAATTCTTTTATCCCATCTGGGGGTAATGCTGAAGGGGTGCATCCTAAGCCTGGGGTTCATCTTCGATCTCACGGTCCTATCCCTGATAGTTTTGGAGTTCAACTGGTTGTTACTAGTCCTCCTCAAGGCCAGGTCACAAATACAGAATTTTATCTGTCTATTTATGATATTGCTAAATTGGGTGCTGCTCAGGCTGAGCTGGGTGTGTCTGGTGCTTTTTCTTCTAAGGCCACAAGGGTTGGCCAATTTAATAAGATGAGACCCTCCCACTTTTTCTGAAGTAAAAGTGGAGAATGATCCACGGGGATTCTTGGATGAAATGAAAAAGATATTTTGGCTGATGCAGGCTACCAATAATGTGGGGGTAAACTTTGCAGCTTATCAGCTCAAAGAGGTTGCATATCAGTGTAATGGAGAGTGTTATAGGGATAGAGGAGATATGGAGTCATCCTTATGGGATGCCTTCTCTGGTGCTTTTTTGGATGGTTTCTTTCCCCAAGAGTTGAGGAAAGCAAAGATGGAGGAGTTTGTGAACCTCAAGTAGGGGAGAATGCCTGTCAAGGAATATGCCTTGAAGTTTTATCAATTGTCAAGGTATGCTCCTAATTTTGTGGCTGACATGCGGGCTAAAACGAAGAAGTTCGTTTCAGGTTGAATCGGGATTTGATTTCAGAGAGCACGACTGCCTTTCTAATTAAGGATATGGACATCTCTGGGTTGACTATTTATATACAGTAGGTAGAGGATGAGAAGAGGAAACAGACAGAGTTTGGGGATATGCAGGGTAAGAGGAGCAGGTTTTCTTACTAGGGAGGTGCTCAGTCTCAGGGTGTTCAAGATGGGGGCAAGTTACAGGAAAAGAAGTGGGGGAGTTCTAGTTCCTACTCTTTTGCTAGTGCTCCTTACCAGTAGGGTGACAGGCGTCATCGAGATTGTAACACCCCGTATTCAATTATGTTTATTGGCGTATTCAAGTACGTGTATTGGTCTTATTTATATGGAATTAATGTTTTTATTTTATTTATACCGGAATTTACCCGTCGATGGTTCCATACGAAGGTTATTGAATAAGCTTTCCAATGATATAAAGATTTCCAAAGACGGATAGGTTTCGGATATAATCGAGCTCGTTCGAAACTATAAAACGGTGGCCGGGATATTTGGGAATAGTAAATGAGCAGGAAAATTTCCTGCACATAAACTACTGAGGCCAGTCGAATTTTTGGGTCAATTTCGAACGATCATAACTCCCATAATATAATGAACTAGGAGATCTTCGACCTATGAAAAGAAATATCTTTGAGTTTTCTTTCCAATGCAATTGGTTTCATCCAAATCCAACGTCTGAGTAAGGAGTTATACTCGTTTTACTTCAGCCTATCAAAACAGATTTTTAGGGTCAACTTCAAACGACCATAACTCCTTGTACAGGACGAACTGGGTTTCCTACTTTATATGAAATGAAATCCATTTGAATTATACTTCCAATGATACCAATTTCACAAAAATCCAATATCGGAGCAAAGAGTTATGGTCGATCTACTTTAGCTTATCAAAAGAGTCCACCAAAGGACAGATTTGACATTATTTAACTTTTAAAGGCATTTTTGTCATTTCCTATTATATTATGGACGGGAATATGTGTATATATACATGTATATGAGTTCAAAAACTCATTTTCATCATCAATCATTGAGAAAGAACAAACCCTAGCCAAATTTGACCTTTAAATTACTTTTGATTCAACCGTAGAAATTCCAAAGTAATCCGATAACTGCGTTTGTCATCTCGAGAGCTTCGAACGGCACCTATTATTTGTGCAAATAGGATTGCATAATCAAGAGGTAAATTATAAGTTATGAATATTGTTTGCCTTTGTTCTTTTCCATATGTATATGTGTGATAGAGGATTATATGTATTGGTTGTTATTAAAAGGTGATGGAAATAGGGTTATGGACTATTTTGCATGGTTTGGTTGTATTGAATTGTGGAAGGTGGATATGGTAATTGATTTATGGAAGGTGGATATGGTGATATACTATTGAATTGATGATTATTTATGTCTATGGCTCAATTTGGTTTAATGGATTGGTTGGAAAGATAAATGAATCCAAACATGATATTGGAGGATGTTGTATGAATATGCATGGCAAGTGAATGTAATTGGAGTATACGAGGGTTAAAGTTACACCCTTTATGGTGTAATTAAGGCTTACCACTTAACCACTAGTTTGGTGAATTCAAATAATTGAATTGTGACGTTTGGTTGCTAATACTAGATTGCTATATATGTTCATTGTAGATAAGTAATCCGAAAAGACGGGAAGTCCATTTGGGACTAGTATTGAAGGTTGATAGTCAGGTATATAAAGCATACTCTATACCATATCTTTGGCATGAAAGTGAATAATTGTTCTATTAAGAAAGTTTCCAAAGTTATTCAATAACATATGATCCATAATGGTTTTGTATGATGTCCTACATTACCAATGAACTTGTTTCCACCCTACAAGATGTCAAGACATTCCAATACTTACTTGTTTTCCAAATATTACATGTTTATTGCACTAATGAATGTCAGAAGGTATCCGGTTACTCAAACAAGATCCATGTGTTATTAATGACTCCAAAACATTTCATTGATATACCAATAAGTTCCTACTTCATTGTTATTTCATTGATGACTCCAAAACACTTCATTGATGTGCCAATGAGTTCTTACTTCATTGTTATTGCATTGATGGTCTATTTATATGTCTCTTATTGATGTATCATTGTTTCAAAGTATCAAAAATGCGGTGGCGACCAAAATAACAATCTCAAAGATTAATTGAACTAAGTGATGGAAGTTCTCTCTTATCGGGTGGTATCCCAGGGGCATAAGCCTATCATGGGTCGATCCCTATTTATGTGTTTATGGGTGGTATCCTAGGGGCATAAGCCTATCATGGGTCGATCCTAGTTGATATTGTACTGGAGGCAGCCTAATGGTCACAGTACAGTACAGTAATGATTACAAAGATGATAAGAATGAAGGTAAAGTGATTGAATAAATACAATGTACAGGTTGTCACAAGTTCTAGTAAGGGTGGTCCACTCCTATTAAGATTTATTCATTTGTTTCTGGTTTCTATTGAGCTCCTATATCATATGTGATTATCTACAGCTTTACATACTTAGTACATATTTCGTACTGACGTCCCCTACGGGGGACCTGCATTTCATGCTGCAGGCACAGGTACCTCATCTCATACACCGCACAAGTAGGAGCCAGGATATCCAGCCTCTTTTGGTGAAATCTAGTTTGCTTCGGGGCTTTCCGTGTGATATCCAGTCACTTTTGGTATTGAATAGAAGTTAGTTATATGGCGGGGTGTGTCCCGACCTTAGTTTAACTCTGTGTATTGTCTAGAGGCCTTTTAGACCTAATGTACAGTCAAGGTGGTGTTTTGTTAATAGACGTGATGGCTCCAACGGCCAAGTATTGTATATACATATATATGTATGCTCGAGCTTATACAGGTGATTATTTCCTTTTATATGTGACATGATGCTATCCAGATTTTAGGTTGTCATAGAGGTATGCATGGGAAGTATAAGGTTATGAGTTGGTTCTCTCAGGCCTCCTCGGTTATGGGTGCCAGTCCGCCCCAATAGGATTTGAGGTGTGATAGAGATGGTGAAAATTTCTTAGAGAAGGGTGCCCAATCTCAGGCAATCGGAGGTCAGTCAGTTTTTTTATGCCCTTTTTGTTGGTTCTGTGGTCGTCCTCATCGGGGTTATTGCGATGAAGTAAAGGACAAA
Source organism: Capsicum pubescens (assembly GCA_030864215.1). Lineage (NCBI taxonomy): Eukaryota > Viridiplantae > Streptophyta > Magnoliopsida > Solanales > Solanaceae > Capsicum > Capsicum pubescens. The sequence goes on along the minus strand of CM061549.1, from coordinate 111,217,872 downwards.
TACTACAAGTGTGGATAGGAAGACCATCAGCTCAGGGATTTTCTGGTTAATAAGGTTGCTATGGGGGCGAATAAGATTCCTATGGCTTTATCTTCTACTCCTACACCTGGTGGTATTACATCTTATTTTATTACTGCTCCTGGTTCTAGTGATGGTCGGAACAAGTTGCATGCTTTGGCGTCTCGACAGGAATTCGAGGAATCACCTAATGTCGTTACTGGTATGTTACAGCTTTTCTCTCGTGACGTATATTATTTTCTTTATTTGGAGTCCACTCTCTCCTATGTAACTCTTTATGTGGCTATATTTTTTGGTTTTAATTTGAAAGTTATTTCGGATCCTTTTTCTATTTCTACCCCACTATATGACTCGGTTATTGCAAAGAGAGTCTATAGGGGGGTGTGGTGTCGTTTAGTGGAAAGCAAATATTTATGGATCTATTTGAATTTGATATGGGGGATTTCGATGTCATTCTGGGTATGGAGTATCCTTGGATTATTAGACCTATAAGGTTATCTTTAGGTTCCCTAGTGAACCGGTTATAGAGTGGGTGGGTGTTTCTTTAGCTCCTAGGGGGAGGTTTATTTCTTATCTTAGAGCTCGGTGGTTAATCTCCAAAGGATGCCTTTATCACATGGTCTGGGTTAAAGATTCCAACTCGGAAGGTTTTTTTTCTAGTCAGTTCCAGTGGTTAATGAGTTTCCAGAGGTCTTTCCGTATGATCTTCCTATTATTCCTCCGAATAGGGAAATAGAGTTTGGTATTGATCTAATTCCAGAAACTCGTCCAATTTCTATTCCTCTGTATAGAATGGCTCTGGCTGAGTTAAAGGAACTCAAGGAGAAACTTAAAGATCTTCTGGCTAAGGGGTTTATTAGTCATAGTGTATCTCCTTGGGGTTCACCGGTGTTGTTTGTGTGCAAAAAATATGATTCCCTTCAGATGTGCATGACTATAGGCAGTTGAACAAGCTGGCGGTCAAGAACAAGTATCCTTTTCCAAGGATAGATGATCTCTTTGACCAGTTTCAAGATGTCAAGTTCTTTTCTAAGATAGATCTTCAGTCTGGGTACCATCAGCTAAAGATTAGGGAGGTATATATCTCTAAAATGGCTTTTCATACTTGATATAGGCACTTTGAGTTTTTGGTAATGTCATTTGGGTTGACTAAGGCTCCGTTGGCATTTATGGATCTGATGAACAGAGTTTTTCATCAGTATTTGGATCTTTTCATTATTGTGTTTATTGATGACATTCTGGTTTATTCTAAAAGCGAGGTGGATTGTGCTAATCACCTTCGTATGGTGTTGCAAACCTTAAAGGAACAGCAGTTGTATGCCAAGGTCTCCAAGTGTGAGTTTTGGTTAAACACTGTAACTTTCTTGGGGCATATTATTTCTAGTGAAGGAATCATGGTGGATCTACAAAAGGTTGTTGTGGTGAAGAGGTGGCCTAAACCCATGACTCCATGCGATATTTAGAGCTTCTTGGGTTTAGCCGGGTATTATAAGCGGTTTGTGGAAAGATTTTCATCGATAACTGCTCCTTCGACTAAGTTAACTCAGAAGAATGTCAAGTTTTCTTAGTCAGATGCTTATGAAGGGAGTTTTGAGAAGTTGAAGGATAAGTTAACTTCGGCTCTAATTCTGACTTTGCTGGAAGGCAATGATGGGTTCGTGGTTTATTGTGAAGCATCTCAGGTAGGTCTTGGTTGTGTGTTGATGCAGAATAGAAAGGTGATTGTCTATACTTCTAGGCAGTTGAAAGTACATGAGAGGAATTATCCTACTCATGATTTGGAGTTGTTTGCGTTTGTATTTTCTTTAAAAATACGGTGGCATTAATTGTATGGTGTTCACATGGATATCTTTTTTTATCATAAGAGTCTATAGTATGTACTCACCCAGAAATAGCTTAATCTCAGGCAGAGGAGATGTCTTGAGCATCTCAAGGATTATCATATGAGTCTTCACTATCACCCAAGAGAGGCTAATATAGTTGTTGATGCTCTTAGCAGGTTATCCATGGGAAGTTTGGCTCATGTGGAGGAAGAAAAGCGGGAATTGGTGAAGGATAATAACCGTTTGGCTAATCTTGAAGTTCGCCTCTTAGACTCTAAAGATGGTGGTATGGTGGTTCAAGAAGTGGTTCGATCATCTCTTAGTGTGGAGATTAAGGAAAAGCAATTACTAGATCTTATCTTGATGAAAATCAAGAATGATGTTGGTGGGAAAAAAGTAGTAGTGTTTAAGATCAGTGGTGATGGTACTTTATGGTACCAAGGGAGGTTGTATATTCCTGATGTCGACAGGTTGCGACAAAGGATTTTGGCAGAAGCACATGAGTCGCATTATGTTGTCCATACCAGCTCGACTAAGATGTATCATGATCTCAAGGAGATCTATTAGTGGAATTGTATGAAGAGGGACGTGATTGATTTTGTTGCCAAGTGCATGGTGTGTCAACATGTTAAGGTTGAGCACATGAGGCCAGAAGGGTTGTATCAAGAGACTAATTTGCCCAAATAGAAGAGGGAAGTGATCAATATAGACTTGGTTACCAATCTCCCTCAGTCTTGTAATCAATATGATTCTAATTGGGTCATCATGGATAGGATGACTAAGTCGGCATAATTTTTGCCAGTGCAGATTACGTTCTCGGTGGAGGATTATGCTAAGTTGTATCTTCTGTAGATTGTGAAGCTGCATGAGGTACCTATTTTGATTATTTCTGATCATGGCACGCAGTTTACATCTCACTTCTGGTGATCTTTTCAGAGAGAATTGAGGACTAAGGTTAGTCTGAGTACTGCTTTCCATCCGCAGACGGATGGGTAAATGGAGAGAACTATTCAGACACTGTAGCATATGCTTTGGGCCTGTGCGATTGATTATGGTGGCAATTGAGTTGAGCATCTAACTTTAGTGGAGTTTGCTTACAATAATAGCTATCATTCTAGTATTGGTATGGCCTCTTTTGAGGCATTGTATGTGTAAAGCCCCGAATCTATACCCCGAAAGCTAAACGGTGCTTACGACCCGAAGGACCAAAAGCTAACCCATGACTGATATCTGTTGTGACCATTGAATAATAATACTGTAATAAATATGAAAATTAGGTTGCAATGCCATAAGGTTCAAAACATATAAAATACTAATAAAATATACTACTGAAATACTAATTTGAAAAACTGAATACTATCTGAAAGTCTAGTCTAAAAAGCCTCTGAACTGAACTGTCTGAATGTGGAGTTGATGGGACAATCCCCCAACTAACTCCCTTTACTGAAAGTACTACATCTACTTAATAACTGAAATAATAGAATATCCTTGATAGATGAGGACTCACTACTAACTCCGACAATGCTGGCTGAATCTGAATCTGTCTATGCACGGTCGGGAACCTAAGCAACCGAACCTATGATATAAGACATCATAGCACAAATAAAGAGTATGCGCCAGTACGTGGAATGTACTGGTATGCTAGATGAGGTAAGGCTGAATGCAAGGGTTCATATGCATGAATAATAACTGACTGAATGATATAGAGTAACTAAGCATGAGAGTACATGGATAACTGATACTGCTATAATTACTGAGTATGCACTACTGTGCATATAAATAAATACAGTGACTGAGCTTGTCTGAATCTAAGTCCTGAGTTTTGATACTGAGTAACTGATATCTGAAGTTAATGATAACTAAGTTACTAATACTGGTTGACTGTATCTGACAGTCTTAATTCTGTAGAACTAAACTGAGTTCTACTCTGAAGACTGAGACTGAAATTGTGGGAGGTAATCATCTAACCGACATGCCCCAAATAAGATAACTGACTTAGGGTCCAACCTGTAACCCCAGTTGGAAGGGTGTCAGTACCATGCCACGGGTAAATACACTGAAGAGTCACCCTCTACTGGCAGGTTCCCTAAACGAGAATGGTGGTACCCTCTACTGGCTGGTAAAGCACCTCATCAACCATTAACTAGCAGGTTGATATCTCAACCTACGCTGGCTATGTAGTTCTGAAACGCAAGGATTGCTTCTAAGGATCACACCCTATACTGGCAAGTGAGTCCCTATTCTTAGGTTCACTCAGTGCTGAATCTTACACCCAACTGAATAGACACTGAATTGACTATACTGAACTGGACTGGACTAATACTGAGTTTACTGAATTTTCCTGAGTTCTGTAACTGACTAAGTTCTACTGCATTTTGTAACTGACTGAATTTGACTGATCGTGGCATGACTGATACTATTCTATAGCTGACACTGGCTTTAGGTACACATCTAAATTGTTGGGTATTAAATACCCCTAGGACTCGATAGCATGGAAAGAAAAGCATAACATGATCTTGAAAGACATAACAATGTACACTTGTCCATAATTTATTCATAGAGACATTTTATCAAACACTTGTAGGGCATAAGCTTGTACATATACTAGCATTTTATCATTTAATTCACATGGACATTCTATCAAACACTTGGGGAGTACAACTTAATGCACATAATCATGGATAACATATAAATATTGAACTACAATGCCCAAACATGGAATTTCATGGATTTAGCATGCAATTCATAAAATCCCCCATAAATACTATTCTAATTTCATGAATCTTATAATAATCATGGATTGGAAACCCAATTAACATCATAGACATGCATACAATCGATTTCAAAAATGGGAATTCACAATTCCTTAAGCTTGAAATTTTAAAAAAGAGATTCTTGGACTCTATGGGTGAATGGTACCCCATAGATGAACACCTAACATACCTTGGGTTGTTAATTCTTGAAGTTTTTGGAGAAATTCTTGAAATTGACCTTGATTTCTTGGAGTTAGGGTTTGTATCTTGAGGGAGAATATTTTAATTCTTGAGAAAATAGTGAAATAATGAGCAACTTGTGCTCTTTTATGGATTAATTACGTGTTTAGGCTGACTGGGGTGAGGGAAAAGTACTTACAAGCCTCTTGGATTTAAAACTCGAAATTAACTGAAAAATCCCAATTTTGCATGGTGGGGCAACACGGCGCTATCGCGCTGTGTCTTTAGAAATTGACAATTGGGAAAATGCATAGTGGCGCAATGTGGTGGTATCGTGTTGCCACATTGGTTGCGACCTGTAAGTTCTCTGTAATGCGGTGACATCGCGTAGCTTCACTGGAAAATAGACAATTGTGAATTGAGGGCTTGGCACAACACGCTAATATTTTGATGGAATACTGGATTTGATAATTGCCATTTGGTCATGCTCCGCGATGCGCTGAAGTGCCAGTTGGCACACTGCTTTACAAAAATGGCTCTAACTATTCTCCTGGGTATCAAATTTGGGTGAATTTTATATCGTTGGAAAGCTAACTAAATTTCTACGCATTGGCAGGCTCTAAACTGAAATATACCCAGTAATCGAAAATTTTATATAGGGTAACCCATGTACTTAGGGTTAATTTAATCTAGGGAAATACGGGGTATTATAATATCTCCCCCTTGGGAACATTCGTCCTCGAATGAGACTAACTAAGCTAAGAAACACTGATAGACTAAGTTTACACACTGAACATGCATACTGAAACATGGCTACATGACTGAACTACTAATAAGCTGAGTTCTCATACTAACCATGCATATCTGATGCATGAAATACATGGCTGAAGTTACTGTTAAGCTAAATTTTCATACTAAACATGCATATTTAATGCATGAGTGCATGACTGAACTGATTCATGAATGCATGACTAAATACGCAACGGTAACTGATATCAAGATTATAACTATAACTGAACATGGAATTGAGTAAATCCAAAGAAAACTGTTACCTTGAGCTGAATCGTAGTTTGCGGAGAAGAGGTGAGGATACTTGGTATGCATATCTGCTTCTGCTTCCCAAGTAGCTCCCTCAATAGACTAATTTCGCGAAAGAACTCTGACCAAGGGAATTTCTTTGTTCCTCAGTCTGCGAATCTGACAATCGAGGATCTGGAATGGAACCTCTTCGGAAAAAAAATCATTCTGATTATCTATGCCATTTAAGGGAACTATGATTGCTGGGTCACCAATGCATTTCTTTAACAATGAGGCGTGGAATACTGGGTGTACTGAAGCTACATCTGAAGGTAAATCAAGCTCATAAGCTACCTTTTTTAAACGACTGAGAATTCTGTAAAGACCGATATATCGAGGACTGAGCTTTCCCTTATAGCCGAGCCTCTTTACTCCCTTTAAGGGAGAGATTTTCAAGAACACAAAATCACTGATCTCAAACTCGAGATCCATTTTCCTCACATCTGCATACGATTTTTGTCAGCTCTGGGTAGCCCTAAGCCTTTCTCTGATCAGCTGAACCTTCTCTAAGGCATCAAACACTAAGTTAGGCCCTACTACTGCGGCCTCACCTACCTCGAACCAACTAATTAGAGATCTATATCTTCTACCATAGAGAGCCTCAAATTGATCCATCTGAATATTGGAGTAATAGCAGTTATTGTATGCAAATTCGATCAAAGGCAAATGGTCATCCCAACTACCCTTAAAATCGACAACACAGGCTCATAGCATATCTTGTTGATTCTGAATAGTCCTTTCTGCTTGATCATCTGTCTGGGGGTGGAAGGATGTATTGAGGTAAACTCGGGTACCAAGACTCTTTTGGAATGCTTTCCAAAAATGAGAGGTAAACTAGGTACCTCTATATAAGATGATGAATATTGAGACTCCGTGTAACTTGACCAACTCTCTGATATAGAGTTTGGCATAGTCCTCGGCTGAATAAGAAGTATGACCTGACAAGAAATACTCTGATTTGGTCATCCTATCTACGATAACCCAAATGGAATAATGCTAATGACGAGTACGAGGTAAACCCGTCATAAAGTCCATGTTTACTTCTTCCTATTTCCATGTGGGAATACTGAACTCCTGCATGGACCCACTAGGCTTCTGGTTCTCAATCTTAACCTGTTGATAGGTAGAGTATTTAGCTACAAACTCTGAAATATCCCTCTTCATCCCACTCTACCAATAGATCTCCCGCAAATTGTGGTACATCTTAGTGTCCCCTGGATGAATAGAGTATCGCATACCATGCGTTTCTGCAAGAATTCATTGCCTAAAGATATCTAAACCTGGCACACATAAACGACCTTGGCAACGCAACACACCATCTCCCCCTTGGGAGAAAACCTCTACTTTCTGATCTCCGACTAACTCTTTTAACTTAACAAGACTGGGATCTCTATCCTGCTTTTCCTTCACTTCGGAAACTAGAGATGATTCTAAACTATTCTTCACCCACACACTACCCTCTGCTGAATCAACCAAGCCAACACCTAGTCGGGCAAGTTGATGAACTTCCTGAACTAACTTCTTCTTATCATTCTCAACATAAGCAACACTACCTATAGACAATCTACTAATAGCATCAACCACTATATTGGCCTTTCTCGGGTGATACAAAACACTCATATCATAATCTTTTAACAACTATAACCACCTTATCTGATACAAATTCAAATGTTTTTGAGAGAATATATATTGAAGGATTTTGTGATCTGTGAACACATCAACATGCACCCCATACAAGTAATGCCTCCAAATCTTTAAGGCAAACACTACAGCTTCTAACTCGAGATCATGAGTCGGGTAATTCTTCTCATGGGGCTTAAGTTGTCTGGAGGCATAGGCTATGACCTTACCTCTCTACATGAGGACACAACCTAAACCTACTCTGGATGTATCACAATACACAACAAACCTATCTAAACCATCTGGTAGAGCCAAGACTGGGGCTGAGGTGAATCGAGTCTTCAACTTTTGAAAACTCTTCTCGCAAGAATCTGACCACTGAAACTGGACTTTTTTCTAATTCAATCTGTACATGGGGGACGTAATAGATGAAAACCCTTCAACAAACCAATGGTAATCTGCGCGACTATTCTTACTACGGGAATAGACAAGAATGTCATCGATGAAAACTATAACGAACATGTCCAAGTACTGCTTGAACACGCGATTCATTAAGTCCATGAAAGTTGTTAGGGCATTAGTAAGACCAAAGGACATGACTAGAAATTCAAAGTAACCATACCCAGTTCTGAAAGCTATTTTTGTAATGTCACATTCTCTGACTCTGAGCTGATGATAGCCTGATCTGAGATCTATCTTAGAAAAGTAACTAGCACCCTGAAGTTGGTCAACCAAGTCATCGATTCTAGGAAGTGGATATTTATTCTTGACTGTGACTTTGTTCAACTGATGGTAGTCTATACACATTCTAAGAGAACCGTCTTTCTTACGCATGAATAAAACTAGTGCGCCCACGGGGAAATGCTGGGTCTAATGAATCCCTTATCTAGGAGATCCTTCAATTGTTCTTTTAACTCCCTGAGTTATGCTAGTGTCATTCTGTATGGCAGAATAGATATGGGCTGAGTATCTGGAAGAAGGTCTATTCCAAAGTCTATTTCTCTAATGTGAGGAACTCCAGGAAGATATTCGAGAAACACATTAGATAATTCATTTACTACTGGAATTGACTAAAGAGTTGGAGTTTCTGAGTTAGAGTCTTTGACTCTCATAAGATGATAGACACATCCCTTGGATATAATCTTTCGCGCTCTAAGGTATAAAATTAACTGACCCTTAAGAGTTGTAGTACTACTTCTCCATTCAAGGACTGGTTCATTTGGAAACTGAAAATGACCAATTCTGTTTCTATAATTAAATGAGGCATAGCATGAATGGAGCCAATCTATGATGAGAATGACATCAAAATTTGCCATATCTAATTCTACTAGGTCTGTTGAAGTAACTTTCTGAGATATCATAACCGGACAGATCCTGTATACCCATCGCGCTATGATAGATTAACCCACTAGGGTAGAAACTGAGAAAGGCTCTGCTAGGATTTCTGGACTGACTCCGAATTTAACGGCTATATAAGGAGTTACGAAAGATAAGGAAGCTCCTGGATCTAGCAAGTCATAGACATGTAAATAGAAGATCTGTAATGTACCAGTGACCACATCAGGAGAATTTTCTTGATCTTGTCTGGACTAAAGTACAGAAAGCTTGTTTGGGCGTTGCCCACTGGTGGTACTGGAAGCGGCACCCTGCTGATTCGGGCAACCTGACTAAGCTAAAGGACGATTATACTGACCCTGAGAACCTGACTGAGGACAATCTATGACTCTATTGCCTAGCTTGCCACACTCGAAACAAACATCACTGCCAGCTCTGCAGACACCTTGATGGTTTCTGTCACATGTCTGACAAAGAGGATTTGTTCAAGCACTATTGACACTACGTTGAGATTTAGAGCCTGGCGCCCTATCTTTGCTACCATTTCTGAACTTAGGTACTGAAGTACAGGCTGAGAACGGAGCTGGAACTGAAGATTTCGGGCGAAACTGGGAACGGTTACCGCCCTTTGACTTAGGTTGAGTGAAATTAAAGCTACCTGTTCTAGCTCTATTATTCTACCTCCCTCTTTCTCTATTCTTAGCCTATTCTATCTGCTGAGCATGGACCATGAGCCTGGATATGTCCATCTCCTTAATCAACATCGCAATTCTGCACTCCTTAACCACATTATCTGATACCCCAGATACGAACTTGCTCATTCTGGACCTACTGTCTGCTACTACATGGGGAGCGTACCTGGATAACTGGGTAAACTTAAGGGAATAATCTTTCACACTCATACTGCCCTACCTAAGATTGATAAACTCTAACACCTTGGCTTCTCTCAGCTCTAAAGGAAAAAATCTCTCTAGGAAAGAAGTAACAAACTCTTTCCACTCTATGGGCTCTGCATTTGTGACCCTGTCTACCTTCGACTGCTTAAACCATGTATGAGCTATATTTTGTAGCTGATAGGCAGCTAACTCAGCAATTTCACTGGAATTCACTCCCATAATATCTATGACTTTTTGAACCTAATAGAGGAACTCCTGTGGATCTTCTTCTGACTTAGATCCTGAGAATAGGGGAGGATTCATTCGGGTTAAGTCCCAAATCCTGGCTGCAGCAGTATTGGCCACTGGGTTGGCCTTAACAGCAGCTGGCCATTCATTCTGAGCTGCTATGGAATTGGCTAAAGGAGTGAACGCAGCTCTAAATTTTGTATGAGAGACATGCTCGTCCAGGGGATCTGCCTGAACGGGTTGAGGTGTTGACTGGTTTTCGATTCTCCTTTCGTTAGTCTTTTTAGGAGACATGTTCTGTAAATGAAAGAAAAAAATGGATTAGGCTGAGAGTTTAGCTTGAGCTCATGCTCACTCGCACGACATGAATATTGAAAAAATGGAAACTTTTTCTAAAACATCTCATAGACTCTTATCCATAAGTATGGCACGCTACACACCCATGCACAAGACTCTACTTGATGCGAATTTTAGACTCCCTAGGACTCTGTTGAACCTTAGGCTCTGATACCAAGTTTGTAATGCCCTGAGTGTACCCCAGACGCTACACGGTGCTTACGACCTCGAAGGACCACAAGCTAACCCATGATTGATATCTACTGTGAGCACTGAATAATAATACTGTAATAAATATAGAAAGCAGGCTAAAATGCCATAAGGTTCAAAACATATGAAATACTGATAAAATATACTACTGAAATACCAATCTACAAAACTAAATATTGTCTGAAAGTCTAGTCTGAAAAGCCTCTAAACTGAACCATCTGAATGTGGAATTGATGGGATAAGCCCCCAACTAACACCCTTTACTGAAATTACTGCATCTACTGAATAACTAAAATAATAGAATATCCTTGATAGATGAGGACCCACTACTAAGTCTGACACTGCAGGCTGAATCTGAATTTGTCTATGCGCGGTCGGGAACCTAAGCGTACGAACCTATGATATAAGACATCATAATGTAAAAAAAGAGTATGCGTCAGTACGTGTAATATATTGGTATGCTATATGAGGTAAGGCTGAATGTAAGGGTTCATATGCATGAAAAATAACTGACTGAATGATATAGAGTAACTAAACATGAGAGTGCATAAATAACTGATCCTGAAGTAATTACTGAGTATGCACTACTATGCATATAAATAAATATTGTGACTGAGCTTGTCTAAAGCTAAGTCTTGAGTTTTGATATTGAGTAACTGATATCTGAAGTTACTGATAACTAAGTTACTGATACTGGTTGACTATATCTGACAGTCTTGATTCTATAGAACTGAACTGAGTTCTATTCCGAAGACTGAGACTGAAACTGTGGGAGGTAATCATCTAACCGACATGCCCCAAATAAGATAACTGAGTTAGGGTCCAACCTGTGACCCCAGTTGGAAGAGTGTCAGTAGCGTGCCATGGGTAAAGACACTGAAGAGTCACCCTCTACTGGCAGGTGCCCTAAACGAGAATGGTGGTACCCTCTACTGGCAGGTAAAGCACTTCATCAACCCTCAACTGGTAGGCTGATGTCTCAACCTACGTTGGCTATGTAGTTCTGGAACACAAGGATTGCTTCTAAGGATCACACTCTATACTGGCAGGTGAGTCCCTATCCTTGGGTTCACTCGGTGTTGAATCCTACTCCCAACTAAATAGACATTGAATTGATTATACTGAATTGGACTGGACTAGACTGATACTGAGTTCACTGAGTTTTCTTGAGTTCTTTAATTGACTAAGTTCTACTGTGTTTTGTAACTGACTGAATTTGACTGATCGTGACATGACTGATACTATTTTATAACTGACACTGGATTTAGGTACACATCTAAATTGTTAGGTATTAAATACCCCCAGGACTCGATAGCATGGAAAGAAAAGCATAATATGATGTTGAAAGACATAACAATGTACACTTGTCCATAATTCATTCATACGGACATTTTATCAAACACTTGTAGGGCATAAGCTCGTACATATACTAGCATGTCATGATTTCATCATTTAATTCACATGGATATTCTATCAAACACTTGGGTAGTACAACTTAATGCACATAATCACGGATAACATATAAATATTGCAACTACAATGCCCAAACATGCAATTTCATGGATTTAGCATGCAATTCATAAAATCCCCCATAAATACTATTCTAATTTCATGAATATTATAATAATCATGGATTGGAACCCAATTAACATCATAGACATGCATAAAATCAATTTCAAACATGGGAATTCACAATTTCTTAAGCTTAAAATTTAAAAAAAAAAGATTCTTGGACTCTATGGGTGAAAGGTACCCATAGATGAACGCCTAACATACCTTGGGTTGTTAATTCTTAATGTTCTTGGAGAAATTCTCGAGATTGACCTTGATTTCTTAGAGCTAGAGTTTGTATCTTGAGAGAGAATATTATGATTCTTGAGAAAATAGTGAAATAATGAGCAACTTGTGCTCTTTTAGGGCTTAATTACGTGTTTAGGCTGACTGGGGTGAGGGAAAAGTACTTTAAAGCCCCTTGGATTTAAAACTCAGAATTAACTAAAAATTTCTGATTTGGCATACTGACACAACGTGGCGCTATTGCTTCATGTCTCTGGAAATTGATAACTGGGAAAATGCACAGTGGTGCGACCCGGTGGTATCACGTTGCCACACTAGTTACGACCTGGAAGTTCTCCGTGATGTGGTAACATCGTGTAGCTTCACTGGAAAATAGACAATTGTGAATTGAGTGCTTGGCACGACGCACCAATATCGCGATGGAACACCGGATTTGACAATTTTCATTTGGTCATGCTTCGCGACACGCGGAAGTTCCAGTTGGCACACTGCTTTACAAAAATGGTTCAAACCCTTCGCCCGGGTATCGGATTTGGGCGAATTTTATATCGTTTGAAAGCTAACTGAATTTCCTACTCATTGAAAGGCTCTAAACTAAAAAATACTAAGTATTTTGTAAATTTTTTATAGGGTAATCCATGTACTGAGGGTTAATTTAAGCTAGGGAAATATGGGGTATTACAGTATTGCAGGAGGTGTAGATCTCCTATTGGTTGGTTTGATCTTAGTAAGGTAGACATGTTTGGTCCCGACTTGGTTTACCAAGCTATGGAAAAGGTGAAGGTGATTCGGGATAGGCTTAAGGCTGTTCAAACTCGCCAAAAGTCCAATGCGGATGTTAGCATAGAGACTTGGAGTTTAAGGTTGGGGATAAGTTTTTTCTCAAGGTTTATCCCATGAAGGGAGTAATGTGATTTGTCAAGAAGGAAAAGCTCAGTACTCGATATGTGGGTCCTTGCTTATGAGCTGGAGTTGTCTTCTACCTTGAGCTTGGTTCATCCGATCTTTCATGTTATTCCTACTTCGGTTGTTTCTTTGGAAGGACTGGGTATCACTAATTCTTTATCTTATGAAGAAGGCCCGATTGAGATCTTGGATAGGCAGGTTTGTCGATTGTGGACCTAGGATCTAGTATTACTGGTGAATATAGATCTGATAGGGGCGGTGAATATACTACTAAAACTCTAGAAGCTTTTTGTAAAAAAATGATATTATCTATGAGTTTAGTGCTCCTTATACTCCCCAACAAAATGATGTAGCCGAATAAAAAAAAACTCTTAAGGAAATGATGAATTATATGTTTTTAAGCTCAAGTCTACCTAACTATAAGTGGGGGGAAAGTTGCCTTGTCTGCATGTTATATTCTTAATAGGACTGATAAAAAGTTAAACAAGACCTCATATGATTTATGGAAAGAGTTTACCCCTAACTTGATATTTTTTAAAGTGTGGGGGTGTTTGGTTAAAGTTAGTCTACCTGATTTTAGACGGGTAAATGTAGGCTCCAAGACTTTTGGCACTATCTTTATTAGTCGCGCTCAAAATAGTGTTGCATATAGATTTATGTTATTAAATAATCATTTTATTTGTGAATCTAAAGATGCAAAATTTTTTAGCATGTTTTTCCTTTGTAAAATGACGTGCCTAGTGATGTTATTGCTAATGAGCATGAAAATAAACTTAAAAGGAGTAAAAAACGTAGAACTGAGACTAGTTTTGATCCTGATTTTATCACCATCTTCTTAATTGAGGATTTTGATATTGATACTTTAAATGATGAATTATTATTTATCTACTTAATAGAAGAAGACCCTAAAACTTATGATGAAGTAATGAGTTCAATAGATGCAATGTTTTGAAAAGAGGCTATTAAAAATGAATTAGACTATATAGTCTCTAATCACAATTGGGACTTGTATGATTTGTATATAGGTTGTAAACCCATAAGTAGCGAGTGGATATTTAAAAAGAAATTGAGGCCTGATGGTACAATTGATAAGTATAAGGCTAGACTTCTGATTAGGGGTTTTAACCAAAAGAAAGGTGTTGATTATTTTGATACTTATTCTCCTGTGACTAAAATAGCAACCATTAGAACTCTTATTGCTTTAGTCGCTATTCATAGTTTAGTGGTACATCAAATGGATGTCAAAATTACATTTTTAAATGATGATTTAGACAAAGAGATCTATATGACTCAACCTGAGGGTTTTGTGGTCCCAGGATAAGAGAATAAAGTATGCAAAATGAGAAAGACCTTATATGGACTTAAGCAGGCACCTAAGCAGTGGTATGAAAAATTTAATTCCACATTAATAGATAATGGATTTATTGTTAATTTATCTGTTACTTGTGTTTATTATAAAATGATAGGATCAGATTGTGTGATTATATGTTTATATATGGATGACATGTTAATCTTTGGCCCTAATGTGAATGTTGTTAATGGGACTAAGAAATTTTCATATAAATTTAAAATGAAATACCTTGGAGAAGTTGATGTGATTTTAGGGATAAAAATCAAAAGAATTGTTAATGGATTCTCTTTATGTCAGTCTCATTATATTGAAAAGATGTTGAAAAGGTTTGATTGTTTTGATGTAGTTTCAGTGAGAACTCCTTATAATCCTAGCATACACTTGAAAAAAAATAAAGATTTCAGTGATTCTCAAACAGAATATGCCATAAAGAGAGTGTGATATTTCTTATGAGCTATACTCGGCCTAATATAGCCTATGTTGTTAGTAGATTGAGTAAATATACTCACAATTCCAGTAGTAAACACTGGAATGCTCTTCATCGCTTGTTAAGGTATCTGAGAGGTACTATAGATTGGTGTTTACATTTTAATAAACTTTCTATTATTTTAGAAGGTTTTTTATACAAACTAGGTGACTGACAATGATGAAGTTAGCTCTACCAGTGGCTATGTGTTTACTTTGGGTGCAGGTGCTATTTTATGAAAGTCTTCAAAGCATACTTGTATAGCACGTTCTACCATGGAATCTCAATTCATTGCTCTTGAGTTGGCAAGGCAAGAAATTGAGTTGCTGAGAAACCTTTTGGCAGATGTGCCTTTCTGGGGAAGACAGGTGTCACCAGTCTCTTTACATTGTGACTCACGGGTGGCAATTGAGATTGCTAAAAATAGTGTATACAATAAAAAAAGATATATTCGCATCAGACATGGTACGATTAAATAATTATTGAAACATGGTGTTATTTTCTTGGAATATGTGAGATCCAAAAGAAATCTAGCGGATCCTATAATCAAGGGTTTGACAAGGAAAATGGTCCTTGAATCGTAGAGGGGGGTGGAACTAAAGCCCATGGATTGAGGTAATATGGTGGATACCCATTTGCGGTCAAATGAAGCCATATAGGCCTTCAATAAACACTACATATTCTATCCCTATGACATGAGGCGGTGTATTATAAGGTTGAGCTTATTTTTGCTCTTAATGATCCATAGCCTTAAGGTGATCTATGAGATATACTTGATGGATCACCTATGTGAGCGTAAAAGGTTGGTCACCTTTTTATGAAAGACTTAGGTCGTCTTTCTAGAGCACTCATAAGACCCAAGGTTTGTGTGCATGACCATTAAAGCACTTTATAGTATCGCGAAGGTTGCTTAAAATCAAGAATATGGTATGTGTTGTAGGGGTCTCAACTTATGTCCATCTAGTTCAAGAGTACTTCACTTTTTGGATATTTGTTGTTGTCTCATATCACTACGTGTCAATTCAAATCGAAAGATATTGACACTTAAGTACATGTTCCTTCCTTTTGCCCAAAATTTATTCATATTCTTTATCTTTGCATTAGTGGGGGATTGTGGAGTTAATGCTTCTTAAAGCATTTTATGTAATGCAAAGAATAAAAAAGAAAACATACGTTTAGGAGGAGTTGAACATACACTCCTATGTTATAATGAAAATGAACATACTTCCGCAGAATGTAAATTCAATAACATTACAGTAATGACTCTTTAATGTCTTTAATGTTCACCATCAATATCTCTCAAGTTCATTCGTCCTGTCGATTCCAATATGCTATATAAGGAACACCTAAAGAGAAGAATAAATACAACAAAAAAAAAGAAAAAGAAAAAGAGTCTTCCTCCTTTCCTCTTCTTGAATTATTTTAGGCAATTGGTTTGGGCAACCTCCAAACTTCTAGCCACGAGTGCACGTGTTTGAAAGTAGCTGTGGAACCTTGGGGAGCGATCCTAGAAAGATTTGCACCGGAGTCGGGCCAAAATCGCTTTCAAGGCAGTGATTTGTCACGACACAGTGTTTGTGACAACTCTCTTACAATTACTAATTCCTATACAATATCAATATTGTAGTAATTTTTTCCTAACATGTATAACTAAAATGTAAACATTGGTTATACATAAGGTGAAAAAATATATCAAATAATGTACTAGTAGTACACATTAAACTAATGCATGTATTAGCTTTCCAATACACTCTGCCAAACGATCTCTTATAATTTTTAGTTTATTTTTGCTATTTTAAATTGGAAGTATTTTTTAAAAAAAAAATACAATTTAAACATTTAAAAATACCTAAAATAAGTCAATTGAATTATTGAAATGCTCAGGCGAACGTACCTTATGGAAAGTGGTGCCACCCGACACCGCTTCGATGAGAATTTAGTCCATATAGTTATACATAAAAAAATTAAAAAACCAGAATACATGTAAATATAATATAAAATGACACTATTTAACACAAAGTGCTTCATAGTAGGCTGATTAGGCTCCTGCCTTTTTTTGCATGAACCCAAGTTTGAACTTCCTCCCAACGAATTTTGTTTGATTTTTTTTTTTCAAAATTTTAAGCATTTAATTTCTTAAAAAAAAAAAAAAGGGAACTCTTAGCTAGATTTGAAGCCCCGTATGCTGCCCCTAATCAAACAAAACCAATCATCCAAGTTGCGCTTTTGCAGTGATTTTACTAAATTATTTAGTCAAGTTAAATTTAAAATTCCAATGTTAAAAATTGTTCACTATTTCCTCTAATTTGTTTAATTTGTTCTATTCTTTCAATGTCGATGTAGCTTATGAAAAATCATGTGTAGGCCACTATCCAAACGGTTGCTTACCTATATTTTCCATATCCCTTCTACATGCTGCTTTTGAGGTTGTTTTCCTTGGTTGAATTGCAAATGTTGCAATAACATCGTAACATCTGTTTTTTACTAGTTTAATGAAAGCTAACTTTTGGGGGAAAAAATGTTTGCAATTTTTGAGAAAACTTCGAACAACCACCACGGCAATTCATGGTGTAACATCCAGTTCACATTGAAACTAGTCTAGTCTAAGCCCTCGAATGGTAGATTCTACATTGATTATTGCAGTAATGTTTAAGGTCCCGTTTGGTCATTAAAAAAAATTCCTTTTTCTCAGAAATTTTTTTTCACTTTTTTCAATTTTCGAAAATTATGGTGTTTGGCCATGAAAATTTGAAAAGTTATTTTGGAGTTGGATTCCAAAAAGTGAAACTTTTTGTTGTTTGCACAATTTTCCACTCCCATTTTCAATTTTCATTATTATTACATATAATCCCAATTTTTAAATTTTTACACAAACACCTCTTATAACTACAACCAAACACCAAGAAAAAAATTATTAATTTGTTTTCTATGGTACAACATTATTTTTAATTGTTACAGATATTCTAATCTTTTTTTCTTCTTTTAACCAAAATTTACTAATGTAAAGTAAAAAATAATAAATAGCAATCTATGGTGGAAATATATCAACTTTGTTTTGAATGAACTATATTATAGAAATATAAGGCCTAGTACATTATGTTATTTAAAAGTGAGAAATTTAATATTTTTTCTTGTCATTCTAATTTTCTGTATAAGTCATATAATGGCTATTATGATTTTAATAAATTATTAAAAAGTGATCAATAAAGTCGCATATCAAACATAACGTAACGATCCATATTTACGATACAATAATATTCAAGGAAAATCAATATCATCAATAAAGAAAAAGCAAAAAAATAGCATTAATCTATTCAGAAATAATTCATCCGTAAATTTTTTAAATATTTTTTAAAAAGACCAAATTCAATAAAATAATTAATTCAAATGAAAGTAATTAAGAATTTCCATCAACAAATTTAAGAATATATAAAATATATTTATATCCATCAATCATATTCATCAAAATATATTTACTCTGGAGAAGGCGTATGACAGAGTTCCCAGGGAGATTCTGTGAAGGTGCTTGGAGGCTAAAGGGGTGCTCGTGGCGTACACTAGGTAGATTCAAGATATGTATGATGGTGCGAAGACTCGTGTGAGGACGGTAGGTGAAGATTCGGAACACTTCCCAGTTTTGATAGGGTTGCACCAGACATCGACTTTAGCCTGTTTTTATTTGACTTGGTGATGGATGTTTTGATGCGACATATTCAAGGGGAGGTGCTTTGGTGTATGTTATTTGCAGATGATGTGGTTCTTATTGACGAGACTCGGGGTGGAGTTAATGATAAGTTGGAGATTTGGAGACAGACGCTTGAATCTAAAGGTTTTTGGTTAAGTAGAACCAAGACGGAGTGTTTGGAGTGTAAGTTCAGTGATATGTCGCAAGAGGATGGAGAGGTTGCGATGCTGGACTCTTAAGCCATTCAAAAGAGGGAGAGTTTCACGTATCTGGGGTCTATAATTTAGGATAATGGTGAGATTGACGAGGATGTCACGCATCGTATTGGGGCAGGGTGGTTGAAGTGGAGGCTCGCTTCGGGAGTCCTTTGTGATAAGAAGGTGCCCTCGAAGCTTAAAGGTAAGTTCTACAGAGTGGTAGTTCGGTCGGCTATATTGTATGGAGCGGAGTGTTGCCCAGTTAAGAACTCTCACATCCAAAAGTTGAAGGTGGCGGAAATTCGGATGTTGCGATGAATGTGTGGACATACCAGGAAAGATAGGGTGAGGAATGAGATTATTCGGGAGAAGGTGGGAGTTGCCTCGGTGAAGGATAAGATGCGAGAAGGGAGGCTACGTTGGGTCGGACACATGATGAGGAGGGGCCCTGATGCTCCAGTACGGAGGTGTGAGACTCTGGTTATGGATGATTTTAGGCGGGATAGAGGTAAATTGAAGAAATATTGGAGTGAGGTGATTAGACATGATATGGAACAGTTACAACTTACAGAGGACATGACCTTTGATAGGAAGGTGTGGAGGACGCAGATTAGGATAGTAGTAGGGAAGCGCTCCTTTGGGGCTGGAGTTTCTGGTTCATAGTGTTGTGACTGTAGTTTTATCTTGGGGCTAGTAGTGTTGATTTATTTTGCATCTGGTACTAGTCTATTATGCACATATCTTTTGTGTTTATTATACTGTTAGTTTGTTTATATGCACTTACTTTTTATGTTTGTTATACTGATATTGATCCTAAACCGAGGTCTATCAAAAACAACCTCTCTACTTTTCCTGAGGTAGTGGTATGGTCTGCGTACACTCTACCCTCCGCAGACCTCACTAGGTGGAAATACACTGAGTATATTATTGTAATCGATTATGGTTAAATAAACTTATTTAGCTCGTACTTGTGATATTTTTATTCAAATTTTAGAAAAATAACAATCATAATTATTATTAGTAGGTAAATTAGTAGTTGAGTAATTTTGATAATTTTTAAAGTTGAGAGTATAAAATCATATTTAAAAAAAAATTCAAAAATTTAAAAAAAATCAAAAAGACAACCCCAACCCCAAATATCACTTATCACATGTCAAATATCCTAATTTCACATAACCAGAAAATTCTGAGAAATATACACAAGCATTTAGTTTGGCTTGATTTTTCAATTAATCTTGAAGACTGATATTTTCTATCATCCAATTTAAATTTGCATACAGCAACTAATTTATATTCATCCAAAAATTTAGAACAGTATGTTTAATTCGCCTTTTGAGCAAATTATATATTACAAAATTAATCACTTGAAAAAATTAAAATTATAAAAAGATAACAATTAATTATACAGCTAATTGAATATCCCCAATTTCAAGCTGAGCAGCAATATCTTCAAGTTGCTTCTTCACACTCATATCAATCAACTTAGATCCTGAATTTCCATACCTTATTGTAAATCCAGCAACTAGCGATTCATCAATTACCGTCTTGATTCTGACATTTTTCGCACCAGTCAATCGCTGTACTCCCTTGGCGATTTGCGCTAAATGTTGCGATTCCAGTTTCACAACTGATGTCACAACAGCAAGTTCTGTGTCAGTAAGTGTGTTGTACACTTTCTCGAATTCCTTCACTATATCCTTTATCAACTCAACCCGTTTCATATCAACTAGGATGTTAAGAAAGTTTGCCACGTGTGGTTGAATGCTCGAGGACGAGACGATTTCGTCTACGAGTTCACGTTTCTTCTCTTCGCTAACGATAGGACTGACGAAGAAATTGTAGACTGCTTCGTCTTCGAAGAGCTTCTCGATTTTTTCGAGGTCGGCGATTGTTTGCTCAAGTGTTTCGTTTGATTTAGCTACGTCAGCGAGAGCGTTGGCATAGCTTCCAGCGGCGGTGTCCGCCATTTTTGCACCGAGTGCGCCGCCTCCTCTGCCGCGGCGGGAGATGCGGCGCTTGATTGTGAGTTTGGGGAGCTTTAGTCCGCCGGAGAAGTTGAGTTTTGCTACAGGTCCGGTGATGATTTGAGTGACCAGCGGTGACCGGGATTGGAAAGTGATCGGAGTTTGTTGGAGAGCCGCCATTTGATGGAAATGGAGAGAGAGAGAGAGAGAGAGAGGAAAGTGGGGGATTTGTGAGTGGAAAAATGGGAAAAGGGATTATGGAGTGTAATGAACGGTAGAGATTGAAAGGGGAAAAGTTATGGACGGTGATGAAGAGATAAGATGATCGTTTATTTAGGGTAAAGGATGAATTTCTTATCGGTGGTTTTATGGGGATAAGAAGTTGACACGTGTGCATCTTACATTTAATCAGCAACTTGCTCTCTTTATTGAGCCCAACGGCCAATCTGTGAAATTTTGAGAATTGGACTTGTTTTATTTTTGATAGGGTAGTGCTAAATGACATAAAAATTTGGCTATAATTTGATCATAATTGTAAAAAAATTATAATAATTTATTTATTTATAAATAAATCATTCTCTTCATTTTAAAAGGATTGACTTATTTATTTTTTTAATTTGTTTAAAAAAAAAAAAATTCTTTTCTTTTTGTGCAATACTTTAATTTCAATTTTCCATCTGACATGTTTATGACCACAAGATTAAAGGACATGTTGGTACATTTGACACTACTTTAATTTAAGACCACAAGATTCAAAAGTCTTTTTTATTTTCCTAAACTTTGTGTCAAGTTAAAATAGGTCATTCTTTTTAAAACGGAGGGAGTAATTTTTTTTATTTTTTTAATTAAAAAAAATTAAAGTCTTTGTTATTCCCTAAACTTAAAAGTCAATTCCCACATTGAAAAATGACAATAAATAAATGACCATTCATTAAAATAATAAAATGTATTTATTTATTTTAAATAATTTATATTTTAATACTCCCTCTGTCCCATTTTACTCGTCCCAAATTGAGATGGTACAGTTATTAAGAAAAATAATAAATAACATGATTAGTTTACCATAGTACCCCTATTAAATGATGTTTACATTTTATTTTTTTAGAAAAAAAAAAATAATGCAAAGGATAAAATATGAAAAAAGAATTGTTTTATCTTGATAAGTAAAAAAGAACAAATAAAATGAAACACTAGATTAAAAAATTTAAAACAGATAAAATGGAACCAAGATAATAGAATATGATACAACTTAACAGGATATTACAACTTATTTTAAAAACATGTCAAAAAGAAATCTTGATTTCTAGCTTTCTCAAAGATTACAACTTTACCAGTATAAACAAATTACTAACTACTACTATTTATTTTTTTGATAGAAACAAGATATGCAAACTTCAAATCATCATCTATTTTGAAGCATTTTATGCATAATTTTCGATTTGCTTCTAAATTCAGAAGCTTTTGTGGGGGCATTAATGCACGTAGTTAGATCGATTAGGACAATTGGAATTTGAAATATTACAAAATTCCATAGATGGAAAATTATATATATATATATATATAAAAAATTCATGATATATAATTTCAAATTTTCAATATATAAATTATTAGTATTGAACATTTTATAATATGAATATACTTTTTAAATTTTAAAATGAAATGCTTACACATGTACTTTGATAGTTTTACATTACACCTCCTATGAAGTGTCTCTATAATTAAATATATAATATAATTTTTAAACGATAAATTATAACCATAAATATGAAGAAAATATTTTTGCAAAGTTATTCTAACGAATATTTAAACAAGGGTATAAAAAATTATTCATATATTTGATTAAATAATAAATAAATATTTTGAAAATAGGATATGATACAACTTATTTAAAAGATATACCCACTATAAATTATAACTTTCTATGGCTTTAAGTACGTAAATTTTTTGTAATTTTATAAACTATAATATTTTATTATATATAATCTCTTTTTTATTGTAGTTTTTATTTATTTTTTCCTTAAAATTATTTATATATAACTAGTTAAATAAAGTTTCAATTACATATGATCTTCATTATATGCAAGGTTTAAATGTTTTTAGTAAAAATAGAATCAATGTTTTTGGGGATGTAACTGTAAGATTTTCATAACATAGAAGATGTAAGTGTTTAGTGTAATTAATTAGTGTCGATAATTATAAAGTGTTTTGAGCTTTAACTATCTTTATTGATATATTTTAAAATTATATATTTAAAAAATATTTAATATGTAGTTTCTAAATTTATTTAAATATAAGAAATAATAGAATTACTTAATTAGAGGTTTCATTAATTATAAAATTAACTAATGTTTCAGAAGTTATTAAATCGACTTAATATAAAGGAGCAAGAATACAACATTAGTGTGTGAGTATTCTCTTAGGTCGATGTTAACTAAGGTCATCATTAATTATTTAAATTTTTATTGTACTTTTTAAAAGATAATAACTAATAAATATGTAAAACGTCAACATTTATTTTTGGGTAAATAAACGATTTTATTTAACCAAGTGAACGTTTACAACACCAGGAAGCAATAAAACTTCAACATTAATACGTAACTCTCTTGAGTTGTTATAAAATAGGATTGACACTTATGGATCAATGATTTTTATGAATTATAAAGAGTGACACTTTCTACCATGTCTGAAATATTTTTAGTTTAATTTCTACTGTCGTTATTGTATTATTTTCAAATTATGTTTAAATATTTATTTAATTATGTGTTTTAAATTTATTTAAACATAATAATTTATAAAATTATTTAATTAGAAGTCAGAATAATAACAAATACAAGTAATGATTCTAAAATTATCAAATCAATGGGCGCAAGACTACAATATTAACGTGTAACTCTCTTGGGTTGTTGTTAACTAAAGTCAACGATAATGAATACTTTGATTTTTATAACTTGTCAATATCCACCACATCTAAAGTGTTTAAGTCCTGGCTACCGTTATTACAATATTTTCAAATTATATTTAAAATATCGTTCAAATATAAAAAAATTTAAATTTAAAATTTAACAAATAAAATATGCTCAAATATAAGTAATGATTCACAAATTATCAAACCAGCATAACATAAGGGTGCAAGACTACAATATTAATACACGACTTTCTTAGATTGATATTAACTAGGATCGATACTTATGAACTATATAATTTTTATGATTTTAATGATACATTAATATCTACCATATTTAAAGTGTTAGACTTTTAACTTTCGTTATTAAAATATTTTCAAATTACATTTAAAAATTATTTAAATTATGTAGTTTAATTTTTTTTAAAACATAATAATTTTCTACATAATTTTTAAATAATATATGTTATACCCTTTGTCTCAATTTATGTGGTATTGATACAATTTTGAGAGTGTTCTAAATTTTTATATATATATTTTAAATATTTTAATTTATTAATTATTGAGATTTATAGTACTTGTTCTTTTGTCTCAATTTATGTGGCAGTAATAAAATTTAGAGAGTCAATTAAATTTTTTATGTCTTTTTAATTATTTTAAGTTGGTAATTATTATGATTTATTATTCTTTTACGTAATTCTCAAATATATAATAGATTAAAAAGAAAAGTTAAATAATCCAAGGAGGCAACACAAGCAAACATGTCGATTTATTGTTTGTTTATCATCCTTTATAAGTGATATAAATAAATCACAAATGCCCATTTAAGTGGCACAATGCGTAATTATTTTTAATTATTATGTTAAAATAAATTAAACTATATATTTGAATAATTTATAAAAATAATTTTTGAAATATTTTAATAACGGCAACTCATCACAATTTAGAACTGGTAAATGTCAACACATTATAAAATCATTCACATAGTCATATGTGTCGAACCAAAGAGAGTGAGACATAAGTATTGATGGTACAAGTCTTTCTCTCCTATGTTACGCCTGTTTGATAAATTGTGAATCATTATTTATATTTGTTACTAAAATGCCCTCTAATTCTTTATTTTTAAGTATTATGTTTAAATAAAATTAAAATATATGTTTAAATAATTTTCAGTCATAATTTATAAGATATTGTAATAATTCTAATTCAATATACCTTAAACCCGATAAACATTGGAACTTATAGAAATCAAGCATATAGTTCACATTTATCGAACAAAAGAGAATGAGATATAATTGTCAATCATACAATTCTTTCGCCTTTATGTTACGCCAATTTGATAAATTGCATATTATTAGTTTGCTAGCGGTGCTGGATTGAGGTGACTTACCCATTTGTTTAACAACATTTTCAAGACCGCTAAGATACCCGAGGCGTGGAGATGGAGCACGATGATTCCTTTATATAAGAACAAAGGTGACGTTCAGAGTTGCAACAACTACCGTGGTATTAAGTTGTTGAGTCACACGATAAAGATTTGGGAGAGGGTGGTGGAACGGAGGTTGAGAAAGATAGTGCCTATTTCGAAGAATCAATTTGAATTTATGCCTGGTCGCTCAACGACTGAGGCAATTCACCTAGTGAGGAGGCTGGTAGAATAGTATAGAGAAAGGAAGAGGGATCTGCACATGGTGTTTATCGACTTGGAAAAGGCTTATGACAAGGTCCTTAGGGAGGTTCTGTGGAGATGCTTGGAGGCGAGAGGGATCCCTGTGGCGTACATTCGATCGATTAAGGACATGTATGACGGGGCAAAGACCCGGGTAAGGACGGTGGACGGGGACTCCGAGCATTTTTCGATCTTGATAGAGCTGCACCAGGGTTCGACTCTTAGTCCATTTTTATTCGCCTTGGTGATGGATGTGTTAACGCGTGATATACAAGGGGGGTTCCCTGGTGTATGCTCTTTGCAGATGATGTAGTTTTGATTGATGAGTCACGCCGAGGTGTTAATAATAAGCTGGAGGTTTGGAGACAGACCCTGGAATCTAAAGGATTCAGGTTGAGTAGGACCAAAACAGAGTACTTGGAGTGCAAGTTTAGTGATGCGAGGCAAGAAGACGAGGTAGTGGTGAAGTTGGAGTCACAGGTTATTTGTAAGAGAGATAATTTTAGGTATCTTGGGTCTATGATACAGGGGAATGGTGAGGTTGATGAGGATGTCTCCCACTGTATTGGGGCAGGTTGGATGAAATGGAGGCTTGCCTCGGGAATTTTGTGCGATAAAAAGGTGCCTCTTAAGCTTAAAGGTAAAATTTATAGAGCTGCGGTCCGGCCGGCCATGTTATATGGGGCTGAGTGCTGGCCGGTTAAGAGTTCTCACGTCCAAAGGTTGAAGGTGTCGAAAATGAGAATGTTGCGTTGGATGTGTGGATTTACGAGGGCTGACAGGGTCAGGAATGAGACTATTCGGGAGAAGGTGGGAGTGGTCTAGGTAGAGGATAAGTTGCGGGAAGTAAGGTTGAGATAGTTTGGCCATATCATGAGAAGGGGCACGGATGCCCCAGTTCGTAGGTGTGAGAGGTTGGCCTTGGAGGGTTTCAAGTGGGGTAGGGGTAGACCTAAGTTGTACTGGAGAGGAGTGATTAGACGTGACATGGAACAGTTACAGCTTACTGAGGACATGACCCTCGATAGGAAGGTTTGGAAGAAGAGTATTAAGCTAGAGGGCTAAGGAGTGGGGTCGAGTCGTAGTCTGTAGATATGAGGGTTAAGGGTAGCTTGGTTGGTAGCTCTAGGTTTGGGGGACGGAGGGTCCTTGGTGGGTTAACTATACGTCTTGTTTGTGAATGTTGATTATTTATTACTTTAACATAATGCTTGCCTTTTGGTTAATTATACTTTATTTTTGTGGATGTTGGTGCTATGTTATTTTATCATTTTGCTTACCTGTTGGTCTACAGTCCTTGGTCCTGAGCCGGGGATCTATCGAAAACAGCCTCTCTACCCCCATCGGGGGTAGTGGTATGGACTGCGTACATTTTACCCTCCCCAGACCCCACTATGTGGGAATATACTGGGTATGTTGTTGTTGCATATTGTTAGTTATATATTTTAACTAAAACGACCTCTAATTAATTATTTTTTAATTATTATATTTAAATAAAATTAAACTTTATTTTAAATAATTTTTAAACTTAATATGTGAAATATTTCAATAACGGCAACTCAACACACTTTAGAATTGGTAAATATCGACACATTATAAAAATCATGCATATAGTTCATATGTGTCGAACCAAAAAGATTGACATATAAGTGTTGATCGTACAAGTGTTTCGCCTCTATGTTACGCCGATTTGATAAATTATGAATCAATACTTATATTCGTTACTAAAACGAACTCCAAATAATTATTTTTTAATTATTATATTTAAATAAAATTAAGTTATATATTTAAATAATTTTTAAACATAATTTGTGAAATATTTCAATAATGACAACTCATCACAATTTAGAACTGGTAAATGTCGACACATTATAAAAATCATTCATATAGTCATATGTGTCGAACCAAAGAGAGTGAAAC
Organism: Capsicum pubescens; assembly: GCA_030864215.1. Taxonomy (NCBI): domain Eukaryota; kingdom Viridiplantae; phylum Streptophyta; class Magnoliopsida; order Solanales; family Solanaceae; genus Capsicum; species Capsicum pubescens. The sequence continues at coordinate 111,190,539 of CM061549.1, read as the reverse complement.
ATAAGTATTGATGGTACAGGTCTTTGGCCCCTATGTTATGCCGGTTTGATAAATTGTGAATCATTTCTTATATTAGTTACTAAAATGACCTCTAATTCTTTGTTTTTTAAGTATATGGTTAAATAAAATTAAAATATATATTTAAATAATTCTCAGGCATAATTTGTAAGATATCGCAATAACGACAACTCAACATATCTTAAACCCGATAAACGTTGACACTTATAGAAATCAAGCATATAGTTCACATCTATCGAACAAAAGAGAATGCGATATAACTGTCAATCATACAAGTCTTTCGCCTTTATGTTACGCTAATTTGATAAATTGCATATCGTTACTTATATATATTTGTAAATTAATCTCCAATTAATTATTTTTAAACTATTATATTTAAATAAAATTAAACTTTATTTTAAATAATTTTTAAACATAATATATGAAATATTTCAATAACGGCAACTCAACACACTTTAGAATTGGTAAATATCAACACATCATAAAAATCATGCATATAATTCATATGTGTCGAACCAAAAAGATTGACACATGCATAAGTGTTGATCATACAAGTGTTTTGCCTCTATGTTATGCCGATTTGATAAATTATTAATCATTACTTATATTCGTTACTAAAATGACCTCGAATTAATTATTTTTAATTATTATATTTAAATAAAATTAAGTTATATATTTAAATAATTTTTAAACATAATTTGTGAAATATTTCAATAACGACAACTCATCACAATTTAGAACTGGTAAATGTCGACACATTATAAAAATCATTCGTATAGTCATATGTATCGAACCAAAGGGAGTGAGACATAAGTATTGATGGTACAAGTCTTTTGCCCCTATGTTACGCCGGTTTAATAATTTGTGAATCATTTTTTATATTTGTTACTAAAATAACCTCTAATTCTTTATTTTTTTTAAGTATATGTTTAAATAAAATTAAAATATATAATTCTCAGACATAATTTGTAAGATTTCGCAATAACGACAACTCAACATACCTTAAACCTGATAAACGTTGACACTTATAGAAATTATGCACACAGTTCACATCTGTCGAACAAAAGAGAATGAGATATAAGTGTTAATCATATAAGTCTTTCACCTCTATATTACGACGAATTGATAAATTAATATATATATACATACATATATATATATATACATACATATATATATATATACATACATATATATAGATACATACATACATATATATATATATATACATACATATATATATATATATATATATATATATATATAAGTATCATAAATAGTTTGTAAAATATTGCGATAACAACAAATCAACACACTTTACACTTGGTAATCCGATAAGTCGAACCACTAGTTCAATAAATTAAATGTCATTACAGATTATTGATTTCGGTTCGGTTTTGAACAGTCGTAGCTAGAGTCAAGGATGTTATGTTCAAACTTAAAAAATGCGAACTAATGTACTGGTTGTCTTTTACTGTCACAAATAAAACCCTTACTATGAAAGAATAAGCATTGACTGAGATCATGCTGAAATGTTGAGATCTCTACCTAATTATTTTTTTCTTAACTTGAAAAGGTGTAAAATTATACTAACTAAAATTAAGAATGTCTACCTAAGTAAATGTATTTGAAAATGTATTTACACAGATTTAAATTGAAATTAACAAATAATGATTATGTTTTCAAATATGAAATTATACTGAAATTAACAAATAATGAGTATGTATGGAAATTGGCAAACTATAAATGTATTTATCACCGTATGTTTTCAAATACTGAAAATACATTTCAATGAAAAAATATTTAAGCGTGGAGAACAAATATTTTAATAAAGAATTAAAATTAGAGAAATTTTTTTACGCGAGAATTAAAATTAGTAAAAATTATGTTTAAATCGATTTGAAAATACGTTTGAATTTCCACCGTATGTTTCATTAAGGCTATATCATTAAGATATGAATATGTCAAACCGTATGTTTCACCGTATTCCATGTCAAAAATAATCTGCAGAAACATATCATTAAGGCTAAGGGAAATTGAGAAACAATTTCCAATGAATTGATTGTAATTAAGTTCCTCTACAATAATCAATGCATTGAAAATGTGATAGAAAAATATATTTAATTTTTAAGGTAAAAGGATAAAAATGTCCAAGAAAAAATTAATTTATAGTGTGAATGGAATCTTTTATTATTATGGTCAAATTATGGCCAAAAGCTAAATATTTTTAAATAAATTAAGTATTTTACTATTTGCTCGTGTATGTTTCTTTTTATTTCCGTGTATGTTAATCATCTAGTATTATTTAATTATCATGTATTTTTAATTCTAATGTAGTGGGTTAACCATAATTTTTATGGATAAATATTCATGAAATAAAAATCGTTATGTTGGAAGTACAGATATACCATGTATTTTTATTGTATAAATATAATTTATGTCATTGTCCGATTATTATTATATTTTTAATATAATTTATGGGATAAATATTCTTGCTATATCTCATTATGTTGGAAGTACTTTTCTTGTTAAAACTTATTTATTAAATATTAATATATATTTTCAGTATTACATGGTATAAACTTTTTATATCTAAGATATATCATGTATGTTTATGGTATAAATATAATTTATATGGTATAATATATCACGTATTTATGGTATAAATATACTTTGTATGGTATAAATATATCCTGTATTTTTATGATATAAATATAATTTGTATAATATGTAAATATATCATAAATTTTTATGGTATAAATATACCATATATTCTTATGGAGGCATCGTGAACAGGTAATAAAAATAAAAAACATAATTTTTTTATATAGTATATAAAAAAATGAATGAACAGAGCTTGCATAAAAATAAGCAATAAATAAGAAATATGAAAATTTAATATATAATTATAGTATTTGTTTGGTTAATATTAATAAAAAGGATACGAATTTTATGTAGTTTAATAAAGATAAGTTGTGGTATTATGTAATTTTTTCTTAAATAAAAGGGCAAAGTAGCCCCAATAGATAGACGGAAAGGGCATTTTAGGCCCAATAGGTAGATAGGAAGAATATTTTAGGCCCAATAGGTAGACGGAGGACATTTTTATACCATTTCACATAGTTGAAAGACATTTTAGGTCCTTTTCCATAAATTAAATAATACCTAAAAATAAGATTTTTTATTTGTTTGTTCTAGTAAAGATAAAATTTTGGATAATTTACACACACCTCAATCAATTTACCACATACTTGCTACTTCCACCAACAAAAGAATAAATTTTAATATTGTCTGCTAAACTCAAGTTTATACATTACATAAAGAAAACACTTAGTTATTTATTTTTTTGATTTGATTTATATTTTATAGCGCAGATAAAATTCAATAATATATGTACCATTTAAAATTTATTATTTGTAATATAAAATTTATATTTAATAGTTAACTTGGAATAAACGTGTAACGCACGTTTCATAATCTAGTATATCTATGTATATGGTATGGTATTAATCCTACAAGTGTTTGTGATTTTCGGCACAAATTTAAATTTAGTGGGACTCTAATATGGACACTGAATGAAAATTTTTAAAAGAAAAAGGAGAGCAAAATAGTAATGATATTGATGCCTTTAATTGAAACTACAGATAATCTTGCATTTTTATGTCTTGGTGTACGTTTCTTAGTTTACCTTTTTATATCAAACCTAATCTGTCAAAATTTAGACTGTACAGAATTTAAATTTAGGCTTTGAAAAATGAGATAAAAAATGGCTGAATGCTTATGGTATGTTATAGTGATTCAAAATTTAAGGTTGAAGAATCCTTTCAATTTCTGAACTGATCATTTCAACTTCTTGTCTGAAGTTATACAACATTAAGACATATATTTAATTGATTTAAAATGAAATTTATTTTCAATCAACTCACTTTCTTGCTATAAGATTAATAGGAAAGCAATCAATTAATACTCTATCAAAGAACTTTAAAATGTAAAACTCTACACTATCATTATCAGATATCCTAGACATAATGCTAAAACAAAAGTTTATGGCTACATAGTATTTGATTTTTCATGGTTATATATGAAACGTAGATGCTTATCTAGCACCATTAATCACTTCGTCTTGTTTCTTTCATTTTTCATAAACTCAGGTTAAGTGTTAAATTTCTCTCTGTTGTCTCTCATAAGTCCAAGTTGAGTGTTAAATTTCCTTTCCTCTCATCTCACATAAATTCAAGTAAAGTGTGAAATCTCTCTCCTTCTCGTATCCCATAAACTCAGGTTTTTGAGAGAATTTTACAGACATCCAGATATATATCGTCTTTTCGCATTTGAATACCTTCAATTTCATTCAGTTGGAGAAGGATGGTGAAGGCATCAATATTAGAATGAGGGCTTAAGCCAATTGTCCTGTCTGACTCGGGGCAAGGCGAACTAATGTTCATCCTTGTTCTCTGCATACCATCACTGAATTCATCTCTCATTTTCTTTTCACCCATTTTTAAAGTCTTTGTCAATCAACATATGATGGTCATCGCTAGGCCCTCGGGACTCTTTACAGTATACTTCCATGATTTTCATGAATCATATCATATAAATTAGCATTAAGAGAGTAAGAGATCATGCATGTTTTGATATTACAAAGATTTGGCTTCGTAACTATCTTTGGGAAAACCAATTAAATGAAACCACCAATATTGTAAAGGACATGATAATCAAATTTAGTAAACAAATATGGATAATATAGAAAAATAGTACAGAATCTGAAGTGTGGTGTAGGTTCTGTTTTAACCCTCAAAATTTTAATCCATCCTTCCCAACATTTTCAATTTGTCGCGCAGCGCATCCGCATATACCTACACCACCTCACTCCGCTTTTTTCCACCTTTAAGTTTCATGAAATTGCATTCAATTTATAACTCTTATATTATTAACTATCTGAAAATAAAAAAATGCAGAAACATCTCATAATGAATTTATTTCAAATTATTAAACTTTTCAGAACATCATATAAATAACCAAAGGCAACTAGTTGTAGTAGCAAGATGAAATTACCTTAGATACATATAATTCCTGGTCTATTTGATATTTCTTACCGTTTTTTTTTCAGAAATAAAATATTTTTTTTTTATTATGATTGACTATAATCGGATTATCTCATTTTTTATTTTATTTACTTCTTGGCTAGAGATGATAATGGTGACATCTATTGGCTAATGCACACTGAAACATACTCCTACAATATTTTACCCTTAATTTTTGAATATTTTATTTATTTTGTATGAACACAGATCTGAAAAGAAATAGAGATCTTAAAAATTGTTGATGGTATATACTGATCCATTCAAGTCAAATTTTTGTGTTTAATCTCCATCCAAGTCAATTTTATGCATTTAATATTGAGTCAAGAATATCAGAACATGAGGAAATTAAGGCCGACGCTATCTCACTCTTTCATATTTTACGAATCTTAATTGTCAACAAGCTACTCTACAGCAAGCGATCTACTAAGCATGACATTTGTTTTATCATATTTTTACATGATGAAACACATTCTCATATTAAAAGCACCCTAAAGCATATTAACCAATCATGACAATTCATTAAGCTTGTGTGACAATTCTACTATTATACATACAGAAATTTCAAATCTAAATAATACTGTTAAGAGTAGATCATTAAATAACTAAAAAAGAACACGATACTAAAATCAAGAGAAAACCTTTTTGTATGCCTTTTCATGCTAACTAAGGAACCTTTTGTATGTCTTTGTGTTACACTATATAGTGAGACATAAAGGCTCATATTGGATACACATTTATACTTGTAAGAAATAAGAATACTCTCCTCTCTTAGCTTGTCTCTATAAATTTCTGGTTTACTTTATTGCTTTAAATTGTTATTCTTGGATAGTTTTAAAACAAAAATCTATTTTTAAGGAATAAAAGAAGTCATCAAGATTGTTTGATATTAAAATTTTGTGGCTTATTTTAGTGTATAGATTATAAAATTATTTCTAGGTTACCTGAAAAATGCATTCTTAGACCACAACAATATTTGCCTTCACATTTTTTTGATGTGATTTTTTTCCCCACCAGAAATAATACCAAAGGAAATACCTCCTCCCCCCCTTTCTCTCTCTCTCTCTCTTCCATTAGAAATAATACCAAAGGAAATACCTCCTCCCCCCCCCCCCCCCCCGGCTCTCTCTTCCATTACTACTTATATATCATACAAGTAGTTCATCTTCAGTTACTGTTTCTTTAACTTTTGTTACAAAAGACATCACTATCCTGTAATAATATTTGCATACCATGTGTAAGGACTGAGGAGTTTGATGCGACTTTTAAAATCCTTAAAAGTTTTCTCTACGAAGTGAGAATCTCCATCCATGGTGATGGGTACACAAAGCTAATATAATTTTGTACATGCTACACAACAGTTCATGGACATTAATCCATAAAATAGTAACTAAATTCGACAAAACAAAGTACTCGTACATGATTCTTCACAAAATACTAAAGCACTTTCAAACTGCTATTAAACAAAAGAAAATAGAATTGAAATCAGTACATGATTCTTCACAAAATACTAAAGCACTTTCAAACTGCTATTAAACAAAAGAAAATAGAATTGAAATCAGTACAAACACAGAAATACATAATTACTAGGCATTAATAGCTAAATATAATATAATAAAATAACATATCGAATATATATGTTGAATATCTAAAAAAGAAAGTTCATAATTTCCATCCCCGTATGTTCTTAAGAAACTCATAAATCTAAAATATGTTGGAATCAAAATAGCATGACATCATGCGGAAGTTAACAATTGTAAACTTTGACGACAATAAATCAGCAACATGCTTGTTTCATCTGAGAGAGAAATACGAGAAATTATATAAGAGAATTGAAGGAGAACAACGGAGCTGCAAGTAATTAAGACTCCGTAATATCTTCTTCTTCTTTTTATTTTATAAAAGTTTTAAATAAACGAAGAAGGATTATAAACCAAAAGGACTCCTATATGATTTTGGTTAGAGTTTATACAAAATAGTTTCTTATAACAATTTTAATAAAAGTAGGTATACTTTTATTGGAAAATTGTTTTATATTTCCTCCTTTTCTTTTTAATTGCAAACGATACAAATTTTGATTAATATTTTAAGATGTATCTCTTAATCAAATTGAAAAAAGAAAATTTGTAATTTATAGTACTTTTCATGTAGTTTTTAGATATCTAAATTTTAATTTTAAAAAATTAAATTAATCTAATCTAATTTAACTTTGAAAGTAAATCAAATTGACTCACAGAAAATAAGAAAATAATATGAAATGGAGGGAGCAGTAGTTTTTTTTAAAAAAAAACAATTTTTGGTGGCTTTGTGGGCCATTTTATTCATTTAAATTTAGAAAAAAATTCACAAAACCACAACTTAAGATATCTAAATTACTAAAAATCCCTTCACTTATTAAAAATTATAAATATCCCTTATTTATATTCTCTTTCTTTAAATTTTCAGACACATAACTTCTAATCTAAAAATTAAAATATATTTATTGCCCCCCTTAAAATTTGCCTTAATACCTTCTCTTCACCAATTTAATTCCATTAATGTCTAACCTCCTTCTCCTTCAAATATTTTTCAGAATACTTTCTCCTTCCTATCCCTCCTCCCTCCCCCCCCCCCCCCTCCCCCTTCTCCATATAGGTCACACTTTTTTCTCCTCCTTAACGTTTTTAATAGTTCTTTTGTTAATTTTTCTTGTACAAATGTATATGTGTTTCATTGTTTTTCTTCTATATCAACCTCAAATAATGTCAAAATTTTTATTATTTTTCTTCTATTTTAACTTCAAACAATGTCAAAAATTTCATTGCTAAAATACAATATAATTGGCGGTATAATGATATTGTCATTATTTTTTTTAGTATAACAAATGATAAGTTGTACCAATAATGGAATATTTATGTAGTTCCTTTTTTAGTTTGTGGGTCAAATTGTTGGCCAGGGGAATCTTATTAGTCAGTTTAAAGTGGAAAACAAAAAAAATCATATTTTGATGGAGGATACATGTATTCGAATTATATCTTTCAAGTTTCAATTTATCTATAAAGAATAAGGAGTCTGCCTGAGAATCCAACTTTGCAACTTTTTTCATGGTAATTTGATTATCTATAAAAAGTATTCCAGTTGAAATATTGTACAAGAATATGATTATATCTATCAGATACATGTTGATTTCAACTATACACATGTGTCAACTGTATATTTCAATACATTAGATACATTTTGTTATTTTGTATCCGTCTACATTACACGTCTATTTTATGTATCTCTCTTTAGATAACTTCAGTGCAACATGTATAAAAGTCATGCATATTAGTACAACAAGAGATACATATAAAATTGTTAGACTTTAAAAAATGTATCTCTTGATATAAAATTGTTAAATGTCAAGTTCAAAGATGTCAAATACATCTTTCAATACATCAGATACATTTTATCATCTTGTATCTCTGTGTACATTACACATCTACTTTATATATCTCTCGTTAGACAATTTTAATGTAGCATGTATAAGAGACATTCATATTAGTACAGTAAGAGATACATATAAAACTGTTATAATGTAGTATGTATCTCTTACAGACTTTAAAAAGTATATCTCAACTTAGATACAATCATAATTATGTATCTCAACTAATTATCTCAATTATATAGACCTAATTAAGTAATTTGGACGATTTGTACAGATAAAATAGTTTATTGATTTTAGTTTTGACCTTGTTTGAATAAGTTTAATAAGAATAGCTTGCATGTTGGAACTTATGATTGACATATCGCCAAAAGTCCAAATAGATGAGCAAAAACTTCTTATCATAACTTTTCGTTGATTATTAGAATTTTTAGTGAAACTGTAATTTTAGAATAAATTATCTACAGATTATGATGGTTATTTAAAACTTATGATGCATAAGAAAAAAATTGTATTTGCCTTGAAGGATCACCTAATCTTTAATACACATTGTGATGTAACTTTAAAACGAATTATTTACAAGTCTTAGCTGATACATCACCATAAATATTTAGTGAATAAGCAAAACATGCATTGCCGGAACTGGGTGTCAAACGGGCCGGGCTGACCCGGCCCGACCCGGCCCGGCCCTATTAGCTAACCCGACCCGGTTTGACCCGGCCCGGTAAGCCCTAGGGCTTAAGGGTTCCGGGTCCCGGGCCGGTTTTTTTTTTAAAATGGGCCCGGTTAACCCGGCCCGGACCAAGCCCGATCCAGGCCCGCCGGATAACCGGCCCGGCCCGGAATATTAAAAAAAAAAAAAAAAAAATTTGGGCCAACTAGCCGTTGGCCCAACGGCTATATAGCCGTTTTTGGGTCCAAACGGCTAGTTTGGGCCCATTTAATTAAAAAAAAAAAAAAAAAAACTTTAAAAAATATTTTTTAATCCCCAAAAAAAATCTATAAATACCCTACAACTTCAAATCATTTTTCACACAATTTTTCACTCTCTCAAATCTCATTCTCTCTCAAATCTCAATTCTCAATTCTCTAATATTCAATATATTTAATTTCTTAAAGTGTTCACTTTAATTTTTTAATTTTCGTTTACAAAGTACGAGCGGAAGTTTCCAAAGTCGCAATCTTCGGATACTTCCAAAATTTGGTATTGTCGTTCCATCTCTTACGTTTAATTTTTATTTATTGTATTAATTGTTTATTATTTAATTTTATTATATTTGTGTATTTTGAATATTTTTAGGTTAATTTAATTTATATTATGGATAAATTAAAAAACCTCGCTGCTAAAGGTGTTAAAATTTTTTGTCCCGGAAGCGGTAGTGGTAGTAAAAAGCGAATTACTAGTGGTAGAGGTAGTTCAAGTAATAGATATACCCGTGTGCCTTCGCCTCCGGTACCGCTTGATACACCTTTTGAGGAAGAAATAGGTGTAGGTGCTCACGATATGGATTATGTAGAAGCTCAGGAAAATTATGGTATAGAAGAAGAAAATGAAGTAGATGCAATTAATTTAGACGAAGATAATGAAAATATTGCTGAAACACCCGCAGTAGGAGATGCTAACGTTAGATCTGAATCAATTAATCTCCCTTCCCGTCCTCCCAGTGCCCCAAAACCTCGTAAAAGAACTAGTATTGCATGGCAATTTTTTGAACGTATATCAGATATTGAGGTGCAGTGCAATATTTGTCAACAAATATATAAGCATAGAAGTGGAGGCAAGCAAGGGGGTACGGGTACGTTAATGAGACATATAGATGAAGATCACAAAAGAGAGTTAAATATTGCAAAAGGTGGTGGGGATGTTGGTGGGTCAACGCAAACTAGAATGGACCCAACAACCGGTCAAGTAGCGAAAAAGTATAATAAATTGAGGGACAGGGAAGAAATAGCTAAAATGGTAGTTGTGGGTTGTTTGCCTTTTAGTTTTCCTTCTTCTGATGCTTTTATTCGTTATATACAAGCAATTTATAATCCTATGTTTAATGGTATTCCTAGAACTACTTGTCGGTCTGATATTTTTAGACTCCATTCACAATATTGTTTTTATTTATCAACATTGTTAAAAAATATTCAATGTAGATTGTCCCTAACTTCTGATCTTGGTCGTGCTGTAAATAAAAATGATTATTTAACCGTTACTTGTCATTGGATGGATAGTAATTTCGTGATGCAAAAACGTATTCTTGCTTTTTTATATGATGAAGATCGTAAACATACTGGACAATTTATTGTTGATTCTATTGTTAAAATTGCCGGATACTATGGTATAGAAAATAAAATTTTATGTATTGCTTTTGATAATGCTTCTAACAACAAGACTGCTATAACAAAAATAAAATCTACGCTATCTCCGTCCTTGCCTGAAATTTTTCATATTAAGTGTGCATGTCATATATATAATTTAATTGTAAAAGATGGTCTTGAGTTTTTTGAGCTTTATATTGAAAAAATTCGTCTTGCCGTTGGTTTTATTCAAGGAAATAATCGTAGATCGAGAATTAGAGAATTTAAAGTTAAATGTCAAGAAAATGGACTTACACCAATTTTGATGCCTGAGGAAATTGATACTAGATGGAATTCTACGTATGAGTTTTTAAAAACTTGTTATAAATATAGAATTCCTATTACACTAGCTTTTAACCAACATTGCGGTTCATTTGCTGATTCTGCTGATTGCATGCTACATAATTCTGATTGGGTTGTAATTAATGATCTTGTTATGTTTTTAGAAAAATTTTATGTAGCTACGGTTGAATTTTCCGGTGCTTACTATCCTACTGTTTGTAATATTTTGGCATATATAGCCGATATTTCTGGTTTGCTCCAACAATATAAAAATAAAGAAGGTTATAAAGAAGCTGTTGGCGCCATGTTTACAAAATTTAAAAAATATTTTTCCCGATTCCCCCTATTTACTTGGTTGGTGCTATGCTAAATCCGTGCATGAAATATAATAATATGTGTCACTTTAGTACTCTTATTTATACTAACTTAGAAATAAATACTAACCATGATTCTGAACAACTACAGCCTGATTTGTGGACGGCTACGGCTGATGCAAAAGATTATATAGAAAAATTATATAATCACTATGCTGATTTATTTGATTCAGCCGTACCTACAAATATCACTCCAACTGTCGCTCCTCATCCTCCCGAGGAGCCATCATCTTCTAAAAGGCCGGCACATAGTGGTTTTTCTGATTCGTTTTATGATTTAAATTGTTGGAACAGTGTTGATGAGAGAACTTACACATCAACTTATCGGGAAGAGCTGGAATATTATCTTCGGACGGCACTAGAGGATCGCAGACGACGGATCAACACGCTGGATTGGTGGAGGAATAATGAATCACAATATCCTGTGCTTTCAAGATTAGCTAGAGATATCTTGAATGTTCCAATGTCAACCGTTGCATCAGAGAGCGCCTTCAGTCAGGGACGACAGCAGCTTGGAGACAACCGACACTCATTGGGAAGCAATGCAATGAATGTTCTAGTTTGCCTCAGAGATTGGATTAGAGCGGAAAGAAGAAACCAAGGAATGGAACCGGAGCCGAGCGACAAGCTGAAACTAGAAGAAATTATGACTTCACGGGAGAACTCAACAGAATCAAGTCCAATGCATGGTTTTGCCCCCGTTGACTTTGATTATCCTATGCAAGTTCCCATTAATATTAACATGAATGAGTTGGAAAAAATGATGCATAATTTATAGATTTTTCATTCATGTAAATTATAAATTTTGGATCATTTTGCAATCAATAAAATTTCCCAAATTCATTCAGTCCTTAGTCGTTCTTTTTTATTTTTTTTTGAATAAATTTTGAATATTTGTGCATATATCTTCTATAGAAGTGTATATTTAACATATACATGTGTATATGTTTTATAAATTAGTATATAAGTATATCTATACATATTGTAATGTATATATAATGTAGTATATTTTATAAGTAGTAGTATATATACATTTAATGGTGCGTATACACGTGTATATATCTTCTATAGAAGTGTATATTTAATGTATACATGCGTATATGTTTTATAAATTAGTATATAACTATACAAATATATATTGTAATGTATATACATTATAGTATATTTCATTTAAAGTATTACATATACATAGAATAGAGTGTATATATGTGAATGGATCTTCTATAGACGTGTATATTTAACGTATACATGTGTATATATTTTATAAATTAGTATATAACTATACAAATATATATTGTAATGTATATATATTGCATATATCTCATTTAAAGTATTACATATACATAGAATAGAGTGTATATATGTGAATAGATCTTCTATAGACGTGTATATTTAACGTATACATTACTTTATGTTTTATAAATTAGTATATATATTGTAGTATATACTTTTTTTAAAGTAGTACATATCTTTTGAATGGTGCGTATATATGTGTATATATCTTCTATAGACGTATATCTTTAAAGTATACAAGTGTATATGTTTTATAAAATAGTATGTAACTATATATATATACATATTATTGTATATATATATATATGTATATCACTATATTGTTGTATATATTTTATTTAAAGTAGTACATATATATTGAATGGTGCATATATATGTGTATATATCTTCTAAATTAGTATATATTTAACGTATACATGTGTATATGTTTTATAAATTAGTATATATATATATTGTAGTGTATATATATATATATTATACTATTATAGCAAATGTTTTATTTAAAGTAGTACGTATAGTCATATATAATTATATATTGAATGGTACGTATATATGTGTAATTGTTTATACTTTATATATTTTTTTAAAAATATATGTTGTATATTGGAGTGTATATAGTGTATATTGGATTTTTTATTTATTTTTTAAACGGATTTGACCGGTTTTTAACCGGGTTTGACCGGGTCTTGGTGGGTTTGACCGGATTGGGTTTAGTGGGCCGGGTCCGGGTGGGTTTTAATTTTTTACTGTTTGGCCCGGCCCAACCCGGTTAACGCCAAACTCGGCCCGAAACCGACCCGAAACCCGGGTAAAATGGGAGGGCCGATTTCGGGTTGGCCCGGCCCGGCCCGTTAGACACCCTTAGCCGGAAGTCTTGATGGTTCGTCATAACTTGAGTACTTGCAAATGTCACAACTTTAATTTGTTGCATATCAAAACTCAAGCTTTTCAAATAATTTTCTTTGCATCAAAATTAATTCAAACAAATCCTAAATTTGATATCCAACATCGTAATGTCAACCCTATCAATTTTCAATGATTAGAACTGACTCATCCCGTCAAAAATCAATATACCAGTTTCATCATCTTCACAATCAAGTTCAACAAAATCCCAATAAAAAAATAGAGCCAACAAAAAAAGAGAAAAGCAAAAGTAGAAATGAATCTGAAAGTTGAATATGAAGAAAAATATTTCCAAAAAATTACGCTATTAATGAAATAACGTTTTTGGGGATATTTAACTATTAAATAGAAGATCTGAAGAGTAAATTACTCTTTAATTGTGTTAATTATCATTATTTTTCATAATTATAGCAAATTAGTTGTTTCTTAAGATGTATCATCAATCATATATCTTTTTTAATATTATGTATCTGAAAAATTAAAAATTAAAAATTAAAAATTAATATTTTAGAAATTCTTAAAAAAAATTAAGCTAGGGTGTAATTATGAGTAAACTAGTTGAAATTTATGTAAGTTTTACATAAATTTATGTACACAAATTTAGTCCGGCCAGATGACCCAAAACCAAAAAAGACAACAAAAAGAATCTACCCTATCTGAAACTCGACTCAAACCAAGGTTACTTCCTTTAAAAGAGCTATTTGCCCTAAATGCTTTATTCCCTCTTTCCAAATTTACTCCTTCTTCAACAATGCTCCCGTTCGACAGCTGTCAGAACCTCCAGCTCTGCCGTCTCCTTATGTGGATTTGTTTCCACCTTGATCCACCTTTGCTCAGTATACTCTAGCTCACACAAGAGCATCACTGCTTGGAGGTAGATCTTATTTCTTACCTTTATCTTTTGTGTTTTTGTTCCTTTTATGAAAGTTTCTTACCATTTTAGGATGGAATAGGTTGTGTGCTTTTGAAGGAGATAGTCGTTTGGAATTCATAGCTCGACCAATGATATATCCCTTTCTCTTGTCCTCTTCCTTTGTCCTCTGTTTAGATCCAACCTTACTTTTCCTTTTTGTAGTTGTCTTTTGTCCTCCCTTCCATGCATGAGAGTTGAAGATGATGATGTCGTACCCTTGACTTTTTGGTAAAAGTTTTTGTATGCTAACATAGTTTAGCAAAATTTTAATTTGTGTAGCTGTAATGATCCTAACCTGGCATACTCTTATGTAAATATATTTGCTGCCTCTCCTTATTTCCTGTCTGTTTTTTTGCTTATGATATAGCTTCATGCGACTTGATTCTCCTGGTCCGTAATGAGGGAGTAGTAGGCAACTTCTGTTCTATAGCATATTTTTTTAATAGTAGGCAACTTTAGGATAATAATTAAATTACTATTTTGTAAATAATGATTTTATCTGTTGCATAAATTTTTAATGAAGAACAAAAAATTTATATAATATTTTAAAGAGAAAATACATCATTTTTTCTCCGAACTTGTAGCCAAAACTTACTTTAGCACTTTAACTTAACTTATAATTATTTACCCCCTTTAACAACTTTTAAGTGAATTAATTTCAACCTCAAAATTAAAATCCCACTCTCACAACGGAGAGTGCACTATACACGCGCCATGCCATCGCCAAATTAGTGCCACGCCATTGCCACGTCATTGCCACGTAAGAAATTATAATTTTTTCTAAAAAAATAATCCCACACACATACTTTTTATATATTTATTTTTTAAAAAGAAAAAAAATATATATAGTATTTTTATATATATAAAAATATATATATATATTTATAAAAAAAACATACTATTTTAAATATATATATATATATATATATCTTTTATAAAAATATATCTTTTATATAAATAAAATAGACCCCCCCCTTCGTTCTTCTTCTTCACAGCCCCCACCCCCATTCCCACCCCAATTCCTTCTTTTTCTTCAACAGACACAACAACCCCCCCTCCCCCACTTTTTCTCCCCTTTCATCCCCCCCACTGCTACGAAAATACCTTTTTCTTCAATTTTTTTTATTTTCGCCATTAACACCACTAAGAGAACAACCATAAAGATATCAATTTAATGTTTTTATCAATAAGAATTAGAAGAGGAATGTTGGAGCTAGATATTGATGGTGATTTTCCTAAACCAGTCAAGAAGAAATTAATTTCAACCATTGAAGATGATGGTTTTTCTAATTCAATCAAGAAAAGTCCATTTCAACCATTGATGATAATGATCCTCTACAATCAATCAAGACAAAAATCAAAATAAATTCACTTTTTAGTTCCAAGAATTAAACTAAGCTCATCAAATCCACATGCGCTTCCAAGAATCAAACCAAATTAACCAAGATTTCTTCTTCTTCCTCTAATTTTGGTACAATCCAAAATCAAATCAAGCTTGCAAAAATGAAATTTTCTTTGTCTGATTCAGTTTTTAATTCAACCAAAATCAAAATCAAGCTCATCAAGCCCACCCTAGAAGAAAAACTTGCTCTAAAATTCCAATTAAAAAAGCTCAATTCCACTTCTACCAAATACTCAAATTTAACCAAAACCACTTCCCCTACAATTAAAAAATCCTCCCCATGTCTATCCAAAACCAGCTCTTCTTTATCAAAGAATAAAACAACCAAAGAAACACCACCACTAAAGACCTCAATGAATTCAAATTCAAAACCCAATCTTCCACAAGTAAAAGTGCTAAGAAAGAAACACACCAATACACAAAGAAACGGGGTGGGGATTCGAAGTAGATGAAGAAACGGGGCGGGCGTTCAAAGTAAATGAAGAAATGGGGTGTGGGGGTGGGGGAAGGGGGTGTTAGAAAGAAGATGAAGTTGGATGAAGTTGCTTTTATAATAATAATAATAATAATAATAATAATAATAATAATAATAATAATAATAATAATAATAATAATAATAATAATAATAATAAACTGGGCCCTTTTAAAAAGAAAAAAATTCACTCGCTTTTCTTTTTTTTTCCACGTCAGCCATAGAGGGGAAATTAATTCACTTGAAAGTTGTTAAGGGGGTAAATAATTATCCGATTAGTTTAGGATCTAAAGTAAGTTTTGGCGATAAATTCGGGGGGGAGGGTTGATGTATTTTCTCTATTTTTAAAGTCCTTCACGCTTTTAATATATTAGAGATAGAGATTAGAGATAAATATTAGAGATTTAGAGATAGGGTGAAAATCATTTTCCTCCCTCAACTTTAATTTGAAAATCAGCCCCCCTTCCCTCAACTTTAGACAATAAACACCCCCCCCCCCTTTTCCCATTTTCTTTTTTAAATACATATCTTACCCTTACATTATTAATCTTTATTTTTCTTTACCTCTTTAAAATTATTATATTTTTTTATTTTTAATATATATAATATATATATATATATATATATAGTAAATATTTTTAAATAAAAAGAAACATTATTTTCTAGACGGAAAAAAGTGAGAAACATATATTAAGTATATAAGTTAATGGCGTTCTACATGAAATAAATGATCAGAATAATAAAATTAATTTATTAATAATAACTAAAACTATAATATCTATTTATACAAGTGAAAATAATAAATAAAAATAACTTTATAAACATATTTCACTGCATGTAATATAATAATATATAATAAAAATGGAGATATATTTTATAATAAATTAATCCCAAAGTTTAATTATATTGAATATGTAGACACGTGATTTTTGATCCCCCCTAAATTTTAACTTGTTTAACGATATTAAATATTTATATTTATATTTAATCATATATTATTTTGAATATTATTTTATTTTTAATATAATAATTAAATAAATTTAATTTTAGGATATTATTTTGTTAAAAAAAAAATATATATATATATAGTTTTGTACTACCTTAATTATATAATTTATTATTTGACTATTTTTAGATTGTTATTGTATTTTTTTTTAAAATATAAAAATCAATTAATTATTATTTTTATTATTATTATTTTATTTGTTACTATTATCTATTTATTTATTTACTTATTAATTATTTTCGTTATTAAAAAAAAAAAGAAAAAAAAAAAAAAAAAAAAAAAAAAAAATCTTAAAACCTACCCTAACCCCCCACATTCCCCATTTTCCCTCAACACCTCCCCACATCCCCACAACTACTTCCCCCACTATTCCACAACTCAGACAACACAAACACACCAACACATATTATTATATAACCCACACAAACACACAAAAAAAAAAGGGAGGGGAGAGAGAAACATTCAAAAACATCAGATAAAGAGAGAAAAGAAAGAAGTTGAAGTTGAAATTTTATTAGAGCTTCCGTTTACGACGCTCGGATTGCTGTCTTTTCAACAGGTTCTTATTTCTGATTTAAGTATGTAATATTCATCTTATGGATGTTCTTGTAAAAAAAAAACATGATTGAAAAAATGTATAAGTGATTTCATTGTTTTCTTTAATATGTATAATTGCCTACTTACGTAAAATTCTGATGTACTTGTGATACGTTAAACTACTGTATATTTGTTATTTGTACAGTATATATGCCCACAAACCAAAACTCATAATTCATATATTCTTCATCTTCACTTAATACATACAAGCATACTACATCACGTACACAAAATCATCACTATGCATATAGAGATAGCAAAACGCAGAAAGAAAAAACAGTAAAACAGATGAGAAAATAACAATTTAAGATAAGTTTTCCGGTGAATAATTCACCGTAATCGTCGGTCTCCTCCGACGAACATCACTATGAACCGGATACCCGTCGCTGAAAAACCCCAAAATTCGTCGACCAGATCCATCAGGCGGCACGACCAACGGTCGACATTCATCATCCGCCGAAGTCCGACTAGCCTGTTGCTGCTCCGGCCGACGGGAACAACCACTAGTCAACATTGGCTGCAGCCGGCACCACCCTCTTTCCCTTTCCCCACGCCGACGCCTCTCTTTCCCCATCGCCGACCAGCCACCATGGCTGAGAAAGCGGCGCAACCCACTTCCCCCTCCCTCCAAGTCGCCAGCCATCACCATCATTATCTCTCTCAGATTCGGCCAATTTTTCATCGGATTTGCGCTACCGGTCGGCAAACCCAGCACAGCCACGCCTCTCCGTCACCGCGCCACTGGCCGGCGATACCATCCACCAGTCGTCACCGACAATGATGAATCAACCAACAACCGCCTACCCCAATCTCCACCTTCTCTCTTCTTTCTCTCTCTAAAAATCAACAACCATTTCTCCCTCCGTCAACCACCAATCACCGCGCAAACCAGCCATGACCGACCAAGCCAACACTTCCACTGCCTAACCATCTTCTCCCCTTCTCCCAACCCCTGTCGCACCATGGGGAAACCAGATCTGACCAGAAACATTCCATCGGCGATAACTCCGTCGCCGGCGACCCATGGCCCTCACCCTTCACGCTGGTTTTGACCGTCATTGTTTCACTGGCGATGAGCATTCACCGCTTCTCGATTCAGTCGTCGCTTCCCCTTCAACCATTGATGCCTTTTCCTTTCTCCTTTTATTGTGTTACTGTTAACATATTTAAAGCACTAAGAAATAACAGATGGTATTGTCAATGTAAAAAAGGGTGTTTTATACTTCTTTTATTAATATTTTCTTTTATGTCTTCATATCCGTGTATATTATAATTAGTAAAAATGGTATGAACAAAATTTAATACCAATAAATTTATTATCATTTATATCTTGCTTAGAGTGACATATTGTATATTTCAAGTTGTTTGTTTTATTTATTTATTTTATTATTTTATTAACATAATTTAATAATTGTTTATTGATTTAATTAATTATGTTAAATGAATTTTGCTTTAATTTATTATTGATAAGTTAGGTAAATTTTATACGCATTTTAAAATATTCGTCTCAATTAAGAATGCGGCGTACGCATCTTTTGAAATAGTTAAAAAATTCAAGGATGCAATAATGCACCTTGATAAATATTTTTCTAAAAATTAACTTTTCATCGATTTATATAATATAAGATAATAGACAAGTTTTTAGTATATTAAAAAATGAGCGAATTTTGGCCTTAACACAATTTATCGAAATAGTTTTAGTTAAGTACAAGTCAATAGAAGCGACCGTGCTAGAACCACGGGACTCGAGGGGTGCCTCACACCTTCCCCTTGGTCAACAGAATTCCTTACCCGGTCTTCTGTTTTCGCAGACCAAAATAAAAGAGTCATTTTCTTTTGACTAGGGATTCAAAAAGGTGACTTGGAACACCATAACTCGATTCCAAGTGGCGACTCTGAAAATAATAAAAATAATCCCTATTCAATACCGTCACTTTAATTGGAAAAACCCTTCGACTCGACTCTCGAGCGGAAAAAAAGGGGTGTGACATCTCTGGCGACTCTGCTGGGGACCTAAATAAGAATTCGAGCTTGGATATTGACTTTACTTGCTTTAATTATTTTATAATGCGTTTATTGGTCTTATGTGCTACTTGTCGCTCATTTATTGCTTTGATATTATTTGAATTGTATTATAAATTGTCTTCTCTCGCTTACCCCCTCTGAGTCTCTGAAATAGGATAGAGGGAATGCAGCATATGCATCCCACCTTCTTTTTGAGATAACCGGAGTGTCAAGGCACCTGGTGAAGGATATAGTCACACATGTTAGGCGGGGTTCGGATCGACAACGAAGGCGGTGTTGCCCTGCTACCGACCAAGTTGTCCCTCCCCGGCTCGAGTGTCCGCTCGAGTAAGCCAGTCTAGACACTTATCCCTATTAGGATTTAACTTAGAGGAACTGAAAACTCAGAATCTGGTTATCCCTATTAGGTACCGCTTTATTTGCATCATATGCATTCGACTTAGCGAGACTCGGCACAGGGGCCGGGTCTGTCTAGGACAGGTCACCTACTTAATAAAGACCAACATGTGCATCTTATGTGCTCTTTGATATTTGTTTGGAAGGCTATTTGTGTGTTGACCGGCTTTTAGGCAACATTGAAATGCAAGAGATTAAATTATCGTCACATTTAGTGAATCATTTTTGAAAGAAAATTTTTATTTTTATTAAAAAAAAAAATAATAAAAAAATAATAATAATAATAATAATAATAATAATAAATAAATAGAAAATTTTTAGTAACATAGTTTTACGGTTTTTATGAACTACGAGGGTCTGATTCTCACACTTTAGTGGGATACGTAGGAAGTCCTTCCCAGGATACGACCCTATCTTTTGAAAAATTATTCATACATTTATTGGGGAATATTTTGAAAATATGATTACTTTCATAATTATTTTTCCGATTCTCAAGTCCAATTTTTATATATATTTTTAAACAGCCCAGAATCTTTAGGGATCATGAGGCTAAGATTTTATAAAAAAAAAATAAAAAAAAAAAAAAAAATAAAAAATAATAATAATAATAATAAAATAATAAAAAATAATAATAATAATAATAATAATTATAATAATAATAACAATAAAATAAAAATATATTTTATTAGCCTGGAATCTTTAGGGATCATGAGGCTAAGTTTTTACAAATATATATATATATATATATATATATATATATATATATATATATATATATTAATTTTAACAAGTCCTAAACCTTTAGGGTCATGAGACTAAAAATTTTATACAACTTCATACATAAAACGGTCATTCTATTCTTCTTTATTTCTGAGTCCTTTTATTTTATTTTTACTTAGGGAATATTGTCTTCAAACATATAGATAAAATTGTCTAGAAGTCTGTTATAGAAAAATTTTTGATAGGGTCAATTTAAATAAAAAAAATAATAATAATAAAAAAATTTAATTACCAATCTTGTTTCTCTCGTTTCAATTTTTGATAAAATTGTTCTTTGCAACTAAGTTTAAATAATGGTCGCACTAGGTTTTACAAGTTAAGTTATAAATTCTTTTCAAAATTAATAAATTAAGTTTTGTCTAAGTCTAGATATTTATTAATTTTATGTCCCTTTCAATAGGTATAAAATGTCTCCCCCTGTTCGTGGAAAGCGTTCAAAGAGAAAGAGAGATGGAAGTGTACCCCTTCAGGTTGTGGATTGTACCCCTCTGCAACTTTGGTTATGGTGGAATGCAATGGATACTTTCGATTATGACGAGATACATAAGTATTTGGGCTTTTTGACGAGTATCATGAGAATCAACCCTAATAGGGAGGTGATTGATGCATTACTGAATTTCTGGGACCCGAAGAATAATGTATTCCGCTTTTCAGATTTTGAGTTGACACCTACTTTAGAAGAGATAGCAGGCTATGTTGGATATGGTGATATGCATCGGAAGAAACTTATAGCCCCAAGACTTATTTCGATAAACAAATTTTGCAAGCTCATGAACATAAAGAACACAAAAGAAGAATCAATGAAAAAAGGTTGGGTTTCCTTGCAGTTTTTGTATGACAGATACGGAAGGCAAGAGGGGTTTCAGAAATACGGTAAAGAACTTTGTAATAAGGGAAGTTTTGAGACTTGGAAAGTTCACAGACGATTTGCATTCATGGTAGCCTTTTTGGGCACTATGGTCTTCCCAAGAAGAGAAGAAAAAATTAATATTCGTTTAGCGGGAGTGGTACAGATACTGATTAAGAAAGATTACACCATGATACCAATGATCCTAGCTGATATTTACCGTGCTCTGACTGTTTGTCAGAAAGGGAAAAGTTTTTTCGAGGGATGTAATATCTTGTTACAGATGTGGATTGTAGAGCATCTTTATCAACGTCCTACATTGACAAGGTTCAATCCCGAGCGATTCAATCGAATCAACGATTACGAGGAAAGGATGGAGAAATATAAATGTCCAAAAGAAATTGGAGATTGGGTTAAACTTTTTCGTTCTTTGACAACAGACAAAATCACTTGGAATCTCCATTGGTTCCCTTGGAAGCAAGTCATGTATAGTTCTGTCATCCGTCCGTTCTTGTTATTAATGGGTATTAGAGGTGTTCAACCGTATGTTCCATTGAGAGTTCTACGTCAGCTAGGCAGACGTCAAATAATTCCCGTAACGGAAGATATGGCTGAGTTCGTATTTGAGGTCCGACCAGAGATTTCACTTCCAGAAGATTTGGCCCAGCAGATTTGGGAGGGTCGCCGTATTATGGGAATCGAAACGATGGTCATAGAGCGTGAGAAAGGAGAAGTGCAGCCAGATTATCGGGAATGGTTTGAAGAACAGTCGAGTCCTCCAGTCAGACCAGAAAAATCGGTTAAAGGACCTATAGATCAGGAGGCTGCAATCAGGATAGGAATTGAAAGAGCCATGCGAGAACATCATGAAGCCAACCAAGTTCTGAGAGAAGAATTGCAGCATGCCAGGGCAAAAATAGACGAACAACAAAGGGAATTTTCTGAAGAGAAAGCTAAGTCAGCAGCTATTGAGGTTGCACTTCGGGGACAAATCAAGTTTGCTACCACTAGGGGGTCACACGTTGCAGAACTTGCCGCATCTCGCCGACAACAACTTCAAGAAGTTGAAAAGAATATGCAGGAAGAATTTGATCGAGAGAGATCTCAGTGGATTCGTGAAAAAGGAATATTGCGAGAACAGTTGGAGGTTGTTTCTGCTCGTGAACAACGTGCAAGAGAGATGGTTGATTTCCGAGATCAACAGGCTCAGGAATGGGATCAGGCTTTCAGTTCTCTTCGAGGGAAGGTCCACCGTGTAGCACAGGATACTGCCAGAACGGGCTTAGATTATCAGCAGCTGGATCGTGAGGATTTTTTGGCACAAGTACCTGCTTTCGCACAGCGACTCACTACCTCATTGGAGGACATATATCTGAGTTTGGGAGGACATATTAAATCGAAATCTCCTTGAAAGGATCGTTGTTTTCTTTGTCATAGTTTTTTCATTTTTAGTTTTAAAATTTTCTTTCTTGTTTAGATATTATGTCTTTTAGTTTTCAGATGTCAGTTAGTAGGTTTTATTTTAGGAGTTGGGTCAGTTACTTTATCGAAGAATGTAATGAAGTTGAACGTTTATTTCTATATATATTACACATGTTTTACTTCACTTTATTTATTTTCTTCAATAATAATAAAAACAAAAAAATAAAATAAAAAAAATATATATATATATATATATATATATAAAAAAAAATGTTAAATTACACCCGAACTACGCAAGATCTGATTCATGTCCTAACATGATACGTAGGCAACCCTCCAAAGGGTTCGATCATAACTTTTGAAAATATGCCTAGAAAAGCCGGGATGAAACACAAAGCTTCCATGATAGGTTGGGAAGTGCATATAGAAACATGACATATAATGTGGCATTATAATGTGTTAAATATATAATACTCACCTGTTTGCTGCTTGATTTCAGAAAGATAAAATAATTGGTGGTTGGTTTGTGGTTTAAACTGGCATCACATCCGTATAATACCAGATACAAGGGTAAAATAAGAATGACTCGCAGAGAAGATATAGAGTCTGATAGTGAAGGAGAGCAGAATCAGTTGACTTTACAGGAAGTAGCATCAATGGAAGAAATAAAGTCATTAAAACAACAGATGGAGGAAATGTACAAAGCTTGGTTGAATGGACAAGCCCCGCCTTCTTCAATCCCTGGACTTTCAGCTTCAAATGATCCAAATTCTGACCCAGCTCAAACTAGTGATCCTTTTTACCCACCAGGGTTTGGCCCATTCGCTACTATGTCTGGAGTTGCTGGTACTTCTACCGTGCGCCCACCAAATCCATCTGTCGCAAATAACCCACTTTTTACTTCTGTAGCGCCAGCTACTGCGGGAATTCAACCGACAATACCAAAGAATATGGGAAAACCAAATCATGATATGTTATATCCTCCTGAAATGACTTTCAAATCACAAAATCCACATTATCAAGTTCATCAACGTGATACTCCTATTGTGATTGAGAAGATTGCTAAGAATGAGGAACAGGAGGAGATGGCTAGAAAAGTGAGAAGCCTGGAACAAAGTATGAGAAATATGCAAGGAGTAGGTGGACCAAAAAGTGTTTCGTACAAGGATTTATGTATGTTTCCTGATGTCCATTTGCCGATAGGGTTCAAAATGCCAAAATTTGACAAATATGAAGGACATGGCGATCCTGTAGCTCATTTGAAAAAGTTTTGCAATCAATTAAGGGGAGCAGGAGGAAAAGAAGAATTATTGATGGCGTACTTTGGAGAAAGCCTTACAGGGATAGCTTCTGAATGGTTCATTGACCAAGACATTTCCCGTTGGCATGTGTGGGACGACATGGCTCGAGATTTTGTTCAACAATTTCAGTATAACATTGAGATAGTTCCAGATCGCACTACGCTTGCCAACATGCGAAAAAAAATGACTGAAAGTTTTCGAGAATATGCCGTCAGATGGAGAGAGCAGGCTTCAAGAGTTAGACCATCGATAAAAGAATCTGAAATGATTGATATTTTTCTGCAAGCACAAGAACCTGATTATTTTCATCATTTGCTTTCTACTATCGGAAGCACATTTGCAGAAGTTATCAAAGTTGGAGAGATGGTAGAAAACGGAATCAAATCAGGAAAGATCATCAGCCAGGCCGCTTTGAAAGCAACAACACAGGCAATTCAAAGTGGTACAGGAAGTTTTGGGGGAAAGAAAAGAAAAGAGGATGTAGCGACTGTCATGGCAGGTCCACGACAAAATTGGAGAGGTGCGCGTCAACCATACGAGCAGAATCCATTATATTTTGTTCCATCTCCCCAATATCCTATTTACAATACACAATCATATGCTCGAGGTACTTCTTACCCGCAGTGGCGTACCCCAGCAATCCAAAATCATCCAATGGCCCCGCAAGTTCAAAGAGGTCCTCCGAGGTCTAATTTTCGGCCTAGAGCAGAATTCAAAAGGGATAACATGGTAAAAGATAATTTCACTCCTATTGGAATATCTTACACCAGTTTATTTCATAGACTGAGAAAAATGAATGTTCTAAACCCAATTGAGAGAAGGATCCCGAATCCTCCTCCGAAGAATTTGGACTATTCTAGAAAATGTGAATACTGTTCTGATGCCCCAGGGCACGACACAGAGAAATGTTGGTATCTGAAAAGAGCCATTCAAGAGTTGATTGATACCCAACAGATTATGGTAGAAAGTCCAGGCACTCCAAATGTCAAACAAAATCCGCTGCCAGATCATAATGAAACAAACATGCTCGATGTGATACTCAATGGTGAAGATGCTACGATTCCTTTTAAGCCAATCATTAAAATTAAAACTGATTCGGAAAAATCAGCAAATGCTGTAGATTTAACGAAAGAAAAGCCTGCAGAAGCGGAGGTGGTGATAGCAAAACCCGAATCATCGAATGATCCCTTGGCGAGGGGGAAAGAGATTTCTGAAAATATTGGGTCAAGTCAAATAAAGCCGAAACTCATTATTCCCGGAAGATCCAATAAGCCTCTTTTAATCATAAAAGGAGCTCCTGTAGTTCCTATTGTTATTAAATCAGTATCACAGCTGCCTATGGTTGATACCAAGGCAGTCCCTTGGAATTATGATCGCGTTGTGGTGATGCACGAGGGGAAAGAAGTGATTGAAGATGTAGATGAAGTAGGAGGATTAACTCGATCTGGAAGATGTTATGTTCCCGTAGAGTTAAGAAAGAATAAACAAGGCGGTGAAGAACGAATGACAGTCAAGAAGCCTGTCACTGATGAAGAAGCTGAAGAATTCTTAAAGAAAATGAAATTGCCAGAATATTCTGTTATAGAACAGTTGAAGAAGACACCAGCACAGATTTCTTTGTTGTCTTTATTGATACATTCAGAGGAACACCGCAAGGCTGTAATGAAGATTCTTAATGAAGCATGTGTTCCTAATGATATTAGAGTAAATCAGCTGGAAAAAGTTGTTGGAAGGATCGTTGAAGCTAATAAAATTGCTTTTTCAGATGATGAACTGCCTATAGAAGGTACGGAGCATAACAAAGGGCTGTACATTTCTGTGAAATGCGAACATTCCATCATCACTCGAGTGTTAATTGATGGAGGATCAGGCGCTAACATTTGTCCGATGTCAACTTTACAAAAGTTGAAAGTTAATGTGGAAAGAATCCGACCTAACAACGTGTGCGTCAAAGGTTTTGACGGATCAAAAACTGATGCCATTGGTGAAATAGAACTTATATTGACAATTGGGCCTGTGGATTTTGCTATGGATTTTCAAGTACTGAACCTTGATGCTTCATATAATATGTTATTGGGAAGGCCATGGATTCATAGGGCTAAAGCAGTCGCATCAACGTTGCATCAAATGGTCAAATTCGAATATGACAGGCAAGAGATAGTGGTTCATGGTGAAGGAGACTTATCAATGTATAAAGACTACTCTGTTTCTTCCATCGAAACGAATACTGCCAATGTGTTAATTCATCAAGCTTCTGAGGTAGTGGCTGTTGAGCATATCCTCGAGGGGAATCTCATTGCAAGACCACAATTGTCCTCTGCATCTGTTATGGTAGTAAACGAAATGTTGAAGCATGGTTTTGAACCAGGAAAAGGTCTAGGGATGTTTTTGCAAGGCATGGCTCATCCCGTAAACCTCTATGAGAACTTTGGTACTTTTGGTTTGGGATACGAGCCTACTGCTGAAGACATAAAGAAGGCTAAAAAGCGTAAGAAAGAGTCATGGTCACTTGCCAAGCCGATACCGCCACTTCACGAGTCTTTCATCAAATTCAGTGTTGTTGGATCCTCCAAGTTACCTGACGCAAAATCAATGAATGATGATGATACAGAGTTGATTGACCTTTTTCAGAATATGTTCATTGAAGCAAATATGGTTGAAATTGGGGACGGTACCAGTAATGCAGATGTGCAGTTTGTCGGCCCTGATGTCCAGCTTAACAATTGGGAGGCCACTCCTCTCCCTATTATAAAAGAGTCTTGGTAGTTTGTTTGTTTTCTTACAGTTTTAGTAGTTTGTCTGTTTTCTTGCAGTTAGTAGTTTGTTTGTTTTTACTTCTGTAATTTAAATTATTCTAGGATTATAATTCAGAACTTTTATGTTAGGTTAAAACCTTTCTATCTATGTTTCTAATTAAGTGCAGTTTCCCTTTGTTTTATTTTAAGTCTAATTTTATTTATTTATTTTGTATCATACAGTTCTTTCTATGCCGATTCTAATGATATGACATGCATGAAGAATTGTTCACCAGAGTTAAAAAACCAATCTAATTTTGAAATAATGAATAAGGAGGTTGAATACGAGGAAGAAGAAGCATTTGAAGATATAAACAAAGATTTCAAACAGTTTGAGAATAAGACAAATCCCAATTTGGAAGAAACTGAGGTGATCAATCTGGGAGATCATGAAAATATTAGGGAGACTAAGATAAGTGTACATGTTCAACCACAACAAAAGAAAGCTATAATTGAAGCGTTGCATGAATATAAAGATGTCTTTGCGTGGTCTTATGATGATATGCCCGGTTTAAGCACTGATTTGGTAGTTCACAAGTTGCCAATTGATCCTGCTTCTCCTCCTGTCAAGCAGAAGCTAAGAAAGTTCAAAACTGACATGAGTGTAAAAATTAAAGAGGAAATCACGAAGCAACTTGAGGCTAAAGTCATTCGAGTGGCCCAGTATCCTACCTGGTTGGCAAATATTGTCCCTGTTCCAAAGAAGGACGGTAAAGTTCGGATGTGTGTTGATTATCGCGATTTAAACAAAGCAAGTCCGAAAGATAATTTTCCACTTCCCAATATTCATATTTTATTGGACAATTGTGCCAAACATGATCTTGCTTCTTTTGTGGATTGTTATGCGGGGTATCACCAGATCATTATGGATCCAGAAGATGCGGAAAAGACATCATTTATTACTCCATGGGGAACATATTGTTATAGAGTTATGCCTTTTGGATTGAAGAATGCTGGGGCAACTTACATGAGGGCAATGACCACAATGTTTCACGACATGATGCACAAAGAAATTGAAGTTTATGTGGATGATGTGATCATTAAGTCGAGAGAGCAATCTGATCATATCAAAGATTTGATAAAATTCTTTGAAAGGCTTCGGAGGTATGATCTCAAACTTAATCCAGCAAAATGTGTATTTGGAGTTCCGTCAGGGAAACTTTTAGGTTTTATAGTTAGTCGACGTGGAATTGAGTTAGATCCTTCAAAAATAAAAGCTATCCAAGATTTACCTCCACCGAAAAATAAAACGGAGGTGATGAGTTTACTTGGAAGGTTGAATTATATTAGTAGATTCATTGCTCAGCTTACGACAACTTGTGAGCCAATATTCAAGTTGTTGAAGAAGAATGTTAAAGTTGAATGGACCGAAGAATGTCAAGAGGCATTTGACAGAATTAAGAGACACTTGTCGAATCCGCCTATTTTGGTTCCTCCAGAGCCAGGCCGACCCTTGATATTGTACATGTCTGTTTTAGATAATTCTTTTGGCTGTGTATTGGGTCAACATGATGTCACAGGAAGAAAAGAACAAGCCATCTACTACCTCAGCAAAAAGTTTACCACTTATGAGGCTAAGTACACTCTTCTTGAGAAAACGTGCTGCGCCTTAACTTGGGTAGCCCAAAAGCTGAAACATTACTTGTCATCTTATACTACTTACCTCATCTCTCGTATGGATCCTTTAAAGTACATCTTTCAGAAGCCTATGCCCACAGGCAGACTCGCGAAATGGCAGATGTTGCTTACAGAGTTTGATATTGTTTATGTGACACGAACTGCAATGAAAGCTCAAGCCTTGGCGGATCATTTGGCTGAAAATCCTATTGATGAGGAGTATGAGCCATTGAAGACTTATTTTCCAGATGAAGAGGTATTGTATGCTGATGAGTTTGTTTCAGAAGATTGTCATTCAGGCTGGAAGTTGTTCTTTGATGGAGCTGCTAATATGAAAGGAGTGGGGATAGGAGCGGTTCTTATTTCTGAATCAGGACAATATTATCCCATAACAGCCCAACTTCGATTCTACTGTACCAATAATATGGCAGAATACGAAGCTTGCATTCTAGGTTTGAGATTAGCCATTGACATGGGGGTCCAAGAATTGTTGGTATTAGGAGATTCAGATTTATTAGTCCACCAAATCCAAGGAGATTGGGAGACTCGTGATTCGAAACTTCTACCATATAGAAGTTGTTTGCAAGATCTTTGTCAACGATTTGTATTAGTAAAGTTCAAACACATTCCCAGAGCTCATAATGAGATTGCTGATGCTTTGGCGACTTTATCTTCGATGCTTCAACATCCCGATAAAACTTATATTGACCCTTTGCATATACAGATTCATGATCAACATGCATATTGTAATGTGGTTGAAGAAGAATTTGATGGGGAGCCTTGGTTCTATGATATCAAAGAATATATTCAGACTGGGAAGTATCCTGTACATGCTGATGGTAATCAAAAGAGAACCATTCGACGTTTGTCTAGTGGATTTTTCTTAAGTGGAGGAATCTTGTATAAGAGGACTCCTGATTTGGGACTTCTGAGGTGTGTAAATGCTAAAGAAGCGTCAAAAATCATGACTGAAGTACATTCTGGGATCTGTGGACCACACATGAGTGGGTATGTTTTGGCAAAGAAAATACTTCGAGCAGGTTATTATTGGCTCACCATGGAGCGAGATTCCATCAATTTCGTTCGTAAATGTCATGAATGCCAGGTACATGGAGACTTGATACATTCCCCTCCATCTGAGTTGCATACAATGACAGCTCCATGGCCTTTTATGGCTTGGGGAATGGACGTAATTGGACCAATCGAACCAAAGGCCTCGAATGGACATAGGTTCATTTTGGTAGCCATTGATTATTTCACGAAATGGGTAGAAGCAGTGACTTTCAAGTCAGTGACCAAGAAAGTTGTGGTTGATTTTATTCACTCCAACATCATTTGTCGTTTCGGCATTCCAAAGATAATTGTCACGGATAATGCCGCGAATCTCAATAGCCATCTGATGCAAGAAGTGTGCCAGCAATTTAAGATTATGCATCGAAATTCAACTCCTTATCGTCCAAAGGCGAATGGAGCTGTAGAAGCTGCCAACAAGAACTTAAAGAAAATACTCCGTAAGATGGTACAAGGTTCCCGACAATGGCATGAAAAGTTGTCGTTTGCTTTGTTGGGTTATCGTACTACAGTTCGGACTTCAATTGGTGCAACTCCTTATTTGTTAGTGTATGGAACTGAAGCAGTTATACCTGCAGAAATTGAGATTCCATCTCTTCGAGTAGTTGTGGAAGCTGAAATTGATGAAGACCAATGGGTCAAGACTCGTTTGGAGCAATTAAGCTTGATTGATGAAAAAAGATTGGCGTCAATATGTCACGGACAACTATATCAGAAAAGAATGGCACGAGCATATAATAAAAAGGTGCGCCACAGACATTTTGAAGTTGGTCAGTTAGTACTAAGACGCATCCTTCCTCATCAGATTGAGGCCAAAGGCAAATTTTCTCCTAATTGGCATGGGCCATTCATAGTAAAGAAAGTGTTACCTAATGGCGCGTTATATCTGACTGATGTAGAAGAAAAAATGGAAGGAATACCGGTCAATGCTGATGCAGTTAAAAGATATTATGTATGATATTCATGTACAATTATGTTATGTATGTTTTGTACTTATATTTTTAAAGATTGAAATGATGAAGGCATTTTGTTCTGCTAACTGAATAATATATAAACCTTTGCTTACCCCTTTGAGCCTTTATTTTTCTTCGAACCCCTCTTTTGGAATCAAAATAAAAGGTGTGTTAAAAAAAAAAAAAAAAAAAAAAAAAAAAAAAAAAAAAAGAATGATGTTTCATGAACTACGTTTGACCTGATTCTTGCTATGACAAGATACGTAGGCAGCCCTACTCCGGGGTTCGGTCTAACCAGAAGAAAATTTAAATTGCCCAGAATGAAATGAAACTGGGGCAAAATTTATTTTCTTAAAAGGATAGATTTCAAAAGTTGTATGTTTCACCCAATGTTATAAATTTTTTGAGACTCATGCCTACCTTTCTTTCTAACCCTATCCAAAAGCCAAGTTACAACCAAAGAAAGACCTTCGGATTAATCTTTGAGAATGTCAAGGCTAAACATATTATGAGTGCATGATATTTCATATTTTGGATGTTTATTAAATAAAAAAAAGTGACGAAAGAAATAAAAATGAGAGAGTCTTATTGGTGAAAACCCTTTCGGGCACCGTAAGACGACTGTGAGCTAAGGCAGGAATAAAAGGAGATAGACTCGTTGGCAAAACCCATTGAGGCGCCACTAGTTTAAGAAAGATTGTTATCAAGAAGGAACAAATTCAAGATCGGCTTAATTTAAAGATCAATATGTGGACAAAAGTTGTAATGATTGGTGTGGGTAGATCTGGTTGTTTTATTCAAAATGCATGTCATAATCACTAGAATCGACTTCCACATTCAGATAAGTTTTCTTTTTGTTTTGGAAAAGAGATATCTATTGTCTTGTTATTTTGTTTTATTTTTATTTTTTGATTGTTGTGTCTTTGTCATCAAACAAAAGTCTTTGTTGTCTTTTGAGTCAAGTTCACATCAGGTCGAGTCAGAAAAGATTTCAAACTCGCTACCAACTCCTTTAAGGGTACAAAGCAAGACAAAGGGTCGATCTACAGAGACAACATTTCAAAGTAAAAGTAAGAAATATGATTTGAGTCGAGGATCTCAGTAGTCAGAATTCTGATTCAGAAATATGACAATTCAAAGAAGATTATCATGGATGGGGAAGGAGTCGAGCATGGCAAGCGCGAGAGCGGCCACTTCAAAAGCCAAATGCCACAAACTAACCACCACATGTTTTAAAACTCACAATTTTTCTTTGTTTGGAACAGAGATGAAATGATGTTTTCAGCTAAATGATGCAATTTTGACACTTCATTCAATGCAAGAAGCACGATTACAACATCCGATACTGGATCTCGGTCATGATAAACTTTATTCTTTGCGAGATATATTAAGATCCAGTGACACATAAAAAATTTGCAGTATAAACTGGGGCAAAATTCTATGGGTGTTATATGGAATTTATTTTATGCTCAGGACCCTCCTGAAGAATGGGAATTTATTTTATGCTCAGGACCCTCCTGAAGAATGGGAATTTATTTTATGCACAGGACCCTTCTGAAGA
This sequence comes from Capsicum pubescens, assembly GCA_030864215.1. Classification (NCBI taxonomy): domain Eukaryota; kingdom Viridiplantae; phylum Streptophyta; class Magnoliopsida; order Solanales; family Solanaceae; genus Capsicum; species Capsicum pubescens. Next base: position 111,157,681 of record CM061549.1, on the reverse strand, counting down.
ATGGGAATTTGTTTTATGCTCAGGACCCTCCTGAAGAATGGGAATTTATTTTATGCTCAGGACCCTCCTGAAGAATGGGAATTTATTTTATGCACAGGACCCTTCTGAAGAATGGGAATCTGTTTTATGCACAGGACCCTCCTGAAGAATGGGAATTTATTTTATGCTCAGGACCCTCCTGAATAATGGGAATTTATTTTGTGCTCAGATCCCTCCTGAAGAATGGGACTTCATTTTTATGCTCAGGACCCTCCTGAAGAATGGGAATTTATTTTATGCTCAGGACCCTCCTGAATAATGGGAATTTATTTTATGCACAGGACCCTTCTGAAGAATGGGAATTTGTTTTATGCTCAGGACCCTCCTGAAGAATGGGAATTTATTTTATGCTCAGGACCCTCCTGAAGAATGGGAATTTATTTTATGCACAGGACCCTTCTGAAGAATGGGAATCTGTTTTATGCACAGGACCCTCCTGAATAATGGGAATTTATTTTATGCTCAGGACCCTCCTGAATAATGGGAATTTATTTTGTGCTCAGATCCCTCCTGAAGAATGGGACTTCATTTTTATGCTCAGGACCCTCCTGAAGAATGGGAATTTATTTTATGCTCAGGACCCTCCTGAATAATGGGAATTTATTTTGTGCTCAGATCCCTCCTGAAGAATGGGACTTCATTTTTATGCTCAGGACCCTCCTGAAGAATGTGAATTTATTTTTATTCTCAGGACCCCCTTGAAGAATAGGATGTTATTTTTCTGTTGCATTATTTGCTTTGAGTCCAGGAGCCCGCCTGAAGAACAGGGTGCAAAAATTGCAAATTCAGGAGCCCGCCTGAAGAACGGGGTGAAGAACAAAAAGTCCAGGAGCCCGCCTGAAGAACAGGGTGAAAAAGTTGCAAGTCAGGAGCCCGCCTGAAGAACAGGGTGAAAAAGTTGCAAGTCAGGAGCCCGCCTGAAGAACAGGGTGAAGAATTGTAAGTACAGGAGCCCACCTGAAGAACAGGGTGAAGAAAAAGAAAATTCAGGAGCCCGCCTGAAGAACAGGGTGAAGAAATTATAAATTCAGGAGCCCGCCTGAAGAACAGGGTGAAGAAAAAGAAAGTTCAGGAGCCCGCCTGAAGAATAGGGTAAATTTTCAAGTTCAAGTCATGAAGATTTGAATCAAGAGATTGCAATTTTTACTAGTATTTTTCCATTTTTGATTTTTATTAGTCAGTTGAATGTAAAAGCAGAAGTTGTCAACCGGAAACTCGACGGAATCTCACTCGACTTTCACTTTTTCTCTCACCAAAATACCTTTTTGAACTACTCATGACCTGATTCCCTTGTAACCCGGGATAGGTAGGATGTCCAAAAACAGGACTCGGTCATATTTGTCTTTTTATTTTTATTTTTATTCTTACCTTTCAAATAATTGGAGAGTCAAAAATCATATCTTGTCTACTTCTTTGTATGAAAACTCTTCGAGATTTCACACAAAGAGGGGCAAAAATGTAGACACGTGATTTTTGATCCCCCCTAAATTTTAACTTGTTTAACGATATTAAATATTTATATTTATATTTAATCATATATTATTTTGAATATTATTTTATTTTTAATATAATAATTAAATAAATTTAATTTTAGGATATTATTTTGTTAAAAAAAAAATATATATATATATAGTTTTGTACTACCTTAATTATATAATTTATTATTTGACTATTTTTAGATTGTTATTGTATTTTTTTTTAAAATATAAAAATCAATTAATTATTATTTTTATTATTATTATTTTATTTGTTACTATTATCTATTTATTTATTTACTTATTAATTATTTTCGTTATTAAAAAAAAAAAGAAAAAAAAAAAAAAAAAAAAAAAAAAAATCTTAAAACCTACCCTAACCCCCCACATTCCCCATTTTCCCTCAACACCTCCCCACATCCCCACAACTACTTCCCCCACTATTCCACAACTCAGACAACACAAACACACCAACACATATTATTATATAACCCACACAAACACACAAAAAAAAAAGGGAGGGGAGAGAGAAACATTCAAAAACATCAGATAAAGAGAGAAAAGAAAGAAGTTGAAGTTGAAATTTTATTAGAGCTTCCGTTTACGACGCTCGGATTGCTGTCTTTTCAACAGGTTCTTATTTCTGATTTAAGTATGTAATATTCATCTTATGGATGTTCTTGTAAAAAAAAAACATGATTGAAAAAATGTATAAGTGATTTCATTGTTTTCTTTAATATGTATAATTGCCTACTTACGTAAAATTCTGATGTACTTGTGATACGTTAAACTACTGTATATTTGTTATTTGTACAGTATATATGCCCACAAACCAAAACTCATAATTCATATATTCTTCATCTTCACTTAATACATACAAGCATACTACATCACGTACACAAAATCATCACTATGCATATAGAGATAGCAAAACGCAGAAAGAAAAAACAGTAAAACAGATGAGAAAATAACAATTTAAGATAAGTTTTCCGGTGAATAATTCACCGTAATCGTCGGTCTCCTCCGACGAACATCACTATGAACCGGATACCCGTCGCTGAAAAACCCCAAAATTCGTCGACCAGATCCATCAGGCGGCACGACCAACGGTCGACATTCATCATCCGCCGAAGTCCGACTAGCCTGTTGCTGCTCCGGCCGACGGGAACAACCACTAGTCAACATTGGCTGCAGCCGGCACCACCCTCTTTCCCTTTCCCCACGCCGACGCCTCTCTTTCCCCATCGCCGACCAGCCACCATGGCTGAGAAAGCGGCGCAACCCACTTCCCCCTCCCTCCAAGTCGCCAGCCATCACCATCATTATCTCTCTCAGATTCGGCCAATTTTTCATCGGATTTGCGCTACCGGTCGGCAAACCCAGCACAGCCACGCCTCTCCGTCACCGCGCCACTGGCCGGCGATACCATCCACCAGTCGTCACCGACAATGATGAATCAACCAACAACCGCCTACCCCAATCTCCACCTTCTCTCTTCTTTCTCTCTCTAAAAATCAACAACCATTTCTCCCTCCGTCAACCACCAATCACCGCGCAAACCAGCCATGACCGACCAAGCCAACACTTCCACTGCCTAACCATCTTCTCCCCTTCTCCCAACCCCTGTCGCACCATGGGGAAACCAGATCTGACCAGAAACATTCCATCGGCGATAACTCCGTCGCCGGCGACCCATGGCCCTCACCCTTCACGCTGGTTTTGACCGTCATTGTTTCACTGGCGATGAGCATTCACCGCTTCTCGATTCAGTCGTCGCTTCCCCTTCAACCATTGATGCCTTTTCCTTTCTCCTTTTATTGTGTTACTGTTAACATATTTAAAGCACTAAGAAATAACAGATGGTATTGTCAATGTAAAAAAGGGTGTTTTATACTTCTTTTATTAATATTTTCTTTTATGTCTTCATATCCGTGTATATTATAATTAGTAAAAATGGTATGAACAAAATTTAATACCAATAAATTTATTATCATTTATATCTTGCTTAGAGTGACATATTGTATATTTCAAGTTGTTTGTTTTATTTATTTATTTTATTATTTTATTAACATAATTTAATAATTGTTTATTGATTTAATTAATTATGTTAAATGAATTTTGCTTTAATTTATTATTGATAAGTTAGGTAAATTTTATACGCATTTTAAAATATTCGTCTCAATTAAGAATGCGGCGTACGCATCTTTTGAAATAGTTAAAAAATTCAAGGATGCAATAATGCACCTTGATAAATATTTTTCTAAAAATTAACTTTTCATCGATTTATATAATATAAGATAATAGACAAGTTTTTAGTATATTAAAAAATGAGCGAATTTTGGCCTTAACACAATTTATCGAAATAGTTTTAGTTAAGTACAAGTCAATAGAAGCGACCGTGCTAGAACCACGGGACTCGAGGGGTGCCTCACACCTTCCCCTTGGTCAACAGAATTCCTTACCCGGTCTTCTGTTTTCGCAGACCAAAATAAAAGAGTCATTTTCTTTTGACTAGGGATTCAAAAAGGTGACTTGGAACACCATAACTCGATTCCAAGTGGCGACTCTGAAAATAATAAAAATAATCCCTATTCAATACCGTCACTTTAATTGGAAAAACCCTTCGACTCGACTCTCGAGCGGAAAAAAAGGGGTGTGACAGAATATATATACTCCCTCCGTTCACTTTTACTTGTCACTATTTTGCTTTTTGGGTCAACCTGCATGAGCTTTGATCAACATTTTAAGATGTATAGTTTAATATTTTAAATTTAAAATTTAGATGATCGAAAACTATATGAAAAATACTATTAAGTTGCAATACTTCTTCATATTAATAAAATAAAAAAATATATCTTAAAATATTGGTCAAAGTTGATGTAGATTGACCTAAAAAAATGAAACAGTGACAAGTAAAAATGAACAAAGGAGTATATCGAAACTCATGTGGAGAAATATATATACACACACACACATGAAGTTGCCATGACACACTTAAACTTTAAGTGGGGTCTATTACTACCTAAACTCATTTTTTCTGTATTTATGTGCTTCTTTTTGCTGACCTAGCCGCCAAGTATCAAAATATTTTCGTACTCCTTTTGGCCAAGTTAGCACAAAAAGAGTATAAAAAAATTCAGATACTTCACCGTAGCGTCAGCAAAAAGGAGCACAAAATATAAAAATAAATAAATTTAATGGGTAATAGAACCTCTGTAAAGAGGTGTGTCATAACAATTTCGATTATAGTTTGAGGGAGGGGGAGGGGAGAATATAATACTAAAAAATTTAATTAAAAATATATAAATACTTGACTAGAATAAATAATATATAATATAAAAAAATATTGCAAATGTCAAGGTTAAAATAGATATTATTACGATAAAAGAGGAAAGAATGCTTATTATTCAAAGTTGAGGAGAGAATTTAATTTTTAAAGTAAACTTAAGGTGAAAAAATAATTTTCACCCTTTAGAGATAAACTAATGTTGCCTATGTTAGATCTCTTCTACTTTTGACTAGTAGGTCAAGAGGATTTCTCTCAAAGTGGAAGTAGGATATACAATTTTTGTTGCTTCTTGTTCATTGTCTTTTTCCTTTGGAAACCAATTTTTTTTTGGGTAATTGGGTGCATTTAAATATATAAAGAGCATAATACTACATAATCAGGGCCAATCAGTCAGGGTTAATTACAAAAGAGCAGTTTTGCTCAGTTAGAATTTGAGCATTCGCTTTAATGGATCTTTCAAAAAAAGTTCCTTGCATGTCTGCACCCAATTCCTGAAGCGCATACACAGGTGGAACTTGCAAAAAATGAGTTTCTTTAAAGATGTTTGAGGCTGATCCCTGCTTGGCTAATTTATCGGCGACTTGGTTTTGCTCCCTGAAGTAATGCTGGACTATTGAAGCCCCTGCTTCCCTCAGCTTTGACCTGCATAGTTTAACAATGCCATCATACTGAACATTTTCATCTTTGAGCATTTGTAATTCTTCCATTGAATCAGTGTTGACTTCAATAGGGGTAAGATTTTGTTGGATAGCAATAGATAAGCCAACTTTGAGAGCTAGTAATTCCATTTGGTTATTAGTAGCAAAGAGATAACTTTGGGTAAATCCTATTATCCATTCACCATTGTGATTGCATATACCCCCCCCCCCCCCCCAATACCTCCTCTTCTAGGATTGTCAAGACAAGAACCATCTATATTAAGCTTATAGTGGCCCATTGGTGGGGGGATCCAATTGATGTAAATGGTAGTCCTAAGGACTCTGCAATGAGGTTTGTTGTTGAGTAGATTGTACTCAGTCGCTGCATTGTAAGCCTGTGAGAAGGAGGGTTTTACAGTGTTTTATTGGAAGAGGTTCTGGTTCCTGGTCTTCCAGATTTTCCATAGGCAATGGGGGATGATTTCATGCCACAGAAGCATGTGGTTAAGATATAAATAAAAATATTACTATGAGCTAATATACTTCTTTGTTTCATTTTATTTGATAATATTCCCTTATTAATTTATTTAAAAAATTGATGCTTCCATATATTTCTTATTGAAAAGATTTCACAAATACACAAATTAAATTATAAGTTATTAGCAACAAAACCTTATAGACTATACTAATATATTACATTTAAAATAAAAAATTTAAAACATCTTCATTTTGAAATTATGTGTAAAAATAAATTATTCAGAAAAACAAACAAAAAAAAGAATAAGAAAACCCTCGAGATTTATTCATATGATTCTCACGCAAATATAGCTACGCTTCTAGGGTGTGTTTGGTATGAAGGAAAATGTTTTCCACGGAAAATATTTTCCTAGAAAATGTTTTCTTCAAAAAGAAGTTGATTTCTTACTTATTTTCTTATGTTTGGTTGGTGAGCGAAAAATATTTTTCAAAAAATATTTTCTAGTATTTGGTTGGTGAATGAAAAAAATAATTTTCAGAAAATACGTATTAGTGTTCAACTAAGAGTAGAAAATACTTTTTATAAAAATAATTTTTGACATCGAAAAATATTTTTTTTAGGGTGTGTTCAATATGGAGGAGGAAAACATTTTCTAGGAAAATAAGTTGTTTCTAACTTATATTCTTGTGTTCGTTATGCAAGTAGGAAAATATTTTATAAAAGTATTATATATACTATTTAACAAAAAATTGAGAACGAATACAATAAGAAGGGTGGAGTGAGAAAAAAGTTTTGAACCTTTTATTAAAAATAATTAAAGCTTTTTTTTTTCGGGAGAAGGGGGAGGGGTCAAAATAGGTGATAGGAATGAGATAAGAATTTTTGAAAAAAATTGAATGTAGTAATTTTCTTTTTTGGAGGGGGCACTAGTGGTGGTGATGGGGGAGTCGGGGTAGGATGTGAGGGTTGAGTCAGAAAAAAATTGAAATTTTTTGAAAAAATATATTTAAAAAATTTACTTTTTCGGGGAGGGGGGGGGAGCTGGAAGAGGTGAGGTCGGATAGAAAGTGGGGTAAGAAAGAAGTTTGAATTTTTTTTTTTAATTTTTTTTTTTTTGTAGGGGGTAAAGGGCAGGGGGAAGAGATGAGGTAAGAAAAAAATTTAAAATATTTTTTAAAAAATAAAACATATTTTATGTATTGGGGATGGTACGGGATTGAGTGTCGGTAGTAGAGGTGGATGATTTTGAGAGTTGTATGGACATTTCAATTTGAGAGTGAGTTAAAAGAAAGTTATGAAAAATAACCGACATTTTTCTTACTTTTTAAAAGAAAATCCTTTTCTTTTTGATTTTTTTTTCAAAACATTTAATCCAATTGAGAAAATTTTGAAAGAAAGTCCTTTTCTTTTTGAATTTTTTTTTCAAAACATTAATCCAACTGAGAAAATTGGAAACCGTCATAACAAACACAACACTCATATCTTTCGTTCTTCTACCTTCCCCAATCCCTTCCTTTTAGGACGGGTTAGTATTAGAATTTAACATACTTTTTTTAGGTTGAATTAGGGTATCCAATAATTTGGTTTGAACAACTATTCACTGCATTCGTATAAGTACTTATCGTCTATTTACTGCAATCTGACAAGAGATATTTCCTTCCCTTCTTGTTTTTCACATTTTATTAAACAATGGGCAGTGATTAGTGATTACCTAAACAGATTATGCTAATCTCTACATTGTTATTTTCTTGTTTGTCCTTTTCTCACCCATGGTTTTTGTTTTTTTCATTCATATATATACTCCCTTCGTCCTGTTTTATGTGTCGCTATTTGATCAGATATAAAGGATTTAGTTATGTTTACCAAATCATCTTTTTATTAAAAAATGTGTTATTATATTTTTTTAATTAAATAAAACCAATAAATATAAAAGTAGAATTGTGTCTTTAAATAATTACCAAATAAAAAAAATAATATTTTGTTTGAGATTAAAAAAAAGAAACTACCATCCTTAAAACTATAATTACAATAAATAACAACACTTCTTCAAAATTGTAACTTATAGCAAAAGTAACAATATTTTATCCACTTTCTAGTAATAGAAGAATATGTATTTTTCAGTTGTACATATGTATTTATCAGTAATATATATATATATTTATATAACAACATTTTACTTAAATATAAAATATAATTTATTATTTTTCATAATTATTAAACTGTTGCTATAAAAATTATAATTAAGATTACAAAGTTACTATTTCTCAAATTTTTCCTAAGTAAAATGGTATGGAAGGAGTATTATATATATATACAAAGTAGAGATTTCTTACTTACCTCCCTCGGACCTTATCCCTCTCATCTCCTTCTCTTTCTCTTTATGTTCAGCTGTTAAAGGTCCAATCTTTTCAGTTCTATTGGACTTAGCAGAGATAGAGAAAGAGGGAGAGAGATAGAGAGAGGTAGAAATGGAAGGTGTTTTGCAAACAAGAGGGCTTCTTTCCCTACCTTCCAAACCCAAAATCAAGGCTTTTTACCCACTGCCTCAAGGGGGTGTAAGGCATAGATTCAATTCATCAATTCCTCTAAAAGCTAAGCCTCTTAATGGTTTATCTCTATCCTCTAATGGGTTTCAAAAATTTCAAGAATTTGCCCCAAAGACTCAGTTGTTCGGCCAAAAGAACAGGTCTTTTCCCATCTGCAAAGCTGAGACTGCTGCAGCTGCAGATGGCCAGCCACTTTTTGCAGAAAAGGAGCAACCTAAGTTCATGGGGATTGAACTTGTGACCCTTAAGAAAATTATACCACTTGGGGCAATGTTCTTTTGTATTCTATTCAATTATACAATTCTTAGGGATACTAAGGATGTATTGGTTGTAACAGCTAAAGGGTCCAGTGCTGAGATTATCCCATTCTTGAAAACTTGGGTAAATTTGCCTATGGCTATAGGTTTCATGCTGATGTACACAAAGTTGGCTAATGTGTTGTCAAAAGAGGCTCTTTTCTATACTGTTATATTTCCCTTTATTGCGTTCTTTGGGGCATTTGGGTTTGTTTTGTATCCTTTTAGCAATTACTTTCACCCTACAGCTTTTGCTGATAAACTTCTTAACACTCTTGGTCCAAGATTTCTTGGGCCAATTGCTATACTGAGGATCTGGAGTTTCTGTTTGTTCTATGTCATGGCTGAGCTTTGGGGAAGTGTGGTGGTTTCAGTACTCTTTTGGGGATTAGCTAATGAGGTAAAATTGTGTCTATGAATATATTTTGTGCATTAGTAACCATTTTATGGATGCATAGTCTTATTGTATGGATAATCTGTTTAGTTAGATTATGATATTATCTAGAATTTGCATGTTGCCTCTTTGTTTCTGGATGGTTGCTGCTGCAATTTTGTGAGGTAAGTGCGATCTATTTATAGCAGGAAACAGTCTGATATACATGTGCTCCTAGACTCTGCCTTCCTGGCATTGTTTTGTGGAGGGAGGAGCTAGGTAGTATAGTGTTAGACCCCCAGTCTAAGGCTTGATGGCACAAGGCCATGTCAAGGTACACATTGGCCTTGACATGTGCCAAAGGCAAGCAATGTGCAGACCAAGGCATGCTAGAGTGATGGCAAGGCTGCCTTGAACACTTGAGGCAACGACAGACGCATGGCACCTGCGAGGGCATGCGTGCAACAATAGGTTGGCATGACATCGACACTGGCGAGGCGCAGGTGATGGCATGGCACAGACTTGGACGCAGGAAAGATCGAGGCGGAGTCGCAGCATAGGCATTGGCGTGGCCTAAGCTGTGACATGGCTAAGACAGTTTCATGAAGCAAGCAATGACATGGCGTTGACATTGGCGCAGACATGATGCTGGCAAGGCATGACCGAATGTTTGACAAGGCAAAGGCGGAGGGACTAAGTGCTGAGGAAGCTGAAAATGACTAAGTGTGTTAGCATTAGCAAAATTGACAAGAAGGACAAAGCCGCCCATGTGCTTGTCACATGGGGTAGTTGTTGTGTTTGAATTCTGGATGTTGTAATACATGTATTTTCAGATAAGTACTTAGAGCAGTTTTTCCATGTCATAGGTGGACCATACAACCTTGTCCAATGACAGGCTGCCAGGTGTTCAAAGTCCCAACTGCTGTAACTGCTTGTGCAGCATTTATAGATGCTGCAGAGAATTGTAAAGGATAAAAAAACAGTGAGTGTTTGAGTGTATGCCTTTGACAATTTCTGTGACATTTCCTTTGTAATTTCTGAGAGAAGTATAAAGGTTTGGAACGCGGTTCCTGTAAACGATTGAGTGCTTTACGTTTCTGCAATTGTCTAATTGTTTAGATTGCGTGTTGTGTGTGTGTGGCTGAAGTTGTGCTGTGTGTGTGCGACTGCCAAGCAGCGGTGTTGCGAAAAATAGAACGTCCCTGTCTCAACTGGTGTCAGAGACGCGTTGCAGTACAAGATGGTAACTGTCGCTCAATTAAACGAAGATGTGGCACAAATTCGAAATTTCATTGGCATTACGGATGAACTCGAACAAACTGAAGGTGTTGTTGATTTGATGACACAAATCTACACCTTGTCGGATAAACTGGTACAATTGGGTAACCAGTACGATGAAAGTGCTGCAGAACTGTTGAGTTCACGCGATGCTTTGATGTCACTGGTGACCGACCAAGGCAAGGTGATAACAGATTTGCAGACGGAAATGATGGTTCTGCGACGTGCGGTGGCTGCATCAGGACAGACCCAGGAAGGCAGTTCCAAAGTAAAAATTCCTGAACCGAAACCTTTTGGTGGTGCTAGAAGTGCCAAGGAATTGGAGAATTTCCTATGGGATATGGAGCAATACTTCACTGCGGCACGAGTTGCTGAGACGGACAAGTTGAACATTACCACGATGTACTTGACTAGTGATGCAAAACTGTGGTGGCGTACTCGGAATGCGGATGATGAAGGCGCTGGACGTCCCAAAATCAATACTTGGGATAAATTGAAGAAGGAAATGAGGGACCAATTTCTTCCTAGCAATGCTTCATGGATTGCTAGAGACAAGTTAAAAAGGCTAAGGCAAACGGGAACGATTCGCGACTATATCAAGGAATTTACTTCTTTGATGTTGGACATCCAAAACATGTCTGACGAAGACAAGTTGCATAACTTCATTTCAGGAATGCAAGCATGGGCCTAAAACGAACTCCGGAGGCAGAATGTGAAGGATTTGCCTAGTGCAATTGCTGCCGCTGATTCGTTGGTGGATTTTCGCTCAACACGTTCAGATTCCGACATTCCCAATTCTTCGAAGTCAAAGAAAAAGACTGAGAAGAAAGGGGAATGGAAGAAGGAAGGACGCAGCGATAAGTATGACAAGGGGAAGGCACAAACAAATGCTGGGAACATAAAGAACAAAGGGAAGGACGGCAATGCAAAAGCTTGCTGGACTTTTGGTGGACCGCATTTGGCCAAGAGTTGTCCTAATCGCGAAAGGGTGAATACAATGTTTGTTGGGAACGTGAATCAAAGTGAGGGCGACGATGTGGTTGCTGCATTGGCGAATCCGCTGGGGTTGTCAATTAACCACATTAGTTTGTTGAATGTTGTGGGGGAATCCTCAAAATCCTTCAACAACCCTCATACTGCGTTGATACACATCGAGATGAAGATTAATGGCAATCGTGTGATGGCTATGGTTGATACCGGAGCCACTCATACGTTTGTGGATGCTAAAGGTTCCGCGAAACATGGGCTTAAGTTGAAGAAAAGTCCACCCTTTGTCCAGACGGTGAGTTCCAAGGCACAAGCCATTGTAGGCATGGCTTACGATGTGCAGATGGTGATTGGAAGTTGGACGGGAAAACATAACCTGATGGCTATGCCATTAGGTGATTTTGAAGTTATTCTAGGGATAGATTTCCTTAGAAAGTTTCGTTTTGTTCCTTTTCCTCACTTGAATGGAGTGATGATCGGAGACGAAACTAATCCAAGTTTCATCAAGGCTTCTAATCCTTATGGAGAAGAAGTAAAGAAAAGGAAAAATAAGGACCCTATCATTTCTGCTATTTCAGTCGAGAAAGGACTGAAGAAGGGTGCTGAAACTTTTCTTGCTGCCATGATAGAAGTGAAACCAGACATGAAGGTGGAAGTACCAGATTGTGTTGCTAAATTGCTGAAGCAATACGCTGATGTGATGCCTCCTGAACTGCCCAAAGAATTGCCGCCAAGGAGGGATATAGATCACAAGATCGAGTTGCTGCCTGGTTCAATTGCTCCTGCACAGGCTCCTTATTGAATGGCTCCAAAAGAGTTGGCTGAATTGCGAAAACAATTGAACGAATTGCTGGACGCTGGATTAATTCAACCATCGAAAGCTCCTTATGGTGCTCCTGTTTTATTTCAAAAGAAACAGGATGGTTCAATGAGGATGTGCGTGGACTATCGGGCGTTAAATAAAGTGACTGTGAAGAATAAATATCCCGTTCCATTGGTGCAAGATCTTATGGACAGGCTGACGAAGGCATGCTGGTTCACTAAACTCGATCTTCAATCAGGTTATTGGCAGGTTAGAATAGCAGAAGGTGACGAGTCAAAAACCACGTGTGTGACGAGGTATGGTTCTTACGAGTTTCTGGTTATGTCGTTTGGGTTAACGAATGCCCATGTGCTTGTCACATGGGGTAGTTGTTGTGTTTGAATTCTGGATGTTGTAATACATGTATTTTCGGATAAGTACTTAGAGCAGTTTTGCCATGTCATAGGTGGACCATACAACCTTGTCCAATGACAGGCTGCCAGGTGTTCAAAGTCCCAACTGCTGTAACTGCTTGTGCAGTATTTATAGATGCTGCAGAGAATTGTAAAGGATCAAAAAACAGTGAGTGTTTGAGTGTATGCCTTTGACAATTTCTGTGACATTTCCTTTGTAATTTCTGAGAGAAGTATAAAGGTTTGGAACGCGGTTCCTGTAAACGATTGAGTGCTTTACGTTTCTGCAATTGTCTAATTGTTTAGATTGCGTGTTGTGTGTGTGTGGCTGAAGTTGTGCTGTGTGTGTGCGACTGCCAAGCAGCGGTGTTGCGAAAAATAGAACGCCCCTGTCTCATAAAGCATAAGGGTGGCATTCTAAATTGTTTTGCCAGCTTTATCTAATATAGCTCTAATTGTAGATGACTTAGCTAATGGTTCTGTTTGTGGTGCCGTCATGCTCATTGAGTCTTCAAATATTGGTGGCATCATTTTGTCATTGTTTGTCTTGGTCTGCTGTTTTCGTAGTTGCAGTTAGTCATACAAATTTGTTAACGTTTCATTCTGTTCCCCTGTTGTTATTACCATTCTACCGATTGTGTTGGACAGTTTTAATATGTTCATCAACATAGCTATCTGTATAAACATTGCCCTTGACCTCTGGCGGGGGAAATCACTATTATTGAACTTACCAGTGATTGTTTTGGATAATTTCTTTGCAGATTACGACTGTTGATGAGGCTAAGAGATTCTATCCCTTGTTTGGACTTGGTGCAAATGTTGCTCTTATTTTCTCTGGTCGCACAGTGAAGTACTTTTCTAGCTTGAGAAGTTCTTTAGGTCCTGGAGTTGATGGCTGGGCAATCTCCCTGAAAGGGATGATGAGCATTGTAGTGTTGATGGGTGGGACAATCTGTTTCTTTTACTGGTGGGTAAATAGAAATGTTCCTCTCCCCACTCGTAGCAAGAAGAAGAAGGTAAGTAGCTAAACCATTTGCCATTGCTTTGATATATATGACAGTTACTTCCGAAGCAACTAGTTGATAGTAGAAGAAACTATTTATCTTTTGGTTGACTAATATTATTTCTTATAAAGCACTCTTAAGTCATCAATTTGTTTCTGAGAAGCAGATGCAAACCTCTTTGTCCCTCTTTCATCTCTTATACAAAAACGAAAATCCATTGCTAGTTAAATCTTTTCAAATATTTATCAATGGTGTCATTCAGATATTATACACAGATCTTTTGTATTAAAGAATCATGTTTACGTATCTGCATTGTTTGACTTGGCAGGTAAAACCTAACATGACCACAATGGAGAGCTTGAAGTTCTTGGTCTCTTCAAAATATATCAGGAATCTTGCCACATTGGTTGTAGCATATGGCATTAGTATCAACCTTGTTGAAGTTACATGGAAGTCGAAGCTCAAAGCTCAGGTAAATTATTACCGACTGATAGTTTTTTCCTTTAAAAGTTTTGAATTCGGATTTATTTCTCATTTGATATTCTATCTCATTCATTCTCTCTCCATGTGCAGTTCCCAAGCCCCAATGAATACTCTGCATTCATGGGTGACTTCTCAACTGCTACTGGAATAGCAACTTTCACAATGATGTTGTTAAGCCAATGGGTCTTTGACAAATATGGTTGGGGAGCTGCAGCGAAGATAACACCTACAGTCTTGCTTGTTACTGGAGTTGGCTTCTTCTCCCTGCTTTTGTTTGGTGCCCCTCTAACACCTACCCTTGCGAAGTTTGGGATGACTCCTCTTCTAGCAGCTGTCTATGTGGGGGCAATGCAGAACATTTTCAGTAAGAGTGCAAAGTATAGTTTGTTTGATCCCTGCAAAGAAATGGCCTACATTCCATTGGATGAGGACACCAAGGTATCATGATATCCTCTGTATATATTATTAACTTTAAGGTATCAGTGCAGCTAAAAGAGCTTTCCGAAGTGCTGAATTATTTTCACATCAGTGCAATCAAACGTTTATGTTAGAAATGAAATTTCAAACATGTGTACCTGAAGCCTAATGTTGGCGGTACATATAATTCTTGGTGATATATGTCACTGACATGACATATATGTCTGTTTAGTTACATATAACCAGAAAAGTTCTAGTATCACTTTTCAAGCCAACTGGTTTCGCTGAAAATTAATATTGAGTAATTTCTTGTATCAGGTTAAAGGGAAAGCAGCAATTGATGTTGTTTGCAATCCACTAGGAAAGTCTGGAGGAGCTTTGATACAACAGTTCATGATTTTGACTTTTGGTTCACTTGCTAGCTCGACTCCCTACCTTGGCAGTGTGCTCTTAGTAATTGTACTTGCATGGTTGGCAGCAGCCAAGTCTTTGGATGGACAATTCACTCAATTACGCCGAGAAGAAGAGCTTGAAAAGGAAATGGAGAGAGCAACTTTGAAGATCCCTGTTGTATCTGAAAATGGAAATGGTCCTCTCTCAAGTAGTTCGTCACTGAATCCCGCTGGAGGTGACTCAACCAATGCTTCATCGGAACCCTCCTCCCCAAGGAGCCTGTAATGTCATTGTTGAGATCACTTGCAGAAAAGGTGGAATAAAAAGCGAATATAAGATGCGTCAGGTGGTATCTTGAATGCTGTCCAACTATGAACTCTGATGTCAAATCTTTGTTGGTTATAGGAATTCATTTTTACAAGAGAAATATGTTTAGATACAAGCAAGGCATGTCACCAAATTAGCCAACCTGCCATCCCATATTTATTTCCTGACAGTTATACTTTTGCTCAGTTTTGTAGCTCGAGTTGTTGTTGAACAACTTTTTTTGGGCAATGTAAGCATTTGTTGTTTCTACAATAAATTATCTTGGTAATGCTTTTATTTGGCTCAAGAATGCTTCATGAGAATTTTGTCAAGGTGGTTATGCATGAAGATTACTGAAGAAACTTTTTTTTTTGGGTTCTGCAACATGAGGATAATCTTGTGTAAAAACTTCTCTGGCTTGTGCATCTGCATTCCAATCCAAAATTCAAGTTCTGGATTTTGAAGTCTATCGGGATAGAGTTTGCAGTAAATTGTCTTATTGACTTCAGCTGTTAAATGTTTTTATGTTATGCAAGTATTTGTTAATGGAAGGGTTACAGGTTTAAGCTAGTCGATAATCCTTTTCAAAGATCATTTGTGTAGGCCTTTTCTGAAAATTACATGGAAAGTACAATAGACCAACATAGTTAAAAAGTTCTCCGGTATGAACTCTTCATGCGATGATGGCTGAAAAACCAGAAACTCTTGCTGTAAATACATCCTTCTGAGATAAACTGCTGCAAAATACTTTACTACCTACTCTATAGTATACGAACTCCCTCCAAATCCAAGAAGCAGACCTACAGGATGAAATCACACCTCTGCAAAATCTAGACAATTTCATTCCACTAACCACAACTGATAAGAATAGACTCTACTCGCCGTGGAAATACTATGTTATAGTTAAACTAGTCGGTCGAAAAGTAGGGCATCAATTGCTCAAGGAGAAGCTCACCAACCTATGGCGCCCAACCGAAGAGATCTTCCTAATTGATCTGGGAGCAGATTTCTTTTTGATTATGTTTCAACAAGAACAAAATATGACTCATGCCCTTCACGATGGGCCTTGGTCTTTGCTTAATAGCTTCCAATCAATACAAAAATGGGAACCTAAGTTTAGAGCATCCCAGGCACGCATTGCTTACTCCGCCATATGGATAAGGTTGCCAGAATTACCAACAGAGTTCTACGACTTGGACATCCTTCTCAAGGTAGGAAGTAAAATAGACACTCTCCTTAAAATAGATTCCACTACTTCATCTACGTCTCGGGGGAAATACGCTAGGTTATGCATCCAAGTGCCCTTGGAACAACCTTTGCAATCCCACATATACATAGGCACTCACAAGCAACAGATTCTTTACGAAGGCGCCAACATGCTATGTACCAAATGTGTAAGATTGGGGCACACAACGACTATGTCTTTATAACGCTGTATTCCATACCAATCATGCGGAGTCGTCAAAAGAACAAGAATACCCAGTGGATGGCTGGAAGTTGGTGCAATTCCCTGCCCGATCGCACCAGAAATCGCCAACAAAAACAAAGACTGGTAATCAATTAAGTGAACGACCACGTGGTAATCTACTTCCAACTGCTACTGCAGATAGATCAGTGGGTCTAAAAAGCACAGGTAAGTTTTTTAACTCTAAAATCTCGGGCGAATCGGGTAGTGCCACGTCCGCTGATGTTAGTCATTCTCGTTTTGCCTGCCTTTCCTTAAATGATGGAGTTAGTCTACCTGTTAAAGAAGGGACCACCTCGATTTCGACCAATCCCCATTGTTCTAGGTCTACCCTCGATGACAAATCTCTATGCGATACGCCGTATGCTTCATCATCTAAAGATTTACATTTTACTTTTAACACCTAATAAATGATGCAGCAACAAATTTTTCTCCACCTGAACCCCATGTGGTGAACATGCAATCTCCTAGTCAGCCCCTTAGCCCTAAAGCTTCTTCATCCATATCCCAAAATATTTCCAATCATTGTGTACCATGTGACACCCCTTTACATGACATTACAACTGGTACTCTCAGTACCGACTATTCATCAACTCATAACATATCCACAAATAAACCATCCTTACCTACACCAGATACTCCCTCACTCTTATATAATGTCCCAAGCTCTCCTCGATTATTCCTTCAAGGGAGTTCATATCCACCACAAACCCAACCCTCCTTTCCATCACCTACTCCAAACTTCCCAAATGACGAAAAGCAACACCAATCCCTCTCAACCAGTTTTCACCACGACGAATACGATTCCGACGACTCCACCCCAGTCTTGGCTGGAGACGGCTCTAAAGGGACATGTCCTAACTTTTACCATGTGTGTAGAGGGCAAAGAGTGCCTAGTAATAATCCAGAATCCAAATGACCTTTCTCAGATCATTACGGAAGGCATGAAGCTGGGGTTGGAGGCCTTTGCACATCAGCAGTGGTATGCAACACCTCCCCCAATTCCCAACCCATTTCGCGCATCCCCGTCGAATGTCTACCCACCTGTCTTGACAAACCTAATGATGTCGGGACTACCGCTCTATCCACAACTTTCGCAGGAAATGGAAGTTATGTCATGGATCTAGAGGCATGTGACAACAACTCCAATGAAATCTCCTCCCCTGGACCCCATGGAGGGACCGACTCAGACAACTATGAACAGAGAAGAGTTGCTGGTGAAATAAAGGAACGCAGACTTGGACGACCAAATAGGAGAGAAATGGGAATCAGAGACGACAATATCGTTCATGGGACAGGTATGAGTATTCCTCCTCAAAGAGCAGTGTGCAAAAAATATAATCTAAACTATCCCATAAATATGTTCAAGTGCTCAGTCCATGTCAGACCGGTACTAAATTCAGATGTGGGGAAGTATGCGGTGATCATGAGTCCCTCAATGAGGGACATTGATCCGGCATGCTCTTCGATAAAGAGTCCCTATAATTTCCGCCATCCCATAGATTTTCTTATTTGGAATTGTAGGGGTTCAAACTCTTCGAAGTTTAAAATTATTTTTAGGTAACTCCTTAATGAGCATAAGCCTGCTCTAGTCGTGTTGCTTGAAACTCATAGGAGCAATCATCTTAATATGCCCCACGAATTTAATTTTACCAATATCATAGCTGTGCCAGTTGAGGGTCAAGCAGGTGGCATCGCTATTTTATGGCATGCAGACCTTCTCCGTATCACTAACATCGCTCTGACTCAGCAGGAAATTCACTGCACAATTCAGGTAAACCCCTCCGCCAGTTCTTGGTTATTTTTGGCAGTTTATGCTCGTAATAACCCTGCTAGTAGGCTCTCACTTTGGGAAAATATCAAAAGAGTTTCTGACTCCCACAATGAGCCTTGGTTTTGGGCAGCAATTTTAATGAGGTTAGCATCTCCACTGAAAAATTTGGGGTCAAACGTTGTGCCACTCTAGAGTTAATAGATTTCTAGACTGCCTTAATTATTATGGTATGGTCGATCTTAGTTTTAGTGGTAGTAAGTTCACTAGGAAAAACTTAGAAGACATGGTGGTAGGATCATAAAAAGATTGGATCGTCTCACTGCTAATGTGGATTGGCTTAATCTTTTTCCGGACGCTTGTGTTAAACACCTGCCACATACTCATGGAGACTACCGTCCTCTTCTTCTACTCCTAACTCCATCGATCTATGTCCCTAATAAGCCGTTTCTAATGGAAACAATGTGGGCTTCCCATCCTCAGTTCACTAAGGTGGTACGCCAGGCTTAGATAGACAAAAACCATATTTTACTGCCGTCCATTACTCATTTTCAACACCAAGTCACGTCTTGGAACAAACATAAGTTCGGTAACATATTTAGTAAAAAAAAAAGGCTTTTAGCGAGACTTGCGGGTTTACAAGCATCTCCCCGCTACCCTACAAGCTTGTTTTTGCAAAACCTAGAGCAAGACCTCATCTATGATTACAAAGCGATCCTTAGACTTGAGGACGACTTTTGAAAAGTAAAATCACACATTACTTGGTTAAATGAGGGAGACATGAATACAAATTTTTTCCACGTATCCGTTCTTTGTCGACGGAGAAAGAACCGCATCACCTCCCTTAAGGATCCAGTTGGATTTTAGATTATGGATAACAATGCTCTCTGGACTCACATCTTTAATTCTTATGCCACTTTGTATACTACAGAGCTGCCCTCTAGTTCTAAGTGCAAGATGCTTGCACCATCCCAGGGGCTTCTATCTTGGAATCATAATCGACTTCTCCAAAATCTAATGAAACATGATATTGTGGAGGAGATTAACTTCTTTCAGCCTTACAACTTACAAGGCATCGGATCCCGATGGCCTGCATACTTTCTTCCAAAATTTTTGGAACATTCTAGGTAAATCAGTTACCGATTTTTGCACCTCGGTGTTCTCAAATTGGGAGATACCTTACCTTATCAATAAGACTTATATATGCCTGGTCCCTAAATGCTCGTCAGCTGCAACCATAGGTTAGTATCGTCCTATTAGTCTTTGTAATACTATTTACAAGATCATAACCAAGATCCTCATCAATCACATCAAGCCTTTGCTCCCTCTCCTAATAGGTCCTTCCCAACTGAGCTTCTTAGCAAAAAAATGAGCCTCAGATAATGCAATAGTAGTTCAGGAAATTCTATACTTCTTTAAGAAGATCAAGAGTAGGAAAAATTACATGTTACTCAAAATTGACCTTGAAAAGGCTTTTGACCGATTTGAGTGGTCTTTCATCAGGGAGACCCTCTTCTTTTTTAATTTTCTAGACAACTTGGTTAAGCTTATCATGTCATGTATTTCTACATATTCTATGTCGATTCTTATCAATGGTAGCCCTACCGCTTTTTCTCCCCGACAAGAGGTATCCATCAAGGTGATCCTCTCACACTGTACATCTTTATTTTATGTATGTAAAGGCTATCCTGTTGGATTAATACTGCGGTGGATTGTCTTTTGTGATCTCTTATTACTATATCCCCGCAAGGCCCCCCGATATCTCATCTTTTATTTGCGGATGATATAATTATTTGCGCTGAGATCAATGCTACTTCATTCTCCACCATATCCACTATCCTGGATCACTTCAACTCCACATCTGGGTTAACCTCACAAAATCTAGAATATTCTTTTCTGGCAACACTTTGTCTGCCAACAAATCCTTAGCCCAATCCTTTCTCACGATCAGGGAAGGCATTAGATTCGAAAAATATTTAGGGTTCCCAATTACTGGAGCTACACCAACGAAACAAGATCTCCAATTTCTATTGGATAATTTTAAAACTAAGCTTGCGGGCTAAAGCAAACTTACTTTCTACGGCTGGGAGAGCTGTTCTACTTCGGTCTACCTTAAACACCCTCCCTAACCATATAATGTAGTTTTTTAAACTCCCACCTTATATCATAAAGAAAATGGAGAATCATGAATGAAAATTTTATTGGGGTACCACTCCAACTCATAAGAAAATTTATCTCCTCAAATGGTCCAATGTTACTAGGCCTAAGGATAACGTTGGCCTTGGTATTCAAGACTTAAGCACTAAGAACAAGGCCCTCATTACCAGTACTTCATGGAGATTATTTCATTCAACGATCACCCTCTGGGGCAGTGTTCTTCAAAATAAATATTTGCACACCAGGAACAACATCGCCCGCAAGTACCTCACTACGGGATCCCATTGATAAAACCTCAAAAAGGGTTGGAACTGTTGTCAGGTTGGAATAAAATGGAATCCTGGTACGGGACAACACATTAAATTTTTTAATGATGCTTGGATTAGGCCGAATATTACTCTACGTAGTTTAATCCATGGGCCTTTTCAATGCCATGAGATGAGTCTGCCGGTTAGTCACTTTAGGCAAGTGAATAAATGGTGTTTTGACTCTATATCCTTTTTCCTTACCCTCACTATTATATCTCTTATTGATGCTGTCCATTTTCCAATGCAATCGGGCTTCTCCGATCGAATCTCATGGGGCCTTACAGACTTGGGGCAATTTTCTGTTAAGTCTTGCTTTTCAGTATTAAATGCTAATGCTTCAACCCAACAATATAACTCCATGTTGCTTCCTACTCAAGCAAGTTTTGGTTGGATTTGAACTCTCTGACTTTCGCCTAAAATCAAGCAATTCCCATGGCTACTCCTACTGGATAGGCTCCATACTAAGAGCTACCTGCACCACATTAACGTCCTAAACAACCCCTTTTGTAGAATCTGCCAAACAATGGAAGTGGAAACTACAAGTCACCTTCTACTCCAATTCCCGAAACTCCAATCACTTTGGTCGTCCATTGCCATCACTCAAGATATCAATGTTCTCTTAGCTGCCTCTGCCAGCCCATCCCCATGGATACATAGTTTTCTACAGTTGTTGCCAAAAATGCACATTAATCATGTTCCTACAAAGATTTTCCTACCTTTTTGTTTATGGTCTATTTGGGTTTCCCAAAACAAATGCATTTTCCAAGGATTCCTTTTTAATCCCATGATATCAGACATCTCTCAGCTTGCAGCTGAATTTTGGTTTCTTACAACCAACCAAAAGACCTCTAAGTCACTGACTACAACGTATGTCAAATGGAATCCTATAAACCCTAACATCATGCTTAATACTGACCGTTCCTATGATTCTACTTTGGGAGTTTCCACCCTGGGGGGAGTATTTAGAAATTGTCTTGGATATTGGCTTCTTGGATTTAGGAGAACTTACAGTACTAAGGTCTTCGAGGCCGAGGCAAAATCCTTGTGTTTGAGTTTAACTTTAGTATGTTACTACCATTTTCTACCACTTGAAATAAATATTGATTCAACTCAACTTGTAAGTCACTTAATATATGATACATCATATCAAAACTCATCAGTCTTCTTTGATTGTAGGTAAGAAAAAAAAGTTTGAAAAAATCAAAGTTAAAGAAAAAACTATTTGGTTCCCCGAAGAGCAACACATTCTCATGAAATGGGAGGGATAGTTAGTCAAATTCTCAGTCCTCAGAAGAATTTTTCATATGTATCAACTGTTGCAAGTTTTGATGAAGTGATACTATGAACTTATTATCAGAAACACATTTCTTTAACGAAATTGTTTGAACATGGGCCATCATATTAGTGAACTTCAATTATCCATCAGTTTCATAGCTCAACCAAGATGCTTCCATTGTGTTGCATAAAAAAATGCAAAAACTTCATTGAATTGTTCATGATTTTCTATAAACTCGTTTGAAAGCTCTTACTGGAATGGATTGTGGGATAACTATCATCAGCTTGTACGACGTTATCTTTGCCGTTTGTTTTCCCATACTAGCCATCTTTGCTGGACTGGTGAAGTGGTACAACTCCGATATATAGAATGTTGAGTCACTGGGGTGATTGTGTTCAGTCCTGGGTAATTACAATACAAATAACAACAACAACAACATACCCAGTATATTCCCACAAAGTGGGGTCTGAGGAGGGTAGAGAGGTTGTTTTTGACCCTATTTTGTAGGAATATACTGGATATGTTATTGTTTCCAATAGACCCCAGTCTTAAGACAAAAACAGTTCATAAAATACATAATATAGGAACAATAGGCATTGACACAACAAATAATAACAGAAACAAGACTATGACAAAGTAATACTCCAATTGATTTATCCAAAACAACAAATATTACCAAAACTCCACAAACAAGACACTACAAACATAACACTATGACCATACCAAAACAAAGTAATCCTACCTACCAGAACAAAGACACACTCTTTTCTACTAATCTTCTACCCTAATTCGCCTCTTCCATATTTACCTATCTAGGGTTACATCTTTGGTAAGCTGTAGCTGCTCCATGTCATGTCTAATGACAATGAAACCTGAATTTATTTCAACGAATTCAAACTTAAGAGTTCATAGGAGTAGTGAAGTACCAAAAAGTTACGTGCTTTTCAATTTAGTAGATTTCTTACAAATGCAATACTACATATTCTTTTCAAGAATTCTGAATTGCTGACATTAAGCATGACTCACCATTAAAATGACATTTATTCTCCTGATACACCACCCAGTAAGAAAAAACAAAGTGTTCTCTTGATGTTAACTAATTTGGGTTTAGGTATTCACGTTCTTTACTCTGTAGGCTCTGGAACTTTGTCGTAATTGCTTACTTAGTTTGACACAAAGTTCTAATGTAATTACCAAAGGAAAATTACTTAAATAAATGTAATTATGAAGACAGATTCCAAGTCTCAACTTTATTTGGTTGCAAATATCACTAAATACTACAAATCACTAGTTATCAAAAGACAATTAAAAATGATTGATGTTTTCTTTGACCATGATTTCAACTTAAGTTGAAAATATGTGAGCCTTTTGTTTTCCACCTGGAGAAAAAGATTTCCTTCTTCTACATGTTTTTTTGTCTAGCTGGCTCCTGGTTCTAGCTATCTTAATGGTTTAGTTGATTTTACTTCAATCATTTTCAGATTATGAACCTTCAGTGGAGCATGATGAGGTCAAAAGTATTTGCATACCTAAAACATATGGTATTTCCAAAGACCTCTCTTTTCATAATGGGGACTGGGTACAAGAGGCTGGAAGTAGGGGTGGGCATTCGGTATTCGGTTTGGTATTTTCATAATTTGGGTTCGATAATTCGATAATCGATAATTAAAAGTAGATACCAAATACCATACCATTAAACTTCAGTTCGGTAATCGGTAAATTAAATTTTGGTTCGGTACAAAATTTGGTATTACCCTATTAAAGTTGGACATGCTTGTGTGATCTTATTTGGTGATAATAGTGGTGATTTCCAACCAACGTTTTCAGAAAAATTCAATTTTGTTTGGTAGTTTGACACCTCTGAATACATAGTTTTACACTAGAAAAAATCAATTTTATTTGGTCTTGTTACACATTGATACGTGTGACTCAATTAATGAAACATCTTAAAACCTATGTTATTGTAGTTTTATCCAACTCCAAGAAGTGGAGAATTGGATGTAACACGAATAACATTTACATCAAACTGGATGCAACACGAACTGGATGTAACGGACTAGATATAAATGTGATGTAAAGTCATAATATTACTTTTATAAATATTATGGAGAGTAATATATGTTATGTTGTCTGCCAAATGTTGAGTTTTTCTTCTATCCGTTGTTGACATATGAACACAAGGATTAAGAAAGCTTGACTAAGTACCCTTGGTTAAATCCATATTCTGACCTACGTTAGGAACATTAGAGTTGGGCAAGTGCAGCCAACAATGGTGTTATGTATCATATCATGAAGACTTCGTTTTTGTTGTTCCCTTCCACGCCTCGATTTTCAGTCTTAGCGTGATATTTTCTTCAAAAGTTGTCATATGTTGGTTGCAAGGAAGTCTGCTGTGTAAAGTTAAGAGTCTACTTTATGACTATGTTAAACAGTTCAAAGTTTGCTTGAGCAATATTCACACAAGTATGTGACCTTTGGAGTGTGGACTAGGTATGTGGCCTATGGGTCACTTAACTATAATTAAAATTTTGGGAAATACCAAATACCAAATGGTAGTAATATTTTTTACCAATCCCAAACCCAAATACCATAATTTTAAAATTTTACTCCCAAATATCATCCCAAATACCAAATTACCAAATACCAATTACCAAATTTTTTGGTTCAATTTGGTAATTCGGTTTTTGGTATTTTATGCTCACCCCTAGCTGGAAGTGCACCTTTGATGCTATTTGATGAGAGTAATATGCCAAAGAACTATTCTGGTCTTTGTTCCATAATAAAATTGGCTTTTTTCTGGTTAATGGACGTGAATTTTGATTGGAATGCAGATAATGTATTGGGTATCTGTGGAATCTTATCCATGGCAATTACATAAAACAATACTCTTTCGTACATTCCATAAAGATGGTCTCCTTGGTTCCATACAAGCCCTGGCTACTCTGATTTGACAATCATTTTTGAAGGACTCTATGTTGACGA
Source organism: Capsicum pubescens (assembly GCA_030864215.1). NCBI lineage: Eukaryota > Viridiplantae > Streptophyta > Magnoliopsida > Solanales > Solanaceae > Capsicum > Capsicum pubescens. The sequence continues at coordinate 111,132,505 of CM061549.1, read as the reverse complement.
CGCCAATGGCGGAGACCATATGATATGTCTATTCGGGACTTCAGTGTACCCTTTTTCAGAAAATTCTGTAGATCCTTATGAATGGTCCTCAAAATATACTTGCATGAAAATTTTTGAGCGCTCGTTCATGAAGGATGATCGTATAATGCTTATTCTTCAATATCCTCAGATATTCAGTGCAGTTCTTGGTAAGTTGAGAAGTCTAAATTAAGAAGTCAGACACCAAATATTTCGACAAGGTCCAAATTTCTTTGTAGCTGAGTTATGACTTGAAATATCATTCTGTATCCGAGAAACTTGTATCTAGATCTTGCAATCCATATTCATGTCATAAACTTCCTAATAATAGAATTTGAGTCCACAAATAAAAGAGTTTTTGGGTGGGTCACTCCTTGACTCAGGGAACTGTTCCTAGAATCACACAAGCAACAAGAACTAGGAGATAAATGCAGTAAAAAGTACAGGAGTGTAGAAAGATAAGGATACAAGATTTTTACATAAAAACTCCTTGCTTAAGAGAGAAGTACCACGACTTGCCTCCAAGATTTTATCTCCACTATATTCAAGAAACCCCTTGAATAAAGACTCCAATGATTAGCCTCCTAATACTTTGTTTCCTACCAATAACTCTATTATGAGGAAACCAAGCAGTAACTCTACTGCTTCTACCTCCAGCTACCTCCAACTGGACTCCTCAAGCTAACTCTAGCTTGAATCAATCACCTAACTCTAGATGATTACAAAATGAGACGTACACCATACCTACTGATAATCATAAGCAACTTAGGCAGACTTTTAAGTATAGACTATAAAGAATCAACTATAACAAGGAAATAAAGATACAACTCGATGAACAATAGGTTCCCTACTATAGTTTCAGCCTTTGATTTGTAGCGCTGCTTCACTTCAGAAAGATCTTTAATTATGAGTATATGGAAGTGATAGTTTTCTTGTTGAGGAAGATGAGCATTATATGCTGTAACACAAAAAAACCTAGAAGCATTCTCATTGGTTGAGGAAAAAAGGTGGCAACAATTTTTCACCAACTCTTGTATTATGTGTCACTTGGAAAATTAACTGTGACAGTGACAGGTGAGCCCAACCTGTTCCCTAATCCATAGAGGCTTTTGTTATCACAACAAAAGCTTCAAGAAATAGGTCCCAAATTATGAATTTGTCAATCATCAAAACCAAGGACTTAGTAACGAAGCCTCACAGTATTGCAAAGTTCTTAAAAAATTTATTCTAAAACATTTGACGTTGATGTGGCTTCAGAGCGCTATGACATGAAACATTGCAAGAATCTAGGATCATTTGTCCGTGACTGGGAAACTGAAGGAAAGAATGTTTTGCCCAGGAAGTTTAATCTTTTAATTACAAATTTGCGTTGCTTACCAGAAACCAATTCCCATAAAACTGCAAAGTTTTTGCTTTCTTCAGAGTGATCTCTCCTTCAGAAGATTGCTTGTATTCACGAGTAAGAATTGGTCTTTCTGGCACGACGATTACTGCTGAAGTAACATGGTATTCTTCCATTGGTAAACTCTGCATGGTTGGTTGCATTGGGCTAGAGAATGACACTATCTTTCATTTTTAGGGTGTGTACGGCAAACTGGAAATCTTAGCCTTTCAGAGTAAGCAATATGTTGTACTACCCCTATATTATCTTATCTCTTTATTCTAAGAGATATTAGTCATGCTTAACATAATTAATTTAATTCCTTGATACAAAAAAAAACTCATACAGTGAGAGGAATATAACAACCCGACCTTTCATTTTAGTACTATTTGAATTTCAAATCAAAGATATGTCCAAAGGCTAGAGGTGTCCCAGTTTATTACATTAGGGTGATGAATGACATGTAAGATAAAGTCAAGATCTGGGTAAGAACAAAGAAAGGAGACTCAGAGAACTTCCTAGTTGAGGTGAAGTTGCATCAAGGATCAACTCTTAGCGCGTTTCTATTTTCCTTGGTGATGCATGGATAAACTGACACGATATATTCAAAATGAGGTGTCATGGTATATTCTAACAACCCTCATATTAAATTTTGGATTTTTATGTATTTTGACCTTTTTACCCCTCTCCGTAGTTATATTCTAGTATATGTGATCTGCAGGAGTGGATGGCACAACTCCTGAGGTGGTTGGTTATGTTTTATGCAAGTTTTTTTTATTTTAGAATGTTTTGAAGTAGATAGGGTTGACTTTAATCAGCATTTAAAGTTTGAGGTCATATGAAGATTCCGTTAATTTTGTTAGCTCTAAAATGTCATTTTGGGTTAGTAGCAATGTTGGTTCGAGACCCGAGGCATTCATATATATATATATTAAGTATTCGGATGAAAATTTTGAAGTTTATGGCCTAGGGTTGACTTTGATAAAAATTCGTGACCTATGTTCACAATTTTAATGGTTCTATTGAGTCCGTAATGTTGATTTTGGTCTATTAGCATATTTGGTTTATGTTCACAGGGTTTTGAATGAATTTTGAGGGTTCACTCAAGAGTTTTTCTCCCTTTTTCCTTTGCTGTCAACTGGTGCAACCGACTCCTCTTTCACATTCGTGGGCACCCTGTTGCAATAGTGAAAAACAATCGTCTGCTTAATCATAATTGCAAAAGGTATTTGGGGGTCAGTTAGATTTAAGTTAATTGTTTATTGTGATCATGTACGACCCATCATCTTCCAGTAGAAGGAATCGTCTGAGTAGATTTTAAAATGTTTTTTTCAAACATAAACCCTATAATTCAATTTTTGAAGCTTTGGAACTTATTTTGGTGAGAATCAAATGTGGATTTTTGAGATTTTTTCATCGGATAAGTTTCTTATATTATATTTACACATTCCCCAATGATTGTGTCATGATTTCATCTTCAAAATTAGTTTTTCAACTTGAAAATCTAGTATTTTCTTGCTAAAGTTAAGAAATGATATTTTAATAATTTAAAGGTCAACTTTAACTTAATTTTATTTAAGATTTGAACTTCCTAAGTTATGGGTAAATTAATTTTCTAATAAAATTCTAATTTTTTACTTTTAGGCTTGGGGTTGACATTTGGTTTGACTTTTTGGACCCAAAATAAAAAGATAGCAATATGCATATCATCGTACTCGTATTTATGCTCAGATCTTGTTCTTGATAGATTGGGAGGATTTGAAGCCATTCAAAAGAAGAAGTCTAGTTTGTGAGTATTGGTGGCTTGCGGTTTGGCCTCGAGGTTGGTTATGACATAACTTTCTTCAAAATTTACTTGGGTAGGGACTTATCATGTAAAATATGCTATCAATTTGGTGAATTCATGAATTTGAGTATTAATTGAGATGGATTGTTATTGTGATGCCCTTATTGGGGCTTATATCGTGTTATTGATATGAAATTGAGATTTCTGACTTGTTTTTGAGGCTTGTAACCTTTATTCATGAATTGATTGATATTTTGACATTTATACATATCTATTGTATTTGGATTCATCATATCTAGCATGCATATTCATTAATCTCGTGGATCACCGGATGGTACTATTGAGAAAACACTAATTTTTGAAAGAAAATAAATCACCTTCTATTGATTTGGTCTTAGGCATATTCCGGATGATGAGATATGATACTCTTATTAATTTTATACAATGCGTACTTTAGATAGTGAGATATGATATTCTTATTGATCTTGTATAAGGCGTATCTGTATGGGGTATATGGACCTCGTGAGTTCCTCATGGCTCTCACATTGCAGCGCATGACTGGAGGGTTTATACTGGTAGGCATTGACTATTGCATATCATCACATATTATTGCATTACACAATTGGTAGATTATTGTTGTATTTGAATTGAGTTTGTGATATTTATCGATATTAAACTTCCAAGACTTTTATGTGTGCATGTTTATTTTAATATTCTTTAATTGATATAGTATTCGCTTAAGAGAAGTCGGTCTATGATGCCTACTGAGTACTAGTGGTTGTACTCATGATTTTCTGTACCTTTTAATTCAGATCCTAATATGAGTGGTCCGTGTGGCTAGTGCTTGTGCATTTTAGCGGTACTTACAATTGTAGTGAACTTCTAGAATTGGGAGATTGTCTTAGTGTCCATCTATATAACTGATGTCTTATTTAGTTTTCCTTGTATAGACTTGTATTTGAATTTGGTATTCTATCTTAGAGTCTTATTGATGGGCTATAGAAATATAACACTTTCGATACTTAAAACAAGGAAAATAGGAAGATTTCTGAGGTTATTTTGTGAGATATGATGTATTTTGGGCATGTCTCATCCAAAATCATGTTTTGGATGCTATGTTCGCGAAAAAGATGAAAAAAGAGGTTTTTGCTACTTTTTGGAGCAATTATGGATGTTCAGGACACTTTTCGACTTGATCGGGATCAAAGCATGTTCAAGAATTGAAGAAGAGCTGAAAAAATGACTGTTAGTACTTACTAAGTTAATATGTGGACCGCAAGTAGGACCTACGAACCGCTAGTAGTCAAAGAAAGTGCCATAAGTCCAAAATCTCGAGAGCTGAACTTGTAGGATTTTTTCATCCGCTACCTGTGACCTGTACTTGCGCCCAGGGTTAGGACCGCTGGTACTACCTGTGCCCAGGATCAGAGCACAGGTATATACCATATGTGGCCACCGACCCTATTTTCTCCTATTTCGTTCGGGTTTTGGCTTTAGGGTTTCCTCATGTACTATAAATACCCTTTATGTGTTTTTAGGAGGAGTGATACACTTTTGATACTCATAAACATATTTTGGTTCCAAGATTCGATTTTGATCTTGAAATTCTCTTGTATTGACTTTAATTGATTAATTCAGTTAAAATTGTGGGTTTTCTACTTCTTATTATTGTGATTTTATCTATTCTTTTAATTAGGAATGTTATTGATTATTTCACAAGCATGAATGGCTAAAACTCATAGCTAGGGTTGTGAAAACCCCTTGCGGATTGACAAAGTAGGAGAAGTGCTATTGTTGTTCTGAACTGATACCCATGCATGTATTGCTTTATCTTAAATATAATAGTTTTCTTAATGAATTGACAACGTTAGGACCCCTCTTAGATTATTGCTACTTACTCCAAAAGAGGAGTAGTGACTAGGATAAGATAAAGACAATAGTAATTTGGAGTTTAACTGTTGATCCATGATTCTAGAGTTTATCTTAGTAAGATGGTTATATTTCATCGAATAATTAGAGACTCAAAAAGTAATAGTTAACTAGGATCAAGATAAGGGTTAGTAAGACGACATCCTGAGACTCAAAAGGTAAAGGGTGCAATCCTTCCACTTGTCCAAAAGAATGTAGAAGGTACATAACTTATTGAGTCTGCATGCCAGGTATCAGGTTGGTTCAACAAAGCACGATAAGTCTATGGAGTTGAGAACCAGGGGGAACACAATCCTAGTGTTCACCAATATTAATTACAATCGAAGTTGATATTTGCTCCTTGTTCGATATTGCTATTTAAATCCCCCATTTACTTTCCCAGGTTTTGCCCATTGATTACAATATCTGAGATCCATAAGTCCACGTATTCCCTTTAGATTTGACCCCAACTTTTGTTGGGTTACTATAGTTGATAGAGACTGCAATCATCTTTAGAGAGGAGGTGTAGCTTGGCGTTGTCAAATATTGGCTCCGATTTGTAATTTGAAGTTGTTGCGGTTTTTGGGGTTTTCATTTTTATTTTTGTTATTAGTTGGGCATACACCGGTGTATGCCTAGCATATGGAGTAGATGCAATCCCTTACTCTCACTAAATCCGAATCCAAAGAAGATCCTACAAACGCCTGGTAGGATGTCTGAGTAAAAAAAGATATGAACTTCTTGAAGGGGTTCTTGATTATATACCTCCCCCTTTCTCCTGAAGGAGTTCAGGATATTATTGACCAGTAGGCAGAGGTGATGTTATCTCAAGATGGAAATAAGAGGAGGGCAGGAGAAGATTCTCAACAGATAGCTCGGGAGTCAGAGTTAGCTGTGCAACGATAGGAGGTGGAGTTAACTGTGCAGAGATAGGGATCAGAGAGCTGAGAAGTACTCGATGGAAACCAGAATAGAGTTTGAGGTGGCCAAGCTCATATCATCCCAGCATACCAGTACTTGGAACCATATAAGTATGATGAAGAGGATCTGGGGTAAGTTGAGCCAACAAAGACTGGAGCCATTTTTCCTTCTATTTTACCCCTAGATATTAAGTTTAATATATCGAGTGCTATGATCCAACTCTTATACATGAAAGGTGTTTTTGCGGGGTTGCCTACAGACAATGCAAACATGATTTTAGCCAATTTTATTGGAATTTGCACTTTATATACATATCCAGGGGTGAATCAGGAGGCACTCAGATTGAGGTTGTTCCTTTTATCGCTTATATGAGAAGTATCTTTATGGTTAGGGGAACTTCCAAAAGGATCTATCATTACATGGAATGAGTTGCGCAGACAATTATTGAACTGGTTCTTTCCTCCATCCAGGATGTTGTAGCTTAAGGATAAGATCAATAATTTCAGGCAGCTAAACTCTGAGTCCATTTATAACGCTTGGTTCAGGTTCAAGAAAAAGCTGAGTATGGTGCCCAACCATTGGATTTCAGGGACAAATTTATTGGAGTTATTCTATAGAGCCCTGACCATAAGTTCCAAAGCTATGCTAGACATTGTCTTTGGAGGGGCATTTATAAGATTACGCTGGAAGGTATCTTATGATATTCTAGACCAGAGCTCTCTCACTAACTGAGGGTGGAAAACTTGAAAGGCATAAAGAGGTTCTGGAACTTACACTATTGGAGCTGCTGGTAACCAGGGAGTAGCTGATGATTCTGTAGCATAAGAGATTGTGCTACTGAGGATTAATCTTGGGTTGCTGGAAAAGTAGTTTGAGACCCTGAATTCTGAGAAATTTCATACAGTAGGAGCACAGGGTACAACTTCTAGAGCTTATGAGTCTACATTAGAAGAGGAGGCTAGGTATTCAGATTGTTAGTTGGAAGGTTTTCAATCCTAAGGGAAAGGCAACCAAGGTTGGAACTACTATGATGATAGATATAGAGACTACAGTAGAGACAAAAATAATGACTGGAGATAGAGAGCTGATTACAAGGAGAAGGGAGACGGTACATTTCTCCTGGCAGACGATATACGAAATCAAGAATGGAAGAAATGTTGTCTAAACTAGTGAAGGGTCAAGAAAATCATGAGAACAACCTTAAGGAGATTATGGCTGACATTTTAGGGTTTACCTAGAAGGTGGAGTCTCATGCCACTGCTATAAAGTAGTTGGAGCACCAGTTTGGGTAAATGTATGCAATGATTAAACAGAAACAACCTTTTACTCTTTCGAGTGAAAATGTTCAGAGTCCACCACTATAAGTCAATGTCTATCTATCACCACTAATTGTGATTCCACTACTAATGATCTCCTTGTAGCTATAATTAAGGAGTTGAAGATTGATAGCATTGAGAGCGATGAGACACCTGAGGCAGAGTTTGAGAAATCGACATGGTGATGATAATTTTGAGTATGATAGTGGTGCGTATTGGGTCGTCAAAACTAATGATCTTGTGCACTCTTATATGCGACCCCTTCCTTACCATTAGTAGAAAAGAAGAAGGATCCCAGAGCAGTCATTATTTCGTGTTCTATTGGGCCTTTCAATGTTAAGCAGGCTTTATGTGACTTGGGATCAGGAGTAAATGTGATACCACTAGCTGTGTACAAGTTGTTGAGGTGGGGGAACTCAAACCTATGACCATAAAATTATTTATGACTGACTCATCTATGAAGAAACTGATGGGTGTTTTGTGTTACGTAAAAGTAAGGGCGGCATCCCTTATATTCCCTACTGATTTCATGGTTCTTGATTGTTAGGTGAATTCTGAAGCCCCTATTATATTGGGTAGACCCTTCCTATCCATTAGTAGGGTATTGATTGATATGGACTTGGGGGAGATCACCTTCAAACTAAATGATGGACAAGTAGTGTTTAATATGTGTGTGACGGTGCAACAGCCAGACGATATATGAGTGGTGTCTATAATAGACACTATTGATGATGATGTTGCTATAGAGGCTAGTGTACCAAATACACCAGGTGTTGATGAGAGATGTGTGGCAGACCGATTTACATAGATTGAGATGCCGTATCTAGGACATATGAGGAAGGAGATGGATATCTTACAAGTAGAGGTATGCTCTCTCACTAAGAGCCACATATTATCTATTCCTCCAGTTGTATCCCTCATTATTCAGCCATCACCTTTGAGCCTTATAGCCTATTTTTCTTGTTTCAACATTCATCATTTTATTTGTGTTGTATTGAAACTGTTTTGGCCCTGGTCCTCCTTGGACATGTGCACCTTAACTCAGGCAAAATACCAAAGTTGAGGGTGGATATCATAGGGGTGCATAATGTAAAATAGGTATGAAGAAGGGTAAAATAAAAGAAATAAGTTAGTAGGGCTGGGTGTGGTAGCAAAAGAAAAAGAAAAGAAAAAATGTGAAAAAGAAAGAATAAAAGACCACACCAAACCTGAATGTGCAATAAAGAATAAAAAGGAAGAAATAAGGGTGAAATAAAAAGAAAATTGGCTAGTAAGTGAGACCCCAAGGTTAGAGTAGTGCCAAGGAGGCATAGTCACTTGATATGTCTATATGTACCATACCATCCCCCAAGCCTGTATTACAAGCCGAGAGAAGTCCTAGAGTGATCCTAACTTGACTATCTGAATGCTAAGTAAAGGAAATCAGGGCAAGCCTATGGTATTTGACATGTATTGATTGCACTTCTCTTTTGAGTGTGAGTTTCTCTTGACCGTCCCTATATTGATATGTATTATTTTATATGAGTGAGTGGGACATCCTTGTTGTGAGTGCACTTGAGTCATATTGCTACCTATTTGCTTGTTTTTGGTAGTGTAACTTGTATATATGAGTGGTTGTCTGTTGCTAATGTAATTGCCATACTTTGATCCCATTGTGTCGCATGGTTGTGCTTCATGTTCACATATAGTTGGTTTGAAAAATAAGATTGGAGGGGGTGTTGTAATTTGAGTTAAAGTATTGACTGCCTGCCTTGAATATCTTAGATTTTCCTAGTTAAGTGTCATTTTTGTTTTTATTGTGTTTTGTTTCTCGAGGATATGCATACATTCTATGTTGAGGGTGTTGATGTGCTATAGAAATATAACACTTTCAATGCTTAAAGTAAGGAAAATATGAAGGCTTCTGAGGTTATTTTGTTAGATATGATGCGTTTTGGGTATGTTTTACAAGAAATCATATTTTGGATGATAAGTTTGCAAAAAGATGAAAAAAAGGTTTTTGGATACTTTTTGGAGCAATTATGGATGTTCGAGATACTTTACGGCTTGATCGTGATCAAAGGATGTTCAAGAATTGAAGAAGAGCTGAAAAAATGACTCCTAGTACTTACTAAGTCAACATGTGTACCGCAAATAGGACCTATGTACCGCAAGTAGGAAAAGCAAGTGCTGGAATTCCAAGTTCTCGAGAGTTGAACTTACAAGATCTTTTCATCTGCTACCTGCGCCCTGTACCTGTGCCCAGAGTCAGATCTAGGTATAAACCACATATGGCCACCAACCTTGTTTTCTCCTATTTTGTTCGGGCTTTGGTTTTAGGGTTTCCTCATGTAATATAAATACCTTTTATGTGTTTTTTAGGAGGATTGATACACTTTTGATGCTCATAAACATATTTTAGTTCCAAGATTTGATTTTGATTGGAATTCTCTTGTATTGACTTCAGTTGATTAAATCAGTTACGGTTGTGGGTTTTCTACCTCTTATTATTGTGATTTCATCTATGCTTTCAATCATGAATGTTATTGATTATTTCACAAGCAAGAGCAGCTAAAACCCATTACTAGGGTTGTGGAAACCCTGGCGGGTTGGCAAAGTAGGGAAAGTTCTATTGTTGTTCTAAACCGATACCCATGCATGTATTATTGTATCTTTAATATAATAGTTTTCTTAATAGGTGGACAACGTTAGGATCCCATCTAGATTATTGCTACTTACTCCAAAAGAGGTGAAGTGACTAGGAAAAGATAAGGACAACATTAATTTGGAGTTTACATCGATCCACGCTTCTATAGTTTATCTTAGTAAGATGGTTAGATTTCATCTATTAACTAGAGACTCAAAAGGTGATAGTTAACTGGGATCAAGATAAGGGTTAGTAAGGTGACACTGAGACTCAAAAAGTAAAGGGTAAAATCCTTCTATTTGTCCAAAAGACTGTAGAAGGTACATAACTTATCGATTTTACATGCAAGGTATCAGGTTGGCTCAACAAAGTACGATAAGCCTCTGAAGTTGAGAAGCCAGGGGAACACAATCCTAGTGTTCATTAATACTGATTACAATCGAAGTTGATATTTTCTCCTTGTTTGATATTGCTATTTAAGTCCACCCATTTACTTTTCCAGTTTTTACCCATTAATTACAACATCTACAATTAACAAGTCCATGTATTCCCTTGGGATTCACCGTAACCTTTGTTGGGTTACTATATTTGACAACGACCATAATCATCTTTGGAGAGAATGTATTGCTTGGGAGTTATCACTTATGAAAGTTGAGTCTTGAGATTTTGAATTTTATTGTTAAGTTCCATTTTAGTATATCTTGAGTTATTATTATAATCATCGTTTATGGATTCTTTTACCATTTATTTTACTTTGAGTATACTGAGTTACTGGCATTGTAAGAATTTATTGGTTCTCCAGTGACTAATTTATCTTGGTAATACTTTTATTTGACTCAAATGATTTATGAGACTTTTGTCAAGGAGGTTATACATGAGATTATTGAAGAATTTTTTTTTGTTATGCAACATAGGATAATCATTGTATAAAATTGTCTGGCTCTTGCATCTTCATTCCAATATGATAATCAAGTTCTAGATTCTAATGTCTATTGGGGTTGAGTTTGCAGTGACTTCTCTTACTTTCTCTCCTTTATACTTAAGTTGCTTAATGTTATTATGGTATGCAAGTCTATGTTAATGTAATGACCCGAGATTACCCCTTAGTCGTTAAACGGTGCTCATGACCCCGAAGGACCACAAGCTAACCCTTCCCTGATATCTATACCATGAACACTGCATAATATCTAAAAATAAATGCGTAAAAACAGGCAGAAACAAGACATAAGGTTCAACACATCTATAAATACTCAAAATTGAAAACTGAATACTAATACATTCGTTCGAAAAGCCTCTAGCTTTCTGAACTGTGGAATTGATGGGATATGTCGCCAACTAACTCTGTCAACTAAAAATAAACAAAGTCTGATGCAATAATAATATGAAGATCATCCTCAAATGAAGAGGACTCACTTCTACGTCTACTGTTGCTGACTAGGACTGAACTGCTGAGGGAACTTTGGATCACGTGCCTCTGGACCTGTGGTGTCAAATAAAACACCATAGCGCAAATGTGTTAGTACGGGAATGTATCGAGTATGCAGATGAGGTAAGGCTAAATACAAGGGATCATGCATGAACAATTACATAACTGAATAATCATGAGAGTACCGAACGAGAACACATACAGGAATGCACAAACCATAATCACAATCATCACAACCCTAGATACTGAAACTCGAATACCACCTTACTGTCATCTGAACTCACTACTAATACTGAGATACTGAATCATCTGATACTGATAACTGATTAACTAAATATACTCACATAAATGGCTGAATTCTGAGCTCACTGCTCTCGACTTACAAAATCGGAGATCAACCTCTCTCTAACGGATGACTCCGAAAACTATTATCAATGATAAGAAAATGATCATGTCCAAATCTGACAACAAGAATACTCAACAGAATTTGAGATTGAGATCAAGCCTATCTATTGGGAGATCTCTAGATCTGATAACAAGAATACTCAACTGAATCTGAGACTGAGATCAAGCCTATCTATCGGGAGATCTCAGGATTTAATAACAAGAATACTCAACAGGATCTGAGACTGAGATCAAGCCTATCTATTAGGAGATCTCTGGATCTGATAACAAATAACTGTATATAAGACCAAGCCTATCTGACGGATGGTCATGAATCAATGGAACTATCTGAGCTCCTCACTGAGATAGACGACTGTACCTCACAGTCCTGATTTCTGAAGATTGATACTGAAACTGTAACTGTGGGAAGTAGTTACTTAACCGACATGCCCCGACCTTCCACAGGTGGGGTCCAACCTATAACCCCAGCTGGAAAGGTGTCAATACCGTGCCACGGGTAAAGACCTCTCTAATGGATGACCCTCGCAGGAAGTCAGCCTAAGGCAATATAATAGTCAAACCTCTCTAACGGTGACAACCTCTACTGACGGGGACTCCTGTATCCTGCGCTAGCTACGAAGTTCTGGAGTTCAGGGATTGCTCCTAATGACTTGGCCTCTCTCTGATGGGGAGCTTCCATCCCTTCCCTTGCTCGGTGCTAGATCCTACTCCCAACTAAAAGACGCTGAACTGAATTTCTCAACTGAACACAAACTAATCTAAATTTGATACTGACCACATTTCTCAAATGATCTGACTGAGTTAAGATGAGTTCACAAGGTTCCGTATCTGATGGAATACTACTGAATCACGGTATCTCACTGACAATACAGAGTTTGAATAGATTACTCGGTTACTTCCGAGGCCAGAACTGAACACTTGAATACTACAAGATCTGAGTTGAGTACAACCCTAGCGATACGGGGATTACAGAGATTACTGAGATTACTGAGATTACTAAGATTTCTTAAGTTGTGTATCTGTCTGAGGATACAGAGTTCTATAATTCACTAAGTTCTGAGAATCATGGCCCGACTGGGATTATCATGAAAACTGACACAGGCTCTACATATCAGCTAAATTGTTAGGTATAAATACTCCCAGGACTCGATAACATAAAAGTAAAACATAACCATTCTTGACTAGTCATAACCACGGTCATTCATTCATCATCACAATCACTAAAACATCTCTTCAAGCATTTAAAAATCATAACATGTATTCACCATCACAATCACTAAGGCATCAATTCAAGCATTTTAGGAATCTTAAGCATCTATTCACCACTACAATCACTAAGGCATCACCTCAAGCATTTAGGAATCATAAACATCTATTTATCATCACAATCACTAAGTCATCACTTCAAGTATTTAGGAATCATAGACATGTAATAGCGTAGGGGGAATATCCTATAGGATTATACTCCATTCAACAAGGTCTTGAATTAAATACTTCGCACGTATATTAGTCTTGGCATGTATTGGATAGCACATGATTTGGGAAAAATTCATACTATCATGTCACAACTAACTCGTCAAGCACTTGTCATGTATTAAAGGCTTAACATGTATCAAATAGCACGTAATTGGATAATTTACTACTATCATGTCTCAACTTGTTCACTAAGGCCTTTCAACAAACACTAGGTATGCATGGGTTTACACCTAATTGGGAATTTCATGCTATGATATCACAATTCATTCACTAAGGCATTTTATCAAACACTAGGCATGCAAGGGCTTGCTCACAATTTGGGGTTTCCTAATCAACATTCCATAATGGTCCTAATTCTTCACATAAGCATTTTATCGAACATATGGGGAGCTTGCTTTGCTTATTCAACCATTTCCACACTTAATTGGCATGAACACATCGTCAAACAAATAAATTGAAGAGGGTTTATCATGAACATAACATACTAGGATCAAAGCTTGAAAACCTTGTAAACAAATATGAATCACAACTCAATAATAGATGGAACATCAATTTCAACTCACATGAATCATTAAAACCCATAAACACAAGATCTTTGAATTTTAGAAAAAGGGTTCTTGAGCTTCTTGGATGAAAGGGACCCAAGAATCAACATCTACATACCTTGGGGAAAGTCTTTTCTTGAAAGTTCTTAGAGATATTCTTGATTCCTCTTGATATCTATTGATTTTACTTGAAGAAGAAATAAGGGTTTTGATTTTGTAAAATCCTAGTTTTGATGTTGAAAATGGGAAATTAGTCTGAGAGCCTTTTATCGGGTATATATAGGGGCTAAAGAAGAGTGGAAAAAGACCAAAAAGCCCTTGGAATTAAACTAAAAAATCCCAATTTTTACATGCTGGCGCGATGCGCCATAATCGCACCAGTTCACTGGAAATTGGACAATTGGAAAACTGTATGACGGCGCGACGCGGTAGAAATCACGTTGCCACCTTGGTTGCGAACTGGAAAGGCACCGCGACGCGGTGGAATCATGTTGGTGCACTGGAAATTAACAATTCTGAAATTAAGCCTTGGCGCGATGCGCCATAATCGTGGAGGCTCACTGGATTTTTGATGATTGCCATTTTGGCTGGCTCTGCGATGCGCTGAAGTGCCAGGTGGCACACTGTCTCACTAAAATAGCTCTAACTCTTTGCCCGAGTATTGGATTTTGGCGAATTTGGTATCGACATAAACATTCCCTTTATTTTAGCCTCAAGTCTTATCTATGACCTCCAACTTTGGGTAAGCACAGTAGACACTTAAACTTGTATAAAGTTGAACAAGTAGACACACACATACTATATGGCATAATACACGTAGGATGCCATGTAGGACAATAATTGACCATGTAGGATGCCACATAGGATGTGTGTGTCTACTTGTTCGACTTTATACAAGTTTAAGTGCCTACTTGTGCTCATCCAAAGTTGGGGGTCATAGATGTGATCTGAAGCCAAGTTAAAGGGCATGTTTATATATTATGCCTCTCTAATGCTACTTTCTTTTTTGGAACTCTGGCTAGTTACATCACCCTCATTGTCTCTCTCTTTTCTTATTTCTTTTGGTTTAGAACCTCAAAGAGGATGATTTTTTGAATAACATTACTCCTCTCTACTACCTTGTTACTCATAAGTTCTCATGTTTTTTGTAAAGAATCTATTTGTGGGATTCCATTTACTAATCACTACACCTTTATAAAATCTCTTTTGATCATGGTATACCACTGCTTCCTTCTCTGATTTTTCTTTTTCCTTTTGTAATTCCGGATGGAAGTACTCTGCTTTCATCTTTATTATGACCCTATATCTTACATCTCTTACAATAGAAAGGAAGAGAGTCATACTGAATTTTGACCTTTACTACTCTTTTCTCCTGACTGGTATTATTTTTAATTTCTATTTGAACATAATTAGTTTTTTAATCCAGTATGTCCAACTATACTGTCATGACTTGAACCAGGGCCTGGTTGTGATGGGTATCTCAAGTTCACCGAGGACTGAAGACCACCCCCTTTGCCTAGCAAAACAGAACATAATACAACTAGCAATGGATGAATTCCAAATAGATAACTAGATAAGCTAAATTCCAAACGTATAACAAGATAGGCAACTCAGCTAATTCAGATCTAAATCTAAGAATTTCAATAACCATCCCAATCCATAGTAATCATAAAGCCTCTAAACAGACCAAAACCAATCTAAGTCGGGACATAGCCCGGACAATAGTCCAAAATAAAGCTATATGAAGTAGTCTAAGACATAAATAAAACATGACTTCAAAATGATAAACCTTCCAGAGAATGGAAGCTCATCACTTAAAGATGACTCACGAACAACCCAGGAAATCACCTAACTCTGTGCAGGAAAAGAAGGAGTGTCTCTGGTTCTTGTATCATGTAGGGATACAATATCTGGAGACGGTTAGTGGGACGAGCTCTAGCATGTAACTTAGGGCAACGTTAAATAATACCAAGTCAAAACCATGGTAAAATCCACATGCACACATTGTAAATACAAATATATATAATATTCTGGGATAGGGAATAAGGATTATCATGAACTTTAAAACATTTTCCTAGACTGTGTAGCTCAACTGACATAAAAGGCACCCATAGGCTATATGGGCTCAGCTTTCCCTACTGAAAGGGCCCCAATATGTGTTAGCCGTAAGAACCAGAGAATAATCATATGGGCATTTACACCAAGGGTACTCGAACACCTAGGCATCTATCAAGGGTGAAATGCACACCCAGTCATTTAACAAGGGTGACTCGATCACCCAGTCATAAAGCAAAAGTGACTCAAACATCCAACCATTTAGACCCCCACTCCGGCAAACGTGGTTTCTAGTAGTGGTCCTTCGGGACCTCCACTTTCACGGCCCAGCTACACAACCACTTTTAAGCCCAATTAAAATAGTTACACATTCCCATTCATTGAACCAATGATACATATCAAGCATATACTGTTGGTATCGTCATACCAACTACACTTGCAAGCTCAAAGTTATGCCATTATAATTTCATTAACTTGGGGGGTATGCCTCGACCGCCTATATTCATTAAATCAGTGTGGGGGAATGCCATGACTCCATTTGTTCATTAAATCAAAACCATTATGTTTCAATAGCCTCTTTATATCATGTAGTGGTTCCAAAAGTAGTTCAATATGCATACCTTCATGTTTAGAACAAATTTCACAGGACTGGGTTGAGGCTATACCAATTACAATGTTTAAAACCATCAATTTAAGGGAAACCATAGCCCCTATTCCAATTAACCACAACCATGCACCCCAAATAGTTTAAAACCATCAATTGAAATCCTGAATCATTCATGAAAAAAAGGCAAGGTAGCCCGGTGCACTAAAACTACCGTTATGTACGGTGTCCAGGGAAGGGCCCCACCACAAGGGTGTATCGTACGCAGCCTTACCTTGCATTTCTGCCAGAGGCTGTTTCCAAGGCTTAAAACTGTGATCTCCTGGTCATATGGAAACAACTTTACCAGTTACTATTGTAAATATATGTTTTCAACAAAATAAACTAGGGGAAAGGTAGCATGTCTGAGATATCAAGAATTACGAAGAGAAATCAACCTTTGGGAGGTCTAGTTGCAAATTTCCTTGAAACCCTAGGTGTTTTTGACTTATGGATTTGAGAAAGAATAGAGTATGTATTAGATTGTTAAAGTGTGGAAATAAACCCTTTTGGGTGTTTTATGGACGTGGGTCCTAAGTGCGGAATTAGGGAAATAACAAGAATTCCTCCACTTAAAAGTGCAAAAAAGGTCGCCTACTCATCACGGGTCGCCTCATAACTCGTGACATCTAGCTAGGAGTCGTCTCCACAAATTGTAGTCTGAGTAGTAGCTTAAGGAACTATCACTGTTGACCATACGAGTCACACACTATGACTCATGAGGTGTAATTACGACATGTATGGTCCTAGTCATTGTCAAGGAAGAAATATTTGGGCACCATGCTGGTTCTGCTTCGAGAAACACTATACGACTCATTGAATTTAGTTGTACTTAGAATAGAATCCTTGGGCAACATCACTGGTCACCCTACGATTGGGGTCCTACAACCCGTATGGTAACCTTATGATTCATAAGGTAAGTTGTGGTCTGAGTAGTTAGCTCAAAATTAAGGAATTTTCTAAATACCAAAAATCCTGGGTGTTACATTCTCCCCCCTAGGATCATTCGTCCATGAATGATCAGACAAAGCATACATTAGCATGATTTAACACAAAACACAACCACACTTTTCTTTAACAATGTCAAAAAATAAAGATGTTAAGGAAAACACATACATTAAGCATAATTATCGAAGCGGGGAACAAGAATTGATATTTGGACTTCATGTCCTCTCCAGCTTCCCAAGTATCTTTTTCAACCTTATGATTCCTCCATAGAACTTTCACCAATGGCACATCCTTAGTCCTCAAAGGACGGACTTGCCTATCCAAGATCTCAACTTGGACTTCTTTATAAGACATAAATTCCAAAATGCCAACACTCTCTAAAGGAACAACCAAGGAAGGATCACCCATGCACTTCATTAACATTAAAACATGGAACACTGGATGGAAAGAACCAAAATTGAAGGAAACTCTAACTCATAAGACATATTACCCACTCTCCTCAAGTTTAAGTACGGACCAACATAATGGGGACTGAGCTTCCCCTTCTATCTAAACCTCATCACCCCTTTCACGGGAGACACCTTCAAGAATACCTAATTACCAATATCCAACTCTAATTCCCTACGCCTCACATCTGCATAGAACTTTTGATGACTTTGGGAAGTCTTAAGCCTATCCATGATCACCTTCACCTTCTCTATGGCCTGATAAAACAAATCTGGACCAAAAAATCTAGTCTCAGCAACTTCGAACCACCCAATAGGAGAATGATATCTCCTACCATGCAAAGCCTCAAATAGAGCCATTTGAATACTAGAATGATAGTTGTTATTATATATAAACTCTATGAGAGGCAAATGATCGACTCAACTACCACCAAAATCAATCACCGTATCTTAGAAGATCTTACAAAATCTAAATAGTCCTCTCTATTTGTCCATCCATTTGAGGGTGGAAATCGATGCTAAGGTTCACCTTAGTTCCCAAAAATCTCTGAAATAACCGCTAAAAGTGAGATGAGACTTGAGAACTGCATAACTCAATTAGATATAATATAAATAGGCACACCATGCAACTTGACAATCTCCTGGATGAAAAACTTAGCATAATCCTCTGCCGAATAAATAGTCCCCATGGGCAAGAAATGAGCAGAATTGGTAAGATGAGAAAAGCCCAAAGAATCAGCTAAACCAATAATTTTCCTTTTTGATAAACTTTGGTAAGATGTTATGCTATCAAAATCACAATTTACTCATCAAAATAAGAGCAATTATACCCATATGTCACTATTGTGCTTTGGGTCCAAAATTATGTAAAAATTCCATGTGGCACCCATTCATAGAATTGCACTTTCAAAATCAACACAACGACCCTCTATGCTCAAGGAATATTTACCTTAAAAATAGGTGAATTCCAAGCTCTAATGGTGCTACAAAAACCCACTAGGCTTTTAGGGATTTTAGAAAAGATGGAGAATTAAATCAAGAAATTGATAGAAGCTTTCCACAAATCCAAGGAGGATACACATAAATTTACTTCACCAAAGATCCAAAATCACCCACAAATTATTCTTCCAAGTTTTCCCACTATTTTAGGTTTAATATTCTTTGGAATGGATGAAAAATGGTGAAAATCAAGCTATGAAGGGTTTTTATACCCTTCCTAGGTACACAAAT
Organism: Capsicum pubescens; assembly: GCA_030864215.1. Classification (NCBI taxonomy): domain Eukaryota; kingdom Viridiplantae; phylum Streptophyta; class Magnoliopsida; order Solanales; family Solanaceae; genus Capsicum; species Capsicum pubescens. The sequence continues at coordinate 111,113,375 of CM061549.1, read as the reverse complement.
ATTGTTGAAGCGGGAACTGGAGAACTTAAGCGGTGACTGCTTAAGACACCTAGTGTCTCCTTAGTGATATTTGGTCGACTACACAGGTACCTCTTAAGCGGTCTCTTACCACTTAAGCAGCTATCGCTTAAGCAGACTTCCACTGGGCTGATCTGATTGCTTAAGCGATGGCTGACTGCTATAGCGCCCCTTCGCTTAAGTGGCCCAAAAGGGATCTTAAGAGGTGCACTAGAACCAGCTGAGACTTGGAACAAACTATGTTATCCTATCAAATTCGATGTTTTGGACTTAATGGTGTAATCAAAATTTCAATCCGAGGTCATTTTGATGAATTATTGGTCCTACACCCACTTGCCCTTTTTAACTTTTGACCAATAGCCCATAATGAGTTTGGAAACCTTGGGACCCAGAACGGGGGTCCACCCAATATATAATTACTATTCTGGAGCTGTTGGATCCGTCAAAATTGGCATACGAGATTGTATGAATCGAGTTTTTGCCTAGTGGCTGATTTGAACAAGTGAAGACTTCAAAAATAGGGAATTGCTATGAAAACCAACAAACTGTCGATAACTGAACTGTCAGTTTCAACAAGTTGTAAATGACTTGGGGAAGCTATAAGAAAGCTCTAAACAATAAAGACAAGAAAAAATATAGAAAATGACCTGTAGGGTCATTACACAAAGACAATATTGTGCTATGTAGTGCTTATGTGGCATGATGATATGACAAGTCATCACCCTCTTTCCCGCCTGATGTAGCAATGACTGTGGGTAATTGCTATTGTATAAACTTCTTGATTTTATCTTTGAATAGTCATAAGTAGTCATATCATTCCCGCGTAGCTTCATTTAGTGATTTTTCTTTTTAGTGAACATCAATTCCATCTTCTTAAGGACTTTTACAAGATGTATCATAGATAAAAATGCTTCTTTTCCATATTTGACAATTTAAACATGGGAACCACACAAGATCCATCTCACTCCATTATCAAGAATCATTAGAGGTAGGGGTCAATCACCATATGGCAATTTTTGAAGAATTTCTATCTGAGAATTACGGAAAAGATATCTACAAGAGTGATGGTATATTTGGTTTTACCTTTCCACTTGTCTAATGTGATGCTTACTCTATTAGCTGCTTCACATAAGAGAGTTAGTGGCGCATTAACTATTTCTTAGACTAAAACTGAACTCCAACTTTGTTACTTCTTAATTGGTTATGCCATTCAATTTGCACCTGATTTAGCCATAACATGAGTGGGTCATCCATTTATGGTGATTTCCACAAACTGGGTGTTATATATTTTTGGCTTCTCCAATTGCTTTACGATGGCTATGCATAATTCTATCATGCCCAACTATAATTTTTTTGAATCTTGCCTTTGTTTTTGGCATATTGTTACTTTCATTTATGTAATATGGTGCAAACAGACTTCATTTCAATGCATATTACATATCCTTGTCACCCTCCATAATACAACAACCATTTCCCTTTATAGTTTGCGTCTTTTTTTCACATAATTTTTGTATCCAAACTTTGTGCTCTCAAACTTTATGGTGTTATGATTTTGAGGATGTGATTGCTTCTCCTTTATTTGACCATTCTCTCCCCTCCTATGGCATCACTACTCCTTATCTTATTGTATTTATCATACTTGTCATGCCAAAAGTCCATTAATGTTTTGACTTGTATGACAACTTAATTAATGGTACTAACATGTTGTCATTGTAACTCTATCTTGGACTAAATTTGTAGCCTATCCATGAGGTTTAACAATATATCTTCATCTATAAGGTTGGGAACTCAAACTGTGAGAGTGGTGAACTTCTTAACATACATACATATACTTGTAATACCCTGTACTTCTACCTAACTTAAAATAGTCCCAGAAATATTAAAGACTTGTTTCAAAGATGAATACATTTTTATACATGTTGTATTTTCAAGATTTTCACTTTTTATCATATGGAAAATTGAATAAGCACTCCATCGATACCAAATTCGCCCAAATCCGACACCCGAGCGAAGAGTTAGAGCCATTTTAGTAAGACAGTGTGCCACCTGAGCCATCAACATATCGCGGAGCCAACGAAAATGGCAATCGTCAAAATCCAGTGAGCCTTCGTGATTATGGCGCGTCATGCCAAGGGTCAAATTTAGAGTTTTCAAATTCCAGTTACACGGTGTGATAGCACCGTGTTGCGCCAGGGTCCATGTCGGGAAATTTTCTCAGAATTAAAATACGCATCCAAGGGTTAAAAGAGTTAATTTTTCAACCCTATATATACCTAATAACACATGATTCAGCCATAATTCATCCAAAATATATTTTTTCTCTCAAGTTTCTCTCAAGAACATGCTAGGGTTTTCAATTGGGGATTCAAATCCAAGACTCAAATTCAAGAATCCCTCCATCAATATTCGTAGAATCAAGAACTAAGGTATGCACAGTGTTTATTCATGGATTCCTTTCATCCATGAAGCCCAAGAATCAAGTTTTAAATCTTGTATTGTGAATATTTTGTTGTGGGTTGATTATGTTCATGTGATTATGGTTGTATGATTCCCAAGTTGGAATGTTTATGTGTTGTTCATGAACCTATGCTAGTATGTGGTCTGAAACATGTGAAATTGAGTTGAAATATGGAGTTTTATTGTATTAATTTGATGGTCATGCCTATGCCCTTAGTCACGCATCCTAGGTGTTTGATAAAATGCCTAAGAGAATAAAAATTATGCATTATAGCTTAATTGTGACCCAAGTGATAAGTGTATGCTTTACCTTATGACTAAGAATGACTTCCATGATATTGTGTGCATTATTAATGGTTAAGGGAATGTCCATGAGATTAGGTTGATGAAAGTATGACATGTTTATATACAATTCCATTTATGTACAAGACTATGATAACCATGTGCTTCATGAAATCCCCAAATTAATGTATTGTGAATTGTTGATATTGGTCATCTGTTCAAGAAGTGTTATGTCCTGTCAGTTTCATGCTATCGATTCCTGCGGGTACTTGTACCCTACAATTTAGCTGTGTGCCTAGAGCCAGTGTCATGTTTTCACGATACTCTCAGTCAAGCCATGATCCTTAAAATCCAGTCAGTCTCATGACTCAGGAAGACTCAGTAAATTCATTATCAGTCTAGTCCTACTCAGTAATCTCAGTGACCTCAGTGGTCTCAGTAACATCAGTACTCAATAATCTCGGTAACCTCAGTATTCCTAGAAATCTCAGTAACTTCAATACTCTTCGTCAGTCCTCATATCTCAGTAATATTCTATCAGTTAACGGAACTTAGTGAACTCAGTTTAGCTCCGCTAAATAATACCATTAGTATTAGTTTAGTTCATTTAATCAGTTCAGTATCTATTCAGTTGGGAGTAGGATTCAAAACCGAGTGAACGCAAGGATGGGGACTCACCTGTTATTTAGTGGAGGGTGTGATCCTTAGAAATAATCCTTATGTTCCAGAACTATGTAGCAAACGTGGGTTTAGATACATCCTACGCGTTTAGGGATTTATACATCTCATTTGAGTTTCCTACTAGGAGGGGTTGATGTAGGAGCTCCCTGTCAGATAAGGTTTACTCACAGTTTATAGTTACCCGTGGCACGGTACTGACACCCTTCCAGCTAGGGTTACCGGTTGGACCCCACCAGTTCAGTTTCAGGGAATGTCGGTTAGTTAATTACCTCCCACGGTCTTAGTTTTAGATCCAGTTTTAGTAATAGAACTCAGTTTATTTCTACAGAAATCCAGGACTGTCAGATACAGTCAAATCAGTACAGTGTAGAACCAAGCTAGTTCCATTAGTATCAGGAATGTCGGATGCAGTCACTCATGTTATCAGTATTCCGACTCAGTTATCATGTTATCATAAACTCAATTAATAGTATATTAATTATACGAAACCCATGTTATCAGTATTCAGTTTTAGGACTGTCAGATACAGTCAATCAGACCAGTTCTTCATAATCAGAACTGTAAAAAACAGTCATCTCTTTATCAGTAATATATCACCAGTTCTTCTGTACTCAATAGACTTAGTCATTTAGTATCCCAATATTAGTACTCAGATATCAGTAAATCCATGTTATCAGAATTCATGAGTCAGCGTTATCTCGATCTCAGTTATAGTTACGAATTCATGCATGTATTTTCACGTTCATATTATACAGTCAGTTATTATTGTTCATGCATATGAAACCTTGTATTTAGCCTACCTCACTTGCATACCAGTACATTCAACGTACTAATGTATTTGTACTATGGTGTTTTATACCATAGGTTTAGAAGCACGAGCTCCCGAGCATTCTTAGTAGATCAGATGTTTAGTAGCCAGACTAATAGTGATTCCTCATCATTCAAGGATAACATGATTATTTTATTACTTTATTATTTCATTAGTTCGTAGTTAGTTAGGTACATTCCCCATCAACTCCACAGTTTGTCAAACAGCTTAGAGGCTTTCAGACTACAGCATGTGTTCAAATAGTTTATTTCAGTTTTGGGTATTTTTATACCCCATTACAGACATTGTATTATATTTAGTATTAGTTCAGTTTTGAACCTTATGGTCTTACAACTTATATTCCATATATTTACAATGATTTATTTAGTGCTCAATTACATATATCAGTGATGGGTTAGCTTGTGGTCCTTCTGGGTCATGAGCACCGTATAACATTCCGAGTACCAGATTTGGGGCGTTACAAATTGGGTATCAGAGCCTTAGGTTCAACAATATCCTAGGAAGTCTGAAAAGCCACATCTAGTAGAGTCTTGTACATGGGTGTGTTGTGCACCACACTTATGTGTAGGAGGTTATGAGATGTTTTAGGAATAGTTTCCATTCTTTCAGTATTCATGTCGTGCCAGTGAGCATAAGCTCGAAATTTTCTCTCAGTCTAATCCATTCTCCCCTTTGTTTACAGAACAGGCCTCCCAAAGGGACTAACTAAAGAAGAATGGGAAATTAGTTAGTACCTCAGCCCATTCAGGCAGATCCTCTGGATGAGCATGTCTCTCATGCAGAATTCAGGACTGCATTCACTACTCTATTTCCAGTCTCTACCCCAGTGAGTCGATCTAACACAGCCCGACAAGCATGTAGTAACTGTCCAGTTATGATATCTCAGAAATCCAGGCCTTCAGGTTCTAGTAGTAATACCAGTATGTGTAGGAAATTAATAAGGGAAGGTGATTCCCGACCTATTCCTATTGTAATGCAAAGTTTTGTACTTCAACCCTATTAATACTTATGCATGCTTTATGTCACAATTCCATGCACCTAGCTTATATTCTCTCACTTTACATAAGAATATTGTGTTATTTAAGTTCTTAGTATGAGAAGTATCAGCTTACTCTGTGTTACGAATAAAGTTCCATGAGTATAGAAACATCAGACTCAGGTCATACAACTCATGACTCATGCACTCATGTCATTATTTACAGTATGCTTAGCCCACATGATTCATGACTTCACTCTTAGGGTTCAGTCAAACTCAGATTATGTCACGTATACTCTCAGTTTAGATACTTCGGTGAATCCATAGTATTAATGTTCCATTCCGCAGGCCTCAATTACAGCGTTATTCAGTAGTCAGTATCCAGTAAAGGAGTCAGATAGTCCTACAGAACCATGGCTTTCAGCTATCAGTTATTTAGCTATCAGAATTCAGTGCTCCCGTACCAGTCTAAACCTTTGTTATAGAAAACCAGTATTCAGTCCCAGTTACAGTCTTAGTTACGGTTACAATCTCAATTACTGTCTCAGCTACAATATCAGTCCCAGTTCTATTTTAGCCAGATAAAAAACTCAGTTCACTTTCAGGATTACCCGACCATAGCATATAGCTATCAATTACTCAGTTATTAGTATTTTAGTACCTCAGTTACAAAATGTTTTTGAATAATGTCATACACTTGGTCTTGCAATTTCAAGTAATACAGTTTTCATAAATATATTCCCTGTCACCTCATGTCACTTAGTCAGTCCTTACCTCCTATGCATAATACTCTACAGCATCAGGCTAGTCATTTAGACTAAGTACAGTTTAGTCTTATATGCCAGCGTTCATCTATAAGTCATTCAGTTAATCAGATAAATTAGTATATTTATGCATTCGTTCTCAACACCATGTGAACCTTTTCAGCAGTCTCAGTTGCAGTGCCTAAGGCTTGGTCACTTTATCTTAGATGATGTTTCATAGGCCTTGCCTCCTAATACAAAAACCCCAACTATATAGCGTTCTCCCATTCAGATGTCCTACTCAGACCAGACCAAGATTTGCTTTCTCTCTACAGTCATTAGAACTCTTTAGAAAGAGTGTCATAGAAATACTCCGATCGAGTATAAGTTTTCAACATGAGTTAGTCCACAAAGCCAGTACTTCAGTTTAGCAGTCAGAACGGATAAGTTCAGATGGTGTGGTTTCCCCATCTTTCCACCTAATCCCACTATTCAAAATCTCATGAATGTGATTATTCTAAGATGGACCAACTAGGTAGTTATGTGTTTAACTTGGTTCATGTATCATTCCTTAGTTTTATATCCTAGATATTTAGTCATGATTCAGTTCGTTGGTGCCCTGTATCATCCCAGTTTTCCTCAGTATCTCATTCAAGTCAGTATTCTTCTAGGGACCTAGTGTCCCAAGGGGGAGATACACTATAATTCCCCAAAACTTTCATGATATAAACATGCCGCTCTCTTCTCATTACGAATCTAGTTTGGAGTAGTGGGTACCCATAGGTTGACCCTCTAGCTCCAACCTCGGTCGTATGCCATGCATTCAAGGTACTTAGTTCAAATCACGATATTCAGATCATGTATCACGTTCCAGACCCAGTGATGTTCTCATGTTTCTGCTCATGTATATTTAGTAATTAAGCTTAGACTCAGCCTAAGGTAATAGCTTTTCTTAAGCTTAATCAGTTTCAGTTACAAATGTGGTATTTAGTTCCATGCTCAGTTTTTGTTTCAAACTTGGTATCGTTACCCTTACATGTTCAGTCGCATGTTCATGAGTCGGTTCAGTCATGTATTCAGGCATCAGATATGCGTGATCATCTTATCAGTTGTCTCAGTCATGAATTCATGTATTACCTCAGTCATAAAATCATGCATCAGATATGCATGCTCAGTATGAATCTCAGTAATGTCAGTCAGGTAGTCATGTTTTAGCTGTTCATGTTCAGTATGTACTTCATCTTATCGTTTCCCCCATCTAAATTAGTCTTATTTGAGGATGAATGTTCTCACTGTATTTTGACGATTTCCATTTTGGCTGGCTCCGTGACACGTTAATGGCTTAGGTGGCACACTGTCTTACTAAAATGGCACTAATTCTTCGCCCGGGTGTCGGATTTGGGCGAATTTGGTATCGATGGAAAGCTTATTCAAGAACAAGCTAGGGTTTTCAATTGGGGATTCAAATCCAAGACTCAAATTCAAGAATCTCTCCGTCAATCTTCGTAGAATCAAGAACTAAGGTATGTGCAGTGTTTATTCATGGATTTCTTTCATCCATAAAGCCCAAGAATCAAGTTTCAAATCTTGTATTGTGAATATTTTGTTGTGGGTTGATTATGTTCATGTGATTATGGTTGTATGATTCCCAAGTTGGAATCTTTATGTGTTGTTCATGAACCTATGCTAGTATGTGGTCTGAAACATGTTAAATTGAGTTGAAATATGGAGTTTTGTTGTACTAATTTTATGGTCATGCCTACGCCATAAGTCATGCATCCTAGGTGTTTGATAAAATTCCTAAGAGAATAGAAATTATGCATTATAGCTTAATTGTGACCCAAGTGATAAGTGTATGCTTTACCCTATGACTAAGAATGACTTCCATGATATTGTGTGCATTATTAATGGTTAAGGAAATGTCCATGAGATTAGGTTGATGAAAGTATGACATGTTTCTATGCAATTCCATTCATGTACAAGACTATGATAACCATGTGCTTCATGAAATCCCCAAATTAATGAATTATGAATTGTTGATATTGGTCATGTGTTCAAGAAGTGTAATGTCCTATCCGTTTCATGATATCGAGTCCTGGGGGTACTTGTACCCAATAATTTAGCTGTGTGCCTAGAGCCAGTGTCATGTTTTCACAATACTCTCAGTCAAGGCATGATTCTTAGAATTCAGTCAGTCTCATGACTCAAGAAAACTCAGTAAATTCATTATCAGTCTAGTCCTACTCAGTAATCTCAGTGACCTCAGTGGTCTCAATAAAATCAGTACTCAGTAATCTCAGCATTCTCAGTATTCCTAGAAATCTTAGTAACTTCAATACTCTCCATCAGTCCTCAGATCTCAGTAGCATTCCGTCAGTCAATAGAACTCAGTGAACTCAGTTTAGCTCCGCTAAATAATACCATTTGTATCAGTTCATTTTAGTTAATCAGTTCAGTGTCTAATCAGTTGGGAGTAGGATTTAGCATCGAGTGAACCCAAGGATGGGGACTCACCTATTATTTAGTGGAGGGTGTGATCCTTAGAAACAATCCTTATGTTCCTGAACTACGTAGCAAGCATAGGTTGAGATGCACCCTACGCGTTTAGGGATTTATACTTCTCATTTGAGTTTCCTACTAGGAGGGGTTGATGGAAGAGCTCCTTGTTAGAGAGGGTTTACTCACAACTTGTCTTTACCCGTGGCACGGTACTGACACCCTTCCAGCTGGGGTTACATGTTAGACCCCACCAATTCAGTTTTAAGACATGTCGGTTAGATGATTACCTCCCACAGTCTTAGTTTCAGATCCAGTTTCAGTAATAGCACTTAGTTCAGTTCTATAGAAATCCAGGGCTGTCAGATACAATTAAATCTGTATAGTGCGGAACCCAGCTAGTTCCATCAGTATCAGGATTGCCAGATACAGTCACTCATGTTATCAGTATTCAAACTCAGTAATCATGTTATCACGAACTCAGTTAATAATATATTAATTATATGAAACCCATGTTATCAGTATTCAGTTTTAGAACTGTCAGATACAGTCAATCAGACTAGTTCTTCATAATTAAAACTGTCAGAAACAATCATCCCTTTATCATTACTATGACATCAGTTCCTCAGTACTCAATAGACTTAGTCATTTAGTATCCCAGTATTACTACTCAGATATCAGTAAATCCACATTATCAGAATTCATGAGTCAACATTATCACGATTTCAGTTACAGTTATGTATTCATGCATGTATTCTCACATTCATGTTATACAGTTAGTTATTATTGTTCATGTATATGAACCCTTGCATTTAGCCTACCTTACTTGTATACCAGTACACTCAACGTACTGACGCATTTGCGCTATGGTGTTTTGTACCATAGGTTTAGAAGCATGAGTTCCCTAGCATCCTTAGTAGATCAGACGTTTAGCATCCAGACTAGCAGTGAGTCCTTATTATTTGAGGATAACATGATTATTTTATTACTTTATTATTTCAGTAGTTGGGAGTTAGATGGGGACATGTCCCATCAACTCTATAGTTTGTCAGACAGTTTAGAGGCTTTCAGACTACAACATGTGTCCAGACAGTTTATTTAAATTATGGATATTTTTATACCCCATTACAGACATTGTATTATATTCAGTATTAGTTCAGTTTTAAACCTTATGGCCTTACAACTTATATTCCGCATATTTACAATGTATTATTCAGTCCTTAGTTACAAATATTTATCATGGGTTAGCTTGTGGTTCTTCTGGGTCATGAGCACCATGTAGCGTTCCAGGTACCATATTCGAGGTGTCATAATAGTTCCTGTCTACTTAAATTCCCAGAACCTACACTCGCCTCATAGAGGGCATTGGTGCAAAATAAAGCCTTTCTTAACTTGGCCTAAAATTGCTCCCATGTGTTGATGGTGCAAAGGCCCTTATCAATCTTTGTGTCACGACTTGAACCAAGTCCTAGTCATGACAGGTATTTCAAACCCACCGTCGGTAGGAGACCAATCACTAAGCCTAACCTCCAGAATATAGTAAAATTAAATAGCAGAAGACAACCAAAATATATAATAAAGAGAGATAAGTTTAATCGAGTTCTAAGAGTCCAAACACAATGACCAAAATGTCCCGACACTGTCCACGAAATCCTCTAAACCAAAAATACCAAACTAGGTCAGGACATGCCCCTGTTCATGAAAAAAGATAATTCACGATTCCCAAAATCTAAAAAGAAACCTAATAAAATAGAAGGGCTTTCCACAAGTGGAGGCTCACCCCTTCACAAACACTTAAATAATGTACTACACCACCTAACGCTGCACAGGAGTAACAAAAAAACTCTCAGACCATACATCATGAAATAATGTAGTATTCAGGGTCAGTCAGTGGGGCAAGCACTGGATTGCAACTCAGGGGAAAGTGATAAGATAATGCCATTGCCAAAAACACCAATCAAAACCATATGCACAACATTTATGTATACATATATATAGGATGCCAGATAGGGACAAGGTCTATATACTTGAGAGTTTAAACAATTATACTTAACAGTGTAGCTTTCTCCATCCTAAAGGCACCCATGGGCTATATAGGCTCAGCTCCCCTACTAAAATATCCCTAGTCCGTGTTAGCCGCATGACAAGGAAAGGCTAAAGACAACAAGGCGATAACCATCTAAAAATATACTACATAAACCATGGCACAATGGTCTTATAGATCCCCAACATCAGCAAACGTGTTTTCTAGTGTTGGTCCCATCTGGACCTACACCTTCACGGTGAGCTATACTGTAATACCCCACATGTTTCTAAGCTAGGAAGTGAATAAGTTTTCCTACGTATGAAACCTCCTATCCTGTGAGTAGCATTTTAGTGCATGACTTACAATGAATATCCTAGTAATAGGATAGCTTGCGATGTCTTAAGCATGCTCATATGAGTCACTTAGAGTGATGCAAGCTAAGAGTTTTTGAATCCATCAAGTCTTAGTGTTTGATTTTGCAAGGGTCATCTTTGAACAAGAATAACATGATTTATATGTGAAATTTTGGAAGATTTAGACCCACCAAATTGTAGAGAATCGAATTAGCTTTCCAAAGATACCAATTTCATCAAAATCCGACACCCGAGCAAGGAGTTATCGCCTTTCAAAGTAGAATGTGTCGCCTAACCAATCGTACATGGCCACTGGAAAGCATAGGCGATATCATATGCGGTGCCTATATAAATATAGGAGATATCATATGCGGCGCCTATGTAAATATAGGCGATATCATATGCGGCACCTATGTAAATATAGGCGATATCATATAGGCACACATCTATGATTTCAGCCACGAAAACACTTAATTTTTGAGTTATTTTGAGGGTAGTTAAGTCTTTTAACACTCCTTACATGTCCCTAAACTTAAACTCACGAAATTTATAGCTTCTAAACACATTACAACCCTATTAACATCTCAAAGTTCATTATCCAAGAGCACCATAGGAGAAAAACAACTAGGGTTGCACAATAAAGCTTGAAGATCAAATTTCAAGGAAATTCCTCCGTCAATCATCAAGAACCTCCTTTCCAAGGTATGCGTAGTGTTCATCCATGGATTTCTTTCATTCGTGGAGTTCAAGAATAAATCTTTAAATTACAAAATCTTGGTTGGTTGTGTTGATATGATCATACCCATGGTGATGCTTGTTTGTTTTACTATATAATAGTATCGTGACTGTATATCTCATGAAAGTTATGTTGTTAGTTGAAAAACATGATCATTAGATGGATTGATAGAATGTAAGTATGAAATCCACCTATGCCTTAAAGAATTCATGCAAGGTGTTCGATAAAATGCCTAGTATGTTAGAACTTCATATTTACATGATTCAATGATATCTAAATAACAAGTTCATGTTAGCCATACACTCCACTATGAATTTCCATGCAAATTATGTGTTGTTATTGTTGTGGTATAAAGCATGTATGATAATGGAGATATAAATTATGTACACAAAATATATTCATTCTTTTCCTATCATGTTTGAAATATTGAATAAATGCATGAAGTATACTATCCCCTGCTTATGATATTGTGAATTGTGGACTCAAATCTTGTGATCAAGTCATATCATGTGTGTCAGTTTCCTCCTATCGAATCCTGGGGAAATTCATACCCAAAAACTATAGTTGTGTACCCAGAGCCATGTCATGTTTTACGATATCCGAACTTAAGCTATGATTCCCTAGACTTCAGTCAGTCATGTGACTCAGAAAAACCTCATGATCTAAGTCAGTTGTCAAATATCAGTAACATTCCACCAGTCAATGGAATTTAGTAAGATTAAGTCATGTATAGTCAGTTATTCATGTCCAGTCCCTCCAGATAGGAGTAGAGGTTAGCACCGAGTGAACCTAAGGATGGGAACTCACCCGCCAGTTCAAGGTGTGATTCTTAGTAGTCATTCTTGTGTTCCAGAACTACGTAGCCAGCGTAGGTTGAGACATCTTAACCTATCAGATTAGGGTTGATGAGGTGGTTTAACCTGTTAGTTTAGGGTTCCCACCGTTCTCTGTCAGTACCTGCCAGATAAGGGTCACTCACAAGCTGTCCTTACCTGTGGCACGGTATTGACACCCCTCCAGTTGGGATAGAGATCGGAACCCTGCTTAGCCATAACGGCATACATGAGGCATGTCAGTTAAACACTACCTCTCACAGTTTCAGTATCAGTCTCAGTAAAAGAACTCAGGGTGTTCTTCAGATTTCAGTATATACAGGACTGTCAGATACAATCATCCATGTTATCAGCTTATAGTATCAGTCATGAAAGTTATTAGTAAACCATGTATTAGCTTACAGGTCTTGCTATCACGCATTCACAGTCCCAGTTTCTATATATGTATGTTTGCACTCCCACATTCATATTAGTCAGTCAGTGTTGTTCATACATGAAACCCTTTATTTTCAGCCTACCTTCCTCGTATACTCTGTACTCCAGTTGTACTGACGCATTTACGCTATGGTGCTTTCTTTTCATGTTACACCATAGGTTCTGAGACACGAGCTCCAGCCCAGCAGTAGCGGTAGCATTCCAGTCGCAGAGACACAGTGAGTCCTCATTGATTCGAGGACAATATGATTTGATACGTTTATTTATTTCTTTAGTTCAGTTTTACGGAGTTAGTTGGAGACATGTTCCTTCAACTCCTTATTCAGATAGTTTAGTGGCTTTAAGATTTATGTTCATATTTACGTTTAGACTTAGATTTTAGATTGTGTTATTTTGGGTATTTTCACCCACATGGACTTTATGATTTTCAGACATGGTTTTATTCAGTTTAACCTTATGGCCTTACTGTTTTACGTATTCCGCATTATTATGTCATGATTTGTAGTATACAGGTACAAATATCAGTCATGGGTTAGCTTGTGGTCCTTTGGGGTCATGAGCACCGTGTAGCATTCCGGTTCAGCAAATCGGGGCGTTACAAACTTAGTATCAGAGCCTGAGGTTCAATAGAGTCCTAGGAAGTCTGAAAGCCACATCTAGTAGAGTCTTGTACTTGGGTGTGTTGCGCGCCACATTTATGTACAGGAGTCTATAAGATGTTTTAGGAATAGTCCCCTTTCTTCAGTATTCATGTCATGCTATTGAGCATAATCACAAGGTAAACTATCAGTCTAATCTATTCTTCTCTTATTTCAGACCATGTCCCCAAAGAGAAGAAACCAGTCAGCTCCTCAGCCCGAAGATCCTTTGGGCGAACATATTTCCCATGCAGAGTTTTGAGCCACATTTACCATACTTGCTCAGTCCGTGGCTGTACAGAATGAACGGCCACCAGTCATTCCATCCAATCCAGTGGCCAATCCCATAGCAGCTAGGGTTCGGGACTTCACCAGGATGAACCCTGCATGTTTCCATGGGTCTAAGTCTGATGAGGACCCTCAGAAGTTCATTGACCAAGTCTAGAAGGTCATTGACATCATGGGTGTTACTTCTATTGAGAGTGCTGAGTTAGCCGCATATCAGTTGCAAGATGTGGCTCATGCTTGGTACAAACAGTGGAAGTCTGAGAGGGTAGAGGATGCAGGTCCTATTGAGTGGGAGGAATTTGTCACGGCTTTCTTTGATTGATTCTTTCCCTAAGAGCTGAGGAAAGCCAAAGTTCTTAAGTTCATCAACCTCAGGCAGGGGAATATGACGGTTAGGGATTATTCTCTCAGATTTACTCAGCTAGCCAGGTACGCTCCTCATATAGTTGCAAACAATAGGGCTAAGATGAGCAAGTTTGTGTCAGGGGTCAATGATAGCCTAGTAAATGAGTGTAGGTCTGCGATGCTGATCAGTGATATGACCTTAGCCAAACTCATGACCCATGCTCAGCAAGTAAAAGAACAGAAGGTTAAGACTAGGGAGAGGCAGAACAAGAGAGCAAGGTCAGGTAACTTTAACTTTGCTCACCCCAAGTCAAATGGAGGAAACCGTTCACAGTTTCGCTCTAAGTCAGCCATTCCAGCCCCTTCCTCTACCAGCACTCCAGTGCTGAAGTTCAGAGATGGCAACAAAGACAAAGCGCCAGGCTCTAAATCTCAGGGCAGTGTTAGCAGTGCCCGAACGAATCCCCTTTGTCATACTTGTGGTAAGAACCACAAGGGCATTTGCAGAGCCGGTAGTGATGTCTGTTTTGGTTGTGGCAATCCAGGCCACAGGATTAGGGAGTATCCGCAGTCAAGTCTTCAGGGTCAGACAAATTATTCTACAGCTCAGTCCGGTCGCACGAACCAGCAGGGTGCCATTTCCAGTTCTACCAGTGGGCAATGCCCAAACAGACTCTATGCTCTTCAGTTCTGGTAGGATTAGGAAAATTCTCCTAGTATCGTTACTGGTACGTTACAAATTTTCCATGTTTATGTTTATGCTTTGCTAGACCCAGGTGCATCCTTATCTTTTGTTACTCCATACATAGCAGGCAATTTCGGAATCAGTCCCGAAATTCTAGCAGAGCCCTTTTCAGTCTCTACCCCAGTGGGTAAAACCATCATAGCCCGGCAGGTATACAGGAACTGCCCGGTTATGATATCTCCGAAATCCACATCAGCAGATTTAGTTGAGTTAGTGATGACTGATTTTGATATCATTCTCGGCATGGATTGGCTTCATTCCGGCTATGCCACAGTCGACTGCAGAAATAGGATAGTTCAGTTTCAGTTCCCAAATGAGCCCGTTCTAGAGTGGAAGGGTAGCATTTCAGCGTTCAGGGGTCAACTTGTTTCCTACCTTCGGGCAAAGAAAATGATTTCTAAAGGGTGTGTGTATTATCTCGTGCATATTAAAGATTCCAGTTCTGAATCTCCCAGTCTTGAAACAGTCCCAGTTATTAATGAATACTTAGATGTCTTTCTCGAAGATCTTTCAGGCATTCCTCCCAAAAGGGAAATAGACTTCGACATAGACCTTCTTCCGGATACTCAACCTATTTCTATTCCACCATACAGAATGGCACCATCAAAACTCAAGAAACTGAAAAATCAGTTAAAGGATCTCTTAGATAAAGGATTCATTAGAACCATTGTTTCCCCATGGGGTGTGCCAGTATTATTCGTGCACAAGAAAGACAGTTCTCTTAGGATGTGTATTGATTACCGTCAACTCAACAAGGTCACGGTCAAGAACAGATATTCTCTTCCCAGGATTGATGATCTATTTGACCAACTTCAGGGTGCTAGTTACTTCTCCAAGAAAGACCTCAGATCTGGATATCATCATCTCAGAGTTAGAGAATATGACATTCCAAAGACAACTTTTCGTACTTGGTATGGTCACTTTGAATTTTTAGTCATCTCATTTGGTCTTACCAATGCCCCTGCAGCTTTCATAGATTTGATGAACCGTGTGTTCAAGCAGTACTTGGACATATTTGTCATAGTCTTTATAGATGATATTCTGGTCTATTCTCTCACAGAGCGTAATCATGCAGACCATCTCAGGATTGTTCTTCAGACTCTCAGGGATCACCAGTTATTCGCTAAGTTCAGCAAGTGCAAATTTCATCTAAGATAAATAGCATTCCTTGGCCATATTGTTTCCGGTGATGGCATTAGAGTAGATCCTCAGAAAACTGAGGTAGTAAGAAACTGGCCCAGACCCGTATCTCCATCAGATATTAGGAATTTCTTGGGTTTGGCTGGCTATTACAGATGGTTTGTCAAGAGATTTTTTTCTATTGCGTCACCCATGTCCAGATTGACTCAGAAGAAGATTAAGTTTCAGTGGTCAGATTCATGCGACAAGAGCTTTCAAGAGTTGAAGACTCGACTTACCTCAGCTCCAGTTCTAGCTCTTCTAGATGGTTCAGACGGTTTTGTAGTCTATTATGATGCATCCAGGGTGGGTTCAGGTTGTGTCCTCATGCAACATGGTAAGGTTATAGCCTATGCCTCCAGACAGTTAAAGCCACATGAGAAGAATTATCCTACTCATGATCTTGAGTTAGCAGTGGTAGTTTTTTCCTTAAAGATTTGGAGGCATTATCTCTATGGAGTTCATGTAGATGTCTTCACAGACCATAAAATCCTCCAGTATGTCTTTTCCCAGAAAGATCTCAATCTTTGTCAGAGAAGGTGGTTAAAGCTCTTAAAGGATTACAACATGAGTGTTCTTTATCATCCGGGAAAGGACAATGTTGTGGATGATGCTCTTAGTCGACTCTCCATGGGTAGTATTTCTCACGTTGAGGGTAGCAAGAAAAAGATGGCTCAGGAGATCCATCAGCTTGCCAGACTAGACGTTCGCTTGGTCGATTCTTCAGAGGGTGGTGTATATGTTCACAGTAGTTCAGAGTCATCTCTAGTTTCTGAGGAGAAAGAGAGTCAAGACAGGGATCCTAGCCTTGTCAAGCTTAAAGAGTCAGTTCAGAATCAGAAAGTTAAGGTTTTCTCCCAAGGAGGAGATGGTGTTCTTCGTTGTCAGGGTCGTCTATGTGTTCTAGGTGTAGATGAATTGAGGCAGTGCATTCTTGCAGAAGCGCATGGTACATGCGGGAGATCTATTAGTGGAGTGGGATGAAGAGAGATATTGCAGATTTTATGGCTAACTGCTCTACATGTCACCATTCCTACTTGGAGTCCTCGGTGGAATAAGAAGTCCATGTTCACTTCTTCCCACTTCCAAGTATGGGTCATTATAGATAGAATGACCAAGTCAGCTCATTTCCTTCCTGTTCGTACTTCTTATTCCACCGAGGATTATTGCAAACTCTATATCAGGGAATTAGTCAAGTTACATAGTGTTCCATTATCTATCATCTCAGACAGAGGTACCCAGTTTACCTCTCACTTTTGCAAAGCGTTCCAAAAGGGTCTTGGCACCCAAGTCCATCTCAGCATAGAGTTTTATCCTCAGATAGATGGTCAAGAAGAGAAGACCATTCAGACTCTTGAAGATATGCTAAGGGCGTGTGCAATTGACTTCAAGGGAATTTGGGGTAACCACTTGACTTTGATTGAGTTTGCATACAACAATAGCTATCATTCTAGTATTTAGATGGATCCATTCGAAGCTCTCTATGGTAGGAGATGTAGATCTCTGATTGGTTGGTTTGAAGTTAGTGAGGCCTCAGTCATAGGTCCTAACTTAGTATTTGACACCTTAGAGAAAGTTCAGCTGATCAGAGAGAGACTCCGGGCTGCTCAGAGTAGACAGAAGTCCTATGCAGATGTTCGTAGAAAGGATCTTGAGTTCTAAGTCAATGACTATGTCTATCTTAAGATATCTCCCATGAAGGGAGTGAAAAGGTTCGGCAAGAAAGGGAAACTCAGTCCCCGATATGTCGTTCCCTTCAGAATTCTCTGTCGCTTTGTCAAGGTAGCTTATGAGATTGAGTTGCCTTCATATATAGCCTCAATCCATCCAGTATTCCATGTCTCTTTGCTCAAGAAGTGCATAGGTGACCCAGCAGTTGTTGTCCCTATTCAGAGCATCGATATTCAGAACAACCTCTCTTATGAAGAGATTCCAGTTGAAATCTTAGATTATCAGACTCGTAGATTGAGGAACAAAGAAGTCCTTTTAGTCAAGGTTCTTTGAAAAAATTAGTCTCATGAGGGATGAGCCACTTGGGAAGCAGAAACAGATATGCGTACCAAGTATCCTCACCTCTTCCCCGCCAATTCAGATCAAGCTCAAGGTAACAGTTCTCCTTAAGCTTATTCAGTTTCATGTTTATGTTTCCAGTATAAACTTGGTACCTATTAACCATTGCATACTCAGTCATGCATTTATGTATCAGTTTTCCGTGCATCAGATATGCATGAGTTCAGTATGTTTAGCATGTCAGTCATGAGATCAAGTTTCAGTTCTTTATGTTCAGTTCAGGTTCTGTTGTCTTGTATTCCCTCTCAGTAAATTCTCATTCGAGGATGAATGTTCCCAAGGGAGAGATATTGTAATACCCCACATGTTTCTAAGCTAGGAAGTGAATAAGTTTTCCTACATATGAAACCTCTTATCCTGTGAGTAGCATTTTAGTGCATGACTTACAATGAATATCCTAGCGATAGGATAGCTTGCAATGTCTTAAGCATGCTTATATGAGTCGCTTAGAGTGATGCAAACAAAGAGTTTTTGAATCCATCAAGTCTTAGTGTTTGATTTTACAAGGGTCATCTTTGAACAAGAATAACATGATTTATATGTGACATTTTTGCAGATTTAGACCCACCAAATTGTAGAGAATCGAATTAGCTTTCCAAAGATACCAATTTCATCAAAATCCGACACCTGAGCAAGGAGTTATGGCCTTTCAAAGTAGAATGCGTCACCTAACCAATCGCACATGGCCACTGGAAAGCATAGGCGATATCATATGTGGCGCACATCTATGATTTCAGCCACGAACACACTTAGTTTTTAAGTTATTTTGAGGGTAGTTAAGTCTTTTAACACTCCTTACATGTCCCTAAACTTAAACTCACAAAATTTATAGCTTCTAAACACATTACAACCCTATTAACATCTCAAAGTTCATTATCCAAGAGCACTATAGGAGAAAAATAACTAGGGTTGCACAATCAAGCTTGAAGATCAAATTTTAAGGAAATTCCTCCGTCAATCATCAAAAACCTCCCTTCCAAGGTATGCGTAGTGTTCATCCACGGATTCCTTTCGTCTGTGGAGTTTAAGAATCAATCTTTAAAATACAAAAGCTTGGTTGGTTGTGGTGATATGATCATACCCATGTTGATGCTTGTTGGTTTTGCTATGTAATAGTATCATGACTGTATATCTCATGAAAGTTATGTTGTTAGTTGAAAAACATGATCTTTAGATGGATTGATAGAATGCAAGTATGAAATCCACCTATGCCTTAATGAATGCATACAAGGTGTTCGATAAAATGCCTAGTATGTTAGAACTTCATATTTACATGAATTCATGATATCTAAATAACAAGTTCATGTTAGCCATACACTTCAACATGAATTTCCATGCAAATTATGTGTTGTTATTGTTGTGGTATAAAACATGTATGATAATGGAGATATAAATTATGTACACAAATATATCCATGCTTTTCCTATCATGTTTGAAATGTTGTATAAATACATGAAGTATACTATCCCCCGCTTATGATATTGTGAATTGTGGACTCAAATCTTGTGATCAAGTTATGTCATGTGTGTCAGTTTCCTCCTATCGAGTCCTGGGGGTATTCATACCCAAAAACTATAGCTGTGTGCCTAGAGACATGTCATGTTTTACGATATCCAAACTCAAGCTATGATTCCCTAGACTTCAGTCAGTCATGTGACTCAGGAAAACCTCATGATCTTAGTCAGTTGTTAGATATCAGTAACATTCCGACAGTCAATGGAATTTAGTAAGATTAAGTCATGTATAGTCAGTTATTCATGTCCAATCCCTCTAGATGGGAGTAGAGGCTAGCACCGAGTGAACCTAAGGATGGGAACTCACCCACCAGTTTAGGGTGTGATTCTTAGTTGTCATCCTTGTGTTCCAGAACTATGTAAGCAGCGTAGGTTGAGACATCTTAACCTGTCAGATTAGGGTGGATGAGGTGGTTTAACCTTTTAGTTTAGGGTTCCCACTGTTCTCATTGAGTACCTGCCAGATAAGGGTCACTCACAAGCTGTCCTTACCCGTGGCATGGTATTGACTCCTCTCCAGTTGGGGCAAAGATTGGACCCCAGCTTAGACATAATGACATACATGGGACATGTCGGTTAAACACTACCTCCCACTGTTTCAGTATCAGTCTCAGTAAAAGAACTCAGGGTGTTCAATTTTCAGTATATACAGGACTGTCATATATAGTCGTCCATGTTATCAGCTTACAGTATCAGTCAAGACAGTTATCAGTAAACCATGTATTAGCTTACAGGTCTTGCTATCACGCATTCACGGTCCCAGTTTCTATATATGTATGTTTGCACTCCCACGTTCATATTAGTCAGTTAGTGTTGTTCATGCATGAAACCCTTTATGTTCAGCCTACCTTCCTCGTATACTCAGTACTCCAGTTGTACTGACGCATTTTCACTATGGTTCTTTCTTTTCATGTTACACCATAGGTTCCGAGACACGAGCTCCAGCCCAGCAGTAGCGGTAGAATTCCAGTCGCAGAGACACAGTGAGTCCTCATTGATTCGAGGACAATATGATTTGATACATTTATTAATTTCTTCAGTTCAATTTTACGGAGTTAGTCATGGGTTAGCTTGTGGTCCCTCGGGGTCATGAGCACTGTGAGCATTTCGGTTCAGCAAATCGGGGCGTTACATATACAATTCCTTTTAATCCAAAATTAAAATAGTTTACCCATAAATCCAACCATTAAACAAGGAGTATTTATCAAGGTATGTACCAACTTGGTATCATCATACCAATATGCTTGCAAGCTTATATAATTATGCCAAACTAATCAATGTAACTATTAGACTACGAAGTTCCATATAAAATCAAAACCATTGTCACTAAGGGCATATCCATATCCATTTTTATTACACATTTATCCTTTAATGCAATGCAGTGTTTTAACGGTAAGTTAAACTATGTGAATATTCATATTTAAAACTAAGTTCACATAGTGGGTTGAGGTTAATGCTAATACCAAGACAAATATCCATCAATTTAGGGGAAATCCATGTTCCCCATTCCAATCCTCATACAATGCACCTAATCAGTCTCAAAACAATAAATTAAAGCATGAATAATCGGTTTAAAACATGGGAAAAATAATTCAAGGAATAACAATTAAAAGCCCTCAACCTAATTTAAAACCAATCAACTAAATTACATGAATAATGATTAAATAAATGCCACAATGTAAAAACACAAGTTAGGGATGAGAAATATGCCTAAATTATACGAGAAATTAAAGGGAATTTGAGGTTTGGAGCTTGAATGTTAGATTTTCTTGTAAAACCATAGTATCGCTTGACTTGGGAGTTAAAGAGGAATAAAGTAAGTTTAATCTTGATAACTAAAGGCAAAATGGTCCTTTAAGTATTTTTATGTCATGGGAAAGAGTGCAAAGGGAGGAAAATTCAAAAATGACCCTAATTAAAACATGCAGGAAAAATCAGGATCAATCATCATGACTTGGGTAACAACTCGTGAAGCCTGACCACGAGTTGTGGTCCGGAGTCGTTACCTGAGTATCAAAAATCTGGTCCCTCGCTGTTATGATGATGAGTCTTTCATAATGACTCGTTGTATTACATCAAGAGTCATAACAAAGACTCATGGTCAGGGACTGAACATGTGAGTAACTTTTTGTTGTGACAATGAGTCCCTCCTAAGGACTCGTTACGTCTCATAACAAGTCATATCGTGGACTGTTATCACTTGTAGTTTTCACACTATTTTAGAAACTTGGATAATTCAATTACTCAACTCTTGGAGGGTATTAAACTTGAGAACTTGGGATGTCACATTAACCCCCCAGGATCATTCATCCCTGAATGAAAAGTTACGGCACCCTTACAATAATAAAGAAAGAATACAAACAGAATCCAAGGACAAATTTGAAAAGCGATAAGAGGGTAATGAAACTCGTACTTTAAGATCTTTCATCCATCGCTGGAAACAAGGATGGGTATTTGGCTCTCATATCTTTCTCAGCTTCCCATATAGCTTTCTCCATCCTTTGATTTCTCCAAAGTACTTTTACCAAAACTACATCCTTAGTTCTCAGTCTACAAACTTGCTCCAATATCTCAACTGGGACTTCCTCATACGACAAAGAGTCTAAAACGTCAACATCCTCAATAAGCACTATAAAAAAAGGGTCACACATACACTTTTTCAGCATAGACACATGGAAAACAGGATGAATAGAGGCCAAACTTGCTAGTAAATCCAACTCATAAGAGACATTCCCTATTTTTCTCACTATATAACATGGACAACACAACGGGGACTGAGATTCCCCTTCTTCCCAAACCACATGACTTTTCACAGGAGAAACCTTCAAGAATACCAAATCACTTACCCCAAACTCCATCTCTCTGCCTCACATATGCATAAGACTTTTGGTGACTTTGAGCAGTATTTAGCCTTTATTTAATAACTTTGACCTTCTCCATGGCTTGGTGAACCAAGTCAAGACCAAATAACCTAGTCTCACAAACCTAAAACCATCCAATAGAAGACCTGCACCTCCTACCATAAAGAGCCCTAAAAAGAGCTATTCGAATGCTAGAATAATAACTTTTGTTATAAGCAAACTTAATAAGAGGAAAATGATCAACCCAATAACATCTAAAATCAATCACACAGGACCTTAGTATATCCTTTAAAGTCTGGATCGTACACTCTATTTTCCCATCCATTTGAAGGTGGAAAGTGGTTCTAAGGTTTACCTTAGTCCTCAAACCTTTCTGAAACAAACACCAAAAAATAAGAACAGAACTGCATACCTCAATCTGAAATAATGGACACTGGTGCTCCATGCAATTTAACTATTTCTTGAATGAACATCTTAGCATAATCTTCTCCTGAGTCGTTAGTCCTCACATGCAAGAATTGAACAGACTTAGTTATTCTATCCATAATGACCCAAATAGAGTCATACTAATTGCAAGACTATGAAAGACCCATAATGAAATCCCTATTGATCATCTCCCACTTCCACATTGGCAATTCTATCTCTTAATACATGCCCCATGCCTCAAATGTTTTACCTTAACTTGCTGATAAACCATACACATAGCCACATAAATTTCCATATCTCTCTTCTTATTATTCCACCAGAAGATTTCCTTCAAGTCATGGTACATCTTAATCAAACCCAAATAAATTATATATCTGGACTCATGAGTCTCAATTAAAATCCTTTCTAGTAGCCTATTAACACCAAGAACACACAACCTTCCTTAATACCTCAAGATGCCATCTCCCCCAATTTTGAATGTGATAACCTTTTGCTAACCCACATCATCCTTAATCTACATAAATATGCGATTGAAAGTCTGTTTTTCCTTCACCTTAGCACTAAGAGATGATTTAACCACTCTTGAACAATTACTCGTCCATCTTCAGAATCCATGAGACTAACTCCCAAGTTAGACAACCTGTAAATATCCTTCACCAATCCTCTTTTTTCCTCATCAATATGAGATAAGATCCCCCGAGACAAACTTCTAAGATAATCAACAACCATAGTAGCCTTACCTAATGGTAGTGAAGGCTTATGTCATAATCCTTAAGTATCTCAAGCCACCGTCTCTACCTGAGGTTCAATTCCTTCTATTTAAACACATACTGCAAGCTCTTATGGTCTGAATAAATATCCACATATACCCTATATGGGAAATGGCACCAGATCTTCAAAGCAAAAATCACAGTTTCCAACTCTAGATTGTGAGTCAGATAATTCTCCTTATGAACCTTGAGAGGCCTAGAAGCATAGGCCAAAACTTTACCATGCTGCATTAAAACACAACCCAATCTCACTAGAGATTCATCATAATACACAACAAACCCATCAGTACCCTCGAGTAGAGTAAAAATTACCTATATTTTAATTTCTCAAAACTACCCTCACAAGAATTAGACTATAGAAACTTAACCTTTTTCTGAGTTAACTTCATCAGCAGAGCAATAATAGATGAAGAACAGTTCATAAACCTTCTATAATATCCTGCCAAACCTAAGAAGCTCTTAATATTGGTTGGAATCGTGGGTTTATGCCACTTCTTAATCGCCTTAATTTTTTATGGATCCACCTTGATCCCCTCACTAGAAACAACATGCCCAAGAAAGGTCAACACACTCAACCAAAATTTACACTTAGAAAACTTTACATATAACTTCTAGTCTTTAAGAGTTTACAACACAATTCAGAGGTGACAAAGATGTCATCAATGAAGACTATAACAAACAAATCCAAAAATTATCTGAACACCTAATTCATAAGATCCATAAAAGTAGCTAGAGCATTGGTCAACCTAAATGACATAACCAGACAATCATAATGACCATACCGTATTTGGAAAGCAGTCTTAGGAATATCAACCTCCCTAATTATCAACTGGTGGTAGCTCAAACAGAGATTAATCTTAGAGAAACACCTAGCACCCTGAGGCTGATAAAAAAAGATCATCATTCTTAAGAAGGGGTACTTATTCTTCACTGTAACCTTATTCAACTGATGATAGTCTATACACATCCGAAGAGACCTAAATTTATTTTGCACAAAAAGTATAGGAGCATCCTATGGAGAAACACTAGGACGAATGAAACCCTTATCAAGAAGATCCTTCAATTGCTCTTTTAGTTCCTTTAGTTCATCCGGAACCATCCTATAAGGAGGAATGGAAATGAGGAGGGTATCCGGTAGAAATTCAATCTAAAAATCAATCTCTCTATTGGGAGGAATTCAAGGAAGTTAATTGAGAAAAACTTCAAGAAACTCATTAACCACAGGGATAGATTACAAAGAGGGACCCCTCAAAAGTTGAATACTTAACCCGAATTAAGTAATACAGACACCTTTTAGAAATTCATTTCTAAGCTCTAATATAGGAAATAAAACTCCGTTTGGGAACTAAGGAACTCCCTTCCTATTTAATCACTGGTTTATTAGGAAAATAGAAACCGACCTTTTGGGTCCTATGGTTTAGAGAAGCATAGCACGAATAAAGCCAATCCATCACTAAGATTACATTAAAATCCACCATATTAAGTTTTATCAAATCTATCAATGTCTTTCTATGAAAGATGGACACCACACAACCCCTATAGATTTTTCTAGCTACAAGGAGTAGACACAGAAATGGGGTCAGAAATATTTTTAGGAACAAAACCAAATTGTACAGCCTCGTAAGGAGTCACATAAAATTAGGTAGAACTTAGATCAAGAAAATAATAAACATCATGAGAGAAGAGTTATAACATACCATTGACAACATCGGGGGGTGCCTCAGATTCTTGATGAGTAGTAAGTGCATAAAGATGATTCTGTCTAGTGCCGGTACCTGAAGTGGCACCCTTAGGTACATGAGTTGAAAAAGTGGACCACAACCTTATTAGATCTGGTGGAAACTTTAGCTATAAGATAGTTTTGCTATAGATGACAACGTTGACCACAATTAGAACACAAGTTCCTCCCCACCTCATAATAACCGCAGTGAAGATTCTCAAAAAATTAGTAAGGAGGATAAGGTGGGGCTGACTGAGCTCCACTAGCTTTAGATTAGGCTCCCTGAGTCTTAGGATAACTACTAGCTTGAAAGCGACGATCACCGAAAGCCTTAGGATAAGAAGCACTAGCTGTTGAATAAGAACTTCCCCAATTCATCTTCTTAGTCTATTGCCTACCATCTGTCCCACTATTAAACTGACTTGCACCATGCTCTAAATATCTAAACATCTTGCTATGTCTCTCTCTTATCTCTGTATACTTTTTTTTCTTATCCTCTACCTGTTGCATATAAACAACCAGCCTGGAAATATCCATACCATTGTTCAACATTATAGCCTTAAACTCCAACACCAAGTCACGAGAGAAGAAAACTTTCTTATTCAGGACCTCATATTAGACACCAACTCCAGAGCATAACAAGACAATTTCTGGAACTTTAGGGTATACTTTTTCACACGAATCTTTCCATGTTTCAAGTTCACAAACTCTCCAAACTTAGCTTTTCTTAACTCCTAAGGAAATAAATGATCAAGGAAGGCACCTGAAAACTCATCCTACACCACCACTCGGCATCATCACCCCTTATTGCTTTTCATTCCTCATATTACTGGTAAGACATATCCTTCAACTAATAGGCATCGAACTCTACACCCTCTAAATAAGTAGTATGTATAACCCTAAAAATCTTTTCTTTCTCATCAATAAACACTTAAGGATCCTTGTCAATCTTAGAGCCCACAAAAGTTGGGGGATTCAACCTCATAAACTGGCCATCTCGAGTAACCTCAGATGAAGTAACAACAGGAACAACATGATCGAACTGATGAGATTGTGATACGACCAGTTGAGCAAGTATATGAATAGACTGATGGAACTCCTCATTAGAGATAACTCCTTAGGGAGTTTGGCAAGAGTATTACCAATTTGGGAAGCTCGAAGAGGACTAGTAGGGATCGATAAAATCCCACATGGAGTAGTATAATCTGGAGCGAGGACCCTAGATCGAGTCTTCACTTCATAAACAGGGCAAGTTCCCTCCATATTTTCCCTAGGTGGGATAAAGTTTCCAATAGAATTTCTAAAACCCTCAGATCTTTAGGGAGGAATAATCTGAAATATGAGTAATTTAGGAGTTAGAGAAGATTTAAGGTAACTAAACTCTATAGCCTGAAATAGAACATACAAAAGAAAAATATTTCTAAATGCCATATAGCCTCCCCCTTATAAGTGTGGTGTGGTACACACCCATAAAAGGGACTCTACTCGACATAACTTTGTGGACACCCTAAGACCCTGAACCATTTTCTGATACCAAGCTTGTCACTACCCAAACAAGGGCCTAGTCGTAACGGGTATCTCAAGCCTACCGTGGGCAGGAGACCACCCCCTTAGCCTAATCTCTAGAGCATAATAGAAGTAAACAGTGAAAGATAACACAAATATATAATAAATACATATAAGTCTAATCGAGTTCTAAGAGCCAAAACACAATGTCCAAAATATCTCAACACTATCCATAAAAGCCTCTAAATAAGAAATAACAAACTAGGTCAGGGACATGCCCCGGACCATGATAAAAAAGAATTCATAATTCCCCAAAATCTAAAAAGAAACCAAATTAAATGGCAGGGCTTTCCAAAAAATGGAGGATCACCACTTCACAACAATGCAACTGACATACTACACCACCTAACGCTGTATATGAGTAACAAAAAACCCTTGTGACCCTACATCATGAAATGATACAACATCTAGAGATAATTAGTGGGGAAAGAACTGACATGCAATTCAAGGGAAAGTTATAAAATAATGACATTGACAAAAAAACAATCAAAACCACATGTATAACATTTATGTATACATATACATAAGATGCCAGGATAGGGACAAGGGACATAAACATGAGAGTTTAAACAATTAGCCTGAACTGTGTAGCTTGCTCTATCTTAAAGGCACCCATGGGCTAATGGGTTCAGCTCCCCTACTGAAAGGGGCTAGTACGTGTTAGCGGTACGAACCGAGAAAATTAAGGAAAGACTAAAGACACCAAGGCGATAGCAATCCAAAAATATACTGTGTAAAACATGACATAGTGATCATATAGACCCCCAAAGTCAACAAATGATGTTTACAATATTGGTCCCCTTGGGACCTATACCTTCACGGTGAACTACACACTTCCCTTTAATCCCAAATTAAAATAGTTTACACATAAACCTAACCATTGAACAAATAGTCTTTATTAAGGCGTTTACCGACTTGATATCATCATACTAATATGCTTGCAAGATTATATAATTATGCCAAACCAATTCATGTAACCATTAGACTTCCATGTTCTATTTAAAATCCAACCATTGCCACCAAGGGCATATCCAAAACCATTTTCATTATCCATTTATCCTTCAATGCAATGCAATGTTTCAAAGCTAAGTTAAACTATGTGAATATTCATATTTAAAACCAAGTTCACAAAGTGGGTTGAGGTTAATGCTAATACCAAGCCAAAAAACCATCTATATAGGGGAAACCCATGTTCCCCATTCCAATCCTCAAACAATGTACCTAATCAGCCCCAAAATCATAAATTAAAGCATGAATGATCCATTTAAAATATAGGAAAAGAAATTAAAGGAATAACAATCAAAAGACCTCAATCCAATTTCTAAACCATCAATTAAATCACATAAATAGTGATTAAATAAATGCCACAATGTAAAAACACAAGTTAGGGATGAGCAACATGCCTGAATTATACAAGAAATTGAAAGAAATTCAAGTTTTGGAGCTTGAATGATATATTTCCTTGTAAAACCCTAGTAATCTTGCCTTGGGAGTAAAACAGGAAGAAAGTATGTTTAATATTGATAACTAAAGGAAAAAAGGTCCTTTAAGTGTTTTTATTTTGTGGTAAAGAGTGTGAAGGGAGGAAAAGACCAAAAATACCCTAATTAAAACATGCAGGAAAAATTAGGAACAATCGTCATGACTTGGGTAATGAATCATATTGCCTGATCATGAGTCATGGACTAGATTCATTACCTGAGGATAAAAAATCTGGTCCCTTACTGTTATAACAATGAGTCACTCATCATGACTCGTTGTCTGACCTTGTAAGTCATAATGAAGACTCGTGGTCAAGCACTGAACTCTTGTGTAACTTTCTGTTATGACTACGAGTCCCTCCTAATGACTCATTATGTCTCATACTGAGTTGTACCTTAGACCGTTATCACTGTCAGTTTTGACATTATTTAAAAAACTTGGCTTATTTAATTACACAATACTTGGAGGGTCTAAAGTTTGAGAACTTGGGGTGTCATACTTTGACTCCTTTCATTTCCACCATAGCATGGCCATCCACCTTAGTATAGCCACATTTGAGAGGTATAACAAGACCATTTTGATCCTTCTCTCAACACTCTTCACCTTGATGCATATGAAAATAATTCTCCAAATGCAAAAAAAAATTCTTTACCGCTTAGGCATCATGCGAGACTTTGATCTATGGTGTTTTGGGAGCCTCAATCTTGGCCTCCCTCTTTTCATCAGATGACAAATATTGTTTATCTTTAATTTTCCCTCGAGTGCCTCTATCTTGTCCTTTATGATCTTAATAATTCTTAATTCTTCTAGAGCCAGTACTATAAGAAAGTGATAGTTTCTCCCATCTCCAATTTAGAAAGCTTGTGTCGCTCCATCTCTCTTTGAATGTTGTCATTCTCCTCAAGGATGAAGTCATCTAAAGTTTAAATTTTCACCGACCTTTTTTAAAAGGTTTATAAAAATCCCGATAGCCTGTCTTTCCATGTCAACCCTCCCAATTTATTTTATACCCAACATAATGTCTTGGGAGACCTTCTCCTGTTCAGTATCACTTGCCTCAATTGTTGAAGGTGAGTGGGATATTAGTGCTTCTCTAGGTATGGGGTTGGATAGTATTTTCTTACTTTTTTTATGATTCTTTCTCTCTTTTGGGTGCTTTTCTGTAGCATCCTACTTGACATTAGTAGTGATAGCAACATTAATGTCTCTCTCATTTTCCATTCCTTTAGTATTACCTTTGCTCTGATACCAAGTTGTCATGGACTAAGACTTCCACTAAGTACCCCATGCGGCACTTTAAAACTTGCTCATAAATCCCTTGCAATCTTGTAAGTTTAATTTAGTTTTTTTGACACTAGATCACTAAGGAAATGCTAGATTAAAGAAAGGTAGAAAAGAATTGCAAAAGAGAGCTTTTATATTACTCAAGACTTGAAAGAGTTTTACTTGATGCCTTTACAAATGAATGACCCTTTATTTATAGTACTCACCTAGGGGCTAATGATTAAATATTAATTATTACAAAGTCCCTACATATTTATAATTAAGTCCCTTTTCTAGAACACTTTACAAAGCTAGAAAACTTTAATGACTTTCTATGCAAATCCAATATAATCTAGGATTTTCCATGGGAAATCTACCTATTTCTCTAGAATATTCTACTAAGGGATAGTCTTCATCTTATGTAAGACCTCAAAATAGACAACTTTGTGAGATGTGGTGCTTACGTTTTATGATGATGTGGTGGGTCATCATACTACCCCATGTATTAATAATTTTTCAAAATGACTATATTTGCTCTCTATTAAAATATTAATAAATTATAAATCCCATTCAAAACAAATACATAGAAAAATATATCATAAATATTTAAAACATTTTAAAAAGATAATATATAACTTTTGAAAATTTTAAGCTAAATCAAGTATTTTCAAACACAAGAAACATTAATAAAACTCTGAAATTTAAGATTGTAAGACTTCGACACAAGATAAACAAAATACTAAACATCGAGGGTGTTACAACACACATGTATATCACAGAGGACCTCATTAGACTATGTGAGGCTCGTCTTGCTTCCATTTCCATTATTTAGGGAAGCCAAAGGATGGCTTAATGCTAAGCCACCAAACTTTATCACTTCTAAGACTGGCTTAGCTGAGAAATTCATTGTAAGTCTCATACTATATGGGAAAATAGATAAGTTATAAAGTGATGTTTTGGGTTCAAACAAAAAGAAGAGCAAGCTTACCCAAATTTAGAAATGATTTAACATATTGCTGAATTGTCTTTGTAACACCTTGTACTTTGGACATATGTTTACATTGTTCTAAGCTTAAATCAGTCCAAAACCAGGTGTACACAGTATCTTATGTAGGCTTTACAACAAGTACACATATCGTGAAGTGGACCGTATAAACTAACCAGAGAATTCTCAACTTGTCTAGGTTACCATATATATGTTCATTATTTGTGATCAGGGAGTAAAGTCCATGAAATACGCCATTCTCATAACCCATCAAGTAAAAGTAAGACTTGAGTTACAACAAGCAGAATATGGTTCATGACAATCGATCACAATTTGTGGCCCCCTATTGTGTCTCATAGTAGGGATCAACTTTAACTATAAGGAAATCACGGTAGACATCATAAATCATACTCTAGTGGGATGAACCATGAAGCTAACTATGATAACTAACTAGAAGAGGGGCATATTTAAGACCAAGAGAAAGGACTATGGCATGGTCCATGAACCTGATACACAGTTCGTGATACGGATTGTACATCAGAGATTTTAGAACTTTTAAAGATGTGTTGTATTTTTCCCACTTTTTCACTTCTAGATCAACACTATTAGATCCTAAGGCTATATTCCATCCTTCTAAGTCTAGGTTAGTGTTTTTCATAATTATCTATGTAAATTTAAGGGAATTCTACTCAAATTACTGATTCTATCAAGATTTTCTTCTATGGATCTTAGGATTTTTTGAAGTTTTTAGCTTTTCAAGGACCGGAGTCACAAACTCTTCTATTATTTTGGAGCATATTAAGGTATGTAATACTATTTTTTTTGTGTAGGAACCTTAGTTCTACCCTGCGATTACTTTTGTTGCAAATCACATATTTTCTTGGATGAGTTAGGGTTAGGTCTAAATCCCCTAGTCTTGAATTCCTTAATCAATGACGAAACTCTTGAATTCTTCTTGAAAATTAGTCCATTTTTTTTTGGAAACAATCCCATTTTCACATTTAAATATCTGAGTTTATGGTTTTGAAGTCGATTCAATGCTTTGTGGAATTATATCATATTTTCTAAGATAATTAATTAGTGATTTCAAAGTCATGTTCATGAAAGTTCACAATACCTCCTATGCATGATGATATATTTGGAAAAAAGTATTTTTATCTTGAGACTTCAAAATTCACATGTCATTAAGCCAAAAGCTTACCAATACTATAGTTTAATGATATGTATCGAGCAAAGTGTCATTCATAAATTTGAGCACAAGATCACAAATAGTATAGATTGAAAATATGTATTGAGCAAAGAGTCACCAATATGATTATCATTTTTACATTAAAAGTACTACAGTATGAGCATATATATGTTTTGAGATAACTATCAACACCGAGAGTGGTATGGGTTTAGATAATACTTGCCCTAAAAATATGTGTGACGACATAGGAATAGATTATAGCACAGTTAGGATGACTCTGTGTTTAGCCAATAGAGTCTTAGTATGGTTCTATAATTTTAGTTTCTTTCTATACCCCAACAATGTATAGAGACAGATCTGCCAATCGGGTTAGATGTTGGACATCATGAGCCCATATGGTGTATGTCGGTTATAAGAAACTCCACAATTAGAAAACTCTATATTTTGATTACCTTTTGTTCATGGCATAGGCCACCAGTATTGAATATGTTTTGTGATATTTTGTATACAAATTAATTATCATAACAACTCAATTCCTTTACTTTAGTGCATAAGTCTGGCAATTAGATATTTAGTATCTTTACATAATTTCAGCAGTTTAGATTTCCATTTCAGTATCTTGTTCAAACCTTTAGTTTATTGATAATTTTAATATCATAAAGGTTATATCTCTGTATTCATCTTCTTTTACAGTTTTGGTAAATCATACTTATTCTCAGTTTCTCAATATATCAAATATTCATATTATTTAA
The DNA here is from genome assembly GCA_030864215.1 of Capsicum pubescens. Lineage (NCBI taxonomy): Eukaryota > Viridiplantae > Streptophyta > Magnoliopsida > Solanales > Solanaceae > Capsicum > Capsicum pubescens. The sequence continues at coordinate 111,080,717 of CM061549.1, read as the reverse complement.
ATTTAGCTTTATTAAATACTATACATTCCATATACTAATGCTATTGGTGCCACATCATTTCAAAATGTGGATTCATGCACTTAGACTATAATCAGACACTCTATTAGACCTCTCACTTTCTTATTATGTGGTGAGTCTTCCTCACATTTAGAGGGTTTATTTATGTCTAGTTCTGTTCATTAGTCTAGTAGTCCAGTTTGTCGAGTTAAGGTAGATTGGGGTGTTGTATGGGTGGACTTACCCAGTTCAATTGATTGAAATATTCAGTAAAAAGTTAGTTGTTTAAATTTTAGTTGACTTAAAAGTTTTTGATTATAAACAGTTAATTCATTCTTTATATTTCAGAGCTTCTACATATTCTAATATTCAATATTATTATGTGCCAGGACAAGGGTCCAATCAGGCCAATAGTGATTCTGAGTGTCATCCATGCCCCTAGTGTAGCTTGGGGCGTGATGGTCCTCTACATCATCAATCCTAAGAAGTCTTAGGACATACTTTATTGAAAGTTTGGATTTTGATTCTAAACTTTTTCTTTATTCATCTATTGGTGGAAAAGCACTAGAGAAAATTATGATGAATTAGTGCTTTTGCTAAAGGGTTTAGCAACTAGCAATCCAGATAGGACCGATGAGTCCAACAAATATACTGTTAGGAATACTATAAGAATTATTGTGGTTGATGAATTAAAAAATCTACAAGCAGTTGTTATTATAAGAAACAAATTCATCAAGTTGAGCAGCTTTCTAGTGAGACAATTGCTAGCCCAAGCTCAAGTTCAGCAAATGGAACAAGCATTGTTGTTCTATGGGGTCCATGGAGGAGATTATACAACTAGTGTGTATGGAGCAAATCTATAGTCAATATATTTTATGGTCTATGCAACAAGAAGCACAAGAAAATCAGAATTTTAGGAACACTCATAACTCGAATTGGAGAAACCATCCAAACTTCTCTTAGGGTTATGAGTAGAGTCAAAACAAATTTAAGCAACAAGTACACCAAAATACTGGTAATACTTGATTTTGGTATAAGCAAGATAGTAGAACGAAAAGAAAAAGTGTAGGATAGTCTAATAATCAATGACTTATCACTATGAGGTTTGGAATGATGAATGGGTCAACCTGCTGATGCTTAGAATATGAGGCCTCTTAGAGGTTTACCTGGTGATGTGAATCCCAATCCAAATTTGGTTAGTGTAATCGTGACTACAAATAGAGAAAGTTGGGAGATTTAAATCTAGAAGAGGTAGAATCAACAGCCAGTGAGATGCAAAATAACGAGAAGAAAAGGGAGAAGGATCCAAAGAAGTATAAATCTAGACTTGGAAACCTACCCATTCATTGCCTCAAAAGTTGATCAAAGAATGGGAGGACGCTACTTGGGAAAAGTTCTTCAAGCCACTTAAGCAGATAGCTACTAACATTCCTTCTGTTGAAGTTTTATAGGGCATTCCCCAGTATGCAAAGTACATCAGAAAAATGTGCCATGACCTGGTTTCTAAATTCTAGAAACCAGTAGGTAAACCAAACCATATCCCGGAATGATAAGTAATGGGATAAATAACAACAATTGAAAGAATATAAATTTTATACGTGCAATAAAACACCAAGAAGTGATATATATATATATATATACATACATATTATGCAAATTACTTCAGAAAATTATTCCATGATCTGGTTTCTAAAGTCAAGTCACTAGTAGGTAAGCCAAACCATATCCCAGAACGACACAACTGAAAGAATATAAATTTTATACATGCGATACTACTAGACATTGAGGAAAATGAGAAATGTGAAAATGAGTATCCCATGACTTGATAAGGTTAGTACAAGAGCCACTGAATAAAAAATAGAGTACTAAACAATATCAAATATACATTTCATCTCAGAAAAGTAGAGACTATCCAAAAAAGTAGAAGATTAGAGGACCAACTCCAACTGTGAAAGCTCACCCTATCTATGAATCCCCCAAGCAAGCCTGAATGAAGCATCAACGATGATAACTCGTACTCGGATCTGCATTAGGAAAGGATGCAGAAGTGTAGTATGAATACTAACAACAATAGGTACTCCGTAAGCATCATAGGCCGACAGAGCTAAATTATAATAAAAGTATGGTAAACTGCAAGAATATAAACTAAAGGCAGGGATGAAGGGAAAAAATTTGAAATAATACTTCAAACCTGGCTAAAGCATTAAATAGGTAGAATGCATGACCAAAAAGTAAATAAAGTCTAGTTACAAAGTAACTAGGTCCTTATAAACCTAGAAGGCACAAATAAGAGAGAAATAAGCTTGAGGGATGCAACCAAGGAATAAATAACATCAATAATGAGTTTAAATTTACCAACGAGTGAAATCACACTAGAATTGAAATCCCTTTCAACCATAATGTCGTACTTGAACAGGAATTGGAGAACAATAACATTAAAAATATGTGGCGCAAATAGATCATAAATGTCGATCTTAAATCGGAACTAGTAAATAAGTTTCAAAGTAAGGATATCCCAAGACCATAACTTTCTTTAAGTCTAAATTAATTTTAAAACCCCAACTTTAATAGTCAAATCTATCAGAGGAGCAGTTCTAATCAATAAGTATAAGAGTGATGTTTAATGGTCAATCACATTACAATATGAGTAATAGAGTTAATAATAATTTATTCTATAACCTAAGTATCCCTAAGGTTCAACATTTAGTCCAAAGTAATGAATAGAGGTCTCTTACCACAATAAAGCTATAAATTCCATCCCAAGTTCTTAACTAAACCAAAACTAGTCCTAAGGTATCGTTATAACTATTATGAGGGAGAATAGGGCCAATTTCTACCAAAGAGACCCCAAACCAGCTAACTTTAATAAAATACTAAACTATCAACCAAGCCATAAATACCAAACCAAATCTAGCACAATACTCCCATAATAAAGCTCAATCTATGAGGAAAGTTAGCTTAGCCGACATGGACGTCATCGAAAGCCTGAGTAAGTCCACTACTCTAGATCTTTACTCATACAAAAGCCTCTGAATACTGCCATGGTATAAAAAAAGACAATCTATGCATTAAAGCAAAAATATGATACACATACTGCATATTTATGCTCTAGGTAAAATTTGAACAAAAAATCTCATCTGGGACCCACTTGCAGAATCCTAAAGTCAAAATCATTATTGCGTCCTTCATAGATCAAGGATCATTTACTCCAAAATTGGGTGAAGTTTGAGATCAAATGAGCCTCACACCAACCATAACAAAATTTGAAATCTAAGAATCGAATCAGGAAATTACATTAGAACATAGATGAAACTTACAAAAAGTAAAGTCAAGGAATAATCACAATCCCACTTTTAGATAAACCCACCACTATCTAATCGATCCCTCACAATAATAAGGCTCCCAAGGCATTTAATAGGAGTTTTCTCTCTTGGAAATTCCCAAAAAACCATATGGGCATAGTTTCATGGCCTAATTTCTCATGTCATGATAACACCTACTATACCCACCAGTAGGTAAGCCAACCTATAATAAAAAGCTAGTAACGGATAATCAGAAGAAATGAAAGAAAGAAGGAGAATAAATATGATAGAGAGACTAATATATATATAAAGCAACCCTGAGACCTAGTGAAATAAGTACAAGAGTGTCTAATCAAAGATGAGTGAAAAGTGAAATACAGAGTAAATATAAGTACAAGCCATTTTTGAATACAACATAGAGATTAGTCTAATCAATATAAGGGAGAACTAGAATATTATGAACACCAGGAGCTCACCCCAACTTTCTGATCCATAGTTGCTCCACACGATGCACACTCCAAAGAAGACAACTCATACTATGATCTACAGATTGCACAAGTGTAGTATGAGTACCAAACACGTGGCCCTTAGTAGGAATAGGCTGACAAAGCTCCAAAGATAATTCAAGCATAAATAATATATAAATAAGGTATATAAGCTATAGGCAACTATCTAAGAAAATAAACATGATAATGCTATGGGAGCAGTAAGGATAAATCTAAACATGATAATGGTAAGAGAGTAATAAGGATAGACTTATCCTATACTAATAATAATTAGAGTCTAAGGTGAAAGACCGTATATCATTAGTCAATATACAAAGGAAGAGCGAAAGAAAATTATATAATTGTATATAAGGACAATAATACATATACGACATGGATAGGCAAGGAAGAGAGGGATATACAGTGATACGATGCAAACACACATATATATATAGATACACACACACATATATATATATATTATAAATATATATAAAAATAGGTCTACTCATGGTAATGACCTAAGGTAATCAATCTAACATCTCAAGACATCCTAACCAAGTACAAAAGCTAGTGCTGACATAATCAGGGTCCCAAACCATAGGGTCTAACTATGGGATGACTATAAATAAGATAATTATACCGTAATAAGAAAAGGATCAAAATCATAATGATAACCTTGGGTCCCAGTTCCTAATCAACCTTCCACGAACTAACAATAATAATGACAACAAAGTAACTGGTTAGTTCAGACAACAACCAATACCCAACCAGGCCCCCATAAGCCTGGAAGTTTCAATCCATACCGAACAAACATCAATCATAGCCTATACCTATACAAACCCTCATATGGCTGATAGATATAAGTACGAAACAATATACTAGGGATAGACAATGCATATGAATGAATTCAAAATAAATCCATAGTACCATAACTGATCCGAGCACTATAATGTACCAAGTGTATATACCTCCTATATCTCAACAACTTGCAAAGGTAGGACATACAACAACCTCTCTGCTATGTTACTGTGGCTTATTGATGAAGGGGCTCTTAGGAATTTGGAAATATCCATATAAACCACTTGATCTCGATCCAGATATCCAATAATCATCATCATCAATCTACTCCATCTAGTACCAGATAGGTGTATACATCATAAGTGCAAAAACTCAAAACATAACTAAAAGAGTGTAAGTCTATATATCCATTCCCTGCGATCAACTCTAGGACTAAATCAACATAATAGAGTAGAAATAGGTCAAAATCTATCTTGACCAAAGAAAATAGTAGTGGTAAAAGAGTTGATAAACCACAGTCCAGAATCAATCTTGGTCTAATTTCCAAAAAATAATCTCTAGTTACAAAAGAACATAAATTAATAAGTAAGGTGGTGAGATTCCCGTTATAAAAGAACTCGTTTTAAAACTAAAAAGTGGGAATAAATCCCTTTTTAGAAGACAATAGTAAAATCATGGTTTTAGTTGGAATCGTACCTTTAAGAGAGCATGAATGCACCTAAAAGTATGCATTACATCACCGGAATCCAAACAACCCAGCACTAAGAACCTAAGTATCCATAAATTAGAATCACACCCTTTCTAAGGGTAGCATAATCACCTGGAGTCCAACTAGTATTGTAACCACAACCTCAAGCCCAACAATATATAGCTAGCCTTGTAGTAATACCACAATCCAAGAAAATATGATCCAATTCACTAACTCAAATAGTAAACCTTACACTAAAGGATCCTTGATATTGAGCGATGGTTAGCATGCATATAATCTATGGTGATAGGAATCTATAACCATAACAAGTATTTCATCCTAAGGGTCGGGTTACCTTTGTTTTCCCAAACTCTTTAATTAGGAGAAATCATGATGTACTAGTCATATTTACATCCTATAATTCATACCCACTATGCAATCTACACATACACTATCTTATAGAGAAAAGTAGAGAGAAACCTACCTTGATATCGAATCACAATTCTTGTATCATCCATAAGTCGCCCGACTTTTCTCCATTCTCCCAAACACCATCAAAATATCAAAATAATAACCTACATGTCAATAGAAGTAAAAAAAAGACCCATATTTCTACATAAAAAGTCAGATCAGAATTCGAGTAAAAAATAGGCCTACGGGACTCGCAAATGGAATCCAAAATTAAATTTATCACAAAGTCCCTCGAAGGAAAAGGAATGCGTGCTCAAAAGTTGAGCACAAATAGAGTATAAATCGGGGCCCAAATCAACCTCTAAAGCCTAAGGGTTTTAAGATCTGATTTCTAAGAATTTACAATGAAAAAGATGGAATTTGACAGGGAAAATATTGGGATATGACCAATGAATGTTGGGCTAACTTACCTTAGCTTAAATGTATGATTCCCTTCACTTTCCAAGCTCCAAACTCTAAAAAATGGGGATAAGTGAAATGAATGGGAAAATTGGGTAAAGAAGTCTGTATTTAACAACCCAAGGGCCGCTAAAGCTATTACTTAGTCGCTTAAGTGATTACCACTTTAGCGGTTGTCCAAGGAAAGGAGAGGATTGCTAAAGTGGCCTTTGGACACTAAAGCAATGTCCGTATAAGTGGACAAGGAGATCTTAAGCGGCCCTCAGCCATACAACCAAGGCTGCTAAAATGGCTCAATGTCACTACAGTGACTACCGCTTAACTGGTCATTGGGCCGCTTAAGCAGCTGCACCAACAACCAGAGGTATCTGATTTTTTTAATTTCTAATGGACTCTTACTGGGTGCTTAGGATTTATTTTGAACTCTGTGCGCTCAAACTAACTATGCTACCATACCAAATTTGACATTCCAACCTCAAAGAACCATCAAAACTTTCATCTGAGATTGTTTCGACTAAATATAGGGCCCATATCTATAGTTACATTTTTCATAAAAATCCACACAATATCCCAAAACAAGTATAGAAGCCTTGGGACCTGAACCAAGGGTCTTCCTAGCCTAAAATTAATGTTTTGGAGTTGATGGCACTGTCAGAAGTCTCATCTGAGGTCGTTTACTAGGAGTTTTGGTCTAAAACCAATTTCTTAACAATAAAAGTTTCAAAATTGGGAAATGAGCCTAAAACCCTAACGAACTGTCTCATAACCAAACCAACAGTCTTGGCAAGTCATAAATGACCTATAGTCACTATGGAAGGCTCAAAATTTAGGAAATGCACAAAAATTAAGGAAATAAATTTGAGGGTCATTATAATATCCACTACTAAAAGGACATTCTCCGCAAAAGTCAATGGATAGAAAGAGCCTGAAAGCCCGAAAGAGTGAGGTACTGGCTCGCATGCCTAGACATAACTCCCCAAATAACCTTTATGGATAGACAATGCTTCCTAGGGATTTTGCTATAGGTATCCCTTTGCAACCAACTTTCTTACTTCACATTCCAAATTACCAAAACTTAACCTCAACAAGTGACTGACCTCCAACTAAAATGAGAATAGCTTATGCACACAAATTTAAACTGCAACACACTGATATCATATCAATACAAGCACAACCAAGCAAAAACTAAACCAAGCCAATGACAATCTAAGGCATGAATCATGGAACCAACTCTTATATCAAAATATAACCTTCTTTTGACTATCCAAAACTGTTGTCTACTCCAACCTACATAAAAAGTCATCCAAGCCTTATCTACTCAACCCCATCTTACTAACCTCAAAGAACTAAAGCTAATCCACCAAAAATCCTTAATGGTAAGAATAAGGTGCTATCTTGACACACAAATGGGGATGGTCAAACCATGCGGTCTCCAGCCAAGGCTATAACTAGTCTGGATAACCCTCAAAACTAATAGTTAGGAGTATAAAGCACAAACACCCCAAACTAAATGATTTTCTAATGGGTGGCCCACCAATTGAGGATGCAACCATGCTAAGTACAACTCGAGTACACTTTATCCTAAAGGCAAACTGAGTCATGCCCACCAAACACCCCAGTAGGGTTAGTCAGCCCATAGATGAAATCTCAACTGAGTCAAACTTGAAATGAAGGCTGGAACTAAGTTACATAATCTAAATTATAACTTTAGCAATGAAGCCGAACTACTCAATTCCAACTATCCAAATCAATCCTATAGATGAGTAAGCATCCATACTCCAAATTCTAGCATATCTTCCAAGTTGCCATTCATAAGAGTCAAAATCCTAAACATGAGATAATGAGTTTGAACTAACGCCAAATACCCAAATCATTCTCACTATAAAAAATTAGGCATATCCCCACTGGTTTCTACAAGAGCTGAACCTAAAAAATTATTGAAGAATAAAACCACAGCTAAGGAAAACCACTGGCTGAAGACACAAATATTCAACCCCATATTTGCTGGGGGACTTAAAGCATCAAAACATAATTGACAACATATCAAGGCTATGTAGAATACTAATAGTAGCCAAAGCTCAAGTAGCTCTGAGGAATACAATCTTAGCCCAAACTTGGCCAATCCAATACTCGATGTAAAACCACGAATACCCATAGATACCCATCACCAAGGAGAAGCATTCCACAAAGTCATATATAAGTCCGCCCAAATATCAAAATGAGGATTTTGTAAATTCTCCCATTTTATTTGTATTCTAACTCAAATGGGTCATCGGCCACATCATAGCATGAATAGGGTATCCAACTCCACACCAATACCAAGATCAAAACTATTACCAGGAGATGAACCTAACAACCAAAAAGGCAAGCCTTAGACTTTCCTACATCAACATTAAGACTATTACTGGGCAATGAACTAGACAATTTGAATTAAAAGTCTTAAACTTATCAACCTCATAAACAGGCTATAGAGAAGGATATCCAATGCTAAAACTCAGTAAACTCAAAGGTAAGTCCTAGAATGTCAAACTCAAAAATAGGCAATAAAACCAAATTGCCAATTATAGAACCATAATAAAACCATGGAAGTCCAACCTACTTTTAATTTTATAGTACACTCAACAATCGATCTAACCTCACCAACAAAAGAGTAAAACAACCAACCCCACCTCATAAAAGAGAGAAAACCATCCAACTGTGCTAGCCGCCTTGGCCAACAAATAAGAATTGCAAGAAAGGGAATTTTAACTAGATAATGCTAGTCTAGTCGTCTATTAGGTAAGGATCGATCAACATTAAAAAATAACAATAATAACAATAGCAATAGAAACACCCGTATAAAGTGTTAGTGGTAACAAAAATTAAAATCAATAACAAGAACCACTCTACGGGGGTATTCACATATGTGTGAAATTTACACCGAAAGGGAACACAAAAATCAATATAAAAACACAGGCATATAATCATCGATGGGTATGAAAACCCCAATTCAAATCACATAAAAGGTAAAGTTAGGAAACAAAGGTGCACCTATAATAGTGGAAACCTAAAGTTATTGTCTCGATATGCCCGAAAGAGTATAAATCTGAGTGTGTCCAAACTCAAACCAAGTATCTAAATCACTAACTAAGGCACTAAGTGCACTACCTCTGACTAAATGTGCCACATCTCTATGAGATTGATCTGGATGAGCTGAATGACGAATAATCCCACGTTGTGGACTCTCTCTGGACCAATGACCAATCTTTCTGTAGTCGTAACAAACCCCTAAAACCCCAACCTAGTAAGAAATATGAGATGACCTTAACTGGATGACCAACTAATATTGGGGACACTATCTATTGAAATGACCATCCTCCTTGTAATCATAACACACTTCAAGAGATCTAGGCTTGCAAGGAACACATACTAACTCTGCCTAAACAACTAACTCATATCTGGGGCACTCTCTAGACCAATGGCCAATCTAGCCATAACAAAATAAGCTCCTAGATCACCTTGAGGTACTACACCTACTGATCCAGAATAACTTCCATAACCTAAAGATCCATACCAAATACTTCACAGGGTTTGGAGAGAACTCTACAGTCTGTGACCCCCATGACTAATTTGAGACCCATCTACAGTATGAGATATTACTTATGCAGAACAGAAAAGCTATACGTGATGTCAGTCCTTACTGAGAGGTTCTTATCTCCTGGACACTATAACACTATACTAATAACACTATACTAATGACATGGCCTCTTATCGCTACCTCTATATATCCTAATACATTTTCTCTCTATGGTACTCACATGATCAACAACTTGAAAAAAAGAAAACCTAGCTGGTACCAAATGCACCAATGCTAACTGAAGGGGAAAGGCTAATCGTCTAATAAATCCATATCTTATGCTCTAAACGATATAGTATATGAGTATGTTTGACCCACTCAAGAAACTCAATCTCACACTCTGAAATTGACTAGGTACCCTACTGAATGCCAATAAACCCAACTATGGTATATGAATTGCTAGATGTATCGGATATCATCTTTGGCTATAAGGTATCTATAAAAAGGCTCAAAACCTCCTATGGTGAATTTTTAAAGGCTAAAGCAATCACAGACTCTACTGGAGCCTGGACTAGCCCCAAATCCTCTGGTTGGCACTGAAGATCATTGGTATTAATCTCTTACTCCCTAGCCTAATGCCGAGTTTAAGCTCTAGAAACATATGCAAAAATCTTATCCACCTCTATCAATAACCTCATGTCATCCATATGGAATAAAATAGAGTCAAAGAAAGTACTAGAGGTTCATAGAAATATGGACCCATATTAGGGCATCAAGAATAGAGTTTCCTAATAATGCCTTGTAGCCTTCTAAAGATAGGATACTGATATCTTCGTACTAATCCATAGGACTCTAATAGACCCTTAGCTCTTGTACCAACACATCGATAAGCCTAAGCTCTAATACCAATTTGTCATGACCCAATTTCTAAAGTCATGAGGATAGTTACTATACTTACTAGTAGGTAATCCAACCAATAGTCCAAAATAACTTGTAATAACTATTAGAAAAATTAAAAGAAAGCAACGGAATAAATATGATAAAGATACTAATATATATAAAGAAACATAAGACCTGGTGAAGTTAGTACAAGAGCTTCTAATATAATAAGCAAATAAAGTGAAATATAGAGTAAATATAAGTACAATCCGTCTCTAAATACAACATTGAGATAAGTCTAATCAATATAAGGGAGAACCAGAATACTCCAAATGCCAGGAGCTCACCCTAAATCTACAATCCATAGTTGTTCCACACAATTTACACTCCAATGGCAAGAGCTTATACTATGATCAACAGACTACATAAGTGTAGTAGGAGTACCAAACACGTGGTACGTAGTAGGCATCGATCGAATGAGCTCCAAAGATAATGAAAGAATTAAAAACACGTAAAGAAAAAATATAATCTATAGGAAACTATCCAAGAAACTAAACATGATAATGCTTAGGGAGTAATAAGGATAAACTTATCCTATCCTAATAGTAATCAGAATCTAAGGTGCAACACCATATATCAGTAGCCAATACATAGAGGAAGAATGAAAGAAAGTTATATAATAATATACAAGGCCAATGATACATATACGCCATAAATGGGCAAGAAAGAGAGGGATATATGGTGATACCATATATGTATGTGTGTGTGTGTGTATTTCCAAACCCTATCTAAAAACTTATGAAGCAAGTCAGTACCACGGGGTCTAACCTTAAAAGTCTAAAACCAACCAATCGGAGATCAATAATGCCTACTATACAATGCCTCAAATAGTATCATCTCAATACTCGAATGATAGATATTATTATAAGCAAACACATAAGTCTAAATGTTTCTCCCACTAAACTCTAAAGTCTATAACACATATGCGGAGCATATCTTCCAAAACCTAAATAGTTTACTCAACTATCCATCGATCTAAGGGTAGAGGGCAGAGCTAAGATCAACCTGAGTACACAACTTCTCATGAAATATCCTCTAATAGAAAGAAGTGAACACTAAGCCTCCCTCTAAAATAATAACATAGGTACCCTATTAAGGAAAACTATCTCTCAAATCTAGATACGGGCGAACTTGTCATAACTAAAGGAAATTTGAATACTGATGAAATGAGTTGATTTGGTTAATTAGTAAATGATGACCCAAATATGTTAGAACCACTAGAAGTGCAAGGCAGATAACTCACGAAGAATATAGTAATATGCTTCTACTTCTACTCAGGAATGGGTAGCCTCTTAAGAAATTCACAAAGTCTCAAATGGTAAGTATTTAAATGATGACAATACAAACATCGATCAACAAAGTCTGCCGCGTTCTTATTTATACCAGTCTACCAGTAATGCTATCTTAAATCTTATACATCTTAGCTTTCCAATGGTGAACAACGTATTTGGAGCTATGAGCCTCTTGAAGTATCAACCGAATTAGATCTCCAATCCTCGAAACATAAATACAACCTTTGAATCTCAGAATACCCTACAAATCAAAGGTATCCCATTGGACTAAACTCTAAATACCTGATCACGAAAGCTACAAAGTCTACAATCATTAAACTCATGACTCTAAATCTTCTCAAACAAGGTAGACCCAACCTCAACATTGGGAAGAATTCTCTTGGAGTTTGAAATATCAATTCGAACCATCAAGTTGGATATGGAATGAATGTCCAAAGCCAATGACCACTTTATAACTCTTATGGAAGCCAAGCTCCCCATACTCTACATCATTCAGGTTAATACATCTGCTACCACATTTGCCTTGCCCAAATGATAAAAAGTAGAGATATTATAGTCCTTTAACAACTTGATCCATCTGCGTTGTCTCAAAATTAAACTCTCTTTGAGTCATAATATACCGAAGACTATGATGGATAGTAAATATCTCATAACAAGCACATACAAGTAATGCCTCCAAATATTAAGCTACTACTATCGCCAACTCCAAATCATTAGTGGGATAGCTTTGATCGAACCTTCAGCTGCCTTAATACATATACAATAACTCAACCCTACTACATTAGAGCACACCCCAAACTAACAGAAAAAGCATCATAATACACAGTAAATGTCTCTACCAAAATTTGAAGATTTAATAGGAGTTAAAGTAAGAAAGTCCTTAAGTTTTAGTAAGGAAAACTCATACTCATCTAACCACTTAAACAAAACCTCCTTCCTCTCCTATCTAGTCATAGCTGCGGTAATAGTAGCAATTCTCTCAGCAAACCACTTATAGTAATCTGCCAAAACAACAACGATGTGAACCTTAGTTAGATATGTAGGCTTGTCCTAATAAAAAATAACCTCTATCTTTACTGGATCCACCATAATCTCATACTTGGATACCATGTACCATAGGAATTCCACAGGCTCTAGACAGAACTCGTACTTTTAGAATTTCCAAAATCCTATGATCTCTTAAAGTGTGGAGCATAGTCCTTAAATATAGCTTGTGCTCTTTCGACTCCTCAAATAGACAAGGATATCATTGATAAACATGATCATAAAGGATTCAAAATAGGGCCTAAAAACATAATTCATCATGTCCATAAGTTATTTAGGGGCATTGGTTAACCCAAATGACATCACTAGGAACTCATAAGTCCTGAAGGCTATCTTAATGATGTCATATGCCAGAATCATCAACTGATAGTAACCTGATCTCTATACAATCTTAGAAAATACTGCTGCACCTAGAAGCTTATAAAATAAATTACCAATATGAGGCATAGGATACTTATTCTTCACCATCATCTTATTCAACTATTTGTAGTCGATACATATATGCATAGAACTAGTTTTTCTTCATTAACAAAATAAGAGCACCTTAAAGAGATACAATTGTCCTAATGAAAACCTTACCCAAAAGATCCCAAAGCTGAGAATTTAGCACCTTCAACATGATAGGACTCATATGGTAAGGCACCAGGGAAATAGGTAGGATGCCTAGCTCAATATGAATAGTAAACTCAATATCATGCTCAAGAGAAAGGCCACATAGGTCAGTAGGAAAACATCATAAAACACACAAACAATAGGGACATAATCAAGCAAAGAACTTTCAACACTAATATTACAACTATATGAAAGATGAGACTCACAACCCCTCGATACCTTTTCTAAGCCTAAATATAATAAATAATCCACGTTGGTGTGTGGCTAAAGAACTATGCCACATAATTAAGGTTATGCGAGGCATTAATAAGGTAATGGTCTTGGAAAAATAGTCCAAAATTGCATGATAAAGGGATAACCAGTCTATGCCCAAAATCACATCAAAATCCACCATGTCAAATACAATAAGGACAACCTAAGTATCAAACACTCAAATGGTCACAACACATGATCTATAAACCCAATCCACTACTAAGATATCACCTAAGGGAAGTACATAAACATAATGGCATAGATGAAGGAGCTTAAGACAACTCTGATCGTGTTTTATAATAAGCAAAAACATATGAATAAGTGGATCTAGAATTAAATAAATCAATAGATGGCTAATGGCATGCTAAAATTGTATCTATAATAACAATATCCAAAGATTCCTTCTATAACATACCAGGTACAATATATAGCTAAACCCATCTACCCCAGACTAGGTACCGAATCGACCACCCATTCTCTTACCTGAGGATATCCTTTAGAACCCTAGGGACCTTCTTTATGGCCTTCAGAACCACCTCTAGCTAGATGAGATACTAATCTGATAGGCTAAATACTCTATGAAACAAGTTGAATCATCCCATATTAAGGAGACTATCTGGAGAAATAGCTGTCTACCCCATAATCATAGCATGCTCCAGATATGTTGCTCAACCCAAATGAAATGAATAACCCAGAATGGCTACCTCGGCCTAAAGACCCTAGCAATTCACCCCTTGAAGACTGGCCATTACTCTACCACTATAGTCGTTATAATTGGGTTGATCCTCATTGGTAATCTAAAGTTCATCTTGAACGGGCCTACTAGACTAACCCTAGTGTTGATAAAACTAATGCTGGGGGTACCTTTCATAAAAACCTCTACTTTTGAACAGTGAGTCACTCTAGCTTCCATTGAAACTACCCTACTAGTATAACCCTTTTTTTCTTCCCTTTAGGGCCTCGCAATACATCTCCTTCGTAGTCTAAGCTTCATAAAAATATCTATAAAAGACCTATCACTGACAACTTAACTTTGAGTAGCCATGGAAAAAGGAAGTCTCAATCCTCTATCAAAACAATGAATCCTCTAATACTCAATAGGTAAGATCACTAAAGCCTGCCCAACCAATTCATATAATATTACCTCATACTCAAAAACTATCATAGAACCCTACTCTAAGCCTATAAACTAATCCCTCAGACACTCGCATAAGCTGTGAGGCATATACTTCTCAGAGAAAGCCTCAGAGAAATAAGTCCATGGAATAGGATCCAAGTGATTTGGAATTCAAAGCTCTCCACTACTATTTGGTAGCCAATGAAACTGAAAGGTGGTGTAGTCTATACCATGCGACTACACTAGGCCTAAATTACGGAACCTATCCTCGCAACTAGTTAGAAATTAAAATGTATTCTCTCCTGGGGCCTCTATTAACCTAGGTGGAGTCAGTCTCTATCATGACCCGACTAGGGCCTGGCGGTGACAGGTATCTCAAGTCCCATATGGACCGGTGATCACCCTCTTCACCTAGCCTAGTCATCACACAACCTCAAGTGTCGGATGAATTTCGAACAGATAGCAAGATAGCATAAGCTAGGACTATTATTAGTTCATGAAATGTCTAAACCTACCACCGGTAATCAAACAACCGTCCATCACCGAACTAATCCACCAAACCACACACCCAAGTCCACAGTAATCTAACAAAGCCTTTATAAATCCAAAGTCAATAAAATATTGAGACATACCCCCGACAGTAGCCAAAAATAAAGTTTAAACAAAGTTCTTGACATAGAATATGAAGACCATGAAATGAAGCCTTTTGAAGTATGTAAGTTCACCACTTCAATGTCAACTCATGAGCCAACTCGAAAACCTGATCATTGTGCAAAATAAGTAGAAAAAGTTCTGATGCTTGCATCGCATGGGGATACAACATCCTGAGATGGTTAACAGTTAGAGCGCTAGCATGTAACTCAGGGATAGAGGAATAAAATAATGCCATCATTCAAAAACAATTCAAATTATCATATGCAATCACACACACATACATATATATATATATACATGTATATATATATCATACCAGGATAGGGAACAAGGCTTATCATGAATTTTAAAAACCTTAACCTGGGATGTGTAGCATAACCGTCATAAAACAAGGCACCCACAGGGTATATGGGCCTAGCTCTCCCCTAGATGGAAGGGCCCCAGTGCATGTAGCCTCGTAAACTAGAGAATAACCACATCTGTATATGCCTTTATGAGGGACTCAAACCTCTCAGCATAATCAAGGTGACTTAAGCACAAATGTATACAATATGGGGGGATCGAACCTCCCATTCATATATTTATTTCAGGAACTCGAACCTCCCGGTCATATAGACTCCTACACCAACTAGGGTAGTTTCCAGTGTTAATCCTTCTGACTCCACTTTCACGGCCAGGCTAAACATAAGCCTTCTTAAAACATTAGTTACTCATACAAAACCATTAATCCATTTACTTACCAAAGGTATCCCATTAGTATCATCACACCAACCCCACTTGCAAGCGTATATCATGCCATAACCATTAATAATTAACTTTGGGACTCGAACCCATTGTCTAAACAAAGATATCAATTCAATTCAACATTTAGAGACTCAAACCCATTTAGCAATTTAAACCAATTTATGCTAACAAGGCTTTAGTAAAACCATTTACCAACCACTTACATTATTAGGAAAATTCCTTAGTTCAAAACATAATTCAACATGTGACAAGATCATTCTCATAGGCGATTTCACAAATAGGTTGAGGGCATAACATTATCAAACCATTATTCAAGCCAAAAACCATCATGTTTGGGTTAACCATGACACCTTAGTTTAAATCAAAATTTCCAAGCAACCACATGTGAAAAACCATTATCAAAACATGTATAATAATAATAATTTAAACCATGAGAAAATAATACTCAATATTATGCATTCAAACCCTCAACCATTATTTTCAAAACCACAATTAATGATTCATGAAAAATGTTTAAAATACATGATTTTTGTGAACTAACAATGAAGGAAGAGTCACATGCCTGAGTTACAAAGATTCACAGAGAGAATTTGATCCTTAAGATTATAAATGATCACTTTGAAGAAATCCTATCCCAATCTTCTTGAGAGGTTTTTGAGAGAGTTTAGAGAGTGTTTTAATCTTCTCTAGTGTAGAATGAATGACCAAAAAGTGTTATAAGACATGGGGTCTTAAGGGCTTAGAGTGGGAAATGTTCGAAATACCCTTAGCTTAAAAGCTGTGGAAAAATCGCAGGTGGGTATGAGTTAACCCTTGAAGTCGTCACTACAACTTACGAGTGGTACCTTCAAGTCATCACAAGATCAGAAGGTTGGAAATCACAATCTGTCCAACTTATGACATCCTTGCACTACTCACCACAATAACATATGACTAGTACCATCAAGTCGTATCCATGGCAGAACATCAAGGGCTAGGTACTGGACATCATACAATTGGACCCTAAACCTCTCATTACAAGACCATACGACTCGTATGGTGTCCTTTATAACAAGGAAAAAAATTGGCCAACAACACATTAACCAACATATGACTAGGGTCACTAGACCCGTCAGTACACCATACGACTTGTGGTGTGAGTCATATGATGAACAGAAAGTTCAAGACTCAGGAAATTTGTATGGGATAAAGTTTGGGATGTTTTAGTTCCCCCCTTAGGATCATTCGTCCTCGAATAATGGGACATGGCACTGACTAACATGATTAAACCCCAAACATCTCTACTCTTACCATTTAGACAAAAATAAATTACTAAGGAATTCACAATCTACCATCAACAAAGACAAAAAATAAAGATGTTAAGAACAACACATACCTCAAGTACTAATTTTTAGAATCAAAAATAGGAATGGAAACTTGGACTTTATGTCCTCCTCGACTTCCCAAGTAGCTTCTTTGAACTTTTGGTTCCTCCATAGAACCTTTATCAAAGCCATGTCTTTCATTCGCAACCGATGAACTTGCCGATCCAAGATTCTCTCGGGACCTCCTCATAGGAGAAAAAATCCAAAATAGCAATGTTTTCCAATGGAAAAACCAATGAAAGATCACCCGCGCATTTTCACAACATGGACACATGAAAAATTGGATGAAGAGAACTCATGCTAGAGGGCAAATCCAAATCATATGCAATATCACCAACCCTCCTCAAAATCAAGTACGGGTCAACATAATGGGGACTGAGCTTTCTCTTTTTTCCAAGCCACATTACTCCCTTCATAGGAGACACCTTCACTAATACCCAATCTCTAAACTAAAACTTCATGTCCCTTTGCCATACGTATGCATAGGACTTTTGGTGACTTTGGTTGGTCTTAAGCCAATCCTGAATCACCTTCACATTCTCCATAGCTTGGTGAACCAAATTCGGGCCAAATAATTTTTTTCACCAACCTCGAACCACCCAATAGGAGATCTACACCTCTTACCATACAATGCCCCAAACTGGGCCGTACCAATGATAGAATGGTAACTATTATTATAAGAAAATTCAATGAGAGTCAAACTGGGTCGTACCAATGATAGAATGGTAACTATTATTATAAGAAAATTCAATGAGAGGCAAATGTTTGAACCAACTACCACTAAAGTCAATCACATAGGCTCAAAACATATCTTCCAAAGTCTGAATAGTCCTTTTAACTTGCCTATTAGACTGCGGGTGAAAGGCCGTACTAAGACTCACTTTTTCCCCCAAACTATGCTGAAATGAGCACTATGAATGCGATGAAAACTATGGGCCACGATTCAAAAATAATCGAGAAAGGCACACCATGCAAATTTATAACTTCTTGAAGGAACAACTTCACATAATCCTAGATAAAATAAGTAGTCTTCACTGGCAAGAAGTGAGCAAACTTAGTCATCCTATCCATGATGACGTAAATATAGTCACACTATTTTTGGGACCGCAAAAGGCCGATAATGAAATCCATATTTATTACCTCCCATTTACACACCGGTAGTTCAATCTCTTAGAGTATCTCATCAGGAGGCATGTGCTCCATGTTCACTTGCTGACATACCATACACTTAGCCACAAAGTTGGCTACACCCCATTTTATATTATTCCACCAATACATCTCCTTAAGGTCATGATACATCTTTGTTAAACTGGGATGAACCGTATACCATGATTCATGGGCCTCAGCCAAAATCCTACCTCCTAATTCATCAACATCGGGAACATATAACCTTCCTTGGAACCTCAAAATACCATCACCACCATTCTCGAAGTCCATCACCTTCTGCTTACCCACTTTATCTTTGATCTTCATTAAAAGATGATCTAATACTTGCTTCTCTTTTATTTTTGAACCAAGAGATGATTGCGCCACCTGTTGCATAACTACACTACCATCCTCAGAGTCCAAGAGACAAACTCCTAGGTTATCCAAATGGTGAATATCCTTCACCAATTCCTGCTTATCGTTATCCAGATGCGACAATCTTCCCATGGACAACCTGTTAAGAGCATCAACAACTACATTAGCTTTACCTAGGTGGTAGTAAAGACTTATATCATAGTCCTTTAGTAACTAAAGCAACCTCCTTTGCCTGAGATTAAGCTCTTTCTGAGTGAACACGTACTGCAGGCTTTTATTATCAGAGAAGATATCAACATAGACCCCATACAGATAGTGACATCAAATTTTCAATGCAAACACCATGGCTAATTACTCCAAGTCATGACTCAGACAGTTCTTCTTGTGAACCTTCAACTGTCTGGAGGCATGCACAACCATCTTACCATGCTGTATCAACACACAACCTAAATCAACCCAAGATGCATCATAATAGACCACAAATCCCTCTATACCCTTAGGTAGAGTCAAGACCAGAGATAAAGTTAGCTTCTCTTTTAGCTTCTCAAAGCTACTCTCGCAAGCATCAGACCACTAGAACTTTACCTTCTTCCGAGTCAACTTGGACAATAAAGTAGCAATAGAAGAAAATCTTTCCATAAACCTCCTATGATAACCAGCTAAACCCAAGAAGCTCCAAATATCGATTGGAGTCGTGGGTCTATGACACCTCCTAACCACAACAACTTTTTAAGGATCCACCATAATCCCCTCACTAGACACGACTTGACCCAAATAAGTTACGATATTTTGCCAGAATTCATATTTAAAGAATTTAGCATATAACTGCTGATCATTCAAGGTCTGTAACACAAGGTCAAGGTGATCGACATGATACTCCTTACTCTTAAAGTACACCAAAATATCATTAATAAAGATAATCACAAACAGCTCTAGAAATTGGCAAAATACCCTATTTATCAAATTCATGAATGCCGCAACGGCATTGGTCAAGCCGAACAATATAACTAGAAACTCTAAGTGCCCATACTGGGTACGAAAAGTAGTCTTAGGGATATCCATCTCCCTAATCTTTAACTGATGATACCTGGATCGAAGATCGATCGTAGAGAAGAATTTTTCACCTTGAAGCTAATCAAAGAGATCATCGATTGTCGAAAGAGGGTACTTATTCTATACCGTCACCTTATTCAATTACTGGTAATCAATACACATTCAATGGGAACCATCCTTCTTACATAAGAATAACACCGGTTCACCCCATGGGGACACACTAGGACAGATGAAACCTTTGTCTAAAAGATCCTTTAGTTACTCCTTAAGCTCCTTTAACTCAGTCAGAGCCACTCTATACTGAGGAATAGAAATTAGATGAGAGTTCAAAAAAAAATTAATCCCAAACTCAATCTCCCTATTATGAGGAACATCAAGAAGGTCATTAGGGAAAACCTCAGGAAATTCATTCACCATCGATACAGAATGCAAAGAAATACCCTCCGAGTTAGAATATTTAACTCAGACCAGATAATAGAGACACCTCTTGGAGATTAATCTTTGAACTCTAAGATATGATATGAAATTCCCCTAAGGATCTAGGGAACCACCCTCCCACTCAACAGTTGGCTCATTAGGGAATTTAAATATGACCTTTTAGGTACGACAGTCTAAAAAAACATAGCACGAGCGCAACCAGTCCATTCCCAGAATAACATCAAAGTCAACCATGTCTAACTCTATCAAGTCTACCAGAATTTATCTACTACCAACAGATACCACACAACCCTTATAGACTCTTCTGACAACTACTGAGTCACCCCCTGAGGTAGAAATAAAAAAAGGGTTAGACGGATACTCAAAACTGAAACCAAAATGCACAAGCATAAATGGGGTCACATAAGAGAGAGTGAACCCTAAATTAAGTAAATAGTAAACATCATAGGAAAAGAGTTTCAACAAACTAGTAAAAACTTCTGGAGATGCCTCGGACTCCTGACGAGTTGTGAGATCATAAAGATGGTTCCAATCAGTGATGGAGCCAGAAGTGACACCCTTTGATGCAGTAGCTAATAAAGAGGCAATAGGAACCTTGTTTTCCCAAGAAACAACTCTAGAGGGATAATCCTGATGCATATGCCCAATCTAATAACAGATAAAACATCTTCTCCATCTCGCACTGACCATGATAATTCTAATCATAAAATCTGCAGAGAGGGTAAGATGGTGCTGAATAGGACCCAATGGCCTAAGATTGAGCACCCTGTGCCCTAGAAGAATCACCATCCTGAAAACATCGGTCAGTAGATGGATTCAGGTAGGGATCACTAGCCATCGAATAAGAGTTAGGACTCCCCCAGCTCTTCTGCTTAGACCACTTACTACTTTGCTGTTGGCCTCTACCCTATTCTGAGTATCAAAATTTCTTACTCTATATCTCATTAATATTAGCTTCTTTTTCTCCTCTTCGACCTGCTGCATATACACAACTAATATAGAGATATCTATGTCCTTATTCAACAAGGCAACCTTACTCTCAATAATCAACTCACCAAATAATCCCGAAGCAAACTTTCTCATCTAGGCCCTTATATAAGATACCAATTAAGGAGCATACCTGGATAACTAATGGAATTTTAAAGCATACTCCTTAACTGTCATTCTTCCTCGCTTTAAGATAACAAACTCCTCCACTTTTGCCTCCCTCAACTCCAGAGGAAAAAAGTGATCCAGAAATGCACTAGAAAAATCATCCCATAAGGTAGAACCAACATCCTCACCTTTTAACTATTCCCACTCTTCGTACCGCTGGTACGCCACATCCTTTAATTGATCAACAGCAAACTCTACACCTTCAACATCCGAAGCATCCATAACCCGAAAGATCATCTCTATCTCATCAGTAAAACTTTGTAGATCCTCCTCAACATTTGTATCGATAAATATATAAGGACGTAGCCTCATAAATTGGAAAACTCTAATGGTCATAGATGAACTTATAAGAGTAGTAGAACCTGACTGTTGTGACCGAGACATCACCAACTAAGTCAATAGGTTTATGGAGTGGCATAACTCTGCATTAGTGTCTCCCTAAGAGGTGACTGAGTATGAGTATCACCCTCAGGAGTAGGATTAGTAGGGACAGGTGGGACCCCACAAGGACAGTAAGATGTAGCAACCCTTGATCAGGTCTGGACCTTAAGAGTTGAATGAGCTCTATCCACATTGTCCTCATATGGGACAAAAGAGTTCACATGGACATCAGATCTTCTTGGAGACATGATCTGAAAGATGAACAAATAAAAATTAGAGAAATCCAAGACCTTAGACTCTATAGCCCAAGATTAAGACAACAAGAAAGGGAAATATTCTAAAATGTCTCGTAGCCTTTCTCTAATAAGTGTGGTGCGCTACACACCCATAAAAGAGACTCTACTTAACATGGATTTATGGGAAACCAATTGACCATGAACTTAGGCTCTGATACCAACTCACTCATGACCTGAACTAGGGCCTGACAATGATGGGTATCTCAAGTCCCACATGGACCGAAGATTACCCCTTCACCTAGCCTAGTCAGCACAAAAACCTCAAGTGTCGGATGAATTTTGAACATATAGAAAGATAGTGCAAGATAAGACACATATTAATTCATGAATTGTCTAAACCAATCACCAGTTATCGAACAACCATCCATTCCCAAACCAATCCACCAAATAACATACCCAAGTCCAAAGTAATCCAACAAAGCCTCTATAAATCCAAAGTTAATAAAATATTAGGACATTCCCCCAACAGTAGCCAAAAACAAAGTCCAAACAAAGTTTGAGACATAGAATATGAAGACAATGAAATAAAGGCTTCTGAAGTATAGAAGCTCACCACTTTGATGTCAACTCACGAACTAACTCGAACACCTGATCATTATACAAAAAAAGTAGAAGAAGTTCCAGCGCCTATCGTATGGGGATACAACATCCTGAGATGGTTAATGGTGGAGCGCTAGAATGTAACTCAAGGAAAGAGGAATAAAATAATGCCATTATTTAAAAATAAGTCAAATCATCATATGCAATCACATATATACATATATATATCGTGCCGATATAGGGAAAGAGCTTATCATGAATTTTGAAAACCTTAACTTGGGTTGTATAACATAAATGTCATAAAACAAGGCATCCACGGGCTATATGGACCCAACTCTCCTCTAGATATAAGGGCCCCAGTGCGTGTGGCCACATGAACCAGAGAATATCCATATTCATATATGCCTTTATGAGGACTAAAACCTCCTGGTATAATCAAGGTGACTTAAGTACCAATGTATACAATATGGGGGACTCGAACCTCCCATTCATATATTCATTTGGGGGACTCTAACCTCCCAGTCATATAGACACCCGTACTGGCTAGTGTAGTTTCCAGTGTTAGTCCTTCGAACTCCACTTTCACAGCCCGGCTACACATCCCGCTTTAAAGCCTAATTAAAACATTAGTTACACATACACAAGAATTCATCCATTTACTTACCAAAGGCATCCCGTTGGTATCGTCATACCAACCCCACTTGCAAGCGTACATTATGCCATAACCATTAATAATCAACTTTAGGACTCAAACCCATTGTCTAAACAAAGACATTAATTCAATTCAAAATTTACGGACTCGAACCCATTTTGCAATTCAAACTAATTTACGGCCAATAAGGCTTTCATAAATCCATTTACCAACCACTTACATTATTAGGCCAATGCCTAAGTTCAAAACACAATTCAACATGTGACAAGATCATTCTCATAGGTAATTTCACAAATAGGTTGAGGGCTTACCCTTATTAAACCATTATTCAAGCCAAAAACTCTCAAGTTAGGGTTAACTATGACCCCTTAGTCAAAATTACAATTCCTAAGAACCCACATATGCAAGACCATTATCAAAATATGTATAATAATAATTTAAACCATGAGAAACCAATACTCAACATTATGCATTCAAACCCTCAACCACGATTTTCATAACCACCATTAATGATTCATGAACAATGTTTAAAGCACATGATTTTTGTGAACTAACAATGAAAGAAGAGTTACATGCCTGAGTTATGAAGATTCATGAAGAGATTTTAATCCTTAAGCCTCTAAATGACCACCTTGAAGAAACCCTATCCCAATCTTCTTAAAAGTTTTTTTGAGAGGGTTTAGAGAGTGTTTTAATCTTCTAAAGTGTAGAATGAATGACTAAAAAGTGTTATAAGATGTGGGGTCTTAAGGTCTTAGGGTGGGAAATGTCCAAAATACCCTAAGCTTAAAATCCATGGAAAACTCGCAGGTGGGTATGAGTTAACCCTCCAACTTGTCACAACAACTTACGAGTGGTACCTTCAAGTCATCACAAGATCAAAAGGTTAGATATCGCACTCTGTCAGAATTATGACTTCCTAGCTCTACTCATCACAATACCATATGACTAGTACCATCAAGTCGTATCCAAGGCAGAACATCAAGGGCTAGACACTGGACATCAAATGATTGGACCCTAAACCTCTCGTCATAATAACATACGACTCGTATGGAGTATCTCGTAACTAGGAAAAAACTTGGCTTGCAACACACTGACCAACATATGACTAGGGTCCTTAGTCCCATCACCACACCATACGACTTGTGGTGTGAGTCGTATGATGAATATAAAGTTCAATACTCGAGAAATTTGCAAGGGCCAAAGTTTGAGGTGTATCAGTCTCAAATATTGGCCTAACATCTTCTGATCCTCAATAGTCATAATTGGCGAAGAAATTTTTGGTTGTGGAACTACTAGTTTTGGAGGAACCTTAACCCTATGAGTCACAGTTGTAAGATGCACTCCTAAATTAGTACTGCTCTAGTCTACTGACTGAGCACTATCAAATGGTGCACAACCTACCGATCCCAATAGTTGAAGCAAGGCATTTCTAAAAATATAGGAAGTAATAAACCTCGATGAGGCTTGGGCTTCCCATTTTCCCACCAACGATTAAGGTGGCTGAACCTCTGAATCTACTTTTGCTTGGAAGCAATAATAGGATTTGGTGAGGGCTTCCTAGTTTCACCCTAGTTAGTGCTACAGATCTAGCCTATCTTTGATCTTTGGTCCAACCTCAGTCTCTTATAGGTGCCTTGATTACAGGATTGGGATCTCCATCCTCTACCATCATAGACTGCATCCTAGCCATCTGTGAAAGAGTGAAACAATGAGAATATTAGGAACCAATATAGAATTGATGTATAAAAATAATAAAATAAAGTGAGATGTTCATAAGAAAATATACTATTAGACAATTAAGAAAAAGGAGAAATGTGCAAACGAGTATCCTATGGCCTGGTAAGGTTGATGTAAGATCCACTAAATAAAAAGTAGAGTAATAAATAGTATCAATAGACATGTAGTCTAAGAAAATTAAAGACTATAAAAAATAGATGAAGTAGAGAGGATCATCTCTAGCTCTGAAAGCTCACCCTATCTCTAAATCCCGAAAACAAGTATGAATAAATCATTAAGTTGTAAATTATACTTGGATCTGCATTAGAAAAAGAGGTAGAAGTGTAATATGAGTACAAAAAATAATAGGCACTCAATAAGTATCATAGATCGACTGAACTAAATTATTATAAAAAGTATAGTGAAATGCGAGAGTGTAAGCTAAAGTTAGAGATGAACGGCATAAACCCAAAATAATACTTCAAACTGAGATAATACGATAAATACACACAATAAGTGACTCAAAAGAACATACAATCTGGCTACAACCTAACTTGGTACCCATAAGCCTAGAAGTCATAAACAATAGAGAAATAACTCGACCAAGCCACCATAAGGCCAACAGATTCATCCAAGGAAGAAATACCATCAATGGTGAGTTTAAAGTGACCAACGAGTGAAGTCATACATGAAATTCCATTCAGACCATAATTCCATACTTGAACCAAAATTGGAGAACAATATCATCATAAAATGTGCCATGAATAGATCATAAATGCTAAACTTAAATAGGAAATAGTAAATAAGTTTCAAAGTAAATACGTACCAAGAATATAACCTTCTTTATGTCCATATTAATCTTAAATCCCCATCTTTAACACTCAAATATATAGGAGGAGAAAGTTCTAATTATTACGTATATGAGTGGTGTTTAAGTGTTAGTTGCATTCCAATCCGAGTAATAAAGTTAATAATAATTTATTAAATGTTCTAAGATTCTCTAAGGATCAAAGTTTAGTCTAAAGTGACAAATAAGAGTCCCTTAGGTCTATAATAAGCTAACTAGGCATTTGATTTAAGAGGAGGGCCTACTACTGGTCCCAAAAATCCATACTAAGGAAAGATCCTACTCCAATTGAGACTAAGGCTATAAAATACCATACAAAAGTCTTAACAAAACCAAAACTAGTTCTAACGTATCTTTATAACTACTATGAGGGAGATCAGGGCCAATTTCTAAAAAAAAGACCCTTCAAATCGACTAACTTTATTCAATAAAATTTTAAACTATCAATCAAGTCATAAATACCTAACGAAAGCTAGAAAAATACTATGATAATTCCATACTGAATCTTAATCTATGAGGAATATAAGCCTAGCCTACCTGAATACTGTCGAAAGCCCGAGAAAGTCCTCTACTCCAGAGCTTTTCCCTTTCAAGAAACCTCCGAATGCTGCCATGCTATCAAAAGGATAAGCTATGAATTAAGATAAGAATATGATATCCATATTTCATATAGATGTTTGGGTCAAAAGTTAAAACTAAAAATACTATATAGGTCCCACTTGCAAAATCCCAAAATAAAAACCGTTAATGCATCCTTCATAGTTCAAGGATAATTTACCCAAAATTAGGGAGAAATTTGAGCTCAAATGAGCCACACATCAACCCCAATAATATTTGAAATCTAATAATTTAATCAAAAACTAAACTTGAATTTAGGAAGAACATATGGAAAATAGAGTCAAGGAATGATCGCTGCCCCGCCTTTAGATTAACCCCATCACCAGCTAATCAATCCCTCACAATAATTAAGCTTCCAAGGACTTTAATGAGGGTTTCTCTCTCTCTTGGAAATTCCCTAAAAGTCGTGTGGGTACAGGATTTTAATAAAGCATCCATATCAATTAGGCGACATAAGAAATAGCCAAGGTAGCATCACCTAGGGAGCCAAGGCATTATTTGAGCAAGGGCATGCCAAGGAATCCTTACTTCTAAGGTGACCCAAGGCATTGCCATGGAGACAACACCTAGGTAGACGAGGCGTCGCTTGGGATATGTCCTTGCTAAGGTAGCCTCTTTGCCTAGGCAACCCTAGGCATGCTAAGACAACATCGCCTAGGCATATTGGGAATCTCTAAGGCGATGTCACCAATAATTTCTTCTCAAGCAAACTTGGCTATGTGTCGAGTTTGTGATCGACCCCGTTGGATTCATTTGAAATCTCATGAATGCAAATAAGCTATGATACCCCAACACATTTTATATTTCAGTCTCAATAACATCACCAAATTTCTATCCAAGGTTGTTTCAATTGAATGTAGGTCCTACACTAAATTCCTTCCAATAGACAAAAACAAGTTTGAAAACCTCAAGAGCCAAACCAAGGGTCCTTCTAACGTAAAATCAATAATTTTAGAAAATAAAATTGTAAAAAATTGGCATCCAGTATTATTTACCTTAAGCTTAAGTTTGATACCTATTTGCTAACACTAAAAAATCCAAAATAGAAGTATGATTCTAAAAGCCAAATGATCTGCTTAGTGATTGAACTGTTATCTCAGCAAGTAATAAATGACTTGGCGTATCTGGGAGAAATCTCTAAAGATAAAAAAAGTACAAAGATGCGAGAAATGACCTGGAGGGTCATTATAAATTGATAACCAACAATAAGAGTTTGATAGATAATTCTATGGTACCACTCATGAAAAAACATCTATCAAGGCTTTGAGAATGGCTATATTGATGTTGCAGATGGCAAGATGAAAATTCAAGCCCAATACAAAGTAGAAGTGTTCAATGCTTATAAGACACTAGAGCAACCAATGATTTTTTAGGAAGTTATGGCTTAACAAATTATTAAAGAGATGCCTAGATTGACACCATTATCCATTGAATCCATAGAATGCAAATATTTTAAAGTTAGATACTATTTTGAAATGCAACAAAGATGGATCCCAAAGAGCATATAAGGAGATTCATTAAAGTGTGTGCGCAACTTTGAAATCCATAAAATTTGGAACTATTTGTCCATTCACTAGTCACTCACTAGTGAGGCAAAGGATTAGTATGGAATAGTGGCACTAAAGTTTACGCGATCATGTTGTTTACTAATTATTGTGTTCCTATACAAATGGTGACCACTATGAGGTAAAATGTGAAAGGGTAGAAACATCTTTGATTTTAAATAAATGAAGGGTGAATTCTTATATCAAACATGATGCTAATTTAAACCATTATTAGAACCAACAAATCATGGGATAATGAGTACAGGGTGATTGATGCTTTCAATATGACGTTGCATCAATTGAATTGCTCAATAGTTGACTATATATCGTGAGGTGAATTTAGAGATAGATCTTTAGAGATGTCCAGTAAGTTGAAAATGTTATGAAAAATCATTTGGATATTTGTATGTAAAAATTAAAGCATTAAATAAGCTAATTATAATCCATAAAGAACAATAAAGATTATCATTTTTGTGAAGAAGTCCAAGACCCTATTATTTCATAGTACCTGGGTAAATCTGAGGTATGCTTCATCATTTTTGGTTGTTAAATCAAGTGCATATCAAGAGATTAGACAAACCTTGTTTTTTTAACTAACTTTAGTAGTGGTAGTTAGAAGGAAAAACATCAAAATGAGAAAAATAAAGAAACCACAAAAACAATCTGGCCGCAACCTTAAACAAGGAGCTTGATTGGAGGCAACCCATCATAATATCATTTGTTAAGATATGTGTAGGCAAAGGTGTTGAATATATCTCAAAAATTGAGTACACATATGAATACATAAAAATTGGGCAAACTATTTTTGGGAATGCCCCTCGAGCTCCAACATGAGTCGGGCAGACTCTCCACGTAAGTGACACAGACTTATTCCTAGACTCACCAGGTGAGGTCCCATGACATGTGTCCAAACTATCAGGGGACCTTTTGGTCCCATGTGTCTCATCCTAAACCCTTTTTCTCCTTCTCCTACTCGATTCTACTTGATTTCCCCTACTTTCCCCCCATTAAAATATTTTCAAATTTTTCTACAAGATCTACAAAGCTAAAAAAAGATATGATTTCTTTTATTTTTCTTTCCTAATCCATGCTAAATTTATTCTCTAGATTTCTCATGGTAGTAGAATTAAATATATTATCTTAGATTTTGTAAAATTAAAGGGTTTAGTTTCTTGATCACGAGTGATTATGGTAAAAATTGTGTTGATTTAGTTGAATAAGTAGTTCTAAGTAGTTGGGATTATGATATTAGCAATATAGAAATTCTTACTTTTTGATTTCCATTGCTAAATTTCAATTTCGATCATATAGGATTATTAAAGTCATTGCTCATTTAAGTAGTTCTTATTATTAAAGTTATTGCTTATTTAGGTAGTTCTTTGTTCCATTATGTTCTAGTGAATTAAATTTCTGATATTTGTGATAAAAGTAAGTCTTATAATTGCTTATTGGGAATTTTTGTAAAGATATTTGTTAGAATGGTAGAAATTGAGTAAAATTGCCTTACTGCCGAAATTTCGAGTTCGTGCAGGTAACTACTCTTGTCTTACTAGATAGGAGAACACCTATTACCCAATAATTTTCTATGCAGAATTTTTTATAACAACCTTTATATAAATAGAAATTCAATTTGAATACTAAAATGTATTTATAGAATTAACTATACTTACAAATGTTTAACTTAACATTCCAAAACAACTTCCAAGACCTGGTTTAGACATATATAAGAGCTTCTAGTAAGAATGGAAGAAGATAGTAAAAGTTGTAGAGAATGAGATTCAGAAGTTTGATGATGAGTTCTTTCCACTACTAAGAAACTTTTTGTCAACCTGTAACACACATACATCCTAAGAGTAGTATCAATAAACCACACGTCCTAATAAGCATCATCGGTGGACTGAATTAGTTGGACACAACACCATATTGATATCAACAAAATCTTTTATGACAATCTCATAAATAGTTTATTATCGAAGTTCACATTCTTTACTGCAATTCCACAATAATCTATTAAGTTTAACAAGCACCTTTCTTAATTCAATTAACCTTTCAATTTCACTAAGCAGTCTATTTCTATTAGGATAAGTTTCAATAACCATGAACATAGACATTGACACCATTCTTTACAGAACCTAAATCTGGCTAGCGGTTGAACTAACCAATCAACTTTCTTAACACCACAAGGAATTCAATGAGCCACTAAAACAACAATAGCACATAAATTAGATAAGACAAGTAAATAAGTATCTAAACAAACAACATAAAGTTTACTTAATCAATGAATCAACCCATATCATCTACATAATATTAGCAACAAGGACATATTAATTCATAATAATTAACATAACTAACCATAACCTTACAATCTCAACAATCACTTTGATACCATCGACATAATTACATGTCAGTCATAAGTCAAACATATTAAGTCATATAAAATATGCAACTGTAGTAGTCACCTGACACTATAAATATACGTCCATATCAACCTCACAAAATGCATAATCTTTGTATCTTAATAACTCATACTACTTTCTCTTCTCATAAACACTCTCACATTTGTACGCACATGTTAAGAGGTGTCATGACCTATAGGAGATGCACCAGGCCCTATGTACCATACAAATATGGTACTCGATCTATAATAATATAAACATATTATATCTGTGTAGCATCGAATCCATAATAATACCATTCATCCAACTCACATCAGACACGAACCAATGATAGACTAGCAGGTTTTTATTAATATTCTTACCTTTTTGGACATGTCATAATATGATTCCACACTTTGATATTTCTTAGGATAATATTACAAATGTACCTAATTTACAAGTACACATCACAGTCATATCTAGATTTAATAGTTTAACCATCGATAGTTTATTCTTTCAACATTAACAAACCATAAGTATTTATAAAGACCAATGAATAGACTATTTACATCAGAAGCATACAAGAGACTAGATTATGTCTAACTCCAATAAAATCTTATAATTTATTCACTTACTCAACCATTATTGTTGACATGAAGGATCAATACATTCAATTACTAATACGATATCCCCTATGCTCATGTCATTTTTAGATTCATGTATACCACTTCATTATATATTCATTTGATGATCAGAACATATTTATCTTACAATTCTAAACTTAGTTATACGTTCTTACACCGATTACACCCTAGCACTTAGCTATACTTTCCTTTTGAGTATTTATGTTATAATAACACTTCCCCATTTATTATCAACTCACATAGTAGTATTATATAAATAAAATTATATAATTAAGACACACACAATATCAGTGTCGCCTCATTAAGTTATGAAAATTGGGTTTTATCATTTACATATATACATAATTCCTCTATTGTCAGACACATTTACCTTTTTCACATGGCAATTTATCATAGTGTTATATATGCACATGTCACACAACAAGGGATTCATGTATCAACACACTACCACTTATTTTAGATCTTTTTTGTTCATTCATTATTTTATCTATAAAAAAATGGCATGCCTATAGGCCTAATCAAACTTCTCCCATTAATTTTATTCTATGTGCACATTTACTAATCACTGTCCACTACTCATAAAAGCATATACTACCTCAACACCAAGCTGCTACCACAAAATGTTCTCTACCTTTCCTCATTCTTGGTCTAGAAGTTTTGACAAAGAATCCATAAGGATAGTGATAGGGTCGTGTTCCATAAGAGCTTTGCCTCTCTATTATGGTTGATCTAGTCTAGGCATAGCCCTATGAATATTTTTTGGAGAGAACTCCTCTTTTTAGAATAAGTGCTAAAAAATAGGGATTTTATTCATATGTTACTGTAATACACCGTACTTTTTCCTAGCTTAAATTCATTCCTAGAATGTTAAGGGAGAGCTTCAAAAATGAATAAATTTTATTAAACATGGAATTTTCCTGATTTGGATCCTCCATTGTGTAGATAATTGAATAAGCTTTCCATTAATACCAAATTCGCCTAAATCCGATACTCGATTGAGAAGTTATGGTGATTTTAGTAAAGCAATGTACCATATGGGAAACCACCGCGTCGTGGTGAAGGGTAAATTCCCATTTGTCAAATTCCAGTGGACCTTTGCGATATGCTCACATCGTGGGAGGTCTAATTTCCTAATTGTCATATTTCAGTAGGCCAATACAATTGTACTACATAGAGTTGGTGGCCTAAATGACATTTCTATAGAGCACAACGATGGTGGCACATCGCGCTGAAGTCATAGGTCCCAGATGTCAATTTCCAATGAGCCACCACGATAGTGGCACATCGCAGTGGCATGGTAAGGATGATGCTTTAAGCATCTTATGATCAGATTAATTATAGATTTTCAGTAAAGCTTTGATCTTTTGATCCCCAGATAAGATTTAGAATCCACTTTACAGATTTATTACAGATTATAGAATTCCAAACAACTTTATTTATAGATTTAATCAGATAAATGGATAATTAGTTTCAGAATAAACCCTAATGCTAGTTTTTAAAGTGGATTTCCAATCGAATGAGCATACAGATTAAAGGGAGTAGTATTTAGCACCGAGCGAGAAGTATAAGATTAGCATGCCCTATAGAAAACAGAACTATGTAGCCAACGTAGGTACATATTATAAGATTACTTCCATTCCAATATGGGTAACAATTACAGATGTGATCACTTAGCTTAGTTATACTCTTTGGCAAAAGTATGACACCTCTCCCCATTGTGAGGTTTTCCTCTTAGGGGAACGAGACATTGGACTCCATGTTATCTCACATAGTTTATATTGGTTAGAAGAACCTTTCAAATCGAAAAGAATAACAACAAAGCTTTTAGGAAACCAAGTGTAAAGGCTCACAATTTTATTCAGAATAATGCTTTACAGAAAGATAATAGTTACAAATTTTAGTTTTTAGATTTCAGACATAGAAGTGAGTCCTTTCTACACTTAGACAGTATGATTTAAAGATAGAGTATTAGCATAGCTTTTAGAACTAAATGTTATGACTCACTATATTTACAAAGTATGATTTGTTTTTCATGATTTTAGATTTAAGTATTTTAGATATTCCAGCTTATGTGAGTCATTTACATTTAGCATGCATTGTTTAATAAATTATGATGATGAGATAATTGCTTTACTTATGCATTCACCTTCATATACTCAGTACATCATCAAAGTACTGATCCACATATACATCTATGTGCTACATTATCTCATAATGTAGGTTCAGGTGCTCAGTATCAACAGAGTGAGTAGTTCAAGCATCTCCATCTACATCTGACAGTTGGTGAGTCCTTATAGGTTGGGGACTTATTCATTCAAATTTTGTAGCTTATTAGTCTATATGATTCAGTATTTCTTTTCAGACAGTTTAAGTTAGTTGGGGGTCTGTCCTAGTGACTCTCTAGTTATTAGTAGTAGAGGCTTAGTCTGGCTAGATTTGATTTAGACTTACAATATTTGGTTTTCAGAAATTATATTCAGATTATTATTAGCTATTTCAGATAGTTTCTACATTCAGCATGACTTTTATGTACATATTTCCACTATTATGAGATTTAGACTTAGTAAGAGGCACACAGGGTTTACTTAAGGTTACTCATAGTTTTGAGTACCATGTGACACCTCGAGACCAGGTTTTGGGGTGTTACAAACTTGGTATCAGAGCCTAAGGTTTTTAAGAGTCCTAGGGAGTCAGAAAAGCCACGTTACATAGAGTCTTGATCATGGGTGTGAAGTGCACCACATTTATAAGCAAGAGGCAATGGGATATTCTTTTGAAATCATCTCTTTCTTTCATGATCGATCTTGCTTACAATATCTCTATCTTCATTTAACTCGTGCTCTTATGGGACAGTAGAATATGCCTCCTAATCGAGCTAACGCCCACAAAAATGATAACCAGCCACCCCAGCCCGCCGATCCTCTGAATTAGTACGTATCCCATGCTGAGTTTTGGGTTGGCATTCATGTTTTGAACCAAGTAATGACTGCCAATGTTCAGGGAAACCATCAGGATGTAGTCCCACTTTATTAGAATGGTGATTTAGCAGCAGCCAGAATTAGAGATTTTATAAGAATAAATCTGTAAGAGTTCTTTGGGTCGAAAAAAAGTGAGGAACCATAGCTTTATTTAGATGAGGTAAAAAAGATCACCCAGTTTATGTATGTTTCTGAGGAGGAGAGTGTAGAGTTGACATCCTATAGGTTGAAGTATGTAGCATATAATAGGGTAGTTATGTGGAAGAATGATAGAGGTAAGAATCGAGCTCCTATGAGTTGACAGGCATTTCGACATACATTTCTGGATAGGTTCTTTCCACATGAAATAAGAAAATCTAAGATAGAGGAGTTTATGAACCTGAGGCAGGGCTCAATGACAGTGAAGGAGTAATTTCTTAAGTTCAATCAATTGTCTAAGTATACCCCTGATATGATGGTTGATCCTAGGGTAAGTATGAGTAAGTTTATTACTAGCATATCTAGCTTAGTAGTCAATAAGTGTAGAGCTGCTATGCTTATTGGAGACATAGATCTTGTTAGATTGATGATTCATGCTCAGAAAATTAAGGCAAATAAGTTGAAGGGGAGAGATAGAAGTAATAAGAAGGCTAGAAAAAGGCAATTTGAGTATGGCCAAGCTAGGTCTCAAAGGAGAAATCGTTCACAGTTTTAGAATCGTTCATCTATGCTAGCACCATCTTCAGCTAGTGCTCCCGCTCCTAGAGTTAGACAGGAGTATTGGGGTAAGTCCTCTTTGTTCGAATCTCAGAATAGTATGAGTGAAAGGTCTAGTTATCCTCCATGTGCTAAGTATGGTAAGAATCACACTGAAGAGTGCTTGGCTGGATAGAAGGGTTGCTATGGTTGTGGTAAGTTGGGTCATGGAATTAGAGAGTCTCCATATGCTAAATAGGGAAACATAGATGTTCATCCCCAGACTTAGGATACTAGTGCACCAGCTCTTTTAGGTGGCTCAGTTCCTCCTTAGGGCGCATCATCTAGTACCGGTGGCGGTCAGCGCCAGAATTAATTCTATGCTTTACCATTCTGTCAGGAGTAGGAAAAATTAGCAGATGTTGTTACTGGTATGCTTTGTGTATTTTATCTTGATATTTATATGCTGTTAGACCCTGGGTCGAGTTTCTCTTATGTGACCCTATTAGTTCTAGTGAATTTTAAAGTAAGTCCTGAATAGATCCCTGAGCCCTTCTTGGTTTCTACTCCAGTAGGTGAGTCAGTTATTGCCAAACAGGTCTATAGAAAGTGTCCTACCATTGTCCTTCATAAAATGATGTTATTAGACTTATTAGAGTTAGATATGGTTGACTTTGGTCTTATTCTTTGCTTGGATTGGCTCTATCCCTGTTATGCATCCTTAGATTGTCGCACCCAAGTGGTGAAGTTTTAGTTTCTAGATAAGCCATTCTTTGAATAGAAGGGTAATTTCGTATATCCCAACAGTCATTTCATATCTTATCTTAAAGCCAGAAAGTTGATTTCCAAAGGGTGTATCTATCATCTAGTTCGAGTAAAAAACACTAAGTCTGAGACTCCAACAATTCAGTCAGTAAGTGTAGTCAGTGAGTTTCCTGATGTTTTCCCCAAAGATTTGCTAGGGGTATCTCCTGATAGGGAAATAGAATTCGGTATTGACCTCCTTCTAGATACTCAGCCTATTTCTATTCCTCTTTATTGTATGACTCCCACTGAGCCTAAAGAATTAAAAGAGCAACTCAAAGATCTTTTAGATAAAGGTTTCATAAGGCCTAGTGTTTCTCTATGGGGTGCTCCTATCATATTCGTGCGAAATAAAGAAGGTTCTTTGCGTATGTGCATTGACTATCGTCAAATGAAAAAAGTTATAGTAAAAAACAAATATCCTCTTTCTAAAATTGATGACTTATTTGATCAACTCCAAGGTGCAAGTTATTTCTCCAAGATAGACCTTAGCTTTGACTATTATTAGCTTAAAGTAAGGGAATGTGATATTCCAAAGACAACCTTCAGAACTCGTTATGGTCATTTTAAGTTTCTAGTCATGTCCTTCGGGCTAACCAATACCCCAGTAGCCTTCATGGACTTGATGAACAGAGTGTTCAAACAGTATTTGGACATTTTTGTCATAGTCTTTATCAATGGTATTTTTGTTTACTCTCGTAGTAAGGATGATCATGCAGACCATCTTAGAATTATATTCCAAACTCCTAGGGACCACCAGTTATTTGAAAATTTAACAGGTGCAAATTTTGGCTAAGGTCAGTAGCTTTCCTTGGTCATATTATTTCCAGTGAGGGTATTAGAGTTGATCCCCAAAATACAGAAGCCATAAGAAATTAGCCTAGACCTATCTCTCTATCAGACATTAAGAGTTTCTTGGGTTTAGCTGGTTATTACAGATGTTTTATTAAGGGTTTATCATCCATTGCATCTCTTATGTATTGATTGACCAAGAAGAAATTTAATATTCAGTGGTCAGATTCCTGTGAGAGGAGTTTTTCGGAGTTGAAGACTCTACTCACTTCAGCCCCAGTATTAGCATTACCTGATGGTACAGCTGGTTTTGTTGTTTATTGTGATGCCTCTAGAGATGGTTTGGGTTATGTTTTGATGCAGAGAGGTAAGGTCATAGCCTATGCATCTAGAAATATTAAGCCTCATGAAAAGAACTACTCGACCCATGATCTTGAGTTAACTGCTGTTGTGTTTCCTTTGAAAATCTGGAGGCATTATTTGTATAAGGTGCATGTTGATGTGTTTACGGATCACAAAAGCTTGCAGTATGTGTTTACCCAGAGGGTGTTAAATATCCGTTAGAGAAGGTGGTTAGAATTGTTGAAAGATTATGATATGAGTGTATTATCTCATCCGGGCAAGGCCAATGTAGTGGCAGATGCCCTTAGTAGATTGTCTATGGGCAGTGTTGCTCATGTGGAGAATGATAAGAAAGAGTTAGTTTAGGAAGTTTATCGGTTAGCTAGGTTGGGTGTGAGATTAGTTTATTCAGCTGAAGGGAATGTTTGGGTTCCGAGTAGTTTCG
Organism: Capsicum pubescens; assembly: GCA_030864215.1. Classification (NCBI taxonomy): domain Eukaryota; kingdom Viridiplantae; phylum Streptophyta; class Magnoliopsida; order Solanales; family Solanaceae; genus Capsicum; species Capsicum pubescens. The sequence continues at coordinate 111,043,181 of CM061549.1, read as the reverse complement.
AATCTTCTCTAGTTTCTGAAGTTAAAGAGAAGCAAGATAAGGATTCTAGTTTGGTCAAACTGAATGAGTCAGTTAAAGACCAAAAGGTAGAGATTTTCTCCCAAGGGGGAGATGGCGTGTTGAGATACCAAAATAAATTGTGTATGCCATGTGTTGATGATTTGAGATAACAGATTATGGTGGAAGCACATGGTGCACGATATTCGATTCATCTAGGAGCCACCAAGATGTACCGTGACTTGTGGGAAATCTATTGGTGGAGTGGTATGACGAGAGATATAGCAGATTTTGTAGCAAAGTATGCAACTTGTCAACAGGTTAAGGTAGAGCACCAAAGACCTGGTGGTACATTGTAAGAGTTTGGTATCCCCACTTGGAAGTGGGGAGAGGTGAATATGGATTTTGTGACTGGTTTACCCTATTCACGTAGTCAGTATAATTCGATTTGGGTCATTGTAGACAGATTGACTAAGTCAGAGCATTTCTTGCCAGTTCACACGTCTTACACAACTGAAGATTATGCTAAGATTTATATCAAAGAGTTGGTTAGATTGCATGGAGTTCCTTTATCTATCATCTCAGATAGGGGTACTCAGTTTACCTCTCAGTTTTGGAAAGCCTTTCAAAAGGGTCTTGGTACCCAAGTTCATCTTAGTTCAACTTTTCATCTGTAGATAGACGGTTAAGCAGAGAGGACCATTCAGACTCTAGAGGACATGTTTAGGGCATGCGTTCTTGATTTCAAAGGTAGTTGGGATGAGCATTTACCATTGATTGAGTTCGCTTATAATAATAGTTACCATACTAGTATTCAGATGGATCTAGTTGAAGCTCTTTATGGGCGGAGATGCAGATCGCCAGTTGGTTAGTTTAAAGTGGGTGAGGCCGCTTTGATTGATCCAGACATAGTGTTTGAGGCCACAAAGAAAGTACAATTGATTAGAGAGAGATTGAAAGTAGCTCAGAGACATCAAAAATCTTATACAGACATAAGAAGAAGAGTCCTTGAGTTTGAGGTTGGTGATCTTGTGTATTTGAAAGTTTCACCCATGAAAGGGGTGAAGAGATTTGAAAAAATGGGGAAGCTTAGTCCCTGGTATGTAGGCCTCTTCCGAATTTTGAGTTGTGTTGGGAAGGTGGCATACGAGCTTGAGATACACACAGATTTATCCTCAGTTCATCCAGTGTTCCATGTATCCTTATTGAGGAAGTGCATGGATGATTCAACTATTATAGTTCCTCTAGAAAGTACAGATATTCAGAATAGCCTTTCTTATGAAGAAGTTCCAGTAGAGATTCTTGATTGTCAGATTCGTAGACTGAGGAACAAAGAAGTTCCCTTGGTCAAAGTTCTATGGAGAAATCAGTCCGTTGAGGGTGCTACTTGGGAAACAGAAGCAGACATGCGTACCAAGTATCCTCATCTCTTATCCACAAACTCAGATTAAGCTGAAGGTAATAGTCTTTCTTCATTCAATTCTTTTCCAGTCTCAGATTCAGCTTTATAGTTATTTTTATGCCACCTGATGCACTCACATATCAGTTCAGTAGCTTATTATGCTTGAGATTTATCCATACAGTTTATTTTAGTTGTGCATGATAACTTATAGCCTCAGATTCCTCAGTATTCTCATCTTAACTAGCCATATTCGAGGATAAATGTTTCCAAGGGGGAGATATTGTAATACCCCGTACTTTTTCCTAGCTTAAATTTGTTCCTAGAATGTTAAGGGAGAGCTTAAAAAATGAATAACTTTTATTACATATGGAATTTTCCAAATTTATTTACCTAAATTCGATACTCGATTGAGAAGTTATGATGATTTTACTAAAGTAGTGTATCATCTGGGCAACCACCGCATCGCGGTGAAGGGTAAATTCCCATTTATCGAATTCCAATGGACCTCCGCGATACGCTCGCATCGTGGGGAGGTCTAATTTCTCAATTGTCATATTCCAGTAGGCCAATACGATTGTACCATATAGATTTGGTGGCCTAATGGAATTTCTATAAAGAACAATGATGGTGGCGCATCGTGCTGAAGTCCTTGGTCCCAAATGTCAATTTCTAGTGAGCCACCATAATAGTGGCGCGTCACGGTGGCATGGTAAATTGGGATTTTTGTTTTTTTTTTTTTTAGTTCCAATTAAGGTTTAAAAGGGGAACTTTGGTCAATTCCCAAGCCCCAATTCATCCAAAATAAGGAATTAAGTTCATTCTAAGCATTTTATGCCCAATTTCATCCATTCTTTCTCAAAGAAAAACCCTAGAGTTCAAAGTTTCTTCTCCAAGAAATAAAATTCCACAATTGTTTCTCCAAGAAAACTCTAGATTGAGGATTCCCAAGACAAGATAATCAAGAACTCATCTTCAAGAACTTAAATAAGAGTACAAAATTCAAGATTCTTCATCTAATCATCTACCAAGGTATTTAGGGTTTATGAGCAAGGATCCTCTTTTATCCTTGGGCCCAAAATCATGTTTTTATTTCAAATTTATATGATTTTGAATGAATATACGTGAGATTTGAATTAGGGTTCATACCCATTATTGCTATTTACAAGATTATGAGCTTTTAAGAGATTTTGAAGATGATTTGCCTGTCTATTTCTATATTTTAATGCCTATTGCAGTAAATTCTAGATTTTTTTTATGAATTATCATAGTTTTCATTATCAAGCATGATTATTATGATGTTTTGACATGAGATTGATGTATGAGTTATTAAGCGCAAGATTATATGTTGATATTTCAAGAAAGATGATGCTTTAAGCATCTTATGATTAGTTTAATTATAGATTTTCAATAAAGCTTTGATCTTTTGGTCCTCAGATAAGATTTGGAATCCACTTTACAGATTTATTATAGATTACTGATATGTTAGCTAATTCTAACACATTTGAGGCTTTTAACTAGAAATAATTGTAAAGTATTAAGCAACTTTTGTCGTTTTTGATTGTTTTCTGTTTAATATTGCAGTAAAAGTCAAGATGCAAGAGAACTAGCAATAATGGAAGTAAAAGAGTTGATTTCTGAGCAAGTAGAGAGGGAAGTATAGATAATGACTTCTCTGATAAGTCGTCAGCCTTGTGATAAGCTATCAGAGTTGCCATCAGTCTTAGACAGAGAATGAGCTTCAGCTGGAATTTATGACGATATCTGTGATAGGCTGTTAGAAGTGTGATAAGCGGTCAAGCTCATCATTAGGCTCAGGCAGGGAATGGGATTTGAAGTAAAGAAGCGACGACAATTATGATAAGTCGTCACATGTCTGATAAGCCATCACATCTCATCGTCAACCTAAGGCAGAGATTGTCAAAAGTGAAGAGGAGTTGACGATATTCCTAATAAGTCATCAAACTCCTGATAAGCTATCACAAACGTCGTCGCCTGTCCGAGAAAATACTGTGATCTATGATTTTGTTTTCTTAATTAGGCTGAAGTATTTAAAGCATATGTTAGGATTTTCTAAAGAGAGGAGGAATATCTTGAACTTATTCCAAAAGAAAAGACACCTCTTTTTGGGGCTCAAAACTTAGAATTCAATTTTCAAATCTTTGATTTGGTTGTGGGAATTTTCTCTTGAACTTAGAAGAGAATCAACTTTAGACTTCATCTTTTGTAAGTTTAATTACTTTGAATGATGATTACAATTGTTGCTATCTTTTTCTTTCTCATGTGGAACTAAAACCCATAACTAGGGTTGTGGGATCTATGATTATTCCCCCATGGATTTAATAGTTGGTTAGGGTTTGAGTGATTGTGGGGACATCTTGATAATTCCTTTGTTATGATTATTATTTATTGGTTGCAAACAATAAATCCCGCCTTATGTTGATTTGCTCGAAATGAGAAATAAACTAAAGGTAGCGAATTATCAACAAGGATTTGGGAAGGTTAAGCTCCCATCTAATGATTAATGTTGTAACAAGATTGATCAACTTCATATAAAATTAGTATGAATAGAATGATTTCCAAAGTTCGAGAGAATTAGGGAGTTCAACTTCTAGGCAGGTTGAGAAACACTTAGATGGACTGTCGAAACTGACAATTTGGTATTTCCCACAAGTCATGAGAACCCAATACTACAATTATTATTTAATGGGGATTAATAATCATAGTGATCACAACCCTAATTCCTCTCTATCACTGATTTGAACTATTGAAATTTTAGTTTTGAGCTTTGAAGCAAGTTAAAACTTTAACATTTGTTTGATCATAAAAAATCCCCATTTTATCTTTTCGTATCATTTGTTTGAATTTAACTTATAGCTATAGTTTTGAATTAGTTTCATCACCACTCACATTGTTCCTCGTGGATTCGACCCCGACTCCAAAGTTGGGTAAATATATTGACAATGACCGTCTTGCACTAAATTGACGTATAAGTTGAGCGTTATCAATTACAAAATTCAGAACAACTTTATTTATAGATTTAATTAGATAAATGCATAATTGGTTTCAGAATAAACCCTTATGCTAGTTTTTAAAGTGGATTTCCAATAGAATGAGCATACAGATTAAAGGGAGTAGTAGTTAGCACCGAGAGGGAAGTGTAGGATTTGCATGCCTTATCTTACACAGAACTCATAGCCAATGTAGGTACAGCTATAAGATTACTCCCATTCCAATATGGGTGACAGTTACATATGTGATCACTTAGCTTAGGTTATACTCCTTGGCAAAAGTATGACACCTCTCCCCATCGTGAGGTTTTCCCCTTAGGGGAATGAGACGTTGGACTCCATGTTAGCTCACATGGTTTATGTCGGTAAGAAGAACCTTCCTAATAGAAAAGACTAAAAATAAAGCTTTTAGAAAACTAAGTGTAAAGGCTCATAATTTTATTCAGAATTATGCTTTACAGAACGATAATAGTTACAGATTTTAGCTTTCAGATTTCATACATAGAAGTGAGTCCTTTCTACTCTTAGACAGTATGATTTAAAGACAGAGTATTAGCATAGATTTTAGAACTAAATGTTATGACTCACTATATTTACAAAGTATGATTTACTTTTCATGATTTCAAATTTAAGTATTTCAGATATTCCAACTTATGTGAGTCATTTACATTTAGCATGCATTGTTTTATAAATTATGATGATGATATAATTGTTTTACTTATTCATTCACTCCCATATACTAAGTACATCATCAAAGTACTGATCCACATATACGTCTATGTGTTACATTGTCTCATAATGTAGGTTCAGGTGCTCAGTATCAACAGAGTGAGTAGTTCGAGCATCTCCATCTACATCTGACAGTTGGTGAGTCCTCAAAGTTCGAGGACTTATTCATTCAAATTTTGTAGCTTATTAGTCTATATGATTCAATATTTCTTTTCAGACAGTTTGAGTTAGTTGGGGGTCTGTCCTAGTGACTCTCTAGTTAGATTTGATTCAGACTTAGAGTATTTGGTTTTCAGAGATTATATTCAGATAATTCTTAGCTATTTCAGACAGTTTCGGCATTCAATATGACTTTTATGTCAATATTTCCATTATTATGAGATTCAGACTTAGTAGGAGGCAGACAGGGTTAGCTTAAGGCTACTCGTATAGTCTTCCTTCATTCAGTTCTTTTCTAGTCTCAGATTCAGCTATATAGTTATTTTTATGCCACCTCATTCACTCACAGATCAGTTCAGTAGCTCATTGTGCTTGAGATTAAGCCATACATTTTATTTCAGTTGTGCATGATAGATTATAGCCTTAGATTCCTCAGCATTCTCAGCTTAACTAGCTACATTCGAGGATGAATATTCCCAAGGGGGAGATATTGTAATACCCCATACTTTTTCCTTGCTTAAATTCATTCCTAGAATGTTAAGGGAGAGCTTCAAAAATGAATAACTTTTATTACATATGGAATTTTCTAGATTTGGACCCTCTATTGTGTAGATAATCGAATATGCTTTCCATCTATACCAAATTCAACTAAATCTGATACTCAATTGAGAAGTTATGGAAATTTTAGTAAAGTAGTGTACCATCTGGGCAACCACCACGCTGTGGTGAAGGGTGAATTCCCATTTGTCGAATTCCAGTGGACCTCCGCAATAAGCTCGCATCGCGGGGAGGTCCAATTTCCCAATTGTCACATTCAAGTAGCCAATGTGATTGTACCGCGTCGTGTTTGTGGCCTAAATGGAATTTCTATATAGCACAACGATGGTGGCGCGTCGCGCTGAAGTCCCAGGTTCCAGATGTCAATTTCCAGTGAGCCACCACGATAGTGGCGCATCGCGGTGGTATGGTAAATCAGGATTTTTTTTCATTTTTTTTAGCTCTGATTAGGGTTTAAAAGGTGCACTTTGGTGAATTCCCAAGCCCCAATTCATCCAAAACATGGAATTAAGCTCATTCTAAGCACTTTATGCCCAATTTCATCCATTCTCTCTCAAAGAAAAATCCTAGAGTTCAAATTTTCTTCTCCAAGAAATTAAATTTCACCATTGTTTCTCCAAGAAAATTCTAGCTTGAGGATTCCCAAGACAAGATAATCAAGAACTCATCTTCAAGAACTCAAATAGGAATCCAAAATTCAAGATTCTTCATCTAATCATCTACCAAGGTATGTGACGTTTATGAGCAAGGATCCTCTTTCATCCTTGTGCCCAAAACCAAGTTTTTATTTCAAATTTATTTGATTTTGAATGAATATAAATGAGATTTGATTTAGGGTTCATACCCATTATTGCTATTTTCAAGATTATAAGCTTTTGAGAGATTTTGAAGATGATTACCATGTATATTTCTATATTTTCATGCCTATTGCAGTAAATTCTAGATTTTTTTGATGAATTATTATAGTTTTCATTATCAAGCAGGATTATTATGATGCTTTGATATGAGATTGATGCATGGGTTAATAAGCCTAAGATTATATGTTGATATTTCAAGAAAGATAATGCTTTAAGCATCTTATGATCAGATTAATTATAGATTTTCAGTAAAACTTTGATCTTTTGATCCTCAGATTAGATTAGGTATCCACTTTACAGATTTATTATAGATTACAAAATTTAGAACAACTTTATTTATAGATTTAATCAGATAAATGCATAATTGATTTCAAAATAAACCCTTATGCTAGTTTTTAAAGTAGATTTCTAACAGAATAAGCATACAGATTAAATGGAGTAGTATTTAGCACCGAGCAGAAAGTGTGGGATTAGCGTGCCATATCTTCCATAGAACTACGTAGCCAATGTTCTTTTAGAAAAGAATAACAACAAAGCTTTTAGAAAACTAAGTGTAAAGGCTCACAATTTTTTTTCCAGAATTATGCTTTACAGAAAGACAATAGTTACAGATTTCAGCTTTCAGATTCCAAACATAGAAATGAGTGCTTTCTACACTTAGACAGTATGATTTAAAGATAGAGTATTAGCATAACTTTTAGAACTAAATGTTATGACTCACTAGATTTACGAAGTATGATTTGCTTTTCATGACTTCAGATTTGAGTATTTTAGATCTTCCAGCTTATGTGAGTCATTTACATTTAGCATGCATCGTTTTATAAATTAATTTGATGAGATAATTGTTTTACTTATGTATTCACCCCCATATACTCAGTACATCATCAAAGTACTGATCCACATATACGTCTATGTGCTACATTGTCTCATAATGTAGGTTCAGGTGCTCAATATCAGTAGCGTAAGTAGTTCAAGCATCTCCATCTACATCCGATAGTTGGTGAGTCCTCATAGTTCGAGGACTTATTCATTCAGATTTTGCAGCTTATTAGTCTATATGATTCAGTATTTTTTTCCAGACAGTTTGAGTTAGTTGGGGGTCTGTCCCAGTGACTCTCTAGTTATTAGTAGTAGATGCTTGTCAGATTGCTAGATTTGATTAAGACTTACAGTATTTGGTTTTCAGAGATTATATTCAGATCATTCTTAGCTATTTCAGACAGTTTCCGCATTCAGTATGACTTTTATGTCAATATTTCCACTATTATGAGATTCAGACTTAGTAGGAGGTAGACAGGGTTAACTTAAGGCTACTCATAGTCTTGAGTATCGTGTGACACCTTGGGACCAGGTTTCGGGGCGTTATAGTTACTAGTTCAACACCACTATAGTGGCCGCCCCAAGGCTATAACGGGCTCGTTATAATGGTTAAGGGATCGATGATATGGCCTTAAGTAGGCTGGGACTAGTCCTTTAATCACATACCCATAATGATCATTGAACAAAACAAATGAACAATAGCTTAACCTCAAATCAATGTAAATTTTAAAATTTTTCATATTGCTACCTCAGATATTTTAATAAGGACTGGATAGGTCATTACATTAGATCTCAATTACCAACTATTCATTCCCAAAAAAACATTAGGTGACGCAAAGTAAGAGGTTGAAAATTTCAAAGAAAGTTACTATTAGAGTCAAATATTTCCATATATCAACCCAACAATAATTACTCAACCTTTTTATCGTGGGCTTTAAGAATATTTAACGCATAAGATTGGTATTGTATTCAAATTAAATAATTTTTCATATGCATTACTTGAATTTTTATGAGAACCTACCAAAATCAGAAGGGAAGGAGTTAGTAATGGCATATGATACATCAAAATTATAGTATGGGAATTTAAGGGCAGTCATTGTACTAGTGACATATTTTTTACACACCCTCACTGTAGTAGAGTTTGGGTTGCTGCAGTGGTTACTAGGTAGATTTTAAGGGAGAGGATAGGGGAAAATTCATTTCTCACTATACAATTTAAACATCACCTCAAATTATAAACTCTTTCTATTAGATTCTCTCCCTACATTGAATTTTAAGTAAATCTCTCTATTTTCATACCTATTTCATTATTTGTAACTTCTAAATTATGTAAATCATGCTTAGAATCACTTGATTTTGAACACAATAGGGTTTTTGGAAAGTATTTTGTTTTTCCCTTATAGGGAGTTAATCTTAGAGACATTTTAGTTTATTTTGTGTTCTCAATGCTCCTATGGCATTCTAGGTATAACATTTATGGAGTTCATGGGGTTTTGAACTCAAAAATGAAGAGGGAAAACAATGGGGTTCTTTTTAAAAATATTTGAGCCATTGAGGCTTGAGTTAGGTTTTAATCACCCTAATATTAAAACCAAAGAATAATCACCCATTTGTAGGGGGTTGCGGATTAGGAGCGATAATTTAACTAGATAATAAATACATAGGTATTTATTTTTATAATGAATATTATTGATTGGAATAATTTTCATTTTTATCTTCTTGACGTAAGATGTTTTATTAATTCATATTCTAGATTAGATATTATCGTAATTAAATTATCTAGTGTTTTAGGATCCTCGTTAGTAATATGTAACCTTTTGTATTCTAGGTATAAACTATATAGTTGGGTTTCTATTTCTTTTAATGATTTATTCTTTTCATAAGATGTATTCATTAATTTGTGTAGTTTATTATTTTATCCTGTAGTAATTGTAGAGTTACAGATTTCTGTATAATAATTTACCCTAATTGTACTGTAATGTATATCAAATTCGAGATTTTCAATGTTATTTATTATCTTGTGTTGTTCTTCTCGTAGTGAGTTTTTTAAATTATATAAACTATTACATGTACTTTTTCCTAAATTTTTCAAGGTTTCTTCTATCCATATTAATTTTTCTTTTAGATTCTCCATTATTTTTCTAATTCGATTTCTATAATTAATTTCGTCATTTAGATTATTTTGATTTTCTCTAGTTTTTCTTATATATTCTAACATCTTTTAATCTGAATAATATCCATCTGGGTAATTATCCAGGTATAACTGTGCTATCCAATTTATAGTTTCAATTTTATAGTCTAATACTTTTTCTAATATTATTCTCTTAATATCTATAATTTCTATATCTCTAAGTATATATAAGATTAAGACTTTAAGATTATCTATCATTTAAAATTGACTAAATATTTTATTATAATATTTTGTAGTTGTTTGTTTTAATCTTATTAACTCTTTTATATTTTTACTAAGAAATTTTATATATTTTATATCTTTAGTTTCTATGTATTTGTCTAAATTTACTTTCATCTATTTTTCTATTAACTGTATGTTTCTCATATCTTTTTCCAAAAATTCTAGATATATGTAATTTATCATGGTAAGTATTTGTAAGAGTAGTTAGGTAGGTATGGTATGTAATTTATTCTAGTCATATAATATTTACCAAATGCTTTTTCTAATATGATTTTTCTTATATCTACTACTTTTATATCCTTAAGTGCATACAAAATGAGTATTTTAAATTTATCTACCATTGTATCAGATAAATAATTATTCATTTTCATAAAATTGCTATTTTCAAAATGTCCCCTTCAATCATGTACATAACAAAATATGGTCGTCTTAGATTACTATATACTAGATTATTCTTAAATAACATGTTCTTCGGTCACTATTAGCATGGTAATCTGGATATTTTCCCTTAAACAACGCCTCTACTCTGGTTACTCCCCACCACGGCTTCTTGCCTTATTGGTTTCACCTTTAGGATGGCATAGTTCTTAGAGATTTTTCTCCGTTTCCACTTTGCTAATAAACTTCTTAACATATTATTCTTCGAATAATTCTATTATAAAGTAACTAACATGAATTTATTTTATCATACCATGATTGTTGGGAATTATGAATTTAGCTATTCATAATCATAAATAAATATACCTGTTCGGGTAGGTTTGATATTTCTGAGCTTTGTTCCTCCATAGATTTTTCCATTGAAATAAATCTATTTTTTAATAACTAAGCAAAATATTTGTAATGGGCAGGAGAGAGTTTTTGCTTCAACACATGAAGGCATTGAGGCTTGCCTTGCAATGCCTTCAGTTTCTTTCATTTATAGAATGAAAATCTTTACAAAGTCTTTACATGAGTCTTTACACGTTTAAAAAAAATTCTAAAATAGCCTTTTGAAAAGTCAAAAAGGCTAGGAGGCTAAAAAAGAAAAGTCTATACAATAAGAACTAAGTGCCATAGCCTAAAAAAGGCTAGGATGCTAAAAAGTAAAGTCTAGTCTATACAATAATTCTAAAAATTCTAATAATTTTACGTAAATAATTTAATATCTGGTCTTCTTCCATTGGTATCTTCTCGTTGCCGTATCTGTTGCTTCTTATCTTATCTTTCCAGCTGGCATGCTTATTTTTATTCTTTTATTCTAGGCGGACTTCTGGGATAATATTATCTTCTCCATTACATTTTGAACATTGATGGTCTGGATATTTATGTCCAATTAACTTGCAATATCTGGTTAATAATTCTTCTGAAATAAATTTTTCTCTAATGGCTCTGGCGATAGTTTTTTTCTCTGGATTGAGTAAAGTTAGGATCCATTGCCTAACGTCTTCCATAGCTTCTTCTCGTAGTTCCCTTGAATTTGAGTAGACTATTACATTACCTCTTGAATAATAACTCCATATAGGATTTCTATTGCGATAAGTGTTTGCTAACTCTTGAAGAATCGTAGATAGTCCAATAATTCTCTTATTTGCATAAAAATTTGGTATCTCAATTCTAGGTATTTCTGGTTGTTGAGTAATATCTTCTGGTATAATCATATCTCGGGTCATTCCTATTTTTACAACTTGTATAGGTGATTTAACTTCATCATATAATATCTCTGCTGGTGCCGTATAAAATTTTATAAAAAATAGGTTACCTTTGGTTATTCTTTTGAAAATGTTAAATGAATCATATATCTCTGGTATACTGGATATTTCATTTCCGTCTTGGTTATATATGGTACTAAGTAATCCATATTCGTAACAGGTTTTAACTAGACCTGGTTTGGTTTTGGGCAAAGCAATTAGCTTATTGTATTCGGTTAGCTTCTGGGTTATGTAATTCGTATGTGGTTCTTGGATGTTTATAGATCTGGGGTTGGTATTTAAGAAGGTTTGTATTTTGTAAATATTTTCTATGTATGTTCGGGCTGTATAGTTGTAGGTCTTTTTATCTTGGTTTAGACTTTCTCGGTATGTGGTAATTTGTGGGGGTATAAACATAGGATCTTTTGGTGTATTTAGAATAAATGGTTTATCAAATAGCTTGTTTAGGTTCATATTTGTATTTTTTCCTAACTCCTTTGTTTGTACCTGCAGAAGTAGATTGATAAATGTTATGGATTTTATGGAGTATCCCAACGTCTCCTTCTAGCTCTGGAATTTTAATGTCTTCCGATCGACATAGCTCTGCACACTGCTGAGTTAGCTGATTTGTAGCTTCAGACTTCAGTTTAACTTCATTAGTCTTTAGCTTTTCTATTTCATTACCCATACTGTCCACTTTCATTGAAAGCGTAGTTAGGGTGTTGAATATCTTTTCTAGAGTATCCTCTTCTATTATATCAGTCTGTGTAGCTTTGTCTTGATATGTAATCTGCAATAACATTTTTGTTAGTACTAATTACTTCAATTGTAAATGTAAAATTTAATATATACAAGACTAGTCTCTGAATTTCTTTTGTTGTAACTGAATTTTGTATTTTCTTTGTTAGCCACCAACGTACCTGTGTATTATCTGTTCGTACAAAAAACTTGTTATATACAATATATGGCTCAAATGCTAATAAACATTTATATAATGAGCATAATTCTTTTCTATTTATTTCTCATTTTATTTATGTTTCATTAAATGTACCTGAGTAGTATCTACAGTGGTGTTCTAATTTTTCTTCTTCATATTTATATTTAAGTACTCCTCCATAACTACATTCACTAGCATCTGCTTCTACTATATATATGAATTTTCTATTTTCATCTGAAAATTGTAATTTTGGTAATTCTTTACAAAGTATTTTTATTTTCTGAACTTGTTTTTTATCTTCTTCGTTATAATTATATTCTACATCCTTTTTAAATTTTTTCTGTAAGGGCTTTAGATTCTCTGCTAATTTTGGTATATATTCTCTTACTTGGTTTACTAATCCTAAAAATGATTGTAATTTCTTTTTTGTATCTAGTTCTTCTTTTGAATTTATTATTTTTTGTACTATATGTTGTTGCATTTTTACTCCACTTTTATCTATTTGTATTCCTAAAAATTCTATCTGATTTTTCATAGTTTCAGGTTTCTTTTCACTTAAACTTATTCCCGATTTTTCTATTATATCCGTAAATTGTTCCAATAATTTTAAATGTTCTTCTTTGGTCTTTGTATATAACAGTATATCGTCTATGTATACTATACAATTAGGTAGTTGTTTAAAATAATTATCCATAAAATGTTGATATCTACCTGGTGCATTTTTATATCCAAATGGTAATACATTCCATTCATAAAATCCTTGTGGTACCGTAAATGCGGTTAATTCCTTAGATTCTTCTTCTAACTTTAGATGGTAAAATCCTGATTTACAATCAAATTTACTAAAATAATTATATCCTTGTATTTGTCTTATTTTTAATATCTTATTTGGTATTGGGTAATTATAAGTCATTATTTTTGCATTTAAATTTCTATAATCAATAACTATTCTACTTTTTCCTCTTTTTTGTTCACTATGTTTATTTACTATAAATGCTGGGCTATTATGTTTACTATTACTTTTTTGTATATATTGTTTTTCTAATAATTCTTCTATATGCATTTTAAATTCTTTTAAATCATCAAAATTATATGTTAATGGTTTCTGGGTTATTATGTTATTTTTATCTATTAATTCAATTTTTATAATGGTTTTATGTTTTTCCCATCCTTTTAATGGATCTTCACTATATAATTGTCCTAATTTTTTCTTAATTATTTCTATCTTATTTATTGAAAATTTAGTTATCTCCTTTTTATTTATTGAAAATACGACCAGTTCTATTGTATCTTCAGTATTTTTTATATTTTCTAATTTTTGTGTAATTTTTTCACTTCCTTTGATCCAATTAGTTTTCTTTCTTATTTTATTAATAACTCTTTTTGCTCTTACTTTCTGTTTACATGGTGTTGTAAAGCACCAATCTGTCCTAGTTATTATATGTGGGTATAATTTATCTAAAAACGGCATTCCTAAAAGTATATCTTTTGATGTTAGCTCATAATTATAGATTTCTTCTATTGTTAATATTTTATCCCATACTTGTGTTTTTACATTCTTAGCTTTATAAGTAATTAAGCTTCCTTCGTTATTAAATCCTTTAACTATTAATGGTGTTTTTAATTTATTTCATTTACTTCCTGGTAAACAATTATATCTACATAAATTAGCTTCTGCTCTTGTGTCTATCATAGACATATAATATCTACTGCAATATCCTTCTACTACTATCTTCATTAATACATATATTTTCATTTTATGTTAAAGCTCTTCTTAAGAATAATTTCTCTCTGTTATATGTTATAGTTAATTGTGTATGTTCTATATTATATGGTTTTACTTGTTCTAACCATTTTATTCCTAATATTATGTCTGTTTTTTGCATTTCTTCTTTTACTTCAAATTCTATTTTTATTTTTCTTATTCCTATTATTATTTTTTTTTCTGCTATAGTTTTAGTATTTATTAAACTTCTTGGTAGATCTGGGCATATATTATTGTCAGTTTTTATTTCCTCATTTTTACTAGATATTTTGCTATATAATTTTCTTCTTGTCCTGTATTTAAGAGTATTAAATATTCTTTTTCATTTACTTTTCCTGTTATGTAATATTGGTTTGAATTATCCATTGAACTTGTTTCATAACTTGTTCTTTTTTATGAGCTTGATGATTCCGGTTTATCATAAGCTATTCTTTTTGTTGTACTTATTCTATCATTTATTATTTCTAGATCTTCTTCTATGTCTATATTTCTATAACTATAATCATTATTATCAATTGTTTTTACAAATTGTTCAAAAGGGCTTTCTATTTGTATTTTATTAATTTTATTTTTTCCCGTTATTTTATGTTTTGTTGTTAATACATATAGATTTTTACATCTTGCCGTAAATATTTTACTTCCTGGGGTTAATTCTATTCCTGATATTTTCCAATATAATACTAATGATTTGTCTATATTTTTATCCGTTACTGCTACTGAATAATTCACACTTATTATAAATTTAAATTTTTGGTATATTAAATTTCCTTTTATGGCAGTTATTATACTTTTTTCTATAGGTTTTATAATTCCATCATCTGCTAAATATAATTCTATTGGTGTATCTATTCCTTCTCTAAAACATGCTTTTATTAATATTTCTGTACCTCCAAGGTGTACATATTTTATTGGGTCTCAACTTTTTATATCATTTATCTCTTTATTAATTATTCTTTTTGTTACTAGTGGTATACTAGCTTTACCTTTTGCATATCTACAGTCTATTACATGTTCCTTTTGGCTTACTACATAAAATATTCTTCCCTTTTCCTAGTAAATATATTTTTTATTGTTGGTATTTTAAATATTTTTTCTACACTTAAGTCTAACTCTTTTCCTTTTATTTCATCAAATACATTGTTATCAAATATTATTTTTTGATCTGTTCCTTCGTCATTTAAATATTCTTCTTTTGTTATTATTTTTATATCTTCTTCAGTCATTTAATTCGTCTAATTCACTATCTATTTCATTATCTGTTTCATTCTCTGAAATTTCATATATACTGTCTTCACTTTCTAATTCGTAATCTATGTAATCTATCTGGATATATTCTGTATTTACTATTTTTATTTCTGATATTTGTTTATTTTTTGGGTTTTTAGGTAATTTACAATCTCTAGCTAAATGTCCTATTTTTCCGCAATTATAACAAGTACATTCCTTTATAGATTTCTTTTTCCTATATGGTCTTTTATGTTTATAATTTTTTACATAATATCTTTTTCTTGGTTTCTTATACTTATATTTTGATTTTTTTGTATTTCTTATATTTCTTATGCCTTTTTCTTTTCTTATAATATCTTTCTTCGCATCCAAATTGAGGTGCTATTTTATCTTTGCAACATGCTAAATTTCTTATTAATGTTTTTTCTATTTTTATTTCTTCTCTGTATTTTTCACATAGGTTTCTATACCATTGTTGTAAAAATTTTATTCTTGCTCCTAGAGTATTTACTATTTTTGTTTCATCCCAACTTTTTATTATTTTTGAACTAAATGGTTCAGGTAATTTACTAAAATAAAATTTTCTTATTTCTTTACTTTCTTCTATATTATATGCTCCTTTATAATAATATTCTTTAAATGAGCAAGTATATTCATCTATGTAGCACATATTACATATTTCTAATTTTAACATTAAATTCCTATTTATATCTTTCTCTTCATTTTGTTCTTCTTCTTTTGTTGTCATGCTACTAAATTCGTCTTTTATAGCTATTTCATATTTTTTTAATAATTCTATAGGTGTTAATTTTGTTGATGATGTTCCTTCTGTGGGTTTGTCAATTCTTAATATTCTTTTACTATTTTCAGTTAGATTTAAAAACCATAATTTCACTGTTCCTATTAGTGTTCTTTCTATATATTCTGGTGCATCTATTACACTTATATTATTATCTAATAATTGTTTTGTCATATATCCTATCCATAATTGTATTTTTTTCTGTATCTATTACACAATCTAAGTCTAAAAAGTTATAATTTTTATTAACTATTTATTTTGGTGTCCATTTGTCATATTCATTCTTTAGATTATATCTTTTAAACTTATTCTTATAATATGTAGGTTTCCTTATTTCTGATGTACTAGGTATTATATTTTGATCTTCTTTTTTATCAAGAGTATTTATTTCTGTGTTGATATTTTCTAAATTTTCTTCATTAATTACTTCTTGTTTTTCATTGATTTCTAAATTTTTTGTATTTGTTAATATTTCTGTATATGTTTCACTATCTTCTGAATCATAATTATCTGTCTCTTCAACATCTATATTATTTATTTCTAATTCCTTGTCTTTTATTTCTTTATTGTCTATTTCTAATTTTTCTTTAAATTGATTTATCTCGTTTAATAATTTTTGTTCTTTATCTTTTTCTTCTTTTTCTTTCTGTCCTTTTTCATACAGATCTGTTAACATTTGTAGTTCTTTTTCTAATTCAGCAATCCTACTATTTTTAGTTTCTTCTATTTTTCGTATTTCTTCTGTAGTTTGTTGTTTTATTTTTTCTATTTCCTTTTTTTCTATTCTTACCATAACTGTCAATTTATCTTCTAATTTTAATTCTTTTTTTTCTAACATTAAATATAAATGTTCACCTATTTTCTTATATCTTCTCCCTAGACTAGAAAATACTATTCTTATTTTTAATCCTTCGTGATTTTCATATATTTTTTCGTCGATTATAAATTCTTCTTTGTTCATTTTATTGTAAATAGTTCATATTGATATATATATTCTAAACTATCTATTTGTGATTCTAAATTTGATATTTCATCTTTTTGTGCATTTATTGAGTTTTTACTAACTCCGACAAATATATTATAACTTAATCTTTCTATTCTTATTTTTAATTCTTTACGTTTTTCAGAAATAATTTGTTTTAGTTCTTTGTATTTTTGTATTTTATTCATTTAAACCGTATTTATAGTATTTTGGCGGATACCTAAATCTGATTTTATCATAATTAGGTGGTATGTGTCTCATTCTTCTAGATTTTAAATGGATTATTAATTTTGTTTCAATACTAGATATTAAGGTAATTAGGTAGGCTAGTCTTTGTGGGTTTTCTTTTGTTTTATTTAGACTTATATATTCTGAATAATTACTAATTAAAGATTCTTTAATTTTTCTAAAAGCTTCTCTGTTTTTAAAAGGTCTTCTCATAATTAATCAATATTAATTATTGTCAAGTAAATCCAATCTAAATTCATAAATTCATACATGTATGCTACTTCTGTATTTTTGAAATAACTGGGCTCTGATACCATTTGTAGGGGTTTGCGGATTAGGGGCGATAATTTAATATCTGGTCTTCTTCCATTGGTATCTTCTCGTTGTCGTATCTGTTGCTTCTTATATTAAATTATTTATGTAAAATTATTAGAATTGTTAGAATTATTGTATTGACTAGACTTTACTTTTTAGCCTCCGCTCTTTTATATTTTTACTAAGAAATTTTATATATTTTATATCTTTAGTTTCCATGTGTTTGTCTAAATTTACTTTCATCTGTTTTTCTATTAACTATATGTTTCTCATATCTTTTTCCAAAAATTCTAGATATATGTAATTTATCATGGTAAGTATTTGTAAGAGTAGTTAGGTAGGTATGGTATGTAATTTATTCTAGTCACCTAATTAAGAAAAAATTAGGACAATTATATAGTGAAGATCCATTAAAAGGATGGGAAAAACATAAAACCATTATAAAAATTGAATTAATAGATAAAAATAGCATAATAACCCAGAAACCATTAACATATAATTTTGATGATTTAAAAGAATTTAAAATGCATATAGAAGAATTATTAAAAAAATAATATATACAAAAAAGTAATAGTAAACATAATAGCCCAGCATTTATAGTAAATAAAATCTATAAATAAATATACCTGTTCGGGTAGGTTTGATATTTTTGAGCTTTGTTCCTCCATAGATTTTTCCATTGAAATAAATCTGTTTTTTAATAACTAAGCAAAATATTTGTAATGGGCAGGAGAGAGTTTTTGCTTCAACACATGAAGGTTTGCCCTGCAATGCCTTCGGTTTCTTTCATTTATAGAATGAAAGAAACCAAAGGTAAACAAAGGTAAAATTTTATAAAAAATAGGTTACCTTTGGTTATTCTTTTGAAAATAGGTATCCGCAACCCCCTACAAATGATATAAAAAATACAGAAGTAACATACATGTATGAATTTATGAATTTAGATTGGATTTACTTGACAGTAATTAATATTGATTAATTATGAGAAGACCTTTTAAAAACAGAGAAGCTTTTAGAAAAATTAAAGAATCTTTAATTAGTAATTATTCAGAATATATAAGTCTAAATAAAACAAAAGAAAACTCACAAAGACTAGCCTACCTAATTACCTTAATATCTAGTATTGAAGCAAAATTAATAATCCATTTAAAATCTAGAAGAATGAGACACATACCACCTAATTATGATAAAATCAGATTTAGGTATCCGCCAAAATATTATAAATACGGTTTAAATGAATAAAATACAAAAATACAAAGAACTAAAACAAATTATTTCTGAAAAACGTAAAGAATTAAAAATAAGAATAGAAAGATTAAGTTATAATATATTTGTCGGAGTTAGTAAAAACTCAATAAATGCACAAAAAGATGAAATATCAAATTTAGAATCACAAATAGATAGTTTAGAATATATATATCAACATGAACTATTTACAATAAAATGAACAAAGAAGAATTTATAATCGACGAAAAAATATATGAAAATCACGAAGGATTAAAAATAAGAATAGTATTTTCTAATCTAGGAAGAAGATATAAGAAAATAGGTGAACATTTATATTTAATGTTAGAAAAAGAAGAATTAAAATTAGAAGATAAATTGACAGCTATGGTAAGAATAGAAAAAAGGAAATAGAAAAAATAAAACAACAAACTACAGAAGAAATACAAAAAATAGAAGAAACTAAAAATAGTAGGATTGCTGAATTAGAAAAAGAACTACAAATGTTAAAAGATCTGTATGAAAAAAGACAGAAAGAAAAAGAAGAAAAAGATAAAGAACAAAAATTATTAAACGAGATAAATCAATTTAAAGAAAAATTAGAAATAGACAATAAAGAAATAAAAGACAAGGAATTAGAAATAAATAATATAGATGTTGAAGAGACAGATAATTATGATTCAGAAGATAGTGAAACATATACAGAAATATTAACAAATACAAAAAATTTAGAAATCAATGAAAAACAAGAAGTAATTAATGAAGAAAATTTAGAAAATATCAACAGAGAAATAAATACTCTTGATAAAAAAGAAGATCAAAATATAATACCTAGTACATCAGAAATAAGGAAACCTACATATTATAAGAATAAGTTTAAAAGATATAATCTAAAGAATGAATATGAAAAATGGACACCAAAATAAATAGTTAATAAAAATTATAACTTTTTAGACTTAGATTGTGTAATAGATACAGAAAAAAATAAATTATGGATAGGATATATGACAAAACAATTATTAGATAATAATATAAGTGTAATAGATGCACCAGAATATATAGAAAGAACACTAATAGGAACAGTGAAATTATGGTTTTTAAATCTAACTGAAAATAGTAAAAGAATATTAAGAACTGACAAACCCACAGAAGGAACATCATCAACAAAATTAACACCTATAGAATTATTAAAAAAATATGAAACTGCTATAAAAGACGAATTTAGTAGCATGATAACAAAAGAAGAAGAACAAAATGAAGAGAAAAATATAAATAGGAATTTAATGTTAAAATTAGCAATATGTAATATGTGCTACATAGATGAATATACTTGCGCATTTAAAGAATATTATTATAAAGGAGCAGATAATATAGAAGAAAGTAAAGAAATAAGAAAATTATATTTTAGTAAATTACCTGAATAGTTCAAAAATAATAAAAAGTTGGGATGAAACAAAAATAGTAGATACTCTAGGAGCAAGAATAAAATTTTTACAACAATGGTATAGAAACCTATGTGAAAAATACAGAGAAGAAATAAAAATGGAAAAAACATTAATAAGAAATTTAGCATGTTGCAAAGATAAAATAACACCTCAATTTGGATGCGAAGAAAGATATTATAAGAAAAGAAAAAGGCATAAGAAATATAAGAAATACAAAAAATTAAAATATAAGTATAAGAAACCAAGAAAAAGATATTATGTAAAAAATTATAAACATAAAAGACCATATAGGAAAAAGAAATCTATAAAGGAATGTACTTGTTATAATTGCGAAAAAATAGGACATTTAGCTAGAGATTGTAAATTACCTAAAAACCCAAAAAATAAACAAATATCAGAAATAAAAATAGAAAATACAGAATATATGCAGATAGATTACATAGATTACGAATTAGAATTAGAAAGTGAAGACAGTATATATGAAATTTCAGAGAATGAAACAGATAATGAAATAGATAGTGAATTAGACTATCTACATAAATTAACTTCTGCTCCTGTGTCTATCATAGACGTATAATATCTACTGTAATATCTTTCTACTACTATCTTCATTAATACATATATTTTCATTTTATGTTAAAGCTCTTCTTAAGAATAATTTCTCTCTGTTATATGTTATAGTTAATTGTGTATGTTCTATATTATATGGTTTTACTTGTTCTAACCATTTTATTCCTAATATTATGTCTGTTTTTTGCATTTCTTCTTTTACTTCAAATTCTATTTTTATTTTTCTTATTCCTATTATTATTTTTTTTTCTGCTATATTTTTAGTATTTATTAAACTTCTTGGTAGATCTGGGCATATATTATTGTCAGTTTTTATTTCCTCATTTTTTACTAGATATTTTGCTATATAATTTTCTTCTTGTCCTGTATTTAAGAGTATTAAATATTCTTTTTCATTTACCTTTCCTGTTATGTAATATTGGTTTGAATTATCCATTGAACTTGTTTCATAACTTGTTCTTTTTTATGAGCTTGATGATTTTGGTTTAAAAATCAATAGAACAAAGCAAAACTAGAAAACCATATTTTAAGGGGTTACTGTCCCATTAGGAATGATGGTGCCGCTGCAAAAAGATCCATCTTTTTGTAGGGCTGCTACTGTGGTGAGTCCTGTCCCACTATGCTGACCTTACTGTAGTAGCTAAGGTTCTACGCTAGTGTTGGTCCAGCAGTGTACTGCTTGGGCAGAGCTAAATTTTGCTTTGATGCTTAAACTCTTATGGAATTTTAATAAAATGATTATCTACTAAACTTATTTTCTTTTTTCAGATGCTACTACTACCATGGACCAAAGTGCTGCTGTTCCTAGGAGAGGTTTGTCAACAAAAAATGAAAGATATGGTTTATAGAGCTAAGTATTAAAGGGCTCATGCATGAATGACCATTTTTGATGGATAGGGAAAGGAAGAGGTGCTAGAGTTTTAAAACCATCCACAAGAGATTGGTTGGGAGTCATTTGAAAATTAAATTATGATTGTAATAAAAACTAGATGAGGCAGCTCTATTCCATGCTCCCCAGGAAACAGAGTTCTTTAATTTGAAGCTCTGTACTCTTGTGAAAACGGACTACACTGTCTCAACCACCCGCCTTTCCCTTCTTTTGTTTGTTCTGGACCCGAAAATGCCCGTTCGCTTGGGCATGTACATACCGATAGCAGCGGAGGTGATTAATAAAGCTTTGGTCAGTCAAATCCCTCAAATGATGAGTACAAAGAGAAAAAGATTATGAGTGATAACTAGTGGTTGGATAATGTGCTAATAGTGGAGAGTAAGATGGAGAACACTCCTTTGGTTAATAATCATAGAGCAATCAAGAGCACTAACTTTACTCCCAATGCCCTGTGATGGTTGAGCTTAGTTTCTAGGAGTAGTTTTCCTTTCAAAACATCACTGACTTAACTTGACATAGGGCATTGATGATAGCTTGTGTCCTAGACTAGTGGAAGCAAATATAAGGGAGCAAATGTTGGAGGAGTAGAGAGAATTCTTCAACACCTAAAAGGACCTATTTTTTCGTTTCTGATTATTACTTTATGCAAGAGAGAGGATGTACCCAGGGAAGAAGGTAATTCTTCTGTCAGGTGTAATATAGGGTGCACATGGTTAGAGTAAGAAAAAGAGGAATGTGTAAGCTGATGGAGTGAGAAGTAGGATTTATGAGGGTGAAAGAGATGAGATCGACACTACATAGACTATGGGCATTTTTGATTACTTGGAGTCAGACTTGGATATGGTCAAGAACTTTATAGAGAAGTTGTCATCAACTATGCAGGACCACCTAATATTCAGGGGGACTTTGATACCTTCGTCCGAACCCATACAGAGCTCCAGGTAGATTTTGAGGCATAGAAGAAGAAGAGGAATTCTTGGTACTGATTATTCATCCACATCTATAAGGGGATGAATACTATCATGAAGGACTTTATCCTAAAGGAAAAGGTTCAAATGATGGAGATGGTTAATGCACAGGAGTTCTCCTTCCTAAGTGGGCTAGATGAGGATAGTTTTAATTCTTTGAGAAATAGAATATGACGATAGAGCCAACAGTATGGCCCCGGCATGTGTATCTCCCTCCCTATATTTATGGTATTTTCAAATTTAATTGTTTTTTCCCTTGTAGGGATCTTGTTAAACACTATTTACTTTCTCATATTATTGTTACGATCAACTATTTTTCAAATTTTAGTGTCACTGGTGGAATCATTGGAAACAATTGCCCTGCTTGTCAGCCGGTACTTTTATGAATTCATAGTTTGTATTAGAAATTTCTTTAGAACTGTGTTTTTTGGAAATGAGGTCCTTAAAGTAGGAACAAAGTCTTGATAGTACTTAACATTTGCTGTAGAGGTCCTTCTCCCACTACAACGATCTCGCTATAGCAAAATAGCGGCTGCTATAGTGACCTTGAAAAATAGGTTTCGCCCCACCATAGTAGGCAAGTGATCACTACAATGGTAATCCCACCACTATCGCAATCCTAAACCAATAGTTCAAGGAAGAATTAGGTTTCTATCTCCTTAATGCAATATAGAATCACTAAACATCACATCGTGGTTCAAATCCTTCCAAAAATGAATATAAGTATACGATCCTTTTGTTTTAGGCTACTAGTCTTAAGAATTTCACTATCTGTAACAACTTGATTTTTGGTGATTTGTGTAAAATATTTAATTTTATGTGATTTTACCCTTTTACCCCTCCCCGTGGTTTATTTGTTGTATTTCTGGGGTGTGGAGGCGATTGACACGGTCACTAATGCATTTTGATGTGATTTATGCAAAATTATGATTTTTGGTGGCTTGAAAAGTCTTGTAGTTGACTTTGGTCAACATTTATTGATCCATGTGTTAGATGGTAAAATAGACTGCTCCAACAGATCCAAAACACATATTTTAGGGTGGTAACATGGTTGGTGAGATTTTATGGCTTTTAAATCTCATTTAAACCCTCAGTTCAGAAAGTTGTGAAATTAGGTTTCTGGGTCAACTCTATGAAAACAACATTTTTTTCAAAAATCTGATATCTCCATTGAGTCTGGAGAATCGAATTTGATAAGGTAGCATAGTTTACTTACATTCTTGGGACTCCGAATGAAACTCGAGGGATCCGCGGAGACTTGGAACTCTCCATGTCTCTGCCGGTGCACTTCTATATGCAACATTATGGTCGATTATGTGACCTAGCAGTGCAACAAAATGTCACATACATGACATTTGTTTCATGTATGAGATCGTTGCTTAAGAGACGACAGGGTTGCTTACGTTACATCTATCCTCAGGAAAGGTATCACGTATGTGACACTTGGTCGCTTAAGCGATAGCCACTTAAGCGATCCAGTGATCACTATGCGATGCTTGGGTCATTTAAATATTTCTTTTTTGCCTTTTTCACCACTTTTAGACTTGGAGCTTGGGGTTTCAAACTTTTGAGAAATTCCTTCCATTTCTATGCTTGGGTAAGTCCCAAAGCACCTATTTCAACTATTTTTCTTCAATTTTATCATTTGAATCTTGTTTAAATGCAAATTAATTTAAGTCGAAATTGGGGATTTTGGTGTGGAGGGCATAAAAATTGTATTCCTTCGATTTAAAAGACCGAATTCAACTCATTTTCACTGGGTAAGTTTCTACTCTATAATTATCATCATTCTCACAATTCCATCTTCAACAACTTCAAATTCTTGAGTTTAAAATGGGTTTTTGGGGCCTTTGTCAGTAAAGCTTGAAAGTGGTTTTTTCGTCGATTTGAACGTTGTTTTGAACTCATTTTGCCTGGGTTTCAGCTGTAGACTCCTATAAGTATGGGAAATATATTTTTAAAATAAAATTATGATTTTACCCTTCTTTTTCGAAAATCCATTTTCGGGGTTCGTATTTACCCCGACCCAAAAATTAGAAATATGGGTATCGCTAGTTTTTTAATGCATAGATTAAATATTTGTATGTTTTAGCTGGTTCTAAGTCTATTATGAGTGAAAGGCTCTGTGTTGAAGGATTTTGAATTGGTTTTTGGCATTTGAGGTAGGTTATGGCTTAACTTTCTTCAGATTGGGCTGGATAGTTAATATTGGTACAAAAATCATGTTAAGGGTATGAGAAACAATCATAAAATGGCTACATTGTTTTGTTGTGCCCGTGTGGGGGCCTATATTATTGCTAATTGGTGGTTTTGAAACATTATTTTCTATGTGTGATCGTATGGGGTCTTATATGATATTGTTGTCCTTGTGAATGTGTCAAGACCCGATTTGTGAGTCATGATGGCACTGACTCTACCCGCTACCAGGTAAGCCAAATCGTAGCCCGAAGCTAACTGCAATGGGCTAACTTGGTGTGAAATGCCCCCAAAGGGTGAAATAGGCAATACAACTCATAAATAAGTAAGGCAATATGGAAAAGTCTGGAAGGTGGCCATAACATAGAAAACTATCCCACAATCTAGTAGAGTCAGTACAAGAGATACTATAAATTCACTACACATTTTATATTAGTCAATACAATCGATCTTGAAACAAAAGATTAAACATAGATAAATAGAAGGAAATATGGGAAACTCTGGCTCCAAGAGCTCACCCTATCTCTGAAATCCAACACAGCACAATCGTCGAATCAGTGGTGCAACTAGTACTCAAATCTGCACCAGAAAGGTACAAAAGTGTAGTATAAGTACCAAGACCCCATGTACTCGGTAGGCATCAGTGATCGACTGAGCTAAATCATTATATAAATACTATAAGATGCAAGATAATATGACTAAGTCTTAAAAAAAGGGCAAACCTAGAAGTAATTCCAACCTTACACACAATTAAACACATAAGTCAGAATAAAACATAAATATCAAGGGATTATAACTACAAAATTGGCCCCCATAAGCCAATAAATATGGAAAAGTAAATAAGCCAATGCAAATTCCCATGAGCCTGAAGGGTACAATCAAGGAAAAATATAACTCATGTACTTAAGCAACCACAATTTTCCAACCTTCATTATATCACTAGGAACCCATTCATAATTTTCCACACTAAGAACCACTCTCTCCACCGAACTCAAACCGATGTTTATATCCTCAATATCATAATCAATATCTGGACTCAAACTCATATATATATCATCAATATGATAATCAATTTTTGGACTTAAACCTATATATATATATATGTATATATATATGTATATATATATGTATATATATATGTATAAATATGTATATATATATGTATATATATGTATATATATATGTATATATATGTATATATATATGTATATATATGTATATATATATGTATATATATATATATATATATATCATAAATACTATTATCAAATACCTGTCTCGAATTGCCATATATATATCACCAATATCATAACTACCGAGTTTTACCGTAATTAGCATCAACTCCCAATATCAAACCATCATGAATATTAAGTATGTAATCTTATCAAGCCTTATAATAAGAATTTTAAAATGTATAAGGACCATATAAAGGTCTACAAAAATTAGTTCAAGTCTTGGCTTAAGGTAGGTTGAAGGGGCCCACTTCTAATCCCTGAAATCCATTATAAGGAAACTCTACCCCGGACTGGAACAAGGTATCTAAATCCGTTTATAGATGTTAAGCAAGTCTAAATTAGACCTAAGATAGCAATTCTACTAAGTTACTAAGAAACTAATCCAACTATGCCCAAATTATGATTTCTGGATAGCCTAAATAGTTCAACTAATCCAAATAACTCCATTCGTATTACCAATACCTATAACCCATCCAATATATAATATAATATTTCCTAGACATTCCGATTCTATAATTATACCGCGATCGACAGAAAAAGAAACATGACAACAAAAACCTATAGCGGCTGTGGTACACCCTACCCCCAATTATAAGATGACGTACTGTCCCTAGTGGGGACTAAAATATAAAGCAAGGGAGTGAAGAAATACCTGGGGCACCTTAGGTACGCAGATCTGACTCTATCACACTACACAAAGTAACAAAAATGATAAATAACAGAATACCTTGGGTTTCCTCCCATGCAGCGCCTAATTTCCATCACAGCATGACTCGGTTTCCTTGGCTACTTATACTTTGCCAAGGTCCATATCAACACACATTTTTACCTCCTAAGGATTTCCTATATAGTGCTTCATCCGCTGCCCATTAACCTTGAATGGGGATTCACTATCATGTTCCAACTCAGTAGCGCTATGTAGGAATACCTGAACCACAGTAATTGGTCCATACCACCAAGACTTCAACTTTTAAAGGAACAAGTGAAGTCTTGAATTATACAACTAGACCAAATCACCGAGCTCAAACACTCTTTTATTAATTTTTTTATCATGATACATTTTCATCCTTTCTTCTTATAGAGCAAGACTCTCATAAGCACAAAGCTAGAATTTATCCAACTCATCACCTTGCTCAACCTCAATGTAGCTGCATCATGCTACTCCAAATTGAGATTTTTCAATGCCTAAGGACCTTGTGCTAAAATTTGATTAGTAAGTGACATGCCTTTTCGTACATAAGATGATATGGAGAGGCACCTATGGGTGTCTTAATAGCTGTATGGTAGGCCCAAAACACATCGTCCAACTTTCTTAACCAGCCAGTCCTATTGGCATTCACAGTTTTTGCCAATATGGACTTGATCTTTCTATTAGAGACCATAACCTGCCCACTCTTCTTAGGATGGTAAGGTGTGGCCACCTCATGATTTACACTATATTTTTTAAGCATGGCCTTGAAAAAGCGATTGCAGAAGTGATACCCACCACTATTGATAATAGCATGTGGGGTGCAAATCGAGAAAATATGTTCTTTTTAAAAAATATAGTGATACATTAACACTCATTATTGGGAAGTGCAAATTCCTCCACCTACTTCAAAGCATAGTCGACTACCACTAGAGTATCCCATAGGAGACCACAAATTGACCCATGAAGTTGATACCCCATACATCAAACAAGTCCAACTCCAGGATACGTGTCATGGGGAGTTCATGTCTCTATGATATATTTCATGGATGCTAACACTGGTCACAAACTTGAATGCAGTCATGAGAATCCTTGAAGATAGATGGCCAATAATACCTACACTGCATAATCTTGTGGGCAGTGTAGGTTCCAATATGTTGACCCCCAACTGGAGATGCATGACAAGCCTTAAGGATGCTCATCATCTCCACCTCAAGAATACACCTATGAATTATACCATCTGCACAAATTCAAAAGAGATAAGGCTCATCCTAGAAAAATTTTCTCACCTCATGCATGAACCGCTTTCTCTGCTAGAATGACAACTCTTTCAGAACAAGATCACTTGCCAAAAAGTCTGAAAAATCAGCAAACCAAAGGACTAAGTCTTGAGATGCTGACGAGATCCACTCATCTAGAAAAATATCATATATGTTAAGATCATCCCCTAATTTATAGATTACCTCCTCCTTAAGGCGATATAAGTGATCAGTAACCTAGTTCTCAGTGCCTTTTCATCATTTACCTAAAAGTCAAATTCTTCCAGCAAAAGGGCCCAACATATTAACCTTAGTTTAGCATACTTATTTGACATTATATACTTTGAAACTACATGATCTGTGTGAAATATGACTTTGGTTCCAATCAAATATGACCGAAACTTCTCTAAGGCAAAAATCACCGCAAGCAGCTCCTGCCCAGTGACAGTATAATTCTTTTGTATGACGTTTAATGCCTTATTGGCATAGAAGATTGAGCCAAGGATTTTCTCATGTCTTTTGACAAGAAAAACACCCAAGTCCACTCCACTAGAATCACACATAACCTCAAATGGTAAAGACCAACCCGGGGACACATAATGGGAGTCGAGATTAACAACTCCTTCAGGCACTCAAAGGCCTTGAGACATGCATTGATCAAATAAAAATTTCATATCTTTCTCTAAAAGCTTTCACAGAGGATAACTAATTTTAGAAAAGTCCATAATGAACCTCCTATAAAAGCCAGCATAACCCAAAAAGCTTTGAATACCTTTAATTGAGATCGGCGGAGGTAATTTTTCAATCACCACAATCTTTGCTCTATCCACCTTAATACAATGTTTTGAGATTTTGTGATCGAGAATAATACCTTCTTTTACCATAAAATGGCACTTTTCCCAATTCAGCACTAGGTTGCACTCCTCACATCTTTGGAGTGCATTGGCCAAATAGGACAAATAATCAATAAATGAGTCCCTAACTATTGAAAAGTCATCAATGAATACATCTATAGTATCTTCCACCATGTAAAAAAATATGGACATCATACATTTATGAAAGGTGGTGGATATCAATGTAGTATAACAATGTTATATAAGTCATGCTATGACATTATATTAGCAACAAACAATCATGCATATGTACAAATCACACTACCCAAATTGATAAACAGCTAGCAACACAACCCATGCGCCCTCACAATAAAAAAGTCCCACTCACTCTATAGGATAATGCATGGTAATGCAGGGATAATCACAAGATACTCACACTCCCAAAGAAGTTCCAACAATGTGCATAGAATACCATAGGCTTTCCCTTATTTTCTTTACCTTAGTTTTCAGACACTCGGGTTAGGATCACTATAGGACATTACTCAACTTGTAACATAGGGTTGGGGGTTGGTATGGTACATTTGGTAATTTAGCGACTAAGCCTCCTTGGAACTGCAATTACATTATGGGTCCACTTACCAACCACTTTTCTTTTATTCCATCCTTATTTCTTCCTTTTTATTCTTTTATTTCTCATTCAGGTTGGGTGTGGTTTCTTTTATTATTTATTATTCATTTTTTTCATTTTGCTTTTCTTTTTCCATTTTTTCTCTACCACACCTAGTCCTACTTTCTTTTCTCCAATTTACACCCTTCTTGATACCCACTTCTAATCATGCACCACTATGATAGCCACCATCAACTTAGGCAATTTGCCTGAGTTAAGGTGCACAAAGTCCAAGGAGGAACAGGTCCAAAATAGGTTCATTGTACCTAAAATGGGAAGGTGAAAGGTAAAACAAGAAAAATATTCTTTACAGGCTCAAAATAGGGATCAAGGGATACTTATTCATATTTGGAAGGTCGTTTAGGATAAAAGTAGACTAATTTTAAGAACGACCTATGATCCTTTCCTAACCACCATCTTAAAACCTAGGCAAGACTAACCGGGCAAGTTCTGGATTCAACACATAAAGAAAACTAAGTCAGTATCTTACACACACATGGCATAGGGTAGCATTAGAAATTACTACCTATCTGGTTCTACAAATTCTAGGTATGGTTATTATGTACCTAATACTAATGCCATAATAAGATTCACAATGGTCACATATATATACACATCACACAGTTCAAAAATAAACTTTTTTTAAAGAGGTATCATTTTTTCCAATAAATCAAAACAAAATACATCAACTGCCTTAGATATTTATTTTTCTCCTAGTTAAATAAAAACACAAAAAAATATGAGACAAAACACAATACGACATGCTATTTATTAGACATGCCGGTTCTACACTCACTAGTGACAAATAAAAAAAGAAGCACAATAATAAAAACCTACGGTGGCTGTGGTACACCCTACCCCCAACTAAAATACGATGCTCTATCCCCAGTGTGGGACTACTATACAAAGAAAGTGAGTGAAGACATACATAGGGAACCTTAGGTACATAGATTTGATGTCAATCATAGTACACGAAGTAACACAATTGCAAAAACAAAAAGATACCTTGGGTTGTCTCCCAAGCAACGCCCTATTTACCTTCGTGACATGATTCAGTTTCCTTGGCTACTCAAACTTTGCCAAGGTCCATATCAAAACATACTTTCACCTGCTTAAGGTTTCCCATATAGTACTTCACCCGCTGCCCATTCACCATGAATAGGGCTTCACTATCACATTCTAACTTAATAGTGCCATGTGGGAATAACTAAACCATGGTCCATACCACCAAGACTTCACCTTGCTAGGGAATAAGCAAAGTCTTGAATTACACAACAAGACCAAATCACATGGCTCAAACACTATTTTCTCGATTTTCTAATCATGATACAACTTTACACTTTCTTTGTATAGAGCAAAACTCTCATAAGCACGGAGACAAAGTTCATCCAACTCATTTACCTTGCGCAACCTCAATGTAGCTGTATTATGCCACTCTAAATTGAGATTTTTCAATGTCCATAGTGCCTTATGTTCAACTTCAATTGGCAAGTGACATGTCTTAACACACACAGGCTGATATAGAATGGTACCAATAGGTATCTTAAAAGATGTTAGGTAGGACCACAATACATCGTCCAACTTTCTTGACCAGTTAGCCCTATTGGCATTCATAGTTTTTGCCAATATGGACTTGATCTCTCTATTGGAGATCTCATCCTACCCACTGGTATGAGGATGGTAAGGTGTTGCCACCTTATGACTTATGCCATAAGGTGAGAAGGGCCTTGAAAATATGATTGTAGAAGTGAGACCCACCATTACTATTAATAGCATGTGAAGTGACAAAATGAGAAAATATTTTTTTTTTCAAGAATGCAGTGACACTTCGACCCTTATTATTTGAAAGTGCAACTGCCTCCACTTACTTCAAAATATAGTCGACTACCACTAGAATGTACTTTATCCTGTAGGATCTCACAAAATGGACCCATGAATTTGATTTCCCATACATCAAACAACTCTAACTCTAAGATACGCATCATGGGAGTTCATGTCTCTATAAGATATTACCTTGACGCTAACACTGGTCACAAGCTTGAGAATAGTTATGAGTTTCCTTGAATATTGTTGGATAATAATACCCACACTGCAGAATCTTATGGTCTGTGTGGGTTCCACTATGATGAACCCCAACTGGCTATGCATGACAAACCTTAAGTATACTCATCATCTCCACCTTAGGAATACACCGATGAATTATACCATCTGTATAAATCCGAAAGTGATAAGGCTCATCCTATAAAAATTTTCTTACCTAATGCATGAACCACTTTCTCTACTAGAATGAAAAATCTTTTGGAATAAGATCACTTGCCAAAAAGTTGGCAAAATCAGCAAACCAGGGGATTAAGTCTTGAGATGCTACCAAAAACCACTCATCTAGAAAATCATCTTCTATGTCAACTAATTTTAGCATTACCTCCTCCTCAAGCCGAGATAAGTGATTAGCAACCTGGTTCTTAGTGCCTTTTTGATCTTGTACCTCAAAGTTAAATTCTTGCAGCAAGAGGACCCAATGTATTAACCTTAGTTTATCATCCTTCTTAGATATTAGATACCTCAAAGATTCATGATATTTTTGAACTATCACTTTGCTCCCAATCAAATAAGACCTGAACTTCTTAAAGGCAAATACCACTACAAGAAGCTCCTGCTCAGTGACTGTATAGTTGTTCTATGCGGGGTTGTGTGCTTTCCTAGCATAATAGATTGAGTGAAGGATCTTCTAGCATCTTTGGCCAAGGATAACAGCCAAAGAAACTCCACTAGCATCACACATAACCTCAATGGTAAAATCCAATTAGGGGACGCAATAATAGGAGCAGAGATCAATTGCTTCTTTAGGCACTCAAAGGCCTTGACATGCATCATCAAATACAAATTTCACCTCTTTCTATAAAAGCTTTCATAGAGGATTAACAATTATAGAGAAATTCCTTGATAAACCTCCTGTAAAAGCTAGCATGAGCCATAAAGCTTCAAATACCTTTAACTGAGATTGGAGGAGGCAATTTTTCAATCACCTTAATATTTTATCTATCCACCTCAATACCTTACTTTTAGATTTTGTGATCAAGAACAATATCTCCTCTTACCATAAAATGGCATTTTTTCCCAATTCAGCACTAGGTTACACTCGGTACATTTTTGAAGTGCGTTGGCTAAATGGGCCAAACAATTATCAAAAGATTCCCCAAATACCAAGAAGTCATATATTAATACCTCTATAGTATCTTCAACCATGTCAAAAAATATTAACATCATAAACCACTTAAAGGTGGCGGGAGTTATGCATAATCCAAATGACATCCTATTAAACTCAAAATTCTCATAAGGGCAAGTTAAAGTAATATTTTCCTAATACTCTAGAGAAATAGATGTATGATTGTATACTGAGAACTTATCAAGAAAATAATTCCAATCCATGCCTGCTAGTCGGCCAAGCATCTGATCCATGAAAGGCATAGTGAAATGGTCCTTTTGGTTCTAAGTATTTAGCCTTTTGTAATCCATTCATACTCTCCATCTAGTGACTGGTCTCATAGGAACCAATTCATTATTCTTATTTAGGACCTCAGTGTTCACCCTTGTTAGGCATACATTAAATTGTGCTGACCCACTTGCTATCTATAATGGGGTAAACCACTCTAGGATCTAACCACTTGATGATTTCTTTATTCACTAACTCCTGTATAGGAAGATTCAACTGATACTATGCTTAATAATGGGTACACAATCTGGCTTAAGCTGTATCTTATGTATAAATACCAGGAGGAATCCACAGAATGTCTGCAATAGTCTATCTTATGAGCCCATTTAACCTCTGTAATACTGATATCAATGCTTCAACCTATGTCTTTAATAAGTTAGCAAAAATAATGACCGACAAGGTATTGTCGACCTCTAAAAATTGCATATCGCAAGTGAGATGGAAGGAACTTCAATTCTAAGATTGGTGGCTCCTCAATAGATGGTCAAGTTGGAGAAGTGGTTCTATTTTTTAGATTAAGGTCAAGCTTATTCTAATCATATTTATAAGAATATCTACCATACAATGCACTCATCATCTCCATCTTATCATACTCATCAATGCCATTACTGTCAAAGTTTATGATCACCGCTGCAAATGTCTATACCCCAAGGTTCTATTTAATGGGTACAATCTCTGCATTATCATCAATAGTATAAACCACGAACACTACTTTAATATCCTTAGGTTGCCATATAGACTGGCTCACATTAAGGGTGACATGCTTGTTATTGAGTCTAAACTTTATCTTCCCCATCTCTATGTCAACCAAGACCCTATCCATACCTTGGAAAGGATATCAAGATAATAAGGACTTTAAAGTCCACCTCATAGTCAAGGATCATAAAATCAGCTATGAATATGAAAGATGCTACCCTCACCAAGACATTGCACAAAATACCAATCAGTTTTTTCAATATCTGATTAGCCATCAATAACTTTATATATGTAGGTTTTGGTGCCCCAACCCCAAATACTTGTATACTACTAAAAACATCAAATTAATACTAGCTCCCAAATCACATAATGATCGAGAGAAGTTGAAGGACCTAATGGTACATAGAATAGTAAATGCTCTAGGGTCCTTCTTCTTCTCTACTAACAATCAAGAAGAACAACTCTAGAATGATGAATATTATTAGATGGATCAAAATGTATAACGAGCATATAAAGGTCTACCAAAATTAGTTCAAGTCTTGGCCTAAAGCAGACAAAAAGGGTCCACTTCTAATCCTCAAAATCCACGATAAGGCATCTCTTCCCCAGACTAGACCAAGGTATCTAAATATACTTTTAGATGTTAATCAAGTCTTACTTAGCCCTAAGATAGATATTCTACTAAGTAACTAAGAAACTAAGAAAACTATGCCCAATAACTATTTTCAGATAGACTAAATGGTCCAACTAATCCAAATAATGCCATTCGTATCACCAATACCTAAAACCCATCCCAAATAAAACATAATATCATAAGTATACTACAAAATATATCAATCTATAAGGGAGGAAGACCTAGCCTACCTGGACGCGGAAGAAACCTCGAAGAATCTGCTAAATCACCAATTTTCCCTTTTGAGAAGCTTCCACAAAGTGCCATGCTATCAAAATCACAATCTACTTATCAAAATGAGAATAATGATACCTATTTGCACTATTGTGCTTCAGTCCCAAATCACGCAAAAATCCCATGTAGGGCTTATTTATATAAATTGCATTTTTAAAACCAACTTAACATCCCCATATGCTCAAGGAACATATACCATAAAAAAATGGGTAAAGTCCGAGATATATTGGTGCTAAAATCAAGTAACCATGATTTTGGGTTTTTTTAGATGAGATGGGAAAATCAACCTTGAAAATGAGGAATCTTACCTCAAATTTGAAGAAGGATTGCATAATTAACCTTTATCCAAGGTCCCAAAAGTACCCACAATACTATTACTAAGATTTCCCAATTATTAGGGTTTAAGTATCTTAGGTATGGATGAGTGATGGTGAAAAAATAGGTTGAAGGGGGTATTTATACCCTTTACAGGTACACGGGTATCGTATACGCGACCTGCTGGCCATATATGTGATACCTGGCCATAGGGTAAAAGTCACATTTGCAATAAAAGATATAGCTTATGCAATACCTGTATGCTACCAAACAGAGTCACTTATGAAACATATGTGTCACGTTAGCGACATAAATATCCCATTCATGATTTTTTCTGTTCGTAGACATATTGCTTAAGCGATCGAAGACTCGTAAATGTGAGTGCACTAACACCAACTGAGGCTTGGAAATTTTCAAGTCTCTGCCAACCCCTTAAGATTCATTCAAAATCCCATATACATAAATGGACTAGGTTAACCTATCAAATTTGATGTTTCAAAGTCAATGGTGCATTAAATTTTTCCATCCGAGGTTGTTTTGATGAAAAGTGGGTTGCACACCTAACTTACCATTTTTGTAACTATTGACCAATAGCTCAAAATGAGCCATAGTGCCTCAGAGCTATTGGAACAATCAAAATTAGCGTACGAGGCATTTTTCTAAAGTTTTCACCCAGTATCAAATTTGAACCAACGAAGACTTCAAAATAGGGAATTGGCTCTAAAACTAAATGAACTTCCCAGTAACCAAATTTTTAGTTCCAGCAAGTCATAAATGACTTAGGGTAGGTATAGGAAAGCTTTAACAACAAAAATACACAAAATAACCTAAAAGGTCATTACCGAAGGTGAAGTTAGTTGTATCTTTTTTGATAAAAAAGCCTTATAGGGTATCAATGGTATATTTTAGTGTATTTTACCCTATTGGCATGTGGATTTATGCTGGATTTCATGGATGGTTGGAATATTAAGTGGATTTTGACCATTTGAGTTATCTATTGGTTGGATATGAAAATACTCATTCTGGTTTATTGTGAGCATTACATCCTTTTATCATATAAATTCATGGAGTATTGGTACCACCATGGAAATACTAGTTTTTTTGATAGAAAATATGACATCTTTGAAATCATCTACCGATGGATGTGTCATGGATAAGATATGAATATTAGTATTAGATATTAGTTGTATATGCATTGACGAAACCCCAATGGGTCCTACTTGGAAGTAGAACTCGGTAGGTGTATACAGAGGTTGTGCAATGACCTCATGCGTTACACCATCATTATAATTATCATTATCATCATCTTCATCATCACATTCTTATATACCATGTATTTTCTTTGTGTGAATTATTTGTCCTTGATATGATACTTGTCTATGTGTATTACTTTCTTCAACTTGTATGTGTGATATTTGTATACTTGTTCTACCTTCTTGTATTTATGTGTGATATATGAAAATTTTATAGAACTATTAGTGGAGACAGTGTGGGCTACCATTTAGGATATTTTCTAGTTGTAGGTGATGTGCCCTTAGTCAGTTTTTGTATGCTTTAGTTTTTACTTTGCTTAATTATTCTATGATACCTACTGAGTACAAGTGAACTATACTCAACCCTATTGTTCCCTTTTAATGCATATCCTGGTTCAAGTATGGCTCATAGTTATTGATTTTAGGCGATACTTGGAGCCCACTTCGAGGTAGCCATTGACCCTTGCATCCGGAGTTAAGTACTACCTTCTCCTATCTAGACTATGTATTTATTTGTATTCATTGATAATGTTGTTTTCTTGGATATCATATAAATTTGACTTTGAGTTGTAGTAGTTGATTCTTACACTGTGACACCAGGTTTTAGGATTATATACGGTACCCTTAGTTTTTTTTTTATATATATATATATATATATATCTATTGTCATCTTATTTGTGCAATTCAACTTTGTTCTAGAAGCTGTACCTTAGGTAATGATGTTATTTTCCTTTTTATATAAGTTTGGGTGATAGACTTGTCACAACTAGTGCCATCATGACTCTTGGATTTTGGGTCATAACAAATTGGTATCAGAGCATCTAGGTTTATTGCTCTCAACAGTTAATAAATAGGTGTCTAATAGAGTTTTGTAGATTATTACAAAGACGTCTACATCTATCTTCGAGAGGCTATAAGATGTCTTTTGGAAAATTCCCTTATTTTGTTCCTTATCGTA
This sequence comes from Capsicum pubescens, assembly GCA_030864215.1. Taxonomy (NCBI): domain Eukaryota; kingdom Viridiplantae; phylum Streptophyta; class Magnoliopsida; order Solanales; family Solanaceae; genus Capsicum; species Capsicum pubescens. Next base: position 111,005,723 of record CM061549.1, on the reverse strand, counting down.
CGAGTTTTCTTTCATACCATGTATTTTAAATCATTCTTTATTCTTTTTTGAACAAATAGTGATGACTAGATCTAATTAGGTTAGAGATATAAAGCCTTCATCTTAGGAGAGAGCCCAGTCTAGAAGGAGAGTTGCAAGTCATGAATAGGCTCGAGGTAATGGACAAGCACGAGGATCTTCCCCATCTAGAGTAGTGCTAGGGGGTTGTTGGTTTACTTGTTGACCCATTTAGAGAGTTTTCTTTTGAGTACGCTTAGTGTTCCTTAAGCCCCGAGTATGGATTCTCCAGTAGTACCTACTTCTTTTCTTGGTACTCTATAAATTGAGTGTTATTCCATCTTCAACACCTGTATCTAAGTATGGTATTATGAGGTCAATAGCTCAGCCTTTTCTAAGTTGCATCATCAGGTGGGATCTCAGCTAGCCAAATTCACCATGCCTCCTCTTATTATGAGTATAGTTATCTCTTCTAAGGACCAAAAATGGTTTGATAGATTCACTTGTTTGGGTCCCTCTAAGTTCAGTAGTGCTGTGGGTGAGAGTGCCTTGGAGTTCTTTATTGATTATTGTGAGAAGTTGCATAACCTGGGTTTGTTGGAGTCACTTGGTATAACATATACTACTTATAAGGGGAGAGATACTGCTAGAGATTGGTGGATGTCACTTGTTAGTTGCAGACTTCTTGATGCTCCTAAGATGAATTTAGATCAGTTTGCTGAGGCCTTCTTGGAGAGGTTCATGCCTTATAGTTAGAGGGAACGGATGAAAGGAGAGTTTGATCAACTAGAGAAAGGCTCCATGGCTGTGGTAAAATATGAGGCATAGTTTTATGCCTTGTCTAGATATTCTTATGCCAATATTGCTACTAAATTTAAGAAGATTCAGAAGTTCATGAAGGGGTTGGATGTTTCTCTTTAGCTAGGTACGACTCAGATGTTAGTGTATGAAGCATTATTTCAGAGTATAGTGGATCATGCTAAGATTATTGAGGATATTTTTCTATCATCTTAGGGAGGCACCAAGAAGGTACATAATCAGGGTAAGTTTAGCGGTCACACTTCTCAAAGTAGGAATCCTAAATGGTGTTTCGTGGGTGTTATGGTAGACCTGTGTATGCCACCTTTCAGATTTTAAGTAGTGGGTTTTCTGGTTTAGAAGATTTGGGTGGTAGTTCTGGCTCATCTTCACCTCCTCATAATGTGTCAAACTATAGAGCTTGTTTTTTGTATGATGAGATTGTCCATGTGCTAAAGAGTGTCCTCGATGTGTGTTTAAAGCTACTTCTATTTTAGCTATGAGAGGTAGGGGTCCTATTAGAGGTGTGCGAGGTAGAGGTAGTGGTGACCGCGATGTTAGTCATGGGGCCATTCAAGAAGTTGATATCCATGGATAGTGCTATGCTTTACCAGCCAAATGAGAGGTAGATACTTTCGATGCTATTATCACAAGTATCATCCACATTTATTTTAGAATTGTACATATGTTATTTGATTCAGGATTGACCTTCTCCTATGTGTCTGTGTATTTTGCTTTGGGTTTTGATTCTACTAATGAGCCTTTTTCCATGCTTATTCCTGTATCTACCCCTATAAGAGATCACTTAGTAGTGGATCGGGTGTACTGAACCTGTGTTATGAGTTTTTTTTTGAGTATAAGAATCGGGTAAATATACATGTATTAGATATCATTAACTTTGATGTCATCTTGGGTATAGATTGGTTGGCTCCTTACTATACTATTCAAGATTATTATGCTAAGACTGTAAGTTTAGCTTTGTCGGGTGTATGTGCCAAGGATAGAATGAAAGAGCATGCTTTATTTAGGTACCAAGAGAGTTATATCTTATACATAGGATCATCACTTGGTTGAGAGGGGATATTTGTCTTATTTGGCTCATATTCATGATACTAGTGTTTCATCTCCCTTATTGGATTCTTGTTGGGTTGTCCATGAGTTCTTAGATATGTTTTTTTTAAATTTACCTCGTATGCCCCCAGATCACGATATTGACTTTTGCCATTAATATTGAGCAAGGAACCAAGCCCATTTTTTTTCCTTACATGATGGCCCCAACTGAGTTGAAAAAATTGAAGGATCAGTTGCAGGAGTTTTTGGATAAGAGGTTTATCTGATATAGGATATCACCTTTGGGTACACCTATCTTATTTGTAAAGAAAAAGGATAGGTCTATGTGTATATGTATTGATTATCGGCAGGTGAACAAGGTGACAGTTAAGAATAAGCATCCTATTCCTCGTATTGATGATTTATTCAATTAGCTTCAAGGTGCTTTAGTGATTTTGAAGATTGATTTGAGATTTGGGTATCATCAATTGAGGATTAGAGCTTTAGATATTCCTAAGATAGCTTTTCAGACTCAATATAGTCAATATAAGTTTTTGGTAATGTCGTTTGGGTTGAGCAATGCCCCAACTGCATTTATGGAGTTGATGAACTGGGTATTTCAATCGTATCTCGACTTCTTTATTATTATATTTATAGATGATATCTTGGTTAACTCTAAGAGTGAGGTGGATCATAAGAAGCATTTGTATATTATACTTTAGTATTTGAGAGATAAGCATCTGTATGCTAATTTCTCCAAGTGTGAGTTTTGGTTAGAGTCTATCTCTTTCTTTGGTGATGTGGTGACTAAGAATGGTATTATTGTTGATTCAACTAAGATTTTAGTGGTTCGTGATTGAGCTAGGCCAACTTCGCCCACTGAGATTTGGAGTTTTATTGGCTTGGGAGGTTACTATTGATATTTTGTTGAGGGCTTCTCATTTATTACATTTTTTTTGACCAAGTTGACTTAAAAGAAGATTTCCTTTTAGTGTTTCGATACCTGTTAGGCGAGTTTCTAAAAGCTCAAGGATTTATTGACATTAGCTCCAATGTAGACTTTGCCTTAGGAGGGTGTGAGTTTTACCATCTTAAATGATGCTTTAAGTATTGGATTACGTGCTGTGTTGATGTAGGAGGTTAAGGTGATTGTGTATTTTTCTCGTCAGTTGAAGACTCATGAAAGGAATTACCCTACCCATGATTTGGAGTTGTGAACGGTTGTTTTTTTGGATTGTGAGATTTTCTCAAATTATCGTAGCCTTCAGTATTTCTTTACCAGTGAGATCTTAATATGAGGTAGCACCATTGGCTTGAGTTATTTAAAGATTATGACTTAACTATTCTTTATCTTCCGGGCAAGGCTAACGTAGTTGCATATGCCTTAAGCTGAAAGTCGACAAGCATTGGTAGATTGGAGCACCTTTTGAGCCAAGAGATGCCTTTGGCCTTGTAGTTTTAGTCTTGGCTAACCAGATTGTTAGTCTTAATACTTCAACACCTGGGCGTGTTTTGGCATTCATGGAGGCTAGGTCTTCTTTGATGGAGTAGATTCATGCTCATTAGGTTGATAATGCTTGATTGATATTGATTTAGGATAACTAAGGAAGCCTTACTTTATTAAGATCACATTTTGAGGATTAGAGGCCAAGTTTGTTAGCCGAGAGTGGGTGATTGGATTAGATTGACTTTTGAAGAGGCTCATTATTCCAGGTATTCTATCAATCTAAAAGTGACTAAGATGTATCATAATTTGACACAACATTACTGGTGGGGTGGTATAATGAGGGATATAGTGGACTTTGTAGCTCATTGCCTTTATTGCAAGCAGTTAATGGCCGAGCATTTAAGGCCTGGTGGATTGCTTCAGAGGTTACCTATTTCTAAATAGAAATGGGAATGGATCACTATGGACTTTGTGATTGGGTTGCTCGTACTTCTTATGGTTCTGATAGTGTTTGGGTCATTGTGGATCGATTGACCAAATCCAATTATTTCATTTTGGTTTAGGTTTCTTTCAGTACTGATAGGATGACCCGTATCTATATTCGTGAGATAGTTCATCTTCATGGTATGCCATTGTCTATTATCTCAGATCGAGGTCTAGTATTCATATCTCACTTTTGAAAAACTTTTTAGGAGGAGTTAGGTTCCCAAGTTGATCATAGTATAGGCTTTAACCCCCAGACCGATGGTTAGTTAGAGCAGACTATTCAGGTGTTAGAGGATATGCTCCACGGTTGTGTGATGAAATTTGGTGGTCAGTGGGTGCAACATCTAGCCTTTATGGAGTTTGCGTATAATAATAGCTATGACTCCAGTATTGATATGGCTCCTTTTGAGGCTTTTGTATGGTAGGCATTCTCGAACTCCAATTGGTTGGTTTAAGGTTTCTGAGATTATACCTCGAGGTACAAACTTGCTTCATGAGTCTTTGGATAGAGTTTGGATCATTTAGGATAGCCTGCAAGTGGCTCAGAGTAGGACGAAGTCTTATGCTGATCATAGACTTTATGCCTTGTGTTTTGGGGTTGGTGATTGTGTTTTCCATTGAGTTTTTCCCATAAACGGTGGGATAAGGTTTGTGAAAAGGGGTAGGATTAGCCCTAGGTATATTAGTCCAATTTTGATCCTTCGGACTATTAGGGATACATCTTATGAGTTGGCTTTGCCTACAAATTTATCGGTTGTTCACCAAGTTTTTCATGTTTCCATGCTTTGACGATACATTTTGGATCAGTCTCATCTCATTCATGGGATTTAGTTCAATTAGATGAGAGGCTGTGTTTTGTTGATGAGCCTGTCTCCATCTTGGCTAAGGATATTAGACGATTTCATTCTAGAGATATTCTAGTGGAGTCATCGAACTTTAGATGAGGCAACTTAGGAGGTCGAGTCTTATATGCATAGTAGTTACCCCTAACTTTTCATGAGTTCAGGTATTTCTCTTTCCATTAGTTTTAGGATGAACTAGATTCTTAGTGGTGGATGATGTAATGACTTGATTTTTGGTGATTTATGTGAAATATTTTATTTTGTGTGATTTAACCATTTTACCCCTACCAGTGGTTGCCTTGTTGTATTTTTGGGGTGTGAAGTGATTGACATGCTTTCTAATGCATTTGGTGTGATTTGTGCAAAATTGTGGTTTTGGTGGCTTGAAAAGCCTCATTATTAACTTCAGTCAATATATATTGATCCGTGCATTGTATGGTAATACAAACTATGCCAGCAAATCCAGAACACCGATTTTAAAGTGGTAACATAGTTAGTGTAATTTTACGGCTTTTAAATCTTATTTCAAACCTCGGTTTAGGAAGTTGTGAAATTGAGTTTCGGGGGTCAACTCTATGAAAATGATATTTTTTTTTCAAAAAACTCATATCGCCACTAAGTTCGGAGCATCAAATTTGATAGGGTATCATAGTTCATTTGCGTCTTGAGACTTCGGATGAATCTTGAGTGATCCGCAGAGACTTGGAACACTCCAAGTCTCTGCTGGTGCACTTGCATATGCGACATCATGGTCGCTTATGCGACCCGACAATGTAGCAAAATGTCGCATACATGAAATTTATGTCGCATGAGCGACCATCACTAAATCAACGACAGGGTCGCTCACGCAACATCTTCCCTTAGGCAAGGTATCGCATACGCGATACCTAGCCGCTTAAGCGATGGTCACTTAAGCGACCAGTGATAGCTTCTGCGATGCCTGTCATATAAAAACTATTTGTTCACTTTTTTTCACCATTCTTGGAGCTTGGGGTTTTGAGCTTTTGAGAAATTCCTTCCATTTCTAAGCTTGGGTATGCTCCAAAACACCTATTTCAACTATTTTTCTTCAATTTTATCATTTAAATCTTGTTTAAACGAAGATTTAAAAGTGGAACTTGGGGATTTTGGGTTGGAAGGCCTAAAAATTGTATTCCTTCGATTTAAAATCCCAAATTTAACTTATTTTAACTTGTGTAAGTTTCTACTCTTATAATTACCATTTTTTTCTTAATTTCATCTTCACATCAACTTTAAATTCTTGAGTTTTAAAATGGGTTTTGGGGGTGCTTGTTGGTAAAGATTGAAAATAGTTTTTTCTTTGATTTGAATCTTATTTTGACTCATTTTTACTTGATTTTTCAGCTGTAGACTCCTATAGGTATGGGGAATATGTTATTAAATAAAATTACAAGTTTTTTTCTTTTTCGAAAACCCATTTTGTGGGTCCATTTTGACACCAACTCAAAAATAGGCATTATGGGTATCACTGACTTTCTTTTAATGTATAGATTATGTAATTGTATGTTTTAGCTAGTTTTTAGTGGGTTCTTTAGGTAAAGGCTCCATGTAGAATGCTTTTGGATCGGTTTTTGGCATTTGAGGTAGGTTATGGATTAATTTCTTTAGACTGGATTGGGTAATTAATACTAGTACAAAAATCATGTTAAGGGTATGAGAACCAATCATGAAAATGGCTTTATTGTTGTGTTGTGCCCGTGTGGGGGGCTATATTGTTGCAAATTGATGGTTTTGTGACATTATTTTCTATGTATGACTCTATAAGGTCTTATATGATATTGTAGGCCTTGGGAATGTGAAATTAGTTTAATCTTATTTGATGGAAAAGCCTAATATGGTATCAATGGTATATTTTGGTGTATTTTACCCTATTGGCATGTGGATTTATGTTAGATTTCATGGATTATTGGAATATTGAGTGAATTTTGGCTCACTTGGTTCATCTATTGGTTAGATATGGAAATTCTCATTCAGGTTGATTATGATCATTACATCCTTATATCATACACATTAATGAAACAATGGTACCTCCGTGTAAATACTAGAAACATTGGCTTTTACTTAAAGAAAATATGACATCTTTAAAACCTTCTACCGATGGGTGTGCCAAAGAGGGGTTATGGATTTTGGTACTGAATGTTGGTTATATATGGGTTGACGAACCCCTCATGGTTCCTACCTAGGAGTAAAGATCGATAGGTGTATACGAAGGTTGTGCAACAACCTCGTACATTACATTATCATTATCATCATCCTCATTATTGCATTCTTATATACCTTATGTTTTCTTTGTGTGTATTATTTGTCCTTGATATGATATTTGCCTACGTTTATTACTTTTTTCTGCTTGTATGTGTGATATTCGTATACTTGTGCTACCTTCTTGTATTTGAGTGTGATATATGTGAATATTTGTAATGATCCTTCAGGTTATTTTCCATATTTTTTCTTATTTTCATTGTTAGAGCTTTCCTATTGTTGCCCAGGTCATTTATGACTTGCTGGGACTGACAGTTCGATTATCGGGCTGTTCGTTTGGGTTTTAGAGCCAATTCCCTATTTTGAAGTCTTCGTAGGTTCAAATTAGCTACCAGACAAAAAATTTAGTCAAACAATCTCGTATGTCATATCTAATTGTTCCAACAGCTCTGAAATGTCGATTTTAGGCTATATGTACCCTTGGTTCAGTCCCGAGGCACCCAAACTCATTTTGACCTGTTGGTTTAAAAGATAAGAAAATGGAGTATGGGTGTGGGATCCACTTTTAGTCTAAACAACCTCAGGTGGAAATTTCAACTGTGCCATTAAGTTTGGAACGTCGAATTCAGTATGGTAGCATAATTCGTTTGCATATACGGGATTCTGGATGAAACCTAAGGGGTTGGCAGAGACTTGGAAAATCCAAGTGTCAGTTGTATCTGGTGAACTTGCTAACCGCGAACATGTGTCGCGATCGCCAAACTCTTTGCATTGCATAATATGCCATGATTGTGGTGCCCATGTCATGATAGAGACTCACCTTGGCAGCCTCAAGATGTGACGATCGCGAGGGTCGGGTCGCGATTGCAATACCCCAACACCTGGGAAAGGTGTAAAAATCCCCCTTTTAGATTGTTTTCCCATTCTTTTATCCACTTTAAAGAGACTAAAACCCAAAATATTAAGGAAAACTTAGGATTAACTCTTGTGGCTGATTTGGGAGCTTGGGTAACAATTGTGTATGCGATTTTCCTTCGAATTTGTGGTAAATTTCTCTAATTTCATGGTGTCTTTTCTTTTTTTTTTGTTCAAAATTCCTAAAACTTAGTATCTTGATTTTAGAACCAATGTAACTCAGATTTCACCCATTGTTTCGAGGGTAATTACTTCTTAAGCAAGAGGAAATGTTGGGTTGACTTTGAAAAAGCAATTTCAGTAAGTGGGACCCACATGAGCTCTTTGAGTATTTTGGGACTCGAAGCACAATAGTATAATATGGGTATCACCATTCTCGTATTGAGGAGTAGAATGATATTTTTATAGTATGGAACCTTGCGAAAACTTTATGGACGGGAAAATCAGTGATTTAGAAGATTCTTCGAGCTTTCTTCGGCATCCCGGTAAGCTAGGTTTACCCTCTACATAGATTGGTTAATTTATAGTATGTTTATAATATTGTGTTAGATTTGGGATGAGTTTTAGGTGTTGGTGATGTGATTGGAAATAATTGGGTTAGTTGGACCGTTTAGGCTATTTGAAAATCGTAATTTAGGCATAAATAACTTAGTTTCTCATGCTTCAGGTAACATTTCTATCTTTGGGATAATGGAGGCTTATTTGACAACTAAACGTTGATTTAAATATCTTAGTCTAGTCCACGATAAAACTGTCTTAAAATGGATTTTTGGGATTAGATCCTGGCCTTTCCGATCCACCTTAGGCCAAGACTTGAGATAGTTTGTTGACCTTAATGAGATTGTGATATACCTGGAAATGCTTAATATTAGGCTTGATGAAGCTACATACCTAATGGGCATGATGGTTTGATATTGAGAGTTGATGCCAAATACGGTAAAACCCAGCGATGGAGATCTTGATTTCTATAATAAAGATATATATATATATATATATATAGACACGACCCAAACCAGAGTCTTATTGTAATGGGCATCCCAAGTCCAACGAGGACTGGTGAACACCCCCGTTACCCAACCCAACCGACCTAAGCACATCTTGAGTTGGATGAATTTTGAATATATAACAAGATAATGTCATTGCATAATCCAAGACTATGGGATATGTCTATATCTGTGACCACCCAAATGAGTCCAACCGTTCGATACCCAACCTATAACCAATACCAACCTAACCATAATCCAAACCATAACTGTATGAGTTCTATTATAATTATATAATCCCAAAATAAAAGAGGATGGAACAGTGAAAAATTTAGTCCTATGGTATCATCCCCAATACCAATGCCAATACCAAGGTTGACACCAATAACGATCCCGTCCATACCAACCCATAGTAGTTCCACAAATGCCTTTGACCAAAAGAAAACCAAAATTCGATTGGGACATGCCCAAAACCAATAGCTCACCACTATCCATAAATAAATCAAAGTATGAAATAACATCCATGAAATAGATCCTTTCGGAAAGATGGAGGCTCACCCCTTCAATCCAATAGCTGATCCCAAAGTCCGATCGCTAAGCAAGAGAAGTGAAGCCACCAATTCCTGCATCGCGTGGGAATACAGCGCCCAAAGACAGGTTAGTGAGTGAATGCTAGCATAAACTCAGGATAAGGATATAATGCCATTTAACAAAACCAAGTAAATCATACATATGAATACAAACCATACATACATATATATATATATAAATATATATATATATATAACCGTGTCGGGAAAGGGAACCGAGTTTAGCATGCATTTAAAACCATTAACCTGGGTATGTATAGCTTAACCGTCCTTAACAATCCATGGGATATATGAGTCCAGTGTAACCCCCTGAATGGACCCTAATACGTGTAACCACACGAACCATAGATGCCATAAGAGTAAGGGATTCCCAAGTACCCTTCACCCACCATGATACATATGTACAGTGTACTTAGAGGATTCTCGTGTACCTCGTAGTATCATATAAGGTTACCATGACCTACCTCTCATGTAGGAGAACATGAGTTTCTAGTGTTCATCCATTGGACTCATACCTCCACGGTTAGCTATCACACCTGCCTTTATTGCCCAATTAAAACCATTTCTAACCAACCAAACCATTGTTATTAACCGAGGCTATACATAGTGGTATCATCAAACCGACTATAACTTGAAAGTAATGTCCTTAGCCAACCTTTTAGAGATCAAGGGATTCCCATGTACCCATAGATCACATTAACTTGGGGGAGTCCCATGTACCCCACAAGTGTTCCATTATTATATTTGCTTGGGGGAGTCCCATGTACCCAACAAGTTGTTCATTAACATGTTTACTTGGGGGATTCCATTGTACCCCACATGGATTTTCAATTAACCATAATCATGACCACCAAATCATTCCATTGAACCATTCCAAACCATTTAAACCATTTAGGGCTCCATTACCAAACCATACCATGAAATAGTTCCATTAAAAATCCAACAATGTAGTGAAAATATTCTCATAGGCATTTTATCAAACATATTGGGGGCATAGTATTTCCAAAACCAAAGACAATTACCAAATAACCATTCCCATGCAACGAATTATCCAAAACCACCATTAAAGCATATAAAAGTATAATTAAAACATGGGAAAACAATAACCAAACATTTATAACCAAAACTCCCAAATTATATTTGAAAATTCAAAACCATACAATAATTAACCATGAAAACATTGTATAAAACCATGCCTTTAGTTGGAACTAACAATGAGGTAAGAGAAAAAGCCTTAAACCAAGAAGATGAAGGAGAGAAATCACCAACACAAGCCCAAAATTAATCCTTAAGATGAAACACTAACTTCCCTTGCCTAAGAACTTTAGGGAGGATAGAGAGTGTTTTCTAAGTCTTAAAGAGTATAATAATAGGGCAAATAGCCTCCCAAGTGAGTTAAAAGTCATGGGGCCTCATTAGGTTAAGTGGGGAAATGTATAGATTGACCTCACTTAAACTGCAACAAAATCTCGTCAGAGGGATACGACTATCAATACCAGTTGTACCCTCCAATACGAGTGGTACCCACTACTTGTACCCAAGTTCATCTCACTTAGACCCAATACAGTCCAAGGTATGACTCACCCCAAACCATGACGTATCCATACATACGACTGGTACCCATGATCCGTACCCCTGGAAGAATAGAATCTAAAGAGAATGGACATTGCCCACCATATGAGTCCATGGTATGACTCGTACCTTGGCTTATGGCTCATGGTGATCTATTTGTACTCAGATACAACTTAGTCTACCAAGTCTAAGATTAAGTGAAGGAAAAATCCAAACCAAACAAATTGTGTCCACCGATACGACTCGTACCACCTAAGTCGTATCCATTTAAAAAACCAAATCCAACCCACCAACCAATATTGGTCAGGATACGACTAACCAATACCACTCGTATCCCAGTGTATGAGTTGTTTCCCCTTGTCGTATCCTATCTAGAGACCAAAAGCTTGTAAATTTTCTAAGGGACAGAAACCCAAGGTGTTTTATTCTCCTCTACTAGGAACATTCATCCCAAAATGAGGGACAAGGTAGGGTAACCACACTACGATTTATTTGCATTATCAAATATCAATCCAACCTTTAACCAAGTTAGAAAACAAAAATGCAAAGATATTAATCTTTTCTTTGATAAAGTTTGAAAACAAAAGTATGCTGAAGAATAAATACCTTCCACGCAAATCCCAGGAGCAAAAAACAGATGTGGATACTTGGACTTCATATCCTCCTCCACTTCACACGTAGCCTCTTTCACCTTGTGGTTCTACCATAGTACCTTAACCGAGGTCACATCCTTGGGCTACAACTGATGAACCGGCCTATCTAAGTTCTCAACTGATATCTCTTTATAAGGCAGAGAATTTGAGATACCCAAGACCTCCAAAGGAACCACCGAAGAAAGATCACCAAGGCACTTCCTAAACATAGATACATGAAATACTGGATGAATGGTGCTCAAACAAGAAGACAATTACAATTCATAAGCCATATTACCAACCCTCTGCAAAATCGTATAAGGACCAATAAATCAGTGACTGAGATTTCTCTTTTTACCAAACCTTATTACTCTATTCATGGGAAATACCTTTAGGAAAACCTTATCCCCAACTTTAAACTCCAAATCTCTATGCCTTACATTTGCATAGGACTTTTGGGGACTTTGGGAAGCCTTAAGCCTATCCCGAATCACCTTCACCTTTTCCATAGGATGATAAACCAAATATGGATTGAACATATCCACCTCGCCAAGATCAAATAAACCAATAGTAGATCTACACCTCCAACCATACAATGCCTTAAAAGGGGCCATCCCAATACTAGAATGATAACTATTGTTATAAGAAAACTCTAACAAAGGTAGATGCTCAACCCAACTACCACCATAGTCAATCACACATGCCTGAAGCATATTCTCTAATGTCAGAATAGTCCTTTTCATTTGCCCATCCTTCTGAGGATGAAAAACAGTACTCAGATTCATCTTAGTACCCAATCCCTTTTGAAAAGACCGCCATAAATGAGATGAAAACTGTGTACCACGATCAGAGATAAATGAAATAGGTACCCCATGCAACTTTACTATCTCATAAAGATACAACTTTGCATAGTCCTCCACTGAAAAGGTAGTCCTCACTGGGAAGAAGTGAGCAGATTTGGTCATCCTATCCATAATCACCCAAATCAAATCAAATTGGTTCTGAGACTAAGGAAGATCAGTAATGAAATCCATGTTAATTATCTTCCATTTTTATTTGGGAAAATCAATTTCTTGATACAACACACCAGGCCTCATGTGCTTAACTTTGACTTGTTGGCACACCATGCACTTGGCTACAAAATCAGCCACATCTCTTTTCATACCTTTCACCAATATATCTCCTTGAGATCATAATACATTTTTGTCAAACCGGGATGAACAAAATAGTGAGATTCATGTTCCTTAGTCCAAACCCTTTTCTGCAAATCATGGACATCAGGAACCACAACCTTTCCTGGTATCGTAAAGTACCACCACCACCGATCTCAAATATCATCACCTGTTGTACACCAACATCTTTCTTGATTTTTATTAAGATAAGATCTAGCACTTTCTTATCCTTGATCTCTACACTAAGAGATGACCTAACCACTTTCTGAACCATTACCCCACCATCCTTGGAGTCCAAGAGACAAACTCTAAGATTAGCCAAACGGTGAATATCCTTCACCAATTCCCACTTTCCTTTACCCACATGAGCCAAACTTCCCATGGAAAACCTGCTAAGATCACCAACAACCGTATTAGATTTACCTAGGTAGTAGTGAAGACTTATATCATAGTCCTTGAGAAGCTCCAACCATCTTCTTTGCCTGAGATTTAGCTCTTTCTAAGTGAACACATACTGTAGACTCTTATGATCAGAAAAGATGTCTACGTGCACTCTATACAAATAATACCTCCAAATTTTCAAAGGAAAAATCACCGCCAGCAGCTCCAAATCATGAGTAGGATAATTCCTCTCATAAACCTTCAAATGTATAGAAGCATAGGCAAAAACCATCCCATACTGCATCAAAACATAGATAAGTCCCACCCGGGATGTATCATAATAAACTACAAACCTCTCCGTTCCTTCTGGAAAGATTAAAATCAGAGCCAAAGTTAGTTTATTCTTAAGCTTCTCAAAAGTCCATTCACATGATTCTGACTAAGAAAACTTTACCTTCTTCTGAGTTAGCTTAGTCAAAGAAGAAGCTATCATTGAAAAGCTTTCAACAATCTGTCTATAATACCCGGCTAAACCTAAGAAGCTCTGAATGTCAGTTGGAGTCGTGGGTCTAGGTGACCTTTTAACCACAACCACATTTTGAGGATCAACCATGATCCCCTTACTAGAAATAGTATGACCAAGAAAAGTCACAAAATTCAACCAAAACTCATACTAAGAGAATTTGGCATACAACTGCTGCTCTTTCAAGGTCTGCAACACCATACAGAGGTGATTGACATGATCCACCTCACTTTTAGCATACACCAAGATGTCATCAATAAACATAATGACAAAAAGATCCAAGAACTGCCTGAAAACCCTATTCATAAGATCCATAAATATCATTAGGGCATTATTCAATCCAAATGACATAACCAAGAATTCCAAGTGCCTATACCGAGTACGAAAAGCTATCTTAGGTATATCCTCCTCCCTAATCTTAAGCTGATGATAACTAAAATAAAGATCTATCTTAGAAATGAATTTGGCATCTTGAAACTGATCAAACAAGTCATCTATCCTTGGAATAGGAAACTTTCTCTTAACCGCTACCTTATTCAACTACCGATAGTCAATGTATATTCGAAGGGAACCATTCTTCTTGCGCACAAAGAACACCAGTGCACCCCACAGGGATACTCTAGGACGAATAACCCCTAATCCAGAAGGTTCTTAAGTTGCTCCTTGAGTTCCCTCAACTAAGTTGGAGCCTTTCTATAAGGAGGAATAGATATTGGACGAGTGTCCAAAACTAAATCAATACCAAACTCAATCTCTCTATCAGGAGAAACACTAGGAAGATCATCCGGAAACATCTCAGGAAACTCATTTACTACTGGAACCGAATGTAAAGAAGGACCTTCCTAGTTAGAATCTTTAACTCAGACCAAGTGATAAAGACACCCTTTGGAGATTAATCTCTGAGCTCTAAGATAAGAAATAAACCTCATCATAAGAGCTAGGGAACCATCCTCCCAATCTATAACTAGTTCACCAAGGAACCTAAGGACAAGCTTATGAGTCTAACAATCTAAGTATGCATAATAAGAGTGTAACCAATCCATCCCCAGAATAACATCAAAATATACCATATACAACTCAAACAGATCTACCAAAGTCTGCTTGCTATCAATAAATACCACACACTCCCTATAGACTATTTTAGAATTAATCGAGTCACCTACCAGGGTAGAAATAGAAAAAGGATCCAAAATAACCTTAGGATCAAAACTAAAACATACAACCACATATGGGGTCACATAGGAAAGAGTTCACTCTGAATTAAACAGATAATATATGTTACGAGAAAATAATTGTAATGTACTATTAATGATATTAGGTGATGCCTCATATTCTTACCAAGATGTAAGAGCATGAAACCTATTTCGGCTAGTGCCGATACTAGAAACATGAAGAGATGTCGAAGTAGCACCACTAGGCGTAGGAGCAGAAGATAAAGTAACCAAAGCTTTGACTGCTCCTGAAGCACCCTTACTAACTAGACAGTTTCAGAGAATATGTCCTGGCTGATAGAATTTAAAAAACCTGTCCCTCCCTTCATCACAAAAGACCCGATGAAGACAACCACAAAACCGGTAAAGAGGGCATACAGAAGTCGACTAAGCTCTACTCGCTTGAGATTGGACATCCTGTGCCTGGAAATTATCACAAACTTACGGATGCCTATCACCCAACTGCTTTGGGTAAGGAGCACTATCAGTAGAGAAGGAACCAAAACTCCCCTACTTCTTCTTTAGCTATTTGTCGCCATCCTGACCATCCTACTGCTGAGCACCATCTTACTCAGAGAACCTACTCTTACCCTGACTTTTCCTAAACTCTACCTATTTTCTCTTTTTATCCTCCACCTGCTTCATGTGGAAAACTAATCTCAAAATATCCATATCCATAATCAGCAAAGAGATCTTGCTTTCAAGGATCAAATCCTGAAATAGCCCAAAAGTGAGATTTCTGATCCTTGCTCTTATATCAGACACTAAGTTCAGAGCATACCTTGACAGTAGATGAAACTTCAAGGAATATTCCTTGATAAACATTCTTTCCTACTTAAGATTCACAAACTCCTCCATCTTCACTTCCCTTAGCTCCTGAGAAAAGAAGCGATCTAGAAAAGCATTTGAAAAGTCCTTCCATAAGGATAACTCCTCAACATAACCTCTATACCTATACCACTTATCATACCATTGTCACGCAATATCCTTGAGCTGATAAGATGCAAAGTTTACCTTTTCCACATTTGTGGCCTGCATCACCTTAAAGATTTTCTCTATTTCATCCAAGAAATCATAAGGATACTCATCCACTTTTACTCCAGTAAAAGTTGGAGGATTTATCTTTATAAACTGGACAACCCTTGTGGCCTCAATAGATAAAACACCAGATGTATCCCGCTTAGCCTGAGCAACAACTAATTGATCAATAATATGAATTGATTGGTAAAATTTTACATTAGTCACATTAACTTGAGGAGGACTAGTAGCAACTGGGGAAACTCCAAAACAATCAGGGATAGGACCCTGAGATTGAATGAGAATGCCAAGTGTAGGGCGTACCCCATCAACATCATTCCCAGATAGGACAGAAGAATTTCCTTGTGTTCCAGATCGTCAAGGCATAATCTAAAAAGCGAACAAACAAGGATTAGAGGAAATTCCAGGACTTAAACACCAAGCCTGAAAATAAAATACCAACAAAGTGAAACATTCCTAAATATCTTGTACCTTCTCTATTATGAGTATGGCATGCTACATACCCTTAAAAGAGACTCTACTAGACACTACTTTTTGGACTCCCAATTGACCATGAACCAAAAGCTTTGATACCAATTTGACACGATAACTAGGGCCTTGTCGTAATGGGCATCCTAAGTCCAACTAGGACTTGAGACCATTCCCGTTACCAAATCCAACCAACCTATGCACATACTGAGTTGGATGAATTTTGAACATATAACAAGATAACATTATTGCATAATCCAAGACTCTGGGATAGGTCTATATTCGTGACTACCCAAACAAGTCCAATCATTTGATACCCAATCGATAACCAATTATCCAAAACCACCATTAAAGCATATAAAAGCATAATTAAAATATGGGAATACCATAACCAAGCATTTATAACCAAAACCCCAAACTATATTTATAAACCCAAAGACATACAATAATCAAGCCATGAAAACATTGTATAAAACCATACCTTTAGTTGGAACTAACAATGAGGGAAGAGAACATGCCTTAAACGAAGAATATTATGGAGAGAAATCACCAACACAAGAACCAAATTAATCCTTAAGATGAAACCCTAGTTTTTTTTGTCCAAGAACTTTAGAGAGGATTACAGTGTGTTTTCTTAGTTTTAAAGAATAGAATAATAGGGAAAATAACCTCCCAGGTGAGCTAAAAGTCATGGGGCCTCATTAGGATAAGTGGGGAAATTTCTAGATTATCCTCACTTAAATTGCACCAAAATCCCGTCAGAGGGATACGACTATCCATACTAGTCGTACACTCCAATACGAGTGGTACCCACCACTCGTGCCTAAGGCTATTTCCCTTAGAACCAACACTATCCGAAGTATGAATCACCCCAAACTATGTCGTATCTATGCATACGACTGGTACCCATGAACCGTACCCCGGACAGAATAAAATCTAAAGAGGATTGAACACTGCCCACCATACGAATTCATGGTAAGGAACATACCCTGGCTTACGGATCATGGTGAGACACTCATACTCAGATCTAACTTAGTTTACCAAGTCTAATATTAAGTGAAGGAAAGTCCAAAACCAAACGACCCATGTCCACCGATATGACTCATACCACCCAAGTCGTATCCATTCTAAAAACCAAATCTAAACCACCAACCAGTACTGGCCAGCATACGACTAACCCATACCACTCATATTCCTATGTACGAATCATTTTCCCTAGTCATATCTTATCCAAAGATAAAAAATCTAAGAAATTTTCTAAGGGACAAAAACCTAGGGTGTTCTATGTATATATATATATTTATATATGTACCGGGTCAAGTCTGGATAATGATTATAATATTGATGATATATATACCGATTCAATTCCAAATAATAGTTATGATATTGATATATATAATTACCAATTTGAGTCTAGCTATTGATTATAATATTGATGATATTCTTGCTGATTTAAGTCCGTCATTGACTATGATTATGATGATTTATGTAGAAATTCAAACCCACTAAGGAAATACGACATATGAATAGTATTAATATTATTTTAAGTTCTGAAATGGGAAATTGATATAGTGTGGCATGACATGGATGAATTTTAGTCATATAATAGAAGTTTGTAAATGATAGTGGTTCAGTTTATGCTTTACTTGATTGTAACCTCCAGGATTATAGGGGCCTGCATTGGGTTATTTACTTTTTAGCACTTACTGGCTTATGGGGGACAATTTTGTAGTTATAATTGCATGGGCTTGATTCTTTATGTTATGTTGTTATTTTAACTATTTACTTATTTATGTACAGTGATGTTGGAGTTGGTTCAGGTTTTCCTCTACCCTGACTTAGTTATGTTATCTTAAATATTATCGTATTTATACCATGATTTAGCTCAATCGACTGATGATGCCTTCTGAGAACCCGTGGTTGTAGGACTCATACTACACTTCTCTGCCATTTTGGTGAAGATATGAGTACTAGTTCCCATTGTCTATAAATTGATCATGCTACATTAGATTTCTGAGATAGGATGAGCTCTTTGAGTTAGAGTTGTCCATTTCCTTCTATCTTATTTATTCCTGGTATTTCTCTTTAATATAGATTGCATTGATTGTTTTAGAACTTGAGTTGTATTTATAGTAGATTTTATACTAGCTCTTCCAGGTCATGGGATGGTTTTATATTTTATGGCTACTTACTTAGACTAGTTCTAGCGTCTTGCTTATTTTCAAATTATATTGTCTATTTTTTTCCCTTAGGGGCAATTCCACCAAGTTGACCCATTGTATTTATTTCTGGGTTATGGTTTGGCTTACCTACTGGTGGGATAAAGTATGTGCCATATCGCAATAATATTATAGAACTATTAGTAGAGATGGTAAGGTCTACCATTTGGGACATTTTCTATTTTAGGTGACGTGTCCTTAGTGTGTACTTTGTATGCTTTATTTTCTACTATGCTCAGTCAAGCTATGATACCTACTAAATACAAGTAGACCATACTCACCCCTAATACGCTCTTTTGTCGTAGATCCTAGTTTGAGTATGCCTCATAATAATTGAATTCAGGCGATTCTTGGAGCCCACTTCGGTGTAACAGTTGATCTTTGCACCCAGAGTTGACTACTGCCTTCTCCTATCTATACTGTTTTTATTTGTATTCATAGACAAAGTTGTTCTTTTGGATATCCTATGTACTTGACTTCGAGTTGTACTATTTAGTTCTTACATTGTGACACCAGGTTTTAGGATTATTGTACGGTACCCATGGTTATATTATATCTCTGCTCTCATCTTATTTGTGCAGTTTGGCTTTGTTCTATAAGCCTTACCATGGGTATTGGTGTTATTTCTCTTTTTATATCAGTTTGTGTGATAGGCTTACCACAACAAGTGCCATCATGACCTTTGGATTTTGGGTCGTGACACTATCTTAAACACTGGGAAAATTTTTGGTGGGATACTCAAACTCAAAGCACTTATTTTTCATTATTTTATCATCATAGAAAATCATTAATGCCTAAATTATGATTTTCGAATAACCTAAATAGTCCACCTAACCCAAGTATTTCCAATCGCATCACCAACCCCTAAAACCCCTCCCAAATATTACACAATATCATCAACATACTATGAATTATCTCAATCTATGATGGGGGTAAACCTAGCCTACCTGGACACTGAAGAAAGCTCAAAGAATCCACTAAATCACCAATTTCCCCTTACGAGAAGTTTTTGCATGGTGCCACAATTTTTAATGACCCATCCCATCATTACTAAGGTATTCATGGTAGGAATACAAGCAATTGAAAAATTTATATTGATTCAAAATTGAGTTAAGGTTAACTATTTAATTCATCTAAAGAGCAACGTGGGTATGGGATTGAAGTAGTGGGCCCAGAATACTTAGTAACATATGAATATAAGTCTGATTTTGTTCAACCCTTATTAAAAAAAGATGAGGTCTCTCCTAAAAACACCTTAGGGATATTCTTAAGCTAGAACAACTTTAATAGAGAGGTAAATCTCTCAAGGAACATGACGCATCACTATCCTCGTGGATTCTCCATCAAAATTGCTTGATTGAGAATGAAGAACAAGGTAGCATGCATTCTATGACAACAACTTAGATAGAGGTAGGTCATAACGCTCAATCTACAGCTCTCATAAGAGTGTAAAACGATCGTTGTCAAATATATAACCCAACTGGGTTGGGTATCGATCCCACAGGGAATAGCCGGTCAATGAGTAAGCAAAAATTACTAGACTTTTGGAGAAAGTCTCGTAAAAAGGGGGGATTTTAACGTGCAAGTAATGTAAACAAAGTAATAAAAACAACAAATAAAGGAGTAAAAACGGTTTGCTTGGTTGGTTTTTGATCAATGAGAATTGAGAAGTTGGGGTTATGTCCACCTTATGAGTTGTACGTCTCTATTGGCTATGAGTTGTGCGGAATTCAGACATGCATGTGCTTATAGAGAATTGTATTCGATGGTAAATCCAGGCGTATTTCAACCTTAACCAGGACTATTTCACTTTAACTCTTTCGAGCTTAAAGCGTATCTAACAGTATCAATTCTCCAAGAGGTTAATCCAGTTACGGCACTAACTTTTTAACAGGGGTTGGTGCCCTATTACCTTGACATTATCTCTTTTCCAGACATATAACTTTTCTTTTGAACAAGTTAATGCTATACTGGCGTATTCTATGCGTTTGCAACCACAAAGAATTTAGATTAAGATGAAGAGAATAATGATATAAGCAGCATACGTGTCACGAATTCACAAACTCATAGCAATAGATAGTATCTCATATGGCTTCCATAACCCCAACAGAGAAGTTTAGTTACCCATGAGTGCGAAGGAAATCACAATAGACATTATTAATAGACCACAATAAAAATCTCGTGTAGTAAGGTGTGGTGTGGCGTTTTAGGCGTGAACTCCCTTGCAGAGTAACGTTTCTCTTGTTGTGGAAATTAAGAATTGAATAGATGAATAAAAAGTAGAATTCAAAGTAGAAGAATTGTTTTCAGAGTTAAAAGTAATGACCGTCTCTCCTAAATCTCTAGCAGAATAGGGTATTTATAATACTCCTATCCTATTCCTACTAAGCTACTGCATTACTTAACCCAATCCTACTGGGTTACTGCATCATTATCCTACTCCTAATAAGTTACTGCTAGTCTCCAAAGTCTTTAGAATTACTGTTTTTGCTCGGGATAGATTTTCCATGCGCCACCTTTGGTCCTTGGCGTCCAAGTTTTGCTTTCCTCCTTTCGTGAAGCTTTCTTTGGCATCAAGTTATCCATAAAATGATGAATTCTGCATCATTTATACCTGAATACTTGCTAATCATGTTCGTTAGCTCACTTACAGGAAAAAGGACTAAAAGTGCATAAAATATATAATTTGTCCTCAAAACTTAGCTAAAATATGGGTCAATTATAGTACTTTAGGCGTGTAAATACGCCTATCATCAACACCCCACACTTAAAGCTTTGTTCGTCCTCGAAAAAAATATCATGTCCATCTAAACATCTACTTAGGGTTTCACAGTAACAACACAAAATATTCATCAAGACAGGCACAACAATTATTAACAAAGAGTAGTTTTCTGATCACTACTAGAAAAAATTTAACCTCTAACATAGACTCGTGATGATGGCTAATTCGTATTCAAAAGTTAAGGCACAAAGAATCATACACAACTACCCAAAACTCATCAACCATGTGTGTCTCACAATATATCACCCATAATCACTCACAAGTATTTTCATCTATCAAAGCATGGGTATATGATTATCCTTTCTCTCGCTCTCACAAAGAATTCATATGCTGCAACTGATGACCATAAGCTTGCCCTTAGTGTAATGCTCTACTAATATCAGAATGCTAAGCTTAGGATCAAATAGGTCTTTACAGGTTGTAATGTAGGCTAAGGGACGGGTAGGACTATTTTGGCCAAAAATAGTGACTATGTTCCTAAGCTCTTTAATACATCACATTATGCCATTAACACTCTCTTTTAATCAACCATGCTACCTTTCTTTTATCTACCACCCCTTCTCACCTCTTTTGTTATTCAATAGAATCAACTTTGTATTTTTTTTTTCATTTCATTTTTCATTCATCATTTTTTTTATAACACACCTCTATAATAGCCATTCTTTTTCATAACAAATTCAAGTACCAATTCACTTTAAGGCATCACTCTCACCCAATTTCCTTTTATTTTGTCACATGACTTTACAATTTAAAGCGCTTAGGAATTTGGATCAAATTATGGTCTTGAAAAAATGGATAGGCTTACATATGAGGCTGTCAAAGAAAATGGCTAAAGTCTCAAAGGGGGTTAACTAAGATAATGTCCACGGGTAGGTAAAACAAGGGTAAACAATCACAGGTTGCCAAAGAAATGCCTAAATCATCTCCTAAACTCACATTCTTTATTTCGCTTCACACACACACCAGGCAAGTTCTAGCATCAGCTACAAACACAGAATATCCTATAACCTCACACACACAAGGCACATGGTCAACTTTATTGGGAGTAGTATAGACTCTTGACCCAACAGATGAAGGATTTGAACTACACAATTATCACATAGTGAGTCACAATTAGAGCCTAAACGTCTCAATAGTAATGGTTTTATCACAGACTCTTGTCATAATACCATGCTGCCTATTAGAACAATTTCATGCAAAAAAAGAATTTTAACTATTAAAAAAAAACAAAACAAACAAACATAAATAAATGCAAATACAGATAAAGAAGTATAGCATGCAAATACCATCATCCCACACTTAGACGGGACATACTGTCCTCAGTGGAGAATAAATAAGAAGAACCTGGTTAGTCGGACTCCTTCTCTATGTCTGGGGTCATACCCCCTTCGTCGGAATCATCATAGGAGTCATCGTCATCAGAATTCTCCTCCATGTCGGAGTCTGGCATTCGTCGATCATCATCGGTTGGCACATCGTCATCAAGAGGTTCCTCGAAGTATGTACCTACTCCACACATTGCCTTTGCATGCTCATTCATGGGGTAGTCATAATCCTGCTGTTGGAGCTCTGCAGCAGTTGGAGCACGACCCCCGCTCATCATTGTAAACCATGTCATGCCATAAAGATGGCGAAAGAAACTCTCATCTCGAGCATGCCTTTCTGAAGTGGTAAGGTTGACTCCATGCGTGGTTTCAGCATCTTTAACCTTCGTGGGGTCAACCTTCTTTGGGTTGTGTGGGAGTTTATGATCAGCCGGTTCCTCTTCGATGTCTTCTTTCCTTAGTATTGCAGTCAACAGGTTGCCAAAACTGAAGTGAGACCTCTTGTGTAGCCTAGCTTTCCGCATTGTGGAACGAATAATTGCCCCAACGTTGATAGGGACATTCGTCATCAATGCGTATACCAAACACACTCTATCTCTTGTTATCTTGGTGTAATGAGTCCCTGGAATTAGGCAAGAGTTGACTATGCGCAACCATATCCTTGCTTCCCTATTCAAAGGAGCATATGGGAAGGTGTTGTGTCGACCAGTATCCTTGTGTCTACTCCAGTGTGCCATGGATCTTTTTCCACAGAGTGTGTGTCAAATAGCTCTATATGGAGGTCTACTGTACAGCTCCTTGAATGGTGATGGATCGACTGAAGGCAAGCCAAGAAAGGAGTTGAAGAAATCCGCATTGAGTTGTAAAACTTGGCCCCGAATCTTGACCTCGCTTCCTGTGGTTTTCGGTGACCAGTTGGCATAGAATTCTCTTGTTAAATCGATATTGCATTCTCCCGTGTCTCAGAAGATGAAATCCAGATGTAATGCCATGATCTTGGCCAACATGCGCGGTTCTTTCTTTGCTAGGCTTTCCTTGTTTATCAAGTCCACATGAACATATTTTATTTCTTTGTTGTTCCTATACCATTCCTTTGCTTCCTCCTCAAGAACCCATTTTATTCCGAACATGCAGTGTGGTAATTGCATCGAGGATGATTCTCCTTGCTCTTTTCGGCCTCTTTTCTTGCCTTTTTGTGAAGTGGTAGCCTTATCATTGCCTTGTCTTGCTTTGGGTGGCATTGTACCTGAGACTAAAATAATGTTCATGTTAGCATCATCTCGATGAATACAATCTATAAACGAGCAGTAGGGGCACCACCCCACACTTAGTTTGTTGGTACAAACTAGTGAAGTAAAAGTGGTCGATTAGTCAGACTTCATCGACATACGTTTTAGGTGCTATATTCCAACAATAAAATCAGAGCAGTCATACTTCTTGTAATCTTGGCAATACTTTCATGTTTGATATATCAAGACTACTACATAGGGATTGAATCAAGGTATAGAATCTAAATAATCACAACCTCCTATGTCGGTAGGCAACTATAATTCTTATCCCGATGAACAAGTCATTCCAACATGTAAGTATTCAAGTGACAAGATTATGCAATTTTTGTGACCATATTAATTCCGCAAAAGTATGACAGTGTATCAAAATCAAATACAAGTTGGGAACAAGTTAAGATCATTCTTACGTATATGTTCACTCACTTGGTTGTATCACAACAATTCAATCACTTTCAAATCACCAATACTACTTCAAGATTTAGCAATTCATAATAGGCGTAGTAGTGTAGTACTTACGGAATATAAATGAAGAACAAAGTAGCACTTACTTGATTGATGACTTTGGATGATGTTCTTGTGAAGAAGAAGAGCAAAAGGAAAATTTTGGAGTGGATTTGGGGACTATAGGCGGCGCTTATGCTAGGTTTCCAATGTGTTTTTGGTTCAAGACTAAGTCTCATAATTATAGGAGAAGGTTGGGTCGGGTTTTGACCCATTTAAAATTGGATTTGGAGACAAGAAATGACCATAGGCGGCGCCTTTTGCTTTGCCTATGCTTGGCATAGGCGGCGCCTTTTGCATAGCATTGTTGAGCATAGGCGGCGCCTATGCCATGGCATTCTTAGGCATAGGCGGCGCCTATGCCATAGAATATGAGATTCAGAGACAAAAGGCATTGGCATAGGCGGCGCCTATGCTATGGCACACTTGGGAATGGGCGGCGCCTATGCTATGGCACACTAGATTCCGAGAGCTTAGGCCATAGTATAGGCCTTGCCTTGCTCGTGGACTAGATTTATATAGGCCTTGCCTTTTTCATTGCCTATATTTTCATAAGAAATGCCCAATCCATAGCCTTTTGCTTCTTCATCACTAACTTTCCACCTTTTACATGCAATACGTCCAAATCAAAATTTGAAACCAATCTCCTCGTTTATGCCTTTTGCACCTACACTTGCTTAAAGACAACAAAAACGATTAGAATGATGGGTTGCCTCCCATCAAGCGCCTTAGTTTTGGTCGTGGAACGACTCTTATTTTTGGATTTTTATTTATCAAAAGCAAACACGTAAACAAAAAAAAATGATAAACGATGGGTTGCCTCCCATCTAGCGCTTGATTTATTATCGCGGCACGACATAGTTACCTCGAGTACTTAGACTTCGTCGAGATAGATGGTGGCCATATAGTTTATCGAGTCAATAGGACCGATATATGGTTTTACTCGTTGGCCATTCACCTTAAAGACAACACCATTATCGTCTTCTAGCTCAACTACTCCAGTCGAGTAGACTTGGGTAACTTTGTATGGACCAGACCATTTGGACTTTAACTTACCTGGGAATAGCTTCAGTCTGGAATTGAAAAGAAGTACCATATCATCATTTTGAAAGTTTCATTGAACAATCCGCTGATCATGATACTTTTTCATCCATTCCTTGTAGAGGTCTGCTCTTTCGTATGCATGTAGACAGAATTCATCCATCTCATTCAGCTGCTCCAATCTCAGATTCATGGCATCATCCCAATTCAAATTAAGTTGCTTTAACGCCCACAATGCTTTATGCTCGATCTCAATGGGCAAGTGACAAGCCTTCCCATAAACTAGTTGGTACGGGGACATGCCAATTGGCATTTTGAATGCAGTCCTATAAGCCCATAGTGCATCGTCCATCTTCCGAGACCAATCCTTTCTATTAGCATTTACAGTCTTAGCAAGGATTTGCTTGATCTCTCGATTGGAAACCTCTACTTGTCCACTAGTTTGTGGGTGATAAGGTGTGGCTACCTTATGTTGCTTGACACCATATTTGGCCAATACGGATTTGAATAGCTTGTTGCAAAAGTGAGATCCTCCATCGCTTATAATAGTACGTGGTACTCTAAAGCGAGAGAAGATATTCCTCTTCAAGAATGCTACAACACGCTTTCCCTCATTGTCGGCCAATGCTACTGCTTCAACCCATTTTGAAACATAGTCTACAGCAACTAGGATATATTTCATTCCAAACGAATTTACGAATGGACCCATGAAATCAATACCCCATACATCAAAGAGCTCTACTTCAAGAATTTTTGACATAGGCATCTCATGGTGTTTTGAAATAGCACCTTGTCTCTGACATTGGTCGCATCTTCTAAATATGTCGTAGGCATCTCTAAATATCGATGGCCAATAATATCCACTTTGCAATACCTTCCTTGCTGTTCGATTACCTGCGTGATGTCCCCCAACTTGGGAAGTGTGACATGCTTCCAATATATTAGGCACCTCTACATGGGATATGCATCGCCGAATAACACCATCCGCGCATCGTCGAAACAAGTATGGCTCATCCCAAAAGTAGTGTTTTACATCATGCATAAACTTCCTTCTTTGTTGGTAAGATAAGTTTGCAGGTATCACATTACTCACCACAAAATTCGCAAAGTCGTCATACCATGGTAACTCTTCCATTATCGTGGCTAAGATCTCCTCGTCAGGGAATGCATCATCAATCTCGATTTCAGGCTGCGCTATATGCTCGTTCTCGAGTCTAGATAGATGATCAACCACTTGGTTCTCGTAACCTCTTCTATCTTTTACCTCGAAATCAAATTCTTGCAGCAGCAATACCCATTGAATTAGTCTTGGTTTTGCATCCTTCTTTGTCATTAGATATCTTAGAGCTGCATGGTCTGTATGAACGATCACTTTGGTTCCCATAAAATAAGCACGAAACTTCTCAAACGCATACATGACCGCTAGGAGCTCTTGTTCTGTGACAGTGTAGTTCTTTTGGGCTTCGTTCAGGACCTTGCTCACATAGTAGATAGGATGGAATAATTTCTCCCTTCTCTGGCCAAGTACAACGCCTAATGCTACCCCACTGGCGTCACACATGACTTCAAACGGTAAAGACCAATCTGGTGCTACCATGATAGGAGCTTCAATTAGTTTTCCTTTAAGGCATTCAAATGCCTTCAAACAATCTTCATTGAAGTCAAATTTTGTATCTTTCTCCAAGAGTTTTCACAATGGACTTGCAATTTTAGAGAAGTGTTTGATAAACCGTCGATAGAAACCTGTATGACCGAGGAAACTAAGGACTCCCTTTACTGAAATTGGGGGTGGTAGCTTCTCAATAACTTCAATTTTCGCTCGATCAACCTCAATTCCTTTTTTGGAGATTTTATGCCCAAGGACGATACCTTCGTTGACCATAAAGTGGCACTTCTCCCAATTCAGCACTAGGTTGAATTCTACACATCTTTGCAATGCCATACTCAGGTTTACTAAGCACGCTTCAAACGTATTGCCAACAACTGAAAAGTCGTCCATGAATACCTCCAAAGTATCTTCAACCATATCATAGAAAATGGACATCATACAATGCTGAAAGGTGGCTGGTGCGTTACATAGACCGAATGTCATACGTTTGAAGGCAAACGTACCATATGGACATGTGAACGTTGTTTTATCTTGGTCTTCGGGGGCAATACAAATCTGATTATAGCCAGAATAACCGTCTAAGAAACAAAACCATCCTTTCCCCGCTAATCGATCTAGCATTTGGTCCATAAATGGAATTGGAAAGTGATCTTTGAGCGTCCATGAATTTAGCTTTCGGTAGTCCATGCATACTCTCCATCCGGTGACGGGTCTGAGTGGAATAAGCTCATTATTTTCATTCGCGACCACCGTCATGCCTCCTTTCTTGGGAACACATTGTACCGGGCTTACCCATGTACTTTCAGAGATTGGATACACAACTCCTGCATCTAACCACTTAATAATTTCTTTCTTTACCACTTCTTGCATAGGTGGATTGAGACGCCTTTGATGCTCAATAGTGGGCGTGCAATTTTCTTCAAGCTGAATCTTGTGTGTACAAATCCCAGGTGGAATACCAATAATATCTGCGATGGTCCATCCGATGGCTCTAATGTACTTCCGTAAAATAGCAATGAGAGCTGCAAATTGTTGCTCACCCAAATCTGCCACCACAATGACTGGAAGTGTGTTTCCGCATCCTAAGAATGCATACTTTAAATGACTAGTCAGCTCCTTTAATTCTAACGTGGGTGGCTCTTCAATAAATGGTTTAGCTGGTGGTGTTGGTCGATTTTTGAGATCAAGGTCCATCTTCTTGGGAGCATGAGGATATGACCCAAATCCTATTAGAGCATCAATAGTTTCTTCATAGATTTCAGCATCCTTACTCTCTCCATTCATGAGCACAACCGCCAATGGGTCATCAATAGTTTGCTCTTCTTCAAGTAATTCTTTCTCATCATCAACATAAACATCCGCTACCGAGAATACGTTCAGATTTATGGGTTGCTTCATTGATTTGCACACGTCAAAGCGAACTACTTCGTCATTTATTCGGAATAAAAGCTCATTAGCTCTCAAATCAATAAGCACACTTCCCGTAGCAAGGAAAGGGCACCCCATAATTATGGAAACTTCTGAGTCTTCCTCACAATCCAAAATAACGAAGTCCGCTGGAAATATGAATGAAGAAACCTT
This sequence comes from Capsicum pubescens, assembly GCA_030864215.1. Classification (NCBI taxonomy): domain Eukaryota; kingdom Viridiplantae; phylum Streptophyta; class Magnoliopsida; order Solanales; family Solanaceae; genus Capsicum; species Capsicum pubescens. The sequence continues at coordinate 110,977,051 of CM061549.1, read as the reverse complement.
CACCAATACATCACATAGAATACCAACAGGTCATTTTACCGACCTATCCGCCATTACGAGCCTCATATTGGTTGGAGTAGGATCACCCAACCCCAACTTTTTGTAAATGGATAGTGGCATCAAATTGATGCTGTCTCCTAAATCGCATAATGCCTTGGCAAAATTCAAAGATCCAACGGTGCAAGGAATAGTGAAAGCATTGGGGTCAACCTTCTTCTGAACTAGTGATCGGGTAGCGATTGCGCTGTAGTGATGAACATTATCTTTCAACTCATAGCTTGCTGCCCGCTTCTTTGTCAAAATATCCTTCATAAATTTCGCATACCCAGGCATTTGTTCAAGTGCCTCCACCAATGGAACATTAATGGTCAGCTGCTTTAACATAGTCATGAATTTTCTGAACTTTGTATCGTCGTCCACCTTTTTCAATCTTTGAGGAAAAGGTGGTGGTGGATATGGAATTGTTTTCTCCACGGCTTTCTTCTCCTCTTGCCTTCGTTTTTCAGCCTTTTTAGGCTGCAACATACTCGGTGTACCGTCATGGACGTCGTGGGTGGATTCTACGGCAGCTTCTCCTTTTGCCTTGTCATCAATGTCTGCTACTTCGTCAACCACTTGCTTGCCTTTTGATGAAATTTCCAGCACCTTACCTCTTCGGGTAGTAATGGCCATGCATGACCCATCATTCCTTGGGTTTTGCACAGTGTCGCTAGGTAAGGTGCCAGTCTTTCTTTGATTGAGTGCTGCTGAAAGTTGGCTCAATTGCTGCTCTATTTGCTTGATCAAAGTGGAATGTGAATCAACCAATTGCTTCATTGAGGACAAATCATTTATTACCTCCGTTACTCCCGCGCTGGTTGCTTCCACTCCTTTCAACAGTTTAGCCATCATCTCTTCCATATTTCCAGAACTAGATGTGGTGGTGTCACGTCTTCCAGGGGGAACATACAAACCACTTTTGTCATTCTTGTTCTTCCAACTACCTTGGTCCTTGTTTCCAGATTTATCATAATAGTTCCGACCTTGGTTTCCTTGGGTATTACCTCGGAAACCCCCCTGATTGTTCAAGTAGTTGGCCTCTTCATCCGAATCAGATTCGTCTCTTCCTTTTGACGCAATGGCTTTGACTTTTTTGGTCTTCCCTGATAATAAATGATTTGTAAGAAGATCCACTTGTGTCTTCGTGTACGCCATATCTTGATCACGTTCTTCTTCTCTTCTTCTTTGGTCTGCAGTCATGCCTATAGATAAAGTGGGACTTGCTACCTCAGAATCCCTGGTATGCCAAGATCTACTTTGCTTCATCATCTGGTCTAGCATATTGCTTTCTTGACCAAAGGTGAGATCCATGAATGATCCTCCAGACGCATTATCCACAACTGGTTTAGTTATTGAATTCAAGGCTCTGTAAAGTATCTCCATTAGGTGAACATTAGTCATGTGATGGTTTGGGCACCTCATTAGCTTCGTCTTGAACCTCTCCCATGTTTCATGAAGGGCTTCAGTTGGAAGCTGACGAAAGTTGCTGATTTTATCTCTCATTTGTGCTCTTTTGGATGGCAGAAAGAATCTTTCTAGGAAAGTGTCTCTCAATTGCCTCCAATTTGTAATAGAATCAGGAGTCAGCCCATTCAACCATAGAGTTGCCTCCCCAGACAGAGACAATGGAAATAGACGTAATCGAATTGCATTCTGACCAACGCCAGGATTGTCAAACGACTTACATGTAGAAATAAAGTTGATGAGATGCATATTCGGATCATCGCCTGCTAGTCCACCAAATAATCCCTTGAGTTGCAATAACTGAATCATGGTGCTTGCAATGTTGAACTTGGCTCCAGGTGCCAATGGTGGAGGAATAATGGCTCCTGTGGCTTCGGCTCCATCAAGATCATCATCATCATCGTCAAAAGATGGTTGCATAGCTTGGCGTTCAGTCCTAAACCTAGCTTGACGATCTCTTCTGTTGACAGGTGTTGCGATTTCAGTAGCATGCCTAGGGTTTAGTAGCTGTCATCACCTAGATCCTCATCGTCAGGATTTGTTGCTCGCCCAGGGTTATCAATATTCTGTTGATGCACTTGAGCGGCGGCTAGCGCAGCTAGTCTCGCCTGTTTCTGTTAAGCAGCCATCCTTTCAATTTCGTGTTGTGCCTCAATTCTGCCAATACGTTGTGGTTCAGGATTGATAGGTAATAACGGTTGACCAGAACTTCGGGTATGGGGCATGCACTGAATAAAAACCCGCAGTAAACAAAAACAAAAACTAAAAGTAAAAGTACGAGAATCTTTGACCAAAGGGTCTAGTAATTATTACGAACTTAATTGACACTTGTATTCTCCGGCAACGGCGCCAATTTTTGATAACACTCAATCTACAACTCTCATAAGAGTGTAAAGCGGTCGTTCTCAAATATATAACCCAACTGGGTTGGGTATCGATCCCACAGGGAATATCCGGTCAATGAGTAAGCAAAAATTACTAGACTTTTGGAGCAAGTCTCGTAAAAAGGGGGGATTTTAACGTGCAAGTAATGTAAACAAAGTAATAAAAACAACAAATAAAGGAGTAAAAACGGTTTGCTTGGTTGGTTTTTGATCAATGAGAATTGAGAAGTTGGGGTTATGTCCACCTTATGAGTTGTACGTCTCTATTGGCTATGAGTTGTGCGGAATTCAGACATGCATGTGCTTATAGAGAATTGTATTCGATGGTAAATCCAGGCGTCTTTCGACCTTAACCAGGACTATTTCACTTTAACTCTTTCGAGCTTAAAGCATATCGAACAGTATGAATTTTCCAAGAGGTTAATCCAGTTACGACACTAACTTTTTAACAGGGGTTGGTGCCCTATTACCTTGACATTATCTCTTTTCCAGACATATAACTTTTCTTTCGAACAAGTTAATGCTATACTGGCGTATTCTATGCGTTTGCAACCACAAAGAATTTAGATTAAGATGAAGAGAATAATGATATAAGCAGCATATGTGTCACGAATTCACAAACTCATAGCAATAGATAGTATCTCATATGGCTTCCATAACCCCAACAGAGAAGTTTAGTTACCCATGAGTGCGAAGGAAATCACAATAGACATTATTAATATACCACAATAAAAATCTCGTGTAGTAAGGTGTGGTGTGGCGTTTTAGGCGTGAACTCCCTTGCAGAGTAACGTTTCTCTTTTTGTGGAAATTAAGAATTGAATAGATGAATAAAAAGTAGAATTCAAAGTAGAAGAATTGTTTTTAGAGTTAAAAGTAATGGTCGTCTCTCCTAAATCTCTAGCAGAATAGGGTATTTATAATACTCCTATCCTATTCCTACTAAGCTACTGCATTACTTAACCCAATCCTACTGGGTTACTGCATCATTATCCTACTCCTAATAAGTTACTGCTAGTCCCCAAAGTCTTTAGAATTGCTGTTTTTGCCCGGGATAGATTTTCCATGCGCCACCTTTGGTCCTTGGCGTCCAAGTTTTGCTTTCCTCCTTTCGTGAAGCTTTCTTTGGCGTCAAGTTATCCATAAAATGCTGAATTCTGCATCATTTATACCTGAAAACTTGCTAATCATGTTCGTTAGCTCACTTATAGGAAAAAGGACTAAAAGTGCATGAAATATATAATTTGTCCTCAAAACTTAGCTAAAATATGGGTCAATTATAGTACTTTAGGCGTGTAAATACGCCTATCATCAGTAGTTTATGATTTTCTGAGTAGTAGACTATGATTATCAAACACACACATAGTATAAAATTGAAGGGATAAGGATGATTATCCCTTCAAGCATGGAATTTCAAATGGATAAAACATTGAATTAATATAAAGATCTAAAATGAGTGGTAATATATCTATAGATAAATCAATTATGGGGTGATACGTGCTTATATGTCTATATTCCAATATTCAATGTGAAAAAAGTGAATCACTGTGATGATAGAGGAATCGTTATATATGTAATCAATAAAACCCAATTTTCATACCTAAAGAAGGTGAAACCAATGTTGTGAGTGTCTTAATTATGTGATTCTCTTGCTATAATATTGTTCTATGAGTTGATCATTATAATGGAAGTGATGTTTTCATATAAAGTTTCTAAAGAAAAGTTTAACTGAGTGCAAGGGTATGATATAGAAATATGTAACTAAATTTAAAATTGAAAGGTCAATATGGCCTGATCATATAATGAATGATGATGAAGTGGTGTCCATTAATCTAATAATTACTTAAGCATAAGAACTATAATAGTAGTAATTAAATCCATCGCTCCTTGATGTGAATAATGATAGTTGATTAAATTAATGAATTATGAGTGGTGATTAGAGTTAGACGTAGTCTAGTCTTTTATATACTTCTGAAGTAAATTATATGTTGATTTTTCCTTATACAAACTTGTGGTTGATATATTGTTGATTTATTAATGCTTGAATGATTAAGATATTGATTTTTGAACTATTGAATTGAGATACAACTGCAAAGTGTAATTGTGTATTTGGGAACATGTGTGATATTATCTAAAGAAATAGCAGAGTGTAGAATAATATTATGATATATCAAGAAAGGTAAGAATATGGATAAAAATCTTTTGGTTGATGAGTAACTTGTGTTTGATGTGAGTTTATGGATGATTGATATTACTATGGTTTGGGTGTCACCTTGATACAATATATATATATATATATATATATATATATATATATTATGGATTGGATATCATGCTAGTAAAGTACATGGACTCTAGTGCATCCCTACAAATTATGACTATTAGGTAGAATAACGCATTTTAGCTTGTATGTATAGATGTAGAGTGTTTATGAGATGAGCAGGTACTATGAATTAATGTGATACATAGATTATTTATTTTGTATGGTTTATACAGATGCAGATTCATGTTGTGAGGTAACTAGTATAATTGTAGAATTTCATACGACTGGATATGATTAACTTACTACTTGCGTGTAATTATGTTGGTTCTATCAAAGTGATTTTTGAGACTGTAAGGTGTTATCATAACTGTTATGACTTATATGTCCTTTCTAGGACATTGTTGTTATTGTGGTTTACTGCATTCCTCATGATGTTGAGGTAGTTTTTTGGCTAGTCGAACCCCCAGTTCAGTTCACGTGTTCTAAAGAATGGTGTTAGTGATTGTATTAATGGTCTGTGAAACTTATCCTAATGAAAATAAAAGGCTTAATAAAATTGATAGGGTTAATTTAATTAAGAAAGATACTTGGGAATCTTCTTAGATTATTAAGGAATCACAATAAATAATGTTAACTTTGATGCTAAACTATTTATGAAATTGTCATGACATATTTTTGTTTCTCTATAAAGTGTTGCAGGAAACTAGTTCAAGTCAACTGATGATGCTTACCGATATATGTGGTGTAATGATACTATTTTTGCTACATTATTTTATGGATGTATTTGTGTTTCACATTGACTGGAAGTTTCATACTTGGAGTGGAAAATACACATCATTAGCTTTTTCATCTCATTCGCATGTGAAAGTTTAATCTTTTACTGTCTACTTCCATTCTTACTAGTAGTTCTTTTACATTTCTAGACTAGCTCATCAAGAATTGTTTTGAAATTTTAAGTCAAAAACTTGTACCTATCTATGATTCTATAAGTACGTTTTATTATTTAAATTGAATTGTAATTTATATAAAGGTTGTTATCAGAATTTGTGCATAGCAAATTATTAGCCGGCAGGAATTCATCTATCTAGTTAGAATAGAGAAGGTGATCGCATAACCTCATAATTTGGGTCATGAAAGTTTGTATTAGAGACATAGGTTACCAATCTCACAATTATAAGACAAATGTCTAGTAGATTCCTTTTGTTTAGTATGTAGACATCCATATAAAATCCTCTGGAGGATATGAGGCATCTGGAGTTATTCCCTATCTTATTTCCTATTGTGCTAACTAAGTTTAATTTCCACTTGTATTGAGTCCAGTTGGTATCTAGTTTATTCTAATTGGTATCTTGTTGAATTGGATTGGAACCTAGTACATTCTAATTGATATTTCTATAGATTAGCAATTGGGATCTAGTCGTTCGTAATTAGTATTTAATGATATAAGTCGGGATTCAATTTTGGTAGTATGAATTGTTGATTACCTATTTGGTAAGTTGTTATGTTATGAGTTGATTATAGAAATTAGTTTATGATGAGATTATGATGATATATTGTGCATCGAAGCAAAAGCAAACTAGAATAAGAATTTCCAAATCCAACCAATATACCAGACATGTGAGCAAAATCCACTTAATAAGCCAACCATATGTGATCCGATATTTTCCATATATCAATAGAGTAAGATATGTAATAATATGCCATTTATAACACATAAATACCAACTTATACAATTTCCACCAAGAAGAAAACAACCAATTACATAAATACCTGGCCAATAAAATCATATAAGACTCCATACAGTGACACGTAGCAAATAAAGTATCAAAACCACAAAATAACAACAACATAGTCCCCCACATAGTCATAAAACAATAACAAATACATTGCCATGATTAGTTCCCACACCCATAACATACTTTTATATCAGTATTAATTACCAAGCCAAGTCTAAAGAAATTTAAGCCATAACCTACGTCAAATGAAGAAAACTCTATCCAAAAGCCTTTTGCATGGAGCCTTCCCTTAATTAATAGACTCAAAATCAACTAAAACATACAAATTTAAAATTTATGCCTCAAAAGGAAGCCAATGCTACCCATATTGCCCATTTTTAAGTCAGAGTCAAAATGAACTCCAAAAATAGATTTTTGAAAAAAGGGTAAAACCAGAATTTTAGTTCATAAATTCTATTACCCATGATCAAAGAAGCCCATAGAAAAAACCCAAGTTAAAATGGGTCAAAATTAGGGTTTAAATTGAAGAACTACAAATTTAGGCCTTCCAGACCAAAATCTACAAATTCTACGTTAGAAATCGCATTTTAACAAGATGTAAAAGACAAAAACCAAAGAAAAATAATTTAAATTGGAGTTTGGAGCTTACCCAAGCTTGAAAATGGAAAAAATTGCCCAAAACTCTAAAACTCGTGGCTCCAAGTGTCAAAAATGATGGAAAATTAGGGTATATATATTACTCAGGTTTTGCTTAAGCGGACACTGGGCTGCTTATGCCTCCATCGCTTAGGAGGCCAAGTGCCGCTTTTGTGACATCCGTTACATCTACAGGCATCACTTAAGTATGACTAATATTGCTTAAGAAACACTCGCTTAAGCAAGATAGTCTCTTTTAAGCGACACACGACTTGTTAAGACAAGTTACTTAAGTTATCGGCTGACCGCTTAAGAGGATACACTAGTTCAGTGATGCATCAGCTGGAGATTTGGATAATTCCAAGTCTTCGAGGATCCCTTAATATTCATTTGGAATCATGTGAATGTGAATGAACTATGATACCTACCAAATTTGATATTCCGAACACAATGAAGATATCAAATTTTTGAACAAACTTCATTTTCACAAAATTGACCCTCGAGACCAATTTTCACAACTTTCTAAATCAAGGTTCAAAATGAGATACCAAGGTGGTAAAATTACACAAACCATGTTACCAACCCAAAATTGACATTTCGGATCTATTGCATAGTCCATTTTGTCATCCGATGGACAGAATAATAAATGATGACCAAAGTCAACTAATAAGCCTTTTTAATCACAAAAAATTACAAACTCACATAAATCACATCGAGATGTATAGGGAACCATTCAAATAATCCCCAAACCCTAAAATATCATAAAACAACCAGGGAAAGAGGTAAAATGGTCAAATTATACATGAAATAAAAATTCCACAAAAATTAAGCCATTACAAGAATCATCTCAACCATCCCCATATCACAAAATCCACATGTAGCAACTTTGATGAAAGTAAAAATGTTCAAATCACATAAAAATTAAAATTTTATAAATCGAGTCATTATTGTATCAACAACTAAGAATCTAGTTCATCCTCGAATTAAAAGGTGCAAGAAATGACTGGATTGTTAGAATGTTGGGGTTAACTAGTATGTATTTTTGACTTGACCTCTAAATTAGCCTTGTCGATGAGATAGTATCTCCACTAAACCTTAACCATAACAATCTCTCAAAAGCACAACCATCTATTATACCAAGCTAAAATAGAAATTGGCCCTGTACAAATGTCAACCTCTCATCTATTAAATCAAATTCTAATAAAGCACATGATACTCATTCAAAATATATCATCAAAGCTTAAATATATCAAGAGAGTGGATGAATGGCTGAAAAATCTAGGGGAAAGGACAACTCATACGCTACCTCCCCAATGGTCTGAAGAATCTCAAATGGCCCAAAATACCTAGTGATGAGCTTTCTCCTCTTCTAAAACCACATCATGCCCTTCATGGGTTTCATGTAGATAAGAACTCGGTCACCAATCCTAAACTTCAAAGCAATATCTTGCAATTTGCATAACTCTTTTTCCTTGTTTGGGCTGCCAAAGCCTATCCTCGATCTCCCAAACTTATAGAAAGACTCGAGAAACAAGTTGGTACCATGGGGTCTAGTCTCAAAATTCTCAAACCAATGACTCAAAAATTGGCAAGGCCTACTATACAATGCTAGCAAAGGTTCCATCTCAAAACTCAAATGGTATCTATTATTGTAAGAAAACTCTTTTATGTATAAATATTTCTCCTACTATACTCCAAAGTTCATAATACATGTGTTAAGCATATCCTCCTAAAATTGAATAGCTCACTTTGACTGAACATGAGTCTGGGGTGGAAAGTTGTTTTCACACCTCAAATCCTAATGGGGCGGACCGGCACCCATAACCGAGGAGGCTCGGGAGAACCAGCTCATAACCTTATACTTCCCATGCATACCTCTATGACAACCCAAAATTTGGACAGCATCATGTCGCATATAAAAGAAAATAATCACCTGTATAAGCCCGAGCACACATATATATGTATATATAATACTCGGCCATTGGATCCATCACGTCTATTAACAAAACACCACCTTGACTGTACATTAGGTCTACAAAGCCTCTAGATAATACACAGAGTTTAACTAAGGTCGGGACACACCCCACCATATAAATAACTTCTATACAATACCTAAAGTGACTGGATATGACACAGAAAGCCCCGAAGCAAATTGGAGCTCACCAAAAGCAGCTGGATATCCTGGCTCCTACTTGTGCGGTGTATGAGCTGAGGTACCTGTGCCTACAACATGAAATGCAGGTCCCCCGTGGGGGACGTCAGTACAAAATATGTACTGAGTATGTAAAGCTGTAGATATTCACATATGATATAGGAGCTCAATAGAAATCAGAAACAAGTGAATAAATCATAATAGGAGTGGACCACACTTACTAGAACTTGTGACAACCTGTACATTGTATTTATTCAATCACTTTACCTTCGTTCTTATAATATTTTTAATCATTACTGTACTGTATTGTACTTTGAACATTAGGCTGCCTCCAGTACATATCAACTGGGATCGACCCATGATAGGCTTATGCCCCTGGGATACCACCCATAAACACATAAATAGGGATACCCATGATAGGCTTATGCCCCTGGGATACCACCCGATAAGAGAGAACTTTCATCACTTAGTTCAATTAATCTTTGAGATTGTTATTTCAGTCGCCACCGCATTTTTGATACTTTGAAACAATGATACATCAATAAGCGACATATAAATAGACCATCAATGCAATAACAATGAATTAAGAACTCCTTGGCACATCAATGAAGTGTTTTGGAGTCATCAATGCCATAATAATGAAGTAGAAACTTATTGGTATATCAATGAAACGTTTTGGAGTCATTAATAACACATGGATCTTGTTTGAGTAACCGGATACCTTCTGACATTCATTAGTGCAATAAACATGTAAGATTTGGAAAACAAGTAAGTATTGGAATGTATTGACATCTAGTAGGGTGGAAATAAGTTCATTGGTAATGTAGGACATCATACAAAACCTTTATGGATCACATGTAATTGAATAACTTTGGAAACTTTCTTAATAGAACAATTGTTCACTTTCATGCCAAAGATATGGTATAGAGTATGCTTTACATACCTGTCAACCTTCAATACTAGTCAACCTTCAATACTAGTCCCAAATGGACTTCCCGTCTTTTCGAATTACTTATCTACAATGAACATATATAGAAATCTAGTATTAGCAACCAAACATCACAATTCAATTATTTGAATTCACCAAACTAGTGGTTAAGTAGTAAGCCTTAATTACACCATAAATGGTGTCACTTTAACCCTCTTATACTCTAATTACATTCGCATGCAATGCACATTCATACAACATCCTCCAATATCAAGTTTGGATTCATTTATCCTTCCAACCAATCCATTAAACCAAATTGAGCCATAGACATAAATAATCATCAATTCAATAGTATATCACCATATACACCTTCCATAACTCAATTACCATATCCACCTTCCATAATTCAATACAACCAAACCATGCAAAATAGTCCATAACCCTATTTCCATCACTTTTCAATAACAACCAATACATATAATCCTCTATCACACATATAAATATGGAAAAGAACAAAGGCAAACAATATTCATACCTTAGAATTTACTTCTTTATTATGCAATCCTGTTTGCACAAATAATAGGTGCTGTTCGAAGCTCTCGAGATGACAAACACAGTTATCGAATTACTTTGGAATTTCTACGGTTGAATCAAAAGTAATTTAAAGGTCAAATTTGGATAGAGTTTGTTATTTCTCAATGATTGATGATGAAAATGAGTTTTTGAACTCATATACCTGTATATATACACATATTCCCGTCCATAATATAATAGGAAATGGCCTAAATGCCTTTAAAATTTAAATAATGTCAAATCTGTCCTTTGGTGGACTGTTTTGATAAGCTAAAGTAGATCGACCATAACTCTTTGCTCCGATATTGGATTTGAGTGAAATTTGTATCATTGTAAGGATAATTCAAAGGGATTTCATTTCATATAAAGTAGGCCACTCAGTTCGTCCTGTACAAGGAGTTATGGTCGTTTGAAGTTGACCCTAAAAATCTGTTTTGATAGGCTGAAGTAACACGAGTATAACTCCTTACTCAGACGTTGGATTTGGATGAAACCAATTGAATTGGAAATAAGACTCAAATATCTTTCTTTTCATAGGTCTCAGATTTCCCAGTTCATTATCTTAAGGAATTTATGATTGTTCGAAGTTGACCCAAACATTTGGCTGGCCTCAGTAGTTTGTGTAATGGAAATTTTCCTGCAATTTACTATTCCCAAATATCCCAGCCACCGTTTTATAGTTTCGAACATGCTCGATTATATCCGAAACCTATCCATTTTTGGAAATCTTTATATCGTTGGAAAGCTTATTCAATAACCTTCGTATGGAACCATCGACGGGCAAATTCCGGTATAAATAAAATAAAAAATTAATTCCATATAAATAAGATCAATACACGTACTTGAATACGCCAATACACGTACTTGAATACGGGGTGTTACATCCTTCCCCCCTTTAGGACATTCGTCCTTGAATGTTAGCATAGTTATTCAACCAAAAAAAGTTCAAGTCCATCATTAATATTCACATCATCACATAAATACTATGCATATATAAAAAAAACTTACTTGTTAATGTTCTAACTTCGTTTCTTGAACTTCCTCTTCATCTTTGAACAAATGAGGGTACTTAGATTTCATTGCTTCCTCAGCTTCCCATGTAATCTCTTCCCTTTGATGATTTCTCCAATGTACTTTCACAAATGTTAGCTCTTTATTTCTCATCTTCTTAACTTGGCGATCTAGAATAGCAATATGCACTTTCTCATAGGTAAGATCTTCCACAACTTGCACATCCTCAGTAGAAGTGATATGTGATGGATCTCCGATGCACTTTTGAAGCATTGACACATGAAATACCAGATGTACTGATGAGAGCTCTTGGGGTAGCTCTAATTCATATGAAACTTGTCCAAACCTTTGAGTGATCTTATACGGGCCTATATAACGTGGACTCAACTTCCCTTTCTTGCCAAATCTCATTACCCCTTTCATTGGTGATACCTTTAAAAATACCCAATCACCTATAGAAAACTCTAGCCCTCTCCTTCTACTATCCGCATATGACTTGTGTCGACTTTGGGATGTTTTCAGTCTTTGTTGAATTACTTTAACCTTCTCTATGGCTTGATAAACAAGATCCGGTCCGAACAAAAGAGTTTCACCTACTTCGAACCATCCTATTGGTGATCTAAACTTCCTTCCATATAAAGCTTCATATGGTGCCATTTTGATACTTGAATGATAGCTATTATTGTAGGCAAACTCAATAAGAGGTAAATGATCATCCCAGTTGCCCTTAAAATCTATTACACAAGCTCGTAGCATATCTTCAAGTGTTTGGATGGTACGTTCTGCTTGTCCATCTGTTTGAGGGTGAAAAGCTGTACTCAACTTCACTTGTGTTCCCAAACACCTCTGAAAAGACTTCCAAAAGTTTGCGGTAAATTGGGTTCCCCGATCTGATATAATAGAGATTGGCACTCCATGTAATCGGACTATCTCTTTAATGTACAGCTTCGCATACTCTTCAACTGTGTAAGTGGTTCTAACTGGTAGGAAATGTGCGGATTTGGTAAGCCTATCAACAATCATCCATATAGAATCAAACTTCCGGGATGTACGAGGCAAACCAATAATGAAATCCATGTTGATCATGTCCCATTTCCAGCTTGGAAGATCAATGCATTGCATATAACCTCTGGGTTTTTGGTGCTCAACTTTAACTCTTTGACAATTTGGACATTCAGCTACAAATTCTGCAATGCTCTTCTTCATTTCATTTCACTAATACATATCTTTCAAATCTTGATATATTTTGGTTGATCCTGGATGAATGGAATACCTTGAACAATGTGCCTCTATCATAATCTTCTTTCTTAGCCCGTCTACATCCGGCGCACATAATCGGTTTTGGCACTGAAGTACTCATTCTCGCATAAGCTCAAATGCCTTGGTCGCACCACTATGAACATTCTCCTTAAGCTGTAATAAAATAGGATCTGCATATTGCTTCTCTTTTACTTCAGCTACTAATGAAAATTCCGCAGCATTATGTACGACAAGCTCTTTATCCGGAGTTTCAAGAAGGCGAACTCCCAAACTAGCTAACTGGTGAAGATCTTTAATCATCCCTTGCCTTTTTATAGGCGCCATCATAGCCTTACGACTTAACACATCAGCTACCACATTTGCTTTCCCTGGATGGTATAAGATATCAACATCGTAGTCCTTTAATAGTTCAAGCCATCTCCGTTGCCTTAAATTTAGATCCTTCTGATTAAAAATATATTGCAAGCTTTTATGGTCAGTATATATATCAACATGAACCCCATATAAGTAATGGCGCCATATCTTTAAAGCAAAACTAACTGCTGCCAGCTAAAGATCGTGTGTAGGATAATTTTTCTCATGTGGCCGCAATTTTCTAGAAGCATATGCTATTACCTTACCATGCTACATCAATACACATCCTAAACCAATTCTGGAAGCATCATAATACACTATATACCCTTCGGTGCCTTCTGGAAGTACCAACACGGGGGTAGAAATCAACTTGTTCTTTAAATCTTGAAAACTCTTCTCACAGGCATCATTCCATTAGAATTTGGATGCTTTATGGGTTAGCTTGGTTAAGGGTGCTGAAATGGAAGATAAACCTTCAACAAACCTTCTATAATAACCGGCCAACCTGAGAAAACTATGAATCTTCATAGGTGTTGTGGGCCTTGGCCAGTTCTTCACAACTTCTATCTTTTAATGACCCAAAAATGCCACCGACTTTAACCAAAACTCACATTTAGAGAACTTTGCATAAAGCTTACAATAATGAAGAATCTGCAATGCCTGTCGTAAGTGATTGGCATGGTCCTCTTCTGATATAGAATAAACTAGAATATCATTTGTACAAACTATCACAAATAAATCCAGGAATGGCTTAAACACCCTATTCATCAAATCCATAAAAGATACGGGTGTATTTGTTATCCCAAATGACATAACTAGAAACTCATAGTGACCATACTGTGTTCAGAAAGCTGTCTTGGGAAAATCCTTCTCTTTGACCCTCACTTGGCGGTACCCTGACCTCAAATCAATCTTAGAAAAGCACTTGGCGCCCTGTAACTGATCAAATAAATCATCAATTCTTGGGAGAGGATATTTATTCTTAATAGTCACCTTATTCAATTGCCGATAATCAATACACATCCTCAGCGAGCCATCCTTTTTGCGTACAAATAACACTGGTGCTCCCCAGGGGGATATACTAGGCCTTATGAATCCCTTCTCTAGCAAATTTTTCAATTGCTCTTTCAATTCTCATAATTCTGCTGGGGACATTCTATACGGAGGAATGGATATTTGTTGGGTTCCTGGTATTACATCAATACCAAACTCTACTTCTCGTTGAGGAGGAAAACCTGGAAGATCTTCAGGAAATACATCAGAAAATTCATTTACCACCGGAACAACGTGAAGAGTTGGTGGCTCCGCTTCTGTATCCCTTACTCTAACTAAATGATATATGTATCCCTTGGAAATCATTCTTCTTGCCTTAAAATAAGAAATAAATCTACCTCTTGGCGTGCCAATTTCACCTTTCCATTCAAGGACTAATTCATTTGGAAAATGGAAATATACCTTTTTTCGTGTAGCAATCAATTGTGGCATAACAAGACGCCAACCAGTCCATACCCATTATAACATCAAAATCTACCATTTCTAACTCCACAAGATCATCCATCGTATCACATCCACAAACAGTTACTATGCAGTTTCGGTAAACCCTTCTAGCTATAATAGATTCCCCAACCGGTGTGGACACTTCAAATGGCTTAACTAACAGTTCAGGTATTCTTTCAAGCTTTCCAGAATGGAGTAACATAAGATAATGTAGAACCGGGATAAATTAAGGCATATACATCAAATGAAAAGATAGACAACGTACTCGTAACCACATTTGGGGAAGCCTCTAAATTTTGTCGATCCGCTACAGCATACGTACGATTTTGAGCCCCACTAGAACTCGTGGATCCTCTATCACCTCTAACACGACCCATTAGTGGTGCACCCCTTCCTGAATAAGGCATCAATGATGATGATGCAACAAATGACCCCATAGGTCATGCCATACCCCCATGCCCCTTCGTGGGCATTCTCTCATCATATGCCCCGACATACCGCACCAAAAGCAAACATTGGTCCCCAGCCGACATACGCCCAAATGATATCTTCTACATTTATTGTATGGATCTCGAGGAGGTCTCGATTGGCTCATATTCCCTTGCCCTTGGTACCCCACTGTCCGGGAACTCTGACTCTCACTTCTGTGCCTAAATTGATTTCTTCTAGACCCTTGGAACTGTGGTGGGGCACTAGCTGCAGAATAAGAAGATAATGGCCTAGATGGTCTAGCAGAAAACTGTGGTCTGAACCCTTCCTGGGATGCCATGAACTACCCTGTAGATCTGGCCCTCTTGGAATATCCTCTTTCTAATTCCTGTGTTCTTCTCCTTTGCCTCTGATCTTCCATTTTCTGTGCAAAATCTTGGATCCTCGCTATGTCCATATCTTTGTTCAAAGTGGCAATAGTACAATCTCTAACCAGATATGGATCCAGCCTATCCACATATTGATGAACTCTGTCATCCATAGTAGCTACAATATTAGGAGCATATCTCGGCAAGGAATTAAATTGGAGACTATACTCCCTCACACTCATATTCCCCTGACAAAGATTTAAGAACTGATTTGCACGGGCCTGACGAATCTCGAATGGAAGATAATGATCAAAAAATGCCTCTTTGAACTCTTTCCAAGTAGCTGGGGGTGCATCAATACCCCTAGATCGTTTCCAGTCCTCGTACCAATATATAGACTCCCCTTTGAATCTATACGCCGCTAACTCCACTGTCTCTCTACCCGTTACATGCATAACATCTATGGCCCTTTGAATTTGATTAATAAAGTCCTGTGGGTCCTCGTTAAGATCTGATCCAGTAAAAGTCGGAGGATCCATCTTAAGAAAATCCTTTGTTCGAAGGCTAGCCGCCCTATCTGTACCACTAGGACCCGTGGTAGGAATGGCTTTCCCTTGAGCTTTCCCAACAACTATACGAGTCAAAAGTTGCACTGCATTTCTAAGATCTTGATCAGCAGAAATAATAGGTGGCTCTGGGTATATAGTTCTCCTCCCCCTTATTTCTTCCGGAGTGGAAGAAGTTTTTGATGCATGCTCAGCTGGATCCTCACTTTGATTAGCTGGTATAGTGGGTGACTTACTGGTCCCCTCTCCAGTAGCCACATCTACTTGCTTACCGGTATTCTTGCTTCTTCTAACCGACATTATTACTATAATAACAGAAACAAATGGATTCAGTGGTCAACTATGACTTCATATACAATATAGGCTCTATCGCATGATCTAAGACATGAAGAAAATAGACAATTCCTAAATGTCCATAGCCTTCTGTTTATAGATGCGGTGCACGACACACCGATAAACAAGACTCTACGTAGACACGGCTTTGTAGACTCACTTGGACAAACTTCTCTGATACCACTTTTGTCATGCCTCAAATCCTATTGGGGTGGACCGGCACCAGTAATCGAGGAGGCCCGAGAGAACCAACTCATAACCTTATACTTCCCATGCATACCTCTATGAAAACCCAAAATTTGGACAACATCATGTCACATATAAAAGGAAATAATCACCTGTATAAGCTCGAGCACACATATATATGTATATACAATACTTGGCCGTTGGAGCCATCACGTCTATTAACAAAACACCACCTTGACTGTACATTAGGTCTACAAAGCCTCTAGATAATACACAGAGTTTAACTAAGGTCGGGACACACCCCGCCATATAACTAACTTCTATACAATACCTAAAGTGACTGGATATGACACGGAAAGCCCCGAAGCAAACTGGAGCTCACCAAAAGCAGCTGGATATCCTGGCTCCTACTTATGCGGTGTATGAGCTGAGGTACCTGTGGCTGCAGCATGAAATGCAGGTCCCCCATGGGGGACGTCAGTACAAAATATGTACTGAGTATGTAAAGCTGTAGATAATCACATATGATATATGAGCTCAATAGAAATCAGAAACAAGTGAATAAATCATAATAAGAGTGGACCACACTTACTAGAACTTGTGACAACCTGTACATTGTATTTATTCAATCACTTTACCTTTGTTCTTATCATCTTTGTAATCATTACTGTACTGTACTGTACTATGACCATTAGGTTGCCTTCAGTACATATCAACTGGGATTGACCCACGATAGGCTTACGCCCCTGGGATACCACCCATAAACACATAAATAGGGATCGACCCATAATAGGCTTATGCCCCTGGGATACCACCCGATAAGAGAGAACTTTCATCACTTAGTTCAATTAATCTTTGAGATTGTTATTTCGGTCGCCACCGCATTATTGATACTTTGAAACAATGATACATCAATAAGAGACATATAAATAGACCATCAATGCAATAACAATGAAGTAAGAACTCATTGGCATATCAATGAAGTATTTTGGAGTCATCAATGCCATAACAATGAAGTAGGAACTTATTGGTATATCAATGAAACATTTTGGAGTCATTAATAGCACATGGATCTTGTTTGAGTAATCGGATACCTTCTGACATTCATTAGTTCAATAAACATGTAAGATTTGGAAAACAAGTAAGTATTGGAATGTCTTGACATCTTGTAGGGTGGAAACAAGTTCATTGGTAACGTAGGACATCATACAAAACCTTTATGGATCACATGTAATTGAATAACTTTGGAAACTTTCTTAATAGAACAATTGTTCGCTTTCATGCCAAAGATATGGTATAGAGTATGCTTTACATACCTGACTGTCAACCTTCAATACTAGTCCCAAATGGACTTCTCGTCTTTTCGAATTACTTATCTACAATGAACATATATAGCAATCTAGTATTAGCAACCAAACGTCACAATTCAATTATTTGAATTCACCAAACTAGTGGTTAAGTAGTAAGACTTAATTACACCATAAAGGGTGTCACTTTAACCCTCTTATACTCGAATTACATTCGCATGCCATTCACATTCATACAACATCCTCCAATATCAAGTTTGGATTCATTTATCCTTCCAACCAATCCATTAAACCAAATTGAGCCATAGACATAAATAATCATCAATTCAATAGTATATCACCATATCAACCTTCCATAACTCAATTACCATATCCACCTTCCACAATTCAATACAACCAAACCATGCAAAATAGTCCATAACCCTATTTCCTTCACCTTTCAATAACAACCAATACATATAATCCTCTATCACACATATACATATGGAAAAGAACAAAGGCAAATAATATTCATACCTTAGAATTCACCTCTTTATTATGCAATCTTGTTTGCACAAATAATAGGTGCCGTTTGAAGCTCTCGAGATGACAAACGCAGTTATCGGATTACCTTGGAATTTCTACGGTTGAATCAAAAGTAATTTAAAGGTCAAATTTGGCTAGGGTTTGTTCTTTCTCAATGATTGATGATGAAAATGAGTTTTTGAACTCATATACATGTATATATACACATATTCCCGTCCATAATATAATAGTAAATGAACAAAATGCCTTTAAAATTTAAATAATGTCAAATCTGTCCTTTGGTGGACTGTTTTGTTAAGCTAAAGTAGATCGACCATAACTCTTTTCTCCGATATCGGATTTTGGTGAAATTGGTATCGTTGGAAGGATAATTCAAAGGGATTTTATTTCATATAAAGTAGGCCATCCAGTTCGTCCTGTACAAGGAGTTATGGTCGTTTGAAGTTGACCCTAAAAATCTGTTTTGATAGGCTGAAGTAAAACGAGTATAACTCCTTACTCAGAAGTTGGATTTGGATGAAAACAATTGAATTGGAAAGAATACTCAAAGATATTTCTTTGATTAGGTTGCAGAACTCCTAGTTCATTATATTAAGCGAGTTATGATCGTTCGAAGTTGACCCAAAAATTCAGCTGGCCTCAGTAGTTTGTGTGCAGGAAATTTTCCTGCACATTTACTATTCCCAAATATCCCGGCCACCGTTTTATAGTTTCGAACGTGATCGATTATATCCGAAATCTATCCGTTTTTGGAAATCTTTATATCATTGGAAAGCTTATTCAATAACCTTCGCATGGAACAATCGATGGGAAAATTCTGGTATAAATAAAATAAAAAATTAATTCCATATAAATAAGACCAATACACGTACTTGAATACGCCAATACACGTACTTGAATACGGGGTGTTACAGTTGTGCTAAGGTCAGCGTAAGTACACAACTCCTCCTGAAACGTCCTCTAAAGCTAGAAGTGAACACTAACCTCTATCTAAAATAATAAACACAGGTGCCCAATGAAGATAAACTATATTACAAATATATATACGATCCAACCTCTCGGTACTGAAGAAATTTTGAGTAGGGACAAAATGGGTTGATATGGTCAATCGATCTATGATTACCCAAATGATTTCAGAACCATGAGAAGTACAAGACAATCCACCCATGAAGACCATAGTGATCCGCTCCCACTTCCACTAAGGAATGGTCCATCTCTGAAGTAAACCACCCATCCTTTACCTACAGAAAACACAAGTAGTGAGTTATAATGTCAACTACATCCTTATTTACACCACCCAACTAGTAATGTTTCTTTAAATCATGATATAACTTTGTCACCCCTAGAAGAATAGAATATAGGGGACAAGTGTCTCCTTCAAAACCAATCTCACATATCCATTACCTTTTGGGACACATACTCGGCCACCGATTCTAGAAACACCATTAGAATGAAGAGATGTTTCCTTAGCCTTGAATCAACACCTTATCTCAGATCATATTCAACCTATCAGTAACAAACTAGTGAGCACAAATCTACTTCATTAAAGAACATCGAGCACCAAAAAAGGAAAACACACATCTGGGTGTCAAAATGTCAAACTTAACCATGTGGTTAGCTAAATTCTAAACCACTAAGGCTAAAAGCCTTTCTTGAGTCAAGAGATGAGAACTGTAATCCCTATACTAGCAATCTTCTGGCTCAGTGTATCCGAAACCACATTAACCTTACCTGAATGATAAAGAATGTTGAGATCATAATCCTTAAGCAACTCTAGACAATGTCACTATCCTTAAGATCACACTGGTGGAAGAAGTAATCAAGGCTACAATGATCCAAGAAAATCTCACAATGAACTACATACCAGTAATGCCTCCAAAACTTCAACACAAACACAACCACGACCAACTCTACATCATAGGTAGGGTAATTCTTCTTATGAGGCTTCAACTGACAAAAATCATAAGTATCACCTTAACCTCTTGCATCAACATGACAATAAAACCCACAACAGAGGCACTACAAAATACGATAAAACCCATTCCTCCTTAGACTAAGTCAAGATAGGAGACAAAGTCAACAACTCTTTAAGATTTTGAAGCTCACCTCACAAGCATCCGACCACTGAAAAGTAACTGTCTTCTGAGTCAACTTGGTCAAAAGATCCTTAATATATGAGAAAATCTCTACAAAACACCAAAAAATAACCAACCAAACCAATGAAACTCAAAATATCGATAGGAGAAGTGGGTCTATCTCAATCAAGAAATAGCATAATCTTTGTTGGATAAACCATAATACCATTATTGGTTAATACATGATCTAACAAAGAGAGAATCCAACCAAAACTCATACTTGGAGAACTTGACATACAACTTCTTATCACAATCTGTGAAGTACGGTCCTTAAGTGTCTCATATTATCGGCCACATTCTAGGATTAAACAAAGATGTCATGCATAAATACAATCAGAAAATAGTCAAGATACAATTGATATACCCTATTTATCAACTCTATGAAATTTGTTGGGGCATTAGTAAACCCAAAATACATGACCAAAAACTCAAAATGACATTATCAAGTCTAGAAAGTCATCTTCTGAACATCTACAACTATAATCTTTAATTGGTAATTCTTGTATCTCAAATCAATCTTGGAAAACACAGAGGCACCCTAAAGTTTGTCAAGCAAATCATTAATGCGAGAAAGAGGATACTTGTTCTTAATCGTCACTTTGTTTAACTATCGATAGTTAATAAGCAAGTACATATAGTCGTCTTTCTTCTTCACAAACAAGATAGGAGCACCCCAAGGAGATACACTAGATCTAATGACCCTTACTTAACAAATCATGCAACTTCTTCTTTAATTCTTTCAACTCAGCTAGGGCTATTCTATATGTAAAATATGCTCGGTGCTTGGCTCCACATAAATAGAAAAATGAATATCATGATCCAGAGGCATGCCAAGCAATTCCTTAGAAAATACATCCAAGAACCCGCGAACAACCTAAGTTAACTCCTTAGGAGATGATAAGGCAACACTAGTATCAAAGATATAAGCTAAATAAGACAAACACCTTCTTTTTACAATGCAAAGAGCATGTTGAAAACATATAACTCCCTTCAGACCAAAATTAAGAAAACCCTTCCAAGCTAGCCTTGGCATACTTAATTTGCTAAGGTCACAGTCTTGGCATAACAACCAAAAATTGCATGATAGAGATATAAAAAATCCATTCCCAATATAACATAAAAATCAATCATATCTAGGATAATCAAGTCTACCCAAGTCTCATGCCCTGCAAAGGTAACTATAAAAGATTGGTACACCCAATTTATCACTAAAATATCTTCTAGGGGGTAGAAACATAAAGAGGCAAAGCAAGGGGATTACAGGAAGCATCAAAACTAGAAGAAAAATATGTAGGTACATAAAAAAATATAGACTAGGAGAATATACACCTAGGGTTAAATAACATAAAAGCAAATCTACAGCAAATTGGGATGAAACTATTAATGATTGCATTAGAGGTATTTATCTTGTGTCTCCCTGGTATACCATAGCATTATCGATGCCTACTCTCAAACTGAATAGACCTGCAACCACCACTACAAGCTTCCTTACCTCTACCTCTAGCACTATTCTTACTACTTTATAAGACACCTCTCACTATGGATATCAGAGTAGGGAAAAGCTGAATCTGTTAGCT
Source organism: Capsicum pubescens (assembly GCA_030864215.1). Taxonomy (NCBI): domain Eukaryota; kingdom Viridiplantae; phylum Streptophyta; class Magnoliopsida; order Solanales; family Solanaceae; genus Capsicum; species Capsicum pubescens. The sequence continues at coordinate 110,954,828 of CM061549.1, read as the reverse complement.
TTGATGAGTGGTTCGTACATACACCAAGACAATTCTTTCCCAAATGTCCAAACTAATCACATTCATAGCATTCTCTACAACTTGACTTAATTTGAGGAGGGCATAGACAAACTAGGACAATCGTTATATCCTAAAGAACTAAGAGTGGAACTCCACTTGCATAACTTATTGCCTAGACACCTAAATCAAAGAACTTGAAAGGACTACCATGATAATCACAAGAATCCATACTCAAGAAATCTTTACCGAAGGAGATGTGACTACTAAATTCGCCCTATAACACACTTTTTTGGTGCCTCCCTGAGTAGGCTAAGTAATAGACCCGATTAACTTGGAATTCTAAATACTCCTTTGTAAATAATCCCCTAAAACAACCATATGGGTGGTAACCAATTGATAAGGATGCTCTCAATACTTCATAAACTTTTTAATCCTCTCTGACTCAATGGAGATGTTGGCAGGTGAGTACCTGGATAGAGCATGAAAGCGTGTCTCATACTGGACAATAAATATAGAGCCCTACAATAAGTAATAAAACTCATCCCTCATCTAATATCTCAAGCTATATGGCATAAATATTTCCAAAAAGGCCTCCAAAAACTAAGCCCAAGTCATAACAGGCGAATCCAATAGCCTATAATTAAAAAGTAATCTAAACTAATATTTAGCCATATCTATGAACTGATATATAATAGAACTAACCCCGTGAGACTCAAGAGATCTATGATTATGTAACTTCTCCTAGTAGTCAATAAAAATTTCATAGGTTTCCTCGCTAACCACTTCACTAAAATTGGGAGAAGACAAATGAAAAAATCTCTCAAACCTCTTCTGATCATTAGAAAACATTATTGTACCAAAATTAATTGGAGAAATAGTAAGTCTGGTAGGTGATGAATCCAAATACGGAAGTACCATAGATGATGGTTGTACTATAAAGTAAGAATACCATAAGCAAATTCCAGTATAGATGGTGACACAACAGTCTAATTCTGAGGAATACTACGTATACTCAAGGGAAGACCCACCAAGCGAAACTAAAATACTAGGTATACTCTGAACTTGGTGGAACCTGAGCTAGCGTTGAACCCCTTATTTGATAACTATAGAATACTAAACCTTAGGCTCAGGATAGGCCTCCCTAACATGTCCTCTATCTAGGTCACATTCACTCTCTACCTTTGGACGACCCCTTACCTATCCTTAGATTGGGCTCCCATATCAGGTGTTGGCTCAGCATCCCTTGCATCTCTGGACCTATTCCTTATCCTCTGCACAAAAGAGAGTGGAATATAAGTTTAGAATATTTGGTATGAACAACCCATATGACAAGGAAATAAATTAAAGAAGTTTTACCAAAGACATCTTATAACCTCTTGAAGATAGATACAGACGTCTATTTATTGATCATAGAAATTCTACTGGACATCCTGCTCTTACACTTATAAAACTGTTAAATCTGTTACTTTGATAGAAAATTGTCATGATCCAAAAGTTTAAGTCATGATGGAACTTATTGATATTCAACAGTAGTAGGTAATCCAAATACTCAAAAGAATCTAGAAGGCAAAATTGTAGATAAAGTAAATAAATAAGAATTCAGAAAGTGAAGTCATGTCAACATAATACAAAATAAGTGAAAGTCTGAAATAAACATCACAAAAACTCCCAAAACATGGGTTCATAAGTATAAGAGCATCTAATTCATAACCAAATACAAAACTACATAGCCTATCTCTAAATATGAAAGAAAGACATAAAACAGATAGGAAGAGGTCCCAAAATTAGCTCCAAACTCTAGAGTATGCTAGTACCTTAAATAAATATGAAATAGTATGATTATTTATCGTGTTTCTTAGTCATACTACGATCTGCACTGAAAGGAAATAGTAGAACTAAATATGGGTCCACTTATACTTGGTAGGCACCATAGGTCTAGTGAGAAAAGCAGAAATAAATACAAGTAAAGAAATACTATGAGAACATTACCTACAAATAGAAAAGTTTCCAAATGATAGCTCACATCATCTCCACTAACAGTTCTAATATATGAACAAAATAAAATAAAAATAGACATTCATGAGGGTACATAAAAACTGATTACACATCAAATAACACATAAAATGCGCAATCAAACAGAATACAAGGAATGATGAAGTGAATAGTTTGAAAGTCATAGCATGACTTTCTATTGACACCTATTGAGCCTCAATGCTCCAAAATATAACTCATGAGGGGTTCATAATCCGTATACTATCTCTAAATATCCATCTACCTCATCAACTTGTGTTCCCCTTAAGAAACTATCTCATTTTCTTTCAAAATAGTGTTTCTCGATGGTACCATTATCTCATGAATGTGTATGTATGAAATTAGGATATAATGCTCATAATAAAATCAATATGAGGATAATAAATCCATTCAATATGAGTACAAGTGAGCTCAAAAATTAACTCAGTATATCTATATTTCATAATTCATCTCTAGTTTGGAACCATTGGAATAAATATATATGTAAGACATCATTAGTATTATATAAACTCATAACTCAGGCATTTCTATCAAGATAAAGGTAAGCAATCCTCAACAAGGCCTATAATATCTACTCAAGACCCCACACGGTCATCACCTTACATTTAAATGTACAAATAAGGCCAATGATGTTAAATAAAGCCCCCACACGGGTAACATGCAATATATGATATCACTAGTCAACAAAAACAAGAATATAATCCCACACACTAGCTCACAATAGTAATAATTAACTCAAAATACAATTCTCATAGTTATTTTCCCCAAATCCACAACACTCTTTACTTATTTATTAACTGCTAGCCTAGTTTAAGGAAAGTTAAGTCTTAACCTACCTTAATGCATCAAAATTCAAGCGTAATATTTTCAACACGGAGCTTTTTCATGTTTGAACGGTCTTAGACTCAACTAAAATATACAAATATAACACCTACACATTAAAATAAAGCTAATGATACCTATATTGATTATTTTTAAGATGGTCCAAAATGGATTTGAAAAATATTCAAAAATTAAAGGTATAAAAATAAAATGTTATTTTAGAAGCACATTCCCAAGGTTATAACAATCTATAGCTAAAACTCATGTAAAAAGAGTTAAAATGAGGCCTGAATCGAAGAAAAATCATTTCTAAGCTTTATCGGCAAATCCCCAAAAATTTATTTCAAAATTTAGGTTAAAAGGTGTTTTCGAAGATATAATCAATATAGAATAATGAAAAGATGAGTTTAGAGGTTGCCACCTGAAAAATGCTAATGAAACCAGAAAATTATCCTTTTTGAAGGTTGGAGGTCAAAATTAAGGAAAAATTACAAAAGTAAGCGATATATAATTTTCCTACATTAGTCGCTTAAGCGGCTAGTGACCACTAATGCAGCCACAGTGGCTGGCTCATCTAAAGTGGCACCCGCTAAAATGATAAAGTTTTCACTTTAGCGATGGAGTGACAGGTCAAAGTGTCGGTGTATTCTAGCTAAAGAAGCTGCAAAAGCTTCAGTTGCATCAACAACTTTGCTATTTTACAAAGTTTTCATTCCATCCATCAAAATTTATTTAAAATTTTGTTAATGCAAGCAAACTATGCTACTGGAGTAAATTTGATGTTTCAGACCAAACGGTGATGTCTGATTTTTAAAGAGGATCATTTTGCATAAATTAACCCTTAAAATTCCTAAAATTTTATTAAAACTAATTTCCATATGAAGGATCGAAATGCAAACTAAAAGTCCCAAACCTGAACCAAACCCGCTACTAAACCAAAATTAATATATAGATCTAACGGAACTGCCCAAATCGCCATTCAACACTCGGGACATCAAATATTGATCGAAATCAACTATAGGACTTTTTAAAGCCTTTTAAAAACCTCAAACTCTCTCAAAATCCTCAAAAGGCATTGAAAAACATGAGAACCATCCAAAATCAATAATTAGGAACTATGATGAAGGAAAAAAATTGGACAAATCACATAAATTTTTTTTCACAAATTAGATCATAAAAAAAAATGTTGATGATGAAGTTGAAGATGGTATAATACATTTTAAATTAGTTACAGGTAATAAAGCATTTCTCACGTCTAAAACTCTTCACAATTTATTGGTGCAGTTCAAGAAAAAAACACCAGAACTTTTGGATGCAATAAGAAAAGTTTGAGATGAAATTTAACGAGATTTAAATTTTAACAAAAAACAAAAATAGCAAAATAATATTTCACTAAATTATCTTAGATGTATTTGTAATTTTAAAGACTTATTAATTTATCATGTTAATGGGGCCATGTATTTATGTAGGGGTCTTCTGAAAATATATTATCTTATAGAAATTTTGATTTTTTCCACTTGCCCAAAGCGAGACTTGAAAAAATATTATCTTAGAAAGTTTATTAATTTACCAAGTATTAATCTAGACTGGTGCTACTGTACTACCTTATCGATTTTTTTAATACTGTTTAATCCTCCAAAAATATATAATAAATAGGACAACTTAATAAATATTATCTTGTATTTATAACTTATATATAACGAGGATACCAATTTTTAGTAGTCCTCACAAAACTTTTGATCCTCTAATGCTACTCCACATGGCTTTATTTTATGTCTTTTCTTCTTCTTCTTCTTCTTCTTCTTCTTCTTCTTCTTCTTCTTCTTCTTTTCCATTCATTTCTTCTTTTGTCTTTTACTTATTTTTCTTGGCACTCAATTCTTTTTCATTTAATCTATTTCTGGTTGATATACCTTGAATCCTTGATGTTGTACTACATTTATCTCAAATTAAGTGTTTTAGTTTGTTAAAAAATAAAAAAAAGACTTGCATATTGTGGTTTTAAATTAGAGATGTACACATTCCATTTTATATTAGATGTCCATTTTCCTCTTCACATGTGCTTATGAAATCAGAAGTAAGAAGGATAATTTTACTAATATAAACCTTAAGAAACTTTTTTTAAAAGCTTATAAAATTGTGTACCCTTTCAAAAGAAATTTCAATTATAAGAGAAAAATATAAAATTTTAATTAATTCTCTTTTATTTTTGTAAATTAAATAATCTGGGATATTATTTTGGTCATGCAAACAACTAATAAGAGATAGATGGAGTATGTAATTTTTAAATCTTGTAGCCTTAAATTTGTCATGTAGAATGTTTATCACGACTCAATTTTTGAGGTTTAATGGCACCAACTTTACCCGCTAGTAGGTAAGTCAAACTGTAGCCCGGAGCTATAAGCAATGTGCTAATTTGGATGAAAATGGCCTAAAAGATAGAAATCAACAATTAAAGACATATAATAATAATAATAATAATAATAAGGCAGTAATGATAGTCTAAAAGATGGATAAAACATCAACAACTATCCCAAGACCTAGTTATGTCGGTTTGGATCTAATAGCAAAAGGAACATAGGTACTGAAATAGTCAAATACAAATCCATCTAGAGTAGTGAAAGACTAGACATAGGTAATACAAGGAAAATGGGATAACTCCAACTTCGAGAGCTCACCTTATCTCCGAATCAACTCAGCACGATCGTCACTTCAGCGATGGCTATTAGTACTCAAATCAGCACCAAAATAGTATAGAAGTGTAGTATCAGTACCAAAGCCCCGGGTACTTAGTAGGCATCATCGACCAACTGAGATAAATCATGATATTAATATTATAAAAGTGCAATATAAATAAACTAAGTCAAGGAAAAAGGAGAAAACAAAACATAATCTCCAACACTATAAATAAATAACCAGAATAGATATAATATGATAGAAAGCATAATTAATACTACAAGACTGGCCCCACAAGCCAGTAAGTACATAAAAGCAAATAACCCAATGAGAGTATCCATAAGCCCGGAAGGTGAAATCAAATAAAAGTATATAACCAAAATTCCATAAATTTATTGAACATCAAACATAATCATGAATCCATCCATACCATACCATATCATAAATAAACTTTCAATATCGAACTCGAACCAGAACTTAATATCATCAACAACATTATCATCATTTGTTGGACTTGAATCAAAACTCATGCCAATAATATTCATCATCAATTTCCAAACATGAACCGAAGCTCAACATCAATAAACCATCATGTTTTACTCAGAATTAGCACCAACTCCCAAATGCCAAACTGGCAAAAATATCATGTATCCAATCTCCTCAAACTTAAAAACAAGTATTTCAAAGGGGTAAACCTGCATATAGAAGTCTACAAAAGCTAACACAAATCTTGAGGATGGCCGAAAAGGCCCACTCCTAATCCTTGAAATTCATTCTAAGGAAAATTCTACTTTAAACTATACTAACATATACAAATTCAATTTTGGATGTTAAAATAAGCCATAACTAGTCCTAAGATAGAAATTCTAGCCAAAGCATGCACAACTACATCAATTTCGCCTAAATTACGGTGCCTTAATAGGCTAAAATATCTAAATAATACTAATTGTACCAATCATACCTACAATACCTAAATCCCTTTCCATATCTAGCATAATATTATAATTATACTTTGAATTAGCTCAACCTATGAAGAAAGTAAACCTTGCCTACCTAGATATCGAAGAAAACCAAAGAATCTACTAAACTAATGATTTCCCCCTTCCAAGAAGCTTCTGGGAGATGCCAGGCTATCAAAATCATAATCTACTCATAGAAAAGATAAAAATGATACTCACGTTCTCTTTTTTTGCTTTGAATCTAAAATCACGTAAAAATTTAATGAGGGGCCCACTTGCAAAATTGCACTTTTGAAATAGATAATACGTCCCTCTATGCTCAAGTATTTACCCCCAAGAATGGGTGAATTGAGTTCTAATGGTGCTATAATCAACCCCCCAATATTCTAGGGATTTTGGGAAAATTAGTAGATTTTAATCCATGAAATTGGTGGAAACTTACCATGAATTCAGAGAAGAAACACATTATTAGAGCTTAAACACTCCAAAATCACCCACCAATAGTTCTCCCAAGTTTTCACACTTTTTAGGGTTCTACACTCTTTAAAATGGATGAAAAATTTAAGAAAATGGGCTAAGTGGGGGAATTTATAGTGTTCCCAGGTCTGCAGCTGTCGCTTAAGTAGATACTGGGTCGTTTAAGTGCTAGTTGATAATGCTCAAACTACACCTCTCTAATGAGAATGTAAGCAATCATTGACAATATAAAATTCAACTAGGTTAGGGTCGAATCCCATAGAGAATATGGTATGAACGTAAGTCGTTTGGGATTAATTAACTTATAGTTAGATGTTTCCAGAAAAGGGGGTTTTTAGTTTAACAAGTAATTATAAGTTACTTTAGAGTCAGTGTTCGTAATCAAGAGTTTATGAAAAACCAGAATCATGTTCACTAAGGCTTTTGGTACTTCACAAATGCTATTAGTGGTTCAAGATTCTCATGGTAGGTAGGACAACAACTTATCTTTATCGAAGTTATTTTTAAATGTCTCTAGACCTACCTAAGCATTTAATTACCTAATTCTCTCGGACTTAGGAAATTGATATTCACTGCCTAGATTTTACCTCAGGTTAACTAACCTTGTTACAACGCTGATTATTAAACGGAGTATTTCCAAGTCCCTGTTGATAATTCACTTCCTACTATATTTGATTTATTTCTCAAGCAAATCAAAGTAGTTGGTATCTATCATTTGCAACCAACATACAATAATTAAAACATCAGAATCATTAAGGAGTCCTACCACCTTTTGAATCTTGAACACTCAACACCTTATCAAGACTTAACCCTAGATCCCATAATTCAGGTTAAAGGAATTTAGCCGCTCATGACGTAATAATCAAAACACCTAGATGTATTCATGCTTTGAAAGATAAACTTACCACAAAATGAGTAGAATCTAGGGATTCTCAGATTAAATCACAAAGGAAATCCTAAAATAATGAATACAATCTCTTCCAAGTAATTGCTTTTTCAAGCTAAGAAGTTAAAGAGAAAAAATCAAAGTATATTGCTCAAAACTCAAGGTATGGAACCCCTAATAAAACCCTAAACAAGGCTTTAAATTGTTCACCCTAATTAGGGAAGCAAAATAATAAAATTTAGAAATTCTTCGGATTAGGTGACTCCATTTGTGATAGCCTATCAGGAGGCTGACGACTTATCACAAATGTCGTCGGCTTTCATTATGCTTTTGGTATTTACTGCCTACCGCTGAAGATAAAAAGTGACGCCTTATCATCTCCTTGATAACCTATCATAAAATTTCATCAAGTCTCTTCTTCAGTTCTCATGTGCTGCCTTAGGTTGACGGCATTCTTGATGGATTATCATATCCTTGACGACCTATCATAAAATGTCATCACATCTTTCAATCTTAGGCAAATTCTCTGTCTATGGCTGACGATAAATCTGATAGCTTATCACAAGGATAACGACTTATCAAAAATATCGTCAGCCATACTTTTACCTCTATCTACTTTTATTTTCAACTCCTTTACTTCCATTCTTGTTAGTTCTATATCATATTAGCTTCTCCTGCAAAATCAAACATAAACCAATTAAAAACGACAAAAGTTGCTTAAGACTACACAATTATTCTTAGTTAAAAGCCTCAAATGTGTTAGCATTAGCTCACACATCAACACCCTCAACTTAAAACAATTGCTTGTCCTCAAGGAACTCAACACAACTATAAGAATACAAGGCACATTTGGCAATCAATCATCCATATTATCCCAAAAAACTTTTACCATCTCCAAGATGCAACACACAGATATCAGTCTACAACATTAATTCAGCTACATTAACCATGCGTATACCAGTATTACACTCTTCAAACATGTTAGTAACTAGCAACATAACTGGTATACCCTCACAGTAAAGAAATACCGCCTCATCATCTAAGTATTTATATATGTAACCATGGGGAAAATCAAAACGCTCACTCTCAGAATGAAGTTCCAATCTGTGTATGCTAAGTACCATAGGCTTGCCCTTATTTTCATTACCCCAATCTTTAGATGGTCAGCTAGGATCACTATAGGACTTCTGTTAGGCTTATAATGTAGGCTAGGGGCTGGTATGGTACTTGATGGTATTTAAAGTGACTAAGCCTCTTTGACACTACACTAGCTTTCTGAGGTTTCACTCATTAACATTTTCCGCTCTTCTCTTTTTTGATCACACTTATTTAGGATGGGTGCAGTCTTTTCTCAATTACTTAATCTTTTTCACAATTTTTCTTTTTTTCTTGCTCTTTTCCTTTGCACCCAACTTTTTATTCTTTTCTTTTATGCTACATTTCTTCATACTCATTCTATATCACGCACCCCTATGATAACCACCGTTAATTTAGGCCATTTGCCTAAGTCAAGGTGCAAAGTGTCCAAGGAGGACCAGGACCAAAATAAGTTCATTGCGATCTAAATGGGAAGGTGATAGGTTCCATAAAAAGAAATAGGCTAATTAGGCTCAAAATTGGGATCAAGAGATATTATACACATAGGGAAGGTCTTTTAGGCTAAAGTGAGCTAATATTAAAATGGCCTATGATCCTTTCCTAACCCCTATCCTTCAACCTAGGTAATATTAACCAAGCAAGTTCTGGTTTCAGCATACTGAGGGAACTAAGTAGTTGCTCACACACACATGGCACACAAGTATATCACAAGCTATGAATTATTCAGTTCATGCAACTGTTTAGCAATGATTATTATGTTACTAGAACTAATGCCATACAAAGATGCACGGTGGTCACACTTAAATGCAAATTACTCAGTTTAAAGTAGTCGACCACTTGAAGAGGTGTACAAAAACCACAAACGCAATTCAACTGCCTTAAGTACAAGTTTGACTACAAAATTTTACAAAAACAAATTTACCCTACACCCTTAACTTAAAATCAAAGAAAATCTAAACTTAGGGTTAGAGTATACATAGAATAGATCAATCCCGAGGGTCATGGGTTCCCGACCCTGCTGATGCATCTCCATCAGGAGCCTCGAACTGTTTTGTTACAACTGGTCTATCAGTCTCTGAAGGTCTACTGGTGGAGGCACCTACTGCTCTCGCTCGGATGGCTGTCTCCCATCTCTATTGTCCACTAAGGACTCAATCTTTTCCTTATTCATCTCCTCCTTTTCAAACTTCTTTCTTGACCTCTTCTCTGCTTTTATTTCTTCATCACTGTCGTGCCTCTCTCTCTTTCCTTTGCCTTTCTTCTCACCTTTTTTTTTCTTCACTGGCTCCTCTGTGAGATCAAGCATCGGGATTTCTCCCTCAGACTCCTCAGCTATCAGGTCTACTGACGCCATAAAGTGGTGATGTTGTAGCTTTCCAATATCTTCCTTTACTTTATCTAGGTTTGATCTGAATAATGTCATCTCTGGAGCAGACCTCTCTCTCGACTGCGCATTGAAGTGGTTCTCCAATTCATCAATACGTCCTGGTAGAGCCTTGTAAGGCTTGAGTGCAACCTTAACCCTCTTGTCCACTGCAACCACAAATTGCTTGGCAAAGACTTTAATATGAGCCTTGCACCACTTAGACTGTTTTGCTACTCTTCTAAAATTCATAAGGTTGAAGGCAAATTCTTTTGTAGGTACTGCTGCTGGAGAAATTATCTCAGTTCTGGGCACTGATGATTCTGCCATTATTGAGGATATTGGAGGTACAACTTAAGAATCAGGCATCTCTACATTAGGCATTGAACTAGTACCTGTGACCGGTGGGTAAGTGGGAATCTCTGCGCCCCTGTGAAATATTAGCCTCGGCTGATTTTCCTCATTTCTGATAGGATTATGGGTCTTCTTGGCAAGGAGTTCTTCTTCTAGCCCCACAATCTTTGGCACATTTTCTGCCCTGCACAACCTTGTAATTAAACAAGGAAAGGGATATACTGTATCAGACCTCGAGACACGAATTTTTATCTCTTCGGCAATAATCTCTCCAAAATTCAATGTAAGGTTAGCCATAAAACTTGCGACTAATATTGCTCTGTCATCCCCGAGGATATTATCACCATCTGTGGGAATCAACTACATATGTATAATACCTTACCAAAATCTTGCCTCTGAAGTCAGGGAGGCCTTGAAGATCCTTTCACTCAGATTTGTTAGTCATTCCGATTCTCCATCAGCTATGAGTGTGGCTAACCAATTTTGCTAATTTTTTCGATGCTTTAACCTGGCATATAAAGTAGGTGAACTGTCCTGAGGAGTGAAGTTTGGTCCATGAAGGAACCTGTTGATTGTTACTTCAGAAACATCCACCATTACGCCCCGCACCGGAACTTTATCCAACAAAGGTTGGTCAGCTGCTTTATCTACATGCTTACACATGTTTTCCAAGCGATCTTAGTAGTTTGCATAGAACTCCCTAACTAGTGTAGGGAAAAATGAATTTCCTCCTCGTGTAGTCCATCCCAAATCATAGCCATGAAATTTCTGCTCCACCTCTGGGTACCTTCTCAACCCCTTAGTGATGATTCTCTTCTCCTCAAAGATTGGCCTTTTGACAGCTCTTCTGTTGGTTATGCGAAGCCCATCAAAGATGATTTTCTGAGATTTGGGAATCTGCCATCTAGTGCCATCTCAGACTTCAGGATTCTTGAATTTGAACATAGTTGCATGAATCGGAGAGTCTTCATCATCTTGTGGCTCAGCAGAAGGGGACTCAGTTGATGGTCCCTCAAATTCAGGTTGCCCAGACTTATGGTCCTCAGACTCAGGTTGATCTGAATCATGCTCTTTAGATGCAGCATGTTCAGACAATTGTTGTTCAAAGGCCGACTTCTCAGAAGCTGTATGCTCGGATGTTGTTGGCTCAGTGTCACTTTATTCACTCTTCTCCACCTCAACTGGTGGGGGTGGTGGAGTCTTTTTAGAGCTTTGCTTCTTCTTTTACTTCCTGAGTAGAGGATCTTCCTCTTCATAATCAGACTCTTCATTGAAGAGTCTCCGAGATAAACTTCCTTAGGTCACTTTCTTTGTGGATTTTGAGTTCTTTTCTTTGGTTGCCATTTCAAGACCTGTAGCAAGAGAAAAACCATTTGTTAACCCTCAAGAGTACAAATAGATCGATCAGTGAAATTTCACACTCCTTAAAAGGGTTTAGTAATACTTCAGGTCCCAGGTGTGATGACATTTCTTGATAAGCCGTCACAGTTGTGATAGCTTATCACGAATGTCGTCAGCCTTAAACAGAACCATGAGATTTTATCAACTTCTGATGACATTTTTGATAGCCTTCACAACCGTGATAGCCTATCACAAATGTCGTCAGCTCTAAACAGAACCCACAATATTTTTAGCAACCTTTGACGACATTTCTGATAAGCCATCACAGTTTTGATAGCTTATCATGAATGTCGTCTGCTTTTATCAGAACCCCAACTTAACTTTAACTCAATTAATTTTTTTTTGGTCCTATTTTTTCTTAAAATCCACTGGAGTATCGTTTTTGAGCTGAACTTTTAAGCCTTAGGCTTGCACAACAAACCCTAGTTTTGACTTTTAGCCCTTTTTGCAAGTTGAACTTGGTTCAAGCTTCTTGGGAACTTGAGTTTACCTCATCTTACCACTTACCAATTGAAAAGAAAGGTTAGGTTTCGAGCATACCTAATGGAGACCTTCACTTTGATTACACACGCAAGAAAAAGTAAAGAGAGGTTTAGGATTTTGATTGCAAGCCCCCCCACACACAAGGAAGCTTTCTTCTTATTTTACTTGGAAAGATTTTAAAAAAGGGAAGAAAATATTCTAAGTATGGAAGGAAAATAACTTAAAGGAATTAAAAACTAAGCGGGAAGGTGGAAAGGCCAATCTGTGGGCCGAGTTGACTCTTTTTAATTTTGCCCATAATTTTAGCTAATGTTGGGCTTTTTGTGACGACATTTTTGATAAGCCGTCAAAATTGTGATAGCTTATCATAAATGTCATCAGCCTTGATAGACCCTTCTTCAGAGCTGAGGTCTCTAACGACAAATCTGTCATCTTATCACAATCGTGACAGCCCGGTAAAAATATCATCAGGGGCACTTGGCTGAATACATCGATTCCACCTTCTTTGAACTATAACCTAACTACAAAAATAAATAATTTACTGGAGTATAAAATTTTTGGGTTTCCTCCCAATAGCGCCTTATTTAATGTCGCGGCACGACTTGGTTATCTTGACTACTCAGATTTCATCAAGATAACCTCCTGATACCCTTTTACCATCTTCATAGCATACGTCTACAATTGAGAAAACACTTATCTCCTTTGCCGGTATCATGGATGAGTGTATTTTGAATCTTGCTTCCTTGTCGTTGAGCCTGAACTTTAGCTCATTCAGATCCATGTCTATGATCACTCTCCGAGTTGCAAGGAATGGTCTACCCAAACTAATGGTCACTTTGAAGTCTACCTCACAGTCCAGGAGTACAAAATCAACAGGCAGAATGAAGTCGTCTACCTTTACCAATACATCATGTAATATACCCACTGGCAGCTTTACAGACTTATATTCCATCACCAATCACATGTCCATCGGGGTAGCATCCCCCAAACCCAGTTTCTTGTACACAACAAATGGCATTATATTTATACTGGATCCCAAATAGTATAGTGCTTTTGTGAAATTCAGGGACCCAATAGTACATGGGATGGTAAACGCTTTCAGATCTGCCTTTTTCTGCACTAAAGACCTTGTAGAGATATCACCACAATGAAGGATATTGTCCTATGGATCATGGCTAACCTTGTGTTTCTTAGTCACAAGGTCTTTCATGAACTTCGTGTATCCTGGAATTTGCTCAAGTTCCTCAACCAAAGGCATAATTATTGTCAATTGCTTGAGTACTTCCATGAATTTGCTGAATTTTGCATCATCAATTTTCTTTTTCAATCATTGAGTAAAGGGAGGTAGTGGTATTGGGATAGTTTTCAGCACTACCTTCTTCTACTTCTCTTTACCTCTTTCCGGAGCATCATTAGAATTATCCAGCTTCTCAAACTTCACTGGACCACTTTCTTCCGGTTCAACATCAACTACCTCATCAACTACAGGTTTTCCCACAGAAGGTCCAGGTAATATCTTACCACTTCTAGTGGTAATAGCCATGCATGAGCCATCATTTCTCGGATTCTAGATCGTATCACTTGGTAACGTTCCGCTCTTCCTCTGGCTGAATATTGTAGAGAGTTGGCTCATCTGCTGCTCCAACTATTTGATTGCAGTGGAGTGTGAATGCACCAACTGACTGATGGATGTCAGATCGGTCATCATGGTGGTTACACCAGAGTTGGTAGCCTCCACTCACTTCAATAACTTAGCCATCATGTACTCCATGAATATCTTTCAGAACTTATTGAAGCAGCCTAACGATTTCCAGAAGGAACATATAGCCCGCTCCTGTCATTGTTATTCCTCCAATTTTCCTGCTCCCTATCTTTATAACCAGGATTATCATAAAATTTCCGACCTTGATTCCCTTGGCAATTTCCTCGAAACCCCCCTTATTATTAACATAGTTATCCTCTTCATCTACATCAGCCTCAATCCTATCCTGAGATCCCACAACTTTCACCTTTTCAATCTTGCTTGATAGCAAGTGCTTGGTTAGCAAATCCATCTGTGTTTTAAGGCGAGCTATGTCTTGGTCACGCTCCTCTTCTCTTCTGTGTTGTTCCGCAGTAATACCCATAGAAGCAGTGAGGCTGGCCACCACAGAGTCTCTGGTATTCCATTCCTAACTGTATTTGGTCATTCTATCCAGTATCTCTGAAGCCTCTGGGAATGAAAGAACAACAAATGAACCACCAGTAGCATTGTCTACAATTGTCTTTGTAATAGAGTTAAGAGCCTTATACAAAGTGTCTCAACTGTACCCTCCTGGAAGACGGAAAGAACCTTTCTAGGAAATCTCCTTTCAACTACCTCCAGTTGGATATAGAATCGGGTGTCAGATCATTTAGCCACAAAGTTGCCTCCCCAGAAAGAGACAGCTGGAACAGTCTCAACTGGATAGCATTTTGTCCCACTCCTGGGTTATTAAAAGATTTACAGATGGTGATAAAATTCACCAGATGCAGGTTCGGTTCATCCCCAGGAAGGACACTAAACAATCCCTTCAGATTGAGGAGTTGGATCATAGTACTAGTAATGTTGAATTTAGCTCCACGTGCCAACGGAGGAGGAATGATTGCACCCATTGCACCTGCTCCATCCATTCCATCATCATTATCATTGAGATCGTACTGGACTGGCTGGTACTTTTGTCTTTCTCAGAACAGACGGTTCCTATTAACATTATGCCATACTAGTGCAGCTATCTTCTCTGCAGGCCTTGGGTTACCAGGATTCAGCAACTCCTCATCTCCCAAATCTTTTTCCTCAGGATTTTGATGTCATGCTTCTTGACTGACATTCTATACATTCACCTGAGATCTAGGTAAGGCTGCTAATCTGGTAGTCTCTTGCTGTTTTGCCATTCTTCCAATTCGTTGCGGTTCCAGATTAGGTGGTAATAATGGTTCACCGGAACATTTGGTTCTTGGCATACACTATAAAGATCCTGCAATAAACAAAAACAAGAAATAAATGTAAAACTAGGAAACTTAACTAACAGTAAATTTGCACACACAAACTTCAGTTTACAACCGTATTCCCTGGAAACGACGCCATTTTTGGTAACGCTCAAACTACACCTCTCTAATGAGAATGTAAGCGATCGTTGTCAATATAAAACCCAACTAGGTTGGGGTCAAATCCCACAGAGAATATGGTGTGAATGTAAGTCATTTGTGATTTAATTAACTGATAGTTGGATATTTCCAGAAAAGGGGTTTTTTAGTTTAACAAGTAATTGTTGGTTACTTTAGAGTCAGTGTTCGTAATCAAGAGTTTATGAAAAACCAGAATTATGTTCACTAGGGCTTTTGGTACTTGACAGATGCTACTAGTGGTTCAAGATTCTCACGGTAGGTGGGATAATAAGTTATATTTATCGAAGTTATGCTTAAATGTCTCTCGACCTACCTAAGAATTTAATAACCTAATCCTCTCGGACCTAGGGAATTGATATTTACTGCCCAGATTTTACCTCAGGTTAACCAACCTTGTTACAACGCTGATTATTAAACAGAGTATTTCCAAGTCCCTGTTGATAATTCACTTCCTACTATATTTGATTTCTTTCTCAAGAAAATCAAAGTAGGTGGTATCTATCATTTGCAACCAACAGACAATAATTAAAACATCAGAATCATCAAGGAGTCCGACCACCTTTCGAATCTTGAACACTTAACACCTTATCCAGACCTAACCCTAGATCCCATAATTTAGGTTAAAGGAATTTAGCCGCTCATGACGTAATAATCAAAACACCTAGATGAATTCATGCTTTGACAAATAAACTTACCACAAGATGAATAGAAACTAGGGATTCTCAGATTAAATCACAAAGGAAATCCCAAAATAATGAATAAAATCTCTTTCAAGTAATTGCTTTCTCAAGCCAAGAAGTTAAAGAGAAAAAAATCAAAGTATATTGCTTAAAACTCAAGGTATGGAACCCCTAAGAAAACCCCAAATAAGGCTTTAAATAGTTCACCCTAATCATGGAAACAAATTAATAAAATTCAGAAATTCTTCGGATTAGCTGACGCCATTTGTGATAGCCTATCAGGAGGCTGGCGACTTATCACAAATGTCGTCAGCTTTCTTTATGCTTTTGGTACTTTCTGCCTACTGCTAACGACAAAAAGTGACACCCTATCAGCTCCTTGATGACCTATCACAAAATGTCATCAAGTCTCTTCTTCACTTCTCATGTACTTTCTTAGGTTGACGACATTCTTGACGGCTTATCAGATCCTTGACAACATATCACAAAATGTTGTCACAACTTTCAATCTTAGGCCAATTCTCTATGTATGGCTGATGATGAATCTGATAGCTTATCACAAGGATGGCAACTTATCAGAAATGTCGTCAGCCATACTTTTGCCTCTATCTACTATTTTCAACTCCTTTGCTTCCATTCTTCTTGGTTCTCTATCATATTAGCTTCTACTGCAAAATCAAACATAAACCAGTCAAAAACGACAAAATTTGCTTAAAACTTCACAATTATTCTTAGTTAAAAGCCTCAAATATGTTAGCATTAGCTCACACATCACTAGTCGCTTAAGTGACCAAGTGTTGCTTTAGAGACACTTGTAGAGTTTGTGCACTGTCACCTACGAGACATTTGTCCGCTTAAGTTGCCATCGCTTAAGAGCCGAAGGCATTGCTTAAGTGATACCTACTGGGAAAGACATACTTCTTAAGCAACCGACTGGCTTGTTTAGCGGTCTTTACGTAAGCGACCCAATGGGAGCTTAAGCAAATGCACACGCACCAACTGAGACTTTGAATTATTTTGAGTATCTCTCGACCCTTCGAGATTCATTTGGAATCCCATATACACAAAATAACTATGCTATCATATCAATTTCAACGTTCCAGAATCAATGACACAATCGAAATAACCATCCAAGGTCGTTTATATGAAAAGTGAGTCCCACACCCATGTGCCATTTTTCTTTAAGTTCCAACAATAGCCCCAAATGAGTACGGAAGCCTTGGGATCTGAACTAAGGGTCCACCTAGACTAAAATCAATGTTTCAGAGCTGTTGGAACATCAGAATTAGCATACGAGGTCATTTGACTGAAGTTTTTTTCCCATAGCCAATTTAACTAGGAAGGCTTCAAAATAAAGAAATAGCTCTAAAAATCAAATGAATTGCCCAGTAACCAAACTGTTATCTCCAGCAAGTCATACTGACTTGGCGCAGCTATAGGAAAGCTCCAAGCAGCAAAAATTAGGAAAAATACATAAAATGATCAGGAGGGTCATTATAATATCCACTAATAAAGAACTTTCATCCTCAAAAGTAAAGGATTAGGATCTACTAGAAGCCTCAAACAGGTGAGGATATTGGGTCCGTATATCAAACTCGATCTCCCAATTAGCCTCCTCTACTGGGTGGTGTCTCCACTAATCCATAACCATTGGAATCTTCTAGTGCGCAACCATCTGACATCACTAGCTAATATGAGCATCTGCTCCTCCATAAATGTCAACCGCTCATCCAACTAATTTAGTCCATATAAGAACCTAACATGCATCAGTAATGTACCACTACAACATAAACACATGGAAAACTGGATGAACAGTAACAAAATATGGGGCTAAGGGAACTTATAAGCCACCTCACCAACTATCTGAACAATCTCAAAGGGTCCAATATATTTCGATTGAGCTTGACTTTTCTCCAAAACCTCATCACACCCTTTATGGAGATACTAGGAGGAATACCTAGTCACCAACTCCAAATCTTAAAGAACAAATTCTACAATCTATATAAGCCTTCTTTCGACTTTGAGCTACCTCAATCTATTCTAAATCACCCTGAATTTATACAATGACTCTTTAATAGGGTCTAATCTCAGAGGTATCAGACCACCCAATCAAAGAACGATATTGCCTACCATACAAAGCCTCAAAAGGAACCATCTTAATACTTGGATGGTAGCTATTATTTTACTCAAAATCTGCCAAAGTTAAGTGCTACTCCCACTGACCTCGAAGGACTATAACAAAAGATCAGAGCTTTTTCTGAAGAACTTGAATAGTCCAATCTGACTGCCCATCGGTATTAGGATAGAAGGTCGTACTAAGATCCACCTGAGTAACCAACTACTGTGAAAAGCTCTCCAAAAGCTAGATATGAAAATTGAACCGCAGTCTGAAATGATAGATATAGGAACACCATGCAAATAGACTATCTCACAAACATAAATAGGGATAACCTCTTGGCATTGAAGTACATACAAATAGGAATAAGATATACCTATCTAGTTAATCGATCCACAATTACACAAATACCATTGGAACTACAGGAGGTGCGAGGCAAACTAATAGCGCTTAACTTACACATTAAATTAAGTTCAAGGTAGACGTTGTCAATATATACCCAACAAAAGTCAGGGGCAGATACTCGAGGAGTACAAACTAGCTTTCAAAGCTTACGTGTATTGATATTTAAATATGCATTAATCCATAATGCAACATTTAAATAAACATGAAAATAAATTGGGGGAATTGATTTGAAACTTTATTGCTCACGATTCATAAAGTAACACTAACAAGAGATTGAGCAATTGATAGGTAAACTAAGTTGAGAAGGACCTTTGGGTTATGTTCTCCTAGGTGATATTCATGCATGGGTAATCAGGAGTTAGTCCAAGATTTAGCTAAAGGTTTTGGGTAGTCTAGATTTAGGGTCTTAGTGTTAACCATTTGATAAAACACTAAATTTCACTCATACATTCTATTGAAGACCTCATGAGTGTGACAAGTTAACCAATATTTACCTCAAACTAACATTCTTATTTCTAAGATGATGCATATGAACATAGCCACTTTAAATAACACCTTTATTTCGAAGATAATGCTAAGAAAAAAGCTAATTAAAGTTGTTGTTCACAATTACTCTTCACCCACATTCCTCTTTCAAGGATGATATCGGATCCAAGATAATAAGGGTTTTCACCCACAATTCTTAATTCAAACCTAGAGTAAGAGCAAAACCCAACACTATTAACTAATTATTTGGACTAAAAATCAAAACCCACACAATATTAATCACCTAATCAAACATAACCCCAAGATATTAATTTAGCTACTCATGAAATTAAAGAGAAGAAATATACCCAAATTGGCATGTAATTCATTCATCATAATACAAATAAAGATGACCCCAAGATTAAATTCCAATCTATAACCAAAATTTCTCTTGGAATATAACTAACAATTGTTTTTCTCACTTAAAATTTTGAAAATTAGCTAAACGATTCTCCAATTATGAAAGTGTTTAGCCTTTTATATTTTGGGACTTCGCTTTGTGAAATTTCAATTTTGACGCTGAAATTTCACGTCCTATCACGTTCGCCATCTTTAATTTATGATCCCAACTCCGCGATCTTTTATCATAATTGCTTCTCTTTGGCATTCTTGACTGACCATGATTGCAACCCTCAGAATGTGATCACGGTGCCTCAGGGTAGCCTTCTAGATTTGATCTTCAGTTCTTTTCCTCTACTTCCCCACTTGACTTTTCTTCTAGTTTTCTCACAACTCATTTACATCAGATTTCCTTATAGAGCTCCAACAGTAGAAATTAATGCATTTCAATGAAGAATTAGCCTCATGTAAACACTTAATTCATCATAATCTGCGAGAATTTTGATATAAATGAGTGACAATTTTGCCACTCATCAACACCCCCAACTTAAAACTTTGCTTGTCCTCAAGAAACACTACTCTATACTCAAGGAGACTAATCAACTTATAAGCCTACTCTTACAACCAAATGATCACCATGATTCTGAACTCGATTAGCACTAACAATTAGCCAACAAGCATGGGAAGAACTATCCGTGCAATTCTTCTCAAAATCAATCACATAATTAAGGATGCAAAAGACTTTTAAGAACAGTCAAGTTACAACTACTAACTTCAATATGTGACTCTTTATCAATAGTGACTTAACTACACTCCTTCGCCTTATTTTTTGAACATGATAACCTCACCAACCTCTATTAGTTTGCATGCCTCCTCGGAAGGAAGTCTCAACACACCATAATTTCTATCATGCAACAAGGGACTAAAGTGTAAGCACTAACTCTCTCAAGGAATTTCTCAATTGCAAACAAGTTCCATGCCATATCCTTTCCCTTATTTTCAATCTCTACTAACTCAAAAACACATGGTTGAAGATCTCAAATGACTTTTTCAATATTATAATGTAGGCTCGGTGAAGGGTAGGATAAATATTTAGGATAAAAGTGACTAATCCCTCCTTGAACTCCATATAAAATACTATTAAATCAAACTTTGGGTCATAAGCCACTTTATTCATTGTAAATTCACACATGTGCCTACTTTTACTATATTAGCTCACCCATCTTTTGAAAGTATTTTCTTCTCAATTGTTTCCTTTAGGAAATCTCATGCTTTTATTTCTTTTGTTGATCTATTTCTTTTTCCTTATTTCTTAGCTTTAAGGCACTCTCTTACAATACCGTGGCCTAAGATCACCTCTTCCAAGATTCACCACCCCAACTTAGGCTTTTAGCCTCAAGTTGCAATTCAAGATAAAGGAGGGTAAGGTCAAAAAGAGGGATCAATTTTAAATGGTTCAAGGCTTGTAATGTAGTTTCCAAAGAAAGGTTCAAAGGTTCAAAAGGGGGTGATTAGGGATACTATTCGTGTATGGGTAGGCTTTTTAGGCTAAAATAGATTTCCATGATCACAAAGAAGGACTAAGATCATTCCTCCAACCACGTGCAATCAAGATTAGATTTTAAATACCAACGGGGAAAGTTCTAGATGACACAAGTAAGTATGAGAATCAATCACTAGACTCACCACACATGGCATGTAATTTTTTCTAGGAGGATCATTTATATTTCCTATTTAAGAACAAAAGGGGTGATACATCACACACCATTATCTAAATTATTTGGTGTCACAAAAAGAGGTAAAGAACAAAATTATTCAAGTCCATGCCCTTGATTTATACAAATAAATTTTGGATGGAGTGGATGTTTGCTTTATATTTCACCCTGCCATATTAACTATTGTTGGCACCAAATAGAGTCATCATCTCACATTTTGGCTCTCGCAAGGGAAAACCATATGGATGCTTAGATTTCACCACAGGAATAATGCCAATCCCAAATCTATAATGCTATACGTACTTAGACTTCCCCTACATCTATAGCTCAAAACCCCAACACTATGATATTCCCTTATGAATGTCGTCACTCAATCTATCATAGGGAAAGGATCATCCAACATCATTATTAAAAGAAATATAAATCTAAAAATGAAAAACAATAATGACAAATCCACAAAACATAGGAACCGCTAGGATGCCCAATATTACAACCTAAATTGTCAAATCATCCATACCAAATCAAAAGTAAATCATCTAAATAAAACTTAAAACATCAAACTAAGCATCCAAATAATACAAGCCCAAGAATCAAATATGAAATAAGTATGGATACGGAAACCCCAAACTAAACAGCTTGCAGTGTCCTCACTACATATCATGAAAGAATAAAAAAAGTTTAAGTGTCTCCTTGAAACTACATAAAGTGTTTCCATCACTTGCAGTCTCCTTATCTTTATCATCAGATTGTGGCTTATCATTCTCTAACCACCTGGAAAAAATCTCATTATTAGAATCTACTCTAACAGAAGGAAGTCTCTCTTTGGGTTTTAAGACCTTCCACAAGCGTTTTACCTCTTTCCTTATATGGGTGAAAATTTGTCTCTCTTCTTCTCCCTTCTCATCATCTTGTCATGAGACTCTCAAAGCGACTAATGTGACCGAGCCAAGAAAGAATAGTCCCGCTCAATCCTGGAAATAATAAATCCATTCTCCCTTTGATCCTTAATAAACCTCTCATAATCAGTCATGGCAGCATAAGAATGGAAAGTGGTAGAAGGTTCTCCCATCCCCTAAGGTAGATTAGACACCAACTCCTTCATTATCCGTATCTGACTAGATATTTCCTCAAATAGCATTATCGAGGATGGCCTGCAAGATTAAACATCATAATCCACTGAAGAAACATCATTTGAATCACTAATTAAGCACCAAAAATAAAAAATCCAAGCCATGTCCCTAAACATGCTTCTAAGGCCTAATTTAAATATAAAGAAGAAAAATTTAAGGACATACCTAATGAGAGGATAGAAAGAAGGAAAATATGCACTTTAGAGACTCTTAAAAATAATAAACAAAGATAAATTTTTAGGTATTTTAAAGGATAGTATGGGGGGAACCACTTGTGGTTGACGGTTCCTATTAAAAACTTCCCTAATCGCGACTACGGTCACTAAATCATGATCGTCATAGGGTAGGGACCAAAATCACCTTAGGTTATCATGATCGCAATACCTGAGAGTGTTCTGAGCTTTCCTAGGTCATTAGGGTGTCACGACTCTACATATCGTGATCGGAACACCTGAGACTATGTTCAAATCCCATGTTTTCAACCAGGGTGTCTACACACTTAGTTCTACTCTATTTTTTAATTCCCCAAATTCTCAAATACATCTTTTGAGTTCCACTGTTTCATGGATTAATCAAACTAAAAACAAAACATAATATACCAATCAATATTCAAAGGATACGAGCCAAATTAATGGCAATGAAGGGTTGCATCCCATCCAACGCCTAACTTAATATCATGGCATGATGTTAATCTATCATCAAGTTTCATACTTGGGGTGAGGTGACCCAAGATACATTTTCTCATCCAAAACATAAATCACAGGCACCACTCGTAACTCAATTGGTTTCTATTCAATTTTGCACATACAAAAATAGACTTTATTTTTAAGTACTCAAACTTTATTTATCCACACTCCAATATCAACTAGATATTTTTTTATTACTAAAAATGGTATCATGGGTATGATTGGTATCTCATGATCAATTTCACAATTAAGAAATACAATATCTGCTGGAAGGATAAACTGGTAAAACTTAACTAACATATCATACAATATGCCCACTGACTTTTAAATTGAATGGTCCACCATCAAGAGTATCATGTTGGTGGGTGTAGGAGAACCCAAACCTAGACTTTGATACATAATATATGGCATCAAGTTGATACTATCTCTAATGTCACACAACGCATATTCAAATTTGTGTGTCCTAATAGTGTAAGAAATTGTAAATGCACTCGGGTCTTCTTTCTTCTCTGCCATGGCATTTGACATGATAGAACTATAACTATGAGTTATTTCAATAGTTTCATAATCCACAAGTTTATTTTTTGAAATCAAGTTCTTTATTGACTTAGCATATCGCAGAATCTCTTGAAGAGCTTCTAAGAATGGATTATTAATCGAGAGGTTGCAAAGTTTAGCAAGAAACGTTTTGAACTTGGCATTGTCATATTTATTCTTTAACCTTTGTAGAAAGAATGGAGGAATTTTCATTGGGGGTAGTGGAACACTGAGGTTGTCAACACTGAAGCATCTTCTCTGATATTTCATGTTTCGGACATTGCATGAGTTTGTCATTGAGCCTTTTCCACACCTCATATAAGGTCTCACTACTAAGTTGATGAAAATTTATGATTTCATCACTTGGTTGTACAACTATAGTTGGAGGAAAATATTTATCCATAAAGGCTTCTGTAAGTTTGGCCCAAGAAATAATGGACCTGGCGGGTAGAGATCTCCACCAAAAAATTGCTTCTCCCGTCAAAGAAAATGGGAAAAGCCTCAGCCAAAGAGACTCTTGGATAGTATGGGCAATATCAAATGGGGTGTACACCTCAATGAAGTTTTTCAAATATATATTTGTATATTCGTGTGCTTGGCCCCCGAATAAACCTTTCATTTGTAACATATGGAGAATCACACTAGTTACATGGAATACCCTATTTCCCTCAGTTGGTCTAATATGGATGGCACTCGCACACCCCACATCATAAAGTTGATCATCATCCTCGAGGTATCCATCAAGTGAGCCATCATTGCTACCATTGTGGCTCATGGAATCGTGATTAGTATAAAAATTGCCAAATAAAAGAACAAAATCAACAAACAATGTAAACTAAAGCACACCATGGTTAACTCCAATGTTACTAACAGCACTACATAATTGAAAACTATGTTCCACTCCTCGGCAAAAATTCCATTTTTGATAATGCTCAAATTACATGTCAAATTATGTGTAAGGCGGACATTGTCAATATCTGTCCAAGAAGAGTCAGGTTTAAATCCACGAGGAATACAAACTAGCTTTAAAATCTTACGTGTATTGAGAGTTAGCTATGATTTAACCCATAATCTAGAATTTAAATAAAATATGAAAAAAATGGGAGATTTTATAACGAACTTTGTTTCACACAATTTAGAAAATAACACTAATAAAAGATTGAACAATTGATTGGTAACCCAAGTTGAGGAGGACCTTGGGGTTATGCTCTACTAGGTGATATTTATGCATGGGTAATCAAGAGTTAGTCAAAGATTTTGCTAAGGGTTTTGGGTAGAAAAGATTTAGGGTCATAGTGTTAACCTTTTGATAAAACACTAAATTTTATTCATGGATTCTTTCAAAAAACTCATGATCCAAACAAGTTTAACAATCTTTACCTCAAACTTGCATCCTTATTTCTAAGATGATTCTTATGAACATAACCACTTTAAATAACATCCTTATTTCTATGATAATGCTAAGAAAGAAGCTAATTCAAGTTATTTATCATAATTACTCTTCATCCACATCCCTCTTTCAAGAATAATCTGTAATCCAAGACAATTGGGGGTTTTCACCCATAATTCTCTTTTCAAACATAGAGTAAGAGCAAACCCCAACACTATTAACTAATTATTCGGACTAATACTCAACACCCACATAATATTAATCACCTAATCAAACATAACCCCAAGATATTAATTTATCCACTCATGATATTAAGAAGAAGAATTATTCCCAAATTGGCATGCAATTCATTCATCATAAGCAAAATAAATATGAACCCAAGCTTCAATTCCAATATATAACCAAAATCTCCCATGGAATGCAACTAATAATTATTTTTCTCACTTCAAAATATTGAAAATTAGCTAAAAGATGCTTTAATTGTTAAAGGGTTTAGCGTGTTGTATTTTTTGACTCAGCTTTGTGACATTCCAATTTTGCCACTAGAATTTCCTATCCGATTGCGATAGCAAACTTTTATTTGTGATCATGATTCTGTGATTGCATAACATCATATTGTGATTGCTTCCCTTTGAATTTTTTGACTGGCCGTGATCGCAACCCCTAGAGTGTGATTGTGAAACCTAAGGGTTGCCTCCTGGGTTTGATCTTATGTTCTCTGGCTCTACTTTCTCACGTTACTTTTCTTCCATCTTTCTCTCAACTCATTTTCATCAAATTTCCTGCAAAAGCACACACACTAGAAATTAATGCATTTCAATGAACAATTAGCCTCATGTAAACACTTAATCATCATAGTATGTGAGAATTTGGGTATAAATGAGTGATAAATTTTCCACTCATCACAAACCACTAATGATGTCCATGGTAATTGACTCCTATTTCCACTAGAGAATGGGTAACCTTTGAATTAAGCCACCAGGTCTTTGATGCTTGAATTTCAATTGATGACAATGCTGGCTACGAGATACAAAGTCTTCTATAGATCTCTCCATACCACTCTAGCACTAGTGCTTCCTCAAATCTATATACATCTTAGTTGTACCTATTTGAATAGAATAATAAAGTTGTGAGCCTCACACAAAATTGGTTGAATCAAGTCATCAACACTTAAAACACAAATACAGATATTAATCTCAAAATACCCTTAAAATCTATGTTACCCTCTTAGACTCGCCACTCAACACCTAATCACAAATGATGCAAAGTCTCATATCCTCAAATTGATGACTCTGAATACTGCTCAAATAATGAAGACCTTACCTTAACACTAGAAAGAATCCTCTTAGTGTCTAAACTATCAAGTTGCACTATCAAGTTGGGTAAGGACTAGACGTTCCGTGCCAATGGCCTTTAAGAAACTAAGATACAAGCCAAAATATCCATACTCACCACCTTTCATCTCAAGGGGTACACTACCACGTTTTCCTTATCTAGATGATAAAAATAGAGATTTCATTGAAATACCCCAATCTTTGGCTTTGAAAATTTTTGAAATTTTATTCTCACTGTCTTGATTATGAATCCTCTTTTGAGTCATAGGGTGTCATTACGGGTCTTAAAGACCCAATTGTAGCCTAACTAGAGTGTGTGGCTAAGCTTTTTGCTCTGAGTGCGAGTGGCTCTCAGCAAGTCACTAAGACTCCTTATGAGTCATAATGTCTAAGTCATAGGGGGACCAGTGTATTATCTCAAGGTTTTGATGTGATTATGATTAGGGCCTTACAAGTCATAAGGTCCTATGATGAGTTGTTAGGTCATTATTATAATGTGAAAAAAGTATGCCTCAAATGATTTTGTCTTGGTACGTGTGGGCATGGTGAGTCGTATAGACTTGTTATTATTCATATGGTATGACTCGCAACCAGAATAGTTGTGGTGGTTTTTGATACTATCTACATTATGATTGAGGGCCATGAGTTATAGGGTAACCTTACGAATCATTATGGGACTCATAACGACTAGTGATGATTTTTTTAGTCTTTTTACTAAAGCCATTCTAAACATTTCTTTTTTTCCCTAAACATAACCCACGACCCTTAAACCCTATTGAGACCTCATTCTCACCCATATTACACTCAAAACATATTCTTATATCTCTCAATTTCTTTCAAGAACCCATACTTAGTATTTCCAAGAAGTTGGTCAAGTAGAGCTCCAAGGGTTGATTTCTCTTTATAAACATTGGTATTTGAGGCATGTTAGTCTTCCCTAATTACTGATTTTGTAAAAACATATGTTTTAAAGTGTTGTTCATATGGTATTGATGTTGGTTTTGAAATATGGTTTGAGGGTTTTTAATGTTTATTGTAAAACAATGTTTCCCATGGTTTACATATGATTGATCATACTTTAATTATGGTTTTTAGACTCGTGTGGTGCATGGGTATGGTGAATAAACTAGGGGATTGTGATTTCCCCTAATTTTGTGAATGTTAACAATTGAAGTGGTAATGACCTCAACCCTATATTATGGAAATTGAATTTTGATATGAAGAGCATGAACATTGAACTATTTTGAACTATCAAATAATTGGAAAGGTTAATGATGCATATTGATTTTGAATTGAATCTTGTGGGTTTTGTGTTTTCACAAGCTATTACATAATTGGATCAAGGGGTTGTGAATTCTCCTAAGTGATCTATTTGTTTTGGCATATTATTTTTACCTTATAAGTGTAGTTGGTATGATGATACCAATAATGTATAGATTAATGTGTAATATGGTTTAATGAATGGAGATATGTGATAAATATTTTAAATTAGGCTTAAAAGAGGGTTTATGTTGATGGGTTGTAAAAGTGGATGTCTGAGTGACCAATACTGGAAACCATATTTGCCAGCGTAGAGGTCTACATGACCAGGGAGGTTCGAGCCCCTATTATTATTACATAATTGGGAGGGTCGAGTCCTCCCATATTATTACATGATCGGGTGCTTAAGTCACCATAGTATATAATTGGGAGGTTCAAGTCCTTCGTAAATCTATATGAGATTATTCTCTGGTTTGTGCAACTACACGCACTGGGGCCTGACCAGGGGTGAGATTTGGGACCATATATCCCATGGGTATATGTTATGAAGTTTGAGCTACACAATCTAGGTTAAAGGTTTAAAAGGGCATGATAAGTCTTGTACCCTACCTTAGCATATGATATAGGTATGTATATGCATTTCTCTATTGGCATTGGAATTTTACTATTTTGTGAATTTTTTATCATGATGTTATGTTATATTTATCCATGAGTTACATGCTAGATCTCAAACCGCTAAACGTCTACATATGTTGTATCCCCACGCGATGTAGGATCTGTCCATACTCCTACTCCTCCTACACATTGATTAGTAGATCGTGGGATTGACTATGAGTTGATCTGAAGTGGTGAGCTTCCATACTTCAAAGGCTTCATTTCAGGATTTGTTTCTTATGAGTCATAGACTATAGATATTGTTTTTGGCTATTATCGGGGGCATGTCCCTACACTTTATAGATTACGATTTTGTTAGAAGGCTTTATGGATTAATCTGGACTTGGGTGGTGACTTGGTTGGTTGATCTTTGTTAGTTTTCATTTATAGATATATAATAAAAGTCATTGAACTTATTTGTTCTTATTCTGATATATGTTCGGTATTCAGTCGCCATTATGGTATTGTGATGTATTAAGTTAGGCAATAGGGGTGGTCTCCAATCCACAGTTGAGTCGAGATATCCATCATGGTCGGGCCCTAGGTCGGGTCGTAACAAAGATTGTATTGTAGCCTGGGTTTTTTGTCATTGGGTTTCAACTAAGTTATGTCAAGTACAACCTCTTTAATGAGTGTGTAGTGTGCCACACTTATAAGGAAAAGGCTATAAGGCATTTAGGAATATTTTCCTTTCTTGTTGTTCTATTTTTGGGATATAAATTCTAAGGTCTTGAATCTCCTCTAATTCTTATTTGTTCTCCTTTTAGATCATGCCTCCCAGAATAGTTGAAGCTTATGGAAACTTCTATGTCACACTTGGGGACAATGTTGATGAGACTGACCTACTTATGAGGTACAGACTCGGTCTAGGGGTCCAGTTCCTGATTTCCCTCTTGGAATTCCCCTGGTTCACTCTAGTCCTTATCGGACTTCTTAGGTTGTTGTGTCAAATACTGAGTTTTGTCAGTCAATTCATATGTTGGCCTAGTTGGTATCTTCTCAGTATGAGCGTGTTGCTTTTGTTACTCCATCTTTAGAGACCATATGGTTTGGATATTTTATGAGGTTGGGTTCTTCAACTTTTATTGGCATTATGGTTGAAAAGGTTCCTCAAGGTTTTATAGATAAGATAGTGAAGATCTTCAAGGTGATGTATGCTTCTAACTCTCAAGGTGTTGAGTTCTCCACATACCAGCTAAAGGATGTGGTGTATCAGTGGTATGATGAGTGGGAGTAGTCTCGGGGAAATGATACCAAATCTACTTACTAGGATGATTTATCTAGTGCTCTTCTTGATTGCTTCTTTTCTCAGGAGTTAAGAGAGGCAAAGGCTGAGGAATTTGTAAACTTGAAGTATGATAGGATGAAAGTAAAGGAGTATGCTCTGAAGTTCCATCAGTTGTCCTGTTATGCTCATGAGACAGTATCTAGCATGAGGGATAGGATGAGAAAATTGCTTCTAGGTTGTCCTATGGTTTGAACTAGAGAGCTAGGCTATCTTATTGAAAAAAGATATGGACATCTCTAGGTTGGTTGTGTATACGCAACAGGTGGGGGTGAAGAAAAAGTAAACATAGATAGAGGAGAGGTAGGTAGAGTAAGAAGTTTAGATTTTTTAATTAGGGTGGAGGTCAGCAACAAAGCGGTAGACATAGTGGAAAATAGTTTAAGAATAGGTTGAATAATTTTGGTTCCTACACTACGGGTAGTTCTCCTTATCCAAAGTCATTGGGTGATCATCGCTCTCAGTATGATAGTAAGTTTATAGGACCACAAACCTAGTCTTAGGATAGCAGGGGTCAGTCCACTCCAGTATATCCTCCTTATAGATTTTGTGGCCGGCGCATCATTGTATTTGTGAAAAGGGGAGGAACAAGTATTTTAAATGTGGTCAGATTGGGCATACACAGATGGATTGTCCTTCTAAGATTGCTTCTGGGGAAAATATGATTCCTGTTGTCACTTGATCAGCTCTTTCACCAAAGGGTGCTAATTCTACTTCTGGATCCGGCACTATACGGAACCATCTTTTCACTCTTGCCACTCGCCAAGATTTTGAGGCATCTCTCAATGTTGTTATTGGTATGCTCAAACTTTTCTCTTGTAATGTATATTTCTTGATTGAGCTAGGTCTACCCTCTTTTATGTGATCTTTTATATAGATAATCATTTTAGGTTTGATCTTGAGTGAGTTTCGAATCACTTCTTAATGTCCACCCCAGTGGGTGACTCTACTGTAGTTAGAAGGGTCTTTAGGGGTTGTGTAATATAGGTCTGTGGTAGGGAGACCTTGATGAATCTAATAGAGTTGGACACGATACACTTTGATGTGATTTTAGGAATGGATTAGTTGCATTCGTGCTTGCTTCCATTGATTGTCAGAATCGAAGGGTCAATTTCCACTTCCATAACAAAAGGTTTATTTCATATCTTAGATCTATCATTTAGTGTATGTTAAGGATTCTAGATTTGAAGCTCCTTCTTTGTAGATTATCCCTGTGGTCTATAAATTTC
Organism: Capsicum pubescens; assembly: GCA_030864215.1. NCBI lineage: Eukaryota > Viridiplantae > Streptophyta > Magnoliopsida > Solanales > Solanaceae > Capsicum > Capsicum pubescens. The sequence goes on along the minus strand of CM061549.1, from coordinate 110,923,846 downwards.
CTGAGGTGTTTGCTAATGATTTTTCTGGTGTTTCTCTCGATCGGGAAATTGATTTTGGGATTGATCTTCTTTCGGGCACTCCTCCTATCTATATCCCTCCTTATCGAATGAATTTGGCTAAGTTGAAAAATTGTAAGAAGAAGTTGAAAGATTTTTTTAACAAGGGTTTTATTCACCCTAGTGTGTCCTCGTGGGGCGCACCTATATTATTCGTGCATAAGAAGAATGGGTCCCTTTAGATGTATATAGATTACCGTCAATTGAACAAGGTGATCATGAAGAATAATTATCCCCTTTCTGAGGATCGGTGATCACTTTGATCAGTTTCAGGGTGCTAAGTTCTTTTCTAAAATTGATCTTCAGTATGGGTATCATCAGTTGAAGATTAGAGAGATGAATATCTCTAAGACTTTCTTTCAAACCCGGTAGGTTATTTTGAGATTTTGGTGATGTCCTTTAGTTTGAATAATGCCTCGACAATATTTATGGATCTTATGAATCGAGTCTTCCATTAGTTCTTGGATTATTTCATGATTGTATTTATTGAATATATTTTGGTGTACTCTAAGAGCGAGGCAGATCATGCCAATCACCTATGCCTAGTGTTTCAAACCTTAAAAGATCGGTGAATGTATGAAAAGTTCTCAAAGTGTGAGTTTTACTTGAATGTTGTGACTTATATGGGTTATGTCATTTCTAGTGAAGGGATCATGGTGGATCCATAAAAAGTTATGGTGGTTAAGAGGTGTCCTAGACACACATCTCTAACTAACATTCAGAGCTTCTTGGGTTTAGCCGGTTATTATAGAACGTTTGTGAAGAGCTTCTCTTCTATTGCTGCCCTATTAACTAATTTGGCTCAAAAGAAGATGGAGTTTTTTTGGTCCGATGCTTGTGAAGGTAGTTTTGAGAAATTGAAAGATAAATTGACTTTGGCTTTGGTTTTAAACCTACCCAAGGGTACCGATGGTTTTGTTAGTTATGGTGTTGCCTCCCGGGTGGGACTAGGTTGTGTGTTGATGCAACATGGTAAACTAGTTTCTTATACTTCTAGGATATTGAAGGATCATGATAAGAATCATCTGACTCATCATTTGGAATTGTTAGTTGTGGTATTTGCATTGAAGATCTGGTGCTACTATATGTATGGGTCCATGTAGATATCTATTCTGATCATAAGATCTTATATTATGTGTTCGCTCAGAAGGAGCTAAATCTTAGGCAAAAAAAAATGTCTGGAGTTGCTCAAGGACTATTACATGAGTTTTCACTATCACCCAGGTAAATTTAACGTGGTTGCTAATGCTCTTAGTAGGTTATCCATGGGGAGCTTATCTAATGTGTATGAGAAGAGGCAAGATTTGGTGAAGGATATTCACCATTTGGCTAATCTTGGAGTTTGTTTAATGGACTCTGAGGATGGTGGTGTGATTATGCAAGATGTGGTAAAGTCATCTCTTGAAGCTGAGGTAAACAAAAAACAAGTGTTGGACCTTATCTTGATGCAAATCAAGGAGAATATAGGTAGGCAAAAAGTGATGACTTTTGATATTGGTGGTGATGGTATCTTGAGGTACCAAGATTGATTGTGTGTTCTTGATGTTGATAGTTTGTGAAGGAGAATTTTCGCTAGAGCTCATGAGTCTCATCATACGGTTCATCCTGTTTTGACCAAACTGTATCATGATATTAAGGAGATTTATTGGTGGAATAATATGAAGCGGGACGTATCTATTTTGTGGCTAAGTGCATGGTGTGTTAACAAGTCAAGGTTGAGCCCTTGAGGAACGGATGATTGTTTCAAGAAAATGAATTGCCTGTCTGAAAGTGGGAAATAATTAATATGGATTTTGTTACTGGTCTTCCGCTGTCTCGAAATAAGTTTTATTCAATTTGGGTCATTATGGATAAGATGACTAAGTCTGCTTATTCTTGTCGGTGAGGACTAATTTCTCTTCAGAGGATTATGCTAAGTTGTTCATTGAGAAGAAAGTCAAGTTGCATGATGCTCTAGTTTCCATCATTTCTGATCGAGATACTCAGTTCTCATTTCACTTTTAGCATTCGTTTTAGAGAGGTCTGGGACTAAAGCCTTTTATGGTAAGGAGTGTAGGTATCCTATATGGGAGTTTGAGATTAGAGATTGGGTGTTCTTAAAGGTGTCTCCCATGATGGGAGAGATGCGATTTAGGAAAAAGTGGAAGCTCAGTCCCCTGTATATTGGCCCTTACTTGATTTTGAGGAAAGTGGACAAAGTTGCTTATGAGTTGGAGTTGCCTTCTAGTTTGGGTTGCATTCATCCAGTCTTCCATGTTTCGATGTTGATGAACTGTGAGGGAAGTACTTCATTGGTAGTTTCTTGGGAAAGTGTAAGCATTCTGGATTCGTTGTCTTATGATGAGGTCCCGATTACGATCTTGGATCGACAAGTCCGTTGGTTGCAGACAAAGGATGTGGCTTTGGTGAAGGTTCAATGGAGGAACCAAAAGGTTGAAGAGGCCACTTGGTAACATGAAGAAGACATGAAGTCCAAGAATCCATTCCTATTTCCTATTATAGAAAATTGTGCTCAAGGTATATGTTAATCTCAACATCTTTGTTTTATGACTTTGTTAATGGAAAATGTAATTTCCTTGACATCTTTGTTTTCAAACTTTGTTAAAGGTAAGTGTGGAGGTGTTTCTGTGTTAAATCTTGCTAATGTATGCCTTGAACCATCATTCGTGGATGAATGATCCAAGTAGGGGATAATCGAAATACCCCGATCTTTGACTTTAAAAATTTGAAATTTTATCCTGACTATCCTGATTACGACACCCCTTACAAGTCGTAGGGTGTCACTACGAGTATTAAATACCTAATCATAAGAAGAGTGTGTGGCTAAGCTTTCTTCTCTGAGTATGAGTGGCTCTCAACAACTTTCCAAGACTCCTTACGAGTCATAGTGCACAAGTCATAGGGGGAACAGTGTATTGTTCGAATGTTCTGATGTAACTACAATTAGGGCCTTACGAGTCATAAGGTCCCATGAGGAGTCATTAGGTCATAGTCATAAGGTGATCAGAGTATGCCTCAAATGATTCTGTACGAGTGGGCATGGTGAGTCATAGGGACTTGTTACGTGTTTTATGGTATGACTCATAACCAAACTAGTGGTGGTTGTCCTGGATACTGTACCACATTATGATTGAGGGATACGAGTCGTAGGGTGACCCTACGAATCATTTTGGGACCCATAATGATTGGCGGTGATTTTTTTTCAATATTTTTACTAAGGGGATACTAAACATTTCCTTTTTGCCTTAAACATAACTCACGACCCTTAAACCCTATTGAGACCTCATTCTCACCTATAATACAATCAAAATATATTCTCATCTCTCTCAAATTATCTCAAGCATCCATACTTAGGGTTGATTTCTCTCCGTAAACTTTGGTTTTTAGGCATGTTAATCTTCCCTAATTATTAATTCATTAAAAGAATATGTTTTAAAGTGTTGTTCATATGGTATTGATTTGGTTTCGAAACATGGGTTGAGCATTTTGAGTTTTTGTTGTTGAACAATGTTTCCCATGGTTGACATATGATTGTTCATGATTTAATTATGGTTTTCAAACTTGTGGGGTGCATGGGTATGGTGAATAAACTAGGGGATTATGATTTCCCCCAATTTTGTGAATGTTAACAATTGAAGTGGTAAAGACCTCAACCCTACATTATGGAAATTGATTTTTGATATGAAGAGCATGGACCTTGAACTATTTTGAACTATTGTATAATTGAAAAGGATAATGGGGCATATTGGTTTTGAATTGAACCTTGTGGGTTTTGTGTTTTCACAAGCTATTACGTAATTGAACTAAGAGGTAGTTAATTCCCCCAAGTGATGTATTTGTTTTGGCATGTTGTTGTCACCTTGCAAGTGTAGTTGATATGACAATACCAACATTGTATTCCTTAATATGTAATATGGTTCAATGAATGGGGCTTTGTGATAATTTTTCAAAATTAGGCTTAAAAGAGGGTTGTATAGCTGATTCATAAAAGTAGAGGTTTGAATGACCTATACTAAAAACAATATTTTCCGTCGCAGGGGTCTAAATAACCAAGGAGGTTTGAGTCCCCCTTATAATTATTACATGATTGGAAGGTTTGAGTCCCCCGCACATCATTACATGATCGGGTGCTTAAGTCACCTTTTTATATAATTGGGAGGTTAGAGTCTCGCATTCATATATATGTGATTATTCTCTAGTTCTTGCAGCTACTCGTACTGGGGCCCAACTAGGGGGTAAGAGAAGAGTCCCATATAGCCCGTGGATACATGATATGATGGTTTAGCTACACAATCTAGGTTGATGTTTTAAGAGGGCATGTTAAGTCGTGTTCCCTACCCCAGTATATCATATAGGTATGTATATGCATGTGATTATGGGCGTTGGATTTTGAATGTTTTGTGAACTGGTTATTGTGGAATTATGTTATCTTTATCCCTGAGTTACATGCTAGCTCTCAAACCGCTAATCTTCTATGTATGATGTACCCCCATGTGATGCAATATCTGGCCATACTTCTACTCCTCCTGCACGTTGATTAGTAAACTTTGGGATTGATTGATAGTTGATCTAAAGTGGTGATCTTCCATACTTCAGAAGGATTCATTTAAGATTTGTTTCTTATGATTAATAGACTATAGATATTTTTTTGGGATATTTTTAGGGGCATGTCCCGACACTTTATTGATTTCATTTTTGTTAGAAGGCTTTGTGGATTACTGTGGACTTGGGTGGTGACTTGGTTGATTGATGTTGGTTGGTTGTCGTTTATAGACATATCAGAGAAGTATTTGAACTTATTTCTTCTTATCCTATTTTATGTTCGGCATTCAGCCGCCATTATTGTATTGTGGTCTATTGAGTTAGGCAATTGGGGTGGTGTTCGGTCCACGACGAACTTGAGATACCCATCATTGCCAGGACCTGGTTCCGGTTATGACAGTTACAATCCTTAAGAAAATCTATCCGTCTTTGTTGCCTAGAATTAAGCTCTCTATGTCATAAGATGTTGAAGACTACAATGATCCTTTAAAATCTCACAATGCACACCATAAGGATAATGTCTCAAAACCTTAGGCATAAAATCTACTGCCGCCAACTCTAAATCATGAGTGGGGAAGTTGCACTCGTGCACCTACAACTACCTCAATGCATAAGCAATAACTTGACCCCACTACATCAATATAAGACCTACACTAACACCAGAAGTATCACAGTATACAATGTATCCCTCAACCTCTATAGGAAAATCCAAAAGAGGATCTGAAATGAGAAATCTCTTCATATTTCCAAAGCTCGACTCACACTCCTTGGATCATTGGAAACAAACTTGATTTTGAGTCAATTTGTTCATCGGCACTTCAATAGTAACAAAACTCTCAACAAACCGTCTGTAGTAACTGGCCAAATTAATGAAGCTACAAACTTTAGACAGAGATGTAGGACTGGACTAAGTACAAATATCACCAATATTTGTTGGGTCTACCTGTAACGACCCGAGATCCCATCCCGAGACGCCACACGGTGCTTATGACCTGAAGGACCACGAGCTAACCCTTTACTGATATCTGTACTTGTACACTGCATAATATCTGAAATAAATGTGGAAACTGGCCATAAGGTTTAACACATCTATAAATACTCAAAATACAGAAAATTGAATACTAATACATCTGACATCTGTCTGAAAAGCCTCTGTACTGTCTGAGCTATGGAGTTGATGGGATATGTTCCCAACTAACTCCGTTAACTAAAAATAAACAAATTCTGAAAAAATAATAGTAAACTGAGATTCGTCCTCGAAAGAAGAGGACTCACTGCTACTGCTGCTGACTGGGACTGAACTGCTGAGGAAACTCTGAGTCCTGTGCCTCTGAACCTATGGTGCCAAATAAAACACCATAGCGCAAATGTGTCAGTACAGGGATGTACTGAGTATGTAGACGGGGTAAGGCTAAATGCAAGGGCTCATGCATGACAATATCTAAACTGGATAATCATGAAAATGCCACAGGAGAACACATACATGAATGCACAGACCATAATCAGAACCATCACAACTCTAGATACTGAAATTTGGATACCACTTTACCGCAGACTGAACTCACTACTGACACTGAGATACTGAATCACTGATTCATCTGATACTAATAACTGAGGATCTAGATGCACTTATATCAAGGACTAGATTCTGAGTTTTACTACTTTTGGCTGATAGGATTTGAGATCAACCTCTCTAATGGATGATTTCAGAAACTATTATCAATAATAAGAAATATGAATATATCCTAATCTAATAACAAGGATACTCAATAGAATCTGAGACTGTGAATCAAGCCTATCTGGCGGCATATCTCTGAATATGATATCAAATAACTGTATATGAGACCAGGCCTATCTGATGGGATGGTCCATGAATCAATGAAACTATCTGAGTTCCTCATAAAGATAGATGACTGTATCTGATAGTCCTGATTTTTGAAGATTGATACTGAAATTGAAACTGTAACTAAAACTGTGGGAAGTAGTTACTTAACCGACATGCCCCAACCTACCAAAGATGGGGTCCAACCTATAACCCCAGCTGGAAGGGTGTCAATACCGGGCCACGGGTAAAGACCTCTCTCTGGTCAATCCTCTCTAGCGGATGACCCTTACCAGAAAGTCGACCTAAGGAAATATAATAGTTGAATACTCTCCCCCTGGAGGTGACAGCCTTTTCCTGACGGTGACTCCTATATCCTGTGCTGTCTACGCAGTTCTGGAGGTTAGGGATTGCTACTAACGACTCCGACCTCTCTTTCTCTATCGGGAGGAGACACCATCCCTTCCTTCGCTTGGTGCTAGTTTCTACTCCTAACTGGAAGACTCTGAACTGAATTCTTAACTGAAAACGACTAAACTGAATCTGATACTGATCATGTTTCTCAAAAGATCTGACTTAGTTACGCTGAGATCACTTGGTTCTATATCTGATAGAAATAGTATTGAATCCCGGTATCTGACTGACAATACAGAGCTTGAATAGGTTATTCGGTCACTTCCGAGATTAGAATTGAACACTTGCATACTATTAGATCTGAGCTGATTTTAGGACTGAGGCTAGATTACTAGTGATACGGAGATTACATAGATAGCTGAGATTACTGAGCTTTCTTAAGTTCTGCAATTGTCTGAGGATACAGGGTTCTATAGTTCACTGAGTTCTGAGAATCATGGCTCGACTAGAATTATCGTGAAACTAACACGGGCTCTAGACAAAAGCTAAGTGGTTGGGTATAAATACCCCCAGGACTCAATAACATAAAATAAAGCATAATCATTCCTCCATCATCACAATCATTCATTCATCATCATCATCGCAATCATTCATTCATCATCACAGTCATTCATTCATCATCGTTATCACAATCATTCATTCATCATCACAGTAATTCATTCATCATCATTATCATTAAAGCATCTCTTCAAGTATTTAGGAAACATAACATACCTTCACCTTTACAATTATTAAGGCATCGTGTCAAGCATTTTGGAAACATCAACATATACTAGCGTAGGGAAACATGCTACTAGATTATACTTTCTTCAACCAGGTCTTACCTCAAGTACTTCACACCTAAATCAGTCTTGACATGTATTTGGACATCACATGATTTGGGGAAAATTTCATACTATCATGTCTCCACTTGTTCACTAAAGTCCTTCAACAAACACTAGACATGCACGGGTTCATACTTATTTGGGGATTTCCCACTATCATGGAATAATTCATCCACTTGGGAATTTTATCAAACACTAGGCATGCATAAACTAACTCAAAATTTGGGGTTTCATATTCAACATACTACAATGGCCCTTTTATGTTTCACCTAAGCTTTCATCAAACCTATGGGGGACATGCTCTGCTTATTCCACCATTTTTACACCCAAATATCATGAACACATCACATAGAAAACAACATAAGGAAGATTCATCGCAAATATCACATGGATTCCACATACAAGGGTCAAAGCTCATAAATCTTATAAACAAACATGAATCAAAACTCAACATAAGTTGGAACATCAATTTCAACTCACATGAGTCATTAACAACTCGTAAACATAAAATCTTTGAGTTTTAGAAAAGGGTACTTGAGCTTCTTGGATGAAAGAGACCCAAGAATAAAAATCTACATACCTTGGGGAAACTCTTTTCTTGAAGGCTTTTGGAGAGATTCTTGATTTCTCTAAATTTTTCTTGATTTTTGCTTGAAGAAGAGATGAGATTTTAATTTTTTGGAAACCCTAATTTTTGGAATGGAAAGAGAGAAAATGAGGCCAATTCTTGTGTAAAGGGGGTATATATAGGGGTTGGGAAAAGCCCCTTTTCGTCCTTGGAAATAAACTGAAAATCCTAATTTTTCATGTTGGCGCAACGCGCCATAATCGGGCCAGTTCACTGGAAAATGGACAATTGGGAAACTGCATGACGACACGATGCGGTGGAAATCGCATTGCTATCTTGGTTAGGAACTGGAACTATACCGCGATGCGGTGGAATCGTGTAGGCTCACTGGATTTTGACGATTACCATTTTGGCTGGCTCCGCGATGCGCTAAGGTGCCAGGTGGCACACTGTCTCACTAAAATGGCTCTAACTCTTTACCCGAGTGTCCAATTTGGGCGAATTTGGTATCGATGGAAAGCTTATTCAATGTTGTACATGACAAAAAGTAGAAATTAGGGAAATTCCACATGATTCAAAGTATTTCATACTTGGAAAGATATTTCTGAAACTTTTAGACTCGGATTTCCTCTTTACTGAATACACTCTAAGGCTCAGACTAGAAGAGGACTTTGCGGGGTATTACACTACATTAATCCCATCCTTAGAAACTACGTGTCGAAGGAATGTCACCGACTCAAGCCAAAACTCACACTCAGAGAATTTGGCAAAAAGTCTATGATCCCTCAAAGTCTAGGGCACAATCCTCAAAGGTTGCATTTGATCCTCTCTACTCCTTGATTACACAAGGATGTCGTCGATAAAAACAATGGCAAAAGAATTTAAATTATTACTGAATATGTGGTTTGTCCAATCCATAAACGTGGTTGAGGCATTGGTAAACTCAAAAGACATCACTAGGTACTTATTATGACAATATCAAGTCTTAAAAGCTATCTTTGGGATATCCTTAACCCTAATCCTCAACAGATGGTAACCGAACTTCAAGTCAATATTAGAGAACACCATTGCACCGTGAAGCTAGTCAAACAAATCATCAATGTGAGGCATAAGATACCGATTATTCACCATCACCTTATTAAGATGTATATAATAATTACACATGAGCATAGAACCATTTTTTTCTTCAAAAACTAGAAAGGAGCTCAAAGGAGACACACTCGGTCTAATGACCTTACCATGAAGATTCTAAAGCTAAGTATTCAGCTCCTTAAGCTTGAAAGGAGGCATAAGGTTAGGTTCCAAAGAAATAGGTTGGGTGCCTAACTTAAGGTCAATAACAAAATCAATATCATGCTTAGGAGAAAAACCAGGTAGATTGGTAGGAAAAATATTAGGAAACCCACAAACTATAAGAATAGAGTCAAACAACGAATTCACCGTACTAACATCACAAATATAAGCGAGATAAGACTTACAACCCCTTAAAATAAGTCTTATAGGCAAAATATAATAAATAATCCTCATCAACTCATGGATAATAGCTCCCTGTACACAATCGAGGATATGATAGGCCTGGCTAATGTAACGATTTTAGCAAAATAATCCAACACTGCATGATAGTGGGATAAATAGTCCATCCCTAGAATCACATCAAAATCCACCATATCTACCACAATAAGATCAGCCTGAGTATTCAAATAGTCACAATACATGATCTATAAATTTGATCCACTAATAAAGAATTACCCGCAAAGAGTAGATACACATAACGACACAGATAATGAATCCAAAGCTAACTCTAATTATGGGGCATAATAAGCAGACATATAAGAATAAATAGATCCCAAATCAAATAAAGAAAAATTCAACTAATGGCATACCAAGATTGTAGATATGATAACAACATACGAAGACTGAGCCTTAAGTCTAAAAGGTACGGCATAAAAATAAACATTCCCGTCACCTAGCTAGGATCCTAACTAATATCCTGACCTACCTACCTAAGAACCTTTGCGACCGCATTGGGGACCACCCCGATGACCATGCACACCATCTCTAGCTGCGGGTAGAACTACCCAAATATGGAACATTCTGAGTTGAAGGAACTACCACTCCATGACTGGGGCACTCTCTCGAGAATGGACAAAAAACCCTCAACCATAACATGCCCCAGGCACTATACTAAAATAGAAGATTCAGCTAACCCAAAATAACCACCACAGCTAGAATAACCAGAAGATGAACCCCTAAAAGATTGAGCACTACTCTGGCTAGGATTATCACTATAAGTAGTTAAGCCTCCATTGATAACCTAGAGGGTGGCTCTTACGGTCCTACTAGACTGGCTTTGAAGTTGATACGATTGATGTGGAGGGAACCTATCATAAGAATAACTGACTCTATATCCTAAGATACTACGGCTCTCATTGAGAATACTTTATTACCTCGGCCTCTTATCGATGCCTCTTTGGGCCTCACGGTGCATCTTCTTCACAACATAAGCATGATTGACAACCTCAACAAAAGACGTTCCCATAGAAACCAAACTCTAGGTAGACATACAAAGCGGAAGTCTTAATCCCTGAACAAAGCAACGAACCCTCTCATACTCCATAGTAAGAATAAAAGTAGAATTCCTAGCCAACATATGAAATCAAGCCCCATACTCCAGCACAGTCACAGAGACTTATACCTCAGATGGTCCCTGAGACTATTAGGCATACATTTCTCCAAAAAGATCTTGAAAAACTGAGTCCATATCAATATGGGAGATCCAACTATCCTAGAATGAAGATGACCTTTTCACCAATGTCAAGCTACTAATTCCAATTGAGAAGTAGTGTAATCCATACAACGGGCCTCAACTAAGCCCATATTATGGAGCCTATCCTCACAAGTAATCAAGAACTCATAAGCAGCCTTACTCGGTGCACCCAAAAACCTTGGTGGATCCAATCTCAAGAATCTACCCAATATCTTCTTCTTTTGAACATACATAGCAAGATAGGCATCTACCGGCTGAGCAACCATCGATACATGAGGGACCTTAACTTTGGAAGTAGCAACTACAAGTTACACCTCCACTACCAATCTAATCTACATGTTGTGCACCATCATACGGTGCACCACAAACCAATCCCAAGATCTTAACCAATTCACCCCTAAGCACTGAAAAAAATAAACCCCGATGAAGCCTGGGCTGGTCCATAGACCACCGCTAGCTAGGGTAAAAAAATCTCTAGCTCAGGAGAAGGAATAGGGTGTGGTTAAGGCCCCTATCCTATCCCCTATCTAGGGATACCTTTTTAGGTTGTCTGTAATATCTTTTTCATCCATGAACAATGATAGGATCCTTAGTTACAAAATCGAGCTTCTCGTATTGTGTAGCGGTCGAACGTGTCCTACCCGTCTACAAAAGAGTGAAACCAAAGGAATTCTTTAGAAACTAACTCATACTATATCACAAAATGAGTGAAAGTAATGAAGAACTTCTAAAAATGTCCTATAGACTCCCAATGATAAGAAATAAATGTCATCATTCTGATTTACGAGACTCTACTAGACACTTGCTTTTATACCAATAATACTGTTGAACTTAGGCTTTGATACAAATTTATCACAACCAGATTTACAAGGCATGATGACACCTATTTTATCTCTCCAATAAGTAAGTTAAATCATAGTCCGGAGCTATAATCAGTAAGTTAATTTTGTGAAAAATGGCCTAAGAGTCGGAAATCAACAAACCTCCCACAACCTAGTAGTGTCGATACAAGACTTACTAGCAAAATAAACATAAGTATTGAATAGTCAAATGCCAATCCATCTCAAATAGTGAAAGACTAGACATAGATAATAGAAGGAAAAAAGGGAAACTCTGACTCTGAGAGATCACCCTATCTCTGAAATCAACTACGCATGATCATCACATCAGTGGCAACCACTAGTACTTGTATCTATACCAAAAAGGTACAGAAATTTAGGATGAGTACCAAAGCCATGAGTAATTTGTAGGCATCATCGTCTGACTGAGCTAAATCATGATATAAATATGTTCAAGATGCAAGATAAATAAACTAATTCAAGTAAAAAGGGTAAACCTAGAAATAATCTCCAACATTATAGATAAATAACTAAAATATATGTAATATGAAAGAAAACATAATTAATACTACAAGACTGGACAACATAAGCCAGCTGGTAAGGAAAATTAAATAACCCAATATGACCCCCATAAGCTTGGAGTGAGCAATGGAAGAAAGGTATACAACCAAACCTCCATAAATTTACCTAACTTCAAATATAACCAAGAATCAATCAATACCATACCATATCATAAATAAACTCTCAATGTCGGACTTGAATCATAACTCAATATCTTAATCATCATTATCATCATTAGTCAAACTTGAAATGTAATTCATTTCATCAATATCATTATCAATTTCCAGACTTGAATCAAAACTCAACATTAATAAACCACTAGGTTTTGCACAGAATTAGCACCAACTCCCAAATACCAAACTAGCATAAATATCATGTATCCAATCTCTTCAAACTCCAAAATAAGTATTCAAATAGGTGTAAAATATTTATAGAAGTCTACAAGAGCTAAAGCTAATCTTGATCTAAGGTTAGCCTGAAGGGCTCACTCCTCATCCCCGAATTCCGATCTAAGAAATTTTTTACCTCGGACTTGTAATGATCTAAAAATTTGATGAAATAGGTTAAATTTGTTATTTTGTGTGATTTAACTGTTTTACCCCTCCTCGTAGTTGCATGATGTTATTTCTAGGGTATGGAAGTGATTGGCATGATTTGCGATTCCTTTTTGTACCATTTATGCAATATTATGATTTTTGATGGCTTCAAGAGCCTTATTCTAGACTTATAGAGATATATTTTGATCCATGCGACGAATGACTGAACGGAATAGCCAGCAGCTCCAAAATATTAATTTTAGGTTGGGTTGACTTTAGGTTCAAATCTCGGTGCACCCGAGCTCATTTCGACCTATTGATCAAAAAATTAGAAATATGGGTGTGCGACCCACATTCGGTCGAAACAACCTCGAATAGAAAATCCGAGTTTGCCAGTAGATCCAAAATTTCAATTCTAGGGTTGTAAAGTATTTGGTGTGATTTTATGGCTTTTAAATCTCATCTCGACCCTTGATTTGGAAAATTTTAATTTTGGATTTTGGGGATCAACTTTGTGAAAAAAATATTTTTTTCAAAAAATATAACTTCGCCAACACATTCGGAACATCGAATTCAGTATGTTTTCATAGTTCTTTTGTGTATATAAGACTTAGAACGAATCTTCGGTACCCAGTCGAAGTTCGGGGTTAACCTGAAGGAAAAAATCTAGTGCATAAACTAGATTTTTCTGCAATATAAATACCCCCTTCGGCCTCTTTTGCTCATTTTTCATTTTACCTCTTGGAAATAAATCCAAAAATAGTGTGGAATCTTAAAATTAAAGTTTGTGGGAGCTTGGAAAGATAGATTAACACCTATTTCTTAGTTTTATTACGAATTTATGGTAAAAATTCACCCTTTTCTTAGTAATTTCTCGATTAATTTTTCAAAACCCCAAAAATCTTATGGCTTAATTTTAAACCTCAATTTCACTTTTTTTCACTAGAATAATATTTTTATTTTATAATTTCTAGTGTTTCATCAATTCAATCTTCAAAACAACTCTGATTCTTGATTTTAACCCGAATTTCAAAGATCTTACCTGGTAAAGCTTAAAAATAGTTTTTCTTTAATTTGAACCTTAATTTTTTACTCGATTTGATTTAAGTTTTTAGATGTAGGTCCCTAAATGTGTGGGTAACATGTTCTTGAAGTAAAGTTCCGATTATTCCATTCTTTTTTGGAAACCCACTCCGGGGGTCATCTTTTACCGCAAAGCAAAAGTAGTCAATATGCATGTCGTTGGTTTTGTTTTGACATTATTATTTCATATTTGATGTTTGTAGTGGATTTTGAGATTGTTCATGAAAACTAAGGTCGTGGGTTCGAAGTGTAGCGGATCGATTTTGGCTTTTGAGGTAGGTTATGGCTTAACTCTTTTAGACTAGGTTGGGTAGTAAATGATGGTACAAAATGAATGTTAAGGGTGGAAAATAATCATGAAAAATATCTATCTATGTGTTGTGTCCATGTAGGGAATATATGTGATGTAATTGTCGAAATTAAGATATTATGTGATATGTGTGATCGTGTGGCATCCTACGTGATATTTCTAGCCTTGAATACATGTTAATAATCATATTGTTTAAGATTCCTAATGTAGTACCATTGGTGTATTATTATTATATTCATACTTTATTAGAATATGAGATATCTTTTGTTTTTGTTATACTATTTTTGGTTCTAAGCCGGGGGTCTATTAGAAATAGCCTCTCTACTTCACCTAAGGTAGTGGTATAGTCTACATACACTCTACCCTCCCTAGATCCCACTATGTAGGAATACACTAGGTATGTTGTTGTTGTTGTATTAACATATGAGATATGTGGAAATTCATGAATAAAACAGAGATAATGAGTGGATATTGGCTGACGTGGTTGTATAAATATATCATGCGGTTGGTTGTGGAAATATATCATGTGGTTGCTTGGGGAAATACTCATTGTGATTGGTTGTGAGCATTACATCTTCATATCATACTCATTCATGAAACATTGGTACCACTATGGCAACATTTGAGAAACACTGGCAACACCTGATAACACCTTTCCTAGGGATGTGCCAAAAAAAGATATAATATATATGGATTGTATATGGGTTGACGAACCCTCCATGGGTCCTGCGTTGGGAGGCTTGCCTTCGTAGGAGTATACGGAGATTGTGCGATGATTTCAGAGTTTGTGCGATGACCTCGAACATCATCATCATCATCATCATATACATTGTAGTTACTTTATTATGTTTATGTTGTGTTGCATTGACATATTGACTTATCATCAATGTATTTGTCTTACCTTCATTTACTTGTATTTTATGATCTTGTATCTACATGTTTTCCCTAGTTCTACTTATATGTAACATATTGCATACTTGTGTTCTATCTTGGTGTGTTTTATAATATATGCGATATTTTAGAACTCTTAGTGCAAGCGGTGTGGGCTACCATTGTGGGATATTTTTTGATTGCAGGTGACATGCCCTTAGTTTTTATTTTGTGTGTATTTTGTATGCTCTATTGTCTACATTGCTCGGTCGGTGTATGATTCCTACTGAGTATAACTGGACTGTAGTCACTCCTACTTTAGCCTTTCGATGCAGCGTCAGGTTAGGGTACGCCTCATATTAGTTTATTTTTGGGCGTCTTTAGATTATTCAAAGTAATGGTTGGACATCCATATGTCTGGATTTCACCTCAATCTTTCTGTATTAGTTATGTATTTAATAGTATTTGGAGACAAATATTATTCCTTTGTGGTTAATTTTTTGATATATTTGACTCCTGGAGTGTATTAGTAGTTCTTACACTATTGACACCTAATTTTGGGCATGATCGGTATTTTAGATAAGTCCTTTCCTCATTGTTATGATAACTTGTATCGTCCAGATTCATTTCAGAATACTTACCTTGGGATATTTTGATCTTTTCCTCTTTTTGTATCAGTTTGAGTGATAGGCTTACTTGTCAAGGTACTAATAATGCTTAACTCACTCCCATATTTGAGGGGTGAGGCGATCCTTGTCAAGTAACCCAATTTGAATTGGGGTCGAATATCGAGGAGTGAATTATAGATTTCAAACACTATGGGTGATCAAATTACTGTAGGGTTACCCAGAATGCTAACAAAAATGACATGTAAAATAAAATAGGGGGATTTGTTTGGGAACTTTTTGTACAATCTTTAGCAAATGATCAAGAGATAACACTTTTGTTTTAAACAACAATATTGGGAAAGATATTAGGACTATGTCTACTTAAAGGTAAAAGTATGTGGGTTAATGAAGGTTTAGCATGAAATTTAGTTATTAACTAAAGGATAAGCTAGGTCGAAGGTCATTGTGGTCAATCGTTCAATAAAACCACATTGATTTCACCTATTGTCTCTTTCGAGCACCTAATAAGTATGAAATTAGTAATCACCCTAAACCTTAATAAAGCATCCTTATTTCTAGGATGATGCTCTTAACATGATTTACATGCCTAATACACTTATTTCTGAGATTGCAAAAGGGAGAAAATCATAGGCTTAATTTTTCACCATTGCCTTGTCTCTCTATAACCCTCTTTCAAGAATGTTATGGGTTACCTCATGTTCACCTCTATCCCTCTTTTAAGGGTGATAAAGGGTTTCTAGATTTTGGGGTTTTCACCCAACAAACCTATTTGGAGATTTAGGGATTTCACCCATCAAATTCCAACTCATAAGGTCAAGCAATGGTGAAATCCTTACTCAACAACTAACAATTACGCAAACACAACAATACCCATACACAAATTACACTCTAGTTCAACATAATCCCAAGACTAAATTACTTAGCTACCCATGAAGAAAGTAAAGAGATATATACCATAAGGATTATCCAAAGCATTAATTCTTCACAAAAATTCTAAGAAATTTAGCCTCCAAAGTTAATTACACACTTGCCCAATTTGGGTTTCAAGTCTAGGATTCAAAGATATCTGATGAGCTAAGATCTCCTTAATAAGAAAGAGTTTTTGCTTAAATAAGGCTTGGGATGCGTCTAAGTTCTTTTAAAAATCTTCCCCTGGTCATATTCCTACTTAATCGCGATCGCGCATGGCTATCTCTGATCACGACCATGCGACCGCGGTTGTGTCTCGTGACTGCATTGCTCTGACCATCTTAATTGACCGTGCTACAGATAGAGGACCGCGTTCATGGTAACCAAGGCTATTGTAGTCCAGGTCTTAAGTTGCACCCTTTCTTGCTTCCTTTTTATCATTTTCAGTGCCAATCTACATCTTTTGGTCTCCTCAACTTTATGCCTGCAAAGAGTGGATATTAGTGCATCTATACATAGATTTTGTCTCATTTATTCATTCAAAACAAGTTAATGTGCACAAATATTGAGTGTGAATAAGTGGTAAACTCACCACTCATCAACACCCCTACTTTAAGACCTTGCTTTTCCTCAAGCAACTCTAACCCTTACTATGCGACAATTTCAAATGTGTGCCCTCATTATATAACCCAATGATCATGATGACTCAAACTAGATTGCTACAACAAAAAGCTTTTTACAGATGGGCAAGTAGGATTTTAACAAACCCCTCATCATAAAATGGAATAGTGAATAATGCAATAGACTTTTAGGAGTAACCATGTAACAACTACTAACGCTCTAGAAATGAGCCATATGTTGAATTCAAACATACAATACTTCCAATTATCTCATTGTGCAGAAGATGAAAAAATCACCCACCTCAACTAGTTCACATGCCTCCTTACAAGAAAGGAGAAATTCACACAGCTAGCTACTGATCATGAAACAAGGAATTTTAAGTACAACCACTCACTCTCTCAAGAAATTCTCTATGTTAACAAGAGCCATGCCATAGGCTTTCCCCTATTTTCAATCACTACTACAATGACTACACTTGGTTGGGAATCACAAATGGCTTGTTGATCTCGTAATGTAGGTTCAGGATAGGGTAGAAGATCAACTCAGGAAAACAAGGCTACACCCTCCTTGAACTTCTACATCATACTGTTCTTATGCAACACTTATTGGGCCACTTCTTTTCACTTTACTAATTTGCCTACCTTTTCTTTTTCTTGGTTTTCCCACTTTCCTTTTTTTTTATAATTTCTGCACATAGATAAAGCCTTTCTTTCCTTTATGGGATCTTTTCTTTATTCAAATCCAAAAAGTTTCCCTTTCTCAAGATTGTATGAACCTTCTTAAGACTTCGTGGATCAACTATACTTTTTTCTCTTTACATCACCCTTAACTTAGGATTTTAGCCTTAATTTGTATTCTCAAGCTCAAGGAGTATGGGGTTTAAGAACGGATGAATAGAAGGGAAACAACATGTAATGCGTTTGTCAAAGAAAAATCCAAAGGCTCAAAGAGGGTGACTAGGGGTAACTCTTATGTATTGGTAGGATCTTTAGGCTAAAGTGGACTTCCAAAATCACAAGATGGCCTATGATTATTTTACCAACCAAGCAAAGTAAATTCTCTTTGAAAGACTAAAGAGGAAAGTTTAAGATAGTACAAGTACAGATGAAATGGAGAGAATTAACCTCACACACCTGGCATGCGAATGTCGTTAAGGGGATTAAATTTTTCTACCCACTCGAGAAAAATATGGAGTATTTACTATTTTTCTGAAGTCAACTTTTGGATTCATGGAAAGAGGGAAAATTTTCTTCACAAAGTTGCTCACATCCATGTCTTTGAATTTTGCAAAATTTCTAGACGAAGGGGGTTGTTTTCTTTTGTATCCTCAACATATATAGTTTTCTAATCATGGCAACAATCCAAGCTATTGTCTCACATTGAAGTTCATAGTCTGGGCTACCCGCCATATGGTTACTCAAACTTCACTAATGGATCTTAATGCAATCCCAAATTATCAATGCTATAGGTAATCAGATTTCCCTTGCATTTTCTGACCTTGATGCTATGGGTACTCAGACTTCCCCTACACCTATGCTTAGAAACCTAATCATGAAGGCAAAGCTCATCTAATAAAATTTAGACTAAAATAGTAAACTATGAACAAAATAGTTAATCCATGCAAATGTGAGCACCATCAGAGTTCCCAAATATTACAATCCAAATAAAAATCACGCTGAGAATTTTCCCAAAAGAATAGAAAAGTATGCAACAATATCAATAATACAAGCCCAAATGAGATGAATAAGGAAACACGCCCAACAAAAAAGGTAGCAGTGTCCTTACTACATAAATAAACAAAGCTAACAAAAGGATAAGGGTGCTTCCTAAAACTTCATCAAAGACTGCTATCCTTTTCATACTTTGCACCATCACCATTTATCTTGAGATTAGACTATTCCTACATACAAGAACTTGAGAGAGAGTGTGAGAAAATTAGGAAGGTAGTTGGTGAATCAACTAGCTTCTGTGTTCATGATCGTGACTGAATGACTATGATTGCTGATAGATGGGTAACCTCGATCATGCATGGCGACCGTAGTCCTGATAATCGAGGGCATGTATGCTCTCCTATTTTCCTTTGTCCAGTTTTTCTGCTAACTTGGTTCTTATAAATCCTTTGATTGGTTTTCACCTCAAATTATGAAAACTTCTGTATTTCTAAGCTTATGCAAAGCACTCCATAGTGTCACACATGCATGAGTTATTCATATGCGAAAACTAACATCAATACTATAAAAATATGATAAAAAGGACATGAGCCATTCTCATGGCATTTGTTGGTTTCCTTCCTCACAGCTCTTTAGTTATATTTATGGCATGACGTTGGCATGAATTTGTCAAGGAGGGTCCACAGGACCCAACTTATCAAACTCCCCTTCATCTATTAACCTTCCAATAATGCTTTCCACCTCTTTTTTCTTTGTATCGATTAAACTCTGGGACAACCTCTCTTTTGATCAGGTGTTGGGCATTTTTCTTCCCAAGTCCTCCATCAAGTGCTATTCCTTTGTAATTTTACCCTTCGCATGCATTTCTAATATTTAATCATCATTTTGGAGACTGGTGATTGTGCCACTAGTGGAATATCCCTTAGGTTTAACATCTAAATGTGTGAAGATTAGTCCCATTTGATTCTCTAATTCTTTGATAGAGGCCAAATGGTATACCACTATTTATGAGAGTGAGATAAAGTCCTTTTTTAATTCATGAACCATTTTATCTGTTCCTTCAACTTTGTTCCAAATTCTTGCTAGGAGATCCTCCGTTCTACCTTTGTTGGCATCAATGGAGCTTGAATCTTTGTTAGAATCCCGATCATGGTAAGGTGAGAAATGGCAATACTTATTTTCTCTATCTCTCCAAACTTGACCACCACCACTATTTATCTAACCTTTATTCGAACCTTGCCTATGATAGGTCGAATGAGAACCCTAAAGTGGTTAGTTAGGTACCAAATTTCTTCCTCCATTCTCCTAGCTTCTTCATCTTCATAATGGGCTCTTGGTGTCATGGGGTTTTCCATTTTCACAGGTGCACCCATGACATACTTTGTTAGGAACTCAAATTGGGTTAAGATCTTTGTCATGGTTTGCTCTTGATCCTCATCCCACTTTCTTTGTTCTCTACTAACCATTGTCTTGGGTGGAGGGCTATTTGAAATGTTGATGTCTTGGATATGAAATTCCTGATTGTGTTTAGTTACCTTTCTCAATAATTTTACAGTCGTATGGAAGTGCAAGTTTAAGAGAGAACCTTCCGCTTTATTGTTTACCACCATTTGGTTTAAAGGGTCTAGTGCCCGATAGAATATTTGGACAGGTGCCTTCCCCAAAATCTCTTGGTTTGAGAAATTGGCTAACTTTCTATGAAATCTCTCCTATACTCCATGAAGTTGCTCCTTATTCCTTTGTCTAAAGTTTATGATTTCATCTCTCGGGTGACATACCTTGGATAGACAAGAGTATTAATCCAAAAACTCCTTTGTGAGCTCATTTTATGAAGTGAGTGAATCCATAGGGACTGTGCAGAACCATAACAATGCTTCACCCATTAGTGAGAACGAAAAGAGCCGAAGCCGAAAGGACTTCTGAGTAATATGAGAAATGTTGAATGGAGTACAAACTTGAAAAAATTCTTTAAGTGAACGTATGGATCCTCATGGGCTTAGCCTTCGTATAGACCCTTTACTTGCAACACATGAAGAATAACACTAGTCATATGAAATATCCTGTTCCCATGGTGAGGTGGGATATGGTTTTCACTCGTATGACTCACACCATTTGAGTGGCTTTCTCTATGAGTGGGTATATCAAATGACTCTACAGGATTGGTGCCTTCACTCATAGTTTCATTTATGCTAACATTACCTACAAAATATCCAAAAACAATAAAGAAAATAAAGTACAACACTCTTAATACTCCAAAGTAAGAATAACACCACACAAGCGAAATCTATATTTCACTCTCTGACAACGATGTTATTTTGATAATGCTGAACTCACTCCTATATTTGAGGAGTGAGGTGGTCATAGTCAAGTAACCTAATTTGAATTGGGGTTGATTCTTGAGGAGCGAATTATAGACTTCAAACACTATTGGTGCTCAAATTACTATGGAGTTACTCGAAATACTAAAAGAAATGACATATAAAATAAAATGAGGGGATTTGTTTGGGAAGTTTTTGTACGATCTTTAGAAAATTATCAAGAGATAACACATTTGTTTTAAACAACAATATTAGGGAGATCTTGGGACTATTTCTACTTAAAGGTAAAAGTATGTATGTTAATAAAGGTTTAGCATGAAATTTAATTGTTAACTAAAGGATAGGCTAGGTCGAAGGTCATTGTGGTCAATATTTTAATAAAATCACAATGATTTCACCTATTGTCTCTTTCGAGCACCTAACAAGTGTGAAATTTTTAATAACCCAAAACCATAATCAAACATCCTTATTTCTAGGATGATGCTCTTGATATGATTTACACTCCCAATACACTTATTTCTAAGATTGCAAAAGGTAGCAAACCATTGTCTTAATTTTTCACCATTTCCTTGTCCCACTATAACCCTCTTTCAAGGATGTTACGGGTTAACTTATGTTTACCTATATCTCTCTTTCGAGGATTATAAAGGGTTTCTAGAGTTTGGGGTTTTCAGCCATCAAGACCATTTGTTGAATTGGGGCTTTCACCCATCAAATTCGAACTCATAAGCTCAAGAAATAGGGAAATCCTTACTCAACAACTAACAATCATGAAAACACAACAATTCCCACACACAAATTACACTCTAGTTCAACACAATACCAAGACTAAATTACTTAGCTACTCATGAAGAAAGTAAGGAGAGATATACCATAATGATTATCCATAACATTCATTCTCAACAAAAATCCTAAGAAATTTAGCCTCCAAAGTTAATTACATACTTTCCCAATTAGGGTTTCAAGTCTAGAATTCAAAGATATCTTATGAGCTAAGCTCTTCTAAAGAAGAAAGGGATTTTTCTTAAATATGGCTTAGGATGCGTCTAAGTGCTTTTAAGAATTTTCCCCTAGGCATATTCTTTCTTAACCACGATCGCACCTGGTTGTCCGCGACTGCGACCATGCGACCGCGGTTATGTTCCACGACCGCATTGTTGTGGCCATCTTGATTGACCGCGACTGCTGATAGAGGACCACGATCATGGTAACCAAGGCTGATGTAGTCCAGGTCTTCAGTTGCACTCTTCTTTTCTCCCTTTTTATCATTTTCAACTCCAATCCATATCTTTTGGTCTCCTAAACTTTATGCTTGCAAAGAGTGGATATTAGTACATCTATCCATAGATTTTGTCTTATTTATTCATTCAAAATAAGGTAATAAGCATGAATAATGAGTGCAAATAAGTCATAAACTCACCACTCATCAAGTACGTCGCGACAAGTGCCATGATGACCCTTATTTTTGGGTCGTGAAAAATTTGTATCAGAGCAGCTAGGTTTCATTAATCTCAATGGTGTAAGAATAGGATGTCTAATAGAGTCTCGCAGATCGGTAAATAGATGTCCATTTCTATATTCGAGAGGCTATAAAATGTCTTCAGGAAATTTCTCTTATTTTTATTCCTTATCGTGTAAAGTTCTTTCATATCTTGTGTTCTGAGTTATGTTTCACTCTTTATTCATAGATAGTGCTTACTAGGTCCCGCGAGAGTAGTTATGTAGAGCCTTAACACAGAGGGTAAGCCTTATGTCATAGATGGACTCGAGGAAGGGGAAGGCCCCGTAGTGTAGCTCCATCTAGGAGGATTGCTAGGCGACTCTCCCCTGAGCCTTGTGTTGAGTAGGTAGGAGATGTGGGTCCTACTCCAATTCTTTAGAGTTTGACTTCCCCTGTATTGGAAGTATTATTGGTGCATTTGCTGACCCATTTAGAGGGTTCTCCTTTGGTTATGCCGAGTTTCTTATAGTTTAGAGTGTGGATCCTTTTATTGCACCTATTTCTAATTGGGTACTCCTCAGCCCCATGTCCTATTCTACCTTCAGTGCTGACATCTTACTATAGGGTTCCAAAATCAGAAGTTCAGCTATCAAATTGAAGTTCCAACTAACAAGAAGCCTAATGAACCTAAAAAGGGGATAAAGGCCCAACAAAAATTACTTATTTTTTGAGACCCCTTTATAAGTTCTATCCATATATGTTTTGATCACCAAGTCATACTTTACCCGGTTGTAGTTTATTGGAATTGAGATAATACCCCATAGAAATTTGACTTTACTTCTTTTTTCCGAAGTAACTCTTATCCTAGATGAGATCACGGCTGCTATATTTACTATGCCTCCTCTCATGGCAAGTGTAGTGATGTCTTATGAGAATCAGAACAGGTTCGAGAGATTTACTCGAATGGGCCCTTCCAGATTTGGTGGTGCAGTAAGCAAGGATGCCTATGAGATTCTGATTGATTATCGAGAGAAGTTGCACAATTTAGGCTCGATTGAGTCCTATAGAGTTTCGTATACATCTTATTAGTTAAGAGATGAAGTGAGAGATTGGTGGAGGTCGCTTGTCAGTTGTAGACCCCGTGATTCTTCATCTATAACTTGGGATTAGTTTATCGAGGCTTTCCTAGAGAGATTTATGCCTTTCAGTTTGAGAGTCTATATGCGGGATGAGTTTGATGATTTGGAGTAGGACTCCATGACAGTTTCTAAGTATGACATACACTGCCATACCCTATCTAGATATTCTTATGATAGCATTTCTACCAAGTCTTAGAAGATTTAGAAGTTTGTGAAGGGTTTGGATATTTCCTTTCAATTGGCTGCCTCTCAGATGGTTGTGTTTTGGGCTTCTTTTTAGAGTATTATGGATTATGTTGAGATGACAGAGTGTATTCTTAGTGCATCTTAGGGAGGGGCCAAGAAGATGTGATGTTTTGGTGAGTTTAGAAGTCAAAACTCTCTAGATAGAGATATTAGAGGTTCTCATGGATACCATAGTAGGCCAGTGCAGAAGGCATTATAGAGTTCAAGTTGTGGACCTTCTAGTTATATAATTTAGGATAGCCATTCGGGCCTAGTTATACCTTATCCTATTGAGACTAGTCATAAAGGTTTCTATGTATGTTATAAGATTGGTCATGTGGCCAGGGTCTATCCCCATTGGGTGATTCAAGTTACTACTATTTCATCTGTGAGAGAAAAGGGTGCCACCAGAGGTGTGAGGGGTAGAGGTAGTGGAGCTTATGGGGGTGGCCATAGGACCATTCAGGTAGTTGGTGGTCGTTGGGCTACCCAGGTAGCTGGTGGTCATAGTCAGTGTTATACTATACTAGCCAGACCCGAGGCAAAGGCTTCTGATATTATGATTACAAGTATCATGCCCATTTTTCTTAGACCTGTATCTTTGTCATTTGATCCTGGATTGACTTTATCCTATATGTCTGTGTATTTTACTTTGGTTTTTTATTCTGTTAGTAAGCCTCTAGCCATGCCTATTCATGTATCTATCCCAGTAGGTTATTCGTTAGTAGTGGATCGGGTGCACTGATCTTGTGTTGTGACTTTTGGTGGGCATAAGACTTTGGTAGACTTTCTTGTATTAGATATGGTCAATTTTGATGTTTTTGGGCATGGATTGGTTGGCTCCTTATGATGTTTTCTTAGATTGTTTGATAAGATTGTGACATTAGCTTCATCGGGTATGCCAAGGATAGCTTGGAAGGGTGCATTTCATTCGTTTCCTAAGAGAATTATATCTTTTGTCCAGGCTCGTAAATTGGTTGATATAGGAGTTTATCTTACTTGGCTCATATTCATGACACCAGTGTTATATTGCCTCCTTATTTGGATTTTGTCCGTGTTGTCTATGAATTTAGGGATATGTTTCCTACGTACTTGCCTGGTATGCCTCCAGATTAAAATATTGACTATTTATGTTGAGCTGGGCACCAAACCCACTTCTATTCCTTCTTATATGGTGGCCCCAATAGAGTTGAAGAAACTAAATGATTAGTTGCAGAAGTTGTTGGATAAGGGATTTATCCGACCTAGTACTTCACCTTGGGGTGCGCCTGTCTTGTTTGTGAAGAAAAAGAATGGGTCTGTCCAGATGTGTATTGATTATCAACAGTTGAATAAGGTAATTTTAAGAATAAGTATCATCTTCCTCATATTAATGATTTATTTGATCAACTTTAGGGTGTTGCGGTGTTTTTGAAGATTGATTTGAGGTTCGATTATAACCAGTTGAGGATTAGAGCTTCGGATATTCCGAAGATAGCTTTTCAAATTCGATATAATCATTATGAGTTCTAGGTTATGTCCTTCAGATTGACTAATGCCCTTGTAGCATTTATGGAGCTGATGAACCAGGTGTTTCAACCATATTTTGACTCTTTTGTTATTATATTTATAGATGATATCTTGGTTTATTCCAAGAGTGAGGTTGAGCATGAGGAGCATTTGTGGATTGTTCTTCAGAGACTGAGGGAAGAGAAGTTTGCTAAGTTCTATAAGTGCGAGTTTTGGTTGGAGTGTGTTTCTTTCTTAGGTCATGTGGTGACTAAGGATTGTATTATGGTTGATCCAACCAAGGTTGAAGCGGTTCATGATTGGGCTAGACCTACTTTGCCCACTGAGTGATGGAGTTTTGTTGGCTTGGTAGGTTATTATCGATGATTTTTTGAGGGTTTCTAATCTATTCCAGCCAACCAAGTTGACCTAGAAGAAGATTTCTTTTTAGTGGTCCGATGCTTATGAGGTGAGCTTTCGAAACCTCAAGGATTTGTTGACTTCATCTCCTATCTTGACTTTGCTCAAGGAAGGCATGGGTTTTACCATCTATTGTGATGCTTCAGGTATTATGGTAGGTGTTGTATTAATGTAGGAGGGCAAAGTGATTGCATATGCATCTCGTCGGTTAAAGCCTTATAAGAGGAATTATCCTACACATAATTTAGAGTTGTGTGCAATTGTATTTGCCTTAAAGTTGTGGAGGCACTGCTTGTATGGAGTCCGTTGAAAGATCTTTTCAGACCATTGTAGCATTCAGTACTTCTTTAACCAGTGAGATCTTAATATGAGGCAGTGTATTCGACTTGAGTTGCTTAAGGATTATGACTTGACTATTCTCAACCATTCATGCTAGGCTAATGTGGTTGCGGATGCCTTGAGCTAAAATTTGACTATCATAGGTATCTTGTTGCATCTTCTAACCTGGGAGAGGCCTTTGGAATGGATATCTTGGCATTTATGGAGGGTTGATCTTCTTTGATGGAGCATATTCGAGCTCATCAGTTTAATGATGTTGGATTAAGGTCGATTTGAGATAAGGTGTTGAGTAGGGAGGATAATAAAGCCTCACTTGATTTAGATAGAGTTTTGTGGATTGGAGGTCAAGTTTGTGGGCTGAGAGTGGGTTATTGGATTAGGTTGATCTTGGAGTAGGCCCATTGTTCCAAATATTCCATCCATCTAGTCATGAGTAAGATTATTATTAGTAGGGTGGTATGAGGTGAGATGTAGCAAATTTTGCGGCTCGTTGCCTATATTGATAGCAGGTGAAGGCCGAGCATATGATACATGGTGTGTTTCTTCAAAGGTTACCCATTCCCGAATGGAAGTGGGAACAGATGGATCACTATGGACTTCTTGACTAGGTTATCTCGTACTTCTAATGGTTCTGACAGTGCTTGGGTCATAGTGGATCGATTGACCAAGTTAGCTTATTTTATTTCAGTTCAGGTCTCATTCAGTGCTGAAAGGTAAGCCTGTATCTACATTCATGAGATTATGCATCACCATGGTGTGTTGGGTGTCCATTATTTCAGATTTAGGTTTAGTATTCACATGTCACATTTGGAAGACTTTTAATGATGAGTTGGAAACTTGATTTGATCTTAGCATAACATTTCACCCCTATATTGATGGTCAGTTAGAGCAAACTATCCAAGGTTTGGATGATATGCTTCGCGCATGCATGATTAATTTTGGTGGCCTATGAGAGAGCATCTGGCTTTAGTAGAGTTTGCATATAATAATAACTACCATTCCAGTATTGATATGGCTCCTTTTGAGGTGTTGTATGGTAGGATTTGTCGCTCCCTAGTGGGTTGGTTTGATGATTTACAGGTAAGATCTCAAGGTACAGACTTGCTACGTAAGTCTTTAGATAGAGTCCAGGTCATTCAGGATAGACTTAGAGAAGCTCTGAGTAGGCAGAAGTGATATGCTGATCGTAGACTTCATGCCTTGATATTTGGTGTTGGTGATCGTGTTTTCCTTCGAGTTTCACCCATGAAGGGTGTGATGAGGTTTCCAAACAGGGGAAAGCTTAGCACCAGGTATATTGGTCCATTTGAGATTCTTTGGACTGTTGGTGATGCGGCTTATGAGTTGGCTCTGCCCCCTGATCTATCAGTTGCTCATCTAGTTTTTCATGTTTCTATGCTTCGTCTCTATATTCCTAATGAGTCCCATGTCATTCATTGGGAGTTGGTTCAGTTAGATAAGCAGTTGTCCTTTGTTGAGGAGTCGATCTCCATTTAGCAAAGAATGATAGGCGGTTGCGCTCTAGAGTTATCCTTGTGGTTAAGATTCAGTGGCGACATCGACCGGTAGATGAAGCTACTTGGGAGGTTGAGTCTGATACTTGTAGTTCTTATCCTCAGTTCTTCATTGATTCGGGTATTTCTTTGCCTTAGTTCGAGGATGAACTAGATTTTTAGTGGTGGATGATGTAACGATCTAAAATTTGATAAATATGTTAAATTTATGATTTTGTGTGATTTGACTATTTTATCCCTCCCCATAGTTTCATTATGGTATTTTTGGGGTTTGGGAGTTATTGGCATGATTTTTGATGCATTTTGGTACCATTTATGTAATATTGTGATATTTGATGAATTTGAGAGCCTTATTTTAGACTAATGGGGATATCTTTTGAACCGTGTGATGGATGACTAAATAGACTACGCCAGTAGCTACGAAATATTAATTTTAGGCTAGGTAGACCTTTGGTCAGATCCCCGTGCACCCAAGCTCATTTCAACCTATTGGTCAAAAAATTAGAAAATTAGAAATATGGATGTGGTACCCACATTTGGTTGAAATAACCTCGGATGGAAAATACGACTTTCCCAAAAGATCCAATATGTCAATTTTGGGGTGGTAAGATGTTTGGTGTGATTTTAAGGCTTTCAAATCTCATTTCGATCCTCGGTTTGGAAAATTTCAATTTTAGGTTTTGAGAGTCAACTTTGAGAAAATGATGTTTTTTCAAAAATCTAACTTCGCCAACGCGTTTGGAATGTCCAATTTAGTACGGTACATAATTCGTTTGTGTATATCATATTTTGAACAAATCTCGTGCACCCCGTCGAAGTTCGTGGTGAATTTGAATGGGGAAATCTGGTGCATAAACCAGATTTTTCTGCAATATAAATACCCTCTTTGGCCCTTTTTGCTCATTTTTCATATTGTTTCTTGAGAATTAAGCCCTAAAATAGTGTGGGAGCTTAAAACTAAAGTTTGTGGGAGCTTGAAAAGCTAGATTAACACCTATTTCTTCATTTTATTATGTATTTAAAGTAAAATTACACCTTTTTCTTTGTAATTTCATGATTAATTTCTCAAAACCCCAAAATTTTTAGGGCTTTATTTTATACCCAAATTTCACTTCTTTCACTTGAACAATATTTTTATCTTATAATTACTAGTTTTTCATCAATTTAACCTTCAAAACAACTCCGATTCTTGATTTTAACCCGGTTTTCAAAGATTTTATCCAGTAAAGCTTCAAAATGGCTTTTCTTCAATTTGAACCTCGTTTTTTACTCGATTTGACATGGATATTTACCTGTAGATCCCTAAAAATCTGGGTAACATGTTTTTGAAGTAACGTTCCAATTTTGCCCTTCATTTTTGGAAATCCATTTCGAGAGTTTGTTTTGACCCCTAACCAAAAGTAGTCAATATAGGTGTTGTTTGTTTTGTTTTGATGCGTAGATTTCATATTTGATGTTTTTAGTGGATTTTGATATTGTTAGTGTAAATTAAGGTTGTGGGTTCAAAGTGTAGCAGACCAGTATCGACTTTTGAGATAGGTTATGACTTAACTCTTTTAGACTGGGCTGGGTAGTAAATGATGGTATAAAATGCATGTTAAGGGTGAGAACTAATCATGAAAAATGTATATCTATGTATTGTGCCTGTGTGGGACTTATATGTGATGTAATTGTCGAAATTAAGATATTTTGTGATATGTGTGACCATGTGGGATCATATGTGATATTGCTAGCCTTGAATACATGTGAATAATTATATTGTTTAAGATGCCTAATGTGGTACCATTGACGTATTATGATTAAATTCATACTTTATTAGCATATAAGATATATGGAAATTTATGAATGAAACAGAGATAATGAGTGGATATTGGCTCATGTGGTTGTGGAAATATATCATGTGGTTGGCTGTGGAAATATATCATGTGGTTGGTTATGGAAATATTCATTATTATTAGTTGTGACCATTGCATCTTTATATCATACCCATTCATGAAATATTGGTATCACCGTGGAAACATCTGAGAAACACTGGCAACACCTGATAACACATTTCCAAAGGAGATGCTAGAACAAAGATATGATATATGCGGACTATATATGGGTTGGTGAATCCCCATGGGTCCTGCATTGGGAGGCTTGCATCCGTAGGTGTATATGAGGATTGTGCGACAATCCCGGAGGTTGTGTGACGACCATGTGCATCATCCTCATAATCATCATCATCATTATCATATACATTGTACTTACTTTATTGTGTTTATGTTGTGTTGTACTAACATATTGACTTGTCATCTATGTATTTATCTCACCTTCATTTACTTGTATTTGATGATCTTGTATCTACATGTTCTCCCTTGTTCTACTTATATGTGACATACTGCATACTTGTGTTCTATCTTGGTGTGTTTTGTAATATATGTGATATATTAGAACTCTTAGTGCAAGCGGTGTGGGCTAACATTGTGGGGCTTTTTCTAATTGCAGGTGGCGTGCCCTTAGTGTATTATTTGTATGCTCTATTTTCTACTTTGCTTAGTCGGCCTATGATACCTACTAAGTACAAGTGGACAGTACTCACTCCCACTTCACTTTTTCGGTGCAACTTTAGGTTCGGATATGCCTCAAATTAGTTGATTTTCGTGCATCTTCAGATTACTTAGTGTAGCGGTTGGACATCCATATGTCTGGAGTTCACCTCTATCTTTCTGTATTGGTTATGTCTTTATTAGTATTTGGAGACAAATATTATTCCCTTGTGGTTATTTTTCTAATTTATTTGACTCCTTGATTGTATTAGTAATTCTTACACTATTGACACCTGGTTTGGGGGATGATCAATATTTTTGATAAGTCCTTTCCGTATTATTATGATCACATGTATGGTTTGGCTTCGTTCTAGAAGCCTTACCTTAGGATATTTCTATCTTTTTCTCTTTTTGTATAAGTTTGGATGATAGGCTTACTTGTCAAGGTACGCTGCGATACATGTCATCATGGCCCACATTTTAGGGTCATGAAAAGACTAGGCTAAGGTATCTAAATTAATTTCTTGATGTTACATAACCATAATTAGCATTAATATAGGAATTCTACCAAAAACATGAGCAACTATGTCAATTCAACCTAAATTATGATTCCTTAATAGGCTAGACAGTCCAAATAATACTATTTATGCCAATCATACCTCCAATAACTATATCATATTCCATATCTAGCAAATTAATATAATTATAGAATGAATAAGCTCAATCTATGTAGAAGGTAAACCTAGCCTACCTGGACGCCGAACAAAAGCCCAAAGAGTTTTCTAAACCGATGATTTCCCCCTTTCGAGAAGATTTCGCAAGATTCCATGCTATCAAAATCATAATCTACTCATCAAAATGAAAACAACGATACCCATATTCCACTTTTATCCTATAGATCCAATATCACATAAAAATCTCATGTGGGGCCTGCTTGCAAAATCATACATACGAGATCGATAATACGTCCCTCTAAGCTCAAGGAACATTTACTCTTAAGAAGGGGTGAATTTTGACCTCTACTGGTTCTACAATCAACCCCCCAAATATTCGAGGATTATGTGGAAATTATGAGAATTTAATCTATGAAATAGGTGGAAACTTAGCAAGAATTCGGATAAGAAATGTGCTATTCGAGCTTACGAACACTCTAAAATCACTCACTTATAGTTCTCCCAACTTTTCATACTTTTTACAGTTTTACACTCTTGAAATTTGGAGAAAAATGAAAGAAAACGAGCTAAGTGGGGAATTTATAGCGTTTTTAGATGTCCAAGTATCTCTTAAGCAGAGCGCTTAAGTGACCAAGGTCACTTTAGCGATACTTGCTGAGTCTGTACACTGTCGCTTACGCAATATTTGGTTGCTTAGGCACCAAAGACATCTCTTAAGTAATACCTGCTGGGAAATCTAGGCCACTTAAGCAACTGGCAGGCTGCCTTAGCACCCTTTGCTTGAAAGACCAAATGGGATCTTAAATGAATACACTAGCAGCAACTGAGACTTGGAATTATTCTAAATTTCCATGGACCCCGCGGTATTTATCTGAAATCCCATATGCGAAAACCAACTATGATATATTATCAATTTTGATGTTCCAGAATCAATTACAAAGTCGAAATTTCCATCCAAGGTTGTTTCAATGAAAAGTGGGTCCCACACACATGTTCCATTTTTCTTAAGTTCCAACTAATAGCCCAAAATAAGTCAGGAAGTCTTGCGACCTGAACCAATGGTCCACCTAGCCTAAAAATAACATTTCGAAGATGTTAGAACTATCACATTTGGCATAGGAGGTCGACTGACTGAAGCCCAGTAGCCAATTTTAAGTAACAGGGGATTTAAAATAGGGTTTGGCTCTAAAAATCAAACGAACTACTTGATAACCGAACTGTCAGCTCCAGCAAGTCATAAATGACTTGGGAAAGCTATAAGGAAGCTCTTAACGACAAAAATGAGTGGAAATGCAAAAAAATGACTTGGAGTGTCATTACAATGTTGAAATTATAAAACATACTAAATATTGAAAGGACCAAAAAAGAAAGCAAGACACTAAAATTGGGACAAATGAGTAACAAATTTTAAAAATTTCCTTTTGTTTCTCACTTCCTCCAATTTGTATTATATTTTATTTCCAACTTTTACACTTACTTTGTGTGAAAATGTTTTATATAATCATGATTGTATTAATAGTTTTTCTTAAAGTCAACTTTAAGATAAGTGAATTCTTACATAAGAAAAAAATCATATTAAATTGGTACTATTTAATGATAAAGAATATAAAGAGTAATCATACTAAAAATGTCATAAGTATGGATAATAAAGTAAATTAGCTTACTCTATATTCTTTATCATTATAAATTTTTGACAAAATTTATTATTATTATTGTTAATAATAAAATTAATCAATTATTCATATTTAATGTGTCATTAGATTTTTATTAATTATGCAATAAAATAGTTTGATATAAGTTCGACAAAAAATTTTCTCAACCCTAGCAACAAAAATTATAACATCGTCATTTCTTGACGATGGAATGACCACTATGGTCGTTGGGAAGTGTTCAATCAACTTGTTAACACTGCCAACACTTCCTATAATAGTGGGTACATGAATTATGCAGCTACTTTACTACCCAAATTCTCATTTTGAGCTCCATTACTATTTAAACCTTTGTTGTATATGCATGGAGAATCAAGAATAATATGAGAAGAAGATGAATTATTACATATGAAAATAAACGAAGACTTGGAATATGTCATTGCTGGAAAGTTCTCATATGGATGTCCAAACATTCAAGAAGTAAGAAAGATTATTCCAAAATAATGTGAACTAAAAGGAGAAGTAAACATTGGCTTACTGTGTAATGGATATGTTCTCATAAAGGCTTCAATGATGGAAGATTATGTGAATATCTTGTCTATACCTATCTTTTACATTGCACATAGGAATTGGAGTTATTCTATGAGGACTCTTAAATGGGATCTAAAATTTGATTCAAAGAAACAAACATCGATAGCAATGTAAGACCCCGCAAGATTTCTCATTGTCTATGCCCTTTAGAGTATGCTAAGAAAGGTCTCATACTTAGAAAAACTGGGCTAAGTATTGGGAATTAGTCATTTTTTTAGACCATCGAACTTTGAGGAGTTATTTTATGACCTTCCCGACCTCCGATAGTTGATTTCCTTGTTGATTCATAATGGGTCAAGTTCATAGTACATCTCGGGTGAGTTCAGATTTTTTGGACCCCGCTTAGACCATGTTTGGAGTCCCAAAGCAGTGGACCAACGTGATATTGCCGCGCCGCATATCCTATTGTGTTGATTAATATTTTTTTCAGTTACCAATGCCAAATTCCTGTGAGTTGATGCTAACTTGGCGCGACGCGTCGTGTATCGATGTAACACATCAACCTGACATCACTGGGCGTATTTTATTTCAAGTCTTTAAAAATCTGCATCCAAGGGGACAATTAAGTCATTTTCCTCCACCTTTATTCAGTCATAACACGAGATTAAACCCCTAAAACACCAAAAATATAGTCATTCCACTCAATTCCCTCAAGAACAAAAGCCTAGGGTTTCAACCCATCATTCAAGAAAACTCAAGATTTCACCATTTGTTTTCCAAATTGATCTAATAATTGAGATCCTTAGATTAAGAGCATCAAGAATCTCCGTTCAAAAGTACAAATAGCATCTCAAAAGCTAGTTTTCATCCAAAGTTCATCATCTAAGGTATGTGGGGTTTGAACAAAAACAATTCTTTCATTCTTGTGCCTAAAGATTTAATTTTTATTAAGTAAAAACATAAATTGCAAGTGGGGTTTATTCCCAAACTACTTTATTTTAACTTCATGAATTTATAAGTTAATTGCATCTTGAATTTCATGTTTATTTCACCTATTTATGTTGGAATTGAGAATTTATGCTATAAATTGCATATCCCTACAATGAATTGATATTTTCAAGTGTTTCCATGGTTAATATCAAGAATCTAGCTTCATTATGAAATTGTGATCCTTTGAGCAGATATATATGCTTAAACCTAAGTATGAATTTTGATGTTTTATGAAGAGTCAGCTATTAGCACGTTTTAACAAACAAGTATCCTATTTTAAATGAAAGACTGATCTTTGATCCTAAGTTAAGATAGGAATCCTCATTATTTATGATTTAAAGCAAAGAGAAGCATAGTTTAGCTTTCACTATATATATCTGTGTATTTTTTTAAGATAGATTTCCTATAAGTTCTGAGCCTAAGGATGGGAGTAGTATTTTGCACCGAGTTGGGTATAATTCCAAGGTCTCATTCTCTAGAACTCTGAGCCACCATAGGTCTATGATTTTCCCCTAGTGGGCTAAGATAAGTGATCACTTAAGTTAAGGCTCTATTCTGATGGAAAGGGTAGAACAACTCTCCCCAACATAGGTAATACATTGGACTCCATGTCAACTTACATGGTTTATGTCGGTTAGAAGAAACTCCCAAAAGTCCCACAGTCTCCTAAAGATCTAAAATCCCTAAGTTTCAGAAGAAGTTCCCTATTCTCCCTAAGATGAAAGTATATGTTTTGAAAGTTATTGTTTTAAGACACTTTTTTGTTTCTATAATCTTTGAGAAACAAGCAAAGCATACAAATTTAAGAACTAAGTTAAATGACTCACAAGATTTATACTACCTTCTTTATCATTCTTGATTTACACGAATTAGATTTTAGATTTACTCAAGCTATGTAAGTCATTTATGTTAGTATGCATGATTTTTATAAAGATTGATGATATTGTTTTCTTATTGCATTCACCCCCATATACTCAGTACATTCCCAAAGTACTGATCCACAAATATGTTTATATGCTTCATTTTCTCATAATGTAGGTTCAGGTGCTCAGCCTCAGCAGCGATAGTGATTTTCGAGTACCTCTATCTACACTTTCACAGTTGGTGAGTCCTCATGATTCGTGGACATATTTCTCCAGGATTTTATTATTCAAAGTAGTTGGTTTTATTGTATTCAGTTCAAGTCAGTTGGGGGTTTATCCCAATGACTCTCTAGTTCCTTAGTAGTAGAGGCTTGTCAGATTGTTAGTTGTTTTCTTCAGACTTTTCAGTACTTTATTATTCAGATAGTGTTCTACTTTATTTCAGTTAAGACGTGACATGACATACTATTATTCAATCTAATTAACTTGAAGTAAGTTCTAGAAGTATTAGCAGGCTCATAGGGTTAGCTTAGGGCTACTTATAGCTTTAAGCATCGTATGACATCTCGGGATGAGATTTTGGGGTGTTACAAACTTGGTATCAGATCCTAAGGTTTAAAGAGTCCTAGGGAGTCAGACAAGCTATGTTATGTATAGTATTGATAATGGTGTGAAGCGTGCCACATCTATAAGCAAGAGGCTACGAGATGTTTTATGAAAAGTCATTTCTTTCTTTCAAAAGTCATTGTGCCTATAGTTGTGTTTATATGCTATTAACTCATGATCTTTCATGACTGAAAATGCCTTCCCACAGAGCTAATGCCCGTAGAAATAACAATCATCCACCCCAACCTATCGACCCCCTGAATGAGAATGTGTCTCATGCCAAATTTTAAGCTGCTTTTCAGATGCTAGCCCAAGTTGTGACTGCTACTGTACAAGCTAATAATCAAGCTACTTTTCTGCATCAGCAAGGGGCAATACAGCCGCAGCCAGACTTCATGACTCTATGAGGATGAACCCATCTAAATTATTTAGGTCAAAGGTAGGTGAGGACCCACAGTTGTATCTTGATAAGGTGAAGAAGATCATATAAGTAATGCATGTCTCCGAAAAGGAGAGTGTAGAATTGGCATCCTATAGGCTAAAGGATGTTTCTTATGATTGGGTGGTAATGTGGAGGAAGAATAGAGGGGAGAATGCAGCTCCTATAACTTGGCAGGTATTTCAGGATGCATTCTTAGACAAGTTTTTCCCACTTGAGATGAGGGAAGCAAAGATAAAAGAGTTCATGAATCTGTGGCAGGGCTCTATGATAGTGAAGGGTATTTCCTTAAGTTCAACTAGTTATCTAAGTATGCTCATGATTTGATAGCTGACCCCAGATCTAGTATGAGTAAGTTTGTGTTCGGTGTGTCTGGATTAGTGGTTAAGGAGTGTAGGACTGCTATGCCTAATAGAGACATGGATCTTTCTAGACTGAAGATGTATGCTCAGCAGAATGAGGTAGAAAAATAAAGGAGATAGTAAGAGTAAGAGGAAATAAAAGGGCTAGGTCAGAACAATTTGAGTATGGACAGACTAGATCTCATGGAGAGAGTCATCCACAGTTTCAAAATCGGTCATCTATGCCCGCGCCTTCATCAGTCAGTGCTCCCACACCCAGAAACAGACATGAGCAGGGGAATAAGTCTTCTATGTACAGATCTCAATACAGTATGAGTGGGAAGCCCAATTATCCCCCATATGCTAAGTGTGGTAGGACCGATCCCGGTGAGTGCTTGGCTAATCAAAAGGGTTGTTATGGTTGTGGTAAGTTGGACCATAGACTTAGAGAGTGTCCATATGCTAAGCAAGGGAACTGAGATGTTTGACCCCAGACTCAGGCTACCAGTGCACCAGCTCCTATAGCACGTCCAGCCCTTTCTCAGGGTGCTTCATTCAGCACTACTAATGGTCAACGCCAAAATCAATTCTATGCTTTTCCATCCCACCAGGAGCAGAAGAATTCACTAGATGTTGTTACGGGTATGCTACATGTCTTTCATTTTGATGTGTATGTATTGTTGGACCCTGGGTCAAGTTTCTCTTATATGACCCCATTAGTTGCTGTGAATTTTGAGATAAGTTCCAAAAGGATTCCTACGCCTTTCCTGGTTTCTACCCCCGTAGGTGAGTTAGTTGTTGCTAAAAAAGTTTACAAAAAGTATCCTATTACCGTTCTTCATAAGGCAATATTCGCAGATTTGATAGAGCTTGATATGGTCGATTTTGATCTAATTTTCGGTATGGATTGTCTTCATTCCTATTATACATCTATAGACTATCGCACCCGTCTGGTTAAGTTTCAGTTTCTAGATGAGCTAGTTTTTTAGTGGTCTGGAAATTCTGTATCTCCCAAGAGTCATTTCATATCTTATATTAAAGCCAGAAAGTTGATATCTAAAGGTTGCATCTATCAACTAGTTTGAGTTAAAGACACTAAGTCTGAGGCTCCGACTATTCAGTCAGCCAGCATAGTTAATGAGTTTCCCAATACTTTTGTAGAAAATCTCCCAGGGGTACCTCCCGATAGGAGATAGAATTCGGGATTGACCTTCTTCCCGATACTCAGCCTATTTCCATTCCTCCATATCGTATGGCTCTCGTAAATCTCAAGGAGTTGAAAGAGCAACTCAAAGATCTTTTAGATAAATGTTTCATAAGGCCCAATGTTGCTCCATGCGGTGCACCTATCCTATTCTTGCAAAAGAAAGATGGTTCACTGCGAATGTGCACTGACTATCGTAAGCTAAATAAGGTCACAATCAAGAACCAATACCCTCTTTCTAAAATTGATGACCTATTTGATCAATTGCAAGGTGCAAGTTATTTCTCAAAGATAGACCTTAGATTCGTTTATCATCAGCTTAAAGTGAGGGAGTGTGACATTCAAAAGACAGCCTTCAAAACCCGTTATACTCATTTTGAGTTTCTAGTCATGTCTTTCGAGCTAACCAATGCTCCAACAGCTTTTATGGACCTCATGAATTGAGTGTTCAAATAGTATCTATATATGTTTGTCATAGTATTCATAGATGATATCCTTGGGTACTCCCATAGTGAGGATGACCATGCAGATCATCTTAGAACTGTCTTGAAAACTCTTAGAGATCATCACTTGTTCACCAAATTTAGCAAGTGTGAATTTTGGCTAAGATCAGTAGCCTTTCTTGGTCATATTATTTCAGCCAAAGACATTAGAGTTGATCCCCAAAAGACAAAAGCCATGAGAAATTGGCCAAGACCTATCTCTCCGACAGACATTAAAAGTTTCTTGGGTCTAGCTGGCTATTACCACCATTTTTTAAGGTTCCTCGTCCATTGCATCTCCAATATCTAGACTCACAAAAAAGAATGTTCAATTACTGTGGTCAGGTTCTAGTGAGAAGAGTTTTTAGGAGTTAAAGACTCAGCTTATGTCAGTCCCAGTGTTGGCAATACCCGACGGTTTAGATGGTTTCGTGGTGTATTGTAAGCCTCTAGAGTCAGTTTGGGTTGTGTGTTGATGCAGACAGGTAAGGTTATAGCCTATGCCTCTAGGCAGTTGAAACCTCATAAAAAGAATTACCCAACCCATGATCTTGAATTAGTTATTGTGGTGTTTGCTTTGAAAATTTGGAGACACTATATGTATGGTGTTCATGTTGATGTATTTATGGACCACAAAAGTTTGCAGTATGTATTTACTCAAAGGGATTTGAATCTTCATCATAGGATATGGTTGAAGTTTCTAAAAGATTATGATATGAACATGTTGTATCATCCGGGCAAGGCCAATGTAGTGGCAGACGCCCTTAACAGGTTATCTATGGGCATTGTTGCTCATGTGGAGAAGAATAAGAAAGAGTTAGCTCGTGAAGTTCATCGTTTGGCTAGATTAGGTGTTAGGTTGCTTTATTCAACTAAAGGTAATGTTTGGATTCAGAGTAGTTCCGAACCCTCTTTAGTTTTGGAAGTGAAGGAAAAGCAAGATACGGATTCTAGATTGGTCAAACTGAAGGAGTCGGTTAAAGACCAAAAGGTAGAGTTTTTCTCCCGAGGAGGAGATGGTGTGTTGAGGTTTCATGATAGATTGTGTGTTCCTTGTATTGATGATTTGAGGCAAATAATTATGGCTGAAGCATATGGCGCACGGTATTCTATTTATCCCAGTGCTACCAAGATGTACCACAACTTGTGAGAAATCTGTTGGTGGAGTGGTATGAAGAAGGATATAGATCAGTTTGTAGCAAAGTGTACAACTTGTCAACAGGTTAAGGTAGAGTACCAAAGGCCTGGTGGCACGTTGCAAGAGTTCAGTATTCCTACTTAGAAATGGGAAGAGATAAATATGGATTTTGTTACTGGTTTACCCTTTTTGCGTCATCATCATGATTCAATTTGGGTTGTTATTGATAGGTTGACTAAGTCAGTGCATTTCCTGCCAGTGCATACATCTTATACAGCTGAGGATTATTCTAAGTTGTATATCCGAGTGTTAGTCAGACTGCATGGAGTTCCCTTCTCTATTATCTCGGATAGGGGTACTCAGTTTACTTCTCAGTTTTGGAGAGATTTTTAGAAGGGTCTTGGTACCCAAGTTCATCTTAGTTCTGCTTATCATCTGTAGACAGATGGTCAAGGTAAGAGGACCATCTATACTCTGGAAGATATGTTGAGGGCATGTGCTCCTGATTTCAAAAGAAGTTGGGATGAGTATTTGCCATTGATGAATTAGCGTATAATAATAGTTACCATTCTAGCATCCAAATGGCCCCGTTTGAGGCTTTTTATGAGAGGAGATCTAGACACCCATAGGTTGGTTTGAAGTAGGTGAAGCTTCTTTGCTTGGGTCTGATGCAGTGTTTGAGGCTATGGGGAAGGTTAAGTTGATTAGAGAAAGATTAAAAATAGCCTAGAGTCAGTAGAAGTCATTTGCAGGTGTGAGAAGAAGGGACCTCAAGTTTGAGGGGGTGATTTGGTGTATTTGAAGATTTCACCCATGAAAGGGGTGAAAAGATTTGGCAAAAAAGGGAAACTTAGTCCCTATTATGTTAGCCCTTATAGAATTCTAAGCCGTGTTGGGAAAGTGGCTT
The DNA here is from genome assembly GCA_030864215.1 of Capsicum pubescens. Taxonomy (NCBI): domain Eukaryota; kingdom Viridiplantae; phylum Streptophyta; class Magnoliopsida; order Solanales; family Solanaceae; genus Capsicum; species Capsicum pubescens. The sequence goes on along the minus strand of CM061549.1, from coordinate 110,883,588 downwards.
ATGAGGTAGAGTTGCCCATAAACTTGTCATCCGTTCATCATGTCTTTCATATCTCTATGCTTACGAAATGTATCGGTGATACCGTTGTTGTAGTTCTTTTAGAGAACTCAAATATTCAGACCAATCTTTCTTATGAAAAAATTTCAGTTGAGATTCTAGACTATCAGATCCGTAGACTAAGGAATAAAGAAATTCCCTTGGTCAAAGTTCTTTGGCAGAACCAGTCAGTTAAGGGAGCTACTTTGGAAGAAGAAGCAGATATACGATCCAAGTACCTCCATCTCTTCTCCGCAGACTCAGTTTTAGATGAAGGTACTGCTTTTCCTTAATTCATTTCCCTTCTAATCAAAGATTCAGCTATATAGTTATTTTTATTGCAAATTCATACACTCCCAGAAGTACTCTAAAGTTTAGAATGATGTGGAGTCAGTTTAGCAATTTATTTCATCCGTGCATCCTTAGTTTTCTTTGTATTCTTAGCCTGACTAATGACATTCGAGGATGAATGTTTCCAAGGGGGAGATATTGTAAGACCCCGCAAGATTTCTCATTGTCTAAGACCTTTAGAGCATGCCAAGAAAGGTCTCATACTTAGAAAAGTTGGGCTAAGTGTTGGGACTTAGTCATTTTTTTAGAACTTCGAAATTTGAGGAGTTATTTGATGACCTTACCGACCTCCGATAGTTTATTTCTTTGTTGATTCATAGTGGGGAAAGGTCATAGTACATCTCGGGTGAGTTTCATAATTTTCGGACCCCGTTTAGACCATGTTTGGAGTCCTAAAGCAGTGGAAGAACGCGATCTTGGTATCACCCATCGCATTGGTTAATATTTTCTCGAGTTACCAGTGCTAAATTATAGTGAGTCGACGCTAACTTGGCGTGATACATCGGGTATCGCGTCGATACCATTGACACGGCATGTCGACCTGCGCGTCGTTGCGCGTATTTTATTCCCAGTGTTTAAAAATCTGCATCCAAGGGGACAAGTAAGTCATGTTCCTCCACCTTTATTCAGTCATAACACGATATTAAGCCCCCAAACACCAAAATTATAGTCATTCCACTCAATTCCCTCAAGAACAAAAGCCTAGGGTTTCAACCCATCTTTCAAGAAAACTCAAGATTTCACCATTTGTTTTCCAAATTGATTCAAGATTTGAGATCCTTAAATTGAGAGCTTCAAGAATCTCCGTTCGAAAGTACAAATAGCATCTCAAAAGCAAGTGTTCATCTAAAGTTCATAATCTAAGGTATGTGGGGTTTGAACAAGAACAATTCTTTCGTTCTTGTGCCCAAAGATTTGATATTTATTAAGTAACTACATAAATTGCAAGTGGGGTTTATGCCCAAACTACTTTGTTTTTACTTCATGAATTTATAAGTTAATTGCATCATGAATTTCATGTTTATTTCACCTATTTATGTTGGAATTGATAATTTACGCTATTAATTGCATATCCTTACAATGAATTGATATTTTCAAGTGTTTCCAAGGTTAATGTCAAGAATCTAGCTTCATTATGAAATTGTGATCCTTTAAGTAGATATATATGCTTAAACCCAAGTGTGAATTGTGATGCTTCATAAAGAGTATGTTGTTAGCACGTTTGAACAAACAAGTATTCTGTTTTAATCGAAATACTGATCTTTGATCCTAAGTTAAGATAGGAATCCACATTATTTATGATTTAAAGAAAAGAGAAGCATAGTTTGGCTTTCACTATATATATCCGTGTATTATTTTAAGGTGGATTTCCTAAAAGTTCTGAGCCTAAGAATGGGATTAGTATTTAGCACCAAGTTGGGTATGATTCCAAGGTCTCATGCCCCAGAACTATGAGCCACCATAGGTCTATAATTTGCCCCAAGTAGGATAAAACAAGTGATCACTTAAGTTAAGGTTCTATTTTGATGGCAAGGGTAGAACATCTCTCTCCAACGTGGGTAAGACGTTGGACTCCATGTCAGCTCACATGGTTTATGTCGGTTAGAAGAAATTCCCAAAAGTCCCACAGTCTCCTAAAGATCTAAAATCCCTAAGTTTCAAAAGCAGTTCCTTATTCTCCCTAAGATGAAAGTATATGTTTTGAAAGTTATTGTTTTAAAACTCTTTTTTGTGTCTATGAGCTTTGAGAAACTAGTAGAGCATACAAATTTAAGAACTAAGTGAAGTGTCTCACAAGATTTTTACTACCTGCTTTATCATTCTTGAATTACATGAATTAGATTTCATATTTACTCAAGTTATGTAAGCCATTTATGTTAGCATGCATGATTTTTATAAAGATTGATGATATTGTTACTTATTGCATGCAGCCCCATATACTCAGTATATTCCCAAAGTACTGATCCACATATATGTCTATGTGTTACATTGTCTCATAATGTAGGTTCATATGCTCAGCCTCAGCAACGACAGTGATTTTTGAGTCCCTCTATTTACACTTTCACAGTTGGTGAGTCCTCATGATTCGGGGACCTATTTCTCCAGTCTTTTAGTATTCAAAGTAGTTGGTTTTATTATCTTCAGTTTGATTCAGTTGGGGTTCTGTCCCAATGACTTTCTAGTTCCTTAGTAGTAGAGGCTTGTCATGCATTTTCTTCAGACTTTTCAGTACTTTATTATTCAGATAGTGTTCTACTTTATTTCAGTTAAGACGTGACATGACATACTATTATTCAATCTAATTAACTTGAAGTAAGCTCCATAAGTAGTAGCAGGCTCAAAGGGTTAGCTTAGGGCTACTTGTAGCTTTAAGCACCGTGTGACATCTTGGGATGAAATTTTGGGGCGTTACAAGCAATAGTATGTATATCATTACCAGCCGTACCACCCAATTTCATTGGAAAATATACAATTTTCTCATTGGTGGCTACAGTTGGTAAGACTTTACAAGTTGATATGGCCCAGGCAATAAAAAAGACCAAGATGTGCTAGAGTAACGGTAAGCTAGATTTGTTGAATGATTACCAAATTGAACAAATGTAGGCATTAAAAAGAAAATCTGATGAGACATTCGCTAAATAGAATACTATTAAGTATGACTATTTTCCCAAATACTATAAGAATTGCAAACTGCAATGCCATAGTGAAAATGAGTGCCTTGTGCTACATCCGGTGTTTTATCGAAAGGAGGAAGATAGTGAGAAAAATTAAGATGAGAACAATTTAAATTGAGAAAAAAGAAAACCTAAGAGGGGGAAAAGAAGGAGCATAATGACAAAGGTAAGAATAAAGAAAATAACTTTTAGGAAGAAAAATAAAAGAATGGGGAATGAATAGGTAAATATCTATATAGAGGTGGAATGGATCTGAGATGGAACCAAAAAAATGCTATAATGGAAGAAGATGAGGTCCCAACAGGAAATGAGCATCAACAAATAATGGAGTCAATCAAAGAAATGAGCATCAACAAATAAAAGATCTTTTTACCAATACCCCAAAAATAGGTTCATACAATAAAGAGAAAGTTTTGTCAAGGAAATGGGTGAAGGACACTTTTGGAATAGAGGTACATGATAACGAAAAAATGAATAAGAAAACACAAGATAATAATCAAGACCATATTACAGAAGGCAACCAAGCAAACAACAATAAGGAGAAAAATAATACTAAGTAGGGTACAGAGAACATTGAACAAAATGAGAAGGAGAAATAATTAATATACTAAAGGACAGTCATCAGAGCTAGCAGGTTGGAAAAATAGGTGATAATCTAACAGAGAAATCTATAGATAAGATGAATAAAGAAGGAATAGAGAAAAACCACCAGACCTAGTGATACATGATAAGAACAACAATGTTTTGAAGAGTAAAGGTTCATCAATGAATCAACAAGGTGCAAAAGTTACAGAAGAATCAGAGCAAGAATAAGTACATGTCACGAATGAAGATCAAGGGTTATGATGGCACTTGTCACGACAAGCCTTGACAAGTAATCCTATCACCCAAACTTATATGAAATAAGAAATTAATACCAAAACCAAAGGCAAGGCTTCTAGAATATAGCCAAACCACACAAAGATAATAATAGTAGAAATACATAACCAAAGATACCATAAAAATATCTCAAAACCTAGTGTCATGGTGTAAAAACTACTAAATACATATCTAATGACAGAGATACAAGTAAAGTTCAAAAAGGATCAAAATATATCTTCGAATACAAAATAAGAAATGAGCTAGATAAGAAGAGGTAGTAGGTCAACTCTAGAAGTATAGATAAACCGCTACCTCAAATATACTCTAAATACCGCTTGAATTAGCTACCAAAGGGCACTCGTACCTAGATCTGCACTGAGAGGGCATAGTAGAGATGAGTATGGTCCACTTGTACTCAATAAGTATCATAGTCCAACTGAGAAAAGTAGAAAATAAAGCATATAAAATACACACTATAGGCACGTCCCTATAACTAGAAAATAACCCAAACGGTAGCCTACACCGTCTCTACTAATAGTTCTATAATATACATATATACCATACACAAATACAAGAAAGGAACACAAATATACACTACTGGAAAGAGGGTCTATGGGGATGGTTCTTTACCATCGCCATAGATGAAAAACCGATCCTTGTATATCTATGGCGAGACATATCCCAGCCGCTACTATGGATCAAGTTACAGTAGCTCTATTGCGATAGTTGTTTGCGATGGTTACCTAAATGATCTCCATACACATACTTATCATGACGGTTTTTGCTACAAAAATACTATAATGGTTTTTTCTTTATGGAGACGATTACTGACCATTCCTATAAATCTTTATGCGACAATTATATAATGCTATCGCGATGTTTATTTATCTATATTGGTGAGATGTATTGTGATAGTTGAAGTTATTTTGTGACGGATATAAAACTGTCCTTGTGAAATGTTAAAATGATGGTTATGTATTGATAACACAATGGGGTTAACAGTTACATAATAGCTATAGAAATTGTTATTTAGTTGGTGATGTGATGGTTATCTATACACTACTGCAATACTTATTTTTAGGCTAATGCAACAGTTATAATAGATTATGGAAACACTTATCGTTAGGCTAATGCAACGGTTATTATAGGTTATTCTAACAGTTGTTCAGAAATAATTGTAATGGTTGTTAATAGTCTATTGGGCTAGTTATTTGGTAGGTTATTACAACAGTTATTATTCGACTATCCAAAACTACTATATAATTGAAATAATTTTATAAAACATAACAAAATGTATATATAAATTGATTAAGAGTATGTACTATTAATTCTCATTAAAATCACAACCAAGTAACCAAATATTTTTTGACCATACAAGAAAACAAAACATATATACATAAGTTTTGAATGTTCAAAAATAAAAGATGTTTGAAACTTGGTCAAATGTTCCAACAGTAAACGAAGCCAATGTGATCGATCTCTTAGGTTAGGTCTAGTTTATCAATTTCATTCCCATCTTCTAGGTCATCACCTACAATAATAAGAAAAATAAAAAGATGTTAATAGAGTAACAGTTGCAAACACCAAGAGACAAAGAGGCTTCCTATAATCCCACAAAATAAAATTAGGAATACAAAATCATTAAGGGACAACAACATAGTGACCAGGATAGGACTAGATCATGAAAAAAAGCTTATAAACAAACTCCCCCAATATAAGTTGTATCCACAAAAACAACAGCATCAAGAATAACCAAGCCCATCTACTAATGACTTGGGATACATGGGAAATGCTCCAGGATGATTTAGATCCTTGATGAAGTAATAGATGACCCAACATGCCAATTTTACTCTTTTGTTGTTGTCTGCTACAACATCCATTATCATTCTCCTCATTGATTTATAAGGAAAGCAAGTCCATATAAAGGAAAACATACTAGAAACTCATCCCACTACTTTGATTTCACTACTTTAATTCAAAATCATCCAAATAAAATTGGTACTACCAGCCACATCCAACAACAACAACGGCAATAATATCAGTATCATTGTTCATCAAAATTTACAAAGAAAAGATACAACTTTATACTTGGTTATTGATTATACTTAGCTGGGCATATACATTACTGACATATGCTCACAAAACCCAAAAATCACAAATAATTAAACTCTAACTTACTGAAGTCAAGGTTAGCAAGGCTAGAGTCAGAGAATCCTACAACAATAATAATTCAACTAACCCAGCCATTCACCAAAGATATATGATAGTAACTATGCATGCCATCAATTTTACGTTGATATTTATAATACATATGATATGTATTAGAGGGACGACTTGACAAACAATATACTATTATACAACCTAAGCATGCAAGTCTCTACAAGTATAATACTCTACCTATAAACTAAATACCAGAAAATAGTACTACTACTTTAAACTTGTTAATTATGAACAAAACAGAGCTTATCAATCTACTGCAACTCAGATATAAACCTGATAGCCTATTAGGACATGCAACAAAGAATGTAGTACCTCCAGGAAATGAGGATTCAGTACAAAACAATGTACCAAGTATGAAGTGTAACTGAATAATTGAGAATGCAATAGAAAGTGGTTATATGTAATCCAAAAAGAGAATCAAAGATAATTTGAGCACACTTACCTTCTATTTACTCCATAAATAGATAAGAAACTGATATCATACATATTGTAAGTAAAATATTTTTTAAAATTTAGCAGAAGTTACTTACTTAGAGGGCATAAGTCAAAATTACTACCAAGTTGAAAACTAACTCTCTTTTCTTTTCATCAAAATTTTTGTAAAAGAAGAGCAGAATCGCATAGTATGGTGCCCATTGACAATGATGATTTATCTTAGGGGTGTGCATCAGTCGGTTTAGTTCGGTTTTATGTGTTATTGGTTCAGTTTATCCATTTTCAGTTTTTAAATATGCAAAACCAATAACCAACCAATAAGATATTTTCTTATTGGTTTTCGGTTTATCGGCTTTTCGTTCTTAACGGTTTGGTTTTTGGTTTAACCAATAAGAAAATACTCATAAAATAAAAATAGTAACAACTAAAATAAAAAAATGAAATCTTAGTTTCCGCCAAAATCATACGCAATGTGTTTTAGCTTACAAGAATCTTCAAACTTGAACTGAATGTTAGTTCAGAAAAAAACTAAATCCTAACTGTTGGAAGCTACTAAATGCTTCAAGCTTTCCAATACGACAATATCCGAGCTTTATATTGTGCCTTTATTGCCCTGAATAGGTTTATACGTTGTCAATATCTGAATTATGAATAAGTAATGTGTGTGTGTATATATATATATATATATATGTATTAGTAATATAAATATTTATATACATAACACAAATAGGAGTAAATCAATAACTTAGTGTATCCTTATTGGGTTATCGGTTTAACCGATAACCCAATAAGCTAAAACCAAAACCAAACCATTTACCCAATAAAATTTTTATAAAGCCAACAAAAAATCGTTAACCCAATAACCCAATAACAATTTTATCAGTTCGGTTTTTGTACACCCCTAATTTATCTCGAGACAATTCAGTGAAATGGATCCTTGAAAATGCTGAAATAGATAGTATACACAACATTTATGTACTTAACTATATTTACACAGAAATAACACTACAGTTTATAATAGTATTCAGTAGTCACACACATAGAAAATTTCACACATATACACAAAAACAATAGTAGTCACACACATATACACAAAAATAGTAAATTTGTACACAAAATCCCAATTTTAACTGCCCAAAATCTAAATACACACATACTAAATAGTAGCACCAACAAAAGAGATGCAGTGTAGAACCCATAACAATAACAACAATAACAAAAGATATTTACAACCTAGTGCAGCACCAACAAAAGACTATATAGTCAAACAATAATAATAAAATAAAAGGGAAATTGAAAATGCCCAAAAGAACTAAATGACTTGTGAAGTAGTAATTTAGACTATGTAGCATAAACAATAGTTTAGATATATAGAAGTAGCAGTAGCATTTTAGATATATAGACTAGTCGAAGGTAGCGACACTAACCTTGACTGTTTCACCCTGTAGCAGCTAGTGTAGAGGTAGATTCTCTTCGCGAAGAAATGAAAAATATTGTTAGTATCTTAGGATTAATTAATTCTACATTCTGAAGTTGAGCAATTACATCTGCAATAAGTTCTTGTTGAATAGTTCTCTTTTGTTTCTCCATTTTTAGCATCCTTTTGTTGCATTTATTGCACGACATCATTGGTGGCATTTAAAGTTGATTCAGAAATGTCATTTATTTTTTTCAAGAAAGTCTTTGTAACCCTTCTTCCATACAACCTTAGATGTCTCGGAAGTTCAGGACCCAAGACTACTGAAAATGCATCAATAGACTGATCATTTGCACCCAGTTGCATTTCAATTTCCTCTATTTCACCCTAATAAATCATATTCAAAAGCACATTCTAGTAATTATAAATTAAGAACTGATCATTGATGTCAATATAAACTAGAAATAGATAAGTTTCATAAAATTTTACTAGTGATGCTTTCATTTGATGCATTGTATGTACGACTAGGTTTTTTTGCTCTTGCGGCCGCAAACATTTTCTTTAGCAACAAATTTCCCCCTTTTCTTTTTCCTATTCATACGAAAATGAATATAAATAAATGACAAGTTTAAACTCGATAAGAATAATAGTACATACCAATTTATTGTGAATTAAATCAAAACTCTTTTTCCCAGCAGTGTGTGGATCCATCAACTATTTCTGATTATAAGTATTTTTTTGGACATTTTCTATAAAATAAATCAATAACTTTAAATAAAGTAATAACAAATCTATATAAAAAACTATAATATGATCACAGATGTTGAAATATGTTTTACCTACAAAATTTCAGACTTCCAATATATGAGAAGATGTAATACCCCGTACTTCTACCTAACTTGAAATCATCTAAAGAATATTATAAATATACTTTGAAAGATGAATCCACTTTTATACATGTGGTATTTTAAAGGTTTTTACTTTTATCATGTGTGAAATTGAATTAGCTTTCCAACGATACCAATTTTGTCCAAATCCGGTATCGGGGTAGAAAGTTATGGTCGAAATACAGAAAGCAGTCAAAACCTCCCAGGTGCATTGGTGAGAGCCGATAGACCATCGAGATAGCTATGTACCATCACCCAAGACATTTTAGGCGAGGCAATGAACCCCTATTCTTCCCAGGTACGACGGACCATCGACCCAGCGATGGACCATCGCACCCACCGTCGCATATTTTGTTCGATGATTTTATGTCATTTTTAAAAGGGCTCTTTGGTATTTTACCACGCTCTCTAATACCTAAAAATATCATATCAAGGCTCATAAGTTCATTATCTATCTACAACATTAAATTAAAGTTTTCTCTCAAAGATAATCCCCAAGAAACAAGATCCAAATATTCTTCAAGAAACTAAGAGATTCCAAGTTCTTCAAGTCCAAGAACTTTAAGAAACTCACAACCCAGGTATGTCATGTGTTGATTCATGGGTCCCTTTCACTCATGAAGCTCAATAATCTCTTTTCAAAATCCAAGATTTGTGTATGTATGAATGTTCATGATTTAAATTAAATTGAAATTCATGTTTATGATGTTGTGGGGTTTTGATTCATGTTTGAAATTACATATTCCAATGATTGACACTAGGATGTGTTTATTTGCATAATAATCATGATAAAACCTTAAATTTACAAGTTGATTGATGTATCCATGATTATTATATGTGTTGATGATTGTATAACCAAAGCATGCTCCCCATGTGTTCGATTAAAAACCTATGTGAAGGAGAAGTGCCATACTAGTATGATAATATGAAATTCCCATTTATGTACAAATTTATGCATGTCAAATATTTGATGAAATGTCTTAGTCAGTGAATTATGGATACATGTGTAACCCTTGTGGTGCTTTAGAACTTCTACTACATGAAATCTTCAACTTATTGTATTATGGATTGTGATATTGGTCATGTATTCAAAAAGGTCATGCTTTGTCTGTTTCATGCTATCGAGTCTTGGGGGTACTTATAGCCAACAATTTAGCTATGTTCCTAGAGCTAGTGTCATGTTTTCAAGATACTCTCAGTCGAGCCATGTTCATAGAAATTCAGTCAGTCATGTGACTCAGGAAAACTCAGTAATGTCATTAGTATTTCGTCAGTCAACGGAACTCAGTTAATTCAGTTTAGTCCAGTTCAGTTAATCATATTTAGTGTCTATTAAGATGGGAGTAGGAATTAGCACTGATTGAACCCAAGGATAGGAACACACACTGTCAGATGAGGGTGTGATTCTTAGAAGTCATTCTTGAGTACCAGAACTATGTAGCCAGCATAGGTTGAGACATCAACACTGTCAGATGAGGGTTGATGAGGTGGATAAGCACTGTCATATGAGAGGCCCACCATTCTCTTTTGGGGACACTGCCAGATGAGGGTTACCCACAATCTTCGGCGTATTTTCTGCCCTACACAACCTTGTAATTAAACAAGGGAAGGGATATGTTGTATCAAACCTCGAGACATGAATTTTTATCTCTTCGACAATAATCTCCCCAAAATTCAATTTGAGGTTAGCCACAAAACTTACGACTAATATTGCTCTATCATCCCCGAGAATATTATCACCATCTGTGGGCATCAACCAAGTACGAATAATACCCCACAAAAATCTTGCCTGTGAATTTAGGGAGGCCTTAAAGATCCTTTCACTCAAATTTGTTATCCATTCTGGTTCTCCATCGTCTATGAGTGTGGCTAACCAATTCTGCTGATTTTCCCGATGCTTCAATCGAACATAGAAAGTAGGTAAAGTGGCCTGAGGAGTGAAGTTCAGGCCATGAAGGAATCTGTTGATTGTTGCTTCATAAATATCCACCATTACACCCCGTACCGGAACTTTTCCAACAAAGATTGGTCAACTTCTTTTGTTCCTTCTCTACACATGTTTTCCAAGCGAGCTTGGTAGTTTGAATAGAACTCCCTAACTAGTGTAGGGAAAAATGAATTTCCTCCTCATGTAGTCCATCCCAAATCATAGCCATGAAATTTTTGTTCCACTTTTGGGTATTTGCTCAACCCCTTCCAATTAGGGTATTGACACGGTAACCCTCATCTGATACAGTAACCCTTATCTGACACTGACAGATGAATACTAGTGGCATGGTATTGACACCCTTCCAATTAGGGTTAATATTGGACCCTACCTCAACTATATTACTTTATTTGGGGCATGTCGGTTATATGACTACTTCTCACGATTTCAGTTACAGAATCAGGACTATCAAATACAGTCATTCAGTCTCAGTAATAGAACTCAGATAGTTCTACAGAATTCAGGACTGTCAGATACAGTCAACTCAGAATATTATGGAACTCAACTAGTTCCATCAGAACCTAGACTGTTAGATACAGTCACTCCATATTAGTTATTTTAGTTATACAATTATCAGTATCTCATGTTATCAGTACTCAGGCTTAGTAATCATTTAATCACAAACTCAGTTATAGTTATTATGTATTCATGCATGTATTCTCACGTTCATGTTATCCAGTCAGTTAGTATAGTTCATGGATATAAACCCTTGCAATCAGCCTGCCTCACATGCATACCAGTACATTCAAATGTACTGACGTATTTGTGCTATGGTATTTTATACCATAGGTTCAGAAGCATGAGCTCTAGAGCATCAGTAGCATTCCAGTCTCAGCAGTCAAAGTTAGCAGTGAGTCCTCATCCTTTGAGGACATGACCATTACTTTATTATCTCATTAATTAATTTATTTCAGTAGTTGGAGTTAGTTGGGGGCATGTCCCATCAACACCTTATTCAGACAGTTTAGTCAGTTAGAGGCTTTTCAGACTATCATGTTCAGACAGTTTATTTCAGGTTTTGTTTTGGTATTATGATACCATATCATTCAAAAATTATTTTATTAGTTTTGAACCTTATGGCTTTAAAGCCCTTATTTCTGCATTTATACAGTATATTATGCAGTGTTCAGGTACAAATATTAGTCATAGGTTTGCTTGTGGTCCTTCGGGGTCATGAGCACCGTGTAGCATTTTGGGTACTCGATTCAGGGCATTACAGAAGCTCTTTAAATTGACATAATGGAACACTTTTCGGCCTATTCACAATTTGATCTTCATTATTTTCATATGGATCGTAATGGTCGTCCTTCAAATTAGATCCATGCTTTCTCCAAGATTCTCAAAGTCTTTCCAAAACCCAACCTTTTACGGTATTAGGAATATCATATTTTGACTATAATTTGGTGTCATTCAGTTAGGACAACAATAAAAAAAAAATTGCACCAAAAAAAGAATTTGCACTACTATTGTTCTATATATTATCTAGTTACAAATGTTCTATATATTACCACACCATTTGTAATATTTTATATATTAACTTGTTATAAATATACAATATATCCTTTAGACTACAAAAAAGATATCCAAGTGAATCTACAATAATCATCAACAACATAAAGTAATGCTTACTATCCTATGTAGACTGCTTATGAGGATCCTATAAATTAAGATAAAAAGTAGAAGCATATTGCTTGATTGACTACTACTAACTGGAAACTTTAATTTGCACTCCTTAGCTTAGATAATGGACAAATCATACAATCTTATTAGAAATAGGCATTTAGTTATACTTCATTCTTGATGAGATATGTCCTAGGACGAGGTGCCATAGATTGTACTCTATTGTCTTTTTAGAGTCGTATCCTATAAAACTGCTCTAATCGCTAGTTCCACATATTTCTTTAAAATACATAAGACTTTTATTTTCTTACCAATACCAAGACCCTTCAAATTTGAGAGGTCTTGCAACACTCAAAGGATAAGATAAAAGAAAACAAAGAACTAAAGATCATAGTGAGTTTAGAAACTGATGGAATATTAAACTTAAAGTCTGGTACATGCAGAACATCCATCAACTAATATCCACCTAGAATTTTCATATTTATTTTATTTCTTAAAATGAGCTTGTTTTTTGTTGTCACCTGCACCTTGTTACGCCCTAAATCTTACACTAATCTAATGTCTTTTAACACTTGTTCAAAATTTATGCTTTGATGTGAAGCACTAGAATCTATAATATACTCTATATCCATAGGCTTAGTATGTATAGAAATCCACTCTATGTCTATAACAAACTGGTTACAAATTTTATATATATTAATAGTCTATAGAAATAGAACTATTATTCTATATAGAGTTGTATAACAGACACTAAGCAGAGGAGAAGAAGCAGTAGTAATAGTATAGAACTCACCTAAAAATATATCAAATACTGACAGTCACAAACCTGAGTATAATCCCATAAATACTTTTTAGTATCCATCAACCTCCAATCAAATATATCCAATGGGAAAAGGGTCGCATTCCTCGCCAATGTGCCTAGGAAGTTGCTTAACTCAATTATAACATCATCAGTAGGACCAACAAGTTAATTTTGCTGATTTAGTATGATTAGTTTATTCTCTTGTCGGTTGTGGACCTTGTGTATTTGTGTTTTGCCTCTTGTTTTTCTAGTGAAAGGCCCTTCAACTATAAAAAAATAGAAAAAAATTAGAGGTCATGAATGAATTCCATAAGTTTCTAAGTTATATGTTACCTTGTTCTTCAGAATGTTCAGCTATTATCGGAGTGGCTGAATCATCCATTTGGACTTGATCCTCTACATGTTGCTCATCATCTGCATATTCCTCCTAAGAAACATGATGCTCCACTATAAATTATTCAATTTCTTGAGATGGTGTCTTCTATACTGGTGGTTGTTGTATTGTGGCTGTTGTATTGATGGCTGATGTTCTTCAATTAATTTTAGAAAATTCTATTTCTCCAATTGTATAGCTTGAACAGTTTCATTTGTTGTCAATAATCATCTTTTTCTATTTCCCATGACTGATAACGATCCAGGTTTAATAAATACCTTGCTCTTTGCTCTTTTGTTATTTTTTGAAGGCCCTTGTTGATTCATTTTTATCCAAATCTGCATAAAATTAAGATGGACAACCTGATTAGTACAAAACAAATATGTTCTCAAATAATTATTTATCAGAATATTTATAGTGTTCCTTTCCCTTAGTGTAATGCTCCACTAATATTAGAATGTAAAGCTTAGGATCAAATAGGTCTTTTCCGGGTTGTAACGTAGGCTAAGGGACGGGTAGGAACTATTTTTGCCAAGAATAGTGACTAACCTCTCTAAGCGCTTTAATACAATACATTAAACATTTAAAACCAATCTCCAACACCCAATGTACAATTTTTCATCCACCCATATCTTTTATTTTGCCCCATCTCTTTTAGGCATTTTCACAAACACGTGGTGGGCGTATTGCTTATTCCTTCAAGATTTAATTTTTCTCATTCTCTACAATCATGGGAATATTTTTTAATACCATTTACATCAATCCCAACCACCCCACATAAAATATAAACACCAATAACTCATACCTTAGGGCATCAATTTCACCTTTTTCTTCTTCAATTTCTCAAACTCCTTTCTTAATTATTTCTTTTTTATTTATTTAAAGCACTTAGGAGCTTTTTGGATCAAATTATAATTTATCAAAGAAGGAAATTAGGCTACATATGAAGCTACCAAAGATAAGGCTAAAGGCTCAATGGGGTTAACTAGGATAATACACAATGGGTAGGACAAACAGAAGGTATAAAATAAGGCTATCAAAGAATTGCCTATATCATCTCCTAAACCCACATTATTTATTTCGCTTCATGCATACACACCGGGAAAGTTCTAGACATCACCTGCTACAAGAAATGTATAAAAATCTCACACTCATGTGGCACATGCTCAACTCAGTAAGATCATCATAGACTCCCAACCAAATAATAGCATGAATTCAAATTTAAGCCAAAAAGTACAAGAGTAAAAAAAAATAAGACTAAGAGTCTTAAAAAATAGAAATTCATTCAGTCAACATGCTTTTATAAACAAACCCACTTGCATCATGTAATAAAAAATAGCACCAATAAGAATATCTCACTTATTCCAATCCTAAAAAATTTTAAATTGAGCCAAAATTTAGGAATTTCCCCACCCCACACTTAAAACTCTACTTTGTCCCCAAAGTGAATTTAAAAGTAAAAGGATAGAAATACTCCCTGAGGCCTCTAGGCCTAGCTAGTAGCATCTTTTGCATTAATGAAATCCATGAGACCCCACACTCAGTATTTTCCATGATCCTTAGCTCAAGTTTATGGTACTCATACTTCTCATTAACCTGTGACTCAATCAAAAACAAAAACTACGTGAAATAAAAACTAAAAAAAAACTGAAAATAAAACATACCTAATCTTGGGTTTCCTCCCAAGAAGTGCCTAATTTAGTGTCGCGGCACGACCCAATCAACTTTTCCTCCACCTTGAGGATATGAATTTCACCCCTAACATCGCATCCATCTTTTTTCCTCGATCATAGGGAGGTGGAATAAATATTAAGGAACCGAGTAATGGAAAGTTCATGGTAAACCACTCGGCCTTGAAGTGATGTGTGTTTTTATATTGCTTAACCGGTGCAAAATCAAGAATATAGGATTCTTGTTCCTCATCTTCACACTCTTCCACTACTTTAAATGATTCCACAAACAAGATATCATCTAAACATAATATAGAAAAGTGCTTTGAGTGAGGCCTAACCAATCCTACTTCAAAATTTACACTATCTGCTACACACTCACTTTTATTCACCTTCTCAATTTCAGTCTCAAGATAAAGATGACAATCGAGTGGCTATGATTCTTGTGTTTGCTCCACAATTTGGATAATATCATCCTCATATTTTTGTTTACTTAGCCACTGTATACATGGTGGTAGTGGTATCTCATCAACCTATTCAACAATTTTAGTTTTTGAGTATTCAAACTTACTCGAATTATCATTTACTTTGTCTACAACCGATTGTAAGGTCTACTCTGTATCTATTTCCAATTCATTATTCACTTTCTTTGAAGCCTCCCTCTGGTCCTTCATGTATACCAACAACTCATTCTGAGACGCTAAAATTTGTTTCATCAACTCTTCCAAGTTGCTAGTTTGAGTTGTGGCCTGCATGTTTAGTTGTTGCTGCTGAAATTGTTGTTGCTGGTTCCATGATTGAATTTGTGACTTATTCATCCCCATTCGATTCTAGTAGTTTATATAATTTTGCCTTTCAGCATAGCCCACAAACATTACAGAATCGGGGTTAACAACACACATATCTTCAGAATAACAACTTTGACCACAAACTATACACCATATAGAATCATCATCACTTGAAAACCATCTATCTAAGGCTGACATCTCAAGATGAGTGTGAGAAAGAGAAATAAAATAAAAAAATAAAAAAAAAACTAAAAAACAAAAACTTTTTACAATTCAATATAGAAAAACTACAAATATGATAGTTGCCTAATTACAAGTCCCCAGCAACGGCCCCAAAAACTTGATAACGCACAAGCGCACACACAAGTGTACGTGGTCTATCAAGTAGTAAAGTGGCTTCAAGGAATCCCAAGTATCGATCTCTCAGGAACTTGCATTCACCGACTATCCAATTCTAGTTTAACCAATAGAGGGGAATAGAAAATAGAGTTTTAGAATTATAAACTAAAAATAAACTAAACTAACGCAAAAAAGTAAATGACTTTGGACAATAAAAGGATAGAGTCCTAGGGTTAAGGATGAAGAACAATCATACTACGCTATTGAACTTCATTCGTTAGTTTGCTTATCTTAGTTGTTGATTCGTAGGGTTAATTGCGCGATTATGGTTTCCCAACCTCTAATCCATTACCTAAGTTGAACCTTACAACTACATCGTTGAGAGGGGATGTAATAAATCACTTAAGTTCTTTACAAATTTTATCCGACATATGAATCAAGTATGGTATCTAAGTACATCCCTGTCCTAGATACTAATTTGAATTCCTCGTTTCATAAAAAAAATACAAACCATACTCTATTTATTCCCACGTTCTATCTCCATATTCCCTCTCTCGAGTTCACAAGGGTGACAATAGATGTATTTTAAGGGTCGTGAATCCTTAAAATAGTTAAGACAAGAATAAACAAATAATCAACCGTGATAAGCAAATCAACAAACTTAATTCAATACGTAATAATCATGGTCTTGGCCTTAACCCCAGAAAAGGAGTTTTAGCCTTTAATAGAAGTATTCATCATCCAATACCTTGGGTTGATGATACAAACCATGTAAGAAACTAAATTAAAGAATGATAAAACCTAAATAATGTGTAGATAAGCCTCCTCTTTTCCAAAGATGTCCAAAAGTATGTAAAATTATGATATAACATGTATTTATAGTATAGGAGTAGGAGTAAGACCAATCCATGTTGAAGTTGAAAACATTCATTTATTGAGCCCGAGAGTGGGTGATGCATCTCCCTCGGTTGAACCCGCTCCAGGAAAGGCTTCACCTCCAAATTTCCCTACCTCTCTGGAATTTGTTGTTCAGAATATTTCTAAAGCAAAGGGGGCACCGAAATGAGCCTGTGTAGCATCCAAATCGCGGTTAGGACCACCACGCACCTATTGGTTAAAATGTTGGGCCTCTTATGAATCCTTTGGTATTTTTTCACACGTCCATTTTCCACTCCATCACTCCAAACGCGCTCAACACATTCCAGGGATCCAAAAGTGCGTCAATCTGCGTATTGTTCCTTCGTTGAGCCATTCCGAGCCTTTTTTTGAGTTGTTCCCACTTGATTTGAAGCTTGTATATCGTTCATATATCATCATAATTCATTCAAAAATTATCCTATATCATTAAAAACAACAATGTAAAGTTCAAAACAATACAACATCCAACACGACGAACTAGAAACACAAGCTAAGCATAGGCTAATATCACATTGAACTTTAACTCATTGTTTTGACCCTTGGCTTGATCAAATTGAACCTTGAGCATTATCAACAAGTTGTTTCACATATAAATATATAATAACAACCTTAGGAACTCATTAAACACATTATAACCCAACATATATACTAGACAAACATCTAGCTCAAGCTAGTAACGCTAGTTTTCCGAGTTGAACTCTAAATGAATCTTTTAGATACAAACTTGTTTGGAACTCACTTTAAACATCATAAACACATTATTTAACACCTTGATACACATTTATCTCATTATCGACCCATATAGAACATGAATCATCCTCAAAACAAGGCTAAAAGGCTAGAATAGTGACGCTAGAATGCATAAATACACCCAACATCAATAAGATCAGAAACTATTTTGGTAATTTCAAAAATGGTCCACACCAATTTATGGGAATAACATGTTATAGTGTTGATTGTGTTCTATGTTAAGAAGAGGAGGTTGAGGATACTCAACATTTATTTATAGAGTGGTGCTAGGTTAAGAAGGTATGGGAAGCAGTGACACAGTGACTGGCAAGAAAATTTACACAAAATAAAGTAGCACAACATTGCGACTGATACAACAAAAGCATTAGTGTAGGTTTAAAAAATTTCTAACTATGGTATATGGTTGAATTATCTACCTCACTCAGCAAGGTATGAATAGAAGATTATAGGAAACAAAAGGTGGAAACAAGTGTTGTCATTCAAAAATTACCATTATAGTCAAGGAGAGAGTAGGTATGTAAAGAGATTCTAAATGTGCAAAGAAGTGTATAGAACTTATAGAGGCAATTTGTAACTAGTTCTTCATGAGACTTGTGTCTTTTACCCTAGTAATATTCCTGGAAGGGGACTAAGGGGGACAAGTGCTCTTTTTTGTTTTGTATATTTCTTTGGCTAGTGGTAATAACATTTATAGTTTATTACCCAAAAAAGGGAGGGGAACTCCACCAATGAACATCCTGAGTTATGTAGCATTGACCTCTCAAGTACTTTCATAGCCCTGACCTCTCCGTCCTCAAAATACTTAATTCAAAACGTAGATGTGAGACCCAATATTCAAGAAAGATAGGAGGCTCTTGAGCTAATGAGGAAAACATAAACAGAAATTTGGTTCCTAAAAGACATAAAAGTAATATTATTCAAAGAGAAGTCCGTAAAAGATCCAACCTTATTACCCTTCCCCCCATTTTCCTTAAAAACCGCAATTAGTAAAGAACTCTTTGAAGTCCAAAGATGGGGAACTATGTAGTAGTGATGAATCCAACTTTTATGTATGGCAATCCATAAAGCTGGGGACAATACCATTGATAACCCATCTGAATCTAAAAATCAATAAACATAATAGTATGGACATGTAGTGGAAGTAATGGGACAAAATTTCTTCGAAACTCTAAGTCCATAATAGATTTGTATAGGCCCCCTCTTGTATCTTTAGTGGAAATTAAAATGCAAAACCACCAAGAACAAGTTGATGACTTTCTTTTCAAAAAAATAATTCAAATTCTTATGTGGGTCATTTTGGAGGTTTGCTTATTCTGTGGGATGATAATGTACTTGAAGTGGATGACATCACAACCTATGGTCAAGAAATACATGCAATGCTAAAGGTATGCTCAACTAGTGAACTTGGTTATTTAGTTGTATTTATGCAAGTACATGCAGATACCTACGTAATATTATTTGGGATAACCTAAAGAATATAAAAACCAATTATAATGGTATATGAATTATTAGTGGTGATTTAACGAACTCATCTCTAATAAAGCAGGGGGCTAATCCATAAATGTATCCCGTACATCAAACACTATGAATTGATTGTTTTAGTCTTTAAAGGTGGTAAATACAATTACATCATTTTTTTTTTTTGCAAATGACGAGTGTTTGCATGCTTTCCCAAATGTGCAGGTTCACCATCTGCCATATCCACACTCGGATCATTGTCCCTTTTTACTTTTCGTGTTTTTTAACTCCTCAAATCATCATCATAAGCTCTTTTATTTTGAATCCATATGGACTACCCACCCTGATCTTAAGAATATAGTTCAGAGTTCCTCGGAAGTTGACAACATAACAAATATTATTGATGCTAGAAATGACTTTACCCACTAGATATCGAAATGGAATATTACTATATTTGGTAACATACTTTGCTGGGGGAAAATCCTTCTAAATCATATTGAGGGTATACAAAAGTTCCCTCGATACACTCATAAACCCTTTTTATTTATCTAACAAAGAACTGGAAGTTACCTCTGAAATGATGTTGTGAGGCCTAAAAATCGGGCTTTTGAAAATTAAATCTTGAGTAAATTGGCTTAATGATAGGGATTCAAACACTAGTTTCTTTTGCACGACTTATTTGAACAGACAAAGAAGAATTGAATTCTTGCACTACAAAATAATGAAGAAAAATAGATCTACGATCTACGAGGTATTATTAATTTAACACTCTCTTCACCTCCTCACAAGTAGCTACATATTATGAAACTCAACTCCACAGTCACTTTCTTAAACTTACTAATAATGGTTTATCTCTTTTGGCAACATTCCAAAGGACCAAAATCTTAAACTATCAGTTAATTCTTTCTAACCTTATAAAGCTCCAAGACCAGATGGCCTACACCCCTATTTCTACCAAAATTATTGGAATATTGTAAGAGACACCATGTTAGAACTATGTACCAGGTCACATAAGGAATATGGAATACCAAAAGAAATGAAAAATAGCCATCTAAGTTTGATGTCGCCCAAAACTAACCTCATAAAGAAGTATATTGTGGTCGATGACAAATATAGTAACCCAAATAGGTTGTGGTCGATCCCGTAGAGAAGATGTTGAACTATGTTTGAAGAATTCTTTCTAGCTCTGGATCAAAAGGGAGTAAGGGATTTCCTCTTCTCCTAGTGTTTGGCATACACCGGCGTATGCCAATTCAAAAATAGAAAATCAAAACCACAAACTTCAATTCAATTAACTACTCAAACCACCATCCTCGCAAACGGCGCCAAAATTTGATATTGCCTAAAACTAACCTTCAAAAGAAGGATGTTGTGGTTGATGATAAATATAGTAACCCAACTAGGTTGGGGTCGATCCCACGGAGAAGACATTGAATAATTGCTTAACTTGATGTAATTCATGAGCAGTACAAAGAATTATCAGTAACTAGTAACTGAATTTTGAATGCTTTGAGTTGTACACAATAGGATACGAACACTAGGCTTGTGTTCCCCCTGACTTCTTAACTTTGTAAATTTCTCATGTTCAATCCACCTACTTTACTTCTTTTCCTATAAAGTAGACAAGATATGTATTATCAACTATTTTGTAAACGTATTGATAAATCTCACCCTTTACCTTGTGAGTCTTAGGGCATCGACCTATTACTCCTTGTCTATGAGTTCAGTTCAACCTTTACCTTTTGAGTCTCGATTTTATTAGATGAACTAATGGATTTATAATAAGATGGAAGTGAATCTCAAATTACTGTCTTATCCTCTATTCCTAATCCCAAACTCCCTTGTGAGAATGTTTTCAAATACAAGCTACCCCCACGTTTTTGCAGTAACTTTGAGGTCAATTATTGTGAAGAAGATTAAGATACATGTATAAACCCTAAAATAGTTAAATCTCTAACTTTTTTTACATAGTTAATCCTCCAGGGTTCCCATAACCCTAGTCAGGGAAATTAGCCACTCATGTTCATGTAAGACCGGTGGTAATCAATGAAGAATACATGTAATTAATTGCACAAAATAAGTTGAATAAAATCTGAAGTCTTCAATTGAAGAAAAACCCAATATCTCAAGAATAATTGTAAAGTATTAAAAGTATTGTCAGAGTACGTAACCTAATAAAATATAAACCCTAGGGTATTTATAGTATCTCAAAATAACCTAGAAATCCTAATAAAAATAGAAAATAAAAAGTTATGTCGGCACAGGGTACAACTCGCTCGTACACTCATACCATCTTCTTATGAGTCATTCTATGCCTCTCGTATCCACTCTAGTGTCTGATCTTCCAGGCTTCAACATTATGTTCTGCATATGACTCCTGCTCACGTGTCGTATCTTGATCATACGACTCGTGGCCTTCACTCATATTAACCTGGGGCTTCTTCCTTTTACACTTTGGACACTGGTTTACTTACGCCTTGTCCATATTATTCATACTCAGACTTTTGACTCATATTCTCCTGAGAATTCAACTCTGATTTGGTTCCTTGGGTTCTTCTCTATGTACGACTTCATGATATGACTTGTACCCTCATCTTACAACTCGTACTCTTAGTCGTATCTTTTCTACACTTGGGTTTTTTTCCTAGCCTTGGTTTCTGTTGTTCTTACAAGTAGCCTTCGAATTGTATGAGGTGCTTACAACTAGTGAGGAGACTCATACCTTCTGCAACTTGTTCTTTTTAGGTCTTTTTCTTCCAGTTTCAGTCCAACACTTATATTGACCTGTTTTACCTGCAATAACCACAAAAGCACATTATATCTACTAAAATAAACTAATTTCAAGCATAATTTAATGGACTCATATGAATCATACCAGGGACTCATATGGTAGACAGTGTTCAATCCTCCAGGTATTCTATTCTGCCAGGGATACGGGTAGTGGATACGGATCATATGTTGTGGGTACGACTTGGTTGGATGAGTCGTATACTGGACAGTGTTTGTTTCAAGGGTGTAGGTTCAGTAAACGAGTGGTGGATACTAATCATATCGAAGGTTATGACTCGTGTGGGTCAGTCGTATCCTTGTGACAGGATTTTGGTGCAACTTAAGTAGGGGTATTCCTAACATTTCCCTACTTATCCTAATAGGGTTCCACAACTTCTAACCTACTTGGGAGGTTATTTACCCTATTATACTATTCATTACCACTTAAAAAATCTCCCTAAACACTCCATAATTTTGTCAAGAGCTTTTGAGCAAGGAGAGCTAGGGTTTCAACTAAAGGATTAATTTGGGACTTGTCTTGGTGATTTCCATCTTTCATCATCTTGCTTTAAGGCATGTTCTATTCCCTAACTATTAATTTTATCTAAAGGCATAGTTTTATGAATGTTTTCATGATTTCATTGATTGTATGATTTTAGTTTTCAAATATCATATGGGGATTTTGATGATAAATGGTTAGTTATGGTTTTCTATGATTTTAATTGTGTTTTTATATGCATTAATGATGGTTTTGGATAATTGGATTTAAAGGGAATGGTTTATTGGTAATTGGAATTGGTTTTGTTCATACTATACCCCCAATGTGTCTGACAAAATTCTTATAAAGATATGTTCATTGTATTGACTTCTTTTAATGGAACTCTTGCATACTTTAAAACTTAGTAAAGGACTTATGCATGGTTTAAATGGTTTGAAAAGGCTAAAGTCTAATTAGTTATTCTTGTGTGGAACATGGAAGTCTCCCAAGTGGTTTAATATGATAAATGGAAGGGTGCGTGAACGTCCCTTCCAAACATGATAAATGGTTGGATATGGATGATACTCGCAAGTAAGGGTTGGAATGACAATAGCAATATCAATGGCCTATATGCATGATGTCACACTTTATTTTGGGGATGTACTAGTCATCCAATGGTATACTTCCCTGATCGTGCAACTACACGCACTGGGGGCCTTTCATCAAGGAGAACTAAACCCATATAGCCCGTGGGTGGTTTAGGAGGGCAAAGCTACATAACCCAGGTAAAGATTTTAAAGGCATCCTAAACCCAATCCCTTTTCCCGACATGGTTATATATATATATGTATGGTTATGTACATATGGATGGTTTTACCTAGTTTTATAAATATCATTATTTTATCCTTATCTTGAGATCATGTTGGCGGTCACTCTCTAACCCCGTCTACTGGCGGTTGTATACCCACGCTATGCAGGAACCAACCATTCTACTCCTCCTATATAGTGATTGACTCGGGGATAGAATTTGGATTGAAGTGGTGATCTTTTATCCTTTGGAAAGGCTCCATTTCATTTTATGGATATTTTAGACATTTTGGTTTTATTTCGAATATCAATTTTAGCTATGGTTGGGGGCATGTACCAACCGGATTTCATTACTCCTTTGGTTAGAGGTTTTATGGTACTTCTATGGGATGGAATGGGCGGGATCAATAATAGTGTCAGCCTTGGCATTAGAATAGGCTGGGAGGCTAGCATCATCGGACATAATTTCTCACTGTTTCGTCATATTACATTTTGGGATTAATTATATTATGTTTTGGTACGTCCTTGGTTATGGTCTAGTTTATGGCCTTGTTTGGTATGGCTTGGTATGGTTGAATTATTGGGATGGGATGGTTGGACTTAGTTGGGTTGTTCACAGTAGTGATCTATTCCTAGAGTCTTTGTGCGAGTTGTTACACTATTTTGTTACATGCTCAAAATTTAGCCAACTCAGGGCAGACGGCTGGAGGTTGGGTTGGGTAATGGGGGTGGTCTCCAGTCCTGGATAGACTTGGGACGCCTATTACAACAAGGCCCCAGGGTAGGTCATGTCAAAAGAGTAGTATCAATACAAATAACATGTACTGGTAAGCATCATCGATCAATCCAAATTAAATCACATAAAGACCACATAAATATCTGTAAGGAAAACATATACCCCAAGAGTTTTATTATCCTAACAACCTTTTTTCCCTAATTCTCCATCTTCCTTATCCTTGCCACTCTCACTAATCAGTAAGTCAACTTCCACACCACATTCAACTCTAATGCACTACCTCCAACAATTTTTCCACTTCTAATAATGCATATAACATTCACTTTGTTATTAACTCCACCATACATAACTGCAAAGATTTAAACCTTTAGTGACAAATCAGTTCAGACTTTTAAATTATCGTGCTTTAGGACTATTAACCATTTAGGAGAAACACTCATATAATATTAACACCTGACTAATTACTTACAAATAAGTACTATAGAGTACACCTTCGCAACTATCTTTACACTAATATACATGCATGCACCATTAAGTTGTACTTAAATAACACAAAAGAATTTGGTCAAGTGCAAGTTAATACAGATAATAAACAAAGTCCAGACCATGACTACCAATCATTAACTAAGTCAAAAATCATGACTCAACAATAATAACTTACATCCGGTCTCAAATATATATGTGAGTATAAAATAATACAATATACGTTATTCCTTATCCTTAGCCCAGATAACTCGAGGATCTAATATAATCAACAACCACAATAATGGATAATAATAAAAAACTTTAGTCCACTCAAGGAACCGTATCACTCACTTATATCCTGCATACACGTTCTAAGGGTTTTATGGTCTCCCACAAGCCATGACCTGCAGATGACTAGCTTGTGTCCATGTACCAAAAATTCCAGATATCTAGTGCCTACCAATCTTATATCAACTAATCTTGTGAAGATGTTCAAATATCGATACATCCAACAATAATAAATAAAAATCTCATAAAAATGTACAAATATCGGTATATCCCATAATAATAAACATAAATCCCATAAAAGATGTCCAAATATCGAAACAACCCACAATAATCAACAGAAATCACAACAATCACAAGCACAATAACAATAAACAACCACACTTATACAATCAACAAACTTTTGATATAACCTCATTTCATGAGATTAACACTTAGGATATCATTCAATAATTTACTTCCCTTGAACATACATTGTAACAAGTATATGAAGAGATAGTTAACATGCATACATAAATCATGTTGGATTTCAACTATATTAAATCTTTACCTTTAATTCATATAGTAATTGAGGGCTTAGCTAGGACTTGCAATGTATAAGGTACATACTCACACATGGTTCATATCCTAATGCATCCAAACTTCTATCTTAACACTAGTACTTCCTTGATGATTGCCATTCCTCTCATTACCATTATAGGTTCTTCAAAATCCACCAATACTAATCATTTCTAATTAGGTTTTTATTAGATTCTAACATAATTTCCATGTATAATACCATTAAAATTATTCATAATAGGTTAACCTCAATAGCACATATTAGTTCACTTCACAAACTCAATATCACACGCATCATTAATTTTCTTATAAATAACTGGGAATTACTATTTGTATCCATCTCAACACCATTTCTTCAATACTAAGCATAGAATCTCCCATCAAACTATGCTATGCATATGTTTTCTAACCCAAATCTATACTACTAAATTAAACCAAGAGATTAGGGTACTAATTCCCAGGGAAGTGTGACTCATCTTGTTAGGTCACACCCTCACTGTGGCAATTGTAGGAGGATTCACCCAGGGAGATGCTATTTCAGTGAGAAAGTGTGTTATTCCTGTGGTCGGCTTGGTCATCTTCATAGGGACTGCCCCTCGGCTAGAGGAGATATTGGAGGTATGAAATCCCAAGATAATTCCACATCTCCACCACCCAAGGGTACTACTTCTTCTAATAAAGGTGGTCATAATCGGTTATATGCTTTATCTACTCGTCAGGATTCAGAGGCTTCACCAGATGTGGTTACTGGTAAGTTACAAATCTTCTCCTATTAGGTGTATGTGTTACTTGATCCTGGGTCTACCTTGTCTTATGTGACCTTTACGTGGCTTTTAGTTTTGGTTTTAAGCCTGAAAATATTCTGGAACCCTTTTCTATTTCGACTCTTGTTGGTGATTCTATTATGGCTAGGAGATTTTATAGGAACTGTATGGTGTTTATTTTTCATCTTGGTACTGTGGATGATCTTTTAGAAATGGACATGATTGATTTTGATGCTATACTAGGAATGGATTAGCTCCACTCATGTTATGCTATATTAGACTGTAGAACCAGAAAGGTCACTTTCTCTTTTCCTAATGAGCCAGTGATAGAGTGAGAGGGATATTCTCTATCTCCTAGGGGTAAAATTCATATCTTATCTTAGGGCCTGTAAGCTCATATCAAAGGTTTTTTTTTATTATCTTGTTTGGGTAAAAGATTCTAACACTGAAAATCCTTCCCTCCAGCCTGTCCCGGTAGTTAATGATTTCATGAAATTATTTCTAATGACCTTCCTGGGATACCACCGGATAGGGAGATATATTTTGGCATTGACCTATTGCCAAATACCCAGCCTATTTCTATTCTACCATACAAAATAGCTCCTGCAGAATTGAAAGAATTGAAAGAATAGTTAAAAGACCTTCTTAACAAAGGCTTTATTTGACCTAGTGTCTCTCCCTGGGTGCTTTGATACTCTTCATGAATATGAAAGATGGCTCTCTCCGCGTGTGTATAGATTATCGTCAGCTGAACAAAGTTATAGTTAAAAACAAGTACCCTCTTCCCAAAATCGATGATCTCTTTGACCAACTCCAAGGTGTTAAATATTTCTCTAAAATAAACCTTCATTCAGGGTTCCATCAGTTGAAGGTTAGGGAGGATGACATTCCCAAAATGGCTTTTCTAACTCGATATAGTCACTATGAATTCTTAGTTATGTCCTTCAGACTTCCTAATGGCCCCATGATGGACCTAATAAATAAGGTGTTTTTCCAGTTTCTAGATCTATTCATCATAGTCTTTATTGATGACATCTTGATTTACTCTGAGAGTGAGGAGGATTATCCCAATCACATCTGAATCATCCTTCAGACTCTTAAGGATCATGAGTTGTATGCAAAGTTTACCAAGTGTGAATTCTTTCATAGTGCTATTGCTTTCCTGGGGCACATTATTTCTAGTGAGGGATCTAAGGTTGACCCCCAAAAGGTAGAGACAGTGAGAAAATGGCCCAGACCCATGACTCCAATTGGCATCCAGAGCTTCTTAGGTTTAGACGGGTATTATAGAAGATTTATAGAGAGTTTTTCATCCATAACTTCTCCTCTTACTAAGTTGACTCAGAAAAAGGTAAAATTCTTATGGTCCGACTCTTTTGAGAATAGTTTTGAGAAACTGAAAGATAAGTTGACTACTGCACCAATTTTGACCCTTCCTAAGGGTACAAAGGGTTTTGTTGTATATTGTTATACGTATCGGGTGGGACTTGGGTGTGTACTTATGCATCATGGTAAGGTGGTGGCCTATGCATCTAGAGAGTTAAAGGTGCATGAGAAAAACTATCCCACCCATGAATTAGAGTTAGCGGCGGTGGTATTTGCATTGAAGATTTGGCGCCATTATCTTTATGGGGTGTATGTACATATATTTACTTATCATAAAAGTTTGCAGTATGTTTTCACATAGAAAGAACTAAATCTCAAGTAGAGGCGGTGGTTGGAATTATTAAAGAATTATGACATGAGCCTGCACTATCACTCGGGTAAGGCCAATGTGGTAGCCGAAGCCCTTAGCAGGTTGTACATGGGAAGTATTTCTCATGTGGAGGAAGGAAAGAGGAATATGGTGAAGGATATACATCAGCTAGCTTATTTGGGAGTTCGACTCCTGAATTTGAATGATGGAGGAGTATTTGTACAAGAGGTAGATAAATTAACCTTATGTGCTGAGGTTAAGAAAAAACAAACCAGAGACCCCATTTTGATGCAGATTAATGAAAATGTCAGACAATAAAAGGTAATGGCATTTGAAATTGGAGGTGATGGGATTTTGAGGTATCAAGTTCATCTATGTGTGCCGGATGTGGATGGGTTGTGGGATAGGATTCTTGATGAAGCTCACACTTCTAGGAATGTTGTTTACCCTAGCTTGACTAAAATGTATCAAGATCTTAAGGTGATGTACTGGTGGAATAACATGAAAAGAAAAGTTGCTAACTTTGTGGCTAAGTGTTTGAATTGTCAACAAGTTAAGGTGGAATATTTAAGTCCAGATGGCACTTCCCAAGAGAGAACCTTACCTCTTTGGAAATGGGATATGATTAACAAGGACTTTTGAAATACCCCGTATTAGTCTTAGCTCAGTTCAGCCCATAGTGCATGCAAAAGAGGCTTAACACCTGAAAATCTAGCTAAGTGTTGGGGACTTAGTTTTATTTTTGGCCTCTTAACTTCGATGATTTATAAAGTGACCTTTTAGACCCTGAGATGATGGTTTCTAAGTTAATTCATGTTCAGGGGTGTTAGTAGCATTTCACGGGGAAGTTTTGGATTTTTTAGATTAGGATTGAGGCACGTTTGGATTTTGTTTCTAGAAC
Organism: Capsicum pubescens; assembly: GCA_030864215.1. Lineage (NCBI taxonomy): Eukaryota > Viridiplantae > Streptophyta > Magnoliopsida > Solanales > Solanaceae > Capsicum > Capsicum pubescens. The sequence goes on along the minus strand of CM061549.1, from coordinate 110,854,542 downwards.
CTCATCGTGATTGCACTGCATCACTGTGGGTATAGAGATGAGGATTTCATCGCATCGCGGTGGTAGCCAAATCTGCATTTCAGTTATGAATTTAAATCTAACAGAGGTAGTTTGGGTTTTTCCCATTGCCCCAATCTGTGAAAACACGAGATTTATCACCAGTTAAGGCATTATATGCCAAATTTCCTCAATTTTCTCTCTAAAATAAACCCTAGACACCACCACATTCATTAAGTTCAATCATTAGTCCTTTAAGAAAACTCAAGAATCTAAGCTTCACCACCTAAAAACGTTCAAGAAAGTTAATTCTCTTGCAACATTAAGGCTTTAAGGTATGTTAAATGTTCATCCATTGGCCCTTTTCACCCATGGAGTCCAAGAACCTATTTTCATGATTTAAATCGTGAATTCGCATGTTTGTAGGAATTATCTTCATGAAACTTTTATGAATTTCAAATATACATGATGTGTACAAGTGATTTTTGATTAAACTAACCTTACAAGTTTGAATAATGGAATTTGTCATGTTAAATCATTAATTCATGGTCCTAGTATTGAAGTTATACTACCAGCACATGTTTTAACTATCCCATGCTTTAAATTCATGACCCTCAAGTGTTTTTAAGTAATGATTTTGGAGTAATGCTTACTTATTATGGTTTCAAATTCTCTCATGTGTTCTTATTGTTATTACTATCGAGTCCTGGGAGTTATGAATACCTGAAAACATAACTATTTACATAGTGTCAGTATTTTCAACATAGTTTCAAACAAACCAAGAGCATCATCTGTCCAGTCAATTATCAGATTTAATTAGACTTAGATCAGTCCAGAATTCAGTGTCTTTCAGTTAGGAGTAAACCTTAGCACTGAGTGAACATAGGCATGACGTCTCCTTCATCAGTTTGTATGAGTCACTTGTCTCCCCTATCAGTAGGTATGAGAAGTTAGTAGAGTCCCTAGGTACTAGACCTACGGTGCCACCGTAGACTTTGAGGGGTCCTCCATTAGTTAGGAATGACACCCTAGTCCTTTAGGACATCATATTAGTAGATCCACACAACCATTGTTAGTACTCGTGGCACGGTACGGATGCCCTTCCAACTGGGGTTATAGGTTGGACCCTAATAGTGTATTAAGGCATGTCGGTTATAGATAGCTCCCACAGTCTCAGTTCAGTATTCAGTAGAGAATACAGTTTTAGGTTTTCTTGACCATAGCATATAGTTATCAGTATTTCAGTACTTTAGTTTACAAACTATTTCAGTATCATATTATATGCTTGGTCATGCATCCTCAGATTTTACAACTTTCATGTGTACTATTAGTTATTTCATGTTATTCATTCAGTAAATTATTATTCATGTACATGATCCCATTCATATCAGCCTAATCTCATTTAGCATACCAATACATTCAAAGTACTGACTGTATACTCATTTTTTGCACTATGATGTTTCATATTATAGGTTCGGATGCTTAGGTTCTCGACCGTACTTAGACATTCCAGCGCATCAGCATCAGTAGCAGTGGTGAGTCCTCACATTTATAGGGCCAATTATGTTTATTTCAGTAATTCAGTTTAGTAGTCAGCCAGAGTTAGTTGGGGATTTGTCCCATCAACTTCACAGTCAATCAGTTAGAAGTTTTCAGATATTTTCAGACAGTTAGTTTTTCAGTTGTTATTGACAGTCTTTACAGTATTATTTTCAGACAGTTTCTTTCAGGATCATTATTTTAGAGATTGTTTTAGTAATTTAAGCCTTATGGTGTATCCAGCTTTGTTTCCACACATGTATCTTTATTAAAAGTATTTTATAGTGCTCACAGCAGGTACGAGCTCATGGATTAGCTTGGGGTCACTTGTAACCATAAGCACCATGTGGCGTCCAGGGTGTACTCCTGGGGTGTTACAAAGTTGGTATCAGAGACAGATTTTAAAGTGTCCTAGGGAGTCTAAAATCCACATTGAGTAGAGTCTTTTGCATGGGTGTGAAGCACACCACACTTATGGACAAGAGGCTACAAGACATTTTAGGAAAAGTTTCCTTTCTTTCAGTATTCATATCTCGTTCTAATTCAATCTTCTTTTGGTTTACAGAACATGCCTCCCAAAAAGAATAACATAAGAAGAAACAGGTATCAGTCCATACCTCCACCCGTTTAGGAAGATCCCCTGAACGAGCATGTCTCTCATGACGAATTCAGAGCTGCATTCACTACTTTAGTTGTCACGTCCCAAATAAATAAGGATGAACAAAAAGCATATACATTTACTCTGGAAGTACTTTATGATGTACGCGAGGTTATGGGATAATAACAAGTAGGATATTCAATAAGAGTTTCATATATACATGAGGGAGTTACATTAACAAAACTATACAATACTACACGATGTTCATGAAGCCTCTAATCAGTTTAACACACTATACTACAAGTGACTAGTTGGCATCAGGCCCATCATACCCAACCATAGACCTGTACATATAATCAAAATACTAGGCATAGACTGGCTCCAGAGAGAGTTAGAGCTCATAAAAATATCAGTTGGAAATAGTAATAGGGCCTAACATAGATGAATGCTATATTGAAGATCTGAGCCTGTATTAGTAAAACATGGTGGGCCCGAGATGTTAGTATATAAATAACATGTACTAGTATGAAAGCAGATAAAATAATATCCATACAAGTACAGAAGGTCATATGAGTCAATGATAAAGTGAAAAACGTATGAGCCAACAAATAACACATATATGATATGAAATGATAACTTATGCACCGACCTTATTAGCATCATATATAATATTTTAAAAAGCATTTACTATAATATAGGGCCTATACTTTTCCTAGGTGATGTACATATCCTATAAGTCATACAATTGATCACAAGATGGCCTTCCGAAGGCAACCTGAGGTAAGTATAAAGCATATGTTGCTCACATACTCATTACTGTGATCCCATATCTGTAACTATAATCGCAGTATGTATCCAGGTATGCCCCGCACAGGGGATCACAATAAGGGTCTACCTGCAGGCTATATATGCTATATGTTCGCTCGAGTCAGTGGAAACCAATACATAATGTTCCAGCTGACTTCAAATACAAATGATGCCAGAAAAGTGGGTACGCCTAATGGTTGAGATCACTATAGTGGTCTGGTCTTGATCCTGTCCATAGAATCACGTCGAGCGATATCTTAACCCAAACCTATGTACCCTCCTGTCATTAATGTTTATCAAATAATCCCTTGAAGGCCTATGACATGTGAGTTACGGTAATGATCATTTATATACCATATATAAGTGAAACTATACTATTACTATTTACCCCTAAGGTGTAAGGGTTTCTAGAAGAGAAACTTATAATGGAAGTATCATAGACATTTAACACAAAGTGGGAGATATAGATACTTATAAGCTTGATGGTAGAGTGAGGGAATGATATGCAAGGCAATATAAAGATTCCACTTTCGTATTTCGTGAGAATTATACTAACATCAAATAGAAAAGAGCATGTGATATAGGATGGTGCCTTAGCGGCGAGGGAAGGCTTATCTTTACATACCTTAATGCTTTACTAGCTACGATAGTATTCAGAACCTTTATCCTTCCAATCACCTGTTTAAGATATTCGATAGCCAATCTACTAGATACAAGGATAACATATATGTTCATTAATAACCCAAAGATGCATTTAACAATTTTATTCCAATAATCTTTGATTGTGATCAAAACCAATTGAATTTATTAACAAAAATACAGAATGAATTCTAACATTCCTAACTTATGCAATTCAATATTAAATCCATTCAATTGATAGGAATCCCTAAAAGCTCCTGTTTTATCAAAATTTCTCCTTTTTCCTCTTTCTCAAGAACCTATTACAAAGAGTAGCGCAAAGATTCAATTAAACAATAATCATTGACTAATATTACACCCCAACATACATTCTATAATTAAATTCAAGTATGGAGTAATGAAATTACCATTTTAGAATTAACCCCAATTTGAACTCTTGAAGAAGTTTAAGAAATTCTTAGATGGAAACTAGCTTAAGGTCGTAGAGATATGCTTCTCCCGCATAGAAATTCCTTCCTAGATTTTAGTTCCGACTTTAATTCTTCAAAATAACTTCTTTTGTGAAATAGAGAAAGAGAGGGTGAAGAAACGGAGTAGTGCGTTGCTTGCTTTCTGGAAAGCACTTCCAGTGAAGTGTTTTTAATGCCCCCTTCCCCCTATATTTTTTTAACATTTAACACTATATTATTATTATAAGTATATAAATTAAACCCACTACTTTTCAAATTAGCACTTAGCATAAACAAGAGAACTCATTTTAAATGTTCTTACCCTCTTTGGCAACATTACAATACACCAGATAAGGTACAATTCCTTATCAAGTATGTGCATCACTTAACAATCCAATATACACCAATAGTTACACTTGTCTAAAGGGCTAAATTAATCTCTTCCTCTTTTTTTAAGGTGCGACAATCTCCCCCACTTAGGATCATTCACCCTCGAATGATTATTGAAGCATACTCTCCAACCCACCATGATCTAAGACATCAAATAGATCATTTAACTAACTTTGGTCTTACTTTATCCCATCAAAAGGCCTTGAAATTTGACAAACTCTTCAAATTTCCAAAAAAATTGCCGGAGTTTTCTTTGTAAATAGGCCTATCGGGTACCTATCAGCTAACCAGAATACGTACCAATATACTTCACAGAGAATCAAAACACATATAATACTCAACAGATGATACATGAGGCTCTGCTTGGCCTTAAACTCAAAAATAATAGTACACGAGGCTCCTCTCGACCTTAAACATCATAACAGTAATAACCAACCATGTAACTTACCTTATACTCTGCATCTGCCTGTTGTTTCCAAGTAAATCTCAAGACTCATTGGCCCAAATCATATACTTAAACATATCAGGTAAGAATCAGATATCAACAAAAAAATATAGTAGAAACTAATGATCATATAAAGGGACAAGTAGTTCAAGGACCTTTTGATAGTTTTTGGAATAAATAAGGGTATTTAGTTTTCATATCCGTTTCTGCTTCCCAAGTGGCTTCTCCTACGCTTTGGTTCCTCCACAACACCTTTACTGAATCTATGTCTCTAGATCTCAACTTTCTAACCTGCCGATCCAATATAGCCACAAGGACTTCCTCAAATGATAAGTCTCCATCAAGTTAAACACTCTCTATAGGGATCACGCGAGACAACTCTCCTAAGAATTTATGTAGCATAGACATGTGAAAGATAGGATGCACTCTAGCCAACTTTGGAGGTAATTCTAGCTCATAGGATACCTGTCCAATTTTTCGAATAACTCTATAGGGCCCAATATGCCTGGGACTCAACATACCCTTCTTACCAAATTGCATAACACCTTTCATAGGCGACACCTTCATGAATATGAAATCATCAATTTAAAATTCTAAATATCTACGTCGTACATTTGCATATGATTTTTGCCTACTCTGAGCACTCTTCACCCACTCGCGTATCAACTTAACCTTTTCGACAGCTTGATGGACTAGATTCGGACCCAATACTTGTGCCTAGCCTACATCAAACCAGTCAATAGGTGATCTACATAGTATCACATATAGAGCTTCTAATGGAGCCATGCCAATGATGGAGTGATAACCGTTATTATAATCAAATTCTATTAAAGGAAAATGATCATCCCAATTACCTTTAAAATCCAGCACGCATGCTCTCAACATATCTTTGAGCGTCTGAAAGGAGTGCTCGGCTTGGCCATCTGTTTGTGGATGAAATGCAGTGCTAAGGTTTACCTAAGTACCCAAGATCCTAGAAATGATTTCCAAAACTGAGCTTTAAATGGGGAACCTCTATCTAAAATAATAGACATCAGGGTCCCATGTAGACAAACAATCACTTTTACATATAGCTTGGAATAATCTTCAGTCGTGCTGGTAGAATTAACAGGAAGAAAATAGGTTGATTCCATCAACCGATCAACTATTACCCAAATAGATTCATGCTTCCGATAAGAAAAAGGTAAGCCTACCACGAAGTCCATATTAATAGTATCCCATTTCCATACAGGAATACTAAACATTTGAGCTAGGCCACTGGGTCTCTGATGTTCTACTTTCACTTGTTGACAATTAGAGCACCGTGCCATATATTTTTCTATATATTTCTTCATATTGTTCCACCAGTAGATCTCTTTAAGATCATGATATATTTTTGTAGAGCCGGGATGGATTTAATAATAAGAGCAATGTACCTTAGTCATAATCTATTGTCGCAACCCATCTACATTAGGCACACATAATCTACCTCATTACCTCAAGGTGCCATCACCTGCTAGTTCAAATACCATGATTCGATGTTGTTGAATTCCCTCTTTGTACTAGAGGAATAAGTGGTCATCATACTACCTCTATTTAACCAATGCCACAAGTGACGACTTGACTGTATTGAGTACCACAATGCTACCATCTTCAGAATCCATAAGGCGAACGCCAAGATTAGCCAATTTGTGAACATCTCTTGCTACTTTCCACTGAACAAGTGACAAATGTGCTAGAATACCCATGGATAGTTGACTAAGAGCATCATCTATATTATTAACTTTTCCCGGATGATAGAGAATATTGACATCATAATCCTTCAATAACTCTATCTACCTCATTTGCCTCAAGTTCAGCTCCTTTTACTTGGATAGCTATTGAAGACTCTTATGATCTGTATAGATATCAACAAGCACTCCATAAAAATAATGGTGCCACATTTTAAGTGCGAATACCAAAACTGTATTATCTAAGTCATGAGTGGGATAATTTTGTTCATGCTTATTTAATTTTCGAGAAGCATAAGCTATAAATCCTCCATGCTACATTAGGATGCAACCCAAACCAACACCTGAGGCATCACATTACACTACATATCCTTATGTGCCCTCTGGTAAGGTTAACACTGGCGCAGTAGTCAATCTATGTTTAAGCTCTTGGAAACTTCTTTCACAAGCATCTGACCACTAGTACTTAACTTCTTTTTTCATCATTTTGGTCAATGGGGAAAAAATAGAGAAAAATTCTTCCATAAATATCCTATAATAATCGGCAAGCCCCAAGAAACTATGCACCTCAGTAGGAGTGGTTGGTCGAGGCCAATTCTTCACAATTTCTATCTTCTGAAAATCTACTTTGATGTCTTCTCCAAACACCACATGACCAATAAAAGCTACCGAGGTCAACCAAAAATCACACTTATAGAACTTAGCATACAACTGGTACTCTCTAAGTGTCTGTAATACTGACCTCAAATGATCTGCATGCTCAACTTTATTACGTGAGTAATCAAAATATCATCTATAAATATAATCACGTAAATATTAAGAAAAGGTTTGAAAATCCTATTCATCATATCCATGAAGGCTGTTGGAGCATTCATTAGTCCAAATGACATGACAAGAAACTCAAAGTGCCCATATCTTGTTCGAAAGGCTGTTTTGGGAATACCTGTTTTACGAATTCTTAATTAGTGATAACCGAACCTCAAATCGATCCTTAAAAACATTTAGCTCCATGCAATTGATTGAATAAATTATCTTTTTGGTGGAAAGGATATTTATTCTTTATTTTCACTTTGTTCAGTAGCCGGTAATCTATACACATTCGCAATGGGCCATTCTTTTTGCATAGAAAAAGTACTGGTGCACCCCAAGGTGATTTACTGGGTTGAATGAAGCCTTTATCAAGTAAGTCTTTTAACTTTTCTTTTAGCTCTCTCAATTCTACAAGCGCTATTCTACAAGGTGGAATTGATAACGGTCGGGTATCAGGATCCACATCAGTTCCAAAATTGATCTCTCTGACCGAAGGTAATCCAGGAAGTTCATCAAAAAAAACCTCTGAGTACTTGTTCACCACTGGTACAGACTTTAGAGTTGGTTCATACTTTTCATCCTTAAATGTCTTTCACTTGGACTAGGTGATACAAACACCCCTTTGTGATAAGCTTTTGTGCCTTAAGAAAAGAAATAAACCTCCCTCTAGGCATCATAGAATCACCCCTCCACTCTAAGATTGGCTCTCCTAGGAAGTGGAAATGGGCTATTTTGGCTCAAAAATCAACTGTATAATAACAAGAGGATAACCAATCCATACCCATAATAACATCAATGTCGACCATTTCAAGTTCAATCAGATTAGCCAATGTAGCATAACCACATACTGTCACTACACAATCACAATAGACTCATCTAGCTATAATAGAATCTCCTACTGGATTTGATACTGCAAATGGTTTACATTGCAACTCAGGCTCCATTCCAAACTTCTTAGCAATAAATGGGGAAACATATGACAAGGTAGATCCTGGGTTTATCAAAGCATATACGTCATGTGAAAAAATGATTAAGGTACTTGTGAATACATCTGGAGATACCTCTGAATCTTGCCAACCAGATAGTTCATACATATGGTTCATACCAACACTCGAATTAGGGCCTCTGCGCCTACCAGATCCTTTACCTGCTGGTGCCTGAGGACCGCAAAAAGAGGAAGGCACTAATAAAAATAAAGTTGATGCAGATTCTGTAGGCTGTGATCAATTACCTCTAAGATGTGGATAATCACGTACCATATGACCCTCTATACCACACTAGAAACATGCATTTGAACCACACCGATACTCTCCTCTATGTAATCAGCCATATTGCCTACGTGTAGGTCGAGGTGGTAACCGTCGACTAGCACCCCTATGAGGTCATAAATCTAGTGCTCTAAAATTCTGACTCTGCTAATACTTGTGCCTCAAGAATTGAGTTGGATCATTATATGTAGAGAGTATAGTTGACTGGGTCTGCCTAGGTGGCCCTCTACTAGTGGAAGCTCCACTGCTTCCTTGCTACTGGTTGGCCGTCCTAGCCCTCTTACTCTGCTCCCTCTCATTATCTACTACGCAATTACATTTATCCTCCTCCAAATGCTAAGTATGTTCCATGATTCTTGCTATATCCAAATCTTTATTCATAGCAGCAAAAGAAAGAAGGTCCTTCAAGAAACCCACAATGCCATTCACAAAGCGATGAATCCATTTTTCTTGTTTGCTAACCACCTCTGGAGAATATTTGGACAACTGTGTAAACCGCAAACAATATCCTTGACACTAAGATTACCTTAATTTATTGATATAAATTCATCCACTTTTTCCTCTTTGAGCTCTAAAGGCATGAAATGATCCATGAAGGCTTTTACAAATTCTATCCAAACTGCATAGGGAGCTTCTTGAATTCTCAAGGCAACCCATATATCATACTAATCAACAACAATATCTTCCAGTCGATGGGCGACCAATTCAATTTAATTTGTATTCGAGACTCGCATCACCTTACAAATTCTATAAGCTTCATCAATGAATTATTGAAGGTCCTCTGCAAGATTAGAACCTGCGAATTCTGGGGGATTCATACAAAGGAAATCTTTGATCTTGTATTCTTCTATCCCTCTCTGAGTAGAAACAGGTATATCCACATTCTTTCTTTGGGCCTGAACGTTGACCAACTATGTAAGCAACTATATCTCTCTCTTAAGATCCATGTCGGAGGCACTTAGTGGTGGGCTAGGAACTATTATTGGCACCACTGGAAGTGCAAAATCCCCTGTAGGTCCCTCCATCCCGAGCATTTGAGAACCTAAAAGTATAGAACCCAACAAACTTTCTTGTGTCCTATTCAGATCCACTAATACGGGGAATTACTTAGTAGTGGCTACCTCCTGAGTAATGCTAGTAATGTCTTGTTGGGATACTTTATCCTTTTCTATAGCAGACATGGTCTGTATCACAAATAAGTAGAATAGGAGTCATAAGTAACTTCTTATAACTTAAATTTATTGCACGATCTAGATTAAAAATGAAGGTCAAATTCCTAAATATCCATGTAGTTCCTTAATTATAAATATGGCGTGCAACACATCGATAAGTAAGGTGCTTCTAGACAAGATTTCATTGATTCCCTGGGACTAGTGAACCTAGTCTTTGATACCATGTTTATCACATCCCAAATTAATAAGGACCAATAAGAATTGTATACACTTACTCTGCAAGCACTCTATGACATACGCGAAGTTATGGGATAATAACGAGTAGGATATTTAATAAGAGTTGGATATATACACGAGGGAGTTACATTAACAAAACTATACAATACTACACGGTGTCCATGAAGCCTCTAGTCAGTTTAACATGCTATACTATAAGTGACTAGTTGACATTAGGACCAGAGAACTGTACATATAATCAAAATACTAGGTATAGATTACAGCGTCCAAGCACACACGCAAGTATACATGGTCTATCAAGTAATATAGTGGCCTTCAAGAAAACCGAGTTATCAATCCCACAGAGACTATATTTGGCAACGATTTGATTTCAGTTCACACTTAAGATTCAATTGAAGTGAGAGTAACCAAATAAAGAGTTTGAAAATTTTAAATAAAAACTAAACAATATTGATGTTGACACCAAACTTTTTCCCTCCATAACCAAGTTTAATTTTGAGTTTCTTCAATTTTAGATAAAATTATAATATTTATTTCATCTGAATAAAAACTTTTTCAAACTATTTATGTACGTAATTTTGTCATTTTAAGTAGCAATTATACAATTTGTATTTAATTGTATGAGATTATATAATTTGATTGCTTAAATATTTATTCTATGGAATATTGAATGTTAATTAAAATGGGACCAGGCCCAAAAAATAGCACCCCGCTAATTTCGGTCCAACTACATATCAGCCCAGTCCAAAGCCACCGACCCGGCCCATCTATCTCTTCTATCTTCTTCAACAAACCATTACAATAGCTCAAAGCATACAATCCCAAAAATTTTAACATCGATCAACACCAATGCATCAATGATCTCAACAACCATCGTAACAGTAACAAGATTGCACAACCCGACCCGACCAGCTCCAAATCAACCCGAAACCAACCCGTTTTTGGTCTTCCTCATGCGTCCTATGCGAATCCGTGCGTGAAATCCTAGAAGCTTATGAAAATTGGTGAGTTGGCTCCTCCAAAGGCTCAATTCCATAAATCTCGGGTATAGGGGTATGATTTTGTACATATGTGTTACAATTTTATCATTTTCCCTAAATCTTATTGGTCTACCAATTTCAAAATTTTGGAGAAAAATAATGAAATTGGTACAATTTGTTAAGGGAAAATCTTATCTTAAGTTCAAATTGGGATTTCTTTTTTGGAAAAATTCCCCAAATTGCCCTTGTTGGCCTCTTATCCCACATTGGTGGAGCATTTGGGAGGGGGTTCTTCTTGCTCTATAAATAGCTCTCTTTAGAGCAGGAAAAGGGGGTTGGGAAAATTTTAGGGAAAAGGGGGAAAATCTGGGTGGCTAAGAGTTTCTTCTCACGATAAAAAATTCTCTTTTCTTTCTTCTTTTTTTGAATGCTAGTTGAAAAATTAGGGGTTAGAAAAATTGGTTTGGTAATTTTTGGTTGGGAAAAAGGAAAATGGACCTCAGAGCTAATAGCTTTCCTTCATAGTAGAATATTTTCTCCTTTTTTTTTTGAAAGTTTGGTTGATTAATCGAAGGTTCCCAAGTTGATAACGTTGATTTCTAGTGGTGGCGGATTCTGGCAGTTAGATTGTAGTCCCATTTGCTACTCCAAAATAGGTAACACCCCATTTCATTTATCTTTTGACTATGTCTACTTCATCTCAACCTTCTGTAGTTGCGAGTATTAGTGATATTGCCTGTTAGGTTGTTTACTGCAGAGGTATTAATGACCATAGGTTGTTGTTTAGTCAGATGTATGGATATATTATTATGTATTAACTCCTCATTTTTGCACTGTTTATGGTTTGAATAGCTAGCTTCCTAGTCAAAGATTGTTGCTTTGATTGTGTTTAATTGTTTTAGCCTGATTTTATTGATTCATAGTTGTTACTTGACATGTATTTTATCTGTCGTTACCACTGGATAGTGTCATAATTGTCGATCTAGCAATGTCGCTAGCAGAGCTACCTCTCAGGTTCCTTTGGCTTCTCATATGCGAAAAGGGCAATGAGCAAGGTCCAAAAGTGTATCAAAAGTCCTAGGATGCCTCAATGACCGCTTTGTTCGAGTTGGTCAAAATGAGGGGGAGGATTGGAATAACATTCGCCTTTGCTGTAGTTTGTAGAGTTGTGGTTAGTCTTATTTTTTCTCATTTCTATTTTGTATGTGATTATCTCTAAATTATTGGTTTTTGGAGGTTTTTGTTTTCCCTTTTTCATTTGAGTTCATGGTCATACATATTCGTTATGGGAATATATGCGAGCTTTTTATTTAGGAGTCTTACAGATTGTCGAATTTGATTAATAACAGTGTCGACTTGGACTTATTTGTGAGGTTCTCTTTCATGTTTCTCTTTTTATTTTTCTTCTCGATCATTGTTCCAAAATGTTTGAGTGTAATTCATTATTGTTTATTTGAAGTCATTTGGGAGATCATTGAAATTAGTTTAGTCGGTTTGTCTTTGAAGTAAAAGTTTTGTTAAGTTTCTTTGGTTTACAATGTCTACGAGGCTTAATGAAATTGAAAAATCGTACGCTTGTGAAAATAGAACAAAAAGCGAAACATTCATGATATGTTCTTATTTTTTAAAGTTCCTAATCTGAATCTTCCTATGGGTGTTGTTGGTCTAAGTGGTATTGTTCTTGTTCCCAGAAATTTTTCACTGGTTCACCCTTTGGCTTCGAAAGAGACTTGAAAGGGGTTGGAATTAAGATCAAAATCAGCTTTTGTATTCATATTCTTGGGGATTTTTCACCGATTTCCCCTTTTAGCTCCAAAAGAGATGGTTAGAAGTGAGGTTAAAATTAATTTTACGAAGTGACCCAGCTTTACTTATGTTGGCCAATTTGCATCTTGTTTTTGTTCTCTTTCTCAAATTGTTCAAAGTCAGTACTCCCATTCTTGGGAGTTCTTCACTGATTCATTTTTGGGTTTCTTTTGGAAACTGAAAAAGGGATTAGAACAACTATTGAGGCATTGAGTTTGAATGTTATGGGCTTGGATGTGAGGTTTGGATTCCTTCCTGGTTCAATCATGCTTCTGTTGCTTTTATATGTTCATGTGATTTTGAATTTGTATTAGGATTGTATAATGAATGTCTGTTACGTATAGTCCTTCCTGACAATTATTCGTAAACACGAGGTAGTAGATTTTGGCTTCTCTTTCTGTTTCACTTTATATTTTGATCATGCTCTCGAAATAAAAAATTGTTAACACATAATTATAACTTCTTTCAAGTAGTAAATTGGATTGTATTAAGTGACAGTAAGGTGGAGGCAACATTCCAAAGAGAATGTGTTAAATTATGTGGTATTTTGCTCTTTTCCCACGCCTGCCATCACTATATTTTATTTTATTTTATCTTGTCCCTTTGACATTACTCATATTATTATGCCTTATCGAATGATGTTTAAGTTTATCGAATGATGTTTAAATTTATCAAATTATGTGATTTGAATTCTAATTTCTTGCCTTTTCTTCTTTCACATGTCAATTTGCATTGGAGTCCACAATGGACTCCTTCCTATCTCATTATCAGGTGGGCCAGTGAGGCCCATATCCTTAAGGTTCAATTCCCATAATGATTCTATGGTCATTCCAGTAAAAAGACAGAAGCAGATAGCGAGCCCAAGTACATCGACAAAGTCACTAGGATTTGGAGGCTTGAAAGCCTCATCTTCTTTAGTTCACTTAGCATTCTGTTGCTTGTTTTCTTTATTATTTTTATTTACTCATTTAGGTGTTTATTTATTCATTCATTCGGGGCCTCGAAGCCAAAGTTGTAAATTTAATACAGGTGGAGCAAAATTCGAGCCAAAGGCTCGAAAACTAGTTTAGGACAGGCGAAATGGGTTGAAATCCCAATTAGACTAGGACAGGTCTCATTGATTTGAGCCCAATGGCTTAAATCCTTTACTTTCTCCTCCCTTCTCATTTTTTATGTGTTTATTTGTTTATTAGTTTTGTTTAGACTTAGTTAAAATCCCTATTAAGTCGCCTAAACCTATCTTACAAAAGTTTTTTTCTAAAAAATCAATCACTTTTCAACAAATTAGTCTTTTTTAGAAGTTAATCAAAAGAATGTTTTCAAACAAACCAGATAATCACAAGTTAGCAGACGTTTTAGGTGCCTAACACCTTCCTAAAACGTTAATAGGAACCGTTTACTCAGAATCTTTAAATTTTAAACGATTTTTCTGTTTTGGATCGTTTAAAATATTTTATAAAAGGTTTCTTAATTCCTTTTCAAAATTAAGTGGCGATCTAAAAAAGTCAAAATTTCCACAAAATAGAAATGGCGACTCTACTAGGGATTTTTAGCTAGGTTCTAACCAAATGTTTGATTTTGTCTTTTGATTAACTGTTTATGTATTTATATGTTTTGATTTCGTGGTATTTAATTATTGCATCTCATAACATATTCCTACATTATTCTATAAACTATTTTGGAGTTTCGTGGATGTCCCGGCCCCTGTTGTTCAATTCCAAATAATGTGTTGGAAATACGACGGTTTATTAGTACGTGAGTCGTCTGATGGCTGTTCGTATTTCCGAACCCAAGTCGGCCACATGGAAACCTGGTTCAAACCCACTCTAGACACTTAGGATAGAGCAAAACCAAAACCCTATTTTAGGCATGAGCCTAGGACGACCCAATACCCGAGGGAGTTATTGGGCCCATTAGAAAACATGCCCTGCGTCTACTGACCCCAAGTCAATTATAGACAAATCATATTTATGTGTTGAAGAAATATAAGTTTGTTTAATCCAATCCATTATCTTTTGGGGGCCGAAATAAGACTTTTTTTACTTACCTTCGTATAAGGATGCCTCAATCATACATCGATTGACGAAGGAATTGAAACAAGCCAAGCAAGAAATTGATCAATTTGGACAGTTGCATGGCATCTATGTCATAGTTATACGGCATTCGCTTGATCATTAATGGATGTTGCCGATAACAAGGAGTTAACAAAGCTAAGAGGGCGAAGACCGATAGAAGAAACATTCAGGAATTAATATTTTTCATCCCCTGCGTGGGACATCATTCCTTTTCTCATATTATTTCCCTTTCCCTAAAGGTTGTATCCCTTTTGTAGGACTTTTGTAGGCATTTATGTCATTTGTTTATATCTATGGAATTGGGGGATAATGGATTGGCTTTAAAAAGGGCATATATTTTCTTCAAAGATCATTAGTCCTAAACCCTTGGCTCAAGAGGGTCACCCTAGTTAGGATACATGCTATTATAATGTTTAGGTGATATAACTGACTTATGTGTTATGTGTGTGTGTTTGAATCAAAGACAAGTTTATTGACTATGCTCATGTGGACAATTTGTCTATGACACAAACAACTCTACATGGTTATTTCTTGTCAAATATCTTGCATTACTTATCACATATGGAAACTAACATATCTGCCTTTGAGTTATTTTGCTTTACAGATAATAGAAGACTACTCCGTGTTGAAATAAGCTAGCAGAACATCCTTACTTCACCCGGTCAAAAGCGCATAAAATCCCATCCTCTGACCATCACTCAAAAATGACTGGAAACGATGAAGAAAATGAATTAACCATCAGGGATAATGTAATAGCGGAACAAAGCAAGATGATTGTTGAACTCGCGAGAAAATTGGAAATGCTTCAGGAAGAGATGAATCATACTCGAGACTTGGATAACCTGGCCATCACTGTCAATGCTCTCTCTCCAGAAGGGCACGGGACTCCACTCCATATCCCTCCTCTCAGTACGCCTATTCTCGAGGACCATCCAAGTAACATATCATCCATCTCCGCTCCTCCACTTGTCCAAAACACCAATCACGAAAATAACCTAGATGCTTACCATCCATAAAATCCATCCCTAACTCCACAAAACCCATATCTGAATCCACAAAATTTGCTCCAAAATCCACAGAATCCATCACCAAATCTACCAAATCCACAAAATCTATCTCCAAACCCACAAAATTCATTTTCGAATCCTCAAAATCTTTCTCAGATACCACCAAACTACTCCTAAATTCCACAAAACTTTCCCAATTACCAAAATGTACTCCCCACCTACGAACCAACCTCCTCTCATCCTCAAAATCAAGATACCCTTCCAAATCCTTCTCATGTCATCATATCCCCTGACATCTACAATTCATTTACTAATCCCGAGATAGACTATTGTGAGGAGAAGGAAAAAGAGTAGAGGATCGAGCATGAAATGAAGTTGTTGGCTATGAATGAATAGATTATGAGGATCAAAGAATCTTATTGGATGGGGGACAATGATGGCCTAGGTTACGATGATCTATGTGTTCACCCTGGAGTAGATCTACCAGAAGGATACAAGGTCCCCAAATTTGAAGTGTTTGACGGTACTGGAAATCTAATGGCCCATCTAAGAAGGTATTGTGATCAAATGGTGGGGATAGGAAAAAATGAGGTATTATTGATGCACTTGTTCGGCCGGAGCTTAAGCGGCGAAGCCTTAGATTGGTTCACGTCTTAAGAACTGAAAAGATGGACTAGTTGGAGGGCATTTGCTAAAGGTTTCCTTGATAGGTTTGCGTTTAACATTGAAATAGTCCCTAACCGGTACTCACTAGATCGGATCAAATAGAAGAATGATGAGTGCTTCCGAGACTATGCCTTCCATTGGAGAAAAGAAGCTACTAAAGTACAACCTCACATATCCGAGGAAAAGATGGTGTCTGTGATATCACGTGCTCAGGAGGGAGAATATTATACTAGGATGGTATCCACTGTCAGGGCAACTTTTGCAAATTTGGTGAAAATTGGGGAATCTCTAGAAGAAGTCATTCGAATAGGAAAAATTGTCAAAACCCCAACATCATCTGGGACTACTATGTTCTCAAAGAAGTCAAAGGAGGATGTAGGTGCGGTCTCTGCTGATTTTGTTGCTAAATTGAAGAAGAAATTCAAGCCTAGGAATATTTTTTCCTCACCACCGTCACCAATTTTTCAGCCTGTATTCTACGCCCAATCCCAGTACCAAGCTCCACTTCCAAATATTCAACCCAAATATCAAGATCCATTTCCAAATATTTTACCCCAGTGTCAAATTCTGCAGCCAAATTATCAGTCTCATGTTCAAGATACTCTTCCAAACAATCAAATGAACGTCCAAGTGCCTCCAAATTATCATCAAGTACCTCCTCCTGCTAATCAAAATCAGTATAACCCCTCACGTCCAAACCTCGAGAAAAGGCCTCCTCGAAACTTCACGCCATTAGCTGAAAGTCGTACCCAACTCTTCGGGAGATTAAAGGACGCCGATCATTTACAGCTTATTCCACCAAAGCCTGCCAATCTCAATTCCTGATTCTTTCAGGCCGATCAATTTTGTGCTTATCATTCAGGAGCGCCCGAGCATAATATTGAAGATTGCATTAATCTGAAACACAAGATCCAGGACTTGATTGACCGGAAGATCATTACTCTTCAGGAACCGACATCAAATATCACCAGTAATCCATCGCCTAATCATGAGGAAGCTACGGTTAGCGTGACCGAAATAGCAGGCGAATGGGTATTTGGCAAAACTATTACTAAGGTGGATCCGCAAAATTCAAAAAAGGCAAAAGGAGTGGAAAAGAATTTGGAAGGAATTATTGAGCCCATTATAGTCCCAGAAAAAACATTTAAGCATGGAATAAGGTTCTAACCAAGAAAGGAAGATGAGATTGAAGATAATTCAAAGATGAGTCCATCCAAACCATCGCCACTCCTGCACCAATCATTTCCCATGCGTGAGATGTCAGATGATGATGGTATTAAGGATGGGATAGAAAATCTGTTCGAGGAATGCAATGTTGTTCCAAAAGATTTCCCAAAGTCCAGTGGGGTGAAGAAGGTTACACTAGGAGAGGATTTGCAAAATTGGACTTTCACTCCGCTCCTAATTTGTCGCCCGTCACAGTAGATAAAATGACAATTACTAATGGTTTTTTAGGAGGCCCCGCGATCCACCCTTTTATGTCTCAAATTTTTGTTTCGTGATTTACCGCTTTCAAAAAGGCATTGGCTCGCATTTGAGCGGGTCATGATCCATAGTATTTATTTATTTTCCAAAAGGCCTCCCTTTATTTAAGAAGTTATTTTTAAATATGATTATATCATATTTTATTATCTTGTTATAATCTAACACGTTTTGTTTTGATAGAAATAATTTAAAAACCTGCCAATATCATGTCATGAAAATGGTTAGAAAAATGAAGAAAAGAGAACGATAATGAATGGAAAGAAGGTGATGAGAAGCAGCTAATGAAAGATATAGAGGAATTTGAAAATCGAAAGAAGCCCAACCTGGAGGACCCCTAATCCTACCTGAGATGGATGGTCAAGAATGGACCAAGTCAATCAATTTTGATGCGGTAAAGCGATACTATGTTTGAAAGATGTTTCAGCTTTTGTTTCCTTTGTTTGTAATTGCCTTTATAATAGCATTTGTTTTATGATGTGTAATTGCCTATTATTCTTTCCTTTATGTACGAACTACGTTTGACCTGAATTCCCAAGAAAGGGATACGTACGTGGCCTATGTCGGCTTCGGTCAATCCCTTTAGGAAAATTATCCTTTCCTCCTATGTACGAGCTACGTTTGACCTGAATTCCCAAGAAAGGGATACATAGGCGGCCTATGTCGGCTTCGGTCAATCCCCTTAGGAAAATTATCTTTTTCTTTTATGTACGAACTATGTTTGACCTGAATTCCCAAAAAGGGGATACGTAGGCGGCCTATGTCGGCTTCGGTCAATCCCCTTAGGAAAATTATCCTTTCCTTTTATGTATGAACTACGTGATGACCTAAATTCTCAAGAATGAGATACGTAGGCGGCCTATGTCGGCTTCGGTCAACCCATTAAATTTTATATATATCCTTAGCGTAGTTCTGACCTACGTTTGACTTGATTCCTACTTCAACGGAATACGTAGGAGCCCCAACGGCTCGGTCATATAACCTCAGGAAATAGAAACTGGGGCAGAATTTTTGAGAAAGAATCTCAAAAATTCACAAGAGGAAGATCATCATCTAACAAAGAGAACGAAGATCAATAAAGAATTTGGATCTTTTCGAGTTGATATCATCTCAGACAACTTTAAACTGGGACAGAAATTTTGAGGAAGGCCTCAAAATTTCTACCAAAACACAGGAATATATTTCAAATTCCCTAGTACCAGAGGTCAAAGTCAAACTTTTGAAGTCACCAACTGCGATAAAGTCTAGGTAGACTAAATTTTCGGCTATGACAGAACTATTTGAAGAACCCTCCAACAATGATGATGAGTTTTGGAAATCCTCCATCAAATGTAGTCAAAACTAAGAGGAAGACGTTTGTTGAGCTAGTACATGACATGACTGACAGTTATTTTCTAAAGGTTTTTAGAAACTTGAAAAACTATGTTCTAAAATTAAGACTTCTTTCAAAATCTATACAAATTTTTTACTTAGTGATTGCTTAGGAATCTATTGGAGCAAGGAGTCAGGGTGGAAGTCCCAACATGACGGAGTACCCAAAAAATGGAGAGGATTAAATCAAGGATCGAAGAAGGTCAACACAGAGTAGTTTCACTCAAACTAATCATTTTTGTTTGGATGCAGGGATCAATAAACAAAATGAGTGTCTCTTTCAAAAATTCCCAAACAAGTTGGGAGCCACACCCAAGCGTTACTACTCCAGAACAATATTTTTGGGTAGCCCCAAAAATGGGTTTAATACCCATTTATCAAGGACCTTTTGAATTGTCTATATCATTTCTTGAGATCATGAAAGACAAACAAAAGCATTTTATCTTTTTTATTAATATTATATTTAGAAGCTTTCTAAAATATAGTCGCTAACAAAAGCGACTTTGTGTCTACTAAATATTTACCTTGAGCGCAGGTGCATTTAATGGAATTGGCATAATAAATACAACAACAAAGGATCACTCAATAGGAGAAACAGCAGAAAGTCATCCTCAAAATTCGCCTTAAGCGAAACAACGGTACATGTAAAAAGCATGACGCAGACAAACGAACTCAGGTGAAACTGTTTTCAAATCAACGAAAAAAACATTACATATCACTACCAAGAGGGCCATTTCATATCATTGCCAAGAGGGATATTTTATATCATTTCCAAGAGGGTCATTCATATCATCGCCGAGAGGGCCATTTCATATCATTACCAAGAGGGTCATTTTATATCATTGCTGAGAGGGCCATTTCATATCATTGCCAAGAGGGTCATTTCATGTCATTACCGAGAGGGCCATTTCATATCATTGCCAAGGAGACCATTTCATATCATTGACAAGAGGTCCATTTCATACCATTGCCGAGAGGGCTATTTTATATCATTGCCAAAAGGGCAATTTGATGTCATTACCAAGAGGGTCATTTCATGCCATTGCCGAGAGGGCCATTTCATATCATTTCCAAGAGGGCCATTTTATTCCATTGCCGAGAGGGCCATTGTATTTAATATCTATTGACACGCGAGATAGCATACGCTGGCGTCAAGGATATCTTCAACTTTCAATATTTGTAGACACGCGAGACAGCATACACTGGTGTCGAGGATATCATCAGCATCTAATATCTGTTGACACACGAGATATCATACGCTGGCGTCGAGGATATCATCAACATATAATTTCTTTTGACATGCGAGATAGCATACACTGGCGTCGACGATATCATCCGCATCTAATATCTGTGGACACGCGAGACATAAATACTAGCATCGATGATATCATCAGCATTTAATATTCGTTGACATATGAGACACAAACATTGGCGTCGAGGATATCTCATCATTTTATAAATCATCATCTGAATGCATCAAAAGCACGTGATTCAAAGGGACGTCTTTAAGTCGCTATCTAAAAGCGAACGACATATGAGACTTCATAGAAATTGACAATATAAGGGTCATCTATAAGTCATATTATTTGAAATAGGATAGTGTGCAAGATTACCTCTGAGTTGATAGCCCATAGGTCATCTGTAAGTCGCACCAATATCCTAACCGGAATGTGTGCGAGGTTACCCAAAAATTAAAGGTCCGAAGGTTATCCGTAAATCCCAACCAAATCCTTATCGGAGAATATGCAAGATTATCAAATTGATAATGTCCAAGGGTTCTCTATAAGTCGTGTCATATCCAAGATCGATTATGTACAGGATTACCCAAAAACTATCAATTTGAGACATATATGTAAGTCATATTGTATCCAAGGTCGGATGATGTGCAGGAATACTGGAGAGCTAACGATTGGAAGGATATCTGTAAGTCATCTCTTATCCAAGGTCGGATAATGTGCAGGATCACCTAAAAGCTAGCAATTCAAAGGATATTTGTAAGTCGCCTCGTATCTAACATCAAATAATATGCAAGATTATCCAAAGATTGACAACTCAAGGAAATCTATAAGTCGTATCGGTACAAAAGATGTGCAAGACTTACATGAGATCATATGCAAAGAATTATCATGCCACATTCAACTAGCATTATATGTGACCAAAAAGGTTACCACATCAACACAAGGTTACACGGTTGCAGGGACCGTTCTGCATAAAGTGTCGTTGGTATCCAAGAGGGCCACCCCACTTTGAATACATATTCAACCGACAAACGAGATAATTATGTAACAACCAAGAAGGTTATTGTGGCTGTTGTTGCTAGTTCTTTTCCTTCCAAATAGGTCTATGAAAGGAATGATTTCACTTTTCAAGCGACAACTCACGCGAAGATATGGTAAAGACTGTATACCTCTTTCGTGAATTATGTTTAGCACTAACACTTTTTGTTTGAAGCATTGTCAAGAGCATCCGAGAGGGTGAAAATCTCAAATCAAAACCACAGGTGCGGACAACTTCAAATGGGACGCAGCACAACGTGGAACTCTTTCTTAGCAGAAAAATGGGGCATAGTCTAGAGAGGGACGTCAAACTCTCTGGACGTGAGCTAAAGGATGATCACCACCACCATCTAACCACACCCCTATTAGAAGGCATGTGGGTATTTTGGGATATTCTGGTTTCAGATTCACCTTCGGGATATTTCTAAACTCATACAGATGGTAACCTTCTCTTTCTTTCAAATTCGGGTGACAACACACCTAAAGTTTTGGAAATTATGTCCAGGTAAATTATTACCTATGGATGTGAAGATCTCCACATTCATGGTTAAGAGGTTACAAGCGTATTTTCCGTAACTCGATCAACCTGTCACTCATTTTGAGCCAAAAATTATCTGAAATAAAAGACTATCCTATCTACTGATTGAGTCGAACTACAAGTAGTCTGATTCCCTGAGTCTCGGGGATATGTAGGTTGGGCTCTATGTAGAAAACTCGACTGCATTCCAATCTCTCTCCAAATCCCTTTATTCTCTAGCTTTTTGGTTTCAACAAAAACTCCAAAATTGAGATAGCTGGTGAATTTTTTGAAAATCATGCTTTAAATCAAGCTTTATGAACTACAAGTGGCCTGAATTCTCATGTAACCTGAGATATGTAGGAAACTCGATACCGGGGTTCGGCCATGACTCTATGAGACTCATGCGAAAGTCAACCTCTTTCAATTTCGAATTTGTGGTCGGACAAAAATTGGGAACGTCAATCTCCCTTTGCCCAGGATTACTTGCATCCATCCTACCCAAAGGGAGGGGGCAGTTGTTGACACCAAATTTTTGCCCTCCACAACTAAGTTTAATTTCGAGTTTCTTCAATTTAAGATAAAATTACTATATTTATTTCATCTGAATAAAAACTTTTTCAAACTATTTATGTACATAATTTTGTCATTTTAAGTAGTAATTATACAATTCGTATTTAATTGTACGAGATTATATAATTTGATTAATTAAATATTTATTCTATGGAATATTGAATGTTAATCAAGGATTATCTTGAAAATAAATATAATGATTAAAATCTTGATTTTAATATAATTTATTATCAAAATGATTTATTTGGATAAATATGCATTTGATTATATTAAATCAAGAAGCTCGGGATTAAACAAAGTGTTAATTCATATCGAATTTTGATTTAATTTAGTTAATTTATTAAATTTGGACCTTAATTGAAATTAATTCGACTGTAATTTCAATGCAATTGGTCGATTGAATTTTAATTAGGCTAAATTTTAAATACAATTGGTAGTTAATGATTTCACGAAAGTCTTTCCTAATGACCTTCCCGGGATACCATCGGATAGGGAGATAGATTTTGGCATTGACCTATTGCCGAATACCCAGCCTATTTCTATTCTGCCATACAAAATGGCTCCTGCAGAATTGAAAGAATTGAAAGAATAGTTAAAAGACCTTCTTGACAAAGGCTTTATTTGACCTAGTGTCTCTCCCTGGGTGCTCTGATACTCTTCATGCATAAGAAAGATGGCTCTCTCCGCACGTGTATAGATTACCGTCAGCTGAACAAAGATACAGTTAAAAACAAGTACCCTCTTCCTAAAATTGATGATCTCTTTGACCAACTCCAAGGTGCCAAATATTTCTCCAAAATAGACCTTCGTTCAGGGTACCATCAGTTGAAGGTTAAGGAGGCTGACATTCCCAAAATGGCTTTTCAAACTGATATACACTTCTAAAAAAGTTGTAAAAAGAGACTTAAAAAAGAGACCTCATGAGGTCTCTTTCCCTCAAAAAGAGACTTCAAAAGCAACCTCAATTGACGGTCTCTAAAACATAGGTTGCTTTTTATAAGAGACCTCATGAGGTCGCTTAAAAGCAACCTCACGAGGTTACTAGGTTATTTCTTGATTTTTACAAAAAAAAGACCTTGCGAGGTCTCTAAATTATTTTTTATAATTATTATTATTTTATTAAAAGGAGACCTCATGAGGTCTCTATTTGATTTTTTTTTTTTTTTTTAAATTAAAAGACACCTCATGGGGTGACTATTATTTCCTAATTTTTTATTCTAAATAATTTATTTAAAACATAAGCGACCTCTTGCAGTCTCTTATTTGAGCATTTAGAAAATGAGATCATGAAAAAGAGACCTCATTAAGTCGCTTTTGTGCATTTGGAAAAAAATGTGAAATAGCAACCTCATGAGGTCTCTTTTTGCAAAAAAAATAGCTTTTACAAATACCTGCCATTTTAATTCAATAATATAATATAATCAATTAAATCAAGCTCCAAGAACTCCCACCAATAAATCAAACTACAACAAACACAAGTAAATATAATCTAATAACCACAAAATGAAAATAAAATATAAATACCTTGAAATTGAACGAACAAAATATAAAAGTCATAAGTTAACAATACTATTGTTCATACTACTACTTTAAAGTTTTAATGCATTCAAAATCACCTAAGAATTCAAATAAACCACCATAAAATATATAGTTTAGATTATCTAGACAACATTCAACTTTAACAACGCGGCGGTGCATTGTCCACATAGTAATCATCTTTATCACTGCTGCGCTCCTCAGTAACATCTCTGTATTGACCATATACTCCATGTGAAATAGGTAGAGACTGTGGGGGTCGATGAGGGCGCACTATATCTCCGGGACAAGGGGGAATCCCGTCCGAAGCAAGTAATACATCAAATTGGGCCTTCATTCCTGCATATTGTATATCTCTTTGACTTTTCCTAGCCTGCGAGGCCTTAGCTTCGCTAGATAGCTCAGCTATTTGTTGC
This sequence comes from Capsicum pubescens, assembly GCA_030864215.1. Lineage (NCBI taxonomy): Eukaryota > Viridiplantae > Streptophyta > Magnoliopsida > Solanales > Solanaceae > Capsicum > Capsicum pubescens. The sequence continues at coordinate 110,829,777 of CM061549.1, read as the reverse complement.
TTCAAAGCCAAAATCGTCTACCTTGACTCATCATCCTGGAAACTACCAAGGCCTTCTAGTTCTGAATGAAATTCAAGGAAGGTTCGTTGGGGAAATCCATAAGCATATCCATACCTACTCGGGACACCAACCTCATCTAACCATATTCTCTCATTCTGCTCTTGGCTAAGTGGTAGGTCTCGCTTATCTTCTGGAAGAGTTTGGCGAAAATCCTCTATGCATTGTAGATATCGATTCTGAATTTAATGATAATTATATTAAAATATAAATTTAGAAAATAAAGTAATAACTACTAGAAATAGAGGCTTACATAGGTCTACTAATCTCGTGGCTCAACCCATACATCAGGATCTTCAGGAGTTTTCTTATTCTTTGTATGCGTAGCCTTGAATGCCTCAGCCTGAGTTATTGGCCTCTCAAGTTCCTTTTCCTGCAAATAAAATTAATTTAATGATAAAGACATAAGTACTCAAATTTTGGTACATATTGCAGGTTCAGAAACAAGGTTTAGCATTTTGAAGAAAGTTGCAATGGGTAAAGAATCTGTGTGGCTACATCAATCACAAAACTTCCCACATCAGATATAACCTCTAGCATAGCCAGCAGTGATTTCTCAGACTACTTTTTGGCATATTGCCGCAATAAAGATGTTACGAGATCAGGCAGCACAAAACTTTTACCTAAATAACTGTAAATACAAGCAAGAAAATGCAGACCCCATTCATAAGAAACAATTAAATGTAGGATCGCAAAATGATTAACCTCTTTCCAATTTGCATTATGATAGAAAGCATTTCATATTGCCAGATTGGATACATAAGCCCATGAATCAGAGTACAAACATAGGCTAAGATAAAGTCAAAATAAATATCATTTTTTTAGTTATGTATCGATATTTTATAAGGGTTTATCTATTATGTTATTTAGTTTGTTCTACAATAGTACATCAGACAATAACACAAGCAAAAACTAACAAAAGAAGGCCAATAAGGAGCAGTAGGTAAGTGTAATAGAAAAAGGGGCCCAATAGACCAAACCTAGAACATCAGACCAGACATTGAAAGTAGAAAGAAAACCCAATTCTATTATAGAAATGAAAAATATAAGTTACTCCATATTGAAACTGGACAGCGATAACAATTCCACTGGTACGCCGATGTTGTGTCATGTTAATAACGGTCAACAACAATATGGGATATTTCACATAACATTGATCTTATGCCTAAAATCCTAAAATTAAGACATTGACACAACAGAAGGTTTGAGATAACTGCCTATTAGATACATAGAAGGATGTCCAGTCCACATCGCAAGGCGAAGAAGCAATGAAAAGAGTTCCTCATCGAAATATTCTATGAAGAATTGGTGATTCATAAGAAAGAGTTGAACCAACTAGACTGGGAAGGAATTGTTCACAAATTATACCAGAATTAATTTTAAGATTTAACTTATTCTATGTTTGATTGAGATAAAATTCATGGAATAATTTGTCCCGAAATTGTAGTGCTATTTTTATCCTTTCTTAAGGATGGAATAACTAATTCTAAAATAAATTATTTTCCGACCAAACAACCGCTTAAAAGTCTATAGATAGATAACTTCCCTTAATTCAGAACGTGTCCGTAACTTACATTGTAAGGAATACTGTTGTGTTTTTTTGTACTGTAACCTATCACTGCCTACGGTCGGCTCAGTCCTTCAAATTCAGTGCTTCCAGCAAATATTCCTTCTTCTTTCCAGACGTCACCGGTCTAAGTCCCAATCTCACTAGAAGAAGTTATACATTTACACATGACACATTCGAATATAATCACCAAATCATACACTAAAATTTCAGTGTCTTACTGACGAAAGTACTATAGCAACGGCCTATGCATTTCCATTTTTAATTTCTGCCTCAAGCTCATACTAATATAACTCGGACAAAAATGGAAATGAAACACTTAGAAGAGTACAATTGCATTTCACAAACACAAATTAAAAATATTATGGGTGTAAGTCGTTACCTACATTGAATCAGTATAAAACGAAAGATGTAAAGATGGAGTGAATTGATATCAAACTCGTAGAAGAAGATGAGCTCTTATTAAGACAATTGGTTTCTCCAAAGCATTCTTCATGAATAACTTATAGATGCAACTAAATTAAATTAACACAGAGAGACCTCGTCTTCATTGGCTGTACATATCCTAACTCCGGCCCCCAAGGAAACCAAGATCATAAAGCCACAAGTAAGAAAACAAAAAAGAGAGAACTACTTAATTAATAAGCCATAACAGTTAAATATACTTGAAAATACTACTAGTGCTAAAGTTTGGCACGTAAAAACTCCTCCAAGGTCAGCAGCTCAAGAAGAGTTTGGAGCTGGTTATTTGGTTAAGAGAATGAAAAGTAAGAGAATTGAAGAATCTAATTGTCACTCACATTTCATTTTACTATGAACTTTGTCTATTTACAATTTAAAGGTATTATGTAGATGTTACTAATATAATCTATCATCATGAAAATTTAAATTCCTGTTGTATTAGGAATGTTTACTCACTTTTATGGTAACCATTGAAGAACTTCAACCACTTTAGAACTCACGGTTAAAGCCAGGAAAAAGATGTGCTCTAATGATACAACATTCTAACTCTATTCAACTATCCAACAGAAAGTTCTCCTAAAAAAACAATTCAAAACCTATTAACCAAAAGAACTAACTGATATCATTGCTTGTCATTTCCCTCATATGTGTTTTCTCTGCAAGCTTAATCAGGATAATATACATGTACCAATAGACCATAGAATATTCACCAAGACTCTGAGCTTAATCAGGATAATAATCAGTTGTCTGAGGATAAGGTATCACTAATCAGTCACAATTCAATAAAAAATGTCAAATCAAATTAATGACCTACCAGTTTTCTCCTTACATTTCCCTGAATCTGAGCTCCACTCGTATGTAAAGAACCACCCTTAAGATATTCTATAGCTTTTTTGCCAATCTCGTGCATCTTTTTGAACCTCGAATCTATCTCCCAATGGTCAACTAACTTTTGCCAATTTTCAGGTAGAATCCACCTGGGCCTCTTGTTTTTTTCACGATCTTTTGATAGTAAACCAATAAGTATGCGCCCAGTTTTTAACTTAAAGTTTTCTTTAATCTGGGCTTCATTTATGGACGCCAAAAACACTTTCTCTGTAATGACAAGATAAACTAAGATGAATTAATTTGCTAATGAAACACTTTCTCTGTAATAACAAAATAAACTGAAATAAATTATCCCTACCTCAGTGACATAGAGATATTGTTCCCAATAGACCCTCGGATTAAATAAAGCAAGTACAAATTGATTCAAACTTATGAAAAACAAAAACATATGAGATTTAAGTTATCACACTTAACAAAGCTAACAAATAATCCCAAATCGACATGAATCAGAAGTTCAATTGCATCAGCATTTGCAATTGCACACTTGTTATTGTCATTAATGGACAAGTAGAGAAGTGCAGTAATAGCATCTTCCTGTATTTTCATGTCTTCTGAATGAAGTAGGTTAACCAACAAGCTAATAGCACCACATTTTTCAATCACCATACGGTTATCCATATTATGCTTGGCAAGTAACCAGAGTTCAGTTGTAGCAGTTCTCTGCATATCAATGGAAGTGCGTTTCAAGTCCTCAACCAACCTTTTAACTTGCTCCTTAAGTTCTGAAAGATCAGCCCTTTTTTTAACCGTAGAGGAAAAAATTATTCTTGGAAACCTATCAGATGGTCTATGCCAGATCGATTGATTACGAGGTTTTGTCTCTAGTGTTAATAGAAATTCTGACTCCCTTCTAAGGATAGAGGCAGCAGTCTTGGAATCCCCTACAACATCCCCTAAAGCAACAGTCGCAGCTTCTGACTGTGAGGATAACTTATTTCCATCAACAGGAATTACAGGGGAAAAGTTTGAATTAGCAAGCATGCTTGAATTAACTGTCACATAATCAGATTTTTAGTGGTCAAATTGCCGAGTACATTGGATGGACATGGGTAATATTAGGGCATCAATAGGGCTTTATATTTTTTTATCATCTTCCCTATAGAGCACCAGTGGATACTCAAGTTTTTTCATCCTTGATCTATGTACATGATGATCCTAACTTTAAAAATATTGTGCAAAACACAATGCGTCCAGTTAATAACATTACTTTTTGGGAGGGAAAAAACTATTACACATTAATAATTAAGTGCTTTAAGAACTCAAGCCACATCACATTTATTCATCCATGTAGGAAGGAATAAAACCATAATCCACAACCTTTAATATGTATATTGATTTATAGTTTCTTAATATATTACCACTAAAAAGGTAAGTTGCTCCTTGTTTAAGAAACACACCAGGTCTGAGTTGAACCACTTGATTAGAACAGTAGACGAACACTTGGGTCCGAGTTGGTAGTCTTGAGTTCAAAATTAGTCCAAGTTTATTAGGAACTTATCTTTGACGTGGTGAAACATATAATCTCTGTTTCGAACCATTTGCATGGAGTACTCCCAACTAAAACCAAACTGTCTAAATGGTTGACGGAGACAAAAGAAATTACTGAAGCAAGCAAAAGGGGTATTATTGCAAGAAGGAAAAGGGGCATAAAAGATATAGAAAGTCTTTAAGGGAATTAAATGCCAGAATATGCTAACAAAAGAATCAATGTATCCTTTACGTGTAACCCAAAATCCAATACTATTTAGGATCAAGAAGTGAAGAATACCAGAAAGATTAGACAACTCAAAGAGGTCTTTATTATCCCTAATATTCAGAACCTGATCAACGCTTGATCCAACTAATGTGGAACTCATATTGCCTTCTGGTTTGGGCAATGGTCAAGGATGTAGATGTATATCCACCAGTGTATATCCACAAGTGCATTCCAAGTATTATCTAAACAAAACTTTCCTAGCATATTCTTTGTTATATCTCATCCTAACAGAAATACCTTCAGTATAAGAACTTAAAGAACCACTTTTGTTAGTTTGTTAGTTTATAATCAATACTTTGATCTTTTACCTTTGGACAAATTTTTGGCTACTATTAAACTCCTGCCCTATCTACTTTTTGACAAGAATGGGGATTTTTAAGAACATCAATTGAACTGCACTCGAAACAATTTGGAAAAAACACCCAACAAATAGCAACATATTGATTACTATTGCCTAATGGGGATAAAACCTGAGCTGGTAATTGTTGAGGGATGGTGATATACATCATGGATCACTATAACTGATACATTATTAGATGATTAAATCTGGAAATTTAGTACCATATTGTGGAAGATGGGAAACAATGATCCAACAAGAAACTTCCTCTTATATTTCTGATTAAATAAAATAGCAGTGATTATTTTGATAGAGAAATGGTCTAGCAATAAGTATGTGCTGGTAAAACTTGTATCCACGTAGTTTCTCTGATTGTCTTTTATTATATTTTGATTCACCTCATCAAATGATTACTATATCACATGAACATTTTTGATAAATCAGTAAGGAAAAGAAGAGCATGGAAATGAATATACCCTAAATTCCAAAAGAATCTGGTTCCTGAGATTGTCTGGCATCTTGCCCTAAATCGTGATAGCACCTCTATAATTATCTTGAATGATTTGAGAAAGGATCCTTACAACAACATCCAGATTAAAATTGTATTCCAAAATTTAAACATTTATAGGTTAAAGCTAAAACAATTATAAGATATTCATAAACTAAATACATTTTGTAAAAAGCATACCCATAGCCGTCAGGCTCTATGATGAGTCTATTTCACATGTCCCTCATGCCATCTTGTGGATGAACCTGACCATGTGTAATAGACTGATTTATGGTAGGAATTTAAGGTTCAGAGATATTGCCTCGAAGTGAAAGACTTGATATCCCAATTTGTGGAGTAGATACTGATGAAGGTTGTAAGTTACTGGGGTTAAGAGTAACTGTATGCGAGGCACTAGATGTCTATTGCTATATCAAGTGAGGAAATTGACTATATACATGTGACGTAGCATGACCTGAAGTGGGCCTCATCGTAGGCGTATGTGGGGGATGTTGAGTATATGCTAGTGGTGCACCTCGTGATAGATGAGATGGTGTGGTGTCTGATCTTATATGAATACTTGTCGATTTCCTGTTAATCATACTAGCCTTCTTTAATTTCTTTTTGGGAGCATTAGTAGTACCCTTATCCTTATTGCCTCATGCCATCTACACAAATTTTCATATAATATCTTAAAGTAAACCATAGTTTAGAGACACCATAAATGTACACATTTTGATCATATAACTGTATGAGAGGAAAACAAAACCTATGACTTACGTATGGTTAAACACATGTAACATCAATGAAAGAAATTAACAAACCTGAACAACTACCAATACACAGTCAGACGTAGAGACACCAATATATTTTGAGAAACATACCAATCAGAGATTAAAGCAGCAAGCACTTCAAGACACCAAACAAAACTTTTAAATGATAATAACATTAAATCAAACCAACAATTCTCAGCTAAAAATAGAAATAGAGTTAACAAAAACTACATTGATCAAATTAGGGAAAAAAAATAAACTAAACCAAACAAAGAAACAAAAAAATGCAAATGTGTTATTTTAAATTATCATTCCTCCTCATCTCCATCCTCCTCTTCTGACCCTCCTTCTTCTTCTGACCATTCTTCCTCTTCTGACCATTCTTTCTATTCTGACCCTCTTTCCTCTTCTAACCAATTTTCCTCATCTACTATTACATTTTCATTATTTGATTTATCCACCTCTTTATTTGCTGTCAATTCTACTTCTTCTATATCAACTTCTTCTAATATGTGTTCAGGATGCTCTAAATTATCTTCTAAGTCAACATCAACTGGTTAGTAAACACATGATATATCATCATCCTGATATGCAACATATAATAAATTTTCAATTTTCACTCGACCCATAGGCTTGATTTTGATTACCGCCCACCAATCTGATTTATCTGGACGCAAGGAATAAGGAGCATAATACACTTGCTTAGCATTATATGCAATGATAAGTTGATCGTACGCCCCATACTCCCTTGTGTGCCTTACTTTGATGATATTATATTGTTTGATTTCCCTCGTTCCTTTATTTGGGGTAGGGTCGAACCATTTTCATCTGAACAATACAATTCTTTTTTCTGGCCAACCAGAATACTCCATTTCTAAAATCTCTATAAGTACCCCATAATAATCAACACCATTTTGATGTCCATCATCACATTTTACCCAAACTCCGCTATTATTAGTTTTTTTATGTTTGGAGCATTCTTCGATGTTGAATTTAAAACTATTCACTGTATACTTTTCCATAGAATAGGCCTTAATGGGTCCCCATGATAAATCCTTCAAAAATTGATCAAATTGACCATTTCTTGTATCATAAACCTAAAAATAGTCAAGAGTAGAAAATTAGCATTAATCAAACGTGGACTTTCTAATAATTATATCATTATGAAAAAATTGTAACACTCACATAATCTTTAAACCATGTTGAAAAATAGTCAAACACTTTATCATTGCCATACAACTGCACAAAGTAGCTATCAAAGAGGATGAAAATTAAGTCCGGCGCTTTGTCTTGTAATTGCATATGTAATGCAAAATAATAACAACTTACTCAAGAAATGGTTTAACTTGAGGGCAGTTCAACAAAACATGTATTGATGCAGACTTAAACTCCAATGAACTAAGATGCCTCCTTGTAAGCTTTTTTGAACCTTCACCAGGTTGATTGAAGATTGATAACGGTTCTCTAGCAACCTCACCACCATCGTCGTGGTGATTGGGCCTATTTTGTGAACATGGAACACCACTTTCAAAGTAATACGAACAGAAATCGGTTATTTCTTTAGCAAGATAGGCTTCACACATTGAGCCTTCAATTCTATGTTGTTGCTTGATACTCTATTTATTCTTGCCAATAGTCCTATATAATATTATATTATGAAATTTTAAAAAAAAACATTAATGGAGAGGAATATAATAAGATTTACAATAGTTACCTCTCAAATGGATACATCCATCGATATTGAACCGGACCCCCAAAATGAGCTTCATGCACAAGATGCACAGGAAGATGTTCCATCATATCCCAAAATCCAGGTGGAAGAATCTTCTCTAGCTTATTCGTAATTACAGGAATATTTTGTTCTATCCGAACTAGGTTCTCTTCCATCAATGTGCTGGAACACAAGTCTTTGAAAAATAAACTAATTTCAGTCATGGATTTCCAGATTCTTTCAGGCAAGTTACTAAATATTATGGGGAGTAATGTTTCCATGAAAACATGACAATCGTGACTTTTCATGCCAAATAACTTTCCGTGCTCCATATCAACACGCTTCCCCAAATTTGAAGCATGACCAACAGGCATTTTCAACTGCTCAACCCATTCACATATCTTACGTTTTTGCTCCATTGTAAATGAATATCTATCCTTAGTCTTGAAGACCTTTTTATTTGATTTCTCCTGCAGCCATAACTCTTTTTTCCTACAATATTCCGGTAAGTCCATTCTAGATTTAACATTATCTTTTATCTTGCCATTGACATCCATTACTGTGTTAAATAAATTATCAAAGTAATTTTTTTAGTATGCATGGGATCAAGATTACGTCAAAGAAGATGATCCTTCCAATATGATAATTCCCCAAATATACTCTGTTTTGTCCAATTATGTGCAACAACATACCCATCAAATTTGTACGGTTGTTCTTCTGTAACCTTTGGAAAGTGTTGAACCCTTTCCCAAACTTGTTCTCCCATATAGATTGGAGGTGGACAGTCTCGATCAACCGTATTCTTTCTAAATGCATTTTTCATATTCCTAAACTCATGATCCATGGGCAAAAACCGACGGTGACAATCAAACCAATAATTTTTTCGGCCATGTTTCAAAGTGAATGATTTAGTATTTTCCATACAGTAAGGAAAGGCTAACTTGCTAGCTGTTATCCACCCGGACAACATTCCATAAGCAGGAAAATCACTAATAGTCCACATTAAGATAGCCCGCAAATTAAAAATTTTCTTAAGCGCACATCAAATATTTCAACCCCTTCAATCCATAATTGATTCAACTCATCAATCAAAGGTTGCAAGTATACATCAATCATGATTTTTGGATTACGCGGGCTAGGAATAATACAATTGAGAAATATATAAGGACTGGTCATGCACATCTCAGGTGGAAGATTATATGGTGTCAAATATACAGGCCAAAAAGAATATGGTGCAGCAGAAACAGAGTATGGAGTGAATCCATCTGAACATAAACCCAACCTAATGTTCCGTGGTTCGGCTGCAAACTCTGGACATTTTCTATCAAAATGCCTCCAGGCCTCTCCATCAGATGGATGACATATAACACCAGGCAGTCTTCTATTTTCATGATGCCATCTCATGTGAGGAGCTGACCTATTTGATGCATATAACCTCTTTAGCCTTGGTATAAGAGGTAAGTAATGTATTACCTTCACAGCAACTTTCTTCATGCTGGGAGCTTTTTTAAAACGAGCTCTTTGACCAAACTTACAAGATTCTAGATCAATGTCATCCTTGTAGTATAACATGCAGCCGTTTTCACAACAATTGATTCTCATCGACGACAATCCTAACTTTGACACCAACCTCTTTGCCTTGTAGAAATTATCAGGTATCTCTAGATTCGGGTCAACTAATTCATGCATAAGGACAATCACAACGTCCATTGCCCCCTAAGGAATATTCTAATCTGATTTGATACTTAATAACCTAACAGCAATAGACAATTGAGAGTGTGGACTCCCCTCGTACAGAGGCCGACTAAAAGCTTCCAACTGTTCAAAGAAATGTTTAGATTCATCATTGGGTGCTTCTTCAACATGATCACCAGATTCAAAATCAGAATGCATCCCATACGCATCTCAAATCATGTCATGCATTCTATAATTTTGGACATTAGGTTCCACTGCCCCACAACTTCCACCAGCAATATAGTTTTAAGATCTGACAAAACTATTATCAACTTCTCCATGACTAGTCCACACTGTATAATCTTCTTTAAACCCATTTCGATAAAGATGAAGCTTAACAATATCAGGTTTTTCATAATTCCTGCATTTACATTTAGTACAAGGACACTTAACCAAGCCATCGAGTTGAAAAGGTTCCAGTATCATTTCATAGTCCACAAAACCATCGACACCGGCTACAAATTCAGGCGTCAACCCCATACGACCAACATTAGTCATATTATACATCCAAATACGATCCATATATACAAAATCACATAACTAAAATTGTTAAACTCTAAATTAAGAAAGAAAACTTTATAACAAATCAAGAATTTGTGTAAGTAAATATAACGAGATCATTAAAAGTAAAAACTTATTGTATTTTGCAATGTAAGATTTATAAGGGAAAAAAACACAAGACTAAATTAACACAAAAAACAAATACCACAAATAAATGTTATAGATAGATAATATCATAATACACATAACTATTTATAGTTATTAAAATGAGACAATGAATAAAGTAGTAAAACTACTTCTCTTATTTATGATCAAACATAACACCAAATTCAACTTACTCTCCGATCAAACATAGCACCAAATTCAACTTAATTACTCTTCGATCGTAATTCTAACTTTAAAAAGCTATTATATTTTCATAGACAAACAAAATTTAGTATTGTGGGGAGATGTGTCTGGTGATAGGGGGCAGAAAGCTCTAGGAGGTTTAATTTTAGAACGGGGGGCAAAGTTCCAAGGATCACGGTGAGCCTAGGTCAGCCCATATATTAAACCCTTAAAATCTCCAATCATAGTTTTTCTTTCAGTACAGGTTAAATCCAAAATGTATAAAACCTACAGATATCTAATTCAGCAAGTAGCGCTGAGAATTGTATCTCCATGCTTCAAATTCAAATCATTATAGTAGTAATTAGTTGTGATCGAGTAAAACACAACAATGGCATTTATAAATGCAGCATAAAGAAAAGGTAAGCTCTACGTTGCTCTTTCCTTTATTCCTGTTAAAGGATGGACAGGCCAGAACTTTGTTGCCCCTCCTACATATATAGGGGGTTGGACTGGTCCAGGCCCACCCACTAGGCTTTTGTAGTGGGTTGACCAGACCATTTGACATGTATGTTTAAGAGGAGGAGTTATACTGAGAAATTAAGTTTGTGAGAGGAATTGGAGAAGCGGGTAATGGGTCAGGGGCATGGCAATAGTGACAATACATAAATAAATCATATAGTAGTATGTAGTATACAAAACTCGTATATTCGCACCAACTATTTGTACTTACTAAGTTAGAAATCAGTTGTACACCTCACTTTAATTTGTGCACAACCAAATAGAGCAATAGAACCCCAGTTCCCACCTTCCAAAAAAGTAAAAGAAAAGAGAAAAAATGTAAACTAGTGTGCTCTTCCCCAAAAATTAAAGGAAAATGTAGCCTACCTACTAGCTATACATAAGAAATTAAATATAGTAAGTAATGATATCTCCATAGTCATAAGCTATCCTTGTCTGTAGGAATTCCAAGCATTATTATCATCAGCACAAATAGTTGAAGGGAATTAAGGGAAATCTAATTTAGTACTAGTACTAGTACTAGTAAAATTATGGAGTTACACAAGTAGTAATAAAACTAATAAAGGAAAAGGCAGGGAAGAGATGATAATAGGAAGCTCGAAATCTTTAAAAATATCGTCGGATCCTTCAAAAGTAGTGCAATTTTGTAGGCTCCAACACAGGTACTGCAACATTTTGAAGAGTCCAAGCAACTTAGATTGCAGCAACCAAATTACAAAAATAACATAGCCAGTGAGATCCCGTAAGTGGGTTATGGAGAGGATGGAGTATGTATAGACCATACCTCTACCTTGTGTGAGGTAGAGAGATTGGATTTGATAGATCTTTGGTTCAAGAAACTGTTATCATAAGCGGATTTTTGACAAATAAAAGAGTAAAAGCTATGGTAGAAATACTGCATAAAGAATACTGACAACAAAATTAGTAAAGATATCCCAAGTATATGAAACAATAGTAGTAATAACGTCATGTCATCGGTGAGCTCAAGATGTGTCATGCCATGTCTAATCACCTCTCCCTAATTATTCCTCGGTCTACCTCACCTAAGACCAATCATTGCCAACCTTTCTGATAACGCTCAATCTACAGCTCTCGTAGGAGTGTAAAGCGGTCGTTAGCAAATATAGAACCCAACTGGGTTGGGTATCGATCCCACAGGGAATAGCTTGGTCAACAAGTAAGTAAAGATTACTAGACTTTTAGTGCAAGTCTCGTAAAAAGGGGGGAGTCTTGTCGTGCAAGTAATGTAACCAAAATAAGATCTAAAAATGGCAATAGCAAAGTAAAAAGAGAAAGAATGTTTTAGTGAGATGTAAACAATGAGAATTGAGAAGTTGGGGTTATGTCCACCTTCTGAGGTATACGTCTCTATTGGCTATGAGTGTGTAGAATTCTGACATGCAACTGCTTATAGAGAATTGTATTCGATGGTAAATCCAAGCGTCTTTCGACCTAAACAAGGACTATTTCACTTTAACTCTCTCGAGCTTAAAGCGTATCTAACGGTACGAATTCTCCAAGAGGTTAGTCCAGTTACGGCACTAGCTTTTTAATAGGAAAGGGTGTCCTACTACCTTGACATTATCTCTTTTCCAGACAAATAACTTTTCTCTCGAACAAGTTAAATGTTAGACTGGCGTATTCTTGCGTTTGCAACCGCAAAGAATGTAGATTAAGATGAAGAGAATAATGATATAAGCAATATACGTGCCTCGAACTCACAAACTCACAGCAATAGATAGTAACTCATTCGGCTTCCATAACCCCAACAGAGAAGTTTAGTTACCCATGAATGCGAAGAAAACCACAATTGTCATTGTTATTATACCACAATAATGATCAATTTCGTGTAGCACAAGAGTGGTAGGCGTTAGGTATGATTTCTTGCAGAGTAACGTTTCTCTTGTTGCAGAATTTAAGAATAGAAGAATAGACGAAAATAGAATTGATGGAAAGATTAGAAGAGTTGTAGAATTGTTTGCAGTGTAGAATAATAGAGGAGTAGAAGATGTGAGAGATGGAAGGAAGTATTGTGTTCTCCCTCCTTCCTCCCTCCTTATTCTCCAAAATCTCTAGCATGATAGGGTATTTATAATACCCATATCCTAATCCTACTAAGCTAATGAAATAAATAACCAAATCCTAGTAGACTAATGAAATCCTTAACCCAAATGTACTAGGTTAAGGTAACATTATCATAATCCAAATAAAATAATGAAATACATAACCTAATTGTACTAGGTTAATGTATCATTGTCAAAATCCAGCTTTGTGTCTGTAAGTCCCCAAAGTCTTCAGAATTGCTGTTTTAGCCCGGGACAGATTTTCCATGCAGCAGTTTTGGTCCCCCAAAGTCTTCAGAAATGCTGTTTTAGCCCGGGACAGATTTTCCATGCAGCAGTTTTGGTCCTTAGGCGTGAAAACTCCCTTCCCTTCCTTCGTGAGCTTTCTTTAGCGTCAAGTAAGCCATAAAATGCTGAATTATGCATCATTTATACCTGAAACTTTACTAATCATGTTCGTTAGCTCACTTACAGGAAAAGGGACTAAAAGTGCATGAAATATATAATTTGTTCTCAAAACTAGGCTAAAATATGGGCAAAATATATTGATATAGGCGCGTAAATTCGCCTATCATCACTTTCACACCTCATCACTGGGGCATGTGTGCTTCTCCTCTTTATATGCCCGAACCATCTTAGTCTCACTTTATGTATCTTGTCCACCAATAGGCCACTCCCACCTTTCCTTGAATCTTCTCTATTTATCCAATCCCTCCTAGTATGCCCGCATATCCATCTAAGCATCCTCATCTTAGCAATCAAATTACACAGTTTTCTGAATTTTGAAATATGTCCTCAACCGAGGTTCCTTGCCCATTATCCATTCATAATATTAACCTATTATACTAAACTAAATATAGTTTATCAGCTTTAGCAGAACTTTATCTTTGAAAATTTTCTTTAAATTCATTTATCTTTGATATGATATTGTTCACTAGTTATTATCTTGAGCCGGGGTCTATCGAAAACTGCCTCTCTACTTCTTCGGAGGTAGCGGTATGGACTGCGTACATTCTACCCTCCCCAAACCTCACTTGGTGGGAATACACTGGGTTTGTTATTGTTGTTGAAATTGCACAAACCCTCAACTATTCGATCAAAAAGCATAAATCTGAAACAGAGTTCTAAAATAAAATCAAGAAAGATAGGAAACATAGAAACACAGTTCAAGACAACAAAATCCCCAATTATTCATAACAATCTTCACATTTTGGGGAAATTAAAGGAGATCCATAAATTTTCATTCTATTTTATACATAAATAAGAAAAAATTAAAGTTTACAAACTTACCTGAAGAGCCAGATGTGGATTTGAGAGAGAATTCCAACCGAGAGAAAGAGTTCTGAGAGAGTTTTGGATTTCAGAGAGGGAGCTGCTGAGGTTTTGGATTTCAGAGAAAGGGAGCTACTCTTTGCGTTTTTCTGCTTCTTAGTAGTATAAAAATATATTGTTCTTTTGCATTTTTCTACTTTTTAATTATAAAATATATAATTTAAAAGTAAATAAATATTGTTTTACATCATAAAATAATTATAAATAATTATTTTTAATAATAAATATTAATTTAGTAAAATAATAGCGACCTCATGAGGTCGCAATGTGTAAAATTTTATTGATATTTTGGCGCTAAATTTTCCCGCATTTTATTTTCATTCCCGCACAATTTTTGTTAGAATTTATCGACTTTGTGAGATTAATTTATTTTAAAATAAATTTAAAAAAAAATTAGGAGATAAGCGACCTCATGAGGTCTCTTATTTGTGATCTACTTTTGAGGTCTCTTATTTTAGGTGTCTTTTTGCAGCTTTTTTAGTAGTGATAGTCACTATGAATTCTAAGTTATGTCCTTCGGACTGACTAATGGCCCTATGACGTTTATGGACCTAATAAATAAGGTGTTTTCCCAGTTTTTAGATCCATTCATCATAGTATTTATTGATGACATCTTGATTTACTCTGAGAGTGAGGAGGATTATGCCAATCACCTCTGAATTGTCCTTCAGAATCTTAAGGATCATGAGTTGTATGCAAAGTTTACCAAGTGTGAATTCTTTCATAGTGCTATTGCTTTCCTGGGGCACATTATTCTGGTGAGGGAATTAAGGTTGACCTCCAAAAGGTAAAGGCAGTGAGAAAATGGCCCAAACCCATGACTCCAACTGACATCCAAAGCTTCTTAGGTTTAGACGGGTATTACAGAAGATTTATAGAGAGTTTATCATCCATAACTTCTCCTCTTACTAAGTTGACTCAGAAAAAGGTAAAATTCTTATGGTTCGACTCTTGTGAGAATAGATTTGAGAAACTGAAAGACAAGTTGACTACTGCACCGATTTTGACCCTTCCTAAGGGTACAAAGGGTTTTGTTGTATACTGTTATAGGTATCGGGTGGGAATTGGGTGTGTACTTATGCAGCATGGTAAGATGGTGGCCTATGCATCTAGACAGTTAAAGGTGCATGAGAAAAACTATCCCACCCATGAATTAGAGTTAGCAGCGGTGGTATTTGAACTAAAGATTTGGTTCCATTATCTTTATGGGGCGTATGTACATATATTTACTTATCATAAAAGTTTGCAGTATGTTTTCACATAGAAAGAACTGAATCTCAGGTAGAGGCGGTGGTTGGAATTATTGAAGAATTATGACATAAGCCTACATTATTACCCAGGTAAGGACAATGTGGTAGCCGACGCCCTTAGCAGGTTTTCCATGGGAAGTCTTTCTCATGTGGAGTAAGGAAAGAGAAATATGGTGAAGGATATACATCATCTAGCTTATTTAGGATTTTGACTCCTGGATTTTAATGATGGAGGAGTGTTCATACAAGAGGTAGATAAATTGCCCTTTTTGTGTTGAGGTTAAGAAAAAAAAAACAAAGACCCCATTTTGATACAGATTAAGGAAGACATCGGACAATAAAAGGTAATGGCATTTGAAAGTGGAGGTGATGGGATTTTGAGGTATCAAGGTCGTCTATGTGTGCCAGATGTGGATGGGTTATGGGATAGGATTCTTGACGAAGCTCACACTTCTAGGTATGTTGTTTACCCTAGCTTGAATAAAGTATATCAAGATCTTAAGGCAATGTACTGGTGGAATAACATGAAAAGAGATGTTTCTAACTTTGTGGCTAAGTGTTTGAATTGTCAACAAGTTTAGGTGGAACATTTAAGTCCAGGCGGCACTTCCTAAGAGAGAACCTTACCTCTTTGGAAATGGGATATGATTAACAAGGACTTTTGTAATATCCCATATTAGTCTTAGCTCAGTTCAGCCCATAGTGCGTGCATAAGAGACTTAATACCTGAAAATCTAGCTAAGTGTTGGGGAATTAGTTTTATTTTTGGCCTCTTAACTTCGATGATTTATAAAGTGACCTTTTCAACCCTAAGATGATGGTTTATAAGTTAATTCATGTTCAGGGGTGTTAGTAGTATGTCTCGGGGAAGTTTTGAATTTTTTGGATAAGGATTGAGGCACGTTTGGATTTCATTCTAGAACCTCACCGTGATTGCACCACATAACCGTGGGTATAGGATGAGGAGTTCATCGCATTGTGGTGGTAGCCAAATCCTCATTTCAGTTGTGAATTTAAATCTAACAGGGGTAGTCTGGTCTTTTCCCATTGCCCCAATATGTGAAAACACGGGATTTCTCACCAGTTAAGGCATTATATGACAAATTTCCTCAATTTTCTCTCAAAAATAAACCCTAGACACCACCCATATTCATCAAGTTCAATCATTAGTCCTTTAAGAAAACTCAAGAATTTAAGCTTCACCACCTAAAAACGTTCAAGAAAGTTAATTCTCTTGCAACATTAAGGCTTTAAGGTATGTTAAATGTTCATCTATTGGCCCTTTTCACCCATGGTCCAAGAACCTATTTTCATGATTTAAATCGTGAATTCGTATGTTTGTATGAATTATCTTCATGAAACTTTTACAAATTTCAAATATACATGATGTGTACAAGTGATTTTTGATTGAATTAACCTTACAAGTTTGAATAATGAAATTTTTCATGTTAAATCATTAATTCATGGTCCTAGTGTTGAAGTTATACTACCAGCACATGTTTTAACTATCCCATGCTTTAAATTCATGACCCTCAAGTGTTTTTAAGTAATGATTTTGGAGTAATGCTTACTTATTATGTTTTAAAATGCTCTCATGTGTTCTTATTGTTATTACTATCGAGTCCTGGGGGTTATGAATACCCAAAAACATAACTGTTTACATAGTGTCAGTATTTTCAACATAGTTTCAAACAAACCATGAGCGTCATATGTCCTGTCAGTTATCAGATTCAATTAAACTTAGATCAGTCTAGAATTCAGTGTCTTTCAGTTGGGAGTAAACCTTAGCACTTAGTGAACATAGGGATGGCGTCTCCTACATCAGTAGGCATGAGACGTTAGTAGCATTCCCTAGGTTCCAGACCTATGGCGCCACCGTAGACTTTGAGGGGTCCTCCGTCAGTTAGGCATGAAACTCTAGTCCTTTAGTACATCATATTAGTGGATCCACAAAGGCATTATTAGTACTCGTTGCATAGTACTAACGCCCTTCCAATTGGGGTTATAGGTTGGACCCTAATAGTATATTAGGGCATGTCGGTTATAGCTAGCTCCCACAGTCTCAGTTCAGTATTCAGTAGAGAATACAGTTTTAGGTTTGCTTGACCATAGCATACAGTTATCAGTTATTCTGTATCAGTATTTCAATACTTTAGTTTACAAACTATTTTAGTATCATATTATATGCTTGGTCATGCATCCTTAGATTTTACAGCTTTTATGTGCACTACGCATTATTTATTTCAAGTTATTCATTCAGTAAATTATTATTCATGTACATGAGCCATTGTATATCAGCCTAACCTCATTTAGCATACCAGTAAATTCAAAGTATTGACCGCATACTCATTTTTTACACTATGATGTTTCATATCATAGGTTCGGATGCTCAGGTTCTAAACCGCACTTAGATATTCCAGCGCATTAGCATTAGTAACAGTGGTGAGTCCTCATATTCATAGGGCCAATTATGTTTATTTCAGTAATTCAGTTTAGTAGTCAGCCAGAGTTAGTTGGGGACATGTCCCATTAACTTCACAGTCAATCAGTTAGAGGCTTTCAGATATTTTAAGATAGTTAGTCAGTTTTTCAGCTATTATTGACAGTCTTCACAGTATTATTTTCAGATAGTTGCTTTAGGCTCATTATTTTAGAGATTGTGTTAGTAATTTAAACCTTATGGCGTATCCAGCTTTGTTTCCACACATGTATCTTTATTATAAGTATTTTTTAGTACTTATAGAAGGTACGAGCTCATGGATTAGCTTGGGGTCACTTGTGACCATAAGCACCATGTGGCGTCCAGGGTGTACTCCCGGGGTGTTACAAAGTTAGTATCAGAGCTAGATTTTAAATTTTCCTAGGGAGTCTGAAATTTGCATTGAGTAGAGTCTTGTGCATGGGTGTGAAGCGCACCACACTTATGGACAAGAGTCTACAAGACGTCTTAGGAAAAGTTTCCTTTATTTCATTATTCATGTCGTGCAAATAAGCATGAGTTCAATTCAAACTCTCTTTCTAATTCAACCTTCATTTGGTTTATAGAACATGCCTCCAAAAAAGAATAACAGAAGAAGAAATGACAATCAGCCCATACCTCCGCCTATTTAAGAAGATCCCCAGAACGAGCATGTCTCTCATGCCAAATCAAAGCTGCATTCACTAATTTAGTTATCACGTCCTAAATTAATATGAACAAAAATCATATATATTTACTCTGGAAGCACTTTATGATGTATCGAGGTTATGGGATAATAACAAGCAGGATATTCAATAAGAGTTGCATATATACATGAGTGAGTTACATTAACAAAACTATACAATACTACTCGATGTCCATGAAGCCTTTAGTCAGTTTAACACACTATACTACAAATGACTAGTTGGCATTAGTTCCATCATGCCCAACCAGAGACCTGTACATATAATCAAAATACTAGGCATAGACTGGCTCCAGAGAGTGTTGGATCTCATAAAAATATCAGTTGGAAATAGTAATAAGGCCTAACATAGATGTCTGCTATCTTGAGGATCTGATCCTGCATTAGGAAAACATGGTGGGCCCGAGAGGTTAGTATATAAACAACATGTACTGGTATGAAAGCAGATAAAATAATATCCAGACAAGTACAGAAGCTCATATGAGTCAAATGGTAAAGTGAAAAATGTATGAGCCAATAAATAACACATATACGATATGAATTGATAACTTATACATCGACCTTATTAGCATCATATATAATATTTAAAAAAGTATTTATTATAATTTAAGGCCTATACTTTTCCTAGGTGATGCACATATCAGATAAGTCATACAATTGATCACAAGATGGTCTTCCGAAGGCAACCTGAGGAAAGTATAAAGCATATGTTTCTCACATACTCATTACTATGATCCCATATGTGTAACTATAATTGCAGTATGTATCTAGGTATGACCCGCATAGGGGATCACAATAAGGGTCTGACCGCAGGCCATTTATGTCATATGTTCGTTCGAGTCAGTGGAAACCAATACATGATGTTCCAGCTGACTTCAAATACAAATGATGCTAGAAAGGTAGGTACGCCCAATGGTTGAGCTCACTATAGTGGTCTGGTCTCGATCCTATCCACAGAATCACGTCGAGCGATATCCCACCCAAACCTATGTACCCTCATATCGTTAATGTTTATCAAATAATGCCTTGAAGGACTATGACATGTGAGTTACGGTGATGATCATTTATATACCATATACAAGTGAAACTATACTATTACTACATACCCCTAACGTGTAAGAGCTTCTAGAAGAGAAACTTATAATGGAAGTATTATAGAAATTTAACACAAAGTGGGAAATATAGATACTTATAAACTTGATGGTAGAGCGAGGGAATGATATGTAAGGCAATATAAAGATTCCACTTTCGTATTTCGTGAGAATTATAGTAACATCAAATAGGAAAGAGCATGTGATATAGGGTGGTGCCTTAGTGGCGAGGGAAGGTTTAGCTTTACATACCTTAATGCTTTCCTAGCTACGATAGTATTCCAAACCTTTATCCTTCCAATCACCTGTTTAAGATATTCGATAGCCAATCTACTAGCTACAACGATAACATATATGTTCATTAATAACCCAAAGATACATTTAACAATTTTATTCCAATAATCTTCGATTACGATAAAAACCAATTGAATTTCTTAACAAAAATACAGAATGAATTCTAACTTTCCCAACTTATGCAATTCAATATTAAATCCATCCAATTGATAGAAATCCCTAAAAGCTCCTCTATCATCAAAATTTCTCCTTTTTCCTCTTTCTCAAGAACCCATTACAAAGAGTAGCACAAAGATTCAATTAAACAATAATCATTGACTAATATTACACCCCGACATACATTCTATAATTAAATTCAAGTATGGAGTAATGAAATTCCTCTTTGCAATTAACCCCAATTTGAATTCTTGAAGAAGTTTAAGAAATTCTTAGATGGAAACTAGCTTAAGGTTGTAGAGATATGCTTCTCCCACATAGAAATTCCTTCCCAGATTTTAGTTCCGACTTTAATTCTTCAAAATATCTTCTTTTGTGTAATAGAGAAACAGAGGGCGAAGAAACGGAGTAGTGCATTGCTTGCTTTCTGGAAAGCACTTCCAGTGAAGTGTTTTTAATGCCCCCTTCCCCCTATTTTTTTTTTAATTTAACACTATATTATTATTATAAGTATATAAATTAAACCCACTACTGATCAAATTAGCACTTAGCATAAACAAGAGAACACATTTTAAATTTTCTAACCCTCATTGGCAACATTACAATACATCATATAAGGTACAATTCCTTATCAAGTATGTGCATCACTTAACAATCCTAAATACACCAATAGTTGCACTAGTCTAAAGGGCTAAATTAATCTCTTCCTCTTTTTTTAAGGTGCAACAATCTCCCCCACTTAGGATCATTCACCCTCGAATGATTATTGAAGCTTACTCACCAACCCACCATGATCTAACACATCAACTAGATCATTTAACTTACTTTGGTCTCACTTTATCCCATCAAAAGGCCTTAAAATTTGACTAGCTCTTCAAATTTCCAAAAAATTTGCCGGAGTTTCCTTTGTAAATAGGCCTATCGGGTACCTGTCAGCTAACCAGAATACGTACCAATATACTTCACAGAGTATCACAACATATATAATACTCAACAGATGATACATGAGGCTCCGCTTGGACTTAAACTCAAAGACAATAGTACACGAGGCTTTTCTCGACCTTAAACATCATTTAAAGTAATAACCAACCATGTAATTTACCTTATACTCTGCATCTGCGTGTTGTTTCCATGTAAATCTCAAGACTCATTGGTACAAATCATATACCTAAACATATCAGGAAAGAATCAGATATCAACAAAAAAAATATAGTAGAAACTAATGATCATATAAAGGGACAAGTAGTTCAAGGACCTTTTGATAGTTTTTGGAATAAATAAGGGTATTTAGTTTTCATATCCGTTTCTGCTTCCCAAGTGGCTTCTCCTACGCTCTGGTTCATCCACAACACCTTTATTGAAGCTATGTCTCTAGATCTCAACTTTCGAACCTGCCGATCCAATATAGCCATGGGGACTTCCTAAAATGATAAGTCTCCAGCAAGTTAAACACCCTCTATAGGGATCACGCGAGACAACTCTCCTAAGCATTTACGTAGCATAGACATGTGAAAGATAGGATGCACTCTAGACAATTTGGAGGTAATTCTAGCTCATAGGATACCTATCTAATTTTGCGAATAACTTTATAGGGCCCAATATACCTGGGACTCAACTTACCCTTCTTACCAAATCGCATAACGCCTTTTATAGGTGACACCTTCATGACTATGAAATCGTCAATTTGAAATTCTAAATAGCTACGTCGTACATTTGCATATGATTTTTGCCTACTCTGAGCACTCTTCACCCACTCTCGTATCAACTTAAACTTTTTGACAGTTTAATGGACTAGATTCGGACCCAGTACTTGTGCCTTGCGTACTTCACACCACTCAATAGGTGATCTACATCATCTCTAATATAGATCTTCTAATGGAGTCATGCCAATACTGGATTCATAACTGTTATTATAATCATATTCTATTAAAGGAAAATGATCATCCCAATTACCTTTAAAATCCAACACGGATGCTCTCAATATATCTTCGAGTGTCTAAATGGAGCGCTCGGCTTGGCCATCTGTCTTTGGATAAAATATAGTTCTAAGGTTCACCTGAGTACCCAAGATCCTAGAAATGATTTCCAAAACTGAGCATTAAATGGGGAACCTCTATCTAAAATAATAAACATCGGGGTCCCATGTAGACGAACTATCACTTTTACATATAGCTTAGAATAATCTTCAGTCGTGCTGGTAGACTTAACAGGAAGAAAATGGGTTGATTTCATCAACCGATCAACTATTACCCAAATACATTCATGTTTCCGATAAGAAAAAGGTAAGCCTACCACGAAGTCCATATTAATAGTATCCCATTTCCATACAGGAATACTAAACATTTGAGATAGGCCTCCGGGTCTCTGATGTTCTGCTTTCACTTGCTGACAATTAGAGCACCGTGCCATATATTCTTCTATATATTTCTTCATGTCGTTCTACCAGTAGATCTCTTTAAGATCATGATACATTTTTATTGATTCGGGATGGATTTAATAATGAGAGCAATGTGCCTTAGTCATAATCTGTTGTCGCAGCCCATCTACATCAGGCACATATAATCTACCACAATACCTCAAGGTGCCATCACCTGCTAGTTCAAATTCCAAGATTCAACCAAGAAAATCTACCGAGGTCAACCAAAAATCACACTTAGAGAACTTAGCATACAACCGGTGCTCTCTAAGTGTCTGTAATACTGACCTCAAATAAACTGCACGCTCAACTTTATAACATAAGTAATCAAAATATCATCTATAAATATAATCACGTACAAATTAAGAAAAGGTTTGAAAATCCAGTTCATCATGTTCATAAAGGCTTCCGGAGCATTCATTAGTCCAAATGATACGATAAGAAACTCAAAGTGCCCATATCTTGCTCGAAAGGCTGTTTTGGGAATACCTGTTTCACGAATTCTTAACTGGTGATAACCGAACCTCAAATCGATCTTTAAAAAACATTTAGATCCATGCAATTGATTGAATAAATTATCTATTCGAGGGAAAGGATACTTATTCTTTATTTTTACTTTGTTCAGCAGCCTGTAATCTATACACATTTGCAATGTACCATCTTTTTCGCATACAAAAAGTACCGGTACACCCTAAGGTGATATACTGGGTCAAATGAAGCCTTTATTAAGTAAGTCTTTTAACTTCTCTTTTAGCTCTCTCAATTCTGCAGGCGCTATTCTATAAGGTGGAATGGATATCGGTCGGGTACCAGGATCTACATCAATACCAAAATTGATCTCTCTAACGGGAGGTAATCCAGGAAGTTCATCAAAAAATACCTCTGAGTACTCGTTCACCATTGGTACAGACTCTAGATTTGGTTCTTGATTTTCGACCTTAATGTCTTTTACTTGTACTAGGTGATACAAACACCCCTTTGCGATAAGCTTTCGTACCTTAAGAAAGGAAATAAACCTTCCTCTAGGCATCATAGAATCACCCCTCCACTCTAAGATTGGCTCTCCTAGGAAGTAGAAATGGGCTATTTTGGCTCAAAAATCAACTGTATCATAACAAGTGGATAACCAATCCATACCCATAATAACATCAATATCGACCATTTCAAGTTCAATCAGATTAGCCAATGTAGCATGACCACATACTGTCACTACACAATCATAATAGACTCATCTAGCTATAATATAATCTCCTACTGGATTTGATACTACAAATGGTTTACATTTCAACTCAGGCTCCATTCCAAACTTCTTTGCAACAAATGGGGAAACATATGACAAGGTAGATCCTGGGTCTATCAAGGCATATATGTCATGTGAAAAAATGATTAAGGTACTTGTGACTACATCTGGAGATACTTATGAATCTTGCCAACCAGCTAGTGCATACATACGGTTCGGACCAACACTCAAACTGGGGCCTCTTCCCCTACCAGATCCTCTACCTGCTGGTGCTTGAGGACTGCGAAAAGAAGAAGGCACTAATGAAGATGAAGCTGATGCAGATTCTGTAGGCTGTGATCAATTACTTCTACCTTTACTTCTGATCTATGGATAATCACGTACCATATGACCCTCTATACGACACTAGTAACACGCATTTGAACCACGCCGACACTCTCCTCTATGTGATCTGCCATACTGCCTGCGTGTAGGTTGAGGTGGTAACCCTTGACTAGCGCCCCTATGAAGTCGTAAATCTGGTGCTCTAAAATTCTGACTCTACGAATACTTGTGCCTCAAGAACTAAGTTAGATCATTAGATGTAGATAGCATAGTTTACTAGGTCTGCCTAGGTGGCCCTCTACAAGTGGAAGCTCCACTGCTTCCTTGATACTGGCTGGCCGTCCTAGCCCTTTTACTCTGCTCCCTCTCATTATCTTCTATGTGATTACGTTTATCCTTCTCCAAGTGCTGAGCATGTGCCATGATTCTTTCTATATCCAAATCTTTATTCATAGCAGCAAAAGAAAGAAGGTCTTTCAAGGGACCCACAATGTCATTCACAAAGCGATGAATCCATTTATCTTGTGTGCTAACCACCTCTGGAGCATATTTGGAAAAATGTGTAAATCGCAAACAATACTCCTTGACACTAAGATTACCCTAATTTAAGGATAGAAATTCATCCACCTTTGCCTCTTTGAGCTCTAATGGCATGAAATGATCCATGAAGGCTTTTACAAATTCTGTCCAAACTGGAGAGGGAGCTTCTTGACTTCTCAAGGAAACCCACATATCATACCAATCAAAAACAACATCTTTCAGTCGATGGGCGACCAATTTAATTAAATCTATATACGAGACCCGCATCACCTTACAAATTCTATAAGACTCATCAATTAATTGTTGAAGGTCCTCTGCAAGCTTAGAACCTGTGAATTCAGGTGGATTCATACAAAGAAAATCTTTGATCTTATATTCTGCTATGCCTTCCTGAGTAACAACAGGTATATCCATATTCTGTCTTTGGGCCTGAACGGCGACCAACTATGTAAGCAACTGTATCGCTCCCTTAAGATCCGAGTCTGAGGCACTTAGTGGTGGGATAGGAACTATCATTGGCACCACTGGAAGTGCAGAAGCCTCTGTAGGTCCCTTCATCCCGGGAATTTGAGAACCTGAAAGTATAAAACCCAATGAACTTTCTTGTGTCCTATTTAGATCCACCAATATGGGAGATTACTTAGTAGTGGCTACCTCCTGAGTAATGCTAGTAATGTCCTATTGGGATGCTTTATCCTTCTCTTTAGCAGACATGGTATGTATCACAAATAAGTAGAATAGGAGTTAGAAGTAACTTTCTATAACTTAACTTTGTAGCACGATCTAGATTATAAATGAAGGTCAAATTCCTAAATGTCCATATAGTTCCTTAATTATAAATGTGGCGCACAACATATCGATAAGTAAGGTTCCACTAGACACGGTTTCATTGATTCCCTGGGACAAGTGAACCTGGGCTTTTATACCAAGTTGGTCAAGTCTCAAATCAATAAGGACAAATAAGAACTGTATACAGTTACTCTGCAAGCACTCTATGACATATGTGAGGTTATGGGATAGTAACGAGTATGATATTTAATAAGATTTGGATATATACATAAGGGAGTTACATTAACAAAACTATACAATACTACACGATGTCCATGAAGCCTCTAGTCAGTTTAACATGCTATACTACAAGTGACTAGTTGGCATCAGGACCAGAGACCTGTACATATAATCAAAATACTAGGTATAGATTATAGCATCCAAGCGCACACGCAAGTGTACATGGTCTATCAAGTAATATAGTGGACTTCAAGAAAGCCGAGTTATCAATCCCACAGAGACTATATTTGGAAACGATTTGATTTCAGTTCACACTTAAGATTCAATTGAAGTGAGAGTAACCAAATAAAGAGTTTGTAAATTTTAAATTAAAACTAAACAATATGGATGTTGACACCAAATTTTTGCCCTCCACAACCAAGTTTAAATTTGAGTTTCTTTAATTTTAAATAAAATTATAATATTTATTTCATCTGAATAAAAACTTTTTCAAACTATTTATGTACGTAATTTTGTCATTTTAAGTAGCAATTATACAATTTGTATTTAATTGTACGAGATTATATGATTTGATTACTTAAATATTTATTCTATGGAATATTGAATGTTAATCAAGGATTATCTTAAAAATAAATATAATGATTAAAATCTTAATTTTAATATAATTTATTATCAAAATAATTTATTTGGATAAATATGCATTTGATTTTATTAAATAAAGAAGCTCAGGATTGAACAAGGTGTTAATTCATATCGAATTTTGATTTAATTTAGTAAATTTATTAAATTTGGACCTTAATTGAAATTAATTCGGCCGTAATTGTAATGCAATTGGTCGATTGAATTTTAATTAGGCTAAATTTTAAATACAATTGTCTAAACTTTTCTTTTGGCTATTTAATAAATAGCCTAATTTACCCATTTCCCCTTTAATTTCCGCAGCCCCCTTTTAATTAAAATGGGACCAGGCCCAAAAAATAGCACCCAACCAATTTCGGTCCAACTACATATCAGCCCAGTCCAAAGCCACCGACCTGACCCATCTATCTCTTCTATCTTCTTCAGCAAACCAATACAATAGCTTAAAGCACACAATTCCAACAATTTCAACATCGATCAACATCAACGCATCAATGATCTCAAGAACCATTGCAACAGTAACAACATCGCTCAATCCGACCTGACCAGCTCTAAATTGACCTGAAACTAATCCATTTGTGGTTCCTCACGCGTCCTACGTGAATCCATGCGTGAAAGCCTAGAAGCTTCTGAAAATTGGTGAGTTGGCTCCTCCAACGGCTCAATTCCGCAAATCTCGGGTATAGGGGTATGATTTTGTACATATGTGTTACAATTTTATCGGCCCTTCATAAAAATTCATTTTTCCTAATTCTTATTGGTCCACCAATTTCAAAATTTTAGAGAAAAATAACAAAATTAGTACAATTTATTAAGGGAAAATCTTATCTTGAGTTCAAATTGGGATTTCCTTTTTGGAAAAATTCCCCAAATTTCCTTTGTGTGGCCTCTTATCCCTCATCGGTGGAGCATTTGGGAGGGGGGATCTTCTTGCTCTATAAATATCTCTCTTTAGAGTAGAAAAAGGGAGTTGGAAAAATTTTAGGGAAAAGGGGGAAAATCCAGGTAGATAAGAGTTTCTTCTCGTAGTAAAAAACTCTCTTTTCTTTTTTCTTTTTTTGAAAGCTGGTTGAAAACTCGGGGGTTAGAAAAATTTGGTTGGAAATTTTTGGTTGGGAAAAAGGGAAAGGGACCTCAGATCTAAAAAATTTCCTTCACAGTAGAATATCTTCTCCTTTTTTTTTCTTTTTATGGAAGTTTGGTTGATTAATCGGAGGTTCTCAAGTTTATAATGCTGATTTTTGGTGGTGAAGGATTCTGGCAGTTAGCTTGTAGTCCCATTTGCTTCTACGAAATAGGTAACACCATCTTTCGTTTATCTTTTGACTATGTCTACTTCATCTTAACCTTCTGTAGTTGTGAGTATTAGTGATATTGCGTGCTGGGTTGTATGTTGTAGAGGTCTTAAAGACCATAGGTTGTTGTTTAGTCAGATGTTTGGATATACTGTTATGTATTAACACCTCGTTTTTTCATTGCTTGTGGTTTGAATAGCTAGTTTCCTAGTCAAATATTGTTTCTTTGATTGTGTTCAATAGTTTTAGCCTGATCTTGTTTGATTCATAGTTTTAGCCTGATGTTGTTTGATTCATAGTTTTAGCCTAATGTTGTTTGATTCATTGTTGCTTTGATTGTGTTCAATAGTTTTAGCCTGATGATGTTAATAGGAACCGCTTACTCAGAATCTTTAAATTTTAAATGATTTTTTGTTTAGGATAGTTTAAAATATTTTATAAAAGGTTTCTTAATTTCTTTTCAAAATTTAGTGGCGGCTCTAAAAAGTCAAAATTACTACAAAACAATGGAAAGTAAAGGTCTTAAGATAATCAATAAGAGAAAACCCAGGGTTGAAGCACTCTGAACAGTCATATTATGCTATTGGATTTCATTCGTTAAATTGCTCATAGTGGTTGTTGATTCATAGGGTTAATTGTACGATTATGGTTTTCCAACCTCTAATATTTTACATAAGTTACATTACAGCTACATCGTTGAGTGGGGATGTAATAGGTCACTTAAGCTCTTAACAAATATCATCCTACATATTAATTAAGTAAGGTATCTAAGTACATTTCTGTCCAAGATACTAATTCAAGTTTCTTATTTTATAAAGGATCAAGAACCATACTCTGCTTATTCCCATGTTTTATCGCCCTAATCCCTCTCTCGAGTTCACAAGGTTGACAGTGGATGTATTCTAAGGGTTGAAAATCCTTAAAATAGTTATAATAAGAATAAAAAAATAAAAAATATTGATAAGAAAAGAAAACAAACTTAATCCATAGCAGTAATAATCATGTTCTTGGCTTCAACATCGGAAAGAGGGCATTTAGCCACGCATAGTTATAATCTCTATCACAATGTTATAATTAATGACTAAATACATGTATGAACTAAATAAAATTAATAAAAAACTAATAATGAATTTGTAGAATCCCCTTGGTTTCCTATGTCAAAGGGTATGTAAAAACGTGATACAATATGTATATATAGCATAAGGGTAAGCCAAGTCCGTTTAGGAGTCGAATTAGCTTGAAACGCCCAGGTGTGGAGTGGAGCATTCATCATACCCTCTATTCCTATGGAATGGGTAATTATTCACAGACTATATCCCCCTTGAATAGAGCATGCGACGCATGCTAATTGCATGACCTCTCTGGAATTTGTCCTCTGAATTTTGGTTAAGTGTTGGCCCTTTTTCCTTCCATCCCTTGTCTTGTGGTGTCTTTCCATTGATTTTCCAACCTTTTTAACATCAAAATATCATCATATTCAGATAAAAAAGCATTCTAAATCATCACACTACACGAATTTGAAGCATAAACAACACCAAATCCATTACGATGAATAAAAAACAAGAGCTTAGACTAGGTGGATTTCCATGATCTTTCACTTCAAGTTCCCACTCTTTATTTGACTCATATTAACTTTGTAAACTCCTAAAAACTTGTTCCACATATCATAACACATTTAAAACTATAAGGAACACATAGAACTCAATAGAATCCAATGAGATAGACTAGAAAAGAAACTAGCTCAAGCTAGGAAGACTAGTTTTCTATATTGAACTCAAATTGACTCTTTTAAGTACAAACTTACTTAGAATTCACTTGTAACCTTATAAAAACATGTTTTAACACTTTTATACATATTTTATCTCATTATCAACCAATATAGTATAGAATCATCCTCAAAACAAGGCTAAATAGACTAGAATAGTTGCGCTAGAATGCATAAATACACCCAACACACTATAATATCATCTACAAACAACAATAGGTCCTAACATAGACGTCTTCTATCCTGAGGATTTGAGCCTGCATTAGTAAAACATGGTGTTCCTAAGACTTCAGTACATAAATAATATGTACTGGTATAAAAGCAGACAGAATAACAGCCAAACAAGTACAAAAGCTCATATGAGTCAAATGGTAAAGAGAAAATATATGAGCCAACAAATAACACATATACAATACGAATTGATAACTTTTGCACCGAACTTATTAGCATCATATATAATATTTAGAAAAGTATTCTTTATAATATAGGGCCTATACTTTGCCTAGGTGATGCATTTATCCTATAAGTCGTAAAAATGATCACAAAATGGCCTTCCAAAGGCAATTTGAGTCAAGTATAAAGCATATTTTGCTCACATACTCATTACTATGATCCCATTTATGTAACTATAAGCATAGTCAGTATTTTGGTATGCCCCACCCAAGGGCTCACTATGAGGGTCTGCCCGCAGACCATGTATGCAATATGTTGGTTTGAGTCAGGGAAAACCAATACATGACATTCTAGATGACTTCAAATACAAATAATGCCACAAAGGTAGGTATGCCGAATGGTTGAGCTCACTATAGTGGTTTGGTATCGATCCTGTGCACAGAATCACGTCGAGCGATATGCCAAGCAAACCCTATGTACCTTCCCATCATTAATGTTTATCAAATAATATCTTGAAGGCTTATGATATGTGAGATATGGTAATGATTGTTTAGCAGCCATATACAAGTGAAACTATACTATTACTATTTACCCCTAACGTGTAAGGGCTTCAAGTATAGAAACTTATAATAATATGGAAGTATCATAGAAATTTAACACAAAGAGGGAAAGATAGATACTTATAAGCTTGATGGTAGAGCGAGGGAATAATATGTAAGGCAATATAAAATTCCACTTTTGTATTTCATGAGAATTATACTAACATCAAATAGGAAAGAGCATGTGATATAAGGTGGTGACTTAGTGGTAAGGGAAAGTTTAGCTTTACATACCTTAATGCTTTACTAGCTACGATAATATTCCGAACATTTATCCTTCCATTCACCAGTTTATGATATTCGATAGCCAATCTACTAACTACAAGGATAACATATATGTTCATTAATGACCCAAAGATGTATTTAACAATTTTATTCTAATAATCTTCGATTATGCTCAAAACTAATTAAATTTCTTAACAAAAATTTGGAATGATTTCTATCTATCCCAACTTATGAAATTCAATATTAAATCCACCAATTTTTAGGAATCCCTAAAAGCTCCTCTTTTATCAAAATTTCTCTTTTTTTCTCTTTCTCAAGAACCATTACAAAGAGTAGTGCAAAGATTCAATTAACCAATAATCATTGACTAATATTACACCCCAACATACATTCTATATGTAAATTCAAGTATGGAGTTATGAAATTACCTTTTAGGAATTAAACCCAATTTGAATTCATGAAAAAGTTTAAGAAATGCTTAGATGGAAATAAGCTTAAGGTCGTAGAGACAGGCTTCTCCCGCATAGAAATTCCTTCCTAGCTTTTAGTTTCGACTTTAATTCTTTAAAATAACTTCTTTGGTGAAATATATAAATCGAGGGTGAAGAAACGGAGTAGTGCATTTCTTGCTTTCTGGAAAGCACATCTAGTGAAGTGTTTTTAATGCCCCTACCCCCGATTTCTTTTAATATTTAACACTATATTATTATTATAAGTATATAAATTAAACCCTCTACTTTTTAAATTAGCACTTAGCATAAACAAGAGAACACATTTTAAATTTTCTTACCCTCGTTGGCAACATTACACTACATCATATAAGGTACAATTCCTTTTCAAGTATGTGCGTTACTTCACAATTCTTCATACTCCAAAAGTTGCACTTGTCTAAAGGGAAATATTAATCTCTTCCTCTTTTTATATAAGGTGCTACATTAGCTCACTCAGTAGCAGCTCAGAATAATTTGTAGGCTACTATACCAGCCGTTCCAGCGGCTAATACTACCGCAGCTAGGATTCAGGACTTCACCCAAATGAACCCTCCTCTATTTTTGGGATCCAAGTCTGATGAAGATCCGCAGGAGTTCCTTGACATGGTTTAGAAGGTAAGTGACATTATAGGGGTGACTTCTAGTAAGAGTGCAGAGTTAGGTACTTACCAGTTATAGGATATTGATCATACCTGGTATAAGTAGTGGAAGGGATATGGAGACGCAGATGTAGGGCCTATTAAATGGGAGGTATTTGTTATGGCCTTTTTAGATTGGTTTTTTCCCTTGTAGTTTATGGAATATAAAACGCAGGATTTTACTAATTTAAAGTAGGGGAACATGAGTGTGAAAGAGTACTCTCTTAAGTTTACTCAGCTTGCCAGGTATGCTCTTAATTTGGTATCTGGTGATAGGTCTAGGATGGGTAATTTTGTCTTTGGGGTTGCTGATAGCATAGTTAAAGAGTGTAGGACTGTGATGTTGATTAAGGAGATGGATTTGTCTAGGTTGATAGTATATGCTCAACAGATTGAGGAGAAAAAATTTAGTGAAAGAGAGAGGGAGAATAAAAGTGATAGAATAGGTAGCTTTAGTTTTGCTTAGCCGAGATTGGAGGGTGGTAACCATCCTTAATTCCATCAGAAATCTTTATCCCTAGCTCTATTTTCAGTTATTGCTCTAGTTCCAAGGTTGAGAAATGGTAATCAGGATAGGGTACCAGGCTCTAAGACTCAGGGTAGCGTGAATAGTGGTCGGACTAATACCTTTTTCCAGAAGTGTGGTAGAAATAATTAAGGTATATGCAAGGTGGGCAACAATGTGTGCTTGGATATGGCAAGCCAGGCCACAGGTTGAGGGAATTTTTGGCAGGTATGTGGAAAGGAAGGAATGATCATCAGCAGGGTCAGACTAATTCTTCAGTAGCACCAGCAAGTCCCCCAATTCAGTAGGGCTCCACTTCTAGTGCCACCAGTAGTTAACGCCAAAATAGGTTGTATGCACTCTAGTCCCTTCATGATCAGAAAAGTTCTCCTGATGTTGTTATGGGTATGTTGCAGGTATTTTATTTACATATTTATGCTTTGTTAGATCCTGGGGCTACTCTTTCTTTTTGTTACCCCCTATATAGCTATAAATTTTGGTGTTAGTCCTGAGATTTTACCAGAATCCTTCTCAGTGTCCACTTCAATAGGTGTCTCTGTTGTATCCAGGAAGGTATACAGGAACTATTCAGTCACGATATCCTAGAAAGTTACTTTAGTTGATCTTGTGGAGTTAGCGATAATGGATTTTGATGTCATTCTTGGCATAGATTAGCTCCATTCATGCTATACTTCAGTCGATTATAGAAATAGAGTTGTTCATTTTAAGTTTCTGAATGAACCAGTCTTTGAATAGAGGGGTAATACTTCAGTACTTAGGGGTAAGCTTGTGTCATACCTCAGAGCGAGGAAAATGTTATCCAAGGGGTGTATCTATCATCTTGTTCAAGTCAAAGACTCTAGTTCAGAGCCTCCCAATATCGAGTCAGTTTTAGTAGTGAGGGAATTCTCAGATGTGTTTCCTAAAGATCTTCTTGGAGTTTCTCCCAAAAGGGAAATTGACTTCGGAATCTACCTTCTTCCAGATAGCCAACCTATCTCTATTTTCCCTATAGAATAGCTCCACCTGAGTTTAAGGATATAAAAGAACAATTGAAAGATCTTTTATATAAGGGATTCATCAGGCCCATTGTTTCCTGTGGGGTGCTCCAGTCCTTTTCGTGTAAAAGAAAGATGGTTCTCTCTGAATATGCATCGATTACTATCAGTTAAATAAATTCATAGTCAATAATAAGTACCCACTCCCTAGAATTGATGACTTTTTCAACCAACTTAAGGGTGCCAGTTATTTCTCTAAGATAGACCTTAGATCTGGCTATCCTCAGCTCAGAGTCAGAGAATGTGACATTCCAAAAATAGCTTTCAAAACTCGATATGGTCACTTTGAGTTCCTAGTCATATCCTTTGGACTAACAAATACCCCAGCAACTTTCATGGACTTGATGAACAGAGTGTTCAAGAAGTACTTGGACATGTTCATCATAGTCTTCATAGATGACATCCTTATTTATTCTCGTAATGAAAATGATCATGCAAACCATTTCAGAATGGTATTGCAGACTCTTAGAGCCCATCAGTTGTTCACCAAATTTAGTAGGTGTGAGTTTTGGCTAAGATCAATAGCTTTTCTTGGCCATATTATTTTTGGTGATGGCATTAAAGTTGACCCTAAAAAGACCAAAGAAGTGAGAAACTGGCCCAGGCCCATTTATCCATCAAATATTAGGAGTTTCTTGGGTTTGGGTGGATATTATCAATGGTTTATTGAAGTATTTTTATCTATTGCGTCCTCTATGTCCAGATTGACTCAAAAAAAGGTCAAGTTCCAGTGGTAAGATTCTTATGAGAAGAGTTTTCAAAAGTTGAAGACTCGACTCACCTCAGCCCCAATTTTAACTTTGTCCGATAGTTTAACTGGGTTTGTTGTTTACTGTAATGCTTCTAGAGTTGGTTTGGGTTGTGTTTTGATGCAAAGGGGTAAGGTCATAGCCTATGCCTCTAGAAAGCTTAAACTCTAAGAAAAGAATTATCCTACCCATGACCTTGAGTTAGCAGCTGTCATGTTTGCCTTTAAAAATTTGGAGACATTATCTCTATGGGGTGCATATCGATGTGTTCACGGATCACAAAAGTTTGCATTATCTATTTTTACAGAGAGAGTTAAATATCCTTCAGATAAGGTGGTTAGAAATGTTGAAGGACTATGATATAAGTATGTTGTATCATCCGGTCAAGGCCAATCTAGTGGCAGATGCCCTTAGTAGATTGTCGATGGGTAGTGTTTCTCATGTTGAGAATGATACAGAGAACTTAGTTTAGGAGGTTCATCAGTTTGTTAGATTAGGTGTTCAGATAGTTGATTCAGCTAAGGGTAGTGTTAGGGTTTAGAGTAGTTCATAATCTTTATTGGTTACCAAAGTAAAGGAGAAGCAGGATAGGGATCCCAGTTTAGTTAAGCTGAAAGATTCAGTAAGAGATTAGAAAGTTAAGGTTTCTCCCAAGGGGGAGATGTTGTGTTGCATTGTTAGGGTAGACTGTGTGTTCTATGTGTTGATGATTTAAGGCTGCATATTCTTGCAGAAGCACATGGTGCACGTTATTCTATTCATCCAGGGGCCACTAAAATGTATCGTGACCTGCGGGAAATCTATTGATAGAGTGGTATGAAAAGGGATA
Source organism: Capsicum pubescens (assembly GCA_030864215.1). NCBI lineage: Eukaryota > Viridiplantae > Streptophyta > Magnoliopsida > Solanales > Solanaceae > Capsicum > Capsicum pubescens. Next base: position 110,794,594 of record CM061549.1, on the reverse strand, counting down.
TTGCAGAATTTATAGTTAAGTGTGCTAACTGTCAACAGGTTAAGGTTGAGCACCAAAGGCCTAGTGGCACTATACAGGAGTTCAACATACCCACTTGGAAGTGGGAAGAGGTAAACATGGATTTTGTGACAGGGTTGCATCATTCATGTTGCCAGCATGATTTGATATGGGTTATTATGGACAGAATGACCAAATCAGCCCATTTCTTATTAGTCCATACTTCTTATTGATTCAAGGATTATGCCAAGCTCTATATTAGAGAGTTGGTTAGGTTGTATTGAGTCCCGTTGTCCATTATTTCAGATAGGGGTACTCAGTTTATCTCTCACTTTTGGAAAGTTTTTCAGAAGGGTCTTGGTACCCAAATTTGTCTCAATATAACCTTTCACCCTCAGACAGATGGTTAGGCAGAGAGTTCCATCCAAACCCTAGAGGACATGTTGAGAGACTATGTTATTGACTTTAAGGGCAGTTGGGATGATCACTTGCCATTGATTGAGTTGCCTACAATAACAGTTATCATTCCAGTATTCATATGTCTCCATTTGAGGGTTTTTATGGAAAGAGATGTAGATATCTTATCGGTTGGTTTGAGGTAGGTGAGACCGTATTGATAGGTCCAGATTCAGTATTCTATGCATTGGAAAAAGTTCAACAAATCAGAGAGAGGCTCAAGACAGCCCAAAGCCGTTAGATATTATATACAGATGTGCATAGGAGAGATCTTGAGTTCGGAGTTAGAAACTTGGTTTATTTCAAAATCTCTCCTATGATGGGAGGGAAGAGATTTGGAAAAAAGGAGAAGCTTAGCCCCTGATATGTTGGCCCTTACAGGATCTAGAGTCGCTATATGAAGGTTGGTTATGAGCTTGAGTTGCCTGCAGATTTAGCATCAATGCATACAGTATTCCATGTTTCTTTATGAAAAAAGTGTATTGGTAATCCAGTTGTAGTAGTCCCTTTAGAAAGTACGGGTGTCCAAGACATCCTTTCTTACGAAGAATTCCCAGTTAAATTCCTTAATCGTCAGGTTGGTAGACTGAGGAACAACAAAGTTCCCTTGGTCAAAGTTTTTGGTGGAATCAGTCTGTTGAGGGAGACACTTGGGAAGCAGAAGTGGATAAGCGTACCAAGTACTCTCATCTTTTCTCCGCCAACTCAGACTAAGTACAAGGTAACAGTTTTCCTTAGATTATCTCCTCTCTATTCTCAGTTACAGCAATATTATCATCTTCTTGTCATTACATGCATTCACTAATCAGTTTAGTCATGTATCATGTTTCAGACTCAGTCATGTAACCATGTTTTCAGTTATACATGTTCAGTATGTGATTTCAGTCCCCTCAGTATTCTCATCTTAGTTAGTCTTATTCGAGGATAAATGTTCCCAAGGGGGAGATAATGTTATACCCCGTATCAGTCTTAGCTTAGTTCAGCCCATAGTGCAAGCATAAGAGTCTTAACACCTGAAAATCTAGCTAAGTATTGGTGACTTAGTTTTATTTTTGGCCTCTTAACTTTGATAATTTTTAAAGTAAGCTTCCCGACCCCGAGATGATGGTTTCTAGTTAATTCATGTTCAGGGGTGTTAGTATCAGGTCTCGGGGAAGTTTCAGATGAGGATTAAAGCACTTTTGGATTTCATTTTTAGAACCTCATCACGATTACACTGTATCGTAGTGGGTATAGTGATGAGGAGTTCATCGCATTGTGATGGTGGCCAAATCCACATTTTAGTTGCAAATTTAAATCCTACAAGGGTACTCTGGTCTTTTCTCATTGCCCCAATTCATGAAAACACGAGATTTATCACCAGATAAGGCATTATATGCAAAATTTTCTTAATTTTCTCAAAATCCTAAGCTAAACTCAGTCTTTTAAGCTTGCTAAGGGGTCCGAGACTTAGAAAATTCTAAGTATTCAGACTTAGTATTATTTTGGCGGTCGTAAGTTGGCAACTCTATTTCATGGCTCTTATGACCTTAAAATGTTAATCTTTAGGTTGATTCATGATCAGGAATGTCAGTAGGTATTCTCGGACGAGTTTCATATGTAGTATCTTATGACCTTAACATGAATTCACATGTATGTAGTATCATGTGTATTTATGTTAAAGCCTTGAAATTATGATGCTCATGTGTTGATTAGTACTATATGCATATACAATGCCTTTCAAGTGTTTGATGAGTTGTTCATGAGAATTAAATAGCGAATTTATATCATGTTAGCATGTATTCAAGTTCATGTCATTCAAGTGTTTGCCAGAATGTCCCAATGAATGAATGATGATCAAGTAGTTATTTATCATATATCAAGATTGTTCCATATATTATAATTTATTCTATCGAGTCCTAAGGGTAGTTAATACCCGACAATTTAGCTGATTACCTAGAGCCATGGTTAGTCTTGGGATAGTATCAGTCATGTCATGATCAGTAGTACTCTCAGTCAGTTACAGAACTCAGGAAAAAAACTCAGTAGACTCGGTATCAGTCTAGTCTAGTTTAGTATTTAGTTCAGACCTCAGTAAATTCAGTCAGTTAACAGAATTTAGTAGTATTTCGTCAGTCAACGAAACTCAGTGAACTCAGCTCAGTTCAATTTGATAGTATAATCACTAACAGTTCAGTCAAGCCTAGTATGAACTAAGAATCAATTCAGAGTCTATTCAGTTGGGATTAGGATTCAGCACAGAGCGAACCCAGGGATGGAGGCATTCCTGCCAGCAGTGGGTTTGACCCTTAGTAGCAATCCCTGCATTATAGAACTACATAGCTAGCGTAGGTTGAAATATCCTCTTGCTAGATTAGGGTTGATACATCTCGTACGAGTTTTTCTGCCAGCGAGGGTTAATGAAAGAGCTTCCTGTCAAAGAGGGTTAGCTCACAGCTGCCTTTACCTGTGGCACAGTACTTACACCCTTCTAACTGGGTTGTAGGTTGGACCCCAACCTATTCTGAAAATTGCATGTCGGTTAGATAATTACCTCCCATAGTCTCAGTTTCAGTTTCAGTCTCAGAATAGAACTCAGTTCAGTTCTACAAATTTAGGACTGTCAGATACAGTCACTCAGTTCAGTATGAAACTCAGTATAGTTCCACAGGATCAAGACTATCAGATACAGTCACTCAGTTATCAGCTACACAGTATCAGTAAACTCAGATATCAGTAAATTAGGAATTCAGAACTCAGTATCCAATATTATAACGGCCTCAGATTATAGTATAAGTATTCATGCATGTACTCTCATTCAGTTATATTTATGTCATTTAGTCTGTGTTGTTCATGCATATGAATCCATGCATTTCAGCCTACCTCACTTTACATACCAGTATATTTAAAGTACTGACGCATACCTTTATTTTTCACTATGATGTTTTATATCATAGGTTCAAACGCGCGGGCTCCCGGTCATACTTAGAAGTTCAGATATTCAGCTGATAGAGTTAGTGGTGAGTCCTCTTAGTTTAAGGACATGATGATTATTTCGGTAGTTCAGCTTATTTCAGTAGCACGGATTTAGTTGGGGACTTGTCCTATCAACTCCATGTCTCAGATAGTTTAGAGGCTTTTTCAGGCTAGAGTATTTTTCAGACAGATGTTTTAGTTTTGGTATTGTTATACCGTATTCAGTTTTATTATAGTATTGAACCTTATGGCATGTTTTTCGACTAATTTCCGCATACTACAGTATTACTATACTGTTATTGTAGTAGGTAATAGTTATGGGCTAGCTTGTGGTCCTTCGGGATTATGAGCACCGTATAGAATCCGGGGTATAGACTCGGGGCATTACAAACTTGGTATCAGAGCCTAAGGTTCAACAGAGTCCTAGGATGTCTGAAATCTGCATCTAGTAGAATCTTGTGCATGGGTGTATAGCGCACCACACTTATGGACAGGGGGCTGGGAGATATTTTAGGAAAATTTTCCCTTCTTTTAGTGTTCGTATTGTACAAGTGAGCATGATCTCCAGTTAAAATCCCTATCTAATCAAAATTTCTCTTCCATTTACAGAATATTCCTCTAAAAAGGACTAAGAAAAGTGGAACGGGAGACCACCCAGAACCCCAGCCCGTCCAGCCAGATCCTTTAGACGAACACGTTTCCCACACTAAATTTAGAGAATCTTTTACCACCCTAGATCATTTAGTGGCAGCCTAGAATGAATGTCCAACTGCTATTCTGGCTAACCCAGTGGCCAATACTACTGCTTCCAGGATTCGGGATTTCACTCGAATGAACCCTCCATCTTTTATTGGGTCTAAGTTAGATGAGGACCCTCAGGATTTTCTTGATCAGGTGCAGAAAGTTACAGATATTATGAGAGTGACTGCTGTTGAAAGCACTAAGTTAGCTGCATATCAGTTACAGGATGTGGCCCACTCATGGTTCAAATAGTGGAAAGCAGAAAGGGCCACAGATGCAGGGCCCATAGAATAGGAAGAGGTTGTTGTTGCTTTTCTGGATAGGTTTTTCTCAGTAGAGTTGAGGGAAGTGAAGTTTTTCAAGTTTATAAATCTGAAGTAGGACAACTTGACGGTACAAGAGTATTCTTTTAAGTTTACTCAATTAGCCAAATACACTCCTAATATGGTAGCAGATAACAGATCTAAGATGAGTAAGTTTGTGTCTAGCATATCTAATAGTGTGATCAAGGAGTGTAGGATCGCAATGTTGATTAAAGAGATGGACATATCCAGGCTTATGGTCCATGCTGAGAAGATAGAGGAGGATAAGAATAAAGAGAAGGAGGGGGAGAATAAGAGAGTGAGAATAGGTAGTTTCAACTTTGCTTAGCCTAAGTCAGGGGGTGGGAATCATTCTCAGTTCCGCCCAAAATGCTCAGTTCCGGCTCTATCCTTAGCCAATGCTCTTGTGCCAAAATTCAAAGACGACAACAGAGATAGGGCGTCAGGCCCTAAACCCCAGGGTAGTGTTAGCAGTGCTCGAACCGATCCTCTTTGTCAGAAATATGGCATAAACCACCAGGATAACTACAGAGTTAGCAGTGATATGTGTTTTAGATGTGGCAAGCCAGGCCATAGGGCCAGACAGTGTCCTCAGGTGGGTTCTCAGAGTCAGCATAACTATCCCCCAGCTTAATCCAGACACCCAAACCAGTAGGGTGCTGCGTCCAGTGCCACCAGTGGGCAGCGCCCAAACAGACTCTACGTACTTCAGTCTCGACAGGATTAGAAGAGTTCTCTTGATGTGGTCACTGGTATGTTAAAAGTTTTCCATTTACATATTTATGCTTTGCTACACCCAGGAGCCTCTTTGTCCTTTGTTACTCCATATATAGCCGTTGATTTCGAAGTCAGTATCGAAATTCTAGCAGAGCCTTTCTTAGTCTCTACCCCAGTGGGTAAATCTATCATAGTCTGGTAGGTATACAGCAACTGTCCGGTTATGATATCTCAAAAAGTCACTTCAACAGACTTAGTTGAATTAAAGATGATTGATTTTAATATTATTCTCGGCATGGATTGGCTTCATTCCTTCTATGCCTCAATCAACTACAAAAATAGATTTGTCCAGTTTCAGTTTCTGAATGAGTCCATCCTAGAATGGAGGGGTAGTACTTCAGCACTTAGGGGTCAAATTATTTCTTAACTTTGGGAGAGAAAAATAATATCTAAGGGATATGTCTACCACCTCGTTCGAGTCTAGGACTCTAGTTCAAAAAACCCTACTCTTGAATCAATGTCAATAGCATATAAATTGCCATAAGTGTTTCCTGGAGATCTTCCCAGAGTTTCTCCCAAAAGGAAAATTGACTTTGGAATAGACCTTCTTCCAGATACTCAGTCCATATCTATCCCTTCATACAGAATGGTACCTACAGAACTCAAAGAATTAAAAGAACAATTTAAGGATCTCCTAGATAAGGGATTTATCAGACCTAGTGTGTCCCCGTGGGGTGCCCCAATCTTATTCGTGCATAAGAAAGACGGTTCTCTCAGAATGTCTATTGACTACCGTCAGCTAAATAAAGTCACGGTCAAGAACAAGTATCCACTTCCCAGAATTGATGACTTGTTTGACAAAATTTAGGGTGCCAGTTACTTTTCTAAGATAGACCTCAGATCAGGCTATCATCGGCTCAGAGTCAGAGAATGTGACATCCCGAAGACAGCTTTCAGAACTCAGTGTGGTCACTTTGAATTCTTAGTCATGTCCTTTGGTCCTACCAATTCCCCAGTAGTTTTCATGGACTAGATGAACTGTGTGTTCAAGCAGTACTTGGACATGTTCATCATAGTCTTCATAGATGACATTCTTGTGTACCCCCGTAGTCAGCATGATCATGCAGACCATCTCAGAATAGTATTACAGACTTTCAGAAACCATCAGTTATTCACCAAATTCAGTAAGTGGGAATTTTGGCTAAGGTAAGTATCCTTCCGTGGCCTTATCATTTCCGATGATAGCATTAGAGTTGATCCCTAAAAGACCAAAGCAATGCAAAACTATCCTAGACCTATCTCTCCATCAGATATCAAGAGTTTTTTAGGCTTGGTTGTCTATTACCGACTGTTTGTTGAGGGATTTTTATCTATTGCATCCCCTATGTCCAAATTGACTCAAAAGAAAGTCAAATTTCAGCAGTCAAATTCTTATGAAAAGAGTTTTCAAGAGTTGAAGACTCGACTCACTACAGCTCTAATTTTGACCCTACCATATGGTTCAAATGGGTTTTTGGTATATTGTGATGCCTCCAGAGTCGATTTGGGGTGTGTTTTTATGCAGAGAGGTAAAGTCATAGCCTACACCTCTAGACAGCTTAAGCCCCATAAAAAGAACTATCCTACTCATGATCTTGAGTTAGCGGCAGTAGCATTTGTCGTAAAGATTTAGAGGCACTATTTGTATGTACGTTGATATGTTCATAGACCATAAGAGCCTGCAGTATGTGTTCTCTCAGAAAGACCTAAACCTCCATCAGAGAAGGTGATTAGAGTTGTTGAAAGACTATGACATGAGCATCCTATATCATCCGGGTAAAACCAATGTAGTGACTAATGCTCTCAGTAGGATGTCTATGGGTAGTGTTGCTCATATGGAGAATGGTAAGAAGAAGTTAGCTCAGGAAGTTCATCAGCTTTCCCGACTAGGTGTTCGCTTAGTCGAATTGTCAGAAGGTAGTGTATAGGTACAGAGTAGTTCAGAATCATCCCTAGTTTCTGAGGTGAAGGAAAAGTAGGATAGGCATTCCAGTCTAGCTAAGTTAAAGGAATCAGTTAGAGATCAGAAGGTAGAGGTTTTCTCCCAAGCGGGAGATGGAGTATTGTGCTGCCAGGGTCGGCAATGTGTTCCAGGTATAGATGATTTGAGACAACGAATTCTTGTAGAATCACATGGTGCGTGCTACTCTATTCATCCAAGAGCCACTAAGATGTACCGTGATTTGCGGGAGATCTATTAGTGGAGTGGGATGAAGAGAGACATTGCAGAGTTTATGGCTAAGTACTCAACATATCGGTAGGTTAAGATCGATCCTCAAAAGCTAAGTAGGTCCATGAAAGAGTTCAGTATTCCCACCTGGAAGTAGGAAGTAGGAAGAAGTGAACATGGACTTTATGATGGGTTTTTCTTGTACTCATTGCCAGAATGATTCAGTTTGGGTCATTGTAGATGGGATGACTAAATCAGCTCATTTCCTACCAGTCCATACCTCTTATTCAGCTGAGGATTATGCCAAACTCTATATCATAGAGTTGGTCAGATTGCACGATGTTCCATTGTCAATTATCTCAGATAGAGATACCCAATTCACCTCTTATTTTTGGAAGGTATTACAAAAGGGTCTTGGTACCCGAGTTCACCTCAGTACAGCCTTTCACCCTTAGACTGATGGTCAAGTAGATAGGACCATTTATACTTTAGAAGATATGCTGCGAGCATGTGCGATAGACTTTAAAGGTAGTTGGGATGACCATTTGACTTTGATTGAATTCTCATATAACAACAGTTATCATTCCAGCATTCAGATGGCTCCATTTGAGGCACTTTATGGAAGGAGGGGTAAATCTCCCATTAGTTGGTTTGAAGTGGGTGAGTTCGCAGTGGTAGGGCCTAACTTGGTATTTGATACCTTAGAGAAAGTTCAGTTGATCAGGGAAAAGCTTAAGATAGCTCTGAGCTAACAAAAATCCTACACAGATATACATAGAAAGGATCTCAAGTTCGAGATTGGTGATTTTGTGTATTTGAAAATCTCTCTTATGAAAGAAATGAAGAGGTTTGGCAAGAAGGGGAAATACAGTCTCTGATATGTCGTTCCTTATCGAATTCTCATCCATTTTAGAAAAGTAGCTTTCGATCTTGAATTTCCCTCATACCTAGCTTCAGTACATCCAGAGTTCTATGTTTTCCCTTCCTTGGTCTGGGAGGTAAGTTATGTATCCTAGAGGAAACCTCTGCTTTTCGGCCGTAATCGCTGAGATGTCCAGCGGATTTATGGGCCTTGACAAATGCTTGCTAAATAAATGCATAGGTGACCCAGCAGTCGTAGTCCCTATAGAGGGCATAGATATTCAGAACAGTCTCTCTTATGAAGAGATCCCAGTCAAAATCCTTAATTGTCAGATTTAAAGACTGAGAAACAAAGAAGTCCCTCTAGTCAAAGTTTTTTGGCGAAATTAGTCCGTTGAGAGAGCTACTTGGGAAGCAAAGGTAGACATGTGGACCAAGTATCCTCACCTCTTCTCCGCAAATTTAGACAGCTCAAGGTAACAATTTTCCTTTGAATTTACTCAGTCTCATATTCAGATATAGCTACCAACTTGGTATCAATTAACGTTGCATACTCAGTCATGCATTCACGAATCAGTTCAGTCATGTACTTATGCTTCAGACATGCATGTTCAGTATATAAACTCGGCTTATCAGTAATCCCAATCATGCATTCATGAATCATGTTCATCTATACACTCATGCATCAGACATGCATGTTCAGTATGATAATTTAGTATATCGATAATTACAGTCATGAAATCATTCTTCAGGTGTGCATGTCCAGTGTCTAATTCCAGTCTATTAGTATTCTCAGTTTAATCAGTCTTATTCGAGGACGGATGTTCCCAAGGAGGAGATATTGTAAGACCCAGCAAAATCCTAGGCTCAACTCAGTCTTTTAAGCTTGATAAGGGGTCCCATACTTAGAAAATTCTAGCTAAGTATTCAAACTTAGTATTATTTTGGTGATCGTAAGTTGGAAACTCTATTTCACGACTTTTATGACCTTAAAATGTTAATCTTTAGGTTGATTCATGATCAGGAATGTTAGTAGGTGTTCTCAGACGAGTTTCGTATTTTTCGAACCTCGTTTGAACCATGTTTGGGAATCCAAAATAGTGAATCGACACGATCTCGGTGTGGTGCAGAAGCCATCATATCGATCAATATTTTCCATCGCTCCCAGTAGCAATTTCCAGTGAACCGGTGTAGACTCGACGTTCCGCGTTTGCTATCGCATCAATGCCAACAACGTGGTGTGTCGTCCTGCGTGTTGACAGTCTAGTTTTCAATAATTAAAAAGTCACATCATCGAGGGTATTAGGGTCTTTTTCCCACCCCTATTCAGCCCTAAAATACGAGATTCAACCCTGATTGAGTAAAATATACTTACTTTCTCTCAAATTACTCAAGAATAAGAACCCTAGGTGATTTAATTTCAAGGACAAGGCTTAAGATTTCCACCATTGTTCTTCAGGAATTTAGCAACTAATATATGTCAAGTGTTTAACCAAGGGTTCCTTCCACCCTTGGAGTTCAAGTAACTCGTTGAAACTTTAAGTAGCTTGATTTTATGCTTTCCATGATTTAGATTCAAGTGTATTCATGATTATAATGTTGATTGGATTTCTATTCCATGATTAAGTGCAAGATTTATGTAAAAATAACTATTATGTATGTAATATCATGTGAATTTATGTTAAAGACTTGAAATTATGATGCCCATGTGTTGATTAGTACTATGTGCATATACAATGCCCTCCAAGCGTTTGATGAGTTGTTCATGAGAATTAAATAACGAAATTATATCATATTAGCATGTATGCAAGTTCATGTCATGCAAGTGTTTTCCAGAATGTCCCAATGAATGAATGATGATCAAGTAGTTATTTATCATGTTTCAAGATTATGCCACGTCTTATAATTTATGCTTTCGAGTCCTGGGGGTATTTAATACCCAAAAAATTAGTTGATTACCTAGAGCCATGGTCAGTCTTGGGATAGCATCAGTCATGTCCGGATCAGTAGTACTCTCAGTGAGTTATAGAACTCAGGAAAAAAACTCAGTAGACTCAGTATTAGTTCAGTCTAGTTCAGTATTCAGTTCAGACCTCAGTAAATTCAGTCAGTTAATAGAATTCAGTAGTATTTTTTCAGTCAACAAAACCCAGTGAACTCAGTTAAGTTCAGTTAGACAGTATAATCAGTAACAGTTCAGTCAAGCCTAGTATGAACTAGGAATCAGTTCAGTATTTATTCAGTTGGGTGTAGGATTCAGAACCGAGCGAACCTAGAGATATGCTTCTCCCACGTAGAAATTCCTTCCTAAATTTTAGTTTTGACTTTAATTCTTTAAAATAACTTCTTTGGTGAAATAAATAAATCGAGGGTGAAGAAACGGAGCAGTGCGTTTCTTGCTTTCTGGAAAGCACATCTAGTGAAGTGTTTTTAATGCCCCCTTCCCCCTATTTCTTTTAATATTTAACACTATATTATTATTATAAGTATATAAATTAAACCCTCTACTTTTTAAATTAGCACTTAGCATAAACAAGAGAACACATTTTAAATTTTCTTACCCTCTTTGGCAACATTACACTACATCATATAAGGTACAATTCCTTATCAAGTATGTGTGTCACTTGACAATCCTTCATACTCTAAAAGTTGCACTTGTCTAAAGGGAAAAATTTATCTCTTCCTCTTTTTATATAAGGTTCTACATTAGCTCACTCAGTACCAGCTCAGAATAATTTGTAGGCTTCTATACTAGCCGTTCCAGTGGCTAATACTACCGCAGCTAGGATTCAGGACTTCACCCAAATGAACCCTCCTTTATTTTTGGGATCCAAGTCTAATGAAGATCCGCAGGAGTTCCTTGACATGGTTTAGAAGGTAAGTGACATTATAAGAGTGACTTCTAGTGAGAGTGCAGAGTTGGGTACTTACAAGTTAAAGGATATTGATCACACCTGGTATAAGTAGTGGAAGGGACATAGAGACGCAGATGTAGGACCTGTTGAATGGGAGGTGTTTGCTACGGCCTTTTTAGATTGGTTCTTTCCCTTGTAGTTTAAGGACGCTAAAATGTAGGATTTTACTAATTTGAAGTAGGGGAACATGAGTGTGAAAGAGTATTCTCTTAAGTTTACTCAGCTTGCCAAGTATGCTCATAATTTGGTATTTGGTGATAGGTCTAGGATGGGTAATTTTATCTCTGGTGTGGCTGATAGCATAGTTAAAGAGTGTAGAACTATGATGTTTATTAAGGAGATGGATTTGTCTAGGTTGATAGTCTATGCTCAACAGATTGAGGAGAAAAAATTTAGTGAAAGAGAGAGGGAGAATAAAATAGATAGAATAGGTAGCTTTAGTTTTGCTTAGCGGAGATTGGAGAGTGGTAACCATCCTTAATTCCATCAGAAATCTTCATCCCCATCTCTATTTTTAGTTATTGCACCCGTGCCAAGGTTGAGAAATGGTAATCAGGATAGGGTACCAGGCTCTAAGACTCAGGGTAGCGTGAACAGTAGTCGGACTAATACCCTTTGCCAGAAGTGTGGTAGAAATAATTAAGGTATATGCAGGGTGGGCAATAATGTGTGCTTGGATGTGGTAATCCAGGCAACAGATTGAGGGAATTTCTGACAGGTATGTGGAAAGGAAGGAATGATCATCAGCAGGGTCAGACTAATTCTTCAGTAGCACCAGCAAGTCCCCCAATTCAGTAGGGTGCCACTTCTAGTTCCACCAGTAGTTAACGCCAAAATAGGTTGTATGCACTCTAGTCCCTTCATGATCAGAAAAGTTCTCCTGATGTTGTTATGGGTATGTTGCAGGTATTTTATTTACATATTTATGCTTTGTTAGATCCTGGGGATTCTCTTTCTTTTTATTATCCCCTATATTGCTATAAATTTTGGTATTAGTCCTGAGATTTTACCAGAATCCTTCTCAGTGTTCACTTCAACAGGTGTCTCTGTTGTATCTAGGAAGGAATACAGGAACTATTCGGTCACGATATCCTAGAAAGTTACTTTAGTTGATCTTGTGGAGTTAGAGATGATGGATTTTGATGTCATTCTTGGCATAGATTAGCTCCATTCATGCTATACTTCAGTCGATTATAGAAATAGAGTTGTTCATTTTAAGTTTCTGAATGAACCAGTCTTTGAATAGAGGGTTAATACTTCAGCACTTAGGGGTAAGCTTATGTCATACCTCAGATTGAGGAAAATATTATCGAAGGGGTGTGTCTACCATCTTGTTCAAGTCAATGACTCTGGTTCAGAACCTCCCAGTCTCGAGTCAGTTTCAGTAGTGAGGGAATTCCCAGTTGTGTTTCCTAATGATCTTCTTGGAGTTTCTCCCGGAAGGGAAATTGACTTCGAAATTGACCTTTTTCCAGATACCCAACCTATCTCTATTTTCCCTATAGAATAGCTCCACCTGAGTTTAGGGATATAAAAGAACAATTGAAAGATCTCTTATATAAGGGATTTATCAGGCCCATTGTTTCCTGTGGGGTGCTTCAGTCCTTTTCGTGTAAAAGAAAGATGGTTCTCTCCGATTATGCATCGATTACTATCAGTTAAACAAAGTCATAGTCATGAATAAGTACCCACTCCCTAGAATTGATAACTTGTTCAACCAACTTAAGGGTGACAGTTATTTGTCTAAGATAGACTTAGATCCGGTTATCCTCAGCTCAGAGTCAGAGAATGTGACATTCCAAAAACAGCTTTTAAAACTCGATATGGTCACTTTGAGTTCCTAGTCATATCCTTTGGACTAAAAAATACCCCAGAAACTTTCATGGACTTGATGAACAGAGTGTTCAAGCAGTACTTGGATATGTTCATCATAGTCTTCATAGATGACATCCTTATTTATTCTCATAATGAAAATGATCATGCAGACTATCTCAGTATGGTATTGCAGACTCTTAGAGCCCATCAGTTGTTTGCCAAATTTAATAGGTACGAGTTTTGGCTAAGATCAATAGCTTTTCTTGGCCATATTATTTTCGGTGATGTCATTAAAGTTGACCCTAAAAATACCAAAGAAGTGAGAAACTATCCCAGGCCAATTTATCCATCAAATATTAAGAGTTTCTTGTTTTTGGGTGGATATTATCACTGGTTTATTGAAGGGTTTTTATCTATTGCGTCCCCCATGTCCAAATTGAATCAGAAAAAGGTCAAGTTTCAGTGGTAAGGTTCTTGTTAGAAGAGTTTTCAGGAGTTGAAGACTCGACTCACCTCAGCCCCTATTTTGACTTTGCCTGATAGTTTAACTGGGTTTGTTGTTTACTGTATTGCTTCTAGAGGTTGCTTAGGTTGTGTTTTGATGCAAAGGGTTAAGGTCATAGCCTATGCATCTAGAAAGCTTAAACCCCAAGAAAAGAATTATCCTACCCATGATCTTGAGTTAGCAAATGTCATGTTTGCCTTTAAAATTTTGGAGACATTATCTCTATGGGGTGCATATCGATGTGTTCACGGATCACAAAAGTTTGCAGTATCTGTTTTTACAGAGAGAGTTAAATATCCTTCAAACAATGTGGTTAGAAATGTTGAAGGACTATGGTATTAGTATGTTGTATCATCCGGGCAGGGCCAATCTAGTGGCAGATGCCCTTAGTAGATTGTCGATGGGATATGTTTCTCATGTTGAGAATGATACAAAGAACTTAGTTTAGGAGGTTCATCAGTTTGTTAGATTACGTGTTCAGATAGTTGATTCAGCTAAGGGTAGTGTTAGGGTTTAGAGTAGTTCATAATCTTTATTGGTTACCAAAGTAAAGGAGAAGCAGGATAGGGATCCCAGTTTAGTTAAGCTGAAAGATTCAGTAAGAGATTAGAAAGTTAAGGTTTCTCCCAAGGGGGAGATGTTGTGTTGCATTGTTAGGGTAGACTGTGTGTTCTATGTGTTGATGATTTAAGGCTGCATATTCTTGCAGAAGCGCATGGTGCACGTTATTCTATTCATCCAGGGGCCACTAAAATGTATCGTGACCTGCGGGAAATCTATTGATAGAGTGGTATGAAAAGGGATATTGCAGAATTTATAGTTAAGTGTGCTAACTGTCAACAGGTTAAGGTTGAGCACCAAAGGCCTAGTGGCACTATACAGGAGTTCAACATACCCACTTGGAAGTGGGAAGAGGTAAACATGGATTTTGTGACAGGGTTGCATCATTCACGTTGCCAGCATGATTTGATATGGGTTATTACGGACAGAATGACCAAATCAGCCCATTTCTTATCAGTCCATACTTCTTATTTAGCTGAGGATTATGCCAAGCTCTATATTAGAGAGTTGGTTAGGTTGTATGGAGTCCTGTTGTCCATTATTTCAGATAGAGGTACCAGTTTACCTCTCACTTTTGGAAAGCTTTTCAGAAGGGTCTTGGTACCCAAGTTTGTCTCTGTACAACCTTTCACCCTCAGATAGATTGTTAGGCAGAGAGGACCATCCAAACCCTAGAGGACATATTGAGAGGCTAAGTTATTGACATTAGGGGCAGTTGGGATGATCACTTTCCATTGATTGAGTTGCCTACAATAACAGTTATCATTCCAAGATTCATATGGCTCCAGTTGAGGCTCTTTATGGGAGAAGATGTATATATCCTATCGGTTGGTTTGAGGTAGGTGAGACCAGATTTATAGGTCCAGATTCAGTATTCTATGCATTGTAGAAAGTTCACCAAATCAGAGAGATGCTTAAGACAGCCCAAAGACGTTAGATATTCTATACAGATGTGCATAAGAGAGATCTTGAATTCGCAGTTAGAGACTTGGTTTATTTCAAAATCTCTCCTATGATGGGAGTAAAGAGATTTGGAAAAAAAAAACGCTTAGCCCTGATATGTTGGCCCTTACAGGATCTAGAGTCGCTATAGAAAGGTTGGTTATGAGTTAGAGTTACATGCAGATTTAGCATCAATGCATCCAGTATTCCATGTTTCTTTATGAAAAAAGTGTATTGGTAATCCAGTTGCAGTAGTCCCTTTAGAAAGTACGGGTGTCCAAGACATCCTTTCTTATGAAGAATTCCCAGTTAAATTCCTTAATCGTCAGGTTAGTAGACTGAGGAACAACGAAGTTTCCTTGGTCAAAGTATTTGGTGGAATCAGTCTGTTGAGGGAGACACTTGAGAAGCAAAAGTGGATAAGCGTACCAAGTACCCTCATCTTTTGTCCGCCAACTCAGACTAAGTACAAGGTAACATTTTTCTTTAGATTATCTCCTCTCTATTCTCAGTTCCAGCGATATTATCATCTTTTTCATTACATGCATTCACGAATCAGTTCAGTCTTGTATCATGTATCAGGCTCAGTCATGTAACCATGTTTTTAGTTATACATGTTCAGTATGTGATTTCAGTCCCCTCAGTATTCTCAGCTTAGTTAGTCTCATTCGAGGATAAATGTTCCCAAGGGGGAGATAATGTAATACCCCGTATCAATCTTAGCTTAGTTCAGCCCATAGTCAAAGCATAAGAGGCTTAACACCTGAAAATCTAGCTAAGTATTGGTGACTTAGTTTTATTTTTGGCCTCTTAACTTTGATAATTTTTAAAGTAAGCTTCCTGACCCCGAGATGATGGTTGCTAAGTTAAGTCTTGTTCAGGGGTGTTAGTATCAGGTCTCGGGGAAGTTTCGAATGAGGATTAAAGCACTTTTGGATTTCATTTTTAGAACCTCATCACGATTACACTGTATCGTGGTGGGTATAATGATGAGGAGTTCATCACATTGCGATGGTGGCCAAATCCGCATTTTAGTTTCAAATTTAAATCCTACAAGGGTAGTCTGGTCTTTTCCCGTTGCCCTAATCCATGAAACCACGGGATTTATCACCAGATAAGGCATTATATGCCAAATTTCCTTAATTTTCTCTCTAAAATAAACCCTATCCACTACCCATATTGTAAAACTCCACAAAATCCTAAGCTAAACTCAGTCTTTTAAGCTTGCTAAGGGGTTCGAGACTTAGAAAATTCTAAGTATTCAAACTTAGTATTATTTTGGCGGTCGTAAGTTGGAAACTCTATTTCATGGCTCTTATGACCTTAAAATGTCAATCTTTAGGTTGATTCATGATCAGGAATGTCAGTAGGTATTCTCGGACGAGTTTCATATGTAGTATCTTATGACCTTAACATGAATTCACATGTATGTTGTATCATGTGTATTTATGTTAAATCCTTGAAATTATGATGCTCATGTGTTGATTAGTACTATATGCATATACAATGCCTTCCATGTGTTTGATGAGTTATTCATGAGAATTAAATAGCGAATTTATATCATGTTAGCATGTATTCAAGTTCATGTCATGCAAGTGTTTGCCAGAATATCCCAATGAATGAATGATGATCAAGTAGTTATTTATCATATATCAAGATTGTGCCATATATTATAATTTATGCTATCGATTCCTAGGGGTAGTTAATACCTGACAATTTAGCTGATTACCTAGATCCATGGTTAGTCTTGGGATAGTATCAATCATGTCATGATCAGTAGTACTCTCAGTCTGTTACAGAACTTAGGAAAAAAACTCAGTAGACTTAGTATCACTCTAGTCTAGTTTAGTATTTAGTTCAAACCTCAGTAAATTCAGTCAGTTAACAGAATTTAGTAGTATTTCGCCAGTCAACGGAACTCAGTTCAGTTAAACAGTATAATCAGTAACAGTTCAGTCAAGCCTAGTATGAACTAGGAATTAGTTCAGTGTTTATTCAGTTTAGAGTAGGATTCAGCACCGAGTGAATCTAGGGATGGGGGCATTCCTGCCAGCAGAGGGTTTGACCCTAAGTAGCAATCCCTGCAATATTGAACTACATAGCTAGCGTAGGTTGATATATCCTCCAGCTAGATTAGGGTTTATACATCTCGTACAAGTTTTCCTGCCAGCGAGGGTTGATGAAAGAGCTTCCTGTCAGAGAGGGTTAACTCACAGTTGTCTTTACCTATGGCATGGTACTGACACCCTTCCAACTGGAGTTACAGGTTGGACCCCAATATATTCATAAAGAGGCATGTCGGTTAGATGATTACCTCCCACAGTCTCAGTTTCAGTTCCAGTCTCAGAATAGAACTCAGTTCAGTTCTACAGATTTAGGACTGTCAGATACAGTTACTCAGTTCAGTATAGAACTCGATATATTTCCACAAGATCAAGACTGTCAGATATAGTCACTCGGTTATCAGCTACACAGCAGCAGTAAACTCAGATATCAATAAATTAGGAATTCAGAACTCAGTATCTAGTGTTATCACGACCTCAAATTATAGTATACGTATTCATGCATGTTTTCCCATTCAGTTATATTCATGTCATTTAGTCTGTGTTGTTCATGCATATGAACCCATACATTTCAACCTACCTCACTTTGCATACTAGTACATTCAAAATACTGACGCATATCTTTATTTTGCGCTGTGATGTTTTATATCATAAGTTCAAACGCGCAGGCCCGATCATACTTAGCAGTTCAGATATTCAGCTGACAGGGTTAGTGATGAGTCCTCTTATTTTGAGGACATGATGATTATTTTGGTAGTTCAGCATATTTTAGTAGTTCAGAGTTATTTGGGGATTTGTCCCATCAACTCCATATCTCAAACAGTTTAAAGGCTTTTTTAGACTAGAGTATTTTTCAGACAGATGTTTCAGTTTTGGTATTATTATACCGTATTCAGTTTTATTACAGTATTGAACCTTATGGCATATTTTTCACCTAATTTCTGCATACTACAGTATTATTATTTAGTTATTATAGCAGGTACCAGTCATGGGTTAGCTTGTGGTCCTTCGAGATTATGAACATCGCGTAGCGTTCGGGGTACAGACTCGGGATGTTACACATATTCATAAAGTTAAATCATTAGTCCTTCAAGAAAAAACAAGAATTCAAGTTTCACCACCCAAGAACTTTCAAGAAAGTTAATTCTCTTGCAAGATTAAAGCTTTAAGATATGTTAACTGTTCATCCATGGGCACTTTTTCACCCATGGAGTCCAAGAACCTATTTTCATATTTTAAATCATGAATTTACATGTTTGTATGAATTAACTTCATGAAACTTTTACGAATTTCAAAAATATATGATGTCTATAAGTGATTTTCGATTAAAATAACCTTACATATTTGAATAATGGAATTTATCATGTTAAATCATTAATTCATGGTATTAGTTTTAAAGTTATGCTACCATCACATGTTTTAACTATCCCATGCTTTAAATTCATGATCCTCAAGTGTTTGATGAAATGCCTAAATAATGATTTTGGAGTAATTCTTACTTATTATAGTTTCAAATGCTTTCATGTGTTGTTGTTGTTATTGCTATCGAATCTTAGGGGTTATGAATACCCAAAAACTTAGTTGTTTACATAGTGTCAGTATTTTTAAAATGGTTTCAGACAAACCATGAGTGTCATCAGTCCAGTCAGTTATCAGATTCAGTTAAACTTAGATCATTCCAAAAGTCAGTGTCATTCAGTTGAGAGTAAACCTTAGCACCGAGTGAACATAAGGATGGAGTCTCCCCCGTTGGTAGTCATAAAACACTTGTCTCCCTCATTACTAGGCATGAGACATTAGGGAAGTCCTTAGGTTCTAGACCTACGGTGCCACCGTAGACTTTGAGGGATCCCCCATCAGTTAGGCATGACATCTTAGTCCTTTGAGACATCATATTAGTGAATCCACACTTCCATTATTAGTACATGTGGTATGGTACTAACACCTTTCCAACTGGGGTTACAGTTTGAACCTTAATAGTGTATTAGGGCATGTCGATTATAGCTAGCTCCCATAGTCTCAGTTCAATATTCAGTATAGAGTATAGTTTCAGGTTTTCTTGACCATAGCATACAGTTATCAGTTATTTAGTATCAGTATTTCAGTACTTCAGCTTACAAACTATTTTAGTATCATGTTATGTGCTTGGTCATACTTCCTCATATTTTATAGCTTTCATATATACTATGCATCAGTTATTTCATGTTGTTCATTTAGTAAATTATTATTGGTGTACATGAGCTCATGCATATCAGGCTAACCTTATTTAGCATACCAGTACATTCAAAGTACTAATCTCATACTCGTTTCTAGCGCTATGATGTTGCATATCATAGGTTCAGACGCTCAGGTTCTCAACCGCACTTAGATATTCAACTGCATCAGCATCAGTAGCAGTGGTGAGTCCTCATATTCTGATGGTTAATTATGTTTATTTTAGCATTTCAGTTCAGTAGTCAACTAAGTTAGTTGGGGACTTGTCCTATCAACTCCACAGTCAGTCAATTAGAGGCTTTTAGATATTTTCAAATAGTTAGTCAGTTTTTTAGTTGTTATTGACAGTCCTTACAGTATTATTTTTAGACAATTATTTTCAAGCTCATTATTTTAGAGATTGTTTTAGTATTTTAAACCTTATGGTGTATCCAGCTTTGTTTCCACCCATATTTTTTTATTATCAGTATATTATAGTGCTCACAGCAGGTATGAGCTCATGGGTTAGATTTGGGTCATTTGTGACCATAAGCACCGTGTGGCATCCAGGGTGTACTCCTGAGGCATTACAACTTTATTACAGGACTTTTGTGATCCCAAAACTAATGTGACTCTATTTGGGTGATTATAGATAGAAAGACCAAGTCTTCTTATTTTCTTCCAGTGTGGACTAGTTATTTGGGGGATGATTATACTAAGCAGTACATTCAAGAGATAGTTCATTTGCATCGGACTCCAGTGTTTATTATATCTAATCGAGGAACATAATTCTCTTTTTAGTTTTGGCGGTCTTTTCAGAAGGGGTTTAGGTACCCAAATAGACCTTAGCACCACCTTCAACCCTCAAATAGATGGGCAAGCAGAGTGCACCATTCAGAACTTAGAAGATATGTTGAGGGCTTGTATGATTGACTTTAAGGGTAGTTGGGTAGATCAGTTTCCATTAATAGAATTCACCTATAATAATTGTTATCATTCCAGCATCCAGATGGATCCTTTTGAAACTCTTTATGGGAGGAGATGTAGGTTACCGATTGGGTGGTATGATGTGGGTAAAACCTATTTGTTTGGTCCTTACCTTGTTCATCTGGCGATGGAAAAAGTGAGAGTTATTAGGGAGCAACTTAAAATAGCTCAGAGTCGCCAAAAGTCTTACATCGATGTTAGAAGAAGGGAGTTGGAGTTTAGGGTTGATGATTGGGTATTTCTAAAAGTCTCCCCTATGAAGGGAATCATGCGATTCGGAAAGAAAGGGAAATTTAGTCCTCGTTGCATAGGCCCTTATCAAATTACGAGAAGGATCGGTAGGGTTGCTTATGAGTTAGATCTTCCCGCAAGCTTAGCTTTTGTTCATCTTGTATTTCATGCATCGATGTTGAAGAAATGTATTGAAGATCATTCTTTTGTGTTGCCTGTGGAAGAGATTAATGTAAAAGACTCAATGTCATATGAAGAAGAACCCATTTCTATCTTAGATAGCCAAGTTTAAAAATTGAGAAGTAAGGATATAGCTTCAGTTAAAGTGTTGTGGAAGAATCGTAATATTAAGGAAGCTACTTGGGAGTTAGAGAATGACATGTGTGCAAGATATCCAACTCTCTTTGAATCCACAGATGATGACAAGGAAGGTATTTGTCTTATCCTACTCATTTTAATTCTTGTAATGCTTAAAAATTGTGCTAAATGTGCTTAGGAACTTCATTCGAGGATGAATGACCCCAAAGAGGGATAATGTAACACCCCGTATTATTCTTGGCTCGATTCATCTTTTAATTGCATGTATAGGGGGATTACGGCCTGAAAACTTCATAAAGTGTTGGGTACTTAGCCATTTTCATGACCCTAAAACTATGAGGATTTTTATTTTGGTCTTCCTGACCTTGAAACATTGATTTTTGAGTTAATTCATATTCAAGAAAATAGTTAGTATATCTCAGAGGAGTGTCATATTTTTTCGAACAAGGTTTGGGCATGTTTGGATTGTGAATCCAGTGGGTCATCTCTATAAGACCGCATTGTGGCCTTATTACTTACATCACATTCACCGCATCACGGTGAGGGAAATTAACTACTACAATTTGGACCGCATCATGATGACGTTGTTGCATGTAGTTCTAATTTAAATATTTAAGGTGAAATTGGGTCTTTTTCCCCTCAACCCAAATCATCCAAAACACAAATTGGGACATCTATTAGGGCATTATTTGTCGTTCTTCTCCAATTCACTCTCAAGAAAACCCTCCCCTTTCCCCAATAAAAAAATCAACTTTTTTCCCTCAAGTAACCAAGAATTCAAGTTTTCCAAGTTCAAAAACCTTCAAGAAAGCATCAAGATTAGGGTTTCATCCCTAAGTTAAGAAACTTAAGGTATATGGGACTATCCTAAAACCTCATGCGCATATTGTATTGTTTTAATAAGTTTTAAAGTATGGAATTGTGTTTATGAGAAAGGTTTTGAGAACATTTGAAGTATACATACTAAGAATCCATTTTTATGAGATTTTCATTAAGTTTTCTCTGGGTTTGGATTGTATTCGTGTGTTTGAATGTTGTGCAAAATTTGAGAATTAACATGAGAGCACGATTTATGAAACCTCCCTCTAAATGTGGGTTTTTTCTTGATTTACACAATATGGGTTATTAAATTTCATATCTTGAATTATGATTCAAATGTTTTATTTTCAATCATGGATTTGACGTTGGTTATGAATTGATGAGGGAGTGTTTTCTTGCCATAACTATACTCTTTGCATTAAATAGAAGAATTGCATGTGATTAAATAATTGAAATGGCCACCGTATGTTTAAGTCTTGAGAAGAGAGGGTGTTTGCATAAGATTACATGTTCTTACAAAAATGAGAACTCTCTTGTAATGTTATAAATCATTTGGTGGTCATTTGCATGTTTTGAATGAGAAGGGATGTAGAATTGATATGACATGAATGACTTGCAAGTCTGGGTATGACAATACCCTATGATGGCATGCCCTCTTATTGAATAAGAACTAAATAGTTTTTTTAGCATGAGATATGATTT
The DNA here is from genome assembly GCA_030864215.1 of Capsicum pubescens. NCBI lineage: Eukaryota > Viridiplantae > Streptophyta > Magnoliopsida > Solanales > Solanaceae > Capsicum > Capsicum pubescens. The sequence goes on along the minus strand of CM061549.1, from coordinate 110,772,284 downwards.
TAAAGGACAAAAATGGGGCTTAAAGAGAGTTAGATGGTTACCCGAAGAAGGTTTGAGTTTAGATGAATCGTAGCCCGAAATCGTATTTTTCTGATGCGGGACTTGTGATATGTTATCTTACATGGGAGGATAATTAGAACATCACACATTGGGGGATTCCTACGGTATGCTCACATGGGGGTATTACCAATCTTATGAACTCTAATCATTGCGGTAAACTTGGATTGGGAGCTTGGCCATCAAGTCAAGGGTGGATTCCATATGGCCCATGGAATTATCAAAATGTAGGGTGTACTATCAAGCTCAGAAATAAGCTAAAGAGTTAAGTCATGAATTAAAATTAAATGTTTTGAAACTCAACAAAATTATTCCCATGTGTTTTCATTTACCCTATGCTAAATGTTTGATGAAATGCTCCCACCTATGTTGTATAAAAATATGCTATTTTGGATTGTTTCATATACCAGTACCTTTGTGTATTGACCCTCTATATTTCTGGTTTTGAGGCCCTGTCCCGTGGTCCCGCTAATCAATATATCATTGTCAAGCATTAGGAGTTGGTGAGCGTCCCTTATTTTGGAAGGTCTTTTTCTATGTGTTGATTTCATTTGTTTTTAGTTCATGGTCCAACCAGGGGCCTTGTCCCGGTTTCAAACAGATTGTTGTTCTCAGTTTAGAAGAGACTTCGAAAACTTGTTATAGATGGTTTTGGGTTTCTTATGAACCTATGTTCCGCATTGTTAAGTAGCAATAATAAGACTACCATGTTTCCGATTTACTTCCACATTATGAGAATAGATGAGTTATGCTTATGATTACAAGCTAAGCGGTCTCTCGAGCCTTCATGGTTCGGGATGCCCATCGCGTCCAGGGCATCTGTTTGGGTTATGAAAAATTTGGTATCAAAGCACATTTCATGGTCCCAGGGTGTCTACGAGGTCGCATCGAGTAGAGTTTTTTTTATGGGTGTGTAGCGCGCCATACTTATAAAGAGGGGCTACTAGGCATTTAGGAATGTCTCTTTTTTCTTCATGTTCTAGTTCGTGCTACGGAGTCTGAATGTCCCTTAACTTATGATTTCCTAAATTTCAAAGATTGGCCATACCTCCCCATAGATCCAATGAGCAAAATACCCATGTTGATGATGTCAGCCCTACTCATGGGATTTGGACCCGTAATAAAGCGCGTACTCTATAATTTATTGATACTCCAGGAGTTTCTCCAGTCCAAACTATTCCACCTCAACTCCTTGGTCTGGTGTTAATCGTACCCAGCCTCCTCAGAGAGAAGTCTCAAATGCTGGGTTCCAGCAGTCCATCCATATGATTGCTCAACTTGTGGCTTCCCAGTCCTATCGGTCTGAAAATGTGAATTCTATGTCGAGTTTGTCTGAAGCTATTCGGGTTGGTCAGTTCATGAGGCTGAACTCACCTATCATTACTGGCACAAAGGTTGAGAAGGAGCCCTAAGGGTTTATTGATGAACTAGAGAAAAATTTTAGAGTCGTGCATACTAGTAAGGTTGAAAGGGTTGAGTTGGCAGCCTATCAGTTGAAGGGTGTAGCTAACCAATGGTATAATGAGTGGGAATATTTGAGGGGTGGAGATGTTGAACGTTCTGTGTGGGGTGAGGTTTTAGAGGCCTTCCTATATCATTTCTGACACGACCCGACCTCCGGTCTTATCATAATGGGCATCCCAAGTCCAACAGGACTGGGGACCGCCCCCTGTTACCCAACCTAGTGACCGATATCCAGCCTTAGATAGGATGAATTTTGAACATATAACAAGATAGCATTATTGTTATCATTAATACTCTGGGATAGGGTCACAATCGGACCAACCCAACCGAGTCCAACCGTACTACACCAACCGCCCAACCATACCAAACCAAAACCATAGACTATAAACCAAAAGGAATACCAAAACATAATATGAAAATAAATCCCAAAATATAGTAGGATGGAACAACCAACAATATCGTCCAATGATGTCAGCCCACCAGTTTATTCCAATGCCAAGGCCAACACCAATACTGATCCCGCCCATACCAGCCCCCCAGAAGTACTGCAAAGCCTCTATCCAATAGAGTAAACAAATTCGGTTGGGACATGCCCCCAACCATAGCCAAAACCAATATCCAAAATAAAATAAAAGTGTTTAAAGAAATCCATAACATGAAATGATGCCTTCCAAAAGGATGGAAGCTCACCACTTCAGTCCAAATGTTGATACCAAATTCGCGTGCTAAACAGGAGAAGTAGAATGGTCGGTTTCTCCATAGAGTGGGTATAAAACTTCTAGTATATGGGGTTAGCGAATGACTGCTAGCATAAATCTCAGGATAAGAATAAAATAATGTCAGTTATAAAACCAAGTGAAACCATCCATAATGCATACAACCATACATATATAAGTGTCGAGAAAGATAATTGGGTTTAGCATGCATATAAAACCTTTATACCTGGGTTGTGTAGCTTTGACGTCCTAACCTCCCTTGGGCCATATGGGTTCAGCTCCCCCTGCTGAAAGGGCCCCAGTTCATGTAGCCACACGACCAGGGAATATCCCACGGGATGACTAGTAAATTCCTCAATATAAAATATGACACACATACATGGTCATCAAGTCCTCTCATATTGGATAAAAAGAGTTTCCAGTTTTGGTCCCCCCAAGACCGCCACCTTCTACGACTTATATACAAACCCCATAATTAATTCCCAATTAAAAACATGTCCAAACAATCCATTGACAATTTATTAACCAGGGCCAATATTAGTGGTATCATCATACCACCCGTTACTTGAAAGTAATATCCATAGCCAAACCATTTAGGTTAAAGGGACCTTAAGTGCCTTCTATTTACCATATTAAATCCACTAGGAAGACTTCCAAGTTCTCCACAAGCATAACTAGTTAGACTTTAGCCTTTTCAAACCATTTAAACCATGCATAAATACTTTATCTAGTTTAAAATATGCAAGATTTTCATTAAAAGAAGTCAATGAAATGAACATATCTTTATAAGCATTCTATCAAACACCTTGGGGGCATAATATAACCCAAACCAATTTCAAATATCATTAAACCATTACCATGAAATCCAATCGTCCAAATCCACCATTTATGCATATAAAAGCATAAGTAAAACCATAAAAAACCATAACCAAGCATTCAGTATCAAAACCCCTAAATAATGGTTGGAAACCGTAATCATGAAATAGTAAAACCATGAAATCAATCATATAAACCATGCCTTTAGTTGAAATTACAATAAGGGAAGAGAATCATGCCTTATACCAAAGAATTAATGGAAGGAAATCACTAAGATAAGCCCCAAAGCAATCCACAAAATGAAACCCTGGCCTTCTTTCCCCAAAAACTCTTGAGAGAATTTTGATATGTTTTGGAATAGTTTCTATGTATTAATGAATAGAATAATAGGGTAAATATCTTCCTAAGTATATTAGAATTAATGGGTCCTAGTTAGGGTAAGTAAGGAAATTTCCAGAATACCCCCACTTAAATCCCTTAAAACCCATCACAAGGATACAACTGACCCATACGAGTCATATTGGATCAAACACTATCCAATATACGACTCATCTAACCAAGTTGTAACCATAACATATGATCCATACCCATACCCCGTATCCCTATCAAAATAAAATACCAGGAGAATTAAATATTGCACACCATACGAGTCCTTGATATGACTCATACTAAGCCCTACGACTCATACCCCTAACTAGTACCCCTTACAATGACTAAAAACATCCCACCCACTAACACTGGCTATCATATGATAGGACCATATAACTCATACCCCAGCATATGGCTCATACCCATGAGTTGTATTGGGTCCGAAGAATGAAATTCCAGGAAATTTTCTAAAGGTAAAAACCAAAGATGTTTTAGTTTCTTTCCCCAAGAACTGAGAAAAGCAAAAGCCAAAGAATTTAGGAATCTAAAACAAGGAATGATGAGTGTCAAAGAATATGCATTAAATTTCACCCAGCTATCCCTCTATACTCCTAAGTTGGTGGGAAATATGAGGGCACGCATGAGAAAGTTTGCATCCTGTCTCTTGGATGATTTAGTGTTAGAATATAAGGGAGCAATGCTAAACTGGGATATGGATTTTTCTAGGTTATCAGTGCATATACAGTAGGTAGAAGAGGAGAAGGAGAGGCAAGCAGAGGTAAGGGAAAAAGAAAGGCCAACTAAGAGAGCTAGGTATGTGATCAGAATATCAGTCAGCAGCAAGGTGGTAATGGGGTAAAGAAATGGTCTAAGAATGAATTTTGGAGTAATTCTCAGTCCCCAGCTAGTTCCCCTACACCTAGGCCTTCGGGTGAGAAACGGTTCCAGTCAGGAGATAGGCTTAGATCTTAAGGTACTCAGTCCTAGAGGAGTGTCACTCAACCTATTAGTTCACACCCTCACTGTGGAAATTATGGGAGGAATCACCCAGAGGGATACTTTTTCAAAGAGAAAGTGTGTTATGTGTGTGGTTAGCCTAGTCATATTTAGAGAGAGTGCCCCTTAGATGGAGAAGATATTAGAGGTGTGAAGTCCCAAGAAAATTCCACAGCTCCACCACCTAAGGTACTACTTCTTCTACTGAAGGTAGTCATAATTGGTTATATGTTTTATCTACTCAGCAAGACTCAGAGGCTTCACTAGATGTGGTTACTGGTATGTTACAGATATTCTCCCGTGATGTGTATGTATTACTTGATCCCAAGTCTACTTTGTCTTATGTGACCCCTAATGTGGCAGTTAGTTTTGGTTTTGAGACCAAAAATATTTTGGAACCCTTTTCTATTTCCACTCATGTTGGTGATTCTATTGTGTCTAAGAAAGTTTATAAAAACTGTGTGGTGTCTATTTTTCATTGTGATACTGTGGTTGATCTTATAGAACTGGACATGATTAATTTTGGTGCCATACTGGGAATGGATTATCTTTATTCATGTCAGATATATTAGACTATAGAACTAGAAAAGTCACTTTCTCTTTTCCTAATGAACCAGTGATAGAGTAGGAGATATATAATCTTGCACCTAGGGGGAAATTCATATCTTATCTTAGGTCCTATAAGCTCATATCAATGGGTTGTTTGTATTATCTTGTTTGAGTCAAAGATTCTAACACTAAAAATCCTTCCCTCCAATTTGTCCCTGTAGTTAATAAATTCCCAGAAGTTTTTCGTGATGACCTTCTCGGGATACCATTAGATAGGGAGATAGATTTTTCCATTGACCTATTACCGAGTACCCAGCCTATTTCTATTCTGCCATACAAAATGGCTCCTGCAGAATTAAAAGAATTAAAAGACCAGTTAAAAGACCTTCTTGACAAAGACTTTATTCAACTTAGTGTCTCTCCCTGAGTGCTCTGATACTCTTCGTGCATAAGAAAGATGGATTCCTCCATATGGGTATAGATTATCGTTAGTTGAATAAAGTTACAGTTAAAAACAAGTACCATCTTCCCAAAATCAATGATCTCTTTGACCAACTCCAAGATGACAAATATTTCTCCAAAATAGACCTTCGTTCAGGGTACTATCAGTTGAAGGTTAGGGAGTTTGACATTCCTAAAATGGCTTTCCAAACCTGATATGGTCACTATGAATTCTTAGTTATGTAATTCAGACTGACTAATGCCACTGCAATATTTATGGACCTAATGAATAGGGTGTTCTGCTGGTTTTTAGATCTATTCATCATAGTCTTTATTAATGACATCTTGATTTACTTTATGAGTGAGGAGTATCATGTCAATCGCCTCTTAATCATCCTTCAAACTCTTAAGGATCATAAGTTGTATGCAAAGTTTTCCAAGTGTGAATTCTGGCTTAGTGTTATTTCTTTCCTAGGGCATATTTTTTCAAGTGAGGCAATTAAGGTTGACCCCCAAAAGGTGGACGCAATGAGAAAATAGCCTAGACCCATGACTCCAACTGACATCCGAAGTTTCTTGGGTTTGGCCAAGTATTACAGAAGATTTGTAGAGAGTTTTTCATCCATAGCTGCTCCACTTACTAAGTTGACTCAGATAAAGGCAAAATTCTTGTAGTTTGACTCTTGTGATAATAATTTTTAGAAACTGAAAGACAAGTTGACTACTGCACTAGTTTTGACCCTTTCTAAGGGTACAAAGGGTTTTGTTGTATTCTATGATGCATCTCGGGTGGGACTTGGGTGTGTACTTATACAATATGGTAAAGTGGTGGCCTATGCATCTAGACATTTAAATGTGCATGAGAAAAACTATCCCACCCATAATTTCGAGTTAGCGGTGGTGGTATTTACACTGAAGATTTGGCGCCATTATCTTTTTAGGGTGCATTTAGATATATTTACTGATCACAAAAGTTTGTAGTATGTTTTCACGCAAAAAGAATTGAATCTCAGGCAGAGGCGGTGGTTGGAATTGTTGAAGGATTATGACATGAGCCTACACTATCACCTGAGTAAGGCACCAATGTGGTGGATGAAACCCTTAGCAGGTTGTCCATGGGCAGTCTTTCTCATGTAGATAAAGTAAAAAGAAATATGGTTAAGGATATATATCGGCTTGCTAATATGGGAGTTTGGCTCTTGGATTTCAAAGATAGGGGAGTGTTCATATAAGAGGTAGCTAAATCATCCTTATGTGCTGAGGTTAAGGAAAAACAAACCAGAGACCTCACTTTGATGCAGATTAAGGAAGATGTCAGACAACAAAAGGTAATGGCATTTAAAATTGGAGGTGATGGGATTTAGAGGTATCATGGTTGTTTATGTGTGCCGAATATAGATTGGTTACGGGATAGAATTCTTAACAAAGCTCACACCTCCAGGTATGTTGTTCACCCTGGCTCTATAAAAATAAATTATGATTTTAAGGCGATGTACTGGTGGAATAACATGAAAAGAGATGTTGCTAACTTTGTAGCTAAGTGTTTGAATTGTCAACAAGTTATGGTGGAATATTTGAGGCCAGGCGATAATTTCCAAGAGATAGCCTTGCCTCGTTAGAAATGGGAGATAATCAACATGGACTTTATTATAGGGCTTCCGAGATCCCAAAACCAATATGACTCCATTTGGGTGATTAAAGATAGGATAACCAAGTCTGCTCATTTTCTTCTAGTGCAGACTAGTTATTCGGGGGATGATTATGCTAAGTTGTACATTCAAGAGATAGTTTATTTGCATAGGACTCTAGTGTCTATTATATCTGATCGAGGCATATAATTCTCTTTTCAATTTTGGCAGTCTTTTCAGAGAGGTTTAGGTACCCAAATAAACCTTAGCACTGCCTTCCACCCTCAAATGGATAGGCATGAAGAGTATACCATTCAGACCTTAGAAGATATATTGAGGGCTTGCGTGATTGACTTTAAGGGTAGTTGGGTGGATCACTTGCCATTGATAGAATTCGCCTATAATAATAATATCTATCATTCCAGCATCCAGGTGGCTCTTTTGTAAGCTCTATATAGGAGGATATATAGGTCACTAATTGGGTAGTATGAAGTGGGTGAAACCCATTTATTTGGTCTTGACCTTGTTCGTCAGGCGATGGAAAAAGTAAAAGTCATTAGGGAGTGACTTAATAGAGCTCAGAGTCGCCAAAGGTCTTACGTCAATGTTTGAAAAAGGGAGTTGGAGTTTGAGGTTGATGATTGGGTATTTCTTAAAGTGTCCCCTATAAAGGGAGTCATGTGATTCAAAAAGAAAAGGAAACTTAGTCCTCGTTACATAGGCCCTTATAAAATTATGAGAAGGATAGGTGGGGTTGCTTATGAGTTATATTTTCCCACAAGCTTAGCTTCTATTCATTCTATATTTTATGTATCGATGTTGAATAAATATATTAGAGATCATTCTCTAATGTTGCCTGTGAAAGAGATTAATGTAAAAGACCCTTTGTCATGTGAAGAACCCATTAGATTGCCAAGTTTAAAAGTTTAAAAGTAAGGAGATAGCTTCGGTTAAAGTGTTGTGGGAGAATTATAATGTTGAGGAAGCTACTTGGGAGTTGGAGAATGACATGCATGTAAGATATCCAACTCTCTTTGAATCCATAGATGATGACAAGGAAGGTATTAGTCTTATCCTACTTATTTTAATTCTTATATTACTTAAAATTTATGCTAACTTTGCTTAGGAACTTTATTCAGGGATGAATAACCCCAAGGGGGGATAATATAACACCCCATGTTATTCTTGGCTCGATTCATCTTTTAGTTGCATGTATAGGGGGCTTAAAGCCTGAAAACTTCACTATGTGTTAGGGACTTATCCATTTTCAAGTCCCCTAAACTTCTAGGATTTTTATTTTTGTCTTTTCAACCTTGAGATAGTGGATTTTGAGTTAATTCATGTTCAAGTAAGTAAGTAGTATGTCTCGAGGGAGTGTCAAATTTTTTTGGGCAAGGTTTGGGGCATGTTTGCACCATGTATCCAGTGGGTCATTGCTACAAGATAGCATTGTCGCCTCATTCCCGACATCACATTCACTATATCATGGTGAGAGAGATTAACTACCACAATTTGAACGACATTTTGGTGACGTTATTGCGTCCAGTTCTGATTTAAATGGTTGAAGGGCAATTGGGACTTTTCCCCCTCAACCCAAATAATCTATAACATGAATTAGGACATCTATTAGGGTATTATTTTCCCTTCTTCTCTAATTCTCTCGAAAGAAAACTCTCTTCTTTCCCTAAGAACGAAAATTCAGCTCTTTTTCCCTCAAGTAACCTAGAATTCAAGTTTTCCAAGTTCAAGAACCTTTAAGAAAGCATCAAGATTAGGGTTTCATCCCTAAGTTAAGAAACTTAAGGTATATGGGACTATCCTAAAACCTCATAGGTGTATTGTATTATTTTAATAAGTTTTAAAGGTATGGAATTGTGAATATGAGAATGGTTTTGAGTACACTTTGAAGTATATGTACTAAGAATCCATTTTTATGAGATTTTCATTAAGTTTTACATGGGTTTGGATTGTATTCATGTGTTTGAATGTTGTGCAAATTTTGAAAATTAACATGAGAGAACGATTTGTGAAACCTCCCACTAAATGTGGGTTCTTGTTTGATTTACACGACATGGGTTATTCAATTTCATGTCTTGAATTATGATTCAAATGTTTTATTTTCAATCATGGATTTGACATTGGTTATGAATTAATGAGGGAGTGTTTTTATGCCATAACTGTACTCTTTGTATTAAATACAAGAATTGTATGTGATTAAATAATTAAAATTGCCACCGTATGTTTAAGTCTCGAGAAAAGGGTGTGCTTGCATAAGATTACATGTGATTTCAAAAATGAGAACTCTCTTGTAATGTTATAAATCATTTGGTGGTCATTTGCTTGTTTTGAATGAGAAGGGTTGTAAAATTGATATGACATGAATGACTTGCAAGTCTAGGTATGACGATACCCTGTGATGGCATGCCCTCCTACAGATATGCACTAAATGTTTTTTTGAGCATGACATATGATTTTAAAAGACTAAAATAGGGCTTACAGAGAGTTTGATAGTTACCCAAAGAAGGCTTGAGTTCAGATAACTCGTAGCCCAAAATTGTGTTTTACCGATGTGTGACTTATGATATGTTATCCTACATGGGAGGATAATTAGGACATATCACGTGGGGGAATTACTACGGTATGCTCACATGGGGGCATTACCAATTTTATGAACTTCAATCCTTGCGGCATACTTGGATTGGGGGCTTGGCCACCGAGTCAAGGGCAGATTTCACATGGCCCGTAGAATTATAGAAATATTGGGTGTACCATCTAGATCAGAAGTAAGATAAAGAGGTGAGTCACAAATTATAATAAAATGTTTCAAAACTCAACAAAATTATGCCCATGTGTATTCATTTACCTTATGCTAAATGTTTTATGAAATGCTCTCACCTATGTTGTATAAAAATATGTTATTTTAGATTGTTTCACCTACCAGTATTTTTGTGTATTGACCCCCCTATATTTCAAGTTCTGAGGCCCAGTCTCGTGGTCTTGCTAATCAGTAGATTATTGTCAGACATTTGGTATTGGTGATCCTTCCTTATTTTGTAAGGCCTTTTTCCATGTGTTAATTTTATTTGTTTTTAGTTCATGGTCAGACCGGGGGCCTTGTCCCAATTTCAGACAAATTGTTGTTCTCAATTTAGAAGAGACTTCATAGACTTGTTATAGATAGTTTTGGGTTTCTTATGAACTTATGCTCCGCATTGTTAAGTTGCAATATTAAGATTATCATATTTCTAGTTTACTTCCACATTATAAGAATAGATGAGTTATGCTTATGACTACAATCTTAGGGGTCTCTCAGGCTTTCATGGTTCGGGATTCCCATCACGGCCAGGGCCTCGGTTTAGGTCTTGACAATATAACCCGTGAATAGTTTAGGACGGTAAAGCTACATAGCCCAGGTAAAGGTTTTATAGGCATTCTAAACCCGATCTCTTTTACCGGCATGGTTATATATATGTATGGTTGTGTGCACATGCATGGTTTTACTTAGTTTTATAAATAGCATTATTTTATCCTTACCCTTAGATCATCCTAGCGGTCACCCATTAACCCATCTATTAGCGGTTGTATACCCATGCTATGAAGAAACCAGTTGTTCTACGCCTCCTGCATAGTGATTGACTCGGGGATAATAGTTGGACTGAAATGGTAAGCTTTCATCCTTTTGGAAGGCTCTATTTCATGTTATGGATATTTTTATACATTTTGGATTTATTTTGGATATCGGTTTTAGCTATGGTTGGGGGCATGTCCCAACTAAATTTTATTACTCTTTTGGTTAGAGGCTTTACGGTACTTCTATGGGTTAGAATGGGAAGGATCGGCATTGGTGTCATCCTTGACATTGGAATAGGCTGGGAGGCTGGTATCATTGGACATAATTTCTCATTGTTCCATTATATTACATTTTGGGATTAATTATATTATGTTTCAATACGTCTTTGGTTATGGCCTAGTTTATGCACTAGTTTGGTATGGTTTGGTAAGATTGGATTATTGGTATAGGATGGTTGGACTTGATTGGGTTGGCCACAATTGTGATCTATTCCCACAGTCTTTGTGTGAGATGTTACACTATTTTGTTACATGCTCAGAATTCAGCCAACTCGGGGCAGGTGGCTGGAGGTTTGGTTGGGTAACGGGGGTGGTCTTCGGTCCTTGATGGACTTGGAATGCCCATTATGATAAGGCCCCACGACAGGTCATGTCAAGGTGGTATCAGAGCCTAGGTTCATGGTCAATTGGGAGTCCACAAAGCCGTGTCGAGTAGAGTCTCTTTTAGGGGTGTGTAGCGCGCCACACTCATAAGGGGGAGGCTACAAGGCATTTAGGAATATTTTACTTTCTTGGTATTCTATTTTCAAGCTTGTAGTCTCAGTTTGAAAATCTTCTCTAATCCTTGTTTGTTCATCTTTCAGATTATGCCTCGTAGATCTAAAACACAAGAAAATTCTTCTATCCCATCTGGTGGTAATGTTGAAGGGGTGCATCCTATATCTGGGGTTCATCTTTGGTCTCATGATCCTATCCCTGATAGTTCTGAAGTTCCATCGGTTGCTACTAGTCCTCCTCAAGGCGAGGTGACTAATGTAGAATTTCATCAGTATATTCATGTTATTGCTAAATTCATTATTGCTCAGACTGAGTGGGATGTGTCTGGTGCTTTATTTGTTGAGGCCACAAGGGTTGGCCAATTTATAAAGATAAGTCCTCCCATTTTTTTTGGAGTAAAGGTGGAAGAGGATCCACAAGACTTCTTGGATGAAATAGAGAAGATATTTTGGATGATGAAGGCTACTAATGTGGAGGGGGTAAACTTTGCATCTTATCTTCTTAAAGAGGTGACATATCAGTGGTATGAAGAGTGGGATAGGGTTAGAGGAGATGTGGAGGAGTCATCTTTATGGGATGCCTTCTCTGGTGCGTTTCTTGATTGTTTCTTTCCCAAAGAATTGAGGGAAGCAATGATGGAGGAGTTTGTGAACCTCAAGTAGGGAAGAATGTCTGTTAAGGAATATGCCTTGAAGTTTCACCAATCATCAAGGTATTCTCCTAATTTAGTGGCTGAAATGTGGGCTAGAATAAGAAAGTTTGTTTCTGGGTTGAATTGAGATATGATTTTTGAGAGGAAGACTGATTTACTGATTAAAGATATGGACATCTCTAGGTTGACTGTTCATATGCAGCAAGTAGATAATAAAAAAAAGAGGCAGGTGGAGATCAGAGATAGGTAAGAAAAGAGGAGCAGGTTTACTAATCAGGGAGGTGACAGTCTCAGCGTGGTCGAGATGGTGGTAAATGGCAGAAAAAGAAGTAGGGGAGTTCTAGTTCCTACTTTTCTACTAGTGCTCCTTACCAAGTGGGCGACAGGCATCATCATGGTGGTGATAATTTTTGGGTACAAGGTGCCCAATCTCAGGCAAGTGGAGGTCAGTTAATTTCTTTATGCCCTTCTTGTCAGTTTTATGGTCGTCCTAATCGGGGTTATTGCAATGAAATAAAGAAAGTGTTTCAAGTATGGCCAGGCAGGCCATCGGCTCAGGGATTATCCTGTTTATAAGGTTGCTACAGGGGTGAATAAGATTCGTGTGACTTCATCTTCGGCTCCTACACCTGGTGGTATTGTATCTGTTTCTGTTATAGCTCCTGGTTCTAGTGTTGGTCAAAATAGATTGTATGCTTTGGTGTCCCAATAGGAATATGAGGCATCACCTGATTCATTACTAGTATGTTACAGCTTTTCTCTCGTGATGTATATTATTTTCTTAGTTCGGGGTCCACTCTCTCCTATGTGACTCCTTATATGGACATATCTTTTGGTTTCAATCCAAAAGTTATTTTGGATCCTTTTTTTATTTCTACTCCAGTAGGTGACTCAATTATTGCTAAGAGAGTCAATAGGGGGTGTGGTATCTGTTGGTGACAAAAAGACTTTGGTGGATCTGTTTGAGTTGGATATGGTAGATGTTGATGTCATTCTGGGTATGGAGTGGTTACACTCTTGTTACGAGTCCTTGGATTGTCAAACCCATAGGGTTATCATTAGGTTCCTTGGTAAACCAGTTATAGAGTGGGGGTATTTCTTTAGCTCCTAGGGGGAGGTTCATTTCTTATCATAGAGCTCGAAGGTTAATCTCTAAAGGTTGTCTTTATCACATGGTTCAGGTTAAGGGTTCTAACTCGGAAGGTCCTTCTTTTCAGTCAATTCCAGTGATTAATGAGTTTACAGAGGTCTTTCTGGATGATCTTCTTGGTGTTCCTCCATATAGGAAAATAGAGTTTGGTATTGATTTAATTCTGGACACTCATCCAATTTCTATTCCTCCGTATAGAATGGCTCAGACTGAGTTGAGGAAACTCAAGGAGAAACTTAAGGATCTTTTCGATAAGGGGTTTATTTGTCCTAGTGTATCTCCTTAGGATACACCAGTGTTGTTTGTGCGAAAGAAGGAAGGTTCCCTTCAGATGTACATTGACTATAGGCAATTGAACAAGGTGACGGTCAACAACAAGTATCCTCTTCCAAGGATAGATGATTTGTTTAACCAGTTGTAAGGTGCCAAGTTTTATTCTAAGATAGATCTTTGATATGGATACCATCACCTAAAGATTAGGGAGGTAGATATTCCTAAGACGGTTTTTTATACTCGGTATGGGCAGTTTGATTTTTTTATGATGTTATTTGGGTTGACTAATGCTCTAGAGGCATTTATGGATCTGACGAACAGAGTTTTCTGTCAGTATTTAGATCTCTTGGTAATTGTGTTAATTGATAACATTCTGGTTTATTCAAGGAGTGAGATGGATCATCCAAATCACCTCCATGTGGTATTGCTACCTTAACGGAACAGCAGTTGTATGCCAAGTTCTCCAAATGTGAGTTTTGGTTGAATGCTGTAACTTTCTTGGGTCATATTATTTTTAGTGAAGGGATCATGGTGGATCCACAGAAGGTTGTTGTGGTAAAGAGGTGGCCTAAACCTATGACTCTATCTAACATTTGGAGTTTCTTGGGTTTAGCCAGGTATTATAAGCGGTTTATGGGAAAAATTTTTGTCGATAACTGCTCCTTTGACTAAGTTAACTCAGAAGAAGGTTAAGTTTTCTTGGTCAAATGCTTGTGAAGGGAGTTTAGAGAAGTTGAAGGATAAGTTAACTTCAGCTCCAATTCTGACTTTGCTGGAAGGTAGCGATAGGTTCATGGTTTATTATGATGCACCTGGGGTAGGTCTTGATTGTGTGTTGATGTAACATGGGAAGGTGATTGCCAATTCTTCCAGGCGGTTGAAGGTACATGAGAGAAATTATCCTAGTTATGATTTAGAGCTATTGGTGGTTGTGTTTGCTTTAAAAATATGGCATCATTATTTGTATGTTGTTCACGTGGATATTTTTTCTAATCATAAGAGTCTACAGTATGTTTACACTCAGAAAGAACTTAATCTCAGGCAGAGGAGATGGCTTGAGCTTCTCAAGGATTATGATATGAGTCTTTACTATCAACCAGGTAAGGCTAATATGGTTGTTGATGCTCTTAGCAGGTTATCCATAGGGAGTTTGGCTCATGCGGAGAAAGGAAAGCAGAAATTGGTGAAGGATATTCACCGCTTAGCTAATCTTAGAGTTCGCCTCTTGGACTTCAAGGATAGTGGTGTGGCGGTGCAAGAAGTGGTTTGATCATCTCTTAGTGCGGAGATTACGGAGAAGCAAGTGCTAGATCCTAACTTGATGAAAATCAAGAGTGACATTAGTGGGAAAAAGGTAGTAATGTTTGATATCAGTGGTGATGGTACTTTACTGTACCAAGGGAGGTTGTGTGTTCCTAATGTCGTCGGGTTGTGACAAAGAATTTTGGCTGAGGCGCATGAGTCACGCTATGTTGTTAATCCCGGATTGACTAAGATATATCATGATCTTAAGGAGATGTATTGGTGTAATGGCATGAAGAGGGATATAGTTGATTTTGTCGCCAAATGCGTGGTGTGTCAATAGGTTAAGGTTGAGCACATGAGGCCAGAAGAGTTGTATCAAGAAATTGATTTTCCCGAATGGAAGTAGTAAGTGATCAATATGGACTTCATTACCGGTCTTTCTCTATCTCGAAATCAATATGATTCGATTTGGGTCATCATGGATAGGATGACTAAGTCTGCACACTTTTTGCCAATGCGGACTACCTTTTTGACAAAGGATTATGTGAAGCTATATCTTCAGGAGACTGTGAAGCTTCATGGGGTGCCTGTTTTGATTATTTTTTATCGTGGCATGCAGTTTACATCTCACTTCTTGCAGTCTTTTTAGGGAGGGTTGGGGACCAAGGTGAGTCTGAGTGCTGTTTTTCATTCACAGATGGATGGGCAAGTGGAGAGAATAATTCAGACATTAGAGGATATGTTTCGGGCCTGTGTGATTGATTATGGTAGCAATTGGGTTGAGCATCTACCTTTGGTAGAGTTTGCTTACAACAATAGTTATCATCCCAGTATTGGTATGGCCTCTTTTGAGGCATTGTATGGTGGGAGGTGTTGATCTCCTATTGGTTGATTTGAGCTTTGTTAGGTGGACATGTTTGGTCCTGATTTGGTATACCAGGCTATGAAAAAAGTGAAGGTGATTCGAAAGAGTCTTATGGCTGGCCAAAGTCGCCAAAAGTCCTATGCGTATGTTAGGAGAAGAGACTTGGAGTTTGAGGTTGGGGATAAGTTTTTTCTCAGGGTATCTCTCATGAAGGGAGTAGTGTGGTATGGTAAGAACTCAGTCCCCGGTATATGGGTTCTTTTTAGGTTTTGCAAAAAGTTGGTAATGTTGTTTATAAGCTGGAGTTGACTTCTAGCTTGGGCTTGGTTCATCTGGTCTTTCATGTTTCCATGTTGAGGAAGTGCATTGGTGATCCTTCTTCGGTTGTTCCTTTAAAATAATTGGGTCTCACTGATTCTTTGTCTTATGAAGAAGTTCCGGTTGAGATCTTGGATAGGCAGGTTTTTCAGTTGCGGACCAAAGATGTGGCTTCAGTTAAGGTTTTTTGGCGGAACCATAAGGTGGAAGAAGCTACATGGGAAGCAGAAGAGGACATGAAGTCCAAATAAGTCCAAATATCCGCATTTGTTTTCTTCTTCTGGGATTCGCGCGAAAGGTAGGTGTCTTCAACACATCTTTATTTTCTAAGTTTGTTAAAGGAGAGATTAATATATTTGCCTCGTTGTTTTCAAACTTTGTAAAATTGGGAACATATTTGATAATGCAAATGACTCTTGTGTGTGGTTACCCCTACCTTATCCGTTATTCGGGGATGAATGTTCCTAGTGGGGGAGACTGAAACACCCTAGTTACTGGACCTTAGAAAATTTCTTGGAATTTTAATCTCTGGACCCAATACGACTTATGGGTATGAGCTGTATGTTGGGGTATAGGTGGTATGGTTCGGTCGTATACTGATTAGTGTTGGTTAGTGGGATGAATTTTAGGTACTGGAGTGTGTACGACTTAGGGGAACAAATTGTGTTGGTGGTTACGGATCATTGGGTTCCTTAACTTAATCTTAGACTTGGTCACTTACATTGGATCTGAGTACGAGTGGCTCACCATGAGCCGTAAGCCAAGGTACGAATCGTACCAGGGACTCATATGGTAGACAGTATTCAATCCTCCGGGTATTCTATTCTTCCAGGGATACGGGTCATGGATATGGATCGTATGCTATGGGTACAACTTGGTTGGATTAGTTGTATACTGGACAGTGTTTGGTCCAAGGGTGGAGGTCTAAGATATGAGTGGTGGATACCGATCGTATCAGAGGGTACGACTCATGTGGGTTGGTCGTATCCCTGTGACGGGATTTTGGTGCAACTTAAGTGGGGGTATTTTGGTTTCTCTACTTATCCTAATAGGGTTACACGACTTCTAACCTACTTGGGAGGTTAATTACCCTATTATTCTATTCATTACCACTTAGAAACTCTTCCTAAACACTCCATAATTCTCTCAAGAGATTTTGAGCAAGGAGAGCTAGGGTTTCAACTAAAGGATCAATTTGGGGCTTGTCTTGCTGATTTCCTTCCGTCATCATCTTAGTTTAAGGAATGTTCTCTTCCCTCGTTGTTAATTTTATCTAAAAGCATGGTTTTATGAATGTTTTCATGATTTCATTGATTGTATGATTTTGGTTTTCAAATATGATTTTAGGGTTTTGATAATAAATTGTTGGCTATGGTTTCCAATGGTTTTAATTATGCTTTTATATGCATTAATGGTGGTTTTGGATAATTAGATTGAATGGGAATGGTTTATTGGTAATTGGAATTGGTTTAGGTTTTGGTCATACTATGCCCCCAATGTGTTGGACAAAATGCTTATAAAGATATGTTCATTGCATTGACTTCTTTTAATGGAAATCTTGCATGCTTTAAAACTTAGTAAAGGAAATATGCATCATTAAAATGGTTTGGAAAGGCTAAAGACTAATTTGTTATGCTTGTGGGGAACATGGAAGTCTCCTAAGTGGTCTAATATGATAAATGGAAGGGTGCTTGAACGTCCCCTTAAACCTATAAATGGTTGGTTATGGATGATACTTACAAGTAAGGGTTGGTATGACGATACCAATATCAATGGCCATGATTAATAAATGGATAATGGTTTGGTTATTTGGAAACTAGTTTTAAGTGGGCATTAATGGCGGGATATATAGAAAAGCCATAGAAGGTGGTGGTCTCGGGGAGACCAAAACTAGAAACTCATATTTGTCGATATGAGGTTGGTCTTGGTAACCATATGTATGATGTCACACTTTATTTTGGGGATGTACTAGTCATCCCATGGGATACTTCCCTGATCATGCGGATGCACGCACTGGGGGCTGAACCCATATAACCCATGGGTAGTTTAGGATGACAAAGATACATAGGCCAGGTAAAGGTTTTAAGGGCATGATAAACCTGGTCCCTTTTCCCAGCATGGTTATATATATATATATATATATATATGTATTGTTATGTGCATATGGATGGTTTTACTTGGTTTTATAAATATCATTATTTTATCCTTACCCTGAGATCATGCTAGCGGTCACTCGCTAACCCCGTCTACTGGCAGTTGTATACCCACGCTATGTAGGAACTAACCGTTTTAGTCCTCCTACATAGTGATTGACTCGGGGACAACATTTGGAATGAAGTAGTGAGATTCCATCCTTTCGAAAGGCTTTATTTCATGTTATGGATATTTCTAGACATTTTGGTTTTATTTTGGATATTGGTTTTGGCTATGGTGGGGGCATGTCCCAACTGAATTTCATTACTCCTTTGGTTAGAGTATTTGTGGTACTTCTATGGGTTGGAATGGGTGGGATCGACATTGGTGTCAGCCTTGGCATTGGAATAGGCTGGGAGGCTGGCATCATCGGACATAATTTTTCACTGTTCATCATATTACATTTTTGGATTAATGATATTATGTTTTGGTACGTCCTTGGTTATGGCCTGGTTTATGGCCTTGTTTGGTATGGTTTGGTATGGTTGGATTATTGGGATGGGATGCTTGGACTCGGTTGGTTTAGTCATGGTTGGGATCTATTCCCAAAGTCTTTGTGTGAGCTGTTATACTATTTTTTTACATGCTCGAAATTCGGCAACTCAGGGCAGGCGGCTGGAGGTTGGGTTGGGTAACGGGAGTGGTCGTCGGTGCTGGATGAACTTGGGATGCCCATTACGACAAGACCCCAGGGCGGTTCGTGTCAAAAGAGTAGTATCAACACAAACAACATGTACTGGTAAGCATCATCGATCAACCCAAATTAAATCACATAAAGATCACATATATATCTGGAATGAAAACATATACCTCAAGAGTTTTATTATCCAAACAACCTTTTTTCCCTAATTCTCCATCTCCCTTATCCTTGCCACGCTCACTAATCAGTAAATCAACTTCCATAGCACATCCAACAATTTTGTCACTTCTAATAATGCATATAACATTCACTTTGTTATTAACTCCACCATACATAACTGCAAAGATTCCAACCTTTAGTGACCAATCAGTTCAGACTTTTAAATTATCGTTCTTCAGGACTATTCACCATTTAGGAGAAACACTCATATAATATTAACACCTGACTAATTATTTACAAATAAGTGCTATAGAGTACACCTTCACAACTACCTTTACACTAATATACATGCATGCACCATTAAGTTGTACTTAAATAATACAAAAGAATTCGGTGAAGTGCAAGTCAATACAGATAGTAAAAAAAGTCCAGACCATGACTACCAATCATGACTCAACAACAATAATTTACACCTGGTCTCAAATACACATGTAAGTATAAAATAATAGAAAATAAATGCTATTCCTTATCCTTAGCCCGAATAACTCAAGAATCTAATATAATCAACAACCACAATAATGGACAATAATCACAAACTTTAGTCCACTCAAGGAAACGTGGCACTCACCAATACCTTGTATACACATGCTTAGGGTTTTATGGTCTCCCACAAGTAATGACCTATAGGGGACAAGCTTGTGTCCATGTACCAAAAATTCCAAACATCTAAGGCCAACCAATCTTATATCAACTAATCTCGTGAAGATGTTCAAATATCGATACATCCAACAACAATAAATAAAAATCTCAAGAAGATGTACAAATATCATTATATCCCATAATAATAAATATAAATCCCATAAAAGATGTCAAACCACGGTAATCAACAGAAATCACAACAATCACAAACACAATGACAATAAACAACCACACTTATACAATCAACAAACTTTTGATATAACTTCATTTCATGAGATTAACTCTTAGGATATCATTCAATAATTTACTTTCTCTAAACATACATTGTAACAAGTATATGAATTGATAGTTAACATGCATACATAAATCACGTTGGATTTCAACTATATTAAATCGTCACCTACAATTCATATAGTAATTGAGGGCTTAGCTAGGACTTGCAATGTATAAGGTACATACTCACACATGGTTCACACCCTAATGCATTCAAACTTCTATCTTAATACTAGTACTTCCTCAATGATTGTCATTCCTCTCATTACCATTATTGATTCTTCAAAATCCCCCAATACTAATCATATCTAATTAGTTTTTTATTAGATTCTAACATAATTTCCATGTATCATACAATTAAAATTATTAATAATTAGTTAACCTCAATAGCACATATTAGTTCACTTCTCAAACTCAATATGACACGCATCATTAATTTCCATTCAAACAACTGGAGATTACTATTTTTATCCATCTCAACACCATTCATTTAGTACTAACCATGGAATCTCCCATCAATCTATGTTATGCATATGTTTTCTATTCCAGATCTGTACTACTCAATTAAACCTAGCCTACCTGGACGGCAAGTTGCTGCTACAAAGGTATGAATGCAAACTTCTGACTCTGTGCTAGTAATTTTTTATGTAAACTATGTAAGAAAATCATGGGTTTTACCTCGTTCAAGAATATTTCTCCCTCTTTAGTGCTCTAAGGCCATGAGGCAACCCTAGGGGGTTTTTAGAAGTAAACTTCATCCTATTTGTAACTAAAGAGGAGAAGAAAAAATAATTAAGATAAGGGACTATTTTTTGTCCTTGGGGTCTCGCTATAGTGGTAGGTAGTCTAATACCATGGTGCCATTATAGTGGAAAAATTTATTCTATAGCGAGATAACGTCATCCCGACCCAAAATTTTAAGTTTTAAAATTTTCAACTAAGTCAATCCGTACTAGTTTGAAATCTAACTTTTTAAGAATCCCCATACCCCATGACCTTGGATGAGGTGCCTTTAGTGAAAATGAAATAGTTCATTACAATAGATACTAATTTACTCATTATTCATCCCTGAACGACCATAATAGAAACAGAGTGGAATGAAACTCACTTGGACATTAATTCCCCTCAATGATTACACAAATACAACACCTACTTGGATCACTAAATTTCTTACCACCGATGTACTAAATTTTCAAGCTTCACTTTATTACCACTCCACTCCCTCTCTTAATTATCTTCACGCATACGAGTTGCACAAGTTGTACGAGTCTACTTGAGCAAAAGTTTTTTAAGTACCCAAAGTAATCGGGGTCTTTCCAATATACCAAAAGGGACGAGAATTGAAAATTACAAAGGACAAAAATTTTCTATCCCTGAGAGATTGGATCCCGCTATATTAGGAATATTTCCACCATAGAGGCACCGATATAATGGGATGAGAGCCTCTATAGTTAGAAGGAACAGTTCAAAAAATGTGAAATAGGTTTCATGCCCATTTCTCACTTTTTACACTTCAAAACTCCCTTTCCCTCCTTGATCACTTTGCTACCATCATAAAAAATAAGGTAACTATCATTACAACTTCTCTTTTACTTCATTACTTGGATTATCACTAGAATTACACTTGAAATCATAGAAATAACATGGGTTTAGGGTTGGTTTGGAATTAAAATTATGGCTTGATTTGAATGAATTATAGAATCATGATTTATTTTTTTTAGGTTTACGATGCTTAAATGGCATTTTATGCATAAGAATTATAGGATTCATGGACAAGTAGGGCTTGAATTAGTGATGAATGTAAAGGGTTGTTTTTTTATTTTTTTTTTATTTAGGTATGTTTTAGGAGTTTAAATGTCCAAATTTTTGCATATACTAGTCCTAGGACACTTCTCCTACACTAATATATTGATGCAAATCTTGAAGCTCGAGAATGATGAAGACTGTTATAATAACCTTATCCATCTCTGGCAGCCTCACTATAGCGTGAAATGCCTTCTATAGTGCTCGTGAGGTAGTGAGATGCAACCTGCTATAGCAGGAGGTTATATGAAGTAACCTTCCAGTTAATTTTTAGGCTTGACCTTTTTCTAAAGTTTGAATCCTTCAATACTCATGATTTCTAGCTTACTTTCTGAAATTTTTTTGCAAGTTTACTACTTCAATGACCAGAAACCAAGAAGTTTCTTCCCCGCCTTTGTGAGATTTCTCGATCTGCCAGGAATGAATTTAGGCCTATCGGAGGATAGGGTTTAAATATGAGAGAGGGTTCCTGATGAAAGAGATAGAAACCAATGCATCAGATTTCTACAACCGGCTTCAAAAGTTTAGTTGAATGTCATTGGTGGAGGCTTCTTTGACTAGGGTCTCAGGCAAGGTCAAGGAATTTTATGTCATACTCCTGATCGTGCTTTGGGATAGCCCTAACTCTACCATACTTATTTGGGGAATGGATATAGTTGACACCCAATTTTGGCTCGCCCTTTTTCCTTTAATTATTGTTGTCGATGCTTCTTGGCCCTAAATAATTTTTGAAAATTAAATAAGAAATAAGATTCGTATTTTTATGTCTATTTCTATAAATCATTAAATAATAAAAGGAGAATTTATTTTTCTATTATATCCTAAAATATTTTTTTAAGTATAATTAAATATTTTTAACATCAAAAATCACAAAATATATATCTTTTGGTAGTTTCATTTGCATTTTCTCTAATTTTATTAAGGCGATATTGTGACTGTACATATGTATATTTTTATATTTTATCATATTCTTATATATATATATATATATATATTCACGTATATTTTGGTTAATATTAAATCGTAAAAAGATATTAAATTGAACGCAGGTGCAAATTATGTCCGTAATTTATAAATATTCATACCAAAATAATTTTAGGATAGCAGGAGGCATCGATAAAATTAGTTTCAGTAGAAAAAGAATATTTGGGTTGATCATAATTCAATTTCATTTATGTTTTTAGCCGAGCCCAACTTTATCATAAGTTTTAGCCGAGAGCCCGAAACTCAGTCCAATGTCCATGTCCACTTCATCAATCCATCACGCACAATTTTCACCAACCGGGCACTGCCACGTCAAAAAGATCAAAACACCAAAGTACCCAACTAACACAACTTAGTCTGATCCGTCGACTATTTCTCAAATCAAGGATCCCTAAATTTCCAGTTATCGTTATATATTCACATATATGTGTATATAACGCATTTTATTTATCTAATTATTTATTTATTTACGTATTTATCTTCTCCACTCCTTTCTTTTTAAATTAAATTCGAACATTCCGATCAAAGATCGAGTGGATAAAAAATAATTAATTTTTAAATCAACTTTATCTATATATATAAATATTTTAGGATATTTATTTTTTAACCGTCCGATCATCCAAATTTCAGTCAAGTTGTCAACCCAAGACACAGCTTTTTCTTATCAAACAGAGCCCGCTTATTTTTGATCCCCAAAAATGAACAACGTGTAGTCATTCCTTATTTCCCAAAACTTGCAACAATGGCCACCATCCTTTCTCTCTTCTCTTCTCCGCGTCTCTCTTCCACCTCCACCAAAACGGAAACCCCAACCTCCCTCCATAGCTGGCCACCGCCTGCTAATCCCCCCACACGAGAATCCCTCTTTTTTCATCATTTTACAAGCCCGCTAAACAAAAATCAGAATTCGACAGACCCCAAATGGTGATTATTAGCTGTTCAATTTTGACTATACAAAGGATAGCCCTGAAAAGTTATTTTGGGGAAAGATCTGTGATTTGAAATTTGAATTTCCCCCCCCCCTCTTTCTTCCCATTTTTAATTTTTTTGAGGTCTCAAATCTGGACTTATAGTGCTTTCATCCCCTATGAAGGCAGACAATTTTTTAGAGGAAATCAGCTTCAAAATTGGAGAAAAGAAGAGTGAAAGACCAGACATTTTGAGAGAAAGGTTCAAGATCGGTAAGGGAAGCAAAAGAAAATTCGTGAGAGAAGCAAACATTTGAGTGAAAAAAATTTGTGAGAAAAATAGGGGGCTACACAGTGTCGGAGCTAGCTGTAAGTGTCGGTGAAAAATTATACTATTTATATAAGCTTAAAATTATTTTTTTGATGTATATATAGTAGACGTTGAACCCTTCGACTAGTTCTTTTATTCACATTTTTCGATTTTGAATGCCCTTAGTTGAGATGTTCCTCCACTGGCCGGCTACAGGTTTTCTATTTCTTGTTTTCATCCAAAATTGATTTCCTAAAGTCGAGTTTCTGAGTCCCAAAAATCTTGACGTGAAAGCCCCGACTTTGCTGCACCAAAAAAGGTGCGAACCCCTTTTCTCATTTCATTTCCAGCTTTCTTTTATCTTGTTTGGTTAGTAAGCATGTTAGTTTAGTTTAAATTAGTTGAATTTTTTGTGCTGATGTTGATAAAAATGGATTACCATATGAATTTTGATCATTCTAGTTGTTGATGATTGATTTTTAAAATTGGGTTTGTATGTGATTTGCAATTAAGTTTAGATTGTTGTTGCTTTCTGTAGGCTTGTGGAATGAAAACATAGTTCTGACTTCGCAAAACTATTCCTAGGAGTGAGATTTGAAAATGCGGGTCTGTAGATATGTCAATTTGTGCGTTTATGATTTGGGATAGCTGATCGCTTCTTATTGCAATTTGTGACCGTAAATAGTTAATTGTTATTCCAAAGAATCGCTGGTCATGTTCTCGTTATCTATTCTTAGTTTCCGTATGAGCCTTTATCTTTTCCCTACCCCTTTTTTATTTTTTGTTTTTTTAATGTTCACCTGTAATATGTTCTTGAATAAACGTGCATTAGCTTTTTCAATCCCGTCTCGACATTACTGTTAGTTTCTGCCAGAGTATACCCTTATTACTTACCCTCTTCTTTTTCCTGCAGATAAATATCAATCCAAATGGTTATCTCTACCCCTGATATCCTACAGAACTGGTTGGGAAATATCCGTGTGGCGCATGGTGCGGAGGTTCGAGAACATTTGGGGTCTCTATTGTCGCTAATTATGGTTTGAGCCAATAAGGTCCTCATTACACTGTTGGCGGAGTTCTGGGACCCAAACACAGTGACCTTCAGATATTTGGACTTCGATATTACCTCTACTTTGGAGGAAATTAGTAGTCTGCTGAGTTGCCGCTTCAAGAGAGGCTACCGGTACTCCCGTCACCTGAAAGGAAAAAGGATTTCTTGAGGCTTTTGGGATTGGATACATTTTCTTCACTAAGGAATGTAGAGGATGTAAAGGTAAAGCTGGAGTACCTTTTCCAAAGATAAGGTTGTCTGGAGAGTTACGATGAGCATAGAAATGAGTTTGTTTGTACCCGCAGGCAGTGGGTGCATATGTGATCGAGGGTCTTCGTATTGGCTTTCTTGGGAACCATGATTTTCCTAATGATACGACACTGTGTTGACATTAATATTCTACCAGTAGTAATAAATGTCTTTGCAGAGCCACAGAGGCTTACTTTAGTGCTCATGATACTTGCAGAGGTATTTCGGTCATTATCCGCCTGCTTTAGGGGACATGACTTCTTTGGGGGTTGCAACCTGCTGCTACAGATTTGAGCGATAGAATACTTCTATCATCGCCTTCCACAGATGGATTATACAATTAATGTACGTAGTTGAATTCAGAGTCATGAAAATCGCTTAAGGTATTGGATCGCGCTAACTGGAGAGGAGGAGTGGCACCAGTTTTTAACCAATCTTACCGGGGACTCCATCCAGTGGAAATATTCTTGGATAGAGGGATTTTCCTTTGTCAGAACTAGGCATCTATACTTTATTGAGCTGATTGGGCTACATGGCATCCAGCCATATGCCTCTGCGGGTCCTTAGACAGTTTGGCATCGTCCAGGATACCCTGTTTTGGTCTACCATGGTACTTCATGAGGATAGTTATGGTGCTTTAATTCTAACGGCACGAGTGACGAACCTGCAAATGGAGTGGGATTACATGGTTATGCTAAAGATAGAAGGAGAGAAGTGTGCATGCCAAAATATTATATATGGCGCTCCACCGTGAGTCACATAGCTAGACCGAGTGAAGATGTTTTTTGAGGACTCACAGACCCTTGGTGGGTCGAATAGGTCGGGGAAAAAGTGCTTCCCCACATGAATCTCACTACACCCATGTACAATCAAATAATCCCAGGCTCTGTTGATTACCTGATTCCGATGATTAAGGAGGACCTCGAAGAGGACCCTAAAGAGGACCCTGAGAAAGACCCAGAATCGATGGAAGAAAATTCTCGGGAAGGCTCGAAAACTGGTTCCAACATGTATGATCCCAAGGATGGAGGGGTGATGGATGTAGATATAGAACCAGATCATGGCCCAGACGGATCCCCAGAGTACTACCCAAGGTCATACTTCGATGCAGGTAGAGATGAGAACGATTATTCCACCTGGCCCTAGACTTCTTTTCTTGTTGTATCTTTTTATATTCCCTAAAAGAGTCACATGGCCCACCCCATTATAAGCCCTTGCGGCCGTCCCTGTACTTTCTTTTAAGCTATCTTTGATCTGTTTTGATATAACTGTTTGAAGCCTTTGTTCTATAAAGTCATGTTTATTCTCAAATCCAAATGTGTTTAAATAGATCGTTTATCATAAAATTAATTAAAATGTAGGCCTATCTCTTGCGAAAAGAAGCTCTATATTAGGACGTGTTTGAATGTCGCCAACTTGGTGTATATATGTGTTACTTGTTTGTTACATTTTCATTATCTCCCAAACTAACATAGTTTCCCTTTTTTTTTCTTTTGTTTATTAATCCCCTCAAAAGAAAGTTGATTTGTGTCAACTAGAAAACTGGCGGAATCCCAATACAATCTTCGATCAAAAGACAAAATGACTAACAGAGATAAGGCCGTGATGATACTAGTAGATGACTCCGAAAGCTCGCAAAGGCCGTTAGACTCTCAGAACGAGGAGGAAATGGTCAATATGGTGCAAGAAATTAAAGTGCTAAAGGAAGAACTATGTCAAATGCGGGATCTAATCAAGCTTACAATAGCTAGCTTTCCCGCTCAATTGCAGTCTCCAAGTATTGAATTACCTCCAGGCGCTCCTGCTAACCAAGCAAATATACCACATGCCCAAGCCTCACCTGCTCTTCAACCCACTGTTGGAACTGCACCTATTTATTCGTTTCCTCAATATTTTACTATTCCAGTCCATCCAGAAATGCAACACATACCCGAGGCATATATCACTTCTACTAAGGATGCATGAAAGATCGTGCTACTAAGCCTATGGTATAAAAACCTATAGCGCAAATGCATCAGTAAGATTGAATGTACTGGTATGCAAGTGAGGTAAGTTGAATACAAGGGTTCATATGCATGAACAATAATAACTGACTGATAACATAAACATGAACGCGTGAGAAATACATAAACTGGAACTGGGGTCGTGCTAATACTGAATACTGATGTACTGACATTTGAGTTTACTAATACTGGGATACTGAATAACTGAGTCTATTGATGATATGAATTAAGGAGTTTACGGGTAACCTATATCTGAGGTTACAGGTACTATATTATTGATAACTGATAACTGAGTATATTGATAATAAAAAAAACTATCTGAGTTCTTTACTAGACTGGGTGACTGTATCTGACAGTCTTGAATCTGAAGAACTATCTGAGTTCTAGACTGAACTAGATGATTGTATCTGACAGTCCTGATTCTGATGGAACAAGATGAGTTTCGTACTGAGCTGAGTTTCTATATCTAACAGTCTTGATATCTGTAGAACTGGACTGAGTTCTATTACTGAGACTGAATCTAAAACTGAGACTGTGGGAGGTAATAATCTAATCGACATGCCTCAAATCTAAACTAGTAGGGTCCAACCTATAACCCTAGATAGAAGGGTGTCAGTACCGTGCCACAGGTAAAGACAAGCTGTGAGTAAACCCCCTCTGACAGGGAGCTCTTCCGTCAACCCCTCCTGTAAGGAAAATTCAAAGGAGATGTATAGTCCCTAGACTCTTAGGGGTACATCTCAACCTACGATGGCTACGTAGTTCTGGAACATAGGGATTGCGACTAAGAATCACACCCTCTATTGGCTAACAAGTGAGCCCTTATCCCTGGGTTCACTCGGTGCTGAATCCCACTCCCAACTGAATAGACACTGAACTGGTTTTCCTAGTACACATTAGGCATGACTGAGTTGTTACTGATGGTATAGTTTTTACTGACTGAACTGAGTTCACTGAGTTCTGCTAGCTGACTGAGTTACTGAGGTCTGAACTGAATACTACTGAGATCACTGACTGAAATTACAGAGATTACTGAGATTACTGAGATCACTGAGTTTACTGGACAGATACTGAATTTACTAAATTTTCCTAAGTCATATGACTGACTGAGTTCTACTGATCATGGATTGACTGTGAGTATCGTGAAAACTGAAACTAGCTCTAGGCACACAGCTAAATTGTCAGGTATTAAATACCCCCAGGACTCGATAGCATGAAACTGACAATGCATGACACTTCTTGACACATAACCATAGTTAATAATTCATAGTACAATTATTGGAAATTTTCATAAAGTATTTGACATTCATAATCTTGTACATGGATAGGAATACATTCAATCACATTCATAGTTTCACAATTCTTGTCTCATGAGCATTCCACCAAACAACTACAAGGCATAGATTTATCATGGAAGTCATTTTGAACATAAGGGTGAAACATGGATTCATCATCTAGGTTCTATTGAGTCATAAGGCATGATTCTTGTTCTTTTAAGCATTTTATCAAACACCTAGGATGTATAACTTAGGGCATAGGCATAATCATCAAATTAATACATCATAATTCCACAAAACAACTTAATTGATAGGTTTTCAAGCCACATACTCCACATACTAACATAGAGTCATGAAAACACATTAAATATTCCAACTTGGGATTCATACACAACATCAACATGATCATATTAAATCCACAACATAAACATCACAATTTATAATTTAAAAATTGGATTCATGGGCTTCATGGATGAAAGGAATCTATGAATGAATACTTGACATACCTTAATTCTTGATTCTACGAAGATTGACAGTGGAATTCCCTTGAATTTGGATCCCCAATTGAAAACCATAACTTATTCTTGAATGGATTTTGTGAGAAGTGGCTATATTATGGTTGAAATAGGGCTTAATCCCGTGTTTTAGACTTATATAGAGATGGGAAATTGACTCTTTTGCTCCTCAAAGATGCAGACATTTAATGACTGAAAATTGGGCATCGACGCTATTAGCGGAGCGGCGCGTCATGGCATTGACGCGATAGTTGACGCATCGCGCCATCATCACGTCGAGCCTCAGTACTTTGACCCTGGCAACCTGCAACAATATCAACCAATGTGATTGGCGATGTGGCGCGCCAAGATCGCGTTGGTCCACTATTTTGGGATTCCGAATGTGGTCGAAACGAATTTCGAAAAATCTAAAACTTATCCGGGAACACCTATTGACCTTCCTAGTCATGAATTAGCAAGAATCCGGACCATTAAAGAACATTAAAGTCATGAAATGAGACTGGAAACTAAGTCTGGAAACTTAGCTAGAACCTTCTAAGTATGGGACCCCTTAACAAGCATAAATGAACTGAATTATGCTTAGAATTTTGCGGGGTCTTTCAATATCTTTCCCTTAGGAATATTCGTCCTCGAATGAGACTGACTGAGATGGGGGAAATGATAAGCTGAAGTACATGCTGAACATCAACAACTGAAACATGAATACATGGCTGACATTACTGATTTGCTGAGATTTGTTCTGAGCATGCATATCTGATGCATGAATTCATGACTGGCATGACTGATAAGCTGAATATATTATACTGAACATGCATATCTGATGCATGAATACATGACTGATCTGACACATGAATGCATGTCTGAATATGCATTGGTAATTGAT
Source organism: Capsicum pubescens (assembly GCA_030864215.1). Classification (NCBI taxonomy): domain Eukaryota; kingdom Viridiplantae; phylum Streptophyta; class Magnoliopsida; order Solanales; family Solanaceae; genus Capsicum; species Capsicum pubescens. The sequence continues at coordinate 110,742,451 of CM061549.1, read as the reverse complement.
ACAAAGTTTATCATGAAAATCTGAGCATCAAACTGGATAAGTTCAAGGGAGACTATTTCCTTAAACTGAAAATACTAATGAGCCTGAAATTAATTACTAGATATGCATAATCATAAACACATGAATGTAACTGAGTTTGGAACGTGATCCATGAGCTGGATATTGTGATCTGAACGGAGTACCTTAAATACACGGCTTACGGCTGAGATCAGAGTTTGAGGGTCAACTCATGAGTACCCTTACCCCAAATTGGATTTGTTAAGAAAAGAGAGAGCGGCACGTTTATGTCATGAAGGTTCGGGAAATTATAGTGTATCTCCCCCTTGGGGCACTATGTCCTTTGAAAATATACTGGGCTGACTTTGCTGAGTTGTGAGAAAAGTTGTGGCGATACATGTGGCACCTTCTATCTGAATATCTGAGATCTAAAACTAAGACATGATACATGAACTGTGATGAACACGCAACTACCTGGTTAGTCCATCTTAGAATGACCATATTTATGAGACTCTAGTTAGTATGAACTCTGGGTAGTGCGACTAGATGGAAAGATGGGAAACCACACCATCTAAACCTGTTTGTCTGGATACTAAACTGAATTACTGGCTACTTAACTAACTCTTACTGGAAAATTTTACTCAACTGGAGCATTCCTATGACACTCTTTCTGTAGAGTTCTAGTGACTGAAGAGAGAAAGCGAATCTTAGCCTGATCTGACCAGGATATTAGAAGAGGAGATTGCTACATGGCTGGGATTTTTTCTTAGGAGACAAGGCCTATGAAACATCATCTAAGATAAAGTGACTAAGCTTTATGCACTGCAACTGAGACTACTGAAAAGATTCAAGTGGGTGCTGAGCACGAATGCATAAATATACTAACTTATCTGATTAACTGAATGACTGATAGCTGACTACTGGGTCTGTAAGACTTAACTGTACTTATCCTGAAAGGCTGGACTTAGACTATAGAGTATTATACATAAAAGGAAATGACTAACTCGGTAACTGAGGTAACTGAGCATGAATGAGTGAAAAACTGTATTACCTTAAGAACGCAAGACCAAGCATCCAACATAATTTGAAAATATTCTGTAAACTGAGGTACTGAAATACCAATGATTGAAGAATTGATGGCCATATGCTATGGTCAGGTAATCTTGAGAGTGAACTGAGTTTACGGTCTGACTGGACTAGGACTGGGACTGAGATTGACTAGAGTACTGAATGCAGTCCTGAATTCTGCATGAGAAATATGTTCGTCCAGGGGATCTGCCTGAATGGGCTGAGGTGCTGACTGATTACCTGTTCTCCTTTCGCTAGCCCTTTTGGGAGGTATATTCTATAAACGAAAGGAAGAACGGATTAGACTGGGAGTTAAATTTGAGATCATGCTTATTGGCACGACATAAATACTGAAAGAAGGAAACTGTTCCAAAAACATATCATAGCCTCCTACCCATAATGTGGTGCACAACACACTCATGCATAAGACTCTGCTTGATGTGACTTTTCAGACTTTCTAGGACACTGTTGAACCTTAGGCTCTGATACCAAGTTTGTAACGCCCCAAATCTGGTACCCAAAATGCTACACGGTGCTCATGACCCCAAAGGACCACAAGCTAACGCATGACTGATATCTATAACTGAACACTAAATAGTATACTGTAAATATGTGGAATATAAACTATAAGTCCATAAGGTTCAAAACTGAACTAACACTGAATATAAAACAATGTTTGTAATGGTGTATAACAATACCTAAAACTGAAATAAACTGTTTGAAACATGTTGTAGTCTAAAAGCCTCTAAAACTGACTGAAAATTATGGAGTTGATGGGACATGTTCCCAACTAACTTCGAACTACTGAAATAATAAAGTAATAAAATAATTATGCTATCCTCGAATGACGAGGACTCACTACTAGTCTGGCTGCTGAACGTCTGATCTACTAAGGATGCTTGGGAGCTCGTGCTTCTAAACCTATGGTATAAAACACCATAACGCAAATGCGTCAGTACGATTGAATATACTGGTATGCAAGTGAGGTAAGCTGAATGCAAGGGTCCATATGCATGAACAATAATAACTGACTGATGACATGAACATAAACGCGTGAGAAATACATACATGAGTACATAGACTGGAACTGGAGTCGTGACAATACTGAATACTAATGTACTAATATCTGAGTTTACTAATACTGAGATACTGACTAACTGAGTCTATTAATGATATGAATTACGAAGTTTACGGGTAACTGATATCTGAGGTTACTGGTACTATATTACTAATAACTGATAACTGAGTACATTGATAGTAAAAAAAACTATCTGAGTTCTTTACTGGACTGGGTAACTGTATCTGACAGTCCTGAATTTGAAGAACTATATAAGTTCTAGACTGAACTGGATGACTGTATCTGACAGTCCTGATTTTGATGGAACTAAATGAGTTTCGTACTGAGCTGAGCGACTGTATCTGACAGTCCTGATATCTGTAGAACTGAACTGAGTTATATTACTGAGACTGAATCTAAAACTAAGAATGTGGGAGGTAATTATCTAATTGACATGCCCCGAATCTGAACTGGAGGGTTCCAACCTATAACCCCAGCTGGAAGAGTGTCAGTACCATGTTACGGGTAAAGACAAGATGTGAGAAAACCCTCTCTGACAGGGAGCTCTTTCGTCAACCCCTCCTATAAGAAAAACTCAAAGGAGATGTATAGTCCCTAGACTCGTAGAGGTATATCTCAACCTACACTGGTTACGTAGTTCTGGAACGGAAGGATTGCTACTAAAGATCACACTCTCTACTGGATAACAGGTGAGCCCTCATCCCTGAGTTCACTCGGTGCTGAATCATACTCCCAATTGAATAGACACTGAACTGGTTTTCCTAGTTTACACTAGGCATGACTGAGCTGTTACTGATGGTATATTTTTTACTGATTGAATTGAGTTTATTGAGTTTCGTTGAATGACGAAATACTACTGAATTCTGTCAAATGATAGAATTCTACTGAGTGCTGCTAGCTGACTGAGTTACCGAGGTCTGAACTGAATACTACTGAGATCTGATAACGGACTGAGATTACAGAGATTACTGAGATCACTAAGATTACTGGACATACTAAATTTACTGAATTTTCCTGAGTCACATGACTGACTGAGTTCTACTGATCATGGCTTGACTGTGAGTATCATGAAAACTGACACTGTCTCTAGGAACATAGCTAAATTGTCGGGTATTAAATACCCCCAGGACTCGATAGCATGAAACTGACAAGACATAACACTTCTTGACACATAACCATAGTCAACAATTCATAGTACAATCATTGGAAAATTTCATGAAGTATTTGACATTTATAATCTTATACATGGATAGGAATGCATTCAATCACATTCATAGTTTCCCAATTCTAGTCTCATGAGCATTCCACCAAACAACTACAAGGCATAGATTTTACATGGAAGTCATTTTGAACATAAAGGTGAAACATGGATTCATCCTTTTGGTTCTATTGAGTCATAAGGCATGATTCTTGTTCTTTTAGGCATTTTATCAAACACCTAGGATGCATAACTTAGGGCATAGGCATAATCATCAAATTAATACATCATAATTCTATAAAATAATTTAATTGATAGGTTTTCAAGCCACATACTAACATAGAGTCATGAAAACACATTAAAGATTCCAACTTGGGATTCATACACAACATCAACATGATCATAATAAATTCACAACATAAACATCACAATTTATAATTTAAAAATTAGATTCTTGGGCTTCATGGATGAAAGGAATCCATGAATGAACACTTGACATACCTTAGTTCTTGATTCTATGAAGATTGACGGTGGAATTCCCTTGAATTTAGATCCCCAATTAAAAACCCTAACTTGTTCTTGAGAGGATTTTGAGAGAAGTGGTTATATTATTGTTGAAATGGGGCTTAATCCTGTGTTTTAAACTTATATAGAGGTGAGAAATTGACCTTTTTGCCCCTCAAAGATGTGGATATTTAATGACTGAAAATTGGGCATCGACGCTATTAGTGACGCAGCGCGTTATGGCATCGACGCGATAGTCGACGCGTCGCTCCATCATCGCGTCGAGCCTCAGTACTTTGACCCTAACAACCTGCAATAATATCAACCAACACGATTGTCTACGCGGTGCACTAAGATCGTGTTGGTCCATTGTTTTGGGATTCCGAACGTGTCTAAACGAGTTTTGAAAAATTCAAAACTTGTCCAGGAACACCTATTGACGTTCCTGGTCATGAATTAGCAAGAATACGGACCATTAAAGAACATTAAAGTCATGAAATGAGACTGCAGACTTTCAAAGGCTAAAATAAACTAAGTCTAGAAACTTAGCTAGAACCTTCCAAGTATGGGACCCTCTTAACAAGCATAAATGGACTGAATTAAGCTAAGGATTTTGCGAGGTCTCACATAAATGTACCGACGTGGTACCGGATCCAACATAAATATAAACAAGTATTATCAATATCAATTTACACAACCTCATAGTATGTCACACAATGTACCAAGTTTACAAGTACACTTAAAGTCATAAGACAATTCCATCAAGTCAATTTTCAATAAACATTCATACACGAATCAACAGTCCAAACATCAACAATAGCAAGCATGTCCGAATATCAATCCACAAGTATCCAATTTAGGAGCATACACACAATTAAGTTGAGTCTAAACTCCAATTAAACCATAACCTACCGCAACTAAAGAACTCGAACCCAATCCACGATGCAAGGGTATTGCCCTTTCGTAAAACTTCCAAATATTTCAAATCTGTTCAAGTATGTAATCCCAATAAGAGTATGGATCTAATGACAGACATTTTACATATTATCACTTTAAAGTTTAAGACCACAGAAACAATCAAGACAATAGCTTGCAATTGCCAAACTCTACGTGTAAACCTCAATTTCTCAATCTATCTTAATATTATCCTCAATATGATTATGGTGTCATTATTATTACGTTGTTAATTTCAAAAATAACAACTGTTGGTTTTAAATTTTGAAAGCACGCTGCTAATTCCAATAATGGCATCATATTTGCTAATGACCAATAAACAATTCACTAGTCTAAGACAAGAACAATGCGAAAATCCCCAGAATTGCCACTACCTAACTTTTCTTTTTCCATTAACCTTAATAAAGACCAAAAAAAAATGATTGGCTAGCATATAATTTCCTTAACTTAATAGGGACAACAAATGAAATCTATTCTGAAAGTAAAAATATTACTATCAACTCATGTAGTGGTTGTGGGTCTAAAGGTCACAATAGACGCTCATGTAAGAAATATCGTAAATGATATATTTTTTCTAATGTTTTCTTTCTTTATAATTTTTTTTACACTTTTCATAATAATGAAATCATTTGTTAAATGTGTTTAGTGACATTTATCTTCCATTTACTATAATCCATTATAAATGACAATAAGTAATACAGTTATGTATTTCTAACTTTGAATGAAAATACATATGTTTTTGCTATGACTCCTAAATACTATAATGCATTATAGATGACAATAGGTAATACAGTTATGTATTTCTAAATTTTAATGAAAAAATCATATGTTTTTGCTTTGAAAAATACATATGTTTTTGGGTAAATATATTTGATGAATGTGTTGAGACCTATATGTATTTCCTTAAAATCATATTAATGCTTAAATCATAATCATAATTTTCCATAATTAGTTACAAAAGTTGTGTATTCGAAAATATATTTATCGCCTCTATGTATTCGAAAATACATTTATCGTCTCTATGTATTTCAAATTTTAATGAAAAAATTATATGCTTTTGCTTTGAAAAATACATATGCTTTTAGGTAAATGTATTTGATGAATGTGTTGTGACCTATATGTATTTCCTTAAAATGATATTTATAGTTGTCTATTTGTATTAGGCGTCATAGTTAACAACATAGGTTTTTTATGAATTTGGCTAAACGTATTTGTTAAGCTATATAGTCTATGAACACAAAGTAAAATACATATATGAAGCAGCATATGTATTTGATCTTCATATATGTATTTGATATTATATGAACACAGAATAAAAAACATATATGAAGCAACTTAAAATACATATATAAAGTGCATAAGTATATGTGAAACCTTATATGTATGTCTATAAACATATTTATGTAATGTAAACTGCATATGTATTTTAAAGAGAAATCTGAAAACTGCATATGTATATATTGATATGTAAACTGAACCCATATATATATTACTGTACACTTTAATAAAACACATACTATATAATTATCGAAAATATATGCAACATAAAAGAATAAAATGAAGAACTTTCATTCACTTCAAAATACTAAAACAGAACATAAGTTTCAACAACTACTGCACTAAATTACTATCAACATCCAGTTAAATTTTCTCAAATACAAAATGGAATAAAATCATCAACCATCAGACTTCAACTACTTTTGTGATACTTGTTATCTTGCTTTCCCTAACAGGCCTTAATGGTGCTTCATCGTCACTTTGAGCTTTAGCTTCTTATTTTCTCATACCGTAGTCCCACAATAGTGAAGCATATCTTGTAAGAATTACGTTGGGATTGAACTCAGCCAAAGGAATGCCTTGACCATAAGAAAGGCACTCTACATATGTAACCATATAGAGTACACAGTCCCTACATAAAAATATTAAATAATAATTAAAATATATTTTGAACAAACTTACAAACTTGGTATATGTATAATTAAAATACTTACATGCTTCCACTTTGTTGTTGAGGAAAATCCTCTACAAAATACGCATTAAAAGGGTCTTTCATATCTTTATCTTTGTATCTTGGATGATTATCAAGATCAATAATTTATTTTCATAGAAATTACAAGCCTGGAGACAAAAAGGGATAATCTCGGCTAACTTCTCAATTTCAGCAAGAACAACAACATCATGACCAGAAGAGGAGTATGAATCATATATGAATATGCAGCTATCTGAAAACGATAAAACAACAAACACCCAATGATGTTTGTCCTTTACATTGACAGGAATAAAAATATTATCAACGGTGTGCCATGGCACTGTAGCATGCATATGAATTCATTAATGTATTCATTAAGATGGTACTTCTGTCCTCTCGCATTAAGAGTTGGATCATTTAACGAATAAACTGCCATCACATTCTTGACTATGTTCATGAAGTTGCAATCTACTATGTTGTATTTGTATGTGCTGTGGGGCTTATACTTTGACTTCTTCCACAAGTAGTAAAAGCAAACTTCAATTTGCTACAATAAGTAATACTACAAATATAAGAACATTCATCTAAGTTCTATATAAAATAAACATATGTATGTAATGTAAACTACATATGTATTTTTAGGTTTAATATGAAAACTACATATGTATAAAATGATAGGTAAATTGCATCTACATATATACACACTATCTAAAATACATATATGAAACAGCATATGTATTTTTAAAATAGCATATGTATATTAAAAAATACATTGTACAATACATATATGAAACAACATATGGATTTTTAAGACAACATATGTATTTTAGGTAACATTATATGTATTTTAATTTGTATTACAACTCTATAAGAATATACATAATAGGCCAAACCTATCGACAGCCCTCTAAACTTGGCACCATCTTTCACTTTGACACCTCAAGTGGACGTTGTTCACTTTTGGCACCTCAAGTAGCTATAAAACATGTCATTTTGTCACCTTTCGACATCAGCTCTGGTGTGTGGGTCTCACTCGCTGCCAACATGGATTACCCGACCAATTAATTTGTGCCATCTAATTTTACATTGCCACATCATTATATATACAGACAATTAATTTTTTTTAAAAAGGTCAAAATACATGGCAATTATATCCAATGAATTAATGACACATGTTTTATTCCCTAAATAATTACAAAAATCCCCTCACATTGTCTTCTCCACCCAACTTTCTTTTACCTTAAACCTCCATTAATGGAGATTGAAATTTTCAATAATGATAAACATACCTCCTCATTCTCTAACAATAATAGATCTATATTAATAGCTTCCCGAATTCCAGATATATGATGAAATACGGAGAAGGATGAATTTTAGATCTACATTGATTCTTTCGTATTAGTAAAGAATCCACTATCCTTGTGAAAAAATAAAAAAAAATTGCATTTGTCCTCCTAAATAATTTCACTTTTCTTTGCACGCTTTGTGTTTGATAAAATTTCCCAAAGAAGTAAACCATTGAATTTTTAGTGATTCTTTGCATTTTTTAGGAGTTTTGGAGAAATATTAATTTGAATATTTTTTATTAAAGTCGTAATAAAAAGGAGTATTTTGTTGTGTTCTTTGTGTAGGTTGATGGAATGAATATTTTTTTTCTTTTGGGTATTAATGATGTCGTGGGTAGAAGAGGAGAAATTTGGGTTGTTGTTTTGGGTGTAATTTGGTTGTTGTTAGTGTGGTAGTGTGTTCCATTGATTCTTGAAAAATTCAACCTCCATTAATGGAGGTTAAGGTAAAGAAAAATTGTATGGAGAAGATGAAATTTTAAAAATCTTAATGTATAATTTTTAAAAAATTTAAAGATAAAAAAATTACAAAATCTCTCTCAAAAATTACAAAAATATCCCTGAAACGCGCCTAAAAGCGGGTGTAATACACTTTCTTTGCTGAATCAGCAAAAGATGTCGAAGTGACACAGTTTATGGATACTTGACGTGTCAAAAGTGAACAACGTCCAGTTGAGGTGCCAAAGTGAAAGATCATGCCAAGTTTAGGGGGCTACCGATGGGTTTGGCCTACATAATAATAATCTACTTACAGAGTCTGTCCATAACTGACCAACAAAACTCATAATGTAGAATTAATTTTTATCTTCGACTGTCCAAACTCCAAAATGCATAATTGATCTAGTTGACTTGGTCCTCTTGTAATGTTCCTCTTTACCCTTTCTGGTAATTTATTCAATACATTACTAATTCATGAACAAAAAAAAATAAAAGAACAATACAATTCAGTTGAACATAAATACCTTTTTGCATGACCTTTAATAAGTTCCACTGAAATCCACTCTATGAACTTTTTGCCAACGTTAATGTCCTCTATCCCATGAATTGGGTGAGAAACAAAATGATACTTCTGAGAGAATGTATGTAGTCGTCCTGCAGAGCTTCCTTTGTAATTACAAAATCAAAAAATCTAAATGATAAAATATACTTGCAAGAAGTTCTACCTTTTGTTTAAAATACAAAGATAGTACAAACATATGACAGTAAAAATATATATATAAGTTAGGGTATTTACCAGTTGCTGAACCAAACTTAATTGTGTATGGGGATTCCTTGAATCTAGATGATCGCCTATTCCTTATCATTGGTTTAGGAGTTTGTTGATCACGATTTTCTGATGGATGTACGTTGATATTTTTTTTTGGGTTCGGGTAGGCTTGACACTAGGTAGCAGCTCATTGGGGATTGTGATTTATGTATCAGAAAAAATTAGTTCATCCCTTTTTTCATAGTTGTTTGATAAATGAGTTTGTGTTGGTGTCCTAATTTGCTCCTCTGAATAAGTTTTAGCCACACCATGATCTGATGTATTTGCACTCATACCTGCATTCTCTTTATTGGTCTACAAAAAATAAAAATAAAATAATTTGTTCTGGCCATTATAACTGACATTACCTCAAAAATATATTCATTATACATACTCGACAATCATCTTGAACAACTGGCTCAGAACGTAATCCAAATTAATGCTTTGGAGAAGCTCATCGGGTATTAAAAATTGAGATTCAGATGGATCTTTTGTTTGATCTGACTAAAAATCAGTAGATCCCTTGCAAATAAGTAAAAAACATAAAACAACATTTAATAAGTCATCCAGGTGTATATCATTATATACATATAAAACAGAAGTACAAAAATACATATGTTTTTTACATATGAAAGTGTAACTGCATATGTATATAAACATATACATGAACATATAAAACAAAACAAACATAATGAAATTTTATTTATTTAATAGTATTTATAAATAAACATATGTAAGTTAACTATTTATCATTGTACCATCAAACTTCTTATCTGAACTATGAACCACATCGGGACTGAAGCGTTGGGGTGATGTTTTTACACCAGCATCATTCATATGTGGCTGATCAGATTCTTTCTCTTTAAATTGTTGCTACAAATACATATACAAGTACATTCAACTATTAATACACAAGCATTACATTTGTATACTGAATATGTATATGTCAATCCACTAAAAATACATATTTACGTCAGATATGTATTTTTAAGCTTATTTGAATAATAAACATTTTACCTTTCTTTGTTCGATTGCTTTCATAATCATATCAAACTTTGTCGACACTAGAATATGAATTTCTTTCAACTCTTTACGAACCTGTTTACAAATAAAATCAATTAGCAATTTTTTTAATGTGCACACGTATTTATCAAAAAACTTACCTCATCACGAAATTATTCAAGAACTTTCTTTGAAATAACTACTTCTTCATCTACAAGACTCTTTGACTGGATTGGAGTAAAAATTACACTTGTTGTTTGCTTCACATTCTGCTGATTTGAAGCAGTTGTATGTCGTGTTTGAACCGGTTTAAAAACTGGTGTCTTCAAACTTGGTACCTTTGCAGCACAGGGAGGTGGTGTCCTCTTTTGTATATGCTCATCAACAACATTGTATTTTTGTTGCTTCAAAGATTTCTTCACTAGTAAGGTTGATGAATCAGCCTTTTATTTTTTTAGCTTTCATAAATTTATTTTGGTGGTGGATCCTGAAAATCATCATTTGAATCAACTGAAGGTTTAGCTACAACCCCATCCTGCTGTGGCATTTCAAACTTTGAAATTTTCCTTCGAGTTGGCTTAATGTTCTTAAATACAACCTAGGAATATACAAAAGGTATGTTAAAGTATCTGTAAAATAATTGTAAAGAAAATATATATATGTCGACTATATATGTATATGCAAAATACATATTAATAGAATACATATAAATACATATGTATTTATTCACTACAAACTTTGCCATCTTCATTAAACATAGCGGCCATCAGATACTCAAAGCGTGATCGAGGTGCATTTGTCTTCTAGTTTAATAATCGGGGAATTCGATTGTCAACCTTGGAAGCAACCTTTCGAGGAACATTAGAATAACACTCATAAAGCCACACTTGAATAGCAAGTGGCATTCCCTGTAGCAAATAAAATTGTCCACCTACTTTCAACTTATTGTTCAAACTTTTAGTTACATCCTCGAATGATAAAGTCCCCCCATAGAAAATCCTTCTATCGACCACTCTCCACCAAATTAAAATGGAGTTGTGGTATAACAACAGTATCAACATTCGATAAAACAAATGCATGAAGAAAATATAGAATTGCAAACTTCTCTGCATCCTCATCATTGTTCTTCCCCCAAACTTTATCTGAGACTACTCTAAACAAGTATCTTTTTTGTATACAATTAAAACCATTGAAGTACTGCTCAACAATCCTATTTGGTACCTCCTCGTCAAAAATGAAGTCGTACCTATTACCAACATAATTCAACCCAGCAATAATAGCAACTTTTCTTGGAGTGAAACATAGAGAAGTGCTAGTAGCCCAAATGACTATCGCAGTAGTAGAACTTCCCTTTATCTCAAGGGACATAACACATCTGCATAACTGTGCTTGAACTACACAGTGTTTCTTCTTCATGAAATAATCAAAAATATTATTATCAAAAAAATGTTTGTATTTCTCATTGGTTAATACTACCTGTAAACTTCCCTCAATATCATTATCACTGTGGCAGCACATATGTGGTGCCAACTTTGAAAGTTGTCTTTTCATGAATATTTCATCACGTGGAACCTATACAACAAAAAAATTATACCTTAGTACACTGTAACAAACATAATCAACATATCACAAAAATACATATAATATAAATATGCATATGTTTATTGAACAGAACACAAATACAATACCAACACTACACAAAAATACATATGAAAGTGGATATGTATATATAAAAATACAAATGCTTCCATGTACCTTAAATGTATATTGAACAGTACAAAAATATAATACCAATATTACACAAAAATACATATGAAAGTGCATATGTATAAACAAAAATACAAAATACTTCCATGTACCTAAAATGTATATTTAGTCAGTCATATTAAAAATACCAATTTGTATATATACCAAACCTATATATACTGTATTGAAAAAATATTTAAAAATGTATTTGTATTTCAAAAAATACAAAAACATCCATAACCCCAACTGTATATTTAAACAATCAGAATACCCAAATATATATTTCAACATTCCGATATACTGAAAATACATAACAATTGTAAATAAAATACATATAGACAAATATCTCTTCATAAATAGTTCATATATAAATATATTTTTTATACATGCAAATTAGCATATGTATTTAACATGAAAATACATATGAATACATATCACCACAAAATGTATATTTAAGCTATCAGCTTCACCAAAATACATATCAGTAAATACATATCAGCTTCACCAAAATACATATTACCCCAAAATGATATCAGCTTTACTGAATTCCTAAATACATATCAGTAAATAAAAATACATATACACAGAAAAATACTTCTCCCTCCTTATCTTCTTCCGATTCAAAATCAGAAGAGTTTTCAACATCATCATTTAGCACATTGCTTGACTATTCAATTTCTTTTGTTTTCCTTTTCTTCTGATATTTTTGTAATTTTGGGGCTTTTGGAGAAGGAATTTTTTTCAATCATTTTTTTTTAAATATCAGCCATCTTCACTGGATCGTTACGAAACTTGGACCTAAGCTCCTTGGTACTCACTGATTTCTTCGACTGTATAGAAGTAGAAATAATTTTAAATACTTCATCTTGAGTTAATTCAAGACTAAATAATGATGTATTATTAGACAATAAATTAATAGGTGGTATACCCCTATTTGTTCTTATTTTTTATGTGTGTTCTGCCATTAGAGTATAAAAACCTCAACTCGAAGTTGATAATGGTTTACAGTAAAAAATACAAAAAAATAATATTGTGAAATAGATAACATGCAATAACTTAAATTTAATTGTTACCTGAAATTGTGGAACACTATCCTTATCAAAACATAAAAAAAAATGTGAGAAAGGAAAAAATTTGAAAGAGAAATCTGAGAGATTTAGAACAACAAAAGGTAAAGTAAAAATCAATCAAAGGAAAGAGAAAGAGAGTACAAAGAAGTGGCGTGAAAAGTGCAACCTTATACATGGTAAGTTGTAAAATGCGGTAAATGAGGGACCCCACTTTAAAAAATATTATTTTTTCTATATAATATACTTTCATAAAAGTGTTGTTATTTTTCATAATTTAAGTCTTAAGTGTGTTTATTTTCTGTAGTTTTTCCATCTAATAAATAGTCCTTATGGCCATTTTTGAAAAAAAAAATATTAATGAATCTAAAAAGATAAAATATATTCTATTTTAAAATATGTCACGTGGGCAGAAAAAAATACATGCTAGGCATGTGTATGTCACTTCTCTAGGATGAGATCGTCCCTAAAATAAAGGCCATCAAATAGCCAAGTCTATAAGGTTAATTAAGACTACATATTGTTGAAATATGCAATTAATAACTTATACCAAATTTAGTTAGGACAGACACAGTTTGGGCCAATCAAAATTAATTTTTTGGGGATATTCAGTTTTTTGGTTATGAATTATTTCTGATTTTATTTTTAAAATTTTTGAATTTTGAATTGGATATTGAATTTTATACGTCGAAAGTTTCAAATATCCGAAATCCAATTTATGATATATCTTATATTTAGTCCTACTCTTATGATCAATGTTTCAAAGGTCCAATTGTACCTTAACTGTTACACATTAACTCCATTAATTTTGTTTCCCCTAATGATGACAACGAGTACGAAAACAACAGATGATTTGTGGTTGGTGGTAAAAGGAACTGAAATATCCAAACTGATTAATTTGAAGCCGAACTTAAAAAGCAGTCCAATTTAATTTGAACTTATTTGCATTATAATTTTTTGTAAAAATTACATATATAACGACATTTTTACTAGTATTTACTAAAAATCTCAACTATTTTTAAAATTTCATAAAATCTAAACTTTTAGCCTTTGATGATACAAATAACTTAAGTTAGATACATCCTATAGATACATGTTTTAATTAAATTGATTTGCAAGTTTTAAAGGATCTAACGGCTAAACTAGCATTAAAACAGCAATCAAGCTATCTAATTATGGTAAAAATAAAATAATATCCCACAATATATGGTAATTAGTTTGTTATTCCACCATTATAAACAAGAAACTTTCCATAATCTAATTGCATAACCTTTCCAGAACTTTTTCAAATTGCAAAAAGTTCATACGGCCTGTTCAAAAAAATCAGACGACCTTTCTTTTTTATTTCTTGATTTTGTTTGAGTAATTGCAATGAATATTTCAATGTTTTGTTACGTTATTTCGATGTTTGGGTTAACGATATCAACTACGAAGGCTATAAGAGCGATGAAATTGTGGTTAGTGAACATGTATATTAAAATAAATTAATTTCGACAATTATTGTAGAACTGGAAATTGATGAAAGCAGGAAAAAAATTGAGGCTCGTTACATAGTTGATGGTAATGCGGCACCGTTGTTGATTCGTAATAAGATGGGTGTGAAGCTTTATATCGAAATTAAGAAAAGTGAGCGTGATTTTGGGACTTATCCACTTATCATCACTACATTAGATAAGTCTGCTAGTGAATTATTTGTTTGATGGAAAAGTTGGTGCAGTAAGGTATTTGAAAAATTCATCCGAAAAAGTTGCAGAATTAATTAGTTATAAATCTAATTATTCTGCTCCTTTGTCTTTGTTCGATATGAAGGAGAATAAAATCATTACTGATTGCAAATATAATGATGTTAAGGTTGGGCAAATCTACAAGGACAAGTGTACTCTAATTTCAGTTATGGCAAGGTATGCAGTAGAGCATTTCTTAAATTTCTATGCAAAAAGATCGGACTAGAAAAGTCATGTTTCATCTTTAACGTATTAATTATTGTTAATTATCTCTACTTTAATGAATTATGTATCTAACGTTATATAATTATTATTTTACATAAATTTATTGTAAGGCTGAGAGACATATTTCTGTGTGCATAATACATTTTTCTAATATTGTATCTGAGGTTCTATAGTTGTGTTTAATTACATATCTCGTTGTGTTTTAGTTTTATCTATATGAACATACGAAAGATACATAATAGTATTGTTATAGATACATGTTGTACACGTTTGTGCAGTTTATGTATCTATTATTTTTTTCCAGTAGGTGAAGAAAAATATGCTGAAGTTTAGTTTTCATTGTTGCAGCTATGTCCTAAGATGTTGTTTGGAGGATTGTGTTTGGATATTTAAACCATCATGCCGGTGGGAGACTGAACTCTTTAAAGTTAAATTTATTCAAGATATCCACACATGCCCGTTGAAAGATCAAGTTTTTACGAAGCTTCAAGCTACAGTTGGGTTTGTTAGTGGTTTTGCTACTCTAAAACTTGTCAATTATAGGAAAATACAAGTCGTAACCGACTTATTTGTATAGACTATTTTCGAATGTTATCTCAACATCCCTCTGTCAAATTATATTGGACAATTTAGGTAATTTTAGATATATCCAATAGATACATGTAGTTAGTAGACTAATTTGCTTAAATCAAGAGATGTAATGGCTAAATCTCCATTAATGTAGCAATTAACCTAACCAATAATGGTAAAGGATCAATAAAATCCCACATAAATAGGTAATTTGTTTCTTATTCCATATTTTTAAACAAAAACTTTTCCATTATCAATTTCCAGATAGAACGACTTTTTTTTATTCTGTTTGACAAACTTACACATTAAGAATCTTAGGTACTTTCTTAAGAAACGGTGAATATAATAACTATTTCAATTTAACAAATTCTTATGAAAAGAGTTAGATGAACGATGCATGGTGAAAAAGCCAATAGATTGTACAAGTCAATATTGCGAAATTAATAATAGATACAAGCTTAAATAGATTGTATCTCTTGTTAAATATATTTTGTGCATAGTGTAAAGCCTATGTACTATAAATACGTGAATTACTTATTTGTATATATTTATTAAAAGAGATACATAATAATTTATTTGAGATACAAAATAACTAATATGTATCTCACGTAACGTAGCAAAAAAATATAAAAGCATTTCTTTGTAACATAGAACTAAAACGTATATCAAAACAATAATATATCAGAAACTGCAATAGCCATATGTAAATAATCCTGATAAAGCAAAACTAGTTTATAATCAAAAGAGCTAATGTATGTTTTTGTAAACATTCCAAAATAACCAACAGTTAAAGCATTTACTAACATCATCAAATCTTTTAATTTAAAAAAAAAAAAAAAACTCAACATTCAGAACACAGTATTTTACTATTAGTATGAAGCTGCTCCTTGGTCTCGGTGGATCATCACTTTCACTAAAGTATCCACTCTCAGCCTTTAGAGACCCATACTTGCACAAAAGTGTTGCATATCTCAAACGATGGTATTGAGCATCAATACTTGAAGATGGTATGCCTAATCCCTCGCTCAGATACTCGGTAAACACAGCTACAAAAATACCACAATCCCTGCATAGTGATTACTAATTGAATTAAAAACACATATATGCTTGTAGCCGATAACCATAGATACAAATTGTATCAAATAAAGAAAATAACAAGACACCAGTATTAAGACAACTTTAATAGATACATACACGTACATTAACACAGAAACATAGATACAAATTGTATAAAATGTATCTATTGTTTTAAACCTATGTTTTACACTACAAAGTTGTATAAAAATTGCATAGATACATAAACCTGCATTAACACAGAACCATAGATACAAAAATATATAAAATATATCTGTTGTTTTACCCCTATGCTTTACACCTATAAAATTGTATAAAATTTTCATAGATACATACACCAACATTAACACGTGACCAGTAAAATAGCGGTTGACATAACATGTATCTATTGGTGAGCTTATTTCATGAAAAGTTAAACAACACGAGATACATATAAATGCATAAATAGGAAAAGATTGATACAATATAATACAATATGTATCTATAAGCTTATAAAATATATCTATTGTTACGTTAATTTAAAAAATATTTAAAAAATAATAGATATATATAAATTCATCAACAAAGCACCAGTTATACAAGAGATTGAAAAACGTATAAAGCATGTCTAAATATGTATCTCGGCCAAATATTTTTCAGATATGAACATGCAAAATACCTTTGGAAGCTCTTCTCTTGAAATAACTTCAACAAGTCTTCTTCTTACTTCCAGGGCTTTTAAAACCACTTTTCTTAGAAACTTGAACTTCTTTTTTGTTATCCTTCTTGAAATATTTTTCCCGCAACTTCTACATAATATGTGGATCGTTTCTATGCTTGAATCTATTTTCATCAAAACCATAAGATTCGTAGTCAAAACTACCAGGAATAAAGTAATTAACTTCTTCATTAGGTTTGATAATGTCTAATTGAGAGATTCCAAGACTAAAAGATGGTCCCGAATCTCTATTCATTATGTTAATTCAAAAAAAATAGTCTGAAAAAACGATAATAAAAAACTTCGTTCAACAATAACACCGAAAAATCACTTCTAAAAACCGTCCCCAAAGAAAAAAATTGAAAAAAAATCGCCATACAAGATTAGAAGAAATTGAAAAAGATTTAAGGAGAAAATTTTACCTTAATTTAAAATTTTGAATCAGAGAAAAAAAAAAAGGATTGAAATCATCCCCTGAATTAATGACGTAGATGGTGGAAGAAGTCGTTCTTAATTTGGTAGAGAAAGGACGTATGATGAGGAGCCTTTAACTTGTATCTCAACTTTTAGTAACAATAGTAAATGTTGGGATATAAGTAATATTTTTAAAGTGGAGGGATTTGTAGTAGTTTTGAAACTTAAGTTGTTCTTTTAGGTAATTTTTCCTAACTTTTTCAATCCAAAAATTGAAATTTTCATATCCAATCTGAATGCTCTGTACTCCACCCCAGGTGATTTTTTGGTATTATTTTTGGGATAACTACATATCTTAGCAAACATAGATTTCTAATTACCTTATTTAGCCTAAGTTTTAATTAATTGTAATTCATAGCCCCCTTTTGCCTATTAATTATTCTTAATTACAATTCATAGCCTCTCTCATGTATTTTCTCTCTTTTTCTATTTTCTATTATTCTCCTCTCTTTTTCCCTTTTCAGTTTTTTTTCTTCATTTTTTGTTTTCCTTTTTTTGTTGTTCTCTTTTTTTTTTCTTTTTTCACTTTTTTCTTTTTCTTTTTCTTTTTTTTCTTCTTTTTCTTTTTTTTCTTTTTTTTATTTTTATTTTTATTTTTTCTCCTCTTTTTTTTCTTTCTTTTTTTTTGTAATTTTTTGTATTTTCTATTATTCTCCTTCTTCTTTTTTGTATTCTTCTGCTTCTTTTTCTCTCATTTTTTCTCCTTCTTTTTTTTCTTTTTATTTGTGTGAACTAGCAAACACAAATATAAGTGCGAACTATAAAATAAAAATAAAAATACAAATGTGAATTATAACATACAAATATATGTGTGAACTATAAAATACAAATATAAATGCGAATTATAACATACAAATATAAGTACGAACTATAAAATACAACTACAAATGCGAACTATAACATACAAATACAAATGTGAACTATAAAATACAAATACAAATACAAATACAAATGTGAACTATAACATACAAATACAAATGTGAACTATCATTTGTATTTTTCTAATTATTGAAAAGGAACGATTGATTTTCTTTCTACTAATACTTGTTTGTATTTATTGATACGAGTTGTATTTATTGATACAAATAAATACAATTCAAATTTGTATCCAAATACAATATATACAAATACATATTGTATTTGTATTTGTAAAATTATTTGTTTGTAATTGTATTTGCACCAAGTGATATTTGTTTATTTACAAATATGAATGATAATTTTGATATACAAATATAAAATGGTACTTTTGTATCAAATGATACATTACATATTTATATATTTTAGAACCAAGAAAATACAATTGATGCATTTACTTATTTGTATACAAATACAAATGATAAATTGTACATAGTCACGGCTAAATACAATATGCAATCAACTTACAAATACAAAAATAAATAATTCTTTAAAAATAAAAAGGTATCGACGAAAATAGAATACAAATACAAGTATAATCTAAATATACAAACACAATAAAATCATAATATAAATATAATTCAATATAATATGCAGTCAATTATAAAATACAAATACAAAACAGTTCTTTAAAATACAAGTGCGAATTATATAAAATATAAATGATGACGCAAACTAACAAATACAAATAAAAATAAAAATACATGCGCGAACTATAAAATACAAATACAAATATGAACTATAAAATATAAATACGAGAGCGAACTTTAAAATACAAATACAAATACAAATACAGTTGTATCAATGAATACAAAAATATAAACGACGGTATGATTACAAATACGATAAACAATTGTGGTATTTACGTTATCATCCATGATTTGCGTGCTCAACTATTCATATTTTTAAAAAATATAAAATAGAACAAAAAAATGATAAAGAAAATAAGTACAAAAAAAAACAAAAAAAATCAAACAAGAAAAGAAAAAAAAGAAAGAAAAATAGAAGTTAGAGATTAAAGAGAGAAAAAAATAAAAAAATAAAAAGAAAGAAACGAAAAAAATAAAAAGAAAGAAACGAAAAAAATAAAAAGAGTAAAAAATAGAAAAAAAGAAGAAGAAAAAAGGGAAAACACGAAAAAGAAAAAAAATAATGGTAGTGTTTTTGGAAAGACTAAATATATAGTGTATTTATATTTTTTATGAATGCACCACTGAGTAAAAGTGAATACAACGGCTGGAAATCGAATACAACGGCTATAAATGATAATTATATAAAATGTGGTTATGAAAGAGGGGTTTTATAGCAAAGTGCCGCTATTTCTAAAAGATCCACATTATTTTTTGACAATTTATTTAAAACATCTACCCAAAAGAAAAATAAAATCTAGTTAAAAGGATAGACATGTGACCTTTTTCTTGGTTTAGCGCATTAAGTAATTTCTATTCTGTCTAGGAATCTCTGCAAGCCCGTTGTTTCACTCTATTGATTGTTTGAAGATGAACGAGTTATTATTTCTTTCATATTATTTTTCCTTGTTATTTAATTTTTGTCTATTTCTCAATCTCAAATTCTCAAGTCATTTCATTCAGATTTCTTGTTGGTTCATATGAATTCATCTGTTTCCTTTCTCCAGCAGTTATCTTGATCAAGACAATCTATGATTCTATAACACAACACTTAGACATTGTAGGAAATTGAAAGAAGTTTGAAAGAGAGATTGCAAAAAATTGAATGAATAATTGAATTTGAATTATTGAATAACTTGAATGAATTGATTATTATTGAACAATATTGATTATTGAATTGAATGAATATTGAATGTATTCAATTTAATGAATACTTGATGAATATAATTGAGGTACAGTGTCTTATTTATACAACTAATTAATCATCTAAATAAGACAGAAGTCTAAATAAGGTACAAAATAATAAAGTGTATCACTCTTAAATAAATAAGATAGGATACACTCCTAAATAAGGTACAAAATATTAGAGATATACACTAAATATTTACCTAGGATGTACACAAAGGAATAAAATGTACACAAAGGATTAAAATAATATCCAAGGATTTTCTAAATTTGAGTCAAAATCAATATGTTGATGCAGTTGAAACCAAGGCTGGTCCAAGCTATTTACAGACGAATATGCAGTGAGATGAAACGGGTGAATCAATCAATCCAATGAATAGATACCACAATATTCCAATAGATTGGCAACCTGTTGAATTGGTTATTTCCTTTTGTTTTTCTAAAGATTGGCTCAAAATTAAAGATAGGGGCATTTTAAAGAAATGAGATGGAATCATAATCGACTGGATTGGGATGGAAAAAATAGCTAGAAGGATGGCGTCATTTGACATGAGAGACACTCTCAGAAAATCAATGCCAGACATTTGAAGGACCCTTGTCTTTGCCTCTTCTCAATGAACTAATTTGCATTGTCACAGAAGCCACTAGTAGGGCATTGGACTTAAAATTGCTAGACAATTGGCTGAGTCAGGGGCACATCTTGTCATGGCAGTGAGAAACAAAAATCTTGCTCATCAACTCATCCAGAAATGGCGAAAAAATGAAACTGACTCAAGGCCCCTAAACATTGATGTTTTGGATCTTAATTGTTAGATAACGGGTCATGGGTCGCCCATGTGGATTGACCCGACCCATTATTTTTTTATTATTATTATCTGAAAAAAGAAGATAAGAGAGTAACCTATTGATTTTAAAAAAAGGTGGGAACAGCTACTCAACAACTGTTCACCCGCCCAATTCCCTTATATATATTCTTCTTCTTCAGGTAATAAAAACTAAGAGAACAAGATCAGAAACAAAAAATACAGTGCATCTAGCAAAAATACCAAGAGAAAAGAGCATTTAGTTTGTGACATCAAAGCTTTGTTTCCAAAAGATTCAAGGCAGATTTGGAGCAATTCTTTTCGGGAACAAATTCAACTCTTTTTGCAACAAAATATCAAGGTACACATTGATTTTGCTCCATAATTTACTAACAATGGCATCAAAGCCAGGTTAAATTGCTCCATTTTTCATGATTTTGATGTCGAGTTTAAGTGTAACTCTTCGGATTATTGAAAACGGACATACCTGTTAGAAAGATAGCATAACCGGTTGTAGATCAAGATTTTGGTCCCGACAAAAATCAAACTAACAACCTTTCAATCTGTCAGACGCGCTACCATTGCGCTACAGATCTGTAATTTTTTTTCTCTTTTATTAAAGAACAGAGAGATTTTCTTTCGGTAATTATTAAAAAAAGGATAGAAGAAGACGAAGTAGCATAACAAGATCAATTTTCATAGTAGAATAGATTTGTGCAAAGAGAATTTCTTCCATATCCTTCAATTTTTTTAAGAAATAATGAAGAGATTCGTTTGTTTGTTTTGAGAATAAAAGTGAAGAATGAGTATTTGGTCATTATGTTCTATGGAAAAGTAAATAAAACGAAAAAAATTCTCTGCACATGAATGTTTAGAATGGTGGGTCATTCTTATGATAATAGAGGCTACTTTTAATTTATTGTGAAGGATAAAGGGGTATTTATATACTGTTAATGGTTTCCATTTACTAATACTAAAACAGTATTAGTGTACTGTTTATGAGAGTTGCAAATAATTTTTTATAAAAAGGGGGACATAATTTGTTTTGTGGAATTGTGTAACCACTTAAATTTTTTTTGGGACATGTTTGTGATTTAAATATGTGTTTAAATCAATTTTGATATAATTTTGCTCATTTAGTCCCTAATTTATCCTTAACAGATTTTGCATTCTACTAATAAATTGTGACATAAGTTGTCGCATTGAATGGATAACCATTCTTATTATTTCTTGGTTCTTATTTCAGACATGGCTGAATGGAGACAAACTCGAATCACTTCAAGTGGGAGTTCAGGATGTCGAGCAAAGAAATAAAGTGGAAAAGCACGTTGTTGAAGGACATATTTTCGAGGTCGTGAGATCATACGAAATGATATCCCCAGGGCGACACAAAATCTGTTATGAAATAAAAGGACTTTGCAAAGGAAAAGATAGAAGAAACTAAAAGAATTCAAGTCTTTTAAGATGACCCCAAACATTACTGTTACTAGTTTTATACATCTGCTTAAAATGAAACGTGTAGAACTGGAAAATTATGTAGAAATTTCGAATTAGGAAGCATTAGTAATTTTAGCAAATTCTCTCCGTGAACCATGAAATGAGAGATTAATTAATGTTTACCACGATATTTGGCCTACCGAGCCTTTTTGGGTGTATATAAATCGTCTCGAATATTTGTGGGATGACTTTTATCTTTAGATTGACTTGTAACATGAAGTTATTTATTAACTTTATATTATATATATTAAGTTGTTTATCTCCTTTTACATGAATATTATTTATTTATTTGAGTTTAAAATGACTTAATTAAAAGCTATCATTTTATTACACGTCAAGAAATTAATTTCTAATTTGGGTCAAGTGTTTAGTTTGTATATGATGATTGAATTCTTAAGTGTCCTTTTGATTTTACACTAAACATGAAATCTTTAGGCGAAATAATTTACTTAAATGTGTAATTTGCATGCATAATTGATAACACACTTGCGTAATTATCTTTTAATAACAGACATGGCATCAAAAAACATAATTGTTGACTTGAACAAAGAAGAAAAACTAAATGGAGACAACTACGACATTTGGAGTCGCAAGATTTGGTATGTACTGGAAGAGAAAAATGCTCTTGAAGGTATTAACCATGTCTTAAGTCTACCAGAAGAGGGAAATACTGCACAACACAAAAGAGACCTTGAAGCTTATAAGGCTTGGAAAAAGACTGATTCCATTTCACGTGGAATCATTGTAAGTTTTGTGGTTGATGACCTCATACATGAGTGTGAGGAATTTTCTACTGTCAATGCCATCTGGGAACACTTGCGAGGAACATATAGGGGTACTTTTGTCACCCGCCTCAGATAGCTGACTATCAAGTTTGACACTTACAAGAAGCATCATGATCAGAACATCAAACAACACCTTAGGGTGATGTCGAATATGATAGCTCAACTCAAAAGTACTGGTCACGTTCTTTCGGATGATCAGCAGGTTCAAGCAGTGATCCGATCACTTCCCAATAGTTGGGAACACTTGAAGGTCAACTTAACCCACAATGACAATATCAAAACTTTTTCTGATGTTGCCCGTTATGTTAAACTTGAAAATGAGCAGCTTGGTGCCGCTAAAGTTTCTTCTAATGCCTTTATGGAAGAATCAAGTGGTAATAACTCTTTAGGATTCAAGCGTAAGAAGAAGTGGAAAAAGAACGGGAAGGGTAAAGAGACCGAAGAAGAACCTTTTGAGAAAAAGAACAAGCCAAATTCCAAGAAGGGAAAAAGTTTTTCAAGAAGAAAGACAAGAGCAAGATGAAGTGCTACAACTGCCAAGTTCTGGGGCATTTTGCTCGTGAATGTCCCGGGGATAAAAAGATAGCATTTTTAGACTCATATCTAAGTGCTACATATGTTTCTAGCACTGCTTTATTAACTGAATCTTATCCTATGTGGATTGTAGACTCAGGAGCCACTGACCATGTGAGTCGAGATCGAGAAGGGTTTGTGGAGTTTCGTCGAGTTTCACCTGGATCAAGGTGGATCTATGTAGGAAATAATGCAAGACTTAAAGTCAAAGGGATTGGTACTAGCAAAGTAGATTTGCATGGACACCGGTCTTTAATGTTGCATGACGTCCTATATGCTCCAGAAATTCGACGAAATTTAGTGTCTGTGTCTGTTCTTTTAGATGTTGGTTTTCATTTGTTCTTTAGTTGTAACTGTGTAAGAATTACTCTAGATAATGTTTTTATGATTTTGGACATTGTTATGATTGCTTTATTATTTTAGATTGTAATCCTTCAACTTATGACTATTATGTTGACTGTTGTGTAATGTCATGTTATTCAAGTAATAATGATGTTGATATACTTACATGGCATGCTAGATTGGGTCACATAGGGAAAGACCGAATGAATAGATTGGCAAAGGAAGGAAATATAGGTTCTTTCTCCAAAATTTAAATGCCAACTTGTCAAAATTATCTTGCCGAAAAGATTACACGTAAACCATTTGGGAAGGCTAAAAGAGCCAAATTCCCATTGAAATTAATCCATTCTGATATCTATGATCCAATGAATGTGAGGGCAAGGACTGGTGCTTCATATTTCATTACATTCATTAACGATTTCACGTGTTTTGGTTATGTCTATTTGATATCTCATAAATTAGAAGCACTTGAATGCTTCAAAAGATATATGAATGAAGTTAAGAATCAATTAGACAAAGGTATAAAGGTATTAAGAACCGATAGAGGACGTGCATATCTGTCAAAATAGTTTGAAGAATTGTGTATTGAAAAGACATTATCAGACAATTGACTACTCCTTATACACTTCAACAAATTGGTGTAGCCAAAATAAAGAATAAAACATTGTTGGATATGACAAGGTCCATGATGGCGTAGGCAAATTTACCAATCTCTTTCTGGGGAGATCCATTATTAACTGCGGCCTACATATTGAATAAAGTGCCTTCTAAACCAGTATCTTCTACTCCTTATGAACTATGGACTGGTAATAAACCAAACTTTAATGATCTGCGACCTTGGGGTTATGCTGCATATATTAAAGATCGTTTTAGTAAGTTTGAAAAACAAAGTTTAAAAGGAAAGAAATGTATCTTTATAAGATACTTAGAATACTCCAAAGGATATAAGTTCATTGGTGAATTGAAAGATAGAAGTACTACTGAAATTGAATCACGAGATGTCACATTCCTGAAAAATAATTTTTCAAAAAAGAATGAAATAAAGGAAAATGAGCCTCTTTACGAAATGTTGAATCCAGATGATCAAATAATGTCACAGGACATGCTTGATAATTCAATTGATCAAGAAATAATTCTTGGTCCAAGTGGGAGTCATGAATCCCGAAATTCTATTGAGGGATCTAAACTTCAATTACGTAAGAGTACCAGAAAAGGTATACCTAAATGATCTTATGAGATTGAGGATTATGTTTTCTTGGTATCTCCAACAGAATTAGATGATCCTCATTTTGTGACTGAGGTTTTATCAAGTCTTGAAAAAAATGAAGGGATAAAAGCGATGAAAGAAGAATTAGAGTCCATGAAAACCAATAAAGTTTGGGATCTAGTTGACCTTCCTACTAGGCGTAAACCTATTGGGAACAAATGGATTCTCAAAGTCAAACGCAAATCAGATGGATCAATAGAAAGACACAAAGCACGGTTGTTGGCAAAAGGTTTTACTCAAGAACCTGGAATAGATTATGAGGAAACTTTTTCCAGTTGTGAAATTTACCTCAATTCGATTGCTTTTAGCTATAGTTGCACGTTTAGATTTAGAATTACATCAAATGGACATGAAGACCGCTTTTCTCAATGGAGAACTAAATGAGGAAATCTACATGGAATAACCTGTAGGTTTTGTTGTTAAAGGCCAAGAAAAGAAGGTTTGTAAATTAAATAAATCAATATATGGGCTCAAGCAGTCTTCAAGGCAGTGGTACCTGAGATTTTATAAGAAAGTGATTCCATTTGAATTCACCATGATCGATGAAGACCATTGCATATATGTGAAAAAGTCCAATGAAATGTTTGTGATTCTTTCGCTCTACGTGGATGATATTTTACTAGCTGGAAATAATTTGGAGTATGTAAAAACTCTTAAGTCATGGCTTTCAAAGTCATTTGACATGAAAGATATGGGTGAAGCAGACTATATATTGGGTGTTAAAATCCAAAGAGACCGTTCCAAGAAAATTTTGAGTCTATCTCAAGAAACATACATAATGAAAATTTTGGAACGTTTTTGAATGAATAGTTGCAAATCCATGGATACTCTTATAGCAAGAGGTGAAACTTTAAGCCTTGAAATATATCCAAAGACTGAAAAACAAAAAGAAGACATGTCTCGAGTACCATATTCCAGTGCAGTTGGGAGTTTGATGTACGCTATGATATGTACTCGTCCAGACATTTGTTATGTCGTAGGTCTGGTTAGCAGGTATCAATCTAATCCTAGAAGAGATCATTGGAAAGAAGTAAAGAGAATTTTTTGATACCTGAAGGAAACTGCGGATTATTCACTATGCTATAGTGGATTCGATTTATCCATAAGAGGTTATAAAGATATTGATTGGGCTGATGACCGGTATGATAGAAAATCAACTACTATTTATGCCTTCTTGCTAAATAGTGGTGCAATTTCATGAAAAAGTAAGAAAAAAACTTGCACAACCCTGTCAACTATGGAATCAGAATTTGTGGCTTGTACATCTACAGTACAAACAACTGTTTGGTTGAAGAGATTTTTTGAACATTTGAACATCGCAAAGAATTCTAAGGGTCTCATAATCCTAAATATCACAGCAAGACCAAGCTCATTGATATTACGTATAACTTTATAAGAGACATAGTAGCAAGTGGAGAAATAATTTTACAATACATTCTTAAATGAGAAATGATAGCTGATCCATTTACTAAGGCGATATCTAGAGACTTGTTTGAGAAACATGTTATGGCTCTAGGATTACGTAGGATATGATTATGTTTATGTATTGTAGATGACTTGATTATAATTATTATAAATATAAGAATCTTGAATTTATGTTTAATCTCATATACATGTGAAAATGTGTTGTATTAAAATAGTATGTCGCGAGAGTGTCTCTCTCACACGAGAAATCGCCTCTTACGTCGAGGAACGTGAAGAGAAAAGTTTCACCATAAGATAATAACTTGTTTTCTAAAGTTGGATGTAAGTTTCTGTAAGAATATGGATTTGAGAATTATTAAAGAAAGAAACTCAGGTTAGACATTTAGAGGTGTCTAGACCTAGATTTGTACGATGTTGAATGGCTAAAAGAATAAGACACACGCACTAATAAGGTGAGAACATCGTAGCACGTGTTTCATACCACGTGTGCTTAGCGACCAATGGGTTAATGAAAGAATAAATCTCTGCTTCTTCATTGTGTAAGACCCTAAAAAGTTATTTTAACTTTTCATTGAAATACCCTTAGACTTTTAACTGTTTCTTGAAGTTTCGATTGGTGTTGCTACTTTAGCTTGTTACTAATAGCCATGAAAGATTCGACAATGTGGTGCATGTCTAGGAAAGCAGTTGATTTGGAATAGATAGATTCGAGTTGAAAGGAAAGACGATTAAAATGAATATATTAACTTATTTACACAAGTCGGCTATCACACTAACCATATAAGAGTGTGTAATTGTGCATATAAATTTAATCATGAACTCGAGTTCACCTCTTTAAGAGGATAAGGGATCGGATGAGTAACTACTGAAGTAGTTAATAATGTCTGGGGTATTGTGAGTATTAGTAGCCTCATATCAGTAGAGAATTTTTTCCACATGTGATTGGATTCCTAAATGTAGCTTGTAAAACTTTATAGGCAAAGCTCGTGATGCTCACAGGTTGCACGAACTATTTGTTGTATGAATTGGTGATTTGTTGATGTCGTACTGGTTCAGGTCATGTCCACCATGTGCGAAGTGGGAGATGTTAGATAATGGGTCATGGGTCGCCCATGTGGACCAACCCGACCCGACTCGTTATTTATTTGTTTTTTATTATCTGAAAAAAGAAGGTAAGGGAGTAACCTATTGATTTTTTTTAAAAAAGGGTGGGAACTTCACCCGCCAAATTCCCTTATATGTATTCTTCTTCTTCAGGCAACAAAAACTAAGAGAACAAGATCAAAAAAAAAAAATACAGTGCATTTAGCAAAAACACCAAGAGAAAAGAGCATTTAGTTTGTGACATCAAAGCTTTGTTTCCACGAGATTCAAGGCAGATTTGGAGCAATTCTTTTCGGTAGCAAATTCAACACTTTCCGCTGCAAAATATCAAGGCACTTACTAACATTGATCTCTTCTATCTCAAATCGGTTGTAAAATTTGCACAAGAATGGAATTCAAAATCAAAACCACTGCATGTTCTCATCAACAATGCTGGAAATTATTCCATAGGGCAGCCACAAAAATTTTCCAAAGACGGGTATGAAACATACTTACAAGTGAACCATCTTGCCCCTGCATTACTATATGTTCTGCTCTTGCCTTCCCTGAAAAGAGGCTCTCCCAGTAGAATTATCAATGTGAATTCCCGTATGCATGTAATCGGCTTTGTTGATACCCAAGATATGAATTTTTTAACCAAGAAGAATAAATTCACGAGTTGAAAGGCCTACTCAAGTAGTAAGATGGCACAAGTGATGTTTAGTAGTATGGTTCAAAAAAACCTGCCTGCTGATAGTAATATTCATGTGATATGCGTAGAGCCAGGAAGCGTACGCACAAATGTTACGAGAGATCTTCCGAGAATTTTGAGTATTCTTTATCAGGAAATGTTCTTTTTCATGTTTGATGCTCAACAAGGTTCAAGAAGTGCACTTTTTGCAGCCACTGATGCTGATATCTTGAAATGTTGTGATAAGTTGAAAGAAGAAAGGTGGCCTGTTTGTGCCTTCATCGGTTGCCATTGTAGAACGGCGAAACCTAGCAAAGAAGCATTTAATGTGGGAACTTCTCATCCAGTATGGGAGAAGACATTGGAAATGGTTGGCCTTCTACAAATGTTGTTGACGTTATTCTTCAAGGAAAAGAAATTCATTGCCGCTATGGGGCTAACATAGATCAATAAGCATGTAATTCCTAGGTACAAGAAGATTTGTTTTATACTTTTTCGTGCAGTATAATTTTTTAAGGAAGTATTTCCTGACACTTCCCGGAGTAGTATGGCCCGTACGTGTTAGATATGACTATCAATAAGAAACATATCGAGGATCTGTAATGATTACTTGGCCTGTGGTTTGGCCATACATATATAAAATTCTTCTAAACTAAACATGAGAAGGTATTTCTTATGGAAGAAAAATTCCTTATGACATGGTACTTTTATGGACTATTACTGCTTGCTGTACTGCACAAAATATGGTACTAACATTGAAAACGGTAAAAACATTTCATTTAACCATATAGTAAACCAAGATTACACAAGTATTTTCCTGTATGAATTTGGTGATGGGTACACTACTACGGGGAAAAGCCATGGCCAACTTCCAGAGCCTACACTCATAATCAATTGGTTTAACTGAACCCATGGAACATATATGTGCGTGGGAAAACCACTAAAATTCTAAGACATTTTGACCCATAATTCATGAACATTAAAAGTTTAACTCAAATTTAAATTGTGAATCCCTCTCTCAACTTTACTATAGTTGCTCGCCCCTCAACGGCCTCAACGTGATTGTACCTAGTTTAATTTGTCACATGAATCAATGATAAATATTGCACTTGACAGGCATGCCATGAGCAGTTCACCCCGCACCCCAACAAGGTAAAATCAACTCTTAAGTGTTCTTGTGATCAACTTTTACTTCTTCCATGTAAAAGAAGAGTCCAGCTTCCTACTTACTAGCAATGACAATCTAGCCTAGTTCGGATGCATTAGATGCTAAAGTTACCTCGACTGATGGCTTAATTTACAAGTCCCTCTGTTTCCGTATGTGTGACCTTAATGGCGAGCACTCTTTACCCTTTGACTTGGCACAAAAGCACGGATGGGCCAAACCCCATTCCTATTTTAATTTCAAAATATAGGGCTGCGTACCCTACGTTAAATATTCACGAAATTGCATGACATATACTCAAATATGGGTGACTTTAAATATTTGATCCTAAATAAAAATGTCTTTGAAAAATAGTGTTTCTTACTTTTTAATATACTAAAAGTATCATTTTACCTCTCTACACCATATATTTTTACTTTTCATACTCATTTATCTCTCAAATTTTATTTTTTATTATTTGTACTTTTTTATTTTTCCTTTACTTTTATTATTCTACTTTATTTTCAGTTTTTATTTTTTTCCTTTAAATTTATTAGTCTATTTTTTATTATTTTCACTTTTTATATCTTAGGCTTTGCAATTAACTCTTTCGTGATTAATACAATATGTTAGTTGCCAAACTAAAATTAAAAAAATAGGAAGGTAGTAAAAGAAATCATTTTTTTCATTGAAATTTATATTATATATGTTTTATGTTTTTTTTCCTTTATAATAATGAAACAAAGATGGAAGACCTAACTACTTGTCAGTCAAATTTTAGTTTGAAAATAATCATTAGAATAATGAAAATATCAATTAATTTAGTATCATTTTGGACACCCAATTATAGGTGACTTTAGATATTTGACCCTAATAAGAAATGTCTTTAAAGAATAATCTTCCTTACTTTTTAAGTATAGTACAAGTGTTATTTTTCCTTCTACACCTCAAATATATTTTTTTAACTTTTCATTCTTATTTGTCTCTCAAATTTATTTTTTATTATTTTCACTTTTTATTTTTTCCTTTAATTTTATTATTCTATTTTTTATTATTTTTACTTTTTTTTAAAATTTTATTATTCTATTTTTTATTATTTTCACTTTTTATTTTTTTCTTTAATTTTATTTTCATGTTTTAATTCATTTGTCTCAACCTTTATTTTTTTCTCTTTTTTTTTCTCAAGCATTATCTATTTTTTTATTTTTATTTTTTTAATTCATTTGTCTTTAACCTTTATTTTTCTTTTATTTTTTTATTTTTATCAGTTCTTTTTTTTTCCTTCCTTTTTCTCAAGCTTTATTTTTATTTTTTCCTCTCATTTTTTTATTTTCTCAATTTTTTAAATTCTTCATTTTTTCTTAATCTTTATTTTTTCTTGCCTTTTTTTTTCCTCACTCTTTTTTTTTATTTCTCTATTTTGTTTGATCGTTTTTTTATTTTTTCAGTTCTCTTTTTTTCCCTCATTTTTTTCAAACTTTATTTTTATTTTTCCTTTTATTTTTCTCAATTTTTTTAATTCTTCGCTTTTTTCTTGATCTTTATTTTTTTTCTCAATCTATTTTTTATTTCTCTATTTTGTTTGATCGCTTTTTTTTCCTCAACTTCTATTATATTTTGCTAATAAATAAAAAAATTGGATAATCCGCAAAAGTATCTTCTTTTTTTGCCATCAAAGCAAATTTAAGGGCATGAATTGATGTTACGAAGTTCTTTGAAAATTCTTGAGATAAGTCATGTCTCTAAGTAGAGAGTTGTAGAATATCTCATAAATAAAGGCACAATGTAGTAGTGTCAACATTATTTAAAAGTCCTTGAGCTAAGTCTTGCCTCTAAGGCAAGAGTTGTAGAACATCCCATAAATAAAGACATAACGTGGTAGTGTCAACTCTTGCCCGTGGAGCATAACTTGTAGTTTGAAAGTCTTTGAGCTAAGTCTTGCCTCTGAGGCAAGAGTTGTAGAACATCTCATAAATGAAAGACATAACATAGTAGAGTCAACTTTTGCCCATGAGACATAATTTGTAGTTTGAAAGTGGGAAAAGGCATCGTTTCTACCCCAAACTATACCCGAAAAGTCGAAGCCACACCTAAACTATACTAGTGACTTATTACATACCTAAATTATAAAAAAGTGGAACTATTTACACCCTGTCAAGCTACCACCACTTGCATGTGGTGTAGTGTTTTACACACGCTGCCACATCAGCATCACGTCAGTAAAAAGTATCACTTTTTTATAGTTAAGGTGTGTAATAGGTCACTTATATAGTTTAGGTGTGGATTTGACTTTTCGACTATAGTTTGGGGTGGAAACGATGTCTTTTCCTTTAATGTTTTTAGCCGTTTACTTTTGTTATTTAATAGGTTGGACGTGCCTAAAATAAGTGTAACACACGCGCCTTAGAATGGGGGTCGCGAGGAGGTAATAATATCACTTTTATATAGTTAAGGTGTGTAATAGGTCACTTATATAATTTAGGTGTGGCTTAGACTTTTCTTGTATAGTATGGGGTGGAAATGATGCCTTTTCCCTTTGAAAGTTTTTGAGCTAATAAAGTCTTGCCTCTAAGGCAAGAGTTGTAGAACATCTCATAAATGAAAACATAACGTGGTAGTGTCAACTCTTGCCCGTGGAGCATAATTTATAGTTTGAAAGTCCTTGAGCTAAGTCTTGCCTCTAAGGCATTAGTTGTAGAACATCTCATAAATGAAAACATAACATGGTAGAGTCAACTTTTGCCCATGGGGCATAATTTGTAGTTTGAAAGTCTTTGAGCTAATTAAGTCTTGCCTTTAAGGCAAGAGTTGTAGAATATCTCATAAATGAAAACATAACGTGGTAGTGTCAACTCTTGCCCATGGGGCATAATTTGTAGTTTGAAAGTCCTTGAGCTAAGTCTTGCCTCTAAGGCAATAGTTGTAGAACATCTCATAAATGAAAACATAACTTGGTAAAGTCAACTCTTGCCCGTGGGGCATAATTTGTAGTTTGAAAGTTCTTGAGCTAATTAAGTCTTGCCTCTAAGGCAATAGTTGTAGGACATCTCATAAATGAAAATATAACGTGGTAAAGTCAACTCTTGCCCGTGGGGTATAATTTGTTGTTTGAAAGTCCTTGAGCCGAGTCTTGTCTCTAAGGCAATAGTTGTAGAACATCTCATAAATGAAAATATAACGTGGTAGAGTTAAATCTTACCCGTGGGGCATAATTTATAGTTTGAAAGTCCTTGAGTCAAGTCTTGCCTCTAAGACAAGAGTTGTAGAACATCTCATAAATGAAAACATAATGTGGTAGAGTCAAATCTTGCCCGTGGTACATAATTTATTGTTTGAAAGTCCTTGAGCTAAGTCTTGCATCTGAGACAATAGTTTTAGAACATCTCATAAATAAAAATATAACGTGGTAGAGTCAACTCTTCCCTGTGGGGCATAATTTGTTGTTTGAAATTCCTTGAGCTAAGTCTTGCCTCTAAGGCAATAGTTGTAGAATATTTCATAAATGAAAACAAACGTGGTAGAGTCAACTCTTGCCCGTGGGGCATAATTTGTTGTTTGAAAGCCCCTAAGCTAAGTCCTGCCTCTAAGACAATAGTTGTAGAACATCTCATAAATAAAAATACAACGTGGTAGTGTCGACTCTTGCCCATGAAACATAACTTGTTGTTTGAAAGTCCTTGAGCTAAGTCTTGCCTCTAAGGCAATAGTTGTAGAACATCTCATAAATGAAAATATAACGTGGTAGAGTCAACTCTTGCCCGTGGGGTATAATTTATTGTTTGAAAGTCCCTGAGCTAAATTTTTCCTCTAATGTAAGAGTTATAAAACATCTCATAAATCAAAATATAATGTGGTAGTGTCGACTCTTTCCCGTCAAACATAACTTGTTGTTTGAAAGTCATAAGTCTTGCCTCTACAATATAGTAGTGTCAACTCTTGCCCATGAAACGTAGCTTATTGTTCGAAAGTTGTAAGTCTTGCCTTTATAATGTGATAGTGTCAATTCTT
The DNA here is from genome assembly GCA_030864215.1 of Capsicum pubescens. NCBI lineage: Eukaryota > Viridiplantae > Streptophyta > Magnoliopsida > Solanales > Solanaceae > Capsicum > Capsicum pubescens. The sequence continues at coordinate 110,708,165 of CM061549.1, read as the reverse complement.
GCTCATGAGATGTAACTTGAATGGAAGAAATCGAAGAAAAGAACAAAAATAATAAAAATTACGGAAAAAGAAGAAAAATATTAAAAAAAATAAAAATCAAAGAAAATGTAGAAGTTGAGAGAAAATAGGAAAAAATAAAGGTTGATAAAAAAATAAAGGTCGAGAAAAATTTAAAAAGAAAAAAATCAAAGAAAAATATTTTTTTTTTCATAAAAGTAGACATTGAAAGGTGTAAAGAAAAAGTAAGGGTTGAGAAAAACTAAAAAGAACAAAAAAAAGAGGGAAGAAAAAATAAAAAATAAAAAATAATATAAAATAAAAAAGAAAGAAGTTGAGAGGAAAAAAGTAAGGATTGAGAAAAATAAAAACAAAAAGAGAAAAGAAAAAAGAAAAATCAAAGTAAAATTAAAAAGAGAAAAAAAATCAAAGTTAAAAAATATAAATATGGAGTTGTTATCTATTATGAGGATCATTTATGTAATTTACTTCATTGATCAGGGGCAATTTTGTCCAAAATAATATTAGTTAATAGGTAAAGATTATTTTAAGAAAACTTTTTTATTTGGGACTAAAATTTGAAAGTTACTCTAATTTGGGTCTATTTTTTAGATTCACCCTAAATATTCAGGAAATTGATGTTTGGTAAATGGTAATAATGTCTTAAAATTATGTATGTGTGATTTTCTCTATTTTAATGAAAGAAGCATAATTGAGGAGCAGGGAAGGAAGCAAGTTGAACCAAAAAAAAAAAAAACGATTATAATCAAGGGACACTCCAAATCCATCGGGATAAAGAAATTTCTCTAAAATGACTATTTTCAAAGTAATGTCATGCAGTAGCCACTCTCTTATTTTAATTTCACCAACTTGGCATTTTAAGAAACTGCATAGAATATGTATAGAAATTGTATAAAATATGTATAGAAATTGTGTAATTGTTATATAGAATACGTATTTGTATAAGATATAAATAGAAACTGTATAATTGTTTGTAAAAAATATGTATATGTATAGGAGGTGTATAATTTTTTTTAAAAAAAAGCGCTGAAAAAAAAGATGTATCTGCATAACTATTGCAACTCAAGGTTGTATAGTATAGAAGTTATATAATTATTGTATCTAATATGTATTTGTATAGAATGTGTTTAAAAATTGTATTACTGTTGAATAAATGTATCCACCATGATTGTATTGTATTTGGATGTGCATGTGCGCTTCCGCGCGTGAACACACATACACAAACACACAAATACAATACAATTGTGGTGAATACATTTTTTTCAATAATGATACAATTTTTATATATTGTATTGTATATATGTAGTAGATATGTTTGTATTTTATATATGTATTAATTTCATCTGCTGGCCATTTCTAGAAACTATATTAAATGTGTATAGAAATAGTATAAAATATGTAAAGAAACTGTATAAGTTTTGTATAAAATATATATCTGAATAATTATTGCAACTAAAGATTGTATAGGACAAGTATGAAAACTATATAATCGTTATATATAATATGAATTCGAAAAATTACTGCAGCTAAAGGTTGTATAAAATGTATGTAGAAACAGTATAATTATTGTTATAATTTGTATCGAAATTGTATAGTTGTTTGTACAGAAATATGTATACGTATTAAATATATATGTTAATTGTATTATTATTATTATTATTATTATTATTATTATTATACATACATACATACATACATACACACACACATATATATATATATATATTTGATATTAAAAATATATGTATTTGGTACCAAATATTGTATTCACTGATAAAAAAAAGAGCAATTACATTGTCACGAATTGTATTTAATTGTTAACAAAAGAAGTGCACCAATTAAAAAAATAGATTATTTTCTTTAAAAAAAATTGCTGCAAAAAAAGAGCATAGAACAAAAAGGTGTGAAAAAAATAAAAGAGCAGTGAAATCTTTCTTAAGACTAGAGGTGCAAGGCCCGTGTTGACACGGGCCCAACATTATAGACATTTTTAAGCACAAAAATTTGACACTGATGAGCTGCAAATATAAATGTGCATTGACTAAAACGATAATTTTTTATATAATAACTAGGGAACTTAATCGCGCTTCGCGCAATCATAAAATACCTCGTTAAATTAATAAAATATTTTATAAAATATTTTTAAAAATATTGAGAGTTCAATATTCTAAAAAACTCCCGATCTAATTTATTGTTAGACCTTAAATTTTATCTTTTTTATATTTTTAAGAAAATAAGAAATAGTTAGAAAAATTTTCCTATATCAAGTGGTTAATATACAATTTTTTTAAATTTAATACAATTCAAATATATGTATTTAAACATTTAATTTTCTTCTTGCTTTCATTAAACGATAAATTTTTATTCGGATAATTCTTCTTCAATTCAATATATTTTTTGATATTTTATCCTTTCATTGTTCATATTTATTTATTTTCTTTTTTAGCTTTTCATCATCATCTAAATAATTTTCTATTATTAATTTTGTCTCTTTCCTCTATTATGGTATTTGTTTAGATTTCTTCATCTTTTTTTTCTTTTTCTTTTTTTATATATATCCTATCTTTACTCTAAGAAATGTAAACTTACGAATCTTTATGTTTTATTTCTATCTTTCTGGCATCTCCTAAATTATTGTTGTTTCAATATTTGCATTATTTTATAAGAAAACACATCAAGATGGGGAGAGGGGGAGAGGGAGAGGGAGAGGGAGAAACAGATAAATAGAAAAAAGCAAAAAAAAAAAGGTATCTTACATTTTTACACAATTTCTATTGATCTTTTAAGTAAAAATATTTAATATTATCTTTTAGTTGTGCCTTTAGATCTCATGACATGACAATGGTAGATTATAATTGCTTCATGATCTCAACTGCAATCAAGAATTACGTGAAGATACTGTACATATTCTTATAAACGTATTCTAATTTAATTTATTTAAATGAATATGATTAACCCAAGTATTTATACTTATTACTATCAAATTCTTTTTGCTATTAAAGTAAAAGAAATAAGCAAATCGTCAAAGAAAACATAAATTGTTTTTCTTATCATAAAAAATACAAGAATAATGTATTTCATTAATCAATAAAAAGTCATCAATAGTATTGTTTGAAGCTTAGTTAGTAATTAGCACCAATAAAATTACAATAGCTATTGCTTAAACGAAAATAGAATTTATAACAATAAAAAAATCATGAACATTCAAATTGTAGAAGTTACATATAGAGAACATACTCATGCACACTCACACACACATACTTTTTTTTATGGATATTAACCATAAGAATATAGACGAAAAAAGAAATATAGAATCAGTGTACAATTTTTTAAGCTCTTGTTCGATAGCCCCTCTTACAAATGATCAACCTTCAAAAGCCTTCTTCATAAGCTTGAATTTGATACTGTAAATAATAATATAAAGAACACTCTTTTAAATATGAAACAAAAAGGATACTCATGAGTATGAGTCTCATGAAACAAAAAATTATGACTTTATATAGATGAAAATGGAGGAATATCAAAAGGTATCTTAAATTTTATAATTAAATAATTGGAGGTTATGAACATGAAAACTTAAAAGTCATGAAGTTAATAATATTATTAAGAGTAGAAATTTAATAGTTAATGAGTTATGGAGGTGAAGATTAGAAAACAAATAAAAAGGACAAAAGGTACCTATTCAAGAGCATATTATGATAATTATATCCTTTAGATAAATTTTTTCCTCTTTTGGTAAGAAACACACGTTTTATATTCTTGAAATTTCATTTACAGATTAGAAAATAGGAATGGAGTATTAATTAAAAATAGAAACTGAAAAATAAAAATGAATAAAAATGTAGTAATTGACACATTAATTTTTAATGAATAAAAATATAGTAATTGACACATTAATTGTTACACAATCAATATATAGAGTTAAGGAGAATCACTTCTGATTTTTCTCTTTATACTAAATATTAAAAATGTGGAGAAAACTCAATAAATGGCCAAAAAAAGGAGAAAAAAGATAAATCAAAATAGAGGTCATAGAGAGGTGTCACATCATCTTCTCTATCTCTATGACTCTATTATATATATATATATTGATTATGTGACGTTACTTGCTAAAGAGCTAAGCTTTGCAAGATAGTTATGTACAATTTTTCCACAAGATAAGAAAGTGTTATGCATCGTGTAGTCGGTTATCTTGATTGTTGATGATAAGATGAGACCTGTTGCAACAGGTAGAGAAGACGTAGCATTAACATTCAAGGAATTATGCGATTGAAAAAGCTTCAGCAATGAGAAGCTTCAAGTAACGCCATTTTTTTTCAAGAAAACTGAGAGTTTAAGCTAAAATTGAAACAATACTTGCAATTTATCTTGGAGCAAAAGCCTGCAGAGACATACACAGAGAGATTATATATCAAGGAGCTAAGTTTCACAAAACGGTTCTGTATATTTTATTTACATAGATTACAAGATTTGATGTGATGCAAGCAAACATAAGATTGTGACCTATTGCATGAAAGGGACAATGTAAAATTAACATGATCAAACAGGATATGATTCTTGTCGTCAGTTCAACATCTTATTAATGTCATAAAATAACCTTCACTTTTTGGTGTGTCAAATTAATATAAGCTATAATATGAGAATTTGTTTCAAACTTGTTCAGTGCATCCTGATTGATAAGGCGAAAAATTTATTGAATTGTCTTCACTCACCAAAGTGGCATTTCTCTCTTTAATCTAGAAATTAGAACCAAAGTGCTAATAGTTGAGCACGTTGGGTCTCCCAAATAACTACCATACTTGTTAAAAAGGACAATTTAGTGCATTAAAGCTCCCGTTATGCACATGGTCTGGAAAAGAGCCCCACCACAAGATGCTTACTTGTTATAGGATGCTTAAATTTGAATAAGTGCAAGCAAATGATAACAGCACAGAAGGCAACAAGCAAGCAAACGCATCTTAAAAACATGCTACACATGCTCTTCTTCATAATAGTTGTTAATAGCTAACCAGATTTCACTTTCATTTCCTTCTCTAAATCCCAGATACTTACCTTACTACTTATTACAAACACACTTGCTTAAATTTGAATAAGTGAGAACACATAATAAAAAGCACAGAACGCAACAAACAAGCAAACACATTCTAAAAATGAGTTACACGTGCTCTTCTTCATGGTAATAATTAACAGCTAATCAAATTTCACTTTCATTTCCTTCTCTAAATTGCATAACATCTACACAAACAGATAATTTTCTCAAATAACAAAAAAATACAAATCCACAATGCATAGACAGTTTTACCTGAAATATTGCAGGTATAAAGTGCACTATATACACACAAGATGATACACATTTTTGTAATTAGGAGAGTCTTGTTTTGGTGGTTATTGTCCCGCTACCATAATCTCTATCATTCTATGTTTTTATCACAATTACTATGAATGATTTATGTTCAAAATGGTATAGGTATTCTTATGTCTTATCTATTACGGTCAGCATTTCTCTGAAAAAGCTGTTGAGAATTTAACAAATATGATTTAAAAATTATCGGAAGATGCACTCCAGCCCTGCTTAGTTTATATTCTACGGTTCCACCTTTTTATCCTAACAAGGCAGGCATTGCTAAGTTTTTGTCATCCTCTTATAAATTTTATCATGTAGTTTGGCTAACTAGTCAAATTGATTCTTTAGAATCCACCGAACTTGTATTCAAGATCCTAGCCATGCAATTTGGTTGACTATCTTGTCTGCTAAAGTTCAACGATGATGTCTATAGTTGTTTTTATTGTTAATGTAGAAGCCATAAGCAAAATTTAAGTGGTTTAAGCAAAGCACTAGAATTAGAGTTATAGTAGTTTGTAGTCTTCACTGACCAGCACCCAGCAACAAAAACTGCACACCTAGTGTAATCCCATAAGTGGGGTCGTGGAAGGGTAAAGTGCAGAGAGGTTGTTTCCGATAGACCCTCTTCTCAAGTGGTACTTTCCAGAAAGAAAAGAAAAGTATGAAATACACACATGTTTTTTATTCTCAAAAAATAAGATCACGCTTTGCTTGTGCATAAACAATCTCCTCTGCTTTGCCTTTTCCTTTATGCAAAACCAAAAAAGAAAAAAAAGAAAGATATGTTTTATGTGGAGATAAAAAGTATTGTTTTCATGTTTTGTAGTCCTCTCCATATATTATCTAGGGAGCTTATTATGTTTCATTAAATGTGCTCTCTTTTGCTACCAAATTTGGAAAGCTTAATGAGTCCTGAAGTATGGAGCAGTCAGTCCAGCCATGTTGTATGGAGCAGAATGCTGGCCAGTCAAGAACTCTCACATTCAAAAATTGAAGGTGGAGGAAATGCGGATGTTGCGTTGGATGTGTGGGCTTAATAGGGGTGATAGAGTTCGAAATGAGACTATTCGGGAGAAGGTTGGAGTGGCTTCGGTGGAGGACAAGATGCGGGAAGTCCGATTGAGATGGTTCGGGCATGTGATGAGTAGAGGCACGAATACCCCGGTTCGTAGGTGTGAGAAGCTTGCGTTGGATGGTTTCAGGCGGGGTAGGGGTAGGCCGAAGAAATACTGGAGAGAGGTGATCAGGCGGGACATGGAGCAGTTACAGCTCACTGAGGACATGACCCTAGATAGGAAGATCTGGAGGACGCGGATTAGGATAGAAGGCTAGTGCCAGTTTGAGTCGTGGGGTAGGACATTACTTGGTAGATGTATTATTCTTGCTAGGACACTTTGTTGCATGCCTTATTACGAATGTGGTTACTATTCTTTGTTTATTATTCCCTGTGGGTGGCGTATTTATGTCTTGACATCTTGTTCCATGCTTTATTAAGTATTTGTTTATTACTCCTTGTCTTGAGCCGGGGTTCTATCAGAAACAGCCTTTCTACTTCTCCTGAAGTAGTGGTATGGACTGCGTACATCTTACCCCTAGACCCCACTAGGTGGGAATACACTGGGTTTGTTGTTGTTGTTGTTGTTGTTAATGAGTCCTGAAGTAGAATAAACAGTTGTTGTTACAACCTTTTGGGTAATTGAAGGTGTCTATCAAAAAAGTTATGCATATTGTTTAGCAGATGGCTCTAAAACCCCAGAAGAGCTAAAAGAGACTTGTCAAAGATGTGGCAATGATAGTTTTGGTCAATATTGTCGTGCTCTTCAAAACATAGCTAATCATCGTCTTGAGAAGTCACCAGAAGATATTGTTTCAAAAGCTGAGGCAATGGTTATACGCGCCCAGGAGTATAAAGTGGAGTTTTGGAACATGAGCTGCGGGAAAACCTAAGTGTCTCACAGCACAATGTATTTAATATTAACAGATTATAGCTGTTGTGTTTAGCTAGTAGGAAGGTATTGTTCAGTTAATATGCAACTGACCTCTTTCAGGGCGACACGTTTCTCTGTAACAGTAAGACTTCTATGTACACCAAAATGAAGAGCATGGTCAGTGACAAATTCAATCTTCAAAAGGAAGAAAACATTAACAAAAGTACCACGTTTCAAGTTTTTGATGTCGTATCTAGTTTATACATGAAAAACATAGTTCATCCTTGTTATTAGCGACATAGTAAAGAATTAAAAATCAACCATTAAAATTGTGTAACTACAAATTTGCACCTACTTTCACATTTATTTACAACAGAAGAAACTGATACACACATATGGCTAAACAGAGCTTTCATATATACACAAACCTTACAATAAAGCTTAAAACTTACAGGAGGATGTGAATTAGCCTTGTGGAGTTTTGGACTCCACTCTACTCTATGTATTGTTGTTGCAGCCTTAAAACAAACAAAAAACAAAATTTATTAACTGAAGATTGCAGAATACCAAGCTAAGACACGTAAGCATAAGAGAAAAACTCGGGGTGGCAGCAAAAGGCCACCTTTATCGCCTTGCATCATCTTTTTTAGTTCGCTACATTTAACTAAATGAATCAAATAGCCCAATTAAGTATGAATAATTAGTAAATTTACCGGATAAAGAAAATGCCCATCTTGAATTCTGATTTCAACCAAAGCCTCTGACTTTCCAAAATTTCCCAATTCCTGAAAAACAAAACCAAACAAAAAACTCACCAAGATTCAAGCTTTCTTGTATTAAATCTCCTAAAAATTCTAGAAATCGAACCTTTAAATCTCTAAATACTCAAAATTCCAAAATACCTATTAAACAACAGCACACCCAGAAGCGAAACAACTATTTTTTGCTCTTTTGTTTGATTTTGAAAATATAGTCACACTAATGTCAAATCCTTCAAAAATGCACTACTTTTGAAGTTCGGTGTTTTTTTATTTTTTCCAATTATTTTGAACTTCTTTTCCTCCCTTGTAATTAGTGTCTTTGGTGGTGGACTTTTCCATATCATTTGAAGCATCTTAAATCAAATGGAAAAATAACTTAGAGCATATAAAATTGATAAATATCTATTTTTAAGCCACTGTAATTGAACAATAGCCACTATCAAGGAGCTTCAAATTCCACGAGCGAAACTCCTTGTAGAGTTCGCTTACATGACAGTGGCTATTTCCAGTTAAAAGATTGAAATGTGGTCAGTCTGGGCTCAGCTCTATTTCTGCATTTTTGCACCTATGGAATTTGAAACTCCATGACAATGACTACTTTCCAATTACAAGATTGAAAAGTGGCAAGTGGGTGTTATTTCTACATTTTTTTACTTGTATGATATTTTTCAATTGCTCCTCTAAGCATGTCAAAGTTATTTTCATTGTTTGTTACTTATAAGTATCACTAAACTCCAGGCCCTCGCTCCAACTTTACAACTATATAGTCTTTCAACTTCACACCCCAACCGAAACATGGATATGAATTTCTAGAATAAATTTTTAATGGAAAACACCATAATTAAGTCCCTTGCTCTTTCCTTCATGTTCCCAATCGGCCACCACCTTACCCCTTCCACCCAAATTGAGAAAAGAAAAGTCTTAGAACTTTAGGTCAGGCAAAACATAGCACAAAAGATCAATGAAGATAACCTTAAAACTGAACATACAATGAAACAACACACAAGTCGCTACGATTGATAGCGTAAACATCGGTCAGGGTATTTCCATCTACTACACGGTGATAATTCACGTTGTTTGGTACAAAACCATGAAACCTGCATATAACGCACATATGACACGGACCACGAAAAAAAGTTAGGCAAATAATAAAATCACAAGATGCTCAAATACATAATTTTCGAAATTGCACGAGACTTCAACTCCATTAAAGTACCCTTCATACACTACGTTCTGCGCCTGGACAGTAAAACGAACATAATAAGTTGTTCTGTTCTTAGTCAAGTGAAATTAAGGCATTGAATGTTACATATCCTCTATATGACATGAGTAAAAATATCATCAAAATATACACTAAATTTGGGTATCAAAGAACCATTTGGTGTGTGAGAATCCTTACATTAGGAACGTAATGCTCGACAAATGAAACACGTGTTTCGCAAAAACAAAGGATGCAACCACACACATTGATTAGATGGTTTCCAACTATAAATCACGTTGTATCAATTGTGGATCAACCTAAAATTTCTTCAACAAAGAACAGTTGGTTGTGATAAAGATCGTGAATGTGATGGCGCTGGACTACTAAAATTCTTCATACCCATTTGTTGATACTAGTTAAAGGAATCTGAGAATATGGAGAAATAAGAGGCATTCGCGGGTGAGGTGGTGGTATACCTACTCTCTATACGAAGATTGGATATTCCCAAAAGCTATTACTTTGATTCATGCTTTGAAGGTGTAGTAGTCGTGGCTAAGCTGTTAAGTTGTTGTCGTGCCTAAGCTTGTTGTTGGTGCGGAGATGATTGCTGTTGCTGCTGCTTGTATATGGGTGTTTTAACCTGAACTTATTGATAAAATGACTAACCTTTTAGAAGAAATGTTCTACAAATATTTTTTGAGCTCAACATCTTTAGATGCACAGTGCACCAGTCCACTCAAAAAATGAATCTTGTCAGCCTTTGATGATCAATTCATATAAATATATCTTTCAACCTCATAAATCATAATCTAATAGACAATATAAAAATGTAATTCTGTGGGGATAATATGGGTCCTGACATATAATTTTATTTTAAATTATAGTTCAGTTCATGTATTATCTTTATAATACACCAAAATATGTAAGTAAAAATGGAAAAATTGAAATGCCTGCCTTTTTACGAGCTGCAATACTAATTTGTTTTTTCTTTGGCTTCACTGTAGCACTATTCTGTTTTCTTGGTCTACTGCAGGACTATTTTGTTTTCTTCTTTGTTCATGCTGAAGTCAAGCTAATTGAGTTTAGAATTCAGTTACATATGGGATGAATTATGACCTCGCCGAAGATATGGCGAATATATAGCAATAGATAAAAACAACTACAAGTATACCGTTCCACGTAATTCTCTGTCTACAAGACTTCATTTCTCATAATATTATAAGCTACTCTAACAGCCAAATGGCCAACAAAAATAATACAAAATACACTGGCAAGGAATTGGCATTGTACCTCTTCAACGCTGCCATCATTAACTTCACTATTTAGAGGTATCATGAACTCATCTAAAATTTCTTCTATATCACCCATGTATACCTGTTTTGCATAAAGAAAAACAGAACAATCCAAAGTTTTCACCAAGAAGATGAAATAACCCAATTTTGCATCAATCCACTTCTAAAGATCAACCCTTTCTCCAAATGGTTCAATAAAAATCAAATCTTTATCACATTTACCCCAAGAGACTGAACAAACTCAAATCAACCATTTTCTCAACATAGAGAAAAAATAAGAAAAATTCAATCTATAGTACATTTACTTTTTAAAAAAAGGACAGCCCAGTGCACTCAATCTCACTATGCATGGGTCCCGGGAATAGCCGAAATATAAGGGACTATTGTATGCAGTCTTACCCATGCAAGAGGCTGTTTCTAAAACATAAACCTATGACCTCATGGCTACACTTTATCGCATGTACTATGTTTGGTATATGAAACATGCACAGAAACTAAATCACCCCAAAAAAGGCTCGGATTAAATCAAGGCAAAGGAGATAATGCATCAAACATGGCTGCAGTACTTCGGTTGCTCTACAAATAAGGCCTTCCGGGTTGCCTCACCAGCTAAAGGCATAGCTCCGTTACCCCCATGAAATCTAGACAACTCAATCATCACAGCCTCACAATGTAACAACATCACCAACAACAGCAATATCTACGACAGCAATAACCCCAAAGCTAAACTGGAAATTAGCAAAAGAAAATAGCCGAAAACAAAGATACATACCGATAGAACAACAACACATGGAGAGAATAGGCAGAGAAATTCTAGATTATTCCATACAATAAAATGTTGGATGCCTGCCCCTTTTCTTTGGTTTTTGGGAGAGAAGAGATGACACCATGATCAATGGATTGCCATATTTTTTTACTATTCACTACTTTGCAACACGTATTAACAGCTTCTAAGTGAAATGACTATAATATCAAAAAAAAATTGACAGTAAACAGCCATGTCGAAACTGGCTTTTCTATAATATAGAAAAATATAGAAAAGAAAACGGACGACAAATTTTCTTTTGAAAAATGAAAGAAGAAAATGAAAAAAAAGCTAGTAGAGCAGCGAATTGTTCTTCAGAAATGTAGTGGAGCGGCAAATTTTTTAAAAAAAGGGGATTTCTAATCCTTGGCTATTTAACGTCATTATTTTTTATCTTCTCCCGATTTCGGTGATATAATCAAAATCCAATGCATTTTGAAAGCCCTTTTACTGATATGGGTCAACGCAATTTGTTAAAATTCAAAGCACTTGCCCCATGCATTAAAAGTGGAATAAACTACATAAATCATCATAATAATGACTTTATTTTTTATTTTTCATAAGAAAAATTTTACATAAAACTAATTTTACTTCTTGTTTCCTTTTTATCAATTTACCTCTCTATATCTCAAATATTTCAAAATAACTTCATTCTTTTTTATCTTTATAATTTTTATTTTTTTATTTTTTATTTTATTTTTAAATTTTTTTCAATTCTTACTTTTTTTTGTCATTTTCTCCTCTCAACTTGTATTTTTTTTTTATTTTTCTCTTTTTTGTTTTACTTTAATTTTTCTTTTTTAGTTTTTCTCAACACTTCCATTTTTTTTTTCTTTTCTTCTCCCAACTTTTAGTTTTTTTAAAAAATCTCTTTTTTATTTTTCTTTGATTTATTTTTTTCTTTTCTTTTTTTTCTTAATTTTTCTCTGCCTTTAGTTCTATTTTATCTTTTTTTCTTTTTTCTCAACCTCTATTTTTTATTTTCTCTTCTCAACTTCTATTTTTCTTTTTCTCCTTTTTATTTTCTTTGATTTTTTTCTTTTTATATTTTTTTTCTTTTTTCGCAACTTTTATTATATTTCATTCTTTTCTTTTCTACAATTCCTTCCAAACAAGAAGTTATGCCTCATGAATAAGAGTTGATTACTATCACATTGGATCTTGATTTATGATATGTTCTATAAATCTTGTCTTAGAAGATAAGATTTAGGACTTTCAAACTACAAGTTACGTTCTATGAGCAAGAATTGATACTACCACATTATATTTTGATTTATGAGATATTCTATAACTCTTACCTTAGAGGCAAGACTTAGCCCAAGAACTTTCAAACAACAAGTTATACCCCACGGGCAAGAGTTGACACTACCACATTATATCTTGATTTATGAGATGTTTTACAACTCTTGCCTTAGTGACACGACTTATCCCAAGAATTTTCAAACAAGTTACATACATTAGGTAAGAATCAACACTACCACATTATATTTTTTTACTTATGAAATGTTTATAACTCTTACGTTAGAGTCAAAACTTAGCCCAGGGACCATCAAACATCAAGTTATGCCTCATGGACAAGAGTTGACACTACCACATTGTGTATTGATTTATGAGATGCTCTATAACTCTTCCATTAGAGGCAAGACTTAGTCCAAGGTCTTTCAAGCAACAAGTTACGCTGCATGGGCAAGAGTTGACACTACCACATTGTGTATTGATTTATGAGATGTTCTATAACTCTTTCCTTAGAGGCAAGACTTAGTCCAAGGTCTTTCAAGCAATAAGTTACGCCGCATAGGCAAGAGTTGACACTACAACATTGTGTTTTGATTTATGAGATGTTCTATAACTCTTTCCTTAGAGGCAAAACTTTATCGAAGAACTTTCAAACAACAAGTTACGCTCCATGGGTAAGAGCTGATACTACCACATTATGTTTTGATTTATGAAATGCTCTATAACTCTTATCTTAGAGGCAACACTTAATCCAAGGATTTGTAAACAACTAATTATGCCCCATGGGCAAGAGTTGACACTACCACATTGTGTCTTGATTCACTACAAGAAAAATGGTTATTAGCGAAGGGAAATCTGGTCCCTAAAAATCCATTTCTAGTCCTTAAATGTCAATAGAGACCAGAAAAATCTGGTCACCACTGGTCCTTATAGGCTTCTTCGCCAAAAGGCAATAGCGACCACATCTTTTTTCTGGTCCCTAAAAGTATTTTGCGACGCCTGAAATTTGGTCCCTAAAATATGTTTTAACGACCAACTTTCTGATCCCTAATTCAAGATTAATTGCATACATTTTCATCCCTATAGACCTTTAGCGGCCAGATTCTACTGATCCTAAAAAATATCTATAATTCCTAAATTGTGTTTTATGGACCATAATTCCTAAATATAAAATATACATTACGCAGAACAAGATGCACATAACAAATATGAAGATAACTTCTCTATATATTAAAACTAATAATGTATTTACATCTCAAATTGCCAAGTAGCCATGACATAAACGTTATGGCCCTGTTTACGCAATCCAAATCAACATTCCTACCTATAACAGTTTACATAAATTTTTACACTCTGCTCTTCCAACATGATTCCTTTGCTGCTCATTGTTGATGGTCCCAAGTCCATAGATTCATTGTCTTTTCTTTCCATAAAAGGACTACTAGTCTCCATAATATTTGCTGTAAGATTAGCATTTTCAAAAGTTCCACCCTCTTTGTAATTTTGATTGTCTACAACCTGAGATATTTCAACTGATCCTTCAGACCCTGGCAGCATATTTCCCATCTTAATTGATGGGTCAACTGTCTCTGATTCAACATATCCTACATCATCAGAACATGATGAGAGTTGTTCTACTTGCTTTCTTTCATTACCTTCTCTTCTTGTTGCGACATAATCAATACTAGAAAATTTGAGGACATAGTTTTCAACTGGCTATCCAGATCACGTTTTGAACCTGTAGCCACACAATTTGTATCAGGAAGCTTCATAATCGCACTTGACACAGTTCCACAAATATTTTCTGATGTAAGCTCCATCACTCTGGTAACCAGAGCCAAATCATTTCTATGGTAATACTTAGGTGAGAATTAGTCTTCGCTTGGATCTGACCTGCAAGAACAACAGCGCAATCCCAAGTCAAAATAAAAATAATTAAGTACTCCCTCTGTCACAAACAACTTTTCCTTTTTAGTCTATCCCATAAAGAATGTCACCTTTATATAATTAGGAATAACTTGACTTTAAATTTTCCCTTTTACCCTCAATGAAATGATTTATATCCAACACAAATATTTAAGGTTTGTTTTAAAACACAAATTTCATATACAAGCAATACAGTCAACGTAGTCGGACACTAAATGAGAATCAATGGGAGAAGTATTCAGTTGTGACCTTGTTAATTGTTGTTCAATTCTTGATCTAGTGCTTAACCCTGAGTTTCAAGGTCCGTTAATGCATTTCTGGTAAGAACTTACTCCTGCATGTAGCCATTGCAACATTGAAACCAATAATATCACACTGCCTGCATGTAGGAAATCAAAATACTAAATCTGGTCATTGTTAGTTATGCCAACAAAATTCTACATTCAAAGTTGATAAGGAAAAAAAGATACAGATAATAAAGTTGGAATTGTTAGTGGTAGAAGACCGTTTGGGCAAATCCTTGCAAGTCTCGCCCTAAAGACAGACAGCACATAGCACACCATGTTTAAGAATGTTGGACTAGTTTAGTTGGAAAATCATGGTAACATAGGCACATCTATTAAACCAATGAAGCTGCCAGATACTTTACCTGAAAGGACCCATAGCCATTCCAAATTTAGCAAAGGCTCTATCTATGCAGTATATGTCTGCTCCATGTTCAACTAGCAAAAGAGTAGCTTGGGTGCAAAGAAAGAACATTCTATTAACATTGAAACCAGTGCAATTCCTTACTACTACAGGGGTTTTCTTTATTTTTTTTCCAACATCAAGCAAGTCTACAAATTACTTGGGAAGATGTCTTTTGGGTTTGAACAATTTCCAGAAGTGGCATCACATGAGCAGGACTGGACCAAATTACAAGAATCAATAAACAGAACAAATCAGATTACAAAAAAAGAAAAGAGTTTAACTTCTTTACACTGTACATGTTCGTTTATTATTAACTTAACACATGCATTGGCTTATCCATGTACAGATGAGCAATTTTTAGCTCCATTATCAGATAAGTTCCCTGAGAATCCGAAACATAATTTGGGAAATGAAAGAGCAAAAATTAGATTTTGTGTTACAGTTCATCAACCGGTCAGCAGACTGCAGTTTCCTTGGAAACTGAAACCATGTATTCAATCGGATTGGATGTGATATCATATATTTAATCGAAATGACAGATTTTAGAGGTTGTTTAATTAACGGTAGTTATAAGGTTAAACGGTGGTCGTTAAGGTTATAAGGTTATAAGGTTGTTTACTAATATAAGGTTACAAGGTTAAACAGTGGCCGTTAAGGTTATAAGGTTGTTTACTAATATAAATTTGTTTACTTAACGGTAATTATAAGGTTAAACGACAGTTGTTAAGGTTATAAGGTTATAAGGTTAAACGGTGTCCGTTAAGGTTATAAGGTTAAACGGTGGCCGTTAATGTTATAAGGTTGTTTACTAATATAAGGTTATAAGTTTAAATGGTGGCCGTTAAGGTTATAAGGTTGTTTACTAATATAAGGTTGTTTACTTAACGGTGGTTATAAGGTTAAACGGTGGATGTTAAGGTTATAAGGTTAAACGGTGACCGTTAAGGTTATAATGTTGTTTACTAATATAAGGTTATAAAGTTAAACGGTGGCCGTTAATGTTATAAGGATGTTTACTTAATGGTGGCCGTTAAGTTTTACGTATAGATTAGGCTTTACACGGTGGCCGTATAGATTAGCAGGTTGATCTCGCAAATAAAACTATAACCTTTATGCAACAAAAAGAGAATACACATGGTTTCTAATCCTTGAGAAGGTTGTTTTTAGATTTTGGAAATAAAAGGAAGAAGTATTTCCAAAGTAAAACAGTTCGTGATTAATACATTTTCTTATCTTTTACTTTCCACGTGAAATTATAATTATTGGTAAAACTAAATCTTCATGAACTAAATCATTGAGAAGGTTGTTTCTCGATAGGATGTTTCTCGATGTTGTAAGTAATATAAAGTAGTATGAGAAAGTAAAATCAGTTACGTTAATTTTCATTCATTGTAGTACTATCTTTCACTTTCCAGGTTTCATTACCAATGTGTCATTCTGAAGTATCTTTTACCTTACTGGTTTTTTCTTGCTTTCCATTTTAATCTAATTGGAATTAGTATGCTTTTGTGACTTTGTAGGGGCAAATCTTGGTGGATAAAGAGTAGCAAGCGGTGCAATACTCCCTTTGTGCACTTTATAACCAATCCTTCTTGAAATAATTTATCTTTGTACACTGTAAAGATGATAACAATCTGAATGAGTTAACAAATGTTTTTATTATGTTTGATTACTGCCTTTTAACATCATAGATCTTGGTACAGATTTGCTCGGAGTGGTTAAGGTGTACCTACTAGGGACAGTCTGTCTGTAAAAAGCATACATCTGATGGAACTCCCTGGTGCTGTGCCTGTTCTAGATTTAAGGTTTTTAAACACCTTCTATATATTCTTAGGTTGAAGATGTTCCCAATTGAATCTATGGTCAGTAATAAAATGACGTAAGGTAAAAAATGAGTTGACTGTATACACAAAAAAAATATGAGGTGTTATTCAATAATTAGTTCACTATATCACCTAGCATGTTTCGAACATGTCCCGACTTCAAAAGAACTCGGTGATATATATTGTCAGGACCATCAACGGGTGTTTCAACAAGGTACAGATAATACTGATATTTTCAACAAGAATAATATAGATAGCAAATAGACAATGTGATAGCTTATCGGGCTAGTTAGAAATCTACGCAACACAAATACATTCAATTAATAGGTCATCATTTGAGATGGCATTCAAAACACATCAACTTAATATAAAAATGGCACAAAAAAAAGACAGATCCCGATCAAATAAAGTAAAAAACGACAGATTTCGATCGAATAAAGCGTTAGTTCAGTACTATCTAATCCCAAGTATTAGTCATGATAAAGATACCAGGAAACAGAAACCCCAAACGAATGCATCAAATCTTATGTATCGTAAGGATAAAATTTATCAAACTTGAAAAGAATATGTACCAATATTACCATGAGTGCAGTTACTTTCTGAATCACCAGTGGCAGCTTATTCGTATCAACGTCCACATTAATACTCCTTTTAGTTATGCTCCCACAAATATCCTCATATATTTGTCCAACCCTAACATGGTAAACAAAGTAAAGATATAAACTGACTATGCACAACTCTAAATAACAGTTACTTGTGTGAGTTCATTAACAACAGAGCAACTCTGAAGGGTTTGAAATCGTAAGTTGTGCAGACTCTTTTTTGATGTCGCACCCGTGTCGTATGATCCAAAAAGACACTTCTTACCACATTAGTAGCACTTTCCGATACACATTTGTTGACCTTTTATTGAAGAGTCTGAGCAACATAGTTAAAATCTTACCACTTTTTTCCTTCATCATTTCCTTCATCATCTACTATGGATGTAAGAACAAACTTGATGGCGTAATAGCCCTCTTCAACCACATATTTCATGTAATCATCACTTGAGATCCTATCCAATAACTCATCTTGTGAGTCTTTACTCTCTACAGACTACAGCTATAGCTTTTGCAAGAAATATCTGCACATTCAACACAAAGGTAAAGAGTCTTTAGCATGACAGTTAACTGCATAGATCATATTTGTATCAGAAAAAAGGAAACAAAAGAAACTATCAACACTGTAACAATTGCTTAAACTTGCTAGCTAGCAGGAAAAGAGGCCACTGAACTAACGGCAGGCTCCCAGAATTCTTAGGCATCAAAAGCTGTTCCAACTCCCTGCAGGTTGAAAATCAATACATCAAAATTAGAAGTTTGAAAGATAGCAATATAATTAGTAGCAAACTGAAACTGGGTGAAAATACAAAGACAGTCACTCACAAATTAGCAATGTAATCTTCTTCCCTCAAATTCTTGACGATTTTATTCCAAAAAAGTGCAAATCGAGCAGCATCAACTTTGTTTCTCTTCAACACCTTCTTCTGAATAGGAATAGGAAATCAAACAACCAAACAATTGATTGGAAGATAAGAAATACCTGAAATCGAGTCTAGCAGATGCAAATTCAAGATTAGGGCAGAGCTAAACACGCCAATTTAGCTGAAATTAAAGAATTTTGATGAATAACACGTTAATGAATAGATCGATTAGGGCTGGATGGTTTACGACCAGCGTGTGTTGGAGAACTTCAGCGTAATTAACACACCAATTGCTGAAATTAAATATTAGGGTTGAATGTTATTGTCGATGAATTGATATCGATTAGGGCTGCAGCTGAATGTCGATGATTTGAGTCTGCATCTCAATATCGATTAGGGCTGAATGTGTTTTGGAGAAAAAATTTACACGATTTTTCTTCATTTTTTAAGAATTTCATGACTCTTCCGCCCAAATTTTTGTTAAAAATTTTATTTTAGCGATTAGCGGATGTCTAGGCGCTCAACTTGGGATTATTTGCGACCAGTTATTATGTTTTTTAGGGACCATATTTACTTCCTTCGCTGTAAGATATAAAATTAGGGACGAGATTAATATTTCATCCCAATATATCTATAGTTTATATCTATAATCTATATCTATAATATATTAAAAGTGTGAAAACCTTAGAAAAGTGATTTGAACTTTTTCCTCTTTATTAAAAGACTTTTTTTTAGATAAAATTATTTTTTTACTATTTTTTTAATTATTTTTTATTGTATTAACTAGACTTTCTAAAATATATGGAACTCCTAAAATATATGGTAGGAGAATTAATTAATATTTTTCTTTCTACTAGACTTCCTAAAATATATGGTAGGAGAATTAATTAATATTTTTCTTTCTACCATTCAATTAGAAAAATACTCCTTCCTAAAATAAATGGTAAAAGAATTAATTAATATTTTTTTTCTACTGTTCAATTAGAAAAATAATCCTAAAATAGGACTCTATTAATTAAGAAAATATTTCTATAAATATTGAGATGTACATTAAATTAGAGAACAGACCGGTTAACCTATTGGGAGAATATGATTGATGTTCATCTAACTTGATTCGATTGCATGTCTAGATTGGTGGATGTTTGATTTTCTAACCCTCAACTTCTTCACTGTTTTTGTCAGCATAATAGAATTGAACATGTGCGTATATATATATCTTCTTTATTTTCATTTAAAATCATTCTTTAGGGTCAAAATTTTTGCTCAGACAAGAATTAATTGAATAAAAATCGAATCTTTGTGATCACTATTATATTTTTTTTATAGTTTACAGGTCGTAGCCTAATATCGGTTGGCTTTGAAGAATTTGTTGTGTAAAGCTTAGGTTTAAACAACAAGTCCTTTTAACCTGTAGCGAGCTGTAGGACAAACTACAAACTCCTCTTGAATGTAGTTTGTCCTACAGCTCGCTAAAGTGAAGGTTATTCAGCAGTCTAAGCAAGTCACTCTTAACCCTATAGTGAATTCATATATGTTGTACTAGGAGCTAATGAAAGTCACGTAGCTCCTCTATCTAAGGCTAAGGTAAGCAGAGATCTTCTGATACTGTAAGACCCCGTAAGACCCTACCTCATTTCAGCGTACTATTGCATGTTAAAGGGATCCAAGACTTAGAAAAATTTCACTAAGTGTTAAGACTTATTCATTTTTGAAGCCCCTTAAACTTCGACGATTTTTAATTTTAATCTTTTCGACCTTAGAATGTCGACTTTAAAGTTGATTCATGATCGGGGATGTCAAGGGTACGTCTCGGGTAAGTTTCGGAATTTTTCAGACGAACGTAAGGGCATGTTTAGATTTTCAAAACAGTAGCAGCATCGGGATAAGCCCGTGACGCGCACTGTAGTGCACCACAGTAGAGCCCGCCGCATCCGCTCCTTATTTTTCCAGCTTTTGGTTCTGTTTTTCTAAGTTATTTTACCTTCACCCAAGGGATCCATAACACGGGATTGAAGCCCCCAAAAGCATATTTGGTCATCTTTTACTCAAATTCTCTCAATTGAAAACCATTCTCTCTCAAGAACAAACCCTAGCCTCTTCAAGATTCAAGCTCAAGTTTCAAGAAAATCCCCAAGAACCTTCACGAATTCTTCAATTAAGGTATGTTAGATGTCATCCATGGGTCATTTTTGCCCATGGAGTCCAACAATTTGTTTTCAAGTTTAAAGTCATGATATTTACAAGTTAGCATGAATTATATCCATGAACTCCCATGAACTTCGATTTTATACATGCTTACATGTGTTTTCGTTAGAATTAGCCCTTGACATGTTTGAAGGATGAAAGTTGCATGTTAAATCCTTAACCCATAATATTACTATTAAAGTTATGTTACTATCACAGATTTTAAACTTTTTTCTTGATTTAACTTATGACCCTCAAGTGTTCGGTGAAATGCCTACGCAATGATTTTTTGGAATAATGCTTACTTATTATGGTTTCAAATGCTCTCATGTGTTCTTATTGATATTGATGTTGATCCCTGGGGGTTATGAATACTAGAAAACTTAGTTTTTTTTTACATAGTTTTAGTAATTATAGAACGATCTTATATAAACTATAAACATTAGCCTTCAATCAGTTAGTATGGTCAGTTGTTGGTTCAGTCATGCTTAGATCAGTTCAAGAATCAGTGTATTCAGTTAGGAGTAACACTTAGCACCGAGTGAACTTAGGGATGACGTCTCCCCCATCAGTTAGGCATGAGGTGTTAGTAGCATTCCCTAGGTTTTAGACCTGCGGCGCCACCGTAGACTTTGAGGGCTCCCCCGTCAGTTAGGAATGACACCCTCGTCCTTCGAGACATTAAATAATGGATCCACATAGCCAGTGTTAGTACTCGTGGCACGGTACTGACAACCTTCCAGCAGGGGTTACAGGTTGGACCCTGATAATATATTAGGGCATGTCGGTAATAGCTAGCTCCCATAGTTTCAGTTTAGTCTTCAGTATAATTTAGTTCAGGTTTGTAATGACCATGGCATACAGTTATCAGTTACTCAGTTATCAGATTTTAGTGATTCCAGTTTACGGACTATTTCAGTGTCATGTTATATGTTTGGTCATGCAACCTCAGATTTTACAACTTTCATGCATACCATGCATCAGTTATCTCATGTTATTCATCCAGTCAGTAATTATTCATGTACATAAGCCCATGCATATCAGCCTAACCTCATCTAGCATACCAGTATATTCCAAGTACTGACCGTATATTTAGTTCTTGCGCTGTGATGTCTCATATCAT
Source organism: Capsicum pubescens (assembly GCA_030864215.1). Lineage (NCBI taxonomy): Eukaryota > Viridiplantae > Streptophyta > Magnoliopsida > Solanales > Solanaceae > Capsicum > Capsicum pubescens. Next base: position 110,686,372 of record CM061549.1, on the reverse strand, counting down.
AGGTTCGGATGCTCGAGTTCTCGACCGCACTTAGGCATTCCAGCACATCCGCAGTGGTAGCAATGGTGAATCCTTATCTATCAAGGACATGGTTGTTATTTCAGTTCATTTCAGTATTTTATTTCAGTTAGGCGGTTGGAGTTAGTTGGGGTTTGTCCCATCAACTCTCTTTCAGATAGTTTTAGAGACTTTCAGGCATTTTTAGACAGTCAGATATTTCCAGTATTATGGTGCAGTATTGTTTTAGCATTAAAAACCTTATGGCATCTTCGTTTATATCCCGCAACTGTTCTTTATTACCAGTTTTATTTAGTGCTCATAGCAGGTACCAGCTCATGGGTTAACTTGTAGTTTCTCGGGGCCGTAAGCACCGTGTGGCATCCAGGGTACATTCTCGAGGCATTACAGATACCCCCCACCCCGTTAAACCAATTGAGATAGAAAGGAGATAAAATAAGTCATCTTCTACGATTGGTAAAGGGATCAAACGACTTTGAGTTTTGGCATTAAGTACGTGTGGGAAGGAATTCCATTCAACTAGTTCAATGAGCTTAGAGAGAATGAACACATTAAGCTTGAAAGCATGAAATTCAGTTGCTAGCTGGACTGACTGTCTTCTCTCTCTTTCATTTTCTAGTCTTTGCTTCAGAAAGTCATTTAGAAAGATCCACTTTTAACAAAAAGGATTTCCTTACATTACATACGAAATTTGAGTGGGGATTCACTAAGCCTAAGTTCTTAACCCGCTATGATGCGACGATGACTTCTTGCTTTATTTCTCTCTCTCCTGCCCTGCCTTTGTTAGTCTTTAGTCGTCTCTAAAGGGAGTGAAGTCACCTTAGGGTTAGAATCCGATGTGATCTTAGAGCTATTGACCCTACCCAACTAACTCTTTATAAGTCAGGCCACAGAGCTGCACTCTTCCGCCAGTGCCACCGTCTCAATGTCCTAAAGCTTAACTTTGTTAGTCACCACGTCCTTCAAGTACTTAGCGTACTTGAACATTTCCTGCAAAATATCTAAAAGGGGAAGGTTAATGTGAAGTTCTCTAAACGCCTCAAAGAACTTCTTGAAGCATGCATCCTCCTTTGCTTTCTAGAACCGCTGTGGGAACGATGGTGGAAGATTGAGACAAATGAATTAAAACAAGAAAAAAAAAAGTAAAGACAAAAATCAAGGAAAAATTAAAAAAAGAAGAAGAAATAAAAGTAGAACTCGAGAGACAAATAAGCATGAAAAGTATACAAATATTTGAGGTGTAGAGGTGCAAAAATGTATTTATACTATACTAGTTTTACATGCTTTGCACATGAGTATCACGTTAAATAATAATAATAATGTATATGAGAAGAATAAATTATTATTTGTACTTTATATTAAGTATAAAGCTTTAAGTAAGTCATTGGTACACTATTAAATGTACATATTAATACCTAATAGTAAGAAAAAGTAAACATCAAATAATTCGTAAATTCAGACAATTTTAATTGATAATTTTCTACTTTCTTTTTCTACGAGCAAGTAAATCATAGTTGTACTATAACCAAATTAATTATTTTCTACTAATCTCTCAATATCGTCAAAATATTACTCCGTATTGCTCTTTTTAGTGTGTTCTATACTTAATTAATACAACCTCATCAACAGATTATACTTCAAACATAGTTTACAGATCATAACTAGCATATGAATTCCAGTAGCAAAGTCAAATTTCTAAATTAAATCTATAAGAGGAGAAAAAAAAAGCATAGCATCATTAGTATCCCATTAGTATTTGGTACACTTTCCGTTCCAATTTATATGCACAATTTGAATTTTGACATGAGGAACTTAGTTGCTAATTCAAGTTCTGTTTAAATGTGTCTTGTGATTCTCCTTCTAGCTTGGGTATTAGGTTCTTATTGTACTTCTTCATGAATGCAACAAATTACTTCTTGCCAAAAGAAGATTGCTTCTACAAATAGCAAGTAATTTTTGATTCACATACAATTAACAGGAATATTAAAATTGACTGAAGTTACCATAACAATGTATACAAACTTGAATTCTAAAATCGTCAACAACATTGACAACCTTAACAGCTTGATCATCCACACCTTCATCCTCCTCGCCACCCTCAGCAGAAGGATTTGCCTCGATGTCTACATCAACATATCCTTGAACTCATTGTAATGAAATCAACACACCACATTATTTTGTTTACTTTGACCGTGAATTTAAATATATAATGTTTAAGATTTTTTTTTTTGGTAACAAATGCGTATTATTTATTTACCAAGTAAGCTATACAAAATAAAATTGCCCACAGATTGAGCATCTAGCCTACAATTTGTCCCAGGGTATCAACCACTTCCTATTCTATACAATTGCGTCAATAAGGATAGAAATTCATAGTCTCTAATTTCATGGCTATCTTCCTCAACATGGACCACGTATCACCACCTCTTGAATAATATTTTGAACCATGACTCATTCCTCCTTTTGACAATATTGGAACACTAGTGCATTTCTTTCTAATCAGACATAATAGATCGTTCCTGTTAGGCACAGACGATAGATTGCAATTTATACCTTTCTACAATTAGCATGTGTCACAACTCACTATTTTTTCTCTTGCCAAATCTGAGTGGTGCATTAAAGACATTGCCATTGTAGCATTTTGTTTCAGATCCTTCGTGAGTAGGCGTATCCAAAGAAAAAATGATCATGACTTTCTTCATGTTGATCATAAAATGGACATGGAGCAGGTGTTTTAGTACCCCAATAGTCGATCTCTAGTGATTAGTCTCCCCATTAGCACAAGTTGTAGGATAAATGTTCACTTTGGACAGCCTTGATTGTTGCATGTTCACCTTCCCCATGTTGCTTTGGGATAATTGCCTCCTATTAATGTATGCAATTTCGTAATAGAGAATTCTCTTTGCCTCATGAGGTGTGCTCTATCCAGCCAATACTGCCAGATAATTTTTAACAGTAAGGATCAAATCAATCATCCGCGCAACTCGTTTGTAGTCAGCTTTCCAAATAGTATCTTATTTTATGTAGTACCTATGCACTCAACGCACCCAAAACTTAGTGCATAGGTTTCACAAGAGCTTGCATAATCTAAGTAGAAACCACATAAAATATTCAAGATTTTTGAAAAATAATTTACATATGTAGAAATTACGTAAAAGTAATATAAGTAATATTAAGTCCTTTTCTCTAATTACTTTTCAACATTTTGACATTAGCATTGCAGCTAGTAACTTATATCCTATATCAAGCTTATGACATAACAATAGCAGAACAACGAATAAGTTAAGCATAAAAAATACTGTAGAATTTTAGAATATTATAGATGATGATTTGATTTACATGCAACCAGGATAATAGTTTAGGATATGTAAGAAACGAATTGGACACGTATAAAGATTAAATGTAGAACAATTTCATACAGAAAGAGAAATTCCGAGTAAAATAGATGTCACGAAGCTGCACAAATAGATGATGGTCGGAACCAACTTGCATAATAATTAAGTCCGATTAGAATTGTTTAATTGGAGGATATATGAGTTGTCAATTTTATTTAACTTGAAAACAAATCATACCAAAGTCTTTAAAGATTGGCATGTGTGTAGATCATCAATTACATATATAGAGATCAAGAAATACCTAAGATAACAAAGACAAAACAGGAAATTAGAACAGACAACTACTACATATGTGAATGATCGATAACATATAACTTAATAAAATAGATGTCGGAAAATTATATATAGTTATCTGTGATACATTCGTTGTTAACATATAAATGCTAGCTACTTTATGATACTGGTCATTTTTTAACCATCATTTTCAAGAAGAAACGTACAGATTTTTCTTGTGAGATACTTGTTTTACCCTACACAAGAGATCTAAATACTTTACATCTGGTAGTCTGTTTTCTCATTAATCAAGTACTTTTGAGCCTTTGAAATTCACAAGAGGACTGAGTAGGTAGTAAATCAATGATCTTTGGTTCAACAACTTCCCTTTACCGTACTTTCTACTTTTGGATTTTTAGCTCTCTACTTTCAAATATACGCTAAAAGCTTCTATCCAAGAACGTTATTTATCAAAAAGTATGCTGGTAATAGTTAAGAAAACAAAAAGAGATCTTTTGCTTCCCGCAATTGTTGCATTCGACTGCAACCTACAAGCCTACAACACATCTGTTAGGGAATGTGAAGTTTTGATGATGGACATGTGAATGAAACATGTTGTGCAAGTTGTTTCATACAAGTGATGAAAGAGAAGTTACTAGTTCTTACATATTGAAGTAATGCAAGGCTGACAATGCATTAAGACCAAAGTGGATAAGTAAGGAAGCTCAGAATTGTTTCAAATGCTACGATTGAGGAGAAGATAAATGCAGTATCTAGAAGTTGAGTTGATCAAGGAGTTCTACAAGACTAGGGGATTGTGGGCGATGCAATTTTATTAAATTTAAATCCGTACAAAATTCGAATTATATTAAATTCAAAATATATTAGTCCCGAATAAATATTACGGATTAATATAATTGAATTAATTATTTAAGTCCAAATAGATATGGATTTAAATAAGGCCCAATATTTATTAGGTTAGTCCATTAATTTGGGCTACAAATGATGAGTCCACTTTACTAAGCCCAAAATATTGTCATATTCTAGAGGCCCAAATAAGCGTCACGTGTCAAATGATGTGGCATGCCAAGTCAAGTGAAGGAGCCAATAGGACTGTGCCACATGTCAAACTGATGCAGCAGGCCCATGAAATAAAAGCCCATAAAAGGCGCCACATCACTTAAATCTGATTGGTCAAAGAAAGTCCATATTCATCATGACTCTTCCTTTCCTACAACTATAAATAGGGGCCTCATAATTCAGAAAACGGGAATCCCAGAACTCTAACAAGTAGCAAGAGAAGGCTCGTGGATCAAACTCCGTAATTTCTCTAAAAAGCTCAAGTATTCAAATCAAGTTTATCAAGTTCATCAAGATTCAAGATCAAGACCGCAATATTCAAGAACAAGCTCAAAAGCTCTTGAATTCAAGCACAAGTCAAGATCAAGTCCATCAAATCTTCAAATCAAGTTCAAATTCAAGATCAAGCTTTAAGCCTTTGAATTTATATTTGAAAAAGCGAATCAGAGGATTCATAGAGATTGTAACACTCGCATTGAAATTAATAAAACGATTGTTGCAATATTTTCTTATCTCGATTATTTATTTTTTGGTCTCGAAAATTTTATTGTCCAACAAATTCTGGCATGCCTAGTGGGACAATCTCTACCTCTCATCTCAACTTTTCATACTTCAAAGTTTAAGAACAACGAAATGACTTCCAAGAATGTTAATTCTCAATCAATTACTTCCAAGGCTGCAGATTCAAAGTTCTTTGCTGAAGTAGAAAACATCCTTGGTGTTACTTTCGGAAGCCTGGGAGTTGTCACAAGAAGCAAGACAGGATTGCTAGGACAACAAACACATCCAGTGTCGTCCTCTCCAGCTCTACTTTTTGGATCTTCAATCCCAAAAGGAACGAAGTCCAATAAAAGTTCTTCGGAAGGAGGAAGTAGTGTGGCAGAATCGCTAAAGAAGACTCTATCTCTACTTGAGCATTTTGGTTCCAAATACTCTAGCGCAAAGAGCGATAGTCGTTCAACAAATGTGTCACCTCTACTTACACCACAGAAGCTGAGCACTTCAAGGATCAACTTATGTGATAATCCATGATACTCTCCAATGTCTACGGTAATCATGCAAGTAATGGTAACTGATGCCTCGTCTATGGAGGAACAACTTGCGAATCTGAAAAAGGCAATTGAAGGCCTGACCAACTATGTTCAGAATCAAGAAGCTAGGATTGATAAGATAGTGGATAGGATAGGGTGAAAGGTTTGATAGACAGAGAATTTATCCATGCACCTAGAAAAGCTCCAAAGGTTCATGAGATAGAAAATCCTGTGAAACAAACACCATCGACTAAAGAGGTGCAAGTTTCTGCTGAGGGAATGATCCCGATTGGGCAATTGAGGGAATTTATTGAAGGAACCCTTAAAGACAAGTATGATATTGTCACCAAGTCTTTTCTTGCATATGCCAAGCCTTACACTGCAAGAATAGATAGCCTCAAAATGCCTGTTGGCTATCAACCCCTCAAATTTCAACAATTTGAGGGCAAAGGTAACCCAAAACAACATGTCACACACTTTGTCGAGACATGTAATAATGCTGGAACTTATGGTGACTATCTTGTCAAACAGTTTGTTCGTTCCCTAAAGGGAAATGCCTTTGATTGGTATACAGACCTCGAGCCTAACTCCATCGATAGTTGGGAGCAATTGGAACACGAGTTCCTAAATCGGTTTTATAACACAAGACATGCAGTGAGCATGATAGAGCTTACAAATACTCAGCAAAGAAAGGATGAGCCAGTCATTGACTTCATCAATCGATGGAGAAATGCGAGTCTAAACTGTAAAGATAGGCTCAGTGAACCTTCTGCAATAGAGATGTGCATCCAAGGAATGCATGGGGACTTCTCTACATCTTGCAAGGAATTAAACAAAAATCCTTTGAAGATTTAGCTACTCGTTCTCACGACATAGAGTTGAGCATATCTTCTGCTGGAAAGGAAGGAACGCTTGTTCATGACCCTTGAAGGGGAAAGGAAAAGCAGGAACCCAAAAGATGGGGCAAATTTATTTCCAAAAATGAAAACAAGGAGTCCATGAATGTTGATGTGTCTCTTGTGAAGGTCACCACAAAGGTAAGCAAGAAGTAAAGTGTGAAGATGACTTCTGCATCCTAATAAAAAAACTTTAAAGGAGATGCAAAAAAAGAAATATCCCTTCCTTGATTCTGATGTTTCTGAGATTTTTGATGAACTCTTTGAGCATAAGCTCATTGAAATCCCAGAGATGAAGCGTCCCAACGAATCTGGAAGGACCAATGACCCTAATTATTACAAATATCATAGGCTCATAACTCATCCTCTGGAAAAGTGCTTTGTCTTTAAAGATAAAGTCATGCAACTGGCAAAAGAGAAAAGGATCTTCTTCGATGATGAGACGGCCAGTTCTCATCAAATATATATTACTTTTGGCTCGCTCGACCCAGTCCAAATATGTGTCGAAAAGCATAATGAGAAAATATTAGAGCCTGACAGGTCTTCAGTTGACGAAGACAATGATGAAGGTTGGACTCTGGTGTTGAGGCACAGACGCAGGAGAATGAGTCTACAAAAGGAGTCATCCGAGGCCAACCAGAAGGAGAATGGTAAAGGAACCAAAGAAATAGAAGTTGGTTAAATTCCCAAAGAAGACGAGGGTGACTGAGCTTCACCACTAAAAACCTCAGCGTCCGGTGACTTTAGAGAATTTTTTACTGAGTTGGTTTCGTGTAAATACTACCCAAGTCAACCTTGAGGCGTCTTGTTTTAATACCGCCAAAGAGGGGAAAAATGGTGAGAATCTACCCATGGAGGTTCCTTCACCTTCCGAAAAGCTTGCTGAAACTCTTGGCGAAGAGGCACATGTGTGTGATACAAAAATTACATTCACAAATAATGACCTTCTGCTTGGTGAGGCCCTACATAACCGTCCCTTATACATGGTGGGTCAAATTCTAGGAAAGAAGATCAATAGAATCTTGATAGTTGAGGGGTCTGGAGTCAACATCCTGCCTATCCGCATGATGAAAGAACTTGGCATCGCTATTAGCGAACTGGACGAAAGACGTATAATGATCCAAGGCATCAATCAAGGGGGCCAGAGGGCCATGGGATGTATCAAGTTGGGGATTCGTATGGATGATTTTCAATCAAACCCATTGATGCATGTGATGGATGCCAAAAGTTCATACAATATATTGCTTGGTAGGCCTTGGGTGCATGGGAACAAAATTATCTCATCCTCTTACTATCAATGCTTGAAGTACCTCGAAGGCGGAGTGGAAATAAAGATAGTTGCCGATGACAAGCCATTCACTGAAGCTGAGTCACATTTTGCCGATGCAAAATTCTACTTAAAAAAGCATGTTGTGGATGAGAAAAGGGTTGGAGATGTCACCAAGACCAAGTGTGATGATCTTGCATCTAAGAAGGTCACGGTGTTGTCGAAAAAGTCGCCACCAATAAACCTCTCTCTACTTCAAATAAAGAAGGTGTCGCTTCTACGAAAAAAAGGCAACTCTCATTCTTTGTTACGTACCGAAGGTAAGAAAAGAAAAAATTCACCCATCGTATTCCCAAGATAATGTGCTAAAAAGGGTAACTTTACCTATCAGGAAGATTGATACAATAAATCTATCCTCAAGACTTCTTGAAGAGTCTGTGGCTCAAAATCTGCCACAAGATATGACACTCCCTATGAAATGTATGAAGGATGGCTTCAATCCAAATGCATACAAGATATTTGTAAAGGTTGGATACAATCTAAATGAGCCATTAAGGTTGGGAAAACTTCTATCAGAAGGTACGACCAGGAAGGTACGTGAAGGCCTAGGATATACACAACCACCTCCAATTCGCATCTCCATAAGAAGGGCGGTTAGCAATTACATCACTGTAGAAGAAGAGTCCATTGTATCCAACAAGAGGGCTTCTGTCTTTGATCGACTTGGAGTATCAACTGCAAGAACTTCTATGTTCAAAAGGTTAGGATCTCTAAATAAGAAGAAAAGCAACAAACGTAAGAGGAGTCGTCAAAGCAGGATGATGCACTCTTCACTTAGAATACAGAATGATTTCCAAAGTTTGATTCCTTCTAGAATAAAGCGATAGATGGAACTGGTAGTTTCATGCAATGAGGTGCTAAAAGAAAATGCACATACTGTGGTTTATACCAAGCAACACGAAGAAGATAAAGAGAGTGTTGGTTCCTCATATTATGTTATAACCCAGAACGAGAAAGATGTCTCATCTCAAATAAAGGTTGATGAAGAGATAGAAGATGCCTTTTGGTGTTATCATAAATCCATCAACGATGATGATCCTCAAAAGAAGAAAGATGCTGGAGATGCTCCATCGCAACTTGAAGAAGGAGTAAAGGCCACAATAGATCCCTTGAAAGAAGTTAATCTTGGAACCGATGAAGAACCAAGACCAACTTACCTGAGTGCGTTTCTAGAGTAGAGGAGAAAATTACTTATATGGACATACTCAAAGAATACATAGATGTCTTTTCTTGGAGCTATAAGGAAATGCCTAGCTAAGATCCAAAAGTAGCGGTCCATTAGTTGGCGGTCAAGAATGGTGCTCGTCCTGTTAAGAAATCCCAAAGATGCTTTAGGTCGGAGTTGGTTCCACTGATCGAAAATGGAGTTAACAAACTCATTGAAGCTGGCTTTATTCGTGAAGTCAAATATCCCACGTAGATTTCAAGTATTGTTCCAGTACGGAAGAAGAATGGCCAAATTCGAGTTTGTGTTGACTTTTGAGATCTCAACAGTGCATGCCCTAAGGATGATTTTCCAATCCCCATACCGGAGTTAATGATTGATGTCACCACTGGTTATGAGGCAATGTCCTTTATGGATAGTTCATCCGGCTACAATCAAATCCGTATGGCTCCAAAGGATGAAGAACTCATTACTTTTCATATGCCCAAAGGTATTTATTACTACAAGGTGATGCCTTTTGGTTTGAAGAACGCTGGCACCACTTATCAAAGGGCTATGCAAAACATCTTTGACGGCCTACTCCATAAAAATATTGAATGCTATGTGGATGATCTAGTGGTGAAGTCAAGAAAGAGAGACGACAACTTAAAAGACCTAAGAATGGTATTCGAGTTACTTTGAAGATATCAACTTAGGATGAATCCATTGAAGTGTGCCTTTGGAGTTACTTCAGGAAATTTTCTTGGCTTCATTGTACGACACCGAGGAATTAAAATTGATCAAGCCAAGGTCGATGCAATTTTAAAGATGCACGAACCTCAAAATATTCATGAGCTAAAAAACCTTCAAGGAAGGCTTGCATACTTAAGAAGGTTCATCTTAAACCTGGTCGAAAAATGTCAACCATTTAGTCGTCTCATGAAGAAGGACACTCCTTTCGAATGGGACCAAGCTTGTAGTAATGCCTTTGAGAGTATTAAATCATACTTAATGAAGCCATCATTCTTGTGGTACCCATACCTGGGAAGCCATTGATACTCTACATCGCGGCACAAGAGAGGTCAGTTGGAGCACTACTGGCTCAAGAAAATAGTGAAGGCAAAGAAAACTCACTTTACTATCTGAGCAGAATGATGACACCAAAAGAGCTGAAGTATTCTCCAATTAAAAATTTATGTTTGGCATTGGCTTTCTCTATTCAAAAGATGAAACACTACTTTCAAGCTCATGTTGTCTGTCTCGAGTCTAGGGCAAATCCCATCAAGTTTGTGATGTCAAAACCAGTCCTAAGTGACCGACTTGCAAGGTGGTACCTTCAATTCAACAGTTTGAGACTGTGTACGTTCCCAAAAGGCTGTAAAAGGACAAGCATTGGCTGATTTCTTGGCAGATCACCCAATACTTGATGACTGGGATATGAGCGATGAACTCCCTGATGAAGATGCAATGATTGTTGAAGTAAGATCCCCATGAAAGATGTACTTTGATGGTACCGTACATCGAGATGGAGCTGGTGTCGGTGTGGTGTTCGTCATTCCACAAGAAGAGGTCATCTCATACTCTTTTACCCTAATAAATTATTGCTCTAATAATATTGCTGAATATCAAGCTTTAATACTTGGACTTGAGATGGTAGTTGACATGAAATAACTGCAATTACAAGTATTTGGTGACTCTCAATTGGTGATCAAGTAGCTTTTGGGAACCTATGAAGTCAGAAAGCCTGAGCTACGACCATATCATAATTATGCATAGAAGTTGATGGGGTGTGAGTAACCCTACAACATGTGCCTAGGAGAAAAAATAAGCAAGCTGATGCCTTAGCTGCTTTGGCCTCAACCTTAACTCTTCCAAATCAAATGCGAGTTATTATCCGCCAAGAATGGGTAGTACCTCCCTCAGATGATGATGTAGAAAACAAGGTTGAATACCTCATTGCCATAGCTAAAGCTGTAAAAGAAGATTGGCGACAACCTATCATTGATTACTTATGTTATGGGATACTTTTAGAAGATCCAAGGAGAAAGACTGACATTCGTCGTCGTGCACCTCGCTTCCTTTACTACAAAGACATACTGTACAAAATATCATTTGAAGGAGTACTCTTACGGTGTTTGGGAGAGGAAAAAACAATTCAAGCTTTGCAAGAAGCGACTCGAGAGTTTGTGGATCACATCAGTCTGGACCGAAGCTCTATTTTCACATTAAAAGGATAGGATATTATTGGCCAACGATGGTGAAAGATTTCTTGGACTATGCTAGAAGATGCAAAGCTTGCCAATTCCATGCAAATTTCATACATCAACCTTCAAAGGTGCTACACCCAACTGTAGCGTCTTGGCCATTCAATGCTTGGGGAATGGATGTTGTTGGTCCACTACCAAAGTCTTCTAGTGCACACTTATACATCTTGGCCGCGTAGATTACTTCTCAAAATGGGCCAAAGTTATTGCTCTCAAGGAAGTAAAGAAAGAAAATGTTGTGAACTTCATTCGAGTGAATATCGTCTACCGTTTTGGAATACCTCAGTACATAATAACTGAAAATGGAAAGCCATTTGATAACAAGATGATGAATAAAATCTATGACCTCTTTGGTTTCAAGCAACGCAAATCTTCTATGTACCATGCTGCCGCCAATGGTCTAGTCGAAGCATTTAATAAGAATTTATGCAACTTATTGAAGAAAGTCGTCTCCAAATCTAAACGAGACTGACGTGAGTGTATGGAAGAAGTTTTGTGGGCGTATAGGAAAACTTACCGTACATCAACGTAAGCAGCCCCATACTCACTTGCTTTTGGAGTTGAAGCAGTTCTGCCACTTGAGCGTCAAATACCTTCTTTGAGACTGGTCATTCTAGAAGGGCTCGCTGATTAAGAAAATGCTAAGTTGCGTATTGCGGAGTGAGAAGCTCTTGACGAGAAGAGACTGGAGGCTCAACAAAATCTTGAATGTTATCAAGCCCGGCTATCTCATTCTTTCAACAAAAGGGTTCGCTTAAGGTGCTTCCAAGTTGGAGATCAAGTCCTTGTAGTAAGAAGGCCCATTATCACTTCTCATAAGTCTAGGGGCAAATTCACCCCAAAGTGGGATGGACCATATGTCGTACCAGAGGCATATTCAAATGGTGCTTACAAGCTTGTCGATGCAGATGGCGTGAGGATTGGCCCCATCAACGCCAAGTTCTTGAAGAAGTACTCCTTAAAGGAAGATAACACTCCTTAAGGCACAAGTATAAACTACATGTACACTCCTTAAGGCACGAGTATAAACTGCATGTACACTCTTTAAGGCACAAGTATAAACTGCATGTACACTCCTTAAGGCACGAGTATAAACTCCATGTACACTCCTTAAGGCACGAGTATAACTGTATGTCCACTCCTAGCCCGCAAGAGTATAAACTGTGTATGGCTCAAAAAGAAAATGAAAGTCCGCTAGGTTGAAAACCTTGAAAGAGGTGACCTAGGCAAAAGTTAGGACACAAGAAAAAAAAATTCTCACCCAGAACTACGTTATGACTTGATCCTCTTTACTGAGGTACATAGGCGCTTGGAATTTTATTCTAAGTTTAGTTGCATGAGTGTCAAAAAAAAATGTTCATACAGTATCTACCATATGGATACCAAGTATGAAACTATTCTAATTAAATTTTGGACTTACTTTAAATATTTGTGACTCAATGGGGGCAGCCCGTCGAAAAGAAAGAGAGTTCCTTCAATGGGATTTGTAATTCCAAAGTTCTCCAAGCCTACAACTAAAAGGATCTCAAAATTTACATGCCTTAAGGTGGACAAGATTTGTTCGTTTTCACCTTAAGCGGGCCTCTAACGAGTTTATCCTTAAAGAATATTGAATTTTTTATGCCTTAAGGTGGAAAAGATTTGTCCCTTTGTACCTTAAGATGAACTCTTACGGGTTTATCCTTAAAGGATATCAAAATTTCCATGCCTTAAGGTGGAAAAGATTTGTCCCTTTGCACCTTAAGCTATCCTCTCGCGGGTTTATCCTGAAAAAGATCTCAAAAGTTCCATGCCTTAAGGTGGACAAAATTTGTCCCTTTGCACCTTAAGCTGGCCTCTCGCGGGTTTATCCTTAAAAGGATCTCAAAATTTCTATGCCTTAAGGTGGATAAAATTTGTCCCTTTGCACCTTAAGCTGGCCTCTTACGTGTTTATCCTTAAAAGGATATAAAAATTTCCATGCCTTAAGGTGGACGAAAAATATGCTTTTGCACCTTAAGCTGGCCTTTTACGTGTTTATCCTTAAAAGGATATAAACATTTCCATGCCTTAAGGTGGACAAAATTTGTCCCTTTGCACCTTAAGCCGGCCACTCGCGGGTTTATCCTTGAAAGGATATCAAAATTTTCATGCCTTAAGGTGGACAAAAATTTGTTCCTTTGCACCTTAAGCTAACCATTAGAAAGGGCCCATACTTAAAGAATACCATTGCATAAGTGCATCAAGTGAAAGGGTCCATACTTAAGGAAAACCATTGCATAAGTGGATCGATGAAAGAGCCCATACTTAGAGAAGATCATCGCATAAATGCATCGGTGAAAGGGCCTATACTTAAAGAAAACCATACCGTCTTCAAGCAAAGTCTTTCGGTCTTAAGGTGACAGAGGCGAAGTTAAATTCTTACCACCTTAAGCCGGCCAATTATGCGTAAGTCTTTTGGTCTTAAGATGACAGAGACGAAGTTAAACTCTTACCACCTTAAGCCGGCCAATTATGCATAAGTATTTCGGTCTTAAGGTGACAAAGGTGAAGTTAAACTCTTACCACCTTAAGCCGGCAAATGGTTGCATATTGCATATTTGTTTCAACCCTGTAAAAAAAAGAAGGAAACAAGAAGAAAGTAAAAACACAAATAGAAAGGATATTACCTGTCAGAGCGTTGCGATCTTAAAAATTATATATCACCAACTTGGATTGAGACAAGATGCCTTGATGAGAATAAAAATCTCAAAATCTAGTTTGAGGCAATCAAATCGCCCTTTGGTGGTGATGTTCCCACATCAAGATATAAATTATTTGGGGAAGCAATGCAAATATGGAATCCTTTGTCAGATAGCATATAAGATCGACTTCAAAAAATAATAAAATCCAAATTTTGGATATGTTATACATGCATGTTTCATACATCTGTAGGATCAATCAGATCATAATTTTGATAATCTCATATTGAGATATAATTGTTTTGGTGATGTCACGTAAATCTGAAATTGTTGATGCATCAAAACTCAATGTTGATTTCGGGATAACACCTGAAAATATCTCAAGTGTATTAAATTATAAATTTTGGATATTTTATATATATTTGTATCTAGTTTCACAAGAATCAAGTGGTTTGTGATTTCATCCTTCTTACTTCAAGATATGAAAGTTTTAGTAAAGACGCGCAGATCTGAAATTTTCAGCATGATAAAATTCAGGGATAACTTAAAAAAATTATCGAGATTTATATTGAAGGAATTTAAATCTAAATTTTGGATATGTTATAGATCTCGAAGTCTAGTTTCTGGAATATCAAACGGTTCATAATTTTGATATTCCTACAATTAGATATGAATTTTCTACCACTAACATGCTGTGCTGAAAAAAAGTGACGAAAATAAGAGAAAAGTAGGAGGGAAAGAAATTACCTCAATATTGTTAATGGCTTGAAAACCCCAAAATTGATATTAAAAAAATGGGGAAACTACCTCCTTTTATAGATTTGTAGGATGGATATTTTTTTCTCCAATATAAATTCAGATTGGAATAACTTTCATCTCCAAATTCAAATTGGAGATTGTTTCTTATTCCAATATAAATTCAGATTGGGATAGCTTTCATCTCCAAATTCAAATTGGAGATTATTTCCTTTTCCCATACAAATTCAAATTGGAGGTTATTTCCTTCTCCCATACAAATTCAAATTGGAGGTTAATTTCTTTTGTCCGTACAAATTCAAATTGGAGGTTGTTTCCTTCTCCCACACCAAGTCAAATTGGAGGTTGTTTCCTTCTCCAATCTAAGTTAAATCGGAAGAGTTTTATTCCTGGTTAAGTAAGACAATGAAAAATTCTTCCAAAACTGTTTGAAATTGGATATCATGCCTCACCAACGGGTCTTAAGTATAGAGATTCGTGGAAAAATAATAATAAGAGAGCTTAGAGAGACAATATCAATATGGTTTGGCTTTAAAGTTTTTGAATGAGGTGTTCTTATGTATGGAAAATCGTTGAAGCGCGAAGGAAACATGTTTAAATAATCATACTTCAAGGCTAGTCTCCAAAATATTAAATGTCTCGACAAGTCTTGAAGTATGGGGGCATTTGTGGGCGATGCAATTTTATTGAATTTAAATCCATACAAAAATCAGATTATATTAAATTCAAAATATATTAGTCCCGAATAAATATTATGGATTAATATAATTGAATTAATTATTTAAGTCCAAATAGATATAGATTTAAATAAGGCCCACTATTTATTGGATTAGTCCATTAATTTGGGCTACAAATGATGAGCTCACTTTACTAAGCCCAAAATATTGTCATATTCTAGAGGCCCAAATAAGCATCACGTGTCAAATGATGTGGCATGCCAACTAAGTGAAGGAGCCAATAGGATCGTGCCACATGTCAAACTGATGCAGCAGGCCCATGAAATAAAAGCCCATAAAAGGCGTCATATCACTTAAATCTGATTGGTCAAAAAAAGTCCATATTCATCATGACTTTTTCTTTCCTACAACTATAAATAGGGGCTTTATAATTCAGAAAAAAGGGAATCCCAGAACTCTAACAAGTAGCAAGAGAAATTTCGTGGATCAAACTCCACAATTTCTCTAAAAAGCTCAAGCATTCAAATCAAGTTCATCAAGATTCAAGATCAAGACCGCAATATTCAAGAACAAGCTCAAAAGCCCTTGAATTCAAGCACAAGTCAAGATCAAGTCCATCAAATCTTCAAATCAAGTTCAAATTCAAGATCAAGCTTTAAGCCCTTGAATTTATATTTGAAAAGGTGAATCAGAGGATTCATAGAGATTGTAACACTCACATTGAAATTAATAAAACGATTGTTGTAATATTTTCTTGTCTCAATTATTTATTTTTCGATCTCAAAAATTTTATTGTCCAACAGGAATAAAGGAGAAGAGTCCTATTTAGTCAAGGAGAGAGAAACAACAGCAACAAAGAATAAAACTACCTGGGAGTCCTATTGAAGATAGAAGAGTACAACAACTAAAGTACTCAATCAGGAGTTGGCTTAAATACAACAAACGATATTCAAGTGTTTCACTCATGCACTAAAAAGATAGTCAGCAATCAGCAAAATAGTTCACTTACTTGAAGAAGAACCTGGTCCCTTACTTAGCAAGTCATTGACTTTGTAATAGGTAGGTTCTTTGAGTTGTAATGAGTTCTTATTCTAGTCTCAGTAAAGTATAAACTGAGTTAGGAGTTGTGTCTTCAAGTTAGGGAAATCAAAGACTTGGGAAAATTTGTGTTTTTTTATAGAAATAGGAGTTAGAAGTTTTAATTCCTAGTTTACAAGAAGTCTTGTAATTTGTTGATTTTTTAGGCTCAAGTGAAATAGTGAAGTTGGGATTAAATCCTGTAGAGGTACAGGTCATGGTTTTTTACATCTTTCTTGAGCCGGGTGTTTTCCACGTAAAAATACTGTGTTCAAGTTTTACTTCTATAAAACACATCTGCTTACTTGTTCCACAAATAGGCAATCAGTAGAGTATAATATTAAAATCAGTAGGGCATGCACTCTAACAAGTGGTATCAGAGCGAGGTTGTCTTAAATAAGGCTAGCACCTAAGAAAAGATCACAATGATGAATTCTGCACCTCCTACTGGGAATAGTGAAGGTCAGTCAACTACTAGACCTCCACTCTTTGATGGTTCTCACTTTATCTGGTGGATGGAGATGTTCATCCAAGGTGAAGACTATGAATTATGGGATAGGATCACTGATGGTCCTACTATTCCAATGAAGTTGTTGATGGTGAACTAGTCAAGAAAGTAAGAAGTGAATTTACTGCTGATGATCTAGTGGCATTAAAAAAAAATACATAATCTAAGAATATCCTAGTCTGTGGACTAGGACCTTCTGAATATAACAGGGTGTCAACTTGTACACTGCTAAGCAAATTTAGGATGCACTGGTAAATGCACATGAGGGTACCTCTCAGGTAAGGAAATTCAGGATTTCTCTTCTTTTCACTGAGTATGGGGCATTTAAGATGAAGAAAAATGAATGCTTGCATGAGATGATGACAAGGCTTACTGCCTTAACAAATGAGCTAACTTTTTTGGGAAAAGTTATCACTGAAGAGAAACAAGTTGAAAAGGTGTTGAGGGTACTGCCAAAATCAAAGTGAAATGTTAAGGTAACTACAATTAGGGAGACAAATAAGGATCTCACAGGTATCACCCTGGATGAACTGGTAGGGAACTTGAGGACTTATGAAATGGAATTTGATGGAACCAAAGAACAAGCAGTTCCTGAGAAAATCTTGGCATTGAAATTTTCTGATAGTGATGAGGAATTTGAACTTAATAAGGAACAAATTGCCTTCATAACTAAGAACTTCAACAAATTCTTTAAAAAAAGAAGGGAACAGGTAGCAAGAAATGTTCAAATAACAATCCAAAGAGGTGCTACAAGTGTGGTAAAACTGATCATTAGATCAGAGATTGACCACTCTAGCAAATAGAATGAAAAAAGAAAAGGGCTGAAAAGGAACTGAAAGAAAAGGCCAAAAGAAAGGAAGAACATGCAATAATAGCAACATGGGGATCTGACTCAGAGGATGATGAAGCTGATGAAACTACATTCATAGCACTTGGAGATTCAGACTTACAGGAAGAAGATAATGTTTCTGAGGTAAGCATACTTGAACTTAAAGAAAAACTATATTTGTTTTCTAAATTAAAACTTTTTCTTTGTGAGTTCACTAATTGATGATTTCCAAGAATTAACTTCTGATAGGGATGAGTTGTTCAACAGTCTTGCAAACCTTAAATTTGGTCTCATTGATTTAAAAGTTTGTAAAGATACAGTTGATAAGGAAAACTGCAATCTCAAGAAACAGGTTGCATAACTTGATTCTTCAAATAAGGATCTTACGTCTGAAATCCTAAAATTAACTCTCACTAAAAATGGGAAAAAGGCTATGAGAAAAGAATAAGAAAATGTTGAACTTGAGTTAGAAAAGTACAAACAAGAGTGTAGTAATGCAACTAACATGATAAACAAACTGAGTCAAGAAGTTTTTAAACTGAAACTTGATCTTCAAAAATCTAATAGGTGGACAAATTCCTCAAGAATTATTCACAAGTTGAGTGAAAGAAATCACAATGAAAAGGCAGGTTTGGGATTCCACAAAGGTGTAGATGATCCTAAAGATTTATGTTATATCTGTGAAAACCTTAGACATCCAATCACTGAATGTCCAGTAGCTGCTAAAAGTAGATCAAACAGTCAAAACCTGGCAAATAAATTTTCTCAGACCAAAAAGAAAAGAATTGGTTCAGGTCAGAGAAACAGGTTGGACTACATGTTGCCAGCATAGACTAGAAGAAATTTAATTCATTCATTTACTCATAAAACAGGACCCAAGCTTGTCTGGGTTCCTAAGTCTAACTATTGATTTTTTTATAGGCAAAGGTGAAAGGAAGAAAAAGACATTGTTACTTGGACAGTGCTTTCTCAAGACACATGATTGGTGATAAGAAAAAGTTCCTTTCACTTTCCAAAATAAATAGGGGAGGAGTTTCTTTTGGTGATGAAAAAAGAGAATCATTACTGGAGTTGGAAAAATTGGCTCATCTGAGTCAAGAGCATTGGAAGATGTCTATCTTGTAGAAGGATTGAAGCATAACCTACTGAGCATCTCACAACTGTGTGATAAAGGTAATAAATTTATTTTTACTTCTGCAGGAGTCAAAGTCAAGAGGATGGACACCAAAGAGATTGTGCTCACTGCAAGAAGATACAAAAATGTATACAAGGCTGACATAATGGCAATACCAGGACCAGAGTTGACTTGTCTAAGTGCAATAGAAAATGATCTCCTCCTTTTGCACAGGAGACTTGGACATACAAGTTTGAAATAACTAAACATACTTTCTTCCAAAGATATGGTATTGGGATTGCCCAAAACCAAGTTTAAGGAAGAAAAATTATGTAGTGCCTGTGTAAGGGGGGAGAAGGTAAGATCTTCTTTTAAGTCAAAGAACCATGTTAGCACTACCAAGTGTCTTGACCTGGTTCATATGGACTTATGTGGACCAATGAAACTTCGAAGCAGAGATGGAAAAATGTATGTTTTTGTAATTGTTGATGATTATTCCAGGTTTACCTGGACATTGTTTCTAGACTCTAAAGAATATGCCTCTTTACAATTTTCATTAAGAAAATTGAAAAAAACTAGGCACTTTATTAGTTTCCATAAGATTTACCCATGGTACAAAATTTGAGAATGTTAACTTCTTAGAATTTTGTTCAGAAAATGGTATAGATCATAACTTCTCTGCTCTTAGAACACCACAACAAAATGAAGTGGTGGAAAGAAAGAATAGAACCTTGGAAGATATGGCTAAAATAATGATGCTTGCAGCAAATATTGCTAAAAACCTTTGGGCTGAGGCAATAAGCACTGCATCATATATCATAAATAGATCCATGATAAGACCTATGTTAGAGAACACTCCCTATGAATTACTAAAAGAAAGAAAGCCAAACATTTCTCATTTTAGAACCTTTGGTTGTAAATGTTTCATACATAATAATGGAAAGGATAATCTGGGAAAATTTGATGTTAAAAGTGATGAGGTAATCTTCTTAGGTTATTCACTTCATAGTAAGGCTTATAGGATTTTAAACAACAGAACTAACTATGTTGAAGAAAGCATGCGTGTAGTTTTTTATGAATCATGTGTTAAGACTAACCTGCAGGAAGGAAGTGACTCTGAGGAATAGGTTACACAACCTGATTCATCAACTGGAACTACCAAACATGGAGTCACCTCAACAGGGGAACTGAATCTGGAGGCATAGTGACAAGAGGAACTGAGCCCCCAACTACCCCAGCCCAGAACATCAGCAGTGATCCTAGTAGCTCACTTGGCTTGGTTCCAAAAGGTTACAAGTATCAAGGATCACATCCTATTGAGAATATTCTCATAGATCTCACTTCTGGGATCACTACAAGGTCTGGATTAAGAAGTATGTGTGCTTTCAAGGCATTCCTGTTAGAAATTAAGCCAAAGAAGGTAACTAAAGCACTACTTGATGTTGATTGGATCATAGCTATGCAGGAAGAGTTAAATCAATTTAAGAGAAGCAAAGTATGAAACTTAGTTCCTCTCCCAAAAGATAGAACAGTAATTAGAACTAAGTAGGTGTATAGAAATAAAGTTGATGAGCATGGAACAGTTATAAGGAATAAAGAAAGATTGGTGGTCCAAGGATACAATCAAGAAGAAGGCATAGAGTTTGATAAGACCTTTGCTCATGTAGCCAGAATTGAAGCTATTAGATTACTTGTTGCTTTTGCTGCCTATATGGAGTTCATTCTTTATTAAATGGATGTTAAGAGTGAATTCTTGAATAACATTCTTATAGAGAAGGTATATATTAAACAACCTCCAGGATTTAAAAGCAAGGAATTTCCTGATCATGTGTATAAACTGGATAAGGCTTTGTATGGATTGAAACAAACTCCAAGGGCTTGGTACGAGAGATTATCAAAGTTTCTACTGGAACATGGTCATACTAGAGGTAAAATTGACAACACTCTCTTCTTGAAAACTAATGGAAAAGATTTGTTGGTTGTGCAGGTATATGTAGATGACATCATTTTTGGCTCCACAAACATGAACATGACTCATGATTTTGCCAAACTCATGAGTTGTAAATTTGAAATGAGTATGATAGGGGAGCTAAATTACTTCTTGGAATTGCAAATCAAACAAACAACATCTGGAACAATAATCCATCAGCAGAAGTATGTAAAAGAACTTCTCAAAAGATTCTCCATGGAAGAGGCAAACGAGATCAACACTCCAATAGCCACCGTTACAAAGCTTGATTTGGATGAAACAGGTCCTGATATAGAGCAAAAGATGTACAGAGGGATAATAGGGCCATTTCTATATCTTACAGCAAGTAGGCCTCATATTGTGTTCAGTGTAGAATTATGTGCTAGATTTCAAGCATATCCTAAAGAGTCTCATCTAAAATCTGTAAAAAGTATCTTTAGATATCTCAAAGGAACCAGTGATCTTGGTTTATGGTACCCAAAAGGTAGTAATTTCAACTTGGTTGGATATTCTGATGCTGACTATGTAGGATATTTGGTTGACAGGAAAAGCACTACTGCCATGGCACACTTCCTTGGATCATGTTTGATTACCTGGTCAACTAAGAAGCAAAACTCAGTAGCCTTGTCTACTGCTGAAGATGAATATGTTGTTGCAGGATCTTGTTGTGCTCAATTCTTGTGGATTAAGCAACAACTTATGGATTTTGGTATAGATGTTGGTTGTGTCCCTATTTTATATGAGAATACAAGTGTCATTAATATAGCTAAGAATCTTGTTCAACATAAAAGAACTAAGCATATTGATATTAGACATCACTTTCTTAGAGACAATGTTGAAAAAGGTCATATATCAATTATGGTTTGTTCTACTGAAGAACAAATTGTTGACATATTCACTAAGGCTTTAAGTAGAGAATATTTTGAAAAGAATAGGTTAGCCTTGGGGATGATTAAAATTGTATAAATCTCCCTCAATGATTGACTAGAATTAGTTTCTCTTCAGTGATTGTTGATTAATTCAGTCTTACACATTTAATTATGTGTCCTAATTCCAATATCTTATAGTAAATTGACTCATTTATGTGTTAATTTTGTTGAAAGACTGGAACACAGGGGAAATCTTGTCCATTTTATTCTCAAAATTAAGGTATGATTATTGCTTACCTATAGTAGCATAAAGAGAAATAGGTTGTCTACATGGTCCCTTCCGTTACACTTAAACCGCCAAAAATCCAAAAGTTTTTCCTCTTTAAAAAGCTGCCAACCTTTTCCCATCAAAACTGACCCTCTTCATCATTACGTTTCCTTCACCAAATACACTTTATCCATGATTCATATTTCTTCTCCCAACCTTAAATACATTTCCTTATCTTCTCATCGTTCACTACTCCAACAATAAAAATTAAATCACCGTTTTTCTCTTATTCACCATGGCATCATCTTCTTCTAACCTATTCACAGACTCCACTACCTCTCCCTCAACAGCCACTATCTTTTATCACAATATTACCTTACCCCCACTCATTTCTCCCCCAATTTCAATCAAATTATTCAATTTTGCAATGTTCAAGAATCTGCAAAACTCTCCCAATTTTCTTCCAATCCTTCACCATCTTCTGAACCCTCACTACCACCTCCAACCCCTCTTTAGATTATTGATCGAGATGATGTTCTTATTGCAGACCTAATCCCTCGAAGGTCTAGATATAAACCAAAATAAAAACCCTCTTCAATCTCCATTGATAATGGTGACGATGCTCCAGTAAAGCCTTCACCTGTTGTCCCCACTCCTCGAACTCCTCATACTTGAGGTAAAAAATAATGGGAAGAAGCTTCCTTAGCAGAAGCACTTAAGGAAAGTAAAAGGAAATGTGTAGCTACTTTTTCTCCTCCTTCTCCTCGTGCATCCTCTCATGATATTTTTTTCAATTAGTGTATAATAAGAAGACAATCATTCGCAGAGCTCTAAAACCCTCCTCTTCCAGTAAACCATCATCTCAGCCTAACCCAAAAGTTTCTTCATTGTCCAATATTGCTCCTACTTCCAAACCTTCCTCTTCTTCTAAGTCCCCTGCAAAGAAGGTCTCTTCTAAGTAAAAGAAACAGGTTAAGGCACCTATTTTCCTCAAACTCCTCTAACTCTGAGTTTCTCTCTGATACTCCCTCTGCACCTTCTACTGAGAGTAATCCTGATTTTGATTTTGATTTTGATGTGGATACTCCTGCTGACAAAGCTTCTCAGTCAGCTCATATTCTCCACTTTTAAAAATGTAAGTTGGCTAGGGGATGAGTTTTCACTAGTTTTGGGGGCCATGAAATGGAGATCTTGGTCTCAAAATTGAGAGCTCAGGGGTGGTCACACTTGTTTCTTCAAAGTGATCTTCAACGTAAGTTTGGAAAAGATAAAGTCTATGAGTGTTATACTAATGAGGTTGCCATTGGGGAAATGTTTTTGACCACTGTTCATGGGACTACCATAAATCTTTATGCTGCCGATCTTGCTCGAATCTTGAATATCCCTCCTGGGGGCCGGGCTCATTATGTCAAGGTTGCATGGCCTCCCACTGATAATCTTCCCTCTGCTCTTGATATATTCAGAAAATTCTCTAGAAATCCCCATCTTAACACTCATCGTAGGGTCTTAAAGCGTGAGATGTCTCTACTCTATCAGCTTTATTTTGATGTTATTCATAAAATGATCCTTCCTCGATAAGAAAAAAGAACTATTGCAAATTTTCTTGATCTTACCCTGATGGAACTGCTGGATATTGAAAAACAAATAGACCTTCCTCGACTCATGATTTAGCATATGCATAGGGTCTTAATTCAAGATGTAAATGGTCATACTTTTCTATATGAATTTTGGCTTACGTCTGTTTTTGAGGATTTCCGCCAGTCAAAGTGTGGTCTCTACAGACCACTAAGGATGTCATAGGGTCAGTGAACCATTCAATAGTACCTTCTTCCATGAGAAGTGCTGATAACCCTGTGCAAAGGTTGATAAATGCACTTGCAGCAAAACATACTGAGGTGAAGGTTGCTCAGGCTGCACTGGAGGCTGCTTAGGCTGCCTATGATGATGAGAAAAGGGTTTTTTAAGCTCATATTACCTCACTTACAGCCTTTTTGGAAAGAGAAAGATCTGAAAGTGTTGATATTGTTCGCAAGTTGACCTCCCTTATCCTCTCTTCCCCATCCACTTAAGTCAATCTTAGTGCCTTAAGATTATCTTCCTTGCTTTCTTTTTAACTAGGTGTCTGTTTTCTCTTTTTGCTGGTTTTGGGTATTGATAATTGTATTTTGCTTTTTGAATGAAATGGATCTTATTTCTTATTGTGATCTACTTCTGTATTTTTTCATACTGCATAACTATTCTCTTTCTCTGAGTCTTGATTATTTTAGTGATAGGCCCAGTGACCATGGATTATTAGACATTTTTCACTTGATGGGCCAGCTTTTCGATGATGTCAAAAGGGGGAAGAATAAATTATACAATGCTTATAACTCAATTGACTAACTTGTTTCATTCAGAGTGTTCTTTTATTTAAATTCTTTTTTGAGTATGTCAGGATTGTATGATGGATGCTATGCTGCTAAGTTTGTCATCATAAAAAAAAGGGGAATTTATTAGGGAATGTGAAGTTTTGATGATGGACATGTGAATGAAATATGTTGTGAAAGTTGTTCCATATAAGTGATGAAAGAGAAGTTACTAGTTCTTACATATTGAAGTAATGCAAGGCTGACAATGCATTAAGACAAAAGTGGATAAGCAAGGAAGCTCAGAATTGTTTTAAATGCTACGATTGAGGGTAAGATAAATGCAGTATCTAGAAGTTGAGTTGATCAAGAAGTTCTACAAGGCTAGGGGATAAAGGAGAAGAGTCCTATTCAGTCAAGGAGAGAGAAACGACAACAACAAAGAGTGAAACTACCTGGGAGTCCTATTGAAGATAGAAGAGTATATCAACTAAAGGAACCAATCAGGAGTTGGCTTAAATACAATAAATGACATTCAAGTGTTTCACTCATGCACTAAAAAAAGATAATCAACAATCAACAGAACAGTTCACTTACTTGAAGAAGAACCTGGTCCCTTACTTAGCAAGTCATAGACTTTGTAATAGGTAGGTTCTTTGAGTTGTAATGAGTTCTAATTCTAGTCTCAGTAAAGTATAAATTGAGTTAGGAATTGTGTCTTCAATTTAGGGAACTCGAAGACTTGAGAACACTTATCTTGGGAAGATTTGTGTTTTTTTGTAGAAATAAGAGTTAGAAGTTTTAATTCCTAGTTTACAAGAAGTCTTGTAATTTGTTGAGGCTCAAGTGAAATAGTGAAGTTGGGGTTAAATCTTGTAGAGATAAATGTCGTGGTTTCTTACACCTTTCTTGAGCCGGGTGTTTTTCACGTAAAAATACTGTGTTCAAGTTTTACTTCTGTGAACCACGTCAACTTACTTGTTCCATGATAGACAACCAGTAGAGTATAATATTAAAATCAGTAGGGCACGCACTTTAACAACATCAAAAAACAACAGAGGATATAAGACATGTCAAGTTAGACTCTCATTTCGTATTCGTCGAGAATCATTCCTTCTTCCTCCCTTAATTTCTTGTTATCTACTTATCGTTAACCAACAACACAAAGCAGTAATCAACTATACTTATTCATATAAAATTCAAACCATTACCGTATATAGTGTTACGTTAAAAAAGATAGTGCTACATATTGTTTGTATAATATATTATATTTAATGTTATTCAAAAAAAGGAAAGAATTTATTTTTTTATTTTTCTAGCTATTTCATTCTGTGAGTAACATGCGTGTTTAGTCCAATTTCTCAATATAAAATTTTCAACTGAAAGAGAAACATAAGAAATCATTAAATAAAAGAAAAGAATTCATTGTCGATTCTTGATTATGTGTATTTGTGTATATATATATAAAAAATATTTTTATTTTATAACTAAAAGACATAAAGGAAAGTTGATGATAATGAATGCAAAAAGAAGACTTGAATCAAAACCTATACAAAGTAAAAAAAGGTGTTTGTAAAAAGTGACCGCATGTTATTTATGTTATTAGTAAAAGAAGCGGACGCATGTTTATGTTTGTGGTAGGAGCATTAGCAAAGTTTGATCATAATAATACTTAAATTGAATTGTATCTATAATCTATATCTATATCTATAATCTATAATCTATAATATATTAAAAGCGTGAAAACCCTTAAAAAAGTGATTTGAACTTTTTGCCCTTTATTAAAAGACATTACAATAGACAAAATCGTCTTTTTACAGCTTTTCTTCAATTTATAATATTGAATATTAACTATAATAAATATATAAAAGAGTTAAATGGAGAAGATTTTCTACTTTTAGTTGAATTCCTAAATTTATGGCAATTTAAAAAAAGTTCTATATAAATTAAAGTTCTAAATATTTTAAAAAATTTGGTGAAACTATTTTTACATAAAACATGTTAAGATTCCCAAAAGAAAAAACAAAAAAAATTGTTGCAAAAATTAAATGCAGTACATAAGTTTTCCAAATTGAAAAGGGTTGGTGAACTTTCCAAGAAAAAAAAAAGGTTTTGTTTTTTTAGGTAAGGATTGTTATTCTTTTGTTATAGTAATATTTTAATTTAGGAGTATACGGATATCTTATTTGGGTAATAAAAAAATTTTATCGTAGCTTTATTATTGGGTAACTTTATGATTTCTGGATTTTAAATTTTTATTTATATTCTGCTTTGATTTTATTGATCATAATTAACAAATCATTCTTTTATTTTTGTAAATAGTTTTGTTATTGGATCTCTAATATAATGTATTGATTTAATTTTCAGGTCTTGAAATTTTTTTTTGTATTACGTTGTTTTTATTAATCAAGAATAACGAAACATCTTTTCATGTTCGTATGTAAACTTCGTTATTGAATCTATAATGTGACTTTGTTGTTTCTAGATTTTAAATTCCCCTTTCTATGACATTGGATTTATTGATCATGAATAACAAACTTTCGTTATTAACTTTGTGGTTTCTACTAAAATAATAAGTTTATGGATTTTTTGTGTAAAGGTTAGATTTAGTTGTATTGTTTTGATATATTTATTATCGTATTATTTTGTTTTAGTTTACAGGTGGTAGATAAATATCGGTCGGCTTTGAATTTTTTTTAGGTAAAGACTAGGTTTAATTGTATTGTTTTGATATCTCTACTTTAATTTATTTTTTTGTATGTATAAAGATTAAATTTTGTTGTATTGTGGTGATATCTCTATTATCATATTATTTTGTTGTAGTTTACAGGTGGTAGATGAATGTCAATCGAGTTTGAGGAAATTTCTTTTGCAAAGGTTAGGTTTAATTGTATTGTTTTAATATATCTATAATCATATTATTTTGTTGTAGTTTACAGGTGATAGATAAATATCAGTCGACTCTGAAAAAAAGATTAGGTAAAGATTAGGTTTAATTTTATTGTTGTGATATCTCTACTTTAATTTTTTTTTGTATGTATAAAGATTAGATTTTGTTGTATTGTTATGAAATCCCTATTATCGAATTATTTTGTTGTAGTTTACAGGTGGTAGATGAATGTCGATCGAGTTTGAGAAAATTTCTTTTATAAATGTTAGGTTTAATTGTATTATTTTGATATCTCTATCATCGTATTATTTTGTTGTAGTTTACAGGTGGTAGATAAATTTCGATTGACTTTAAGATTATTTATTTTTTTGCTAAATATTAGGTTTAATTAAATATTTTTTTTATCTTTGCATGTTCAAAAGATGTTAAATCTAATTATTATATTTTTTTATTATTATTTAAATAAATATCCTATTTATTGAAATGTTTGAACTCATTAAAGTGAGGTACACGCGCGGGGCGCGTACACCTAAACTAGTACTTATATATGTGTGTGGGGTAAAATTTCCAAATGATTCAAGAAAAGATTGATCAAACATGCAAGAACTCTTTTGTAATAACAAAATGACTCTTAAATCAAAATTCTACATGTTTTTCCTTTTCCTATTTTTGGTGGTGCACCATTACTAAGTAATGATTTTTTTCTTTTTCTATTTTAGTCAGTGTACTATTATTAACCTAGTAGTACTTGTTTGCTTTTTTCTTTTTAGAAGTGCGATATTTTTTTTTCACAAAAGTTAATAAAATAATATTTTTTAAAAAGGTAAAAAAATGATTTTGACTTAAGTGATGTATTTTAATCACTACAAAAAATGGATCAAATTGCGGGAGTTTTTTTGCAGAGGTTATTTTAACTCTCGTAAAATTATATGAATTGCGGGGGTTAAAAAATTGCCGCTAAAACTTATAAATTTTGAGGGGGGGGGGGGGGGGGGGGGGTTAACCCCCGATATCCATCAAATATATTTGCGAAAATTTTTAACCCCCGATATCCATCGAATATATTTGTGGGGGTTTAAAAACCCTCTACCCATCGAAAAAATAGCCCTAAAAATGGCTCCTTTTTATAATAATGAAGCTAATTGACCAATAATTCATCAAATTAATACATTGTAGTACTATATATATAATACCGTATTCAAAAATTAATTAATTGAAAATTGTTTGTAGTATACGAAATGCATTGACATTATTATGCGATTGACATTATTAATTTTATTTACATAATTAATTTATAATTAATTTAAAAATAATAATTTTATTTATTTTTTAATATTAATTTTATATAGTTACTATATTTATTAAATATCAACCTAATTCATTTCAATTTTCCTAATTTATTTAAATTCTAGCCATTTTATACCTCAGTTTGTGTCAATTGGGCTTAATTTGACTCAATCAAAATCCCCAATTCAATCCTTTTTAACTTAATTTAACTCATCTCCTCAATTCTAATCTCAATCGTTCATCATATTTGATCAACGAAGAGCCATTTTTTTTTATGTTATTCGATCCGTACACTTGGTTCTAATCTCAACCCCCGGTTCACTATTTTTAATCATGAAATTGGACAGCTTCAAACTATTTTTCTTGAATCGGGGGTCTATTGGAACAACCTATTTACCTTAACGGTGAGGTCTGCGTACATTGTACCCTCTACAGACCCCAATTTGGGGGACTAAATCGGGTTAGTTGTTGTATTCATTTTCTCAAAATCTCATAGCTAAAACAATCAAAAGATGTCACCTTGATTGATTAATTGATTGATTGATTATTATTATTATTATTACTATTATTATTATTACTATGCTCAATTTATTTTAAATTTATTATTGGTAATTTTTATATAATATTTTCTATGTGACATGCGTAATTTATTTGTAAAAATAATAATTTTTATAATATTTTTAAATTATTATTACTATTGTTGACACTCAATTTTGACCTCTCAATACTCCTTTAGGCTGCTATTCTATCAAAATTATTTAATTTTAAATATTATGTTTTATACATTATTCTTATATTAAATACATACTGACGTGTCACATTCATGATAAAAAAATGCGCAAATTGTTTTTATTACACTTTAGTATCATTTTTTCTTATAATTTGTTAACTCAAATACGACATTTTACATGATATTAATATTTATTAAATTATTTTTTCACGTAATTGTGCGCACTCACATTTTGCAAATACATTGTCTAGTTTTCATTATTTTTTTTTTTTTTTTTTTATTATTATTATTTATTATTTTTATTACTATTATTCAAGTAAACAACCTAAATTAAATCAGTTTGTCTGATTTATTTAATTTTTCACCCAATTTTTACCATAATATAATGATTTTAGCCAAAGTTCTATTCAATTTATTGTAGTTATAGCCAAAAATAAATCCAATTCCCCAAATTAAAATCCAATGGTTGGCCTTTTTTTAAATAATTTTAATCTCAGCCGTTGATCAAAACTAATCCAATAGCTGAAATCGTCTCAATCCCCCTTCCCTTTTTAAAACTTATACAAACCCTAATCTCTCCATTTCAACAAAATGGTTGTCTACCCTTATCCCCTCTCTCTTCTTTCTCTCTCTAAAGGTCAGGCAACCACCACCGTCCAACACCCTTTCTCTGGCGAGCCTCCACCGGCTAAATTAGCAACAACAATGGCGACCGACCAAACGGTCCCTCTGGCTACCAGCTCCTCCAACTGCCGCCAATGCTGTAGATAAATTAGATGGTATTTCCATATTTGCTTCTTGTAAATTACTTGATATGACTTGATTATTTTCCTGATGTTTCGTACCCATATTCGAGTTCTACTCTTCCCTACTCTAGTGCGAGTTGCAATAGCTTTGATCACTTACATTTTGATTTGTTACAATACATGACAAGCTTAACAAAGCCTTTGGTCTATGATTTTTTTGTTTGGAATATTCTATGCCCTGTTATGTAAAATTGATTTCTTAGGATGAATGCTTTTTATTAGGTAAATTTCTTTGTTTGGAATGTGACCGGCCATATTAGTGAGTTTGAATTATTTCCAAATGGTTATTGATTGGTTTTGAGTTGGTAAGCGAGTGATCATGTTAGTAGTTCTGTACTTGATGAAGTATAACAGAGGTGAAATTGAAACAATCGGTGAACGACTTGAATAGAAACATTGTCCATAATTTCCTGGATCCACAACTAAATCTCCAAGTATCCATGAACTAGGAATAGAAACATTGTCCATAATTTCCTCATTGGCTCTGTTTTTCTCCAAACACATGCTCAAGTCACTTGAGAAGTGGATTAGCGACTTGAAAATGGTTTTGTGTAGTTACTTGAGGGTGAACTTGTGTTTTGAAATTTGCAAAGTGTAATCACTTGAAAATGTGAATTTATGAGTTGAAATTGATTTATTGTTGGCACTTGAAATGTGAATTCATGACATGAACATGGTTAGGTTTAGTCACTTGAAATGTGAATTAGAGAGTTGAAAATGGTTATAGTGACTTGAAATGCGAATTAGCTATTTGAACATGGTAAGTAACTTGAAATGTGAATAAGTTATTTGAAAATTATTAAGTGTAGTTACTTGAAATTGCAAACTTGTGACTTGAAAACGGTTAAGTGTAGTTACTTGAAATTGTGAACTAGTGGCTTGAAAATAGTTAAGTGTAGTTACTTGAAATGTGAATTAGTTACTTAAAAATGGTTAAGTATAGTGACTTGAAATGAATGATTAAGTGTAGTGACTTGAAAATGATTAAGTATAGTTATTTGAAATGTGAAGTAGTTACTTGAAAATCGTTAAGTAGAATGATTTGAAATGTGAATTAATTATTTGAAAATGATTAAGTGTAGTGACTTACAATGTGAATTAGTTATTTGAAAATGATTAAGTGTAGGGACTTGAAATGTCTACTAGTTATTTAAAAATGGTTAAGTGCAGTGACTTGAAATGTGTACTAGTGACTGAAAAATGGTTAAGTGTAGTGACTTACAATGTGAATTAGTTATTTGAAAATGATTAAGTGTAGGGACTTGAAATGTCTACTAGTTATTTAAAAATGGTTAAGTGCAGTGACTTGAAATGTGTACTAGTGACTGAAAAATGGTTAAGTGTAGTACTTTAAAATGGTTAAGTATAGTGACTTGAAATGTCAATTAGCTATTTGAAAATGGTTTTAGTGTAGTGACTTGAAATGTGTACTAGTGAATAAGTTATTTGAAAATTATTAAGTGTAGTGACTTGAAAATGATTAAGTGTAGTTACTTGAAATTGCGAACTTGTGATTGATCTATTTATATTTATCATGATGTTTTTTAGTTGTACGCAGATATAAATGTAATAAGGACTAAAAGTTTATCTGATTGGTTTTTATACTTTGCATTTTTATGTAGCCAAGTGATGTGGCTAGTGGACATATTTCGCCCATGGATGCAAGTATATTCAATTATGATGATTTAATTGTGTGGTCGGAGTGAATCTTAGAATATTGAAGTTGTGTTTAAATTGGATTTTGAAATTTGAAGATACTAGTTAGTGTTGAAAATTTGGAGTTTGAAGAGTTTGAACATGCTAATGTTGAAAAATTAATTTTGAAGTTTAATATTCAATGTATTTTTGAGATGTTTGTGAATTACAATGTTTAATTACTCATGTTGTGTTAATGAAATATGAATTACATAAATATTAGATTGTAGGTTATGCCTAAAGGAACAATTAAATTTGAGCTAAAATTAGAATTTATAATTTGTTATTGAAAATCGATGAGTCCCACTAAATTTAAAAAAAAAATAAAAAATTGCGAAGGTTTTAAACCCCCGCAACTTTTAAATAAAAATTTATTATAAAAAAAAATAAATTTAGAGTAACGGAGGTCTCGACTGCTGTAAAATAACCCCCGCAAATTAATTATGGAGATCGGAAAAAAACTGTCGCAAATCATTTGTGACGACTCATATTGTGGGTTTTTTGGAAACCGCCGGAATCACAATTTGCGGGGGTTTAAAACCCTCGCAAACTTTAAAATTAACCCCCACAATTTGACCCATTTTTTGTAGTGAATGAAGGGCAAAAAGTCTTTTATGTTCTCACAATTGTTGCATGTAACTACAAGCCTACAAGTCTAGAGGCGAAGTCAAGATTTTAGGTCTGTGGGTTTAGAATTTTAAGATAGAGAATAAAAAAATAAAAAACGTTAGTGTTGCTAGTTGGGTTCGATCCCACATCTTTGGGGCAAAGGAATTTTACTCTCACCTGTCCTCCACTATACCAATGTCCCATGTTTGTATGTGGGTTCGCAACTATATATTTTATATAGTATTTTTTAATTTCATAGTACAAACACAGAGTATATGTAAAAGTTATTGGTTTCGATCAAACCTCCCAAATAAATTGTAGCTCCACCCTCTGCCTACAACAAGTCAAAAAACAACATAGGATATAAGACATGTCAAGTTAGGCTCTCAATTCGTCTGCGTCAAGAATTATTCCTTCTTCCTCCCTTAATTTCCTGCTATCTACTTATCCTTAACCAGCAAATCAGTAATCAGCTATAGTTATTCATACAAAATTCAAATCATTACTGTAAGTAGTGTCACATTAAAAAAAATAGTGCTATATACTGTCCGTATAATATATATTTTTTATGATATTGAAAAAAAAAATCTTTGATTTTTCTAACTACTTCATTCGGGAGTAAGAAACATGTTTAGTCCAATTTCTCAATTAGAAATTTTCAACTGAAAGAGAAACAAAAGAAATCATCAAATAAAAGGGAAGAATCCATTGTCGATTCTTGATTATGTGTATAATTATACACACACACATACATATATATATATATATATATATATATATATATATATATATATATTAAAAGCGTGAAGACCCTTAGAAATGTGATTGGAACATTTTTTCCTTCATTAGAAGACCCCGCAATAAACAAAATAGTTTTTTATCTTTTTTTCTCCAATTAATTTTCTCAAAAGTCATTTATTTTTGTTGTCTTTTTATATTTGAATCTGTGAGTTTTAGGGATTCATATCATTAAAATCAAAGTGGGATCATAACTTTTTCTTACATATAAATTTGGACCCAACTACTAGGATTTTAATTCTAGGCAGAATTGAAAGTAATAGTTAAACCCTAAGAATTTCAAAACAAGGTAATATTATAATGTTGCAAGGCTCCAAAGCCGCTGAGAGCCTCTTACAGCATGAGTGGGTTATGAGGAATTTTTGTGGGAACGTTAGTTTTAATCGTAGTGTTATAATATCTCAATTATTTTATTATTTTATTGTAGTTTACAGATGGTAGATGAATGTTCTATCGGGCTTTGCAGAATTTTTGTTTAAAGATTAAGTTTAATTGTATTGTTCTTATATTTTGACTATTATATTATTATAATTTGCAGGTAGTAGATAAATGTTTAGTCGGTCTTTTAAGAATTTTTGTATAAAGGTTAGGTGTAATTATATTGTTCTGATACCTCGATTATCTTATTTTTTTATTATAATTTCAATTCTATTGCTATGTGTTGTTTTTGTTATTATTCGTTGTTTCTTGTACTTTCATTAGACATCAAGACCTCAAAGATATCTTCATAGTGTCTGGTGCCCAATGCATTAAAATCTGAGTAGTGACATCAATCACTCCTAAAACTGTAACACTCCGCATTTTGGGCTAGGATGTAAACCGTTATTTCTACGTGTAAAGGATCCAAAAGCAATAGATCCAATGTGATTATAGTGTGTTAATCAATTATATAGTATGGAAATCTAGTTGAGCATGAATTGAGATCATAGAGGTCCCTTAACTCAAGGACGAGTTGAAAGTCTTCCTATTGATTGAGTTTTGGTGAGTGTTTAAACTTGGGTCAACTTCAATAGACTATAACTTTTTGAATATAACAAATTAGAGGGCCTACTATGTATCAACTGAAATGTATTTGAGTCCTATTTCTAACTCCACTAATTTTTCCTAAATCCAATGTCAAGAAAAAAAAAGTTATGGCCATTTTACAGTGATCTATCTGAACTGCCAAAGTGCGACGGAAAGGCCGACGGACAGTCGCGCCAGCGACGAACCGTCGCCCAAACCATCACAACTGAGGTAGTAAGCCTATTTTATGTCCATAAAGCAACGATTTAAGGGACGGTCCATCCCTAGGGTGATGGTTCATCGCCCAAACGTCCCGCACCTCCATTTAGAGATCTAAAACCATTTTTAAAGGGATTTTTGGGTTTTTTCCACCTTTTTTAACACCTAATTACCTCAAATCAAAGCACATAATTCCTCATTCATCCATAACATCAAAATTAGGGTTTTTACCAAGAACAAGAAATCAAGAACCAACCTCTAAGTTCAAGATTTTTAAGGAACAAATCAAGAAATCAAGTTCTACTCTTTAATTAAGTAATCTAAGGTACGTGGGGTTTTCCTAAACTACATGGGCATAAGAAAATTATTTCAACAACATTTAAACATTTTGAAATCATGAATTTTGAAGGGGTTTTAGAATTTATATTACAATGTTGCTTTATGCATGCTCTAATGACATTACTGTTTTGGTCTTGAGGCCTTTCCCCCAAACTTGATTTATAACCATGTATAAGTATATATATATATATATATATATATATATATATATATGTGTGTGTGTGTGTGTGTGTGTGTGTGTATGTGTGTGTGTTTTGATAAATTTGAATGATGAATCGAGAGCATAATCTATTAGAAATCCCTCTCTTGTTTGCAAGCTTCTTATTTTCGTAAGATATGATTTATTCGAGATGCATTGTTGGGAGCATGATATAAATGTATTGATTTTATTTATGACTTAATTATGGTTTTGAATTGAAGATAGAGGGTTTTACACGTTGATAAATGTTGAAGACATATAATAAATGAATTGCATGGTTTGTCAAAAATACATGACCACCACATGTTTGTTGAAATGTTGAAAAGAAAGATTTTTTGCATATTTTGACATATATTTTGATGTATGAATTCTCTTGAACTTCTTAAATGATATGGTGGTCCAAATTTTATGTTTTGAATGAAGAGATTATGACATAATATTCTATGGCTTAGAAATACGACTTGCAAGTCTTGGTATGATGATACCAAAACAGACAATGCCATAACAGGCACAGAATAGAATAGAAATCGAATTTTACTCAGACCTACATATTTTGAATTTCAGAAAGATGCATGTTCAGAAAAGGCTAAAATTGGGCATGAAGAGATGTTAGGTGGTTACCCGAATAAGGCACGAGTTCAGAAAACTCATTGCCCAAAATTGTATTTTGCTGATACAGGTTATTATGTCCCCTAGAGGGATTATACGCTGGCCTAGTGCCCTATGGCGTATCAGACTCAGACACTCCAACTCTTGTGGCAAACTTGGGTTGGGGGCTTGGCCACCGAGTTAAGGACGGACTCCATATAGCCCGTGGGGTTGTAGACTTGTAGGGTGTACCACCTAACTCAGAACTAATACAAAGATTAGAACTGCACTGCCAAAATTATTTTTAAGATCATTGAAATTGCCCATGTGTTTTAACTATTTCATGCATGATGTTTCAGACTTTCTCTCATCTATGTTATATATATACTCATTATTTTAGATTGCTCTGCGTACCAGTACAATTGTATTAACCCCCTATATTTCAGAGTCTAAGGCTCAGTCTAGAGGTCCTACTAAGCCATAGAATTTTTTAGACAGAAGTGAAGTGTGCAGTTGGTGAGCCTTATTTATTTCAGAAGGCCTATTTCTTTCCAGATATTTGCTATTTACTTTGGTTTAGGTCTACTGGGGGTCTTGTCCCAGATTCAGATAGTTTGTTAATTTCCTTTGTAACAGAGATTTCTTAGACTGGAACAGATGTTGTCAAATTGATGATTTACCTATTTTTGAAATATTAGATTGAACTCAGAATATGACCATGATTCCATTTGTTTATGTTCCGCGTCTTTTGGTGTTCATGAGGTACCAGACAGATAGGGGTGTCCTTATGTGGTTCGGGATGCTCATCGCGGCTAGGGTCCTGACTCAGGTCGTGACAAACATTGGAGGAAAATACTATAACTGGACTGCTATATGCGATTGACAACTTGTAACACGTTGCAGGAGACGCTCCACAAGTAGAGCTGTCAATACGGACCAGCCCAACCCATCCGGGCTAGCCCACACGGGATTTGGAGTTTGACGGGTCAAACTGGAATGGCCCATCAACATGACAGGCCAGAAAATAGCAAGCCCAACCCATCATACTGTTGTTGCGGGCCCCACGAACCAATCCATTTTTTAAAATATATTATTTTTATAATCTTAATTTAAATTCTAAATTGTTAATTACATAAACGTGTACAATATAATATTACATGAAGTTACTACTTATTAATCAAGTCTCAAATTTACAAAAAAAAATCCAAATAATTTGTGAAATTATATAACTTTTGACACCAAATTCAAATCAAATAGAGATATTAAAAAACAAACGAAATTGTTAATGAGTAATAATATAACTAGATAAATAATAATATTAACCTATTTTTATTTTAATTGATCACAATAAAATGCAAAGAAATGTCAATATTTAGTCCATTAAAAGTGAAAATGAACTCTTCAAAAAAAATATTGGCACTTATGAGTTATAGCGAGTTCCACATCGCCATATTATCTTCATCAAACATATTTGATTCCTTAATAAATTTAGTATTTTAATTATTTATATATTTTATATACATATTTAATATTTAAATATCTATGATGGTCCAAATAGACTTTGAGTTTGGACCTTTTTTTTAATTCCTAGTACTCTATTCTATTTTTCAATTAATTTTTGTTTGGCCCACGGGCCAGTCCAGCCAATATTGCTCAAGCTCCACGGGCCAACGAACTTATACGGATCAGGTTAAAATCCATGTTCTTAACTGGACTGTAAAAATCGTATCTCGGTCCTATCAAATTACAGGCTGGGTCAGGCCGGCCCAGCAGTCCTGGCCCATATTGATGGCTCATCTACAAATATTAAAAAAGGAACAAATATCATGATGTTGCAGCAGGAACTACGAATGGTTAACATCTATGTTGCTTAGATTCTTCAAAAATATCATTGGGCGCGTGTCAGATCTTTCAAAAGTAGTGCATTTTCGGAGAATCAAACACGGGTACAACAACATTTGTTTACAGTCTGAGCAACTTAGGTTTACAGTTGTCCGAGAGCATGACACATTCTGAATGCACCATACTGAATTCCCATAAAAGCTTCTTAAGAATTGGCCTTTAGTGTCAGCTATTATCGTCTATTATATGTTTTAACTTCATGATACGACATATTTAGAGGTACATTTACTTTTCCTTGTGAAGATTATGTTAGTTAGACTTGATATGCCATCCTTATTATCACATTCCAAATTATGTTGTAATATGAAAAAAGTTGTTCTAATACTTTACAGGAAGAAAACATTTATTTTTACCTTACACTTATTATGCAATTATAAAGAAATTTCATTGTAGGTTTTTGTTGTTATCTATTGTTTTTTGTATTCCTGCTATTTTTTTTCTAGATTGCTTTGAACTTTTTTTCCTTGAGCCGAGGATCTATCGAAAATAACCTTTTTACCTCTTAGATATGGGTAAGGTTTGCATACACTCTTTCCTCCCTAGAAAAAAATAAATGGAGAAGATTTAGAAGATATATTTTTTTAGAAGATAAATGTCTGATAGAAGATACATTTTTTTAACTGATAACATCTGCTCGATATAAAGATATTGGATCACTTATTTTCTAAAGATTTGCAGTTGTAATGATTTTTTGTTTAATTCTATGTAGCAATATGGTTAAAAAAAACTTGTACATGATTGTGCTTCTTTTGATGTGTTAACTATGTCATACACGTTATAAAAAAAATGCCAAATATTTCTATATTATAGAAGAGGTGGTTTCAACATGGTAGTTTTTTGACTTTAAATTCATACTTAAGGGTATTAAAGTCATTACAATAAATTATAAGCTCAATTCAATTATTTTTTGTGCTTTGATTTTGGAACCTCATCAAAAGTTTGAATAAAAGCCCATTTTTTTCTCTTTAATTACAAGCAATGCCATGTAAGAAATTTACTATAATGCCATCACACATGACCTTGCATATATCTCCACACATGTGGGCCCTGTATCTTTCATTTATTTTTCAATCTTATTTATCTTTTTTATGTATAAAATTGTTTCAAATATATTTAAGTAAATTGATTAGTAGGATGATAATTTATTGTAAAAATTAATTATAATTGATGCAATTAAATAAAATTTATTCTTTATTTAATTTCATATCAAACATATAATTTACTTTCTTTCTTATTTGTTACTACAATTTAACCTAATTTATTTTTTTCTAATATATTCAATCGTGATTTTACTATATCACCTCTAATTAATTATTATGGTCATCTAAGTATCATGTCACTTAAATTGGAGTAGAAAAAGTTTTACACAATAATTAAAAATTTAAATTATTTAAAAATATATAACTGACTATCAATGACACAAAACTTTGGACAAGGAAAGTAGCATATATTTTTTAAAAATTACATAAAAAATATTATAAATTACAATAATTAAAAACTTGAAATATCTAAAAATAATTTTATCTATTATATATTTTTTTAAAATACTATAAATCACAATAATTAACAACTTAAAAAATTAAACGATATAAATATTTGGTTGACTCTCGATCCCGGATGAATCTTAGGAGGTATATCCAATCCATCTTTTTTTTTAAAATTTGTTTAAATATAGCAAAATTGAAAATATAAGTTATAATACAGTACATTAAACAGTGTATAAGAAATAATGTAAGCATAAATAATACCAATATTATTAATACAAACATTATTAATGCAAACATTATTAATACATTCTATCAACATTATTTTTATACACTCTAACAAACGACTCCACGCTTGAATGGAAGGAGAATATACAAAAGCAAAGTTCAATAAAATATCTACATAAGTATGTTTTATCGTGTTCTCAAAGTCAAATAATTTAAATTAATATGAAAGATGGTTCTATATAATTTTTAAAACACTTAAAATTTGAATTTAAAATATTAATTTAGTTTAACTTCAAAGAAAGGGTTGACAAATAAAAGAGAAGGAGAAAATGAAAGCAAATGATATTTATGGTAGCTTAGTAAGGGAATACAATGGGGGTTATTAACTGCAACCCACATGTGATGTAATATGCAATGTCTAGATAACCCTTTATCTTTTTCAACAATTATTCTCTATTTTATACAACAAGTGTCAAGTCTTTTGTATCAATTTTAATATCATATTTTCTACTTAATGTAGCAAATCTTAATCATATGATTAAATATATAGTCTTCTACATGCATCGAATTTTATTATTTATATGAGTAAGTTATACATAATTATCTTGTAAGACTTGACTCTTTGAAAAATACTACCAGGCAGTTAATATGTTTTGTCTATTCATATTTTATTATTCATAATTCGAACTAATATCGATTTAACTTACTGTACATAGTAAAAATATCTTAACATTGGGCCCGTGCTGACACGGGTCATGCTCCTCTAGTATGTTGTTGGATTCATAGTATATGAAAGAAGTGTGAATGAAAAAATGGAGAATAAAATGGTGGAGAGAAAGAAGACACTAAAATAGAAAGTGTACTCCCAAATTAGAAAGTTTACTCTTTCTCCCACATTGGTGGAAGAAGAGAACTTGAAAGTATTTATAATCAAGAATAGTTACTCCACATGGAAAGTGAGGCAAGAAATAATAGATGTCTCGCGCCGTTGTCGTCATCGCTCGTTCGGCTCGGCTCGGCTTCAGCTTTGGATTTGGATTTGGATTTAGATTTGGCAAATGATCGATCGATGAGATCTATCTTTTTGGACAAACTTTATTTGAATTCCGAAGAATGCCAAGAAAAAATGCAGTAAAAAATTTTCTGCAGTTTTGGACCTCCATTTATATATACATGCAGTAATAGTTGCACTGTTTCAAGTGAACTGATGCACTGTTTTCGAACTAGTGCTTCAGAAATGATACATTGTTCTGAACTGAGGCTACAGAAGGTTGCAATGGTTTGAAATGATGCTTCATAAGGATGTAATCCTTCAATGAAGTGACACATTGATTCATGAAATGAGATGACTGTTCAGGAAAAGATGCAATCTTTGATGAACAGACATGAACTTACAGCAAAGGTATAACCTTTGGAGTGAACCATTGCCTCTTTTCAGAAGAGACATGTTGTGGCTATATAAATCTGGTTTCTTCCACAGGTTTAGTATGAAATTTTTAGATTAAAAACTCTCTTCTTGTCTCAAAAATATTCTGTGTGATCACTCAAAATGTTCTGTGAGTTCGAAGATATTCCAACCGTTTGAGGTACCGCTACTGTTGGTCTGTTAGCCATTTTATCCTGGGAGAAAAAATTCACAACCTCGAGTACATTGAGGGGGATTATTTCCTTAAGGAAAATCCTTGAATTTGGACAACTTGGCTATTTTTTGTTTCATCTTAATTTTTGTAAAATAAAATACACCTCTTGGAAAGGTCATTTTAATCTTGTGTTGAGGGTATTTGATATACTTCACTGTGTTCTTGTTTATACTTGAACTCAAGTTGAAGTTGGTGTTGTAATATACAGATTCTGTGTACCCGAAGTACAAACGAGATAATAATCTTAAGGAAATAACTCTATTACAGAATTTGTATTGCTTGTTTTTGAAGATTAAAGTTTTAACTTTCTACTCTGCCTGAACTTAACTAGTGATTTGAAGTCATAAAAACTTCGTCACAAGTTAAAGATCATTCGGTTGACAATTGGAAGTCATAAAAACTTCATTGTTAACTAGAAACAGAAAAAAAAAAAATTAAAGTTGCTTAATTTTTATAAGTAGTATTCTAAAAATACTAAGTATTTTTTGTCTTGTGGTGATAGAAAAATGGTAACTGAAAGTCAAATGATGGATGCGGCAACTTCTGTGGGGGCAACTAATATTGCCACATCAAGTCGTACAAATGCTCCGCCAACAATGGCACCGGCGGAGAAGCTCGAAAAATTTTTGGGCATTGACTTCAAGCGGTGGCAGCAAAAGATGTTCTTTTACCTGACCACTTTATGTCTGCAACGGTTCACTAGCGAAGATGCTCCTTAGGTACCCGAGGGAACCTCTGAGAAAGACCGCTTCGTTATTGTAGAAGCTTGGAAACATTCAGACTTCCTTTACAGGAATTATATTCTGAGTAGTATCCAAGACAACCTCTACAATGTTTATAGTGGAACCAAGACATCAAAAGAACTGTGGGGGCACTTGAACTAAAATATAAGATGGAAGATGCAGGAATTAAGAAATTCCTTATTGTACAGTTCCTGGACTTCAAAATGATAGATAACAAATATGTTGTCTCTCAAGTACAGGAGTTGCAAGTCATCATACATGATCTCCTAGCAGAAGGTATATCTTTGAAAAATACCTTAGTTGAACAAATTAAAAATGTTCTTAATACTCGCATAAACTGTTTTATAGGTTTAATTGTGAATGATGCTTTCCAAGTAGCAGCGATCGTTGAGAAGCTACCACCTTTGTGGAAAGACTTCAAAAACTACTTAAAGCATAAACGCAAGGAGATGACTGTTGAAGATCTTATTGTCTGACTTCATATTGAATAGGATAATAAAGCTGCCGAAAGAAGGTCAAAGGAGAATTCTACAATTAATGGATCACATATTGTAGAAAGATGACCAAAACAATTCCAAGAAAAAAAAGAAAGTTGAACAAGAAAGCAATCAACCCAAGAAAAAGTTCAAGGAAAAATGCTTCAACTATGGCAAGATTGGCCACAATTTCACAGATTATCGTGCCTTAAAGAAAGGCAAGAAGAAGGATCAAACAAATATGATTGAATCCAATAAAGAATGTGATGATCTGTGTGCTATGTTCTCAGTATTCAACTTGACAGGGAATCCTCGCGAATGGTGGATGGATTATGGTGCCACTCGCCATGTATGTGCCAACAAGGAGTTGT
The DNA here is from genome assembly GCA_030864215.1 of Capsicum pubescens. Taxonomy (NCBI): domain Eukaryota; kingdom Viridiplantae; phylum Streptophyta; class Magnoliopsida; order Solanales; family Solanaceae; genus Capsicum; species Capsicum pubescens. Next base: position 110,643,923 of record CM061549.1, on the reverse strand, counting down.
TTTCGTCATTCGCTCCGGCTCAAGTAGAAGAAATGATATATATGGCTAACTCTGCTACGGCTAAGGTAGAAGGAACAGGAAAAATTTGCTTAAAGATGACTTTCGAAACGGTCTTGACACTTAACAATGTCTTGTATGTTCTGGAGTTACGTAGGAATTTAATTTCTGTTTCACTTCTAGATAAGAACGGATTCAAATGTGTAACCGTTTCTGGAAAAATTGTAATTAGCAAAGGAGAAATATATGTAGGAAAAGGCTATCTGACCGAAGGCCTTTATAAGATGAATGTAATGACTGTTGAAATAAATAAAAGTTTGAATTCTTCTTATTTGCTTGAGTCTTATGATTTATGGCATGAACGTTTAGGCCATGTTAATTACAAAATGTTATGAAAACTGATTAACTTAGAAGTTTTGCCAAACTTTGAGTGCAATAAATCAAAGTGTCAAACGTGTGTGTAATCGAAGTATGCAAAGCATCCTAATATGTCCGTTGAAAGGAATTCCAATCCCTTAGACTTAATACACACTGACATTTGTGATATGAAGTCAACACCATCACATGGTGGGAAAAAGTATTTCATAACTTTTATTGATGATTGCACCAGATATTGTTATGTCTACTTGCTAAATAGTAAGGATGAAGCAATAGATGCGTTTAGGCAATATAAAACTGAAGTTGAAAATCAGTTAGACAAAAAAATCAAAATGATAAGAAGTGATAGGGGCGGAGAATATGAATCTCCCTTTGCGCAAATATGTGTAGATAATGGAATAATCCATCAAACTACGGCCCCATATTCACCTCAATCTAATGGAATTGCGAAAAGAAAAAACCGAACTTTGAAGGAAATGATGAATGCCTTACTTATAAGTTCTGGTTTATCACAAAACTTATGGGGGGAAGCTATCCTTACGGCCAATCGTATACTCAACAGGGTTTCCCATAGTAAGACACAATCAATTTCTTACGAAAAATGGAAAGAAAGGAAACCCAACTTGAAATATTTCAAAATATGGGGGCGTCTAGCAAAGGTTCAAGTTCCTATACCTAAAAGGGTTAAGATAGGACCTAGAACGGTGGACTGCGTGTTCATAGGATATGCTAAAATTAGTAAAGCATGTCGATTTTTGGTTCATAAATCTGAACATCCGGATATTAATGAAAATACGGTAATTGAATCAGATAATGTTGAATTCTTTGAAAACATTTACCCGTATAAAATTAGACATGAACAGTCTAGTGGAGGATCTAAATGACCTCGAGATGAACCAAGTGAGAATGTACATAATGAATAAAATACAAGACGTAGTACACGTCAAAGAACGTCAACTTCGTTTGGATCGGATTTTGTAACATTTCTCTTAGAAAATGAGCCTCAGATATTTAAAGAAGCGATGTCATCGTCAGACTCATCCTTTTGGAAAGAGGCAGTCAATAGTGAGATATATTCAATCTTAAGCAACCATACATAGAAATTGGTTGACCTTCCTCCCGGAAATAAATCGTTAGGTTCTAAATGGATCTTCAAAAGAAAAATAAAGGCGGATGGTACTATTGACAAATACAAGGCAAGACTTGTAGTAAAAGGCTTCAAACAGAAGGAAGGCCTTGATTACTTTGATACATACTCTCCAGTAATAATGATAACCTTGATTCAAATATTAATTGCCTTGGCGGTGGTATATGATCTTCAAATCCATCAAATGGATGTGAAGACCGCATTCCTAAATGAAGATTTGGAGGAAGAAATATACATGGAACAACCTGAGGGTTTTGTGGTTCCAGGAAAAAAAAATAAGGTGTGTAAATTTATTAAGTCACTTTATGGACTAAAACAAGCACCTAAGCAATGGCATGTAAAGTTTGACCAAACCATGTTGGCAAACGGATTCAAGATAAATGAATGTGACAAATGTGCATATATTAAAGACACACCAAATCACCAAGTCATTATTTGTTTATATGTGGATGATATGTTGATCATCAGCAGAGATATTTGTGACATAAATGCAACCAAACGAATGCTCGAGAACAAGTTTGATATGAAAGACCTTGGAGTTACAGATGTGATCTTAGGAATAAGAATCCATCGAACTCCACAAGGGTTAGCATTGTCACAGTCTCATTATATCGAAAAATTACTTGACAAGTTCAAGGATATGGAATTCGGTATTGCCAAGACTCCATTAGATGTGAACTTTGCACTTCGAAAGAATGAAGGTGAAAGTGACTCACAATTAGAGTACGCAAGAGTATTGGGATGTTTAATGTATATAATGAACTGTACACGACCAGACATAGCATGTGCAATTAGTAAATTGAGTCGGTACACGAGTAATCCCAACAAAACTCATTGGATGGCAATGAAAAGAGTTTTGGGGTATCTTAAATACACTCAAAACTATGCTTTGCATTATAATAAATATCTTGCGGTACTTGAAGGATATAGTGATGCAAATTGGATCACCGGATCGAACGAAGTAACATCCATAAGTGGATATGTATTTACCATCGATGGAGGAGTAGTTTCTTGGAAATCATCCAAACAAACTTGTATCGCTCGCTCTACAATAGAATCTGAATTTATCGCATTAGATAAAGACGGTGAAGAAGCAGAATGGCTCCGTAATTTCTTGGAAGATATTTTGTATTGGCCCAAGCCAGTGGCACCAGTATGTATACATTGTGATAGCCAAGCGGCAATAGGTAGGGAAGGGAGCATGATGTACAACGGTAAATCTCGTCATATACGACGGAGACATAATACCATTACGGAATATCTCTCTAGTGGAATTATCACTATTGACTATGTAAAGTCAAAGGATAATATGTTGGATCCACTTACAAAAGGCCTATCTAGAGAAGGAGTGGAAAGAACATCCAAGGGAATGGGTTTAAGGCCTAGGATGAGTCAGCATGGCGGTAATTCTACCTAGCAGACTGGAGATCCCAAGAGCTAGGTTCAAGGAGATCAAACAAAGTTGTGTCTGACAAGTTCAACATTGTCAATTACTCAACCCATTCTCATTATGTAGACAATATATAGTAAACTAGGATAAGACTTAAGGTGAAAAGTCTTTTAATGATTATCTAAATTTGGCAGATTTGACCAAATTGTTTAATCTACAGGATTGAACGTTTAGAAATTACCTATGTGAGGGTGAAGTGGAAGCCGCTTCAAAGAGAATGTTAGTAAAGGCCTATTCTCTAAGCTCTCATGAAACCGAGATGTGTTCATGGCTGAAAAAAACAAAACCATGAGAACCATAAACGTTAAAAGACTGGTTGTGTGACATGTATTGTCTAGGTTTACATTAAAGCTCAATGGTTCAAAGATATCAAATTTATCGATTGACCGAGTTCATCCGATGCATGTTCACTATGAAAATTTCAAAGGAAAACTCACTTATCCAGATGCAATCAGTCTTTGCTTGATGATCACATACTTGTCCGTAAAATTTTTACGAAAAATAGTCATTCCCCATTCATGTGGGGGATTGTTGGGTTCATAGTATATGAAAGAAGTGTGAATGGAAAAATAGAGAATAAAATGGTGGAGGGGAAGGAGACACTAAAATGGAAAGTGTACTCCTAAATTAGAAAGTTTACTCTTTCTCCCACATTGGTGGAAGAAGAGAACTTGAAAGTGTTTATAATCAAGAACACATACTCCACATGGCAAGTGAGGCAAGAAATAATAGATGCCTCGCGTCGTCGTCGTCGTTCGTTCGGCTCGGCTTCAGCTTCGGATTTGGATTTGGATTTGGATTTGGCAAATGATCGATCGATGAGATCTATCTTTTTGGAAAAACTTTATTTGAATTCCGAAGAATGCCAAGGAAAATGCAGTAAAAAAAATTCTGCAGTTTCGAACCTCCATTTATATATACATGCAGTAATAGTTGCACTGTTTCAAGTAAACTGATGCATTGTTTTTGAACTAGTGCTTCAGAAATGATACATTATTCTGAACTGAGGCTACAGAAGATTGCAATGGTTCGAAATGATGCTTCATAAGGATGTAATCCTTCAATGAAGTGACACACTGATTTATGAAATGAGATGACTGTTCAGAAAAAAATGCAATCTTTGATGAACAGACATGAACTTATAGCAAAGGTGTAACCTTTGGAGTGAACCATTGTCTCTTTTCAGAAGAGGCATGTTGTAAAAACTCTCTTCTTGTCTCAAAAATATTCTATGTGATCACTCAAAACATTCTGTGAGTTCGAAGATATTCCAACCGTTTGAGGTACCGCTATTGTTGGTCTGTTAGCCATTTTATCCTGGGAGAAAAAATTCCACAACCTCGGGTACAATGAGGGGGATTATTTCCTTAAGGAAAATCCATGAATTCGGACGACTTGGCTATTTTCTGTTTCATCTTAATTTCTGCAAAATAAAATACACCTCTTGGAAAGGTCATTTTGATCTTGTGTTGAGGGTATTTGATATACTTCATTGTGTTCTTGTTTATACTTGAACTCAAGTTGAAGTTGGTGTTGTAATATACAGATTTTGTGTACCCGAAGTATAAATGAGATAACATATGTAAATAAGAGCTTGCTGACTGGTTGTTACTTATCCATCTTGTTTAACTTTGTTTTGAGCAATATATTTGATACAACGATCTCACTTTTTTTGGTCTGATATTTGCTTCTTTTCCATTTTGTCAACATTATATTCTATATAAATTGTTCAAGAAATTTGTTGGCAGTAGCTAATTTATACTTTCATTAAGAAAAATTTGATGGCTGGAAATAAAGTATTAGAAAACTTTGTGGGACTAGTAAGGCACAGATAACATAATTCAATTTTAAATCATTAGTCTAAAATTCGAACACAAGATTTAATTAGAATATGGTGATGTTACACTAGTCCCTAAAACTGTTTGGTTATGTGTGCTTATTAGATAAACCTTGCAATAGATAAAAAAAAATTCTCAATAAATAAATGAACAATTTAAAATCTAAATATATAGAAAGAAGTCTAAATTACAGGAAGATATTCTCATTTCTATTTGTTATGGTAGGAGAATAATTAATTTTTCTTTTAAGTGAAGAATTTTTTAAAATCTAGAACTCATAGACAAATAACTAAAACTATGTAATGTACAAAATTCGCAAAGAAAAAGACAACCAGCAAAGTCATCTTAGGAAACATTGCTTTATAATTTAACATGTAATGTCATATATACATACATACATATATATATATACTAGATTAGTGTACGTGCGTTGCATGTGTGTCTCGTGTTAATAAATAAAATTATATATAAATAAATATTAAAAAGTAGCAATATATATATATATATGAAATTTAAATTTTATAACTAAAAGACATAAAGAAAAGTTGATGATAATGGATGTAAAAAAGACGACTTGAATCAAACCCTATATAAAGTAGAAAACGTGTTTGTAAAAAGCGGCCGCATGTTATTTATGTTATTAGTGGAAGAGGCGGTCGCATGTTTATGTTTATGTTTATGTTTATGGTAGGGGCATTAGAAAAGTTTGATCACAATAATACTTAAATATAAGTGTATAATTATATATATATATATATATATATATATATATATATGGTAAAATTTCTAATTGATTCAAGAAAAGATTGAAGAAACATGAAAGAACTCTTTTGTAATGAGGAAATGACTCTTAAATCAAAATTCTACTTGTTTTTTCTTTTCCTATTTTTGATCGCGTACTACTACTAAGTAATTTTTTTTTCCTATTTTGGTAAGTGTACTATTACTAACCTAGTAGTACTTGTTTGCTTTTTCCTTTTTTTGAAGTATGAAGTTTTAGTTTTACAAAAGATAATAAAATAATATTTTTTTTAAAAAAAGTAAAAGAACTGTTATAAATGTACCATATATATTGAATGTCTACTTTACCATATATAGTGAATATCTACTTTACCATATATTATATATGTCTATTTATGGAAAAGTTACAAACCCCAAAGTTAGTTTTTTCCTATAAATAAAGGGGTTTTCCTTCATTGTAAATCATCCCTCAAGAAAAATAAAGAAGTCTCTCTCTTATCTCTCTACTCTTTTTCTTTGTTCTTTATTATTTTATAACACGTTATCAGCACGAGACTCTACCAAATAGGTGAGATTATAAATCTAAAGAATTTCAAGGTTAGTAATTTCTTATGTTATCTGTCTTTTGCTACTAATAATATAATTATTGTTGAATTTGAGGAAAAAAATAATTGATTTGGAACCATTTATGTTTTAAATGGATTCCTCAAGAACAATATTATCAAAAGGGATGATAATATATTGGATTTAAGTCCCATCGATTTATGCCTAAGACGTTTTTATATGGGTAAGACGTTGAGTTTGAATCTCAATGCACCATATTGATGATATGATGATGGATAAGGCAAAATAATGTAATTTTAATGAAAAGTCATGAAATATATCCCATTAAATATGCTCCATTCCATGAAGTGAATGCGGTAGCAATATATGATAAGTCTGAAATATGACAACTTACTTCATTCTTGAAGTGTATATGATAGTAGTGCATAATATGTCTGAAAGAAGACAAGTGATTGAATGCACGAATATAGATGTGGAGGAACAATATGATAATGATCATAAAAAATGATGATATTTTCACACGCATATTATGATCATAAGATATGTTAGAGAAAAATTCTCTACATTATATGTATGCCTCAATTTGCTCCTGAAGTAGCAATATCATGAAAGAGGCTATAAGCTATCAAAATTTGATAGACTTAATGCACAATTATATTCCATTCCTGGGGAATGAGAATTTTGATTGTTTCAATACAAACGTGCACTTGATTGTGATGGAATAACAACTCACTTTCGAATGAGGTAAAATAACTGAAAAGAGTTATGTTGAAATCTACTTCTAATGTAGTAGATCTGAAATTTATTCATGTAATAGCAAGTCTGAAATTTACTAAAGTAAAAGGTGCATGTCATGGTAAACTTGGAGTTTGCTAGAATAAAATTTCATAAATTGACATGAACGATTGTGACATCTCAAAGATATGCATACTAAGTATTGAGCATATATTGAAGAATTAAAAAATTCTTCATTACTTTTAATGTTGCTTGTTCTCATGATAAGTTGGTTGGACCAACTAATTTTGGGATTGGATCCCTTAAGATCTGAAAAGTGTAAAAGGTGAATATGGGCTCGTTCACCAGTCATGTGATCTATTAAGATGCATCATAAAAGATAATCACATGTACAATCATTGTCAACCTGCAGTTTGACATTCATAAAGTTACTTGCTCAATAAAATTGAGTTAATAGCATAACTTTCAGATTGTGTAATCAAGACAATTTTGATAATGTTGGTTTGGCATTAAATGCCTTCAATAAATAGCTAAATCATTGCTAATGAGAACAAAGCTTCATATGTTGGTCTGAAATATGATATGTTGCATACAATAACACTTGTATGCATTAGACCAATAAATTAAATTATGATTATTTCTTCCCTCTCAATTGGTTCAAGGTCAGGAACCAACTATTCCATCTAATAGTTTTGATGTGCGGTATACAATTAATACTATACCATGATGCACAAAGATGGATTCCTCAATGAAGATGGGGATAAATGTTAGTTTTCCTAACATAAGGGGGAGATTATAAGTAGCTATGAAATATGTTAGGAATTATCATCGGATCTTCATTCAAAAGATAATTCAAGTTAAATGCCGGAAGCATCTGTTGACTCAAATTTAGTATTATACTTAAGCTACAAGTGCTCCTATTTTGTATTCTAAAAGGACAAACTCTACGCATGCATGAAGCGTCGTAGATTAATCGGTTTCAAATGAAATAATCCTTGAAAAATATAAGGAGCAAATAATCATAATGAGAAGGCAATGCGTTCTTGAAGAGCCTATGACATAACACTTCATGAAACCTATGAGAGGTTCGGGTACCTGAAAATAATGAAGTGATGAGATCTCAAAATGTTATGTCACATTGTGAATCGATACAAAATGATATATCATCGATAATATCTTTGATAAAATATTGACGAAATATTGTAAAGTATTACGAGGATCCAAATTCTACGTTTATTTAAGCATGCAGACGTAGAAATATTTATCGAGTGACACGAAAGAATGCATTTTGATAAGTATAAAACTTATTTGATTTGCAGTCCAGACACTTGAAGATGTCGCACTTGACATTTTGGATATTGTCACTTGACAAAAATCCATATGAAAATCCCTAAAGGATTCAAAATGCCTGAAGCATATAAAGTTTCTAGGAAACTTTTTACTATCCTCATAAGAGATAATTTGATAATTTGAGTATCATTGGAACTCTCAGAGAGTTTTCAAAAACAACAGAATTTTTGCTTAAATGAGAAACATGCAAAATTGAATAAGGATCCATTCCGACCTCAAGAAAAGAATGAGGAACTCCTTGGTTATGAAGTACCATATCTTAGTGCAATTGATGCACTAATGTATCTTGCAAATACTATAAGGCCTGATATAGCTTTTTCAGTTAATTTGTTAGCAAGTTTACAGTCCCGATCTTATTGGTCATGTTGATGTTGGGTACTTATCTGACCTACATAAAGCTCAGTCTCAAATAGGCTATATGTTCATATGTGGTGGTACTGCAATATCTTGGAGATATACAAAGCAGTCTATCGTAACCACTTCATGGAACCATGCTGAGATAATAGTTATTCATGAAACAAGCCGAGAATAAGGCATGATACATCTCATTCGAGAAAAATATTATTTGAAATGTGACAATATACCCACAATCTTATATGAAGATAATGCGGCATGCATAGCACAACTTAAGAGAGGATCAATAAAAGGAGATAGAACGAAGCATATTTCGTCAAAGCTTTTCTACATACATGAGCTCCAAAAGAATGGTGATATTAACGTGCAACAGATTCGTTCAAGTGGCAATGTGGCTGATTTATTCACCAAGTCTCTTCCAACTGCAACTTTCAAGAAGATAGTGCATAAGATCGGGAGGCAAAGGTTCAAGGATGATCTCTTTATGGGGAGTTAATATGTGTTGTACTCTTTTTTCCTTACGAGGTTTTATCCCACTGGGTTTTCCTTGTAAGGTTTTTAATGAGGCAGCATATATGTGTATTATCTATCAATTAGTCATTCAAGGGAGAGTGTTATAAATGTACCATTTATATTGAATGTCTATTTTACTATATATAGTGAATACCTACTTTACCATATATTGTGTATGTCTATTTATGGAAAAGTTATAAACCCCAAGATTAGTTTTCCCCTATAAATAAAGGGGTTTTCCTTCATTGTAAATCATCTCTCAAGAGAAATAAAGAAGTCTCTCTCTACTCTTTTTCTTTGTTCTTTATTATTTTATAACAAGAACGATATTGTCTAAAGTAAAATATTTTAATGAAGGACAAAAAGTTCAAACAATATTTTTAAAGTCCTTCACACTTTTAATATATTAGAGATTAGAGATTAGAGATAGTGATTACAGATTAGAGACTAGAGATGGAGATTACAGATAGAGGTTAGAGATTAGAGATACAGATATATATAAAAAAAAATTATGGGGGACAAAAAAGCAAAATGGAGTCAATACCATGTAATTTTCTGTCAAAAGTGGCAAGTACTCGAACAACACAAATAATTTCACTTAAACAAAGGGGGCTATGACGAAGCTGATCATTGAGCTCCTGTCTAATTTTTTTGCCGTTCATTAAAATACTTCACTTTAGATAGAATCATCTTTTTTCTATTTTTTTAATATTATTTTATTATCTTTTATAAAAATGAACTTCACACTTCAAAAAAGGAAATAGCAAACAAGTACTACTAGGTTAGTAATAGTATACTGACCAAAATAGAAAAATAAAAAATAATTACTTAGTAGTAGTACATGACCGAAAATAGGAAAAGGAAAAACAAGAAGAATTTTGTGGAAAACCTGCTATATCATAGAAATTCTATGGTAGGGTTGAATTTTGTGTTTAATAATATTTTTAAAGTCCCTTACATTTTTAATTTATTTTTAAAGCTTCTATCCAACAACGTTATTTATTAAAAAGTATACTGGTGATAGTTAAAGACAAACAAAAAGAGATCCTTTTTCTTCCCGCAATTGTTGCATATAACTACAAACTACAAACCTACAACGCATCAAAACAAAACACATGATATAAGACATGTCAAGTTAAGCTCTCATTTCGTCTTCGTCAAGAATCATTCCTTCTTCCTCCCTTAATTTTCTGTTATCTACTTATCTTTAATCAACATCACAAAGCAGTAATCAACTATACTTATTCATATAACCATTACTGTAAATAGTGTCACATTAAAAAAAATTAATGCTACATATTGTTCGGCAAGTATTTCGGCCCTTTTCTCTCGTCTTTAAAACCCTTTTTCAGGTACTACAAGTCCAGATCTGGCACTTCAGGAAGCAACATCAAGATTCCGACAACCATCGCATTTTTCAGCAATCAACACTTTTTTCGAAGATCAGTACATTCTCCGGCGAGCAATTACAGAGAAATGACACCAGCAATAGGGTAAAGGCAGAGGTAACAAATTTCAGTGATCAATTTTCGCACCAATTTGTCGTAATTCAACAAAATGATCAAGAAATCGTCTTTCACCGCGTCTTCTCCCAGTATCAGGTGCACTCATTTCACTCTTCTCTAGTTTATTCCTCCCTTGTAAATTTGGTACCGACTTTCTGTCTCTCTTTCTATCTTGATATCTTGTGTGGTTTTCTTGATTGTTCCTGTGGAATTAATGGTTTCGGTTTGTCCGTAACTTAGTAGGGTTTTTTTATTAGCATTCCTATACTATCTGTTGCTTGTGAGTATCAAGCCTGCTTGCTGATTTTTGTTTGCTGATTTAGTTGTTCTAGTCTTACCCTTTTTCTCGTTGTGTTTTTGTCTTCTTTTATTCATTTTCTCCTATCGTATGGGTCATATACGGTGGACTAGGGTCATGTCATAGGTTGGGGCAGGGCTAGGGGTAGGTCAAGATTCGAGGCCGAGGTTGGGGGCAAAGAAGAGTAAGGCTAGGAGGGATAAGAGTGCTTCTAGGTTGAGAGTTGGGTCCTGGAACATAGGGACGCTCCAAGGTAAGTCTATAGAGCTGGTGAAGATTCTTAGAAAGAGGGGGGTTAGTATAGCGTGTGTCCAAGAAACTAAATGGGTCGACACTAAGGCGAGAGATGTGGATGGATAGAAGTTATAGTACTCGAGTAGCGTGAGACATAGAAATGGGATAGACATCTTAGTAGATGAAGCACTTAGGGAGCATGTTGTGGAGTTTAAAAGAGTCAGTGATAGGTTAATGTCTATTAAGTTGGTCATTAGAGGGTCTTCGATGAACGTTATTAGTACTTATGCTCCACAAGTAGGTTTAGACAAGGAGAAGAAAAAGGGGTTTTGGAAGGTTTTGGATGAGGTAGTGAGGGGCGTCCCGAGCATTGAGAAGCTTTTCATGGGAGGAGATTTCAATAGGAATATTGGGTCTTTGTCGAAAGGTTATGATGATGTGTATAGCGATTTTGGTTTTGGGGAGAGGAATGAATGAGGAGCTTTTCTTTTGGATTTTTCTGGGGCTTTTGGGTTATGTATAGCGAATTCAAGCTTTCCGAAGAAGAAGGAGTACCTATAGACATTTTTCTCCTTAGGAAAGCTGATAGAGCGTTTTGTAAGGATTGTAAAGTCATTCCTAGAGAGAATCTTTCGACTCAACATAGGTTGTTGGTGATAGACTTGGTAATCAATAAGGGCAAGAAAAAAAGAAGTGTAGAGGCTAGGTCCAGGATTAGGTGGGGTAGCTTGACTGTGGCTAGTGCTTTGGAGATGGGGGAGAAATTGAAGAGTAAGGGGGCTTGGGAGAGTAGAGGGGATGTGGATAGTATGTGGGAAACGACTTCCAGTTGCATTAGGGAGATCGCTAGAGAGGTGTTGAGTATCTCGAGAGGTCAATCTGGTAAGCATCGAGGGGACTGGTGGTGGAACGAAGAGGTTAAGAGGAAGGTGGAGTCTAAGAAAGTGTCTTATGCTAAGTGGGTTAAGAGCAAGGATGAGGAGGAGAGGCGGACGAATAAGGGAGAGTATAAGGTAGCTAGAAGAGAGGCTAAGATAGCAGTTACGACAGCTAAGACAATAACTTTTGAGAGCTTGTATGCGGCATTAGAGGAGAAAGATGGAGATAAGAAGTTGTATAGGCTTGCCAAGGCCAGAGAGCGGAAGACTCGTGACCTTGACCAACTAAAGTGCATCAAGGGAGAGGATAGTATAGTATTGGTTGAGGAGGCCCTCATTAGGAAGAGGTAGCAGTCCTATTTTCATAAACTCTTGAACGACGAGGGGGACAAAGGTTTCGTATTGGGAGACTTGAAGAAATCTGATGAGTATCGAGATTATGGTTATTGTAGGCATATCACGGTTGAGAAGGTCAAGGAGGATATTCGCAGGATCCGGCGGGGCCAGACGAGATTTCAGTGGTTTTCTGAAAGTACTGGCGGGGCAGGTTTGGAATGGTTGACAAAGTTGTTTAACGTCATTTTTAGGGCGGCGAAGATGCCTGAAGCGTGGAGGTGGAGTACGATTATTCCTTTGTACAAGAACAAAGAAAACATCCAGAGTTGCAACAACTATAGAGGTATTAAGTTGTTGAGTCATACTATGAAGGTTTGGAAAAGGGTGGTAGAGTTGAGGCTGAGAAGGATTATGACTATCTCTGAGAATCAGTTCGGTTTTATGCTAGGTCGCTCGACTACTGAGGCCATTCACTTTGTGGGGAGATTAGTAGAACAGTTTCGGGAGAGAAAGAAGGACGCACATGATGTTTATTGATCTGGAGAAGGCATATGACAAAGTTCCCAGGGAGATTCTGTGGAGGTGCTTGGAGGCTAGAAGGGTACCCGTGGCGTACACTAGGTCGATTCAGGACATGTATGGTGGCGCGAAGACTCGTGTGAGGACGGTATGAGGAGATTTGAAGCACTTCCCTATTTTGATAGGGTTGCATCAGGGATCAACTCTTAGCCGTTTTTTATTTACCTTGGTGATAGATATTTTGACGCATCAGATTCAAGGGGAGGTGCCTTTGTGTATGTTATTTGCTGATGATATGGTATTGATTGACGAGACTCGGGGAAGAGTTAATGATAAGTTGTAGATTTGGAGACAGACTCTTGAGTTTAAAGGATTTTGGTTGAGCAAGACAAAGATGGAGTACTTGGAGTGTAAGTTTAGTGATGTGTCATAGGAGGCTGACGTGGTTGCGAAGCTGGATTCTCAGGTCATTCAGAAGAGGGGGAGTTTCAAGTATCTGGGGTCCATGATTCAGGGCAATGGTAATATTGACGAGGATGCCACGCATCATATAGGGGGAGGATGGCTGAAATAGAGGCTCGTTTCGGGAGTTTTATGTGATAAGAAGGTGCCCTCAAAGCTTAAAGGTAAGTTCTACAGAGTGGCAGTCCGACCGGCTATGTTGTATAGAGCGGACTATTGGTCAGTTAAGAACTCTCATATCCAAAAATTAAAGGTAGCGGAGATGAGAATGTTGCGATAGATCTGTGGTCATACCAGGAGAGATAGGGTAAAGAATGGGATTATTCGGGAGAAGGTGGGAGTGGCTTTGGTGGAGAACAAGATGCAAAAAGTGAGGTTAAGTTGGTTCGGGCACATGATGAGGAGGGGCTCTGATGCTCCAGTGCCGAGGTGTGAGACACTGACTATGGATGGTTTTAGGCGGGGTAGAAGTAGGCCGAAGAAATATTGGAGGGAGGTGATTAGGCAGGATATGGAGCAGTTACAGCTTATGGAGGACATGACCCTTGATAGGAAGGTGTGGAAGACGCGAATTAGGGTAGAGGGTTAGGGGTGGGAGTGCGTCGGTGACAGTAGGAGTGTTCTTTATTTGTGTCTGAAGTTTCTTGTTCGTGGTGTTGAGTGATGTCGATGGTTTCGAATAGATAGTTTTTAGTATTTTCTTGTGTCTCTAGTACTATCTTGTGGCTAGCGGTGTTAGTTTATTTTGCATACTGTACAAGTTTACATGCATTAATATTTTGTGTTTGTTATATTATTATCAGTCCAAAGCTGAGGGTCTATCGGAAACAGTCTCTCTACTTCATATGAGGTAGTGGTATGATCTGCGTAAACCCTACCCTCCCCAGACCCCACTATGTGGGAATACACTGGGTATCTTGTTGTTGTTGTATGTTATTGAAGAAAAGGAAAAAAAAATTTGATTTTTCTAGCTACTTTATTCGGGAGTAACATGCATGTTTAGTTCAATTTCTCAATTAGAAATTTTCAACTAAAAAAGAAACATAAAAAATCATCAAATAAAAGGGAAGAATTCATTGTCGATTCTTGATTATGTATAATTTACACACATATATATACAATAAAATTTCTAATTGATTCAAGAAAAGACTGATCAAACATGAAAGAACTCTTTTATAATAAGAAAATGACTCGTTTTATCTTTTTTTTATTTTGGTCAGTGTACTATTACTCACCTAATAGTACTTGTCTGCTTTTTTCTTTTTTGAAGTGTGAAGTTTTATTTTTATAAAAGATAATAAAATAATATTTTTTTAAAAAAGTAAAAAATATGATTTTGTCAAGTATTTTAATAAAGAATAAAAAATTCAAACAATATTTTAAAAGCCCTTTGTGCTTTTAATATATTAGATATAGATATACATATTAGAGATTAGAATTAGAGATCAGAGTTATATAAAGAAATAAAGACTAGTCTTTCAAAAAAAAAATTACCGGGACAAAAAAGCAAAGTGAGGCTATGCCATGTAATTTCCAATCAAAAGCTGCAAGTACTCGAACAACTCAAATAATTTACTGGAATAAAGGGGCTATGATAAAGCTGATCATTGAGCTCCTGTTTAATGAAATACAAAAAGTCATCCGTCATAGAATTTCTATGATATTGCAGGTTTTCCACAAACTATTTTCTGGTTTTGAACAGCAGGTTTTCCACAATCTATTTTCTGATTTTGAACTTGTTAATGCATTGAATTGACACCAAATGTTAACGCCATTATTGTGTAAAGCAAGACTAACCAAACAGCGTGGACGTTACTTAAAGAAACATCCACTGAAATCACTACGAGCTATAGTCCAATCAAACAAACTGAATTGCGTCCAGATTAACGATATGATCAATCCAATTTCACCTCAGGTCAGAATCATAAATGCCTACAAGTAGCAATTTATCAAAATCTGCTTTTTAGCAATCCAAATTTTTCGTATCACACCCAAAAACATGCTAAACTCTAAAGCTAATCCCAGATGTAGAATTTAAAGAACAACAATTCAGCGTTACTCAGTGAGACTTCACATATTCTTGAACAATGTGGAGCCCTTCTGTTTCCTCTCCATAATCCTGCAAAGCAATTTAAAAAGGATTCAAATATTGAGATCTTGATAAACAAATTCACTCTCAAGAATAAGTTCTTTTTGAGAAGGAACAACTTCAAACAAAAGAATATTAGGCTCATCTTATTCTTTACCTTCACAACAACACAGCCACATCCGACAACCTTCCTTGCTTTGCCTTCAGAATCAATCTTGCATAGCTGCAAAAATGGGAGAGAGAATAAGTTAAACATTTAGCTTTCAAAACTCGAACAAACAGACTTCTCTATCGATAAATTGTTGAAATAGAAGAGGAAATAACTGCACACCAGAGTCAATAGCTTGTTACTTACACCAGCCCATTCGCCGAGGGTCTTGGCACTAGGAACAGTGAACAGGTTAACATTGTGATCAGCACATAGAGCTTTGACCAGTTTCACATAGTCTGGTTGGTCGCAGTCCTCTGCCAATACACAAAGTTGGGCAGCATGTTTCTCAATAACCTTAGCACCCTCATGAAGACCTTTAGCTAAACCACCATGAGCCCATGATTTCCTGAGGACAAGTTGCAATGCTGTCATGATATCCATAGGCTCACCAAGAGCGGGAGCGGGAGCTGGAGTCTCAGCAGCAACAGGCTCTTCACTGCGTTATAATAAATCAAGGAATAAATAAAATGACATGGAGATGAGATGACATCCCTTTAAATTGGAACTTCTAATTAACAAGAGAAATGTAATCAAGCAAAGATAATTAAAAAGACCAATAGAAGACACTCAAAATGTGAAAAAAAGACGGGACGGGTAGGGGCCTTGTTAACCTAAATCAACTCAAAAGTTTGCTACCCATGGCATCCAGAGCAAGAAAACCAAAGAACAATGCAATATCTTTATTATAAAAAGAAAGCTGATGTGGACTTGTTCATGCCAACCAATACAAAAATACCAAGTTCAAGACGACCAAGGAAAGGTACTTTTTCAATAAACATACACATTCACCAAACATGGATCATAGAAACATGTAAATTCCAGGTACAAAAAAAGTTTTCACACCAGTGGACATCAGTTAATGCTGTTAAAACATATCATACTATAACTACTTACCCAGACATTTTCTCTTCTTGAATCTACTTTCCAGATACAAACCAAACCTACCATAAACCATCACAAAAATACAGTCAAAAAATGAAAATACATCAAGCAAAAAGGCTGGAAAACAACCAATCTTGAAAATAAGCATGATCTAGGATGTCTTCAGTATGGGCGAAATCATTTTCCAGAAAGAGTTTTCCAATTTTCCTATCTTTTGGTTGGGTCAAATTTTTTGGAAATGATTTTCTTTAGGAAAACAAACTCCTTAAAAATGAAGAAAATGACTTCCCCAAGTAGCATTCCACAAGATTGTGTCCTCCCCATCCTCCAACATACCTCATCTTCAAACCCACCCATATAGCCCCCATCCCTACCATCCCACACCCTACCATCATCTCCAATCCCATAATATTTGTCTAGAGTATATCTATAATATATTAAAAGTGTGAAGACCCTTAAAAAAGTGATTTGAACTTTTTGTCCTTCATTAAAACCCTTTGCAACAGACAAAATCGTCTTTATGCTATTTTCTAATAATTTTTAAAATTTAAAAATTCATTAAAATTTAAAAATTCATTAAAATTTAGTTATTAAACCTTTCCTTATTCGAGTTATGTACCTAAAATTTAGGATTCTTTCGGAAAAATATTTTATCAACATCAGTCAAATTTTTGAAGTAATTTTACCAAAATTCATACGTATGGACATAGTGGAAAAGGAAGAATTTTTTTTTAAAAAAAAGTAAACCCATTTCCATGTTTGTTTTTTTAACTATATGTAATCTTCCCTTTTTAAGAATATGTAAATGTGTTACTATTTTATATTTTAAAATCAATTAAAATACTACCTTATATAATTATTTACTTATTTAAAAGAATTAAAACGCCTAATATTTAGTACACTTCTAAATCAATTAAAATACTAAAATACTACCTTATATAATTCTATTTAAGTAACTTTTTGTGAACAAAGATTTAGCTCTTAATAATATATTACGCGTTTTTTTTTCTTGTTTGTCTGCTTTTTTATTTGGTTTTGATTCAACTTATTTTTCTTCCTTTTGCATACAATTTTCTAATATTTTTTGTGTTCTTTCAACTGAAAATTTGGATCAAAAATAGAGAAGAACCATGCGAGATTGTCAAGGAATAAAGTGGATCAGATGATGATAATCAATTTCTATATTGGTTAAAAATCAAAGGTTATGCTTCTAATTATAATTCGTAGGAATTGTATACGACACTCAATTGATGATATGTATGTTCTTATTTACTTTGGACCTAAAGTTCTTCTTCTTCTTTCTCCATGAATTACGAGCAGAAGAAAAAAAAAAATTTGAAAAAGAAAGGCAAAGAAAAGACTATTATTGCCATGTCCAAAGAATCACACTTACAAATTGATAATTTTTGTTTCTGCGAATTTCTTAACTTTGTGTTCTATAATTTTCATTGTCATCTATATATTGTAAGTAGTTGTTGGTCTAATCTTGGTTTATGTTCAATATGATAACATGCGTTATGATTGACATTTAAATTATTTGTGATACTTAGATAAAATTATATTTATTTTAATTTTTAAAATTATTTAATAAAATATTCAAGTTAGTCCTTATTGATTTAAGTAATAAAATAATTTATAAGAGGACTTCAGTGAGTAGTAAATGTATAGAAAAATAAAAAATTATTGTGTGTACACATCTACATCTACAATATAAATATATTTATAATTACTTAATCCTATTTCTATTAGAAACTTAATGGTTTCTAGGCAACAATTTTAAATAATTTTTGAAGATAAATTGAATTAGATTAACTTAATATTTTAAGATTATAATTATAATATTTAAAAACTATATGACAAGTATTATTAGTCACACTTTTTCTCATGTTAGTATGATAAAAAAGTATATTTTTAGATATTTTTCTAAGTTTAACACAATTTAAATCTTAAAAAGGAAAGAAATTCACAAAAATCTAAAAAAGTGAATTCTATATATTTTTACTATCATTAAAAGTGAGAGGTTTTAAATATTTTTATCAATTATTTATTTTAATCTAAGAAGAGTTGTATATAGTATCTGACTCAACTTTGAAGACAACCAATGTTTTTATGTGAACTTGGTTATAATATAAATTGAAGTGTCTATTAAATAATTTTAACTAAAATTAGGAGTATTCATACCCGTGCAAAGCACGTATACTAAACTAGTATATACAAATGTTATTAGGAAAATATTTTTTGCTTACATACCGGACAAAAGATAACATTTCCATGAAAAGCTTTTCCTACCAAACACACCCCTAGTTAAAAAGGATTAGAGTTGTGTGGGCACCGATAGGACTCCTCCGTTCAAGACCCATTCTTAGTAATGACTTTTAGCAAACAAACAACTCAGAATAAGAGTTGCTTAGGGTTCATTTTGTTCATGCACTAGTTATGTAGGATCTTATACAAAAATTAAATAGTATTAGTATGTTTGTTCCATCTTGTATAAGTATATAAACCAAAAACGAAAATAATAACCAAACATAGGATCAATAAAGCCAATGAGTACTCGGATTATTTTTGACATGTTCAACTTGGCTTAGTAGGAAGGGGAGTCTTGCTGTAACCGGTAAAGTTGCTGCCATTCAAGCCGTGGAAACAGTCCCAGACAGAAATACAAGATAAGGCTGCATACAATCGAACCTTCTGCTCAGGCCATTCCCCAGACCCACGCTACAGCTTTAGTGAATCGGGTTTCATTTTTATAAAAAAAAATAAAAAAAATTGGCTTAGTAAATCTCAAGTATATACTACCTCCAACCAGCACATACAGGGTAACTAGGTCTACCAAATTTTAGACTGTAGAACTTCTATCTCTAATGGGATCGGAACCTAGTCTCCCACAGTTCATTTTATCTTCACAAAATGTATATTTATATAACAAACAAAGATGAGCAAAAGGAAAACTTAAATGCAGATACACAATAAAACGTAAGATTCAATTTTCTAATGGAAAATGGATAAAGAGATAATGACTTACAGAGATACAGAAGAGACGATGCAAGAGCTCAGAGCAGTATGTAGGGAATGGAGATGGTGAGACTGTGCGATCTTATATTGCAGGCTTCAAAAACCTAAAACCCTAAAACTACTCCAAGCCCAAATTCATCTTTCTGGACTATGGCTCATATTCTCTACAAATTAAACACCTCACCTCTATTTCATGGACCACGTCCACAAATTTGCTTTGAAAAAACTAAAAATTACACAAATATACAACTTATGTTTTTAATGTTACAAAAAATCTCAACTCTTTAAATATATTACAAAAATTTCACATATACACAGAATGTTATGTATATGTCGACTATCTTATGTATATTAATAGGAAAAGAAAGTGAAGTAACCAAAAAAGAGGGAGAGAGTATTATTACTTTTAAAAGGTTGATATTTATGTTATTTGTTTTTAAAAAATGACATGTTAAAGCAACTAATAATAAATATTGGCAGAGAGTAGACACACTTGAATTTATTGGCATTAAATGCCCATTTACACGTTTGGGGCTATGCAATAATAGCCTGACTTGCCTTTATTCTCTCTTTAATTTAAATATTTTTAATTACCCAATTTATTCTCTCTCATTGCTTTAACACTTTATCTCTCTTTTGGAAGTAATTACACTCTTTTCCACTTTTTTTAATTAATTTACTCTCTCCCTATTAATAGAAATAACATAGCCGACAGATACATAACATTTTGTGTATATGTTGGGATTTTTGTAATATGTTTAGGAAGTTAAGATTTTCTGTAATATTGAAAACATAAGTTGTGTATTTGTGTAATCTTTAGATATTGGCTACTTTGTTGCCAATTATATTTAATAGTGGCATGTATACCTCAATTCCTTATTTGCTTTTTCGAGCATTCATTTAATTTGGAAAAAAAAAATCATAAATAGTGGTACCTTTAATGCCTTCAGAAATAACATACTTATCCCTTAATTATGAGTTTCATAGCAACAATTTCATAATTACATAATATAGCAAATTGTATTTTGTATTTTTGCAAACTGCTGCTACAAAAATACAAATACATATGATTTTTACTACCCTTATGATCGATATGTATTTTGTATTTTTGCAAACTGTTGCTACAAAAATACAAATACATACGCTACAAAATGTAATTTAATAAAAGATTTGTAATGGAAACTTTATGTATTTTGACATAAAGTTGCTATTTTGACATATGCTACTTTATGTATTTTTTCCATTACAAAATATAGTACCAAAAATCATAAACAGCGGTACCTTTAGTGCCTAATCAATATATATATATATATATATTTATAATCTATATCTATATCTATATCTATATCTATATCTATATCTATATCTATATCTATATCTATATCTATATCTATATCTATAATCTATAATCTATAATATATTAAAACTGTGAAGGGCCTTAGAAATATCGTTTGAACTTTTTACCCTTTATTAAATATCTTTGTTTTAGACAAAATCGTTTTTTCACTATTTTTTTCTAATATTTAAGAGTTGAAAATTAATTAAATATCTTTATGAATAAGTTACAGAATTAATGATAACTAATACTTTTTCCCTTAGTTTAAAAATTTTAAATTAACTAAATTTGATTTTAAGAAAATTTTAAAAAATTATAAATCTACATCTACATCTAGCTACAAATTTTGTTTTTGCAAAGTTGCCCATATATTTTTATAGTACGTGTTACTACTATTTGTGATGTATATTGTTTTTGCTTTGTATAGAATTAAGACTTGATTTATTTTACAAAATTGCTTGTTATGTCTTCTTTATTTTTGCACTTCATTAAAAACCTTCGTATAGATGAAACCGTCTAATTTTAAATTATCAAAAGTTACACCTGCGAGGCACATGCGACTAAACTAGTTATATTAATAAATGGTAATGATCTTAAAATTAAATGAAATAACTATTAATTAATAGATAAGTTTTAAAAATAGAAAAAAAAAATTAACAAATTAAGAAAAAAGATAAATAAAAATACTTGCTTGTGAGGCATGTCACATAGAATTGGTTAAAAGTCTCCTTTATATAAATATATAAAGTTCAAACGATATTTCTAAGGCCCTTCACACTTTTAATAGATTATAGATTATAGATTATAGATTATAGATTATAAATTATAGATTATAGATTATAGATTATAGATTATAGATTATAGATATAGATTATACATTATAGATATAGATATAAATAATGAATGATTGTAACTCTTCTTTTTACTAGGCCATGTTAATTGTGAAATATCATTAATTAATTCTAACTCTACACTTTTCATCTTCCCTCCCATCTATATTATTGTTCTTCCATTAGAGATCCCAAAAGTTGTTTGAAAATATAAAAAATATTTATCATTTCATAGTATTATTTTCTTTGTTTATGATCAAAACAAGTTCTTTCGTCATATTATAATTGTAGTTCTTCTCATAAAAAAAATATATTAGTAATTTATAAGAAAAATAGTTTGTTCTTTCATAGTATTATTTCTTTATTTATGATCAAAACAAGTTCTTTCTTCATATTATAATTGTAGTTTGTCTGATCAAAAAAAGTATTCATAATTTTATGTTGTTTGTGTAATGGACTGAAGAAATTTATTGTGTCTTCTTTATTTCAATTTATCTTCTCAGGGTGGATGAAGTTTTGATCTATTTGAATTCATAACTTGTGTCGATGTTACAACTGCGAAAGCATTCAAGTTGGCGTGATTCAAGAGATTTTGTTGTCTTTGAAAAGGTAATTCTTGTATAAGTTTGTATGTATTGTGTATTAAATGAATTTATTATCAAATTTTATGCTTTTTGATGTCAAATTTTTTCAATTTATGATATGATATAATACGAATGCATCCAAGTATGTGTATATATATATATATATATATTACTCCTTTTAATAACATGATATCAAATTTTTTTTGTAAATATATGTTGGATATTTTTTTTAATTTATTCTTTAAATTTATAAAGAGCAACAATAAAAATGAAAAATGAAAACATGATCTTTGAAGAGTAAAACGTATATTTTGAGATTTTGCAATAAAACATGAGTCAAAAAAGAGAGAAATTTGTTCTAGATTTGATTTAATTAGAGAAAAAACTAGCAGAAAATGAATATGGAAGATAATATTTACATAATGAATAGCTATTTTATTTGATTTGTGGTAAAAAAAAAAGTTATTGTATCACTCTCCGTGTCAGCCTACATCTATATTTTTTTTTATCTTTTATCTTTTTTTAAGAAACATAATTTTCTTTTTCTTTTTTTCAAAAAAAAGGTAACCTTTCTAGATTTTATGTTTATGAGTTATTATAGGTAATAATTTTAAAAAAAAAATTCAATTTCACAACTTTTCTACACTTGTGGATAGATTGTATTGTTTTTACATTTTGATCCTTTTGATTTTGGGGAAAGTACAGAAACGACACTTTAAATTAAAATATTTCCACGAAAATGGCAATGAAATTTAAATTTCACTTTCTAGCCATTTCAATTTGTTGGCTTGTTCTATATCGTTTCTACACACATTCTATACAGTTTCTATACATATCTTGTACATATAAATATTCTATACGAAAATTATACAGTTTTGATGCACAATTTATATAATAATTGTACTTCTTTTTTACACAATTTTCACAATAATTATATAATATTTATACACTTTATATATATATATTTTATATATATATATTTTATACATATACATATTTGATAGAACTATACAATTTTTATACATATATCTTATATAGATACATATTCTATATAACAATTACATCGTTTTTATATAATTATATTTAATTATTATTTCTAAACAATAAAAAAAAGCAGAATATTTTTTCAGTTAAAAAATTTATAGGAAAAAAACCTAATTTTTTTTAAAAAGGGTCGAATGGCCCAAGTTGAAAACTGTATCAGTATTGTATATGGATGTATCAGCATTGTATATGGACTGTATCCGAACTACGTGGGCCAAACTGACCCAAATTAGAAAATGACTATAAAGTGGAAATAATATACCCGACTGACCACTTTTTGAAAAGATATCAAACTTGGGTTATTTATTTTAAAAAGTGCTATAGAGTGTCATTTTTCCTTCGATTTTTAAATTTTTTGATTATGGATGTAAATTTTTTTAGTTGATCTTCTTTGTTTTGTTTCAGGTATATGCACTCAAGAAAAGTGTTGAAGCTAACAAACAAGTAACACAATATTATAATTTTATTTTATTTTATTTTTCTACTTTGT
Source organism: Capsicum pubescens (assembly GCA_030864215.1). Taxonomy (NCBI): domain Eukaryota; kingdom Viridiplantae; phylum Streptophyta; class Magnoliopsida; order Solanales; family Solanaceae; genus Capsicum; species Capsicum pubescens. The sequence goes on along the minus strand of CM061549.1, from coordinate 110,620,143 downwards.
ATTTCTTTCTTCTTCAATTTTTCAGTTAAGTGTATAAATTTCAAGCCCTTAACGGTTCTACTTTATACACATTTACATTGTCAGCATTCTCATTTAAAAATAAATAAATTATACTTTAATTTTTAATTAAATATTGAAATTAATGTCTACTTCACATGATATATTTATAATTAAATTCATGTAAATCTTTGTAACTAACATTTTTTTTCTTTTATCTCCTTTTTTAATTTTATTTTGAAAATTTTATCCTATACAATATCAAGTAGTTGACACTTACATACCGTTTGAATTTGTCTCTCTTCTTTATTAGCTTTAAAAATTTTACATTCATAATTCACCTATTTACTTTTTTTATCTTAGTAACATTCATAACTCTAGTCCTTTTCATATTTATAATCCTCATATATTTAGTTTAAAATTTTTAAATATCTTATGATATTTCTTCCTTTTAATATATACTAGTATATATTTTTTGTCCCATGAGATCATACTTAAAGCTATAGTTTCATTTCACATTTGAAATAGTAATATTGTTATAAACATTACTCAAAGGTGAAATGATTTTGTAAATATATTGAATTGGGAGGCCAAAATTTTGAAAGTTAAATCTCAGTAAATTGAAAGGGTAAAAGCCTGAGAGTTTAAAAATATAAAGAAAAGTCAATATACTAATATTTATTATGATTTTCTTGAAGAAAATGTCATAAATGTATTTTTATTTTTTATTGAATTGAATGCAAATAAACAAAAGGAGTATGAAAAAAATTATAAAATGAGAATTGAAATTGATTGAATGAAATAAATAGGAATTATAAAGAAAAATATCAGAATTGAGAAAAATAAATAAATGTCATTTTTAGCTTTAGAGACATGTCACATGAGGCTTTGAGCTGTAGGTGACAAAAAAATTTGAAAATGAGGTGTAGGTAACTCAAGTCTTAATAATTGAGTGTAAGTGACAATTACTTTATTTTGGATTAAGAAAGTTGAAATTTTTTGAAAATAACCCACAAGTTTTTGAATTTACACTTTGATCCAAATGTTAGTTAATATAAAAGAAAATGAAGGGAAAAAAGGTGTGTTTCTCTCTCTTCTCATCCGTTGTTGTTTTCTCTCTCTTCACGATTATTGTTGTTCATTGTTGCTGCTGCTTTATTCACCATCTTCTGCTTCATTATCATCATCTTCTACTTCATTGTTATCTTCATCTTCTTTTTGTCGACCATTATTGTTATTGTTTTTACCATTACTGTTGCTACTTGACTAATTTTTTAGGTGAAATTTTATTTCATACATCACTTTTCACTTCAGCATTACTTCATAGGTGACTTTGGTAAGTAAAATTTTGATTTTTAGTCGAATTTGTCATCTGGGTACACAACTGCTAATGTTTTTTTCAACAATGGATAGAATCTGATCATGAATCCAACACAAGAGCCCACAATTTAAACAGATCATTCAGCTGTTGCATCAAATGAGTAATCTGTTGCAATAGAAGACTCATATGTTGATTCATGTTTATGGTTCTATAGTGGCCGTAACATGAATCAGACAGATGGGTAATCTGTTGCAACAGAAGAGTTATATGTTGCAACAAACTAGTTATCTGTTACAACAGACTTATTATCTGTTGTATCAGACTGATTATCTATTGCATCAGACTGATTATTTGTTGCAACAGACTATTTATCTGTTGCAACAGACTATTTATCTGTTGCAACAGACTATTTATCTGTTGCAACAGACTATTTATCTGTTGCAACAGATGAGTAATCTAACAACACAAATCAGCTTCTGCCACAAACCCAACAGATAACCAATATGTTTCAACTCTTGCTATTGCTATTGGATTCGAAATTATTTCTTACGTCCAATCATCGACATGTTTGTTGAGAAGATAATAGACAGAATGAAAATTAAGTATGAATTAAAATGTCAAAGCCGATCAAACATAATTTTTTTACTAAACAAAAACAAATAAAAATACATAGACTAAAAGAAAAAAAATCTAATTATTATTATTATCATTATTATTGTCAGTCGACCAATCTTCAACCGGCAGCAGCAGGGCCCTTCTCAGCCTGCGGATCTCCCGAAGCTTCCTTGCTCTCACTATTCCCAACTCCCACTACAGGTCACGAACCGAAGTTCATTCACGGTGTCTTGTAGAAAAGAAACGTCCCACACTAGATCAGCCATAAATAGAACATACATGAATTGACAAAAAATATAAAAATAAAAGTTAAGAAAAGAATCCAAATGTAATGCAACGTATACAATAAGTTGGGTATATTTACACACAAAGCAAGAAAAAAACTTACCTGAGTCAGGAAAGAGAAAGTGCTGGAAGGTGTAATATGAAAGACAAGATGCAATAAATAAATAGAGTGTAGTAGAATAAACGATTGAGTAAGGAGGGACCTATTTATAGAGGATTGAATTTGAATGAGTTAGGCAAAAAGGCGTGATTGTTCACCTCCATTTATTAATTACATTTTTTATTACTGTGAAAAGTTATGACTTAATTAAATTAAGCAATATTGTGGTAAGTCATAACTTTTCAGCTTATTATTATTAATTAGTTCTTTCCAAGAACTCTTTTTATTGAGTTGTGACAACAGATTCTATATCTGTTGCGTCAGATAACTCATATGTGACAACAGATATATCATCTGTTGCAACAAATAGACAACCTGTTGTATCAAAAATATATCTGTTGCAACATATAATCTATTTTTTTTAATAATCATCATATCATTAATTCAAATTTGGTGACTTTTTTATTATATAAATTTAAATAGCAGATTTAAAAACAAAAATGGCGAAAAGTCACTACTTGTCGCCTATTTAATATTAACGTCAATTATTCAAATTAAATAATTTTTTTTTACGATTATAAATTGTGTTTATCATTTATTTTCTTATTATTTTCTGTGAAAAGAAATGACTTAATTAAATCAAGCTGATGAGTTTTTTATTATTGTGAAAAGTTATGACTTTTCAGCATATTATTATTAATTAGTTCTTAAATTTAAATACCTTTTTCTTAATTTAAAAATCGAAGACACCTTTTCAATAATCGTTTCTTTAATAAAATAATAATCATTTTTATTGAGTTATTGCAACAAATTGTATATCTGTTGTATCAGATAACCCATCTGTTGCAATAAATCGACCATCTATTTTAGGAGTTTTTTCGATTTCTTCTAACAGCTGATTCATCAGTCGCAACAGATGGGAAATTTGATGCATCAACAACATTGTTGAATGTGTTTAGACAAAAAGTCACGACTGTTCACCTTTTTTTTAACAATCATCATATAACTTAATTAATTTAATGTTGTGACTTTTTTATTAAATAAATAATTTTAAAAAATAGATTTAAAAAAATATTGAAAAGTCACGATCAGTTATTAAAATTAAATAACCGTTCTTTTACGGTTATAAATTGTGTTTATCATTTTTTGCCTTATTATTTATTTACGAACCGTTTTTCATATTAAATAATAGGAAAGTCATGACTTTTCACCCTCTCAATAACAACAATAACTCTTTTTATTAATAACCGCCTGTTGCAACATATGATCCATCTGTCATATGAGATTAATCATCTGTTGCAACATATGGTTCATCAGTTGCCACAAATGCTCAATCCCTACCTCCAACCGCCTATATGTTGAGAATAAGGAATAGACAGAATGATAATTAAACATTAAATAAGAATTAAGAATCCAAAGTTGACCAAACATAGATTTTTGAATCCATTATATACAAATATATACAATAAAAAAAGCATACCCTTGGGTAGATCCGATATAAAAAAAATACATACGCTAAAAGAAAAATCATAACCTAATTATTATTATTATTATTATTATTATTGTCAACCGGCCAATCGTCATCCGACAGCAGCAGGGCCCTCCTCAGCCTTGCTCTGAAGTCGCCCAACTCCCTCTGAAGTTCATGAATCTGTCTTTCAAGTTTCCGCAAGGACTCAAGATGAATCACCTTGTACAAATCTGGATCAACCATATTTGGTGACTTTTAAAGCTTATGTAAATTAAAAAATGGATCTAAATACAACATTTTATCTTTATTGTATTTCGAAAAAAAAAAATTCTTTAAAATAAATCTAACAGATGGGTAATCTATTGCAAAATATATCTCATATGTTTGTTAATTTACAACATATTGACAATCTATTGCAACAGATGGATATATCTATTGAATTTTTCCAATAGATAAGTCATATGTTCTAACAGATTGATCATTTGTCATAATAAATATCTATAATTATTTGATAATTTAAACAGATGTGACATCTGTTTCAATAGGTTAGTCATTTGTTTATTCAATTTAAGCCATAGATGGGCTAGAAAGAATAAGGTGCGTGCATATGGATGGATCCACTTTTATGTGTGGGAGTTAAGTATTACTGATAAGGTCATCGGGACAGCACACACAAAGTATAATATTTTTGTGAATGCAGTTTTTAACCAATTAGGCACTGATCATTCAAACAAGATCCTACATTGTACAGTTAAGTTTGATAGGTTCGAATTGATAAGGCCGAGGGCCCTATGAAAATGGTGCTGATACCCTGTTACAAATTACCGATGGTTGTTTCTCATGTTTACACGTGTTAAGTTTGAGAAGAGATCAATATTTGGTGTCATTGCAGAGATCCAATAGCGATTGAACTTAACTTTAAGTGTGCATTGGACTCTGAGAAGGCCTTCGAAGCCTCGCACTGCATCAAACAAGAACGGAAAACCAATAGAAATTCCCCTGGCCCAAATTTATATGGAAGGGTTGTTCGAGCAGATGATTATACGCCAGAAGGAGCCGAAAGAGAATGCCTGCGAGGGAAAGGGGAGTTGATGAAAGGCTATATCATCTAAGAGCTAATTGAAGATGAAACATAGGGTAGTAAGGAACTTCTACCGAAGCTGGCCGATGAAACTGAATTAAAACATGAGAAATCTGAATCAAGTACAAATATGAAAGTGTATCCAGTAATGAAAATTCGTCTGTTGTTTATCTGCAAGAAAGAGAATGCAGATGGACACTTTTCTAGGAAGCTGCAACTAGGTAGTGTGGTCGGGATGATCACCTATATAGAAAATAGCAAAACACCTCTTGTGTTGGTCGGGAAAAAGTTGATCAACTTTCAGTTCCTTATATCTACAAAGAAGAGAAAAAAAATTAATGTCAAACAAGAGAAGAATAGAAATAACATTATCCATCTATTGCAACAGACGTGGAGTCTGTTGCAATAGATGTGGAGTCTGTTACAACAGATGTGGAGTCTGTTGCAACAGATGTAGAGTCTGTTGTAATAGATGTAGAATCTGTTGGAATACATCAAACCAACCTTGTTAGTGGTTTAATTTGTTCCAACAGTTGCTTCATCTGTTGCAACATCAACAACAACATAAACTACAAAGAAACAACATCAACAACAAATAAATAACATTATTTATTCCAACACCATCAACAACAGTATTAATAACAAAGAAGCAACATCCTTTGTTCCAACACCATCAACAACACCACACCACAAGTTCCAACAACACTAACCCCACCAACAACATCAATAATAGCATCAACAATAGAGAAATAAATAAAAGACATACAAAAAAAAATGATACTGCCAACAAGGCTTTTAAAATTCTCCCAACAGATGACTTTTTTCGCATATTGTAATAAAAACAACGATTCGTTCATTCAAGACTTAAAAGTTTTTTCAATTTTTTTAAATAAATATGATATGGGTAAATGATGATTAAATAAAAAACAGATGTAAATAACTTGCAAAGAAGAATACGAGAATGAAAGAGCAATAGTGAACCATACCTGTAATGTCAAAAGCAAGGGGATCAAATTAATAATTTTAGTCGAGAAAGGATATGGATCAGTTTAGATCCGAAGGATGATTATGAGAAAGAGAAAAGAAAAAAGGAGATGACTGTGATAACCCTAAAGAAGAGAGAAAGAAAAAGATGAGAGATGAATGAATTTAGGGCTGAAAGAGAGATAATTTTAGACATAGATTTAAATATTCATTAATAACTTGAGGGGCACGAGGAAGATGGGTGACATTAAAAAGACAAGACTAGACTACTCAATGAAATTTTTGAGTTATCCAAGAAATATTTTTTACCGCCTTTAGTAGTACTATTTTACTATCTTTCTTCTTCTTCTTTTTTTTTTTTTTTTTTTTCGAACAGAAAATTACTTAAATTTTTTCTTTAAAAAATTCAAACATATATGTCATCTGTTGCAACAAATATAAATATCTGTTTGAATAAATATAAATATCTGTTTGAAATTTTCCAACAGCTCAGTCATCTATCAAAATAGATGGAAATATCTATTTGATAATAAAATCAGATATTTTATCTGTTGCAATAGATATCAATATTTGTTTTAAATTTTCCAACAACTTAGTTATCTATCAAAATAAATGCGAATGTATATTTAATAATTAAATCAGATATGTCCTCTATTGCAACAAATATCAATATATGTTTGAAATTTTTCAACAGCTCAGTCGTCTATCAAAACAGATGCAAATGTCTATTTGATAATTAAATCAGATATGTCATCTGATGCAACAGATATCAATATCTGTTTGAAAATTTCCAACAACTCAGTCGTCTGTTGTAACAGATTTATTTGCAATACAGAGGGTGAACTACAACTTTAATTAAGTCTTTGCGATTGCATGATGTTGGTATTGCATAACTACCGACCCGAGTCAGAGTCGTCGATCGATCACTCTGAGTCAAAACGCTTCCTATTAACTTATTATTGAGGTAATACCTAAATTGATTTGGATAGAACTAGAGATGAGTACATTAGGGTGAACTACAACTTCAATTGAGTATTTGCGATTGCATGATATTGGTATTGCATTCCTACCGACCTTAGTCGGAGTCGTCGATCGATCACTCTGAGTCAAAACATTTCGTATTAACTTATTATTGAGGTAATACCTAAATTGATTTAGATAGAACTAGGGATGAGTACATTAGGGTGAACTACAACTTCAATTGAGTCTTTATGATTGTATAATGTTGGTATTGCATTCCTACCGACCCGAGTCGGAGTCGTCGATCGATCACTCTGAGTCAAAATATTTCGTATTAACTTATTATTGAGATAATACCTAAATTAATTTATATAGAACTAGAGATAAGTACATTAGGGTGAAGTACAACTTTAATTGAGTCTTTGCGATTGCGTGATGTTGGTATTGCATTTCTACCGACCCGAGTCGGAGTCGTCGAGCGATCACTCTGAGTTGAAATATTTCGTATTAACTTATTACTGAGGTAATACCTAAATTGATTTAGATAGAACTAGGTATGAGTACATTAGGGTGAACTACAACTTCAATCGAGTCTTTGCGATTGTATGATATTGGTATTACGTTCCTACCGACCTGAGTTGGAGTCATCGATTGATCACTCCGAGTCGAAACATTTCGTATTAACTTATTATTGAGGTAATACCCAAATTGATTTAGATAGAACTAGGGATGAGTACATTAGGGTGACCTACAACTTCAATTGAGGCTTTACGATTGCATGATGCTGGTATTGCGTTCCTTTCGACCCGAGTCAAAGTCGTCGATCGATCACTCTGCATTGAAATATTTTGTATTAACTTATTATTGAGATAATACCTACATTAATTTATATAGAACTAGGTATGAGTACATTAGAGTGAAGTACAACTTCAATTGAGTCTTTGCGATTGTATGATATTGGTATTACGTTCCTCCCAATCCGAGTCGTCGATTGATCACTCTGATTCAAAATATTTCATATCTTTTAAAAAATAATTAAGATCAATTTGGACCAAATTAACATTTTTGAAACTTGTCATTATTTTTCAAAATACAAAACAACCATACAAATCATCCATTTGGGGGAAAAATATTTCATAATTTCAAATCTCGATTTTCTTGCTCTTTTCTCTCTCTCTCTCTCAATAATACAGAAAAAAACTACTCAACAAATTGCTCAATCCTTCACAACAAATCAATTTTCTTCCCATTTTTGACCACACAAGTGTTATTTTTTAGAAAAAATTACAGAAACTAGCATCTTTAAGACTATAATTACAATAAATAGCAACACTTTTTCAAAATTACAACTTATAATTTAAATGCAAACTACAAAATACAAATACAAGCTCGAACTTTAAAATACAAATACAACTGTATCAATGAATACAAAAATATAAATGATTATGTGACTACAAATATGATAAATAATTGTGGTATTTACGTTGTCATCCATAACTTGTGCCCGAGTAGTCATATTTTTCAAAAAATATAAAAAATATTAAATAGAACAAAAAAATGATAAAGAAAATAAGTAAAAAAAAAACAAAGATGAAAGAGAAATAGAAGTTAGAGAGAGAAGAGACAAAAAAACAAAAAGGAAAAAAATAAAAATAGGACAAAATAGAAAAAAGAAGAAGTAAAAACGAGAAAAACATGAAAAAGAAAAAATATAGAAAAATGAAAAAGAAAAAAAATTATAGTGTTTTTGGCGAGACTAAATATGTAGTGTATTTATGTTTTTTATGAATATAGATCACTGAGTAAAAGTGAATACAACAACTATAAATCGAATATAACGACTATATGGGTGTTGTATTTATATTTTATCTGAATACAAATTATTGATAAAACCGAATACAACGGGTGTAATTGAATACAACGGCTATAAATGATAATTATGTAACATATGGTTATAGAAGGTGAGTTTTACATCAAAGTGTAGATATTTCTGAAAGATTCCCTTTTTTTGTTTCGAATATTATGGCTAGAAACATTAAATTATTACTTCAATTCTAGTCTCCGAGAAATTAAATATTCCGACAAGTCTTGAAGTAGGGGGCATTTTGTGGACAATAAAATTTTATTAAATTAAAATTCGTATGAAATTCGGGTTATATTAAATTCAAAATATATTAGTCCCAAATAAATATTACGGATCAATATAATTGAATTAGTTATTTAAGCCCAAACATGTATGGATTTAATTAAAGTTTAATTTTGATTGGGCTAGCCCATTGATTTGGGCTACAAATGATGAACTCACTTTGTAAGCCCAAGATGTTATCTTATTCTAAAGGCCCAATTTAGTGTCACGTCTCAAATAATGTGGCATGTCAAGTCAAGTGAAGGAGCCAATAGGATCATGCCACATATCACAATGATGCAACATACCCAATAAAATATAAAGCCCATCAAATGTGTCATGTCACTTAAATCTGATTTGTCAAAAGAAGTCCATCTTCATCATGACTCCTTCCTTCCTACAACTATAAATGGGGTCTCATAATTCAGAAAACAGGACCAAGAACTCTAACAAGAAATAAGAGAAAGCTCGTGGATCAAACACCACAATTGCTCTACAAAGCTCAAGCACTCAAATCCAGTTCATCAAGATTCAAGATCAAAAATCGCAAAATTCAAAAACAAGATTCAAGATCAAAATCGCAAAATTCAAGAACAAGCTCAAAAGCCCTTGAATTCAATCATAAGTCAAGATCAAGTCCATCAAATCAACAAATCAAGTTTAAATTCAATATCAAGTTTTAAGCCCTTGAATTTATATTTGAAAAGGCGAATCAAAGGATTCATAGAGATTGTAATACTCACATATTGAAATCAATAAATTGATTGTTACAATATTTTTCTTGTCTCGATTATTTATTATTTTTTATCTCGAGAATTTTATTGTCCAACACTCACATTTTGTGCAACATTAATTGGCGATCTGTCAATTTTTCTCTTAAATCAATTTCTATTTTTCCTGTGCATTTTTTTGTAAATATCGGTACATTCGTTTATCCATTTTAAAAAAAAAAAATAAGAAAAAAAAGGTTATCCAATATGGTCCCTCAGTTTTTTTCATCGATTTTTCGCTTGTTTTTAGTTGTGCCAATTTGATAGTTTCTGTTATTTCTAATTTATTTTAAAGTTTGGTGTAGTTTTTTGACATGTAATTTCAATTAATTTTTCAATATTATTTTAGCATCTAATATAAGTTTTTGTGTTACATATTTAGGATTTGACGTAACTTTCTTGAAATTTATAATTAAATATTGTTTTCACATATTTTTTTCATCTACTTCTTTGGAGATAACGGTATGGACTGAGTACATTTTACCTTTTTCAGATCCCACTTTGTGTGAATGGAAATATACTGGGTTTGTTATTGTTGTTGTTGTTGTTGTTGTATTGTTTTCACAGATTTTATAAATTTAACAATCAGAATTCGATTACTTTTTATTAGAGACTAAAAATGTTAATTTTTGATAAATTTAAAGGATCAAAATTGTTAAATGCATACTTAAGGGATCTGTTATGCTAATGTATGGCAAACATATTTGTGTTGCATATTTAGGATTTGATGCAAAAAAATTTTAAATTTATAATTAAATATTTCTTTCATAATCTACAATCTATATCTATAATCTATAATAATAATAAAAAAAAAAACACGTGCCTCGCACGTGTAACGTCTGATTATTTAAAATCAAATAATTTTATCTATTGCGGAGATTTTTAGTGACGTGTAGAAAGTTCAACTCACTTTTCGAAGATCATTCACATTTTAATATAATAATGTAAGTATATACATTTATTTTAGTGTAAGAACATATATACTTTACCTCCAGGAGTTTCAAGTGATTGATCGATTGGCACCTTTACGTTTACCATGCATTACCTCTTTCCCTTACTGTAAAGTCTAAGAGAGGCACATCAATTTGAACCGTATTTGTTGTAAGATTATTTTTCTTTTTTCTTCTATATTTAAATTTTTTTCTTGTTTTTAAAGTCAAATCTTTACAAAATCATTGATTACATTCTTATTACGTACTTAAAACTTTTAAAATTTGATATTTTTTAAATTTTTCTTATTCTAACGCTTTTATATTTATTTTGAGATTTTTCAAATCTTCTTAAATCAAATTTAGTTGATTTAGAATTCTTAAATTAATGAAAAGATTTTAGTTGTCATTAATTTTGATGACTTCTAATAAGAAAATATTTTACCATAAATATATTTAATTAATTTTTAATGCTTAAATATTAGGAAAAATCATTAATTGTGATAACTTCTAATAAGGAAAGTGTTTACCGTAAATATATTTGATTAATTTTCAACACTTAAATATTAGAAAAAATTATTAATTCTGATGACTTCTAATAAGGAAAGGTTTTATCATAAATATGTTTAATTAATTTTCAACACTAAAATATTAGAAAAAAATAGTGAAAAGACGATTTTGTCTAAAGTAAAGACTTTTAGTGAAGGACCAAAAGTTCAAACAATATTTTTAAGGCCCTTCACACTTTTAATATATTATAGATTATAGATTATAGATAGATTATAAATATAGATATAAGTATAGATTATAGATATAGATTATAGATTATAGATATAGATTATAGATATAGATATAGATATAGATTATAGATATAGATTATATATTATAGATATATAAATAATCATAACACAAATATGGTTCAAATTGATGTGTCTCTTTAGCCTGTGGCAGCAAGGGAAAGCGGAACTATATAGCAAACACAAAAGTGATGATCCGTCAACCACTTGAAACTTCTGGTGGTAAAATATATATGTGCATATGTGTTTTTATTATTATATTAAAGTAGGAAAGATTTTTGAAAACTGATTTGAACTTTTACACTATTAAAAATCTCCGCAATAAATAAAATTATTTAATTTTAAATAATCAAACACTACACGTGCAAGGCACATGCGAATTAAACTGGTTTTTATAAATTTAACAGTTAGGGTTGGATAAAATTTTTATCGAAGACTAAAAATGTTAATTTTTGACAAATTTAAAGGATCAAAAATATTAAATGCATACTTAAGGGATCACTTATGCTAATGTGCGGCAAACATAAAACACCAAAATTATTATTCTCTCCGTTTAAAAAAGAATAATCTACTTTTCTTTTAAGTTTTTTACCGAAAAAAAAACTATCAAGTTTGAAGCAAACGCTGCCTGGTCACAGCTGGACCCACTTCGTTTGTATGCGGTGGGCCTCACCGCGCCTACTCGGTTAAATTTTTGTGTAAACAACATAGATTTCCTACCTATTGAAACTAATTACATAAAATTCCTTCTAGTTTTCTCTCTCCCGAATTTTACAAATATACTCATACATTCGGTTGTCCATCATACATAGCTCGAATGTATGATAAAACAGTTAATCCTATATTTAAGGTAAGATGATAAATAGAGTTTCCTACATTCATGGAAAGAGTAATCAGAGAAAATCTTTCATTCCCTTAAATAAAGCCATTAATTACCAATAATTATATTTTGTATGCTTAAATACAGTAACTGAAATTTAAATTCAAAAAATCTCTTAAACATCACTGTTAGTTTTCCGCATTTTTAATGACGTTTTTGAAAAAAAAAAACGTCTTCTTCTTTCTTCAATTCTCGTTAAAAAAAATATGAACATCCCCATATTGTTGCGTCATTCCAAAATTTGGGAGTTGAAAATTATTTATCAATCCTACAAAAGTGATGCAATTATTATTTTGGAAAGTATTAACTTTTTGAAATTGATTGCTACGATCGCGATGGAATTGAATATTGATGAAGTTCGTAAAAAACTTAAAATAAAATACGTTGTTCATGGTAATTCTTTCTGGGGATGTACTTTGTATTGAAGGTAGTGAATCTGATTCTGTTGTGTTAACGATCGTTGAAACTGAAAATCAGTATTCATTATACGTTTCAAATTTTGATGTGAAAAACTTCATTACTGATTGCAAGAACACCAAAAAAAAATGGTTGACCAGCTTTATAAGGATAAGCAAACATTGGTTGTGGTAATGGCAAAATATGCAATATCTAATGGCTTCAGCACCAAAGGTAAACGATCCGATAAACAAAGGTATGAACAAAAATATTATTTTAATTTATTTAAAGTTTAATAAATATTTTTTTGTAATAGGTATTTTGAACGAATTGTTGTTTGAGTGTTGTTATCTATTTGTTGAAAGAAGTAGTAATAATGTATAAAATTTACTCATACATTCGAACGAATGTATAATCAGACCGTAACAGAGAGTTTTTTTTCCATTTTAATTAAAATCATGAATTTTATATCTATATTCATACATTGATTAGTTTCAATCATGAAATTTATATCTATATTCATACATTAATTATAATTGTTACTGCTCAGAATTATACAGGCCAAAAATCATTGTCAAGACGTATGAACTCCTGATAGTTCCAATGACAGACATGAAAGATTGAAATGTTCCCCAATTTATTGACGATGAAGAAGTTTTGCCGCCCAAATACAGAAGACCTCCGGGTAGTCCAAAGAAAGGAAGACCTTTGAAATCAAGTGAATTACTTTCTTCAAGTTCAAACTGTTGCGGTAAATGTGGGCGTGCATGTCACAATCGAAGGACGTGTAATTTTTTCCCAAAGAAAACTTGAAGAAGATAATTTTTTTGTTCTATATGTTGATGCTTAGATTGGTCTTGATTGAATAATCATTTTACTTTTTTTATGTTGATATCTTGGAATTATTTTGAACTACATTTTATATTATTTTTTAAATTTTAGATCTTAATAACTATTTCGTCAATTTTCACAACATTGTGCTAGCTTTATTGTTTATGTATAATTAATTCTTATATTTGGATCGCAATGTCATAGATTTGTCCGATATAATCTTTCTTATATCTGACCACATGTAAAGTTTCATGTAAAAAATTTAAAAAATAAATGCACACTCATGTATGGTATTTTAATGAAATTTAACTTTTTGGTTGTATAATGTATGATATTTTTTTATACTTTATTTAAATATTTTATTTTATAATTTTTGTTTTTGTTTTTAACTTTTACTAATAAGTATGAGACTATGTTATACATAAATTTTTATGTATGATGTAAATTGACTTTGGTATAACTTCCTCTTATTTGCGTACAAATCATACATTTATAATTGAAAACAATCAAAAAGTAATAAAAATAAAAATATATTAACATTATGTTATAAATGTATGTTATAGTTTTATAATTTAGTTTGTTGTTTGATGTAAACATTTTTGTTATTTATTTTAAACAATATGTCTGATAATATGTTATACATGACTTTAATTGTATGAGATACATGTTCAATGTATTAGACAATACGTATAATTCAAACAATATATGTTATTAACTTATAAATGAACTTATGTACTGAAAAAAATTATACATTAGATAAACAATAAAATATTAATGTGTAATTTATTGTTATACGTTAATCAAATTTTGTAGTAACAATGCAATATGTTGTACGTCATTGCAAAACACTTAAATAAAAGATAAGTATGTATAAGAAGATTTAGGACATCAATAAAGCCTAAATTTAAATTCCAACAACAAAAAATAACATGTATTCAAACTGTCTAACATCAACGACTGAAACAACAAAATAGATATTTTCATGCAGAGTATTATAAATAATTATTACTCTAAAGTAACAATTGCATTTTCATAAACTGATTAGAGTCAACTATTCCTAGGACGAGGAGGATCGTCATTGTCACTTGTGCATGCTTTTTTAGCCTTTGTAACTCCGTAATGCCATAACAAAGAAGCATAATGTGCACGTTGACTTTCAACATCAAAATCACATGAATGCACGTCCAGACGTTCACTTAAAATTTCTGCATATGCAGCCATAAAGACGCCACAGTCTCTGATTTGAAAAAAAAATTATGAAATAACAGTCGTTCAATAATTATAACATTATTATACATGTTATAAAAATGTAAGCCAAAATCCCTTACAAACTATCAGACGTTTGTTGTGGTATGTTTTGAATGTAGTCCACATCTTATACAAAATACTTCTTTATGTTTTCGCCAAAAGCACGGTAACATAAGCTACCCATATGCAATGAGTGAGCCGGGACTTTGTCAATACGGTATTTCATTCCCTGAAAAAATAAAAACATATTATAATTACACAACAGTTTCACATGTATGAGGCAACTTATACATTTAAAAAATAAACTGCAGTAATGTATAATGTCATACTACACATCTAAATTTTTCACCTTAAACATGTATGACCTATATAGCTTGACAGAAGATATAATGAAAACTTATACAAAAATAAGACTTTCTAACAGTATAATACCACATAAAACATAAAATGCATCTTATATGTAATAAGGACTTCTAATGTATAACATATTAAAATATATATCTTCAGGATTATATTTTACATTAGAATAAGTATACGGGCAACTTATACATTTAAAAAATAAACTGTAGTAATGTATAATGTCATACTACACATCTACATTTTTCACCTTAAACATGTATAACCTATAAGCTTGACAGAAGGTATAATGAAAAATTATACAAAAATAAGACTTTCTAACTGTATAATACAACATAAAACATAACTAATGTAATAAGAACTTCTAATGTATAACATATTGAAAATATATATCATTAGACTTATATTATACATTAGTCTTCCAAAATAACTAATGTATAATGCCTGATATATTATATCTTATACTTTCAAATATAAACTTCAAGAATGTATAATGTTACACCATACATATAAAATATTAATATTATACATTATTTATCTATAAACTTGTCAGAATGAATAATGTAACCTTATACAAAATTCATAGATTATAATTGTATAATTCAACTAAATACAAAAACAGCCTCTTCTATATATACAAAAACTTATATTATACATAAGTGTGTTAAATAAAATAATGTATAATGTTTAAAATCTACACCTTTAAATGTGATGACAAGTAATTTATTCTCTACCATAAAACAAACAAGATAGGAGCAAAATTGTAAACACTATTAACTATAACAGTACATTTAATAAGTTAATAACAACAAACAACATATATGGAGACTGTTGAATGGGAAAAGAGGACTTACTGTAACGTGCATCGGCAAGGCTACCATTAGGAACAAAATCATAGATGACCAATTTCTCTTCTGTACCCCAATAGAATCCACGAATTTTAACCAAATTTGGGTGCACCAATTTAGCAATTATCTTCACCTGATTCTCGAAATCTTTAAACTTTTCCATGCCATTTTCACCAATTCGTCGCACTACTAGTGTTGTCCCATCTTCTAGCACAACCTTGTACATTATACTTGACCCACTAGCACCCAAAATGTAAGTAGATGCCTTAAGAAATGTCTCTAATTCGAGTTCCCTTTCTCCATCAACCGTTACTAACACTACAAGAAAATGACGAAATTGTGATAGAGATTTTAGTCACAAACTTGTCACAAATCATTGATTGTGATGGATTTGTGACCGAAAAATGTGCATCTCAAAACCTTTGGTCATAAAATCATTGTGACGGATTTAATTTTCGTCACAAAATTATTGTGACGGAACTGAGACAGATCGTCCGTCACAATATAAATTCTTAAATTTGACTTAAATTTTGTCAAAAATTTATAACAAATTTTTGACAAAATATTCCGTTATAAAATAGTGACAGAATAATTTCCGTAACAAATTTTCAAACCTAGTCACCACAATTGTTACAATATATTTCGTTACAAATAATTTATGACAGACTAAACTCTTACCTATATTAGTAACAAATTTAGGATAGATTGTGACAAATTAAATCTGTCACAAATTTTATTTGAATTTTTAATTTTAATAAATAATAATTACGAAATACTATGCTCTCTCTCTCACACACTATATATATAAAATATAATACAAGATTTATAATAAAAAACGTCTGGAAGTTAATTAAAACATGCAAAATCACAACTTCAATAAGCAAAAATCTACCAATGTTTAAAATTTAAAGCATACAACTATCCAAAAAAGTGTGACAATGTTCAAGTCGACACTTCAAGTAACTAAAGTCTCAAAATATTAAACACTTAAGCATTAGATGAGTCCCTATTAGGATTACTAAATGAGCGAGAAGATAATGCCATATCGCTCATCATGCGAGACCATTGCTCCTCCATAGATTTGAATCGATCATCACTTTGTTGCCTCAAACGAGAAACCTCTTGCTCTACTCGTTGCTGCACCTCCAACTCTACACGCTCTTGAAGAACTCTCTTGATTTTCTCTCATATACGATACCTCTTTCTCAAGTATTTTGATGCGCTCTTTGGCAACATGATCGGACACTACAGGAAAATTGCATGTCATATCTTTATATAAGGTTGAAGCTTGAGAGCCCAATCCATACACACGTTTTTTCGCTCCCCCCGCAACATCAAAGTATATGCGATTTATATCGAGTTCTTGATCTTCTGGTGAATCATCTGATGATCTTGAAAGAGCAGTAGCTATGACGGCCTCCATTTTATCCTAACAACGACAAATAATCAGCCACCAAATAATTAACTTTTCACAAAATATACATATTAAGCCACAGCTAATAGTTGACTAAACAAGTTGCACTAAAGAACCAAACAAAGTTTGCAGTGAACTACATAAACACCAAAATTTTAACTGAATATGCTTAAAAATACACAAACAGCAGGATAAAAAATTGCATAAAATCTTCGCACTACTGCACAAAAAAATCTGCAATGATAACTCTAGCATTCAAACTCCATCTGCGCGCAAAATTTCTAGAGCAAACTAGAACCAGTATTTAAATGGAGTGTGGATGCTATCAAGTTTCAAAACATGTCAAAGAGCCTAGTGCAAGTCCTCCAGTTCATGTTCAAGATCCCAGAGTTCCAGAAATCATGAGCAGTAAAACTGGACAGTAAAACTGTAGCAGGACAATAAAACTGCATGAGAAGCTGCACCAATTATCCCAAAAACACACAAAAGTTTTGCAAAATTATACAAACAGCTACATCAAAAAGTCTACTCAAACCAACACAAATAGCTACACAATAAATTCGAGCTCCCAAATGATTTCCAACTCACAGGAATAAGATATCCCAATTGCACCTTAAAAATCATATGAGAGAGTGAGAGTGTGTTACCTGCAACATCCAACTCCACTACTTTTCAACTTCTGTAATGGTTATTCCACCCAGTGACATCATAGAGCTAATGTCTGAGAACTAATGTTTACAGAATTTTACCCCCTACCTTGAGAAACTTAGATAGTTTGTTTTCGATATACCCCGACTCAACTCACTTAAGTGTTGTATATCAAAACCAAAAGTCCAATCAAATGAATAGCTTCAGCAAAACCAAAAAGTAGTTGTGATCATGAACTACTAACTTAAGTGTCACATTGACATTTTTGAAGAGTTCGAGCAACATAGGTTTTGTTTATACGTACCTCTTCTCATCTGATCACCTACCATTATATCCGCACAGGTATCCAGCCCAAGAATCTGCAGATTACCTCAATAATAAGATACTCCTAATCCGAATCTTAGATGCACGGAAATATCACGATCTAACTGTAAGAACATAGCCGGTGACTAGACTTGATTCTTGGCCTGCAACTGCGGTAGCTTTCATAAATACATCTATCTCGGGATCTGGTTTGATTCCCAATTCCTTTTCGCGCCTTGACAGTTCTGCGAGGAGCTCATATTTCGTTCCAACTCCTAAACTACGTCCAGCAAAATCCAACGTCTCTCTGACTGTCATCTCTCCATGATGAAGATCATGCTGACTAATATAAGCACATGTCCGTTGAGGAATAAACTCTGACAGTTCATAACCACAATAACTGATTTTTCCAGCAACCTAAATAGACGAACTAATAGTTAGATATACATCATAGGGTAAACACTTCACGCCATAATTTCTCATCGTTGAAGATCACATGCTCTTAGATCTTTGTCGGGCACTGCAGCAAGCGCCTTTAGCAATGTAGTTTTCCACCTCCTGGAGGCCCAAGAAGTAGTGTCATCCTATAAGATACAACAAGCACAATGTACTTTTCTGAGACTCCATTCGACGGAAAACACTTTTCAAAATAAGCAGATTTCGGAAAGTTCAACAAATAGACTATAGATGGAATGTTCATTTGACGAAAAACACTTTTAAAAATAAGCAGATTTTAAGAAGCTTTCGCCAAACAGACTACATACCTTGATGGTTTTACTATTCCACTTACATCACGAAGTATCTTGATGACCCTTTTCTTCGATGGGACAATCTTGATTTTTTCAAGAGCTCCCTATGACATTTAAACATACAAAAAAGAAAGAGTTCAATTAGAACAAGTACCTCACTTCGCGTAGCGAAATTAAACAACATAGAACTTAAGTACAAAGATGATAGTTGCATTCCACAGTGTAGGTAGTGCTCTAGATCCAACATATGCATCTCCTTCAATCGAAAGATGCTCGAATCGAACTTCAATTTTCGGAATATCAATCCCAACCCTATATCATGCAAAAAAACAGAAGAAGAAAAACCATCAAGACTCCTATTGAAATACACATAACTTGCACTAAGGATGTTATATCATTAGGATAAATAGCCGATTTCTTCCCTTTGTCCGAACCTCAATGGACAAGTACATGATAAAATAGTCGAGATGTGCACAAACTGACCACAACACCAACGGAAAGTGAAAAAACTACTTTACCTATCAATCCTATCTCTTAGTCTAAGAAGAAACTTCTCATTATCTTGTTCCACAATCCTAAGTATACTTTCCATCAACTCCTTGCAATTCATATGTTGAAAGTCTCTCAATTGCAGCCCATTTTAGCTCGTTTTCGTCGTCGTTTTCCCTAACATTTCCCTGAAAAACATCACCTCCTGGTGTAGTAAAAACTTCCCTAACACCAGCTGAAGTCCAGGTTCTTTCACTTGCTGATCCAAAACTCATTCTTAAAGACTTGGCCAATTCATCTCTGCTTATACTTGCTGACATTCTCAATCTTCTTTTGTAAAAAAACTCAAGAAAATGCACCTTTTTTTATACACATCAAGAAAGTTGAAGAAGAATGGGGACGAATTTAGCAAAATCTACAAAAGACTCAAAAATCATTTCCTGTTCAAAGAATTCAAACCTATAAGCAAGATAATAATGGAATCAAAGTTTAAAAACAAAGACAAATTTGAGCAAAATTTTTAAAAGACCTAAAAATTATTTACTGTCCAAATAATTCAAATCTATGAGCAAGATGGCATTGGAATCAAAGATGAGAAAAAAACTTCAAATCAAAAACTTACAGTTCAAATAGCTAATTGTGCAAAGCTAAATAAAGGTTTCATTCCATATCTATGTTAGAAATTAAAATAAGAACAACAAACCCGGTTCACCATCATTTTTTGAGATGTAAAAAACAGAATTCGAGAAATATTACCTCAAGATGTTAAGAAGAACAACAGAATTTGAGATGGGCGTAGGACTTATTTGAGAAAAACTCGACTAACCGTCATTTTTTGATTTCTTCTCAAAACATAGTGAAGGGTTTGTTGTGCTGAGAATGAAGTTTTCGTTTGAGAAAAATGAGCCAGAAGGGCATTCAAGTTTTCAATAATAAAAAAAAAAGGGACAAGTGGGTCCCACAAACTTGTTCCTTAAAAAAAAAAAAACTAATCCCCTGCGCTATTGGGATAATTGTTGGACAACTATATTAATTGTCTGAACAATTTCGTGCCATTATTGAACAATTTCTCTCAGTTGTCGAACAACTACGCCTAGTTGTTGACTAGGCGCAGTTATCGAACAACTGCGCTTAGTTGTTAAACAATTGTGCAGTTGTCCGAACAATTTCGTGCCGTTGTTGAACAATTTCTCTCAGTTGTCGAATAACTACGCCTAGTTGTTGACTAGGCGCAGTTATCGAACAATTGCGCTTAGTTGTTAAACAATTGCGCAGTTGTTGAACAACTTTGGTAGTTGTTCAATAACTGCGACTAGTTGTCGAACAACTAACTTGTTGGAACGAAAAAACTTTAAAAAAAGTATTCAAAAAAGTTTTGTCCCTCCCACCTAATTTAAAAAAACTTGGAGGACTTCCATTTAATTGGACAATTTATTTGTCTTTTTTAATTCAAAGTCCCATTTTGTTTGTAGAGGGTGAAGGGTTTACTCCGAGGGAAAAAGAAAAACTGTAAAAAAAAAAAATTGAGGGAAAATGAAAAGATAAAATTTTTTTAGAGGGAAATGAAAATGTCTCCAAATTCTACCTTCGTTACGGAAATTAACCCATTAAATTTTTTTAAAAAAATTGTTATTTTTTAAGAAAATTTTACTGTGACGGAATAAATCCGTCACAATTTTTTATTATATTAGTTACTTTTTTTTTAATTTTATTGTGATGGAATGTCAATCTGTCACAAATTTAGTCACAGATTTGTGACTGAAAATTATTATTTTTTCTTATCACCTCTATCTTGTGACAGAAATAGGTCGGTCACAAAAATTAAATTTAAAATTTATCATAAATTTGTCACAAATCTTACTTTTTAACTTTTATTTGAAAACTAAAAAATTTAAATTTTTATATTTATGCAAGAATGATATGTATGATGATGACCCAATTGGGATTTTTCTTCACTTTTTGAATTGGAAACTTCTGATAATTCACTGTCAGCTCCTTGCCTTTGTTTTCTCAAACTTTCTAATTTGGTGAAATTAAAAAATAAATAAAAAAAATTAATGAATAAAATCAATAAATTCAATTAATGTTTGAAAACTTACATTGGTAAACTCTAAGTATGATTGCTTGATTTTAGGCGTGAAAAATAGAATTCAATAATGAAGTATAAATTGATTTGTATCTTTTTTAGATGTATAACAGAATGAGATTTATTGTAATATGTAAATTTTAGTAAATTTTTAGGCTATCCTCGAACAAACTCCGACTCCATTATAATTTACATGCAGTCGTACTCTCTATATCTCTGGAAACATCTTAGAAGAAGCTCCAATCTCAGGCTCGTCGACTTCTTAGGAGTTTTACGTTATTTGTATCTTTGTGTTTCAACTTTTCACCCTTTTCTTTTTCTCATCATATGCTTTCTTTAATACGTTATTTGTATCTTTGTGTTTCCACTTTTCACCCTCTTCTTTTTCTCAACATATGCTTTCTTTACGGTATCTATTTCGTTGTTTTGAAACATTGTATGTACGGTTTGTGATGTGTTGATTCTAAGGCTAATCACATTAGATTGGTCGGTTATATGAATTATTTCACATAAGTTTCGTTCTATGGGGTTCATATGAGTCTAATACTTTGACAAAGTAGGGTTTTATGAAAAGTAAAGGCACTCTAAATTCCAACAAGAAGCTTCCAAGGAGGCATAGGACAGAGTTATCTAGTATCTGTTACCAGCAGGAGGTGGCAAGTATCTCAATGAAATTAGTTGAGGTGTGTGTGAAAGGAGGCCCGGACACTACGGTCATAAAAAAATCAAACAAAACCTACCCATTGTGGGGAACCTATAGGTGGAGTTTGAGGAGGTTAATGTGTCGGCAGACCTTACTCTTACTAGGTTTTACTAGCAGAACCAAAAGGTGGGTGTATTTGACAATCATGGAACTTAATGGAAGAGTACAAACAATAAGTTAGTCCTAAGTCTAACGAATTTATGCACGGTTGGTGGATACTGAATTAATTATGCGATAAAGAATTTGGTCACGGTTTTGTCTCTTTGTAATGAGGTGGAGTTCTTCCGGATCTTTGAGGAGAATTTAAGATTTTGGCCAGCTGTGTGAGGAAATTGAATCAGCTCGACGTTGAGTTGTTCAAGAATGTGGCATTGTTTGAACACTTCCACATTCTCATTAGTTAAAAGGGGCTGTTGTCCCCTTCCTGAATTATGCTGGAAAATAGTCTAATTCATGGAACTTTGGATGTAATGGATATGCGCAATAGCGATGGAAGTAGAAGCTCTATACAATTTTCAATTATCAATGTTGATATCCTGTGTTCTAGCTTTCTATAGTTTAGTTTTTGATTTTTTTCCCTCTCTTTTAGGTTTTTCAATTTAGCTTTTGAAATCTATGTCTGTTATTGGTTACAAGAAAATGAGGGAAAAGTTGTTGCAGATTCTTTTATTGGTCATGGGATATTCGAATGAGTAGTACATTGTGGAACCTGTTTCCTTTGTTGATGTCCTTCACACCCCTCCCCCTCTCCAAAGAAAAGATAACAGCTTTGAATGATGACCCTTCTGTTTAAAATGAAATATCAGTCATTTTGTAATGTGCAGTGATGGTGTTCCTGAATGTGTGCTCATGATTAGCTGTAACCTATTATTTGTTCTCTTGCTCTTCTCATTCCAGAATTTTATCAGTGCATGCAGTAGAAGCCAGTCCAGCAATCTATCCTCTCAACATGCCGAAAGATAGAAGAGTGAATTCCTTTTCCTTCAAGAAGTCAAGGACATCTCCTTACACTTCCATCTCAAAGAATTCTGACCTCAATTCCCAGAAATCTCTGCCAAAGGTTGTGAATGAGAGAGAATGGGAAGAAGCTAGGTGTCCAATATGTATGGAGCATCCACACAATGCTGTCCTTTTACTTTTTTCTTCGCGAGACAAGGGTTGTCAGCCTTATATGTGCAACACAAGTAATCGACATTATAATTGCCTTGATCAATTTTGTAAATCATCTACTGTAGGAGCTCAACAAGACGAAGGTAATGTATCAGGAGCTGTGTTTCGCAGAGGAAGTGGGGGCAAGCACTTTCAGGAGCAACAAGGTCTCATGTGCAACAGCAACCTGAGCTTGCCTGCCCTCTTTGCCAGGGACATGTCGAAGCTAAGGATGGATTGTTGTAAAGGCTGTTCGTAATTTCATGAGCTCCAAAACAAGGAGTTGTTCCCTGGAGATGTGCAATTTCTCTGGTAGCTATGCTGAACTAAGAAAGCATGCAAGGCATGAACATCCCCTATGAAAGGCCATCTGACGCCAACCCTATGCGGCAGTCTGAGTGGACAAGATTGGAGCGTCAAAGGGACTTTGAAGATGCATTCAGTGCATATCAAGCACCATGTGGTGATGACTTCCTAACAGAGCTATCTCTTGACAGTGGTCTATTTGACCTGCTAGATGGTTACTCAGAAGCTGTGGAGGGATGTGATGAAGACGTCAATATGTCACTGGATTTTGAATTTGAGCTCTCTTTCCTGAGTGAGTTCCCATTGGTGCCTTCGGCATGGGATGGGTCTCCAAGCTATGTTGGTGGGAGGAGCACCTATCGATCAGAGAGTGGTGCTAGATCACAAAACAGGAGATCTAGAAGATTGGCATCACATTCTGATAACTACGAATGAAGGCCTACAGGTTCAAGAAGCACAAATCTATCTTCACAGCGCACACAGTTATTTGATAGGACATGGTTTTAGCGTATTCATGGTTAGACTTTAGGTTTGGCTTTTCGTTATTCATGTTATCTCTTGCACTCTTATTACTGACTGTTATATTCTCGATCTGTGTCTTCCATTCTTTTCTGCGTAAAACCCAAATTCCAACTTCGCTATAACTACAATCTTTCTTCTACTTGTGTTAGAAGATTGTGTGTTGATATGAAATTTATTTATTAGAGCGTATAATGGGATCCATTTAGTATCATCCTGCTTTTCCAGTCTACAATTCTATTTGCGGATATTGGGCACTGTCTTAGTGGCACTTCTGTAGCATTTTATATGACAAATTTTACTGAAGTTTGGATTTAATGTTCATTTAACTTGCAAATACTATTACATATAACAGAAAAGAAACTATTAAAATAATGGCTATAATGTCAGTTTGATGGGAAACACATCACAATCGAAGTATAAAAGTTGGATGGTTATATGAAATTGATTCTTGAAAGTTGTCACGGTGATCTGTTAGGAACCAAGAAACTCTTCAAACTTATGCAGTAAATTCCAAATACAACACAGAGAAACAACACACTTCACTGCTATTTATTTCCATTAGCAAATAAAAGAAGTTTACAAATAGACCAACAAGATCTGAAAATAATAGTTCGGCCTACAACTAAGGTTTTCGTTGAACCTTATCCTCCAAATTAACTACAGACCCAAAACCTACAGAATAAAGTGTGTTTCTCCCCTCTATAACAATCTTAATTAACTTCTATGTAACTGCTAGAAATACATACAAATAGTAATAATTAAATAAAACAGTAACATTCACACCTGATTTTCGCCCTTCTTCTTGCGTTTATAAACCTTAGTAACAACAGGTCTAACATACCCGCCCCATACCCGCCCCAACGAGCTTCACCTCGTCCTCAAGGTGAAAATGAGGAAATTGAGCGTCAATAGCTTCATAGGGTTCCCAAGTGTTCTCAAAGTTAGGTAAGTCCTTCCACTTACACTTTGTTTGAATGGTGGTTTGTCGTGATTTCATAATGTACAGTACTGTATGATGTGGTGTATACAGTACAGTATAGTGCAATACAATGTTTGGATAGTCTATATGGTTCAATATTGTTTAATGATAGTTTTATTGTTCGGTTTGACAGTATGGTACTGTATTGTAACCGATAAGTTTACTAAAATGCCCTTAAATATTATAAATGTTAAATTTATCAATAATTATTAATAAAATAATTTTTTTCCTACTAATTTATCATAATTATTCCATGTATATATATTAAGTTGTTAAATTCTTGTAAATTCTAACAAAGTCAATAAAATAGTAGATCAAATAAATATAATCGAATTTATTTTTTATAGTACCAAATTTAATTTCTTTTTGATGTTTTGAGACGTGACACCGATGACAAGTACAAAGTTTGAATGCATTTTTTTGTGTATGCTATGGGTGTGTTTGGTATGGAATCCAGTAAAAAAAATATTTTCCAAGAAAATAAATTCTTTCTTACTTATTTTCTTGTGTTCGTAACACAAGAATTTTTTTTCTAAAAGCATTTGCATATAATTAACACAAAATAATGAAAACGAATATGATAAAGGGTGGCGGGGTTAAAAAATTAATTTTTTTTAAAGAAATATTTGGAGGTGGGGGTAGTGAAGTAAGGGGTTAGGATAGGGGTAGGGGTAAAAGAAATTAATTTAAAAATTATTTTTTTTTGTGGGAGGAGGGGGGGGAGGGGAGAGATGGTAGGGGGTGGGATGGTGTAAGAAAAGTTTCTTAAAGTTTTAAAAAATAAAAAAGAAATTGGTGGGGAGGGGAGGAGCTAGTAGGTGGTGGGGGTGGGTTGGGGATGAGGGTCAGGTAAGAACATGTTTTTGAAAAAAAATTAAGAAAAATGGGTGGGGATTTGTGGGGGTAAGGTCGGGTCGAGGTGGGGGAAAAGACTGGTGGGGTGGGGGTCGGAGTAGGAGGTGGAGTTAAATAATATAAGGTGAAGGAAAAAAATAAGATTATATAATATTAAGTAAGGGTATTATTGAAAAAAAAGAAGAAGAGAAAATACATCAAACCCCCCTTAAACTTGTTCCCATAACTTACTTTAGCACTCTAACTATACATGTAATTATTTACCCCTTTAATTTGGTCTAAAGTGAATTTAGTATATCCTCTAATAAGGAGAGTGTCTTCACTCTCCAAAAAACGCGTGAAAGAAAGAAAAGGGTAGAAAAAAATGTTAAAATCTCAATTTATTAATTTATCTTACACTTTTTCTCTCTCCACCATTCTTCTTCTATCACAACTACCAAATACCCGTATCATACTTCGATTTTTCCATCGTTCCTCCATCACCACCTTCACATCTTTATTCCATCAGATTTTTTTGGCATGGGTGATAGAAAAAAATTCAATCCTTGAGAAAATAAAAATTCAATTCATGAGGAAATTGAAATTTAATTCAAGAGAAATTGAATTGGTTGTTGCAGATTATATGAAATCAGCAATGATCCCTGTTAATGCCTTCTCACAAGCCACCATTTCATCTCTCGCCACTGATTCTTTAATTTCATTATAATTTATTTTGATACGATTTTGTGGCGCAATTTCTTATTGTCATTGGTGTTGTTGAATGTTGTGGAATTGACAATGATGGTGAATTATTTTGGAGTTGATATTAATGGTTGTGGTGAGAATTATGAAATTGACAGAGATGATGGTGATATTGCTCTTGGTAATGGGTACAATGAAGTTAATGGTTGTGAAGATAAATCCTAGCAGTGGTGGTGAATTTGTGAGTTGATGGTAGTGATAATGAAGAGGATAGAGAGTAGTTGGTGGCTCCGTGAAATCTTCATCGGTGATGATATAGTGAAGGGACGAGTAGTATCGGTGTCCATAATCCCTATTGTATTGTTGTTTAAAGTTATTGGATAGCATAGATGGATCTTGCTAAGGATGAAGATGGGTAAGAAAGGGGAAAAAAATAACTTTAATTTTTTTTTTAAAAAAAATTGACGTGTGGAGATGCATGTAGAGCACCTCCCACTATTTGTGTGTTTCTTTTTTATTTTTGAGTGAGTATTAAATTCACTTAAAATAAAATTAAGGGGGTAAATAATTACATGTGTAGTTAGAGTGCTAAAGTAAGTTACAGAGACAAGTTTAGGGAAGTTTTAATGTATTTTCTCAAAAAAGAAGAAGCAAATCATAGGATTCCACCAACTTGGTGGTTACATAAAATGGGGGTTTTCATGGTTGCCAAACTATGAAACTAAACCATAGTATACCATACATTTTAAGAAACAATTAAAACAAACATGGTTTTCTTAATCAAAACCTCCTAGAAGACATTCAAAAGTGTCTGGCAATCTATCATACTTTTAGGTTGCACTAGCATTTTAAGTTCTTAATACAATAAAGGAGGGAGTTGTTGGACTGGAATAGATTCCTTCACAACATGATTTAGCCAAGAAAGATGACATACGGGATGCACCCATGAATGAGGGGATGAATCAAAACGATAAGAGAATTCACCGATTTTGCTGAAGACACTATATACCCCATAATAACGAGGGCTTAACTTCTCAAAACCTTTTTAGTAAGAGAATGCAACTTGAAAGGTTGCAAGCGAAGATATACTAAATCACTAGATTGGAACACAACTTCAAGGCGCTTAGCATCAACATAAACTTATATTTGAGCTTGAGCATGAGTCAAATTAGCTTTGAATTCATCAAAAATCGTGTTGTGAGCAACAAGTTGCTGGTTGGCCTCTTCATCAGCAAAAATCTCATTGGTGAACTGCAACAAGGAGGGAGGATCTCGTCCATATAAAGCTTTAACAGGGGTCATCTCAGGTGGAACCATGGTAAGTCGGATCAAATCAAAATTTAACCCAAGGAATCCATCTTAGCCATTGTCTTGGATGATACAAGACTATGTGTGTATCAAGAGATTCCAACCAACACAAGAACAACAAGATGAACAACAAATTGCTAGTGAATCAAAATAGGCCTCACACGGCTTCACTAGACTTTGAGTTTGTGTTTTGAACAAGAAAATGAGATGAATAACAAGGCAACAATGCTAGTGAATCGAAAGAGCCCCACACGGCTTCACTAGACTTTTAGATTCAACAACACAATGTTAACAAGATTACAAAAGAGATAGAAACTTGACATACAATATTAAAAGATCTAGAACCCTAACAATGAGAAAGGACCCTAAGACTAGTGAATATCAACACCAAGTTCTTACTTGGACCAAGAGGAACTCAAAGAACCCCAAGATCCTAGTTTCTAGCCAAGATACGACACAAAGATCACTCTCCTTGTGAATTTCAGTTTTGAGGCTTCTCAAGTGAAGAGAGAAGTTCACAAAAATTACAATGTAGTTGTTGTCTTCAATATTATGAATGAACTAAGGCCAAAATAACCCTAATGTTATTTATTTATATTACACCACAAATGAAAGATAAAATGACTATTTAACCCTTGCCATGGGGTGGCTTTGAAGTGTAAGTTTCTTACACTCCAAGGATCCTCTTCACACTTAAAAATATTTAAACCATTTGGTGGATCAAGTACCAACTCACATACAATCATTTACATAAACAAGGCTTGGAGTCATTGCAACTCACGTGCTTGGCTTCGTGTGAAAGGTCTCGAGCTAGGAATTCCCGTATCATCCTCTCTATCTTGAAGGGAATTTGTCCACAAATTTGGATCATTGCCATCCTCCACCATTTCCAACAGAGAAAGGTCACGCATGTTAAAAGTGTTGTGCACTTGATATTCCGGGGGTAGATCAATTTAGTAGGCATTATCGTTGATCCTTTCTAATAATTGGAACGGGACATCACTCTGCGGCATCAACTTAGCATTCCTTTAAGATGGGAATCTATCCTTCCTTAGGTGCACCCTCACCCAATCTCCCAGTTCAAGATTAAGCTTTCTTCTTTCTTTGTTGGTTCGCCTTGCAACTTCTTAGTTTTTCTTCTCTAACCGCAACCTCACCTTCTCATGTAGATTCTTCATGGCCTCGGCCCATTTTCTTCTATCTAAGCTTATCAAAAGATCACTTGGCAAAAGGGTTTAATCTAAAGAGATGAGGGGGTTGATGCCGTATACATACTTAAAGGGTGTCATCCCCATGCTTGAGTGTATAACACGATTATAAGCAAACTCAATCAACGGTAAGTGCTCCTCCCAAGAAGTCATTTTTCCTTTAACCATGGACCGTAGCATAGATCCTAAGGTCCTATTTACTACTTCCGCTTCGCCATCGATTTGTGGGTGACATGAAGTCGAAAACAACAACTTAGTACTGAGCCTATCCCATATAGACTTCCAAAAGTGGCTTAGGAATTTAGAATCCCTATCACTCACTATGGTCCTCGGAACACCATGAAGTTTTACAATATTAACAACAAACAAAGAGGCTACACTAGGCGCATCATCACATTTGGAACAAGGAATAAAGTGATCCATCTTAGAAAATCGATCCACGGCGAAAAAATACTATCCCACCTCCTTCTAGTCCTCGACAATCCCAACACGAATTCCATTGATATGTCAAGCCAAGGACGCAAAG
The DNA here is from genome assembly GCA_030864215.1 of Capsicum pubescens. Classification (NCBI taxonomy): domain Eukaryota; kingdom Viridiplantae; phylum Streptophyta; class Magnoliopsida; order Solanales; family Solanaceae; genus Capsicum; species Capsicum pubescens. The sequence continues at coordinate 110,590,222 of CM061549.1, read as the reverse complement.
GGAAGGACAATAGGGTGTACAACCCGTGGGGTTAGAGCCGTGACTTGGCTCCTTTGCACTCAACACATTGGCCGTAGATACGGGCCACATCCTTGTGCATTCTAAACCAATGAAATTGTTCTTCCAAAATTCCGAGGGTCTTCTCGACCCTAAAATGTCCCATTAGATTGCCATTGTGTGCTTTTCTCACAAACAATTCTCTCCACAAACTTGAGGGAACACACAATCGTCTACCCTTAAACAAGTATACATGAAATTTTATATAGGGATAGGAACCCCTATCCGTAACCCACCTATCCCTATCCAACTCTTCACTTTCCTTATAAATAGGAGTGAAGTGAGGGTCCTCGAGATATAAAGACTTGAGACTTTCAAACCCTATCAACTTAGAAGGCAAAGTAGACACAAGAACATATTTTCGATACAAAGCATCACAACCATATTGTCTTTACCCTTCTTGTAATGAATAACATACGGAAAAGTTTTGAGAAATTCAATCCATTTGGCATACCTCCAGTTAATCTTGTCTTGTGCTCGTAGATGCTTCAAGGATTCATGATCCGTTACGATCACGAATTCTTTAGGCCACAAATAATGTTGCCAAGTGGCCAAGGCTCTAATCAAGGCATACAACTCTAAATCGTATGTAGAGTAGTTTAGAGATGCTCCTTTGATCTTTTCGCTAAAGTAGGCAATAGACTTCAATTCTTGTATTAAAACCATGCCTATGCCGACTTTGCTAGCATTATATTTAACCTCTAAAGTCTTGTTAAAATTTGGAAATTGTAGCAAAGATGCCGAGATGAGCATAACTTTCAAGTCCTAGAAGGCCTTATCTTGTTCATCTCCCCACTTGAAAGGCTGATCCTTTTTAATCACTTCGATCAAGGGGGCGGCAATGGTGCTAAATCCTTTGAAAAAATATCTATACAAACAATCCAACCTATGGAAGCTTCTCACTTCACCTAGAGTCTTGGGAGTTGGCAAATTTTTAATGGCGTCAATCTTAGATTCATCCACTTCAACCCCTCTTGAGCTCACCACAAACCTAAGAAATACAACCTTATGGACACCAAAAGAACACTTTTCTAGATTAGCATATAACTTCTTCTTTCGGAGGACATCAAACACACATTGTAAATGCTTTACATGCTCATCCAAGGACTTAATATACACCAACACATCATTAAAGTAAAAAACAACAAACTTTCTGATAAATGGCTTCATCACATAATTCATTAGCCTTATGAAAGTACTTGGAGTATTTGTTAGGACGAATGGCATAACCATCCATTCATAGAGACCAAATTTGGTCTTGAAGGTAGTTTTCCATTCATCACCCAGTTGCACATAGATTTGGTGATAGCTACTTCTCAAATCAATTTTATAAAAAACACACGAACCATTCAATTCATCAAGCATATCATCTACCCTAGAAATAGGGTGATGATATTTTATCATTATCTTATTGATGGCTCAGCAATCAATGCACATACACCAAGTCTCGTCTTTCTTGGAAACTTGTAGCACTGGGACCGTACAAGGGCTCATACTCTCCTTGATGTACCCTTTGTTGAAAAGTTCCTCAACTTGGCATTGTAATTCCTTGGTATCCATCGGGTTGCTTTTATAAGTTGGTTTGTTAGGCAATTATGACCCCGACACAAAATTAATTTGGTGCTCAATGCCCCGAAGTGGAGGCAATTCTTTCGACAATTCCTTTAGGAATACATCCTCATAATCCTGTAAAACATGAGAAATAAGAGGAGAAATGGAAACATTAGCGGAGTTAGTATTAAAAAAATGAGCCAAGAGGAGCATCGGAGTGTCCTCGTTATGATCCACAAATAGTTCCTTCCCTTTAGCTATCATCACCATGCTCCTGTTCCCCTTAAAATTTAGGGACCCCTCGACTTTCCCTACTCTCTCTCAGATTCCCCTCCTTTCCCCTCACTCTCAGTTTTTTTTCCCTTTTTCCTCAATTCCCATATCCTTTAGTGTAATTCATTCACTTGGAGAGGCAATAATTGATGAAGAGTGACCTTTCGACCATCCTTCTCAAGTGTATATTGATTGAACCTTCCATCATGTTTCGTCGACTTATCGTATTGCCAAGGTCTTCCTAACAACAAGTGACAAGCTTGCATTGGTATCATGTCACAAAGTACCTCGTCATGGTAGTTGGCTACGTTATCACACATTACATTGTGACCTTTAACTCGCTGCATTAATTCAACCATTGCAACTTGTAAGGATGAGTGTGAGGTGTAGTCGGTAATTTCAAAAAGTTTACCATTGCAATACTAACCACATTTGCAGAACTTCTACTATCTATCACCATAGTGCACACACTTTCCTTCACAAGATATTTAGTACGGAATAGATTCTCCCATTGGCTAGGATCATCTATCGCCTTACTAATCATGGAACACCTCACTAAAATGTTTAGAACTACGCACTTCCCTTCTTACGGATAAGCATCCTTACAATCATCATCATCATCATGCGGCTCCCCCTTGGCTGTCTCTCCATCTTGAGGCTCGACCTCACTCTCATGACCCTCAATACCCATTTTTTCATGAAGGAAATACAATCTACCTTCCCTTAGGATTACATTGTGTTGGTTAGGGCATTCATTGGTTTTATGCCCCCAACCTTGGTACTTAAGCATTGGAACCCTTTAGGATTAGGATACTTATGAGCTTCTTTCCTCGGAGGGATTTTGTGGACTATTTTGGACTCGAGCAACCTAGTAGTGGTGGGTTGGTCCTTGTTTTTAGGCCAACCCAAAGAGGATTGAACCATATATTTTTCCCTCAGCCAACCCGAGGTTGATTTTCCCTTATCTTTGAACGATGACCTCTCTTTAAGTTCCCTTTCAATCTCAAGAGCTGCTTGGAAAATACCTTCGACGGTATCAAACTTGTGAAGTGTCAAATGAGTGGAGATCTATTTATTCAACCTATACTTGAACCGAATGATGTCATGACTAATATGTTCTCCACGATGATCAAGCTTTAACATGAGTTGTTGAAACTGATCACAATATGCCATCACACTTCGATTCCCATGCCGCAAGTTGTACAATCTAGCAAGCAACTCATGTAGATAACTCTCGGGAAGGTACCGTTGTCTCATTAGGTACCTCAATCAAAACCAAGGTGGTGGTTGTCTACCAATCAAATCATTACTAAATTGTTTGACGTATTCCCACCATGTTAGCATAGCCTTCAAAGTGAGCTATGGCATAACAACTCTTCTCCTCCTCCGAGATATCATTCACTAGAAACACTTTATCACACGCCTACTCCCAAGAAATATACACCTCGGGGTCACTAAGATTTGATACCAAATGATACAAGACTATGTGTGTATCAAGAGATTCCAACCAACACAAGAACAACAAGATGAACAACAAGTTGCTAGTGAATTGAAATAGGCCTCACACGACTTCACTAGACTTTGAGTTTGTGTTTTGAACAAGAAAATGAAATAAATAACAAGGCAACAATGCTAGTGAATCGAAAGAGACCCACACGGCTTCACTAGACTTTTAGATTCAACAACACAATGTTAATAAGATTACAAAAGAGATAGAAACTTGATGTACAATATTCAAAGATCTAAGAACCCTAACAATGAGAAAGGACCCTAAGACTAGTGAATATCAACACCAAGTTCTTACTTGGACCAAGAGGAACTCAAAGAACCCCAAGATCCTAGTTTCTAGCCAAGATACAACACAGGGATCACTCTCCTTGTGAATTTCGGTTTTGGGGCTTCTCAAGTGAAGAGAGAAGTTCACAAAAATTACAATGTAGTTGTTGTCTTTAATATTATGAATGAACTAAGGCCAAAATAACCCTAATGTTATATATTTATATTATACCATAAATGAAAGATAAAATAACCATTTAACCCTTGCCATGGGGTAGCTTTGGAGTGTAAGTTTCTTAAACTTCAAGGCTCCTCTTTACACTTAAAAATATTTAAACCATTTAATGGATCAAGTACCAACTCACACACGGCCATTTGCATGAACAAGTCTTGGAGTCGTTGCAACTCACGTGCTTGGCTTCGTGTGAAAGGTATCGAGCTAGGAATTCCCGTATCAGATGTGCTCCTAAAAAAACGTAAATAAGTCTCCAAGAAGTGGTTGACAACCTCAGTTTAACTATCTGTCTGAGGGTGGTCACCTGAGCTCAATTTTATGCTAGTACCGAACAATTTGAATAGCTCTGGCTAAAATTGGTTGACAAAAATCCAATCCCAGTCAAAAATTATAGATTTGGAAAACCCATGCAAATGTACAATCTCACGAACAAATAGCTCAGCTATACTCTTTTTTGTATATGGATGAGATAAAATAAGAAAATGATAATATTAGTGAAATGGTCCACCACAACCAGAATAGTATTACGTCCCATTATTTTTGGTAACCGGATGATAAAATCCATAGCAATATCATTCCAAACTTGAGTAGGAATAGGTAATGGTTGCAGCAAGTCAGCGAGACTAAGGCTTTATACTTGCTCTACTTGCAAATTGCACAACTAACCATAAAGTTTTGTGCATCTTTTTTTTATTTCATTCTGATATAACACTTGCAAAATGCGCTTGTATATCCGAAAAAAACTAAATGACCACCTATACATGAGGAGTGAAATTCCTTAAGGATCATATAAATATGTAATAAAGACCGAGGAAGTACCAACCGATATTTGAAAAATAGGCAACCATTTTTCATAGTATAATTCGGTCATGAAGATGGATCTTAAGGAAAATTTGCATCAAAATGATGGAGTTGGTCATATTTTTGAATTTATCCTGAAATATCATATAAAATGCTAATGCATAAGACAAAAAAAAAATCATGAAATGAAATTCAAGGGACAAGGCATTAGCTACCTTATTCTAACAACCTAGATGATATTGATCTCTAAAACAAATCCCATTAAATTAGTAATCTATTTTTGTTGCTCTTCTATCATAACATACTGGTCCATGAGTGTGATGCCGCAGGTGTCGGCCACTAAAAGTTCTGAGTTTTTGAACTCCAAACACACCCTATGAGTCGTAGGATGTCTTGACGGGTCATAGGACCCAAATCATAAGGTGTCTAGTGAATTTTTCCTGAGTTCCTGCCTTGGTGACAACTTGAGGTAGTTAGTCATAAAATCTCATTACAAGTCATATAGCCCACTTCCGTATCCAAACTAGTATGATTCCCAAGGTGCCCTTCTTTGAGTACGACTAGACTCAACGAGTCGTAAGATACCAATTGTAGGGTGACCAGTATGTACCCAAAAATTTCTATCTTTGTTATGACTCAAAACCTATGAGTCGTAGTGAGTCCTTACGAGTCGTTTAGTGACCCATAGTCACTGGCGATAATTTTTTAATTTTTAAACTAAGGGCATTCTAGACATTTCCCTTTTTTTCTAAACATAAACCACGACCTAAAACCCCTTTAGTGTATCATTATCACTCCAAAACAATTCAAAATAACTTTTTTAACTCTCTCAAGTTCTCTTAAGCAAGAACATTAGGGTTTCCAAGAGGTTGGTCAATTAGAGCTTCCAAGGGAAAATTCTCTCCATAACTCTTGATATTTTAGGCATGCGACTCTACCCCTAAATTTGTTTTATGTAAAGAATGAAATTATATGATTGTTTATGTGGATTTGAACATGGGTCATGATATGGGTTGAGGGTTTTGGAGGGATTGTTTCTTAAATTGTTTTCCCATGATTTATTATCCATTGTTCATGCTTTAAATATAGTTTTAAACTTGTGGTGTACATGGGCATAAAACTAAGGGATTGTGATTTCCCTAAATTTTATGAATATTGACAATTGAATTGGTAATAATCCCAACATAAATTTTGTGAAAGTGATTTTGAGTATGAGTATAATTACATTGAACTAATTTCGGAATAATTGCAAGATGTAAAGAGGTATTTGAACATGAAGGTTTAATTTAATGAAAAAAAGGAGTCGATGTTCCCCCATCTTGTATTAATGAATAAAAGGAGTTGTTTTCTCAAAGTTAATGGAATTGAAATGGCATGATGATATTACCTTGCAAGTGTGGTTGGTATGGCAATACAAAATATGTATGCCTTAAGATGTATTGTGGTTTAAGTAATGAGAATGTGTGATAAACATTTTAATTAGGCTTAAAAGAGGGATGTATAGCCGGTCCGTGAAAGTGGTGGTTCCGAGGGACCAATACTAGAAACCACATTTGCCAGCGCGGAGGTCTAAATGGCCTGGGGTTCGAACCCCCTTTCTTGTAACCAGTTGGTTTGAGTCCACTAATTATATGATTCGGAGGTTCGACTCCCCCATATTACATTTATGATCGGGGTTCTTAAGTTACCTTAGTAGATGATTGGGGGATTCGAGTCCTCCGTGCATATATATATATGATTATTCTCTAGTTCGTGCGACTACACGCACTGGGGCTTGACCAGGGGGTGAGAGATGGTGACCATATAGCCCTTGGGTGATATTATAATAGTTATGCTACATAGACCATATATATATATACACGTACATGTATGTGAACATGTACATTGAGTTGAGCTGGATTTTGAATTGTCATTATGTTATCCTTATCCCTGAGTTACATGTTAGTGCTCAACCCAATAACCATCTTCAGACGTTGTATCCCTATGTGATATAAGGTTTGAAGGCAATCCTACTTTTCCTGCGCAATGTTAGATGGATCGGTCACTTAATTCTCAATCCCTTTTTTGTTCTTCACCTCAAAGTCAAATTCCTATAATAGAAGAGCACAAGGAATCAACCTCTTCTTCGCATCCTTCTTCATCGTAAGGTACCTAAGGGTTGAATAGTTAATATGCATAATCACTTTCATTCCAAGAAAATAAGATTAAAATTTCTCAAATGCAAAAACATAGAAAGCAACTCTTGTTCAATCATAGAATAATTTTTTCTAAGAAAGATTAAGTGTTTTTATAGCATAATCTTTTCTCGCTTCTGGCCTAGGACTACTCCTAGAGCCGCACCACTAGTATCACACATAAACTCAAATGGCATGGATTAATCAGGTGACACAATAGTAGAGGCTTAAATTAATTTCTCTTCAAGACACTCAAACGCCTTAAAAAATGCATCATCAAAATGAACTTCATATCCTTCTCTAGAACCATACAAAAAGGCTATGCAATCTTAGAGAAATTCTTGATAAATCTATGATAAAATCTAGGATGACCCTAAAAACTCCAAATATCTTTCACTGATATTAGTGGAGAAATATTTTTAATCACATCGATCTTTGCTTGTCAACCTTAATTAACTTTCTTGAGATCTTGTGGTTGAGCATAATTTCTTTTTTGACCATAAAGTGGCACTTTTCCCAGTTTTATACCAAATTACAAACTTCACATCTCCTCAAGACACTATCCAGATAGGCCAAGAAATCTTTGAATAAATCACTAACAATTGAGAAATCATCAGTAAATTCCTCAATAATATCCTACACCATGCTAGAAAATAAGGATATCATACAATGCTAAATATTATTGGCAGCTTACACAATATACAAAACATCCTCTTAAAAGAAAATGTGTCGTATGGACAAGTGAAAGTGGTGTTTTCTTGGTCTTCGAGAGAAATTGAAATTTTATTATAACCCAAGTACCCATCAAGAAAATAATACAACCATCTACCAACACAATGGTCTAATATCCGGTCTATGAAAGTCATTAGAAAATGATCCTTTTTAGTACATGCATTTAGCTTCGTATAGTCAATGAATACTTGCCAACTAGTGAACGAACTCATTAGAATAAGTGCATTCTTCTTGTTTTTAACCACAGTGATTCCACCATTTTTTGGCACACATTAAACCAGGTTCACCCAATTGCTGCCGGTAATAGGATAAGCCACACCAATGTTAAACCACTTAATTATTTCCTTTTTAACTACCTCTTGTATAGCCGGACTAAGTCTTTGGTGAGACACAACACTAGGACCATGATCTGGCTCAAGTTGGATTTTGTGTGTAAATTGTAGGAGGAATCCCAATGATATCAGCAATGGACCATCCAATGAGCCTCTTAAACCTTTTTAAAATTGAAACTAGAGCCTCAACTTGCTCTTTAACCAAATCAGTTTCCATAATATACGGCAAAGTGTTGTTGGCTACCAAGAAAGCATAGCAAAGATGGGATGGAAAAACTTTGACCTTTAAAATAGGAAGCTACTCTATAAAAGGCTGAGCCTGTAGGGTAACCCTATTATTTAAATCAAGATCTAAATCTTTGGTGCAAAAGTATAGAAACCCAAACTAGTGAGTGAACCACCATCTTATCTCATCATATATATTAATGTCATCCCATCAAAATTCATAACAACTACTGCAAGTGCTTGGACTAAAAGCCTTTCCTTGGTACGAGTCACCAATGCATCCTTATCAACTATATCAATCATAGAGATCACACACATGATATTTGGTTGCTTTATGGTTTGGCATACATTGAACATCACTTTCCCATGATTGAACCAAAGAATCAACTAGCCGTTTTCATATTATCCAATACTCTTCTAGTCGCGAGGAATGGTCTCCCTAAGATAATGGGAACTTCAGAATCAATCTCATAGTAAAGAATGATAAAATATGTTAGAAAAAATAAGAATCAACCCTTACCAAAACATCATAAAAATCCCCTATTGCCCTCTTCACAATATGATCTACCATAAGAAGTCTCTTTGATATAGGTTTAGGTAAACCCAACCCTAACTGTCTATATATTGCTTGTGTAATCAAATTATGCTAGAACTTGTGTCACTTAAAGATTTAGTGAAATTGAGATACCCAATTGTACATAGAATCATGGACACTCTAGGATCTTCCTTCTTCTCAACTAGATATCGAGAAGCTATTGCAATATAATAGTGCACATTATCAACAAACTTAACTAAATGGATGTTCACTAATATTTTTCAACATTGAGATAAACTTGTGATACTTCCCTTCTTTATCTCTCTTATTAATTCTTTAAGGAATAATGAAGGAGATCGTGCAATAAGAGACAACAATTAAGGGGCCTCTTTTTCCTTCCCTCTACTAGCCTTAACTTTTTTTCCCAAACATTGGAGGTGGTTTTTTAGAAGCTACATCATCTTCAACTTGATTCTAAAATTTGATAATTTTCTCATCATTGATAATTATCAACTCAACATTATTCTCAATAACCAAGGTCATAGGTGTATCGGTAGTTATTTTACCACTCCCAGTAGTATCGCCAATGACTATTTTTCAAAATTTTTTATGGTGTTTCTTGGAAGTATACCCTGTTGGTGCTGATTTATTATGGATTAAGCCTGACTAAATTGATACTCAAGCTACTAAATGCTTGTAGTATGTTATTAGACTCTCTGACTCATCCTTGAAATATATGTTCTAATCTCTTAAGGGAAACATCAGTCTTTTCTACCCCTTTCAACACTTTAGCAGGGATGTATTCTATTTTAGAATTGCTTGAATCTGTATTGTAGTTTCTAGGTTGAACATATAGGCCACTTGTATCTTTATAATCATCCTTTATCTTTATTTCACCATCTCTCCCTAAACTTTTCTCTCTATTGAAGACCTATTATAGTTATTATCCTTATAATAATTCTGAACTTGGTTACCCTAACTTGAGTGCCATTGTGTTGATTAAACCCTCGTCCTTTGGCTAAAAAATATGTAACCTGATCTTCTAGATACTTAGCCTCCTCAGAATCAGATTCATCATGTCTTTGTGTTATACCTTATGAACCAAACACATTCACCTTTTTTGCCCCCTCTATAGCAAACTGTTTTGTGAACACGCTAAATGAACTCCTCAATTGTGCCAATTCCCAGGTGACAAAATTGTCAACTATTTACTATTCTGTAGATGTTCCTATCATATACTTTTTATGGGCGTGTATGACTCTCATATGTTCCAACCTCAATTGTTTTAGTGATACTGTTAAAAATCAGAAAAGCCTGCTCCCAAGTTAGACTCATATATGCTTCTCCCATCACAATATCTACTATCGCCTTATTATTCATAATTAGACTTCGGTTGAATATCTCAAGAAGATTGTGATTAGGGATTATATTATTTGGGACTTATTGTAGATTCTTTTTGAACCTGAACCATGTGTCATACAACACCTCTGAATGTAGCTCTCTAAAATAATAAATCTCGTTCTTTAACTGCAATATGCTTAAAGATGGGAAAAATTGCTCCAAGAATTGTGTCTTCAGCTTTTACCAAGTGGTTATTGACCTTTTTGCAATTTGGTAAATCATAAAGTGGTTTCTTCAGTCAAAAAAGGAAAACAACTGCAACCTGATAGCATCTTAACGCACACTAGGAAAGTTGTAAGAAGTGTAAATCCTGATGAAGTTTATCAAGTGTAAGATCGCATCTGTAGTAGAAAGATCTGTAAATATTCCCTTAAAGTTTAGTAGTTGTATCATAACAGTGGGGATGTCAAACTTATTTATTGGTGGCAATGGGGGTGGAACAATAATACCTATTCCATCCACCTCAAGTAAGTCCAGATCATCATCTACACCATTAAATTAAGAAACATAATGTTAGGGAGGTTGTTTTCCCCTGTTCCTTCTGTGCCTATTTAGTTCCTCTAGTGCGGATAGAAGACCAACTTCTGCTTGTCTCACCCTTTTATCTTGTACAACTTATTTAGCATATTTTTGTCAAAGATTTTCTTCAGTGACTAGATGGTTAGTGTTTTATTCTGTAGTTTCATTAAGCCCTTGGTTTTGCACCCCTTGGTTCGGAGCTTCCTCGTTATGAACTACTTTATTAATCATTCTTCTTCTAGATCTCAAAGTTCTTTTAATTTCAGAATCAAGTATACTCAAGAGACTACCTTGATTCCTAGTGTTGTGCATGCGCCGATGTGCGTCCAAAAATAATTGAAAAGTAAAATCAAGAAACAATAACTAACAGTAAGAAAAACAGAGTCTATTAACTCCATAACTGTATTCCCCGATAATGACACCAAAATTTGCTGTCTCCCAAATTACAACTCTGATAAAAGTATAAAGCGATCGTTGATAAAATATAGAATCTAACTAGGTTGGGATCTATCCCACGAGGAATAGGTTGAAATAACTATCGATGTATCTATTAAAAAAATCAGTAAACAATTTTTAGTAATTGGGGGGAATTTGGATTTATGACTTTAAATAGTAACAATTGTTGATTTTAATGAATTTGTCATCAATAAGAGAGAGGCACTAGAACTGTGTTCCCTATAACATCATAACACTGTAGGTTCTTCATACTAGTGATCTCTCCCGATGCTTGGCATGTAGAATCAATAGGGAATGTTCGTCTAAATAACTTTACACCTCTATTATACTACTATTTTCAATCACGTATTATCGTCTCATGAGTTTTGTGATGTTAGAAAAAATTATATATTCTTAGTCATTATTTTCTTCACATTTGTTATTTTTTTTTATCCTTTTTGAGCATTGATTTAATCAATTGTGTCTAATGTTATATTTTAATTTGTAGGATTAAAATGGTGTGAAGATGAAAAGATTTGGAGCCAAAATGAATCAAAGACAGAAGATTATCGAAGGAAATCAAGCATGCAACTTAATGAAATAAATTTAATAAAATAATAAAATGTGACTTTTGGTTTCAATTTGAAATCGGCCCCATTCCAGTGGTTGTGCGTATTTTTGGCATGACACGGAGGAAACAATCGTGTCTATTTTTATTATTTCTAGTCTATTTTGGACTCAATTATTTCATTTGGGGCTTTTTCCTACACCTATAAATATTTCATAAAATTTATTTTTACACAATTTTTGACCTACAGAGAGCTAGGAGTCGGCGTGAAGGCCGGAGAAAATTGTTTTCATCTTTTTTTTTTCTCCTATAATAATTGTTTTAACATTATGTCTTTAGATGATTTATTGTTATTACTCCATGTCTATGTGGAGTTAAACTTCTCGTTCAAGCATTATGGTAGCTAATAACATGATTGTTCAGTAATTTCTTGATTGATTTATTAGATTATTTTCATAGTTGTTCTTATATTCTTGTGGTTACTATTTTAATGCATAGGTACCATTAAAATAAATTTATATTCTTATTATGAACTCGAACAAAGAATCAATTAGATAAAACAAAGAATATATGGAATAAGATCTTTGTTTTAGTAAGATAAAGAATTGATTTGTGGCTAGGTCTCATAACCCGATTTACGAGTCCTGATGGCACCTACTTTATCCCACCGGTAGGTAAGACAAACAATAGCTCGGAGCTATAAGCAAGGGGATAATTTTGTAGAACATGGCATAAAAGCCGAATACTTGCAAGTAAAGACTTAAAATAATAATAATAAGGCAATAATAATAGTCTAAAAGATAGATAAAACATCAATAATCATCCCACGACCTAGTAGTGTCAATACAACAACCACTAAAAACCAGGAACATAAGTACTGTAATTGTCAATATACATCAATATCAAAGAGTGAAAGACTAGACATCAATAGTTGAAGGAAAAAGGACAACTCAGACTTTGAGAGCTCATCCTATCTCCGAACTCAACTCAGCACAATCGTCAGGTCAGTAGTGGCCATTTGTATTCGAATCTACACCAAAAAGGTACAAAAGTGTAGTATAGTAGCAAGACCATGGGTACTCAGTAGGCATTATCAACCGAGTAAGCTAAATTATGATATAAATATGATAAATATGTAAGATAAATAATCTAAGTCAAGGTAAAAAAGTGAACCTAGAAGTACTACAAAACTAGCCCCATAAGTCAGTATGTATGAAAAAGTAAATAACCCAATGCAGGCCCTCATAAGCCCAAATGGTGCAATCAAAGGAAAGTACATAGCCAAAGTTCCATAAATTTACTGAGTATCTAGCCTTAACCATGAATCCATCCATACCGTATCATATCATAAATAAACTCTCAATGTCGGATTCAAACCAAAACTCAATATCATAATCAATTGCCGTACTTTAACTGAAACTCATATTATCAATTGTTGAACATGAACCAAAACTCATATTATTAATAAACCATCAAATTTTGTCCAAAATTAGAACCAACTCCCAAGTACATAACTAGCATAAATATCATATATTTAATCTCCTCAAACTCCAAAATAAGACTTTTAATGGGTATAACATGCGTATATAAGTTTACAAGAGCAAACATAAAGCTTGGCCTAAGGTGCTGATGTCGTCCAAAACTAACCTCCAAAGAAGTATGTTGAAGTTAGTGTCAAATGTAGTTTCCCAAACTAGGTTGGGGTTGAACCCACAAGCAATGCGTGGGAATGCATGGAATTATATCTCAAACTTGATGAAATCACGGACAATGAAGAAAAGTAAATAGGGGGATTTGAGAGTCATATTAACATGTAACCGAACATGAGTGATTGAGGTTGCAAACAATACAAGACAAACACTAGTAAAGGGTTCCACCTGACTTCTAACTCCGTAAGATTCTCGTCTTCGATTCACCTATCCTACTGCTCTACATGCAAAGTCTAACAAGTTATGTACTATCAACTGTCTTGTGAACATGTTGATAAATCTCATCCGTCACCTTTTGGGCATCAAGGTATCACCTTACTATCCCTTTTCCTTAACTCCAGTACAAATATCACCTTTTGGGTCTCAAGTAGAAAAGACGAGGGTTAATAGCCTCAAATAATTGTCATAATCCCTTTCCTAATCTCAAACTCCCTTGTGAGGATGATCTCGAATACAGGCATTTCCCAAGCTTTTGCAGTAGGTCAAAATACAATTAAAATAAAGAATATTACAATAAATGCACTCACAATAATCTAGATAAATCTCTCACTTCTCCTATGTTGTTAATCTGCCAGGGTTTCCACAACCTTAGTTAACGAATTTAGCCACTCATGCTTATGCAACAATCCATAGAAATCAATGAAGAAGAAATGTAAATTAATTGCAAAATGATGAAAGAGTAAAATCCAAAATGTCTAATTGAATATGAAAACCTAAAACCCAAGAACAAAAATATCGAGTATCAAAAAGTCAAAGAATCTGAAAATATCTTAAACTTACGTAACATAATAAAAGTATAAACCAAGGGTATTTATAGTATCTCAAAATAATAAATGAAAGCTAATTATAATAAAATAGGAAAACTTTGTTGGTAGTGGTTATGCCTTTAGCAACGAGTCATTAGGTCCGATTAAGACTCGTTGCCTGCTATCATATTTCTCTTCAGGCTTCAGTGGTTAGGACTCATAGTGTCACCATACGAGTCGTATGCTGCTAATAATCATCACTTAAGTAGCTTTTCACCTTCAGGGATCTTGAATTTGTTATCCTTACGACTCCTCACCATGAGTCATAGTCAGTCCTTACGACTCGTGGTCATCACCCATTACCACTGGAGCATCAGTCCTCCGGACTTCACATACTGTTCTTAATATGGATTTACACTATGAGTCATAGTTTGACCTTACGGCTTATAATATTCTATGACTTAACTTCTAGAACTTAGATTTACCCACTGTTAACACTACGGTTGCACACCACCACTTGTACTCACTCTGTACGAGTCGTGGTCAGTCTTTACTTAGGTTCTTCAGTCCAACTTTAGCTACTGGTATCTGACTAGTTTAACTATGAGTCGTAATGTTACTTAACGACCCAAAGCTTGACCAGTACTTTAAATTTTTAGAGCTTTATTTTCTCCTTTCTAGTCCAATGCCACTTCCGACCTAGTTTACCTGTAAAATACATAGAACACCCATTATATCCTACAAAAAGACCTAAGTCAATGCATAATTTTACCGTTTTAAGCATCGAATGTGCCATGTTTCCATGACACATCAACACCTTCAACTTAGAAGGTTTGCATGTCCTCAGGCAAAAATAAAAAATAGAAACACAAACGATGCTTAAGCAGGAAGATCTGAAGATACCATAGGTAGCTGACTACTAACTCTTTTCTCAAAACCTGTTACCCCATACTAGTTTTTACTTTTTCAAACTCAACTATGTAATGATTAGGTACAACAATGTGACATAGAGCAATTAGGTGATGGATTTACATTAGCAATAAATAATAGGCTTATAAATAATACACTACTCGGACAAATAAACAATCTAAAAAAGCAACCCATGCACCCTTATAGTCAAATAAGCCCCTATAACTTAATTTAACCAGCATATTGATAAAGGGACAGTCAAGAGACACTCTCACTCACAAAAAAGTTCCAATCGATGCACACAAAATGCCATAGGCTTGTCAATATATTCTTTACCTAATTTTTTGGACAATCTGGTTAGGATCGCTGTAGGACTTTTATTAGGCTTGTAGCATAGGCTTGGGGATGTTATGGTGAAATTGATGATTTTTAGTGACTTAGCCTACTTGGCACTATGATTTCTTCAGGGTCCACTCTTTTACTAACTTTTTGTTTAGTCCACCCTAATTTCTCCCTTTTTATTCTTTTATTGCTTATTCAGGCTGGGTATGGTTTCTTTTATTCATTCTTTCTCTTCTTTTGAAATTTTTATTTTTGAATCTTTTTTTTTTTTTTTTATAATTTTCTCTACCGCACCCAACCCTACTATCCCTACTTATCTATTTTTTTCTCTATCTACACCCTTTCTTCATACCCATTTTTACTACGCACCCCTAAATAGCCACCCTCAACTTAGGTGATTTTCCTGAGTTGAGGTGCACTGTATCCAAGGAGGACATAGACATAAAAGGATCATTGTAGTTTAAATAGGAAAGCAAATTTGTGTAAACAAAAAAATGGGTTTATTAAGGATCAACATCGGGATCAAGGAATTCTTATTTAATTTGGTTGGGAAATTGGGCTAAAGTGGACTTAATCAAGAAAAATGGCCAATGATCATCTCCTAAACAACCATCCTACAACCTAGACAAAAGCAACTAGGCAAGTTCTGGATTTCATACATACCGGGAACTAGGTAACGCCTCACACACACATTGTACAGGGTTACATTTCTAGGCACTACCTATCTATTTCATGTAATTTTTCACCGCAGTTATTTCACCCTAATTCTAATTCTATTACTAGATTCACAACAGTCACACATACCAGATCACACAATTATCAAAATTTTAGAAGGGGTACCCTTTTTAAAATAATTTTAACAACTTCAGCACAATTCCACCAAAAATGTCAACTACCTTAGATACAAAATTTTTTCCTAATTAAAAATCGTGAAACATGTCATAAAACACTAACACAAAACAACACACACATTTAAACTAAACTAGATATGCTGGTTCATTATTTAAATTATAGCTGACGGGAAAAGAAACATTGCAACAACAACCCATGAGAGCTATGTGGTACACTTCCACTCCCAACTAGATACTTATACATTGTCCCCAGTGCATGTATAAAGTAAAAATGAGGGGAAAAAATGTACCTTGGAACACTATGCACTAGCTCAAGTAGTATCAGTATGTGGGGCCTCAGTACAAACCCAATTCTCATCATCAGTGGCCCCAGTGGTGACTAGGGTATTTAATTCGGTAGTACCACCAGTTGTGACTGGTGCGTTCAGTGTTAGCTCAGGTAGCAAGGTGGTATTGCTGCTCAAATCAACAATGTATGCAGGTTGGGAACTACCAGCCCCTATCGCTATCTCTCAAACCTTTGTTTGGCGGTCTCACTCACTCTGTACACTCTCTGCTTTTACGACCTCATTGTCATCTTCCTCAGTTCTTCTTTTCTTTCTCTTTGGGTTTTTCTTTCTTTTCTTCTCACCAGTTATGGGGGTCGAGTCTCCAACACCCCAAATATTCTCAACCTACTCTTATTTGTGAGACTCTTCAATAATGGGCATTGATAGGATCGACCCATCATGCAATTCTTACACAGATTTCTATAGTATATCTAGCTCAGACTGTACACCTTCTATGTTTGGGGATTGAATACCATCAAGCTACCGGCTAATACGATTCTTAAAACTATCAAACCTTACCTGCATCTCTTTTATCTCTTCCCTAATCCTTCTGTCTACCCATGGTTTCACTCTTCCCTCCATAAGTATCACTTTAGTCTCTACCATACTTAACTTTTTCTATACCTCCAATAAAAATAACTGCGATACTAATACATAGCTGGTCAAAATTGACTTGGATTGGATTGTCGAGGTGCTGCAGTGGATGATAAAGGCTGTGTCTAAGAGATACCTATTGTATCAGAGGTCTGAGGCTTAGAATGTCCGATTTCATTAGAGGTATCACCCAAGTTGGTGAACCCTACGGTGTCATCTCCATGGCCACCAGCCTCGAAATCTCTTTGTATTATGGCTTCCCCAATTTTGCCACCCTGGAGGTTGGGCTAGCAATATCTCTAATTAGTACTAAATCTATCGTGGTCTTCATCCCCAAGAACTAATCAATTACTGGGAGCTCTTACACTTCCGCATCCAAACAGATCTATGTAAACATGAAGGGAAAAGACATGACTGTATCGGTGCTCGTCGCTCGATCTCTGATCTCTCTCGGCAATCCATTTAGCTATATCTATATCGTAGACTGCCATGATACTTGCTATTAGATCCGTTTTATCCTGTCCCACAAAATTATCCCCTAAGGTGGGACTCAGCCTGTCTTATATCAAAGTCCACCAATCCTTGGCCTGAAAGTTCAGGTTACTTTTTTTTATCCATGCCAAACCTCCAACACCGCTAACTACCCAAGGAGCTTGCTCCCACTCCATAGAAATGATCCCGGCCATCCACCGAAATTGAACTAGCTTATCTTTTGATCCAATTTTTTTCACCTTTACCTCACACATTTCTTCCACCCTATGTTCAAACTCAGCAGTGTTGGCCAGAGGTAGAAAGTCTGGCCCATTAAAAAATCTGCAAATTATCTATGTTGAGAAATTTATCCGAATACCTCAAATTACCAAGTTTGGCAATGGGTCTACACCCTTCCACAGTCGCCCCTGAGGGTTCATCCTTTTCTGCTCCATCAGATATACAACGTAAAACTCACGAACCAATACTGCACTGTACTGACTCTGGGATCTAGTCATTCATTCAAAGTTTTATTGTATGAACCAAACATCAAATGTAGGAATCTCAGACATGTCTATGGTAGTCAGCCTCCTCTCTAAATAAATGCCTCTCAGGGGCTTTCTGATTGAAGGATTTATGGAACTGTCTTTTCATAGAGGGCCTGTATTTTGGTGTACCCCCATCATTCAATAATGGGAACAGAAGCAGGTTCAATGGAAATTGGAGTGGGATATACTTGTGGTTGTGGAATTTTTTTGACTTGAGTGTCACTCTCTTCACTGTTATCTTCAACCTCAGATTCAGACCCTTCTTTATCATCAGCCTCATTCTTATCGTCATCTCCATTCTCATTGTTCTCTTCCTCAGAGTTGGACACACCCTCACTCTCATCCTCACCATCCTTTTCTTCATCATCATTGTTATCATCATCATCCTCCTCAGAGCAGGATGGTGAATGGGGTAGTGAGGTGATAGATTTCTTTATTCTTGGTGTAGACCTAGGTGTGTGTCCTCCTCCATAGTTGATTTCACCCTCTGTGATCACTTCTCTCTTAGTGGTAACTTTCCCACCATTGGATATTCCTTGAGGTCACCGCTTGACTCATCGGTGTCCTTGTTTTAAAGACAAAGAGTGATTTGTGGGGTAGGTTGCTTTTGGGTTTTGTTCTTTGGGGTCAGCTTCTTTTCGGAATTAGTTTTCAGAACACTAGGGTGTTAGATTTAAGCATATATAACTTAATAAGGAATCTATGTTACTCCTTAATGTTTTTATCATTAATCGTAAGAAGTAAATCACCTAAACCATACACTTACTCGACTTGGTGCTTTGGATTCTTGAAAAAAGTAACTTTTGTAGAATTAAGCCCTAGTGCTCTGAGATATCCGCTAGTTGGGACTTGAATTTCTTAGATTTTGATGATTGGGATGACTTATAGAGTGTGTTTAGGAATTTTAAGGGTAGTTTATGAGAGTGAAAAGAGTCCCCAGTGTTCAAAAATAAGTATATGGATCGTTTAACTTTAATTTCCTTATTTAAACCAATTGGCTTGCATCGGGCTGACCCGCGAGGCCCGTAATGTTGGGCTTGATTCTGATTCGACATAAGGACTCATAGACAGTGACTACGACTTGTATACTTCCTCTGTAGTGAAACAAAAATTCCCCGAGTCTCTAGTGATCATGACTCAAGGTGACGAGTCGTAATCACTGACTATGACTCATTCTGAGAGTCGTAACAGAGACCAAACTTTTGAGATGTGTCCAAGCTCCAGGTCCCTATGACTTAGATGATAATTCGTAAAGTATGACTAAGACTTGTTTAGTGAGTCATGAGGCCTAGTATGAGATAATTTTTTTGATCTTTTTCTGCAATCTTCAGCCCTGCATACTGAACACACAAGTTACCCTATAATCAAATATTTTCAAAACATGGGTTGCCTCTCATGCTACACTTGATTTAACATCGCGACACAGTGTGACTAGGTTGGAAACTCAGACTTCACCAACCATCCCCTTGGATTTACTCCCATGAATCACCTGGTTTAACATCGCAGCATGACATAATTGCCTTGGTTACTCAGACTTCACCAAGGCTCAAATCATCAACCACTTTTACTTTCTCAGTATTACCCATATAGTGCTTAACCGTTTGCCCATTCACTTTGAACAGGGCTTCACCATCATGCTTCGATTCAATAGCACTATCTAGGAACACTCTCACTATAGTGAATGACCCATACTACCTAGACTTCAACTTTCCTGGTAATAAGCAAAGTCTCAAATTATAAAGCAATACCCAATCACCGGGCTCAAATACTCTTTTCTCGATTTTTTGATCTTTATGCAACTTCATATTCTCCTTGTACAATGCAGAACTCTCTTAATCCCAGAGTCAAAATTCATCCAACTCATTCACTTTGCTCATCCTTATCTTTGCTACATGATGACACTCAAAATTCATCTTCTTAAATGACCATAATGCCTTGTGCTCTGGTTCAACAGGAAAATGGCATGCCTTGACAAACACAAGATAATATGGAGAGGAACCTATGGGGGTTTTATAAGATGTCTGGTAGGCCCATAACACATCATCCAACTTTCTCGACCAATTTGATCTGTTTGCATTCACAATTTTTGCCAATATGGATTTGATCTCCCTATTAGAGACCTCAAGATGTTAGTTCATCTAAGGGTGATAAGGTGTTGCTACCTTATGCTTTACTACATATTTGTCAAGTAGAATCTTGAACAAACAATTATAAAAAGCCACCCACCATCAGTAATTATTGCATGTGGAGTGCCAAATCGAGAATAAATATGTTTCTTTAGAAATGCAGTGACACTTCTACCTTTATTGTTGGGGAGCGCTACCTCTTCTATATATTTGGACACTAATTCAACCGCAACTAAAATATATTTCATACTGAAGGAGCTCATGAATGGACCGATAAAGCCAATTCCCTCGACATCAAATAGATCCAACTCCAGAATAAGGGTCATAGGGAGTTCATGGTATCGTGAAATATTGCCCTGACACTGGCATTGGTCATAGGCTAGTGAAAAGTCATGAGCATCCTTGTAGATTGTAGGACAGTAGTACCCACATTGCAAGATTTTGTGGGCTGTGTGGGTTTCTCCATAGTGACCCTCTACAGGTGAAGAATTACAAGTCTTAAGAATTCTCATCATCTCTATCTCAGGGATGAATCTACGAATCATACCATCCATACCAATCTTAAATAAATAAGTCTCATCCAAGAAAAACTTCCTTATCTCATGAATAAATATCCTTCTCTGTTGTAAGGACAAGTCTTCTAAGACAAGATCACTTGCCAAGTAATTAGCAAAATTAGTAATCGAGGGATTAGGTCTTGCAATGTTGCCAAAATCTAATCATCTAGAAAAGTATCATCGATTTCAAGCCCATCCCCTACTTCCTACGTTGCTTCTTCCTCAAGTCTGGATAAGTGATCTACAACTTAATAGTCCATGCCTTTTCGGTCCTTTACCTTGAAATCAAACTCTTGCAATAAGAGAACCAAATAAATCCATCTCGAGTTGATATCTTTCTTTACCATTAGGTATCTCAAGGTTGCATGATCTGTATGAATGATAACGATAGTCCCAATAAAGTAGGAACAAAATTTTTCAAAGGCAAACACCTCTTCTAGCAATTCTTGCATGGTAACAATATAGTTCTTTCAAGTAAGGTTTAATGCGCTGTTAGCATAGTAAATTGGGTGAAGTATCTTTTCTCGATTTTGGCCTAGGACAACCCCTAAGTCCACACCGGTTGTATCATACATCATCTCAAATAATAAGGAAAAGTCGGGGAACACTATAATCGGGGCTGACACCAACAACTCTTTCAATCACTCAAAATCCTTCAAACATGCCTCATAAAAATCCAACTTCACCTTTTTCTCAAGAAGATTGCATAGAGGGTTTGCATTCTTTGATGAAATGACTGTAAAAGCCAGAATGGCCCAAAAAACTCCAAATACCCTTCACCAATAATGGTGGTGGCATTTTTTTAATTACTTTAATTTTTATCTTATCCACCTCTATTCCCCTTTTTGAGACCTTATACCAAAGCACGATTCCTATTTTTACCATGAAATGACACTTCTCCCAGTTTAGCACCAAATTATATTCCTCACATCTACAAAGAGCATTGGCCAAATAGACCAAATAGTCATCAAAATTATCACCAACAACAGAAAGTTATCCATAAATAGCTCAATGGTGTCTTTCACCATATCAGAGAATATCGACATCATGCATATCTAAATGGTGGAGGGAGTGATACACAACCCAAATGGCATTCTCTTAAACCTAGTCCTATAAGGAAAGGTAAAGGTCATATTTTCTTGGTTTTTAGTTACAATAATGATCTAATTATAACCCGAATACCCATTAAGAAAACAATACCAACCCCTCCCTGCTAACCTGTCCAGCAAATGATCCATAAATGGCATAGGAAAATGGTTCTTTTCAGTTCATGTATTCAGCTTTCTGTAGTCCCTGTACACGCTCCAACCTGTGACTGGTCTCATTAGAACGAGCTTATTTTCTCATTCAGCACTATAGTAATTCCGCCTTTCATTGGGTTGCATTGGACAGGACTGATCCACTTGTTATTATCAATAAGGTAAACTACACCAACATCTAACCACTTGATGATTTTTTTCTTTACCACCTCCTACATTGGAGGATTTAGCCGATGCTGATGCTCAATACTTAGGATATAGTTTGGTTTAAGTTGGATTTTGTGAGTACAAATGACTGGCGCAAAACCTATAATATCTGCAATGGTCCACCCTATAACTCTTTTGAACCTCTGCAACACTAATAATAATGCCTCTACCTTAATCTCAATTAGGTCATCTGCAATAATCACCGTCAAGGTATTGTCAACCCTTAAAAATACATAGCATAAGTGATTGGGAAGGGCCTTCAACTCCAACACCGGTGGCTCCTCAACGAACGATCACGCGGGAGGAGTGGTTCTATTTTTCAGATCATGATTAAGCTTCTTTGGAGCATAAGTGTAAGAACCTCTCCCATACAGAGCTCCCACCATCTCATCATATTACTTAATTCCACTACTATCAAAATTCATAATCACCGCTACTAATGTTTCAACACCCAGCCTTTTCTCAATAGGAACAATCACTATATCAACTTCGTCATTAATAATGTATATCACAAATAGTACTCTCATTTCATCCAACTATCAAATTGATTTGCATACATTGAAGACTACCAATTCGTCATTGAGTTTGAACCTCATCTGTCCCCACTCTATATAAATCAATGTCATACCCATAGCTAGGAAGGGTCTGCCCAAGATAATAGGGACTTAGAAGTCCACCTCACAATCAGGTATCACAAAATCAGATAGAAAAATGAAGGATTCCACCTTCACTAACACATAAAAAAAAATACCGACCAATTTTTTCATGGTTTAGTCGGCCATCAATAGTCTCATAGATATTGGTTAAGGTGACCCTAACCCTACCCTCTTAAACACAACCAGTGGCATAAGATTAAAACTGGATCCTAAATCACATAAATCCCAAGCTAAGTTGAAGGACCCAATGGTACATAGAAGGGTGAAGGGTACATAGTCCTCCTTCTTCTCTACCAACGATCTAAAAGCAATAGTAGTTTGGTGATGTACATTATCAGCGGGATCATAGATCGCTTCCCGCTTCCTAGTAACCAGATCTTTCATGAATTTCACATAACCAGGAATTTGCACCAATGCCTCTACAAGTGAAATGTTGACAAACAACTCTTTCAACATCGACAAGAACTTCTGATAGTTATATTCTTCCTACTTCTTCTTCAGTCTCTGTGGTAAAGCAGGGGGATATTTCGGAATATTCTTCAAAATAGGTTCATCAACCTTACCCTTTATTTTATCCTTTATAGCTCTACACTCAAAGCCTGACGATTTTTGAGCTTCAACTTCAGGTGCTTCCTCAATATCAACATTATCATCATCAATCTTTAACTAAACCACAGTGTGTATGGGGGGGTCCATGGTGGTCTTACCACTTCGAGTCATAATGGTATGATAATGGCTATCATTCTTTGGACTTTCACTATATTACTGGGAAAAGTGTCAGGCTACCTTTGATTTAATATGGCCGACATTTGGCCAAACTGCTGCTCCAATTATTTGATCGCGGTGGCGTGTGACACAACTTTCTGATTCAGCCCTGATATGCCCGCCTTTATTTCCTTAAGGCGTATCTCCTGACTTTATCAGCCTTTCTCAAACTTTGACAACATTGCTTTCATTCTTGACTCAGTATCTCGTCTTCCTGATGGAGGATATCTGCCACTCTTCTCTTTATAGTCATCTTTATATCTTCAATCACCATCTCGTTCTCTGTTTCTGTCTCGGTACCTCTAACCATAGTAGTTCCAACCTTGGTTTCCTTTCTCCTTGGCTTGGAAACCCGCTACTTCTCAATCTAGATACTTTTCTTTCTTATCTGTATCAGGTTTATAAGCCCTGGAAGCATTCATAGATACAAATTGCTTCATAAGCAACCCAATATCCGTTCAACGTTGTTTAGCTTCTTGTGCTACCGAATCATCACCAACTCTATATTTATTAGTATCCCTAATAGCATACATACCAGTACCTGTATCATCCTTCCAAGTGTACCATCCCCAGTTAGTAATAGAGATCTCATCAAGCATTTCTTGTGCCATATCCCAACGAAGGCGCATAAGTATATCTACAGATGTTGTGTTAGACATCGCCCTAGAACTTATATTCAAGGATCTATAGAATGTCTCCAAAAAATTAGACCCTTGAATCCTGTGATTAGGTACTATGCTTAACTTCTTGTAGAACCAAAACCACGTTTCATACATGGACTCTGCAGAAAACTTTTGAAAGTTATAAATCTCATCTTTTAGATGTAGCATCCTAGAAGGAGGTATGAATCAATCAAAAAACTATCTTTACAACTTATTTCCAGTAGTGATTGATCCTCTAGGAAGTTTCCCCAACCACAGTGATACTTCTCCTATCTGCGAGAAAGGGAACAATCGCAACCTCAATGCTTCCAGATCTACTCCCGAAATAGTATGCAAAGTACAAATCCCAGTAAATTTAGCAAGATGCATGTTTACATCATCTGTTGACAAACCTGAAAATACACCCTTTAAATTTAGCAGTTGGATCATTGCACTGGTAATATCAAACATAAAATTTAGTGGTAAAGTAGGATGACTAATAACTCCTATCTCAGCTGGATCAACATATCCCATATCTTCATCATAAGGAAGTGGATATTGATAAGATAAAATCACTCGAGCTCTACCACCTTATGCTCTATCACGATCACCATCAAGTACTGCTTGACGATCAGCTACTCGTCTTGGTCTAGCTAGCTTTGCCTACTGAACCAACCAAGATTCATCAATTTTTTCTTCTCTTTTATTCAACTGCCTCTGCAAACATCAACTCTATTAGTCTATTATCAATTTTCTATGGATAACCTAATACAGGGGTTGGTGCAGCAAGAGGGTCATCCCAAACCCCTTCTAAATTGCCTGCCCATATTTGCTCACCCATAATACGATTAGGCTGTAGGAGTATTTTTGGTTCATGATTTAATGGTAGCAAGGGATTGACTCAAATCCTAGTGTTAGGCATACACCATTGTATCCCCAACTAAGAACAAAAAATAAAATACCTAAAACTTCTACAAATCCAATCAACAAGTCAACACCATCTTACCCAACAATGGTGCCAAAATTGGATGTTGCCCAAAACTAAATTCCAAAAAAGTATGCTACGGTCGGTGTCAAATATAGTAACCAAAATAGGTTGGATTTGAACCCACAGGAAATGCGGGGAATTATATCTCAAACTTGATGAAATTATTGGTAGTGCGGAAAAATAAATAGGGGGATTTGAGAGTCACAGTAACACGTAACCGAACTTGAGTGATTGAGGTTGTAAATAATAGAAGATGAAAACTAGGACTGTGTTTCCCCTGACTTCTAACTCCATAAGATTCTTGTGTTCAATTTACCTATCCAACTGCTCTGTCTGCAAAGTCTAACAAGTTATGTATTATCAACTATCTTGTGAATGTGTTGATAAATCTTACCCGTCACCTTTTGGGTTTTAGGGTGTCACCTTACTATTCCTTGTACTTAACTATAGTAAAACTATCATATTTTGGGTCTCAAGATGATAAGATGAGGGTTGATAACCTCGAATCACGGTCGTAATCCCTTTTCCCAATCTAAAACTCCCTTGTGAGGATGATCTGGAATACATGCAATTCCCAAGCTTTTGCAGTAGCTTAGAAGAGAACTAATAGGAAGAAGATTATAATACATGCACTGACAGTAAATTAGATGAATCTCCCACTTCTCCTACGTTGTTAATCTTCCAGTTAAGGAATTTACTCGCTTATGCTTATGCAATAATCTATAGAAATCAGTAAAGAAGGCAATTAAATTAATTGCACAATGATGAAAGAGTAAAATCCAAAATCTCCAATTGAATACTAAAAAAAACCCAAGAACAAAAACATCGAGTATCAAGAAGTCAAAGTATCCAAAAATATCTCAAAAGTACATAACATAATAAAAGCATAACCCAAGGGTATTTATAGTTATCTCAAACTAACAAAGGAAACCTAATTAAAATAAAATAGGAAAATTTTGTCAACAGTGGTTACGCCTATGGAAATGAGTCATTTGTTCTAGTTATGACTTTTTGCCTGTTGTCATATATCTCTACATACATCAGTTGTTATGACTTGCAGTGTCACCATATGAGTCGTATGCTTCTAATCGTTATTACTCAAATAGATTTTAACCTTCAGGGCTTTTGAATCTATTATCCTTACAACTTCTCACCCCGAGACATAGCCAGTCCTTACGACTCGTGTCCTTCAACCATTACCAATGGAGTATCAATACTTAGGACTTCACATAATTTTCTCAGTACATCTTTACACTATGAATCGTACCCTGACCTTACGACTCGTAATCTTCCATGACTTCACTTCTAGAATTTAGCTTTGGTTACTATTAACATTATGGTTGCAAACTATGACTCGTTGTCACGTTGTACGAGTCGTGGTTAATCTTTACTTAGCTTTTTCAGTCCAACTTTAGCTACTGGTATCTTGATAAATCCGACTACGAGTCATAATGTGACTTAACGACCCATTTCTTGACCAATACTTTAACTTTTCAGAGCTTTCTTTTCTAATTTTAAGTCCAACACCACTTCTGACCTAGTTTACCTGCAAAATACATAAAAAAAAATCATATCTGACAAAACGACCTAAGTCATGCATAACTTTTCCATTTTATGCATCAAATGTGCCATGTTTCCATGACACATCAATGGGTTGGAGGGGGCTACTTCAAATCCCCAAAATTTGTTCTAAGGAAAATTCTACCCCGGTCAAGGATAAGGTATTTATATTCATTCGTAGATGTTAAATAAGCCACATTTAGCCCTAAGATAGAATTCTATCTAAATCATGACTAACTAAGTTAATTTCGCCTAAACTACGATCCCTTAATAGACTAAACAGTCCAAATAATGCAAATTATACCTTCAAGACCTAAATACCATCCCATATCTAGCAAAATATCATTAATATACTATGCAATAGCTTAATCTATAGGGAAGGTAAACCTATCCTATATGGACATAAAAAAAAGCTCAGTGAAATCCGC
This sequence comes from Capsicum pubescens, assembly GCA_030864215.1. Lineage (NCBI taxonomy): Eukaryota > Viridiplantae > Streptophyta > Magnoliopsida > Solanales > Solanaceae > Capsicum > Capsicum pubescens. The sequence continues at coordinate 110,562,922 of CM061549.1, read as the reverse complement.
TAAGCTGTCGATTTCCCTTTTCGAGAAGCTTTCATGAGATGCCATATTATCAAAATCATAATCAACTCATCAATATGAGAACAATGATACCTATATTGTACTTTTGTGATTCTGGTCCAAAATTACATAAAAATCTCATATGGGGCCCACTTGCAGAAATTGTATTTTGAAATTGACAACATGTCTCTCTATACTCAAGGAATATTTATCCTCAAGAATGGGTGAATTCCGAGCTCAAATGGTGCTATAATTAACCCACAAATATTCTACTGATTTTGGGAACATCATGAGAAATTAACCATAGAATTTGATGAAACTTACCAAGAATACAAAGAAGAAAAACATTAGTTGAGCTTAAAAATTCCCCAAAATCACCCACCAATGATTATTTCATGTTTTCATACCTTCTAGGGTTCTACTCTCTTGGAAAGTGGTTGAAATTGGAAAAAAGGGTTAAGTGGGGAATTTATAGATACCAGGTGTTGCTTAAGCATACATTGGGTTGCTTAAGCGGAAAAGTGTCGATTTAGAAATATTAGCAACTTCTGCACATGTATCTTAAGAAAACTTTGGCCTCTTAAGAAGCCATCGCTTAAGCGACATCGACTGAGAATGACATGCCACTAAAGCAATCTGTTGGCCTTCATGTAAGAGACCCAAAGGGCATCTAAGAGAATAGACTAGCACCAACTAAAAACTTGGAAATTTCAAAGTCTGCACCCATTCCTTGGGATTGATACAGAATTCCAAATACACAAGCGAACTATGCAACCCTATCCAATTCAACGTTTTGGACTCAGTGGCACAATCAAAATTTCCATCCAATATCATTTAACAAAAAGTGGGTCCTACACCCATATGCTCTTATTCTTAACTTTTGGCCAATGACCAAAATGAGTCTAGAAGCTTGGGGACCCAAATCAAAGGTTCACCTAGCCTAAAATCAATATTTTGGAGCTGTTGGAACTGTCAAAATTGGCATACGAGGTATTTTGACTGATGTTTTTGCTCTGTAGATAATTTTAACTAGCGAAAACTTCAAAATAAATAATTAACTCTAAAATACAAATGAATTATCCGGTAACCAAATTGTCTGCTCCAACAAGTCATAAATGATTTGGGAAAGCTATAGAAAAGCTCTAAAGGACAAAAATGAGTAGAAATATATAAAATGACCTAGAGGGTCATCTAGGTCATTTCAATATTCACTACTAATAACACTTTTTTCATGAAAGTAAAGGATTAGGATATAGCTAAAGCCTCAAACATGTGAGGATACTAGGCTCGCATCTCGCTCTTGATCTCCCAAGTAGCCTTCTCAACTGGGTTGTAACAACCCGATTTTCTAGAACTGGAACGTCACACGGTGCTCATGATCCCAAAGGACCACAAGCCAACCCTCTACTGATATTTGTACCTGAACACTTCATAATATAGATAATAAATACGAAAACTGGCCATAAGGTTCAAAATATCTGAAAATACTAAAAATTGAAAACTGAATACTGATACACCTGTCCGAAAAGCCTCTAAACTATCTGGACTGTGGATTTGATAGGACATGTCCCAAACTAACTCCGTTTACTAAAAATAAACTAAGTCTGTTATGATAATAAAATAAGGATCATCCTCGACTAAAGAGGACTCACTGATACGTCTACTGCTGCTGACTGGGACTGAGCTGCTAAGGGTACTTCAGATCTCGTGTCTCTGAACCTATGGTGTCAACTAAAATGCCATAGCACAAATGCGTTAGTATGGGAATATACCGAGTATGAAGATGCGGTAAGGCTAAATGCAAGGGCTTATGCATGAACAATTACTTAACTGAATAATCATGAGAGTACTGAATGAGAACACATGCATGAATACATAAATCATAACTGAAATCATCGTGGCTTGAAATACTAAAACTCGAATACTACTTTACTGCTATCTGAACTCACTACCAATGCTTGAGATACTGAACACTGAATCATCTGATACTGATAACTGAGTACTGGAGTTGAGATCAGTCTTATCTAGCGAGTGATCTCGAAAACTGATGATACTAAAACTGATTAACTGAATCTACTCATATCAATGACTGAATTCTAAGTTTTCTACTCTCGACTGACTGCATCAGAGATCAAACCTCTCTAACGGATGATTCCAGAATCTACTATCAATGATAAGAAATGATCATGTCCGAATTTGACAACAAGAATACTCAACTAAATCTGAGACTGAGATCAATCCTATCTGATGGGTGATCTCTAGATCTGATAACAAGAATACTCAACTGAATATGAGACTGAGTTCAAGCCTATCTGATGGGTGATCTCTAGATCTGATAATGAGATTACTCAACTGAATATGAGACTGATATCAAGCTTATCTGATGGGTAATCTCTAGATCTGATAATGAGATTTCTCAATGGAATATGAGAATGAGATCAAGCCTATCTGACGGGTGATTTCTAGATCTGATAATGAGATTACTCAACTGAATATGAGACTGAGATCAAGCATATATGATGGGTGATCTCTAGATCTGATACTAAATAACTTTATATGGGACCAAGCCTAACTGACGGGTGGTCCATGAATCAATGAAACTATCTGAGTTCCTCACTGAGATAGATAATTGTATCTGACAGTCCTAATTTCTGAAGATTGATATTGAAACTACAACTGTGGGAAGTAGTTACTTAACCGACATGCCCCGAATCTCAACTGGTGGGATCCAACCTATAACCCCAGATGGAAGGGTGTCAATACCATGCCATGGGTAAAGACCTCTCTGTTTAAGCCTATCTGATGGGTGACCCTCGCAGGAAGTCAAGTCTAAGGTATATAATAGTCAAGTCTATCTAGCGGGTGACGAGCCTTTTCTAACGGGTGACTCCTGCATCCTGCGCTGGCTATGCAGTTTTGGAGTTCAGGGATTGCTCCTAACGACTCTGCCTCTCTAACGGGGAGCCGCCATCCCTGCACTTGCTCGGTGCTAGCTCTTACTCCCAACTGAAAGACTCTGAACTGATTCTTAAATGAATACAAACTAAGCTGAATCTGATACTGATCATGTTTCTCGAATGATCTGAATGAGTTAAGCTGAATTCACTTGGTTCCATATCTAACAGAATACTATTGAATCTCGTTATCTGACTGAACGACACTGAGCTCGGGATAGATTACTCGAATACTACTGAGGACTGAACTAAACACTTGAATACTACTAGATCTGAGCTAAGTACAAAACTGAAGCTAGATTACTAGCGGTACCGAGATTATTGAGATTTCTGAGATTTCTTAAGTTTTATATCTATCTGAGAGTACAGAGTTTTATAAATCACTGACTTATGAGAATCGTGGCTTGACTGAGATTATTGTGAAAACTGACACGGGCTCTAGACTGCAGCTAAATTATCAGGTATAAATACCCTAGGACTCGATAACATAAAAGTAAAGCATATCCATTCTTGAATTATCAAGACCATGGACATTCGTTCACTATCACAATCACTACAACATCTCTTCAAGAATTTGGTAATCATTAACATGTGATAGTATAGGGAGACATGCAATTGGCTCATACTCCATTCAACAAGATCTTGCATCAAACACTTAGCATGTATTAAAGAGCACATAATTGGGGAATTTCATGCAATCATGTCACAATTCATTCACTAAGGCTTTTCAACAAACACTTGGGATGCATGGCCTTGCACACAATTGGGGATTTCTAATCAACATGTTAGAATGGCTCTAATTCCTTCACATAAGCATTTTATCAAACATATGGGAAGCATGCTTTGCTTATTAAACAATTTCTATACTTAATTTACATAAACACACCACTTAACAAGCAACTTGAAGAGGGTTCATCATGAACATCACATGAATATCACATACTAGGGTCAAAGCTTGAAAACCTTATAAACAAACATGAATCACAACTCAATAATAGCATGAACATCAATTTCAAATCACATGAATCATGAAAACTCATAAACATAAAAGCTTTAAAATTTAGAAAAGGGTTCTTAAGCTTCTTGGACGAAAGGGACCCAAGAATCAACATCTGCATACCTTAGAGAAACTCTTTCTTGAAAGTTGTTGGAGAGATTCATGATTTCTTGATTTCTCTTGAAGAAGAAGGAAGGGTTTTGATTTTGTAGAAACCCTAGCTCTTGTTCTTGAACAACTTTGAGAGGAAACTAGTATTTTTAGGTTAAAATGAGGCCAAATCCCGTATTAAGGAGTATATTAGGGGTAGCAAAATGAGCCTTTTTGCCCCTGGAATTAAATTGAACAAAATCCCAATTTTACATATTGGCGCGACACGGTGGAATCGTGCCAGCTCACTGGAAACTGGATAATTGGAAAACTGGTTGGTGGCGCAACATGGTGAAAATCGCGTTGCCACCTTGGTTGTGAATTGGAAAGGCACCGCAACGTGGTGGAATCGCGTTGGTGCATTGGAAATTGACAATTCTGAAATTAAGCCTTGGCGCGACGTGCCATAATTGCGGAGGCTCACTGGATTTTGACGATTGCCATTTTGGCTGGTTCTGCGACGCGCTAAAGTGCCAGGTGACACACTGTCTTACTAAAATACCTCTAACTCTTTGCCCGAGTGTTGAATTTGGGTGAATTTGGTATCGACGGAAATCTAATTCAATTCTCTACATGACAAAAAGTTGATATTAGGGAAATTCTACACGGTTTAAAATACTTCTCACTTGGGAAGACACTTCTCAACCTTTTTATGCTGGATTAACACTATACTGAACACGCTCTAAGGCTCAGACTACGAGAGAATTTTGTGGGGTCTTACATGGGTGGTGTCTCTAGTGAACCTTAACTACTGGAATCTCTCTGGTGTACAACCGCCTGATATCACTTGCTAATATGAACACAGACTCATCCACGAAGGTAAACTGTTCATCCAATTGAATGGAGCCCCATCAAGCACATGATACGTATCTGGGATGTACCACCGCAACATAGAAACATGGAAAACTGAATGAACAATAGCAAAATTTAGGGGCAAAGATAACTCATGAGGCACCTCACCTACGGTGCAAAGGATCTTAAAGTGCCTAATATAACTGGGCCTGAGCTTGTCTTTCCTACCAAACATCATTAAAACCTTCACGGGTGATACTCAAAGGAATACCCGATCACCAACTCCAAATATTAAGTCACAAAACCTAGGACCTGCATAAGCCTTCTGTATACTCTGAGTTTCCCTTATCCTATCTTGAATCACCCTAAATCTATTCAATGTCTACTCAAGCAAGTCAGTTCCATAAGGTCTAATCTCAAAGGTCTCAAAACATCCAATCAATGAATGACATCACGTACCTACAAAGCCTTAAAAGGCATATTCTCAATACTCAAATAGTAGCTGTTATTATTTGCATACTCTGCCAAAGCTAAGTACTGTTCCCACTGACCTCCAAAATCCATAACATAGGCTCAAAGAATATCTTTAAGAACCTAAACAGTCAACTCCGACTTCCCGTCAGTCCGAGGATCAAAGGTTGTACTAGGATCTATTGAGTACCCAACTCCTCCTGAAAAGCTCTCCAAAAGCTAGAAGTGAACACCAAACCTTGGTTTGAAATGATAGATATAGGCACATTATTTAAACAAACTATCTCACGAACATAAATAGGGGCTAATCTCTCATCACTGAAGGGCATCTAAATAGGAATAAAATGTGCCAACTTGGTCAACCAATCTAAAATGACCCAAATACCATCAAAACATTAGGAGGTGCTAAGAGAACCACTCTAATGAAGTCCATAGTAATCTATTTCCACTTTCACTTAGTAATTGACAATCTCTAAATCAAGCTACAAGGCCTCTGATGCTCAGCCTTCACCTACTGACAACATAGGCAACCAACTAACAAGTCTGCCACATCTCTCTTCATATCTCTCTACCAATAATGTTTCCTCAAATATCTATATATCGTAGTTGTACATGGGTGAATAGAATAACTGGAGCTATAAGCCATAGGATAAATCGACTAAATCAAGTCACCAACCCTTGAAATGTAATAGTGGCTATAAAATCTCAAAATACCCTCAGAATATATGGCATCTCTCTTGGACTGACTACTAAGCACCTGATCATAGATGATGCAAAGTCTCATATCTCAAACTGGAAACTCTGAATCTTCAGAAATAGTAAAGTCCCCACCTCAACACTAGTAAGAATCCACTTAAGGTCTTAAATATCAAGTCGCAACATAAAGTTGGGTAAGGAATGGATGTCCTATGCCAACAACCTGTAAGAAACTGAAATAGAAGCCATGATACCCATACTCGCTGCCTTTCAGCTTAAGGTATCTGCCACCATATTCTCTTTGTCCAAATGATACAAAATAGAGATGTCATAATCCTTAACCAACTCCCTCCTCCCATTCATTCTAAAATTAAGCTCCTTTGGGTTATAAGATGCCAACGACTACAATGATCTGTGATAATCACAGTACACATGCTATAAAGATAATATCTTTAAATCTTAAGCCTGAAAACAAGCGTGTCCAAATCAAAATCATGAGTGAGGTAGTTGCGCTCGTGCACCTTCAACTGCCTCGATCCATAAGTAATAACACGACCCTACCACATCAATACACAGCACAAACCAACACCAGAAGCATCATAATATATGGTAAATCCCTTACCTTCGATAATAATAGATAATATATGCACCGAAGTGAGAAATCTATCGATTTCCCAACACTCGACTCATACTCCTCAGGCTATTGAAAAGGAACCTCCTTCCGAGTCAATTTAGTCATTGGTGTTGCAATAGTGGCGAATCTCTTAACAAATCGCCTAATACTAACTTGCAAACCTAATGAACCTACAAACCTCAGGCAGAGATATAGGCATGGACCAATCACAAATAGACTCAATCTTCATTGGTTCTACCATAATCCCATCAATAGATACCACATGCCCAAGTAATGTCACTGACTCAAGCCAGAACTCACACTTAGAGAATTTTAAAAAAGCTTATGATCTCTCAAAGTATGGATCACAATCATCTAATATTGCATATGCTACTCTCTACTTCTCGAATTCACAAGGATGTCATTGATAAACACAATCATAGAGGAATCCAAATAAGGCCTGGACATAATTTGTAAAATCTATAAACATAGCTAGGGGCATTGGTCAACCCAAAAGACATCATCAGGAACTCATAATGACCATATAGGGTCCTAAAGGTTGTCTTTGGGATATATTCAACCCAAATCCTCAACTGATGGTAACTGAATCTCAAGTTAATCATAGAGAACACCACTACACCCTGAAGCTGGTCAAAAAAATCATCAATGCAAGGTATATGATACCAATTTTGAATGTTACCTTATTAAGTTTCCTATACTCAATACATATATGCATGGAACCATCCTTCTTATTCACAAACAAGATAGGAGTTCCCAAGGAGACACACTCTATCTAATAAAAACCTTACCCGAAATATCCTAAAGCTGATAATTTAACTCTTTAAGCTCAACAAGAGCCAAATAATAAGGTGCCATAGAAATGGGTCTAGTGCTTGGCTAAAGATAAATATCAAACTAATATCATGCTCAGGAGGAAGACCAGGTAGATCGGTAGAAAAAATAACATAAAACTCACGAACTATAGAAATAAAGTCAAGCAACAGAGTCTCCACACCAACATCATGAATACATGTGAGATAAGACTTGCAACCCATCAAAATAAGTATTCTAGACCAAATATAAGAGATGATACACATCGGCTCATGGCTAATAGCTCCCTATCATACAACCAGGGGTATGTCGGGCATGGCTAAGGTAATGGTTTTGGCAAAATAATCCAAGACCGCATGATACTAGAATAACTAGTCCATGCCCAGAATTACATCAAAATCCATGATATCTAACACAATAAAATCTGTCTGAGTATCAAACTCTCAAAAATTCACATCATATCTCCATTACTAAAGAATTACCTATGAGAGTAGATACACATAACGACTCAGAAAATGAATCCCAAGATAACTCCAACTATAGGGCATAATAAGCAAACACACATGGAAAAGTGGATCCCAGATCAAATAAAACAAAAGCTTGCTGATGGCCCTCATTAAAATTGTACCTGTGATAACAACATTTGAAGTCTCAACCTTAGCTCTAGCAGGTACGACATGCAACTAAACTAGCTAGCCACTTGGTTGGGCTCCTGATCGATCTCTTATCCTACATGCTTGAGAACCTCTATGAACACCTTAGGGACCACCCCGATGACCATGCACACCACTTCTAGCTTGGGAAGGAATTGCCTGAATTGATGGAACACTCTAAGCTGAAGGAATCATTGCTCCATAACTGGGGTATTCTCTTAAGAAATGTACAAAATCCCTACAACCATAACATTCCTCAGGCTCTACATTGAAACTAGAAGATATGACCAACCTAGAATAACAACCACAGCTAGAATAACCATAAGACTAACCACATAATGACTTACCACTACTTTGGACAGGATAATTGTTATAACTAGACTGACCTCCCTTGGTGATCTAAAGTGTGACATCAACGGGCCTACTAGACTGACTCTGATGCTGACATAGTTGACGTGGAGAGTACCTACCCTGAGAACCGCTACCTTTGGCCTTGCAATATATCTCTTTCATAACTTGCGTATGATTAGAAACCTCAGCAAAAGACCTACACACAACAACCATACTCTACGTAGACATGCAAAGAGAAAGTCTTAATCCCTGAACAAAACACCAAAACCTCTCAAACTCAGTAGTTAGAATAGATGTGAAATGTCTGACCAACTCATGAAATCGAGCCTCATACTCCACAACAGTAATGGAGCCCTACTCCAACCTCAAAAATTGATCTTTGAAAAATTCCCTAAGATTGCAAGGAATATAATTCTCTAAAAAAATCTGGGAGAACTATGTCTATATCAATGGGGGGATCCAGCTGCCTGGAATTAAGATGACCTCTCCACCAATGTCGAGCTGCCAAATCTAACTAATAAGTAGTGTAATCTATATCACGAGTCTTAACTAGTCCCAAATTATAAAGCCTATCATCACAAGCAAGCAAGAAATCATAAGCATCCTCGCCCGATGCACCAAAAAACCTAGGTAGAGCCAATCTAAAGAATCTACCCAACATCTATTGTTCCTTCACATACATAACAGGTTGGGTAAATATCGACTGAATAGCCACCAACTCAAGAAGAGATGCATCTATAGGCTGCACTCTCACCTCAGTATCACTTTGATCCACAGATTGTGCCCCATCAGATGGTGCACTACTAACTAATCCAAAGGTCTGAAAAAATACACCCTTGAGCACTAAATAAGAAATAAACCTTGGTGGAGCCAGAGCTGGTCTCTAGCCCATCATTGGCCCCATCTATTGATCCCTAGATGAGGACATTTCTCTAAGTTATCCATGACCTTTAGGTCATCCATAAATAGTGATAGGATCCCTAGTCATGACTCAGGGTCCTCATCTAGTGTAGTAGTAGCACGTGTCCTAGCCTTTTACAGAAGAGTGAAACTAAAGGAATTCTATAGAAACCAACTCAAACTCTTAGAACAAATTAAGTGAAGGAAGTGAAGAACTCATAAGAATGTCCTATAGCCTCTCGAAGATAAGAAATAAATGTCATCATTCTAATTCACGAGACTCTACTAGATACTTTCTCTTGTACCACAATACTGGTGAACCTAGGCTTTTATACCAATTTGCCATGACTCAACTATGAGCCATGATATACACCTACATTATCCCCACCAATAGTCAAGCCAAACCGTAGCCTAGAGCTATAAGCAATGGGCTAATTTGGAAGAAAAAGGTGTAAAAGCAGATACTTGCAAGTAAAGACTTACAATAATAGTAAGGCAATAATAATATTCTAAAAGATAGATAAAACATCACGAATCATCCCACAACCTAGTAATGCCGGTACAAGAGCCACTAGAAAAAAGAAACATAAGTATTGTAATAGTCAATATACATCAATCTCAAATACTGAAAGACTATACATAACTAGTAGAAGAAAAAAGGGAAACTCTGACTCTGAGAGCTTACACTATGTCCAAACTCAACCCAGAACGATCATCACATCAGCGATGGCCACTAGTACTCGAATCTGCACCAACAAGGTACAAAAGTATAGTATGAGTACCAAGACCACGGGTTCTCAGTAGACCTCATCGTCTAACTGAGCTAAATCATGACATAAATATGATAAATATGCAAGATAAATAAGCTAAGTCAAGGTAAAAAAGACAAACTTAGAAATAAGCTCCAACATTGTGAATAAATTACCGAAATAGATACAATATAAAAGAAAGCATTATTATGACATGACCCGAACAAGAGCCTAGTCATGTCAGGTATCTCAAGTCCAACCAGGACCGAAGACCACCCCCAATATCCAGACCATTAACCGCCCTATACCCTATGTCAGATGAATTCTTAACATATAACAAGATAAACAATAATAATTCAAAGATATTAAATAAATTCTATAACCATAACCACACAGTCACAACCAAGTGTACAACCAATACGAAACTCAATACCAATACCAATGCTAATATTAATACCGACACCGCCTATGCCTATAGTAGTCTAACAAAGCCTCTAACAAGAATCAAAGAATATCTAGTCGGGACATGCCTTTAATCATAGCCAAAACCAAACCAAATAAATAATAATGATAAAAAGAAGTCCATAGCATAAAATGGGGTCTTCTAGAGTATGGAAGCTCACCACTTTAACTTGACTTGAAAGCTGTCCACGAATCCAAGTCACTGAGTAGGAAGAATGATAGTATGGCCAGGCCCTGTATCGCGTGGGGATACAACGGCTGAACATGATTAGTAGAGTGAACATTACTATGTAACTCAGGGTTAAATATAAAATTAATGCCATCAATTAAAAAACCAAATCAAATAACCATATGCAATGACATATATAAATATATACCGTGTCTGGATAAGGAACAAGGCTTAGCATGCATTTAAAACCTTAACCTGGATTATGTAGCTTAACCATCTTAAATACACCCACAAGCTTTATGGGTCCAGTGTTACCCCCTGAATGGGACCCAGTGCGTGTAGCTGCACGAACCGGAGATATCATAGAACGTCGAGGATTCCCTATACCCTTTGCCCTCTATGATATATATATACAAGTATAGACTTGGGGGATTCCTCTGTACCACACAAGCATATGGTCACCAAGACCAACCCTCATGTCGGCAAACATGAGTTTCCAGTCCTTCCATCGGACTCACACCTTCACGACAAGATATCAGAACCCATATTATTGCCCAATTAAAACCTTTATCACATAACCAACTATACTGCAGTAAATGGATTTGATTCTTTTTTTTCTTTTAATCTTGATTAAGTATTCTTTTAGCATTTCATTTTTGATTTTCTCGCAAGATATGATCGTAAGACCATTTCCAGGTGTTAACTATTAAGGCATTATTAAGTGGTATCATTATACGAACTATCAGTTATAGGCAATGTAATTAGCCAAAACAAAGGGAATTCCCATGTACCCTGCAAACTCCATCATTAAAATCACTTGGGGGATTCCCGTGTACCCTGTAAGGCTTTAATTATACAATCACTTAGGGGATTCCCGTGTACCACCGCAAGGTTTTCAAAACCATCCGTAGCCATTTAACTATTTCAAAAGTCATAAGTTTAGAGAAAACCATTATCAAGTTCCACCACCATACCCATGCATCCACATGTTTGAAACCATATTTAAAATATGGAAAACCATAATTAAACCATGAGAAAACATCATTCGACATTAAGCATTCAAAGAATTCCAACCTTTATTTCAAAAGAACAATAATACAATGAAATCCATACATTAAAACATTTGCTTTAAGTAAAATAATAATAAGGGAGGAGTAACATGCCTGAATTACAAAGATTCACAGAGAGAATTTGACTCTTGAACCCTGAGATGACCACTTTGGAGAAACCCTAGCCAATATTGCTTGATAGGATTTTGAGAGGATAAAGAGGAAGTTTAATATTGTAAAGTGTGAAATAAATACCCCCAAAAGTGTTTTAGGGACGTGGGGTCTTAAGGGTTTTAAGTGGGAAATGTCCAAAGTGCCCTCAACTTACAAGTTGTAAAAGAGTCATCCTTGGTTATAAGTTGACCCATTGACTTATCACCACATCATATGACTTGTAGCCACGAGTAGTATCCTAGTCAGTGTGTTGGACAACTATACACTATCCTCCTTACGACTCCATGACCCCAATCATGACCTGACTATACCACTCATATGGTCTAGTCATATCTAAGATAAAACCCAAGGGATTAGACACTAGACAACATATGACTCAACCCTACCACTCGAAACCAATCCTCACGGCTCTTAGTGAGCAACTCATACTCAAAGAAGAGTCAAGTTACTAAGTTACCGACTTGGTTATGGTTTATCCTAACGACTCATCACCACCATTAATGACCCCTAACCACTATCCACTAAACACCTTATGGATAGTTTCACCTGACCCATCAAGACACCATATGATTCGTATGATGAGTCATTACCCGAATAGTGAGCTCAAAGCTAAAGAAGTTTCCAAGGACCAAAATTCGGGGTGTTCCAATTCCCCCTACTTGGATCATTTATCTTTGAAAGATGGGATAAGGCATTGACAACACGATTAAACCCCAAACATCTCTACTCTTACCCTTAACTAAGTTAGAAAAAAAAGATGTCAAGGGAATCAATCATTCCTTTAACAAAGTCATAAAAAAGGTGTTAAGAATAAAACATATATTATGAATGATCTTCTAGAGTGGAAACAAGAATGGATACTGGGACTGTATTTCCTCTTCGGCTTCCTAAGTAGCCTCTTCGACGTTGTGGTTTCTCTATAGAACCTTTACTGAAGCTACGTCCTTGGTCCGTAATTGACGAACCTGCTGATCCAAAATTTTAACTGGGACCTCTTCATAAGACAAGGAATCGGAAATACCAATATCTTAGATAGGCCCAATCTACGATGGATCACCCCCACACTTTTTCAACATAGATACGTGGAACACAGGGTGAACGGAGTTCAAACTAGAAAGAAACTCCAATTCATATGCAATATTGCTAACCCATCTCAAAACCAAGTATGGACCAACATACTGGGAATCAGCTTTCCCTTATTTCCAAATCGCATCACTCCTTTTATGGGAGACACCTTCAAGAATACCCTATCCCTTACCTCAAACTCTAGTTTCCTTTGCCTTACATCCGTATAGGACTTTTGAAAACATTGGGCGGCCTTAAGTCTATCTCAAATCACATTCACCTTCTCCATGGCTTGGTGAACTAAATTCAAACCAAAAAACTCCTCCCCACCAACCTCAAACCACCCAATAGAAGACCTACACCTTCTACCATACAAAGCCTTAAACGGAGCCATCCCAATTCTAGAGTGGTAGCTATTATTAAACGCAAACTCTATGAGAGGAAAATGTTTAACCTAACTACCACCATAGTCAATCACACAAGCTTGAAGCATATCTTCCAATGTCTAAATAGTCCTTTCTGCTTGCCCATTCAAATAAGGGTGGAAAGTAGTACTAAGACTCACTTTAGTCTCCAAACCTTTCTGGAACGACCACCAAAAGTGTGATGAAAACTGCTTGCCATGATCTGAGATGATAGAAATAGTTACCCTATGCACCTTTACCATTTCTTGGAGGTACAACCTCACATAATTCTCTACCAAAAATTTGCCCTCATTGGCAAAAAATGAGTAAACTTTTTCATCCTATCCACGATGAATAAAATCAAATAAAACTGATTCCGATACTAGGGAAGACCAGAAACAAAATCCATATTGATAACTTCCTACTTCTATACAGGCAAATCAATCTCTTGATACAATCCCCTGGGCCTCAAGTGTTCAACTTTTACTTATTGGCACACCATGCACTTAGCCACAAAACTAGCCACATTACACTTCATATTGTTCCACCAATATATCTCCTTAAGGCCATGATACATTTTCATTGAACTAGGATGAATGGTGTAACACGGCTTATACGCCTCAGCCAAGATCCTCTCTCACAATCCATCTATGTCGGGAACACATAATCTTTCATGGTACTGCAAGGTACCATCACCACTAATCTCGAAGACCATCACTTTTTGCCTACCTATATCACCCTTGATTCTCATCAAGATAGGATATAATACCTATTTTTCCTTTATTTTAGCACCAAGAGATGTCTGCACCACCTTCTGCACAAACACACCACCATCCTCATAGTCCATGAGATGAACTCCAAGGTTAGCTAATCGGTGAATATCTTTCACTAACTCCTGCTTCCTTTTTATATGAGCCAGACTCTCTATGGATAACATTCTAAGAGAATTCACAACCATGTTAGCTTTACTTGGATGGTAGTGAAGACTCATGTCATAGTCCTTAACTAGATCAAGCCATCTCTTTTCCCTGAGGTTAAGCTCTTTTAGGGTAAACACATATTGCATGCTCTTATGATCAAAAAAAATATCCACACGCACTCTATACAAATAGCGATTTAGGATTTTCAGTGCAAACACCATAGTTTATAACTCCAAGTCATGAGTTGAATAATTCTTCTTATGTACCTTTAACTGTCTAGAGGCATAAGTTATCACCTTGCCATGCTGTATCAATATGCAACCAAGCCCCATACCAATTGCATTATAATAAACTACAAAACCATCAGTTCCTTCAGGAAAGGTTAAGACTAGAGTTGAAGTTAGCTTAGCCTTTATCTTATCAAAACTACCCACACAAGCATCACACTATAAGAACTTCACCTTTTTCTGAGTCAACTTAGTCAACGGGGTAGCTATAGTCGAAAAAATTTCCACTAACCTCCTATAATAATTGCGTAAACCCAAGAAGCTCTGAATATCAATTGGAGTCATGGATATAAGCCACTTCTTAATCACTACAACCTTCTGCAGATCCACCATGATCCCTTCACTAGAAATGGCATGACCCAAAAAAGTGACACCGTTCAACCAGAGAGGTGCTAACACTAATGCAGACCCTGGTGGATCCACCACCAATGCTAACACTAATACCGACACTGCCCATACCTATAGTTATCTGATAAAGCCGCTAACCAGAATCAAAGAATATCTAGTTGGGACATGCCCCCAACCATAGCCAAAACAAAAACCAAAGAAACAATAATGATAAAAATAAGTCCATATAATGAAATGGGGTCCTCCAAAGTATGAAATCTCACTACTTTAACCTGACTTAAAAGCTGTCCCCAAATCCAAGTCATTGAGCAAGAGAAATAGAAGTGTGGATGAGTCCTGCATCGTATGGGGATACAACGCTCAAAGATGGTTAGCAGAGTGAACGCTAGCATGCAACTCAGGGATAAAGATAATTTTAGTGACATCAATTAAAAAAATTAAACAACCACATGTAATGACATATATACATATATACCATGCCAAGATAGGGAACAAGGTTTAACATACATTTAAAACCTTAACTTGGATTGGGTATCTTTACCCTTATAAATCTACCCACGAGTTATTTGGGTCCAGTGTAACACCCTGAATAGGCCCCAGTGCGTGTAGCCGCATGAATCATAGATATCACAGAAGGCTGGGGATTTTATGTACCCTTCTCCCTCTATGATACATATATACAATATAGACTTGAGGATTCCCATGTACCCCACAAGCATATGGTCACCAAGACCAACCCTCATGTTGTCAAACATGAGTTTTAAATATCCATCCATCGAACACACACCTTTACATATAGCTATCATAACCCTCATTATTTCCCAGTTAAAACCTTTAGCATATAACTAAACCACCAATTCCAAGAGTTTTATTAAGGCATCATTAAGTGGTATCGTCATATCGACTATAGCTTACTAGCAATGTCATTAGACAACACTTAGGGGATTCCCATGTACCCCGCAGACTCTATTATTAAAATCACTTGGGGTATTCCCTTGTACCCTGTAAGGCTTTTATTATATAATCACTTGAGGGATTCCCGTGTACCCCACAAGGTTTTCAAAACCATCTGTAGCTATTTAACCATCTCAAAAGTCACAAGTTTAGAGAAATTTACCATTATCAAATTCTACCACCATACCCTTGCACCCATATATTCAAAACCATATTTAAACAATGGAAAACCATAATAAAACCATGAGAAAACATCATTCAACATTAAGCATTCAAAGACCCCCAACCTTTATGTCAAAAACACAAGAATACCATGAAATCCATACATTAAAATCTGTGTTTTAAGTAAAATAACAATGAGAGAGGAGTAATATGCCTAAATTACAAAGATTTCTGGAGAGAATTTGACTCTTGAACCCTGAGATGACCACTTTGGAGAAACCCTAGCCAATATTCCTTGAGAGGATTTTGAGAGTATAAAGAGGATGTTTAATCTTGTAAAGTGTGGAATAAATACCCCCAAAAGTATTTTAGGGACGTGGAGTCTTAAGATTTTAAGTGGGAAATGTCCAAAGGACCCTCAACTTAAAAGTTGAAAAAGAGTCATTCTTGATTACGAGTTGACCCAATGACTCATCACCACATCATATGAGTCATATTCACGAGTCATATCCTAGATAGTGTGTTGGAAACCCATACACTATCCTTTTTACGACTCTATGACCCCACTCGTGACCTGACCATGTAACTGATATAGTCTAGTCGTATCCAAGATAGAACCCAAGGGATTAGACACTCAACAGTATACAAATCAAACCTACCACTCATAACCTATCCTCACGACTCTTAGTGAGCCACTCGTACTAATATCAGAGTCAAGTCACCGAGTTACTGATTTGGTTAAGGTTCATCCTAAAGACTTGTCACCACCCGTACTGACTCATATCCCCAAGTCGTAACCATGATAGAACCCTCAACCACCATCCACTGGACACCTTATGACAAGGGCCACTTAATTCATCAAGACACCATACAACTTATATGATAAGTTGTTACCCAGACAGTGAGCTCAAATCTTAAGAATTTTCCAAGGGACAAAATCTGGTGTTTTTCACATTAATACTACGAGACTGGTCCCGATAAGACATTAAGTGTAAAAAAGTAAATAACTCAATGTGGCCCCTCATAAGCCCAGAGAGTGCAATCAAAAGAAAGTACATAACCAAAGTTCCAAAAATTTACCAAATATCAAGTAATAACCATGAATCCATCCATACCATATAATATCATAAATAAACTCTCAATGTCGTACTTGAATTGGAACTCAATATCATTAGCAGTTATCAGACTTCAATCGAAACTCGTATCATAAATTATCAAAATTAAACCTAAACTCATATCATCAATAATCCATCGAAGTTTTCCTAAAATAAGTATTTTAATGGGTAAAATATTTGTATAGAAGTCTATAAGAGCTAACATGAATCTTGTCCTAAGATAAGCTACAAGGGCCCACTTTCGATTCCTGAAATTTGTTCTAAGGCAAATTCTACCCCAAAATAGGATAAGGTATTGAAATTAACTTCTAGATATTAAATCAGCCATAATTAGACCTAAAATAGCTATTCTACCTAAATCAAGAGCAACTAAGTTAATTTCACCAAAATTATGGTTCTGTAATAAGCTAAATAGTCCAAATAATGTCAATTATACTTTCAAGACATAATTAAGATCCCATATATAGCATAATATCATAAATATATGATGAATTTTCTTAATCTATAAGAAAATTAAACCTAGCCTACCAGGTCGCTGAAGAAAAGCCTGGCGAAATCCAATAAACTATTGATTTCCCCTTTTAAGAAGATTTCGTGAGATGCCACATTATCAAAATCATAATCAACTAAACAATACAACAAAAATGATACCCACATTGTACTTTTGTGCTTCAGGTCCAAAATCACGTAAAAATCACATATAGGGCCCACCAATAAAAATGGATTTATAAAGACGATGATATGTAGCTCTATGCTCATAGAATATTTACCCTTAAGAATGGGTGAATTCTGAGCTCAAATAGTGCTATAATCAATCCACTAAAATTCTAGGGATTTTGGGGAAATTATGAGAAATTTACCATGGAATTTGCAGAAGCTTACGAAGAATTCAAAGAAGAAAAGAGTTATTTGAGCATACGAATGCCCCAAAATCACCCACTAATACTTCTCCTAATTTTCACACCTTCTAGGATTCTACTCTATTGAAAAATAGTAGAAAACAAGGTAAGTTAGGAATTTATAGGTACCAGGTGTTGGTTAAGCGGACATTGGATTGCTTAAGCAGTCATCGCTTAAGTAGCCAAGTGTCGCTTTAACAATATTGGTGACTGTTGCTCATGTTCTTAAGAAAACTTTGGCCTCTTAAGAGGCAAATGCATCGCTTAAGCTACACCAGCAGAGCAAGTCAGACCATTTAAGAGACCGGTTAGTCACTTTAGTTCCCTTCGCTTATTGGGTCGCTTATGTGAATGCACCAGCACCAGCTGAACACTTGGAAATTTCCAAGTCTCCACTGCCCCCTTGAGATTTATCCAAAATCTTGTATACGCAAATGAAATATGCTACCCTATCAAATTCCATGTTCTTGACTTAATGACACAGTTAAATTTCTAGCCAAGATTGTTTCGATAAAAAGTGGATGCCACACCACGTGTCATTTTTCTTAACTTCCTTCCAATAGTCCAAAATGATTCTTAAAGCCTTGAGACCTAAACCAATGGTCCACCTAGACTAAAATTGATGTTTCAAAGTTGTACTCTCAAAATAGGCGTACGAGGTCATTTGACTGAAGTTTTTGCCCGGTAGCCAATTTTAACCATCGAAGACTTCAAAACAAGAAATTAGTTCTAAAAACTAAATTATTTGTCTAATAACTAAACTGTCAGCTCCAGTAAGTCATAAATGACTTAGGTAAACTATAGGAAAGCTCTAAATGGAAAAATGGGTGGAAATGCAGAAAATAACCTGGAGAATTATTACACTAGGATAGGAATATAACTAGATCACCTTACTTTGTTACTAAATGGAAAGATATATAAATGTATTTGAATTGGGTTATCACATCTCCGTTTAATGATATAGTTGTGAGGTCAATTCGAATAGAGGATTAGAGACTCGAAAGACTATGATCATATAATCAACCCAATAAATCAACAACTAGATAATCCAATAAGTTGATGAAATTGATACTCTACATGATTGTTAGCAAATCCATAATCCTAAATTGGTTCTTTCATTGAAAGCGTAAAATTTGTTCTTCTCTTGTTTAATTATTCATTAGGTATTTCTTTTATTATTATTCTTGAATAAATAATAAGGATTATTTTAATTTAGAAAAATAGTTAATCATTAAATCCCTATAGGTACGATAGCTGGACTCTCAATCCTATGTTACTTGTATGACCGCGTACACTTGTGTGTGTATTTGGATGCAACAAGTTTTTGATACCGTTGCCTGATACTTCTAAATTATTTTTTTTATCTAGATTAGACTTTATTTATTTATTTATTTAATTTTTTAAAATATATTATATTTTTGTATAAACATTTGTTTTGTGTGATAGTTTACAACTCTTCCTGAAATGACATACAAAAAATGTGGAGCGATAGTTACTCATCTTTTATTGATTCTTGTCTTATTTGTGGTGGACCCCACCAATGAAAACATTGTTCAAATCTTTTGATCTTACGAAATGTTTATGTGATCCCTCTAAATTCTACGATTAGAACTTTTGTAAAAGGTGTGATGGTCAATGGAATACTTGTTCGAAGTATTATACCTCTTCCTCGGATCCTGATTATGATGATTCTTATATTGTTTGTGTTTTCTATACTACAAATTCTTTCAAAAACCTATTAAAGGAATATGAGGGTTTCCTTAAGGCAACTGTAAATGGGATGATACACTTAATGAAAGAAAGAGATTTTCTTATACAAGAAGTTGACGGGTTTGATTTGGATATTCACAACTTAAAAGTTATGTTGAGTGCAAAGGTTGATGCGTTTAATGCACAACATATTAGTGATGAGTTGTGTCAGTATGAAAAGATACTTGACCATATTTTTTATTAATGTTGTCACTATTTAGAAAAGTACATATGAGGATATAAATAGTAATACAATTCATGAGTTAGAGTGTATTGGACCTCATTCCTAACAATTTTCCACACTATGCTAGATAATGAGATATTAATCATGCCATCTGAGCATATGTATGAGTGTAAGCAGGAGTAATAATATGTCTATATTTTTGAATTGATTGTGCCAAAATTAGAAATAACATGCCTCATTTCGAGGCCAAGTAGTTTAAAATGCACTATTTATTACTCAATTCCTTTATCTTTGTACCACCACCCTTCTAGCGAAGCAAAAAGATGGATGTGATGTTAAGGGTGGAATTCATACCCTCAAGGTAGAGGAAAAAGCTGATGAATCATGCCGCGACATTACATTAGACTCTTGTTGGGAGGAAACCAATGCATAACAGTTGACTTCTTAATTTCTTTAATTTTTTTAGTGTCCCTTTTATGTGTGTTTTCACAAATGTAGAGGAATTCTTAGTACCCAAAACTTAGAGCTAAGGAGCAAGTTTGAGATTAAGTGTGCGGTGCGTGCAACCTATGATGAAAATTGAAAAACCATGCTTCTAGCTAGGTCTGGGAGGGCCTCAGGAAGTATCTTTAACCCTTACTTTATTTATTGCTTTGGGGACAAAGCATGATTTTTAAGTATGTCCGAGGTATCTTCCAATATTAATTTAGGGTGAAGTGTGCTATAGATATTATTTATTTTATATTTTTTCTATTTTATCCTTTTTAGTTGTTTGCTTTAGGAAAAAACAAAAAAGAAATTAAAAAGTCCAAAAATACAAAAATATTTTTCTTTTCTTTTTTTAGTTTAAAATAGTTTTTGTTAGTTTTTAGATTTTGTAGCCTTTAGTAGGACATACATCGTCCACCCCTTGATTTTCTTTTTCGATTCTTTTCTAATAGGGGTCCCTTAGAACCAAGTATATTTTATTATGTAGGTATAAATTTATTTATTTTTTTATTCTTTTGGAGAGAAAGAAAAGTCCACATTTTTTACTTATGTGATATTAGCGACTTAGGCCTGAGCTTGAATAGTACTTTTTGTGAGTTCTTGAAAGTAAATAAAATAGTAGAATTTTTGACACCTAGGATATTGGTTATGACTCTATATATAGCTTATTTTATTTTATAGTTTATTATGACCTTGTCTATCTTAGTAGTGGATTGATCCATCTTGATTGTTACTTGTGCTATGTGTGGTAAGGAATTCTTACATATTTCATGTTTTTCATCTTAGTTCAGAACTTCTCCTGTATGTTATTGAAGCAAAATAAAAGCGATGTTCTATTTAAAAAATGATATTGAATTTATTTGATTTGTCTTGTTGAATTTTAGCCTTTTTAGATACTACACGACTAGTTAAAACCTTAGAGCCGAGAGATTTTTGTTGGTAGACATATGTTTACCTTGACCCTTTTGTTGTGTCGCTAGTATTTGCATCCTACTTTGTTGAGCACTGTAGAATAGACTATGATAAATTTGTTAAATCTAGAGAAAAAAAGTGGTTGAGTGTTATAAAGGTAACCAATGATAGATGCAAAGTGATGAAAAGACCCTCTTTGAAAGAATGTGACATGAGGAAAAAAAGAAAAAACTATTTGAGAAAAACAATGTTTAAAGCATTCTTGATAAGCGATTACTTGTGAAAATAATTGTTGAAGAAAGGGCTGAAATAAAGTGAAGAAATTAATGGGTCGTGAAGGTTAAACAGTTCAAATGTTTACAAAAGTGTAAGTCGCAATTATATAGTTTTCCTACTCATCCCCTAGCCAATAGTACAACTTGTTAAAGTCCTATTCGATTCTTTTAGGACATGCTTAATTAGTGGAGATGTACAGAATGGAAAAGTCTATGGTTCTTGTGCATACCTATGAATTCATTTGTGAGTGCGAGAGTTTTTCTTTGATTCTAACTCCTTATATTATATTCATTCTTTTGAATTGAGTTTGTGGATTATATATTTTTCTTGTGGGGGCACTTTTTTCATGATAGATAACTTATATTATTAACATTCTTTGATAGAAGTAGGTGAACAAACTTAAATTTGATGTAGTGTAGTCCAACATTGAGGTTAGGAGGCTTGAGATTTGTCGTTTGTTTGTATTTTGATGTGTCATAGTTTCATGGCACATTCGATGCCTAAAACGGTGAAAATACATATCAACTTTGGTTGTTTCATCGGATATGATATGTGTTTCATGTGTGTTACAGGTGAATTAGGTTAGAATTGGAGTTTGACTAAAAAATGAGGAAAAAACTCTGAAAGGTTGAAGTACTGGTCAGACTCCAAGTCGTTAAGTCACCTTACGCCTCGTAGCAAGACTCTAGAGGATACCAGTGTTTAAAGATGAGTTGAAGAATCTAACTAAAGACTGATCATGACCTATAAGAAGTGACAATGAGTTATGGTGTGAAATCATATTGAGCACAGTGACTAAAACTCATGAAGATAGATAAAAGAGGCTCTAGTGGTAATGAATGAAAATCATGAATCCTAAGTACTAACTACGACTCGTGGTGAAAGTTATCCTTAAAATAAACTCAGAAGTCCTAAAAGAGAAAATTCACTGGATTAACTAGATTAGCAGCATACGACTCGTAATGAAACCTAATGAGTACTCACCACTAAAGACAAAAAAGATCTACGACAACAGACAATGAGTCTTGACTAGTCCGGAAAAATCATTGCAAGAGGCGTAACCACTGTCGACATAATATTCTTATTTTGTTTTAATTAGGTTTACTTTACTAATTTGGGATACTATAAATACCCATGGGATATGCTTTTATTATGTTACGTAGTTTTGATACTTTTGCATATACTTTGCTACTTGATACTTTGTTCTTGGGTTTGGTTTCGTAATCGATTTAAGATTTTGGATTTTGTTCTTTTCACTCTTACGCAATTGACTCAATGTTTTCTTCTGTGGATTCCTTAGACTATTGCATGACCATGAACGACTAAATTTCATAACTAGGGTTGTGGGAACCCTGGCGTATTAGCAACGTAGGGGAAGTGGAAGATTCATATAGATTATTATGACTGCATGTATTGTAGTCTTCTTCACATTAATTGTCTTCTCAGCTACTACAGGAGCTTGGGAACTACCTTTATTTGAGATCATCATCACAAGGGAGTTTAAAGTTAGGAAAAGAAGGTTACAACAGTGATTCGAGGTTATCAATCTTCATCTAATAAACTTGAGACTCAAAAGGTGATACTTGTACGGGTGTTAAGGACAGGGGATAATAAGGAGACACCCTGAGACCCATAAGGTGAAGGGTGAGATTTATCAATACGTTCGTAAGATGATTAATAACATAAAACTTGTCAAACCTTACATGCAGAGCAGGGGGATAGGTGAATTAAACACAAGAAACCAACAGAGTTAGAAACCAGGGGGAACATAGTCCTAGTGTTCGTCTTCTATTATTTACAATCTCAAGCACTCAAGTTCGGTAACTCGTTACTATGACTTTCAAATACCCCATTTACTTTTCCGCACTGCCCATGATTTCAGCAAGTTAGAGACATAATTCCATGCATTTCCTTCGACCCCACCCTAGTTTGGGTTACTATATTTGACGTTGACTGCAACAGACTTCTTTGGAGATTAGTTTTGGGCGACATAAATTTTTTGCACTGTTGCCGGAGAATACATGTTGAGTTATTGATTGGAGTTGCTAAAGTTTTGGATTTTATTTTTCTATTATTTGTTGGGTATATGCCGATGTGTATCTAACACTAGGAGTTGAGGCAATCCCTTTCTCCAATTGAATCCTAAACCAGAAGACTGCTATAGCCTAATCGTACGATGAGCAAACTAGTATGGGCAGGTAATTTATAAGGGGTTTGAGATGGACATCATGATTTACCTCTACCTACTTTTGGTGATCTATATAATATTACTGATATACAAATAGAGTTAATGTTAGCAAAAACTGCTAACTAGATAAGGCAGGTTGAGGAAGCCTGATTGGCTTAGCAGGCCGAGCTAGCCAGGCTAAGACTAGTAGCTGATCATCTGGAAGAACTCGATGGTGATCGAGTGTAACGACCTGAGAATACCCCCTAGTCATCACACGGTGCTTACAGTCTCGAGGGACCACAAGCTAACCCATGAGCTAGTACCTGCTGTGAGCACTGAATAACATAATCATAAATGCGGAAGAATACTGACATGCCATAAAGTTTTAATAACTGAATTTAAAACTAAAATATGAGTCTATAGAAACAACTGAATGAATCTGATAAAATAAAGATAAACTGGATCACTAACTGTAATATCTGAATACTGAATAACTGACTCTAATATCTGAAAAGCCTCTATAACTTACTGACTAAATATGAGTTGATGGGAAGGCCCCAACTAACTCCAACTAACTACTAACTGAGACATAAAATAAAGTAAGCCTGTCCACGAAGTATAAGGACTCACCACTGCTACTGCCGAGAATCTGACGAGTCTACTCATGAGCCGGGAACTGAGCGTCAGAACCTATGATATAATACATCATAGCATAAAATAAAAGGTATGCGATCAGTATTTTGAATGTACTGGTATGCTAAATGAAGTAGGATGACATAAATGGTTTCATGAACAAAACTAATGATTAGCTGGATATGCATGTAAAGCATGGAGTACTGAGCAGAGAACATGGAATCTACAAATACTGATAATGCATGGAAATCTATAAATACTGAGAATGTATGACCAAGCATATAACATAACTGAGTAAAATTTGTAAATTGAAATACTGAGATAACTGAAATCTGTATGCTTTGGTCAAGAAACACTATGATTGAATAACTGAACTGGAACTATAACTGAGACCATATCTAAGATTGTAGGAGGTATCAACTAACCGACATTCCCTAATTTGAGCTAATCGCGGTCCAACCTGTAACCCCAACTGGAAGGGTGTTAATACCATACCATGGGTACTAATAATAGATGTGTGGATCCACTAAACTGATCTAATGTCCAAAGGGCTAATGGTGTCAATCCTGAACTAACGGGTGACCCCTGCGAGATAGTCAAGCCTAATCTAATGGGTGACTACTAATATCCTATGTTGGCTACATATTTCTAGAGTATAAGGACTGCTACTAAGGACTCAGCCTATCTGATAGGGAAGCCGCCATCCCTACACTCACTCGATGCTAAATCCTACTCCGAACTGAAAAACACTGAGGTACTAAACTATTTTAAGTTGAATAACTGATATATGACTATTCTGATAATGCTCATAATATAATCTGAAGACTATTCTGTAATGTAGTGAGGCTAGACTAAATAAACAACTATGGGTTTTGGGTATTCAATACCCCAGGACTCAAAGCAATAATACTGAACGAACACTAAAGCTTGAAGGCCAAAACATGACGACTCTTAATAAATAAATCACTCTTATAGCCATTTTACCAAACACTTGTATTCATGGTTTTAAAACAATCATAGGAATGCCATGGAACTTGTAGAAATAGCATGATTTCATCATAATAGTATTAAATCATGGTTTAATTTAGTAAATCATAATATTAAAATATGGAAGATTGAATAATAACAATAATTTCATGGTAACATGGTATAGAGTCATAGTTCATGGACATTCATGAATAAAATCATAATTTAAAACACGATAACTTGAAAAGATCACAACTTTATAATTTAGAAAGGTTGCTTGGACTCCATGAATGAAAGGGATCCATGGATGAACATCTAACATACCTGGGTTAATGAATTTGAAGAGATGAATGGAGAGTTCTTGATAAATTGCCTTGAGTTTGAGGGCTAGGGTTTCTTGTTCTTGAAAGGGGGATCTTTAATTTTGAAGAAGAATTGAATAATGATGACTACTTAGTGTGTTTAGGGGTTAAATTTCGTATTTTAGGTTAATTAGGACCGTGGAAAAAGACCCAAATACCCTTAAATAAATTTAAAAATGGAAGCTGAAAACTAACCATCTCAATTTTTGGCCTTGGTGCGATGCGCCACTATCGTACAAAGCCATTGAAAAAGGGACAACTGGGACCTGGACAGACGACACAATACACCACCATCACGGTAAGCTTGTGGATGACATTTTGGCCACCTCCGCGATGCGCCATGATCGCGGAGACCCACTGGAAATTGACAAATGGGAAATAGGCTTGCTCTGCGATGCTCCATGATTGCGGAGTCACACTGGAAATCAACAATTGTAATTTGGACTATCTATGCAATGCGCTGAGGGTTAAAATGACGGTGTTTAACGACTGAAACTTAAAATCTCCATAACTTCTTACTCGATTATTTGATTTGAGCAAATTTTATATCATTGGAAAGCTAATTGAATTTCCTATGCAATGTCAGGATCTAAACTGAAAATAATGAGTGTTTCAAAAATTTCATATAAAAATACTCATGTAGTGGGACTTAGATTATGCTAGGGAAATATAGGGTGTTACAATATCTCCCCCTTGGGATCATTCGCCCCCAAATGAAACTGGTTAAGCTGAGGGAACTGATGGACTGAGCTTACATACTGAATATGAATGTCTAATGCATGGAATGCATGACTGAACTGATTTATGAATGTATGACTGACAGGAACATGATGTACGGCTGAAACTGAGCATGACAGAGAAAAGGAAAACTTAAGAAGATTAGTACCTTATACTGAATCTAGATTCGCAGAGAAAAGATGAGGGTACTTGATCCACATATCTGCTTCTGTTTCCCAGGTGGCTCCCTCAATGGATTGATTATGTCAAAGAACTTTGACTAGTGGAACTTCTTTGTTCCTTAGTCTACGAACTTGATGATCAAGAATTTCTACTAGAACTTCCTCAAAGGAAAGACTGTTCTGAATATCTACACTTTCTAAGGGAACAATTACAGTTGAATCAACAATACACTTTTTCAACGATGAGACATGGAACACTGGGTGTACTAATGCTAAATCTGAAGGCAACTCAATCTCATAAACTATCTTTCCAAAACGATTGAGAATTCTAAAAGGAACGACATATTGGGGACTGAGTTTCCCTTTCTTGCCGAATCTTTTTGCTCCCTTCATGGGGGAGATTTTCAAGTACGCAAAGTCATCCACATCAAATTTGAGATCCTTTCTCCTCACATCAGCATACATTTCTATTGGCTCTGGGAATTCCTAAGCCTTTCTCTGATCAACTGAACCTTTTCTAACGCATCAAACACGAGGTTAGACCCTACTATTGCAGCCTCACCTACTTCAAACCAACCAATTGGAGATCTACATCTCCTACCATAGAGAGCCTCAAATGGAGCCTTACAAATACTGGAATGATAGCTATTATTGTATGCGAATTCAAT
Organism: Capsicum pubescens; assembly: GCA_030864215.1. Taxonomy (NCBI): domain Eukaryota; kingdom Viridiplantae; phylum Streptophyta; class Magnoliopsida; order Solanales; family Solanaceae; genus Capsicum; species Capsicum pubescens. Next base: position 110,535,452 of record CM061549.1, on the reverse strand, counting down.
CAAAGGAAAATGGTCATCCCTACTACCCTTGAAATCAACAACGCACACTCTCAGCATATCCTCAAGAGTTTGAATGGTCCTTTTTGCTTAACCGTCTGTCTGAGGGTGGAAGGCTGTACTGAGGTGGACTTGGGTACCAAGACCCTTTTGGAATGCTTTCCAGAAGTGAGAGGTAAATTACCTCTATTAAAGATGATAGATAAGGGAACACCATGCAACCTAACCAACTCTCTAAGATAGAGATTGGCATAGTCCTTGGCTGAGTAAGAGGTATGGACTAGCAAGAAATGAACTGATTTGGTCATCCTGTCTACGATAACCCAAATAAAGTCATGTTAATAATGGGTACGAGGTAAACCTATCACAAAGTACGTGTTCACTTACTCCTATTTCCACATGGGAATATTAAACTCCTGCATGGACCCACTAGGTTTTTAGTGCTCAACCTTAACTTGTTGATATGTAGAGCACTTAGCTACAAACTCTGCAATATCTCTGTTCATCCCACTCCACCAATAGATCTCCTGCAAATCACGATACATCTTAGTAGCCCCTGGATGAATAGAGTAACACACACCATACGCTTCTGCAAGAATTTGTTGCCTCAACTCATCTACACCAGGCACACACAATCTACCCTGACAACACAAAACACCATCTCCCCTTAGGGAGAAAACCTCCACTTTCTAATCTCTGATTGATTCTTTCAACTTAACTAGACTGGGATCTCTATCTTGCTTTTCCTTAACCTATGAAACTAGAGATGACTCTGAGCTACTCTGCACCCATACACTACCTTCTACTGAATCGAGTAAACGGATACCTAGTCGGGCAAGCTGATGAACTTCCTGAGCTCACTTCTTCTTACCATCCTCAACATGTGCTACACTACCCATAGATATTCTACTGAGAGCATCATCTACTACATTGGTCTTTCCCGGATGATACAAAACACTTATGTCATAGTCTTTCAATAACTCTAACCATTTTCTCTGACGCAAATTCAAATATTTTTGAGAGAACACATACTGAAGGCTTTTGTGATCTGTGAACACATCCACATGCACCCCATACAAGTAATGACTACAAATATTTAAGGAAAACACTACAACTGCTAGCTCAAAATCATGAGTCAGATAATTCTTCTCATGAGGCTTAAGTTATCTGGAGGCGTAGGCTATGACCTTACCTCTCTACATGAGGACATAACCCAAGTCTACTCTGGATGCATCAGAGTACACGACAAAACCATCTGAACTATCTGGTAGAGTCAAGATTTGGGCTGAGGTGAGTCGAGTCTTCAACCCCTGAAAATTCTTCTCACATGAATCTAACCACTGAGACTTAACTTTTTTCTAAGTCAATCTATACATGGGGGATGCAATAGAAGAAAACCCTTCAACAAATCGACGGTAATAGCCAGCTAAACCCAAGAAACTCCTGATATCTGATGGAGAGATATGTCTAGGCTAGTTTCTCACCGCTTTAGTCTTTTGAAGATCAACTCTAATGCCATCACTGGAAATAATATGGCCAAGGAAAGCTACTGATCTTAGCCAGAATTCACACTTACTAAATTTAGCAAATAACTAGTGAGCTCTAAGAGTCTAAAGTACTATGCTGAGATGGTCTGCATGATCACTTTTACAATGAGAATAGACAAAAATGTCATCAATGAGGACTATGATGAATATGTCCAAGTACTGCTTAAACACTCAGTTCATCAAGTGCATGAAGGCTGCTGGGGAATTTGTGAGACCAAAGGACATGACTAGAAATTTAAAGTGACCATACCAAGCTCGGAAAGCTATTTTTGGAATGTCACGTTCTCTGACTCTAAGCTAATGATATCCTGATCATAGGTCTATCTTGAAAAAGTAACTGGCACCCTGAAGTTGGTCAAACAAGTCATTGATTCTAGGAAGTGGATATTTATTCTTGACTGTGACGTTGTTTAACTAATGGTAGTCTATGCATATTCTGAGAGAACCATCTTTCTTAAGCAAGAATAGAATAGGTGCACCCCATGGGGAGACACTGGATCTTATGAATCCCTTGTCTAAGAGATCTTTCAACTATTCTTCCAGTTCCTTGAGTTCAGATGGATCCATTCTATTTAGTGGAATAGATATAGGTTGAGTATCTAGGAGAAGGTCTATTTTGAAGTCGATTTCCCTTTCGGGAGGAACTCCGAGAAGATCTTCAGGAAATACACTTGAGAATTATTTTACTATTGGAACTGAATCAAGAGTAGGAGTTTCTAAGTTAGAGTCTTTGACTTGCATGAGATAGTAAATACACCCATTTGATATCATCTTTCTGGCTCTAAGGTATGAAATCAATTGACCCCTAAGAGCTGTAGTACTACCCCTCCATTCAAGGACTCATTCATTTGGAAACTAAAAATGAACTATTCTATTTCTACAATTAATTGAGGCATAGCATGAGTGGATCCAATCCATAATGAGAATGACGTCAAAATCCGTCATCTCTAACTCCGCGAGATCAACTGAAGTAAATTTTTGAGGTATTATGACTGGACATTTCCTGTATACCTATCTGGCTACAATGGAAATGTCTACTGGGATAGACACAGAAAAAGGCTCTGCTAGTGTTTCAGACTGTCTCTGAAATTGACAGCTATATATGGAGTTACAAAAGAAAGAGAAGCTCCAGGGTCTAGTAAAGCATAAACATATAACTGAAAGACCTGCAACGTACTAATAGCTACATCAGGAGAATTTTCCTGATCTTCGCAGGACTGAAGAGCATATACTCTATTCGAACGCTGACTACTGGTAGCACTAGAAGCGACACCTTGCTATGTTGGGCGGTCAGATGGAACTGACGATTGATGGGACTGGCCCTATTGGCACACATCCCTACCTTTCTGAGTAACTACCCGACACTCCCAAATCTGCTGGCCTGGCTTGCCACACCTGAAGCACACATCACTACCCGCTCTATACTCACCTTGATGGTGTCTGCCATATTTCTGACATAGAGGATTTGTACGAGCACTACTAACACTGACCTGGGACTTAGAGCCTGGTGCCCTATCCCTATTATCATTTCTAAATTTGAGTACTAGGGCACTGGCTAAAGAAGGTACTGGGGCTAAAGACCTCTGATGAAATTGAGGACGATTACCACCTTCTGACTTTGGCTAATTGAAATTAAAACTACCCCTCCTAACTTTCTTGTTTCCTCTCTCCCTCCCCTTAATATTCTGCTCCTCTATCTATTGAGCATGTACCATCAGCCTAGAAAAGCACATCTCACTAATTAGCATTGTGGTCCTACACTTTTTGACCACACTATCAAACACGCCACACACAACCTTACTCATCTTGGACCTACTGTCACCCACCACATAAGAAGCATATCTAGCTAACTGAGTGAACTTGAGAGAATACTCCCTTACACTTATGATGACTTTCCTAAAATTAATGAACTCCAACACTTTGGCCTCTCTTAACTCCAATGAAAAGAATCTGTCCAAGAAAGTCGTGGAAAAATCTTTGCATTCTATAGGCCCTGCATTAATACCTCTATCAACTATCCACTGCTTAAACCAAGTATGGGATACGTTCATCAATTGATATGCATCCAACTTAGCATTCTGACTAAATGTCACTCCCATAGCATCCGTGACCTTCTGAACCATATCTAAGAATTCCCGTGGATCCTTTTTAGACTTGGATCCCGTAAAAGAAAGAGGATTCATCTGGGTAAAATATCAAATTCTATTTGTAGTAGTATTGGCCACTGGGTTGGTTGGAATAGTGACTGGCCGTTCATTCTTTACTGCTATGGAATTTACTAGAGTAGTTAACACATCCCTGAATTCTGCGTAAGAGACATGCTCGTCTAGAGAATCTGCCTAGACTGGTTGAGGGGCTGGTTGAGTTCTTGTTCTTCTTACATTCTTCTTGGGAGGCATGTTCTGTAAATGGAAGGAAAAAACAGATTATACTGAGAGTTCAACTTGAGCACATGCTCAATCGCACGACATGAATACTTGAAAGAAGGGAAACTTTTCCTAAACGCCTTGTATCCTCTCGTCCATAAGTGTGGTGTACTACAAACCCATGCACAAGACTTTACTTTACATGGATTTCAGACTTCCTAGGATGCTTTAAAACCTTAGGTATTGATACCAAGTTTGTAACGACCTAAGACTACCCCCTAGTTATCACATGGTGCTTATAGTCCCGAGGGACCACAAGCTAACCGCTGAGCTGGTACCTTCTGTGAGCACTGAATAACATGATCATAAATGTTTAAGAATATTGACATGCCATAAGGTTTTAATAACTGAATTCAAAACTGAAATATGAGTATATAGAAATAATTGACTGAATCTGATAAAATAAATATAAACTGGATCACTAACTGTAATATCTGAATACTGAATAACTGACTCTAATGTCTGAAAAGCCTCTATAAGTCAATAACTAAATATGAGTTGATGTCACAGGCCCTAACTAACTCCAACTAACTACTAACTGAGACATGAAATAAAGTAAGCATGTCCTCAAAGTATGAGGACTCACCACTGCTACTGCTAAGAATCTAATGAGTCTACTCACAAGCCAGGAATTGAGCGTTAGAACCTATGATATAATACATCATATCATAAAATAAAAGGTATGCAATTAGTACTTTGAATGTATAGGTATGCTAAATGAGGTAGGCTGACATGCATTATTTCATGAGCAGAACTAATGATTATCTGGATATGCATGTAAAGCATGGAGTACTGAGTAGAGAATAGTAAATTTGTAGATATTGATAATGTATAGAAATCTATAAATACTGAGGATGAATGACCAAGCATATAACATAACTGAGTAAAATTTGTAAACTAAAATACTGAGATAACTAAAATCTGTATTCTTTGGTCAAGCAACACTAAGACTGAATAACTGAACTGGGACTATAACTAAGACCATATCTGAGATTGTGGAAGCTATCATCTAACCGCCATTCCCTAATTTAAGCTAATCAGGGTTCAAACTGTAACCCTAGATGGAAGGGTATTAATATCATGCCACGGGTACTAGCAATAGTTGTGTAGATCTACTAAACTGATATAATGTCCAAAGGACTAAGGGTGTCAAGCCTAAACTGACAGGTAACCCTGCGAGATAATCAAGCCTAATATGAAGGGTGACTACTCATATCCAATGCTGGCTACGTAGTTCGAGAGTATAGGGACTACTACTAATGACTCGATCTATCTGACTGGGAAGCCGCCATCCCTACACTTTCTCGGTGATAAATCCTACTCCCAACAGAAAGACACCGAGGTACTAGACTGTTCTAAGTTGAATAATTGATATTTGACTATTTTGATAATGCTCATAATATAATCTGAAGACTATTCTATGATGTGTTGAGGCTAGACTAAATAAACAGCTATGGTTTTCGAGTATTCAATACCCATAGGACTCAAAGCAACAATACTGAAAGGACACTAAAGCTTGATAGAAATGTCATGGAAGTTGAAGAAATAGCATGAATTCATCATAATAGCATTAAATCATGGTTTAATTCAGTAAATCATAATATTAAAACATGGAAGATTGAATAATAACAATAATTTCATGGTAACATGGTATAGAATCATAGTTCATGGAGATTCATGGATGAAATCATAATTTAAAACATGATAACTTGAAAAGATCATAACTTTATAATATAAAAAGGTTGCTTGGACTCCATGGATGAACATCTAAAATACCTAGGTTAATGAATTTGAAGAGATGAATGGAGAGTTCTTGAGAAATTGCTTTGAATTTGAGGGCTAGGGTTTCTTGTTCTTGAAAGAGGGATCTTTAATTTTGAAGAAGAATTGAATAATGATGACTACTTAATGTGTTTAGGGATTAAATTTTGTGTTTTAGGTTAATTATGGCTGTGGAAAAAAACCCAAATACCCTTAAACGAATTTAAAAATGGAAGATAAAAACTGACCATCCCGATTTTTGGCCATGGCGGGATGCGCCACTATCGCGCCAAGCCACTGAAAAAGGGACAACTGGGACCTGGACAGACGGATCAACGCGCCACATCGTGGTAAGCCTATGGATGCCATTTTGGCCACCTCTTCGATGCGTCATGATCGTGGAGGCCCATTGAAAATTGACAAACAGGAAATTGGCTTGCTCCGCAACGCGCCATGATCATGGAGTCACACTGGAAATCGATAATTGTCATTTGGATTTTCTATGTGATGATCTGGGGGTTAAAATTACAGTGTTTAACGATTGAAACTTAAAATCACCATAACTTCTTACCCGGTTATCGGATTTGGGCAAATTTTATATTGTTGGAAAGCTAATTGAATTTCTACGCAATGGCCGGCTATAAACTGAAAAATAATTAGTGTTTTAAAAATTTCATATACAAATAATCATATATTAGGACTTAGATTATGCTAGGGAAAGACAAGGTATTACATCGAGATAGAGTGTGAGGCGGAAGAGATCGAGTGATCCCAGCATATCAATATCTACCATCGTATGATGAAGATGAGGATATGGGATACATTGAGACTACTGAGATAGGAGGCATGATTCCTCCTACTTTACCCTTAAATATTAAGTTTGATATCACTAATACAATGATCCAACTACTAAATTTAAAGGGTGTGTTCTTGGAGTCATCAATAGATGATGTAAACATGCGTCTTTTTAATTTTACTGGAATCAATACTTCTTACACTATTTTAGGGGTGCATCAAGAAGCATCGAGATTGAGGTTGTTCCTATTTTCGTTAATCAAAGAAACATCATTGTGGTTGGGGCAAACTCCTAGAGGATCAATTATTACTTGGAATGAGTTATATAGACAATTTTTAAACTGGTTCTTTCCTCCTACCAAGATGCTACAGTTAAAAGATAAGATTTACAAATTCAGGTAATTGCCTGCTGAGTCTATGTATGAGGCGTGGTTATGGTTCAAAAAGAAGTTAAGCAGGCACCTAATCATTGGATTCCAAGGTTTAATTTGCTGGAAATATTCTATAGATCCCTAATATAAGTTCTAAGGCTATGGAAGACACAACATCTATTGGCATTTTTATGCATCATCGGTGGGAGATAACACAGAAAATGCTAGATGAGATATTTGTCACTAACCAAGGATGGAACACTCGAGAGGCTGATAGGGGTGTTGGTACATATTCCATTGGAGTTTCCAGTGGCTACAAAGCTGCTGATGATTTGGTAGCACAAGAAGTTGCACAACTCAAAACAGAGATTGGGTTACTTATAAAATAATTTGCAATAATGAATTCTGAAAAAAATGAATGCAGTATGGGTACAAAGGTCTGATTCTAGAGCTTATGAGTGTGACATAGATGTGGAAGCTAATTATCTAGATTGATAATTGGTGGGTTTCTAAGATAATTGGAAAAGGAACCAAAGTTGAAACTACTATGGTGATAGATACCTAGATAAAAATTGAGAGTGAGATGGTAATTAGAGGCGTAAAGATAACTATAAAGAGAAAAGTGATAGATATATTCCACTGGGTAGTCGATATACCCAATCAAGAATAGAAGCAATGTTTTCCAAACTAGCGAAAGGACAAAAGAGTTAAGAGAGCTTTCTTAAGGAGATTAAAGAGGATATATCAAGATTGAACCAGAAATTTGATTCACATGCCACTATGATAAAATAAGTGGAGAAATAATTTGGCTAGATACTGTCCCTATTGAATCAGAGGAAGCCTAGCACTCTTCTCAGTAATACAGTGTAAAGTCCAAAAAATAATAGTCATTGTCATGCCATTACCACTCAGAGTGGTAAAACCACTATGGATCCCCAATGTCTGCTGTAGAAGAGTAAAGAAATAATGGTGATGAGATTGATATTGATGAGACACCTATAGCAGAATCTAAAAAATTGATAGGTGTTGAACGTATTGGTGATAAGGATAATGAGCTGGTGTTGAGGACTATTTCGAGACCCCCCCCCCCCCATGTTTTCCTCAAAGGCTGAGAAAAAGAAGGTAAGTATAAAAAGTTCTTGTCAATGTTAAAGGAATTGTCTGTCAATATTCCCTTTTTTGAGGCATTGGAGAAAATGTCTAGCTATGCGAAGTTCATGACAGACTTGGTCACTAAAAAGTGGGTAGTGAGTTTTGATCCCACTAATAATGTGCACCATTGTAGTGTTGTTGCTTCCAGATCATTAGTAGAGAATAAGGAGGACCTAGGATCCTTCACTATTCCATGTACTATTAGGTCTTTTAACTTTGCTCGAGCATTATATGACTTGGAAGCCAACATCAATCTGATATCACTGGTGTTATAAGCAGGTCGGATGGGGGAACCCAAACTGACATCTATGAGATTGTTGATGGCTAACCGCACATAGAAGCGGATAGTTGTCATTCTTTTTGATGTGTTGTTGAAGGTGGAATCCTTTATATTTCCTTTTAATTTTGTTATTCTTGACTATCAGGTGGACTTCCAAGTCTCTATTATCTTATCTAGACCATTCCTAGCTATAGGTAGGGTGTTTATTGATATGAAATTAGGATAGATAAAGTTCAGACTGAATGAAGAGCAAGTAATCTTCAATGTGTGCCAATCAATGAAGCAACCAGATGATATACAGGTGGTTTTTATGATAGATGCTATTGATGATAATATTGATGTTTTTGTTGTACCTATTGAAGAGAGTCTTGGAGTCAAGGCTTTAGCAATGGTGATTATGAACTTTGATAGTAATGGCATTGAGGAATATGATGAGACGGTGAGCGCTTTGTATGGAAGGGGTTCTTACACTTATTATCTAAAGAAGCATGATCTGGATTTGAGAAGTAGAACCACTCCCCCCGCTCGACCGTCTATTAAAGAGCCATCGATCTTGGAGTTGAAGGCCCTCCTTTCTTATTTGCGCTATGTATTCTTGGGGGCCGATAATACCTTATTAGTGATTAATGTACTTGTCTTAGTAGAGACAGAGGTAGAAGTGTTGATATCAATTTAGAAGAGGTTCAAGAGAGCTATCAAATGGACCATTGAAGATATTATGTCCATTCCACCAGGGATTTGTACCCATAAAATATAGCTTGAACCATAAAGCATTCCCAATATTAAGCATCAGTAGAGATTGAATCCTCTTATATAGGAGGTTGTGAAGAAAAAAGTTATTAAGTGGTTAGATGGTAGCGTGGTTTATCCAATTGTTGATAGAAAATGGATTAGCCCAGTTTAATGTGTTCCTAAAAAATATGGAATTACTGTTGTTCCAAATGAGAAAAATTTTCTCATTCCAATGTGACCAATCACAGGTTTGAGAGTGTGCATGGACTACAGAAAGCTGAATACATGGACCTAGTAAGACTATTTTCTTATGTCATTTATGGATCATGTGTTAGACAGGTTAGAAGGCAGGGTTGGTATTGTTTCCTTAATAGATATTCGGGATACAATAAAATTACTATTACTCCTAAAGACCAAGAAAAGACAACCATTACTTGCCCCTATCAGACTTTTGCATTCAAAAAGATGTCATTCGGTCTGTGTAATGCTTCAACCATTTTTTAGAGATGTATGATATCGATATTCTCTGACATAGTGGTAGATACCATTGAGGTCCTTATGGATGACTTTTCTGTAGTTGGTGATTTTTTTATGATTGTTTTGTCTACTTGGCCAATGCTAGCCACAGGTATGAGGAATACAACTTGGTATTGAACTGGGAAAAGTGACATTCTATGGTAAAAAAAGGTATGTTCTCGGTCACAAGATCTCAAACAGGGGCATTGATGCAGTTAAAGTAAAAATTAAAGTGATTGAGAAGCTTCCACCTTACGTCTCGGCGAACGGTATTATTACAGGCGTTTCATCTAAGATTTATCAATGATTTCAAATCCTCTATGCAAGATTCTAGAGAAAGAGGTGATGTTTGATTTTTATGATGCATGCCTTAAGGCCTTTGAGTGCCTGAAAAGAGCGGTTGGTGTCATTCTCTATCATTGTATCTCCTAGTGGGTCTTTACTATTTGAGATCATTTATGATACAAGCGGTGTGGCCTTGGATGTTGTCCTAGGTAAAAGGTAATAGAAGATCCTACACCCAATTTATTATGTCAGCAAGGCATTAAATCCTACACAAAAGAACTACACAGTTACTGAGCAAAAGTTGCTTGAAGTGGTTTTTGCCTTCAAAAAATTCTTATTAGATTGGGACTAAATTCATAGTCCACACAACTTTGAGACTCCTAATAGCAAAAAAAGATGCACAACCAAGATTGATTCGTTAGGGTTCTCCTACTGCAAAATTTTGATTTCGAGGTGAAGGATCGAAAAGACATGGAAAACCAAGTTACAGATCACTTGTCTAGACTTGAGGAAGAAGCAATGCAGAAAGTATGGGATAGGCCTGAAATTGATGATACTTTTCCAGAAGAGCAAATTTTGGCAGCATCGCAAGATCTAACCCCCTAGTTTGCCGAGTTTGCAAATTACTTAACAAGTGATCTTGTCTCAGGAGACTTGTCCTTCTAGTAGTGAAATAGATTTATGCATGAGGTAAGGAAGTTTTTCTTGGATGAGCCTTACCTTTTCAGAATTTGTGCAGATGGTGTTATTCGTAGATGCATCCCGAAGGTAGAAATAATAAGTATTCTTGAGGTTTGTCATGCTTCCCCTGTTAGGGGTCATCATGGAGAAACACACACATCCCACAAAATTTTGCAATGTGGATACTACTGACTGACTATTTACAAGGATGCTCATGACTTTGCACTTGTCTGTGACCAATGTCAATGTTAAGGCAATATTTTACGATGCTATTAACTCTCCTTCATCCCTATTCTAGAGTTAGAGTTGTTTGATGTATGGGGATTGACTTCATGGGTTCGTTCATGAGCTTCTATATTATGAAGTATATTTTGGTAGTAGTGGAGTATGTATCTAAATAGGCGGAAGAAGTTGTGCTCCCCAATAATGAAGAAAAAAGTGTCATCATCTTTCTGAAGAAACACATCTTTTCTCGATTTGACACTCCATGGCCGATAATTAGTGATTGTGGATCTAATTTCTGCAATCATTTATTTAGGAGTCTAATTGAAAAATATAGTGTGAAGCATAAGGTGGTGACACCTTACCATCCTCAAAAAAGCGGGTAGGTTGAGGTCTCCAATAGAGAAATCAAGTCCATATTGGTGAAGACTGTGAATGCCAAAAGGACTGATGTCTAGAAAATTAGATGATGTGTTGTGTACCTATCGAACTTCTTATAAGACACCCATAGATTCCTCTCCATATCATCTTGTGTATGGAAAGTCATTCCACTTTCCTGTTGAACTTTAGCACAAGGCACTGTAGGGGATGAAAAAGCTAAATTTTGAGTGGCATGATACGACTTAATTAAGGATGAGCAAGGTGAATGAGTTGGATAAGTTTTGAATCCGTGCTTATGAGGGTTCTTCTCTATATAAGGAGAAGATGAAGTTGTATCATGATTGAAAAAGAGAGAAAAGAGTGTTTCTTCCCGATGATCTAGACTTGCTGTATAATTTGAGACTTTACTTATTTCCTAGAAAGATAAATACTAGGTTGTATGGACCATTCACTGTGGTGAGGGTGTTTACATATGGTGCTATAGATCAGAAGCATGATGGTGAATCCCCGTTTAAGGTGAATAGGAAAAGGGTGAAGCACTACATAGAAAACACTGAGGAAGTAAAAGTTATTGATGATTTGAGCCATTGGGAAGTCAGAGTAACCAAGGGAACCACATCGTTCCATGGCGTTAAATCTTGCACTGCATGGGAGGCAACCCATGAGGCTGATTGGTGAAGTTTGAGTGTCCAACCTATCCACTTCGTGCGATGACATTAATTCAAGCGATACGTGGGAGGCTACCCATGTTTTGTACTTATTTGATTATAGGGTAAGTTGTGTGTTCAGTGTACAGTGCTGGAGATTGCAAAAAAAGACCAGAATATTTTTCTAGTTCCAGGCATTACAACCTACTTCATGAGTCGTAATCACACTTCAAGACTCGTTATCAGAGTCGTATGGTGCTGGAACTCAGGAAACTCTCAGGTATTTGGTTTATAGAGTCATCACGACTCTCAAAACCAGCCGTAATCACACTTCACGACTCATCACGTTAAGTCGTGATGCCTAGAGACCCTGGTAAGTCTCTAGTCATTACGGGGGGCGGGGGGGAAGAGAGGGAGTCTATGACCCATAGTCACAGGTATAGAAATAAAATTATTTTTTATTTTTATATGTTAAATGTTGAATTTTTTTCTTCATATATTTATTTTGTTATATTTTAAACTTTCTAAGTGAAAATTCTGACACCGTCAAAATTTTCAATACTCCAATTGTTTAGTATTTTAGTCTTTTATCCAAAAGATACTATTACGCATGAACTTGGTGGGTTAAAATTTAAAGTTGTTGGCCTATTCAAAGATGTTTTTTTGTTCACTATGAAACAATTTTACAAAAAATATCATTAAATAAGTCTATAAATATTTTACTAGAAATGAAAAAAAACTACATATGTAATATTCATATAAAGTTTCGAATGCACAATTTTTGTATTCACTTATGAGTTATAGGTGTAAACACAATTGATGTTCATGTCAACTCGCAAAACAGATACTCATTACTAGGCCTAACATCGCGGCCCTAACGGGTCGACCCAATCCAGTACCCATTGTTTAAATAAGGGAAATAAATGGAAAATGATTCGCATTCCTTTTTCAAACCCGGTGACTCCCTCCATTCTTATATTTGATCCCCCACATTAACAACACTCCACTTTTAATCCCCCACATCATAATCAAACTCTCTCAAAGCAAGAATTCTCAAGAACTAGGACCCAAATTTCCAAAGCACTTATTCAAGGAACTAATGCAACTAAATCAAGTAAGTGTTTTATGATTAAATTGTTTATCTATTAGTTGATATGAGAAAATGTAAAAAGCTCTTTGGTTCCTTGATTTAAATAAGTTCATAAAGATATTGAGCCTTGTTTTTTAGAAGGTTGCATAATAATTAAAGTATAATATAATTTGTGCTAAATGATGTTGGGGATGAATTAGGAGTTGTTAAGATTCTTTAAGTGTATATTGTTGTGTTGAGATTGAGAATTAGAACCAACTACTCTAAACATTCGTGTTACAGTTTCTACAGAATCTTAATGACTCGTAGGGTCTCCTAATAAGTTGTTACGTGACTCATAACCACTAGTAACATGGTTGATTAGAAGAGTGTGAGTTCTGTTAACATTATGACTCATCTCACGAGTCGTATTCATACTATACAACTCGTAGTAAGAAATCATAATGACTGGAAAGGGTTAAATAAAAGTAATTATTTTTAACATACAATGAGTGTTGGTAATGAGCTGGTGTCTAACATAATGACTCATTAGGATGACTCATTACCTGACCAGTGACCATTACTTATGCACAATATTTCCATACGATTTCCATCACGACTCATAACCATAGGTGATGACTCGTACCCTGATCCGTAGGGTACTTAGTCCTTGGAACATTAACAAAAAATTTTCTTGCTTTTCTTTTCTTTTCTTAGGAATTACTAATGGGTATGTGTCAAAAGGTACCAATAGCACTAAAACTTGACTCCACCAAGAAACAATCTCCAAGAAGAAGGCTCTCGCCCCACCTTAGAATTGCAAAATGATGCCACTGATTATGAGGAGTCAAGTGGATCAGTAGAAGAATAAACAATGGAGCGGTTGGTGCCGCCACGAAAAAAATTACCCGGAGGTTCAAAGGCTACTACTGAAGAGGTCACACCACCGAGGACCACACCTAAGAGAAAGAATTCTAGCATATCAACACCTTATTCACATCGTAGTCTGAGGACGACGGTGAAGAAGATGATGATGGTGATGATTATGAGGGTGAATCTAAATTCGAGGAGGAGAATTATAAGGAGAATGCTAAAGAAAATGATGGGTCTGAGTCTGAGAGTGAGGGTGAAAGTGAGAAGAGTGACACCCCAATCGAAATTCCTCCACCACGACCATCTCCTACTCCACTTTCCATCCAGCCTGCTCTGATGCCCATCATTGAATGGTGGAGGTATCCAAGAATACAGACCTTATATGACAAAGAAGTCACCGTAAATCCCTCCACTGGAAAACCATAGAGAGGCATTTATTTGGAGAGAAAGTTGAACACCACAGGCATATTTGAGATGCCTGCATTTGATGACCGATACAAATAATATGATTTCTAGTGGATGACCACGGTTTTGGGACAGTACAATTCAGCTTTGGTTCATGAGTTTTATACTACAAATTAGATGGGTCTGAAAAGGTTATATCCACAGGGGAGATTGTGGAAGGGTGGTGACCCATTGACAGATTTGGTAATTTGTGGTGTTCGGGTGAAGATATCAACTTAGACTATCTCCTGAGATTTACATTGTTAGAGTTCCTACTTATAACCAGCACTACTGAGTTTGACCATTGGGTTGATGAGATGGTGTCATGACCCGAGGCTTCCCCTTCTCGTGACACGGTGGTTAGAGCCACAAGTGATCCCAAGCTAACCCATGTACTATCTTACGGTCTAAGCAACTAATTTATAATGTAAATAAAATGTAAAGTTGCTGAGTGGAAGTATAGTCATGAGAAAATCTGAAAAAATAAGATAATGTAATAGTTTACATCATGATAAATTTGAATAAAGAACTTGAATTACATGAATGACTCTGGCTGACTATCTTTGAAACCTCTACTATACTGACTATAAATAACTGGGATATGCCTCCAACTGCCACTAATCAATACATATGGATAATCAAAATAAAACACATGAACTGTAGTTGATTGGAGTCCCCAAAATAAGAGAACTTATCACCTGTTGGCTGAATGCTGAGAACTGTCTAGCCCTGGTGTGTGGACTACATCTGGTACCTACATTATGAAAGAATTTACCCACAAATGCATATATGTGGTCAGTACATTGGAATGTACTTAGTATATGGAGACATGCATTAAATCTCTGAAATATTTAAAACATGCTTTCAAACTGAGGACATAAGTTATTTGCTGAAACATGCATTTAAAACATGGTTGTAAGTGAAAAAGGGTAAGGCATACTGAAATTAATAATCATGAACGAAAAACCTTTTGGTCAATTGGGAAGCAATTGAAAACATGAATGCTATATGTAAATCTCAAGTAAAGATGAATAGGTTGTAAAACCACACTGAGGATCATGTATGAATACTGAGCATGAAAACATAAACATGTAAAATGAGGATAAGACCAAGAATAAATAAGTATTGAAATAATTTGTAAAACTAAGTGACTACATAACTGATAAACTGAATAACTGAGATCTGTACACTTGGTCATGCACACCTAAATTGATATAGACTGAGTACTAACTGAAACTGTAGGAGATATCATGTAATTGACATGCCCTAATCTAAGCTAATTGGGTTCAACTTGTAACCCCAGTTGGAAGGGTGTCAGTACTTAGCCATGAGTACTAACACTTGCTGACGATGTGGATGCACAAGGATGATGTCCTAAAAGACTAGGGAGTAATCCTCTACTGTAAGGTTTCGGAAAGAGAGTTTCAACCCTCTACTGGAAGGAAGACCTCTCATACCTACGCTAGCTTTGTAGTTCTGGAACTCAGGAACTGCTACTATAGGTCACACCCTCTACTAGCAGGTGAGCCCCGCATCGCTAGGTCCATTCGATGCTAAATCCCACTACTAACTGAACTGACACAGAAACATAACTAATACATGTATTGATAACTCATTTTCTCATAGATGGTATACTAAAACTAACAGTGCAAGCCTAATCTGAAGTAATCCTGAACATGTAAACTGATGTATTTAACATAAAATAATACTGGTGATTTCCTTATAAAAATGATGATTTGAATATGGTGATAAAATCATGAATCTGACTACTTAGTACTTGAAAATCTGAAAACATGAGTAAACACATTGGTGTCGGGTGTTCATAACCCGCCAACACTAAATAATACTTTAAATACAATACAACATTTGAAACATTGTAATAAAATTCATGGTTCAAGGACCCAAAATATAGTACATGTCACTAAACTAATAAAGTCTATGATTTGAATATGGGAATGAGTTAAACTTGGGATGATAACATGATTACATGATTTAAGTTAATAACTTGATAATTTAACATGGTATTAATTGAAAATAACATGAGTAATTGAAATTTAAAGCATAAAGTAACCTAATTCATAGGGGGAAAACATGTTGACATGGCTTGAATTCAAATTACTAAAAAATGGAAGGATTAAGTTCATAAGTAACATGGATAATTTCATAAAAAGGGAAAATTTCATACTTAGATCAAAAGGGTATTTTTGGGCTCAATTGGTAAAAGAAACCCATTGATCAATATTCCACATACCTGAATGTAAAAACCTTGGATAAATTTCTTGGGATTGAACTTGAACTTGAAGAACCCTAATTGGTTTTGGGAAGAAAGGAATCACCTCTTTTTATTTTGTGATGAATGATTTCTTAGTTGTGATAGGTTAGGGTAATATTTACTCTTGATAATTATTCTTTGGAGGGTGAGACATCGTAGTTTTGGGGTTAAAAGAGTGGGAAAAGACAAAAAGAAAACCTTAGAAATCATCAAGGAAATATTTGGAAGCCATCCCGATGAGTTTATCCATGACTCGTCGGGTCTGGCTACGAGTCATAGCTTGAATCATCATCAGAAATATAGATTTTGACCCCTACAGTTGTGATGATGATGACTCCTGGCTACTCGTAGAGTCTGATTATGAGTCATCATCAAGAGTCGTAGTCGCTGGCGGCTTTTGCAGTGCTTTTGTAATTTGGCCTTAACATTTCATGCCGATATCGGATTAAGGAGAAATTGGTATCATTGGAAATCTAATTCAATTATCTATCTATTGGTGGTCTTGTGATACAAAATTCTAAGTACACCAAAAGTAATTATTGTTGTAAGATGACTATAGTTATATTCTTCACAAGAACTTAATCGCTAAGGGATGTTTTCACCTGCCTATAAGCTAGGAGTTATTTGTTACCTTAATATGCATTTAAATGACTAATAAAACTACCAAAACATAAGGTTTGATCTTGCATGAACTTAAATCATGGTTCTAATAATGGCTTGGATTTTCAGGGTGTTACAATATCTCCCACTTGGGATTAGTCGTCCTAGAATGAAGACTGACTTGGGTGAATGAATTGAAAAAACAGTTGTAATCGCTGACATAGAATTCAAAGAGATGAATATTGACATGGTTACTAAATTTCGAACAAACTTTAAATAGATTGAAAATTTGGGAACTCACTAGTACTGTCTAGTTGAATTCTAATGTTGGACAACTAACACGATATTGATTTCAAAATCTGGGTATCTCATGGGACAGACATATTCATGAATCCTCGGATAGTAAGACTAGATGAAAGATGGAAAACTATTGGAGCTTATCTGTCTATCTCGTATTGAAAGCTTATAACTAAACTGAAGTATTTCTTCAACACTTTTTTATAAGAGGTGCTAATAACATTAGGGAACAAAGAATATTGGGCATGATCTGAGTAAGATATCTAAATAAGGAATCGCAATATTTCTACAACTCTGTAACATGAAATATAGACAAACATAAGCTCGGATATAAATACTAGGTCTTAGGTAATGCAACTGCTAACTTTCAAGCTTAGCCATACTTCTCAAATACTCCCTCAACTATAATTGTCCTCTTAAATACTAGGCTCATTTACTGCAACATAAAATTCTCACATGGGTACACATAACCATTCCAGCCAAAGTCTGAGTTGAACTACATGCTCTCACCATGTTCAAGTCTAACTCAAAATCACAAGATACAACACATAAAACCGTAATACTAGTATAAACCATGAATTCGATACCCCATACATATTTTTTCATAGTTCTCATCTCAAGAATAATTCTTCTTTCCACTTCAACAACTAACTTCAACCTCTTGCTAGGAATTGACTAACGCACAATGCATTTATCCATACATATATACAAATATGACATTCAATCCTATCATTATAATCACATATGAAATTCTAGGCAACGTACCCACCCAGGAATTTTCCTATATTCTCTAATACCTCTATCAATAATAACTTTAATCCACTATCCCCAAGAAGACACACCTAGAATTTTTAATAAATAATGACATATACCAAAAGCTTTTACACAATCTTCCTTCACACTTAATGCCTTAGTTAAAACAAGCATACAACAATCTTCCACAACAAGAAATATTTTCTTTCTCCCATCAAAATAATTATCCATCACCATAATTATTTTATAAGGAGATGTCACTAAAAGGTTAGAACATGAGAAACATGAGGACCTGAAGCATGAAAGAATACTATATATAACTTTTACACTTAACTAAGGCCTGAGGAACAGGGTATCAATGATATGGATTCAATAAAAAGATCTAAATTAAGGACATACAGAAATAATGCAAATTTTCACTAATTTTTAAGGATGCACCAAGAGTTATGGGAACTGAGCATACTATAAAGTACGATTACATGAGTCATGAGTTGCATGAATTGAGTTTTGGGGTTCATAAATTCAAGGAATATGACTTCTACTATTGAGTGATCTAGAACACCTTATACTAGGAACTAGGATCATACATGATTCTCTATATAAAGTGCATGAATATGAGCTATGATCATAGAGCTGACTTGTAAAGCATGAGTAGATGTCGTGATGATTGAAGTACAAAAGTTTGTATCAAGATAAGAATGGGTTGGGCATCGTCCTCCCTACTAATACTCTACAAAATACTGGCATCTCTACTAGAATTTAAGAGCCGGTCTTGGTTTCTTATTCTATCAGCCCCCCTAGATTAAAGCCTTCATTAAAAGTCTGCGAACTTCTTTAATAAACTCTAAACAAAACTGTAACCAGTCTACTCTAGATTTAGAGATATAACAATACACATAAATACTAAACTCACCCTGAAAGACTATATCTGAAAGTGTAAAACCCACTGCTAGTGCTTCCTTCCTAGATATAACTCTTAACTTTTTATAGCCCCAATAACAATTATATGATAACTTAAAATTTACTAACATAGAATGTTCAAAAGTATAACTATAGACTGAGTTCACACCATCTAGAATTTTAACCTCTTCTTTCTATTAGCTTAACCATCCACACTTCTAACTTGAGTCTAACACTTAACATGGATATCCCTAAAATTTTTATGAAATAATATTAAATTAACTCTTTAACAGTCCCTTAATATTTATACTATCCTTAACTTTATTTAGCTTTGGCAATTATCATCACATACTTACACCATTTTTGACCACATACTTGCCTCACTAAACACATAATCTACCTCTCTTCCTTCGTAGCCTACTAATATCACATCCCTAAACATATATTTTCCCTAAACTATGAAAATTACCATTACACCAACATACCCAACATCAACAACCTATAATCCATAACTTAGCTGGTAAGAACATCATATACTACATAACTAGTCTCATTCACACTTAGCAACTCAAGGTACTATCTGAGAACACACACTCTAAAAGCTCAGAAATAATACAATCCCACATCACTAGGGGTACACCTCTAGATCATACCAATGCCATCATACATAATTTCAATTCAACAAACTTAAATTCTTGCATACACTGTTTCAATCCTACTGGTTCACCTTTCATACAACTAGCCCCATGGATACATAATCTTCTAAACATAGATAAACACTATCCTACTTTACTGTTGTTAAATTTCTAGGTTAATGCTTTTGACTCTAGATCATATGTTGTCATAGAATTCTAAGAAGGGATCTGAGAGCACATCTGACTTTGGCTCAATGCACAATTATCATAAATATGAATAAAGTCTTTCAAACTTTGGAAATTAATGGCACTGATGGGATCCTTTTAAGTCTACATGGAATCTCACAACTATAAGCAAAGATTGTTTGAGAAAACTCTATTTGTTGCAATTTAAGCTTGGCTATTTCTAAGCCAGAGATGGCATAAATGGAGCAATGTAAGAATCTTTATATATATCTTAGAGAATATCCCTACAGCACGATCTGAGATATGAAAATAGGGAAATATTTCTTAAATGTCCTATAGCCTCTAGAAGAAAAGTATAGACATTTTTATACCCTTCTGCAAGATTTTACTAGACATGGCTTCATAGATACCCTAGGACACTTGAACCTTGTCCTCTAATACCAAGTTTTTCATGAACTGAGGCTGCCTCTAGTCATAACACGATGCTTAGAACCACAAGTGATCCCAAGTTAACCCACGTACTGGTATACTATTTGAGCAACTAATTTATAATGTAAATAAAAGCTAAATTTGTTGAGAGAAAGCATAGTAATGAGAAACTCTGAATAAAAAAGATATTATAATAGTTTAAATTATGATAAATCTGAAGAGAGAACTTGAATTATATGAATGACTCTGACTGAATATCTATGAAGTCTCTACAATACTGATAATAGATAGTTGGGACATGCCTCCAACTACCATTAATAAATACATATGATAATCAAAATACAAAACATGAACTGCTATGAATTGGAGTCCAAAAATAAGAGAACTCATCACCTGTTGGCTGAATGCTGAGAACTATATAACCCTGGTATATGGACTACATCTAGTACCTATATTATGATTGAATGTAGCCATAAACACATATATTTGATCAGTACTTTTGATGTACCGAGTATATGGAGACATGCACTAAATCATGGAAATATTTAAAACATGCTTTCAAACTGAGGACATAAGTTATTTGCTGAAATATGTATTTAAAATATAGTTGTATATGAAAATTGTAAGGTATACTAAAATTCATAAATCATGAGCAAAAAATATTTTGATTAGCTGGGAAGTAATAGAAAACATGAATGCCATATGTAAATCTCAAGTGAAGCTGAGTAGGTTGTAAAACCATACTGAGGATCATGTATGAATACTGAGCATGAAAAAATGAACATGTAAAATGAGTGCAAGACAAAGCATAAACATGTACTGAAGTAATCTGTAAAATTGAGTGACTAAATGACTAATAAATTGAATAACTGAATAATTAAATAACTGAGATTTGTACACTTGATCGTGCAAACCTAAACTGATATAAATTGAGTACTAACAGGAATTGTGGGAGCTATCATGTAACCAACATGCCCAAATCTGAGCTAATCAGGGTCCAACATGTAACCTCAGTTGAAAGGGTGTCAGAACCTTGCCACGGGTACTAACACTGGCTAACAATGTGGATACATAAGGTTAATATGCCGAAGGAGTAGAGAGACACCCTCTAAGAGCAGGTTCCCCTAAAAGAGTGCCAACTCTCTTCTGGAAGGAAGACCTCTCACACCTACGCTGGCTACGTAGTTTTGGAACTCAAGGACTGCTATTAAAGGTCACACCCTCTACTATAAGGTAAGCTGCCATCCCTGGGTTCACTCGATGCTAAATCCTATTCTCAACTGAACAAACATGATAACATAACTGATGTATGTACTGATAACTGATTTGCTCATAGATGGTATTCTAAAACTAACAGTATATGCCTAATATGAAGTAATCATGAACATGTAAACTGATGTATTTAACATGAAATAATACTAGCAATTTCCATATACAAATGATGATCTGAATATGGTTATAAAATCATAATCTGACTGATTTAGTACTTGAATATCTGTAAACATGAGTAAGCACATAGGTATTGAGTGTTTATAACTCGCCAGAACTGAATGATATTTAAAATACAACACAATATTTAAAACATTATAATAAAATTCATGATTCAAAGACTAAAAAATATAGTACATGTCACTAAACTAATAACATCCATGAATTTGAATATGGTAATAAGTTAATCTTGGGAGGATAACATGATCACATGATTTTAATTCATTACTTAATAATTTTACATGGGATCAATTGAATATAACATGAGCAATTGAAATTTAAAGCATGAAGTAACCTAATTCATATGGGGAAAACATGTTGACATGGCTTGAATTCAAATTACAAAAAAAATCATGGATTAAATTCATAAGTAAAATGGAAAATTTTATAAAAAGGAAAAATTTCATACTTTAATCAAAAAGGAGATTTTTGGGCTCAATGGGTGGAAGGAACCCATGATGAATACCCAACATACCTAAATGTAGAATCCTTAGATAAATTTCTTGGGATTTAACTTGAACTTTAAGAACCCTAATTGGTTTTGGGAAGAAAGGAGTTACGTCTTTTTATTTTATGATGAATGATTTCTGAGTTATTATAGGTTAGGGTAATATTTAAACTTGATAACTATTGTTTGGAGGGTGAATCAACGTAGTTTTGGGGTTGAAAGAGTGGGAAAAGACCAAAAAACCCATAGAAATTGTCTAGAAAATGTCTGGAAGCCATCCTGATGAGTTTGGCCACAACTCGTAGAGTCTTTCTTTGAGTCATGGATTAAGTCATTTTCTGGAACCCAGATTTTGACCCCTACTTCCGTGATGATGACGACTCCTGGCTACTCATATGGTCTAACTACAAGTCGTCATCAGGAGTCTTAGTCAGTGGCAGCTTTAACAATGCTTTAGTAATTTGGCCATAACTTTTCACCTCGATATTAGATTAAGGCAAAATTTGTACTGTTGGAAAGATAATTCAATTATATATATGTTGGTGGATCTTGTGATAAAAATTTCAAAGTACACTAAAAGATTTGACTATTTGAAGATGACTATAGTTATATTCTTCACAAGAACATAATCGCTAAGGGATGTTTTCACTTGCCTATAAGCTAGGAGCTTTTTGTGACCTTAATATGCATATAAATCACTAATAAAACTACCAATACATGAGGTTTGATCTTGCAATAACTTAAAGAATGGTTCTAATAATGGCTTAGATTTTTGAGGTGTTACACTATCTCCCCCTTGGCATCATTTATCCTCGAATGAAGAATGACTTAGCTGAAAGAATAGAAAAAAGAGTTGTAATCCCTAACATAGAATTTTGAGAGATGAATATTAACATGATTAGTAAATTTCCAACTAACTTTAATTAGTTTGAAATTTTGGGAACCCACTAGTACTGTCTGGTTGAATTCTAAAGTTGGATAACTAACATGATATTGATTTCTAAATTAAGGTATCTCATGGGATAGGAATATTCATGAATCCTCAAATAGAAAGACTAGATGAAAAGATTCAAAACTATAGGTGCTTATTTGTCTGATTGCTAAACTGAATTGCTGGCCATATGAAATATCTCATATTGAAAGCCTAGAACTCAATTGAAGTATTTCTTCAACATTCCTTCTAGGAGGTTCTAATAACTATAGGGAGAAAAGAATCTTGGGCATGATTCGAGTAACATATCTGAATAAGGAATCGCAACACGGCTACAACTCTATAATATGAAATACAGACAAACATAAGCTAGGATAGAATTACTATGTCTTAGGTAATGCAACTTCTAACTTTCAAGCTTAGCCACACTTCTTAAATACTCCCTAAACTATATTTGTCCTCTAAAATACTAGGATCATCTATTGCAACTTAAAATTCTCACATGGGTACACATAACAATTCTAGCCAAAGTCTGTGTCGAAGTACATGCTCTCATTATGTTCAAGCTTAATTGAAATCACAAGGCACAACACATAACACCGTAATACTAAACCATGAATTCAATACTCCATGCATTTTTTCACAGCTCTAATCTCAAGAATAATTCTTCTTACCACTTCATCAACTAACTTCAACTTCACTAATGCATAATGCATTTATCCACACACACACACACACACACACACATATATATATATAAACATGACTTTCAAGCCTATCATTATAATCACATATGAACTTCTTGGCAACCAACCCACCTAGGATTTTTTCCCATATTCTCTAATACCTCTATCAATAACAACTTTAATCCACTATCCTCAAGAAAACACACCTAGAATTTTTAAATAACTATGACATATACCAAAAGCTTTTACTTAATATTGCTTCACACTTAAAGCCTTATATAAAAAAAACATACAACAATCTTTCGCAACAAGAAACATTTTCTCTGTCCCATCTAAATAATTGTCCATCACCAGCATTATTTCATAGGAAGAGGTCACTGAAAGATTAGAACATGAGAACATGAAGACCTAAAACATGAAAGAATACTATATATAACTTTTACACTTAACTAAGGACTAAGGAATATGGTATGAACGACATGGATTCATTAGTGAAATCTAAACTGAGGACATACATGAAATAATGTGAATTTTCACTGATCATTAAGGATGGACCAAGAGTTATGGCAACTGAGCATACTATAAAGCATGAGTATATGAGTCATGAGCTGCATGACTTAAGTTTTGGGGTTCCTAAATTCATGGAATATGACTTGTACTACTGAGAGAACTGGAACCCCTTATACTAGGAACTGGGATCATATATAATTCTCTATATAAAGTGCATGAATATGACCTATGATCATTGAGCTGACTTGTAAGGCATGAGTAGATGTCGTGATGACTAAAGTACAAAATTTTGTATCGAGATAAGAATAAGTCTGGCATCTTCCTCCCCTACTAATGCTCTACAATACACTAGCATCATTGCTAGAATCTGAGATCTTGCCTTGGTTCCTTGTTCTATGATCTCCCCCTTGGATTTAAGCTATCATTCTAAGTCTGCATACCCCTTTAATAAACTCTAAAATGAATTGGAACCTCTCTTTTGTAGAGTCCGATATATACCTATACACATAAATAATAAACTCACCCTGAAAGACTATACCTGAAAGTGTAAAACCCACTGCAAGTGCTTTCTTCCTAGATAGAGCTCTTAACTTTTTATAGCCCCTGTAGCCATCATATGATAATATAACACTTCATACGTAGAATCATCAGGAGTATCACCATACCCTGAGTTCACACCATCTAGAACTTCAACCTCTTTTTTCTATTAGCTTAACCATCCACACTTCAAACCTAGGTTCTAACACTTAACATAGATATCTCAAAACTTTTTAATGAACTATACTAACTTTGTTCTTGAACACTCCCTTAATTTATATACTATCCATAACTTTCTTTAGCTTTGGCAATCATCCTCACATACTTACAACCTTTTTGACAACATACTTACCTCACTAAACACATAATCTACCTCTCTTTTTTTGTAGCCTACTAATATCATATCCTTAAAATTATTTTTTCCCTAAACTACGAGAATTACCATTACACTAAGATACCCAATATAACAAACGTATAACCCATAACTTAGTTGGCAAGAACATCATATACTATATAACTAACCTCATTCTCACTTAGCAACTCAAGGTACTATCTGAGAAAACACACTTTAAAAGCTTAGAAATAATAAAATCCCATATCACCTAGGGTACCTCTCTAGATCATACCCATACCATCATACTTAATTTTGAATAAACAATCTTAAATTCTTGCATACGCTATTTCAAACCTACTAGTTCACCTTTCATACAACTAGCCCCATGGATACATAATCTACTAAATACATATAAATGTTATCCCACTTTACTGTTGTTAAACTTTTATGTTCAGGCTTCTAACTCTAGATCATATGCTCTCATAGTATTCTGAGAAGGGACCTGAGAATACATCTGACTTTGTCTCAATGCAGGATTTTCATGAATATGAATCAAGTCTTTCAAACTTTAGAAATTAAGGGCACTGATGGGATCCTTTTAAGCTCACATGCAGTCTCATAATGGTCTCTAGAGATTTTCTAAGAAAACTCTATCTATAGGAATTTAAGCTTGATTATTTTTGTTACCTCAAAAATAAGGCAGAGTTGGCATAAATAGAGCATTGTTATAATCTATATATGTGCCTTAGAGAACATATCTACAACATGATCTGAGATATAAAAGAAGGGAAACATTTCTTAAATGTCATGTAGCTTCTTGAAGAAAAGTACAGATATCTCCGTACCATTCCATAAGATTCTACTAGACACGCTACGAAACATAAACCTTTTTCTATGATACCAAGTTTGTCATGACCCAAGGCTTCCTCCTGACGTAACATGATTCTTAGAACCACACGTGATTCAAGCTAACCCATGTACTGGCATACTATTTGAGCAACTAATTTATAATGTAAATAAAAGCTAAATTTGTTGAGTGGAAGCATAGTCATGAGAAAATCTAAATAAATAAGATAGTGTAATATTTTACATCATGATAAATCTGAAGAAAGAACTTGAATTACATGAATGACTCTGACTGGCTATCTATGAAGTCTCTACTATACAACCAATAGATACTTGGTACATGCCTCCAACTACCACTAATCAATACATATAGATAATAAAAATACAACACATTAACTGCAGTGGACTAGAGTCCAAAACTAAGAGAACTTATCACCTTTTGGTTGAATGCTGAGAACGTCGGACCTTGGTGTGTGGACTATATCTGGTACGTACATTATAAAGGAATGTAGCCACAAACACATTTAAGTGGTCAGTACTTTGGAATGTACTTAGTATATGTGACATGCACTAAATCATGGAAATATTTAAAATATGCTCTCAAACTGAGGACATAAGTTATTTGCTGAAATATGTATTTAAAACATGGTTGTACGTGAAAATAGTAAGGCATAGTAAAATTTATAAATCCTGAGTAGAAAATATTTCTGTCAGCTAGGAAGCAATAGATAACATGAATGCCATATGTAAATCTCAAGTAAAGATGAATAGGCTATTAAACCGTACAAATGATCATGTATGAATATTGAGCATGGAAATATGAACATGTAAAATAACTGCAAGACTAAGCATAAACATGTACTAAAATAATCTGTAAAACTAAGTGACTAAATGACTGATAAACTGAATAACTGAGATCTGTACACTTTGTCATGTAAACCTGAACTGATATAGACTAAGTACTAACTGAAACTGTGGGAGCTATCATGTAATTGACATACCCCTATTTGAGCTAATAGGGGTCCAACTAGTAATCCTTGTTAGAAGGGTGTCAGTACCTTGCCATGGGTACTAACACTTGCTGACGATGTAGATCCATAAGGATGATGTCCTGAAGACCTAGAGAGTCACCCTCTACTGGCAAGTGCCCCTAAAAAAGTGTCAACCCCCAACTATCAGGAACACTTCTCATACCTACGCTGGATACATAGTTTAGGAACTCAGGGATACTACTAATGGTCACACCCTGTACTGGCAGGTGATCCCCTATCCCTGGATTCACATGGTGCTAAACTCTACTCCAAACTGAAATGACATGGAAACATAAATGATACATACACTGATAACTAATTTGCTCATAGATGGTATTATGAAACTAACAGTGTATGTCTAATTTGAAGTAATCAAGAATATGTAAAATGATGTATTTAACATAAAATATTATTGATGATTTCCTTATAAAAATGATGATATGAATTTGGTGATAAAATCATGATTATGACTGACTTAGTACGTGAAAATCTGAAAACATGAATAAACACATAGGTATCGATTATTCATAATCGGGCAGTACTGAATGGTACTTTAAATACAATACAACATTCAAAACATTGTAATAAAATTCACGATTCAAAGACCCAAAATATAGTACATGTGACTAAACTGATAAAGTGCATGAATTTAAATATGGGAATGAGTTAAACTTGGGAGGATAACATGATCACATGATTTTAGTTCATAACTTCATAATTTAACATAGAATCAATTGAATATAACATAAGTAATTGAAATTTAAAGCATCAAGTAACCTAATTCATATGGAAAAAACATGTTGACATGGCTTGAATTCAAAATAATAAGAAAAGCAAGGATTAAGTACATAAGTAACATGGATAATTTCATAAAAAGGGGAAATTTCACACTTTAATAAAAGAAGAATTTTTAGTCTTAATGGATGGAAGGAACCCATTGATGAATACCCCACATACCTGAATGTAGAAGCCTTGGATAAATTTCTTGGGATTGAACTTGAACTTGAAGAACCCTAATAGGTTTTGGGAAGAAAGAAATCACCTATTTTTGTTTTGTGATGAATGATTTCTAAGTTATGATAGGTTAGGGTAACATTTACGCTTGATAACTATTGTTTGGAGGGTGAAACGACATAGTTTTTAGGTTGAAAGAGTGGAAAAGACCAAAAAAAACCCTTAGGAATCGTCTGAAAGACGTTTGAAAGTCGTCCCAATGAGTTTTTCCATGACTCATAGGGTCTAGCGAAGAGTCGTGGCTTGAGTCAACATCAGGAACCCAGATTTTGACCCCTACTACCGTGAAAATGACTCCTCCTGGCTACTCGTTGGGTCTGACTATGAGTCGTTATCATGAGTCGTAGTCACTGGCAGTTTTGACAGTGCTTCAGTAATTTGGCCATACCCTTTCACCTCGATATTGGATTAAGGAAAAATTGGTATATTTGGAAAGATAATTCAATTATATATCTATTAGTGTGTATTGAAATCATAAATTCTAAGTACACCTAAAGATATGCTCATTTGAAGATGACTATAGTAATATTCTATACAAGAACTTAATCGTTAAAGCATGGTTCTAGTAATGACTTGGATTTTTGGGGTGTTACAGATGCGTAAGGTAAAGGTGAAATAGATTGGGATGGAAGACAAACTGCTTCATTTATGGTACATAGCCTAGCTCATTGTTGCATAACAGGAGGAGGCTTCTTGGGTATTTGGAGATGTTGGTGGATTGTCGTCAATCACAAAGGGCAGCCTGAACTTTCAGGCTAAGGCTTGGTGTACCCTAGTACGATACAGATTGAGTCCCACCTTAGGGGATAATGTGTTAAGTCCTGACAAAGCAGCCCTGGTCGCAGAAATTATGGTAGGCTACGAGATAAATTTTGCCAAATGGATAGCTAGAGAGATCAGAGATCGGGTGATGAGAAATGACACAACCATGTCCTTCATTTGCTTTGTGACACATATTTTATTAGATACGGGAGTATAAGAACTCTAAGATGTTGATCAGTTCATCAGGTCGTGTACCACTACAGGCATGGGTTTGATCAAAGATATTGATAAACCTATCTCCAAGGCAGCAAATATAGGAGCCATTATGATTTGAGAAACATACGAGGCCAGAGGGCACAAAAGTGATACTACAGGGTTCACCAACACAGGCGAGACATCTACGGAGATGGCCTAGTCTGACCCTCGAACCTCCACTAATGCAGCAGACACCTCCGAGACTCTGACTCTACCACCTAATGCGGTACCATACCCATTTACTTCTAGATTGACCCTAACCAATTATGTGTTAGTGTCATAGTAATTCTTAGGTGAAGAAGATATTAGGTACGATAAAGGAAAATGTGAGATTAATGAAGAAAGGAATAAGACCCTGGGTAGATAGATGAATTAGAGAGAGGATGAGGATAATGCAGACTAGATTTGATGCGTTTGAACAGCGTATCAGGAGGATATCCAATCCCTAGATTTAACAGGTGTGCAAGCTGAGTTGGCCCCACTCAGGATAGTGGTTGAGGATTTATAGGATAAAAGAGATCTAGGATGGGGTGGAGGTACAAGATAGCTGGGGCGGTGGAGACTCGACCCCCACAACTGATGTGATGGACAAGAGTTGATACCATTATACAATGTCTTGATTTATGTGATGCTCTATTAGTCTTGTCTATAATTAAAAAACTTAGCCTAAGAACCTCCCAAATAAACAAGTTACGCCTAACGGATAAGTGTTGACACTACCACGTTGTTTTTCAATTTATGAACTATTCTATAACTCTTGCCTTAGAAGCAAGACTTCACTCAAGGATTTTCAAATAACAAGTTATGCTCCACAAGCAAGACTTGACACTACTGATAATGCTCAATCTACAGCTCTCGTCGGAGTGTAAAGCGGTCGTTTGTCAAATATAGAACCCAACTGGGTTGGGTATCAATCCCACAGGGAATAGCTTGGTCAACAAGTAAGCAAAGATTACTAGACTTTTAGTGCAAGTCTCGTAAAAAGGGGGGAGTTTTTTTGTGCAAGTAATGTAACCAAACTATTAAAGTAAAAACGGAAAATAGCAAAGCAAAAAGAAAGAATGTTTAGTAGGATGTAAAACAATGAGAATTGAGAAGTTGGGGTTATGTCCACCTTATGAGTTGTACGTCTCTATTGGCTATAAGTTGTGCGGAATTCAGACATACGTGTGCTTATAGAGAATTGTATTCGATGGTAAATCCAAGCGTCTTTCGACCTAAACAAGGACTATTTCACTTTAACTCTTTCGAGCTTAAAGCGTATCTAGCGGTACAAATTCTCCAAGAGGTTAATCCAGTTACGGCACTAACTTTTTAATAGGGGATGGGACCCTATTACCTTGACATTATCTCTTTTCCAGACATATAACCTTTCTTTCGAACAAGTTAATGCTATACTGGCGTATTCTATGCGTCTGCAGCCACAAGAATTTGCATTAAGATGAAGAGAATAATGATATAAGCAACACACGTGTCACGAATTCACAAACTCCTAGCAATAGATAGTATCTCATAAGGCTTCCATAACCCCAACAGAGAAGTTTAGTTACCCATGAGTGCGAAAGAAATCACAATAAACATTATTATTATACCACAATAAAGATCTCGTGTAGTAAGGTGTGGTAGGCGTTAGGCGTGACTTCTTTGCAAAGTAACGTTTCTCTTGTTGCGGAAATTAAGAATTGAATAGATGAATAGAAGAAGAATAAAAAGTAGAATTATTAGAATGGTTGGAAGAGTAGAGGAATCAATAATAGAAGAATGAATTAAAAGTAGAATGAGAATTATTAAAATCTCTAGCAAAATAGGGTATTTATAATACCCATATCCTATTCCTACTAAGCTAATGAATTACTTAACCCAATCCTACTAGGTTAAGGTATCATTATCCTAATCCTAATAAGTTACTGCTAGTCCCCAAAGTCTTCAGAATTGTTGTTTTTGTCCGGGACAGATTTTCCATGCACCACTTTTGGTCCTTGGCGTCCAAGCTTTGCTTTCCTCCTTTCGTGAAGCTTTCTTTGGCGTCAAGTTATCCATAAAATGCTGAATTCTGCATCATTTATACCTGAAAACTTGCTAATCATATTCGTTAGCTCACTTACAGGAAAAAGGACTAAAAGTGCATGAATTATATATTTTGTCCTCAAAACATCGCTAAAATATGGGTAAAATATAGCACTTTAGGCGTGTAAATTCACCTATCATCAACCCCCCACACTTGAAGCTTTGTTCGTCCTCGAACAAAATATCATGTCCCTCTCAACATTTACTTAGGGTTTCACACCAACAACACAAAATATTCGTCAAGACAAGCACAACAATTATCAACAAAGAGTAGTTTTCTCATCATTAGTAGAAACAATTCAGCCTCCAACATAGACTCGTGATGGTGGTTAATTCGTGTTCACAAGTTGAGGTACAAAGAATCATATACGACTACCCAAAACTCATCAACCATGTGTGTCACACAGTATATTACCCATAATCTCTCACAAGTATAGTATATTTATCGAAACATGGGTATAAAATTATCCTTGCTCTCACTCTCACAAAGAATTCATATGCTGCAACTGATGACCATAGGCTTGCCCTTAGTGTAGTGCTCCACTAAATATCAGAATGCTAAGCTTAGGATCAAATAGGTCTTTTGTTGGTTGTAATGTAGGCTAAGGAACGGGTAGGACTATTTTGGCCAGAAATAGTGACTATGTTCCTAAGCGCTTTAATACATCATATTATATCATTAACACTTTTCTTTCAAACAACCTCTCTACTTTCTTTTAATCTACCACCCTTTTTCTCCTCTTTTGTTTTTCAATTTTAAACATAACCAACTTTTTAGTTTTCCTTTCTTTTTTCTTTTCATAACATACCTCTTATGATAACACTTCTTTTTCATAATGAATTCAAGCACCCATACATTCTAAAGCATCATATTCACCCAATCTCCTCTTATTTTGTCACATGACTTTACACTTTAAAGCACTTAGGAATTTGGATCAAATTATGGTCTTGAAAAAAATGGATTAGGCTTTCATATGAGGTTGTCAAAGAAAATAGGCTAAAGGCTCAAAAGGGGTTGACTAGGATAATGTCCATGGGTAGGTAAAAAGAAGGTAAATAATCATAGGTTGCCAAAGAAATGCCTAAATCATCTCTTAGACTTGCACTCTTTATTTTTGCTTTACATACATACCAGGCAAGTTCTAGCATCAGCCACAAGCACAGAATATACTATTATCTCACACACACAAGGCACATGGTCGACTTTATTGGGAGTAGTATAGACTCTTGACCCAACAGATGAAGGAATTAAACCAAACAATATCACATAGTGAGTCACAATTAGAGCCTAAACGTCTCAATAGTCATGATTTTAGTACAAACTCTTGTCATAATCTCATGCTGCCTATTAGAATAATTTCATGCGAAGCTAAGTTAAAAAAAATAAATTAACTACTAAAAAAACAATTAACTACTAACAAAACAAACAAACATAAATAAATGCAAATGTGGATAGAGAAGTATAGCATGCAAATACCAGCACCCCACACTTAGACGGGACACACTGTCCTCAGTGGAAAATAAATAAGAAGAACCTGGTTAGTCGGACTCATCCTCTATGTCTGGGGTCATACCCCTTTCGTCGGAATCATCATCAGAGTCTTCATCCTCAGAAGTTCCTCATAAGTATCCCACTTAATTCCAAGAGTGAGTTGAGGTATTTGCAGCGAGGAGGGTTCTCCTTGCTCTTTTCGGCCTCTTTTCTTGCCTTTTTGTGAAGTGGTAGCCTTATCTTTGCCTTGTCTTGCTTTGGGTGCCATTGTACCTGAGACTTAAAACAATGTTCATGTTAGCATCATCTCGATGGATACAATCTATAAACAAGCAGTAGTGGCACCACCCCACACTTAGTTTGTTGGTACAGACTAGTGAAGTGAAAGTGGTCGATTACTCAGACTTCATCGACATACGTTTTAGGTGATCTATTCCAACAATAAAATCAGTGCAGTCATACTTCTTGTAATCTTGGCAATACTTGCATGTGTGAGATATCAAGACTACTACATAGAGATTGAATCAAGGTATAACATCTAGAAATAATCACAACCTCCTATGTCGGTAGGCATCTATAATTCTTATCCCGATGAACAAGTCATTCCAACATGTAAGTATTCAAGTGACAATATTATGCAATTTTTGTGACCATATCAATTCCGCAAAAGTAAGACAGTGCATCAAATTCAAGTTGGAAATAAGTTACGATCATCCTTACGTATTCATTCACTCACTTGGTTGTATCATAAAAATTCAATCACTTTCAAATCATCAATGCTACTTCAAGATTTAGCAATTCATAATAGGCGTAGTAATGTAGTACTTACGGAATATAAATGAAGAATAAAGAATCACTTACTTGATTGATGACTTTGGATGCTGTTTTTGTGAAGTAAGAGAGCAAAAGGAAAATTTTTGAGAGGATTTGGGGACTATAGGCGGCGCTTAAGCTAGGTTTCCAATGTGTTTTTGGTTCAAGAATAAGTCTCATATTTATAGGAGAAGGTTGGGTCGGGTTTTGACCCATTTAAAATCAGATTTGGAGACAATAAGTGACCATAGGCGATGCCTTTTTCTTTGCCTATGCTTGGCATAGGCGGCGCCTTTTGCAAAGCATTGTTTAGCATAGGCGGCGCCTATGCCATGGCATTCCTAGGCATAGGCGGCGCCTTTCACTTAGCATATGAGATTCAGAGACAAAATGCATTAGCATAGGCGGCGCCTATGCTATGGCATACTTGGGCATGGGCGGCGCCTATGCTATGGCATACTAGATTCCGAGACCTTAGGCCATAGTATAGGCCTTGCCTTGTTCGTGGACTAGTTTTACCTGGGCCTAGCCTTGTTCGATGCCTATATTTTCATGAGCAATGCTCAATCCATAGCCTTTTGCTTCTTCATTCCTAACTTACCACCTTTAACATGCAATACGTCCAAATTGAAATTTGAAACCAATCTCCTCGTTTTACACCTCTTGCACCTACATTTGCTCAAAAACAATAAAAATGATTAGAACGATGGGTTGCCTCCCACCAAGCGCCTTAGTTTTGGTCGTGGCACGACTCTTATTTTTGGATTTTTATTTATCAAAAGCAAACACGTAATAGAACGAAAGAAAAATGAAAAACGATAAACGATGGGTTGCCTCCCATCTAGCGCTTGATTTATTGTCACGGCACGACATAGTTACCTCGAGTACTTAGACTTCGTCGAGATAGATGGTGGATCATTTTCTGAATGGATTCATACGATAATGAGGCTTACTTGTAGACATGCAATCTTCTTCGAGATGACCCTTGTGCATGCCTATCCCAGGAGGGATACCAATTATATCATCAATAGTCCAACCCATAGCTCTCATGTATCTCTTCAGAGCAGAGATGAGAGCCTCTACGTGCTGTTTACTTAAATCATCCGCACTCACCGAAAGTATATTTATACTTTCCAAGAACACATACCTTAGATAATCGGGGAGCTCTTTCGATTCTAGCATTAGTGGCTCTTCAAGGGAAGTCTTCGTTGTTGGTGACGGTTGATTCTTAAGATCACGGTCCGGTTGCTTAGGAGTATGGGAATAGGACTCTATTTCTGTTAGAGCACCCATAAGTTCTTCATAATCTTCATCGTCCTCATGCTCAACATTTAGTGGCGCAGCAGACAATGGCTCAACAGTAAGCTGTTTCTCTACAGATAATGCTTTCTTATCCTCATGATGGACATCAGCTATAGAGAACACATTCATATCGCTGGTCTGCTTCATTGCTTTGCATATATCAAAGCGGACCACTTCATCATTCAACCGAAATAAAAGCTCATTAGCTCTCATGTCAATAAGAACACTTCCCGTTGCAAGGAAAGGACGTCCCAAGATTATGGGTACTTGAGAATCCACCTCGCAATCCAAAATCACAAAGTCTGCAGGAAAAATAAAGGTAGACACCTTTACCAACACATCATTCAAGATACCCACAGGTCATTTTACTGACCTATCCGCCATCACGAGCCGCATATTGGTTGGTGTAGGGTCGACCAACCCCAACTTTCTTTAGATGGATAGTGGCATCAAATTGATGCTAGCTCCCAAATCACAAAATGCTTTGGCAAAATTCATAGATCCAACAGTGCAAGGAATAGTGAAAGCACCGGGGTCGGCCTTTTTCTGAACTAGTGATCGGGTGGCAATAGCACCGCAATGATGAACAGTATTTTTCAACTCATAGCTTGCTGCCCGCTTCTTTGTCAAAAGATCCTTCATAAATTTTGCATACCCAGGCATTTGTTCTAGTGCCTCCACCAACGGAACATTAATGGTCAGCTGCTTTAACATAGTCATGAATTTGCCGAATTTTGTATCATCTGCATGCTTCTTCAATCTTTGAGGAAAAGGTGGTGGTGGATATGGAATTGTTTTCTCCACATCTTTCTTCTCCTCTTGCTTTCGAATTTTGGTAGTTTCAGGCTGCAATCTACTAGGGGTGCCGTCATGTACGTCTTGGTCAGCTTCCATGGCGTTTTCTTCATTAGCCTTATCATCATTGTCTGCTACATCGTCGACCACTTGTTTTCCCTTAGATGAAGTTTCCAGCGCCTTACCACTTCGAGTAGTAATAGCCATGCATGATCCATCATTCCTTGGATTTTGCACAGTGTCGCTAGGTAAAGTGCCAGCCTTTCTTTGATTGAGTGCTGCTGAAAGTTGGCTCAATTGCTGCTCTATTTTCTTGATTGAAGTGGAATGTGAATCAACTAATTTCTTCATAGCGGACAAATCATTTATTACCTCCGTTACTCCCGCGCTAGTTGCTTCCACTCCTTTCAATAGTTTAGCCATCATGTCTTCCATACTTCCAGAACTAGATGTGGTGGCGTCACGTCTTCCAGGGGGAACATACAAACCACTACTGTCATTCTTGTTCTTCCAACTACCATGGTCCATGTTTCCAGATTTACCATGATAGTTCCGACCTTGGTTTCCTTGGGCATTGCCTCGGAAACCCCCCTGATTGTTCAAGTAGTTGGTTTCTTCTTCCGAATCAGATTCGTTTCTTCCTTTTGACGTAATAGTTTTGACTTTTTCAGTCTTCCCTGATAATAGATGCTTTGTAAGAAGATCCACTTGTGTTTTCATGTGCGTCATATCTTGATCACGTTCTTCTTCTCGTCTCCTTTGGTCTGCAGTCATGCCAATAGAAAAAGTGGGGCTTGCTACCACAGAATCCCTGGTATGCCAAGCTCTACTTTACTTCGTCATATGATCTAGCATATTGCTTGCCTGACCAAAGGTGAGATCCATAAAAGATCCTCCGGCTGCATTATCCACCACTGGTTTAGTTATTGAATTCAAGGATCTATATAGTATCTCCATTAGGTGAACATTAGTCATGTGATGGTTTGGGCATCTCATTAGCTTCGTCTTGAACCTCTCCCATGTTTCATGAAGGGCTTCAGTTGGAAGCTGACGAAAGTTGCTGATTTCATCTCTCAATTGTGCTCTTTTGGATGGCGGAAAGAATCTTTCTAGAAAAACGTCTCTCAATTGCCTCCAATTTGTAATAGAATCAGAAGTCATCCCATTCAACTATAGAGTTGCCTCCCCAGACAGAGACAATGGAAATAGGCGTAACCGAATTGCATTCTGACCAACTCCAGGTTGTCAAACGACTTGCATGTAAAAATAAAGTTGATGAGATGCATATTCGGATCATCGCCTGCTAGTACACCAAATAATCCCTTGAGTTGCAATAACTGAATCATGGTGCTCGTGATGTTGAACTTGGCTCCGGGTGCCAATGGTGAAGGAATAATGGCTCCTGTGGCTCCGGCTCCATCAAGATCATCATCATCATCGTCGAAAGCTGGCTGCATAGCTTGGTGTTCAGGCCTAAACCTAGCTTGACAATCTCTTCTGTTGGTAGGTGTTGCGATCTCAGCGGCATGCCTAGGGTTTAGTAGCTCGTCATCACCTAGATCTTCATCGTCAGGATTTGTTGCTCGCCCAGGGTTATCAATATTCTGTTGATGCACTTGAGCGGCGGCTAGCGCAGATAGTATCGCCTGTTCCTGTTGAGCAGCCATCCTTTCAATTGCGTGTTGTGCCTCCATTTTGCGAATACGTTGTGGTTCAGGATTGATAGGTAATAACGGTTGACCAGAACTTCGGGTATGGGGCATGCACTGAATAAAAACCTGCAGTAAACAAAAATAAAAAGTAAAAGTAAAAGTACGAGAATCTTTGACCAAAGGGTCTAGTAATTATTACGAACTTAATTGACACTTGTATTCCCCGGCAACGGCGCTAATTTTTAATAACGCTCAATCTACAGCTCTCGTCGGAGTGTTAAGCGGTCATTTGTCAAATATAGAACCCAACTGGGTTGGGTATCGATCCCACAGGGAATAGCTTGGTCAACAAGTAAGCAAAGATTACTAGACTTTTAGT
The DNA here is from genome assembly GCA_030864215.1 of Capsicum pubescens. Lineage (NCBI taxonomy): Eukaryota > Viridiplantae > Streptophyta > Magnoliopsida > Solanales > Solanaceae > Capsicum > Capsicum pubescens. The sequence goes on along the minus strand of CM061549.1, from coordinate 110,497,859 downwards.
GCAAGTCTCGTAAAAAGGGGGGAGTTTTGTTATGCAAGTAATGTAACCAAACTATTAAAGTAAAAACGGAAAATAGCAAAGAAAAAAGAAAGAATGTTTAGTAGGATGTAAAACAATGAGAATTGAGAAGTTGGGGTTATGTCCACCTTATGAGTTGTACGTCTCTATTGGCTATGAGTTGTGCGGAATTCAGACATGCGTGTGCTTATAGAGAATTGTATTCGATGGTAAATCCAAGCGTCTTTCGACCTAAACAAGGACTATTTCACTTTAACTCTTTCGAGCTTAAAGCGTATCTAGCGGTACAAATTCTCCAAGAGGTTAATCCAGTTACGTCACTAACTTTTTAATAGGGGATGGGACCCTATTACCTTGACATTATCTCTTTTCCAGACATATAACCTTTCTTTCGAACAAGTTAATTCTATACTGGCGTATTCTATGCGTCTGCAGCCACAAGAATTTGCATTAAGATGAAGAGAATAATGATATAAGCAACACACGTGTCACGAATTCACAAACTCATAGCAATAGATAGTATCTCATAAGGCTTCCATAACCCCAACAGAGAAGTTTAGTTACCCATGAGTGCGAAGGAAATCACAATAAACATTATTATTATACCACAATAAAGATCTCGTGTAGTAAGGTGTGGTAGGCGTTAGGCGTGACTTCTTTGCAAAGTAACGTTTCTCTTGTTGCGGAAATTAAGAATTGAATAGATGAATAGAAGAAGAATAAAAAGTAGAATTATTAGAATGGTTGGAAGAGTAGAGGAATCAATAATAGAAGAATGAATTAAAAGTAGAATGAGAATTATTAAAATCTCTAGCAAAATAGGGTATTTATAATACACATATCCTATTCCTACGAAGCTAATGAATTACTTAACCCAATCCTACTAGGTTAAGGTATCATTATCCTAATCCTAATAAGTTACTGCTAGTCCCCAAAGTCTTCAGAATTGCTGGTTTTGTCCGGGACAGATTTTTCATGCGCCACTTTTGGTCCTTGGCGTCCAAGCTTTGCTTTCCTCCTTTCGTGAAGCTTTCTTTGGCGTCAAGTTATCCATAAAATGCTGAATTCTGCATCATTTATACCTGAAAACTTGCTAATCATATTCGTTAGCTCACTTACAGGAAAAAGGACTAAAAGTGCATGTATTATATATTTTGTCCTCAAAACATCGCTAAAATATGGGTAAAATATAGCACTTTAGGCGTGTAAATTCGCCTATCATCAACTACCACATTGTGCCTTGATTTATGAGTTGTTCTATATTTTTGTCTTAGAGGCAAAACTTATCCCAAAGAACTTTCTAACAACAATTTATGCCCTTAAATTTGCTTTGATGTCAAAAAAAGAAGATCCATTTGTGGATTATCTAATTTTTTATTTATTAGCAAAATATAATAGAAGTTGAGAAAATAGAAAAAAGAGATCAAACAAAATAGAGAAATAAAAAAAAGAGATTGAGAAAAAAAGACAAGAAAAAAATAAAGGGGAATGGACAGAAACAACGCTTAAATTAAATTATTTCCACGAAAATGGCCATGTAATTTAAATTCCACTTTCTAGCCATTTCAATTTGCTGGTTTATTCTATATCGTTTCTACACACTTTCTATACATATCATACACATATAAATATTCTATACGAAATTATATAGCTTCGATACATAATTTATACAATAATTGTACTTTTTTTTTTACACATTTTATACAATAATTATATAATTTTTATACACTTTCTATATATTTTTTATACATATTTTAGACATATACATATTTGATAGAACTATACAACTTCTATACATATATCTTATATAGATACATATTCTATATAATAATTATATTATTTTTATATAATTATAATTAATTATTATTTCTAAGCAATTAAAAAAGTAGAATATTTTTTCAATTAAAAATTTTATAGCAAAAAAAAACTGAAATATTTTTAAAAGAGCCAAATGACCCAAGTTGAAAACTGTATCAGTATTGTATATAGATGTATCAATATTGTATATGAACTGTATCGGAGCAACATCGGCCAAAATGTCCCAAATTAGGAAATGACTTTAAAGTGGAAATAGTATACCCGACTGACCACTTTTTGAAAAAATATCAAACTTGGGCTATTTGATTTAAAAAGTGCTACAGAGTGTTCTTTTTTCAAAAATAAAGGTTAAGAAAAAAACTAAGAATTAAAAAACTTGAGAAAAAGAAAAATGAGAGGAAAAAAATAAAAATAAAGTTTGCGAAAAATGAGGGAAAAAAGAGAAATGATAAAAACAAAAAAGAATAAAAAATAAAGGTTGACATAAATGAATTAAAAAAAGGAAAAAAGAAATGAAGAAATAGATAATGTTTGAGAAAAAAAAATAAAGGTTGAGACAAATGAATTAAAACATGAAAATAAAATTAAAGAAAAAAAATAAAAAAGTGAAAATAGTAAAAATAAAAATAAAATTTGAGAGACAAATGAGTATGACAAGTTTAAAATATTTGAGGTGTAGACGGGTAAAAATGTACTTGTACTCTACTTAAAAAGGAAGAAAGACAGGTCTTTAAAGATTTTTTTTATTGGGGTAAAAAATCCAAAGTCACCTACTATTGAGGCTATACCATATAATTTCATCGAAAGATTTTATTTGACCCATTTTTATTTGATATTAGAAAGGGCGGATCTCGATTTGGATTAGAAATATTTTCTGGGGCATCTGTTCAAGTTATTTTTTTGATATAAGAAATGTTTTTTTTCTGGTTAAAGTTACTTTTCAGAAAATAAGATATATAATTAGTTGAGTGATTTTATAAATAAAAAATAAAATAAGTAGGTTTACTATATAATTCACTAAATTGAGTGATCATCCCGCAAATTTACACAACTTTAAATATTTAAAATTTATCAAGTGGCATATATTGTTCATGGAACTAGTGTGTGCGCGCACCCGATGCTAATGGTGTGGATCTGCGTGCTCCTACCTTTAAACTTCCCCTGCTATGCCGGGTAAGATAAGTTAGACCAGTTCAAAATCCTTTCTCTATATATATGAGACAAGCATACGTCTCATATAGGATATCTCTAGTAAACTTGCAATCAGCAATTTCTATACTTGTGGTTGCAAAAAACTAGAGAATTTTCTATTTAAAAATATATAAAACAAACAAAAAATAATTATTATAATAATAGAGACATGGAGAAAGTTATGCGCATGGTTGTTTTTGGTGCTTTAGCCGTGGCAACATTGCTACAAGTCACAACAGCACAAAAAGAGCATGTCGTTGGGGACAATATTGGTTGGGTTGTACCACCCACTGGTGCTTCAGCTTACTCAACATGGGCTTCCAAAAATACCTTCAATGTTGGCGACACCCTAGGTACTAATTTCTACAATTGTCTCTATAAAGGGTTGGCGATCCAAATAAGTGAACAAACTCATCATTTTCTTTTACGGAAAATTTAACATATGCCATTAAACTTTAAGAAAAAGTTCGTCTTATGTCATCTTGTTAAAAGTTGGGTCACCTGTGTCATTATTATTACAAAAATGACATTTCATGTCGCCTCTTATTAGAGGTTTGTATCACCAAATATAAATCAGTCAATATTAATAAATGAGTTCTAGTTTTAATTTCAAATTTAATTAATATGGGTTGATTTAAGTTTGGTTATGTGTACCTCTAACGAGAGGTCACATGACATAATTGTTTTGAAAAATCATATAAAACTGGATAGTTAGAAGATAATGGCACGAATGATAATGATTTTGCAAAACTATAAAATCGGGCAGTTGTAACATAACAGCTCGAACGAATACTTCTTGTAACGGCAATGACATAGATGGACCCAACTTTTAACGGATGACTTATATGAGTCTTTTCTCAAAATTCGATCACATAATTAAGCCTTTTCCCTTTTTTATTTATTAAAAAAGTTCATTTTTCTTTTCATAATTCACTTAAAAAGTTACTTTTCCTCTTTTGTATTAAAAAATACTAATATTTTGTTATTGCACTCCAAAGGTCATTCAAATTAAAAAATGATATATGACACCTAATTTTTATGACAAAAATGTAAAGATACTAATATTCGACAATGTTTGTAATTTTTAAATTCAGGTGTTACATCATTAAAAAGTGACTAGATAAATCACTTTTGTGCTCGGTGATCTTTTGCGTGAATTAACAAAAGATAAGTGATTTTTCAGATTAAAAGAAAGACGAACCTTTAAGTTAAATAGCAAAAGGTAAAGACTTTTTTTATGCCTGAAAAAGAAAGAAGAAAATATCAGTGACAATTTAAAAAATCAGCTATTTGTATAAATATTCATTTTCCCTTTTCCTTAAGCTAGCCATGCTTGAAATATTTGGTTTATGCATTCTCACAATGGTAAATTCAGGTATTTATTAAGGGTGTTCAATAATTAATATTTATGTTCAAAAATAAAATTATGTATGTTGAATATCTTCCATCCTTGCAGTTTGGATATTATATACATGACGTTTTTTTAATTTTTTTCCCTTCCAATTCTTGAACAGTTTTCAAATTTCCCAGCAACATCCATAACGTGCAAGAAGTAACAAAAGCCTCATTTGATGAGTGTTCTACGAAATTTACTAGAGGACCAGCTATCTCAGTAGGACCAGCAAATGTCACTCTTAAATCTGCCGGTGATAAGTACTATATTTGCACGGTTGGCAAACACTGTATAGCTGGTCAGAAATTGGCCATTATAGTTTCAGGCACAGGCGCACCCACATCAAATGCTCCTAAGGGCAGTGCTACACCTTCTCCAACCCCCACACCACATGCTCGTGCGGAGAGTTCTCCACCTTCTCCTGCTCCTTCTTCCTCGACGGTCGTGCTCACTAGTTTTCTTCTCAGTGCATCATCTATTGCATTGGCCATTTTATTTTAAATCGATCTATATAGGAGGATGTATAACATGATGACATTTTATTATAATAAGTTCATATCGAACCTATGTTTATTTTTAATTTAGGCTAATTTCTACTATTTGAAGATTTTTGCCATATCTTCTGCAAAATATTTGCACTATTAATGAAGTGTTTAAAAATTTATAGACAAAGAACTATACTATATACACATGTTATAAGAAGTAGTTTAATGTTAGAAATTGCTTTCGGGCTTAGGCAAACTCTGATAATAGCAATTGTAAACACATAATTTTGTCCCTCCCGTACATCGCATTATCAAATTTACCGCATCGTTACCGTACACCCTCACCCATTTAATATTCTCCCCACAAGAATCCAAGTAACAATTTTTAACAAATCCATAACCACCTTATCCTAACAAAACCTCAACAAATTCATCACCCACCCTAACTAATTTTGCCACCTCACACCCCTACCCCATACCCCCTTCTACCCACGTACCCCACCCCACTCACATTACACAACACACACACAAGATGGACACACAGAGAATACAATAGATACACTCACGTAAGGACTCATCCTCACTACACAAAGAAAAAGTTGGATACTCACACACATCACACGGTAAAAGTACACACACAATCAGAGAAGGGAGTAGAAATTGGAGATTGGAGGGAGGCAGTGAACAGAGGATCATGAGAGAGAGAGAGAAAACTCGCGAGAGAAGGTAGATCGAAAAAAACTTGACTGGCCGGCGACTTTTAGCCAGAAACAGTATCCTCTTCCTCGGGAAACGTTGTTGCCGTCCCTTTCTCCTTGTTTTCGGTCACCGTTGGAGCTCACCGGAGTTTCAACGAGACGGTAAATGTGGATCCCGACTCTATTCCGGCCTGAATCAGTCAAATTTGACCGATTTTAGTCCGATTTCGGCGATGTCTATTGGAAAATGGTAGAAATTAGCAACTCGGGGTCCCGTACTGAGTTTGTTTCTGCTAGCTTTAAACCTGTCTGATTGGTATCTCTTTATTCGAGTTTGATTTGTTCATTGTTAAGATTCGGTCCGAGATTTCGGAAGCAGTTCTAGTCGAAAAGAGCGATTTCAATTGAAAGCGATGTTATGGTCCATTTCTCATCCTATTCTTGATTAATTTTAAGTTTTGAATACTTTGTGTGATGAATTCATGTTACGTGAAGTTTTATTTTGTGTGATTTTTTGATGTTTGAATCGTGAATGGTGGTTGATATTGGATTTGATTTTTGAAGAATCGAATTGATGTCTGTGGGTTAAGATAATCATTGATCAAGGTTGATGTTGGTGATGGGGATCGAAAAGTGATAAAAAATAAATATTGGCTCGGATTGGTTCATCGATTGAGTTGATTTGAAATGAACACTAATTTTGTCGAACTCGATAGTGTCATGTGTTAGGCCGAAAATCTATAGGAAAATCATAGGCTAGGGTAGGCAAATTTAGAGTCAAGCTGTTTTGAAAAAGGATTTCCAAAGGTGACTTGGCACACACGACTCATGCCAAGTGGTGACTCTGAGTTTGAATGTAAATAATTCTTTTTGAAACAAAATTGTTTTCTTTCGTCACTTAATAATAAAAACCCTTTCAAACTTAAAATTATTTCTTTTTGTTAAGCAAAAGAGGTGTGACAACTCTAGTGACTCTGCTAAGGATTTTTAGAATTTAAACTTATTTTTTGAGTTGTATCGGCTTAGTTTGACATTATGGGTGTATAGACGTTGTTTGTGTTATTATTTGTATTTGTTTTATCATTGTTGAGCTACGTGCTATGTGTTTACAGTTTTTTTTCTTATGTGTTACCCTTTATAGCTGTCATCATTTGCATAACCCGAGTCATTTCTTTCACAACAAGTCCCGTAGTACATGTTGTGTACACGACCACTAGTTGAGTCACCCTTATTTTAGGAGAGGGAGCCATCGGCTGATATGGAGTGAGTGGAAAGCCATCGCAGCCACCATCGACCATATGCTTCCTCAAACATCTTTGTTACTGGACCTCAACCTAGGTTAGTATTTAAGTAATGCTTATCTGCATCATATTGAGACCTAGCAGGACCCACTCGGTCCTTTGTAGAAAACTCACCCCTGAAGCATCCCTAATTGTTGCATCCTTGAGGGTAACAGGATCATTTGACGAACTGATTTGTGAAAAAGTGTGTAGGCAAGGAATGGTTGAAAAAAAAAGTGAGTCAAAAAAGAGTTTCATAGTTTTTTAGTGTTCTTTATGACTTTTATTTTTCACAATTCAAAATTCAAAAAGATTTTTTACCTTTTACACTTATTTACTCAAAAACAAAACATCAAAAAGATTTTTGTCTTTATTTCTTTTAGCAAGCATTCATAATTTAAAAATTAAAAAAAAATATTTTATTTCAATAGGATTTTTTTATAAAAAAAAAATATAAAAAAAGATGGTAGAAGTTTTGTACATTTCATATAATGAAAATACCAAATAAAAAAATTTCTTTCATAGTTGTTGGTGTCAGTTTTATGTGAAGTGTCTAATTAAAAACTCAAAAAAGATTTTATTGACGTCATTCATCGTCTGTCCTTGGTCGTGTCTCTTAAGTTAGGTTCAGTTTGTTATTTAGTCCTTAACTGTCCAATCTGGACGGACTATACACACTTAATTCTCCTCTTTCGGGAGTGAGATACCTAGGCAGCTCTTGTAGGGTTCGGTGATCTTATTTAAAAAATCCAAAAAGATTTTGCTCACTCTACATTTAGAGTAGGTGTTTTATATACATCTTTAAAAGAAAACTACAAAATGATTTTTCTTTAATAGTTTCAAGTTTCATTTTCGTATGAAATTCAAAATTGAAAACCCAAAAAGATTTTTCTTTGGTAATCATAGGTTTCATTTTGTATAGGAAGATGAAAAATTTAAAAAGATTTTCGTCAATTCTTTTGCCAATTTGTTATTTTCTTTACTTCTTAAATTTTCAAGAAAATAAAAAAGAAAGAGTTTGATAGGCCATGTTGTGCCAAAACTTCACGAACTACGCACACCTGATTTTTCTCTCTCGAGAGTGAGATACGTAGGCGCTCTTCTTGGGTTCGGTGATCTTTTCAAAAAAAAAAGAGGAAAAAGATTTTGGAAAAATGTTGACCTCTAATGCATTTTCTGTCTCTTGTTTAGTTAGTTTAAGGTTGTTGGTTTGTGGTCTTTTGACAGATCCTCCATATTGCACCAAGTCAAAGAGAAATTTATGGCCGACAAGGATACCGAGGTTGTTGTCGCTAATCAGTAGAGAGTTTGGGGAATGATAATTAGGAGATAATGAAGAGATTCAGAAATTAATACAACAAATGATAGAAATGCACCGAGCTTGGGCTAACGGGTTGCCTCCTCCTCCAGTTCCCATTGATAATATGGAATATATGTCTTGCTTTCCTCCCGTGTCACATGTAGAGTCTACTTCTGGGAAACACTATCCAAATACTTCCAATATTCATTTCCTCACTCCTCAACAAAAAACTACCGCATACTCGGCTCCACCCACTGTTTATGTTTTTGCACCCCCACCCCTACCTGAAGCTCCTACTTTTGATGTTCATGCACCGGTTGTATAATACCCCAAGAATTCCAACCGATAGTAGAACCATGCTTCAAACTCATGAGAAATAAATTTTAGTGATTTGGTAGTTTTATGATCAAGTTTGATGTGTATTAAGGACTTAAATATGTCCTAGCTATTAGGCGAATCAAAACATCCCTTACCGATTGAATTCTTAAGAAGGATATTGGTATAGTCAACTTTAAACGAGCATTTCTTTTGTTAAACTATGAATTTTTGATCACATGACCCACCAACAGATATATAATTGAATTAGCTTTCCAACAATACCAATTTTGTCAAAATTCGGAATCGGGGTAAAACGTTATGACCGTTTTACAGTGAGCTATCCGGACTGACAAAGTGTGATGAAAAGGCTGACGGACCATCGCCTAAACTATCGTAACTAAGGCATTAAGCCTGTTTTCAGGCCAAAAAGTGATGGGTTGAAGGGACGGTACGTCCCCAGGGCGACGGTTCGTCGCCCAAACCGTCGGGGACCTCCGTTTAGCGATTTTAAGCCCTTTTTAAAAGGATTTTTGGGTCCTTTCCACCCTTTTTAATACCTAATTATATTAAATCAAAGCACATAAATTCATATTCATCCATAGCATCAAAATTGGGGTTCATTTCAAGATCAACCTTCAAGAACAAGGTTCAAACCCTTCTTCAAGAAAACTCAAGAATCAAAACATCACCATTCAAGAACCTTCAAGAAAAGCCTCCAAGAACATTCTCAAGGCTTCAAAAGTCAACTTGTTCCATTGAATCACGCCAAATAAGGTATGTGGGATTTGAACAAGGACAAATCTTTCGTCCTTGTGCCCAAAACTTATTTTAAGTTATGAATTACTGAATTTTATGTGATTTCTCATGAAATTGAAGTTAGGGTTTATATCCAATTTTTATTGTTTGAAGATTATGAGAATTCAAGTGATTGAATGTTGAATTACATGACTATTTTCATATATTTATGCATGTAATGCGAATTTCCAGATTTTTCCCAATCGAGTTTAAGCATGATATTGAGATTGTTGATTTTATTATTTGAATATTGTTGAAGTATTTTCAAGAAGCATATGGAGTATGATGTTTTTCTATGATATTACATGAGTATATTTATATTTTCATGCTTATTGCTGAAATTTCCAGATTTTGGGTTGATTTATCAATAATTATATTATCAAGTATGAACCTTTTGGTGTCTTAACATAAGTTTGAAGCATGGGCTTTAAGACCTAAGATTTAGTCTTGATATTTCAAGAATATTATGATTTTAAGCCTCTTTGATGATTGTTTACGAAGTTTCAAGAAAGAAATTGATCTTTTGATCCTAAGCTTAGATAAGGAATCCACATTGTTCATAAAGTATGAGATTTAAAGAAGAGAAGCATCATTTTTCTTGATTATAAACTCTTATGCTATTTTAAGGTGGATTTTCTAAAGTTCTGAGCAATAAGTATGGGGTAGTATTTAGCACCGAGTTGGGTATGATTCTAAGGTTTCATGCCCCAGAACTATGTGCCACCGTAGGTTTACGCTATATCCATAGTGGGCCAAGATAGTAATCACTAAAGTTAAGGTTCTATTCTAATGGCAAGGGTAGAACAACTCTTCCCAACATGGGAAAGACGTTGGAATCCATGTCAGCTCACATGGTTTATGTCGGTTAGAAGAAACTCCCAAGTTCCCAGAGTCTCCAAAGTTTTATAGTCCTAAAGTTCCCAAGTTCTTGTGTTCCCAAAGTACTATCCTCCTCAAGATAAAAACATAAGTTTTGAAAGTTATTGTTTTAAGATTTCTTTTTGCTTACAAGCTTTAAGAATAAGAGGAGAATACATATTTTAGAACTAAGTTTAATGACTCACAAGATTTATGCTACGTGTTTCATTATTCATGATTTATGAGATTTAGATTTCAGATTTATTCAAGCTATGTGAGTCATTTATACGAGCATGGATGGTTTTATAAGGAGTAACGATATTGTTGACTTAATGCATACACCCCCATATACTAAGTACATCCTCAAAGTACTGATCCACATATATTTCTATGTTATACATTGTCTCATAATGTAGGTACAAGATCTAGTATTCACATTCAGACTCAGACAGTTGCAGATTCCAGCTAGCAAGGTGATGAGTCCTTCTACTTCGGGGACTTCAGTTAGATTTATTTATGTTGTATCTTTTCTTATTCATATGTATTGATTAGCGATAGTTGAAGTAGCTTCCCAACTATTTATAGTCAGTATAGTAGAGTCTTCACAGATGTCAGTTAGAGTCAGTATTATAATTTCAGTCCCTCTCTTCAGACTTTATTAAAATATAAAAGTGGTATCAGTATTGTATTTTACAGATTTCAATATTTCTTTATGTTTTCTCACAGTAAACTTCGCCATTCATTCATATTTAATTAGTTGCTTAGTAGTATGCCATTAGAAGGGTTAGCTTGGGATCACTTGTGGTCCTAAGCACCGTGTGACGTCTTGGGACAGATTTTTGGGGCGTTACGGGTTGTGCCTCCATACTCAATGAAAAATCTATATTGAATATTTCTGGTGATCGAAATTATGCTCCTGATCCCATATTTAAGTAGACTGTTCCATATGGCTACACATAACCACTTAAAATTCCTATTAACACCGAGAAGCCTTTTGTGACGGAAGAATAAGAGGGTATGACACAAAATGGAAGAGTTTAGAACAATCCATGTGAAACTTGAAGGGGATCAGGGGTTATAAAAGTGTCTTGTATAAAGATCTATACATGTTTCTAGGTTTTAATCTCCTTTTTGGTTTTAAAATGCCGAAGTTTGAGAAATACGACAAGAACGGTGACCCAGTGGCACATTTGAGGCATTATTATAACCAACTAAGGGGCGCTGGAGGGAAGGAAGAATTACTTATGGCTTATTTTAGTGAGAGTCTTTCAAGTCTAGCTTCAGAATGGTTTGTTGATCAAGACATCGAAAAGTGGAATAGTTGGGATGACGTGGCTAATGAATTCATGCACCAATTCCAATACAATGTGGAGTTGATCATTGATGAGAAATCCCTAACTAATATGAAGAAGAGTACTAAAAGTTTTAGGGAGTATGCGATTAGATGGCATGAACAAGCTGCTAGGGTGAAATCGCTAATGAAAGAAAGTAAGATAGCGGAGGTGCTCATTCAAGCGCAGGATAAAACATATTTTGAACATTTGTTACCTGCATTAGGCAAGCCATTTATTGAGGTCCTCAAAATGGGGGAGATGATAGAGGATGGAATCAAGACCGGCCGCATTATGAATTTTGCAACATTAAAAGCAACTACTTAAGTAATTTAAAAGGGTTCAGGAAATGTTGAAGGAAAAAAGAATAAGGAAGATGTTGCTACTATTGTAACTGGACAACGTGCATGTCGAAGAATACCACATTGCCGTTACCATCAGTCTCAAGCCTAAGTTCATACCCAAGCTCTATGTAATCACTCCCTAAATCCATTATACTCCATTCCCCACCCCCATATACAATATATAGCACACAACCATATGTTCAACCCTATTCTTATCTACAATGGTGCGTACGAACTCCTCAGAGTAATCCTTTAACTCCACAAACATACCAAAACCCTTCTAAGTTTGATTTTCGATCCAAGACAACCAGTGAAATAAGACAGAAACCAAGGGATAATTTCACACCAATTGGGGAATCGTATGCCAGTTTATTCCAAAGATTGATACAGTGGGGAATGATCAATCCTCTCCTTGGGTACACTCCTAATTTATATTTAAGAAATTTTGATCCTAATGTACAATGAGCATATCATTCTGATGTTCAGGGTCATAATATTAAAGATTGTCAGGATTTTGAAAGAGAAATTGAAAAGATAATTTAAGATAAATAAATTATGGTGCAGAACATTGACAGTGAGGAAAGATCTAGTCATGCTGATATGCAAACCAGTTGCTAAAATGTCAAGATCAGTAATTGGAAAGTCACTCCTCTCCTTGCTAGGATGGATGTTTGGTAGTTTGTTTTATTTTTCTTTCTGTTAGCCAAATTATTTTAGGGTTATAGTTCGGGATCTATCTTGTTTTGTTTCTTTATTGTCTTTTTTCAAACCCTTTTATTTTTCCTTCCAATAAAATGTGGCATTTTTTTTGTTTTATTTTAGTGTGTTTATTTGTCTTCTTTACACAATACATTTTATGTTGGTTTTAGTGATATGACATGCTTGCAGAATTTTTCGCTAGATCTTCTAATTCAGTTTAATCATGGAGCATTAAATCAAGATCTTAAAGTTAGGAAAAGCATCCGAGAAAATAGATAGAGGTTTGAGACATATAGTGATAATTATTTTGAGAATCACAAGAACAACTTGGTTATCAATTAAAAAACATCTCAATCATTCTCAATTAGGTGAAACAGTGGATGCATGATCTCCTGTCAATAGAAACAAAAGAAATTTGTTCCACTAAAGCATGAGTCATATGATGTAAGGTGTATGCAATAAGGATGGAGTTGTATGCTTGACAAGAGCAGAGGAAGAAGCGACACATATGCTCAGGGCAAGTTAGTGCTCTAAATCGTGTCATAAATAATCTTCATTTCTCATTTTCATGTTGTATCATATGTACTTGAAGTTTTCAAAGATTGATATGTAACGACCCAATTTTTCTTAGAATCGGAACGTCACATAGTGCTCATGATCCCTAAGGACCATGAGCTAACCCTCGACTGATATCTGTACCTGAACACTACATAATATAAATAATAAATGCTGGAACTGGCCATAAGGTTCAAAACATCTAAAAATACTTAAAATTGAAAACTGAATTCTGATACATTTGTTCGAAAATCCTTTAAACTGTCTGAGCTATGGAGTTGATGGGACATGTTCCCAACTAATTCCATCTACTGAAAGTAAACTAAGTCTGATGCGATAATAAAAATAAGGATCATCCTCGACTGAAGAGGACTCAGTGCTATGTATACTGCTGCTGATTGGGACTGACTTGCTAAGGGTACTCTGGATCTCATGCCTCTGAACCTATGGTGTTAAATAAAAACACCATAGCACAAATGTGTCAGTATGAGAATGTACCGTGTATGAAGATAAGGTAAGACAAAATACAAGGGCTCATGCATGAACAATTACTTAACTGGATAATCATGAGAGTACTGAATGAGAACACATGCATGAATGCATGAACCATAACTAAAATCATCATGACTCAAAATACCAAAACTTGGATACTACTTTACTGCCATCAGAACTCATTACTAATGCCTGAGATACTGAACACTGAACCATATGATACTGATAGCTGAGTACTGGAGTTAAGATCTGTCTTATCAAGCGAGTGATCTAAAAAACTGATGATACTAAAACTGATTAACTGAATCTACTCATATCAATGACTGAATTCTGAGCTTTCTACTCTCGACTGACTGTATCAGAGATCAAACCTCTCTAATGGATGATTCCGAAATCTACTATCAATGATAAGAAATGATCATGTCCGAATCTGACAGAAAAAATACTCAACTAAATCTGACACTGAGATCAAGCCTATCTGATGGGTGATCTCTAGATCTGATAACAAGAATACTAAACTGAATCTGAGACTGAGATCAAGCCTATCTGACAGGTGATCTTGGGATCTGATAATGAGATTAATCAACTAAATATGAGAATGAGATCAAGCCTATTTGATGGGTGATCTTAGGATCTGATACTGAATAACTTTATATGGGACCAACCCTACCCGATGGGTGGTCCATGAATCAATGAAACAATCTAAGTTCCTCACTGAGATAGATGACTGTATCTGACGGTTATGATTTCTGAAGATTGATACTAAAATTGTAAATGTGAGAAGTAGTCACTTAATTAATATGCCTCGAATCTCAACTAGTAGGGTCCAACCTGTAACCCCAGCTGGAAGGGTGTCAATACCGTACCATGGGTAAAGAACTCTCTGGTCAAGCCTATCTGACGGGTGACCCTCGCAGGAAGTCAAGCCTAAGGCAATATAAAAGTCAAACCTATTTAACGGGTGACCAACCTTTTCTGACGGGTGACTCCTGTATCCTATGCTATCCACGCAGTTCTGGAGTTCAGGGATTGCTCCTAACGACTCTGCCTCTCTGAAGAGGAGCCTCCATCCCTTCCCTCGCTTGGTGCTAGCTCCTTCTCCCAACTGAAAGACTCTGAACTGATTCTTAACTGAATATAACTAAGCTGAATCTGATACTAAGAATGTTTCTCGAATGATCTGACTGAGTTAAGATGAATTCACTTAGTTCTATATTTGATGGAATACTACTGAATCTCGTTATCTGACTCAATAATACTGAGATCGGGATAGATTACTCGAATACTACTGAGGACTAAACTGACACTTGAATACTACTAGATCTGAGCTGAGTTCAAAATTAAGGCTAGATTACTAGCGGTACTAAGAATACGAAGATTACTGAGATTACTGAGATTTCTTAAGTTTTGTATCTGTCTAAGAGTACAGAGTTCTATAACTCACTGAGTTCTGAGAATCATGGCTTGACTGAGATTATCGTGAAAACTGATACTGGCTCTAGACAACAACTAAATTGTCGGGTATAAATACCCCCAGGACTCAATACATAAAAGTAAAGCATAACCATTATTGAATTATCAAGACCTTGGACATTCATTCACCATCACAATCACTAAAGCATCTCTTCAAGCATTTGGAAATCATAAACATGTGATAGTATATTGAGAAATGCTATTGGCTCATACTCCATTCAACAAGGTCTTGCATCAAACACTTAGCATGTATTAAAGTCTTAGCATGTATCGAAGAGCACATAATTGGGGAATTTCATACTATCGTGTCACAATTAATTCACCAAGGCTTTTCAACAAATACTTGGCATGCATGGGATTGTACACCATTGTGGATTTCTAGTCAACATGCTATAATGGCTCTAATTCCTTCACATTAGAATTTTATCAAACATATGGGGAACATGCTTTGCTTATTCAACAATTTCTTCACTTAATTGACATGAACACATCACTTAACAAGCAACTTGAAGAGGGTTTATCATGAACATCACATGAATATCACATACTAGGGTCAAATCTTGAAAACCTTACAAACAAACATGAATCAAAAACTCAATAATAGCATGAACATCAATTTCAACAAACATGAATCATGAAAACCCATAAACATAAGATCTTTGAATTTTTGAAAAGGGTTCTTGATCTTCTTGGATAAAAGGGACTCAAGAATCAACAACTACATACCTTAGGGAAACTCTTTCTTGAAAGCTCTTAGAGAGATTCTTGTTTACTTGATTTCTCTTGTTTTTTCTTGAAGAAGAAAAAAGGGTTTTGATTTTGTACAAACCCTATTTTTTGATGTTAAAGATGAAGAATGAAATTGTGAGCCTTGATTGGATATAAATAGGGGCTAAAAAGAGTGGAAAAAAGACCTAAAAACCCTTTTAAAATCAGGTTAAAAATGCTGAACGGGGGCTGCGACGGTCGAAGTGACGGTCCATCACTCAGTCTAACGGTCCATCGGATCATCCATCACACAACGGTTGGAAAAAGAACACACTGCCTTGATGCGATGGTCTCATCGATGGTCCATCACAAACCCGACGGTCCATCGGATCGTCCGTTGCACGTTGGTCAAGATGAGGTCATCCTGCCTCAGCGCGAAGGTCCGTCGCAGCCCCGACAGTCCGTCGTCCTGGCCATCGTACTTTGGCCAGAAAAAGGTGTTACTGCCTTGGTTGGGATGGGCTGGGCGACGGTCCATCGCAAGCTCAACGGTTTGTCAACCCGGCCGTCGCACCTGGGCGGTTCCGACTATTTTTAGTAAAACGGCCTTAACTTCCTCGTTCGATGCTGGATTTTGACGAAATTGATATCGATGGAAAGCTTATTCAATGCTATACATGAAAAAAAGTTGATATTAGGGAAATTCTATACAGTTTAAAATATTTCTCACTTGGGTAGACACTTCTCAACCTTTTTGGGCCGAATTTACACTTCACTGAACACACTCTAAGGCTCAGACTATGAGAGAATTTTGTGAGGTCTTACTTATATGACAAAGGCATTTCATTATGCTATCCAAATATTGTGTCATCCTTTGTTTACACCATTTGATCTTTAATTTTATTTTCACACCCTTCTCTTGGAATCAAGATAGAGTTAGCAAAAAGTTAAAAAATGAAGAAGAGAAAAGCACCAAGAAAAAAGAATAGAGTCAGAAAAAGTTTTTTAAAAAATGTGTGTGTTTCCAAAAGAAAGAAAAAGAAGATTGTCATGAAAAATAGAAAAGAAATCCCGAGAAGAAAAGAGAGAGTCAATAAGAAAAGATAAAAAGAAAAAAAAACAGAGTTAAGCAAAAAAAAAAGAGTTGCCGGAACTACGTTTGACCTGATTCTCCTCTTTTGAGGGTGAGATATGTAGGCAACCCTACTCTGGGTTTAGTCCAACCAAATAAATAATTTTGAATCACCCAGTTAAAGAAACTAAGACGTAGTTAATGCCATTGTTCAAATCGATTTTGAGAGTTGTGAGTAGCCCTACTCGATGTTTGATCCAATCAAATGAACAATTTAAAATTACCCAATTAAACGAAACTGGGGAATGTGTTAATTTTCATTGATTGAGTCGATTCCAAAAGTTATAAGTCCCTCCCCACTTCAAGTATTTTTTGGGTCTCATGTCATCCTTTCTTTCTAATCTTATTGAAAAGCCAAGTTACAACCAAAGAAAGACCTTCAGATCAATTTTTGAGAATAATAAGGCTAAGCATGCAATGCATATGATAATATATTTTTGAGAACTACTTTTCTTACTAAGCATAAGGAATCAAGAGAGAAATAAAAATGAGAGTCTTATTAGTGAAAAACCTCACGGGCACTGTAAGGCGATGGCAAGTTGAGAGAGATAAAAATAAGAGAGTTTATCGGTGAAATCCCTCATGGGCACCGTAAGACGACTATGAGTTGGGATAAATGAAAATAAGAGAGTCTCATTGGTGAAAACCCTCACGGGCACCATAGGTAAATTGTGAGCTGAGAGAAAGAAAATAAGAGAGGCTTGTTGGCGAAAACCCTTCAAGGCGTCACTAACATAATAAGGATTTGAATTGCTAATTGGCCCAAGGAAGTAACTCCATTTCAGGGCTATTAAATCAACAACAATTAGTGAAATTTAGATGGAAAGATCAGACAACTTAATCCAAAATACGTGTCATAATCATTAGAGTTGGCTG
This sequence comes from Capsicum pubescens, assembly GCA_030864215.1. Lineage (NCBI taxonomy): Eukaryota > Viridiplantae > Streptophyta > Magnoliopsida > Solanales > Solanaceae > Capsicum > Capsicum pubescens. The sequence continues at coordinate 110,480,095 of CM061549.1, read as the reverse complement.
TCACTTTCAGATAAAATTTTCTTTTCTCTATTAAAACGGGGACTTTCATTGTCTGGTTTTCTTCCTTACATTTTTATTTGTGTTTTCATGAGTAAGTTATTCAAATGGCGTGTATTTGACTCAAATCAATGTCAAAGAAAGTGAGAAAAGATTTCAAAACTGACTACCAACTTCTTTAATTGCACAAAGCAAGACAAAAAGGCCAGCACATGAAAGAGACACAATTCTAAGTCAAAATAAGGCATGCAAAAAGTTTTATCAATAGACAAGCCTGGAAACTCATAGAAATACCAAGGTTCAAAGGTTTTATCTGAGGAGAATGGCAAAATAGAGATACTGTGATTATTTCAAAGTCACTTTTAATAATTTGAGTTTGGGTCAATGATATAGCAAGTTAATGACATATGCTAATGGTTGGAAGAAAGATTAAATATGATGAGGGCAAGAGCGATTGTTGAAAAATCTAAAGAAACAAACTAGCCACCATGTTTTTAAACTCATAAGTTTTTTTTGATAAAACAGGAAGCATGTTACCTTCAAATTAAGGACTTCAGAGCATAAATATCAAGGGATGCAATGGCCTACTTCTACAAATGCAGGAAGCAGTATTGTTGCACAGGTTTGATAATTAAATTATGGTAAAAATTTATCATCCTATATCCCTCGGAGATAGTCCAGGTATTTCAGTTTTCAATTGCAACGTGATACACTTCATAAATTGAACCTTTACTCCTAGAAATATACTTTTTAGTAGAGTCATTCCCCTTGACTCCTAGAAGATGTACTTTCTAGTCGAATCATTCCCCTTGACTAATAGAAGATGTACTTTCTAGTCGAGTCATTCCCCAGGACTCCTAGAAAATGTACTTTCTAGTTGAGTCATTCCCCTCGTCTCCTAGAAGATGAACTTTCTAGTCGAGTCATTCCCTTTGAATCCTAGAAGATGTACTTTCTAGTTGAGTCATTCCCTTTGACTCCTAGAAGTTGTACCTTCTAGTCGAGTCATTCCCCTTGACTCCTAGAAGATGTACTTTCTAGTCGAGTAGTTTCCCTTGACTCCTAGAAAATATACCTTCTAGTCGAGTCATTCCCCTTGACTCCTAGAAAATATACTTTCTAGTCGATTCATTCCCTATGACTCCTAGAATATGTACTTTCTACTAGAGTCATTCTGCTTGACTCCTAGAAAATATACTTTCTAGTCGAGTCATTCCCCTCGACTCTTAGAACATATAATTTCTAGTCGAGTCATTCTCCTTGACTCCTCAAAGATGTACTTTGACTCCTAAAAGATGTACTTTCTAGTTGAGTCATTCCCCTTGACTCCTAGAAAATGTACTTTCTGGTCGAGTCATTCCCCTTGACTTATATAAAATATACTTTCTAGTTGAGTCATTCCCTTTGACTCCTAGAAGATGTACTTTCTAGTTGAGTCATTCCCTTTGACTCCTAGAAGATGTACTTTCTAGTTGAGTCATTCCCTTTGACTCCTAGAAGTTGTACCTTCTAGTCGAGTCATTCCCCTTGACTCCTAGAAGATGTAATTTCTAGTCGAGTAGTTTCCCTTGACTCCTAGAAAATATACCTTCTAGTCGAGTCATTCCCCTTGACTCCTAGAAAATATACTTTCTAGTCGAGTATTCCCCATGACTCCTAGAAAATGTACTTTCTACTCGAGTCATTCCACTTGACTCCTAGAAAATATACTTTCTAGTCGAGTCATTCCCCTCGACTCTTAGAAGATATAATTTCTAGTCAAGTTATTCTCCTTGACTCCTAAAAGATGTAGTTTCTAGTCGAGTCATTCCCCTTGACTCCTAGAAAATGTACTTTCTTGTCGAGTCATTCCCCTTGACTTATAGAAAATATACTTTCTAGTCGAGTCATTCCCTTTGACTCCTAGAAGATGTACCTTCTAGTCAAGTCATTCCCTTTGACTCCTAATAGATGTACTTTCTAGTCGAATCATTCCCCTTGACTCCTAGAAGATGTACCTTCTAGTCGAGCCATTCCCGTGACTCCTAGAAGATGTACCTTCTAGTTGAGTCATTCTCGTGACTCCTAGAAGATGTACCTTCTAGTCGAGTCATTCCCCTTGACTCTTAGAAGATGTACCTTCTAGTCAAGTCATTCCATTTGACTCTTGGAAAATGCACTTTCTTGTTGAATCATTCAAATTAACCCATAGAAGATGTGTTTCCTTGTTTAGGTTTTTCAAGTAGTTATGATGTGACTTTCACAAAAGTCCTCTGATGATAAATTGGGGAAAAATTTAATTCTTGTTGTTTGGAACTTCACTTTTCTTAAAAAATAGAATCTTTCTTTATCATACCCTTTGTTTGAGATAACACTTGTTCTAGTTTTGACATTGATATAGGAGTCCGCCCAAGCAACAAGGTAAAGAAATTGAAAGTCAAGTAACAAGGTGAAGAAATTGAAAGTCAAACAACAAGGTAAGGAAATTGAAAGTTAAGCAACAAGTTGAAGAAATTGTAAGTCAAGCAACAAGGTGAAGAAATTGAAAGCCAAGCAACAAGGTGAAGAAATTGAAAGAAGAATCTACTTACAAGTTCAACCCAAAGAAGATCAAATTATTCATCACTTGTGAAAGCATGTAAGACTCAAGTCAAGAGTCAAGAGAAAGCTGCATAGATAGGACTTTTGTAATTTTATTTATCTATCTAACTTGTAATTTTCATTTTGATGTAATAACATAGCCGCGGATTGGAACCTTAATGGGACCTCACTCGACTCACCAACTCGGTATAGTCTTTCTTATTCTAACCTTTGAAATACCTGTGACTTGATCCCTACATAACTTGGGATGGGTGGGATGTCAAAAATTAGGACCCAGTTGCACTCTTTCCTTCAATTGTCTACTCCTTTGTATGAAAACACTTTGTGTTTACACATAAAGAGGGGTGTAATGTAGACACGTAATTTGGATCCTCCCAAATATAAATTATCAAATTTACCACATAGTTACCATACACCCTCATCCTATTAATATTCTCGCCACAAGAATCCAAGTAACAATTTGTAACAAATCCATAACACCTTATCCTAACAAACCCTCAATAAATTCACCACCCACCCTAACTAATTTTGCCAGCGCATACCACTTTCTACCCACATACCCCACCCCACTTACAATATATGTCACACACAAGATGGATAAATAGATAATACAATAGATATACTCATGTAAAGACTCATCCTCACTACATAAAGAAAAGCTGGATACTCACACATACCACACGGTAAAAGAACACACATAATCAGAGAAGGGAGTAGAAATCAGAGATTAGAGGGACGTAGTGAAGAGAGGATTATGAGAGAGTGAGATAAAACATGCGAGAGAAGGTAGATCAGAAAAAATTCAACTTGACGGGGACTTTTAGCTAGAAACACTATCCCCTTCACCGGGAAACATTGTTGCCATTCCTTTCTCCTTATTTCCAATTACCGTTGGAGCTCATTGGAGTTTTAAGGAGACGGTAAGCATGGACCCCAACTATAACTCAACCCTGAATCAGTCAAGTTTAACTGATTTCAGTCTAATTCTAGCAATGTCTATCAAAAAATAGTAGAAATTTGCAACTCGGGGGTCCCGTACTGAGTTTGTTTCTGCTAGTTTAAACCTGTCCAGTTGGTATCTCTCTATTTGAGTTTGGTTTGTTTGTTATTGAGATTTGGTCTGAGATTTTGGAAGCTGTTCTAGTCAAATGGAGAAATTTCAATTGAAAGTGATGTTAAGGTCTATTTCTTATCTTATTCTTGATTAATTTTAAGTTTTGGATACATTGTGTGATGAATTCATGTTACGTGAAGTTTTATTTTGTGTGATTTTGTGATGTTTGAATCATGAATAGTGGTTGATGTTGGATTCAGATTTTGAAGATTCAAATTGATGTTTGTGGGTTAAGATAATCATTGATTAAGAATGAAGTTGGTGGTGGGATTGAATAGTGATAGAAATAAATATTGGCTCAGATTGGTTTATCGATGTAATGCCCCAGGAAAGTACCCAGAACATCATACGGTGCCCAAGACTATGGGTAACCCAAAGCTAACCCTTTGAGCCTTCTACAAATTCTGAAACTCATGAAAAAGATAACCTAGGCATATGAAATACTGAATTATTGAAGTTACTGTCTTAACCGAACTGAGTTTAAATGAATATAATGTCTGAAAGTGCTTAACTTAAAAGTCTAAACAACCAACACTGGAAATCCAAAATGTTGTTAACAGTCTGACAAGTCTCCACTTCTATTAACTAGAGAGTCGCTGGGACAGACCACCAGCTGACTCAAACTAAACTAAAAACAACTGATCAAACACTGCATAAAGCTAAAAATCGAAATAAATGGGTCCTCAAACTATGAGGACTAACCAACTGTCGAGATGTAGATAGAGATACCCACGATCAATCACGCTGCTGGAACTGAGCACCTGAACCTATATTATTAAATAATGTAGCACATAAATGTATATGCAGATCAGTACTTTTGGAATGTACTGAGCATATGGGGGTGGATGAATAAGTAAAAATAGTAATACAATTTTCAAACAAACTTTCAAAAATGCATGCTAAGTATAAGTGGCTCACTTTGGCTTGAATCATAAAACTGTCAAATCAAAAATCATGTGTAGTGAGGCATAAAAGTAATTCTTGTGAGCCACCACACTTATTTCTATAAAGCTGAACTCTTATTCTAATTTCAATCCATGAAGACTTAGTGAAAAGAGCTCACCTTTATCATATAAAAACTAAAAGCTGATGACAAAAATATGGCACTTTTACCAAACCCTCTACCGTAGCCTACGAGTTAGAGAGGTGATATTTATATTGAGACTGAGATTGAGTATTGAGGAGACCATATCCATTTTATCCCATCTCTATTTTGAGGAGCCCATCTCCATTTTAGCCCATCTCCATTTTGAGGAGCCAATCTCTATTTTGGTTGTCCTTTGTTGAGGAGTCCATCTCCATTTTAGCCCAAGATGATAGATGAAAATATTCTAGTGATATTTTGGTGGTTAAGGGAGTGGAGGCATGACCTATAGATGAGGGTACTTAGAAGGTCTAGTTCGACATGCGTAGTAGTTATCCCCAACTTTTTGCTGATTCAAGTATTTACTTTACCTTTACTTTAAGGACGAACTAGATTCTTAGTCGTGGATATTGTAATGATTTGATTATGTGAACTTTAACTTTTTATTTATTTTAATAATTATACACCTCCTAGTGGTTTCTACGTGATATTTTTAGGGTGTGGAGATGATTGACATGATTCTTGATGCAATCTAGAATGATTTGTGCGAATTTGTGAATTTTAGATGGTAAAAAGGCCTTATTATTGACTCTGGTCAACATTTATTATTTTGTGTGTCATATGACAAAATAGACCACGCCAACAGATCCGAAATGTTGAATTTAAGTTGAAAACATGGTTGGTGTGATTTTATGGCTTTTGGGTCTCATTTTGACCCTAAGTTGAAAAATTATGAAATTTGGTTGTGGGGTTAATTTTGTGAAAACAAACTCTTTTCAAAAATTTGATGTAGCCATTGAGTTTGAACTGTCGAGTTTAGTCCAGTAGCATATTTTGATTACCTGCATGTGGTTTTTGACAAATCTTGAGGGCTTTAATCGCAACTTTGCATTTTTATCAAAGTTGTTGGTGGATCAATTATATGGTGCAGCCGCATTAGCGGCCATGGGTACTCTAAAATAATGACCGCTTTAGCATCCCAGGCACTGCTAAAGCGGAGCCCAAATGGTAACCAAGTATTTCTAAAGTGATCCTTGGCTGCTTTAGCAGTATGAGGATCATTTAGAGGTCTACCCATGTATGGCCGGACCACTTTAGTAGTCGACCCGTAATAAAGTGGTGACTGTATTAACGGTTAGCACTGGGTCATTAAAAACCTCCTTTCTTAGTTTTTTTTCTATTTTTGGGACTTTGAGCTTCAGGTTGAAAGAATATTGGTTGATTACTTCCATTTCAAGCTTGGGTAAGCTCCAAATCACTATTTTAATTATTTCACTTTTATTATTTTCATCTAAAACCTGCAATTTTGATATTTCAAATGTCGATTTTGGGGGTTTTGGCCCGAAAGGCCTAAAATGGGTTTTCTTTAATTTAAATCGAATTCCTATCTAGGTTTTTGCCTATGGATTTCTTTAACCATGGGTAAAATTTTTATAAACACTAATTCCAATTTACCCTTCTTTTTTGAAAACCATTTTCAACGGTCCATTTTTTCCTCAACTAAAAAATGGACAATATGAGTATTGTTGGTTTTCTTTTAATGTGTATATTTTATATTTGTATGTTTTAGTTGTCTTCAAGGATGTTGGAGAGGGGGAGGCTTTGTGTTGAAGGGTTTAGGTTGAGATTTCATTGTTCGAGGTAGGTTATTGCTTAACTCTCTTCAGATTGGGCTAAGTAGTTAATATGTTATATACAAATATGCTATGGATATAGGTAATAAATCATGGAAATAATATTATTACTGCTTTGTTACCGTATGGGGGCTTATGTTGTTGTTATTGGTGGTTTGGGATGATAGTTACTATGTGTGGCCCGTGTAGGGGTATTATCTTATATTTTTGGCCTTGTGAATACATTTGTTTTTTCACTACATGGTTGAAATTCCTAAGTTGTGGTTAATGTGATATTTGTGATGTCTTACTTGTATATTTCACTCTAATGGTACATGGCTTATATTGAATCATGAATGGTTGACATATTGACTGGATTTTGAACTCACGTGTATGTATATTGGTTAGATTTGAGATCCTCTTACTGGTATGGTTGACATTGTTATATCATACATACATTCATGAGATATTGGTACCATTGTGGAATGCTAATTTTTTGACAAAAATGTGACACTTTTAAAAAACATTTTACCATAGCCCACGAGTCAGAGAGGATATATTGATATTGAGAGTGGGATTGAGTATTATGATTGAATATGATTTGCGAACCCACCATGGGTCCTACCTGGAAGTACAAATGCTCGATAGATGTATATGAAGGTTATGTGATAACCTTAGTCATATCACATCATCATCATTATCATCCTCATTGCATTTCATACATTATGCATCTTCAGTGTTGTGCTTTTGTGTTTGACTTGATGTATGTCTATTATGTATTTCTTTTTCTTACTTGTATCTGGTTTATGTGATATATTTAAAAATTGAAGTAGACATGGTGTGGGCTACCGTTTGAGACATTTTCTGCTTGTAGGTGACGTGCTCAGAGAGTGTATTTGTATACCTTATTTTCTAATTTGCTTAGTCAGCCTACGATACCTATTGAGTACAAATGGATCATACTCATCCCTGCTATGCCCTTTTGGTGCAGATCCAGTTATGAGTGCGCTGCGCGACAGCTTAGTTCAGGCAGTGATTTGATATATTTGATGTTGCGGTCGCTCTATGCTTCCAGAGTTGTCCTTCGACCTGATCCTATCTAGTTCATATCTTATTTTTTATTTAGAGATAAACTTGTGGTTTTTTAGATTTTCAGTTGTATTTCCAGATTTTGAGTTTTATGTAGATTGTTTTTCCACTGTGACACTAATTTTTGGGGTGGTTTTTGGTATTATTGTTATTCAGACTTCCGCTATTATTGTACATGTACGGTTTGACTTCAATCTAGAAGCCTTGCCTTGGGTTTTGTGCAATGATTTTATTTTACTTATCAGTTTGGGTGATTAGCTTACTTGTGAAGGATTAGCCGCGTAAAGCTCCATCATGACCTTAGTTTTTTGGTCGTGAAACTTATGATCCATTGTGAGAATCGTACTTTAAGTTTTAATGGTCTGCAAACATTGGGTTTTCAGCTATTTTTTAGATCCATGTCCATGTTTAATCATGGGAAAGTTTTGGGTTGTTGCAATATCTACCCATTGGGATCATTCATCCTCAAATAATGTCTGAAACAAAGTTGGACTAGTAAAGAATAAACAATTCACATGAAAAATTAAAATTTTAAATCTGAATGCATAGCATGACTGACACTATCTTAGACTAATAGTAGAGACTCAATTGAAACATATAAAGCATAAATGCATACATGGAACCACAAATAACTGAAAAGAGCATAAAACATGGAGACTAACTAAATTATGAAAATCGGTAACTTATGCTGTCTCGGTGCTAGAAGGGAAAAATGAGGGTACTTGTCCATCACATATACTTTTTCTTCCTATGTAGCTCCCTCAACCAACTAATTCCTCCACAAAACCTTTACAAAAGCAACCTCCTCATTCCTAAACTTATGAACTTGCCTATCAATGAAGGATCTCAACTGGAACTTTCTCATACAAAAGACTATTCCTTAATCTAAAACTCTCCAAAGCAACAACAAGTGATGGATCACCGATATACTTCTTTGAGGAAATATGGAAACTTGATGCACTGATGCTAACTCAGTAGGATTCTCTAACTCATAAGCCATATTACTAATACACCTCAACATCTTGTAGAGGATAATATACCAAAGACTAGGCTTCCCATTGTTACCAAATATAATAACTCCTTCATAAGAAAAAAAATTTAAGAATACCCAATCATTAATATCAAATTCAATCTCTCTTCTCTCTATTCTACAAAAGAGTTATGATGATTTTGAGTGGTTTCAACCTCTTTTGAAAAAACTCATCTTTCTTTATAGGCTCGTGATGTGAATTTTTCCCAATCAAAGTAGCTTTACTATCTCAAACAAACTAATAGGTGATCTACATCTCCACTTATAAAGCACCTCAAAAAGAGCCATATAGATGCTAGAATGGAAATTGTTATTATAAAAAATTCTATAAGAGGTAGGTGATCATCTCAATAAACTTTTAAGATGATCATAAAAGCCCTCAAAATATCCTCTAAGGTTTAAATAGTATGTCATGTATGACCATCTATCTATGGATGAAAAAATGTGTACTGAGATCTACTTGGGTACGAAGACCCTTCTAGAAGGACTTCCAGAACTAAGATGAAGACTGAGTACCTCTATCTGAAAATAAAAAAGGGAAACTTATGCAATCTGACTAACTCATGGATGTAAAATCGGTCATCATCCTCTGCTGAATATGTATCTTCATAGGCAAGAAAGAGGTTACTTTGTCATCATGACTACTAGCATCCAAATGGATTTATACTGTCATCAACCGCATGTGAGGTAACCCTATTATGAAATCCATGTTGATCATTTTCTCTTCTAAGTAGGAATACTTATATACTGATTTATACCCCAGTCTCTAATTCTCAACCTTTATCTACTGGAGATTAGGATACTTGGTCATAAAATATGTCCCTCTTCATTCCATTCCACCAATAGACTTCCTGTAGATCACCTCTTCATGCCATTCCACCAGTAGACTTACCGTAGATCACGGTACATATTGATTGAACCTGGATAAATAAAATATAGAGGGTTATAAGCATCAATCAAAATCCACTTACTCAAGTCGTCCATGTTCGGAAGACATAAGCTACCCTCATAATGGAGCACACCATCTCCCACTTAAGGGAAAATCTCCACTTTCTGGTTGTTGAATACTTCTTTCAAGTTAAGGAAAATAGGTTCACTATCTTGATTTTACTTAAATTCTTTCACAACAAAGGACTCTTAACTATTTAGAATTTAACCCCTTCTTATCTTAGCTATATGCTAGATACTAGTCTTTGCCTTTTATTGATCCATTCCCATCGATAAAATCCTCTGAGTAACTGATGAATCATGAGCTCGCAGGGAACCCTTCCCTTTTTTAGTGGGAGCAAAGTAAAGAAAGCAAAATTCTGTGATGATGACCAAATTTGTACCTATTTGTATCTCTTTGGTAATTAGTTTTCTAGTTTCTTTGATCCTACTCAGTCTTTCCTTTCTATTTTCTTCCAATAGTTGGAAACATACTAAACTTTTTTGTATTTCTTTCTTTTAACAACACCATCCACTGAATCAATAAGACGAACCCCTAAATGTATGCTTATGAATATCCTTATCCAATTCCTTATTTTTTTCCTCAACATGGCATACTCTACCCATGTACAATATGTTAAGAGCATCAACTGCTACATTGGCCTAACCCGTATGGTAAAGAAAACTCATGTCATAATCCTTGAGAAGCTCAAACATCTTCTCTGCCGAATATTCAAATCATTCTAACTAAAAAAATATTTAAGGCTCTTATAATTTGTAAACAAATCAACATAAACACCACACAAGTAGTGTCTCTAAATCTTCAAGGCAAGAACTACCACTTCTAACTCAAGATCATGAGTTAGGACGTTTTTCTCATGAACCTTATGCTGATTGGAAGCATAAACAATGACCTTACCATTCTTCATAAAAACACAACCAAGACTAACAATAGAAATATCATTATAGTCTTCAAACCCATCTAAACCCTTTGGTAAAGTCAAAATTGGAGGAAAAGTAAGTCTAGCCTGTAACTCCTAAAATCCCTTCTCACAAGCCTCAGACTATTGAAACTTAATCTTTTTTTCTGAGTCAACCTAGTCAATGGGGCAGCAATATATGAGAAACTATTAACCAACCTCCTGTAATAACCAACCAAACCCAAAAATCTTCTACTGACTAATGGAAATGTAGGTCTATGTTAGTTCTTTGACGCTTTAATCTTTAAAGAGTCTACCCGAATGCTCTCATTAGAAAAAACACAGACAAAGAATTCAATTGACCTCAACCAAAACTCATAGTTACTAAACTTAGAAAATAACTAGCGTTTCTTGAGAATCTCTAATGCTACTCTCAAATAAGCTGAATCCTCCTCCTCACTACAAGAGTAAACCAAAATGCCTTCTATGAAGACAATGATAAACATATGTAAATAGTATTTGAAATCCTATTCATCAAGTCTCTAAAAGCTTCAAGTGTATTTGTTTGGCCAAAAGACATAATCATAAATTCATAGTGACCATACCAAGTTTTGCCAATTGTCTTCAAGATGTCATACTCTCTAACTTGAGCTTAAGATAATTAAATATGAGATCAATTTTGGAGAAATAACTTGCATCGTAAGATTGGTTAAACAAGTTATAAATCCAAGGGATAGGATACTAATTCTTGAATGTGAGCACGTTCAACTGATGGTAGTCGATACACATACTGAAAGCATAATATTTTGTGCACATGAAGAGGATAGGATCAACCCATGGGGAAATACTAGGTAAAATAAAAACTTTATCAAAGTGGTCCTTAAATTGATATTTCAATTCCTTAAGATCATATGGAGCCATCATGTATGGAGGAATAGATATAGGCTAAAATCTGATAAAGGTATATTTCAAAGTTAATCTCCTATTCAGGGTGAACTCCATGCAGATCCTCTAGAAACACCTTTGGAAACTCACAAACTATTGGAACAAACTAAAGTGAGTAGTCTCAGACATAGAGTTCTTAACCCAAACTTATTGGTAGATGCAACTCTTAAAAATCATCTTCCTCACCTTAAGATAAAAGATAGAACAAACTATAAGAAATAAATGACTTCTCTTCTACTCTAATATTGGATTATTCTAAAAATTAAAATTTTGTGACTCTTATTCTATAGTCGACTAAGGCATAATAGGAATATAGCCAATCCATACAAAGAGTGATATTAAATTCGGTCATATCTAGATCTAGTAAATGAACTCGGGTGTCCCCATGGTGGACTATGATTGGAAAATTTCTATACGCTTTTATAGCTTTGACTGACTTACCAACTACAGTATATACTAAAAAGAGCTCTAAGATATATTTTGGACTGACTTCAAAGTTAACAACAACATAAGGTGTCATGAAATATAATATAACTACAGGGTCTAGTAATTCATAATCATTAAGATGGAAGACTCATAACGTATTAGTAACTACAAATAGGTAACTCTGCTAATCATGGCAAGATGAAAGTGCATGAAGCAAGTTTGATGCTAGCCATTTCCTACACTAGAAGTGGCGTCCTACTAAACTGGGAAACATATTGGAGCTGCTAAAGAGATAGAATGGTCTTGATTATCTCTGTTGTCCTACTTAGTAGAGAGAAAATCCTTTATCCTCTAACTTATCTAATTTCAATCAAAAAAATCCTCATCAATCAAGCACTCCCTACATGGTTTTTGTCACATTTGCTATAAGTACGGTAGGTGTTCCCTCTGCAATACTTCTTTAAGATCTATACCTTGATGCTATTATATTTTGATCATGTTAGGTTCTGGGTGCTCGATATGGAGCACTAGATAAAAAAGGAACCAGTCCTGAAGATCTCTATTAGAAAGAAGATCGATTCCCACCACTAGACTTTTGCTGGTTGTATTCAAAGTTACTTGTCCTAGCCCACTCATTCTCCCTCTCTCCTTTAGTTTCACCCCTTAATATACTTAACATAGTTCATCAATCTAGAAATATTTATATATCTAGTCAACATAGTAGTCCATTACTTATTCTTAACCAAATCTGAAACACCAAAAATGAATTTACTCATCTTAGCCCTTAGATTAGCCGCCTTCTCTAGAGCATACCTGGAAAGCTGAGTGAACTTCAATCCATATTCTTTAAATGACATGGATAACTCTCTTAATTTGATAAAATACTTAGTATTTTGCTCTCTTAACTCTTTTGGGAAGAATCAATCAAGGGGCACGAACAATCTTCTCCCAAACTGCAGAAGCCATATTTCTGCCATGGTAGTACTTCCACTAAGTATACCACAAATGATAAACATCATTGATATGATAGGAAGCCAACTCAACACTATCATCTCTTTCACCTACATAACCTAGTGAATATTCTTCACATTATCATTAAAGTTGTAGCTCTTTCTCATTCTTTGACCCGAAGACTCAGGTGAGTTCATACGAACAAATTCCATGACCTAAGTGTTAGATGACCCCACTATTTAGGTTAATAGGGAGTGCTACTTATTGATTTACTTGGGCAGTCATAGACTATGTCAACATTTGAATGGAATTATGGAACTGAGAATTAGTAACCTGATTATTTGGTAGTATATAGGGATTAACATTCTGACCATTCTTTTATGTGGCATTTCTTCATACATGCATGATCTAAAATGCATAAAGGATGAGTTAGGGATAAATAGACTTAAACTTTATCGCATAATAATGAATATGAAATAAGGGAAATTCTTCCTAAAACATATTTTAACCTCTCTCTTAGAAGTGTGGTGACCTTTACCACTATGGAAAAGACGCTACTAAACACAAATTCTTAGACATCCTAGGGATCTTGAAGCTATTTCTATAATACAATGATTCCTATGACCTGAGTCTACACCCTAGACAAGACACGGTACTTAAAAACCAAAAGTGATCCAAACTAAGCCTTAATATTAAACATACTACTAAGTAGATACTAAATTTGTATGTGGAGGAATAAGGAAATCCTAAACAAAAATCTATAAGAGAACCCAACTAAGTGTTTACCAAAATAAACAAAATCTAAAACATCAATATGAAACTACTATCCAGTCTATATCATAAAGACACTAAAAGAGTGAGTTGTTTGGTATCTCCAACTAGGCTAAAAGAATGAGTTATTTGGTGTCCTTAGCTAACTCTAAAATAATTTTCTTAAATAAATAAAAAAGTATGTAAACTGAATCAATCCTTGAATGATGAGGACTCCCCAACTCTAGAATGAAATATTTTTAAGTCTGGTCTAGCAACGAGTCTATAAATGTTCATCAAAATCCATATCATTATAGGATAGAGTGCAAAAGAGTGTATGTGGACAGTACTATCAGATTACTAAGCACCTAAGATATGCAATAATATAAATACAAAAAAAACATTCTTTAAATTGGTTTTGGTTCTATAAATAAAACTGCATAAAATGTCAAACTTATAGTGAAGTGACTTGATAGTATAGCCATAAACTGAAATCATTTAGTCATAAGTTATAAAATAACATAAATGAGTTGAAAACTATGAGGCATGTACCAATTTCATGTTTCAATCATTTTTAGGGGAGTTTCTTCTAACCGACATAAACTACGTGAGCAAACATAGAGTTCAACATTTAGTCTCAAGGGCTACTTGGTAACGTGCTATTAGTACAAAACCATTTACTAAGGTGGATCCACTAAAATGACCCATTAAGGGAAACATGGCCTACGCCAACATTTGTTTTGGGACATGGGTCATCTAGAACCTATATTCACTCGGTGCTACATACTAAGCTGAAAAATAAATATACTATTTTTTCATAATAATAAAGCAATAATTTGAAAATAAGCAAGAAACTAGTTCAAATTATCTAATGCACCAAGGTTCTAAAATACTGGAACTAGTAATACTTAAATTAACTGAAAGTTTGAGATCATAACCATGCAACCATAGTCATACATCATAATATGGAATCAAGTTAATATAATTATATCCACTATATATAGTATATCATATCTATAAATGACTCTTTAGTTAGTACACAATCTCTAAGAGTCTTATTTCTGTCCAATAGTCATGACCTGCATGGGACTATCTTCATCCATATACTATAACAACATGGTACGCGACCCTTTAAAATATCAATAAGTAAATAATTTGGACAATGCAACAACTGACCATCGAAATATCACAATATAATGAAATGAAATCACTATCATTTAAGATGTATTACCATGCACCAAAAATTTAAGTGCATAATTGTAATGCTCCAAAATCTAATCCCAAGACTTCGCACAGTGCTCAAGGATATGAGTAACCCCAAGATAACCCTTTGAGCCTGCTACTAGATCTGAACCTTACTTTAAGATAATCTAATAAAGAAATAATATTGTATTATACCAAAAACTGAACTAAATAAACTGTAGATACTGTCTGAATAACAAATATTAAAAGTCTGTGATTAAACTCGTAGTCCGACAAGCCTCTACTACTAAAGAGCTAGAGAGATTTTGGGGCAGACCCCCAACTAACTCGGGCCAAACTGAAAATGATAACTCAATTACTATGAAAGCTGGAAATCTAAAGAAGTAGGCCCTCGAATCATGAGGACCCACCAACTGTGGGAGCGTAGATAGAGATGCTCGAACTACTCACGTTGTTGATACTGAGCACCTGAACCTATATTATAAGACAATATAGCACATAGACATATTTGTGGATCAACACTTTAAGGATGTACTGAGTATATGGGGGTGTAGTGCATAAGTAAACATCATCATAATTAGAAAGTAAATGCATGTGGATATATATGACTCACATAATCTTGATTATCCAAAATATCTTAATATAAAATCATGTATAACAAATCATACTTGTAAATCTAGTGAGTCATAACACTTAGTCTTATAAAAGCTTTTCTTTAATTTTTGTTTTTTTGAAACTTAGAAGCTTTAGTCTTATAAAAGCTTTTCTATCATTTTTTTTTAAAACTTAGAAGCTTTGACAGCTTTAGAAATCTTGGAACTTTGGGACTTAGGGAGTTTCTTCTAACTGACATAAACCATATGAGCTGACATGGAGTCCAACGTCTTGCCCATGTTGGGGAAAGCAGTTCTACCCTTGCCTTCAGAATAGAACCTTAACTCAAGTGATCACTATCTTAGCCCACTATGGGTAAATAAGAAACCTAAAGTGGCACATAATTTAGGGGCATGAGACCTTGGAATCATACTCAACTCGGTGTTAAATACTACTCCCATACTTATTGCTAAGAACTTTTAGAAAATCCACCTTAAAACAGCACAGGGGTTTATAATGAAAACCAATTATACTTCTCTTTACTTTAAATCATAAACTGTATGAATAATGTGGATTTCTATCTTTGCTTGGATCAATAGATCAACTTTTTTTTTATCAAAATTTGAAAATAGCTAATTATGGAATGCTTAAAACATAGTCATTCTTGAAATGTCAACATACAAACTAGGGCTTAGTGAACCATGCTTCAATTTCATGTCAAACACCATAAGGTTCATGCTTGATAATAAAAATATACATAATTCAACTTAAAAGGTGGAAAATATGATCATATGCATTAATTTTTAAAAGTAGACATGTAATTCAATATCCGAATCACTTAATATAAACCCTAACTTAAATTTAATGGGAAATCATACAAAACTCAGCAAATTTGTTTTTGGGGACAAGGATAAAAGATTTACCCTTGTTCAAAACCCCACATACCTTGGATGATAAACTAGATGAACAACCTTGCTTTCGAGACTCTATTTGTGCTCTTGAATGATGTTTCTTTGAATTATTGTGCTGGGAATCTTGAGTCGTGAATTAATTTAGAAAAAATGATGGTGGAATCTTGGGATTCTTGAGGTTGATTATTGAAGTTAGGGTTTTTGGTTGAGAGAAATCTTGAGAAATAAATCATAAGATGCTTGTAATAGCCCTAAATCTTTTGTTTGGATGGAATTTGGGGCTTGGAAAAGTCTAAAATACCCCTTTTTAAGTTATAAACAAAACTAAAAAAATGAACTGGGGTCCCAATTTAATGGGCCACCTCGACACACCATTATCGCAGTGGCTCACTCGAAACTGACGAATGGGAAATTGAGGTCCTCCTCAATGCGTTGCTATCGCATTACCACACTGAATTTTGACACTTGGGACCTGGAACTTCAACGCAATGCGCCACTATCACGGTGCCCTATAGAAATGTCATTTTGGCCTTCGGCGCGATGCGTCACTATCGCATTGGACTAATGGAATTCGACAATTAAGAAAATAGACCTTTCTGCGATGTGTAAATATCGCGGAGGTTCACTGGAAATTAACAAATAGGGATTTGGACCTCGCCATGATGCGCCAACATCGTGGTGGTCCACTAGAAAGTGACAATTATGAAATTGTCCTTCACCGTGACATGGTGACTGCCCAGTTGGCACGCTGTCAACTTAAAAATGCTCTAACTTCTTCACAGAGTGTCGAATTTGGGCGAATTTGGTATTGATGGAAATCTCATTTAATTTCCCACACAATAAAAAGTTAAAATCAAGAAAATTCTATGCAAAACAAATATTAATCATTTTGGAAGGCATTCCTTATCATTCTATGAATAAATTTAAACTAGAAAAAGTTTGGGGTATTACAATAACATATCATCATAAAAGACATAGTCCATTTTTCTTTCATTTAACTCATGCTATTATAAGAAATGACTAACCATTCTCAATTAATAAGAATTCCCAAAGGCCAATCCAAAAATATTCAATTTACAAATATGAAAAATGTCTAAAACAATTCTACAACTATAATAGAAACTATAACCTATATTCCTTCACTCAACAATATCCTTTGCTACTTACATCAAGACTAAATATTATATTTTACAACTAATAACCCTTAAATTCAATGTCTTTTTATGTTTCAAAATGCCATATGCATCGAATTTTTAACAATTCTATCCTATTTCCATGCTATTTCTCTAAGTGTAGCTATTTGTAAGACCCTACAAAATCCTAAGCTTAATTCAGTCCATTAATGTTTGTCAAGGGGTCCCAGACTTAGAAAATTCTAGCTAAGTTTTCAGACTTGATTTATTTTTAGCCATCAAAAGTTGGCAATCTCATTTCGCAACCTTAAAGTCCTTTAAATGTCTATATCTTAGTTAATTCATGATCAAGGATGTCAATAGGAATTTCCGAACGAGTTTCAGATTATTTAGACCTCGTTTGGTGTCCAAAAATAGTAGACCAACGCGATCTTAGCACGCTGCATCGCCTATCGTGTTGGTCAATATTGTTCCAGGATTGCCAGTCAAAAGTATTGAGGCTTGGCGCGATCATGACGCGACACATTGAGTATTGTGTTCAATGCCATCGAGACGCTACGTCGACCAATGCATCAATACCCAATTTTTAGTCATTAAAATAGTCGCAACCCTGGGGTTATTTTAGTCCTTTTCCACCCTATATAGCCCTAAAACATGAGATTCAGCCATTATTCACCAAAGTACACTTGTTTTCTCTCAAATTCTCTCAAGAACAAGCATTAGGGTTCTTAGTTCAAGACTCACAACTCAAGAATTTCACCGTCAATCTTCTTAAAGTCAAGTATTAAGATATGTTAGATGTTAGTTCATGGATACCTTCCACCCATGATGTTCAAGAATCCTTTTTCTAAATTCAAATATCATATATTTTTGAGTTCTTATGAATTATGTGAATTGATATTCATGTTCATATTATTGTTGGATGTTGATTCATGTCTTAGATTACTAGTTTCAAGATTTAATCCTAGTATGTGATGACTTACATAATGTTTATGATAAGCCCTTCAATTTGCAAGTTAGTTGATGTAGCCATGTTGATTTAGCTGTATTGATTGTTGTATGACCAAAGCATGCTCCCCATATATTTGATAAAAGGTCTATGTGAATGAGATAGAGTCATTATAGCATGTTGACAAAAAATCCCCAATTATGTATAAGTTAACGCATGCCAAGTATTTAATGAAAGAACTTATTGAATGAATCATGAGACATTAATATGATTCTCTATACCTTTATAAGTTTATGAATTTCAAGTGCTAGATGAAATACCTCATTAATTGTATTGTGAAAGATAGACTGTTGTCATGTTATTCAAAAATTGTCGTGCTTTATATTATCCTTGCAATCGATTCTTGGGGGTATTTAATACCTGATAATTTAGCTATGTACCTAGATCTAGTGTTAGTTTTAAGATAATCTCATTCGTGCCACAATCAGTAACATTCAGTCAGTTAGCAGAATTCAGTAGTATTTCATCAGTCAACGGAACTCAGTAACTCATTTCAGTTCAATTAAATAGTAAGATCAACAACAGATCATTTAGGCCTAGTATGGACTAGGAAATCAGTTTAGTGTCTTTCAGTTGGGAGAAGGATTCAGCACCGAGCGAGCCTAGGGATGGGGGCACACCCATTAGTGAGGACTGGGTCCCTAGAACAAATCTCTGAGTTTAAAACTACGTAGCCAATGTAAGTATGAGATGTCACCCGTTAGATAGGACTGTCACAGTCAGAGATCACCTGCTAGTTTAGGACTGATCTTAGGGGTCACCCGTTAGATTAGGATTGACTCTATAGAATTTGTCTTTACCCATGGAACGGTACTGACACCCTTCCATTTGGGGTTACAGGTAGGAGCCCAATTAGTTCAGAAAGTGGCATTTCGGTTAGATAACTACCTCCCATAGTTTCAGTCTCAGTCTTCAGAATAGAACTCAGATCAGTATTACGGAAATCAAGACTGTTAGACACAATCACTCAGCTCAGTAAAGAACTTAGATAGTTCTATAAATTTAGAGATCACCCACTAGATAGTCTTGATCTCAGCTTCAGTCAATCAGATATCAGTATCAGTAGACTCAGTTATCAGAAATACAGTTATTAGAATATAATATTCAGTGCTACTACGATTTTAGCTATAGTTTATGCACTCATTCCTGTATCCTCACCCAATCATGTTCACGTTACGTAGTCAGTTATAGTTCATGGATATGAACCCTTGCATTCAGCCTTACCTCATCTAGCATACTAGTACATTCTCACGTACTGACATATATTTTTCTCTTGTGATATGGTGTTTTATATGATAGGTTCAGAAGCATGAGATCTTAAGGACCCTTAGTAGTTCAGATTTATCTAGCAGCAGTAGACTTAGCAGTGAGTCCTCACCATGCGAGGATGTTCCTTATTTTATTATTGCATTAGATTTAGTATTTCAGTTGATGGAGTTAGTTGGGGGATTTTCCCATCAACTCTTTATTCAGATAGTTTAGAGGCTTTTTTTAGACTAGAGTACTTTCAGCCAGTTGTTTTAGTTTTGGTATTGTTATACTTTATTCAGTTTTATTTTAATATTAAACCTTATGGAATGTTTTCCGCCAGTTTTCCAAATTTATAGTATATTATTCAGTGCTCAGTTATAGATATCATTCATGGGTTAGCTTGTGGTCCTTTAGGGTCATAAGCACCATGTAGCATCCGGGGTTCAGAATTTGGGGCGTTACAAACTTGGTATCAAAGCCTAGGTTCAACGGTGTCCTAGAAAGTTTGAAAAGCCGCATCTAGTAGAGTTTTGTGCATGGGTGTGTTGTGCCCCACATTTATGTATAAGAGGCTATGAGATGTTTTAGGAATAGTTTCCCTTCTTTCATTATTCATGTCGTGTGAGTGAGCATGAGCTCCACCCTCAGTCTAATGTATTTCTTCCTTTTGTTTACTGAATATGCCTCCTCGCAGAGCTAATGCCCGTAGAAATGATAACCAGCCACCTTAGGCCGTAGATCCTTTGAATGAGAATGTGTCATATGCAGAGTTTTGGGTAGCTTTTCATGTGCTAGCCCAAGTTGTGACAATACATATTTAGGGTAATCGTTAGGCTGCAGCCCCACCTCAGCAAGATGGAGATTTAGTCGCAGCCAGAATCAAAGATTTTATGAGAATAAACTCGCCAGAATTCTTTGGGTCAAAGGCAGGTGAGGAATTAAAGCTTTATCTTAATGAGGTAAAGAAGATCACCTGAATTATACATGTGTCTAAAGAGAAGAGTTTAGAGTTGTCATCCTATAGGCTGAAGGATGTTGCTTATGATTGGGTAGTGATGTGGAAGAAGAATAGAGGGGATGATGCATCTCCTATGACTTGGCAGAAGTTTTAGGATGCATTCTTAGACAAGTTTTTCCCACTTGAGATGAGAGAAACTAAGATATAAGAGTTCATGAACTTGAGGTAGGGCTCTATGACAATGAAGGACTATTGCCTCAAGTTCAACCAGTTGTCTCAGTATGCCCCTGATCAGATGACTGAACCTAGAGCAAACATGAGTAAGTTTGTAACCGATGTGTCTGGGTTGGTGGTTGAGGAGTGTAGGACTTCTATCCTCAATAGAGACATGGATATTTCTAGATTGATAATGTACACTCAGCAAATTGAGGCAGAGAAAGCCAAGGAAAAAGAGAGAGTAAATAAGAGAGCCAGAACAGGTAGTTTTAGTTTTTCTCAGCTAGGGTCACAGGGTGGTAACCATTCTCAGCATAGTCAAAAGTTTTCAGACCCATCTCTATCTTCATCTAGTGCACCAGTACCAAAGTTTAGAATGATAGTCATGATGGGGTGCCACGCTCTAAAACCCAGGGTAGTGTGAGAAGTGATCATACCTATCCTCTTTGTGAAGAGTGTGGTAGGAATTACCTAGGTGTATGTAGAGCAGGCAGCGAGGTATATTTTAGATGTGGTAAGCTAGGACATAGGCTATGAGAGTGTAGAGTTTTGTCTTAGAAGGGTAAAGATTTGCGTCAACAAGGTACCACTTCCAGTACCACTAGTGGCCAGCGTCGGAATAGATTTTATGCACTTCAGGCTCACCATGATCAAGAAAGTTCCCCTAACATAGATTCGGGTATATTATGAGTCTTTCATCTTCATGATATGATTTGCTAGATCCTTTGCTCCTAGTTGAGCCTAAGTTTTCAGCATGAGTCAGTTAGTAAAGCCACAATTTTGTTTAGCAGTCAAGTAGTCAAATTTGTATGGTTTGTTTTTCCCATCTTTCTATCTAGTCAAATTATTAGAAATATCAGGAATGTAACTATTACCAAATAGAACATCCTAGTAGTTGCGAGTTCATCTCAGTTCATGAATCATACATTAGTTTCAGATCCTAAATATTTAGTCATGATTCAGTTCGTAGGTGCCCTGTATATCGCCCCAGTATCTCAGTAAAGTAAGCATTCTTAGAGGGACTTAGTGTCCTAAGGAGGAGATACCCTATGATTTCCATGATGTTTTTATGTCCTTAAACCCATCTAGTTTCATGCTCAGATTTTCCTTACAAACTCGATATTAGTCACTATTGGATATTTAGTCATGCATTCATGAGTTAGGTATCCATGCATTAGATATGTATGTCCAGTATGAAATTTAAGTAAATTAGTCATGTCGTTTATATAGTTATGCTTCAGATGTTCATGTCTAGTAAGTAAGTTAAGTCTATCAGAAATCTCATCTTAGTCACTCTTATTCGAGGATAAATGTTCCTAAGGAGGAGATATTGTAAGACCTCGCAAAATCCTAAGCTTAATTCACTCCATTAATGCTTGCCAAGGGGTCCCATACTTAGAAAATTCTCGCTAAGTTTTCAGACTTAGTTTATTTTTAGCCTTCAAAAGTTGGCAATCTAATTTTGTGACCTTAAAGTCCTTTAAATGTCTACATCTTAGTTAATTCATGATCAAGGATGTCAATAAGGATTTCTGGATAAGTTTTAGAATTTTTGAACCTCATTTGGTGTCCCAAAACAGTGGACCAACTCGATCTTGGTGCTCCACGTCTCCTATCGAATTGGTGAAAATTATTCCAGGATTGCCAGCTTGGCGCGATCATGGTGCGATGCATCGAGTATCGCATCAATGACATCGATGCGCCGCATCGACCAGCGCGTCGGTACCCAGTTTTCAGTCATTAAAATAGTCGCGACCCCAGGGTTATTTCATTCTTTTTCCCACCCCTATATAGCCTAAAACATGATATTCAGCCATTATTAACCAAAGTACACTTGTTTTCTCTCAAATTCTCTCAAGAACAAGCAATAGGGTTCTTAATTCAAGACTCGAAACTCAAGAATTTCACCGTCAATCTTCTTGAAGTGAAGTATTAAGGTATGTTAGATGTTGATTCATGGGTCTCTTCCACCCATGAAGTTCAAGAATCCTTTTCCTAAATTCAAAGATTATATATTTTTGAGTTTTCATGAATTATGTGAATTGATATTCATGTTCATGTTGTTGTTTGGTGTTGATTCATGTCTTAGATTACAAGTTTCAAGATTTGATCCTAGTATGTGATGACTTACATAATGTTCATAATAAACCCTTAAATTTGTAAGTGAGTTGATGTAGCCATGATGATTTAGCTGTATTGATTGTTGTATGACCAAAGCATGCTTCCCATATGTTTGATAAAAGGCCTATGTGAATGAGATAGAGTCATTATAGCATGTTGATAAGAAATCCCCAATTATGTATAAGTTAATGTATGTCAAGTATTTGATGAAAGACCTTATTGAATGAATCATGAGACATTAATATGCTTCTCTATACATTTACAAGTTTATGACTTTCAAGTGCTAGATGAAATGCCTCATTGATTGTATTGTGAATGATAGACTATTGTCATGTTATTCAAAAATTGTTGTGCTTTATATTATCCTTACTATCGAGTCATGGGGGTATTTAATACCCTATAATTTAGCTGTGTTCCTAGAGCCACTATCATTTTTAAGATAATCTCAGTCGTGCCACAATCAGTAGTATTCATTAGTTAACAAAATTTAGTAGTATTCCGTTAGTCAATGAAACTCAGTAACTCAGTTCAGTTCAGTTAAATAGTATAATCAGTAACAACTCAGTCAGGCTTAATATGGACTAGGAAATCAGTTAAGTGTCTTTCAGTTGGGAGTAAGATTCAGCACCGAACCATCCTAGGGATGGGGTGACACCCGTTAGTGAGGATTGGGTCCCTAGAAGAAATCTCTAAGTTCTAGAACTACGTAGCCAGCGTAGGTATGAGATGTCACCCGTTAGATAGGACTGACATACGCAGAGATCACCTGCTAGTTTAGGACTGATCTCAGGCCTCACCTGTTAGATTAGGATTGACTCCATAGCAGTTGTCTTTACCCATGGTATGGTAGTGACACTCTTCCAGCTTGGGTTACAGGTTGGACCCCAATTAGTTCAGAAAGGGGCATGTCTGGTAGATGACTACCTCTTACCATTTCAGTCTCAGTCTTTAGAATATAACTCAGATCAATATTAAAAAAATTAGGACTGCTAGACACAGTCACTCATCTCAGTTAAGAACTTATATAGTTCTAAATATTCAGAGATCACCCACTATATAGGCTTGATCTCAGCTTCAGTCAATCAGACATCAGTATAAGTAGACTCAATTATTAGAAATCCAATTATTAGAATCCAGTATTCAGTGATACTACGATTTTAGCTATAGTTTATACACTCATGTCTGCATCCCCACTCAGTTATGTTCACATTACGTAGTTAGTTACAGTTCATGCATATGAATCCTTGCATTCAACCTTACCTGATGTAGCATACCAGTACATTCTTACGTACTAAAGCATACTTTTCTCGTGTGCTATGGTTTCTTATACCATATGTTCATAAGCATGAGATCCCAAGAACCCTTAGCAGTTCAGATTCATCCAGCAGCAGTAGACTTAGAAGTGAGTCCTCATCATGCGAAGATGTTCCTTATTTTATTAATGAATTAGATTTAGCATTTCAGTAGATGGAGTTTCCCATCAACTCCTTATTCAGATAGTTTAGAGTCTTTTTTCAGACTAGAGTACTTTCAAACAGGTTTTTTGGTTTTGGTATTTTTATACTTTATTCAATTTTATTTCAGTATTGAACCTTATGGAAAGTTTTCTGCTAGTTTTCCATATTTTACAGTATATTATTCAGTGCTTAGTTACAAATATTAGTCATGGGTTAGCTTGTGGTCCTTCAGAGTCATCGTGTAGCATCCGATGTTTAGAATCTGGGGCGTTACACTATCCATCTTTACATGATTTATCATTTACACTAGCTACATCTTTATTAGACTCCCTTAACTAAAAAAACACATTCTTCTACTGTCTTTACATCCCATAAACATTGTATTAATTAATCATATAATCAAGATAAGTACCATATAATATTCACACATATTAGGGTAATTAAGTCCAACACTTATACTATAATACTCTCATTATTTCCTTATCGATGTTTATGATCAAATAAGGGTATAATAATAGTTCAACATGGAGATCATACAAACATACAAAATTAATCAGGGAATTTATCTATTATTTATATCAAAACTGAATTAACTTTTGTCACGTGATCTCCATATTATATCTATCTAAACACACTGCCCACAGTCCTAAACATGATTTTCCCATCAAATCTATGTCAAGAATATATTTTCTAACCATAGTCACTTATTATAAACCATATCCTACCTCCATGTTGAGCTGTTGATAAGAAAGGCATGAATACTTGGTCCGTGATTCCATTCTAGCAATAATAATGATGAAATTATAAGGAGAAAATTAGAGTCATCTTCCTTGAGAGCTTTGTATCTCCATTCTAGTGGTGTTTAACTTAGGAATAGATCTATGATATAATTAGAAGAAGGTAACTATACCAAAAATAAGAATAGGGCAAAAAGGGTTGAAAAACCTAGGTGGGTCGCTATTGGGATTTGCTACACTACCATGGGCTTCGCTACATTGGATCTGTTGTAGCATCCTAAGACTTACTACAACAGACCTATTGTAGAGACCCTGGCCTCAATATAGAGGACTCATTATAGTAGCCAAAAGACAACTAGAGTGGTCCTATACAGTCCTCCCACACCCCTTTTAATTTTTTCCTAAAACATCTTTATTAACCCAAATGATGGTTAATCTCATCCTTAATTCGACATTGATGTAAAATATTAAACCTTTTAATACCTATAAGTTGGGTCATCATAGGGTGATAAGTGACTTAAAAGTAGTATATAATGGTATTTAAATTGTTGAGTGATGATAATGGGTGTCATAATTTTGATGATGCTAAGTAGTTGTAACTATGTTAGTGTTTGTTGAACTAATCACAAATGAAATAGAATGCTTAGTAATTTTTTCTATGGTCTTGTAATGACCCTTCAGGTCATTTATTGTATTCCCTCATATTTTCACCGTTAGATCTTTTTTATGGCTGCCCCAAGTCATTTATGACTTGCTAGAACTGATAGTTTGGTTACCGGTTAGTTTATTTGTTTTTAGAGCCAATTTCCCATTTTTAAGTCTTTGTCGATTCCAAATGGCCGCCGAGCGAAAACCTCAGTAAAATGATTTCGAATACGAATTTTATCTGCGCCAACAGCTATATAATATCTATTTTAGGATAGGTAAACCGTTGGTTCGAATCCCACAACACCCAAGCTAATTTCGACCCATTAGTCAAAAAGTCAAAAATTGGAATGTATGGGTGTGGGATCTATAAGTGGCATAAATAACCTCATATGGAAAATCAAAGTTTACCAATGCATCCAGAATATTGAATTTAGTTGGTTTACACAGTTCGTTTGTGAAAAACAGAGTCCGAATGAGTCCGGGAAGTCGAAAATAAGTTTTGACCTTGCGAGCCCATTTAAACTCATATAAAAGGCCCTTTTGTCTTATTTTTGGGGCATTCTTCACTTCTTTGAGAACCCTAGAAGCTATAAAGATTTTTTGACTTAAAAGTGAGTCTTGTGGGTTGATTAGGAGCTTGAATAACTTGTGTAATCCATTTTTGCTACAAATCTAAGGTAAGATTCCTTCAAATTTGGTATTAATTTCTTGATTTCTAGATCCAAAACCCTACATCTTTGAGGATCAATTTTAGCCAAAAATATGATTGTCTTACTCAAATCTCTTAAGGTTTATAGCTCCCTAATGACAGTTAAACTATGGGTTGGTCTCGAAAAATCATTTTCCAAATGTGGGTTTGGTATCATTTTGGACCCATGGCATAATGGTTCCATAATGGGTGTTGTTTCTCTTATAATGATTCTTAGACTATGTTGTTGATAGCTTGGCTCGTAGAAGAAGAAGCTTTAAGAAAAGGAAAGAAAAAGCTTGTTGGTTCGTGAGCAATTGGACTCAAGGTATGTTAGGCTTACTTGTAGATAGATTGAGCTTGATTGTAGTTTAATTATTGATATTTTATGAGATTGGATGGGGTTTTAGATGATAAATAGAGGAATGGCGACACTTGGGATTATTTGTTTCTTGTAGTCTATTAAACTTGTAAAGTGTGATGTTTTACCGTTAGCCTAGAACCTTGGATAGTTCTACTTGAAGTCTCATGAATAGTATGATAATACTTTAGTTGATCTAGTAGTTGAGAATGATGTTTTTGTCTAACCTTAAGAGTATGTAACCTAGTTATGATTAGTTATGAAATGGCCTTAGTGTTTGGGATGACTTAGGAAGGTTTCTTGAAGAAGATCTTCTCTTATAGGCCTTGTATCGATTGATAAGCCCTTATAGGGTGATTTAGATAACCTAGCCTAATTTCGAGTAGAAGTTAGTCTTGTAGAAGTAAACTTTGGCACTATTGGGATTTAGGAGTGAGGCTTGACCCACCTTAAGCTTGAACTATGTAATTTCTTAGAGACCTAGCTACTTGATGAACGTCTATGTTACTTATTAAGATTATAATGGTTAAACCCACTTGTTGGTTTATACATGTGAATGATGGTTGGATAATGTGTATACTTGATTGATTATCTTGTTGTCATGAAATGGATAGCCTTGAAAAGACTTGTGAATTGAACTTATAGTTATGCTATTGCTATATTACCACTCTTTCTGTGAACCATGCCTAATGATTAAGTTAATGCTATGTGAAAGGTATTCTTTTTGGGGTTAGTATTGTGAGAAGTGATAGTAAAAGAGGCGTCTAAAGATCATGACCTTGACTTATAATTGGATTGCTAATAAACATGTTAACCTTGGAAAAATGGTGATTGCGTATATCATTTAGATATTCATGCTCATGTATCTACGTATATTATGTAATGATTGACTAATAGTAAACTATGATGATATATGTTATCTTATATCACTTATACTCTATTATGGTGGCTTGTACATGTTTATTGATTTGATTACATATGTATGTGAATGTTTGTTGTCTTGGGAGATGTGCTAATAATGTTATGACGCTACTCGGTGAATCTGAAGGATATATTGATGTTATAATAATGCTGATTAATCCGGAAAAGGTAATGATGTTATGATGATGCCCGGTGAATCCAGAGGATATGTTGATATTATGATGATGCCCAGTAAATCTGGAGGATATGTTAATGTTATAATGATGCTCGGTTAATCCAAAAGAGGTAATTATATTATGATGATGCCCAGTGAATCTGGAGGATATGTTGATGTTATGATGATGCTCAATAAATCCGAATGATATATTAATGTTATAATGATGCCCAATTAAGTCAGAAGAGGTAATGATGTTATCATGATGCCCGGTGAATATAAAGGATATATTGATGTTATGATGATGTCCGGTGAATCCAAAGGATATGTTGATGTGGTGATGATGACAGGTATATCCGAAAGAGGTAAAGATGTTATGATGGTACTATGTGTGGTGAGTATATACGACTACACTAATATGTGAGGGTATGTCGTGTACAGCTAAACCATTTGTGTGCTTGGGACACTATGTCTCCCTTGGTAAATTGATTATTCATTCTTTGTCATTAATCACTAGATAAGAGGTGTGACCCTTGTCATCTCTAATTAGTAACTAAAAGTAGAATATGTCGAGTGTTGGGTTAAGGCAAATTGGTATGTGTAATCTTGTGAAGAACTAAGGGCTCACCTAGTAAGTATACTTGACTTGGAAAATGGTTACATTATGGAATTTTTCCTAGTAAAGTGGATTATGTAATAACTAGTTGGCTCTAATAAATGACTATGACTTGTGGGCTAGGAGCCTAGTAAACTAATTAGTGGACCTTACTTGGTTAAACTATGGGAACTAGTCCTCAAAGTTGTGACATGCCTAATGACATTAGACTTAGTATTGCATGATGATTAGCTATGTTGACATCTAGCATGTGATGCCGTGGTGGCTAAATTGATTACTTATATAATTAGGATGCTAACTAGAAAATGACTTTATGATTGTTGGGTAAATAATAGTGTTGGTAACTTGTAGATTTTCCTTATTCGATGACTAGTATCTAAAAGACTTGCAAACTAGTGGCTCATTGAAATAGAGATTAGCTAATATAGACTAAACACGGAGTTTGTTAATGAGTTAGTGGCTTATTAACTATACAACTATGCTATGGTGATATCAGTTTTGTTGTGTTAATTGCGGTATTTATGATGATTATAGACCTCGGTAAGAGGCCATGGCGGGAATTTGAACCCACGGCCTTGGGTGTGTAGTTGTGTAGTAGTGACTTGATATATTGATGAATTGATCTTTTGGTATACTCTCTGATGGTATGGGATGTCGTGATGAGTTCTTTGTTGTATTCTTTTGCATGTACTTCCCGGCGGTACGGGACATCGTGGTAAGTTCTTGTGCCTTATATTCTAATGATGGTTGGTATGTTGATTATGGTAATTACATGGTTCTTATTGTATATATGTGGTTTTAATCTTCAAAACGATTGCTCATTTTATATGTCGAATATGATATATGTTTATATAATATGTAATGCTATTATCCTAGTAGATTAGTTATTGTATACAATGATATTAGAGGAGATTCAGGTTCGATCCTATACCTTGACTTTAAGTTATTGTCTTACCTTATATCCTCCTTATATTATTATTTAGCTCGGTCATCTCATGATGCCTACTGAGTACTCGTGTTTTGGTACTCATACTACACTTTTGTACGTTTTGGGTGCAGACTCAAGTTCTAGTTTTTCCCGTTGAGTCGATGTCATGTTGTGTTGATCATCAGGAGACAGGGTGAGTTCTTGGAGTTTGAGTTGCCCTCTTTCCCTTCTATCCATACTTTGTCTTTGGTATTCAAGACAATTGTATAAAACTATTTAAGTTTATCAGACATTGAGTTGTAATTTCTGTTGTCGAATTTAGAGTTGCTCTTGCACTTATACTATCAGGTCATGGGGTTGGTATTCTAATGTTAGTTATTTCATTTGTGGAATATTTTTGTTATATTCTGTTCCTATATAAGGTCCATGTAGGATGATTCCTCCAATGTTACCCATTGTACTAGCTCTGGGTTACGGTGTCGGCTTACCTACTGGTGGGTTGAGGTAGGTTCCATCATGACTCGGAAGTTGGGTCATGATAGGTCTAACTAAAATAAGAAAGATAATTTGAAATATTCACCTGTTGAGAAAACATAACAAGTAGTGTGAAATAAGGATGTAAAGTTGTTACACAAGATTGTCTGTTGATTTTGTTAATTTTTATATGGTGTTTCATGAACTAAGCTTTGTCAATCAATGATTTCTATCAATAGTGTAGTGTATAGATACCAGCCTCACGACCAAAATTATGATATCATGTGGGCACCTATTCAATTCTAAATCGATTGGAAAACCTCTTACTACCTAATCATTTTAAGTGGAATTTCTTTAAAGCTACATCATTAATAATTAATTTACTTGAAACATAGTCATATTTAATATCTTCAAAACCACACTAGTCTTTAATTAAACAACTAGGCTATGACACAGTGCATCTCCCACCCCTCATTTGCCCTTATTTAGATCGTTGATTATTTTCCCTTGTAGGGTTCCTTTTAGACAATTTTAATATTCACGAATATTTTAGATTTACTCCCCTACAAGGTAAAGCCAAACCTTTACTCCTAAAACCCAATTTTGTGTCAAACCAAGCAAGCTGGGCATGGACAATGTAATGTGGATGTTCTAAGAAATAAAATAATATATAAAAGAGAGAGAGATCTAGGGAGTTGATGTAAGAGGGAAAGTTGTAGAAACAAATAGTTGAATTTTTGAGGATGTTAGGAAATGAAACTCTTTCTCATTCCTTAATTTGTCAGATGTCTCACTATGATGACTTGTTTCTCACTGTAACAAACTCGATGCAATGGAAATACCATCAAAGCAGTAGCTCGTGTGTTATCTCGTGCTATGATTTTATAAAATTACATGCTCGATGCTTAATCCCATTATTTAGGATATTGTGATTACTTGTAAGAACTTAAATGAATATATTCTTTCCCAAGCTACAGGATTATGAGGAAAATAGTGCAGTTGTGCGTAATACTTAATTCCATACTTTATTGTTTTGAAGGGTCTTGATAGAGAGGCCGAGTGTGAAATCTTGTTGGTTTTGTAAATGTGAGCAAGTGAGTCAGGTAAAAAATTTAGAACAGGTTTTTTCCTTTTACTCTATGTAAACCAAGTATGTTTTGGAATAAACAATTGTTGTGAGTCAGGTAAGAAACACAAAACAATTTTTTTCCTTTTACTCCATGTCACCCAAATATGTTGTTGGAAAAACAGTTGTTTAATTGGTATCTTATATAATGACCCATTCCATCGTTATTGAAATATATTCAATAAAGGTGTAAGAATTTAAGATTTTAATCGATAAAAATATGAGTTTGTGATATTAATTAATTTTATTAACTTAACATCGAGTAAACTAGTGTAAAACAAGTAGACCAGATTAATTCGTCGTAGCAGTCTGCTGGCCGCTATAGCGAGCTTTCTACTGCGAGACTACAACCACTACAGTGAAGCCCATAAACTAGAATCCCAAATTTTAGTTATTTTCATATTTTATCTCTCAGTGTAAAGGTGGTTCTACCTTAACCACTCCACTAATGTCATTCCAAAGTTATAACACAAAGAACAGAGAGGAAAACCTCTCAAGGAAACATGATTCTATCCTCCTCCTCGTGGATTTTCCACTAGAAACTTCTAGATTAGGAATAAGGAGAAATGTTGTAATGTATCCTACAACAATATCTTGGATTTGAGGTGAATATGGTTTATTGAGTAGTGGACTTTAATTAGCGAATCACATACACTATGTAGAATTGAAGGAATAAAGAATGATTAGGCCTTCCTCCATGTGTTTTGATGGATAATACTTAAAATAATGTGAGAAGGACTACACGTGCAATATTATAAACATACAAACACACATACATATATATATGTGTGTGTGTGTGTATATGCAGTTATCATTAGTTGTTCATAATTCGAATAAGACTAATGTGAATAGTGGTGGAAAATATTACTTTCTTATGTAACTATAAACTCGTACTAATAATATTATGGGTTGGAAAAAATTACGGGATTGATAAACCTATTTGTGTGTATTCTTGATAGTGTGTTCACCAATAGGTTATTTGTTCTTGTGGTCTGGATATGAAGTGTGAAGTAGTTCCATAACATAGATCTTCTAAGAGGAAACATGACTAAATCTTAAAGTATAATGTGTAGTAATAGGTGGACAAACTAAGGTTGGTGTTTTACGCTTAATGTTGAAAAACTATGTATTAAACGACTAATGATGTGATGTTTATAAAAATGATTTATTATTAATGATGGGTCCTCATACTAGAAACTAGATTCTATGGTCCTTGATGTAATTATAATTTTTGAGTAATTAAGAGTAACTATTATGACCCATAAATCGAGGTCATGATGTCACCTACCTTGACCCCGTCTTGGTAGGTAAGCTAAAATTACACAACATATATGAAATACAAAAAAGAGAAGAAATTGAATAATACAAGACTTCTAGAATAAAGTCAGGCCATAATGAATACAATTTTGAAATATATGAAAGAAGTACAACTGTTTTGACCTGATTTCTCAGGTCATGATAGAACCTACTTCAATCCACCAATAGGTAAGTCAAGTCATAGCCTAGAACAAAAAATAATCGGATAATGGGCGGAAGAGATAGGAAAAAGAAGAGTGAAATCCACAATAATACTAATATAGGTAGCATTAGAAGAGATATGCACATATAACATACTGTACAAGAGAGGGAAAAGGACAAACTATACCAAATAAATCCCACCCAAACCTGCTAAGGCCAGTACAAGAGCCACTATAACCAAATAGAAGAGTATAAGATAGTATCTAAAAATATACATAAATAATTGGGAGGTAACATATCACATTAGAGGTTAATGTTAAAAGGTGTTCTCTAATGACCATGATGCGGCTGTTCCCTCTTTTAGTAGACTCAGCTATGGATATTCATTCAAAAATGAATGTTGGGATCTTTCTTTCATTGCTAACCCCATTTCAACATGCTGAAACATTCTATTTTGTTGAGACCAATCTTGTGCTCCTTCTTTTAGTGCGGGTTTGATTGAATGAATCTATCAAATTACAAAAATGTACATAGCAACAAAGATGGTGCATCAACTATTTATTCTTCTCACTTTAGAGGCAAAATGAATACTCCTGCTTCATACAGTGTTGGACCTTTGACTAGGTGTTTTAACTTTGCTAGATCAGAACCAGAACCACTGCATTGCACTACAATAGTTGAGCGGCCACCAAAAGAATATCACTAAAGCATAAGGAGGAGGATCAACTCCAGAATCCAGAAAGCTCACTCCATCTCACGATCAGTAGCAAGGGATTAGGAAAATGTCAATGATGGTGGCTCATACTTGAATTAAATTTTTTTAGAAAAGATGAAGGAGCATAGTATGAGTACCAAAGAAATGAGTAATCAATAGATATCATTAACTAACTAAGATCACATAAAGTAAAAGCATACGTAAAGTGCGAGAGTGTAAGCTAAGTTAACAGTAAAGGGGCAAAAATATAAATATGTTATGCTAGACAAATGTGATATAGGAAGTAAATAATTCAAAACTGAAAGTAAAGACCTAGATATAACATAATTAGACCTCTATAATCCCAAAAGGAACACACAAAAAGTCCAATAACCCAACAAAGCCCCCATAGGCCCGGTGGGTGCAAACAAGAGGAAAATCTAAAGTAAGAGCATATAGAAACCCTTAACCTTACCTGTCTCAAAGAATTTTCAAATCCTAGATCCGTAATGATATTATATACTGAGCTTGAACCAGAATTAGTGGATAATAACAGAGGACAAACAACAAGCTCAAATCGGAAATAAAGGATACAATAAGAGACTAAATGATCCATATACAACTGTCATAAAATCCCATAACAGAACCAAGTACAACTTTTTGAACTCCTAATAATAGCCATAATCAATACTAGTAAACCTAAACCGTAGTCATAGACTATTTCCATACTTGAAACAAAACTCATAACTATAATACCACAACCGTATTAGGTGATTCCATAAAGAACAAATCCTAACCATAAACC
The DNA here is from genome assembly GCA_030864215.1 of Capsicum pubescens. Classification (NCBI taxonomy): domain Eukaryota; kingdom Viridiplantae; phylum Streptophyta; class Magnoliopsida; order Solanales; family Solanaceae; genus Capsicum; species Capsicum pubescens. Next base: position 110,446,206 of record CM061549.1, on the reverse strand, counting down.
ACTATCATACTTATGTCAGAATTCATAATAATAGCAATAGTGCATATGCTGGACTTGAACTAGAATTAGAATATATATATATAAATATACATAAGCATGGAATAGCTAGTGAAAGTCCACAAGATTCATGCGTTTTACTATTTTATTTGTTAAATATGATGATCCTTAGGCTACTAAATCTACTAAGGCCTAATGGGTTCCTATTTCTGGGTTTAAGAGGAGTGGTCAAGGGTCAGGTAATATCTTACCCGATGAAAAGAAGCTAAACAAATGAGTAATCAAGTTTAAGTCAACCTCAACATAGGGTAGTTGCCTAAGGTAGCCATAATGAGTCCACTAGGACTAAAGGAGCTACATATCAAATATTCTATGTAAGAAAGGGCACTAGGCCTACTATAAGGTCTTGATAACCCAACCTAAGACAAAGTACACCTGAATCTGATCTAAGGCTTTATCGTCCCATCCTAAGGTACTATAAGCACTAAATCTAGTCCTAAAGACTGATAATACACTATACTAAGGGGGATTAGGCACAACTTCTACCGATAAAAGGTCTTAATCAGCTAAGCATGGTGATAAAATGCTATAATAATAACTAGATCATAACTATCCATCCTAAAAATAGACAATACTACATAATACCAGAACTAAGTTCAATCTGAAGAAAGGTAAGCCTAGCCTACCTGGACACCGCTGAATGCTCAATGAATCCTCTAAATTTTGAGTTTTCCCCTTCCAAAATTCCTCTAAGAGCTTCCACACTATTAGAATTACAATATATGCATCAAGATAAGAAACTCGATACCATATTGCGTATAGAGGGTCTGGTTTTAGAAATTAGACTAAAAATCCCATATAGAGCCTGATACGGAATCACAAAATTGTAACCGTAACTGTGCCCCACTAAATTTAAGGACCATTTGCCAAACAAATATTGCTAAATCAGGGCTCAACCAACCCCCAAATCAGTCCTAATATAATTTAGATAAACAAGGAAATAGATTACTAAATCAAGCGGGTATTGAACCAAATTACTTACAAACTAACGATCTTAAAACGTTCATAATTACTTCCCCAAGATAAAAGCAACATCTATTATTGAGTTCCCTCGAGATTTTGTGCTCACACTAGTCTACAATGGTGGTGTAACACTTAGAGCCTAAGTTGAAAAAAAGAGAAAGAACTATATATAACATACCAATAATGTGCGCTTTTGTAGCTAAATGAACACTAAAGTGGTTACCGCTATAACGCCCAACAGTTTATAAAGAAATAAGGCCTTGACTGGCCGAGCTCTCTAAAGAGATCTAGGGGAACTTAAGAAATTTCTGCTAAAGTGATGCCCAGATGCTAAAGAGGCTATCTCTAAAATTGTCCCTTGGTTCCTAAAGTGGTAGAATCATATCATTTGGAAGAAACCAAACTCAACAAGTTGCAATAGACTCTAATCGGGTGCTCAAGATTGATTCAAAATCCCGTGATTTCAAACCAACTATGCTGCCCTACCAAATTTGAAATCTCTAACTCAATGGTGCCATAAAAATTTCCATCCAAGGTCATTTCGATAATAATTATGTCCCACGCACAAGGGTTCCTTTTGGCTAAAATCTACTTAATAGCTTAAATCGAGGTTTGAGACCCAATCTAAGGCCCCTCTTAGCCTAAAATTGATATTTTTTAGCTAATTAGACCGTCAAAATGGCATCTGAGGTCGTTTATGTTATGTTTTGTCCCAAAACCCATTTATCAACTTTGAAACCTCCAAAATTAGAAATTGGCTCTAGAAACCAAATAAAATGCTCGATAACAAAACTGATAGTCCCAGCAAGTCATAAGTGACCTAGGAGTGCTATTGAAAAGCTCTTAATGTAGGTTAAGCATGAAAATAGAAAAAAATAATCTAGAGGTTTATTACAATATCTACTACTAAAAGGACTTTCATCTGCAAAAGTAAAGGATTTAAAAATAGGTAGGGATACTAGGTTTGCTTATCATGCTTGGTCTCCTAAGTATCCTTCTCAACTGGATAGTGTCCCTACTAGACCTTAACAATAGGAATGTCCCTAAAGTGCAACCAACTGACATCTCTATCCAAAATAGACATAAGCTCCTCAACTAAGTCAATATCTTATCTAACTGAACATGTCCTATAAAAGCATGTGAGGCTCTTACAAAATGTAGCGTCGCGACATAAATTCATGAAAAACTAGATGGATGACTGAGAAGGTTGACGAAAAAGCTAACTCATATGGTACCTTCTCAACTGTCATTAGGATCTCAAATGGACCAATATACCTGGGGTTGAGCTTGCCCCTCCTTCCAAACCTCATCACACCCTTCATTGGTAATACTAACAAAAAGACTTGGTCCATAACTCCAATCTTCAAGCCAGAAAGTCTACGGTCAACATCACTCTGTTGCCTACGTTGAATTGTCCTTAGCCTATCCTGAATCACCTGAACACAATTCAATGACTCATGAAGAAAATCTGTACCATAGGACCAAACCTCAAAGTCTCTAACCAACTAATTGAAGACTGACATCATCTACCATACAATGCCTTGAATAATGCCATCTGAATACTCAAATGGTAGATGTTATTATACGCAAAATCTACTAAAGCTTAAAACTAGTACTATTGACCTCCAAAATTCACAACACAATACTGAGTATATCGTCCAATACCTAAATAGTCTACTCTGACTATCCATCCATCTAGGGGAAAATTTTGGTTCTAACGTTGACCTAGGTACCCAACTTTTCCTGAAATATTATCCAAAAGCTACAAGTGAACTAGGAGACTCAATAAGAAAATAATAGACATAGGTACCCCATGAAGGAAAACCACCTCCTAAATATAGATACATTCTACCCTCTCAGCACTGAAGAAAGTCATAATAGGAATGAAATAGGAAAACTTGGTCAATCAATTCATGACAACCCACATGCTATTTAAACCTTGAGAAGTTTAGGGAAAACCACCAAAAAAATCCATGGTTACGTACTCCCATTTCCACTCAGGAATGGTAGCCTCAGAACTATTCGAGCAAGTCTTAGATTCTTGGCTTTCACCTACTGACAACATAGTCACTGAGCCACAAACTCTACTATATCAGTCTGCAAATCACTCCACCAGTAGTGGTACCTCAAATCATTATAAATATTAGATTCCTTAGGGTAAATAGAATATCTAGAGTTGAGGGCCTCTCAAAGTATCAAATGAATCAAATCGATGACCCTTAGAATACAAAGACAACCATAAAACCTCAAAATACCCTCAAAATCTAAAGTAGCCCTCTGAGACTCACCTCTTAACAGCTGATCTAGAATTCTACAAAGTCTATTCTCCTTAAACTAACGACCTTGAACCTGCTCAAACAAGGTAGATTTAGCCTCAACACTAGCAATAATACTCTTGGGGTCAAAATTATCAAGTCAAACCATCTTGTTGGCAAAGTACTAGATATCGAAGAAAACAACTTCCTTAAAATTGAAATGAAAGAAAAGCTACCTATATCCACCACCTTCCAGCTCAAGCATCTGCTACCATATTCGCCTTATCTGGATTGTATAGAATAGAGATATTATAGTCCTTATACTACTCAATCCTTTTATGCTGCCTCAAATTAAGCTCTCTTTGGGAAATAATGTATTGAATATTATGATGGTTAGTGAATATTTCTCAAAAAACACCATATAGGTAATGACACTAAATAATTAGCACAAAAACTACTACAAACCCCAATTATTGAGAGAGGCAATTTCTCTTATGCACGTTCATCTACATTGATGCACATGCAATAACATAAGCCCACTGCATTATATTACACCCCAAATCGATAGCAGAAATATCACAATAGATGGTGACCCCCTTGCTCTCAACTTGAAGAGTCAAAATAGAAGTTGATGTAAGCAAGTGATTTCGCCTTAGAAAGCTCACCTCACAACTAGTAAACCACTGAAATGGAACCTACTTCATAGTTAATCTATAAGGGATGCTATAGTAGCAAATCTCTTAATGAACCGCCTATAGTAGCAAACTAAACTAACAAAATTGTGAATTTCAGTAGAAAACATATGCTTAGACCAATCGCAAATAGACTTAATCTTCATGGAGTCCACCATAATACTATTCTTGGACACTACGTTTTCTAAGAAGCTACAAACTCAATCTAGAACTTGCACTTTGAAAATTTGGCTTAAAGCTTATGATCTCTAAAATTGTGGAGCATAATCCTCAAATATTGCTCGTACTCCTCCCTTTTCCTCATTAGGAAAGGATATCATAAATAAAAATAATCACAAAGGAGTCTAAATAAGGTTTGAAAATACAGTTCATCAAGTCCATAAATGAACTGGGGCATTGCCCAACCCAATAGACATCTCCAAGAACTCTTAATGACTATAAAGAGTCTTGAAAGCTATCTTAGGGATTTCCTCACCCTTGATCCTCAAATGATGGTAACTAGACCTCAAATCAATCTGAGAAAACACTATTGCACCCTGATGCTAGTTAAATAAATCATTGATATAAGCAATAAGATACTTATTATTTATTGTAACCTTATTAAGCTGGACATAGTTGATACATATATGCATAGAACCATACTTCTTCTTTAAAAAATAAACTAGAGCACCCCTAGGTGAAACACTTGATAACCCTTACACAATTTTCTTAAAGTTTAGTATTTAGCTCGTCAGGAGCCATGCCGTAAGAAGCCATAGAAATTTGTCATTTTCCCATCTTGAGGTTAATATCAAACTCTATGAAACTCTTAGAAATAGGCCAGGTAGGTCGATAGGAAAAATAAGTCGATAGGAAAAATATTAGGAAAATCACAAATAATATGGCAGAGTCAAGTGAAGGGCTTGTAACACTAGCATCCCAAACATAAGTAAGAAATGACTTATAACTCCCTGTAACTAGTCTCCTATCATATATATAAGAAATAATCCCTATTGATGCATGGATAAAAGAAACCTCACATACAGTTGGGGTATGGTAGACGTGTCTAAGGTAACAGTCTTAGCAAGCCAATACAAGACCATGTGATAGAGTGATAACTAGTTCTATGCATAGAATCACATTGAAATCCACCATATCTAATATTCACCAAACACGATCTATATACCTTATCCATTACTAAAGAAGCACCTATGGGAGTAGTTACATGCATTGGCATAAATAAAGACTTTGAAGACAGCCGCAACTGTGGCGTATAATAAGCAGAAATTTACAAAAATGCAGAAACTGAATTAAATAAAATATAAGTTGGTTGATGGCATACCATAATCATACCTATGATCATATAATCCAAAGCCTCATCCTTTGTCCTACCAGGAATAACATATAAATGCATACTTTTGCTATTAGACTCGATTCTTGCTCGACCACCTAGCCTTCCTTCTCGAGGGACATATTTATAACCCTAATAACCACCTATCAATCCTGACCACCTCCCCTAGCTAGAGGTGATACTAATTTGATTGTCTGAATAGTTGAGCTGAAGGCTCAATTATCCCATGATAGGGACACTCTCTGTTGAAGTGGCCAAAAATACCACACTCATAACAAGCCTCGAGCATTCTAGAATATCTATGTGGTCTCTCTAATCCAAAATGGTCAGCTTAGCCTAATGATCTAACTAAATACCACTCGATGGCTGACTACTACTTTGACTACCCAAACTAATATAGTTGTGATGATCCTTATTTGAAATCAACTCACTGCCTGAATGAGAATACTAGACTAACCGTGGTGCTGATAAGTCTAATGTTGGGGCTACCTTCTATATAATCCACAACCCCTGAACTATGAGATATTATGGCTCTCACTAAAATTTCCCTGATAATTGGGCCCTTATCACCACCCCCTTGGGCCTCACAATCTATTTTCTTCATTGAATAGGCATGATCAACATTATTAGTAAAAGACTTCCTCAAAGTCACCTAACTCTTAGTAGCCCTGTAAAGTGTTAGTCTTAACCCTCTAATAGAACACCAAATCCTCACATACTCTATATAAAGAATCATAGTGGCATGCTAGTCAAGCTCATGAAACCTTACTTGATACTCGTTCACATATATAGAATCCTACCTTAATCCAGAAAAGTCATCCCTAAGGTGATCATGTATGTTGTGAGGAATATATTACCCCTCAAAAAGCCTTGGGGAATATAGTCCATGTCAAAGAGACAGATCCAGCTGGATTGGAATTAATATAGTCTCTCCACCACTGTCTTGCTACTCTATCTAGCTGATAAGTAGTATAACCAACTCTACATGGCTCAATCGACCCCAAATTATGCTTCTCCATATTCATAACTAGTTGGGCTACTATTGGATATAGAACTACCAGTACTAGTAGAACCTCTACCTAAGGAACTATAACTATAGGCTGTGCCCCTAAATCAATACCACCATGGGCTAATATTTGACCCCGTCTATCAACAGAGCACTAACTTACCTAAAAAACTCAACTAATGCATCACGAAGAACCATAAAAGATACAAACCCATAAGGGGCCTAGACGGAGCCTACCTGATTCTTTGAAAATAAAATATTTGGTGTTGTCTCTAGCTGAGGAGCGATCAAAGGATCTGGTAACAGCTGCCTAGCCTAATATCCAGTTGGAATTGTAGATATAGCCTACCGTCGGCCTTGAGATCGACCTCTACATTTAATTGTAGACCTTGCTGAAGACTTGGGGTCCTGATTTCTACTTGTGGTACCCCACATCCTAACTATCCATGAAAAAGTGAAACAATTAAGAGTCATGAAACCAATATGGACATAATTTGAAGAAATGTACCAAAAAGAAGGGATTTTCTTAAAAATGTCTTGCATCCTCCCAAAGCTAGGATACATACATCTCTGTAGAAATCAATGAGACTTTACTAAACATTTAATCTTATACCAACAATAATGATGAACTTGTCATCTGATATCAAGCTATCATAACCCAATTTCTCAAGTCATGATGACATCTACTTTAACCTACAGGTAGGTAAGCCAAGCCATAGCTCAAAATAATAAGTAATGGGCTAATAGATAAAAGGTAAAGGAAAACAAGAATAAAATCAACAATAACAAAAACATAGGTAGAACTAGAAGAGATATACATATATAACATACTGTACAATAGAGGGAAGAGGAAAAAAATATACAAACTAAATCCCTTCCAATACCCGGTAAGGCTTGTACAAGAGCCACTATAACAAAATAGATGAGTACTAGATGGTATCCTAAGATATTCATAAATATACATTTGTATCAAAGATACAAAAGAATTATCATATAAGTAGAATGAGAGGATCAACTTCTGACTCTACAAAGCTTACCCTCTCTCAAGATAAGTTGTGATGCCTAAGGATAACATCAGCAATGGTGGTTCGTACTCAAATATACATAAGGGAAAAGATGTAGAAGTGCAATACAAGTACTAAAGAAATGAGTGCTCAGTAAAAAAAGAAATGTAAATAATGAATAGTGATGGCCAAATGCAATACGAAAAGAAAATAACTCAAAAAGAAAGTAAAGGCTTAGATATAACCTAATTTGACAACCATAAGCCAAGAAGGCACACACAAGAAGAAAAATAATGCTATCGAGCACCCATTAGCCTGGTGGGTGCAACTAAGAGGAAAACCTAAAGTAAGAAGAATAAAAAACACTTAACCATACCAATCTCAAATAACTATCCAATCCCAGATCCATAATGATAGTATATACCTGGCTTGAACCAAAAAAATTGATAATAAAAAGAGTCCAAAAACCGGGCTTGAATAAAAAATGATGGATAATAATAAGAGGCCAAATGATCCATATTCAAGCATTAAAACTCTTATTCTAGAACAAAATACAACTTCTAGAACTCATACTAATAGCCATAATCAATACTAGAAGAACCAAACTGTAGTCATAGACTAATGCTGGACACAAATGAAACTCGTAAGCAATATATTATAACTATAACAAAAAAATCCATAAATATTAAACCACAACCATAATGTAATACCTCATACTTCTACCTAGCTTGAAATAATCCCAAGTATTTATATGTTAGAAACTTACTTTGAAAGATGAATCAACTTTTATATTCATGGAATTTTTAATATTTTCACTTTTCGTCATGTGAAAAATTGAATTAGCTTTCCAACGATACCAATTTTGTCCAAATCCGACATCGAGGTTGAAAGTTATGGCCATTTTATAGAAAACAGTCAAAACTGCCCAGGTGCGATGGTGAAGGCCGACGGACCGTCGAGCTAGCGATGGACCGTCGCCCAAGCCATCGCAGCAGAGGCAGTGAGACCACATTCTTCCTAAGGGCAATGGCTCAGGCTAACAGATCATCGAGTTAGCGATGGACCGATGCCCAAGCCATCGTAGGAGAGGCAGTGAACCCTTATTCTGCCCAGGTACAACGGACAGGACCGTCGACCCAGTGATGGACTATCGCACCAACATTCATATTGTTTGTTCAGTTATTTTAAAGTCAATTTTAAAAGGTTATTTGGGTCCTTTTCCACCTGTTATAACCCCTAATAATATCAGATCAAGGCTCATAAGTTCATTATCCATCAATAATATCAAATTAGGGTTTTATCTAAAAATTAATCTCCAAGAACAAGATCCAAATCATTCTTTAAGAAAATAAGAGATTCTAAGTTCTTCAAGTCCAAGAACATCAAGAAACTCACTACCCAGGTATGTCATATGTTGATTCATGGGTCCCTTTCACCCATGAAGCTCAAGAATCTCTTTTCAAAATCCAAGATTTGTGTATTTATTAATGTTCATGATTTAAATTGAATTCAAATTTATGTTCATGATGTGTGGGGTTTTGATTCATGTTTGAAATTACATATTCCAATGATTGACCCAAGGATGTGGTGATTTGCATAATAATCATGATAAACCCTTAAATTTACACATTGATTGATGTATCCATGATTATTAGATGTGTTGATGATTGTATAACCAAAGCATGCTCCCCATATGTTTGATTAAATGCCTATGTGAAGGAAAAGTGCCATACTAGTATGATAATATGATCCCCATTTATGTACAAGTTTATGCATGTCTAGTGTTTGATGAAATGTATTAGTCAATGAATTATGGATATATGTGTAGCCATTGTGGTGCTTTAGAACTTGTACTTCATGAAATCTCCAACTTATTGTATTATGGATTGTGATATTGGTTATGTATTCAAGAAAGTCATGCTTTGTCAGATTCTTCCCATCGAGTCCTGGGGGTACTTGTACCCAAAAATTTAGCTGTGTGCCTAGAATTAGTGTAATGTTTTCAAGATACTCTCACTCGAGCCATGTTCTTAGAAATTCAGACAGTCATGTGACTCAGGAAAACTCAGTAATCTCATTAGTATTCCGTCAGTAGACGAAACTCAGTTAATTCAGTTTAGTCCAGTTCAGTTAATCATGTTTAGGGTCTATTCAGATGGGAGTATGAATTAGCACCGAGTGAACCCAAGGATGGGAACACACACTGTTAGATGAGGGTGTGATTCTTAGAAGTCATCCTTGCATTCCAAAACTATGTAGCTAGCATAGGTTGAGACATCAACACTGTCAGATGAGGATTGATAAGGTGGATAAGCATTGTCAGATGAGGGCCCCACCATTCTATTTTAGGGACACTGTCAGATAAGGGTTACCCACAGCTTGTCCTTACTAGTGGCGCGGTATTGATACCCTTCCAATTAAGGTTACAGATTGGACCCCACCTTAGCTATATTGCTTTATTTAGAGCATGTTAGTTAGATGAATAGTTCCCATAGTTTTAGTTATAGGTCAGGACTGTCAGATACAGTCATTCAGTATCAGTATTAGAACTCAGATAGTTCTACAGAATTCAGGACTGTTAGATATAGTCAACTCAGAACAAAACGGAACTCAACTAGTTCCATCAGAAACTAGATTGTCAGATACAGTCGCTCAGTATTAGTTATTTCAGTTATACAGTTATCAGTATCTCATGTTATCAGTACTCAGATTCAATAATCATGTTATCATGAACTCAGTTATAGTTATTATGTATTCATTCATGTATTCTCACGTTTATGTTATTCAATCAGTTTGTATAGTTTATGCATGTGAACCCTTTGCATTCAGCCTACCTCACATGTATACCAGTATATTCAAATGTACTGACGCATTTGTGCTTTGGTGTTTTATACCATAGTTTCAGAAATATGAGCTCTAGAGCATCAGTAGCATTCCAGTCTCAAAAGTCAGAGTTAGCAGTGAGTCCTCATTATTCAAGGACATGACCATTACTTTATTATCTCATTAATTAATTTATTTTAGTAGTTGGAGTTAGTTGGGAACATGTCCCATCAACTCCTTATTCAGACAGTTCATCAGTTAGATGCTTTTCAGACCATCATGTTTAGATAGTTTAGTTCAGTTGTTTTGGTATTGATGTACCATACCATCAGATGTTATGTTTTATCAGATCTTTAAACCTTATGTCCTTTTAGCCTTTATTTCTGCATTTATATAGTATATTATACAGCGTACAGGTACAAATATCAGTCATGGGTTATCTTATGGTCCTTCTGGTTCATGAGCATCGTGTAGCATTCTGGGTGCCAGATTCGGGGCATTACACGTAAACCAATGCCACACTCATAAAAATAGCAATAGAGAATATGCCAAACTTGAACTTGAAGTGAAATATATATATATATATATATACATACATACAGACATACATAAGCATGGAATAGTTAGCTAAAACCTAGGGGTTTCAAGCCTACCACCAGTCCATTTGTCAAATAAGTTGAACCTTGGGTTACTAAATTTACTAAGGAAATCTCTTTCTACTAGAAATTTATAAGGGTTTTTTGTGCACTAAATAAAAATAAATAAGTAATAATGCATTGCGAAGAGAGATCAGAGATGAAGATTTTCTGACATAGTGTGGCCACTAGTTGGAAAAGATAGATAAATGAACAAACCAATGGAAGGTCCTACCTCAACGGGCACCCACTGGGGTTCCAATTCAAGGTCAAGGGACAAGTACTATCTTACCTAGGGAAAAGAAGCGAAATAAATGAGTAATTATGGGTGTGTTTGGTATGATGGAAAAAGTTTTCTGGAAAATATTTTCTTATTTTTTCTTGTTTGGTTGTAGTAAGATATTGAGAAAATATTTTCCAAAATAACTTATTTTCCTCTATTTGAGGGAAAATGACTCCACTCATGGGTCAAGGGAAGTCATTTTGAGTGAAGTCATTTTCAAGAAAATGACAAATATGACTATGCCCCCCACACCTGCCCCAACAACACTCATACTCACATTACTAAAAAAAATCACATTACTCAGAAATACTTTTCACTGTGCTTTGCTTTAATTTTTCACTGCTTGAAATAAAAAATAGTGAAGCCCAAATTTTACCCTTTTTCAATGTTCATTGAATGTACAATTATTTTCATATGCATAGAGGAAGACTTACCTATGTTGCTTTTGTGAATTTCTTATTCCATTTTGTCATCGATGTAGCTTGTTTCACAAGGTGGAATAAGTTTGTCATTCCGTTGTATTTTTATTGATTGTAGTATCTTGAGATTGTCCCGACAAAATGTTGAAAAGTGTTTCCTATATTTGCTAATTAGTAGTTGCTTAAATTTTAGTGACTTGTAATATTTTAGTATTCGATATTGATATTATTTGCTATGCTTAAATTAGTTGTTACAAATTGTTAAGTTGCTAGAGGCAGTAATATACTAGTTAACAGTTAGTAGTATTTTCTAAAAAATATTTTTTCACTCACAAACCAAACATTAGAAAATATTTTTCTGAAAAATATTTTCTACTCACCAACCAAATACAATAAAATTTTCCACTCAATAACCAAACATGAGAAAATAAGTAGAAAATCAACTTATTTCCCATGAAAACTTTTTTCACGAAAATATTTTCCATCATACCAAATACACCCTATGTCTATGTCAACCCCAACCTAATGTAGTAACTAAGGTTGTAGTCATGAGTCCACTAAGCCTAAAGGAGCTTTCTATCATATATTCTATTTAAAAAAGGCAGTAGGGACCACTAAGTGTCCCGATAGCCCAACCTATGGTAGAATATACCCGAATCTAATCAAAGGATTCCCCATCCCATCCCAATGTACTATAATAACTAAATATATTCCTAATGGATGAAAGTACACTATACTAAGGGGGGACGAACAACCCAAATTCTACCAAAAAAGGGACTTAACAGGCTAAAAAAGGTGGGAAAATGCAAAAAAAAAATAACCAAATCATCTCTATCCATCCCAAAGATAGAACAATACTACACTAATACCATAATTATGCACAATATAAAGAAGGGTAAGCCTAGCCTAATTGATTGCCACCAAATGCTCACTAAATCCTCTAAATTGGTGTATTCCCCTTCTGAGAATCCTCCAAGAGCGGCCACGATATCAAAACAAAAATATATGTATCAAGATGAGAAAATCAATACCCATTTATGTAAAGATGATCTAGGTCAGAAATTGCACTAAAAATCTCACCTGGAGTCTGCTAGCAAAATCACAAAATTTAAACCGTCATAGTGTAATACACAATGAAGGACCATTTCCACATAAATATAGCTAAATTCAAGCTCAAACAACCCCAAAATCTATCCGAATATAATCCAGAGAAAAGGAATTAAATTACAAAATTAAGTAGGAATCAAATCAAATTACTTACATGAGAATGATGCTAAAATGCTTATAATTAATTCCCGAGCTAAATTCGGCTTCAATTATTGAGTTCCCTCAACATTTAAAGATCACACTAGCCTATAATGGTGGTATAACACTTAGAGCCTAAGTTGAAAATAAGGAGAAAGAACTATTTATAACATACCAGCGATGGATGCTTTAGTAGCCAAATGACCGCTAAAGTGTTCATTGATTAAGTGCCCAATGGTTGCTAAAGAGACTAGGCCTAGGCTGGTCTCTTGGCAATAAAATGGATGCACCAGATAATTAGCACAAACTAAATTCAATAAGTCCCAACAGACTCTGATCTTGTTCTTACGATTGGTTTGGAATTCCATGCTCATAAATGAACTATGCTACCCTTTCAAATTCGATATTTTGAACTCAATGAAACCATAAAAAAATCCATCTACGATTATTTTGATAATAAGTAGGTCCCACACCTATGGTGTAATTTTTTCCCAAATCCACCTAATGGCTCAAAATGAGTTTAGAAGCCTCGGGGCTTTGACCAAGGGCCCCCATAGCCTAAAATCAACATTTTGAAGCCGATGAGACTATAAAAAATAGAATAGGCCATTTATTTAAGGTTTTGGCCCAAGATCTATTTCTTAACTTCTAAAGCTCCAAAATAAGGAAATGGCTCTAGAAATAAAATGAACTACCCGATAGCCAAATTGTCAGTCCCAACAAGTCATACATAAACTAGGTAGCTATAGAAAATCTCTAAATATAGGAAAAATACAAAATGAGGAAAATAAACTAGAGGGTCATCATAATAATTGAATCCTAAATCATGATATCATAAGTATGAAGAGCATCTAAGATAATACTGAGATTTAGTAATACATCACTATCTCCAAAATACAAGTAAAGGCATACAAGATAGAAGGAGACTAGAACAAGGATTTGGACGGGGAGCTCACCATTACTCCAAATTCACTCTTACAACATGAATTAGCTACTACAGGTAGCACTCATACTAGGAGTAAGTATGGATCACTTGTACTTACTAGGTATTATAGGCCGACTGAGCAAAGTAGAAAACTACACAAGTAAATAATATTATAAGTATCCTTCCAGATGCTTAAAAAAGAGTCCTCAATAAAGGCTCAACTTAGTAATTATATACGTATAACATCTATATAAGAATAACTGCACATGCATAGATAAGACAAGACTAAATACACAATAACCTACATATAAATAAAAGTGAAAATGATGCTATGCATTGAAAATATGGTGGGATAATGATGATGTAGGCCATTGCATAGTATCCATTGCATGGCCTCGTCTACACATTTCGACTGTAAGCTTCCATTATAGGACCCAAGGTGGGTTTGAAACCTATATACTTTCACAATATCAGTCTTTTAACCTAATTCACCTTGTCGACAATATCTTTAGTCAAGGGTTTCAAAAAGTGTTTTATTTTCATTCAAAATTAGTGTTTCTTAGTGGTATCGATTCCATGTATCTTAATAACTATATGAAGATACATGCTCATAAGCAGTGCAATATCATATATAATGAGTCAAGTCAATGATGGTATCAAATAAGTTCAAAATATCCTCAATTTCTCAATGAATCATGATATAAGCCATCACATGACACCCCAATAATGAATAGTCATATAATACAACAATAATATTAATTCAAGCCTCAATCCGAGCATCACAATATTAATAAAAGAAATTAATACTCAAAGAAGACCAATACCAAACCCTATTCGAGTATCTCTACAATAATCATCTCTCAAGTTAACTATAACATTCAGAGAATCCCCCACATGGGTGTCATATTGATAATAATATGGAAATAAACCCCCACACGGGAAACATAATAATAATAATACTCATAAAAGTATCTATATGGGAAACATGAATAAAATATCACTCTGTAAATGTGAACATGATAATTCACTAACCCATAGCATAATTTACAAAATAGTTAAAAACTCAACACAGTTTGAAGGAACTTAAACCATAACCTTCTTTAAAAAGTCAAAATTTGAGCTTGAGCCCTTCAACTTGGAGCCTTTCCTTTATGAGCGACATCAGAATGAATCAAATCTATAAAAAATGTAATATACATATTAAAATGAGTCTAATGATACCCATGTTAACCACTTTCATTATGGGTCCAAAAATTGTTCAAAATTCTACCTCAAAAGAAAATGGTAAAATCAGAATTTTATTTATGAATTAAGCTTCCCATGTTTAAAGGACTCCAAATATGAAAAATTATCAAAAAATAAGTTGAAATTGAGGTTGAAATCATTGAAAAACCATTTTCACAATTTACCAGGTAAAGCCCCAAAACTCCAAGTTTAAAATACATGTTTTGAAGAAGATTTAGTAAAATAGTCAATGAATAAGGATATAAATCATGTTTAGAAGCTCACTGAAGTCCAATTTGATGAAAAATTGCCTTTGAAATCATCAAAATAAAGACTCCAAAGCTTTAAAATAAAATAATGGATTAAAAGAAAATAAAAATAGAACTCATATCACCAATGTTGCCTAGGTGGTAAAATTGTCGCCTAAGAGACGTCCGTTGAGCGACCAGACTACCCTAAGGCAGTAGTCACTTGTCATGTAGGTGACACATTTTTGTCTAAGGTGACATAGCCAAGGCGGAATGATCAGCGTTAAGGTGATGATGATTTAGAGTTGGGCTTCTGTTAATGCATCTCAAGGTCCACCTAAGCACAACCACTAAGGCAATAAAAGGCCACATGGATAGTTGCACTAGAAGCCGGTTACAATTGAAAATTAAGGGACTAAACTGACTCTGTATAAGCCATTGAGATTCTATAAAGATTTTGTAAAAATAATCAAATAAATATACAAGGTAATTTTGATGTTCGAGACATAATGGAACCATCAAATTTATCAAAAGAAGTCATTTTCTATAAGTTAGCCTCTAGGACCCCTTTAGGCTAAATATAACTAGTTTCTCATCTAATAAATCAAAATAAAATATAAAGGCTGAAAACTCAAATCAACCATGCTTCAAACCTAGAATATTCAAATCTTATAGAACTGACAAAATCATCATCCAATGCTTGGATCACAAAATATTAACCAAAGTTAAGGTAAATACTTTTGATGCTTCTCTAAAGCCCAAACTCACTAAAATCACTCTCGAATGCTTCATGATCTATGCTAACCAACCCATAACTCATTATAACATATATCAGCTATAGGGAAGGAAAAAATAGTCAAAACACAACAAAATATAAAAAATCATAACAAGGGTTGTTAAATTATCCACCAATAAAATGCAAGTTCATCCTTGAATGAAAAAGCAATTAAGGTACCTAAATTAGTAAAAACCAGGGGTTATTTTCTCAGCTTATCAAATTGAATCTCTTATGCAGCTTCCTTAATAGGGAGATGTCTCGACTAGACTTTCATAGAATCAACATGCTTAGAGCTCAACTTTTTTATCTGCCTATCTAGGATAGCAATGAGCTCCTCCTTGTATGACAAGTCATGATCTAATGCATTCTCACTAAATCACATTTAAATCATCAAGATAGTATCTCTTTATTATAAAAACATGGAATACTAGATGAACAACTTATAGATATAGAGGAAAATCTAGCCTATATGCCATATTTCCAAACATCTCAAGAATCTCAAAAGGTCCAATAAGTCTTAGACTAAGCTTCCATTTCTTTCCAAATCTCGTCGCGCTCTTCATGGGGGATACCTTTAATGATATTGCCCCCAAACATGAATGATGCATCATGAACTCATAGGCCGACATAACTCTTTTGCCTACTCTATGCAGCCACAAGTCTTTGTTCAATTAGTCTAACTCAAATCATTGAGTCTTTTAACAAATTGATGTCCTAAGGCCTAACATCAAACAATTCAAACTATCTTATAGGGGATCTATACCACTGCCCATACAAAACTATAAAGTTGTCATGTGAATGCCTGAATAGTAACTGTTGTTAAAGGCAAACTTTTCTAAGAGAAAATATTAGTCCTAATAACCATAAAAATCTACAACATACAAGAATATACTCTAACGCCTGAATAGTCTGGTCTAACTGAGCATCCAATTGAGGGTGAAAAATTATCCTTATATCAAGCTGAGTGCCCAATTCAATCTACTTGGAACTTTAAAAATTCTAAGTTAACGAAGTACCTCTAATGGAAATAATGGAGATATATAATCCATGCACAAAAACAATCTCTTAAATGTAGATCTAGGTCATCTTCAAAGCATTATAACTTACCCTCATAGGTATAAAATATATGGACTTAGTCAACCTATCCACGATCACCAAAATAAAATCAAACTCCCCCAAGGTCAGGGGTAGACCAATAACAAAATCCATAATGATTTGCTCCCACTTCCACTCAGGTACATACACCCTCTGCATAGTAACACATAGTCATTGATGCTCATACTTCACTTGCTTGAAATTCAAACACTTGGTCATAAACTCAAAAAAGTATTTCTTCATACGACACCACCAATAGTATTGTTTCATGTCATAATACATTATGAACACTCTTGGGTGAATAGAGTACTTTGAACAATGAGCCTCCTCCAAGATTAGTCTAACCCATCCACCAACCTTGGGCACACCAACATAGCCATCAATTCATAAAACATCATTAGTATCAATAAATACAGTCTTTGACTCACCACTCACCACTTTATCATGAATTACTCTCAAATTCTCATTATGAAGGGTACTATCTTGAATCTTCTCCTAAAGATTTATCCTTGACAAAGTCCAAAATATACTTGGGAGCTAAAAACCAACTGGTTAGCTAAAGAAGAATGTTCTAAGTCTAAAGGTCACTCCCCTACAATTAGATGAGCCAAACTCTCCATACTCATCGCTTTCTGACTCAATGCATCCACTAGTACATTAGCCTTACCTGGATGATAATTAATTATTAGATCATAATCCTTAAGCAAATTAAACCATCAATGTTGTCTTATATTAAGATATTGTTATGTGAAAAGGTACAAAAGCTATGATGATCGACAAAAATATCATTACGAATACCATACAAATAGTATCATCACAATTTCAACAAAAGCACAATTGCGACCAACTCCAAATCATAAATAGGGTAGTTCCTCTCATGAGGCTCCAATTATTGAGAAGCATAAGTAATTACCTTTTGCATCAACACACCGCCCAAGACAACTCCTAATGCATCAAAATACAGTATAATCCACACCATTCTCAGGTAAAGTCATGAGAGGAGCTGAAGTCAACAACTCATTGATAATTTTAAAGATCTCCTCACAAACATCCAACCAATAAAAAATAATCTTCTCTTAGGTCAACTTAGTCAAACAGACACAGTGGAAGAGAAACTCTTCACAAAGCACCAGTAATATCTCACCAAACAAACTTTAAATCTCGATAGGAGAAGTGAGTTTGGCCCAAACATAAATTACTGTTGTCTTGGATGTATTAACAAAAATACCATTCTTGGTAGCAATATGACTTAGGAAAAAATAGAATCAAACCAAAATTGGCACTGGGAGAACTTATGATAGCATCCACGTTATCCTACTTGCATTAAAGTTTATGGATTTAAATGAGATATTAAAAAGATATGTACCATGGAAGAATCCCAAAAAGGATCCTAGAATTATGATGAGAGGGAATTAAGTGCTACACATATTTTGTGGTCCAAATCCAAGTCAAGAAGAGGAATAGAGTCTAAAAGAGTAGGCCCACATAGAGCTTATGAAGACGGACACAAGGATCCAAAAATGGGTGAAAAACACATAATAATAATCAACCCTAACAATTCCAATTTGCACGCCAAATTGGGCAAATTTAGATGTCCTAAAAGTGCTGATATGTTTGGTTCAAATTTGAATGAATTTTTCCTTATTTTTATTAGATAGTCTTTGCGCTAGGTAAAATTTTCTTAGTTTAAAGTTTCCTAGTTTAACATTTTCTAGTTTAAAAGTTTTCTTATTTAAAGTTTTTGTAACACCCTGATTTTCTGAACCAAAATGCTACACGGTGCTTATGACCCCGAGGGACCACAAGCTAACCCTTGACTGATATCTGTACCTGTAGACTGCAATTCATGACATAATAATGCGTAAAACATGCACAATAGTCCATAAGGTTCAACTGAAATAATATAACATCCATATGGGCAAAAAATACCCATAATAACTGAAAACTGAATCTGAAAGCTAAATCTGAGCGTAAATCCAAAAGCCTCTAAGTACTTTCTGAAATAAGGAGTTGAAGGAACATGTCTACAACTAACACCATAAAACTGAACTGAAGAAATAAATGAATAAATCAAATAATGTTGTCCTCAAATGAAGTGGACTTACTGCAACTCTGTATGCTGAATGCGACTGCTACTGCTGGTCTGGGACTCGTGCCTCTGAACATATGGTGTAACTTAAAAAGAAAGTACCATAGCAAAAATGCATTAGTACAACTAGAGTACTGAGTATATGAGTGAGGTAGGCTAATGCAAGGGTTTACGTGCATAAATAACACTACTGACTG
Organism: Capsicum pubescens; assembly: GCA_030864215.1. Classification (NCBI taxonomy): domain Eukaryota; kingdom Viridiplantae; phylum Streptophyta; class Magnoliopsida; order Solanales; family Solanaceae; genus Capsicum; species Capsicum pubescens. Next base: position 110,426,938 of record CM061549.1, on the reverse strand, counting down.
ACTGATATGAACGTAAGAGTACAAACATACATACATAGTAACTAAGATTGGAAGTACGTGATGGCTAAATTTGTACGCTAAAACATGGCTGGAATCGTAGTTCTGATAACATGGATGACTGTATCTGACAACCATAAATATGGTTGAAGTCTATGAGTTTCGTGCTATAACTAAATTTGACCGTATCTAACAGTCCTAGTATACTGATATCTGAAGAACTATCTGAGTTATTTTACTGAGAATGATACTGAAACTATGGGAGGTAGTTGTTTAACCAACATGCCCCATATGTGCCATTATGGATAAGATGGGGTCCAATCTCTACCCTGACTGGAAGGGTGTCAATACCGCGCCACTGGTAAGGACAACATGTGAGCAACCCTTATATAATAGGTAACTCTAGTGAGAATGATGGGAACCCTCATATAATAGGTTAAGACGCCTCATCTACCCTCATATAACACGCTGCGATGTCTCAACCTATGCTGGCTACATGGTTCAGGAATGCAAGGATGACTACTAAGAATCACACCCTCATATACAGGTGAGTTCCCATCCTTGGGATCACTCGGTGCTAACTCCTATTCCCATATGAAGAGACTAAACATGATTCAACTGACTGCACATGGACAAATTAACTGACTTCCATTAACTGATGGAGTAGTACTATTATTTGAGAGTTCACTGGGATCATGATATTTCTGAGGTTTCCTGAGTCACATGACTAACTGAGTTCTATAGATTATAGCTTAACTGAGATTATCATGACAAAATGACATGGATCTAGGCACACAACTATGTTTTTTGGGTACGAATACTCCCAGGACTCGATAAAAGAAAATTTACACACATGATATGACTTGACCATAAGATTGGAGTCCACAATTCAATATATCATAAGTAGGGGATAATATACTTCATGAATTTAATCAACACCTTAAACATGGTAGGGAAAGCATAGATATAATTCGCGCAAAAAATTTATATTTCCATCATCATACATACTTCATGCCATCACCATAAGAATACATAAATAGCATAGGCATTCACATTGAAGTGTATCGTTAACATGGACTTATTATTTAGATATCATGAAATCATGTAAATATGAACTTCTAACATCCTAGGCATTTTATCAAACACTTTACATGCATTCTTTAAGACATAGGTGGATTTCATACTTGCACTAGTTCAACCCACCCAAAGTTCATGATTTTCAACCAATAATAACATTTATTCTATGATAAACATCCTTAGATATCATCTTGAAACTTGAACAACAATCATCAACGTGTACATGTTTTTATCACCACAAAAGTTTACAAAATAACATTTAAAAGCATGGTTCTTGAACTCTATGAACGAATTGAATCCATAGATGAACACTACGCATACCTTAAAGCTTGATCTTGAAAGAGATCTAATGTTTCTGAAGGTTCCTGAAGAAATCCTTAGGCTTGCCCTTGATTTTTCTTGACTAGGGTTTAACCCTTTTGGGAAAAAATGCTCTTGTTCCTAAGGAGATGATCTTGAGAGAAAACCCTAATCTTGTGGTTGAAAGTGTAAGAAAGGGTTTTTAAGATGTTTTAACTAAAGATAATGGAAGATAATACATTCCTTGAGGGTTATAAGTCATGGAAAGTGAAGGGAAAATATCAAAATACCCATATGAAATAAATTCTCAGTTGCTGAAAATCATAGCTGATGACATTTGTGAAAAGGCATCAAAAGTATGGTAAGCCATCAAAAATATCGTCACACAGGAGCTGGAACTGATGGTTTCTGCCTAAGTCTGATGACCTTCGTGGTAGGGCATCAAAAAGGTGGTAAGCTACCACGAATGTCGTCACTTAGGAGCTGGTTTCTGCCTAAGGTTGACGACCTTTGTGGTAGGGCATCACAAATATGGTAAGCTACCATGAATGTCGTCACAAAGGAGTTGGATTCTGCCTAAGGCTAATGAACTTCATGGTAGGGCATCCCAAATATTGTAAGCTACCACGAATGTCGTCACACAGGAGCTGAATTCTGCCTAAGGCTGACGACCTTCGTGGTAGGGCGTCACAAAGGTGGTAAGCTACCACGAATATCGTCACACAATAGCTGGATTCTTCCTAAGGCTGATGACCTTTTTGGTAGGGCATTACAAATGTGGTAAGTTACCACGAATGCCGTCACACAGTTTCCAGCCTGACATGCTGGAGTAAAATAGAAATACCTCTTTGCTCCAATACCGGATTTAGGCAAAATTGGTATCGTTGGAAAGATAATTCAATTATATATATGTTGATAGGTCATGATCTCAAAAATTCCAAGTAGAATGAGATATATTCTTGTTTGAATATGACTATAGAAATATCTTTCTCAAGAATTTGATCGGTGAGGAATATTTTGATTCGTCTGATAGCTGGGAGTTTCTTGAAGCCTTAATATACATCTAACCTACTCATAAAAATATAGAAGAACCACGATGTACTATGCATGATATTGGTACATGGCTCTAATATTGGTTTGTATTTTTAGGGGTATTACGATATCTCCCCGTTGGAAACATTAGTCCTCGAATGATGACTGCTTGAGAGGGGAGAAAAGAAAAAATGATGCATACACTGATCAAACTCAACTGGAACATAATTTTAGGACTGAATTGAATTCTAAACTGAATATAACCCAACTGAACATGCATATCTGATGCATGACTGATAAGCTTAACTCATGAATGCATGATAAGTTATACACTGATACTTGATGTCAATTTTATACTGGAATTTTGAACATGCAACTGAATAAGCTTAAGGAAAATTGTTACCTCGAGCTAAGTCTGAATTAGTAGAGAAAAGATGAGGGTACTTGGTTCGCATGTATGCTTCTGCTTCCCAAGTAGCTCCCTCCATGGGCTGATTCCGCCAAAGAACCTTTACTAGAGGGACTTCTTTGTTCCTCAGCCTACGATTCTGATAGTCGAGGATTTCGACTAGAATCTCTTCATAAGAGAGGCTATTCTGAATGTCAACGCTCTAAATAGGGACTACAACTGCTGGGTCACCTATTCACTTCTTGAGCAAAGAGACATGGAAGACTGGATGAATTGAGGCTAGATCTGAAGAAAATTCGAGCTCATAGGCTACCTTGCATATCGGGGACTAAGCTTTCCCTTCTGGATGAATCTCTTCACTCCCTTCATAGGATAGATCTTGACATAGACAGAGTCTTTATCTGATCAACTGAACTTTCTCTAAGGCATTGAATACTAAGTCAGGCCCTATGACTGCAGTTTCACTAACTTCGAACCAACCGATCAGAGACCTGTATCTCCTACCATAGAGAGCTTCGAACTGAGCCATCTGAATACTGGAGTAATAGCTGTTGTTGTATGCGAACTCAATCAAAGGAAAGTAGTCATCCCAACTTCCCTTGAAATCAATTGTACACTCCCTTAGCGTATCTTCTAGTGTATGAATGGTCCTTTCTGCTTGACCATCTATTTGAGGATGAAACATTGTACTGAGATGAACTTAGGTACCAAGACCCTTTTGGAATGCTTTCCAGAAGTGAGAGGTGAACTAGGTACCTATGTATGAGATGATAGATAGTGGAACACCATGTAATCTGACAAACTCCCTGATATAGAGTTTGGTATAATCCTCGTCTAAGTAAGAGGTACGAACTAGAAGAAAATGAGCAGACTTGGTCATTCTGTCTACAATAACCCAAACTGAATCATGCTGATGACGCGTTCTAGGAAAACCCGTCACAAAGTCCATGTTCACTTCTTCCCACTTCCAAGTAGGAATAGTGAACTCCTGCATGGAACCACTAGGTTTCTAATGCTCTATCTTAACCTGCTGACATATAGAGAACTTAGCCACAAACTCTGCAACATCCCTCTTCATCCCACTCCACCAATAGATCTCCCACAAGTCGTAATACATCTTAGTGTCCCTTGGATGAATAGAGTATCATGCACCATGCGTTTCTGCAAGAATTCACTGCCTCAAGTCATCTGCACCGGGAACACACAGATGGCCCTGAAAATGAAGAACACCATCTCCCCCTTAGGAGAAAACCTCTACTTCCTGACTCAGAACTAATCTTTTAGCTTGATAAGGCTAGTATCCCTGTCTTTCTTCTCTTTCACCTCGGAAACTAGAGATGACTCTGAACTACTCTGAACACATACACCACCCTCTGAAGAGTCGACTAAGCAAATGCCTAGTATGGCAAGCTGATGGATCTCCTGAGCTAATTTTTTCTTACCATCCTCAACATGGGAAACACTACCCATGGACAGTCTACTGAGTGCGTCAGCCACTACATTGTCCTTGCCAGGATGATAAAGGACACTCATGTCATAATCCTTCAATAGCTCTAACCACCTTCTCTGACGAAGATTTAGATATTTCTGGGAAATGACCTATTTAAGGCTCTTATGATCTGTGAAGACGTCTACATGAACACCGTATAGATAATGCCTCCAAATCTTTAAGGCAAAGACAACTGCTACTAACTCAAGGTCATGAGTAGGATAATTCTTCTCATGGGGCTTTAACTGTCTGGAGGCGTAGGCTATGACTCTACCATGATGCATGAGGACACAACCTAAACCTACTCTGGATGCATCACAATATACTACAAATCCATCGGAACCTTCGGGAAGTGCTAAAATTGGAGCTGAGGTGAGTAGAGTCTTCAACTTCTAAAAACTTTGCTCTCAAGGTTCTGACCACTGAAACTTGACCTTCTTATGAGTTAATATAGACATAGGAGATGTAATAAAAGAAAATCCCTCGACAAATCATCGGTAATATCCAGCCAAACCCAAGAAACTCCTGATATCTGATGGAGAGACAGGACGAGGACAGTTTCTTACAACTTTAGTTTTCTGAGGATATACTCTAATGACATCACCGGAAATAATGTGGCCAAGGATTGCTACTTATCTTATCCAAAATTCTCACTTACTAAACTTGGCGAACAATTGGTGATCCCTGAGAGTTTGAAGAACAATTATGAGATGGTCTGAATGATCATGCTCTGTGCGATAATGAACCAGAATATCATCTATGAAGATTATGACGAATATGTCCAAGTACTGCTTGAACACCCGATTCATCAAGTCCATGAAAGCTACAGGGGCATTGGTAAGACCAAAGGACATGACTAGAAATTTAAAGTGACCATACCGAGTACAAAAAGTTGACTTCGGAATGTCACATTCTCTAACTCTGAATTGATGATAGCCTGACCTGAGGTCTATTTTGGAGAAATAAACGGCACCCTAAAGTTGGTCAAACAAGTCATCTATCCTAGGCAGCGGATACCTGTTCTTGACCGTGACTTTGTTGAGCTGACGGTAATCAATATATATTTTAAGAGAACCGTCTTTCTTGCACACGAATAAGACTGGCGCACCCCATGGGGATACACTGGGCATGATGAGTCCCTTATCTAAGAGATCCTTCAACTGATATTTTAGTTCCTTGAGTTCTGATGGTTCCATTTTGTATGGCAAAATAGAAATAGGCTGAGTATCTGGGAGAAGGTCTATGCCAAAGTCTATTTCCCTTTCGGGAGAAATGCCTAGAAGATCTTTGGAAAAGATGTTTGAATATTCATTAACCACTGGGAATGATTCGAGACTGGGAGATTTGAACTGGAATCCTTAACATGCACGACATGATACACACACCCCTTAGAAATCATTTTCCTTGCCCGAAGGTAGGAAACAAGCTGACCCCTGAAAGACGAAGTGCTACCCTTCTACTTTAGGACGGGCTCATTCTGGAACTGAAACTGAACTATCCTGTTTCTGCAGTCAACTATGGCATAGTAGGAATGAAGTCAATCCATGTCGAGAATAACTTCAAAATAAGTCATCTCTAACTCGACTAAATCTGCTGACGTGGATTTCTGAAATATCATAATCGGGTAGTTCCTATATACCCTCCGAGCTATGATAGTTTTACCCACTGGGGTAGAGACCGAAAAGGGCTTTGCTAAAATTTCAGGACTGATTCTGAAATCGCCTGCTATGTATGGAGTGACAAAAGAGAAGAATTCACCTAGGTCTAGCAAAGCATAAACATGAACATGGAAAATCTGTAACATACCAGTAACAACATCAGGAGAATTTTCCTGATCCTGTCGGGTTTGAAGAGCATAGAGTCTGTTTGGGCGTTGCCCACTAGTAGCACTGGAAGTGACACCCTGCAGGTTCAGGTGACCGAACTGAGCTGTGGAACGATTCTACTGACCCTAAGGACCTGGATCAGGACAGTCCCTAAATCTATGGCCTAGCTTTCCACAACCAAAAAAAATGCCTTGACCCGCTCTACACACACCTTGATGGTACTTACCGCAGGTCTAACACTGAGGATAAGTGCGGGCACTTCTAACACTTCTATGAGATTTAGAGCTTGGTGCTCTGTCTCTGTTACCGTCCCTGAACTTTGGTACTGGAGCACTAGCGGAGGAAAGGGATGGAACTACTGACTTAGGATAAAACTGCGAACGATTTTCTCCCTCTGATTTGGGCTGAGCAAAACTAAAACTGCCTGCTCTTGCTCTCTTGTTCTGCCTCTCCCTAGTCTTAACCTTCTGCTCCTCTATCTGTTGAGCGTGGGTCATGAGCCTGGATAAAGTCATATCACTGTTCAGCATCACAGACCTACACTCATTTACCATGATATCATTCACCCCTGACACAAACTTGCTTATGTTAGCCCTGTTGTCTGCAACCACATGAGGGGAATATCTAGCTAGCTGAGTAAATCTAAGAGAATACTCTCTAACTGTCATATTTCCCTTCCTAATATTGATGAACTCAAAAACTTTGGCCTCTCTCAGCTCTTAGGGAAAGAATCTTTCTAAGAAAACCGTAACGAATTTTTCCCACTCAACAGGACTTGTATCCTTTAACCTTTTTGCTAACCACTGCTTGTACCAAGTGTGAGCGATATCCTAAAATTAGTATGCGGCTAACTCGGCACTCTGAGAAGAAGTGACTCCCATGATATCAATGACCTTATGGACTTGGTCAATGAATTCCTGAGGATCTTCGTCTGTCTTAGACCTAAAGAAGGACAGAGGGTTCATTTGGGTGAAGTCCTAAATCCTAGCTTCTACTGAATTGGCTACTGGGTTGGCTGGAACGACTGTTGGTCATTCATTCTGGGTAGCTACAGACTGAGCAAGAGCGGTAAATGCGGTCCTGAACTTCGCATAAGAAATATGTTCTCCCAAAGGATCTTCAGGATGAGCAGCTGGCTGATTTCTTTTTTTTGGAGGCATGTTTCTGAAATAAGAGGAGATCGGATTAGAATGAGAGACTGACTTGAAATTATGCTTACTAGCATGACATGAATACTGATGAAAGGGAACTGTTCCTAAAACATCTCTTAGCCTTCTGTACATAAATGTGGCGTGCAACACACCCATGCAAAAGACTCTACTAGATGTGTCTTTCAGAATTCCTAGGACTCTATTGAACCTTAGGCTTTGATACAAAGTTTGTAACACCCCAATTTTCTGAATCGGAACGCTACACAGTGCTTATGACCCCGAGGGACCACAAGCTAACCCATGACGGATATCTGAACCTGTAGGCTGCAATTCATGATATAATAATGCGAAAAACATGCACAATAGAACATAAGGTTCAACTGAAATAATATAACATCCATATGGGAAAAAAATACCCAAAACAACTGAAAAATGAATATGAAAGATAAATCTGAGCATAAATCTGAAAGCCTCTAAGTACTGTCTAAAATAAGGAGTTGAAGGAACATGTCTCCAACTAACTCCGTAAATCTGAACTGAATAAATAAATGAATAAATCAAATAATGTCATCCTCGAATAAAAAAGACTCACTGCAACTCTGTATGCTGAATACGACTGTTACTGCTGGTCTGGGACTCATACCTCTGAACCTATGGTGTAACCTGAAAAGAAAGCATCATATCGCAAATGCATCAGTACAACTGGAGTACTGAGTATACAAGTGAGGTAGGCTAATACAAGGGTTTACGTGCATGAATAATATTACTGACTGACTGATATGGACATAAGAGTACAAACATACATACATAGTAACTAAGATCGTGAGTACGTGATGGCTAAATCTGTACGCTAATACATGGATGGAACCGTAGTTCTGATAACATGGATGGTTGTATCTGACAACCCTGAATCTGGTTGAACTCTCTGAGTTCCGTGCTATAACTGAATTTAACTGTATCTAACAGTCCTGGTAAACTGATATCTGAAGAACTATCTGAGTTTTTTTACTGAGACTGATATTGAAAATGTGGGAGGTAGTTGTTTAACCGACATGCCCCATATATGCCATTATGGCTAAGATGGGGTCTTATCTCTGCCCTGACTGGAAGGGTGTCAATAACGCGCCACTGGTAAGGACAACATGTGAGAAACCCTCATATAACAGGTAACTCTAGTGAGAATGGTGGGAACCCTCATATAATAGGTTAGGCCACGTTATCTACCCTCATATAACAAGCTGCGATGTCTCAACCTATGCTGGATACATAGTTCTGGAATGCAAGGATGACTGCTAAGAATCACACCCTCATATACAGGTGAGTTCCCATCCTTGGGTTCATTCGGTGCTAACTCCTACTCCCATATGAAGAAACTAAACATCATTCAACTGACTGTACATGGATAGATTAACTGACTTCTGTTGACTGACAGAGTAGTACTATTATCTGAGAGTTAACTGGGATCATGAGATTTCTGAGGTTTCCTGAGTCACATGACTAACTGAGTTCTATTGATTATAGCTTGACTGAGATTATTGTGTCAACATGACATGGCTCTAGGAACACAACTATGTTTTTTAGGTACGAATACCCCCAGGACTCAATAGAAGAAAAATGACACACATGACATGACTTGATCACAAGATTGGAGTCAACAATTCGCTATATCATAAGTAGGGGATAGTATACTTCATGTATTTAATCAACACCTCAAGCATGGTAGGGAAAGCATGGATATAATTCACGCAAAAAAAATCATATTTTCATCATCATACATACTTCATGCCATCACCATAAGAATACATAAATAGCATGGTCATTCACATTGAAGTATATCGTTAACATGGACTTGTCATTTAGATATCATGAAATAATGTAAATATGAACTTCTAACATCCTAGGCATTTTATCAAAAACCTTACATGCATTCTTTAACGTATAGGTTGATTTCATACTTGCACTAGTTCAACCCACCCAAAGTTCATGATTTTCAACCAACAATCACATATATTCCATGAAAGACATCCTTAGATATCATCCTGAAACTTGAACAACAATTATCAATGCGTACATGCTTATATCACCACAAAAGTTTACAAAATGACATTTAAAAGAATGGTTCTTGAACTCTATGAATGAATTAAATCCATAGATAAACACTACACATACCTTAAAGATTGATCTTGAAAGAGATCTAATGTTTCTGAAGGTTCCTGAAGAAATTCTTAGGCTTGCCCTTGATTTTTCTTGACTAGGGTTTAACCCCTTTGGGAAAGAATACTCTTGTTTCTGAGGAGATGATCTTGAGAAGAAACCCTAATCTTGTGGTTGAAAGTGTAAGAGAGGGGTTTTAAGATGTTTTAACTAAAGACAATGGAATATAATACATTCCTTGAGGGTTATAAGTCGTGGGAAGTGAAGGGAAAATACCAAAATACCCTGATAAAATAAATTCCCAGTTGCTGAAAATCATAGCTGACAACATTTGTGATAAGGTGTCAAAAGTGTAGTAAGCCATCAAAAATGTCGTCACACAGGAGCTGGAACTGATGGTTTCTGCCTAAGTCTGATGACCTTTGTGGTAGGGCATCACAAAGGTGGTAAGCTACCACGAATATCATCACTTAGGAGCTGGTTTATGCCTAAGGCTGATGACCTTCGTGGTAGGGCATCACAAATATGGTAAGATACCATGAATTTCATCACACAAGAGTTGGATTCTTCCTAAGGCTAACGACCTTCATGGTAGGGCATCACAAATGTGGTAAGCTACCACGAATATCGCCACACAGGAGTTGGATTCTGCCTAAGGCTGACGACCTTCGTGGTAGGGCGTCACAAAAGTGGTAATCTACCAAAAATTTCATCACACAGGAGATGGATTCTTCCTATGGATGATGACCTTCGTGGTAGGGTGTCACAAATGTGGTAAGTTACCACGAATGCCGTCACAAAGTTTCCGCCTGACATGCTGGAGTAAAATAGGAATAACTCTTTGCTCCGATACCAGATTTAGACGAAATTGGTATCGTTGGAAAGATAATTCAATTATATATCTTTCGATAGGTTATGAGCTCAAAAATTCCAGGTATAATGAGAGATATGCTCGTTTAAATTTGACTATGGCAATATCTTTCTCAAGAATTCGATCGGTGAGGAATGTTTTGATTCGTCTGATAGCTGGGAGTCATTTAAAGCCTTAATATACATATAACCTAATCATAAAACTATAAAATAACCATAATGTACTATGCATGAGCTTGGTACATGTCTCTAATATTGGTTTGGATTTTTCGGGGTATTACAGTTTTCTAGTTAGATTTATCTATTTAATTTCATAAAAGTCGAATTCAAATCCCATGCTATTTATGATAGTTTTTTCCCTATATATACGAATATATTATTTTAATTTTCAATTATACTTGATTAATATTATTTGAGATGTTTCTCTTCTTTACACTTTTGTGTGTTGTTACTATAAATTTATTTTGCAACCCTATAAGAATAATTCTTTATAAGGTAAGATTAATTCTTAACTTGGTGTCTTATGTTTCTATCAAAGTTAGTTAAAGAAGGTGATTAGTCTTATAATAATTTTTATTTTAATTTCTTTGAAATAGGGGTCTACATGACATTTTGATCCAAGTTCTTGAAATGACTCTATTAGTATCATAATTAGTCTTAATATGCTAATTTTGAATATTATGATCATTTAGGGTTCTTAACATTTATCTTGAAATTTGTGAATTTTATAACTTAATTCCACATATCTTTCAATTCCTATTTTCAATCTTAGTAGTTTTGCTTCTGCATTATTTTCTTATTTATTCCAGTAACTCGACTCTTATCAAGTGGTATCTGAGTAGTGTATGAAGGTTTTGTTCTTGATAATCTTGAGAGTTTCAATTAGAAAAATAAAAGAATTAAAAAATCAACCTTTTTATTGTTAATCTTCATAGCTAAGAAAAGAATTTTTTAATAAAGGAAAATTAAAAAAAGAGAGAGTGGAAATTCAAGTTCCTGCTAATTAAGTTTCTTTTAGGAAATCCAGATTTATTGCGTTTCTTGATTTCCAACATCTAAAATAAATCAAGAAGAGGGGAAATTTAGAGTTTTTCTTGTTACACAAGTTGGTTTTTCTTGTCTCATAAATCCCAATTCGTCTAGATATTGGTAATTTTTTTTAATTTCTACATCTCTACCAACGTCTGGATATTGGTAAGAGATCTTTGTTTTCTTTGATATTATTTTTGAGATGTCTCAAACAAGTTATGGTGATGACCAAAGGACTTATTGGGAGGCTGAATTAAAAGATCAAAGTGACACCAACTTTGTTAAACTTTTAGTCACACAACTAGAGAGTATGGATGTCACTATAGCTAATTTAAGGAGGGAAAATATTTTCATACAAGTTGTGGAATAAAAGGTAATATTTTCTCTATGATTATTTATATTGAAAGAGGTGCTAATGTGATAAGTTCTTACGGGCTGAAAAAGTTTGAACTTGCATGCATCAAGGACAATATTTCTTATAAGAGTCTAAGATTTAATGGTTTGGTGATCATAAGGTAACTAAGCATGCATTATTTATTTCTTCACTGGGAAGTATTTTGATAATGTTATTTGTGATGTAATTCCAATGCAAGATTGATGTCTCATGCTTGGCATTCATGTCAACTTGATAGGCTATAATTTACAAGGGAAAGAAATTTTTTTCTCTTGAGCTAAATAAGAGAAAGTACATACTTACCCCATTAACTCCATCCCAAGTTTATGAAGATCAGAAATACGTGAAAAAAGCAATGAAAAATTTTAAGAGATAAAAGAATGAGATAAGTAAGGGAGTGCATGCTAATATCCCAAGAGAGGAAAAAGGAGAAATAATGTAATGTGAAGAGAATGGGATGTCAAGCTCAGAAAAAAAGTGAGGTCAAGAGAATAGTAAAGAGAGATGTTCATGATAGTAAAAAGGAGAGGGATGATTATAAGGTACTGAGAGAAAATGTAGAGAGTTTGAGTGAGGTTATTTCTTTTTCTAACTCTACCAATATTCCTACATCGTCATATAGTTGTTTGGACTCTCTTGTAGGTACTCATGAGAATGTTTTAATGGAAAACCATCATTGGATGACTTAATCCTTGGTAGTAAAAAATAAATAACCCATTGAGCAAGTGCATGTTGATAAGAAGGATATAGGTAAATAAAATTGTTTTGGACATGTCCGAGATAAGATTCATAACAAAAAAGCCTGACAAGATAGTTGTGGATCTAGACCAAATGAACAAGGAAAAATTAGGTGATGTTTCTTTACTATACATGACAAAGTATAGTAGATATAAGTGGTTTATTCATATTCTTAGTATTCCTAGAACATCTAAGGCCATTAGGAGTGTATCTTTGTCAATTTAGAGGATGGTGATATTTTTCTTTGTAATAAGTCATTAGCTATTGATTATGGATTCCTACTTGTTAAACGAAGCATAAGGTTTGTGTGAGGAGGATTGCAAATCAGTTAAAATTTAAAGGTTCTATCATTTTTGAAAACTCAAGTGCTTATGTGAATTGCGTGCATGAGAAAGAATCTATGAGAGAGTAATTGATAGTGCTTGGGTATATAATAAAGGTGTTCAATTTGATGCATATACTATGGATCTTATATCTTCTTTGTCAAGTTCATTGGAATACTTTATTGATAGAGATAAATCGGAGAAGCACATATCATTCCCTACATCATTTGTACATAAATTTTGTTGTACTCAATGTGGGAAGAGGATTGTTACGACCATAATTTGTCGTGAGTGGCACTAACTCTAGACCTCTAATGGAAGAACCATTACCCTAAATAACCATCCATTCCATTTATCAAAATTCAAAAGAAACTCGTAATTCCATTAACAAACCAATGTCTTAAAAGGTTCTAATAATAATAATAAATAAATACAAAAATATACGAAATGTCTAAATACCCCCATGAAATGAAAGTCGTTTTATTAAAACATCTACTAATTTAGACTACGGGTTCAACAAAGAGAAAAATAGCAAAGTGTCTATGTCCAAAAGGTGGACCAAAACCCAAGGGTGCGGTGGCTTAATTCCCAAAAGATGTAGCTCACTTTTGTGTTGGAGCAAATCACATACTTAAGTTGAGGTATCGATGTATCTGTTGGAAGATGCTCTATACTCAATAAAAAAAGAGTGCAAATAGTATCAATACAATGCCACTGTATATTGGTTGGTCATCAGCCAACCCAAAATAATAAATATGTACAAATAACTAACACCTTGTGGACAAGAACAACCATGAGTCACTTATTAAATTACATTTATCTCAGTTAAACCTTCAACTAACCCTTCATAGCAGTACTAAATGAGTATATCAAGTACACATAATGGAAACAATTCAACAATTCAAGACCACGTCTAACAACAGTAAACCAAGTCAACAAGACCATGACCGACAACATCTTTTTCGAACTTGCCACAAAATACTATTTTAATAGACTTCAAAAAATTACACAATTTATTTAGTCCAACAATTCGAACATCACAACAATCCAAATACCAACAATAATGTATTCTGGTTCACTCAAGGAACTCAATTATCTTATCAACAATGAACATGATATACTCAAGGAACAAAACATATACACAACAATATAATCCCATCCACATAAGGAACTAGTAAATCATCAACAATATAAACCATTCCACTTAAGGAACCAATAAATCATCAATAAGATAATCCGATCCACTAAAGTAACAAATAAATAATCCAAAATATATCACATTCCACTCAAAGAACCAATAAATCATCACCAATATAACCCATTACACTCAAGAAAACTTCAAACTCACCATTATCTTGCACAAACATGCTAAGGGTCATATGATTTCCCAATAGCTATGACCTGTAGGGGATGAGCTCAGTCTATGTACCAAATATTACAGTGTCAGGACCCAAACTCTGGTCTGGCCATGAATGGTATCTCAAGTCTACCGAGGAATGGAGACCACCCCCTTAACCTAGTCGACCAAAATATAATATAATATAATAATAGAATACTAACAATAAATAATATATGATAAGAAAGATCAAAGAATCTATGATAGATCAATATCCTACATGCACCAACCAATAACCAATACCTATAACAAACCATAATACTCATGCCTACAGTAATGTCCAACAAAGCCTCTAACAAAATCAAAGGTAGTCTGGTTGGGACATGCCCCCTACCCTAGCCAAAAACAAATCCAAGAGAAAAGTCCAACATAAGGAAATCCATGGCATAAAATGGGGCCTTCCAAACTATGGAAGCTAACTACTTAGGTCTGACTCACGAGTTGTTCCATGATCACCTAGTCACTAGGCAGGAGGAGTAGGAGTATGGCCAGTTCCTGTATCACTTAGGGATACAACGTCTGAAGAAAGCTAGCAATTAAAGAGCTAGAATGTAACTACGGGAAAAGATAAATTAATTCCACGAACCATAATACAAAAATCATTAAATCCAATGCACAACATCATCTGCATTAAGTATACATATATATCACATGCCGGGAAAGGGAACAAGGCTTAGCATGAACTTAAAAATATTAACCTGGACTATGTATTTGTAACCATCCTAGGGAACCCATGGACTATATGGGTTCTGCTCCCCTTGATGAAAAGGACCCAGTGCATGTTAGTCGGACGAACTGGATAAAACCCAAGGGAAAGCTAGAGCCATCAAGGCAACTAGCCGTCCCAAATTATATATCAAGTGTGATTCTTGCACACGGTCATCAAGATCAACCTCACTTCAGGAAACATGAGTTTCTAGTATCAGTCCTCCTAGGTCATCCATCTTCACGGGTTAGTTACACAACCCTCTTTAATCCCATATTAAAATATTTTACCTATAACCTAACTATTACATTAAGGAGTCAACTATTCATACATCATTACATTGTTATCTTCATACATACTACAACTTCAGAGAAAATTCCATTATGCCATTCCAAACCATTTATCAAAAAGTAACTCCAAAGTTCCAATTAAAACTAATTCATGGCCACCATGGCATTCTAAAATCATTTTTTATTTCCATTAACCTTTTATGAATGCAAAGTTCCAAAAGTAAGTTCAATTATGCATTAATTTCAAAGAGAACGGCCAAACAAAATGACAATTCACCTTCCAAAACAAATTATGCTAGTAGGTCAAGGCTATTAAGAATTTCCATACAAAAACCAATTATTTGGGGAATTTATTGAACCCCAAAATTCATGGGAATTTATCGTACCCCTAAATTCATTCACCACTCCCATGCACCCCCATTGAGTGTACAAACCAACAATTCATACATAATAAATCAATAGAAACCATGGAAAAATATTCAAACAATTATATCCAAAACCCTTAACCCATTGTTCAAAACCCAAAATAAAAATCATGAATAATAAACCATTTTTTATTCCATTAAGAAAATACAAGTATAGAGAAAGAGCTACATGCCTTAGATACACGAGAATGTGAAAGTAATTTGGAGCTTAAAACTCGAAAGATGAACGTACGATGAAATCCTTGACTCTCTTGGGGGTTTATGTTTGGCAGTGAAATAATAGCTTTGGCATCCTGAAAACTGATGGAAATAGGTTAATATAGTGTTTAAAGGTCGTTCATTTGTGAAAAGGCCTCATTACCCTTAATCCCAAGTAAATAAAACAAACTGCACAAATTGTTACATAGGTCGGTGGCACAGACCTTATCGCAGAGGCTAATCTCCATGCCACCGAACCTAATGCAGAGAAAATCCTCTAAGTCACGGACCCTATCACAGAGATTATCCTTCATGACACAAGGATATCGCAGAGGCTCACTGCCTCCTGGGTCTGAAATCATCCTGAACACCATTCAAAAATTTCAAAACTCTTTCGGGACACCCCTTTAATATACCCAAGTACAATTTAAGTCAAAAATCAATGTTTTGATCTCGGTAAGGCAAAAAATAAAATGCTCAAAATTTTGAGGGTGTTACATTATCCCTCCTATTGGATCATTCATACCCAAATGATGAGATAGGAAACTTTTAGTACGAGAATAGCAATACTACCCAGAATCAAAATATAAACCCTGATTATAACAAGGAAAAAAATTAAATTCATATCTTCCTCCACTTCCTAATGGATTCTTTCACCATATGGTTTTTCCAAAGGACCTTTACTAAAGCTACATATTTAGTCCACAACCTATGAACTTCTCAAACCAAGATCTCCGTTAGGACTTCCTCGTATGACAAAGAATCCGAAATACCAATACTCTTAATAGGCATCACTAAGTAAGCATCAGCCACACACTTTTTCAACATAGACGCGTGAAACACAGGGTTAATAAAACCTAAACTTGCAGGCAATTCTAGCTCATAGGAAACATTGCCCACTCTCTTCAAAATCAAATAGGGGCCGACATAATGGGGACTGAGCTTCCCCTTCTTTCCAAATTTCATTAGTCCCTTGATGGGAGACACCTTCAAGAACACCTATTCTTTCATATTGAACTTCAACTCTCTTTGCTTTATATCCGCATAGAACTTTTAGCGACTTCAGATAGTTTTAAGCCTATCTCATATTACCTTCACCTTCTCCATAACTTTATAAACTAAATTAGGACCGAGCAACGTTGCCTCACCAAATTCAAACAACCCAATAGGAGATCTACACCTTTTACCATACAACGCCTCAAGTGGATCCATAATAATTATAATACCCCATAATATTCTTAGCTTAATTGAGCTCCTATGTGCATGCATAAGGGGATTAAGGCTTGAAATATTCACTAAGTGTTGGGAACTTAGTCATTTTCAATACCTCTAAACTTTGATGATTTTTATTTTGGTCTGTTTGACTCGAGATGTTGGTTTTTGAGTTAATTCATGTTCAGGGATGTAAAAAGTATACACTGGAGGAGTTTCATATTTTTCGAACAAGGTTTCGGGTATGTTTGGATCACGAAACCAGCAGATCACCGTGATAAGCCCGCATCACAGTAGCTAGTCCTGATCTCATGCTGGCCGCATTGCGGTGAAAGAATCTTTCGATCGCGATAAGTTTGCATCATGGTGAAGGTGTTGCGTCCAGTTCAAGACTTAAATGATTGAGGGGCAATTAGGTCTTTTCCCCTTAACCCATATTGTCCATAACACAACTTGGGGCATCTTTTAGGGCATTATTTGCCCTTCTTGTCAAAATCACTCTTAAGAAAACCCTCCTCCTTTTCCCAAGAACAAATTCAATTCCTTTTCCCCAAGTAATCAAGAATTCAAGCTCCCCAAGTTTAAGAACCTTCAAGAAAGCATCAAGAATAGGGTTTCCGTCTTAAGTTACGAAGCTTATGTATGTGGGATGTTCATCCATGGGTTCCTTTCACCCATGAAGCCCAAAAACCTTTTTTTCAACTAAATTATGGAATTTTCTTTACTATGGTATTTTATAAGTTCAAGATGGGTTTAATTTAGTTTTTTCCTAGGTAATTCAAATTCTATTCAACCCATGTATGATCCCATGAAAAATTTGATTCCTCATGCTTTAAATTTTAGTTCCCATGTCTTGTTAAGGTGAATTTCATGTTAAATTCCCCTATTTATGAATTTAGCCATGTGAATCATGTTGATTTCCTATATTTAACACATCCCCATGTTCAAGTTCATAATTCTCACATGTCTGATGAAATGTCTATCCTTTTGGGTTTTAACCATGATCCCATATTATTGTATTAAAAGTTTATTGTCATAAATTATGGTTGTTCAGTGCTAGCGGGATATGAACACCCGATACCTACGTGTTTTACATGAATTCAAAACTTTCAAGTAATGATTTTAGTTAAACCATGAATATTACCAATTACTCTAATGTTATGATCATGATGAGCAATTTTAGTTGTTATGATCAGTGGAATTTTAATCAGTTCAGTCCAGTATCAATGTCATTCAGTTGGGAGTAATATTTAGCACCGGTGAACATAGGGATGGAATCTCCCCCAGCAATTAGGCATGAGACATTAGTAGTAGTCCCTATGTTCTAGACCTACAGCGCCACCATAGATTTTTAGGGTCCCCCATCGGTTAGGCATGACACCCTCGTCCTTTGGGAGTTTAGCCCAACCTTATGGATCCACATTGTCGGTCAGTGTTAGTACCCTTGGCAGGTACCAGCTCATGGATTAGCTTATGGTCACTTGTCACCATAAGAACCATTGTCACTACTAGGGGTAGCCTCGGGTCATGACACCAATGCTGGAGTGATAGCTATTATTGTACGCATACTCTACAAGAGGCAAGTGGTCAACCCAACTACCATCATAGTTAATTACATAAGCTTGAAGCATATCTTCCAAAGTTTGAATGCTCATTTCTTCTTATCCATCCGTTTTTAGGTGGAAAGCGGTGCTAAGGTTTGCCTTAGTCCCCAAACATCACTGGAATGACCGCCAAAAATGAGATGAGAACTGAGTGCCGCGATTTGAAATACTAGAAACTGGGTCACCATGTAACGTCATGATCTTTTGAATAAATAAACTTGCATAGTCCTCAGTAGAATAATTAGTTCTCACCGGTAAGATGTGAGCAGACTTAGTCATCCTATCCGCGATGACACAAATAGAGTCAAATTGGTTTCAAGACCACAGAAGACCGGTATCAAAATCAATATTGATCACTTCTTATTTCCACACAAGAAACTCAATTTCTTGAAACAACCCATCGGGCCCCAAGTGATCCACCTTCACTTGTTGACACACCATGCACTTAGCCACAAAATTAGCCACATCCCTCTTCATGTTATTCCACCAATAAATTTCCTTGAGGTTATGATAGATCTTTCTCGAACAAGGATGAACTGAATTACTCAACTCATGTGCTTTGGCCAAACTTCTACTTCATAACCTATCCATATCAGGAACACACAAACTCCATCGGTACCTCAAGATACCATCACCACCAATCTCAAAAGACATCACTTTTTTCTTAACCATATCATCCTTGACTTGCATTAATATAGCATCCAACACCTGTTTTCTCCTTTACCTCAAATCCAGGAGATGACTTCTCCACCTCTTGCAAGAATACCCCTTCATCCTTAGAATCTAAGAGATAAACTCCAAGGTTAACCAAAAGGGGAATATCCTTCACCAAGTCCCATTTTTCATCATCCGCATAGGATAAACTCCCCATAGATAACCTGTTAAAAGCATCAGCAACCAGGGTAGCCTTACCTTGGTGATAGTGGAGACTCATGTCATAGTCCTTAAGAAACTCAATCCATCTTCTTTCAAGAGATTCAATTCCTTGTGGGTGAATACATATTGCAGGCTCTTATGATCTGAATAAATGTCAACATAGACCTCATATAGAAAATGTTGCCAAATCTTCAATGCGAACACCACAGTTAGCAACTCAAATCATGAGTTGGATAATTCCTTTCATGAACTTTCAACTGCCTAGAAGGATATGCTACCAACTTGCCATATTTCATTAACCACAACCAAGTCCCACATGGAATGCATTACAATAAATAATGAAGCTATCAGTACCCTCAGGCAAGGTCAAAATTGGTGCAGAAGTTAATTTATCTTCCAGCTTCTCAAAACTCCCCTCGCAAACATCGAACCACAAAAATTCTCCTTTTTTTAGTCAACTTAGTCAAAGGTAAAGAAAGTACGAGATGATCTACACAAACCTCCTATAATAACTAGCTCAACCCAAGAATCTCTAAATATCAATTGGTGTCGTGGTTCTCTGCGACTTTTTGACCACCGCAACTTTCTGTGGATCCACCATGATCCCTTCACTAGAAACAACATGTCCCAGAAAAGTAACAATATTCTACAAGAATTCACACTTTGAAAACTTAGCATAAAATCACTGATATTTTAGGGTCTGCAACACAATACGAAGGGGGTCATCATGATCCACCCTACTCTTTGAATATAACAAAATATCATCTATAAACATAATCACGAACAGGTCTAAAAATTTATGGAATACCTAGTTCATGAGATCCGTAAATTCCATCGGGGCATTTGTCAACTCAAAAGATATGACCAAGAACTCAAAATGTCCATACCGAGTAAGGAAGGCAGTCTTCGGGATATCCTCCTCCCTAATCTTTAACTGATGATAAACCGACAAAAGAACAATCATAGAGAAATACTTAGCACCCTAAAATAGGTCAAATAAGTCATCAATCCTAAGAAAGTGATACTTAGTTTTCCCCAACGCCTTATTCAACTGATGGTAATCAATACACATCCAAAGAGAACCATCCTTCTTACACACGAAAAGAATAAGAGCATCAAATGGAGAAACATTAGGGTTGATAAAAACCTTGTCAAGAAGATTCTTCAATTGCTCCTTAAGTTCCTTCAACTCAGCCGGAGCCATTCTATAAGGAGGTACAGAGATAGGATGAGTGTCCAAAAGAAGATCGACCAAAACTCAATTTGTCTATTGGTAGGGACTCCTGAAAGATCATCAGGGAAGACCTTAGGAAATTCACTAACCATAAGAATGGATTGTAAAGAAGGACTCTTTGAGTTTTAATCTTTAACCCAAACCAAATGATAAAGACAACCCATACAAATCAATTTTTGGGCTCTAAGATATGATATGAATCTTCCCTTAGGTACTAGAGAACTCCCTTCCCACTTGATAACTAGCTCATTTAGGAATTTGGAAATGACCTTACAGGTCCGACAGTCTAAAGAGACATAGAATCAATGAAACTAATCCATCCCTATATAATATCAAAATCTAGCATATCTAATTAAATCAAATATACCAAAGTTTCCCAACCACCAAAAAATACCACACAAACCCTATAGACCCTTCTAGTAACCACCAAGTCACCCACTAGGGTAGAAATATAAAAGGTGTCCGAAATGCACTCAGGACCGAAACCAAAATATACAGCCACAAATAGGGTCATATAAGAAAGAGTAGACCCCAAATCAAGTAAACAGTACATATCATGAGAGAAGTGTTTTGACATACCAGTGATGATATCAGGAGATGCCTCAGATTCCTAATGGGTGGTAAGAGCGTACAGGCAATTCCGACCAGTGTTGGTACTAGATGTGGCACCCTTTAGTGCAAGAGCTGATGATGTGGTAACTGCAACCTTATTATTTCCCGTACCAACTCTACCCTGAGGCAACCCTATAACATATATCCCGGCTGGCCAAAATTGAAACATCAATTCCTCCTCTTATCCTAGAAACCATGATGCAATTGACCAAATTTTGCAAGGAGGATATGGTGGAGCTAACTAGGACTAATTGTCCTGAGATTGAGCATCGTGTGACCTAGAACCATCACCACTCTAAAAATTATGATCTCCAGACAACTTCAAATAGGGTGCAATAGCCGTCAAATAAAAACCAGAGTTGCCCCACTTCTTCTTAGACCATTTCCTACTGTCCGTACCACTCTGCTACTGACCTTTACCTTGATTCGAATATCAAATCTTCTTACTCTGACTCTCTACCCTACCTCTACTCACTTTTTGTTTTCCTTTTTAACCTGTTGTATATATACCACCAGTCAAGAGATATTTGTATCCTTATTCAAAAAGGTAGCATTGCTCTCCAAAATTAACTCACTAGACAAACTGAAAGAAAATTTCCTCATTTTAGCCCTCAAACAAGACACTAGCTCAGGAGCATATCACGACAATTGTGGAATTTTAAGGTATATTCCATTACCATCATCTTGCCTTGCTTTAAATTTACAAACTTCTCAGCTTTTGCATCCTCAACTCTTGAGGAAAGAAGTGATCTAGAAAGGTACTAGAAAAGTCATCCCATAATGACACCCTTGAATAATCATCCCGAGACTGATCCCACTGTTAATACCATTGGTACACTAAGACCTTTAACTAATAGGCAGCGTTCCGCACCCTCTACATCAGAAGAATGCATAACCATGAAGATCTTCTCCATCTTATCTATAAAGCCATGAGAATTGTCCTCAACCTTAGTACCACTGAAAGTTAGAGGGATTAACCTCATAAACTAGATAACTCTAGTGTCCTTAGATGAACTCCCATCTGTAGCAGCAGAACCCATCTGATGTGACTGAGATGTCACTAACTAGGTCAATAGATGAATAGATTGGCGAAACTCATCATTAGTAATGTCTCCCAGAGGTGACTGAGTACGTGTTCCACCAACTAGAGGGGGATCAGTGGAGATAGGTGGAACTCCACAGAGGCAATCAGAAGTAGTGACCCTTGACTAGGTCTGTACCCCATATGTTGGATGAAATTTGCTCATATTGTCCTTAGGAGGGACAAATGAGTTTCCTTGAGCATTAGATCATTTAGGAGGCATGATCTAAAAGGCGAATAAACGGGAGTTAGAGAAATGCAAGACCTTAGAATCTATAGCCCCAAAATAAGATAATAAGAAAGGTAAACATTTGTAAATGCCTTGTAGCCTCTCCCTTATAAGTGTGGCACGCTACACACCCATCAAATAGACCCTACTTGATAATGCTTTGTGGACAACCAATTGACCAAGAACCTAACTTTCATACATACTTTGTCACAACCCTAACCAGGGCTTGGACATGACGGGTATCTCTAGTCCACTGAGGACTGGAGACCACCCTCTTCACCTACTCGACTAGAATATAATATTATATAACCGTGGAATCCCAATATCAAACAAGATAAGATAAGAAAGCTCGAAGAATCTATGATAGATCAATATACTATAACCACCAACCAATAACTAATAACGGTAACCAACCATAATACACATGCCCATAATAATGTGCGACAAAGCCTCTAGTAAAACCAAAGATAGTTTGGTTGAGACATGCTCCTGAACCTAGCCAAAAATAATACCAAAAAAAAGTCCAACATAAGGAAATCCATGGCATAAAATGGGGTATTCCAAAGTGTAGAATTTCACCACTTTAGTATGACTTACGAGTTGTCCCACAATCACCTAGTCACTGTGAAGGAGGAGTTGGAGTATTACCAGTTCATACATCACGTGGGGATACATCATCAGAAGACGATTATCGGTTGGAGTGCTAGTATGTAGCTCAGGGATAAAGGATAATATAATTCCATGAACCATAATATGAAAACTATTAAATTCAATACATAAAATCATATGCAATACGTATGAATATATATCACATGAAGGGAAAGGGAATAAGGCTTAGCATAAACTTGAAAAATTAACCTGCACTGTGTATTTGTAATCGTCCTAAGGGAAGCCATGGGCTACATGGGTTTTTCTCCCCCTACTGAAAGGGCCTCAGTGCATGTTAGCCACACGAACCAGAGAAATTCCAAGGGAAAGCTAGAACCATCGAGGAAATTAGACGTCCCAAAATATATATCAAGCGTGACTCATGCACACAGTCATCAAGACCAACCTCAAGTCGGCAAACATGAGTTTCCAATATCAGTTCCCTAGGATATCCACCTTCACGGCTTAGCTACACAACCCACTTTGAACACATATTAAAATATTTAACAAACAACTAAACCATTGCACCTAGGATTCAACCATTAAGGAACCATTACGTGGTATCGTAATACCGACTATAGTTTGCAAGCCAATTCCATTATGCCATTCCAAACTATTTATCCAAAAGTAACTCCAAAGTTCCAGTTAAAACTAATCCATTGCCACCAAGGCCTTCCAAAAATCATTTTTAATTTTCATTAACCTTTTATAGATGCAAAGTTTTGAAAGTAAGTTCAATTATGCATTAGTTTCAAAGAGAATCACCAAAATAAATTATAAATCACATTACAAAACCAATTGTTCAAGTAGGTCGAGGTTATTATAAATTTCCATACCAAAATCAATTATTTAGGGAGTCCATTGTATCCCTAAATTAATTCATCATTCCCATGCACCCCTATTGAGTGCACGAACCAACAAGTCATGCATAATAAATCAATAGATACCATGGAAAAACATTCAAACAATTTATATCCAAAACCCTCAACCCATAGTTCAAAACCCAACATCAAAACCATGAATAATCAACCAATTTTCATGCTATAAAGAAAATACAAGTATAGAATGAGATGAACATGCCTTAGACACAGGAGAATTTAAAAGTAATTTGGAGCTTGAAACATGAAATATGAATGTACGTGTAAATCCTTGACTCTCTTGGGGATTTTAAGTTTTGGAATGGAATAATAAACTTAGTGTCGTGAAAATTGATAGAAATAGGCTACTATAGTATTTATAGGTCGTGCATAGGTGAAAAGACATCATTACCCTTCATACTTAGTAAATAAAACAAACTACTTTAATTTTTACATAGGTTCATGGCACAGACCTTATCACGAAGGCTAACTTCCGTGCCACAAACCCTAATGCGGAGAATATCCTCCGTGTCATGGACCCTATCGCGGAGATTATCCTATGTGACATGGGGATATCGCTAAGTCTCACTGCCTCTGGGGTCTAAAATCACCTCGAACCCAGTCTGAAAATTTGGAAACTCTTTCAGGATACCCCTTCAACATACTTAAGTATAAGTTAAGTCAAAAATCGATGTTTCACACTCAGGAAGGACGAAAATAAAATGCTCAAAATTTTTGACAGTGTTACATCCAAACATCTAATGTCTACCACCTTTACCCAAAACCAACATTATGCAACCATTATAATGACCTATCTTACCTTATCCCCCAAGAATTACACCAATTTCATAACATGAACTTTATTGGTTCATTTCATAATATCAACCTATGTCACACATGTACAACCATAGTATAAGATAAAAAGTACAATCACAATGAGATTAACACCACTATACTTTTACAATAAACAAGTCTTTTATACAACCTTATTAGATGTGATTTGACACTTAGAATCTTACTCAACAATTCTACATTTTCAAGCATGCATTATAGAAAGTACATAAAGAGATAGTTTACATGCACACATAAACTAAAAAAAAATCAACTACTTTTAACTATCACCTACCTCAATCCAAGCTTTTCTTTGCCCTAATAAACCTGAGACTTGACCATTCTTGGAATATCAACTAGTTTTGATGAAAGAAGAACAAATGGTTTAATAATATCATGGAATACAACTTTATCTAAGAACCTAAGACCAAAATCATGATTATTCCCTCATTCTAGGGGTTTTCTATCATTATTCCTCTTTAATTCAGCAAAATTCATGTTTATTAAGGTAAATTCTAAGCATGCAACATTAGTTCATCTATATTTAACCAAAACCCAAAGGGTTTACCCCATAATCATTGAATTAGACCAGAAAATCTAACTAGGTCAAGTAATAGTTTTCCCAATACTCAAAAACTAACGATTTTAAGGATAGTTCTTTGTAAAACTAGTTAAAAGGTAATATTACTTACCTCAATGAAAAGATTTTGATAAAAAATAAGTTGAAATAACCCAAAATTGCCTCTCCCAGTCCTTGAAATTATTTGGTGTGAGAAATATATTTTGGTCTACATTATTCATTAAACAACGCATATACCCTATAGAAAGATGATTCCCTCTATGGCCAGATATTTTTGCTATAATGGGATAGTGGTAGCATCCTGCCTCCCATTAGAGATACCTACATTGAGGTAGAAAGTCTGATTATCACTGAATTTTGCCCTTTTTACAACAAACTTTTTGATATTGACTTTCAAAATATCACCTTTACATCATAGGCGATACCCGGAGTTCTACCAACTTGATTTCACTTTGGAAAGTTTATATGGGTTCCTTGACATCTTAGCCATCACAAAATGAGTTGAAATCACTTAGATACTAACTTATCCATTCCAAAATTATTCTAGATCATAACATGCTCAGATTTCAGTAAAGACTAGCCTAACCTAAAATTCGAACTCCTTATTCAAGAAAAATCTTAACCTAAATTTTACCATGCTAGACTAGACCATAATGATGGAAAAGGTCATTCGTTAGATTCCAATTTACCTATTGTTCATCCCCGAATAATCAATAAAGAAAATAAGGTAGGAAGGAAGAAACAATAGTACTTGGATCATCAAACAAGTGAGGGTAGTTTTATCTTATGCCCTTTTAAATTTCCCAAGTTGTCTCATTAATAAACTAATTTTTTATTTTACTTTCAGTAATTGAAATTCCTTAGTTTTGAACTTTTGAACATCTCAATCAAGAATCGCTATTAATTTCTCCTCATATGAAAGGTTCTTATAAAGAAACATAGAGTCCTATCTAATAGTACAGTCACTATCCCTACGGTGTTTTTGAGCATGGAAAAATAAAACACCAGATAGACTCCTGACAGGATTTTTGGCAACACCAACCTGTAAACTATCGGACCAACATCATCAAGCACCTCAAATGTACCAATGTACTAATAGATAAGACTACCCTTCTTGTTAAATTACATAACTCCCTTCATAAGAGACACCTCCAGTAGAACATTCTCACCTTGTTTGAAGTACCTATCCCTTCCCTTGTAATTTGCATACCCTTTTTGCTTACTTTGGGCTGCCAATAGCTTGACCTGAATGAACCTTTCTTTCTCTTTAGCTTTATTCACCATGTCTATCCCCAAAGGATACACATCACCACCTCAAACTAATCAATGGGTGATCTATACCTTCTTCTATAAAGTTCCATAAATGGAGCTATGTCAATACTAGAATGGTAGCTTTTGTTGTATGAGAATTAATATAATGGAAAAAATTTATCCCATCGACCTCCAAAATTAGCCATGCATGCCTATAATAAGTCCTCAAGAACCCGAATAATCCTCTTAGACTGCCTATTAGTGTGAAAAGGGAATTCAATACTAAGATCTAGTTTTGTGCTCAACTCTTTATGTAACCTATGCAAAAATTTATAAGCAAACTGTATGCCTATAGAAGATATGATGGAAATTGGCACCCCATGCAATCTCAAAATTTCTTTGACATAACTCTTGGCTAATTGCTCTAAAATATAGTTCACTTTAACTGGAATAAAATGAGTGAACTTTATTAGCATATCTTCTATGGCCCAAATCGAGTATGTTATCTGTAATGACCCGAAATCGCCTCCCGAGATGTCACACGGTGCATAAGGCTACAAGTAGCCCCAAGATAACCCTTTGAGCCCGTTTCAACTAATTAACACTCATTTCAAGATAAAATGATTTAAACACTAGCATAGTCATATCATATGAAAGGAACTACGGAGAAAAAGCTCAGTCCAAATGACCAAGCAATACTGGAAAACCTCAACACAACCACAATCTGATAACTAGTCTGACAAAGCCTCTACTAATCCATGAACTAGAGATCCATTGGGACAGGTCCCCAACTGACTCGAAATGAACTGAAAGTAATAACATAGTCTCTTAAATGCTAAAATTTATGATGATAGGTCCTCAAACCATGAGGACTCACCACTGTAGGGATATAGACAGAGGTACTCAGAAGTCACTGACGAGGCTGGGACTGAGCACCTGAACCTACATTATAGGTAAATATAGCACATAGACATATATGTGGCTCAACACTTGGGAATGTACTGAGTATGTGGATCTGCATGCATTTATATAAAACAACATCAATACTCTTTAATCATATCATGCATGCAATAAGTAATGACTCACATGGCTTGAATAAGTATAAAATGTAAGGCTCATGAATCATGTAGAATGGAGCATGTAACACAAATTAGTGAGTCATCATAGTTTAACTTTAAAATCAGTAATCTTATCTTATTCTCATTACCCATAGGCTAAAGGACACTTTACACAATACTTTCAACTCATTCATATGCCTCATGGAGAGTAAAACTTCTTTAATGCTCAATAACTCATAACTTTTTTGAACTCAAATACTTGGAATACGAAATCATATAACTTTGAAACATACTTGAAGGAATTTCATTTACTTTAGGAAAATATCTCATTAGAAGGGTAAATACTTTAGTTTTCAAGGAAGTAAGTGATCTCGAAGTTTAAATGTCAAGGGGGGTTCTCTTAACCAACATAAACCATGCGAGCTACATGGAGTCCAATGTTTTGTCCTCCTAAGGAAGAGACCTCACGTTGGGGAGAGGCATCATACTCTTGCCAGGGAGTATAACATAGGTTCAGTGATCACTAAACAAACTCGGCCTCGGGCCCAATATCAATTCAGCCTTAGGCCCAATGATAATCATAAACTAGGCCTCAGGCCCAACCTACAGTGGCACGTAGTTTTGGGGTAAGAAACCGTAGTAACATACCCTCTCAGTGCTAAATACTACTCCTTTTAGATTATTTGTGCTCATCTCGTAAAAATCTACTTTTTGAAATAATCTCATGGTTCACCACGAACCCAATAATCAAATATGTACTCTCATGTAGGAAAGTTGATTTCAAATCTCATTGACCATTAGGTCAAAACATTTCTCAACAATCTTAGAATACTCAAATAATAGGTGCTTATAGCACAAGAGTTCATAAAATCTCAAGTCCCGAGTAGGGCTTAATAATCCATAATTCAATCTCAAGTTAAAACATATCACAAGAATAATAGATAGTATATAGATTCATAACCCATGTAGAAACCTAGAAATTCCAGTAATTTTTCTCAAAATCTCAACATACTTATATACTTCAATATCTCAAACATTTCAACTATTAACTTCTCAAGGATCAAAATCATGGGGTATAGACCCTGCTGCAATTTCTCAAGAAAACATGTAAAAATCATGCCATTAGACTCTCAATTCATGGGAAACATCAAAATCCTGCAACCAATAACAATGGGTGAAAACCCCCAATTCAATTTCATGTAAAATCTCATAAATTGCAGAGAAATTGTAGTTTAAATAAGTCTTTGGGCACAGGGGTAAAAGGATTACCCTTGTTCAAAACTCCACATACCTTAGATTATGAAATTGGATGAACGAGCTTGCTCTAAACTCTTCTTGTTACTCTTCAGAGAGAGTTCTTACAAACTTTGAACTTGGGGAACTCAAATCTCAACTCAATTTGTAGAATCCATGGTGAGCTCTTAGATTTCTTGGAGAAGGGTTTTCGATTTTCTCTTGAGGAAGAAACCCTAGCTCTCTTGTGTTTTGGATGATGAATGAACCCATTTTCTTCGTTTGGAATATATCAAGGTATAAAAGAGTGGAAAGGACCAAAAAGCCCTTTTAAAAATAAGCTAAAAATACTGAACGGGGTCTACGACGATCCGTCACAAGTCCAACGGCCTGTCAGGTCATCCATCGCACGATGACCAAAAAAAAGGACATACGTCCTCGTTGCGATGGTCGGATTGATGGTCTGTCATAGGTCTAATGGTCCATCGGATCTTCCATCGTATGATGGCCAGGATGAGACCACACTACCTTATTGGCGACGGTCCATCGCAACCTTGATGGTCCATCGTCCTGGTTGTTGCACTTCGGCTAGGAAAGGGAGTTTTTTCCTTGGTCGCGATGGTCCATCGCAGACTTGACGGTCCGTCGGATCATCCGTCGCACCTGGGCGGTTCCGACAACTCTCTGTAAAATGGCCATAACTTCTCACCCCGATGCCGTGTTTGGACAAAATTGGTATCGTTGGAAAGCTAACTCAATTCTCTCATGAAAAAAGTCAAATTTTAAGAAAATTATATATGGATGAAACACCAATCACTTGGGAAGTTACTTATCAATCTTTTAGGGCCAGAATTACACTTTTCTTGACACGCTCTAAGGCTCAACCTACGAGGGAACTTTGCGGGGTCTTACAATATCTCTCCCTTGAAAATATTCATCCTCAAATGTCACTAGTTAGACTAGGAACACAGGAAAAACAGAGTACACATAGCTGAAGCAATTTACTAAATGGATCAAAATCTCTCTAAACTCTTGAATACCACAAAAATTGCAACAACTCATGCAAGAATAGATATATAGCTGAACTTTAGATTAGATGAGATGAATTAAGGAAGAATAATACCTTCAGATTGATCTGAACTCGTGGAAAAGAGGTGCGGGTACTTGAATTGCATGTCTGCTTCTGCCTACCAAGTAGCTCCATCAAATGACTAGTTCCGCCACAAAACTTTGACCAAGGGAACCTATTTGTTCCTCAGTCTACGGATCTTCAAGTCTAGAATCTCAACAGGAATCTCATCGAATAAAAGTATGTTCTGAATATCAGCACTCTCTAAAGGATCTACCACAACGGAATCACCAATGTGCTTCTTGATCATGGAGACATAAAAGATAGGATGAACGGCTGACAACTCTGTGGGAAACTCAACTTCATAGGCTACTTTACCAACTCGGCTAAAGACTCTATAGGGGCCAACATAACGGGGACTAAGCTTCTCCTTTTTACCAAACCTTTTCACCATTTTCATGGGTGAAATCTTCAGGTATACCAAATCACCCACTTCAAACTCAAGATATCTTCTCCTCACATCGGTATAAGACTTTTGATGACTCTGGGTGGTCTTTAACCTCTCTCTAATCAACTTAACTTTCTCCATAGCTTTAAACACTAAATCAGGCCCAGTCACGACAGCTTTACCCACTTCAAACCAACCTATGGGTGATCTACATCTCCTACCATACAAGGCCTAAAATGGTGCCATCCCGATGCTAGCGTTGTAACTGTTATTATAGGCGAACTCTATCAATGGCAAATTCTCATCCCAACTTTCTTTGAAATCAAGAGCACACACCCTCAACTTGTCTTCCAGGGTCTGAATGGTCCTCTTAGCCTGACCATCTATCTACGGATGAAAAGCAATATCAAAAGAACTTAGATACCAAGACCCATCTAAAATGCCCTCCAAAACTGAGAAGTAAATTGAGTGCCCCTATCCGAAATGATGGACGAGCGAACTCCATGCAGCCTGACTAACTCCCAAATATACAATCTAGCATAATCCTCAGCTATATAAGATCTATGCACGGGTAATACATGTGCGTACTTAGTCAGCCTATCCACAACAACCCAAATTGAATCATGATGACAACGCGAAAGAGGTAACCCGGTCACGAAGTCCATATTTACCACCTCCCACTTCCAAGTAGGTATACCAAACTCTTACATCACACAACCAGGTCTTTGGTGCTCTACCTTAACCTATTGGCATGTTGCACACTTTTCTAAGAACTCGGCTATATCCTTTTTCATACCATTCCACCAATAGATTTCCCGCAAGTCACAGTACATCTTGGAAGTGTTGGGATGAATAGAATACCACATCATGTGCTTCAGCCATAATCCTCTACCTCAGATCATCAACACATAAAACACACAATCTACCTTGCACTCTCAACACACTATATCCCCCTTGGGAGAAAACCTCTACCTGTTAGTCCTGAACTGACTCCTTCAGTCTGACCAAACTAGGATCCTTGTCTTGCTTTTCTTTCACTTCCGAAACTAAAGAGGATTTGGAAGTACTCTACACCAAAGTACTTCCCTCGGCTAAATCAAGCAACCTAACACCCAATCTAGCTAGATAATGTACATCACGAGCTAATTCTTTCTTACCTTCCTCTACATGGGCAATACTACCCATAGACAATCTGCTAAGGGAATCCTCCACTACGTTGGCCTTTCTCGGGTGATACAAAACACTCATATCATAGTCTTTCAACAACTCTAACCACCTCCTCTGCCTAAGATTCAAATATCTCTGAGTAAACACATACTGCAGGCTCTTATGATTAGTAAACACATCAACATGGACACCATAAAGATAATGCCTCCAGATTTAAAAAAAAAATACCACAACAACTAACTTAAGATCATGGATTGGGTAATTCTTCTCATGCGGCTTCAACTTCCTAGAGGCATAATCTATGACCTTACTTTTTTGAATCAACACACAACCCAAACCAACTCTAGAGACATCACAATACACCATAAAACCATCTGTACTATCAGGCAAAGTCAACACAGGGGCTGAAGTAAGTCAAGTCTTCAACTCCTGAAAACTCTTCTTACAGGAATCTGACCATTGGAACTTAACTTTCTTTTAGGTCAACCGAGTCATGGGAGACGCAATAGAAGAAAAACTCTTAACAAAACGACGGTAGTAGCCTGCTAGACCCAAGAAACTTCTAATGTCAGATGAAGAGATAGGTCTAGGCCAATTTTTTACAGCTTCTATCTTTTGGGGATCAACTCTAATACCCTCGGCTAAAATAATATGATGCAGAAAGGCTACAGACCTTAGCCAAAATTCGGACTTGCTGAATTTGGCGAACAACTGGTGGTCTCTAGGAGTTTGCAAGACAATTCTAAGGTGGTTCGCATGGTCATTCTCATTACAAGAGTACACACGGATGTCATCTATGAAGACAATGACAAACATATCGAGCTATTCCTTGAATACTAAGTTCATGAGGTCCATAAAGGCTACCAGGGCATTGGTTATCCCAAATGACATAACTAGAAACTCAAAGTGACCATAGAGGATTCAAAAATCTTTCTTTGGAATATCACATTCCCTCACTTTAAGTTGATGATAGCCGTATCTAAGGTCTATCTTGGAGAAATAACTTGCACCTTGCAACTGATCAAATAGGTCATCAATTCTCAGAAGAGAATACTTGTTCTTGATGGTGACCTTGTTAAAATGATGGTAGTCAATACACATACGTAAAGAACCGTCTTTCTTTCGCACGAAAAAGACAGGTGCGCCCAAGAAGAAATACTGGGCCTAATGAAACCTTTGTCTAAGAAATCTTTGAGTTGCTCTTCTAACTTCTTAAGATCTGTAGGTTCCATAAAGTATGGCAGAATAGAAATGGGACAAGTGTCGGGAAGAAGGTCAATCTAGAATTCTATCTCTCTATCGGGAGGTACCCCTGGGAGATCTGCTGGAAAAACATCTGGAAACTCATTAACAATTTTGACTGACTGAATAGTTAGAGCCTCAGACTTAGTGTCTTTGACTCTAACTAGGTGATAGATGCAACCCTTGGATATTAGCTTTCTGGATTTGAGATAGGATATAAAATAACTCTAGGGAGATACCAAAGTCTTGGACCACTCAAAAGATGGTTCATCAGGAAACTGAAACTTGACCACACGGGTACGACAGTCTATAGATGCATAACAAGAATTAAGCCAATCCATACCCAGAATAAGGTAAAAATCCACCAAGTCTAACTCTATCAAATCAGCAAGTATGACTCTATGAAGAATAGTAACAGGACAATCTCTATACACTTGTTTAGAAATAAGTGACTCCCCAACAGGTGTAGAAACTAGGAAAGGCTCAGAAATTATTTCGGGACTCATTTTGAAATTCACAGCTACAAGTAGGGTCACCTAAGGGTGACTTGACCCAAGGTACAACAACACATAAACATCAAGGAAAAAGACACGGAGCATACTGGTAACAACATCGGGAGAGGCCTCCTTCTCTTGATGGGATGGTAAGGCATAAAATCAATTCTGGCACTGGCCGCTAGCAGTGCTAGATTAAGGCCTCTGATCAAGGGCGAGACGTGGTACAGGAGCTGGTGCACCAGTAGCCTATGCCTGAGGTCAGGCATCTCTGTTACCCTGTCTAGCATGAGGACAATCTCTAAGACTGTGGCCCTTCTTTCCATAACCAAAACAACCCCTCAGATCTATGAAACACTCATTGGGATAATCTCTACTACACTTAGCACAAGGAGGATAACAGGGCCTGTTACCAACACTTTTCTGCGATCTAGACATAAAAGATCTTCCCCCTTGCTCCTGCCTACTTCTAGATGCGGGAGCACTAACTGATGAAGGCACTGGCATAGATGGATGCCTCTAAAATTGAGGGAAGTTCCCTCCATGGAACCTAGGCTGGATAAACTCATACTACTCAGATCTAGCCTTCTTGTTACCCCTCATTCTCTCTCTCTCTACTATTATCCACCTCTATCTGTTGTGCATGCATCATCAACCTAGACAGATCCATATCCCTATGCAGCATCGCAGTCCTATACTCCTTCAGTACCAACCCAGAAACACCGGTCATAAACTTGCTCATACTAGCCCGGGTGTCAGAAATCAAATTAGGAGCATACTTGGCCAACTGGTTGAACTTCAAGAATTACTCCTTAACAGTCATTGAGCCCTGCCTCAAGTTCATAAACTCCTCAATCTTTGCTTCCCTCAACTCAAGCGGAAAGAACTTGTCCAAGAATGCATCTTGGAACGCTTTCCAAGTCATAGGAGCAGCATCTTCACCTCTACCTTTCTTGAATGATACAACCCAGTCATAATATATGTCCTTTAACCTGTAAGACGCCAACTCAACACTTTCTTCCTCAGAAATATGCATCACTTGCATGATCTTTCTCACCTCCTCAAGGTATAACTGTGGGTCCTTATCTTCCTTAGACCCATAAAACTCTGGAGGATTCATCCGCATGAAATCACGGATCCTAGCCGCAGCTACATCACCTCCATAATAATTAGTATTTGATGCCTAGTTATTGGTCCAAACATTAGCGGTGACTGCTTGGGCTAACGCCCGAAAGGCTGCTCGAAACTCGGCATGAGACACAGTCTCATTCAAAGGATCAACAGGTGGGGTTGCTCATCATCATCCGTGTGGGCATTAGCTGTTCGGAGAGGTATTTTCTAAAATAGATGAACACAAATTATTAGATGAGATGGACAACTATAGGCACGATAGATTCTGAAAGAAGAAACAATTTTTTTCGTAAAATGTCTTGTAGCCTATTGCTCATAGATGTGGCGCGCTACACACTGATTATAAAGATTCTATTTAATGCGGCTTGTCAGACTCCCTAGGACTCCTTACAACCTTAGGCTCTGATACCAAGTTTGTAATGATCTGAAATCGCCTCACGGGACGTCACACGATGCTTAAGGCTACAAGTAGCCCCAACCTAACCCTTTGAGCCTACTTCTACTAATAACACTCATTTCAAGATAAAATGATTTAAACACTAGCATAGTCATATCATATGAAAGGAAATCCAGAGAAAATTCTTGGTCCAAACGACCAAGCAATACCGTTAAACCTCAACACAACCACAATCTGATAACTAGTCAGATAAAGCCTCTACTAATCCATGAACTAGAGAGACATTGGGAGAGGTCCCCATCTGACTCGAAAGGAACTGAAAGTAATAACATAGTCTCTCAAATGCTGAAATGTTTGATGATAGGTCCTCGAACCATGAGGACTCACCACTGTAGGGATATAGACAGAGGTACTAGGAAGTCACTGACGAGGCTGGGACTGAGTACCTGAACCTACATTATAAGACAATGTAGCGTATAGACGTATATGTAGATTAACACTTGGGAATGTACTGAGTATGTAGGGGTGCATGCATTTATATAAAACAACATCAAAACTCTTTAATCAAATCATGCATGCAATAAGTAATGACTCACATGGATTGAATAAGTATAAAATGTAAAGCTCATGAATCATGTAGAATGGAGCATGTAATACAAATCTCGTGAGTCATCATAGTTTAACTTTGAAATTGGTAATCTTCTCTTATTATCATTACCCATAGGCTAAAGGAGACTTTAAATAATAATTTCAACTCATTAATATGCCTCATGGAGAGTAAAACTTCTTTAATGCTCAAGAACTCATAACTTTTTTGAACTCAAATACTTGGAATACGGAATCATATAACTTTGAAACATACATGAAGGCATTTCATTTACTTTAGGAAAATATCTCATTAGAAGGGTAAATACTTTAAATTCCAAGGAAGTAACTGATATAGAAGTTTAAATGTCAAGGGAGGTTCTCTTAACCGACATAAACCATGCGAGCTACATGGAGTCCAATATTTTTTCCTCCAAAGGAAGAGACCTCATGTTGGGGAGAGGCATCATACTCTTTCCAGGGAGTAGAACCTAGGTCTAGTGATCACTAAACAAAATCGACCTCGGGCCCAATATCAAATCGGCCTTAGGCCCAATGTTAATCATAAACTCGGCCTTAGGGCTAACCTAGGTGGCACGTAGTTTTGGGGTAAGAAACTGTAGTAACTTACCCGCTCGGTGCTAAATACTACTCCCTTTAGATTATCTGTGTACATCTCATAAAAATCCACTTTAGAAATAATCCCATGGTTCACCATGAACTAAATAATTAAATCTGTACTCTTATGTAGGAAAGTGTATTTCAAAGATCAATGACCATTAGGTCAAAAAATTTCTCAATAATCTCAGAATACTCAAATCATCGGTTCTTATAGTGCAAGAGTTCATAAAATCTCAAATCTCAAGTAGGGATTAATAACCCATAATTCAATCTCAAGTTAAAACTCATCAAAATCATAATATATAGAATATAGATTCATAACCCATGTAGAAATCTGGAAATTTCGGCAATTTGTCTCAAAATCTCAACATACTTATATACTTCAATATCTCAAACATTTAAACTATTAACTTCTCAAGGATTAAAATCATGGTCTATAGACCCAGCTGTAATTTCTCAACAAAACATGTAAAAATCATGCCATTAGACTCTCAATTCATGGGAAACATCAAAAGCTTGCAACCAATAACAATGGGTGAAAACCCCCAATTCAATTTCATGTAAAATCTCATAAATTGCAGAGAAATAATAGTTTAAATAAGCCTTTGGGCACAAGGGTAAAAGGATTACCCTTGTTCAAAACCCCATATACCTTATATTATGAAATTGGATGAACGAGCTTTCTCCAAACACTTCTTCTTACTCTTGAGAGAGAGTTCTTGCAACCTTTGAACTTGGGGAACTCAAATCTCAACTCAATTTGTAGAATCCATGGTGAGTTCTTAGATTTCCTGGAGAAGGGTTTTAGATTTGCTCTTGAGGGAGAAACCCTAGCTCTCTTGTATTTTGGATGATGAATGAAGCCATTCTCTTCGTTTAGATTATATCAGGGTATAAAAGAGTGAAAAGGACCAAAAATCCTTTTTAAAATCTAGCTAAAAATACTAAACGGGGTCTGTGATGGTCGGAGCGATGGTCCATCGCAAGTTCGACGGTTCGTCGGGTCGTCCGTCACTCGATGACCAAAAAAAAGGACATACTGCCTCAATGCGATGGTCAGATCGACGGTCCGTCGTACGTACGACGGTCTATCATATTGTCCGTTGCACGATAGCAAGGATGAGACCACACTTTCTTAGTGGCGACGGTCTCAACAACGGTCCATCGCAGCTTTGATGGTTCGTCGTCCTGGCCGTCACACTTGGTCTAGGTAAGGGAGTGTCTGCCTTGGTCGCGATGGTTCGTCGCAGACTCGACGGTCCGTTGGATCGTCCATAGCACCTGGGCAGTTCCTAAAACGACCATAACTTCTCACCCCGATGCTAGGTTTGGATGAAATTGGTATCGTTGGAAAGCTAATTCAATTCTCTACATTACAAAATGTCAAATTTTAAGAAAATTCTATATGGTTGAAACGCCAATCACTTGGGAAGTCACTTCTCAATCTTTTAGGGCCGGAATTACACTTCGCTTGACATGCTTTAAGGCTCAGACTACGAGGGAACTTTGCGGGGTCTTACATTATCCCAAGGTCTTAGGAACACCCACCAAAAAAATTCAGTTCTATCCTGTACCGCTTTCATTTGGGAATGGTCATTCTTTAAAGTAAACCTACGGGCCTTTAATGTTCACACTTCACCTACTAATAGTTATGGAAATTTCCTATTATCTACTATAGCTCGAATTATTTAGGGCCACTAGTAAAAGCTATCTCAAGTCACGGTACATCTTGGTTGCACATGGATGAATATAGTATCAAGAACATCAGCTTCTACAAGAAAATTAAGAATTATATCATCAACACGATGCTTGCTTCCCCCCACCCTTAAAACTCCAGAAGTATCAAGTTTGGCATCTTGAGCTTCACCACACATTACCTTGTGTTGAATCTTGTTCAGCTTTGCATCCTTAAATTGCTTGACCTTAATTTTATATAGAAAGGTGGACCTTACCTCCGGACTAACAAACACTCTACCCTTTTCAGACACTCCAAATTGCATGAACTACATTTGCTAGAGTTTGGATCTCTCTAGCCAAAGGTCACCTCGACACTCGGAAATAAGACACAGTACCCATACATATAGACTTCTGGCTCAATGCATCTACCACCATATTATCCATGCGTAGATGGTATAGATGGTAACATTATAATCTTTAATAACTCCATCCACTATCTTTATTTCAGATTCAAATTCTTTTGGGTGACAACTTATTGTAAAGTATGATGGTCTGTAAGCACCCCACTCTTAACACCATAAAGGTTGTGTCTCTCAATCTTTAATATGAAAACTACCGCTGCCAAATCCACATCATGAGTTAGGTAATTCTTCTCATGAGGCATTAATTGACTTAAAATATAAGCAATCACAATCCTATATTGCATCAACACAGCACCCAAACCATAGAGTGAAGCATAAAAATATATAATAAAATTCTTACCATCAATCAGCAAAGCAAGGAAGGAAGCTATGGTCAAAAGAGACTTAAGCTTTTAAAATCCCTCTTCACACTTGTCAACCAAAAAAATGGAACCTCTTTCTATGTCAACCTTGTCAAATAAGTAGTAATGTAGACAAAATTCTTGATAAACATGTGATATTAGCTAGCAAGACACACAAAACTTAAAATATCAGTCATAGAGCTAAGATAAACCCAACACTTAATAGTTTCTGAGTTCAAGGGGTCTACCATCACCCCTGTTTTAGAAATCACATGCCCTAGAAAGACCACAGAAGATATCAAAAACTCACATGTAGAGAACTTATCATAAAAAGACGTCTCCTTCAAAATCATGAACACTATATGAAGTCGACCTTCATGTTTTCCTTACTCTTGGAGTAAA
Organism: Capsicum pubescens; assembly: GCA_030864215.1. NCBI lineage: Eukaryota > Viridiplantae > Streptophyta > Magnoliopsida > Solanales > Solanaceae > Capsicum > Capsicum pubescens. Next base: position 110,387,832 of record CM061549.1, on the reverse strand, counting down.
ACAATATGTCATTAATTAAAACAATCACAAATAAATCTACGAAAGACTTTAAAATACCATATATCAAACTCATAAATGTTGTTGACACATTGGTTAACCCAAAAAGGACATTACTAGAAACTCCTAATGCCTATATCGAGTCCTTAAAACTATCTTGGGTATATCCTTAGACCGAATCTTAACTAGTAATATTGTCACAACTCAATTTCTCAGGTCATGACGGCACCTATCATAACCCGCCAATAAGTAAGGCAACACATAGTCCAGAATATCTAGAATATACTAATAAAAAAAATGAATGCAAAACTAGATAAGAAAGAAAAAATACACGAAAGAAGTAAATATATCCCTAAAATCTGTTGAAGTTAGTACAAAAGGTTGGAATACAGAAGAAGTGCAAGTTAAACTAAAGAATAATTATATATACAAAGTTGTTTCTAAAGTATAAAATAAAGATCAAAATAGCAATATGAGGGAGCGCAGGAATACTCCAAATTTTAGGGCCTGACCTTAAATCTCCAAGCTAGGGCTGCTCCATACGATGTACATGTGAACAATAGGAACTCATACTATGATGTCCAGGGCAAAAGTGTAGCATGTGTACCAAACACATGGTAATTAGTAGGCGTAGGCTGACTGAGATTTAAATATAATAAAAGCAAAAATAACATTTAAAGACGAAGTATAAACTAAAGACAACTATCCATAGAACTAAACCTAATAATGATAATGGTGCAATAAGGATAATCTATCCTATTCTAATAGTATTCAAGAGTTAAAGTGCAGTACCATATATCACTAGCCAATATACTAATAAAAAGTGAAGAAAGGATATATAATAGTAATACGAGGCCAAAGGATACATATACAATATGAATGGACAAGGAAATATAGGGATATATGATAATACCATATATATGTATATGCATATATATAGGACTAAACTCAAAGATAATAACTTGAGGGAACAAACCTAACATCATGAGAATCATATCAAAGTAAGGGAGATAATACTAGCATACTCAAGGCTTGTATCCAAAGTGTGACTAATCATGAGGTAATCAAACAATAATACATTTACCGTAATAGAAAAAGGGAAATCAGAAGCATGCCGACAATCTTGGGTACCAGTCCACAATCATCCTGCCATAAGCTGACCATAATAACTAATAATAAATTAATTAGCTAGTCAAAACTGACAATAACCTAATTGGGATCCCATAAGCTCGTAAGGTCAAAGCAAGGACTTACGAAGAGTAACCATAGTTTATATCTTTATAACCCCCATAAGGCTAATAGATATAAGCACCAAACAACTATACTAGTGATATTCAATGCATATGAATGAATGCAAGTGTGATCTTGCACCATCAACCCATCTCAAGCGCCATAACATACCAATTGTATACACCTCCTTAGATCGAACACTTGCAAAGGCAGGACCTACCGCGACCATTTTCTCCTACACTGAGGCTCATGGATAAAGGGCCCCATTGGGGACTTAAGATATCCTTTTACATTGTGTAATCTTGAACCAAGACTTCTAGTAACCTTCATAATTGATCAACTTCGTCCACTGCCAGAGAGATATATAAGTATAATACATTCTTGGACTAAAATTGAGACTAAAATAGTATAAATCTGAGATTGTGTACGGGACTAAATCAACATAATAGTGTAGAAAGGATCGATATCTCCCTTAACTGGATTAAGCAATAGTTGTAATAAAGTGAACTAATAATGGATCAGAATCAACCTCGATCTATTTTCCAAATAAATTTAATTAGATTATTTAAAAATAATTAATTTTAATGTTAATAAAGATAGACATAAATCACTTTTTAAAAAATAGTGGCAAAACCAAGGTTTTAGCAAGAATCATACTAATAAATAAGTATAAATGCGCCTTAATGTATGCATGCTATCACCAATATCCAAAAAAATACAACCATAAGCATCTATAAACTATAACCATATCCTTACAAGGGTTAGAAACTAACCTGGTATCGAAATGGTACCGTAACCACCACCTTAGGCCTAATAATATATAACTCAACCAGATATTTATACCATAAATTCAGAAACTAAGGTAAACAAGGGCATAAAGTTACTAGAAGGGCCTAATTTGGGAATATCATCCAATTCATTAAGTACTATGATTAGTCTTATGCTAAAGAATTCCTTATTCAAATCTATGGTTAATCAAGTCTATCATCAAATGTAATAGGATCTTATAGCCTTAACAGGTATTCTAGGCTAAGTTTTTGTCACATATGTATTCTAAATCCCCTAATTAGGTCAAGTCATGATATATCTAGGTACAAACATAGCCTATATCCCTACCTTGTATTGAAAATATACAATATCACAATCTCATAAAGATAAATAGATAGAAGCCTACACTAATGCCGAATCACATTCACAAACTGTCCACAAACATCCTGTCTTTACTCCAGAATCCCAGCATGATACCACACTATCTAAAACATAATCTACATGTTATTAGGAGTAAAATAATACTCACAATTCTATATAAATACTGGGTAAAAATTCAATTAAAAAATGGGTCCATGGGATCCACATATGAAATCCCATATTAGGCCCGTTATTAGATCCCCCATGACTCAAGGAGCTTGTATTCAAAATTTAAGCATAATCTGATATGGATAGCTTAGTCAAATCATCCCAAGAGGGAAGGATAATCAATAATAGAAAATAGAGAAATTAGGAGAAAAGAAGATCAAAACTGATGATATTTGAACAAACATAAAGGTTCCCTTAATGTCCCCACAATATCCCTGACCTTAAATTGTTGTTTCCCAACTGATTTTTGGGTTCAAATTGTGTTTAAGTAGGTTGGGAAATGGAGAAATATTGTTTGTGATCTAGAACAAGCCTAAAAAGGTTTATTTTGGTCGCTAGGTGGCATCACTTAGGCACCAAAAGTATATCCCAGGCAACCCACACCCTTTCCATCACATAGGCGTCACTCTTGATTGCCAAGGAGAACTCGCCTAGGCGCTTATAAGGTCACTAAGGCGATGGCACCATAAAACCAACATTTCTTAATTTTTTCTTGGTTGTTCCGAGATCATAATGAATGCAAACAAACTACTCTTCTCGGTCGAAAACAACATTACTGACTCAATGGAATTCACAAAATTTCCTTCTAAGGTCGTTTAAATATTAGTCCAAAACCCTTGTGTCATTCTAACCAACTTTTGAACAATAGCCCAAAATGAGTCTAGAAACCTCGTGACTCAAACCAAGGGTCCCCCTATCCAAAATTATATGTTCTTAAGCTGATAGCACTGTTGGAATTTCCATCAAAGTCTGTTTACTAATATATTTGGTCTGGCCTGATTTCTTAACTGCGAAAGCTCCAAAATAAGGAAATGAGCAAAAAATTAAATTGAACAGTGCGGAAACTGAACCAAAAGTACTGACAAGACATGACAGACCTACAGTCGCTATAGGAAGGCATAAAACACCAAAAATGCACAAAAATTAAGAAAATGATCTGAAGGGTCATTACAATATCCACTACTAAAAAGATGTTCATCCACAAAAGTCAATGGTTATGAAGAGCCCAAAAGATTCAAGGGACAAGGTACTAGGCCCTTATGCTTTGAGCAAGACTCCCCAGATTACAACTAAGGCCAACTATAGTTTTCAAGGGATTTCACCAAAGGTATCACTTTTTCTAGAAAATCTTAGTCCACCTGTCAAATAGCTATAACTCAGCCCCGACAACTTACTAGCCTTCAACTAAACTGAGAACGATTGATGCATGGAAATCCAAACCCCAACACATTGACATCCTTCTAAAATAAGGACAACCAAGCAATGAATAAACCAAGCTAGTGACAATCCAAGCACGAATCATAGAGCCAACTACTATTTCCAAATTTAACATCCTTTTACCTTTACAAACCTACTGTGTACTCTAAACCACACAAAATCATTTTAAAATCATTCAGGTTTTATACGCACATGAAAACTACACTTATCTCACGAGATTAAAGATGATCTACACTAAATTCCATACTTGGGAGCATAAAAATAAGAACCATAAGAAGCTAGCTGGACACAAAAAGAAGATGATCAAAGCCTATAACCTCCAGCCAATGCTACACTTGGTCATGATGAACCTCGAAATTGATTGTAAAGAATCCAATGCACAAACTCTCAAAATTGAATGGTTTTCTATAGAATATCCCACCAACTGTGGATAAAACTATGCTAAGCCTAACTCGAGTATACCACTTTCACTAAGTAGGAAATCACAATTCTGATAAACATTGAGAATCAAGGTCGAAAGCAGTAGAAATAAACTACTCTTCAAGCATCCATCAAGTACAATCTACCTAAACTGAAGAAAACTGAGTTGATAGGTAATGAGTATGCTAAGTCGTCCTATAAACTAGTGCTCAACTGAAACAAATTCAAAATTAGGGATGTAATCAAGTTATACAATCCATAGCCATAATTTTCAAACACAAACGAAAATATTTGACCTCAACTATCCAAATCGATCTAGTTTTTGAGTAGTATCTACCCATCAAAATCCATCGCAACTCCTAAGCCGCCGATCAAAAGAGTAAAAAATCACAATTGGAGAAAAACCACTGGCTAAAGATATGAGCAATCAAATCCACAACCACAGAAGGCATAACACTACAAGGTATAACGCAAAACCCACCAAGCCTGCAAAGGACACTAAACATCGCCAAATCTCGAGCAACTCAAAAAGATACGATCTTAGTCTAAACTTGCTCAAACTAATACTAAATCTATGGAAACAAATACTCACTCCCAAAGGAATGGTTAGCGACAACTAATACATAAGTACATATATCCAAACAAAATATTCCACGAAGTCATCCTAGACTCAATAAATACCAAACATGAGAAATGTCTAAATTCACCTATGAAAACCAACCTCAATCGAATTGATCCATGAACCAAATGATAGGAGAAATGTATCATCCATATCAACACCAATACCAAGATCAAACCACTACCTGGAAATGAACCCACCAAATCAGAAGAGCAAAGAACAAAGTAATCAATCTCCAAAATGGGCTACAGAAATGAGTAGCCAACATAAGAATCATAATAGAACCATGAAAAGCCAAACCTACCTTAGCTCTAACAACCCTCACAATAATATACCTTTCTTTGATAATATAAAGAAAGATAAACCAAACAAGGCTCAAGGCCAGATGGTTAAGAATCACAAGAAAGGACACACTAACTAGATGATAATAGTCTAGTTGTCTATAATGTGAGAATCGATAACAACATAAAAAATAACAATATAAAAAAAACATAAAGTATAGGAGGTAGCAAAATTAGAAAACATAACCTATACCATTCTAAGGTAATAATAAATCCAATATAAAAAAGGAAAGGAACTTTAACTCAAATGCAACCCCCTAAGGAAATCACAATACTGATCCACCACTAAAAGAAATCATTTATGGGGGTAGCCACATAAGCATAAAAATCTACATAAATACTATAACAAATATTATAGAAACATCATAGCACATAAACACCAGTGGGTATAAACATCCCAACTTAACTCAATTAGAACTAAAAGAAAAGAAAAGCAAAAGTACCATATACAATAGAATCCACTATCATAGTACCTGAAATACTTGATGAAGCATGTATTTGACATATCCAAGCCCAAAATGAGCGTCTGAATGATCAACTAAACTACTATATGCACTACCTCTGACCGAAGTGCCATACTCATAAAAGACTGATCTGGCTACATAGAATGCTCAATAATCCAATGTTGGGCACTCTTTTTTTATGAATGTCCAATCTCTCTACAGTCGTAACAAATTCTTTAAGACTTAACCTAGAGAGAAACATGAGCTAAACCCAACTGGTTAATCAACTTTTGTTTGGGCACTCCTTAGACTAGTCATAAATCACTCAGCACTTAAAACATGATCTTAAAAACCTTTGATGCATAAAACCTGGTGACTGATAATGGCCACCATAGACTAAAGATCTAGATAGAGTTCCCTATGATGTTTGACTGGAACTCTATCAAATTTGACCACCACATCCAACCTGTGAATCACCATTAACTTGAGGTGCTACCTATATGAACATGATAAGTTGCAAATGATGTTGCTCTCTGCTAAGAGGATCCCTATTTCTAAATGGAATATCACTAAAACTAAACTACTGACATGGCTTCTTACACCACCTTTATATGTAACAATACATGCTTTTTCTATAGTCATCGTGTGATCAACAACCTGAATAAAAGTAGACACAATTTCTATAAAATGCTCCATCACCAAAAGGAGTGGTAAAGTCAATCCTATAATAAATCCATGCACCATCTTATGCTCTAAAAGAAATAACATATATGTATATATGGCCAACTTGAGAAACCCAATCTCATACCAAAATTGAGACCAATCACTCCTTACTCTAAGTCTACAAACCATGGTTTCTATGCATAATGCACACATCAACGACGATAACCCATACTATGATTTGTAGGCTATAAAAGTGTAGTATGAAAACCAAATGAATGGTACTCGATAGTCAAATGCACCGAGCTAAAAAATAAAGAAGATATACATAACATGTTAACAGAATGGAAAACTACATCAAAGAATCCATTTAATCATATAGGAAAGCCAATGAGATAATAAGGATAATCTATCATATTCATGTCCAAGAGATAATATAATAAGACTAAGAAAGTATCAAGGATGAACTATCCTATTCCAACCATACTTAGAGATCTCAACACTACACTGTATATCCCTAGCCAATATACGAATAAAGGGAAAAAAGAATATATAGCAATATACAAGGCTAAGGAATGAATATACAATCTGAATAAAGAAAGTAAGAGATATACGGTAATACCATAGCTACATATAGCTAGATATGCATATATATATATAAATGTAAGGTAAACTCGAAGAACAATATATACCATCATATCTTTATTTTGTGGTCTCATAATCCTAGTAGGATTTAGTACTAACATGGTCAGGGTTTCTAATCTATATGTCTCATAATCCTAGTATGATTTAGTACTAACATAATCAAGGTTTCTAATATATATGTCTCATCTTTAATTAATCATGTATAATAATGAATTCATAATATAAAAGAGATCAAAATCATACCTCAAATCTCAAAACAGAACCAATGACTTACGTATCATAAACTAACCATAACAATAATTATAACAATGATAATAACAATATCAATAACAACATAAGTAATCAACTATTCTTAACAACCAAATAACCAGTTTAGATTATCATACCCGCATTTCCCCAGGCTCAGAAGGTTCAATCAACAAAGAAAAACACAACGCATAGTCATCACCCATATTTATGCAACCCTCCCATAAGAGCTGATAGATATAGGCACATAATAGTGATAAGCAATGCGCATGCAAGTATAAATGCAATAGAATTGATAATATCATGATACCATTATCATAACCATCATCATCATTCCATCCTCATCATAATCATCCTCCGACCTTGATCGGTCTATATATATATAGAGAGATGTTATACATGAGGCTAGCAGAACTTAAATCGATAGATGTACAAATAGGCGCATCAACATAATCATCCTCCATCCTTGACAGGCATCAATATCACCATCACAAATTCTCTATCCTTGTTGGGTATTAATATCATTATCACAATATCCTCTGGCCTTGTTGGGTATCCATATATAAATATAATGACCTCTAGACTTGGTGGGTATATAAGCATATCATCAGAATCAACAATATATAGATATATAATAGGTGTGCTAACTCAAGCCATGGTTAAAAAGAGTGTAAGTCTGTAAATCCATTAGCCAGATTGATTTTCGAGACTAAATCATTATAAAAGTGCAGAAAAGGTCATAATATCTCATGACTAAGTAAATAATAGTGTCAAATCATAGACCAATAATTTGTCTCAGTCAACTCTTTTAAACATCATTATTAACCTCTTTTATATATAAATTATCCACTAAGTTAGGCAATTATTATTATGGAGAAATCAATTTTTAAGAAGAAAGTGGGTTTTAACTCTTATATAGGAAGAATAGTCAAAAGATCATATTTTAACTAGAATCATATCATTTATAGATATAATCATCATGAATGTACCGAATCTATGCATCCCATCACAAGTATCCAAACCAATGAAACCATAAGCATCATACCACATCTTTCTTTATCCCTTATCAAAGAAATATGTATATAAAAACATATATAAAGTCATAACTACAACTATATCCTTTACAAGGATAAATATTTCCCGAATATCCAACCTCTATCATGCTCATGACCTTTGGCTCAATAATGTGTACGAAATCATTAAATCATAAATATCACGGCCTTAGGCCATTATTCGTATCCAAGACTCATATCAATAATTATGTATATATATCATCCTATTTCTATAAGCCATAGTGTATTCACGAGGCATAACATCTCTAAAGCTATAAAGCATATTTATAATCATCTTACATATATGAGGCATCTCACTTCTACGAGGCATAAAACATCCATGAAGCATATCTCACAACTATGAGGCATATCATATCTATAAGACATCTCGTATCTCTAGGACATATATCATGACTATGAGGAATATCATCTTTATAGGCCAATTATCATATCTAATAGGAAATAGCTTCTCTAAAGTCCCAATATCATATTTAAGATGAAATAGCATCTCTAAAGGCCTAATATCATATCTATGGGAAAATAGCATCTCTAAAGACCCAATGTCATATCTATAAGGAAAAATATAGCCATAAGCCATTAATCATTATTTAAGGAAAAATAAATCCCAATTTACCAAGCCATGAAGTAAACATATTCCATAGGCTAAATAGTCTCAACTAAGCCTAGCATCCGTAAATATGTCCACAAGGGCTAACACAAGTCTTGGCCTAAGTGGGCCGGACGGACCCACTTCTAATCATCAATTTCCATATTTAGGTAATTTGTACCCCAAACTAGCTAAGGTATCTAGTTCATTATCAAGTAAGACATAACAAGTCCTAAGATAGGAACTTTGTCTAGAAACATGAGCATTTACATCAACTCCACCCAAATTATGATTTGAAGATCACTAGACTAGACCAACTAAGGTTAATCATACTAACCATGATTCCAATACTTAAACCACATCCCAAACCTAGCATCATATCATACATATTTTACAAATTAGTCCAATCTAGGGAGAAGTCAATAGGGTTCTAAAAGGTAATAAGCATTTAACCATAAGGGTCCAAAACCCTTATATAATACTAAAGAAATTAATAATCAAGACTAAGTCATTCTACCTATAATAAATCTTGACATTCTTATGCACACGCAATATATATCACACATCATCTTACGAAGAAGAGTAGACAAAAGCCAAACCGCAAATCCTTACATCATTCACCAAATGACCATCTTCACTTCACAATCTCAAAATATTATCACATTAACAAAATCATAATCTAATCATCAATACGAGAATAACGATACCTATATTACAACATTGTGCTTTGGGTCCAAAAACGATACCAAAAACCTCATGTGGGTCCCACTTATGAAAATTGCATTTTCAAGGTCAACCCGATGTGATATCTAGCTCATGGAATCAAAACCCTCAAAAATGTGTGAAATCCAAGAAAAACTTAGGCTAAAATCAAGCCCTAAATGATTTGGGGATTTGGGTAAAAAACAAAGAAAATCACCAAAAAATTGATGAAATGTTACCTTAAATCGGATGATAATTAGAATAATAAATGTTTAGCAAGATCCCAAGTCACCCATAAGACCCAATTTTGAGATATCACACTCATTTAGGGCTTTTGGCTCTCAAGAATGGGTGAGAAATGGCCAAAACGCGGTCTAAGGGCTCATTTTATACCCATGCTAGGTATGGTGATGTTGCTATTGTAATCCAGGGATTGATTCCGTGATACAGTGATCACCATACCCATTGTGCGATCGCGGTATCCACCTAGTGCACTAGATATCAGCAAAGTCAAAACATATTTTTGAACCTCGGAACTCATTCGAAACCCTATGAACATGATCTAATAGTGAAATTTGAGTGTAAACCACTTTTCAGATCTAATGGAATCATCTAAGATTTAATTTGAGATCGTGTCAGAAAAAAATGGGGCCCACACCTATAGTTTTATTTTTCATAAAATCAGCCCAATAGCCCAAAATAAGTCTGAAAGACTTTGGACTTTAACTAAGGGTTCCCTTAGCTTAAACTCGACATTATGGACGCGATGGCGAAGTCGTATTTTCCATACGAGGTTGTTTCAACCAAATATGGGTCCCACACTTATATTCCTAATTCCAACTTTATGACCAATAGGTCAAAATGGGCTCGAGTGCATTAGGACCTGAACCAAAGGTCTACCTAGCCTAATATTGATATTTTGGAGCTACTGACGCAGTAAGAATTTGCATTCAATATTGTTTATTGAATTTTTCACCCGGTGGCCATTTGTTACCAATGAAGAGTGCTAAATAGGGAATAGGCTCTAAAATCAAACAAACTGCCTTGTAATCAAATGGTAAGTTCCAAAAAGTAATAAATGAGTTGGGGAAACTATTAAGAAGTTCTAACTACAAAAATAAATAGAATTTTGAAAAATAACCAGAAGGGTCATTACAATATCCACTACTAAAAGTACTTTTGTCCCCGAAAGTCAATGGATAGAAAGATCTCAAAATCCTGGAAGGATGAGGTACTGGGTCCACAAGCTCCAGCCATGACTTCCCAGATAACCTCTACAAAGAGAGAACACTTTTGAGGGATTTTTCCACAGGTATCCCTTTCTCAACTAGCTTTCTCACTTAATACCCAAACAACCGAAATTCAACTTAAATTATCAACTGGCCTCCAACTAAACCGGGAAATGATGATACATTCAACTCTTAACCAAAACACATTACAACTATTTCAATATCAACACAAATCAACAAAGGCTCATTTGAGCCAAGAACAAACTAAGACATGAGTTATAACACCAACTCTAATTCCAAATATTGCATTCCTTTACTGTTTTGCACCTGTTATCCACTCTAAACTAGGAGGAAAATCACCTGAGTCATATTCATACAATCTCATCACAGACAACTTAAAGAACTAAACCTGATCCATTAAAAGTCTATTCAGCAAACATGAGGATAAGCCCATATGGCGCTATCTAGGCAAATAAATGGAGATAATTAAGGAATGCAATCTATGCCAATGCTACAGCTAGTTCAGGTGATAATCAAACTGAAATCCAGAAGATCAAGGTGTAACTACTCATCGCTAAACAATCAACTCTAGGATGTCCCATCAACTAAGAATGAAACATACTGAATCCAACTCAATTATGTTACTCTCACTGAGCATATCATTCAAAATTCACAAAGAATACTAGAAACTCGAGGCTAAAGATAAAAGAACCAATACCGGGTCCATGGGCCATTATCTGAACACTTAGAAACTATAATCCATCCAAAGTCAAAAAACTGAAGAAGTAGCTATGGAGTAGGCCCAACCAGCCTATTAATAGAATTTGAGCTAAGACAAATCAAAAATGAAGGATACATACAAGCTCTATAGCACCAACCTGAAATCTCCACACCAAGGTTGAATCGCTCGATCTCAACTACTAAACCCAAATCCAAAAATAGGTAGGCATTCATACTACAAATCTATCATAACTTCCAAATCGCCATTCCAAGCCGTCAAGTAACAACAGAGGCAAGAATTCTATATCAATGCCAACTACCCAAATCAACTTTGGCATCCAACTTTGACATATCCAAGTTGAATCATATCGAGCTAGAGCCAAGTCATAGCTAAAGAACAAAATTACCACAGTGATAACCATCGACTGAAATCACAAATAACCAATTCTATATCTACGAGAAGGTACAAAATATAGCCACTGAATAGAAATCATGCCAAAGGATAACTCACCGACTGGAAACATAAGAAATAAACTCCAAATTTATTGGAGGGAATGAACTATCAAACATGATAAAAAAATCCCCATGGTTGCAAACCACACCATTAAAGTCAAGAACTCTAGCAACTAAAAAAATGCAACTTTAGTCAACAACTAATCAATCCAGTGCCGCATCACGACAGGAATAGCCATAGGCATATTTCATTAAAGAAAAATACTCCACCAAACCTCGTTTGGCCAAACAAACTCTAATATGGGGATTTACTAATTTTACCCAAGTAGGCCAATCATAACTTGAACAACCATGAATCACCTTGCCGAGGTAGAAAATACTATTCTCGACTCCAATGCCAAGATCAAGGCCACTATCGAAAAATGAACCAAACACTCAAGATAAGAATTTTTGATTTGTTAACTTAAGAAGAGATCACAGGAAAGGCCACCTACCTCTGATTCTCCAACTTTACTTTAGACAAGAACCACATCACGAATGTAAAGGAGCATTAAATCTCCACTCTAATTATAAGGGCAAACCATTACAATGGGAAGAACCCAACAAATATAAGAGATGAATCTGGGATATCTCGACATTAATACCAAAACCACTATTTGATAACAAAATACCCACAAACATAGAATAGACCCAAAGCTAGTCAAGCTAAAAATGGCTATGAAAAGGGATAGCCAATCCAACAACCTTCGCAACCTAGGAGGCAAGTTTAATAATATCAACTCAATAACGGGAAATATAACTAAATTACCAATTCTAAAGCCATATAGAACCACAGAAGGACAAATTACCTTTGATACCATAATACATTCCCGAGTTAATCTAACATAACTAACCAAGAGGGAAAATAATCTACCTCATCGTGCTATGGGAAAGAATTCATTAATCGATCTATATCTACTCAAGTCACCGAATAACATTACAAAGAAATGAAATTCTAACTAGATAACACTAGTCTAAATATCTACCCAACGAGGATCAATTTCATCAAGTAATATCAATAGCAACAACAATATAATATCAACTTAATGAATAGGCTGTACCAAAATGAACATCAATAGCAATTACCACACAATGTCTCAACATGGTCAATGTGCCTAGATAAATGAGACTCGAACCCAAATGTTCACCCATAGGGAGAAAATATCAATACAGATCTACTTTATCCACTAATAAAATAAATAAACCACCGAGTACTTATACAATCATAAATTTAATAACAAGGCACAAAATAAATAATATGTTCTCATAAAGGCATATAATCATTAAGGGTAAGAAAACCCCAACACGCATACTGAAAAGATAAATGTGGAGAAATAAAAACACAACTATCTTGGTGAAATCTGCAATCAAATGCCTAACTTGTCTATGGACGAATAAATCTGAATGAGTCCAAATTTAAACCGATCAACTAAATCATCAACTAAGGCGCTAAGTGCATTATCTCTAACTAAAGATGCCACAACATCATAAGGCTGATTTGAATAAGATTAATGACTAGAAATACCATGTCGGGGACACTCTCTAGACCAGTAACTGATCTCTCTACAGTATAAAAAACTGTTAAAGATCTAATCCTGATGAGGGACACGAACTAAGCCCAACTGGTTGGTCAAATTACACTAAGAGCACTCTTTACTAAAATGATTATCCTTACCATGATCATAGCTTGTCTATGGAACTCTAGGATGGCAAGGAATACATGCTAACTCTATCTGATCAACAAACTCACATCTGGGGTGCTCTCGGAACCAATAGCTCATCTCATCAGAAACCATATAATCTCCTAGATAAAATACCAATAACATTGTACTGATGGCATGGCTTATTGCCATCAACTCTGTAAGTCCCAATACATGATTTTTTTATAGCCCTTACATAATAAAAAATATGAGAGAAGGGAGACCCAACTGCTATTATTTTCTTCGATGCCAAATGGAGCGGCATTACTAGTCCTTTAACAAATCTATGCACCAATTCTGGCTTCAAATAATATAGCATAAAGATATGCTTGGCCCACTCAAGAAACCCAATATCGTACTTAAAAATTGGTCAAGAACCCTAGTGAACACCAACTGATTCAACTCTATTCTGAGAACTATTCAATGACTCGAATGTCATCTATAGCTATGAGGGATCTCCGATATGACTCAGATCCCCAACGTTAAACCTCAAAGGGTTAAAGTAGTCATGATCTCAAATGTAGCCGAAGATGGCCCCAAATACTTTTGGATGATGCTAAAGATCATTCATATCCATCTCTAACTCTCTAATATGATGTTGTGCTAAAATTCTAGAAATACATATTGAGGTATCGTCTATATCTTTTGACCATATCGCATTGGTTATTTAGGGATAAAATAGAATCAAAGAATATGATTGAGGTTTATAACAATGCAAACACACGATAAGGAGTCAAGAAGTGAATTTCCTAAAATGTCTATATAGCCTCCCAAAGATAGGTTATGGACGTCTCTACACCGATCTGCAGGACTCTACTAAATACTTAGATTTTGTACTAACAAATTAGTGAAACCTAGGCTCTGATACCAATTTATCATGACCCAATTTCTCAGTCCATGATGGCACCTACTATGACCCACCAGTTGGCAAGCCAACCTCGTAGTGGGGAATGACTAGTAATAGACTAACCAAATATATATAGAAAAAATGTGTAATAGATGGAATAAGTAAATCAAATACGTAATAAAGTCCCAAAACCTGGTGGTATTAGTATAAGAACTTCTAATATAACAAGAGTACAAGAATGAAATACCAAGGGAATTACACTATTATAACTTATCTTCGAATACAACATGAATAATAGTCTAGTACATAAGAGGGAGGTAAGTAATACACTAAATTTCATGAGCACACTCTATGTATCCGAACAATGGTTGCTCCGTATGATGCACGCATTAATAGAGATAACCTGTACTATGATTTACAGTCTGCAGAAGTGTAGTATAAGTACCAAATAAATGGTACTTAGTTGGCAACTATCGACTGATCTCCAGGATAAAGAAGATTTACATAACATACAAACAGAATGGAAAATAATATTTAAGTATCCAGTTAATCGTATAAAAAAACAATGATATAAAAAGGATAATCTATCCTATTCATGTATAAGAGACTGACATAATAAGGCTAAGAAAGTATCAAGGATGTACTATCCTATTCCATCCATACTCAGAAATCTCAGCACTACATTATATATCTTTGTCCAATATATAAATAAAGGGCAAAAGAAGAATATATAGCAATATACAAGGCTAAAGAATGAATATACAATCTGAATAAATGAAGATAAGGATACACAGTAATATCATAGATACATATATCTAGATATACATATATCATCATATCTTTATTTTATGGTAAATTCCAAATCCGAGCAGGATTAAGTACTAACATGCTCAGGGTTTCTAATCCATATGTCTCATCATGAATTAATCATGCATAATACTAAATTTTTAAAATAGAAGAGACCAGAATCATACCTCAAATCTCAATACTAAATCAATGACTGACCTATCATCAACTAGCCATAACAATGATAATAACAATATCAATAACAACGCGAGAAACCAGTTATTC
Source organism: Capsicum pubescens (assembly GCA_030864215.1). NCBI lineage: Eukaryota > Viridiplantae > Streptophyta > Magnoliopsida > Solanales > Solanaceae > Capsicum > Capsicum pubescens. Next base: position 110,372,237 of record CM061549.1, on the reverse strand, counting down.
CATCAAACTAATTACCTAGCTGAGGATATGCGTACCCCTACTGCCCCAAGCTTGAAAGGATCAATAACATACAGTAACAAAAGTCATAGTCATCAACCATATCTATACAACCCTCCCATAAGAGCTGATAGATACAGATATATACTAGTGATAGGTGATGTACATGTAAGTATGAATGCAACATAACCCACAATATCATGATACTCTTATCATAACCATAACTATCATAACCCTTATTATCCTAACCATCCTCATCATAATCATTTTATAGCCTTGCCGAGTATATATATATACACCATACATAAGGCTAGTTGGACTCGAACTGGTAGATGTACAAATAGGTACATCAATATAATAATCCTCAAGAATTTTCAAGCAGCAATACCATCATCACAACATACTTTATCCTTTTTGGGTATCAATATCATCATCACAATATCCTTCAGCCTTGTCGGGTATTAATATATCATTACATATCCTCTGTCCTTGCCTGGTATATAAGCATATCATTATAATCATCAATATATACATATATAATAGCTGAATAAACTCAAGTTATGGATAAAAAGATTTTAAGTCTATAAATCTATTGTTGTAATACCCTGTATTATACTTACTTAGTTTAGTTCCTAGTTGCATACATAAGAGGCTTAAAACATAAAAATTTCACTAAGTTTTGAGGACTTAGTCTTAGTTTTTTCCTCTTAACTTTGAGGATTTTTAAATTGGCCTTCCCGACCCCGATACATAGGTTTTTGAGTTAATTCATGTTCAGGGGTGTAAGGAGCATACCTCGAGGAAGTTTTGGATGAGGATTGGGCTGTGTTTTGATTTTGATTCCAGTAGATCATCGTGATAGCATCGCATCACAGTCCATATAGAGATATAATCCTCATAATGTCACAGTGAAATATTAAACCATATTCTACTTATGAATTTAATCTCCTGAGGGGTAGTTATGTTTTTTCCCATTGAATTAATTCATAAAAACATGAATTAACACATCAGTTAGGGAAATTTTTGCCCATCTTCCCCAATTTCCTCTTAAAGAAAATCCTACTCTTTCCCTAAGATCATCAAATTTGATTCCTTCCTCTCCAAGGAAACCAAGAATTCAAGCTTCATAAATCCAAGAACCTTCAAGAAAGCTTCAAGATTGGTATTCTTCAGTCAAGCTTAAGTGTTCAAGGTATGTGTGATGTTTATCCATGGGATCTTTTCACCCATGGAGTTCAAGAATCCATTTTTATGTTTTAAAAGATAAATTTTACATGTTTATGATAAATTATCTCCATTAAGATCTTATGAATTTTGATTTATGTATTGTGTTTACAAGTGTTTTAATGGAATGAGCCTTTACACGTTTAAATGATGAAATTTTCATGTTAAATTCCTAACTCATGGTTTAGTATTGTAATTATTTAGTTATCATATGATTTACCCATTCCCATGTTTAAGTTCATGACTCTCATGTGCTTGATAAAATGCCTAAGGGTTGGATTTTAAACAATGATCCCCTACTATGGTTTACAAGATTTTATATGTCCGTATTGTTATTTCCATTCAATGCTGGAGGGTTATGAACACCCGATACTTAGCTATTTACATAATTTTAGTATCTTCAGAATGAATTAAGATATACCATGAACATTATCATTCAGTCAGTTTTTTTTTATCAGTCATTTGTTCAATTAATCTTAGTTCAGTCAAGTAATTCATTTTAATTTAGTTGGGAGAAGGATTTAGAACTGAGTGAATGCAGGGATGGCGGCTTCCCCTTTCGTTAGTAAGAGTCGTTAGTAACAGTTCCTATATTGTAGAACTATGTAGCCAGCATAGGATATGAGGAGTCACCCATTAGTTAGGCTTGACTTTCTCTCAGGGGTCACCCGTCAGTTAGGCTTGACACCCTGGTCCTTTGGGATATAAAATTAGTAGATCCACGCAGCCATTGTTAGTACCCGTGGATGATACTGATACCCTTCCAAATGGGGTTACAAGTTAGACCCTAATTATCTCAGATTGGGGCATGTTGGTTAAATGATACCTCCCATAGTCTCAATACAGTATTTATTATAGAATTTAGTTCATGTTTGCTTGAACATAACATACATACTTTTAGTTATTCAGTTATTAGGTTTTAGTAATTCAGTTTATAGATTATTTCAGAAATATTATATGCTTGGTCTTGCATTCTCAGTATTTCAGTTTTTATGCAGGCATACTCAGTTATCGCATGCTATTCAGCCAGTCATTAGTTCATGCACATTTAACCTTTGCATTTTATCCTAACCTCATCTTATATACCAGTATATTTAAAGTGTAGACTGCATATTTTTCTTTGCGCTATGATGTCTTATATCATAGGTTTGGATGCATAGTTTCCTGACCGCGCTTAGACAGTTCATGTTATCAGCAATAGTAGTCAAAGTGAGTCCTCATCTATTGAGTACATGATTTTTTTATTTCAGTTTATCTTAGTAGTTCAGTATTTCCATATAGTCGAAGTTGGTTGGGGGTTTGTTCCATCATCTCTATAGTTAGTCAATTAGAGGCTTTTCAGATATTTAGACTGTTAGTAGGTTTATTAGTCTTTTCAGTATGTCTTCATATGTTTCAAATATATGATTTAATCATGTTTTAGTATTTAAAACCTTATGACATTATTAGTTGTTTTTTTGCATATGTTGTTTATTATTAGTTTACTCAGTGCTCACAGCAGGTACCAACTCATGGTTTAGCTTAGGGTTATTTGTGACCGTAAGCACCATTGTCGCGACTATGGGATAGTCTTGGGTCATGAAAAAACTTGGTATCAGAGCCTAAGGTTTTACAGTGTCCTAAGGAGTCTGAAAAACTGCATTGTGTAGAGTCTTGTGCTGTGGTGCGAAGCGCACCATACTTGTGGACAAGAAGCTTCAAGACGTTTTAGAAAAAGTTTTCCTTCTTTCAGTATTCATGTTATGCAAAAGAACATGAGCTCTATTTAAACTCTCTTTGTGACTCATTCTTCCCTCTGTTTACAAAAATTACCTCCCAAAAGAAACAACTAAAGAAGAAATAAGAATCAACCCACACCTTCGCCTGTTAAAAAAGATCCCCAAATGAGAATGTCTCTCATGACGAGTTCAAAGATGCCTTTACTATCTTAGCTCATTCAATAGCTGCTCAGAACAATCAGCAGGCTGTTTCCATAGCCAACCGAGTGACTAATACAGCTGTAGCTAGGATTTAGGATTTTACTTGAATGAATGCCCTTTGTTTTTGGGATCCAAGTTTGAGGAGGATCCGCATAAGTTTCTTTATATGGTTTAAAAGGTGGAAGATATCATGGGTGTCACTTCGAATGAGAGTGCATATTTGGCTGCTTTCCAATTGCAGGATGTAGCTCACATATTGTATAAGCAGTGAAAGGATGATAGGGTTGCTGAGGCAGGGGCTGTAGAGTGGGATGAGTTTGCCGGACCCTTTTTAGATGGGTTATTTCCTTTATAGTTGAGGGAATCTAAGGTTCTGGAGCTTATTAATTTAAAACAAGGCAGTATGAGTGTGAAGGAAAGCTTGCTTAAGTTTACTTAGTTGGTGAGGTATGCTACTTCAATGGTGGCTGATAATAGGTCTAGAATGAGTAAATTTGTTTCTAGTGTAGCTGATAATATAGTCAACGAGTGTAGGACTGCTATGTTTATTAAGGAGATGGACCTCACTATCCTTATAGTTCATGCTCATCAGATTGAGGAATAGAAGCTTTAGGAGAATGAGAGAGAGAATAAGAAGGCCAGAACAGGTAGCTTTAACTTTTCTTAGCTGAGGTCAGAGGGTGGTAACCATTCTCAGTTTCATCAAAAATTCCTAGCCCCAACTTCGTCTTCAGTTAGTGCGCCAGTGCCAAAGTTCAAGAATGACAGTCGGGATAGAGCGCTAGGCTCTAAGTTCCAAGGTAGTGTGAACAGTAGTCATACTAATACGCTTTGCAAAAAATATGGTAGAAATCATTAAGGTATGTGTAAGGCTGGTAGTGATGTGTGTTTTGGATATGGAAAGTCAGTCCACAAGATTTGAGAGTGTATGATGGTGGCGCAGAGGGGCAGAATTGATCGCCAATAGCGCAAGAATACTTTTTTGGCTACACCCGCAGGTTGCCCGACTCAGCAGAGAGCCACTTCCAGTACCACTAATGGATGTTCCAGAATAGGTTGTATGCACTTCAGTTTTGATAGGATCAGTAAAGTTTTCCTGATGTGGTTACGAGTACGTTACAAGTCTTTCATTGTCATGTTTATGCTTTGCTAGACCCCGAGGCCTCACTTTCTTTTGTAACCCCCTATATAGATGTCAATTTTGATGTACGTATAAGAACTTCAGTAGATCCTTTCTCAGTTTTTACCCAAGTGGGTAAGTCTATCATAGCCAGACGGGTATATAGAAACTACTCGATTATAGTATCTTAGAAAATCACTTCAGTAGATCTTGTAGAACTAGAGATGAATGATTTTGATGTCATTCTTGACATGGATTGTCTCCATTTGTGATATTCTCAGTTGACTTTAGAAATAGAGTTTTTCAGTTTCAGTTTCCTAATGAACCATCCACTGAATGGAGGGGTAGTACTTCAGCACTTAGGGGTCAAATTGTGTCATATCTTAGAGAGAGAAAGATGATATCTAAGGGGTATGTTTACCATCTTGTTCGAGTAAAAGACTCAAATTTTGCGACTCCTAATCTTGAGTTAGTTCCAGTAGTATGGGAATTTCCAGATGTGTTCCTTGAAGATCTCCCTAGAGTCCCTCACGAAAGGAAAATTGACTTTAAAATAGATCTCCTTCCAAATACCTAATCTATCTCTATTCTTCCCTACCGAATGGCTCCAACTGATCTTAAAGAGTTGAAAGAACAGTTTAAAGGTCTCTTAGAAAAGGGATTCATCAGGTCCAGTATTTCCCCATGACGTTCTCTAGTCCTTTTCGTGTGTAAGAAAGATGGTTCTCTCAGAATGTGCATCGATTACCATCGGTTGTACAAAGTCACCATCAAGAATAAATATTTTCTCCCCAGGATTGATGAGTTTTTCGACCAACTTTAGGGTGCCAATTATTTCTCTAAGATAGACCTCAGATCCGGCTATCATCATTTCAAAGTCAGAGAATGTGACATTCCGAAGATAGCCTTCGAAACCCAGTATGGTCACTTCAAATTTCTAGTTATGTCTTTTGGACTAATGAATGCCCCAACAGCTTTGATATATTTGATGAATAGAGTTTTCAAGTAGTACTGGACATGTTTTTCATAGTCTTTATTAATGATATTGTTGGCTACTCTCATAGTGAAAATGATCATGCAAACCAACTCAAAATAGTATTGCAGACTCTTAGAACTCATCAGTTGTTCTCCAAATTAAATAAGTGCTAGTTCTGGCTAAGAGTAGTAGCTTTCCTTGGTTATATTATTTTCGGTGATGGAATAAGAGTTGAACTTCAAAAGACCAAACCAGTAAGAAACTGGCCTAGACACATCTCTCCATTAGATATCAATGGTTTCTTGGATTTTGCTGGTTATTACAGATGGTTTGTTAAAGGGTTTTCGTCTATTGCATCCCCCATGTATCGACTGACTCTGAAGAAATTCAAATTGCAGTGGGCAGATTCTTGTGAAAAGTGTTTTTAGGAGTTGAAGACATGAGTCACCTCAGCCGCAGTCTTGACTTTGCCAGATGGGTTTGTTGTTTACTATAATGCTTCCAGAGTTGGTCTTGGTTATGTATTGATTCAGAAAGGTAAGGTCATAACCTATGCCTCACGACAACTTAAACACCATGAAAAGAATTACCCTACCCATGATCTTGAGTTGGGAGCAGTTGTTTTTTCCTTGAAAATTTGGAGGGATTCTTTAAGGGGTTCACGTTGGTGTGTTCGCGGATCACAAAAGTTTATAGTATGTGTTTTCACAAAATGGTTTTAAATCTTCATCAAGAAAGGTGGTTAGAATTGTTAAAAGATTATGATATGAGCGTGTTGGATCATCCGGTCAAGGCCAATGTAGTGGCAGATGCCCTTAGTAGATAGTCTATGGGTAGTGTTTCTCATGTTGAGAATGATAAGAAGAGAACTAATAGTTGCTAAATATCAAGCAACTAAAAAAGATATGATTTTAGCTTAAATTTTTTCAAACCGATACTCAATCTATGGCAATAAATACTCACTGCCAAAGTCCTGGTTACTGACAACTAATACATAAGAACATATATCAAACACAAAAAGTTCCACAAAGTCATACTAGGCCGAATAGATACCAAATATGAGAAATATCCAAATTCACCCATCAAAACCAGCCTTAACTAAATTGATCCATGAGACAAATCATAGGAGGAAGAAATGATGTTAACACCAAGTCTAAGATCAAGAACACTACTAGGCAACAAACCCGCCAAATTAAAAATGCAAACCCCAAAGTGATCAATCTCCAAAAAGGTCCATAGAAAGGAATTGCCAATGCTAGAATCATAACAAAACCACAAAAGGCCAAACCTACCTTCACTCTCAAAGCCCACTCAAAAATCAACCTTTTCTCAATAACAAAAAAATATTAACCAACCAAAACTCTAGGATAGACGGATAAGAATTGGAAGAAGAGAAACACCAACCAGATGAAACTAGTCTAGCTGTATATAATTTGAGAATAGATAACAACCAAATAATAACAATAGCAACAACAATATAAGGTACAGGGAGCACCCCAAATTTAAAAAAAAAATGATACCATCCTAAGGTCATGACAAAGATAATATGCCAAAGGAAAAGGACTTTAACCTTAATATTACACCCCAAAGAAAACCACAATATTGATCTACTACTAAAAGAAATTGTCTATGGGGGTAGACACATAAGCATAAAAATCTACACAGAGGATACAACAACTATTATAAAAATATAAAGGCAAATAGAGATCAAAGGGTTTGAAAATCCACACTCAATTCAATTAGAACTGAAAGGATAGAAAAGAAAAAGCACATTTATATGATAGACTACAAAGTCTTAGTCCATGACATGCTCGAAGAAGCATGAACCTAAACGTTTCTAAGACCGGACTAATGGTTTGAATGATCAACTAAACTACTAAATGAAATGCCTTTGACTAAAGGTGCCACATCCTTAGGAGACTGATCTAGCTTCATTGAATACTCAATCATCCCATGTTGTCATTTTAATCAATGATTGGTCTCTTCTATAGTCGTAACAAATCCCTAAAGCCCCAGCCTAGTGAGAAACACAAGCTATCCATAATGGGTTGTTGAAATAATGCCTGGGGCACTCCCTAGACCAGTGACTAATCACTCCACACTAAAAAAATGCTCTTAGAACCTACCGATGCACTACACCTAGTGACCCAACATATCCTTCATAGCCTAAATACCTAGATATAATACCCCATGATGTCTGAGAAGAACTTTATCTACTTTGACAACTATGTCCTACCTAAGAATCACCCATAACTTGAGGTGCTGCCTATACGAACCTAATAGGCTGTAAATGATGCTGACCTATGGTATAAGGATCCCTACCTCCTGATGGAATACCAATAACAGGAAAATGATAACATGGACTCTTACTGTCACCTTTATATGTAATAATACATGCTCTCTTTGTAGTTCTCACTTGATCAAATACTTGATGGAAACTAGACCTAGATTCTAAATACTCCATCACCAAGCGGAGTGGTAAATTCAATCCTCTAATGAATTCGCACATCATCTCATGCTCTAAAGAAAATAACATAGAAGTATGTTTGGTTCACTAGATAAATCCAATCTCATACTTCAAAACTTAAAAAGAACCTTATTGAGTACAAATAAACCAACTCTATCCAGAGAACCACTCGATCTGCCAAGCACCATCACTGACTGTGAAGTATCCAAGAAAAACTTAGAATCCCCAATATTGTATCTTGAAAAGATAAGGCAGTCAAAAATTATATCAGAGTCTGGCTAGACCTAGACCCTCTGACTAAAGTTGAAGATACTTAATATCTACCTCCAACACCCTATCCTAATGTTAGGATGGAACTCTAGTAAAACATATGTAACTCCTATCCATATCTATCAATAACCTCATGTTATCCATCTGGGAAGAATGGAATTAAATAAATCACTTATTGTTTGATGGATGTATGGACACATGACAAAGAAAAGAGATATAATTTACTAAGAATATGTTATAGCCTCTAGAAGATAGGATACAAACGTCTCTGCACCAATCCATGTGACTTTACTAGGCACTTAGCTTTTGTGCCAACATCACCGGTAAACCTAACTTTGATACCAATTTGTCACATTCTGATTTCTCAAGTCATGATGGATAATACCATAACCCACCATTAGGTAAGTGAAGCCATAGTATGAAATAGCTAGTAACAGACTAATAAGAAAAACATAAGCAAACTAGATAAGAGAGAAAGAAGACCGGGAGGAAGTAACTATATCCCTAAAAATTTGGTGAAGCGTTCACAAAAGCTTCTAATTCAATAAGAGTGCAAAGTGAAGAATAGAATAACTATATACCCAAAGTTATCTCTAAAATACAAAATAAAGATCAAACTTGCAATCTGAGGCTCGGCAGGAATTCTTCATATGTCAGGAGTTCACCTTAAATCTTCAGTCCATGGTTTCTTCACGTGCTACACACATCTATGGAAAGAACTTGTACTATGATTTGTAGGCTATAAAAGTGTAGTATGAGCACCAAATACGTGGTACTCAATAGGCATCAGCAGATTGAGCTCCATAGATAATGTAAGAATAAATAACATATAAAGCAGAATTATAAACTGTAGGCAACTAAATGGATAAATAGAAATAAACTATCCTATTTTAATATTGTAGTCGAGCTAAAATGTAATATCGTATATCACTAGCCAATGTACACAAAGAGTGAAAAAAGGATGTACAATAGTAATACAAGGTCAGATGATACATATACAATATCATTAGATAAGGAAAGAAAAGGAAATATGTTAATACTATATATATATATACATATATATATACACACACATACATATATAGGGAACCAACCAAACAACTCAAGGATCATTACCAAGTAAGGGTACTAATACTAGCAAACTCAAGGCCTCTAGCCAAAGTGTGACTAATCATAAGGTAATCTAACAATAATACATCTAACATAATGGAAAATAGAAATCAAAAGAATGTCAGCAATTTTGGCTACCAATCCATATTCATCCCACCACAAATTAACTATAATAACCAATAATAAATTTATTGACTAGACAAATGTAAAAGCACTCGAGAAACAGTAACTATAACTTATACCTATAAGACTCCCATAATGCCAATGGATATAAGATCCAAACAATTATATTGGTGATAGGCAATGCATATGAATGAAAAAATGATAATGTAATCCTGTACCATCAACCAATCTCAAGTACCGTAACATGCCAAGTATATACACCTTCCCCATTTCAGTAGCTCACAAAGGTAAGACCTAGGGAGACCATCTTTCTCCTATATCGAGGCTCATAGATAAAGGGGCCTATATGGGACTCAGAATATCCATATACACTGTGTGAACCTTAACTAAGACTTTTAATAACTCTCTTAATCAATCTACTCAATCCAATACCAGAGAGAGAAATATAAGTATAATAAGTGGTCAAACTCAAATAGGGACTAAAAGATTATAAATCTGTAAATCCATTGATCGAGATTGAGTTAGGGATTAAATTGGCATAATAGTATCGAAAGGGTCAGAATCTCCCTCGATCAACGTAAATAATAGTGCTAAAATAGTGAATTAACAATGGTCCAAAATCAGCCTTAGTATAATTTCCAAAGTAAAGCAATTACTATAAGAAATCATAAATCAATAGTAAGGGTGGTACGAATTTTATTTTAGAAAGAATCAATTTAAAGTTAAGAGAGATGGGGATAAACCCCTTTTTAGAAATTAGAAGTAAAACAAAGGTTTTAGCAAGAATGTAATAATAAATAAATATAAATATGCCTAAATGTATGTATTACATCACTTGTATCCAAATAATACAACCATAAACATCTATAAATTATAACCACATCCTTACTAAGGATAGAATAGCAACCTGGTATCCAACTGCTATCATAACCATGGCCTCAGGCCCAACAAAATATAACTCAATAAGATATTAATACCATAAATTTAGAAACTAAGGTAAATAAACATATAAAGTTACTAGAAGGGCCTAATCGGGGAATATCATCTAATTCACTAAGTAATATAATAAGGCTTATTCTAGAGGATTCTATATGTAAATATATGGCTTATCATGTCTATCATTATATGTAATAAGATCTTACAACCTTAAGAAGTATTCTTGGCTAAGATTTGGGTCACATTACTATTCTAAATCTCCTAACAATGTCAATTCATGATATATCTATGTATTAACATAACCTATAAACAGTATCTAGCATGAAAAATATACAATACACAATCTCGTATATATAACTAGACCTAAGCCTACCTAGATGCCGAACCACATTCCCAAACCATCCACAAACCACTCATCCTTTCTCTATGATCCCAAAATGATTTTGCACTATCAAAAACATAACCTACAAATTAATAGGAGTAAAATTGTACCCATACTTCTATATATAACTCTAGGTCAAAATTTGGATCTAAAAAAAGTTTGTAGGGACCATGATCAAAATCCTAAAACTGCGCCCTTCATTAGGTCCCTTACGGCTTAAGGAGCTTGTCCCCAAAAGTTGAGAATAATTTAATCTCAATAGCTTAGTCAAATCATCCCCAATGTAAAGGAGAATAAAGAACAAAAATTAAGAAATTAGGAGTAAGGAAGCTCGAAACTTACGAGATTTGAACGAGGTAAAGGTTACCTTGATGTCCCTTCAATATCCCCAACCTTAAATTGGTTGCATAGGTGCCATAAGCATCGACCAAGTGACCTTCACCCCTGCCAACCTTGCCCTCTCCTAGGTGCCCAGAAGTTCATTGGGGCGATGGGACCAGAAAACCAATGAGGCCCAATTTCTGTTTGGGTGCTCCGGGCATATTTGGAGTCTTGTGGACACAAATAAACTATGCTACCCTATCAAAATGGAATTTTGAACTCAATGGAATCTATGGAATTTCCTTTCGAGTTTATTTCTGAAAAGTTTGGGCCCAAAACCCTATGTGGCATTTTAACTAACTTTTGACTAATAGCCAAAATGAGTCTAAAAGACTTGAGACTAAGACCAAGGGTTCTCTTAGCCTAAAATTGATGTTCCAAAGTTGATTAATATTTTAGAATTTCCATCTAAGTCCATTTACAAGAATTTTTGGTCTGAGACCCATTTTCTTAACAACAAAAGCTCCAAAATAAGGAAATAAGCCTTAAACCTAAACAAACTATGCCAAAACCAAATCAAAAGTTCTGGAAAGTCATAAATGACCTGTATCTACTATGGAAAGGTACAAAACACCAAAATACTTAGAAATCTAGAAAATGACCTAGCGGGTCATTGCAAGCCTGACCTCAAGTCTATCTTGGAGAAAACTGAAGTTCCCTATAACTGGTAAAAAATATCATATATTTAGGAAAACATGTACTTTTTCTTGAAGGTAACCTTATTCAACTGCTTGTAAACTATACATATTTTCATTCTACCATTTTTCTTCTTAACAAACAACATTAGAGAACCACAAGGTGAAGCACTAGGAAGAATGAATCATTTATCAAGTAACTCTTAAAATTGAGTCTAGAGTTCTCTCCACATTATTGGAGCCATTCAACTGTGAGGAATAGAAATTAGGTGAGTTATCGACTCCAACTCAATGCAAAACTTAACGTCCTAATCCATAGGCATTCCAAGCAAGTCGTTAGAAAATACCTCTTAAAACTATGACACTTCGGGGACTGACTCAATAGAAAAAAGCTCTGCACTAACATCCTAATGATATGCCAAAACGACTGAACACCCTTCCCCAACTATCTTCTTAACTCAAATAAGAGAAATAATTTTCATAAGCCCTGACTTATACAGACCTTCCCATACTAAATTATCACTCCCAAACATCTCAAAAGTCATAGCTTTTGTATTACAATTCAAAACAGCATGATACAGAGTTAACCAAGTCATGTCTATGATGATATCAAAATCAAGCACATCCAAAATTACAAAATCTATCAAAGTTTGGAAACCCATAAACATAACAGAACAGGAAAGATACACCTGGGTCACTACCATAAAGTCTCTATCCATATTCGATACATATACAGGTAAGGCAAGTATATTATAAACTATGTCTAGAGGTATGGAAAATTTAATAGACATAATAAAAAGTGGGTTCAAGATTAAACAAAACCTCAATTATCTAATCAAAGACAAGAATAGTACCTATAATGACAGCATCAGAAGCCTCTACCTTGGGTTTATATGGGAAAGCATAGCAATGAGCTCTATCATTAGTTTGAGCAACCTCTTTAGTAGGATAACAACCACCTTATTTCCACCATGAGCACTATATTGATTACCATGCCCACCCTTTGCATGACCAATACTATTACCTAATCCATCTCTACTAGCTGGAACTACAAATCTAGACTATGATTGACCCTGGGAACCATCCTAACTATTAGGACAGTCCATTTTGAAGTGCCCTACAATACATAAGAATAGAAAGGTCGATATAGGGAGGGCATGCTAGGAGAAAAAAATTAAGCCTCATGGCTTCTCATAGTTGAGGCTCGCTGAGTATCCCCCATAAATCCACTATAGATATCGGTAGAGCTGATTGAATAAGGCGAACCGGTTAAGCCTGATGATTATAGCCTAAAGAATAATAAGCATTGAAGTCATATGCATTATAGGATTTTATTGTTAGTACCTTGGTCTGGCCAACTTGTTTGACTCCTTCACAAAGTCAAAAAATCATTAAAGGTCTTTCTAGTAGAAGTCATTTGTACCGCCAAAATATGTAACTGAGAATACGAACCTATAACAAAAAAATTGGACACTCATATTTGGTACTAAGAAACTAAGTGGAATAATGGGACAATGATTAAAACTGTGAGCTAAGAGCTTTTGAATCGACCAAGTTTTGGTGTTTGATTTCACAAGGGTCATCTTTGAATGAATATAACTTGATGTATATGTGTAATTTGGTATATTAAGACCTAAAAAATTGTAGATAATTGAATTATATTTCCAAATATACCAATTTTACCTTAATCCAATAACCGAGTGAAAAGTTATGGCTTTGCATAGGGGAGTGCGTCTCCTAACACATCGCCTAAGTCTACTGGAATGATTGGGCGATGGGAAATGCGTCGCCCAGCCTAGCTTAGGCGATGGAAAATGTGCTTTCCATCCTAGCTTAGGCGATGGGAAATGCGCCGCCCAGCCTAGCTTAGGTGATGGGAAGTGCACCGCAAACCCTATGGACCAACGACGTAAATACTTTATTTTTAAGTTATTCCGAGGGAAACTAAGTCATTTGATACTTCTTAAATGTCCCTAAACATAACCTCACGAAATTAATAGCTCCTAAACATGTTTTAACCCTGTTAACATCATAAGTTCATCATCTAGAACACAAAAGGAGAGAAACAACTAGGGTTTGCACAATCAAGTTTAAAGGTCAAATCTTTTTACAATTTCATCGTCATTAAGGTATGTGGGGTTATGAACAAGGATACTTCTTTCATCCTTGTGCCTAAAACTAGCTTTAAATTTGTGTTTACATGAAATCACATGATTTATAGTTTAGGGTTCATACCCAAATATCCTTGTTTGATACTTATGAAGTTACAAGTGATTTAAGTGTTGAATTGCGTGACTATTTTCACATACTTACGCGTGTGAGTTGATTTTGTATATTGAGCATTAAATTTCATTATCCTGACTATAATTGTTAAAGAATTTCAAGATTTTCATTATTGAACAGGAATTGTGATGATTTGACATGAGTTTTCAAGAAATGGATTCCAAGCCCTAAGTTTTAGTTTTGATATTTCAAGAAAGATGATATTTTAGCATTCTTTGAAAAGCATATATTTAGATTTTAAGCAAGATTTGATCTTTTGATCCTAGCTAAGATCTGAAATCCACATAGTTAGTTTTGATTATAGTTTAAAATCGGCAAAAACATAACTGGTTTTCATTATAAACCCTTAGGCTAGTTTTAAGGTGGATTTCCTACATAATAAGCTTAACAGTAAGGGATTAGTATTTAGCACCAAGTTGGGTATGATTCCAAGGTCTCATGCCTCAGAACTACGAGCCAACATAGGTACAGATTCAGATTATTCCCATTTATATGATGCGGATACAGATTGTGATCACATAGTTCAGGTTATATTCCATGGCAAGAGTATGACACCTCTCCCCAACGTGAGGTTTTCCCCTTAGGGGAACTAGACGTTGGAAACTATGATAGCTCACATAGTGTATGCCGGTTAGAAAAACCTCCCTAATTCCTGAGTCCTAAAACAGAATAACAGAATAGGTTCAGAAACTAAGTGTAAAGGCACACAGATTTACTCAGATATTGTCTTGTAAAAAACATCAGTTATCAGATTTCAACAATGGTACCAATATCTCCTAAAAAAACAAATGATATGAGGATGTAATGCTCACAATCAAACCAATATGAGGATCTCAAATCCAACCAATATACACACATGTGAGTTTAAAATACACTCAATATGTGAACCATCCATGATTCAATATAAGCCATGTACCATTAGCGTGAAATGTGCAAGTAATACATCACTAATATCACATTAACCCCGACTTAGGCATTTTAACCATGTAGAGAACAACCATATGTATACACAAGGTCAACAATATAAGATAAGACCCCCACATGGGCCATACATAATAATTATCATCTCAAACCACCAATAACAACAACATAAGCCCCAAATAGGAATACAACAGAAAAAACATTATTTCCATGATTCATTACCCATATACATAGAATATTTTTCTATAAGATATTAACTACCCAGCCCAGTCTAAAGAGAGTTAAGCCATAACCTAGCTCGAACGATGAAATATCATCCCAAAGCCTTCAACACAGAGCCTTTCTCTCTCTAACACTCGAAGACAACAAAAATATACAAATATAGAATATACGCATTAAAAGAAAGCCAACAATTCCCATGTTGTCCATTTTTTAGTCAGGGTCAAAACGCAGCCTCGAAATGATTTTTTAAAAAATAAGGGTAAAATCAAAAATTTTGCTTGTATGAACTTTACCCATGATTAAAGGAATCCATAGGGGAAAACCTAAGTTATATTGGGTTTAAAACAAGGTTTAAATTAAGGAAAAACGGTTTAGGCCTTCCGAGATGAAACCCCCAAATTCCACGTTTAAAATCACAAAATTATGGGTTTTAGATGACAAGAATCTAAGTAAATTAATTGAAATAGTGATTTGTAGCTTACCTAATCTTGAAAATGGTATGAATCAACCAAAATCCTCTCAACCCAATACTCAAAGTCCCAATAATGGAAATTTTTTTTGAGAAAAGAGGTTTTTATAATGACCCACCGTTGAGCGCTAAAATGGTTAATTGAACGCTAAAGCAGTCACCACTTTAGTGCGGGTCGACCGCTAAAGTGGTCCCGATACTGCTAAAGTGTAGGCTATAAAAGAGATGAAGTCCCACATTAGCTGTACCTAGCTACTAGCTAGGCTCCACTTTATTGGCGCCTAGGACGCTAAAGTGGTGACTGCTTTTAGTGGTGACTGCTTTAGCAATCCCACGGAGACTAAAGAGACTGCACCAATTTACTGGTGCACTAGCAAGTTTGTTAAAAATGTAAAGTTGCAGATATAGCCCTTGGGATTCATCAGGAACCCCATGCAGGTAAATAAAATATGTAACTAGACTTAATTCGATGCTCCGAACTCAACAACGACATCAGATTTTTGAAAAGAGGTTGTTTTGACAAAATAGACCCTCGAGATGCAATCTTATAATTTTCCAATTTGAGAGTCAAGAATGAGACCCAAAGCCATAAAATCATACCAAGCTCGCTACTAACCCAAAATCAATTTTTTTGATCTGTTGGCGTAGTCTGTTTTTCCATCCAGCACATAGAATAATAAATGATGACTGAAGTCAACTATAATGCCTCTTTACCATCTAAAAAATACAACTCACATAAATTATTTCGGATTACATAAAAAATCCTACCAATCATCCCCACACTCTAAAAACATCACATAGCAACAACGGAGAGGGGTAAAATGGTCAAAACACATACAAAGGAAAAGTTCAAAGAATCAAGTCATTATAATCCTTAAGCAACACACACCAATGATGTTTCCTCGTATTAAAATCTCACTAGGTAAAGAAATACTGAAGGCTACGGTGATCCGAGAAGATCTCATAATTGACTCTATACAAATAATTTCTCCACAACATCAAAGAATATACCACTGAGTTCTAAATCATGGGTAGGGTAACTCTTCTTATGAGGCTTCAACTGATGAGAAGAATACACAATTACCTTACCTTCCTTCATCAATATAACACCTGACCCAACACCACAAGCACTACAGAAGATGGTAAAGCCCACACCCTTCTTGGGAAAAGTCAAGATAAGCGTTGAGGTTAAAAAATCCTTGAGCTTCTGAAACCTTTTTGACAAGAATTAGATTACTAAAAAGAAATCTTCTTATTAGTCAACTTGGTTCATGGAGCCACAATAGATGAAAAATGATCAACAAAGCATCAAAAGTAGCCTGCTAAACCAATAAAACTCCAAATATTAGTAGGAAAAGTAGGCCTATCCCAATCACAAACCACTGCAATCTTGGTTGGATCGACCATGATACCATCCTTGGTCACAACATGACCCAAGAAAGAGACAAACTCCAACAAAACTTGCACTTAGAGAACTTAGCATATAATTTCTCATCTCTTAACCTTTGAAGTATAATCCATAAATACTCATCATTGTCGACCTCACTCTTCGACTAAATCAAGATATTATCTATAAATACAATAACATAAAAGTTGACATACGATCGAAACACCCGATTCATCAACTTCATGAATGCATACAAAGAACATGAACAAGAACTCAAAATGATTGTATCGAGTCTAAAATAATGGTTGTATCGAGTCTAGAAAGCTATCTTTGGAATATCCAAATCTCTAATCCTCAACTGGTGATACCCAAACCACAAATCATTCTTTAAAATCACAGAAGCACCCTAAAACTGATCGAACAAATAATCAATCTGAGGAAGAGGATATTTATTCTTAACCTTAACCTCATTCAACTACTTATAATCAATACACATGTGCATACACCCATTATCTTTCTTCACAAATAAGATAGGCATACCTCACGATGATACACTAGGTCAGATAAATCCATTATCCAAAAACTCTTGCAACTGGTTCGTTGATGCCTTTAACTCTATCGGGGCCATCTTATAAGGAGGAATAGAAATGGGCTTAGTGCCCAGATCTACATGAATAGCAAATTCAATATTACGATCTAGAGGCATACTAGACAAATTTTTGAGAAAAACATCAATGAAATCACAAACATGGACAGAATCTTAAAGAGGCAGCAAAGTAATAATAGTATTATGAATATACTCCAAATACGACAAACATCCCCTCTCAACTAAGTGACAAACACTCATAAAGGATATAACTCTTTTGAGACCCGAATAAAGCACACCTTCCATGTTGTCCTTGGCACACCCAACGGAGCTAAAGTCATGGTCTTAACATAACAATTTAGAATAGCTTGATAAGGAGCTTACCAATCCATACACAAAATGGCATCAAAATCTATTATATCTAGGATGATAAAATCTACCAAAGTATCATTCCTAGAAAAAGTCACAACACAGGATCGGTACACCCAATCCATCGCTAATTAGTCTTCCACAGAGGTATATAAACAACTAGGCATGGCAAGAGGCTCACAAATACAATTATAATCTAAAGTAAAGTATGCAGACACATAGGAAAAAGTTAATCTTTGATCAAATAACACAGATGTAGAACTGAAACAGATGAGGACGTTACTATAATAATTGCGTCGGAAGCCTCTACCTCTAGTATAGCAGGTATAACATAACACTGAAAACGTCTTCCACCGGACTGAGTAGCCATATGAACACCTCTATGAGTGTCACCCCCATCCTCGTGCAAATCTAGTAGTAGCTCTACTACCTTTAGAGTCACCTCTCACTGTCGATACATGGAAAGGTCTGAAAAATATAGCGAGGAAAATCCTTGGACACATGCCCAAACTCATCACACTCATAGAAAAATCTATGGCCCGACTCAATAGGAGGAGGTACGACTGAGCTAGAAAGACCATCCTACGATGACTAAGACTACCTAAAGCTGCTAAACAAGCACACGTACTACCTGAACCCTACAAGGCTTCCTGCACTAATCTACCATGGTACCTATAGGAACCTTTAAAATCTCTATCTCAAGGGGTGTGACCACTAAATTTGCCCTAATGGTGCACTCTCTTGGCACCTCCTTGAGAAGCTCAAAGTATAGATTTGGTCATCCTCACATAATCCACTATACTCTTAAATAATGCCCCTAAAACTATTATCTAGGCAGTAGCCAACTTAAAAACCATCCAATACCTTTAAGAACTTTTGAATCTTTTCAGATTTGGTGGCAATACTGGTAAAGAAATATCTAGACAAGGCATAGAAATCTGCTCATACTCGGCTACAATTATAGAGCCCTGCTCCAAGTGATCAAACTCATCTCTCATCTAATCCCTTATACTATAGGGCACAAACCTATGAAAAAAGGCCTCAACAAACTGATCCCAAGTCATCTCTGGAAAACCAAGGGTCCTGCAACTGACAAGTGACCTACATCAATCCCTGGCGATATCTCTTAATTGATAGATAGTGTAAGCAACCTCGTGAGACTCTAGTGATCTAAGGTTATTCAACTTCTCCCGATAATCAATCAAGAACTCATAGGCATCTTCACCATAGCACAACTAAACTTAGGAGAAACCAAGTGACTAAATCTCTCAAATCTCTTTTGATCCTTAAAACACATAACTGTACCCACAACAATAAGAGGCATAGTTAATCTGGCTGACTGTGATCCTACCTAAGGGTCTAAAATAGAAGAATGATAAACTCTTAATCTTAAAATACCATACTCAGATACCAACATAGAAGAAGGAACAACACTCAGAGTCTTTGAGGTATAAATAGATATTGGTACCTCTGGAAAACCACACTCAGAGCCAGAGGAACACCATAGGTAAACTCTAGCCCAGATGGAGCTACCACACTCAGAGCTGGTGGAATATCATAGGCAGACTCAAACCTCAATAGAGGTTAAACACTTAGAATGGGAGGAACACCAGGTACACTCAAGGGGACACCATCCAAACGAGTTAGGTAATAAATCAACAAGCCCTTCAAGACTGGGTGAGAAGTACTCTATAGAACCTAAGTAGGTCCTATATCTCTAGCATGCTTAACCTGAGGCCCATGGGATATCCCCCTAGTACTACCTCTAGAAGGGGAAGATCCTCGTGTTCATCCTTTACCTCGGGCTCATCCACAACCCATAACTCGTCCCTTATATTGGGCTACTTCCTGGGATGATAGATCAACATCCCTAGCCTTACGATATCTAGTCCTCACCATCTGCCCAGAAAAAAGTGAAACATAGTTTAAAACAAAAGGTATGGAAGATCCGCATAATATGGAACCAAAAAAGAAAATTTCATAAACATATTTTATAGCTTCTCAAAGAAAGATACCAACATCTACGTACTGATCTGGGATACAAATTTGTCAGAACCTAAAAACTAAGGGCATAATGGCACTTATTGCATCTAAGTCTTGATGAATAAGACAATCACCCAAACTGATAAGTAAAGAAAAATCATAGCATAAAACCCAAGGTGAGACTTCTAGAGTAAAGTCGGACCATACATATATAATAATAATGGATGTTTGATAATAATAACATAGCCCATCAAAAAACCTGGTTCCACAGTCTAAGAACAATCTATATACAACTCGAAGTCTAATAATGCAACTGAAAAATCAATCTCTAATTACAAAATAAGATATGAACGAGGTAAGAAGATGTCAGAGGTAGAATCTAGAAGCAAAGAGTGGCCCTACCTCAAATATATCAAATCACCATGATAACTCAGCTGTCATGTGGCATGCTCGTACTTGGACCTGCACTGAAAGGGAAAATAGAGAATGAGTACAATCTACTAGTTCTCTATCGGAATCATAGGCCGATTTAGCTAAGTAGAAAATAAGGTACATAAATATACACTATGAGCACGTCACCAACAAGCAGAAAATGTCCTAAATGGTAGATCACACCATTTTTTTTGATAGTTCACAATATATAACAAAAATAAGATATAAGTACAAAAATGAAATACATAATAGACATACATTAGGCCAAACACGAAAGCACAACACTAAAGATGCATAATGTATGAAATGTAATGACAATGATAATGATGATAATGTGATATGATCGAGGTTATTGCATAACCTCCGTATATACCTGTCGAGAATATATACTTCCAGGTAGGACCCATTGGGGTTTCGCAACCCATATACAATCTTAATACTCAATCCCACTCTCAATATCCATATATCATCTCCGACTCGTGGTTTTGTAAAAGTGTCATATTTTTGTTAAAAACCAGCATTGCCTAATGGTACGAATACCTCATGAATGAGGATCTCAAATCCAACTAATATACCTGTACATGAGCTCAAAATCAACTCAATATATCAACAATCCATGATTCAATATAAGCCATGTACCATAAGAGTTAAATATACAAGTAAGACATCACAAATATCACATTAACACAACTTAGGCATTTCAATGATGTAGTGAAAAACCAAATTTATACACAAGGCCAACAATATATTATAAGACCCCCGTATGGGCCACATATAGTAATTATCATCTCAAACCACCAATAACAAGAACATAAAATGCTACTCCCACTAACCTCCAAAGTCAATAACACAAGCATGGATTATAAGCTCCAAATTCTAAATAGTCTGCTTCGACTGAACATCAGTTTGGGGGTAAAAAGCTGAGCTAAGATCAACTGGGGTACCGAAATCCTCCGAAGAAGCATTCCTGAAGTAAGATATGGGGACTAGACCTTTATCTGAGATAATAGACATTGGTACACCATGGAGACAAATTATCTCACAAATATAGATACGGGCAAACCTCTCAGCACTGATGAAAACCTGAGTAGGAATTAAGTAAGCAGACTTAATCAATCGATTAGCGGTGAACTATGAAAACCACGTGAAGTATGATCCAACTTAGTCATGAAGTCCATAGTAATTCATTCCAAATTCCACTCAGTAATAGGTAACCTCTTAATCAAACTACTAGTTCTAAAATGCTCTGCCTTCACCTACTGGCAACATAGGCAATGAGCTATAAAATCCACTACATCTCCCTCATACCACTTCACCAATAGTGTTGTCTCAAATTATGATACATCTTGGTCACTCCTGGATGAATGGAGTACCTAGAATAATAGGCCTTCTCTAATATTAGTCATACCTAATCACCCGCTCTCGACACAAAGATCCAAACTCCATTCCACAAAACACCATCAAAATCAAATGAGGCTTTCTTATCCTCACCACTTGACACCTTATCCTAAATCCCTGTCAACCTAACATCATTAAATTTATGAGCCTGGATTTTCTCCATCAAAGAAGACGTAGCCTCCACAAATGATCAAACACACCCAAGTGTTGAAATATCAAATGTAACCATCTGGTTAGCCAAATACCTAACCTCCAAGGCTAAAGGAATCTCTTGGGTCAAAAAATGCTCTAAGCTACCAATATTAATTGACTTTCGACCAAGGCATTTGTGTTCACATTAGCTTTTTTAGGACGATGGAGAATAGTAAGATCACAATCCTTAAGAAACTCAAGCAAATGATGTTACCTCATATTAAGATCTCGCTGGGTAAAGAAATACTTAAGGCTATGTGATCCGAGAAGATCTAAGAACTGACTCTATGCAAATAATCCACAACTTCAAAGCAAATAGCACTGTTCATAACTTCAAATCATGGGTAGGGTAATTCTTCTAATGAGGATTCAAATTACAAGAAATATACACAATTACCATACCCTTCTATATCAACACAATACCTAACCCAACACCAAAAGCATCAAAGGAGATGGTAAAGCCCACACCCTTTATGGGCAAAATCAAGATAGGACCTGAGGTCAACAAAACCTTGAGCTTTTGAAAGCTCACCTCACAAGCATCATACCATTAAAAAGAAACATTATTCTTAGTCATCTTTGTTAACGGGGCCACAATAGGTGAACACCCCTCAATAAAGCATCGATAGTTAGCCTGCTAAACCAAAAAAACCCAAATCTTTATAGGAGAAGTAGGCCTAGCCCAATCATGAACTACTAAAATATTAGTGAATCGACTATGATACCATCCTTGGTCACAACATGACCCAAAATAGAGATAGATTCAAACCAAAAACTGCACTTGGAGAACTTAGCATACAATTTCTTATCTCTTAACCTCTGACATACAATGTATAAATGATCCTTATGGTAGACCTTATTCTTGGAGTAAACCAAGATATCATTTATAGATATAATGAAAAAAGAGTCAGGATAGAATTGGCACATCTGATTCATCAACTCCATGAATGTGGCCCCTCTTATTGGTCAATCCAAATGACAAGACCAAGAACTCATAATGATTGTATCGAGTCTTGAAAACTATCTTACGAATATCCAAATCTTTAACCCTTAACTAGTGATACCCGAACCTCAAATCAATCTTTAAAAATACAAAATATCGTAAAGCTGATCAAACAAATATTCAACATGAGAAAGAGGATACTTTTTCTTGACTGTCACCTTGTTCAACTTTCTATAATCAATACATATGCACATAGACCCATCCTTTTTCTTCAAAAACAAGATTGGTACACCATACAGTGATATATTAGGTTAGATAAAACCCCTATCCAATAACTCCTGCAACTGGTCATTTAATTTCTTTAACTATATTAGATTTATCCTATAAGGAAGAATAAAGATGGACTTGGTTCCTAGCTATATGTCAATAGAAAAGTCCATATCATGATTAAGAGGAATACCAAGAAAATTTTTGGGAAAAATATCTATCAAATCGTAAACAATGCAGATAGAATCAAAAGGAGGTGGCAAAGCAATATTAGTACCACAAATATGAAACAAATATGACAAATATCCCCTCAACTAAGTGATAAGCATGCAAAAATAATATAACTCTCTTGGGACCCGAATGAAGAACACCTTTCCAAATTATCCTTTGCATACCTAGTGGACCTATAGTCATGATCTTAGCATAGCAGTCAGGAATAGCTTGATACAACACTAACCAATTCATAATAATGATCACATCAAAATCTACCATATTTAGGATGATAAAATCTATCCAATTTTGATGACTAGTAGAAGTCACAATATAAGATCGATATACCTGACCCACCACTAAAGAGTCTCATATAGAAGTTGATACATAGATAGGCATGGCAAGAGACTCATAAATAGAATAAAAAATATAAATACATATAGGATAAAGTTGATCTCAAAATCAAATAATGCAAATGTAGATCTAAGATAGGTAGGGAAGATACCTGCGATAACAACGTGAAAATCCACTGTCTCTATTCAAGTAAGTATAATATATCACTGACCATGTATGCAACAGAACTGAGTATCCCTATGACCAACACTATGGGTGCCACCACCTCTGCCTCGCACACCTATAGTAGTACCTCTACCACCCTAAAAGTCACTTCTTACTACCGATACAAGGATAAGTCTAAAATATAGTAGGGATAATCCTTGGCCATATGGACAAACTTATCACACATAGAAAAACCTTTGTGGCCTGACTCAATAGGAAGAGGTATGACTGACCTAGAATGACTACCTTGGGATGGTTCCTGACTTCTCAAAGTCACTAAAATGGATGACCTAAAAGCTAAACCTTGTAAGGTTTCCTACGTTGGTATACCATAGTACCTATGAGAACCTTTAAAATCTCTATGTTGAGGGGTATGACCACTGAACATACCCTGATGATGCACCCATTTGGAACCTCCCTAAGAAGTAAAAAGGATAGACTCGGACATCTTTATATGATCCGCTATACTCAAAAATTCCACCAATACCCCTCACACTATCATTTAGGTAGTAGCTAACTGAAAAAAAACATCCAATCCATTCATAAGCTTTTGAATCTTCTTAGACTTGGTGGTAATACTAGTAAAAAAATATCTAGAGAAGGCATGAAAGTATGCCTCATACTCGGCGATAGTCATGGAGCCTTGATCCAAGTGATCAAACTCATCTCTCATCTGATCCCTAAAACTATAGGGCATAAACCTGTCCAAAAAGGTCTCAGTAAACTGATCCAACATCATCTCTAGCAAAGAAAGGGGATTGCGATTGATAGGTGACCTCCACCATTATCTAGATATATCTCTTACCTATTAGGTATTATAAGGAACCCTGTATGACTCGAGCAATCTAAGGTTGTTAACTTCTCCAGCAAATAATGAAAAACTCACAAGTATTCTCACCTACAACACCACTAAATTTGGGTGGACCCAATTGAGTAAATCTCTCAACCCTCTTCTGATTCTTAGAAGACATAACTATACCCGTAGTAATAGAAGGCATAGTGTATCTGTCCTGTGGTGATCCAACCTAAGAGGGTAACATAGATGAAGGTTGAACTCCTGATCTTGAAATACCCTAGGATACTGGCACAGAAAGAGATCCAACACTTAGAGTTTGTAGAGTATAGGTTGATGTTGGTACCACTAAAGGAACCACACTCAAAGTAGGAGGAACACCATAGGTAGACTCTGGCACATATGGAGGTATAAAACTCAAAGATGGAGGAACACCATATGCAGACTCTTGACTCTAATGGAGGTACAATAGTGGTAGCTAGAGAAAGCCCGGGTACACTCAAAGGGACAACCTCCAACCAAGTCAGAAAATGAATCAACAACCCCTCTAAGATAGGGGTAGAAGAACTCTGTGGAATATAGATAGGTCCCAAATCTCTAGTATTCTTAATGAGTCTCACGAGAGATCCTCTTAGTACTCTCTCTAGAAGGGAAAGATTATCATGCACATCCTTTAATTTGGGCTTATCCATGATCCATAACTCATCTACTAGATTGGTCTCTCTCCTCATATGATGGCTCAGCATACCTAGCCTTATGAGATCTAGTCCTCATTATCTATATAAAGAAGAGTGAGACACAGTTTAGAGCACAAGGTGTGAAAGATCTGCATAATAAGGAATAAAATAAGAAAATATCCTAAAGATATCTTATATTCTCTAGAAGATAGATACAGAGGTCTATATACTAATTAGAAAGACTCTACTAGACACTCTATTCTTAAACTATTGAGATCAAGGGACTTGGTTTCTTTGATACAAGTTTTTTGTGACCTAAAAACTAATGTCATGATGGCTCTTATCGTGGTTAAGTCTTGACAATTAAGCCAATCACCAAAACTGATATGTAACAGAAAATCATAGAACAAAACCAAAGGCAAAACTCTAGAGTCAAGCCATGTACAATAATAGTAGAAGTTTGAATAATAATAATACCATAACCTATCCCAAAATTTAGTGTCATAGTGTACAAACAAACTACATACAACTTGATATCTGAAAATATGATTGATAATCCAAAGAAACCACAAGTCTATCTCTAAATACAAAAAAGACATGAACTAGCTAGGATAAGGTCGGAGGTCCACTCTAGAAACATTGAGCATCCCCTATCTCAAATATATCAAATCACTGCCTAAACTTAGCTGTCATAAGACACACTTATACTTGTATTTGCATCAAAAAGGCATACAATGGATGAATACAATTCATATATACTATATAGGTATCATAGATCAACTGACCAAAGTAGAAAATAAGGTATGTAAATACACACTACGAGCATGTCACCTGTAAGAAGAAAATGCCCCAAACAGTATATTACACCATTTTTACTAATAGTTCAAAATATATCACATAGATCAAATACAAGTACAAAAAAGAAATATAGAATAGGCATACATCAAATCAAACCCAAAATCATAATACTAAAGATGCATAATGTATGTAATGCAATAAGGATGATGATATGATATGGATGAGGTTATCACATAACCTCAGTATACACCTACCGAACATATGTTCTTAGAGGTAGGACCCATGAGGGGTTAATAACCCATATAAAATCACAATACTCAATCTAGCCTCAATATCTATATCTTATTTCTAACTTGTGGACTATAATAAAGGGTTCGCAAAAATGTCATATTTCTGTCAAAAATTAGAATTCCACAATGGTACCAATATCTCATGAATAAATGTAAGATATGAGAATGTAATGCTCAGAAAAAAATCAGTGTGAAGATCTCAAGTCCAACCAATATACAAGCAGGCGAGCTCAAAATCTACTCAATTTGTCAATCATCCATGATTCAATATAAACCATATGCTAATAGAGTCAAATATGGAAGTAATACATCAATAATATCACATTAACCCCAACTTAGGCATTTCTACCATGTAAAGAACAACAGAATATATACACAAGGACAACAATATTAAATAAGACCCCTACACGGGCAATACATAGAAATTATCATCTAAAATCACTAATAAAAACAACATAAGCCTGCACACAGGAACACAACATTAAAAACACTATTTACATGATTCATTAACCATACCTATAACATGCTTTTATAAAAGATATTAACTACCCAGTCCAGTCTAAAGAAAGTTAAGCCATAACATACCTCGAGTGATGAAATCCTATTTTGAAGCCTTCAACATAGAGCCTTACCCTCTCAAATGGCCTCAAAACCAACTAATACACAAAAATATAGAATACGTATCAAAAGGAAGCCAGTGATACTCATATTATACATTTTTGAGTTGGGATCAAAATTGACTTCTATAATTGATTTTCAAAAAAAATAGTAAAATCAGATTTTTTTTATAAAAGCTTTACCCGTGATTAAAGAAAGCCATAGGAGAAAACCCAAGTGAAAAGAGGTTTAAAATTAGGTTTAAACTAACGAAAATCCATATAGTCCTTTTGGGCCAAAACCCCCAAATTTCACTTTTGAAATCACATATAGATTTTAGATAACAAGAATCGAAGTAAAATAATTGAAATAGTGATTTGGAGCATACCCAAGCTTTAAAATGGAATGAATCGACCAAAATACTCTCAACTCAAAGCTCAAAGTCCCAAAAATGAAAGAAAAATAAAATGACCCAGCGTTGAATACTAAAGTAGTCAATTGACATTAAAAAAGTCACCGCTTTAGCTTGGATCGACTGCTAAAGTGGCCCGGCCCTACATGGGCTAACCCCTAAAGTGGTAACCATATGGATAAAGTGGCCAAGGCTCACTTTAGTGGTACCTAGCTACAATTTGGGCTCCGCTTTAGGGTCACCTAGGATGCAAAAGAAGTGACTGCTTAAGCGGTCCCATGGCCACTAAAGCAGCTCTACCAAATAACTTGGCACCAGTCACTTTGCTAAAAATCAAAAGTTGTGGATCAAGGTCTCGAGATTCATTTAGAGCCCCGTCCAGGCAAACAAAATGTGCTACTAGACTAAATTCAATACTCCAAACTCAACGAAGACATTTGATTTTCAAAAAGAGGTCATTTTCACAAAATCAACCCCCAAGATTCATTTTACAATTGAGGGTCAAAATGAGACTTAAAAGTCTTAAAATCACACCAACCAATTTACCAACCTAAAATGGACGTTTTGGATCTATTGACACTGTCCATTTTATCATATGTTACACAGAACAATAAATGTAGATCAAAGTTAATTATAAGGCCTTTTACCTTTTAAAAATTATAAACTCACATAAATTATTTAAAAATACATCGAAAACTATTTCAATCACCCCACATACTATAAATATCATGTAGCAAGCACAGGAAGGAAAAAATTAGTCAAAATACATAAAAAAATTTACAAAATCAAGTCATTACAGCAAGTCATAGTATGACTCATAACTTCTCTAGAGTTTCCCAATGTTTCCATTCAACACAACACATAGCACGAGTTGTGCATTGACTCTTACTAATAACAAGATAATTCCAAAAGATTGAAAATTTTCCCAAGGCACTATGACTCATTATACAAGTAATGGTTTTAAAGGTATGAGTCATACTATGACTCGTAGGCCTGTTAAATAGAACCTAATCAAAAAAAGGTCCTAGAGACCACCAGTCATACGACTCATGGTATAAACCACTTATTTGTACATTAACTCATAGGTAGCTATTTTTAAAAACATGTTCTTTCTCAGTCTAGAACTCACCAGTCAAACCATGATATGTGGTTTGAATATATTAGTTATATCTTGACTCATGGGATGCAGATCCAACGATTTTAGAATTATTTTCCCAGGAGAATTTAGTCTTTTCCTTTTTTAAGCCTAATACTATGCCATTTTCACTTTTTAGAGGGAAATTAAAGGCTAATCAGACTATCCTTTCCCTTATTCTCACGGTTAGCATCCAAAGTTAGAAAAATAATATTCTCAAGTCTCTCAAGCTCCAAGCTAGGGTTCTTCTTCCAGGCTTCCAAATTCAAATTTAGTTCAAGTTTTATCAAAAATCAGGTATGTGACAGTTCAATAAGGATTTTCTTTAATCTTCATCCTTAAAATCTCAATTTTAATATTAAGGATTCCATTATTTCTTACTTAGATTTTAGACCCAAAAATTGTACATTTCCATGCTTTCAGTTCTAGAATGTTTTCCATTTTCTAAAATTTACTAAATATAACTATGCATGATTTTATGCTCTTTTTGATGGTATAAGACCTTGATACATTATTTGACTTTATTCAAATAAATTAAATCATGATTTAGATTAGTTCTGTGTAAATTGATCCTATGATCACAAACTTTCTGATAATTTAAGTATGATTAGTTTCATTATTTTAAAACCTCATTTGATACGATACTTTGAACTATTTTTGTGCTTATTTTCAAATTATCATATTATCTATTATGAGAAAATTATATACATTTTTAAGAGTAGTATTTAGCATTGAGAGATACGAGTTTTAAATTACCTATATCCCCGAACTGCATGCCAGCATAGGTCATGTTTAGCTTTATAGGTCATATTTAGCCCTATGAATCATAGTTTAGTAGATCCACCTCAGTTCGTAGTTTTGTACTGATGGCCAAATAATTAGCAGCCCTCCTCAACATATGCTAGACGTTGGATTCCATATTTCCTCACATGATTTAAGTCCGATTAGAAGAAACTCCCCTCAGAAATGATTTGAACATAACATTGGTACATGACTCATAGTTTTCCGCTCATTTATTCTATTTTATTATTTATAGCTAAGATTCATGATTTTATTTTATGGTTATTATACTATTGAGTAATTTTACTACAGTTTTGATGTTTTATAAAGTTTCATTATTGAATCCAAAACATGTTCTTGTTTTAAATATATTTATATTATTGCATATCTCACATGCTCAGTAATTTGATAGTATTAATAGCATACTCTCTTTTGCACTCTAACCTATCATGATAGATTCATGTTCACATTTTAAGACTTGTGGCTAGATCAGACTTGCATATATTCCATCTCAGAGTTGGTGAATCCTCATCATTCGAGGGCTAGTTAAGTTTATATATTTATTGCTTTATTTTAGGTAGATGTTTTAGATTTAGATGGGGATCTTGACGTAGTAACTCATTCTTATAGTAGAGGCTTTAGACATAGTCAGGATAGTAGTTTTATGTTGATGTTTTATAGATTGTTCACTTCAGTTAAACACTTGGTTGGGTTTTCTCATAGATTTCCATTTCAGTTTTCCTTATGTTTTTGCATAGAAATTTAGTATTTACTTAGTAGCATGCCAATATCAAGGGTTAGATTGGGATCACTTGTGGTTCTATGTATCGTGTCCCATCTAGGGTGTAGGTTTGATTCATGACAAAAGCATTAACACTACCCTCTCACTTTAACTTCATCTCTCTCTCATAATCAACTTTGGGCTCCCAATTAGCATAAAACTCCTTCACCATATACATATTTGCTATACCACGAGCATTTACTATGCTTTGCAATCCCATATTCATAATACTGTTATAAAGGTGGAAAAATATATTATGAAGAGGAGTGGTAATGTTTGCTTCAGGAATAGCCGATGGAGATTCACTGAAGTGAATGTATCAATATTACCTTGAGGTACAAATGCATTGAATTCATGTGTTTTTCTAGTATATTGGGTTATGCATCATTTCTTTCCTTGGCATTTTTTCCTTTGTTGGCTACTCATAGTAGCTTTTTCATTTTTAATTTTCACTATTTTGCCCTTGAAGACATAACTCCTACAAAAAAAAGTAAGAACTAAACATACAACACAAAATATAAAAACTACAGGTAAAACCAGCTAAAATAAGAATAGAAACTAATACAACTATAACAATTCAAGAAAAACTAATAAAATCTACTAACTTTATTCATAAACCCAAGTAATTTTTCAAGAAGTAATTTAGTCTTCAATAATGTTATATATAAAATTATAATCATGACATACTTGATTTTATGATTGGTGTTTCTAATTTTAAGATCAGTTGAGGTTTGGGAGTTACGTCACATTTAATGTTTTGACATATTATTCAAAACAATAATTTTTAAGCATTTTATCAAATACTTTGCGTGCATTGAACTTAAATCTTAGTTTCATAAAATACTCATTCTAATACACCCTAAATTCATATTTAATAAATAAATAACTATTCTAAATGTGATATAATAACTAAATGCTAATAATTCAAGTTTTTCATTTGGAAATTTAACATGAATCACAACTTGGAAAATTTGAGTTTGTAAATAAAAAAAACTAGTGAAACTAAAAATAAATAAATTATCAACTCAATATGAAAATAATAACTAACTAAAAGCTAAAATTAACTGAAGAAAGAATAAGAAATCATACATTGAATATTGAAAACTTGAAGACTCCAAGGCAGAGAAAGTTGTGAAGTGCATAAGTGGACATAAAGGGAGGGGAATCTAGGAATATATATTATCTTTTTAATTTTTATTTTTCTTTCAAAATCAAGAAAAGTATTTTGGGATGAAATTGCACTACGGTGGGAAATAGGCATCCACTTATTGCATTTTTCACTAGCTTTTTTATGTTTTTTATTTTTTCTTTTCTCTTTTCAAACCTTATTTTGAGTTCTTATTTTCACTTTCCTTTCTCCAAAGCCTCGTAAACCTATGAAGACACACTTAAATAACTTGTTGGAAATTTTTTATAAATAAATTATAATAAAAAAAGCAAAAACTAACACAAAATATTGGGTTGCCTCCCAACTAGCATCTTATATAATGTTGTGGCTCGATGTAAATCTTTCAAGATATATTACATCTACGATGAAGGTAGCCAGCTTTGCACCCCTCATTTTAGCTTCTATTTTCTCCTTTTCTTCCTTAACATTTCCTATTAGGCCTCACAATTGATATTCCATGAATTCCATTTTGAGTCATTATTTGAAGTAAATCTATAACTATGCTAGATGAAGTTTCATTCCACCAACTACCATATTTGAAATGGATTTATTGACTTTAATCAAATGTAAAGTAGAAAATATAAAACACCACCATATTAGAGAGTTTCAAAATATGGTAGTTTATAAGTTGACTTAATCTTGTCCAAGCATCAGATAAGAACTCAACTTTTTCTGCTTTAGTTTTTCTTGCATAAGGGAATCATAGATAAAAGTATAAACTAATCCCAGACATGTCACTACTAATTTGCATGCAACATTCATGAACTATTTTCTTTCTTGTCCCATAAGAGAGTAAGGAAATCAATACAACTTCATCTCATCATTCATGATCATGTCATATTTTACATAAACATCTAGCATTCTTCAAATAGAAAATTGGGTCCCTTTTCTACTCATTTAAGAAGAACCATTTATCTCAAATATATTTTTTGTTTTCTTCTTCTAAACTATCATATTTTTAAATTTATTCTATTTCAGATTTAACTACATAAAAGCCCTCAATGGATTATTTACGTCCAAAGAAGTTTCTTATCACAAGTTCACCAACTTTGGAGGTCCCAAGATGATAACCTTAAGATCCTAAGAGTGGGTAGGTAATTGAGTTTCCTGCAACACATTGAAATGGTTGCAGTTTCTCCATGATCAAAGATATTTTTCTACTTTACACTTTAATTATTGCATTAGTTATGATCTAGAAACCCCTACAAAGAATGATAGGTATATATATTCTTGCTAACCTCATTTTCTAGAATGATAAAGACGACAAGAAGAATGAATGGCCCCACCATTAATAAGACATCATTAATAATTCATTAGGATAGTATAAGGAATGATTTACCAATGCCTCAGTTCACTAACCCTCAAAATCTTAAAAATTAAATTAGGCATTAAATTAATACAATCATCTAATCACACAATGGCATCTCCATATCTTGGTTTCCAATACTTATTAGAATTATAAAATAGCCTTGATATCATAACTTGGAAGGAGCTTGTTCCTAATTCTTAAACAATAATTCTTAGTGAGTACAACCATTTCAAATTCTATAAGACACCTTTTTTAGCAACTATACTCCTTAAGTGCTTGGCAAACTTTTGCACCTTTTGGAAAATCCATATTAATTGGATGTTCACATATACCTGCTTCAGTATGTGTAACACTCCACATTTTTGTGCTAGACATTGAACTGTTGTTTCTACATGTGTAAACTCCAATCCCCCGACTTATATTTGAATGTATGTGTCGTGATATCTATCCTAGTGTGTGAAATAATTATGAAGTAAAAAATGTTCATAGAAATCACTTAGAACAAAGTTGAGCTAAGAGACTTTGATTCCACATAATTTTTGTATTTGATTCTACAGAGGTGAACTTTAAACATATATGAAATTTTGCATCTCAATACCCACTAAATTGTAGATAATTGAATTATCTTTCCAATAATATCAATTACGCCTTAATTGATACCCGAGTGAAAAGTTATGATCATTTTTATGAGAGACAGTAAGGGGTCATGATAGCCCCGTGCTGCGAGGGATATTCAACCCAACTAGGGGTTGCATTGTGAGGGATGCTTAACCAAAATAGGGGTTGTTCTACGAGGTCTATTTCTATGGGGGGGGGAAATGCCAAGGGAAGTTGGGTCCTTTTCCCTCAACCCAAGATGCCCAAAACATGATTTGGGACATTTAAGAGGGCATTATTTGCTCATCTTCCTCAAAATTGCTCACTAGAAACCCTCCCCTTTCCCCAAGAATAAATTTCAATCTTTTTCTCTCAAGAACACAAGGATTCAAGTTCCCAAAGATTCAAGATTTAATCACAAATCAAGAAGCTTAAGATATGTGAAACTATCCTAAACTCCATGGATATAAATTTATTGATTAAACAAGATTTTAAGGTATTTAATTTCGTACATGAGATAGGTTTTGGAATTATTGAAGAGCATGCAATGTAAGCCCCGTTATATGATCAAAACTTATATAAACTATGAGGTTGTTTTCCCTGAAATTGAATTATTTTCATGTGTACATGTGTTATTAGTTTGAAAAATTATACGAGAGCATGATTTACGTGATTACCTCTCTTCTTATGAAACCCATTGTCTTAACAATGTTGTGGATTTTTTACATGGATGGTACAATGTTTAAGTTTAAACATTTTTCTAATGTTTATGGATTGTTATTTTCTTATAAATAATTGCAAGGGTTTTTTCTTTGATTTACAAATGCTTATGTTTTCTAATAAAGAATGTGCATGTGATTGATGAAAGGGATGACCACCATTTGATAAAGTATTGAAAGGAGAGTTGTTTTCATAAGTTTTTATGTGTTTTGAAACAAAAACTCCCTAATGTAATGTTTAAATATTTTTGGCTGGTCACTAACATGCTTTTGAATAAAAAGGGTTATGAATATGAGGTGGTATGATATGAATGACTTATAAGTCTAGGTATGACGATACCCTATTGTGATATGCCCTTAATAGAATGAGAAAAATTTGTTTATGAGCATGAAGTATGTTATTAAGAGGCTAAAATTGGGCTTAAAGAGAGTTAGATGGTTACCCGAAGAAAGCATGAGTTGAAAGACTCAATTTTGGAAATCATGATTTTCCTACGCGAGTCTTTGGTACTTTGCTTTGTGATCTTGTGTACCTTAATTCATTTCATCCAAATTTGGGAATATGGTTAGGAGCCCTACTTTGTGATCTTGTACACTACCATGACATATTAATTTGATTGGGGATTATGGCACCCTGCTTTGTGATCTTGCGTGTCTTCCTTATTGATACTCTAATCCTTACGGCAAACTTAGATTGGGGGCTTGGCCGCTGAGTCAAGGGCAGATTCCATATAGCCTATGGAATTATAACAAATGTAGGGTATACTATGAAACTTAGAACTAAAATGAATACTTGAGTCCATGGTTTACAAGGATGTTTTGAAGCCTTTATATTATGCCAATGTGGTTATACATATATATATTTTGATAAATTTCTTCCAAATACTCTCACTTATTTTCATAAATTATCTACTATTTTTGGATTGTTCTACATACCAAAACCTTTGAGTATTGGCCCTCTATATTTCAGGTTCTGGAGCTCAGTCTCGGGGCCCCACTAATTAGTAGATTGCTACCAGACATTTAGAGTTAGTGAGACTCCTTTACTTTGGGAGGCATCTTTTCCCATGTGTTGGTTCCTTTTAGTTTTAGTTATGGTCCGATTGGGGGCCTTGTTCAAGTTTAGACAGATTATTGTTTTTAACTCAGTAGAGATTTTATAGATTGATTTGGAATGGACTTGGGTTTTCTTAGTGGTAATTTCATGAAATGTTAAGCTTGAACTAATGGGATTTCTATGTTTCACTTATCTTCCATATTTTTATCTCTCGTAACTTATGCTTATAGTTACATTCTAAGGGGTCTCTCAGGGCTTGATGGTTAGGGATGCCTGTTGTGGCTAGAGCCTCGACTCAGGTCATGAAATGATTAGTATCAGAGAACATTTTAGGGTCCTAGGGTATCTATGTAGTCATGTCGAGTAGTTCTTTTTATGAGTGTGTAGCGCGCTATACTTATAAGAAGGAAGCTACTCAGTATTTAGGAATAATTTTCTTTCTTTCATGTTCTAGTTCATGCTGTAAAGTCCGAATGCTTCCTAACTTTTGGCTTTCTATGTTTTAGATCATTCCTCCTCGTAGATCCAATGAGCAGAACACCTATGTTTATGATGTCCACCCTACTCATAGGATGTGGACCTATTACAAAGCCCAAAACCAAGAATTTTCTGCTACTGTAGGAGTTTCTCCAGTCCAAACTAGTCCACCTAGGGTTCTTCAGGACGGTGTCGATCATACCTAGTATCCTCAGAAAAAGGTCTTGAATGTTGAGTTCTGTCAGTCCATTCATATAATTTCTCATCTTATGGCTTCTCAGTCTCATCATTCTGGAGATGTGAGTTTTGTGCCTAGTTCATGTAAAATTACTTGGGTTAGCCAGTTTAAGAGGCTGAACCCACCCACCTTTATGGGAAACAAGGTTGGAGAGGACCTATGAGGATTTGTTGATGAAATGGAGAAACTACTTAGAGTCATGCATACTAGTGAGGTTAAGGGGGGTGAGTTAGTATCCTATTAACTGAAGGACGTAGGAGGGGTGATAATGCAGAACCTGTTGTATGGGGTGAGTTTGTAGAGGACTTCCTGGATTATTTCTTTCCCCAAGTGCTGAGGGAAGTAAAAGCTAAAGAATTTGTTAATCTGAAGCAAGGGAAGATTACTATCAAAGAATATGCATTGAAGTTCGCCTGTTTATCCCATTATGCTCCATAGTTAGTGGTCAACATGAGGGCTCATGTGAGAAAGTTTGCATTTGGTCTCTCGGATGATTTGGTGTTAGAGTGTAAGGGGGCAATGCTGAACAAGTCTATGGATATCTCTAGATATCAGTGCATATATAGCAGGTAGAAGAGGAGAAGAAGAGACAGGAAGAGGTAAGGGAAAAACAAAGATAGGCTAAGAGAGGTAGGTTTGCGCATCAAAATGTCAGTCAGCAGTAAGGCGACAAATGGGATAAAAGTTGTTCTAAGAAGAAATTTTGGAGCAATGCTCAGTTTTCAGCTAGTGCACCTATACCTATACCTTCAGATGAGCAGACATCACATCCTAGTAGTGAGACAAAAGTTCAGGGAACTCAGTCTCAAGTGAGAATGAACCATCCCTCTAGATTTAATCCCTGTTGTAGCATTTGTTGAAAAAATCATCTAGGGAAGTGTTATGTAAAGACCCTTCAGGCCATTTTCCATATTTATGCTTCTCTTCACTATTTAAGATTCTCCATAGCTACCCAAAGTCATTTATGACTTAATGGAACTGATGGTTCAGTTACCGGACAGTTTATTTTTTTTTAGAGCCAATGTCGTGTTTAGAAGTCTTTGCTGGTTACAAATGGCCATAGGATGAAAACATCACTGAAATGATCTTGGATGCAAATTCTAATAATGTCAGTAGATCTAGAATATCTATCTTAGTCTAGGTAGACCTTTGGTTTTGGTTTGAATATATCCGAGCTCATTTTGACCTATTGATCGAAAAGTTGAAAATTGGAAAGAAAAGGTGTGGGACAAACATTTGGTCAAAACGGCTTCGAATTGATAATCTGACTTTACGATAGCATTCAGAATTTTGAATTTAGGATAAGGAGTCCCTTAGTTTTGGTCCCAAGTCTCTCGAACTTATTTTGGGCTATTGAGCAAATTTTTATGAAAAATGATAAAAATATAGGTGTGGAACCCACTTTTTTCCGAAATGATCTCCTATGAAGGATTTGATGATTCCAATAGATTTGAAAAGTGGTTTACACTCAAAATTAACTATTGGATCATGTTATTTGGATTCTGGATGAGTTCGGAGGGTCAAAAACTCATTTTTCAGTTTGCTTTCATCTGGTGCAACCGTAATTGAGGCCAAAAGTATGCGATCATGGGAGTGGGATCGCGACCTGTAGGACTGAGATTATGATACTTGAGTACCTTTAGTAGCTATATAAAGACCCCAAGATGCATTTGGACCATTTCCCCTTCACCATTTAGACCTAGAAACCCCAAAATAAGTGTAATAACTCAAAATTGGTCAAGGAAGGTGACTTAGGAGCTCAAGTATCATATTATATCACTATTATCTTTAAGATTAAGGTAATAATTCCTTGAATTCATGCTTGAATTTATTAGTTTGAACCCAAAACCCCAATTTATCTTAGAGCTTGATTTTAGCCCAAAGTATGCTAAGTTTTCACCCATTCTTTGAGGGTTATGGTTCCTTGTTCATGTTTGAACATTGGGTTTGCCTTGAAAACTCGTATTCTATATGTGAGACCCACTTTGGGTTTTGGTGTCATTTTTTGACCCGAAACATAATTGTGCAATATGGGTGTCATTAGACTCGTATTGATGAGTAAATTATGGCTTTGATCATGTGATGGTATTTTGAAGACTCTAAAGTAAAGACGAGCATGTGGTGAATGAAGTGAGGTTTTTTGGTTTGTCCTTGAGGTAGGTTTCTGTCTACTTTTTTTATAGATGATGTGTGATATATGTATAGGATGACTTGACCTTGATTGTTGTTATTTAGGGATTAGATGAGGGTTATGGACCAATAAGATGGCATGTTTATAACCTTTTTATATCCTATTGTCTTTCATCCTTAGTTTAGATTAGTTATAGCATGGATATGATATAATTCTATATTTTGAATATTGCTTTAGAATTTAAAGCATGATTTATATATTTAGCCTTATTAGGCTAGTGTGGTAGTCTTTAAATTGTAAGTTGGGTAGAGTTGAATTGAGTGCCCTTGTTTCTAGTCGAAGTTTCTATCTTAGGCTTGAATGTGGCTTATTTGACATCTAGAAGTTGGGCTAGAAACAATAGCCTAGTTTGGGGCTTAGTTTGCCTAAATATGGGATTTGAGGATTAGAAGTGGGATTTCTAGGCCCACTTTGGCCTAAACTTGAATTAAGCCTTGTGGACTTGGTTGAAGATGTTAGACATAAATGAGGCTAGTAAATCTTAGTATAAGTTTACTTATTGTCTTGGTAACTTGTATTGATGTTCCCGGATTGTAGCTTTTGAGTTATGGTTATGATACTTTTTGTCAAAGTGGTATTGGCATTTAGTAATGATATTTCTCCTAGATACATTATGTTATCTATAGAGATTCTATTTCCTCTTAGACTTGATAATTGTCCTATTGAATTTCTATTTCCTTTAGTAATGATTATTGGACCTATATACACGATGTTCCTCTTGGATATGTAAATTGGCCTAAAGAAGTAATATTCCTCGTAGTCATGATGCATGACCTATTGATTTATGATATCCTCGAGATGATTACATGTTTATTGATATTATGCCTCCTATATGTAAGATGATTAGAGATACGCTATGTCTTATAAATAAGATTATTGATATAAGTTCCAAATATGAATATGGTCCTAAGCTTGTGATTATGATATTAAGATTATTTTGAATTAATTAATGGTCCAAGGGCCGCGTTATGGCATTGATTGAATATCCGAGAAGTGTTTTTCATTATGAGTGATATGATTAGAGTTTATGAATATTAATATATATATATGTTTATATACACATCTCTCCGTTATGGGATGGAGGAAAATGCGGTATGATGCTTATTATTCCACTGATTGAATATTTATGATGACATGCATAGATTTGGTTCATTCATGATTATTATATCGGTAATTGATGTGATTATGATTGAAATATGATCTTATGACTGTTCTTTCTAGTTAAGGTTTATGCTATGTGGTAGCTAGATGTATTTAAGGTAACTATAGCACTTGATGTCTAGAAATCTAATGTACTAGTTAATGAACCTTGCTTAGCTGAGATATGGTAACTAGCGATGATTGATATTTGGCTAATAATGATGTTGAATAGTTGATAAATGAAGATTAATTTGTAAATGATTGTTATATAAAAAAGGATGTTAGTTAACAAACAATGGTTAGATAATATTATGATTAACAAATACAGTATCATTAGTTGATAATAATGAATAGTGGATAAATGGCAGTTTTGGTCTAGTGATGAACCTTGACTAGATGTTAGATATTGGCTATTTAATAAATAGTGGTTAGTTGTTATTCCGTGAGTTAGGATAATGTTTAGGCTAATAACTAGAGGTTATATAATGATGAGTGAACTATTGATTCTTTTATAATAAGTGTTGGTTAACTAATAATGAGTAGTTGCGATGTATTGAATAGATAGATATTCTATGGTGGTATAATTATGTTTATGAGTATTTTAGTATATGTTATTTGGTAATAAGAATTGTGATGATATTGATACCTGGCAAGGGAGGAAGATACATTGTGATGATATTGATACCCGGCAAGGCAGGAGGATACTCTTTTGATGATGCTCAAACCTGACAAGGCCGTAGGATATATTGATGATATGTTGATACCAGTCAAGTTCATAGGATAGATTGATGATTGTTGATACCCGGCAAGGCCAAAGGATATATTGATAATATGTTGATACCCAGCAAGGCCAGAGAATATATTGATGATATGTTGATACTCGGCAAGGTCGGAGGATACTATTGATGATATGTTGATACTCGAGAAGGTCGAAGGTTCATTACGATGATGTTAGTCCTGAGGAGGATAGTTATGAAGAGTTGTGATATTGATTGTGTACTTTCCATTCTTTCTTATATTTGCATTGCCTATCACTATTATGTACCTATATTTATCAGCTGGTATGGGACGGTTGCATAGATATAGGTGAATAATATGACTTGTGTTGTTGTATGTTGATTGGACTTTCTGAGCCTGAGACGGTGAGGGTACGCATAGGCTTAGCTAGGTATTTAGTTATTTGGGGTAGCCGGCTATTCACGCTGTTATTGATATTGTTATTATCATTATTATGACCATTATTATGGATAGTTATGATAGATTGGTCATTGATTCGCTATTGGGATTTGAGGTATGTCTTAGGACTCTCCTATCTTATGATTGCATTATTACACACGATTATTTCATGTCTAGCCATGTTGATTAGAAACCATGAGTATGATAGTATTTAAATCCTTACAGTGTTGTAATGAGATCTTAAATGCGAATAGGATGATATAGGTTATGCTTTGAGATGACCTAGTATT
Source organism: Capsicum pubescens (assembly GCA_030864215.1). Lineage (NCBI taxonomy): Eukaryota > Viridiplantae > Streptophyta > Magnoliopsida > Solanales > Solanaceae > Capsicum > Capsicum pubescens. Next base: position 110,331,852 of record CM061549.1, on the reverse strand, counting down.
TATATGTATATATACCTATATATATATATATATATATAGCTCTATAAAGCTATGATACTATCATATATCCCTTCCTTCGTTGTTCATATTGTATAATCATTTCTTTGCCTTGTATATTACTACATATCTTTCTTTCGCTCTTTATTCATATATTGATGTGGGATATAAGTTATATCATTGATGTATATTTAATATTGATGGAATAAGATAGTTCACCATGATACTTCCTTAGTTTTATTATGTTAGACTCTTGGACATGAAAAGGATAGTTGTTCCTTACTATCTCATTGACTTGACACATTATTTCTGCACTCTTTGGGTGTAGTTTCCATTTTGTTTATATGCTAAATATATCTTTTTTATCTTTGGATCTCAGTTGTAGGTAGCCTACTAAGTACCATTTATTTGGTACTCATACTACACTTCTGTAGCCTGCAGATCATAGTATGGGTTATGGTAGTTAATATGTACATCATACGGAGCAGCACTAGTTTAGAGACTTAGAGAGAGATCCTGACGTTCGGAGTATTACTTATCTCTCTCTTATGTATTATTCTAGTCTTTAAGTTGTATTTGGAGATAAGTTTTATCAGTGTATTTCTCTTGATATTACTTTTTTACTATTTTTATATTAGAAGATCTTGTACTAATACCACCAAGTTTTGGGATTCTTCTATCAATTGATCTTTATTTCATATATTTCCATATTTTTTTCCTTATATTATTGAGTAGTCCATTACTAGCTGTTCTGGACTATGGGTTTACTTTTCTACTGCTGGGTTATGGTAGGCACCATTATGACCTGAGAAAATCGGGTCGTGATAAAGAGGTATCAGAGCCTAGGTTTCATTGGTGTATTAGTACGAGAGCTAAGTGTTAGTAGAGTTTTGCGGATTGGTACAGAGATGTCCGTAACCTATCTTCGAGAGGCTACAATGACATTTTAAGAAATTCACTTCTTGATTCCTTATCGTGTGTCCACAATCTATGAACCTCGAAAATATTGTTTGATTCTATTCTATCCCCAAAGGATGACATAATAATATTGACAGATGCAGATGAGGCTTTAATACGTATTTCCAGAGTTTCATTGTAGCATCAGATAAAAGAACCAGAGATAGGTATCAAAGATCCTCAGTAGTAGCCAAAAAGGATTTGGGAAGAGTCCCCATCAGACTTGTGGTGTGTGGTATGGTTCTTTGGGTTATGGATACTATTATGGATTGTGAGGGGTAGTACCTCGAAGTATTCTAGGGCCTTGGTTTGGCTGTGTTGTAATGAGGCACTCGTTTAGAGAATTCCCCTAGTATGAGATAGGTGATCAACTTAAGTTAGCCTGTATTCCCTGCCAGCCTAGAGTTCTTAAGATAGGCTATGATTTTGGAAGTTGGACATAATTTTGTAAATTTCTCTAAGCATTAGTTGGCCAGCCATTTGGGCTCAATTTGTGTCCTCTCCATATTGATGCTTCAGGAATTGCTATAGCCTCTACGAGACTAACTACTAGTCTAGGGTGTGTCCCTAATATGGGATTTCAGTTATTCAGCTTATTTAGATCAGTTCATGATATTGTGACATCTTTAGTTAGAGATGGTGCACTTGGCACCTCAGTTGATGATTCAATTGATTGATCCAATTTAGACTCGTTCGGATTTATTTTCCCTATGCCCATCAGACATGTGACTGTGGTTGTTACCACAATTACTGTGCTTTTGTTTCTGACATTTATCTCTTATTATGTGTATTGGGGTTTTCATACCAATTAATGATTGTATGACTTGATGAATTTATATTGGTCACTATGTGCATTATTGTTAAATTTATGATTATGTTACTACTCCGTGATTTTTTTTTTTTAGTAGTTGGTGGAGTAGATATATATTGATATTTTCCACTATGGGAGTGGTTTTGGGTTCAAGTCCCATTTATCTTGGCACATTAGTCCTATTGTGGCCCTTGAGTGGTACATGATATTGATATTTATTTTGGTACCGTCTGTTCAGTATGTTGATATTGATATTGTTATTGCTATTGCTTCCATTGTGTGAGGTTATTGCTATTACTTGATGTTATGACATGATGAATTTGATTCTCGCTGGGCAGCTATATAGATTAGTGTTATCAAGATAGACTTTTATTTTCTTGTGATAATATTTGGTGACTTGAGTAGATATAGCCTTGCTTGATGATTTCTTTCCCCTAGCACGGTGAGGTTGGCTGTGTTCCCACTTGGTTAGCTGTAAGATTGATTCAGAGATGTGTTGTGGTATTGAAGGTAAGTAACCTTCCATGGTTTTTGTGGATTTTTAGTCGGCAATGTAAATATGTTACCCGTGTTTTAGTTTAAGATTCTTAGATATTCCTTCTGGGTTGTAAAAGCTTTTGTTTGGCTATCATTTTTGGTATACCCCATTTATGAGATGGATCAGTTTGAGGTTTGTTCTATGATTATGGCTATTTCTTCGTTCGATAGCAATTTTGATAGTGATGTTGAGATATTATGGATTCATCTCATAGGTATGTTGGGTTCATTCCCATGGGATAGTTTTCCCTATTGTTAGTGTGGAGAGTGGATACTCCTTTATTATTGTGATATTGTTTTGCCTAGTGGAATTAGAAAGTTAAGGGCAAGTGGCCTTTTCTGTGACCGTTTTTTAAGTTGGCAAATTAAAAACTATTTAGTTCGAGTCGTTGGTACTCTGGTGGTGGTTTCGACTTTAGCCCTGGTTTTGAGATTGATATTTCTTCTTCGATGATGTGATTCTTGGGTGGATTTAGGAAATCCCCATTTCAGCATTTGTTCTACCTAGTAAGGCTTAGTGGAGTGATTTTCTTCGATGATATGAGCTTATGTCTATTTCCTTGCCTAGATAGAGTATTGCATTGGTTAGTTCCCAACTTAAGTTGCATTTATTTGAGTTGCTAAAGTTTTTGCCTTCACTGGTTTGGTTTTTATCCTTGAGAATTTTTGAGTATGTTTGGATAGTTCATGTCCTCCAGTGGATATGGAGTGGGTTATTTTCATTTTCAGCCAGTGATTTGTCTTTTGGAATGACTCTTATTTTGCGCTCTATTTCATTCCCTCCAGCTGATATAGAGTTAGTTGCTTGTGTTATCAGTTAGTGTTTATTCCTGTTGTGATTTTTCTCTCTTGATATATCTCGACTGTGGATTAGTATAATTTATCTCAGATATGTCATATTTAGATACTAGAGTCAATTTGTGTTAGTTGATATTGATATAGCCTTATTGGCTCAGTGTTGGATTTGACTTTGTGGAATAATGATGGAAGTATGATAAATGTGGAGCATTAATTCCTACTTATTGATAGTTTGATTTAGATATTTGAGACCAAGCGGTTTAGTCTTGATATTATGATTTCATCTTGATGTTATAGAGCTTGTATGGATCTTTTATTTTAGACTTGACCTTGTTCAGATTTCATTTATAGGCTGGTTAAGCCTACTCCATGGTTTTCTATTTGGTCATCTAGACTTCGGTTCGATTATTGTCGATGAGTGCTTAGATGATAGACCATGGGGCCCATATTGGTTATTTTAGTCTTGACCTCGAGTTTCAATTTTGTTTAGGAATTTTGGATGATTTACTGAGGGGGAGTAATATTCTCGAGTTGGATTCAGTATGTCTTCACTCACGGTGGATGGGTTATCCCAGATTGGAGTATCCAGTGATGAGTAGTTATATCTTGGATTTTGAGATTTCAGTTTGGTTTTCATCCAAACTAGTTACAGTATTGTCATAGATTGCTTTTTGTGATAATCTCCATTTGTATGCCCAGATAGAGCCTTATGAGCTTATTCTCATGTTTGCCTTATAGACTTTCAGTGTATCTATTTTAGTTCTTTGAGTTCTCTATGATGAGACTATGTGGATGAGACTTAGGTGATTTTCCTCCTGGTTTGGAGTACCTAGCAGGTGCAAAAATAGTAACGAAATAATATTTTTGGATTTAGAGTCGGTTTTATGACTCATGTCTTAGTTCGTTTTGGCTTGGATGATCCTTTGTTGATTTATAGGATATAGTGGTGGTATCAGTGTGATGTGGTTTAGATGTACGTGCATCAACCTTTTTAGTTTAGTTGGAGGCTAGTTAGCAGTTAAGTTGAGTTGGTTATTTTTGAAGTAGAATGAGAGTGCTAGTTGAAAAAGAGATACCTATGGATAAATCTCTTAGAAGTGTTTTCTCTCCATTGAGCTTACCTATAAAGTCATGCTTGGAGCATGTGGGCCCAATACCTTATCCTTTCAAGCTTTTGAGATTCTTTCTATCCGTTGACTTTTGGGGACGAAAGTCATTTTATTAGTGGATATTGAAATGATCCTTCAGGTCATTTTCCATATTTATGCTTATTTTCACTATTTGAGCTTCTCCATAGCTTCCCCAAGTCATTTATGACTTGCTGGGACCGAATTTTTGGTTATCGGGAAGTTCGTTTGTTTTTTAGAGCCAATTCCCTTTTTAGAAGTCTTCATTGGTTCCAAGTAGCGACTAGGTGAAAAATTCAGCGTAACAATCTTGGATGCAAATTCTGACTACGCCAACAGATCCAGAATATCGATTTTAGTCTAGGTAGACTTTTGGTTCGACTTCAATGCACCTAAGCTCATTTCGACCTATTGGTCAAAAAGTTAAAAATTGGAAAGAAGAGGTGTGAAACCCATATTTGATCGAAAAGACCTTAGATGAAAAATCCGACTTCGCCATTGCTTACGGAACATCAAATTTAGGCTAGGGAGCCCCTTGGTTCAGGGCCCAAGTCTCTTGAACTTATTTGAGCTATTGAGAAAAATTTTATGAAAAATAATGAAAATATAGGTGTGGGCTCCACTTTTTTCTAAACGATCTCCTATGAAAGTTTTGATGATTCCAATGGATTTGAAATGTGTTTTAGACTCAAAATTCACTATTGGATCATGTTATTTGGATTACAGATAAGTTCAGAGGGTCAAAAACCTATTTTTCTGTTTGTTAACATCTGGTGCACCCCCCAATCGCGGACAAAAGTGTGAGATCGTGACCCGTAGGACCGCGATTGCGATACTTGAGTACCTGTAGGGGCTATATAAAGGCCCCAAGACGCATTTGGATCATTCCCCCTTCACCATTTAGACCTAGAAACTCCAAAATGAGTGTAATAACTCTAAATTGTCATGAGAGGTGACTTGGGAGCTTAATTATCATCTTGTATCACGATTATCTTCAAGATTAAGGTAAGAATTCCTTGAATTCATTCTTGAATTTCTTAGTTTGGACCCAAAACCCCAATTTAGCTTAGGGCTTGATTTTAGCCCAAAGTATGCTTAGTTTTTACCCATTCTTTGAGGGTTATGATTCCTTGTTCATGTGTGAACATTCGGTTGGCCTCAAATACTCATTTTCTGTTTATGGGACCCATTTAGGGTTTTGGTGTCATTTTTGGACCCAAAGCACAATAGTGCAATATAGGTGTCATTAGACTCGTATTGATGAGTAGATTCTGGTTTTGATGGTGTGATGGCATTTTGAGTATTGTAAAGTGAAGACGAACATATGGTTCATGAAGGGAGGCTTTGCAGTTTGGCCATGAGGTAGGCTTCTATCTACTTTTCTTCATAGATGATGTGTTATATATGTTGTGTGTGCATATGGATGTTAGGCTTGATTATGCGTAGGATGACTTGACCTTGACTGTTGATGCTTTAAGATTAGATGAGGGTTATGGACCCATAAGAAGGCATATTTATAACCCTTTTGAATCCTATTATCTTTCCTCTTTAATTTAGATTAGTTATAGCATGGATATGATATAATTCTATGTTTGGAATATGGTTTTAGCATTTGAAGCATGATTTGCATATTTAGCCTTATTGGGATAGTGTGGTAGTCTTGAAATCAAAAGTTGGGTAGAGGTGACTTCAGTACCCTTGTTTCTAGTCGAAGTTCCTATCTTAGTCTGGAATGTGGCTTATTTGATATCTACAAGTTGGACAAGATACATTAGCCTAGTTTGGGGTACAGTTTGCCTAAATATGGGATTGAGGATTAAAAGTGGGATTATCCAGCCCACTTAGGACTAAACTTATTATAAGCCTTGTGGAGTTGGTTGCGGATGTTAGACATAAATGAGGCTTATAAACCTTAGTATAAGGTTACTTATTGACTTGGTAACTTGTATTGATGTTCCCGGACTGTGGCTTTTGAGTTATGGTTTTGATACTTCTTGTTGATATAGTATTGGTATTTAGTAATGATATTCCTCCAAGATATGCTATGTGATTTATAAAGATGTTATTTCCTCTTAGACTTGATGATTGGCCTATAGAGTTGCTACTTCCTTTAGTAATGATTATTGGACCTATATACACGATGTTCCTCTTGGATATGTAAATTGGCCTAGAGAAGTGATATTCCTCGTAGTCATGATGCATGACCTATTAATATAAGATATCCTAGAGATGATATCATATTTATTGATAGTATGCCTCCTATATGCGAGATGCCTCCTATATGTGAGATGATTAGAGATAGGCTATGGCTTATAAATATGATTATTGTTATGAGTTTCGAATATGAATATGGGCCTAAGGCCGTGATTATGATGTTGAGATTATTTCGGATAAATTAATGGGCCAAGGGTTAAATTATGACATTGATTGAATATCCTAGAAGTGTTTGTCATTATAAGTGATATCATTATAGTTTATGAATATTAATATGTATATGTTTGTATACACATATCTCTAGTGCGGGATGGAGGAAGATACAGTTTGATGCTTATTATTCCACTAATTGAATACTAGTAATGGCATGCACAGATTTGGTAAATTCATGATTATTATATCGGTAATTGATGTAATGCTAGTTGAAATAAGATCTTATGACTGTTCTTCCTAATTAAGGGTTAAGCTATGTGGTAGCTAGATGTCTTTAAGGTGGCTATAGTACTTGATGGCTAGAAATCTAATGTACTAGTTAATGAACCTTGCTTAGTTGAGATATGGTAACTAGAGATGATTGATACATGGCTAATAATAATGTTGAATAGTTGATAAATGAGGATTAGTTGGTAAATGATTATTATTTAATTAAGGATGTTTGTTAATAAAGAATGGTTAGATAAATATTAAATTATTGATTATTATGATTAATGGATATAGTATGATTAGTTGATAATAATGAATAGTGGATAAATGGCGCTTTTGTTCTAGGGATGAACCTTAACTTGATGTTAGATGTTGGCTATTTAATAAATAGTGGATTGTTGCTATCCCATGAGTAAGCATAATGTTTCGGTTAATAACTATAGGTTATGTGATTACTAGTGATCTATTTATTCTATTATAATAATTGTTGGTTAACTAATAACGAGTAGTTGGTAAGTATTGAATAGATAGATATTCTATGGTGATATGATTATGTTTATGAGTATATTAGTGTATGTTATTTGGTAACGACTATTGTGATGATATTGATGCCCGGCAAGGCTGGAGGATACATTGTGATGATATTGACACCAATCAAGGCCTGAGGATACTGTTGTGATGATGGTCATACCCGACAAGGCCGGAGGATATATTGATGATATGTTGATATCCGGCAAGGTCGGAGGATATATAGATGATTGTTCATGCTCGGCATGGCCGGAGAATATATTGATGATATGTTGATTCCTGGCAAGGATGGAGGATATATTGATGATATCTTGATACCCGGCAAGGCCGGAGGATACTATTGATGATGTGTTGATACTCAGTAAGGACGGAGGTTCATTATTATAATGATAGTCTTAATGAGGAAAGTTATGATGAGTTTTGATATTGATTATGTACTTTGCATTTATTCCTGTATATGCTTCTCCTATCACCAGTATGCACCTATATTTATCAACTGGTATGGGACTATTGCAAAGGTATGGGTAAAGAATATGCCTTGTGTTCTTATATGTTGATTGGACCTTTCGAGCTTGGGCGGTGGGGGTACGAATAGGCTCGGCGAGGTATTTGATTGTTCGGAGTAGACAGTTATTCACGTTGTTATTGATATTGTTGTTATCATTATTATGACTAGCTTATGCAGATTGGTCATTGATCTTGTACTGGAATTTGAGGTATGTGTTCGGCCTCTCCTATCTTATGATAATGTTATTATACATAATTATTTCATGTCTAGCCATGTGGATTAGAAACCATGAGTATGATAGTATTTAAATCCTAATTGTGTTGTAATGAGGTCTTAAAATGAGAATAGGATGATATAGGTTATGCTTTGAGATGACCTCGTGTTTATATGTATATATAACTATATATATCTAGCTATATAAAGCTATGATACTATCGTATATCCCTTCCTTCGTTGTTCATATTGTATAGTCATTTCTTCACCTTATATATTATTACATATCTTTCTTTTGCTCTTTATTCATATATTGACATGGGAAATATGGTACAACATTGACGTATATTGAATGCAGCTGGAATAAGATAGTTCACCCTAATATTTCCTTAGTTTTATTATGTTTGACTCTTGGACATGAAAGGGATAGTTGTTCCTTACTATCTCATTGACTTGTCATATGATTTTTGAACTCTTGGGTGTAGTTTCCATTCTGTTTATATGTTGTATATATTAGTTTTATCTTTGGATCTCAGTTGGCAGTAGCCTATTGAGTACCATTCATTTGGTACACATACTACACTTCTGCAGCATGCATATCATAGTACGGGTTATTGTCATTGATGTGTCCATCGTACAGAGAAACCTTAGTTCAGAGACTTAGAGTGAGCGCCTGACATTTGGAGTATTATTTATCTCTCTGTTTTGTATTAGACTAGTCTTTAAGTTGTATTCAAACATAAGTTATATCAATGTATTTCTCTTGATATTTCACTATTGTAGTTTTTCTATATTAGAAGCTCTTGTACTGAAACCATCGGGTTTTGGAATTCTTCTATGTATTGATCTTTATTTCATATATTATGCATTTTTTTCCTTATATGATTGAGTAGTCCATTACTAGTTGTTCTGGACTATGGGTTGGATTGCCTACTAGTAGGTTATGGTAGGCACCATCATGACTTGAGGAAAGCGGGTCGTGACATGTTATTTTGGGGACAGGACGTGCTACTCTTGTGGCCACAAGGGTCATATTCAGAGAGACTGTCTTACATCTAGAGGAGATATCGGGGGCGCCAAGTCCCAAGCTGCATCCACAACTCTACTATCAAAGGGTACTACTTTAGCTTTTGGAAGTGGTCACAATCGGTTGTGTGTTTGTCTTCTCGTCAGGACTTAGAGGCTTCACTAGATGTGATTACTGGTACGTTGCAGATCTTTTCTCGTGATGTCTATGTATTTCTTGATCCGGGGTTGACCTTGTCTTACGTGACCTCTTATATGGCTGCTGGATTTGGATTTGAGCCAAAATATATTTTTTGAACCCTTTTTTGTTTCCACCCCTGTTGGGGAATCTAATGTGGCTCGGAGATTTTATAAAAATTATGTGGTGTTTATTTCTAATCCTGATACTGTGACTGATCTTGTAGAGCTGGACATGATTGATTTTGATGTTATTTTAGGGATGGATTGAATCCATTCGTGTTATGCTACATTAGACTATAGAACTAGAAAGTTCACTTTCTCTTTTCCAAATGAGTCTGTAATTGAGTGGGAAAGGTATTCTCTTGCACCTAGAGGGAACATATCTTATCTTAAAATACGTAAGCTCATAGCTAAGGGTTGCTTGTATCATCTTGTTCGGGTCAAAGTTTCTAGCATTGAAAGTCCTTCTCTCTAGTTAGTCCCTATAGTTAATGAATTCCCAAAAGTCTTTCCTAATGACCTCCATGGGATACTAACAAATAGGGAGATAGATTTTGGCCTTGACTTATTTCCACACACCCGGCCTATTTCTATTTCACCATTCTGAATAGCTCATGCTGAATTGAAATAGTTAAAGAAATAGTTAAAACACCTTGACAAAGGCTTTATTCATCCTAGTGTCTCTCCCTTGGTGCTCTGGTGCTCTTTGGGCGTAGAAAGACGGCTCCCTCCATATTTGCATAGATTACCGTTAGTTGAACAAAGTCATAGTTAAAAATAAGTACCCTCTTCACAGAATTGATAACCTCTTTGAAAAACTCCAAGGTGCTAAATATTTCTCCAAAATCGACTGTCATTTAGGGTACCATCAGTTGAAGGTTAGGGAGTCTCACATTCCCAAAATGACTTTCCTAACCCGATATGGTAACTATGAATTCTTAGTTATGTTCTTTGGGCTAACTAATTCCCCCAGAAAATTTATGGACCTAATGAATAGGGTGTTTCATTAGTTTCTAGATCTGTTCATCATAGTTTTTATTGATGACACTTGATTTACTCGAAGAGTGAGGAAGAGCATGCCAATCACCTCTGAATCGTCCTTCATTCTCTTAAGGACCAAGAGTTGTATGTGAAGTTTTCCAAGTGTTAATTTTTTTTAGTGTTATTGCTTTTCTAGGACATACTATTTCTAGTGAGGGAATTAAGGTGGACCCCCAAAAGGTTGAGGCAGTGAGAAAATGGCCTAGTCCCACGACTCCAACAGACATTCGGAGTTTCTTGGGTTTGGCGGGGTATTACAGGAGGTTTGAAAAGAGTTTTTTTATCCATAGCTGCTCCACTTACTAGATTGACTTAGAAAAAGAAAAAATTATTGTAGTATGAATCTTGTGAGAATAGTTTTGAGAAACTAAAAAAGAAGTTGACTACTACACCAGTTTTGAACCTTCCTGAGGGTATAGAGGGTTTTGTTGGGTATTGTGATGCATCACGGGTAGTACTTGGGTGTGTACTTATGCAGCATGTTAAGGTGGTGGATTATGCATCAAGAAAGCTAAGGTGCATGAGAAAAACTATCCCACCTATGATTTATAGTTAGCGGTGGTGGTATTTGCACTAAAAATTTGGTGTCATTATGTTTATAGAGTGCATAATGATATCTTTACTGATCACAAAAGTTTGCAGTATGTTTTCACGTAGAAAGAGCTAAATCTCAGGCAGAGACGGTGATTGGAGTTGTTGAAGAATTATGACATAAGCCTATACTATCATCTAGGTAAGTCCAATGTCGTGGATGACACCCTTAGCAGGCTGTCCATGGTTAGTCCTTCTCATATGGAAGAAGAAAAAAGGAATATGGTATATTCACCATCTTTCTAATTTAGGAGTTTTTATCGTAGATTTCGAGGATAGGGGAGTGGTCGTACAAGAAATGGCTAAATCATCCCTACGTGCTGAGGTTAAGGAGAAACAAGCTAGAGATCCTATTTTGATGTAGATTAAGAAAGATGTTGGTCAACAAAAGGTCATGGCTTTTGCAATAGGAGGTGATGGTATCTTGAGATACCAAGGTAGGTTATATGTTCCAGATATGGATGGGTTGCGAGAAAGTATCTTTGACAAAGCTCATACTTCCATGTATGTTGTTCACCCAAGCTTTACTAAAATGTATCATGATCTCAAGGAGATTTACTGATGGAATAATATGAAATGAGATATTGCTAACTTTGTGGCTAAGTGCTTGAATTGTCAGCAAGTTAAGGTGAAGCATTTAAGACCTAGTGGAACTTCCAAAGAGATAGCCTTGCCTTTATGGAAATGGGATATGATAAACACGGATTTCATTACAGGACTTCCGAGATCCCGAAACCAATACGACTCTATTTGGGTGATTGTAGACAAGATAAGCAAGTCTGCCCATTCTCTTTTAATGCGAACTAATTATTCAGGAGATGATTATTCTAAGCTATATATTTAGGAAATATTTCATTTGCATAGGGCTCCAGTATCTATTATATCTGATTGAGGTATGCAATTCTCTTCTCAGTATTAGCGGTCTTTTTAGAGAGGTTTAGGTACCCAAGTAAACCTTAGCATCGTCTTCCATCCTCAAACGGATGGGCAAGAAAAATGCACCTTTCATACCTTAGAAGATATGTTAATAGCTTGCGTGATAGATTTTAAGGGTAGTTGGGTGGATCACTTGCCTTTGATACAATTCGCCTATAATAATAGCTACCACTCTAGAATCCAGATGGCTCCTTTTGAGGCTTTGTTTAGAAGGAGGTATAGGTCACCAATTGGTTTGCATGATGTGGGTGAGACCTATTTGTTTGGGCCTAACCTTGTTCATCAGGCTGGAAAAGGTAAAAGTTATTAGAAAATGACTTATGATATCTCAAAGTTTCCAAAAGTCTTATGCTGATATTAGAAGAAGGGAGTTAGAGTTTGAGTTTAATGATTGGGTATTTCTAAAGGTCTCTCCTAAGAAGGGAGTTAAGGATTCGGAAAGAAAGAAAAACTTAGTCCTTGTTATATATGAGATTATCAGATTACGAGAAGGATTAGTGGAGTTTTTTATAAGTTAGATTTAACCGCGAGTCTAGTTTCTGTTCATCCTGTATTTCATATATCAATGCTGAAAAAATGTATTAGAGATCATTCTCTTATGTTGCCTGTTGAAGAAATTAGTGTGAAGGATTCCTTATCGTATGAAGAAGAACCCATAGCTATACTAGATTGGCATGTTCGTAAGTTGAGGAGTGAAGAAATAACTTCGGTTAAAGTGTTGTGGAAGAATCATAGAGTGGAGGAAGCTACTTGGGAGTCAGAATATGCTTGCAAAATACCCATCACTCTTTGAATTCTCGAAAAATGATATGGAAGATATTGGTATTATCATACTTATTTTAGTTCATCTAATGCTTTAAAGTCGTGCTTAATGCATTTAGGAACTTCATTGAGAGACGAATTATCCCATAGGGGGAGAATGTAACACACCGTATTTTTGGGCTAGGCATTGAACCATTATTTCTACATGTGTAAACTCCAATCCCCTAACTTATATTTGAATGCATGTGTCTAGATATTTATCCTAGTGTGTGAAGTGCTTATGAGGTGAAAAATGTTTATAGGAATCACTTAGAACAAAGTTGAGCTAAGAGCCTTTGATTTGACAAAATTTATGTATTCGATTCTACAAAGGTCAACTTTGAATGTGTATAACTTTTGACATTTATGTAATTTTTTATCTCAAGACCCACCAATTTGTAGATAATTGAATTAAATTTCCAATGATACCAATTTTGCCTTAATCCGATACCTGAGTGAAAAGTTATGACTATTTTTGTGAGAGACAGTAAGGGGTCATGATAGCCCCACCCCGCAAGGGTTATTCAACCTATCTAGGGGTCGTGTCGCGAAGACTTCTTATCCCAACTAGGGGTCGCATCACCAGGGTTTCTTAACCCAACTAGGGGTCGCTCCACGAGGTCTATATCTACAGGAAAATAAGGTGAAAGGCAGTTGGATCCTTTTCCCTCAACCCAAGTTGCCCAAAACACTATTTGGAACATTCAAGAGGGCATTATTTTCTCATCTTCCTCAAAATTACTCAAAAGAAACCACCTCTTTCCCCAAGAACAAAGTTCAAGCTTTTCCTCTCAAGAACACAAAGATTCAAGTTCCTAAAGATTCAAGCTTTCTTTACAAATCAATAAACTTAAGATCTGTGGGACTATCCTAAACTCCATGGGCATAAATTTATCAATTAAACAAGCTTTAAGGTAGTTAATTTCGTACATGAGGTGGGTTTTGGAATTATTGAAGAGCATGAATCGTGAGCTCCATTTTATGATGAAATCTTATATAAACTATGAGGTTTTTTTTCCTAAACTTGAATTGTTTTCATTTATACATGTGTTATTATTTTGAAAAGTTATATGAGAGCATGATTTATGTGATTGCCTCTCTTGTTATGAAACCCATTGTCCTAATAATGTTGTGGATTGTTTACGCGAATAGTTAAACCTTTGAGTCTAAACATTTTGCTAATGTTAATGGATTGTTATTATTTTATAATTGAATGAGAGGGGTTTTTCCTTGATTTAATAATGCTCATGTTTCCTAATAAAGAATTTTCATGTGATTGATGAAAGGGATGACCACCATTTGTTAGAGTAATGAAAGGGGAGTAGTTTTCATAAGTTTTTATGTGTTTTGAAACAAAAACTCCCTCATATGACGTTTAAATGTTTTGGTTGGTGAGTAACATGCTTTTGAATAAAAAAGGTTATGAATAGTAGGTGGTATGATATGAATGACTTGAAAGTTTGGATATGATGATACCCTATTGTGATATGCCCTTAATAGAATCAGAAAGATTTGCTTATAAGCATGAAGTATGTTATTAAGAGGCTAAAATTAGGCTTAAAGAGATTTATAGGGTTACCCAAAGCACTAGTTGAAAGAATCAATGCTGGAAATCATGATTTGCCGATGCAGTCTTTGGTACCTTGCTTTGTGATCTTGTGCACTACCATGACATGTTGAATTGATTGGGGATTAAGGCACCCTGCTTTGTGATCCTGTATGTCTCCCTTACTGATACTCCAATCCTTATGGAAAACTTGGATTGGAGGCTTGGCTGCCAAGTCAAGGGCGAATTCCATATAGCCCGTGGAATTATAGTAAATGTAGGGCATACCATCAAGCTTAGAACTAAATTGAAGAGTTGAGTCTATGGTTTACAAGGATGTTTTGAAGCCTTTATATGATGCCCATGTTTATATATATATATTATGATAAATTATTTCCAAATGGTCTCACTTATTTTTATGAAGTATGTGTTATTTTTAGATTGATCTATATACCAGTACCTTTGAGTATTGACCTCATATATTTCAGGTTCTGGGGGACAATCCTGGGGTCCCACTGATCAGTACATTGTTACTAGAGATTCATAGTTGGTGAGCCTCCCTTAATCCGGAAGGCATCTTTTACCATGTGCTGGTTTCTTTTGGTTTTAATTATGGTCTGACCTAGGGCCTTGCCCCATTTTTAGATAGATTAATGTTTTCAATTCAGTAGAAACTTCGTAGATTGATTTGGAATGAATTTGGGTTTTCTTATGGGTCATGCCCTAAAATGTTAAGCTTGAACTAATGGGATTACTATGTTTCAATTATCTTCCACATTTTTATCTCTCATAACTTATGCTTATGGTTACATGCTAAGGGGTCTCTCGGGCCTTGATGGCTTGGGATGCCCATCGCGGCCAGGGCCTCGGCTCGGGTCATGATAGTATGTGTAAAATCCTGAACACATATTGTTAGCTTTCAACTTCTGAAATCTCTCTATGAATGACAGTGGAGGCTTAACTTCCAATTCTTGAGAAAACTTCTATAGTTCTTTCTTATCTTCCTCTTCAACTAGTGTGGAGCTCAAATCTATATTCTATTTCCTATTTATTTATGTTTTTACTTCTATCTCTTTTCTATTTCTCAATGAGACTGCCTTAACTCTCTCTCTCAAATTTATTTTTGTATCACTTGGTAGTTCCTCTTGAGATCTTATATGTAATGTTTCAGAAAATTACCCCAACTATAGTTTCAAGTATAAAATTGCCTTCTTATTTTTATCATTGATCACTTTTTGGGCTGGATTGAATTGCTAAGCCTGAGCTATAACTATTTAAATGTCTCTTTAAATAAGCTACACAATTAATCATTAGGCAACATAAGTGACTATTTTTGGTTATGTTGGTTACCTTCCTAAGAAAATTTAGGGTGATTTTTGTAGTTATAGTCATAACTTTGATAACCCATATTAGGATTTTTCCCAGATAGATACAAACTCTTGATTTAAAAGGACAACCTAAATAAGTGTAATTATCACTACATAACTTTTAAATAACAGTGGTTACTTGAGCCTGCTAAACTTTCTAAACTTGACTTGAGCTTTGTGTTTTCAGATACACTTTTACCAAATTAGAAATTTGTCCAATTTCAGCCCTTATGGTTGTGACTTCATCCAATTGTATTATTCCTAGCACTTTCTGTGAGGTTTCGGAGAATACTCTACTAGGTTCTTGGTAATCTTTATTCCCTTTAACATAAGGTTAAGTAGTTCTTCAATCTCATGATAACTCTTTGATAATATTTTTCCCTTGAGCTGTAGAATCTAGAAGTGACTTAAATTTTGGTCTCATTCCTTCAATGAAGTTGTGGCCAATGATCTTCTTACGCTAATGATGATAAGGGAAATCTCTAAGATAACCCTTTTTTATTTCCCAATCCTGTGGTAATGACTTATTATATTTATAAACAAAACAAAGTATTCTTCAACTTATCTTTTTAGTTATTCTCAAAGAAAAGAATCTATTTAAAAACTTTTCTAATGGTCCATCTAAGGTAGAGATATAACCTTGTAATACCCATGCTTTTTCTTAGCTCGAAAATCATCTCAAAGATGTTAGAACTTTCTTTGAAATAATAATTTATTATTATACACGTGGTATTTCCACAATTTTCATTTCATATCACGTGGAAAATTGAATAAGCTTTCCATCGACATATAATTCGCCCAAATCTGACACCCGAGCAAAGAGTTAGAGCCTTTTTAGTGACACGGTGTTTGACCTGAGCCTTCAGCGCGTCGCGGAGATAGCTCAAATGGAAATTGTCAATTTCCAGTGTTTCTCCATGATAATGGAGTGCCGCGCCAAACTTCCAGGTCGTAGACAAGGTGGCAATGCAATAGTTCTACATCGCACCACCATGCAGTTTCCCAATTGTCAATTTCCTGTGACACGACGCGATAACCCCGTGTCGTGCCAAGGGCCCAATTCGGGAAATTTTACTAAAAATTAAATTATATGTCCAGGGGTAAAAGGGTCAATTTCCCCCCCTATATAATCTTCCAAACATGGGATTTAGAACTTTTTCATCCAAAATAATGATGTTTTTCTCAAATACTCTCAAGAACTCAAGCTAGGTTTTTTATAGAGGGTCCAATTTCAAAAAGGTTTCACCATCAATCTTCATGAAATCACGAACTAAGGTATGTATAGTGTTCATTCATGGACTACTTTGGTCCATGAAATCCAAGAATCCCTTTTTTAAACTCAAGTTATGGATTTTCTATATGTTTTCATGTTTTGGCTGCTCATGTTCAAGTTAGATAGATGTGAAATTGGATTCTACTCCATGATTATTGATAGTTTCTATGGGGGTTTAATTACTATATCCATAGATTCATGCAACCCTAATATTTAAACCCTTGAATGATGAAATTAGAATTGAATAATAATGTTTACATGTACCATGCCTGTCATATGTTTGATTAAATACCTAGAAGGATTATTGTCTAATTAGCATGATATCATGAAAAAACCATGTATGCACAAGATCATTCCTATTATATGTTTGATGAAATGCTCCCATGAAGGTAGTATGTATTATGATGATAGTCAAGTCTTCAAGTAAATCATGTTATGTCAGTTTCCTTCTATCGAGTCCTAGGGGTACTTGTACCCTAAATATTAGCCGTGTTCCTAGATCCATATCATTTTTTCACGATACTCTCAGTCAAGATTTGAACTCTTAGACTTGAGATAGTCTAATGACTCAGGAAAAATCTCCATGATCTCATGACTCAGTCTGTTGTCAGATATTAGTAGTGTTCCATCAGCCATGAAAATTCAGTAACTTAGTCCATGCTCAGTTCAGTTCAATAAATCATGTTCAGTGTCCATTCAGATGGGAGTAGGAATTAGCACCGAGTGAACCGAATGATGGGGACTCACCTATTATACAAGAGTGTGATTTCTAGAAGCAATCCTTGTGTTCCAGAACTATGTAGCCAGCATAGGTTGAGACATTGTAGCCTGCTATATGAGGGTAGATGAGATGGCTTAACCTATTATGTAAGGGTTCCTACCATTCTCTCTAGAGCTATCTATTATATGAGGGTTACTCACATGTTGTCCTTACCAGTGGCGTGATATTGACACCCTTCCAATCAGGGCATAGATTGGACCCCAGCTCAGCTATTTTAGCATATTTGGGCATGTCGGTTAGATACTACTTCCCAAAGTTTAATGTTACTGAATCAGGACTGTCAAATACAGTCAATCAATTTTAGTAATAGAAATAAGATAGTTCTTTAGATTTCAGGACTATCAGATACAGTCAACTCAGATACAGTACGGAATTTAGAGAGTTCCATCAGATTCAGAACTGTCAGATACAATCACCCATGTTATCAGCATTATTCAGATATAGTCCTTCATGTTATCAGTCATATCAGTTACTAGTATGTCACATTATCAGTATACATACTCAGAAATCATGAAATCACGTTGTCAGTTACAGTTATGTATTTATGCATGTATTCTCACATTCATATTAGACAGTCAGTTAGCATTATTCATGCATGTGAACCATTGTATATATCCTATGTCACATGTATACTCGGTACATATGTACTGACGCATTCGTGCTCTGGTGCTTTCTTTTTATGTTACACCATAAGTTCAGAGACACAAGTTCCAGATCAGCAGTGGATTCCAGTTTCAGCAGTCAGAGTAAAATGAGTCCTCATCCTTTGAGGACATAATGATTTTCTATTATCTAATTGATTATCTTATTAGTTGGAGTTAGTTGGGGACATGTCCCATCAACTCCTTATTTAGATTCTTCAGACAGTAGAGGCTTTCAGACTAGATACAGACTATCATGTTTTAGACTTCAGTTTTGTTTTGGGTATTCTATTACCCCACACATATGTTACGTTATTCAGTTATGTTCATGATCAAACTTTATGGCCTTTCAATGCATATTTCTGTGTTATTATGTTATCTTATGCAGTATATAGGTACATATATCAATCATGGGTTAGCTTGTGGTCCTTCAGGGTCATGATCACCATGTAGAATTTTGGTTTAACAAATTGGGTCATTATAAACTTGGTATCAAAGCCTAAGGTTCAACAGAGTCCTAGGAAGTCTGAAACCCACATCTATTAGAGTCTTGTACATGGGTGTGTTACGCCCCACATTTTTTTGCAACAGGCTATGAGATGCTTTAAGAATAGTTTCTCCTCTTTCAGTATTCATGTTGTGCCTGTGAGCATAATCACAAGTCAGTCTCTCAGTCTAATCCATTTCTCCCTTTCTTCTACAGAACATACCTCTTAATAGAAGAAACGGAAATCAGTCAGCCCCTTAGCTCGAAGAACCTTTGGGAAATCATGTTTCTCATGCAGAGTTTAGGACCACATTTACCTCTCTTGATCAATCAGTCACTGCTCATAATGAACATCCAACAGTTGTCGGCCAACAGTAGCCAACTCAACTGTAGCGAGGATTCAGGACTTCACCCGAATGAATCCTTCAACCTTTCTCGGGTCTAAGGTAGATAAAGACCCTCATGAATTCTTATATCAAGTTTAGAAAGTGACAAATGCCATGGGGGTGACTACTATTGAGAGTGCTGAGCTAGCTGTATACCAGTTACAGGATGTGGCTCATGCTTGGTTCAAATAGTGGAAGTCAAAAAGATCAGATGATGAAGGTCCTATAGAGTGGGAGGAGTTTGTCACTGCATTCTTAGACAGATTCTTTCCCCAAGAGCTTAGAGAAGCCAAGGTTCTAGAGTTCATCAACCTCAGGCAGGGCAATATGATAGTGAAAGAGTATTCTTTTAAGTTTACTCAATTAGCCAGGTATACCCCTCGTGTAGTTGCAGACAGTAGATCCAAGATGAGTAAGTTTGCTTCAGAGATGAGTGATAGCGTGGTTAATGAGTGCAGATACGCCATGCTAAATAGTGACATGACCTTACCTAGACTTATGACCCATGATCAGCAGATAGAGGAGCAGAAGATTAAGCAGAGGAAAAAGAAGAATTAAAAAGCTAGGACAAGTAGCTTCAATTTTAGTCAGCCTAAATCAGAAGGAGAAAACCGTTCTCAATTTCATCCTAAGTCATCAGTTCCATCTCCCTCTACAGCCAGTGCTCCAGTTCATAAGTTCAGAAAGGGTAACAAAGATAGAGTGCCAGGCTCTAAGACCCAGGGCAGTATTAGTTGTGCCCTCACCTATCCTCTTTTCCAGACTTACGGTAAGCACCATCAGGGTATGTGTAGAGCTGGTAGTGTAAATTTTGTTGGTTGTGTCAAGCCAGGCCATAGATTTAGAGACTATTCGAAGCCTGGTCCTCAGGGTCAACAGAATCTCTCTTCAGCTCAGTTCAGTCATCCAAATTAGCAGGGTTCCACTTCCAGTGCTACTAGCAGGTAACTCCCAAATCGTATCTATGCTCTTCAGACTCGACATGATTAGGAAAGTTCTCCTGATGTAGTATTGGTACATTACATATCTTTCATGTACATGTTTACGCTTTGCTAGATCCAGGAGCTTCCTTGTCTTTTGTTACTCCTTATATAGCAGTTGATTTTGGTATCAGTCCCAAAATTCTAGCAGATCCCTTCTCATACTCTACCCTAGTGGGTAAAACCATCATAGCCCAGTGGATATATGGAACGGCTCGGCTATGATATTTCAGAAAGTCACTTCAGTAGACTTAGTCGAAATAGAGATGACTGATTTTGATGTCATTCTCGGCATGGATTGGATTTATTCATGATATGCCACAGTCGACTATAGAAATAGAATAGTTTAGTTTTAATTCCCGAATGAACACTTCCTAGTGTGGAAGGGTAGTGTATCCGCTTTCAGGGGTCATCTTGTTTTCTGCCTTCGGGCAAGGAAAATGATATGTAAGGGATGTGTTTATCATCTAGTTCATGTTAGAGATTCCAGTTCCAAGGTTCCCAGTCTCGAATTAGTCCAAGTAGTGAATGAATATTCAGATGTCTTTCCCGAAGATCTTCCAGGAATTTCTCTCGAAAGGGAAATAGACTTCGATATTGATCTTCTTTTAGACACTCAACCTATCTCTATTCCGCCATACAGAATAGAACCAGAAGAACTCAAGGAACTAAAAGAAAAGTTGAAGGATCTCTTAGATAAGGGATTTATTAAACCCAATATTTTCTCGTGGGGCGCACCAGTCTTATTCGTGCACAAGAAAGACAGTTCACTCAGAATGTGTGTAGATTACCGTCAACTCAAAAAACTCATGATCAAGATCAAGTATCCTCTTCCCAGAATTGATGAATTGTTCGACCAACTTCAGGGTGCCAGTTATTTCTATAAGATAGACCTCAGATTCGACTATCATCAGCTTAGAGTTAAAGAATATGACATCCCGAAGATAGCTTTTTGTACGCAGTATGGTCACTTTGAATTTCTAGTCATGTCATTTGGTCTTACCAACACCCCAACCTCTTTTATGGACTTGATGAATCGTTTGTTCAAGCAGTACTTGGAGATGTTCATCATAGGCTTCATAGATGATATTCTGGTCTAGTCCCGCACTGAGCGCGATCATGCAGACCATCTCAGAATAGTACTCTAGACTCTAAAAAATCATTAGTTATTCACCAAATTCAGTAAGTGAAAATTTTGGCTAAGATCAGTAGCATTCCTTGGCCATATTATTACTGGTGATAGCATTAGAGTAGATCCTCAAAATACCGAAGCGGTAAGGAACTGGCCTCGCCTTGTCTCTCCATCAGATATCTGTAGTTTCTTGGGTTTGACTGGCTATTACAGACGGTTTGTTGAAGGATTTTCATCCATTGCATCCCCTATGTCCAGATTGACTTAGAAGAAAGTTAAGTTCCAGTGGTCAGATCCTTGCGAGAAGAGTTTTTAGGAATTGAAGACTTGACTCACCTCAGCTCCAGTTCTGGCTCTTCCAGATGGTTCAGACAGTTTTGTAGTTTATTGTGATCCATCTAGGGTGGGTTTAGGTTGTTTCCTTATGAAGCATGGTAAGGTCATAACCTACGCCTCCAGACAACTTAAACCCCCTAGAAGAATTATCCTACTCATGATCTTGAATTAGCATTCATAGTATTTGCCTTGAAGATTTGGAGGAATTATTTATATGGTGTTCATGTAGATATCTTCACAGATCATAAAAGCCTTCAGTATATCTTTTCTCAAAAAGATCTCAATCTTTGTCAGAGAAAGTAGTTAGAGCTCTTGAAAGATTATAACATGAGTGTCTTCTATCATTCGGGCAAGGCCAACGTAGTGGCCGACGCTTTCAGTAGAATATCCATGGGTAGTATTTCTCATGTTGATGATAGTAAGAAGAATTTAGTCCAGGAAGTCCACCAGCTTGCCAGACTAGGCATTCGCTTAGTCGACTCTTCATAGGGTGGTGTATGTGTTCAGAGTAGTTCAGAATCGTCTCTAGTTTCCGAGGTGAAACAAAAGCAAGATGAGTATCCTAGACTTGTCAAGATAAAAGAGTCAGTTTAGAATCAGAAAATAGAGGTTTTCTCCCAAGGGGAAATGGCGTCCTTCATTACCAGGGTCGTCTCTATGTTCCAGGCATAGATGATATAAGGTAGTGAATTCTTACAGAAGTGCATGGCGCACACTACTTTATTCATACAGGGGACACTAAGATGTACCGCGACTTGTAGGAGATCTATTGGTGGAGTGGGATGAAGAGAGATATTATAGAGTTTGTGGCTAAGTGCTCTACATGTCAGCAGGTTAAGATAGAACATCAGAAGCCTAGTGGGTCATACAGGAGTTCAGTATTCCTACCTGGAAGTGGGAAGTTGTGAACATGGACTTCGTGACGGGTTTGCCTCAAACTCGTCATTAGCATGATTCAGTTCCGGTGATTATAGACAGGATGACTAAATCAACTCATTTTCTTCTGGTTCATACCTCTTATTCATCCGAGCATTATTCCAAACTCTACATCAAGGAGTTGGTTAGATTACACGGTGTTCCATTATCTATTATCTTAGACAGAGTTACCCAGTTCACCTTTCATTTCTAGAAAGCATTCCAAACGGGTCTTGGTACCCAAATTCATCTCAGTACAACCTTTCATCCTCAGAAAGATGGTCAAGAATAAAGGACCATTCAGACGTTAGAAGATATGCTAAGGGTGTGTGTAATTGATTTCAAGGGTAGTTGGGATGACCACTTGCCTTTGATTATGTTTGCATACAACAACAACTATCATTCCAGTATTCAGATAGCTCCATTTGAAGCTCTCTATGGTAGGAGATGTAGATCTCCGATTGGTTGGTTTGAGTTAGTGAGGCCTCAGTCATAGGTACTGACTTGGTATTCGACGCCTTAGGGAAAGTCCAGTTAATCAGAGAAAGACTCCGAGCTTCTCAGAGCCGACAGAAGTATTATGCAGATGTTCGTAGAAAAGATCTTGAGTTTGGGATTGATGATCATGTCTACCTCAAGATCTCTCCTATGAAGGTAGTGAAGAGATTTGTCAAGAAGGAAAAACTCAGTCCGCAATATGTTGGTCCCTTCAAGATTCTTAGTCGATTCGGCAATGTAGCTTATGAGCTCGAATTGCCTTCAGATCTAGCCTCAGTTCATCCAGTCTTCCATGTCTCTTTTCTCAAGAAGTGTATAGGTGACTCATCAGTCGTAGTCCCTATTCAAAGCATAGATGTTCAAAATAGCCTCTATTATGAAGAGATTCCAGTTGAAATCTTAGACTACCAGACTCGTAGATTGAGGAATAAAGAAGTCCCTCTATTAAAGTTATTTGGCCAAATCAGTCCATCGAGGGAGCTACTTGGGAAATAGAAGAAAATATGCGTACCAAGTATCCATACTTCTTCTCTGCCAACTCAGATCAAGCTCAAGGTAACGGTTCTACTTAAGCTTACTCAGTTTCACGATTAGTGTACATCACTAACTTAGTATTCAGTCTCATGCTCATGTTCCCATGATAATCTTGGTATCAAGTACCACCGCATATTTAGTCAGGCATTCATGTATCAGATCTGTTATATAGTTATGCATCAGACATGCATTCTCATTGTGAGAAAACTTAGTTCTTTAGAACATTTAGTTATGCATTTATGAATCAGTTACACATACATCAGATATACATGTTCATTATGTTATGTTCATCTTGTCAGTCACGTCCGTCATGAGATCAAGTTCCAGTTATTCATGTTCAGCTCATTGTTTTCCCTCTTAGTCAGTCTTATTCAAGGATGAATGTTCTCAAGGGGAGATATTGTAATACCCGTGCTTTTTCTTAGCTCAAAAATTATCTCAAAGATGTTAGAACTTTCTTTGAAATAAGAATTTATTCTTATACATGTGGTATTTCCATAATTTTCACTTCCTATCACGTGGAAAATTGAATAAGCTTTCCATCGACATATAATTCGCCCAAATACGACACCCGGAAGAAGAGTTAGAGCCTTTTTAGTGAGACAGTGTTTGACCTGAGCCTTCAGCGCGTTGTGGAGATAGCTCAAATGGCATTTGTCAATTTCTAGTGTTGCTTCGTGATACTGGCACGTCGCGCCAAATTTCCAGGTCGTAGACAAGGTAGTAACGCAATAGCTCTGCATCGCGCCACCGTGTTGTTTCCCAATTGTAAATTTCTAGTGACATGGTGCGATAACGCCGTGTCGCGCCAAGGATCCAATTTGGGAAATTTTAGTGAAAAATAAATTACATATCCAGGGTAAAAAGGGTTAATTTACCCCCTATATAAGCTTCCAAACACGGGATTCAGCCTTTATTCATCTAAAATATTGATGTTTTTTCTCAAATACTCTCAAGAACTCAAGCTAAGGTTTTCATAGAGGGTGTAATTTAAAGAAGGTTTGACCATCAATCTTCACGAAATCACAAACTAAGTTATTTCATAATGTTCATTCATGGACTCCTTTCATCCATGAAGTCTAAGAATCTCTTTTCTAAACTTACGTTATGGATTTTATATATGTTTTAATGTTTTGGTTACTCATGTTCATGTTTGATAGATGTGAAATTGGATTCTACTCCATGATTGTTGATATTTTCTATGTGGGTTTAATTACTATAGACATAGATTCATGCAACCCTAAGATTTAAACCCTTGAATGATGAAATTAGAATTGAATAATGATGTTTACATGTACCATGCCTATCATATGTTTGATTAAATTCCTTGATTAAGGAATATTGTCTAACTAGCATGATATCATGAAATCCCCATGTATGCACAAGATTATGCCTAATATATGTTTGATGAAATGCTCCCATGAAGGAAGTAAGTATTATGATGATAGTCAAGTCTTCAAGTAAATCATGTTATGTCAATTTCCTTCTATCAAGTCCTGGGGGTACTTGTACCCGAAATATTAGTTATGTGCTTAGATCTATGTCAAGTTTTCATGATACTCACAGTCAAGCTATGAACTCTTAGACTTCAGATAGTCTTATGACTCAGAAAAATCTCCATGATCTTATGAATCAGTTAGTTGTCAGATATCAGTAGTATTTCGTCAGCCATGGAAATTCAGTAACTCAGTCCATGCTCAGTTCAGTTCAGTAAATCATGTTCAATGTCCATTCAGATGGGAGTAGGAATTAGCACCTAGTGAACCCAAGGATGGGGACTCACCTATTATACAAGGGTGTGCTTCCTAGAAGCAATCCTTGCATTCCAAAACTATATATCCAGCATAGGTTGAGACATCGTAGCCTTCTATGTGAGGGTAGATGAGGTGGATTAACCTCTTATGTGAGGGTTCCCACCGTTCTCTGTAGATCTACCTGTTATATCAGGGTTACTTATATGTTGTCCTTACCAGTGGCGCGGTATTGACAGCCTTCCAATCAGGGCATAGATTGGACCCTAGCTTAGCTATTATAGCATATTTGGGGCATGTCGATTTGATCCTACTTCCCACAGTTTCATATTACAGAATCAGGACTGTCAGATACAGTCAATCATTCTCAATAATAGAGCTCAGATAGTTCTTCAGATTTCAAGACTGCCAGATACAGTCAACTCAGATATAGTATTGAACTCAAATAGTTCCATTAGATTCAGGACTGTCAGATACTGTCACCCATGTTATCAACATTATTCAGATATAGTCCTTCATGTTTTCAGTCATATCAGTTTCTAACATGTCACGTTATCAATATACAGACTCAGAAATCATGAAATCACATTGTCAGTTACAGTTACATATTTAAGCATATATTCTCACGTTCATGTTAGACAGTCATTTAGCATTATTCATGCATGTGAACCATTGCATATAGCCTACCTCACATGTATACTTGGTACATATATGTTGACGCATTCGCGCTATGGTACTTTCTTTTTATGTTACACCATAGGTTCAGAGACACGAGTTCCAGATCAGCAGTAGATTCCTATTTCAGCAGTCAAAGTAGAAGTGAGTCCTCATCCTTCAAGGACATAATGATTTTCTATTTTCTTATTGATTAGCTTATTAGTTGGAGTTAGTTGGGGACATGTCCCATCAACTCCTTATTTAGATTCTTCAGACAGTAGTGTCTTTTAGACTAGATGCAGATTAGATATAGACTATCATGTTTTAGACTTCAGTTTTGTTTTGGGTATTTTATTACCCCACACAGATGTTACGCTATTCAGTTATGTTCATGATCGAACCTTATGGCCTTTTAGTGCATGTTTCCACATTATTATGTTATCTTATGCAGTATACAGGTACAGATATCACTCATGGGTTAGCTTATGGTCCTTCGGGGTCATAAGAACCGTGTAGCATTCTGGTTTAGTAAATTGGTTGGTTACAAACCTATTGGCTTATTTTTCAATCACTATTTTGCTTCTCTAATCAATTAAAAGAAAACAAAGTCAGCTTCATATATTCAAAATTGTCACTCAACTCTACAAAGTCTGTCTACTTGTGTGGGTCATCATGCAGTTTACAGTTAAAGTAAAAAGTGTTATGTCATAGTCATACCCTTCTTTCTTTTAGCTTAACGTTTCCTATAATTACTGGCTTGACTATTACCTTGAGTCATTCTCACAATTTAGACTAGCAAAATGAAGCACAAGGATTTATCCTTGCATCCCAACGGGATCTTACAATCCATCCAAATTTAATTTTTTATTTATCATGTCTTCTACTCTAGTTTTAACCCTTCTAGAGATTCTTTTAGGATCAAGAATAGAGATAATCAAGGTAATATCTTGACTTCGAGTATTGGGTGTAAGCTACATGAACCTTATAATGTATTAAAAACAACAACTAAAAGTAAAAACTGAATAGATTTATTTAAAAACTCAAAATAATGTAACAATATCTCTGAATTCTGCAATAATTATTCAGTAGGTAAATAAGAAATAATGATTGATTTAGAGATTACTAACTACTAACTACTTTAGATTCTAAAACATATGAATAAATTAAAATATTTGTATGACTTAAGAAGCAATAAGTGATCTAGGATTGTGGGGTTATGACAATCAAATTGTGTTATTAGTTAACTAACTTAATTGATTTCCTAAGTTACTAGTTACGGGTTGATATTTGTGATGTTGAGTTTATTTCCAAATAACTATATGCCTACTCTACTATTCCTAACACATATATTCTAATGGTCATCAATCAAAGGTGAAGTTCATGTGAGTTCTCTTCTGTATCAACTAAGTGTAATAACCTTATATGTCGTTACGCTGAAATAAAGAGCAGAACCTTCATTAATTTTATCCTTAAGACATTTTTATAACAAATTCAGGTCTAGAATAGTCTTAGGTCTATTTGTAGGGTAGGATGGTCTAAGGAGATACAGTGATAAATTGAGCACTAGTGAGTTTATTTGATTTGATTTTTTGGTAGAGAAAAAGTTTAGGAATTCTTAGCAACTTTAGGTACATGAAATACATCAAATAGACTTTTGTTTATGTAGTTTACCGTTAAAGAGTTAGTTCATGATGTTGGATTTTGAGAGGTTTATTGTAAAACAACTTGAACTAGGATGAGATCTCGAGTTACTGCCTCGGGACCACTACATCGATAAAAGAACAACTATAGAGGTGTAAAAGTACCTCTACAGTGATGACCTCAGTGTCGTGCGAGTCGCTGCAATGGTAGTTTTACCACCACAACGGTAACACTGAAGTGTTGACTTTACCACCCCAACAGTAAAAATGCAAATTCTAGTTTTTAAAATTAGAAAATTTATTTTCTATTTTGACTTTTATATAAATGAGTAGAGTCTTAGCAAGGGGAGATATTCTACACTTTTGGGGATTTTTATAATTGTAGGTAAGGTTTCTCTACTTTCTACACTTGTATTACTCCCTAGAATTCTTAGAAATTGTTAAAATTATATTCATGGTAGAAATTGAGGTTTAACCCTAATTTATAAATTGAATGTAAGTTGATCGTAATATGAATAAATTCAGTTGGTAATGATCCTACGGTGTTAAAAACACTTGATTGAGTATAATTTTTGTTGTTCATACTAAAATATAATGAATTTGTGTGGTATAAAAGATAGAAATCCTAAATAATAAACTAGGGCAAGTTTAAGGTTTAAATTGGCAAATGTATGTTTCTAAATATTGTGAAAGATGAGACTATTGAATGGGTATGTAATCCTGGTGTAATAGATCAAGAATCTATTGAAAGGGAAATGAAAGGCAAGATTATATCTATGAAGTGATCTGATAAAGGAATTATAAAAACCCTCTAGGTTATTTCCTTGATTTCCATGTATTTTTGGAATTTTGAGCCCTCCCATAGTGGCTACATGTTATTTATGACTTGTCTGAACTATCATTTGGGTTTAGACAGTTTATTTGGATTTTAGGCTCATTTTTCTATTTTAGAGCTTTTAATTTATAGGATTTGGTCTCGAACCAAAACTCCTAGTAGATGAAATCGAATGAGAATTTTGATAGAGCCATCAGCTCAGGAATATTGATTTTAGGCTAGGGGGACCCTTGATTAGGGTCTCAAGGCTTCCAAACTCATTTTGGGTTATTAGGCAGATTAGATGAAAAATAAAACTATAGGTGTAGGCCCCACATATAGTCAAAATGATCTCGGATGATAGTTTTAAGAGTTTCATTGAATCCAGAATGACAAAACTGGTATGGTAGCATAGTTTGCTTGCGTGCACGGGGTTCCAAACAAATCCCAAGCACCCGATCGAAGTCTTTTTGGACTTAGAAAAATTAGGTATCTGATACCTTATGCGACCGCTTAAGCGCTTAGGAAGAGGCTTTAGTTCCCCATAAGCCTCTTAAGAAGCCTTGGGAAATTGGTTAGGCCCACTTTAATAGCAAGTGGGCCTCTTAAGTAGACCTTGCTTTAGTTTATATGGGGTCCACCGAGCTTTCAGACCGCTTTACCGGTCAAGATGCCGCTTTAGCGGCAGGCACCATAGCACCAAGGTGTCCTCTTTAGCGTCACTTGGAGGCTTTTGAATCCCCTTTACACACCCAATTTCAGCAATTTCTTTCACCATCTTCAAACTATTTTGACAGCTTAAAGAAAGGAAAAAATTTGGAACATCTATTGAAACTAAGGTAATATAGCCTAACACTCCTTGATCATTTTCCATTAATTTCGATCATATTTCATGGTAATTCATAAAAATTATGTCCAAAAATTCCTGAACATCAAGGGCTGGTTTGGACCCCGATTCTTGCACCATTTGTGCTCAACTTTTGAGCACACATTCCTTATAGTTTAAGGGATATCCTGGTGGATTCTATTTTATATTCCATTTGTGGGCCAAGAAAGATCATTCTTGACAAGGATTTTGACCTGACCTAGAGTATAACAATATGGTTCTCATTTTACTCCTAATGACATATAGATTACTATTTTGATAGTGTGACAGTATTTTGGGATTATGGAGCAAAGACAGATGATTTGTTGGTGATTCAAAGACTGTAGTTTTGCATAGAGGTAGGCTTCTATCTATTTTTACACACAAAATAGTATATCATATATATTACATATTAGGTAATACCGTTAGGATGCCATTATCGGTAGAGCACCATGACTTACTCTAAATTATGAGTTTGGGGGATATGAGGGTGAATCGACCCTTAGATTAAACACTTATTATACTTCTAGAATTGTATTACCATAAGTTGCTAGTGTTATAGATATAGTTGAGGTTAATATCCCTTTTAGTATAAGATTTACTACTTGACTTAGTGAATTAAAATGGTTTCTCAGAATGATGATATGGTTGTGTTGGTTATACATTTTTGGGTCCAAGGCTATGATTATGATGTTAGTTGGATTCCAGGTGAGTGATTTATCATTGTAAAGGATGAGGTTTAGTCAATCGATATTTAGATGCATATAATTTTATTGATTGGATACTAGTAATGGCATAGCATAAATTCGGTACTTTTATGCTCGCTAAATAGTATTATTCCAACTAAAACATGATTTTACTATTATTTTTTCCTAAAAGGGAATTATTCCAGTTTTCACTTTTAAAGTTGATTCTTTCATAACGGGAATCGTACCAATATTAATAAATGATTCAAGTGCTTTTGAGATTATAAATAATGTTTTAGATATTTGATTGAGGAAGATTTTGGTCCACGGTTGTACTCCTACTATTTACTTTGGTCGAGAGAGATTCTAACCTTTCTTGCACTTTTTTAATGATTTAGTCCCAAAGTTTACCTCTGGTTATGGATTTATGTACTTACACCCTTTTATCCATGATTTGAGTCTGTTCATTTATATACATCTCTCCAATACTAGATGGAGTAGATTAAGGATGGTAATGATGACTGGAAATCTTAGATTGGGACCAAGTCAGTATATACAGGTACACCTGAACCCCCTAGGGTCCCCTTCATCCAAAATTCATTGTGTCAGAGAAGAGAGTCCATCGTAGGTCCTTTCTTTGTGAGACGTCAAGCTGGAAGAGGTGTGTATAATGGGTTACATTATAGCACTTCAATAAGTTATGGTATTAGTGACTTAATTTGCATTCATTCTTGCATGCATATTTCCTATCACCAATATATTATTTTATTTCTTTATTTATCAGCCAAATAGGGGTTGGATAGGTATGGGTTATAAGCGTGGCTTGTTGCATGCTATGTGCTGATTGAGCTTTCTGGTTATGGGTCTCAATTTACGTATTGTTTTTCTAGACTAGCTAGTTACTTATTTATTTTTTAATTATTATGGTTAGTTTGTGAAAGGTTGATTATGGACTAATACTGAGATTTGAGGTATGATTCTAATTTCTTTCTCTTAGATTATTTTACTATACATAATTATCTAATGGTTAAAAATTATGGTTATAGGCCCATATTATGCTAGAACTATTTCCTATTATGGTTAGGAGGCTTTAAAATGCTAGTTGGACTACCTTAGGTTGTATCTTTGAGTTAGCCTTGCTTATATGTGTACACACACACACACACATATATATATAGTTATAGCTATGGTATTACCAGATATCCCTCTCTTCTTTTGTTTACTTATGTTGTATATCCATTCTGTGGCCCTGTATACTAGTATACATCCTTCTTCTACCCTTTGTTTATATATTGTTCAGTGATAAGTTCTTGAGTATGGATAGAATAGGATAGTTTATTCTTATTGTCTCCTTAGTTTTATTATGTTAGTTTCCTAGATATTTGGGTGTAGTTTACCTTCTTGCTTGCATGTATTTATATTTAATTATCTTTGTAGCTCAATCGGCAGTTTCCTACTGAGTACCATGTATTGGTGCTCATACTACACTTATGATGTTTGCAGATCATAGTACAGATTCTTTCCATTTTTGTGTGCATCATGCAAAGAAGCTAAGGATCAGAGACTTAGGGTGAGCTCTGATGTGTGAGCAAGAGCTAACATATTTAATGCTTTTTAGCTCAAAATAATTGTGAATTCTTAAGCAACTATTGTTGTTTTGATGTGTTTCCTCATGATATTGCCTAAAAAGGCTGATGAAATGAGACTAAACAATAATTGAGAAAAAGAGTTGAAAATCTAAGCAAAATAGAAGAAAACATAGCTGACGACCTCCGTGATAAATCGTCAGCCTAGTGATAGCCTATCAGCATTGGCGTTAGGCTTAACCAGGGAGTTGCAATTTGAGGAGCAGTTCTAACGATGCCGGTGACATGGAATCAAAGTCGTGATAAGGCATCAAGAATGGCGTCAGCCTTAAGTAGAAAATTAGCATGGGAAGAAGATATCTGACGATGTTGGTGATACACTGTTAGATCCCTGACGCAGCGTCATCCACATCGTCAGCCTAAGACAGAACCTGAAGGCAACCGATGCCTCTCTGATGCCATCCAGGATAGGGCGTCAACTTCTTGACGCGGCGTCAGCCTGGGCGTCACCTATTCCTAACAATTTTATTAATTTTGTTATTTTATTTCCTTAATTAGGCTTTAGTATAAATAACATCTTTTAGGGTTTTTGATTAATTTATAATTCATCTATCAGACATCAACTCTAAGAAGAGAGACACGTATTTTTGCTCTCTTTCATAAAATATTCTTGTGTTTCGTATCAACTATTTTTGGGGTTTCTACCTTGTGATTAAATCGGAGGAACTACTTGTTGTTTTCTATCCATTCGTAAGTTTATCATTATAATCATGAATTCCACTTGTTATTTCGTTCATCAAATCATGAACGGATAATTTCATTAGACGGAGTTATGGGATCCATGGATTAGGGTTTGATATGATACTAGGTGTTTAACGGATTCAAAGAGTAGTAAAACATCTTGAAATTCTGTTTTTTTGACTAAAATCTAGTGGTTGCAAACATTAGGTTATGCCTTCGGTTTTATTTACTTCTAACGGAGAAATAGACTAGAGGACGTGAATTATCAACAGGGACTAGGAAGCTACCAACCTTCTGTTTAATGATTAACGACGTAACTGGATTAATCTACCTGAGATAACATCCTATTGGAAAAAGATAAGTTAGCTAAGTTTGAGAGAATTAGATAATAAATTGTCTGGAGAGGTTGAGAGATATGTCAGATAGTATAATCGTCAGGGATATTCTGTTGTTCTACTCATTTTGAGAATCTCTAGCATTACCTAGTATCTGTCAATTCCTGAAACCCTTGGTGAACATAGCTCTAGTTTCCCATTTATCTTGATTACAAACACTGAAGTATTGAAAGTGATATTTAACACACCGTGAACTTAAACCTCCATCTTTCGGAAATAGTAAACTACCAGTAAAATCTTTCGTACACAAATCGAAGATCACACCCTATTCCCTGTGGGATTCAACCCCAACCTAGTTGGGTTTTATATTAACAACGATCGCTTACAACCACTCAAGAGTGTAATTTAAGCGTTATCAAAAATGGTGCCGTTGCTGGGGAATATGGTTGTAGACTAAAAATTTTGTGTGCGAAAATTTGCTAATAGTTAAGTTTTTGTGATTTACGTTTATTTGTTGTTTTTGTTTATTGTAGGTATTGTGTTGTTTATGCCAAGCATGAGAAGTTTCGGAGAACCTCTATTACTAATCAATTCGGAACCTCAACTAATTGGAAGAATGGTTGAACAATAGGAAGCAGAAAGACTAGATGCTTTATCCAGGGCTCAGGTGAATGTGCAAAATTTGGGTCAACAAGCACGTCACCAAAACCCTGATGATGAAGACTTGGGTGATGAGGAATTGCTAAATCCTCAAAACCTAAGGAGAACTGAGCAAGTTGTTTCACCAGTGCCGTGAAACGTCAATAGAAATCATCCAGTCCAAGGAAGGTATGGTCAACAACCTATGCAATATGAGGCTGATGAAGATGATGAAGGAATGGACGGCGTTGGTGCAACGGGTGCTATTATTCCGCCACCGTTTGCACCAGGTGCAAAGTTCAGCATAACAAGTACCATGATCCAACT
Source organism: Capsicum pubescens (assembly GCA_030864215.1). Classification (NCBI taxonomy): domain Eukaryota; kingdom Viridiplantae; phylum Streptophyta; class Magnoliopsida; order Solanales; family Solanaceae; genus Capsicum; species Capsicum pubescens. Next base: position 110,298,247 of record CM061549.1, on the reverse strand, counting down.
CATAAATCTAAAGGGGTTATTTCAAGGCTTGCCTGGTGATGATCCGCATATGCATTTGGTGAACTTCATCACCATTTTCAAATCCTTTGACAAACCGGGGGTTAGCCAGAATACGATCAGGTTGAGATTGTTTCCTTTGTCTCTGTCTGGGGAGGCAATAATATGGCTAAATGAGTTAGATCCTGATTCAATAACCAACTGGAGACAGTTGAAAGATGCGTTCCCAGAACGGTTCTTTCCACCCTCCAGAAGGGTATAGTTGAGGGAAGAAATTAGCAACTTCAGACAGATTCCGACTGAAGCACTGCACGAAACCTGGGAAAGATTTAAGAAAAAACTTGCACAATGTCTGAACCACAACATGACATACTTTCACTTGATGGAGACTTTGTACAGATCTTTCAACTCTATGACAAAGCCTATTGTGGACAATGCTGCAGGTGGTTCATTCATTGACCTCTCTTTTCTGGATGCTTCCGACATGCTGAATAGAATGACCAAGCAGAGTCGGGCTTGGAACACTAGAGATTCTTTACTAGCTAGCCCTATTGTTTCTGGTGTTATTACTACAGAGCAGCGTAGAAAGGATGAGGAGAGTGATCAGGACATGACCCATTTAAAGACGCAGATGGACTTGCTGGCTAAGCACTTGCTATCCGACAAGACTAAAATGGTCAAGGCTATGGACTCTCAGGGTATTGTATCTGCAGGTGTTGATTCTGAGGCAAACTATGTAAGTAATCAGGGGAGTTTCCGAGGAAATATCCAAGGGAACCAAGGTCAAACTTTCTATGAAAAGATAGATTATAAAGATAGGAAGCAGGGACATTGGAGAAACAATAATGACAGGAGTGGTTTATATATTCTCCTGGAAGTCGGGATGCTGCAAAAACTAGTTCTAGCAAGATGTCCATGTAGGACATGATGGAAAAGATGTTGAAGGTACTGGAGTCAACCAACTCGGGGCTAACTAATATGAAAAGTGAGTTTTGTACCCTCAGTCAGTTGGTCATCTCACACTCAGCTTCTATTAAGAAGTTGGAGCAGCAGATGAGCTAACTTTCGGCTACTCTGAATAAGAGAAAAGCTGGAACTTTACCTAGATATACAGTTCAGAACCCGCAGACTGATGGCTCTTGTATGGCGATTACCACTTATAGTGGCAAGATGTTATCTGGACTTTCTATGGGAAAAGCTATGGAGAAGGAGGTAAGTGTTGATAAATCGGAAGGAAATAATCCAGTGGAGTCTGAGAAGCTGGATGGATTTGTTGACATATCATATAAAGAAGATGACAAGAAAGAGGAAGTGATATTGAAACAAATGCCAAGACCACTACCTTCATTTCCTCAGAGGTTGAAAAAGAAAGAAGATAACGAGAAATTTAGCAAGTTCATGGAAATAATGAAACAGCTGACTGGAATGTGCCATTAATGGAGGCACTTGAGCAAATGACAAACTATTCTAAATTTATGAAGGAATTGCTAACAAAGAATCATAAGGTAAGTTGTGAGCCAGTGGACAACATCCATCTCTGTGGTGTTGTGTCTTCATAATCCTTAGTGCAGAAAAAGCCTGATCCTGGAGCATTTACTATACCATGCACAGTTAAGTCCATAAAGTTTACCAAAGCTTTATGTGACTTAGTAGCAAGTATAAATATGATATCGCTTGATATTTACAAGAAGCTTGGATTGCGGGAGCCTACCCCCACAACTATGCGTCTTGTTATGGTAGATAGATCGGTTAAGCGATCGGTTGGTATATTGCAGGATGTGCCGGTAAAGGTGGATGATTTTATTCTGCCTGCAGACTTTGTCATACTGCATTGTGATGTTGATTTTGAGGTACCCATCATCTTAGGTAGACCATTATTAGCCACGGGGAGAGTATTGGTTGATATGGAGCTCAATGAGTTCAAGTTCAGATATGGGAAAAAGGAGGCCAAATTTAAAATGCAACCTCCTATGAAGCAGTTAAAGGAGATGAACATCTTCTCAGTTGTGGATGTATTCCAGGAATGTGGTAATGAGGTAGTGATATGGCATCTTGATGAAGTTTGAGTAGTCGAGATAACCAAGTCGTGTCGCGACACTAAATCAGGCGCTATTGGGAGGCAACCCAAAATTTTACTTTCATGAATTTTGTTTTTATTCAATTAGGTAGTAATAGGAGGGAATTGAATGGGTACAAAAAGGTCAAGGCAAAAATTGAATAATGCAAGTCAAGTGGTCTTGACGACATTCGTGATAAGCTGTCACAACTATGACGGCTTATCAACAACGTCGTCAGAAAGATCAGAGGGTGAGACCTTCTTTGTTAAGGCTGACGACCTCTGTGATAAGCTATCATATTTATGACGTCTTAGCATGAGTTGGCGTCAGCCATTGTGTTATTTTGAAAAATTTGGGCCCAATTTGATCCAAATCCAACCCGACCCAGGTGTAAAACCCTTCAGGTTCCCGCTTTATTTTATTTCCTTCTTTAAGTATTATTTTATTTCCTTAGTAGGATATTTACTTCCTTTCAAAAAACTCCAAAGTGTACAAGGAAACCTCCTTCCTGATAGTTGTGGGATTATAAGGAAAATAAGAGTCTATCTCTCATCTTTTCTTCTCTCTCGCATAACCAAGTGGAGTCAACTCATCAGGTATGCTCATAACTTTGTTCTCCTTTCATTGAAGTGGTAAAGTTATTGAAAACATGATGCTCTAAAGGAAGAAACTTGATTTCAAGTTTTAATAGCATGGAAATCAGAAATTAGGGTTAAGTTGTGCCTAAATTGAAAAAATTTGAAAACCCTAAGTACAAAAATAAAAATACCATGTGATTATATGAAGAATTTGGTCCCAAAATTATGAATGCAAACTGAGTGGGGGGGAATTCTGAGCTGAAGATGTTGCTGATAGGCTATCACAAGCGTGATGCCTTATCAGCTACATCGTCAGCAACTTTGAAAAAAGGAGCAATCACTGTTTAAGGTTGACAACCTACCTGATAGGCTATCACAACTGTGATGCCTTTTTCAGGAATGTCGTCACAAGTTTGAAAAAAGTATGCCAGTTCTGTTTAAGGCTGATGATATAGCTGATAGGTTATCACAAATATGACGCCTTATCAGCCACGTCGTCACAAGTTAGATGATGATGCTAAGTGAACTTGAATAGCATGTTTTGACTGTTATACATTTATCATTAACTTGTGTTTGTCTTATGGTCCAGGAAAATTTTAATGGCACCTAAAAGCAAGAATCCTAACACTCCAAAGAAAGCTGCCAAGACTAAAGTGGTTCGAAAGCTTGTTGATGAAGACTCTGATTACGAAGATGAAGAACCACTTCTCAGGTGGAGGAGAAAGAAACCCAGTCCAAAGGCACCTCCTTCACCTAAACCCATTGCGGTAGAGGATAGTGATGATACTTAGACTACCACCCCAGCTGTGAGTGAATCTTCTAAGAAAGAAGGTTCTAAGTAAAGTGAGTCCAAATAGCCTGAGTCTAAGAAGGCTGATTCTGAGGACACATCCTCTAAAAATCCCATGACTGAGATTCAAGATGAGAAGGAACCCCCAGTTCGGGGAACTTTTATAAAATACAAGAATCCGGAGGTTCGAGAGAATGCTAGAAGGCAAATCCCCGAAGTAGAGGACATTTTCCTCAAAGGGTTGATTAGAACAAAAATAAGATATACCAGACGGCCGGTGTTTCCATATAATAGAGTCATCATCACAGGATTGCCTTGGTATCCTACAGTTGAGAACAAATTCAAAGATTATGGGCTGGGATGGACTGCTAAGGGAGGTAAACCATTTTTCCCTATAGTAGTCCGGGAGTTCTATGTGAACTACTATTAGAGAGCATGTGCAAGAGTGGAGAGACAACAGGAGACCAGCCTTTGCTGACCAGAGTTCCAGTTCGTGGGGTAAATGTAGATATTTCTAATACGACTATTAACAGGTTTCTACATGAATCCAACTTCAATCCTCAGGTCACAAATCCAGCATTCTACCATCGTCTGAAGAGTAAGGATGACCAGCATCCTTGGTTAGCTACACTTATAGCTGAGGGAGACCCTCTATGGATAACCCAACCCAGTGAGCGTATTTACAAGGCTTCTTTGACTTAAGAGGCAAAATTTTGGTGGGGTGTTGTGCGTACCCATTTGATGCCGACCGACGGAGATAATATTCTGGTTGATGATCGAGCAATATTGGTCGCATATCTTGTGGACAACCTTAAGATGAATTTTGGGGAGACTATTATTGAAGAGATCAAGATAACTAGGTCTGACACAGCTTATCCATTCCCTTGTCTGATTACCAGGATATGCACAGAGGCAGGGGTACCACATATTATTGGGATTGATGAGACTTTGTATGCCACCAAGACCAACAACCATATTTGCTATAAGAAAAATTATCCAAGGCTGACACTTGATAGAGGGGTGAGGGGTGAGGTGAGCCCATCAGTTGTAGGCCCTAGTTCAATACCTGAAATTAAGGTGCAAGCTTCTGAGGATGCTCAGGCAGGCTCAGTTCCTGATGATGAGCCAGGTCCATCAGTTTCTACAGCACCAGTAAAAGTTCCATCCCAGCCTATTGATATAAAAAAGTGGCCAAACAGTCCATATGGTGTGAGACACAGCTACATGCCTTTGCTGAGCAGTTTGTTGTTGCTGTAGATAAAAGAATCAGGGCTTCTCTTGAGCCCTTTGCTACTTTGCCTGCATGGGTTGCAGATTTGAAGAACTGTTTTGATGCAAGGGCACAGGAACTGACTGGATCAGAGCTTGCTGAATTCAGAGTGGCCCTAGAAAAGGTAAAATATGAGATGGTGGTAGTACAATAACACCAGTTTATGATGCCTGCAGGGCAGACAACTGAGGAATCTGAGGATGAACCTCCAATCCTTGATCTCACTGTAGAGCCATTGAAAAGAAAGAAAAAAGATAAAAAGTTGAAAAAGGTAAGAGAAAGAGACAAGAAGATGATGATAATGAGAGCAAGGTCGAGAAAAAGGTAAATAAGAAGAAGAAAGCATAGAAGACACTGCAGGCAGATGATGAGTTGACAGAACAGGAGAAAGCGGATCTAAAAAGGGCAATGCAAGCGTCTCGAGAGGACAACTGGAAATGGGAAGAAACAATGCGAGCGAGAGCTATAGGAGCCTCATCTAGAAGAACAGCTGAACCGAAGAAAAGAGAAACTCCTGATGAGGATAACACTGTTGTAGGGTCGAGGACCGATGATTAGAGACTTTATTGACTCCAGGTATGCCCTAACCCTTAGTTTTAGTTTATTTTGATTTAAAGTTGAGGGTCTAGGGTAGCATGTTGTTGTAGCAAATTTTGTAAATAACTATGAGCAGTGCAAGTTTTGTAGGCAGTTAACTAATTTTGTGATTTTGAACACCTCCCCGAAGGTTTGTTTTGCATGACTGTATGAATTGCACATTAGTGTGACCACTGTGTATCTCATCATGGCATTAGTTTCGTTACCTGATCATCACTGCTGAACAATTGCATGAACCAGATAGGTGGTAGCCAGTGATATTACTTGTGTGCCATGTGTGTGAGACTATACCGAGTTCTCTTTGTAGTGTCAAATCTATAACTTTCCTTATTCGTCTTACTATAGTTGAAAGATAGGGGTTAGGAAAGGATCATAGGCCGTTTTTGAATTTAAGTCACTATTAGCCTAAATGACCTTCCTCTAATGCATGATATCCCTTGATCCCGATTTGAGCCTTAATTGACCATTTTTATTTCTATGGTACCTATCACCATCCTTTCTTAAATCATAATGAACCTATTTTAGCCCTGGTCCTCCTTGGACCCTGTGCACCTTAACGTTGGCAAACAGCCTAAGTTGAGGGTGGCTATCATAGGGGTGCGTGATATAAGTTGGGTATGAAGAAGGGTAGAGTAAAAGAGAAATAGAAAAAAAAAGGTTGGGTGTTGGTGTAAAAGAGTAAGAAAAGAAACTTTGCTTGAATAAAAAGAAGTGCACCCATCCTGAAAGTGTGATCAAGAAAATAGAAAAAGTAAAAAAAAAAGAAAAAAATAAAAAGAAATAGAGAGAAAAAAAGGTTAATAAATGGAGCCCACAAATTAAGGTAGTGCCAAGGAGGTTAGTCACTCTAAATGCCGTATAATATTATACCATCCCTAGCCTATGTTACAAGTCGAAGAAAGACCTATAGTGATCCTAGAATACCTATCTGGAAACCTTGGTAATGATGATAAGGGAAAGCATATGGTATTTGGCATACACTGGTTTGAACTTCATTCGGAGAGTGAGTGTTTTTATGATGATCCCTGTGTTTATATTTTTGATGTCTGACATGAGAAAAAGAAGGGAATTTCTTTGTTGTGAGGGCACACTAGTATCTTGCTAAGTTACTTACTTGTTTGGGTAGTGTACATTGATACATACATGATTGTTGGTACTTAGTTGATGCCATGGGTAGAAGCCTTTGTGATACATTATTGCTTTTAAATAAATTACACAGTAATTTTGAGTTGGTTGACCTTGGAGATGGTAAACTAAGTTTTGAGCTAAATTGGTTGTTGACTACTGAATGTTCGTTGTATTCTCTTAGTTAGTTGTTGCTTGAGGACAAGCAATTGTCTTAAGGTGAGGGTGTTGATGTGTGAGCAAAAGCTAACACATTTAATGCTTTTTAGCTCAAAGTAATTGTGAATTCTGAAACAACTCTTGTTGTTTTGATGTGTTTTCTCATGATATTGCAGCAAAAGAATGAAGAAATAAGAATAAACCATAATGGAGCAAAAGAGTTGAAAATCTGAGCAAAATAGAATAAAACATGGCTGACATCCTCCGTGATAAGTCGTCAGCCTCGTGATAACCTATCAGCATTGGCATCAGCCTTAACCAGGGATTTGCAGTTTGAGGAGCAGTTTTGATGACGCCGGTGATGTGGCATCAAAATCATGAAAAGGCATCAAGAATGACGTCATTCTTAAGCAGAAAGTTAGCATGGGAAGAAGATATCTAATGACGTTGGTGATACATCGTCAGATCCCTGACGTGGCGTCAGCCATATCGTCAGCCTAAAATAAAACCTAAAGACAACTGAAGCCTCTCTGACGCTATCCATGATAGGGCGTCAACTTCTTGACGCAGCGTCAGCCCCGCGTCACCTATTCTGAATAATTTTATTAATTTTGTTATTTTATTTCCTTAAGTAGGCTTTAGTATAAATAGCATCTTTTAGGGTTTTTAATTAATTTATAATTCATCTATCAGACATCAACTCTAAGAAGAGAGATACTTATTTTTGCTCTCTTTCATAATATATTCTTGTGTTTTTGTATCAACTATTTTTGGGGTTTCTACCTTGTGATTAAATTAGAGGAACTACTTGTTGTTTTCTATCCATTTGTAAGTTTATCATTATAATCATGAATTTAACTTGTTATTTCGTTCATCAAATCATGAGCGGCTAATTTCATTAGCCGGAGTTATGGGATCCATGGATTAGGGTTTAATATAATACTATGTGTTTAATGGACTCAAAGAGTAGTAAAACATCTTGAAATTTTGTTGTTTTAACTAAAATCTAGTGGTTGCAAACATTAGGTTATACCTTAGGTTTATTTGCTTCTAACGGAGAAATAGACTAGAGAACGTGAATTATCAACAGGGACTCAGAAGGTACCAGCCTTCTGTTTAATGATTAATGCCATAACTGGATTAATCTACTTGAGATAACATCCTATTAGAAATAGATAAGTTATCTAAGTTTGAGAGAATTAGATAATAAATTGTTTGGTGAGGTTGAGAGATAAGTCAGATAGTATAATCGTCAGGGATATTCTGCTGTTCTACTCATTCTGAGAATCTCTAGGATTACCTAGTATCTGTCAATTCCAGAAACCCTTGGTGAACATAGCTCTGGTTTCCCATTTATCTTGATTACAAACACTGAAGTATTGAAAGTGGTATTTAACACACCGTGAACTTAAACCCCCATCTTTCGAAAATAGTAAACTACCAGTAAAATCTTTCGTAAACAAATCAAAGTTCACACCCTATTCCCTGTGGGATTCGACCCCAACCTAGTTGGATTTTATATTGACAACGATCGCTTACACCCATTCAAGAGTGTAATTTGTGGCATTTAAAGTATTAATATTCTCCCTCTTGTAGACTAGACTAATCTCTTTATTGTATTTAGAGATGGGTTGTATCAGTATATTCATTTAATATTTTAGTTCAAATTCCTATTATATCATAAGCCCTTGTACTGATTATAGCATGTTTCGGGACTAACTTATATAAATATTATAATTATTTTGCTTGTTTCTTTTATTTTTTTTGGTAGTTCATTATTAGTAGTTTTAGACTATGGGTTGTCTTATCTACTGGTGGACTATAGTAGGAGCCTTTTTGACTTAGGGAATTGGGTCGATATATATTAGCATCAAATTCTAGGTTTATTGGTATTTTTGCACAAGAGTTTGGTGTCTAATAATCTTTTATGGATTGGTGCAGAGACGTCCATAACCTTTCTTTGAGAGGATACAAGGCATTCTTAAGAAATTTTATCCTTGGCTCCTTGTTGTGTGTCCATTTTTCTATAAGCCTCAAGTACCTTCTTAGGCTTTATTCTATCCCTGATAGATGATGTTAGGTTGTTGATAGATTCCAATGGGACTTTTGCATGCGATTCTAGAGTTTAAGTATAGAGTTGGACTAGGGAGTTAGAGTTTAATATCAAAGATCTTAACATCAGTTAATTTATTTGAGGCCAGCCCAAGCTTTGGTAGGGTTTATGACTAATTCAACCTTTAATGATTCGGCATTAGGGATTCCAAGCCTTTTCTTGGATACCTCACAGCCAGGGATAACATCTGGTTCATCGAGCAATTCTTAGGCCAAAGTTGGGTTGTTAGTGTTTAACAAGATTCCTTGTCAGTTTTGGAGTATGACTATGGATTTCTTGAGTGGGCTAGGCATATTCCTATGTTGTATTCTTCAGATCATGTGATGATGTGCGGACTTATTAGAGGTTTATTCCTGCCACTTTATCTATCATTAAAGTAATTGATAGCAATTAGGACTTCGTTCTCTTAGGTTGTTGATCATGTGAGGTCCACAGAGAGAGCATGTATTGAGACATAAGGAGGTAGTAGTAAGAATACATGTCATTAGTATTATGCTATTGGTAATCCATTTGGAAGTGAGTAACCTCATGACAGAGGTTAGTTACACTTGAAGCCTATCGGTTATACGTAGGTAGCATTTCAGACTATGAGTGGCTTTAAGGTCATTCTTGGTGGTCACAATAGGAAGGGTTCTTATTAGACCTTGTGGAGGATTCTATATGAGCCTTTGGGCTTTGCTAGACACTCTAGCTCGGTAGGTGCATTACCTTAGAGTAGTTCAAAAATGTGTTGTAGTTGTAGTGAGATTGGTCATTGGTATAGAGAGTACCCAAATCTGATTTGTTTTTTAGATAGAGTTAGTATGTGTTTCTTTCTATCCTAGGGATTTTGAGATGTGTCATGATTGCGAGAAGGATGGACATCTTAGTTGGGAGTGTCCCCGATATTAGTTGGTCAGTCGGTTAGGGTCAAACTTTGTTTCCCACTAGTTAGGGTTTTCAAGGTTTGCTTTGATTACAGAGAGATCGGTCACTGGTCTAGAGGGTGTCCCCAGTATGGGATTATTTGTCAATCATCTTATCCAAATTAGACTCTTGATTTTGTGGCACCTTAGTTAGAGGTAGTGAACGTAGTACTGGTGGTTCAGACGCTCAGTTTGAGTTTGGAACCATTCAAATACATATCTTTTTGGGGAAATCAAGCATGTGACTTCAGAATCCACCATGATAGGTATGCTTTTTAGTTTCTTTCTTTACTTTTTTATTTTTCTGTATTGGGGTTCTTATAACCATCAATGATCATATGCCTTGGTAGGTTTATACTAGTTGTTGTGTGCCTTCATATAGAGTTTATGATTATATGACTATCTTGATTCATTTTAGTAGTGGATAGAGTGGATCAGTGTTGATATTTCTCTGGTATTGTACTATTTAGGTTTTAGTCCCATTTACCTTGCCATGTTGGACTTTTTATAGCCTTAGAGGATATTTACTTTTTATTTTTATTTTTGGTGCCACCTATTATTTATACTGGTGTTTTTATTGCTTTTGTTATTATTGCCATGGTTTAATGAGGGATGATCCTTTCTCAATAGATGGTTGAACTAACATTATCAACTAAAAATACCTTCCTCATAATTTTTGTTTGTGGCTTATATGGATAGGTCAGTTGGATGGGTGGTTCTTCTTTCTTATAGCAAGGTGAGATTGGTTATTCTCCTCTTTTGTTTCAAGGCTAGACTGGTTGTTGCATGGGTTATGGAAGTGAAGGTAAGTTGGCCTTCCGTGGTTATTTTATGGTTCTAGAGTAGGTGATTTGGTTAGGTAGCCCATTTCTAAGATTGACCAATTTGGGGTCCATTCTTCCAATTTGGCTAGTTCATCGCCTGATAATGGTTTTGATGTTAATGTCGAGAGGTTTTGGATTCACCTTTCAAGTTTGTTTAGTTTGCTTTCTGTTGCTAGCTTTGATCTTATTATTAGTGTAGAGTTAGGTATACCAATCTTGCCGTGATGTGATTTTTGTTCTAGTTGAGTTAAAAGTATTGGAGATAGGTGATCTTTCTTGTGACAACTTATTAAGTTGGTAAGTTATGTGTTTGTTGTTGATATAGAGTACAACTTCTTAAGTTTGTAAGTTGTGTGTTTGTTTTCGAGATGGAGTATTGGATTGACCAGTTTCTATCTAAGGTTGCATTTTTCTGAGTTTTTAAAGTTTTAGTTATTACTAGTGCAGCTTGCAGCCTTGGTGAGTTCTTGCATATGCTTTGGTGGTTCATGCCCTCCGACATATTAGGAGTTGATTGTTTGTGCTTTCAACTTGTAATTTAACCTTCGTTATGATTTTCTCCTTCAGCTACAATTTTGGCGCTTGTATTAAACTAGAGAGGATACGCCTGATCATAGATAACAAGGATGAGTTGTGTGTTTTCCCTCAATTTATACATGTTAGATCCAGGTTGGATTTGATGCCTTGGAATTGGGGCTTGAGGGTTATTATTGATTAGAAGTGTGGATATTTACCCATCTATAGGGTGGTTTTAGATAGTTGAGATCGGGCGGTTCAGCCTGGATATTGAGAATTCAGGTGGAAGTTATAGAGCTTTGGGTGTATCTTTTATCGTTAGTTTTGTCTCAGTTGGGGTTTTATTTATAGGCTGGCTAAACCTACTTCTTGTCTAGTTATCTAGCCTTCTTCAATTAAGATGGATTGTGGTTTATAGGTTTTTAGATAATAGGCCATTCCACGATGTTGGTTCCTTCAACCTTGACCTTGACTTTTAGTTTTGTCATAATTTTTGGTGATCTATGCAATGGGAGTAGTATAGCCGAGTTAGATTCAATATGGCTTTATCCTCAATTAATGAGACATCTTGAAGTGGATCATTTTGTGATGAGTGTATGTGCTTCAGACTCCTGGCTATCAGTTTTGAGGGTTGTCCAGTCTGGTTATAGGATTGGAATAGCTCTTAGACCTTTGTTATATCCATTTGTGTGCCGAGGTATCTCCTTATAGGCTTATGCTCGTGCTTTTCATTATGGATTTTTTATAGATCCACTTCAGCTCTTTATAATGGGTTGCATGATCAGGACTCGAGTAACCTTCTTCCTAGTTTAGAATGCATAGCAGGTTTGGAAAGGAAAAAAAAAGTTGTATTTAGCTATTAGAGTTGGTCCTTGAGTCATGCCTTGTCTTGTCTTTAGCTTGGATGAGTCTTTGCTTGGTTGTGATGGTATTAGTGTGGTATCAATTATTTGCGACTTAGATTTATGTGTGTCAACCTTTCTCAAGTCAGTTGGAGGTCAGTTGGTTGTTGAGGTTGAGTTTTGGTTGTTTGAGAAGTGAATAAAGAAGTTAGTTAAAAAAGGAATACCTATGGCAAAATCCCCTAGAAGTGTTGTTTCAACTTGGGAGTTATCTGGGGAATCTTGCTTGGAGTATGTTGGCAAAGTACCTCATCCCTTCCATCTTTCATGCTCCTCCTATCCATTAACCTTTTGGGGGAAGAAAGTCCTTTTAGTAGTGAATATTGTAATGACCCTGTAGGTCATTTCCTCGAGTTACGTGCATTTTCAGCATTGTGAGCCTTCCCACAATAGCTATAAATTATTTATGACTTCCAAGAATTGCCAATTTGGTTTTCAAATAGTTCATTTGGGTTTGAGGATTTTTTTATTTATTTTGGACCTTTTGCCTATTAGGATTTGGTATCAGACACAAACATTAGGTAGATAACCTTGGATGAGAATTCCTACAATGCCATTAGATCCAGACCGTTGTTTTAGACTAGGGGAACCCTTGGTTTAGGTCTTAAGGCTTCCATACTCATTTTGGGCTATTAGGAATATTATATGAAAAATGGAACTATAAGTGTGGCCCCATATTTTGTCAAAATGATCTTGGATGAAAGTTTATATGGTTCCATTTAGTCTGAAACAACGAATTTGGTATGGTAGCATAGTTTGTTTACACACACGACATTCCGAACAAATCCCAAGCATCCATTCAGAGTCCAGTTTTAGGCTTAGCAAAATCTGGTATCTGTACTTGATTAAACTGCTTAAGCGCTTAGGGAGCCGCTTTAGCAGTGTGAGAATTAGCACCTCATGAGTCACTTAAGCAGCCTTGGGAAATTGGATAGGACCACTTTAATTGCAAAGGGGCCGCTAAAATTGACCCTATTTTAGTGCCATTGGGGACGCATTAGCAGTACCCGCGCGAAGATAGGGTCCATTTTAGCGATACCCACGGTAAGCTACCAGACCACTTAAGCAGTCTAGATGCCATTTTGGCGGCAAGTGCTTTAGCGCCGAGGTGTCTACTTTAGCAGCACTTGCAAGCTTTTAAATACTCTTTCCCCACCCAATCTTTCATCATTTCACACCTTTTTGAGACCTCAAAGAGAGGAAAAAGTTGGAGATCATCCATTAAAGCTAAGGTAAGCTAGCCTAACACTCCTTGATCATTTCTCATTAACTTTCCCATGAATTTCCATCCTATTTCTTGGTAATTCTTAGAAATTAGATCCTAATATCCCTAAACTTCATGGGCTGATTTGGACCCCAATTCTTGCACCATTTTCGCAAAACTTTTGAGTACATATTCCTTGTCCTTTGATCTACCTTGTGGAAGCTTAAAATTTATATTCTATTTGCAGGCCCCACGGGCTCTTGACTCAAATTTTGACCCGACCCATAGTATATCAATATGGGTCTGATTTTATTCCTAATGTTGTGTAGATTACTATTTTGATAGTATGTGTAGAATTATGGTATCATGGAGAAAACACAAATGATTTGTGGGCGATTTGATGACTTGCGGTTCAGCATCGAGGTAGGCTTTTATTGACTTTTCTTCAAGAGATGGTGTAGTATATATATTGCATGTTAGGTAAGAATGTTAGGATGTGATTTTGGGTAGAATACCATGACTTAGTCTAAATTATGAGTTCGGGCCATAGAAGGGTGGATCGACCCTTAAGATGAAACACTTATTATACTTCTAGAATCCTACTACCTAGGTTTCTACTATGTTAGATATAGTTGAGGCTAATAACCCATTTTGTATAAGAGTTACTACTTGACTCAATGGATTATGATGGTTTCTCAAAATCATGATATCGTTATGCTGGTTATATATTATGGGCCCCAAAGCCATGATTATGATGTTAGTTGCAACTCGGGTGAGTGATATATCCTTGTAAAGGAAATGGTTTAGTCTATTAACATTTATATGTTTATAATTGTATTATTTAGATAATGGTGATAGCATTGCATAGATTGAGTACTTTCATGCTCCCTAAATGGTATGATTCTAACTAAAAACATTATTTTACTACTATTTTTACTGAAAAGGGAATTATTCCCACTTTTCAATTATAAAGAAAATTCTTTCAAGACAAAAATCATACCACATTAATGAATGATTCTTGAGCTTTTGATATTAAAAATGATATTTTAGAGATTTGACGAAGATAGATTCTGGTCCATGATTTTACTACTACTATTTACATCGGTCGAGAGATATTTCAACCTTTTCTAAACTCTTATGATGATTTAGTTTTGGAGTTTACCCCGTGCAATGGATTCATGGACTTAAACTCTTTTAGCCACGGTTTGAGTCTATGCATTTATTTTGTATACATCTCTATAGTACTAAATGGAGTAGAGTGAGGATGATGATGATGATTGGGAATCCTGGATCGGGACTAAGCCAGTGTATACAGATCCTCTTGAACCCTCTAGAGGCCTTTTGATCTGTGAACCATCATGCCAGAGAAGAGAGGTCGTTGTAGGTCTTGCCTTTGTGAGTCATTGAGCTGGAGAAGGTGTCTACACAAGTATTACTATATGTTACTTGGATTTATACGATATTATGGATTTACATTGTATTCATTCTTCCATGGGCATTTCCTATCACTGATATATTGTTTGATTCCTATATCAATTAGCCTTATAGGGGGTGCATAGGTATGGGTTATGAGTGTGGCTTTTTTTTGTGTTGTGTTCTGATTGAGTCTTCTGAGTTATAGGGCCTAATTTAGGTATTATTTGTCTGGACTAATAGGTTAATTATTTTATTATTATTATTATGGTTAGTTCATGACAGGTTGATTATGGATCGATATTGAGATTTGAGGTAGGATTCTGATTCCTTTCTCTTACAATTATTTTAATATGGATAACTATCTCATGGTTAGACATTATGATTATAGGCCCTGATTATGCTAGCACTAGTTCCTATTATGGTTAGGAAGCCATAAAATGATAGTATGACAACCTTAGGTTGTATCTTTGAGTTAGTCTTGCTTATATGTATATATCTTTATATAGTCATGTTATTACCATATATCCCTTTCTTCCTTAATTTACTCATCTTGTATATCCATTCCTTATCCTTGTATACAACTATATGTCCTTCGCTTACCCTTTGATTGTATATTGGCCAGGGATTTATGGTATACTGCTTAGGTTTCTGAGTATGGATAGAATAGGATAGTTTATTCTTATTTCCTCCTTAGTTATTATGTTAGTTTCCTGGTTATTTGGTTGTAGTTTACATTTCTTCTTGCATGTTGTTTATATTGCATTATCTTTGAAGCCTAATTGGTGGTTTCCTACTGAGTACCACATGTTGATATTTATACTACACTTGTACAACCTGCAGGTCATAGTACGCGTTCTTATCGTTATTTTGTGCATCATGCTGAGTAGTTATGGATTGGATACTTAGGGTGAGCTCCTAGATTTAGAGTATTACTATTCTCTCTCTCATAGACTAGACTAATATTTATGTTGTATTTATAGATGGGTTGTATCAGTATATTCATTTTTCACTTTGTATTCCTTTTATATTAGAAGCTCTTGTACTTATTCCACCAGATTTTGAGATTGTTTTATATATATATTAGCCTTTTATTATAATTATTCCTCTATCTTTATTCATTTCTCTTGGTAGTCAGTTACTAGTAGTTTTGGAGTATGGGTTGGCTTATTTAACATCAGGAATGTGACTTGTTTGACCCTAAGCTTATATTTAAATTGAATGTTTGTAATTTCTTTCATTCAATATTGGTGATTATTGACTACATTGTATTTTATTGATATTCATGGTGTATATGGTATGGTTGTAAAGCTGAATTGATGTTATTGATAATGATATTGAGGTTATTATAATGATGATTTGGTTATGACATTAATGATGATGATGGTGATATTGTGAGGAGAAAGAGATGATATGTACATCCTTCATACATACATTCATCACATGCATTTGATGTACATTTACACTTATATGTTGTGATGAATCTTGTTGATCATTCTCTAAATAAAAAGGTATAATTGTGAGCTTGTAGTCATCCTGGATTGAGGTGTTCCATTTGTAGTTGGTTGTCCTTAATTGTAAGTTCTTTTGTTATCATTATTACTCATATTTGGTTTGTATATTTTTTAGCGTTGAGGTGAGTTGATTTATGATGCCGACCAGTATATAGATGGTGTACTTATTCTTTCTATGCTCTTTTTTTTGTTGAGTGCAGAGCATGTCCTAGCATTTGAGATAAGATCTCAAACCTAGCAAGTAGTTGTAGACATTAATTCAAAGGAAGGCATCATGACTAAGAAGCTATTGAATGTTCTGACTTACGTTCATGTCTCTTGTTTTGTAACTAAGGCATTGTCGTATTTTATTTCATGTTAATCTTTAACAATAGCGTTGTAAACTCCTAGTTGTTCTTGTATAATAACTTCAGGTCCTGAGGGTTGTAATAAATAGAGATATTCTACACTCTTGTAAAATTGATTATATTATTGGATTAAGTGATAGATTTTAATAAGACAATAATTATTGCATTAGTGACTTTATTAAGGATTTGATAAAAGTAACTTGTAACCAGGTTGACTTGGTTGGTAAGGGATGGGTTAGATAATTCTCTCATTATTGTGTTAGGAAGGTGACATTCATGACCAATGGGTCATCACAAAACATGGTATAAGGGAACTGGTTTGTAGATCTCTCCATATAAAAACAGTTCTAGAAGAGTTTTGCGGAATGGTACTGAGATGTCTATACTTTTTTCAAGAGGCTACAGAGTTTTAGGAAACAAAATTAGTGTTTTCCTTATTTTTGTGCTATTACTTGATTCTAATTTGTATTTGTAATCCATATAGGTATCTAACTCATTTAATCTTATTTGAAGATGGTGAATACTTATTCCACCATAGTATCAACAACCATAGAAACTACACCAGTAGCAACACCTGTAACAGCCACTAGGGCCATAGTTTGAGGTAGGCCTTAGGAGAGAGAAAGGAAAGAAAAAGAGAAAGGAGGGTGATACCTACCATGGGTGGAGCTCCAACAGATATAGGACTTGCTAGATCGAGGAAAAAATCCTCTCCCAATAGTAGGATGCTCCTGATTTAGCTTAGAATGGGGATGTGGTAATTAAGAAGGAAGAAGTAGTGGTTCGAGAGAAAGTAATGCCTACGTACAATGGGTCAGCGCTGGTTCCTATGCAGAATTCTACAGCTCAAGTTCCCATGTCCACGGAGTTGATTCAGTAGGTGTTGGTATTTCTTAGTAGTTTGGCTGACACCAGTACTACTCCAGTTGTTCTGATATTTTTATCTCTAGTCTTATAGCATGAAAGGGCTATAGTACCTAGGATTGATGAGGGCATTTAGACTAGAGTGATTCCCCAATAGATACTGAGATTTCTTATGACTAACGATAAGAATGGACTTTTCTATATGTTCATAAAAATGAAACCTCCTGTGTTCTAGGGTACTAAGTTTGAGGATGGTTTTCAGTTTTTGATTATTTCCATGAGAATCTATGTAGATGGGTGTGGTTAAGAGATATGGTGCTGATTTTTTCTTTTCAGTTGTAGGATGAGGCCAAGCAATGATGAAGGTCCTTTGTTGAATGCAATATTATTTTACCTCCACTTACTTAGACTCAGTTCCAGAATATGTTTCTCAAAAAGTATGTTTCGCACGTATCGTGATCAGAAGAATGATGGGTTTCTATAGATAGAATAGGATAATATGACTGTGGCCAAGTTAGAACAACGTGACATAAATATGAGGCCATGTTTCATGCCTTATCCCATTATGTACTTCAATTGAATACTTCAAAGTAGGAGCAAATCAGGTACATTATGAAAGGTTTGAATTTAGAGATTCAGATAGTTACCTTATTAGTGGCAGCATTGGGAAATTCTTTCAAGGATGTGGATAAGTTTGCTAAGAAGACTGAAGCTATTGAGAAGCAAGAAAAGGTGAAGGCGAAGGAAAAAAAGCTCGGATCTGGATAATTCAGTGGTACTTATTTGGGAGGTCATGGTCCTTAAGTTCATTCTTCTTTACCATATGATGAAGCTATTCCAATATCTGTAGGAAGGTCATCTTAGTTCTGTTATCATTCTTCAGAAGCGAGCAATTATACACCTTCATCATCTTCAATTAGATACTTGCCTTAGGAATCAGGTGTCCCTGACGATGAGGTTTGGACCACATCAAGAGGTTTTGTCCTAATGTATTGCCTACAGTTTAGTTGACTCAACAACCAACTTCTAGTGTGCTAGTTCTCCAGTAGGTCGTAGTGGTGGAGAAAATTGTAGGAGTCATCCATAGTGTAGGTGTGGTGACCAGACTGTAGGGAGGGGTGGTTACCAAGACAATTAAGGTGTGGGATAGATTGGTTGATCTATTACTTAGGCTGGTAGAGGTGGCAATCAGGGTAGTGATAGGGTTCATATTTATATTGTTTTGTTCCATCCAAAAGAAAAAGCATATAATGTTGTGATCACATGTATTATTCTTGTTTGTGATCATATGGCTTTTATATTTTTTTATCATGGGTCTACTTTCTCGTATGTGTCTGTGAAATTTTCCCTGGGCTAGGATTTAGATTGTGAAAATCTTGATACTCACATGTATGTGTTCGTACAAGTTGGGGTGTCTATATGTGTTGATCAAGTTTATCATGAGTATCTTGTGATGTTTATGGATTTTAAAACTTTGGAAGACTTTGTGATTTTAGGGATAAGTTGGTTTTCTCTGTGCCATTCTTGATTGTTATACTAAGACCGTAACTGCAGCTATGTTGAGGATGGAAAATATAGAGTGGGAAGGTAGTTTTAATACTACTCCTATGAGAATTGTGTCATCTATTAGTTCCCATAAGTTAGTTAAGCGGGGTGTAGGGCATTTCTAACTCATCTTCAAGAAGAAAGGTTGCTAGTTCCTCTTATAGATTTGGTTCCAGTTGTGTGAGAATTGTTAGAATTATTTCCTTATAATCTTCTTGGTATGCCTTTGGATCATGATATTGACTTTTGTATAGACTTAGAGTCAGGAACTCACCCCATCTCTTTTCCTTCCTATCATATGGCACCAACAGATTTAACAGAATCAAAGTCCTAGTTGCAAGAATTGTTAGAAAAGTGTTTTATTCATATAACTTTTTCACCTTAGGGTGATCTTGTTTGGTTGTGAAAAATAAAGATGGTTTAATGCGGATATGCATAGACCATGGTCAGTTGAATAAGGTAACTATTCGCAATAAATAGCATTTGCCTAAGATAGATAATATATTCAACCAGTAGTAGGGAGAGGTAGTGTCCTCTAAGCTGAAATTATGGTCAGGTTACCATCATCTCAAGATTAGAGCGAAGGACAAACCAAATATGCATTTCGAAATCGTTATGGACACTTAGAGTTTTTGGTTATGTCTTTTCATTTGACGAAACACTAGTTGCTTTTATAAAGCTAATGTATGGGGTTTTTACGTCATCTGTGGATTCCTTTGTTATTATGTTCATTGATGATATTCTAGTTTACTCTAATGATAGAGAGGAATATAAAAATCACTTGCGTACAATATTGGGGTTCCTTAAGGAGAAGCAACTATATACTACATGCTCAAAGTATGAATTTTGGTTATCTTTAGTGTCCTTCTTCAGACATAAGGTATCCAAGGAAGGGGTGAAGGTAGATCTGCAAAAAGTTAAAGCTGTAAAGAATTAGACTAGATTGAGAAATTACACTAAGATTCATAACTTTACGGGGATGGCAAGTTACTATCTCGAGTTTGTAAAGGTGTTTGCTAATATTGCTTCACATATGACCCGCCTGACTTAGAAAGAGGTTTCACTCGTATAGGATGAAAAGTTTAAGGAGCTATCTCAAACTCTCAAAACATCATTAACTTTATTCCTAATTCTCATTTTCCTATGAAAGGTTAGGACTTCATATATTGTGATGCTTAACGATTTGGTTTAGGTGTTGTTTGGATGCAAAAGTAGAATATAATTGCTTATGCTTCAAGGCAATTGAAGCCTTATAAAAATAACTAACCCACTTTAGACTTGAAGTTGGTAGTTGTAGTCTTTTCCTTGAAGATTTGGAAGGACTACCTCTATATGGTGAAGGTTAGGTGTTTATAGACCACTGTAGTTTGCAGCATGTGTTCACCCTTAGAGACCTGTACTTGAGATAGAAAAGATAGATAGAATTGATCAAGAGAATGACATCTCAATCTTATATCATTCAAGCAAGGCCAATATGGTGGCTGATATATTAAGACAAAAACCAGTAATCATGGAAAGCTTGTAATGGTTAAAGGTGTCGAGATGGTCATTGTCTAGAAAGGTAAAGGCTTTGGATAATAATTTTATGAGATTATAGGTGACTAGCGATGGATGAGTGTTAGCCCATATACAGGCTATGTCTATGGTTTTAAAAAAGATCAAGAAAAATAACCTTAGAGAAAAAGTGTTACAAGGTGAGGCAAAAGATGTTATTCTTAATGAAGAAGGTCTGTTAAGGATTCGGAGGTGCGTGTGTGAGCCTTGTGTGGATAATTTAATTCCTACTATTCTTATAGAGATATAAAATTCTAAGTACTCTATACATAAAGGTGCAACCAAAATGTACAGAGACATGAAATGACATTATTAGTGGAGAAGGATGAAGTATGACATTGTGGATTATGTGACCATGTGTCAATATTATCAATAGGTCACGTATGAGAATTGGAAACCTGGTGGCACAATTCTAAGTATGGATATTCTAGAATGGAAGTGGAAAAGGATAAACATGGACTTTTTTGTGGGTCTTCCTACAACCTTTAGAATGTATAACTCTATATGGTTTATCATCGATCAATTGACCAACTCGGCTCATTTTATTCCAGTAAGGGTGGATTATGATCTAGTTAAGTTTTCCAAGTTTATGTGAAGGAGATTATAAGGCTCCATGGGGTGCCAATTTCTATTGTGTCGGGCAAAGGTTCATACTTTACCTCTAGATTTTGGTCAAAATTGGGTTCTAGGTTAGACCTAAGTACAGTTTTCCATCCACAGACCGATGGACAATTAGAGTAAACAATCCAAGTGCTTAAAGATATGCTTTGGGATTGTTTAATGGACTTTGGGGGAAATGGTACCAGTAATTAACTTAGTGTGGTTTTTCATAAAACAATAACTACTACTCAAGCATTGACATGGCTCTTTTTGAACCCTTATAAGGAAGAAGATGTAGGTTGTCGATTGGATGGTTTGATGAATTTAAGATGAGGCCTTGGGGAACTAATATGCTCAAGGATTCAATGGAGATGGTTGGGTTCATTCTAAAAAATTGGTAGTAACTGAGAGTTGACAGAAAGAGTATGCAGACAAAAAGGTAAGAGACGTAAAGTTGAGAAAGGTAAGAAAGTATTACCAAAAAATGTTACCCAAGTAGGATGTGATGTATTTTAGTAAGAGGATAAAGTTTAGTGTGACGTACATCAGACCCTTGAGATCTTGAATGGAGTAGAGTCAATGACTTAAAAGTTGGCCTTGCCTCCTAGATTGTTTGGGATTCATCTGGTATTCCACGTATCCATTCTTAAGAAGTACCACAGTGATGGTTATTATAAAATTCATTAGGATTCCAAATTATTTGACAAAGAAAACACTTACAAAGAAGGATCCAATGCTTTATTAGATATCGATATCAGGGTTTAATAAGAAAAGTCATTTTGTCCATGAAAGTTCAATGGAGGAACCATCCAGTTGAGAAAGAAACTTGGAAGACCGACGGAATATGCTCAATTAGTACCCGTATTTTCTCATAGTCTTAGGTAATTACTCTTTATTTAGTGTGTCATTTTAGCTAGTTGTTTAGAAAATAACTAATGGTAAATTCTTATCTAATGAAACAGCTTGATTTGTCATTATGCTAAAATAAAGAGTACAAAATCTGCTAATTTTTCCCTATGATAATTTTTGAGAAAAAATTAGGGTTGGCCTAGTCTTAGGTGGATTTTGAGAGTAACATGGTCTAAGGTAATCTGGTGGTAATTTGAGCATTGGTGGGTTTATTTGAATTGATTTTGTGGTAGAGGGTGAGTTTAGAAAGCCATAACAATCCGATCATGGAAATTAATGTGAAAGGGTTAGTTTGTGATGTCGAATTTCAAGAAGTTTATTGTAAAATAGAAAAAACTGTGATGAGGTCAAGTTACTACCTCGGGACTATTGGAGCCTTAAAAGAACCAATGCAGCAGCACCGCTACAATGATGACCTCAATAGCCTACGAGCCACTATAGTAGCAAGTTTACTGCCATAGCGATAAAAACAACGAATTCTAGTTTTGAAAGTAGAAAACTCATTATTCATTTCCACTTTACAAAATATGTGAAGAGACTTAACAAGGAAAAATTTTTGCACTTTTGGGGGGGTTCATCTTTAGAGGAAAGGTTCCCTTACTTTCTAAACTTGAATTACTTCCTAGAATTCATAAATATTGCTACAATTGTGTTTGTGGTAGAAATTGGGGTTTAGTCCTAATTTATGAACTGAATGTAAGTTGATGGGTATTTGAGTAAATTTTGTTGGTAATGATTCTAGGTTATTAGGAAACATTAGACTAAAGAGAATATTGTTGTTCATGCTAAAATATATAGAATTCATGTGGTATAAAAGGTAGAATACCTAAGATGTCAAACTAGCAATTTTATGGTGAAAATAAATGTTAAACTAGAGCAATTTTATGGTTAATATCATTGAATGTAGATTTTTAAAGGTTAGGAAAGATGAGATTATTGAATGGGTGTGTAAATTTGTTGTTATAGATCAAAAATGGATTAAAAGAAAAAAGAAAGGCAAGTTTGTGGCCTTAAAATGATTCAAGTAGGGAATCAAAGGTAGGTTAATATTTATTTATAACAATGAGACTTTCTTAACTCTTTTGTTATATGTAAAATGAATGTTTGTAATTGCATTCAGGCACTACTTGCGATTATTAATGATACTATATTTTTATTGATATTGATGATGGATATTGTATGGTTGTGGACATGAACTGTTGTTATTGATAATCATATAAAGATTCTAAAGATGATGTTATCGATTATGACACTAATAATAATGATATTGAGAGGAGAAAAAAAGATGATACGTACATCATGCACATACATTCATATTATATACATTTGAATGTACATTTATAATTATATGTTGTGATGAATTCTGTTAATAAATTAGCCGATAATGTATATTTATAATTATATGTTGCAATGAATTTTGTTGATGAATTGGCTAAGTGTAAAAAGTGTAATTGTGAGCTTGTATTCATACTGGATTAACGTGTCCCATTTGTCGTTGGTTCTCATTAGTTATAAGTTCTGTTGAGATCATTATTACTCATAATTGGTTTGAGTCAACCTATGATGCCTACTAGTACATAGTTGATGTACTGATGCTTTCTGTTCTTTTTCTTTTGTTAAGTGTGGAGCATGTTCCAGTGTTTACGACAAGGCCTAGACTCTAGCTAGTAGTTGCAGGCCTTGATTCAAGTGTAGGCATCAAGATCGAGCAACCATTGAATCATCTAACTTGGGTTCATGTCCCGTATTTTGGGTCTAAGACAGTCTTGCATTTTATTTCATGTTTTGGATAATATATTAGCCATAGTTTGGGACACTCTTAGTTGTTCTTATATGGTGACTTTAGGTCTCAGGGGTTATAAAAAATAGATATATTCCGCACTCTATTTATATTGACTATGTCATTGGATTAGGTGTTAAATTTTATTAAGATAATAATCATTGTGTTAGTCATTTGATTAAGGATTTGATAAAGGTAACTTGGGGCCAGGTTGACTTGGTTGGTAAAGGATGGGTTAGATGGTTCTCCCATTTTAAAGTAATGGTGGGTGTCAATCATAAATAGTTAACCTGGAACAAAAGATGGTGTCAGAGCACTGGGTTATTAGATCTTATTGTATAAGAATATGTCTAGTAGAGTTAAACAAAATAGTATGGAGATGTCTATACTTTTTGATGATACTGGACTTTAGGAAAGAAAAATCCTTTTATCCTTTCTTTTGTGCTATTACTTGATTCCAATTGGTATTGGGCAATCCAAATTGGTATATAACTCATTTACTATTGTTCACAAATGGTGAATACTCTTTCCACCAAAGTAGTAGTAGTCACAATAGTTTCACCGATGATAGCACCCTCACCGTCCAGTAGAGTCATAGTTTAGGGTAAGCCTTAAGTGAGTAGAGCAAGGAGAGGAGGAAAAAAGGCAACACCTACCATGGTTAGAACTCGAGAATTTAAAGGACTGGCCAGAAAAAAAACACAGTCCCCTCACTATAATAGGATGCAGTTGAGTTATCTTAGAATGAGTATTTGGTAGTTGAAAAGGAAGAAATAGTAGTTCCACATAATGTAGTGGCAATGCAGAATGGTGAATCTCAGGTGCCTATGTAGAATAGTATAGCTCAAGTGTCTATGTCTGTAGAGTTGATTCAGTAGGTATTGGATTTTTTGAGTAGTTTGGCTGGTATCGATACTACTCTAGATATTTTGATATTTTTGTCCCCAAACTTGCAACATGTAGTGGAAGAAGTACCTATGGATGAAGAATCTAAGACTTGAGTGTTTCCTCGATGGATATTGGGATCTGTGCTTACTAGTGATGAGCATGGACTTTTTGTAAGTTCATGAAGATAAAACCTCCAGTGTTCCAATCTGTGGATGACTTTGAGTTTTTTATTGATTTCCATGAGCGTCTATATATAATGGGGATGATTAAGAGGTGTGGTATTGAATTCATATCTTTTAGTTGTAGGCGGAGGCCAAGTAAAGGTTGATTTCCTTTATTGTATGCAGTATTTCCTTACCTCTACTTAGTTAGACTTGGTTCTAGAATGTGTTTCTGGAAAAGTATATTCCTCACACTTAGCATGATTAGAAGAAAGCTGAATAGGGTGATATGACTATGGACAAGTTAGAACAGGGAGATATGACTAGGAGGCCATGTTTTATACCCTGTCCAATTATGCACTTCAGTTGATTACTTCAGAGGATGAGTGGATCATGTATTTTGTGAAAGAATTGAATTTAGGGATTCAGATGGTTACCTTATTAGTAGCGGCTTTGAGCAAGTCTTCTCTGGATATGGTTGAGCAAGTCTTCTCTGGATATGAAGGAATTTGATATTATTTTGGGGATGAGTTGGTTGTCTCCTTATCGTGTCATTCTAGATTGTATTGCTAAGACTGTCACTGTAGATATGCCTGAGATGGAAAATCTAGAGTGGGAAAGTTCTTTAAGCCTACTCTTGTGAGAATCATGTCATCTATTTGTGCCCAGAAGTTAGTTAAGTGTGGTAGGCCATTTCTACCTTATGTTAAGGAAAAAAGATCAATAGTTACTCTTATATATTTGGTTTCAATTGTTTGTGAATTTTTAGAAGTATTTCTTGATGATTTTTCTGGTATGCCTCTGGACTGTGAGATTGACTTTTGGATAGACATAGAGCCAGGAACTTGTCCCATCTCTATTCCTTTCTATCCTATGGCAGTAGTAGATTTGAGGGGATCAAAGTCCCAATTGCAAGAATTGTGGCCTTAAAGTCATTCGAGCAGATAATCGTGTAGGTTATGGTTTACTTGTAGCAATGAGACTTTCTTGACTCTGTGTTTATATCTAAATTGAATGTTTGTATTGCTTTCAGGCACTACTTGTAGGTATTTACTACATTGCATTTTATTGATATTAATGGTGGATATGGTGTGGTTGTAGAGATGAATTGATATTATGGATGATGATATTAAGATTAATGATTACGTTGATAATGACACTGATGATTATAATGAGATAATAATAATGATAACGTTTAATGAAGAAATATATGATACCTATATTTTTACATACATACATTCATCATATGTATTTGAATGTACAATTATACTTATATGTTGTAATGAATCTTGTTTATGAATTAACTAGGTGTAAAAGGTCTAATTGTGAGCTTGTATTCGTCCAAAATTGGAGTGTCCCATTTGTGGTTGGTTGTCATTAGTTGTAAGTCTTATTGTGATCGATGCTACTCATATTTGGTTTTTATATTTGTACTGTGTTGAGTTGAGTCAACCTATGATGCCTAATAGTACTTAGTTGATGTATTGATGCTACCTTTGCTCTTTTTTTTTTGTTGAGTACAGAGCATATTCTAATATTTGAGATGAGACCTTGACTCTAGCCAAAAGTTGCAGACTTCGATTCAAGGGTGGGTAACATGAACGGGATGCCATTGAATCTTCTGATATGTGTTCAGGTACCTTTTTGGGGACTAACACGTTCTTATAATTTATTTTATGTTTTGAAAATTCTTTCTGGACGCTCTAGTTGTTCTTGTACAGTGACTTCAGGTACCAGGGGTTGTATTAAATAGAGATATTACGCACTCTATTTACATTGATTATATTTTTAAATTAAGCGTTAAATTTTATTGAGACAATAAGTATTATGTTAGTTACTTGATTAAGGATTTGATAAAAAGTAACAAGTGACCAGGTTGACTCGATTGGTAAGGAATGGGTTAAATGGATTTCTCGCCAAAGTGTTAGGGTGGGTGACAATCATGACTATTTAGGTCGTGACACTAATAAAGACTAACAAGTATATTCCTATACACGTTTGTGATTCATTCCCCCTTTCTAATATATTTCACGATCAAGTCCTACCTTTTCTAATTGTAAATGTAAATTTCTTATTCCTAGTCCAATCTACGCCCTAATATAGATAATATTTAAAAATTGGCTAACTAATCAAATAATTATGATCAAGAAAATATAATCAACTTAAATAATGAAAGTGATATTTAAACTATATTAACTTCAAACAACAACATTCATGTCCATTCACAACCCGAGATACTATAAGTTTTGCTACTCATGAATTAATTACAAGAGCAAGAATGCATGACTAGAACAAGATTCAATCATAAAAATATAAAAAGGACAGAAAATCAAAATCAGAAGTCCATATGAATGTTATGTATATCTTCTCTCCTCAAACTTCATTCAATTTGTGGTTAATTCTCCCAAAAATGACTAAAAATTAGTATATATATATATAGTTTTGGAGGGGTCCCAATCACTTATACGGTCCACGACAAAATTGGCCTGGAAAACAACATTGGCCTGGAAATTTAACTGGGGTGACTCCCTCGTGCATTTGGGAAATC
This sequence comes from Capsicum pubescens, assembly GCA_030864215.1. Taxonomy (NCBI): domain Eukaryota; kingdom Viridiplantae; phylum Streptophyta; class Magnoliopsida; order Solanales; family Solanaceae; genus Capsicum; species Capsicum pubescens. The sequence continues at coordinate 110,271,087 of CM061549.1, read as the reverse complement.
CCTTTTTTGCGAGGCTCGGTACTCATTTTTTGCACTGCTGGGGCACCTAGGTCGACGCCCAGGTATTTTACATAGTGTATTGTTTGACATTTATTATTTTTCATGGTTCTATTAATCTATCATCCTAATTTACCATCCTTGGATATGCTATAGATCACTCTCTTTTGCTTTTACAAATATTTCAAAGCTCAATTATCACTAACATAGTCCAACTCTATATAAAATTCCTTCTTCTTCATCCTACACATCAAGACAAACTTCATAAGCGTATTTCATATAAAGTAAGCTCAAAATCATATTAAAATAAATAAAATGTGAGGCAAACAATAGTATAAAATCATGACTTTTAGCCTCACATAACCAGGATCAACACCATGATGTAATAATATGATTCTCAATTTATTCTTGAATATATTTTGAGATAACTACAGTTAACAGAGTAAGTTGATTTAAGATAAAGAATACCAAGAGCTACGTATGCCAATATACGATAGGATCCTTCCTTTTGTTCAGGTAACTTCCCATTAATCCCATCGTAAGGGATTAGCATGTATCCACAGATATAAAATAGCATATTCCCTACAACGGTTTAGGAAGGCTTCCCAATCGGGTAATATTGGATATCCTGAGCTCAGATTAAAAAAGAAATGAAAGAAAAAAAGATAAAGTAGAAGAGCCTTCTGCAAGATAATATACATAACCATGAGAGACACTTGATAAAAGTGTTTATCACCTAGAGCAAGAGAAGGAGGTACCAGCAATTCATATAGACAAATAGTCGCTACATGAGATAACTATTGGAAGGGTTTGGAAGACTATGACTTATCTCTTTTAGGAAACCCTTTAGTAATTTTTTGTTCAGACTAGATCCTATTGCATCAAATCAATTTGTTCCTTTCTATTTTTTTGGTGGGTGGGGTTGGTCCAATATATATTGTATTGTATTGTTGTTTCTTTCAATCAATAAAAAACTAAAAGTATAACCAAATAAAAAAGTTTGTCAATTTTTAAATATGATTTAGTAGAAGGCCATTTTTTTGAAAATCCTTATAAATCCTAATCGAAAGTATATTTTACAATTCAGATATCCAGTTTGTCTTATATTTAGGTATTTAATTTGTCTTATGATTAAGTTATACATTTTACCTTATGATTCAAATAGCCAGTTTGTCTTATAATTTAGTTAAATATTCTATCTTATGATTCTAGTTGTCATGCCCGAACCGTAGTCCTGGCCATGACATGCATCCCAAACCAATGGACACCTGAAATGGCCCCTTAGCATTACATCATAATCATAGTCAAAACTAAATTTGTGGATACAAGCCATAAGTAAAGGATTTAAATATTAAATAAAGTAATTTTCATATATTAAGAAAAAATCCAAACCAATTACCCAACACTGTCTACGAAGCCTCTAACTTTAAGAATAGTCCTAGGTTAGGATATAGATCTGACTAAACCTTAGAGACATAAAATAATAGAATAGAAACATAAGTGAAATGAACAATCACCTTCTAGATGATGGAAGGATCACCACTTATCACCAATTGCCCAAGAGAGAATATGAGGGCCTTAATGATTCACAGAACAATGGAAAATGCATCTGAACCTACATCGTGAAATGATGTAGTGTTTGGGGATGGTCAGTATGGCAAGTACTAGCATACAAATCAGAGAAAGAGATAAAACATATATTTATAAAACCAGTCATAAAGCTTATTTTCACTATCTATAATAATAATAATAATAAAGTAAGGGACAAGGGACAAGGAACATAAAGACATGACCATTAAAAATTTAGTCTTGAACTATATTATTTTCCACTGACCTTTAATAATCCATAGTCTATATGGGTCCGGTACTCCCCAACCAGGGCCAAAATCAATGTTAGTCGCATGGACTAAGATGAGGCTAAAGTCATCAATACTCTAAAGCCACCATAGTAAACATAATTGTATACTAATGCATAAATCAAGCATACAGTGATCCTCTTTCATCCAAGACAAGACATCTCACGTCTACAAACACAGTTTTAAGTGTTAGTCACAAGGACAAGACTTTCTCTGTAAGATGCGTTATTCCCATTTAAGCCTAATAAAACTTTTTTCATAAACCTTTAAACATGGAGTCTTTCTGTAATACCCCATACCTTTTCTAGTTAAAATCAGCCCCTAGAATATTAAGGGATATCTTCCAAAATAAAGAATAATTATTTCGTATGGAATTTTCTAGATTTAGACCTCCCGTTATGTGGGAAATTTAATAAGCTTTCAAACGGTATAAGATTCACCTAAATCCGATGACCGAGTAGGAATTTAGGGAAATTTTAAGATTCAGTCGTACAACACCGTGATTTGGGTTCATAGCGCATCGCGGAGAAGCCCAATTTCCCATTTGGAAATTTCTAGTGAGACCTCGCGATACTAGCATGTTGCGCCAGTGGTCAAAATGATAAACTAAAGGGGCTCCACGATTGTGGCGCGTTGTGGTGAAAGCCAAGTTCCCGCTCATCCTTTTCCAGTGAGCCACAGCGATATTGGCGTGTTGCGGTTGCCACCCAGTTCACAAGAAGTTCATTTTTCCAGTTTTGTTTCAAAGATTAAAGAGGGTACTTTGGTCATTCTCTCAGCCCCTAATCCATCTTAAACAATGAATTAAACCCTTCAAAGCACTTTACATCCACTTTCCATTAAATCTCTCTCAAGAAAAACCCTAGTTCAACAAACTTTCTCCCCAAGAAATCCAAAGTCCATTATCTCCAAGGAAATTCAAGATTAAGAATCCCCAATTCATGAACTCTTAAGAATTCATCTCCAAAGCAACAATAGGAATCCAAGATTCATGTTTTTCATCAAAGAACACCAATTAAGGTATGTGGGGTTATGAACAAGGATACTCCTTTCATCTTAGTACCCAAAACTTATTTTAATTACAAATTTATTGAATTTTATATGATTTCCCATGAAATTGAAATTAGGGCTTATACCCATTATTATTATTTACAAGCTTATGATATTTCCAATGATTTAGAAGTTGAATTACATGATTATGCTCCTAATTTCATGCATATTGCAGTAATTTCTAGATTTTGAATTGAATTATCAATGTTTACATTATCAAGCATGAACATTTTGACGTTTTAACATGAGATTGATACATGGATCATTAATCCCTAATTAAAGATTGCTATTTAAAGAATTGTTGTGATGTAAGCACCCTATGACTAGATTCCTTTTAGATTATTGATAAAGATTTGACCTTTTGGTCTCAGAATAGATATGAAATCCACTTTGCAGATTCAGATTACAGATTTGGCTTTACAGATATATAGTTGGTTTTTAATTATAAACCATTAGACTATTTTAAAGTGGAGTTTCTTTAGCATGAGCTTACAGATTTAATGGGAGTAGTATTTAGCACAGAGATGGGTACGTTACTACGGTTTCATACCCTAGAATAATGTGCCAACATAGGATTTAGATTATTCCCACTTCTACGTGGATGATAGATATATGATAACTTAGATAGGTTATACTCCCAGGCAAGAGTATAACTCCTCTCCCCAACATGAGGATTCTTCCTTAGAGGGACAAGAACGTTGGACTCCATGAATGCTCACATGGTTTATGTCGGTTAAGAGAACCTCCCTGCTATCTAATAGAAAAGATTAATAGAAAATCTTTTAGAAAAACTAAGTGTAAAGGCTCACAAACTTACTCAGATATTATTTTACTTAGGATTTCAGATTATAGAATTACAACTTTTAGTTTCAGACATAAAATGGTGAGCATTTTTCACTTAGCCTATATGATTTGAGCCTAGAACAGAAATACAGATTTTAGAATTAAGTATTATGACTCACAAGATTTATATTATGTGCTTTATTATTCATGATTTATGATCTTCGGATTTCAGATTACTCAAGCCGATGTGAGTCATTTACATTTAGCACGCATGATTTTATAAATTGTGAGATATTGCTTACTTATTGCATTCAACCCCATATACTCAGTACATCATCAAAGTACTGATCCACATATACATTTATGTGCTACATTATCTCATAATGTAGGTTTAGGTGCTCAGTCTCAGCAGAGTGAGTGATTTCTGAGCATCTCATCTACATCCCTGTAGTTGGTGAGTCCTCATAGTTCGGGGAGTTAGCTATTCAGATTTTTGGTTTATTAGTAGATTTTTCATTATTCATTTCAGACAGTGACTCTCTAGATTCAGTCAGTAGAGGTTTGTCGGACTACTAGATTTAGTTTTAGACTTTTTATTCAGTATTTAGATTTTTCAATATTGTTTTACCAAGACTTGTGAGATTAGTATGTTTCAGATAAGATTTTTGTATTTATTATGTTTCCATATTCATATTTCCCTTATGTTGAGATCCAGATTTAGTAGAAAAGAAGCTAGGGTTAGCTCAGGACTACTTGTAGTTTAGAGAATCCATGTGGCATCCCAGAAACCAGATTTCGAGGCGTTACACTTTTATTAAGGAATTTCTATATTGGTATCTTCATACCAAGACTTGCAAGATATTGATATTATGTCATACAATTTTCATAAGACATCTTAGACTCCTAAATCCATCTTTAAATTTCATAAACATGACCCCAAGTGTTTTCAAAATGATTTTTAGCCTTTTGTTCTTTCATCTCATACCTTATTTCAAAGACGGTGTAAAAATCATAATTCTCATGCAGAAAAACCAAGTTTTGAAGTGGGTTGAGGCCATATTTTCATTTTGCAAAATCCTTAATGGTTGTGAATCCATGTTAACAATTTCACCTTTTTCATAGAATATATTACATCTGAAAACCCATTAATAGTGCTTATAAAACCCATAAAACAAGAAGATAATAAATCAATAATAAGGTTTTCACAACAATCTCCTCAACCCTAATTTCAAAAAGTATATAAAGAACACGTATTGCCAAATATATTGACAAAACATAGTGATACTGTAATACCCTAAGATTTTCAATCTAGATCCATCAAAACATAGGCCATGGAAGACTAGCCTTAATCTAATATTGTAGTAAAAAGTTCTTGAAAATTTGCCTGAGGGTCTGTCAACTGCCAGTGACAATGACTCTGGCAACGACCCATTGTCAGAAATAATAAGTTATTATATGGATTCATTATCATGATAGTGAAGGATACCAATTATCATCTTAGTGGTGAGGAGTCCAAAATATGACTTTTTATCAGTCTTAATGAGTTGTTAGGAGGACCAATCATGATGGCAGAAAGAAATTCAAAAATCAAGTCACTGACCATGACTTCTCCTAATAACCCATGATAAGACCTAATGAGTCGTTAGGATGGGAGTCATTGTCATAATAGAAAGGACTTAGAACTCAAGACCTCAGGTCACGACTCAGACCAGAACTCGTGACTAATAGTAATGAGTCATTACCTGAGTCATGACGATTGTATCCCAGGATTTCCTGAGCAATTTAAAAGGGTTGTTTAGCATTTTCCCATTCTATTAACTTCCAAACAACGTTGTTTAGTCTTACCCAAGAGTGGTATATAAGCCTAAACTTTCCAAAATTCACCATTTAGTCATAAAATCAATCATAATAGGAAAAAAGTGTTTCTCTCAACTCCAAAAGATAGGATTTCTCAAGAACAAGCTTAAATTCCAAGGATTTCTCCAAGGTTTCCACTTCAGATATGTAGAATTTCATCAATGGGTCACTCCCATCCATTTAGTCTCAAAAACTTCTAAATCCTTAAGTTTAATTTCCCTCCAAGAATGAGTTCAAGGTTGAATAGGATTTTACTTAATTATTTTAGTCTATTTGTGTAAATAAACTATGTGTATGTGTTTTCCTATATTAATTTCATCTTCCCACACTCACAATCATGAATTTCCTTATTATTGATAAGTATTGAGTTTGGGATATTTTGTAAAATTCTCTACTATGATCATCTTTAATTTATTATCATGTTTAGTGCATTAGACAGATCTGGTGGGTTATGAATACCCAATACATAGGAAGTTATGCATATAATAATTGACATGTTTCAAGCATTTCAAATTATGCATGTTATTTTTAAGAATATTACTATATTGAGCATATATACATTAGTTTTCAATGTCATTCAGTCGGGAGTGGTACATAGCACAGAGTGAATGCAGGGATGAAGACTCACCCATCACTTGAGGCTTGAGACCTTTAGTAGTAGTCCCTAAGTTCTAGAACTATGGTACCACCATAGGTTATAAGGGGTCACCTGTAAGTTAAGGCATGACACCTTAGTACTTTGGGAACTTAGTTTAGTGCATACACGCCAGCCATTGTTGGTTCCCTTAGAAGGTACTAGAACTTTTCCAATTGGGGTAATAGGTTGGACCCTAGTTTTCTCAGATTGATGTATGTCGGTTATTGTTATCTCCCACAGTCCTCAGCTTATTTTTATTTTACGTTCAATTCAGGATTGCTGAACAAGTATTCAGTTATTTAGTTTTATCTAGAACATGTTTATTCTTGGTCCTACATTCATTTTACATGTTCATACATTTATATTCAGTTTATGTTCATCAGTTTCCCATCTCATGTACTTAGTGATACAAGCACGATCATGAAGATGAATGTTTTTAAGTATTTTGGATGTAACCTCAGAGGTGTACGAGTTGAAGTGTTAAAAAGGGCTCCAAACTACCCCTAAAAACACTCCATGGGTGCCTATTTACCTACTTGGTCATTAAAGGGCCTTTTTGTCATTTTATTTTTTTATCTATAAAGTACTATAAATAGAAAAATATAGGGTTTTAGTTCATTAGGTTTTGCTGAATATTATTGAAATAACACATCTCTTGAGAGAGAGGGTCTCTAGGCCTAAACTAGGACATGAACAAGTGTGGATTCACTTGTGATTGTGTATTGCTTGGAAACATTGGTGCTTGAGCGGTGGAATCCCTCTTGTGTCACGTAAGAGTGTGGTGTTTCTATTGTAAGTCTTAGGGGTCCTTAGATTTAATACATCTTTGGGTTCTTATCCTTGTAATAATGTATGTCTCACTTCCTATCTTTATATATCATGTACTAGTTGTGTAGTCTAGTGAACCATTTGGTTCTTGTTGTTCTTGTAATCTTATAACCGTTGGATTGTTGTTACTGTAGTGTTGTTCCTCTCGTTATTGTTGTTTATCTCTTGTTGTTGTTAGTTCTTTTGGTGTCATTTACACCTTGTTTCTTGATGTTAGTGAAACCGAGATTTGGTGTTTGTTGAGCTCTCGGGTTTCCCTTTGTTTGTGGACTATTTTTGGCTTGTTTTTGATACGTACCAAATTTGTATCGTATCACTCAGTATATTCAAAGTACTAATAGCATACTTTTTGGCATTATATTATCTTATTATATAGGTTCGGATGCTCTGTACCTTGAGCGCACTTAGCATATCCCCGTACCACCCAGAAATAGTCATTGGTGAGTTCTAATTAAGTGAGGGCTAGCTATCATATATCTATTTCCTTTTAGTCTACTTTTAGTTTTGATTAGTTGGAGTTAGTTGGGGGGTTTTCTAACAGCTCACTATGTTTAGAGGCTTTCAGATAGTTGTTTAGATTTTCAACATGATTGGTTGCCAGATAGTTCTATTTTTGGTTTAGTGAGATATTCAGTTTTTTCATTATTATGGTTTCCACCATTTATTTTAGTTTAGATTCCATCTAGTGTTTTGTTACTTTATTTGTTATTCTAATGCATGTCAATCCGTGGATTAGCTTGGGATTACTTATTACCTTAAACATTGTGTTACGACTAGGGGTAGTATCGAGTCGTGGCAAACTTGGTATCAAATCTAGGTTTAAAATGTCCTAGGGTGTCTGAAATATGCATTAAGTAGTAGAGTCGTGTTCTTAGGTGTAAAACACTCCATACTTATGGGAGAGAGGCTACAAAATATGTTAGGAAAGTATCACTCTTTTTCATGATTTATGTCATGCAATAGAGTGTGAAATCTATTAGAATTCTTCTTACAACTCTTCCTCTATCCATTTGCATAAAATGCCTCCTAAGAGAACCAATGAAAGAAGAAATGGGAACCAGCAAGCACCACCACCAATTCTCAAAGACCTTCTAAATATGCAAGTCTCTCATGTTGAGTTCTGGGCTACTTATGTAGAATTGTCCCAATCTATTACTACTTAGAATAATCTACAAACTATTTCCCCAGCCAACCCAATGGTAAATACGGCGGAAATTAGAATCTAATACTTCACTCGGATGAATCCACCAGCATTCTTATGGTCCAAGATTGAGGAGGATCTATCAGAATTTTTAGATAGTTTTCAAAAGGTTACTAAGATCATGGGTGTCACATCAAGTGAAAGTTCTAACTTGGCTACCTATCAACTGCAAGGAGTGGTTCACACCTAGTATAAATTATGGAAGAAAGATAGAGGTGCAGATACTGGTCTAGTGGAGTGGGATGAGTTTGTTACTATATTTAATGATTGGTTCTTCCTTCTTGAGTTAAAAGTAGACAAATTGCAGGAGTTCATCAACTTGAAGCAGGTAACTATGAGTGTTAAGGAGTATTCACTCAAGTTTACTCAGTTGGTGAGGTATGCTCCGACTATGGTGTCTGATTTTAGGGCTCGGATAATCTAGTTTATGTCTGGTGTTTCGAATGAAGTGGTTAAGGAGTGTAGGATATCTATGTTGGTCAAGGATATGGACCTCTTCAGACTGAGGTTCCATGCTCAACAAATTGAGGAGGAGAAGATTAAAAAAACAAAAGAGAGAATAAGAGGGACAAAACTGGTAGTTTCAATTTCTCTCAGTAGAGGTCGAATGGTGAAAATTGCTTTTACTTTTGCAAGAAACCCTTAGATCCTGTCCCATCTTCTGCTAGTGTCCCAATTCCTAAGTTCAGACATGATACTCGAGATGGAGCACTAGGTTTTATGTCCTAGGTAGTGTGAATAGTGTTCACACTGATCCAATTTTCAAGAGATATAGTAGAAATCACAAGGATGAGTGCATAGATAATAGTGATGCCTGTTTTGGGTTTGGCAAGTTAGGACACAAATAAAAGATTGCCCAGGGTTACACAGAGAGGTAGGAATGATCATCATTAAGGTCAGACTAACTCTTTAGCAGTTCTAGCAAGTCACCCGACTCAACAAGGTTCCACTTCTGTGCAACTAGTGGATTGTGTCAGACGGTTGTATGCCCTTAAGACACGATAGGATCAGGATGGTTCTCCTGATTTGGTTATCGGTACATTATAAGTTTTTAATTTTTATGTGTATGCATTATTAGACATTGGGGCCATACTTTACTTTATGACTCCCTTTATAGTATTAGATTTTGGTATCAATCCATAAATTCTAGTAGAACCCTTCTCAATTTCTACTATAGTCGGTAGTTTTGTTATAGCTAAATAGGTATACAGAAATTGCCCAGTCACAATATCACAGAAGATCACTTCAGTTGAACTTGTAGAGTTAGACATGATAGATTTTGATGTTATTCTTGGCATGAATTGGCTCCACACCTGCTATGCCTCAGTTGTATATAGAAATAGAGTAGTCCAGTTTCAGTTTCCAAATAAGCTAGAATCAGAGTAGAAGGGTAGTACCTCGATGCCTATTAATTGATTTGGCTTGTTCCTCAAAGCAAGGAAAATGATGTACAAAATGTGGATCCACTATGTCATTAAAGCCAAGGACTCAAGTTCCCAAGTACTGAGTTTTGTGTCAGTTCCAGTAGTAAATGAATTTCTAGAAGTGATTCCTGAAGATATACCCAGAGTTCCTCCCGAGAGGGAAACTGACTTCAGAATAAATATCATTCTAGATACCCAGCCTATTTCAATTCCACCTTATAGAATGGCTCCATTTGATCTTAAGGAATTGAAAAAAAAAAGATCACTTAGAAAATCATTTCTTTAGGTCGAGTTTCTCTTCATGGGTGCTCCAATTCTTTTTGTGCACAAGAAATATGGTTCCCTCAGAATATGCATCAACTACCATCAGTTGAACAAAGTCAAAATCAAGAATAAGTATCCCATACCCAAGATTGATGATTTTTTCAACTAAGTTCATGGTTCGAAGTGCTTCTCCAAGATAGACCTCGGATATGGTTGTCATCAACTCAGAGTAAGAGAATGTGACATTCCAAAGACAATGTTCAGAACTTGGTATAGTCACTATGAATTTTTTGTCATGTCTTTTGGACTAACGAATGCTCCTACAGCTTTTATGAAATTGATGAATAGGATTTTTAAGCAGTACTTTGACATGTTCTTTGTAGTTTTCATAGGACATTCTCATATATTCTCAGAGTAAGAGTGAACATGTGGATCATTTTAGGATCGTCTTATAGACTCTTAAAGGTCACTAGCTATTCCTTAAGTTTAGTAAGTGTGAATCTAGTTGAAATCAGTAGTATTCCTTGGTCATATTATTTTTGGTGAAGGCATTAAAATTGATCCATAAAGATCAAAGAAGTAAGGAACTGGCCTAGGCCTTTCTCTCCATCAGATATCATGAGTTTTTTGAGTTTAGTTGGTTACCACATATGGTTTGTTGAAGGATTTCCCTCTAGTGCTTCTCCCATGTGCATAATGACTCAGAATAAAGTCAAATTCAAGTGGTTCAATTCTTACGAGAAGTGTTTTCAGGAGTTAAAAACTTGACTCACCTCTGCTCTATTTTTTACTCTACCAGAAGGTTCAGATTATTTTATGGTAAATTATGAGTCTTTTCGAGTTAGGATTGGTTGTGTTTTGATGTAGCGGGGTAAGGTTATAGAAAATGCCTCTAGGTAACTCAAGCCTCATGAGAAGAACTATATGACTCATGATCTTGAGGTAGAAGCTGTTATTTTTGCCTTAAATATTGGGAGGCATTATCTTTATAAGGTTCATGTTAATGTGTTCACTGATTACAAAAGTTTTCATTATGTTTTTCGTCAGAAAAATCTAAATATCTATCAAAGAAGGTGGCTAGAGTTGTTGTAGGACTACGATATGAGAGTCTTATATCACTCGAGTAAGGCCAATGTTATGGAAAACACCCTTAGAAGATTGTCTATGGTAGTGTTTCCCTCGTGGAAGATGATAAGAAAGAGTTAGTTCATGAGGTTCATTAGCTTTCTAGATTGGAAGTTTAGTTGGTTGATTTAACCAAGGGTAGTGTCTGGGTTTAGAATAGTTCATAATCTTCTTTGGTAGCTGAAATAAAGGAAATGAAATATAGAGTTCCTATTTTTCTTAAGTTAAAGAAAGCAGTTTAGAATCAAAAGGTTGAGGTTTCTCCCAAGGGAGAGATAGTATTTTTTTCTATTAGGGAAGATTTTGCATTTCAAATGTGGATGACTTGAGCCAGTGGATGTTAGGGAAAGCCCATGGTTTTCAATATTCTATTCACCTTGGAGCCACTAAGATGTACCCCTATTTGTGGAAAGTCTATTTGTGGAATAGCATGAATAAGGATATTGTAAAATTCGTATTTAAGTGTCCAAATCATCAACAAGTTAAGGTTGAGAACCAGAGACCTAGTGGTATGCTTTAAAAATTCAATATTCCTAATTATAAGTGGGAGGTGGTGAATATGGACTTCATTACAGGGTTGCCTCATACTCATGGAAAGTATGGTTCTATTTGGGTTATCATGGATCGAATGACTAAGGTCGCTCATTTCTTGCTAGTAAATACTTCAGATTCAACCATAGATTATTCCAAGCTCTATCTTAGGGAATTGGTGAAGTTGCATGGTGTCTCTTTTACCATTATCTCATATAGAGGTACCCAGTTTACCTCTTAATTTCGGATGACTTTTCAAAGGGTCTTGGCACCCAAGTTCATCTCAATACAACTTTTCACCAAACAAATAGATGGTCAGGCAGGGAGGACCTTTTTGACCTTAGAATATATGTTGAGGGTGTATGTGATTGATTTTAAGGGTAATTGGGATGATTACTTTCCTTTTATAGAGTTTGCTTATAATAACAACTATCACTCCAGTATTCTGATGGCCATATTTAAGGCTCTTTATAGTAAGAGGTGTAGATCTCCGATTAGTTGGTTTGAGGTTGGTGAAGCTGCTTTCACAGGGATAAATTTAGTGCATGAGTTGATGGAGAAGGTTCTGTTAGACTTATCAGGGTTTTCAGAAATCTTATGCAGATATGAAAAGGAAGGATCATAAGTTTGATGTTGGTTATTTATCTATCAAAAAAAATTTCCATGAAAGGGGTAAAGAGGTTTGGTAAGAAAGGAAAGCCCAGTCCCCATTATGTTAGTCCATACATGATTTTGAGTCATTATTGTAAGGTATCTTATGAGTTAGAATTTTTTGCAGAGTTGGCATCAGTGCATCTAGTTTTCCTAGTTTCCTTGTTGAAAAAATAACATTTGTGATCCATGCTCAGTAGTCCCTTTAGAAAGGTCTGACATGGAAAATAGCCTCTCTTATAAAGAAGTACCATTTGAGATCCTTGATCATCAGATTTGTAGGCTGATAAATAAAGAGGTCACTTTGGTACAGGTTTTATTGAGAAATAAAAAGGTTGAGGTAACTACATGGGAAGCAGAGATTGATATGATGACTAAGTACCCTTATCTTTTCTCTTTGAACTCAGTCCCAACATGAGGTAATGGTATCCTTAATTAATTAATTTTATTATTTCCATCTCAGCCATCCAGGCATTTTCTTGTCAAATAATCCATTCATGATTTTAGTTTAGTTCATGCATTTGTCACAAATTCATATATCAGGTTATGGTTAAGTTCTTGAAAATTTGCCCGAGGGTTTGTCAACTTCTAGTGACAAGAACTTTGGCAACGCTCTTTTGTCAAACCCAACAAGTCATTGTGTGGATTCGTTTCCACGACACTAAGGGATCCCATATATTATCTTAGTGGTGATGATTCCAATATGCAATTCATTATCAATTTTAACGAGTTGTTAGGAGGACTTGTCGTCACAGCAGAAATAAATCAAAAATCAAATCTCTGACCACGACTTCTCCTAAAAAAACCGTGGTAAAACCTAACAAGTCATTAAGAAGGGAATTATTCTCTTAACAGAAAGAACTCAAAACCCAGAACCTCAGGTCACGAATGAGACCATGACTCGTGACCAGTCCTACCAAGTCATGACGACTATATCCCAAGATTCTGTGAACATTTTAAAAAGGGTTTTTAGTATTTTTCACATTCTATTAACCCCTAACCCATATCGTTTAGGCTTTCCCAAGAGGGGTATATAAGCCTAAACTTCCCAAAATTCACCATTTAGTCATAAAATCAATCATAATATGTATAAAGTGATTCTCTCATCTATCAAAGAAAGTTAGGGTTTCTCAAGAACAAGCTCAAATTCCAAGGTTTTCACTTCAGGTATGTGGGATTTGATGAATGGGTCCATTCCATCCATTTAGTCTCAAAAACTTCTAAATCCATAAGTTTAATTTCCCTCTAAGAATGAGTTCAGGTCAACTATGAGTTTACTTAATTCCTTTAGTCTATTTGTGTAAATAAACCATGTGTACATGTTTTCCCATAGGTATTGCATCTTTCGATACTAACATGATGAATTTCTTTATTATTGATAGGTATTGTGTTGGAATACATATTGTGAAATTCTCTACTATGATCAGCTTTAATAAACTATCATTTTCAGTACATTAAACAAAGTTTGTGGGTTATGAATACCCGATACCTAGGAAGTTACGCATGTAGTAGTTGGCATGTTTTGAGCACTTCAGATTATACATATGTTTCCATTTTCAAGAATATTACTATATGGAGAATATATACATCAGTTTTCAGTGTCGTTTAGTTAGAGTGGTACTTAGCACCGAGTGAATGCACGGATGAAGACTCACTCATCACTTAAGGCTTGAGACCTTTAGTAGTAGTCCCTAAGCTCTAGAACTACGGTGCCACCATAGGTTATAAGGGGTGACCTGTAAGTTGAGTCATGACACCCTATTCCTTCAGGAACTTAGTTTAGTGGATACACGCCAGCCAGTATTAGAACCCTTGGAAGATACTAGAACTTTTCCAATTGGGGTTGCAGGTTGGACCCCAGTTTGCTCAGATTGGGGTATGTCAGTTATTGTTATCTCCCACAGTGCTCAGTTTATTTTTAGTTTATGTTCATTTCAGGATTGCTGACCAAGTATTCAGTTATTCAGTCTTATCTAGCACATGTTTATTCTTGGTCCTGCATTCATTTTACATGTTCATACATTTATGTTCAGTTTAATTAGTTATTTTCCCATCACATATACTCAATATATTCAAAGTACCGATAGCATACTTTTTTGAGCTATATTATTTCATAATATATGTTCGGATACTCAGTACCTGGACCAGACTCAGCATGTTCCCGTACCACTCAGCAACAGTCGTTGGTGAGTCCTCGTTAAGCGAGGGCAAGGTATCATATATCTATTTCCTTTTAGTCTACTTTTAGTTTTATTTAGTTGGAGTCGTTGGGGGGCTTTCCCAACAGTTCATTATGTTTAGAGGCTTTCAGATAGATGTTAAGATTTTCAGCATAATTGGTTGTCAGACCGTACTATTTTTTGCTTTGTGAAATATTCAGTTGTTTTTATTATTATGCTTTCCACAATTTATTTTAGTTTAGCTTCTACCCAATGATTTGTTACTTTATACGTTATTCTAGGGCTTGTTAGGACAAGGGTTAACTTGGGGTCACTTGTGACCTTAGGCACTATTTCACGACTAGCGGATAGTATCAGGTCGTTGCAACCTTGGTATCAAAGCCAGGTTTAAAATTTCCTAGGGTGTTTGAAATCTGCGTTAAGTAGTAGGGTCTTGTTCTTAGGTGTGAAGCATGCCACACTTATGGGAGAGAGGCTACAAATTGTTTTACGAAAGTCTCACTCTTTTTCATGATTTATGTCGCGTGATAGAGTGACAAATATATTAGAATTCTTATTCTAACTCATTCTTTATCCATTTGCATAAAATGCCTCCTAAGAGAACCAATGAAAGAAGAAATGGGAACCAACAAGCAACACCAACAATTCTAAAAGATCCTCTGAATGAGAAAGTTTCTTATGCTGAGTTCTAGGCTACTTATGTAGAATCGTCCCAATCCATGACTACTTAGAATAATCAGCAAATTGTTGGCCCAGCCAACCCAAC
The DNA here is from genome assembly GCA_030864215.1 of Capsicum pubescens. Taxonomy (NCBI): domain Eukaryota; kingdom Viridiplantae; phylum Streptophyta; class Magnoliopsida; order Solanales; family Solanaceae; genus Capsicum; species Capsicum pubescens. The sequence continues at coordinate 110,255,937 of CM061549.1, read as the reverse complement.
GGTAAATACAGCGAGATCTAGAATCTGATACTTAACTCGAATGAATCAACAACATTTTTATGGTCCAAGCTTAAGGAGGATCTATCAGAATTTTTAGATAGTGTTCAGAAGGTTACTTAGATCATGGGTGTAACTCAAGTGAAAGTTCTAACTTGGATACGTATCAATTTCAAGGATTGGCTTACACCTGGTATAAGTAATGGAAGAAAGATAGATGTGCATATACCAGTCCACTAGAGTTGGATGAGGTTGTTACTATATTTCAGGATAGGTTCTTCCCTCTTGAGTTAAGGGAAGACAAAGTGCAGGAGTTCATCATCTTAATGAAGGGAAATATGTGAGTTAAGGAGTATTCGCTTAAGTTTAGTCAATTGGCGAGGTATGATTCGACTATGATGGTTGATTCTAAGGCTTGAATAATCAAGCTTATGTCTTGTATTTTGAAGGATGTGATTAAGAAGTGTAGGATGTCTATGGTTGTCAAGAAGATGGACCTCTCCATATTGATGGTCCATTCTTAATAGATTGAGGAGGAGGAGATCAAAGAGAAGAAAAGAGAGAATAAGAAGGCCAAAATTGGTAGCTTTAATTTCTCGCAGTAGAGGTTGGATGGTGGAAATTTCTTTTAGTTTCTCTAGTAACCTCTAGATCCATCCCTATCTTCTGCTAGTCACCCAATTTCTAAGTTCAGACATGATACTTGAGATAGAGAAGAAGGTTCTAAGTCCCAGGGTGTTGTGAATAGTTCTCACATTAATCTAGTTTCAAGAGATATAGTAGAAACCACAAGGATGAGTGCATGGCTGGTAGTGATGCTTGTTTCGGGTGTGGCAAGTTATGCCACAAAATAAAACATTTCCCAGGGTTACACAAAAAGGTAGGAACGATAGTCATCAAGGTCAGACTAACTCTTCAGCAGTTCTTGCAGGTCACACGACTCAGCAGGGTGCCACTTCTAGTGCAACTAGTGGAGTGTGTCTGATGGTTTTATGCCCTTCTAACATGACAGGATCAGAGTGGTTCTCCTAATTTGGTTATCGGTACATTACAAGTTTTTCATATTCATGTGTATGCATTGTTATACACCGGGGCCACACTTTATGTTGTGACTCTCTTTATAGCAATAGATTTTGGTATCAGTCCCTAAATGCTAGTTGAACCCTTCTCAGTTTCTACTCTAGTCGGTAGTTTGTTATAGCTAGACAACTATATAGAAATTTCCTAGTCACAGTATTCCAGAAGGTCACTTCAGTTGATATTGTAAAGTTAGACATGACAGATTTTGATGTCATTCTTGGCATGAATTGGCTCCACTCCTTCTATGCCTTAGTTAACTATAGAAACAGAGTAGTCCAGTTTTTGTTTCCAAATGAGCTATTCTTAGCGTGGAAGGATAGTACCTTGGTGCCTATTGGTTGATTTGTCTCCTTCCTCAAGGCGAGGAAAATGATCTCCAAATGGTGCATGCACCATCTCGTTCAAGCCAAAGACTCAAGGTCTGAAGTACCGAGTTTTGTTTCAGTTCTAGTAGTAAATAAATTTCTAGAAGTGTTTCTTGAAGATATGCCCAGATATCCTCCTGAGAGGGAAATTGACTTCGGAATAAATCTCCTTCCAAATACCCATCCTATTTTAATTCCACCTTATAGAATGGCTCTACCTGAGTTTAAGGAATTGAAAAAACATTTAAAATATCTCTTAGAAAAAGGTTTCTTCAAGTCGAGTTTCTCTCTATAGGTGATCAAGTTCTTTTTGTCTACAAGAAGGATGGTTCCCTCAGAATTTGCATTGACTACCGTCAGTTGAACAAAGTCAAAATCAAGAATAAGTATCCCTTCCCTAAGACTGATTATTTGTTCAACCAACTTCAGGGTTTCAAGTGTTTCTCTAAAAGAGACCTCAGATCTGGTTGTCATCAACTTAGAGTAAGAGAATCTGACATCCCAAAGACAACCTTTAGAACTTGGTATGGTCACTGTGATTTTTTTGTCATGTATTTTGGACTAACGAATGCTCTTGCAGCTTTTATGTAATTAATGAATAGAGTTTTTAAGCAGTACTTGGACATATTCGTTGTAGTCTTCATAAATGACATCTTTGTTTATTCTCTGAGTGGGAGTGAAAATGTGGATAATCTTAAAGACTCTTAAAGGTCACTAGTTATTCAATAAGTTTAGTAAGTGTGAATTCTAGTTGAAATCAGTAGTATTTCTTTGTCATATTATTTCTGGTCAAGGTATTCGAGTTGATCCTCAAAAGATCAAAGTTGTAAAGAACTATCCTAGACCCTTCTCTCCATCAGACTTCGGGAGTTTTTTGGGTTTAGCCGGTTACCACAGATGGTTTAGTGAAGGATTTCCCTTTATTGCTTCTCCCATATCCAAACTAACTCAGAATAAAGTCAAATTCAAGAGGTCCAATTCTTGCGACAAGTGTTTTTAGGAGTTAAAGACTCGACTCACCTCTTCTCTATTTTGGACTCTACCTAAAGGTTCAAATGGTTTTACAGTATATTCTGAGGCTTCCCAAGTTGGGCTTGGTTGTGTTTTGATGTAGCAGGGTAAGTTTATAGAAAATGCCTCTATGCAACTCAATCCTCATGAGAAGAACTATACGGCTCATGATCTTGAGTTGGAAGAGATTATTTTTGCCTTAAATATTTGGAGGCATTATCTTTATTGGATTCATGATAATTTGTTCACTGATTACAAGAATTTTCAATATGTTTTCAGTCAGAAAGTTCTAAATCTCCATCAAAGAAGATGGCTAGAATTGTTGCAGGACTATGACATGGGAGTCTTGTATCACCCGAGTATGGCCAATATCATGGAAGACACCTTTAGCAGATTGTCTATAGGTAGTTTTTCCAATGTGGAAGATGATAAGAAAGAGTTAGTTCATAAGGTTCATTAGCTTTCCAAATTGGAAGTTTAGTTGGTTGATTTGATTGAGGGTAGTGTCTGGGTTTAGAATGGTTTTGAATATGCTTTGGTAGCTAAAATAAAGGAAAAGAAAGATAGAGATCCTATTTTTCTTAAGTTAAAGGAAGCATTTCAGAATCAGAAGGTTGAGGGTTCTTCCAATGGAGAGATGGTGATCTTTGTTGTCAGGGAAGATTATGCATTTCAAATGTGGAAGACTTGAGCCAGTGGATGTTAGCGAAAGCCCATGGTTTTGATATATGAGCAATTGCTAACATATTTAAGACCTTTAACAAAGAATAATTGCAAAGTCTTAAGCAATTTTTGTCATTTTTGATTTGTTTATGTTTGATTTTACAGTTTAAGATGATGGGATAGAGAACCAACAAGAATGGAAGAAAAGAAGTTGAAATCTGGAGGAATCTGAAGAGAATTGTTGCTGACGACATCTGTTATAAGTCGTCAGCCCTGTGATAGGCTATCATAGTTGTCGTCAGACTTAACCAAAGATTTGGCATAAGTTGAAGTTGTGACGATACTTTATGATAAGGCGTCAGGATGGTGATAAGGCGTCAGGAGCGTCTTTAGCCTTAAACAGAAGATGGAAGTTGAAGACAGTTTTGTGACGATATCAATGACACGTCATCAACCAGGTGATAAGCTATCAAGGATGTCGTTAGACTTAAATAAAAGATGGAAGTTGAAGAAAGTTTTGTGACGACATCCATGACACGTCGTCAAGATGGTGATAGGCCGTCAACGTCGTCGTCAGTCTTAGGCAGAAAAAGCCATAAGTGCAGAAGATCTGCCGTCATCCATGATAAGCCATCACAGACGTCGTCATTTATTCCCAGAAAAATATGAAACTTCTATTTTGTTCCCTTATTTAGGGTTAACTATTTAAAACCTTGGTTTAGGGTTTTATGGAGGGGAGATTGACTTATCATTGACTTATTAACAACATACGATTTCTCTCTCTCTCTCTCTTTCTATCAAGACCAATATTTTGGGAGTTTTGTCTTGTGAATCAATTCAAGTTATACTTTTTAATCTTTATCATAGTTGTAAGTTAATCTTCTCAATTATGAATTCAATTTGTGTACTTGTTTCTTGCATCATGAATGGCTAAACCTCATTAACTTGAATTATGGGATCTAGGGTTAGGTCATGAAGAGGTTCTAAATACTCAAGTTTCAATAGGTGTCAGGATTTCTTGATAATTTTGAGATGTTAATTAATGTCTGTTAGTTGCAAACAGTAGGCATACCTACTTTGATTTTCTTGAGAAAGAAATCATAAACAATAGGAAGTGAATTATCAATAGGGACTCGGAAATACTTCATTTAATAATCAGTGTTGTAACAAGGTCGATTAACCTGAGGTAAAATATGGGCAGTAATAGCGATTCCCTAAGTCCGAGAGGATTAGGAAATTAGCTGCGTAAATAGGTCAAGAGACATTTGAGCATATCATCAATGAATATAGCTTGTTATCCTAACCACCATGAGAATATTCAGTCACCTTTGGCATCTGTCATGTACCGTAGGCCCTAGTGATCATAATTCTGTTTATTTCATTAAATCTTGGTTACAAATATCAAAATCAAAGTGTCAAACAATTATTTGTGAAACTTAAACCCCTATTTTAGGAGACGTTAAACTATCAGTGAATTAAAACGTAAACCACTTGAGTTCACATCATATTCCTTGTGGGATTCGACCCTAAGCTAGTTGGGTTTTATATTTACAACGATCGCTTACACCCATTTAAGAGTGTAATTTGAGCATTATCAAAAATGGCGTCGTTGCTAGGGAATATGGCTGTAAACTAAAAATTTGTATGTGTTAATTGACTGTTAGTTTAGTTTCCTAGATGTACGTTTATTTGTTGTTTCTATTTATTGTAGGTCCTTTGTTGTTTATGCCAAAATCAAGAAGTTCCGGAGAACTGTTATTGCCAATTAATCCGGACCCTCAGCTGATCGGGAGACTGGCTGAACAATAGGAGGTGAAAAGATTAGCCTCTTTGGCTAGGGCTCAGGTGAACGTACAGAACCAGGGTCAATAAGTACGTCACCCAAACCATGATGATGATGACTTAGGTGTTGAAGAATAGATGAATCCTCAAAACCTAAGGTGAGCTGAGCAAATTATTGCACCAGTGCAGCAAAATTTTGGCAGAAACCATCCAGTCAGAGAAAGGTATGGTCAACATCCTGTCCATTACGAGGTTGATAATGATGACTAAGGAATGGACGGAGTAGGTACAATGGGTGCTATCATTCTTCCACTATTGTCACCTGGTGCAAAATTCAGCATAACAAGTACTATGATCAACTCTTGAATCTGAAGGGGTTGTTTGGAGGCTTTCCTGGTGATGATCCGAACATGCACTTGGTGAACTTTATCACCATTTGCAAATATTTTGATAATCCGGGAGTGATCCTGAATGTGATCCGATTGAGATTGTTTCCAAAGTCGCTGTCTAGGGAGGCAACAATATGGTTAAATGAACTGAATCTCAATTTAATAACCAACTGGAGACAGTTGAAAGAGGCATTCCTAGAACGGTTCTTTCCACCCTCCAGGAGGGTACAGTTGAGGGATAAAATCAGTAACTTCAGGCAGCTCCCGACTGAAGCATTGCATGAAACTTGGGAGAGATTCAAGAAGAAGATGGCATAATATCCGAACCACAAGATGACAGACTTGCACTTGATGGAGACTTTGTACAGATATTTTAACTCTGTGACAAAGCCAATTGTAGATAATGTTGCAGGTTGTTCATTCATTGACCTTTCTTTTCAAGATACTTCAGACTTATTGAATAGAATGACCAAACAGAGTCGGGCTTGGCATACCAGGGATTCTGTGGTAGCTAGCCCAACTATTTCTGGAGGTATGACTGTGGAGCAGCGCATAAGGGATGAGGAGCGAGACCAAGACATGTCCCACTTAAAGACTTAAATGGACTTGCTGACCAAGCACTTGCTGTCAGGCAAGACTAAAAATGTTAAGGCTATGGAATCTCAGTGCACTGTTGCTATTGATACAGATGAGGAGGCAAATTATGTTAATAATAAGGGGGTTTTCCGAGGAAATAGCCAAGGGAATCAAGGTTGGAACTTTTATGACAAACCTGATTATAAAGATAGGGAGCAAGGAAACTGGAGAAGTAATAATAATAGGAGTGTTTTGTATGTTCCTCTTGGAAGTCAGGATGTTGCACCAACTAGATCTGGCAAGATGTCCATGGATGACATGATTGAAAATTTTTTGAAGGGAGTTGAGGCTACCAGCTCGGGGGTAACCACTATGAAGAGTGAATTCTCTACCCTAAGTCAGTTGGTTAGTTCATACTCAACTTCTATCAAGTAGTTTGAGAAGCAAATGACCCAACTTTCCACAACACTGAACCAAGGAAAAAGTGGTACTTTACCTAGTGATATGGTTCAAAATCCGCAGAATTATGACTCATGTATGGAGATTACCATTAGGAGTAGTAAGATCTTACCTGGACCTTCTATGGGAAAATCTGTAGATGGTGAGGTGGTTGTTGATGAATCCAAAGAAATCAAACCAGTGGATTCTGAGAAGCTGGATAGTTCTGTTGATGCATTAGAGAAAGAAAAAAAGAAAGAAGAGAAAGTGGTTTTGAAATCTATCCCAAGACTACTACCTCCCTTTCCTCAACGATTGAAAAAGAAGGCTGATGATACCAAATTCATCAAATTCATGGCAATGCTCAAGTAATTGACAATAAATGTGCCCCTGGTTGAAGCACTTGAGAAAATGCCAGGATATGCGAAATTCATGAAAGACCTTGTTACAAAGAAACGAGCGGTGAGCTATGAATTGGAGGCAGATATCCACCTTTGTAGTGCTATTTCTACAAGGAACCTAGTACAGAAGAAGCCAGACCCAGGTGCAGTCACTATTCCCTGCACAATTGGGACAATGGAATTCACCAAAGCACTATATGATCTAGGAGCAAGCATTAGTTTGATGCCACTTACTATTTATAGAAAGTTGGGTCAAGGAAATCCCACACCACCAACATGAGACTCGTGATGGTGGATAGGTCAATAAAGTGACCTGTTGGCATTTTGTATGATGTGTTGGTGAAGGTTTCCAACTTTATATTCCCTGCAGACTTCGTCATTCTAGATTGCGAGGTGGACTTCGAGGTGCCCATAATCTTGGGTTGACCTTTTCTCCCAACAAGAAGTGTGTTGATTGATTTGAGAGTGAATGAGCTCTTATTCAGGATGAACAATAAAGTGGTACACTTTTATGTGGACAAATCATGAAGAAGAATGAAGAGATGAGTGTGTTCTCGATAGTTTATGTGTATTATGAGGACAAATAGGAGGTGCCCATAGTTGAGCAACTTGTTATCGAACCTTTAGCCTCGGTCATGATGAATTATGATAGTGAAGGAATTGGGGAGTATTAAGAGACCATTTGTTCCTTGAAATGCATGGGTTCATATCCTTATGCTCCTAAAAATCTAGACCTTGATCTAGCTAATCGACCAACGCCACCAGCCAAGCCATCTATTGAGGAGCCTCCGGTGTTGGAATTGAAGGAATTTCCTGGGAACATACGGTATGTGTTTCTGGGAAATAGGAACACGCTACCTATTATTATTGCAGCGGATTTGGGGGAACAACAGGTGAACGCACTTATCTCAGTACTTTAGAGGAATAAGAGATCTATAGGGTGGACCATTGTAGATATTATATGCATTCCCCCGGGAATCTGCACTCATAAAATTCAGCTTGAGGAGGATTCTATTCCAACCATAGAGCATTAGCATCTTCTTAATCCACCAATGCAAGAGGTGGTTAAGAAGGAGATTATTAAGTGGTTGGATGCAGGAGTGGTTTACCCTATTTCTGAAAGCAAGTGGGTGACCCCAGTTCAATGCATACCGAAAAAAAGGGGTATGATGGTGGTTTCTAATGAAAAAAATGAGTTTATTCCTCTCAGGACTGTAACTGGGTGGAGAGTTTGTATGGACTACCACAAGCTAAATTCTTGGACTCTGAAAGACAACTTTCTGATGCCCTTTATGCACCAAATGCTTGATCGATTAGCTGGCAGGGGGTGATATTTCTTCTTGGATGGTTATTATAGATACAACCAAATATGTATTGCTACTGAAGATCAGGAGAAGACGACGTTCACCTGCCCATATGGAATCTTTGTATTTAAAAGGATGACATTTGGGCTATGTAATGCACCGGCTACTTTTCAACTGTGTATGATGTCTATCATCTCTGACATGGTGAAGAACACCATAGAGGTATTCATGGATGATTTCTCTGTGGTGGATGATTCATTTGAGATGTGCTTGGCAAATCTGAATGTAGCCTTGCAAAGATGTGTTGAATTTAATTTGGTGCTTAACTGGGAAAAATGCAATTTCATGGTTCCTTTTGTGAGCTTGTACGGGATAAAGTATATTTTAGTTATTGTTGACTACGTCTCAAAATGGGTCAAAGCTATAGCCGTGTCTGATAATGAAGGGAAGAGGGTTGTTGCTTTTCTCAAGAAGAACATCTTCTCTCGCTTTGGAGTACCACGTACTATCATAAGCGATGGAGGATCTCATTTTTGCAATAAAATATTTTGAGTAGATTTGGAAAAATATGGGGTGAAATAGCACAGAGTGGCTACTCCATACCACCCACAAACCAGTGGGCAAGTGGAGGTATCAAATCGTGAGATTAAAGTCATCCTAGCCAAAACGGTGAATGCTAGCTGGAAAGATTGGTCTCAAAAGATCGATGATGCCTTATGGGCATATCAAAATGCTTTCAAGACACCCATTGGCATGTCACCATTTCAGTTGTCTATGGAAAAGCTTTCCACATACCAATAAAGATGGAGCACAAGGCCTTATGGGTACTCAAAAGGTTAAATCTGACTTGGAAGGAAGCAGCAGAGCTGAGACTGGAGAAATTAAATGATATGGATGAATTTTGTCTCAGAGCTTATGAACAAGAAGATCTGTATAAATAAAATATGAAAAAATACCATGATTGGAGAATAGAGAAACGGGAATTCCAAAAAGGTGACTTGGTGCTTCTGTTTAATTCCAGACTTAAATTGTTCCCAGGTAAGCTGAAACCTAAGTGGTCAGGACCTTTTAAAGTTAGTCAACTCCACTCATCTGGAGTAGTGGAACTCAAAAATGAAGATGGCAGTACCTTTAAGGTAAATGGGCAACATGTCAAGCTTTACATTGGCCCGAAAGAATCAATAAAAAGTATCACCATTATCTGTCTCGATAAAGTCTGAAGTAATCGATATACCTGAGTCATGCCACGACGTTAAATCAGGCACTGCATGGGAGGCAACCCATGACACCCGAGATTGATCCATTCCAGGTATACTCTAACCCTAGTTTAATTTTTCTTTGATTTTGAGTTGAGGGTGTAGGGTAGCCTATTGTTGTAACATATTTTATGGTAACTAGGAGAAATACAATTACAGAAAGCAGTTGACATGTTTTTGATTGATTTTTAAACACCTCTCCAATGTTTTATTGGCAAAGACTGTGTGAATTATATTTACTTATGACCATTGTGAATCTTGTTTTGGCATTAGTTCTAGCTGCGTGATGATCATTGCTGGACAATTGCATGAACTAGATAAGTCGTGGCCTGCGATATACTTGTGTGCCATGTGTGTGTGAGAAACTACTTAATTCCCTCTGTATGCTAAAGCCAGAACTTGCCTTGTTAGTCTTACCATGGTTAAAGGATAGGGGTTAGGAAAGGATCATAGGCCATTTTGTTGATTAACCCACTTTATCCTAAATAGCCTACCCTATGTGCATTATATCCCTTGATCCCTATTTTGAGCCTAATTAGCCTATTTCTTCCTTATGAAACCTTTCACCTTCCCATTAAGACCATAATGAACCTGTTTGGCCCTGGTCCTTCTTGGACATTGTGCACCTTGACCTAGGCAAACACCCTAAGTTGATGGTGGCTATTATAGGGGTTCATGGTGTAAGATGAGTATGAAGAAGGATAGAATAAAGAAAAAAGATGAATAAAAGTTGGGTGCTATTCAAAAAAAAAAGGCACCCAACTTGAACATGTGCGATCAATGGAAAAGAAAATAAAAAAGAGGTGAATAAGTGAGACCCAAGAGAGTAGTGTAGTGTCAAGGAGGCATAGTCACTTTAAATGACCTTGAATACCATACCAGCCCCTGCCTACATTATAAGCCTAAAAGAAGTCCTATAGTGATCCTAGCTGGCCTATCTGAAGGTCTTGGTAATGAAAATAAGGGCAAGCCTATGGTACTTTGCATACACTGATTGTAACTACGTTTTGAGAGTGAGAGTCTTTTAATGATCCCCACGTTTACATTTTTGGTTTATTATATACGAGGAAGGGGATTTCTTTATTATGAGAGCACCATGGTATTGGTGCTAGCTAATTGCTTGTTTAGATAGTGCGGCAATGGTATATGAATGGTTGTTGGGGTTAAGATTGATTCCATCGCTTGATTCCTTTGTGTTACATTATTGTTCTTCAATGACATACATAGTTTGTTTTAATTGGATGGACCTTGGAGGTGGTAACTATGTTTAGAGCTTAAAAGAGAAAATTGGTTGTTGAATATGCTATGTATTCTCTTAGTTATGTTGAGTTGCTTAAGGATAAGAAATTGTTTTAAGTTGAGGGTGTTGATGTGTGAGCAATTGCTAACACATTTAAGACCTTTAACCAAGAATAATTCCAAAGTCTTAAGCAACTTTTGTCATTTTTTATTTGTTTATGTCTGATTTTACAGTTTAAGCTGATGGGATAGAGAACCAACAAGAATGGAAGAAAAAAGTTAAAATCTGGACTGAAGAGAATTGTGGCTGATGACATCTGTGATAAGTCGTCAGCCCTGTGATAGGCTATCACAGTTGTCGTCAGACTTAACCAGAGATTTGGCATAAGTTGAAGTTGTGATGATACTTTGTGATAAGGCAACAGGATGGTGATAAGGCATCAGGAGCATCGTCAGCCTTAAACAGAATATAGAAGTTGAAGACAGTTTTTTGATGACATCCATGAAACGTCATCAGCCTGGTGATAAGCTGTCAAGGATGTCGTCAGACTTAAACAGAAGATGGAAGTTAAAGAAAGTTTGGTGATAAGGCATCATGAGTATCGTCATCCTTAAATAGAAGATGGAAGTTGAAGACAGTTTTGTGATGACATCCATGATACGTCGTCAGCCTGGTGATAAGCTGTCAAGGATGTCGTCAGACTTAAACAGAAGATGGAAGTTGAAGAAAGTTTTTAGACGACATCCATGACATATCGTCAAGATGGTGATAGGCCATCAGCGTTGTCGTCAGCCCTAGGCAGCAAAAGCCACAAGTGAAGAGGATCTAACGATATCCATGATAAGTCGTCAGCCCCTTGATAAGCCATCAAGGACGTCGTCATTTATTCCGAGAAAAAGTTGAAACTTCTATTTTGTTCCCTTACTTAGGGTTAACTATTTAAAGCCTTGGTTTAGGGTTTTCTAGAGGGGAGATTGACTTATTGACAAAATACGATTTTTTTTCTCTCTCTCTCTCTCTAGACCAATATTTTGGGAGTTTCGTCTTAAGAATCAATTCAAGGTATACTTTTTGATCTTCATCATAGTTGTAAGTTAATCTTCTCAATTATGAATTCAATTTGTGTACTTGTTTCTTGCATCATGAGTGGCTAAACCTCATTAACCTGAATTATGGGATCTAGGGTTAGGTTATGAAGAGGTTTTAAATACTCAAGTTTCAATAGGTGTCAAGATTTCTTGATAATTCTGAGATGTTAATTAATGTCTGTTGGTTGTAAACAGTAGGTATACCTACTTTTATTTGCTTGAGAAAGAAATCATAAATAGTAGGAAGTGAATTATCAACAGGGATTCAGAAATACTTCATTTAATAATCAGCGTTGTAACAAGGTTAATTAACCTGAGGTAAAATCTAGGCAGTAATAGAGATTCCCTAAGTCCGAGAGGATTAGGAAATTAGACGCTTAAATAGGTAGAGAGAGATTTGAGCATATCATCGATAAAGATAACTTGTTATCCTAACCACCGTGAGAATCTTCAGTCACCTTTGGCATCTGTCATGTACCATAGGCCCTAGTGAACATAATTCTGGTTATTTCATAAAATCTTGGTTACAAACATCAAAATCAAAGTGTCAAACAATTATTTGTGAAACTTAAACCCCCATTTTAGAAGACGTTAAACTATTACTGAATTAAACCGTAAAAAACTTGAGTTCACATAATATTCCCTATGGAATTCGACCCCAACCTAGTTGGGTTTTATAGTGAGAACGATCCCTTACACCCATTCAAGAGTGTAGTTTAAGCGTTATTAGGTTTTCGATATTCTCTTCACCTTGGAGACACTAAGATGTACCCCTATTTACGGAAAGTCTATTTATTGAATGGCATGTTTGCCAATTAATCTGGGTTGGCAATTAAGAAGTTCCACAAATAGGGGTACATCTTAATGGAAAGTCTATTTCTAGACACTTAAATAGACTGATCAGGGTTGTCAGAAATCTTATGTAGATATGAGATGAAGGGATCATGAGTTTGATGTTGGTTATTTTGTCTACCAAAAACTTTTGACCATGAAAGGAGTAAAGAGGTTTGGTAAGAAGGGAAAGCTCAGTCCCCATTATGTTGATCCTTACATGATTTAGAGTGTTATGGTAAGGTATCTTATGAGTTGGAATTTCCTGTAGAGTTGGCATCAGTGCATCCAGTTTTCCATGTTTTCTTGTTGAAAAAATACATTTGTGATCCATGCTCAGTAGCCCTTTTCAAAAGGGTTGTCATAGAAAATAGCCTCTCTTATAACGAATTACCAGTTGAGATCCTTGATCGATAGATTTATAGGATGATAAATAAAGATCTCGTCGTTGTACAGGTTCTATTGAGAAATCAAAAAGTTGAGGTTACTAATTGGGATGCAGAGATTGATATGACGACCAAGTACCCCCATCTTTTCACTTTGAACTCAGTCCCAACATAAGGTAATTCTATCCTTAATTAATTAATTTTCTTATTTCCATCTCATCCATCCAACCATTTTCATGTCAAAGCATCCATTCATGAGTTTAGTTCAGTTCATGCATTTGCCACAAATTCATATATCAAATCATGGTTAAGCTCAAAAGCGTTCAGTTCAAAATTTTAGCTTTCCCCTAGTCCCTCAATTCAGTCAGTTTCATTCAAGGACGAATGATCCCATGAGGGAGATATTGTAATCCCAGATATCTAGACCCATCAAATGATAGACCATGGAAATCTTACCGTAATCTAATATTATAGTAAGAAGTTGTTGAAAATTTTCCTGAGGGTTTTTCAATTTCAAGATACAACAACTCTGGCAATGACCCAATGTCAAACCCAATGAGTCATTGTATGGAGTCATTTACAAGAGACTAAGGGATCCCAGATATTAGCTCAGTGGTGATGAGTTTGGTATACGATTTATTATTAGTCTTAATGATTTGTTAGGTGGACTCGTCGTCATAGCAGAAAGAAATACATAAATTAAATCTCTAACCACGACTTCACCTAAAAACTCGTGATCAAACCTAACAAGTAATTTGAAATACCCCGTACTTTTCCTAGCTTGAAAAGTTTTCCAAGAATTTTAGAAGCTTTTTTTGAAAGATGAATCCACTTTTTTACATGTGGTATTTTCAATATTTTCACTTTTTATCATGTGGGGAATCGAATAAGATTTCCATCGATACCAAATTCTCCCAAATCCGACACCCGAGTGGAGAGTTAGAGCCTTTTTAGTGAGACAGTGTATCACCTGAGCCTTCAGTGCATCGCAGAGATAGCTCAAATGAAAATTACCAATTTCCAGTGTTACTCCATGATAGTGGCGCATCACACCAAACTTCCAGGTCGTAGACAAGGTGGCAACATGATAGATCCGCATCGCACCACCGTGTAATTTCCTATTTGTCACTTACCAGTGACTTGGCTCGATAGTGGCGCGTCGCGCCAAGGATGAAAATTGGGAAATTTTCTCAGAAATTAAAGACACGTCCAGGGTTAAAAGGGTCAATTTTCCACCCCTATATATACCTAATAACACGTGATTTAGTCATTCTTCACCCAAAATATACAAGTTTCTCTCAAGTTTCTTGCAAGAACAAGCTAGGGTTTCTATTGGGGATTCAAATTCAAGAAGATTTCACCGTCAATCCTCAACAAATCACATCCCAGGTATGCATAGTGTTCATTCATGGACTCCCTTCATCCATGAAGTCCAAGAATCTCTTTTCAAATTCAAGTGTATGGATATTTGTATGAATTCCATGTTGGGCTTATGTTGCTCATGTTGATAATGACCAATTGATTTTTAATCCATGTTTGGTAATAAAGATGTTTGATTGTTGTATAATGTTGTCTACATATATTATGCCTACCATATGTTTGATTAAATGCCTATACGAACGAAAAGTGCCCAACTAGAAATATATTATGAAATCACCATTATTGTACAAGTTTATGCATATCACATGTTTGATGAAGTACTTCAATATATGAATTATGACATTAAAATCAGTCATCTCTAATTCGACTAAGTCTGCTGAAGTGACTTTCTGAAATATCATAACTGGGCAGCTCCTATATACTCGTCGGGCTATGCTAGTTTGACCCACTAGGGTATAGACTGAAAAGGGCTCTACTAGGATTTCAGGACTGATTCCAAAATCGCCTTCTATATAGGGAGTAACAAAATACAAAGAAGCTCCTAGATCTAGCAAAGCGTAAACATGCACATAAGAGATCTGTAACGTACCAGCAACTACATCGGAGAATTTTCCTGATCCTGTCAGGACTAAAGAGCATAAAGACGATTTGGGTATTGCCCACTAGTAGAACTGTGGTGGCACCCTGTTGATTTGGGCACCAACTGAGCTGAGGAGCGGAGATAACTCTGATAACCTGACTGAGAGCAGTCTCTGACTCTGTGGCCTGGCTTGCCACAATCGAAACAGATATCTCTACCAGCTCTGCAAGCACCCTTATAGGTCTTACCACAAGTCTGACAAAGGGGGATTAGTTCGGGCATTGATAACACTGCCCTGAGATTTAGAGCCTAGCGTTCTATCTCTGTTACCCTCCCTGAACTTAAGAACTGGAGCACTGGCTGAAGAAGGGGCTAGAACTAATGACTTAGGATAAAACTAGGAACGGTTTTGTCATTCTGATTTAGGATGAGCGAAGTTGAAACTACCTGTCTTCGCTCTCTTATTCTGCTTCTTCCTCAACTTAATTTTCTGCTCCTCTACCTGCTGAGCATGAGTCATAAGCCTGGCTAAAGTCATGTCACTATTCAGCATGGAAGATCTATACTCATTAACCACGCTATCATTCACCCCTGAAATAAACTTACTCATCCCTGCCCTGCTATCTGCAACCACATGAGGGACATATCTGGTTAATTGAGTAAACTTAAGAGAATACTCTTTCACTATCATATTTCCCTGCCTAAGGTTAA
Organism: Capsicum pubescens; assembly: GCA_030864215.1. NCBI lineage: Eukaryota > Viridiplantae > Streptophyta > Magnoliopsida > Solanales > Solanaceae > Capsicum > Capsicum pubescens. The sequence goes on along the minus strand of CM061549.1, from coordinate 110,240,459 downwards.
TGAATTATAGAACCTTAGCTTCTCTAAGCTCGAGAGTAAAGAATCTATCAAGGAACGCTGAAGCAAACTCCTCCCACTCAACTGACCCTGCATCGTCTGCCCTCTCTGACTTTCACTAATTGAACCAAGTGTGAGCAACATCCTATAACTGATATGCAGCTAGCTTATCACTCTCAACATTTGTCACCCCCATGAAGCCTAACACCTTCTGAACCTGATCAATGAATTCCTGAGGGTCCTCATCTACCTTAGACCCGAGGAAGAACGGAGGATTCATTCGGATGAAGTCCCAAATCCTAGCTACAGCTGAGTTGGCCACTAGGTTGGCTGGAATGACTTCTGTCCATTCATTTTGATTGGCAACTGACTGAGCAAGAGTAATGAATGTGTCCCTGAACTCTGAATGAGATACATGATCGCCCAAAGGATCTTCGTGCTGGGGGCTAACTGATTTCCATTTCTTCTTTTAGGAGGAATATTCTGTAGAAAAAAGGGGAAACGGATTAAACTGAGAGATTGACTTGAGATTATGCTCACTGGAATGACATGAATATCGAAAGAAGGTAAACTGTTCCTAAAACATCTTATAGCCTTTTGCACATAAATATGGTGCGCAACACACCCATGTACAAGTCTCTACTAGATGCAACTTTCAGACTTCCTAGGACACTATTGAACCTTAGGCTCTGATACCAAGTTTGTAATGCCCCGAATCTGGTACCCGAAATTCTACACGGTGCTCATGACCCCGAAGGAGCATAAGCGAACCCATGACTGATATTTGTACCTGTATACTGCATAAAATACTTTATAATGCGGAAACATGAACTGAAAGGCTATAAGGTTCAATACTGAACATGATCTAAATAATATAACATCTGTATGGGGTAATAGAATACCTAATACAAAACTGAACATACTAAACTCTGAAACATGATAGTCTAGAAAGCCTCTAACTGACTGAACTGTCTGAGTAAGGAGTTGATGGGATATGTCCCCAACTAACTCCAACTAATAAACTGATTAATGACGTAACAGGGAAATAATCATGTCCTCAAAAGATGAGGACTCACTTCTAACTCTGTCTATGGATATCTGGAATCTACTGTTGCTCTGGAGCTTGTGTCTCTGAACCTATGGTATAAGACAGCATAGCTCAAATGCGTCAGTACTTTGAATGTACTGGTATACATGTGAGGTAGGCTAAATGCATGGGGTTCATATGCATGAACAATAATAATAACTGACTAACTATCATGAGCATGAGAATACATGCATGAGACATAACAACTGACACTAATATTGTGATAACATGATTATAGAATCTGAATATAACTAATTACATGAGTGAATGTATCTGACAGTCCTAAATCTGATGGAACTATCTGAGTTCCATACTGTATTTGAGTTGACTGTATCTGATAGTCCTAATAATAAACTATCTGAGTTCTATTACTGAGACTGATTGACTATATCTGACAGTCTTAATTCTGTAACATTAAACTATAAGAAGTATTTATCTAACCGACATGCCCCTGATACGCTATTATGGCTGAGTTGGGTACAATCTTTAACCCCAATTAGAAGGGTGTCAATATCGCGCTACTGGTAAGGACAAGCTATAGGAGACCCTCATCTGATAGTGTCCCCTATATGAGAATGGTGGGGCCCTTATCTGGCAGTGCTTATCCACCTCATCAACCCTCATCGGATAGTGTTGATATCTCAACCTATTATGGCTACATAGTTTTGGAATACAAGGATGACTTCTAAGAATCACACCCTCATTTGATAGTGTGTGTTCCCATCTTTGGGTTCACTCGGTGCTAATTCCTACTCCCATCTGAATAGACTCTAAACATGATTTACTGAACTGAACATGGGCTGAGTTACTAAATCTCGTTGACTGATGAAATACTACTGATATCTGACAACTGACTGAGTTCATGAGATCATGGAGATTTTCTGAGTCAGAAGACTGTTTCTCTCAAGAACAAGCTAGGATTTCTACATGGGGATTTAAATTCAAGAAGGTTTCACCGTCAATCCTTAAAAAATCACATCCAAGGTATGCATAGTGTTCATTCATGGACTCCCTTCATCCATGAAGTTCAAGAATCTCTTTTCAAATTCAAGTGTATGGATTTTCGTATGAATTCCATGTTGGGTTTGTGTTGCTCATGTTGATAATGACCAATTGAGTTTTAATCCATGTTTGGTGATAAATTTCATGTGGAATTGACTAGTAAAGGTTCAGATTCATGGAAACCTAGGATTAAAACCCTTGGATGATGAAATTAGATATGAATCATGATGTTTGATTGTTGTATAATGTTGTCTACATATATTATGCGTACCATGTGTTTGATTAAATTCATATACGAAGGAAAAATGCCCAGCTAGCAATATATTATGAAATCCCCATGTTTGTACAAGTTTATGCATATCACATGTTTGATGAAGTTCTTCAGTTATTCATGTATCAGTAACATAGCATCAGTCTCTCAGATATCAGTAATTCCATGTTTTTAGTAAAACTCAGTAGTCAGAACTCAGTATTCAATCCTAGAACGGTCTCAGTTACCATTTCGTATGCATGCATGTATTCTCATGTTCATGTTAGTCAGTTGGTTAGTATTATTCATGCATATGAACCTATTGCATTCAGCCTACCTCACTTGCATACCAGTACATTCAAAGTACTGACATATTTATGCTATGGTGTCTTATACCATAGGTATGGAAGCATGATCTCCAGAGAACCAGTAGCATCCCAGTTCAGCGATCAGAGTTAGAAGTGAGTCCTCATCCTTCGAGGACATGATGATTTCATCAATAATTTAGTTTTCAGTTTATTTCAGTAGTCAGAGTTAGTTAGGGACATGTACCATCAAGTTCTTATTCTGACAGTTTAGAGGCTTTTAGACTATCGCATGTTAGACAGTTATTTCAGATTTTCTTTTGTATTTTTATACCTTTTTCAGACATTGTTTATTAGATGTTCATTCAATTTTGAACCTTATGGCCATTCAGTTCATGTATCCATATTTTATGGTATATTATGCACTATACAGATATAGATATCAGTCATGGGTTAGCTTGTGGTCCTTCGGGGTCATGAGCACTGTGTAGCATTCCGGGTACTAGATTCGGGGCGTTACAAACTTGGTATCAGAGCCTAAGGTTCAAAAGTATCCTAGGAAGTCATAAACGACGCATCTAGTAGAGTCTTGTACATCTGTGTGTTGTGCACAACACTTATATGCAGGAGGCTATGGGATGTTTTAGGAACAGTTTCCCTTCTTTCAGTATTCATGTCGTGCCTATAAGCATAGGCTCAAATATAAACTCTCAGTCATGAATCAGTCTGTGTATACCCTGTGAATCACCCCAGTATCTCAGTAAGGTGAGCATTCTTAGAGGGACATAGTGTCCCAAGGGGGTGATACCCCATTATTCCCCAATGTTCTCATGCCTTAAATAAAATTTCTCTTCGAATAAAGAATCCAATTTAGAGTAGAGGGTATTCATAAGTTGACTCTCAAAGTCCCAACCTCATCTTTAAGTAAAGTTTCCATCGATACCAAATTCGCCAAAATCTGACACTTGGGTGAAGAGTTAAAGCCTTTTTAGTGAGACAGTGTATCACCTGAGCCTTCAGCGCGTCGCGGAGATAGCTCAAATATCAATTGTTAATTTCCAGTGTTTCTCCATGATAGTGGCGCATCACGCCAAACATCCAGGTCACAGACAAGGTGGTAACGCGATAGCTCCGTGTCGCGCCACTGTGCAATTTCCCATTTGTCACTTTCCAGTGACTTAGCGCGATAGTGGCGCATTGCGCCAAGGATGAAAATGGGGAATTTTCTCAGAAATTAAAGACGCGTCCAGGGTTAAAAGGGTCAATTTCCCACCCCTATATATACCCAATAACACATGATTTAGTCATTCATCACCAAAAATATACTAGTTTCTCTTAAGTTTCTCTCAAGAACAAGCTAGGTTTTTTATTGGGGATTCAAATTCAAGAAGGTTTCACGGTTAATCCTCAAGAAATCACATCCCAGGTATGCATAGCATTCATTTATGAACTCCCTTCATCCATGAAGTCCAAGAATCTCTTTTCAAATTCAAATGTATGGATTTTTGTATGAATTCCATGTTGGGTTTGTGTTTCTTATGTTGATAATGACCAATTGAGTTTTAATCCATGTTTGGTGAAAAATTTCATGTGGAATTGACTAGTAAAGATGTAGATTCATGTAAACCTTGGATTAAAACCCTTGGATGATGAAATTAGATATGAATCATGATGTTTGATTGTTATATAATGTTCTCTACATATATTATACCTACCATAGGTTTGATTAAATGCCTATACGAACGAAAAGTGCCCAACTAGCATGATATTATGAAATCCCCATAGTTGTACAAGTTTATGTATATCACATGTTTGATGAAGTGATTCAATATATGAATTATGTATTGTGTTATTGGTTATGTGTTCACGTTTTTCCAATCGAGTCCTGGGGGTACTTGTACCCAACAACTTAGTTGTGTGCCTAGAGTCATGTCATGTTTTCATGATACTCTCAGACAAGTCACGATCCATAGAACTCAGTCAGTTATATGACTCAGGAAATCTTAGAAATCAAAGTAATCTCAGTAGTTCAGTAATCTTTGTGATCTCAGTATTCCCAGTAAGTCTTAGTAACTTCAGTACTCTCAGTCAGTCCTCAGATCTCAGTAGCATTTCGCCAGTCAACAGAACTCAGTAAATTTTGTTTAGCTCCGCTAAACGATACCATTAGTTAATCAATTTGGTTCAATTAAATCAGTTTAGTTTAGTTAATAAATTTAGTATCTATTCAGTTGGGAGTAGGATTCAGCACCGAGTGGACCCAAGGATAGGGACTCACCTGTTATTCAGTGAAGGGTGTGATCCTTAGAAGTAATCATTGTGTTCCAAAACTATGTAGCCAGCGTAGGTTGAGGTGCAACATATGCGTTTAGGGATATATATACATTTTATTTGGGTTACCTACTAGGAGGGGTTGACAGAAGAGCTCCCTGTCAGCAAGGGTATACGCACAGCAGGTCTTTACCAGTAGTGTGGTACTGATACCCTTCCAGCTGGGGTTACAGGTTGGACCCCACTAGTTCAGTTCCAGGGTATGTCGTTTAGATGATCACTTCCCATAATTACCATTTCAGTCTCAATCTCAGCCTCAATAAAAGAACTCAGATAATTCTTTAGATTTCAGGACTGCCATATACAGTCAACTCTGATATAAAATGGAACACAGATAGTTCCATCAAATTTAGGACTGTCAAATACAATTATTTATGTTATCAGTTATATCAGTTATCAAAACTCATATCATCAGTACTTATCTTTAGGACTATCAGATGTAATCAACCAGACTAGTTCTTCATAATCAGAACTGTCAGACACAGTTATTCATGTATCAGTAACATAGTATCAATCCCTCAGATATCAGTAATTCCATGTTATTTGTAAAACTCAGTATTCAGTCGTAGCACGATCTCAGTTACAGTTTCGTATGCATGCATGTATTCTCACGTTCATCTTAGTCTGTCAGTTAGTATTGTTCATGCATATGAACCTATTGCATTCAGCCAACCTCACTTGCATACCAGTACTTTTAAAGTACTGACGCATTTGCGCTATGGTGTCTTATACCATAGGTCTAGAAGCACAAGCTCCAGAGAACCAGTAGCATCCCAGTTCAGCGATCAGAGTTAGCAGTGAATCCTCATCCTTTGAGGACATGATAATTTCATTACTAATTCAGTTTTTAGTTTATTTCAGTAGTCGGAGTTAGTTGGGGACATGTCCCATAAACTTCTTATTCAGATAGTTTAGAGGCTTTCAGACTATAGCATGTTAGATAATTATTTCAGATTTGCTTTGGTATTTTTATATCATTTTCAGACATTGTTTATCAGATGTTCATTCAGTTTTGAACCTTATTGCCATTCCGTTCTTGTTTCTGCATTTTATGGTATATTATGCAGTATACAAGTACATATATCAATCATAGGTTAGCTTGTGGTCCTTTGGGGTCATAAGCACCGTGTAGCATTCTAGGTACCAGATTCAGGGAGTTACATAATTAGAAGGGGAATTATTCTCTTAACAAAAAGAACTCAGAACTCAGGACCTCAAGTCAAGAATCAGACCATGACTCGTGACCAGTCCTACCAAGTCATGAAAACTATATCCCAAGATTTCCTAAACATTTTAAAAAGGGTTGTTTAGTCTTTTCTCATTTTATTAACCCCTAACCCACGTCATTTAGGCTTCCTCAAGACTGGTATTAAGCCTAAACTTCCCAAAATTCACCATTTAGTCATAAAATCAATCATAATAGGTAAAAAGTGATTCTCTTATCTCCAAATGCAAGTTAGGGTTTCTCAAGAACAAGCTCAAATTCAAAGGATTTTTCCATCGTTTCCACTTTAGATATGTGGGATTTCATCAATGGGTCCCTTGCATCCATTTATTCTCAAAAACTTCTAAATCCTTAAGTTTAATTTCCCTCGAAGAATGAGTTCTAGGTCAAATATGAGTTTACTTAATTCCTTTAGTCTATTTGTGTAAATAAACCGTGTGTACATGTTTTCCCGTAGGTATTGCATTTTCCCATACATACCATCAATAATTTCCTTATTATTTTTAAATTATTGAGTTTGGGATATATTTTGTGAAATTCTTTACTATGATCAGCTTTAAAATATTATCATGTTCAGTGCTTTAGACAAAGTTAGTGGGTTATGGACACCCGATACCTAGGAAGTTATTCATGTATTAGTTGACATATTTTGAGCACTTCAGATTGTGGATATGTTGCTATTTTCAAGAATATTACTATATTTAGCATATATACATTAGTTTTCAGTGTTGTTTTGTTCGGAATGGTACTTAGTACTGAGTGGATACAGGGATGAAGGCTTAACCATCAGTTGTGGCTTGAGACCTTTAGTAGATGTCCTTAATTTCCAAAACTACAGTGCTACCATATGTTATAAAAGGTTATCTGTCAGTTGAGGCATGACACCCCAGTCCTTTAAGACTTTAGTTTAGTGGATCCATGTCAGTCATTATTGGTACCCTTGGAAAGATACTAATACCCCTACAACTGGGGTTACAGGTTGGACCCTGGTTTGATTAGATTGGGGTGTGTTGGTTATTGTTAGCTCCCGCAGTCCTTAGTTTATTTCTAGTTTATGTTCAATTCAGGTTTGCTGACCAAGTATTCAGTCATTCAGTTTTATCCAGCACATGTTTATACTTGGTCTTGCATTCATTTTACATGTTCATACATTCATGTTCAGCTTATATTATTTAGCTTCCCATCTCACATACTTAGTATATTTAAAGTACTGATCACATACTTTCCTTCCCTATATTATTTCATAATATCGGTTCGGATGCTCGGTACTCGGACCACACTTAGCATGTTCCCATACCACTTATCAACAATCACTGGTAAGTCCTCATCATGTGAGGGCTAGCTATTAGATATCTATTTACTTTCAGTCTATTTTCAGTTTTAGTCAGTTGGAGTTACTTGGGGTTTGTCCCAACAACTCATGATGTTTAGAGGCTTTCAGACAGATGTTTAAATTTTCAACATGAATGGTTGTCAGATAGTTCTATTTTTTATTTTGTTAGATATTTAGGTTTTTTCAATATTATGGTTTCCACCATTTATTTTAATTTTATTTTCGCCTAGTGTTTTGTTACTTTATTCACTATTCTAATGCATGTTTGGCCATGGATTAGCTCAGGGTCACTTGTGATCTTAGGCACCATGTCACGACTAGAGGGTAGTGTCGAGTCGTGACAAATACTTAAATTAAGGAGTGTTCAAAAATCCTTTTAGATGACTAGATTTTGAATTTGGGCCTTGAATCTTAAACCCTAGGTGTTATTGCCTCTTAGAATGGTTTAGGGGAGAAAGAAGAGTTTCTAATGAATTCATTTTGAGAAAGATCATAATTTAGTGTTCAAAAGGGGTTTTGAGAATATAAGGATAGGACCTCGTAAGGAATATAAACAAAATATCCCTAAGCTTACCTAGAAATATCCCCCAAAAACAAGTTCTCATGGCTTGACTTATGGACTATCGTTTGAACCTACGGATCATAAGTAGAGTTGTGGGAATCAGACCTTGTTTTTTAGCTTTCAGAACCCTACTTATGACTCAACCTAAATATTGTAGGTTGAACCTATAAACTATAGTAAATTCATGGGAATAACACCTTTTGTCATCTTTATTCTCTCTACCTAAGACTAAACCTATGGACTGTAGGTTGAACCTACGGATGATAGGTAGGGTCATGGAAATCAGAAATCATGACATGACTTTAGTAAAATGGTCATAACGTTTTACTCCGACATAGGATTAAGGCAAAACTAGAAGTGTTGGAAATTTAATTCAATTATCTATCATTTGGTGGGTCTTGAGATCAAAAACACTATAATCTAGATGTAATGCTCGTTTGAAGTTGACTATAGTAAGACACTATATGAGAAATCAATCAGTAAGGAAGGTTTTGACGTGGCTATAAGTTTGGAGTTACTTGAGGACTTAATACATGCATAAATAACTTCCAATACTAAAAAACATGAAAAAAAATTTCACATGTACGTGCATTTTATACAATGTTAGGTGAACAAAGATTTTAAAATATTTGTGGTGTTACAAAAACTCAATTGTAGGAAAGTTCTCAACTCAACTTTGAGTTAGGTGATGTTTTTATAACTTCAATTCATCTCCAAAGATGTTCCCACACTAAAGAATAGATGATCACACTTATATTTAGCTATAAAACATTGGGTTCATATCTTACATGTAAGAAGGATGGTTCAAATTCTGTCTAAAAAATGTGCGGTTTTACACTATCTCTCTCTTGCAATCATTCATCCTCGAATAATGGATAGGAACTTATTAAAGATCTAGAAGTATGAAATAAAGGTTGTAACTTAACATTAGGAATTCTCCCTCCACAAAACATACATAGGCATAAAAAGAAGATTAATGAAAACACCAAGTAAATCGTGTAAGCACGAATCATGAGATAATGAGACTTGACATAGACATGATCTTGAGCACGAGTTCTATAGAACATGATCATAACAAGTAAGGCATGAATTTATTTGGTGATTATAGGTCCTAATTTATATAGTTGCTTGACATGAAATAAGGTATTGTTGTACATGGGAATAGAAGTATTATCCACCTTAAATGATATATCTAATAGCCTTTAAATTTAGCGACGCTTCTCAACTATGACTTCAGCTATGAATACCACACTTCATCATTATCTTATAATTCCCTAGAAAAAAACATAACAACGAGATCCTGATCGAATTGCATATTATTTGCATGTTGAATCCTAAGCTTGAGTTAAGAGGTGCTAGCTTAATCTATGGACCCTATAATCTACACCCCTCCAAGAATAATACTCCATCTTATCACTATAATCAAATAACATCAAGTCTTAATCAAGGATTACTAGACACATAACAAAATGGGTCGTGTATATATCAACCACCACATTCAATCCTATCTTTACTACACCCACTTTATGGATCATCCCGCTAAAAACTAGCAACTTCAATCACTATCACAATGATTTTCACCACACCTTCCTTCCTAACTATTTTATATAACAAAAGTCCATCTAACTCTTCCCTCTTTATCTATAACCTTAGATCGAGTTGTCACACTACAGTTTTGACAACAAGGTACATCTACTCTCTTATCTATATCATTACTATGCTTCCACAACCACTATCATCCTAATATAAGAAGAGTCATTAAGGGACTAAATTCAAGCATTAGGAATGGGAGTGATACTTCTTATTATTACTCTTATTTGTCATACTACTCAATGTGTGACCTATAAAGTAAGATACAGTACAATAGGCATGAAATACTTCATAAAAAGCACCTAAAACATAAAAAGAGGGTCGTTCAGGAATAAACATAATATAGCATGAGTTCTTAGGATTGGGCACACCGAGGAACATGAGTGCATATATCATGAGTTATATAACATGAATCCAAGATTCATGTATTCAAGGAATAAGACAAGAATTAACACTTTAAGCTATTGCTTCTCATTCTAAGAACTGAGAATGGTTATGAGTTTGCATAAATACCATCACTTTAGGCTAAGACATGACATAATATTAGTTGGTAACATATTGAGAATTTAGTTTCTAAGAACTAAGAATAAAGTGAGACATGGATTTATGGATCATGGGCGTCATTGCATAGAGCTTGAATACTTGGATGATTAGATTTCCAAGAAATGTTAGTGCTTCTAGTTTAGGGTCAGAGTATGTACATAAGTTTAATAAAGAACTCGAACCTTAGGCACAAGCACAATTTGAATGCATAAGACATTGGTGGAATGTCCTCTTAATTGAATTATGAGGAGTTTTCTAGAATACAAATAGATTTATCAAGACTCTTCCCTGAAAAATTTTCCACCTTGAGAAAATTCATGGTCTGCCTTAGTTCATCATCTCCCCCTTAGCTCAAAGGACACTATCCTAGACTTATTGACATATCCTGTCATTAACTCTATAAGCATAATACTCATCACAAAGGGGCATCACTATACACATGGATGCTACACTCGCACTTATAAACCATAATATAAAGACACTAAATTTTTTCTACGGCATCTCTCTTAAGGGATACTAATCTTAACTTTTGCTACCCTTTAACTTGTACTCCCATAGGCATACTCATTCACATTCTCTAACACATAACCATCCATTGTTAACTCCTTAGTATACTAGCATTAAACCTCTAATTACATAACCTATAATTTATCAAAATTTGTAAAACTATACCAAGGGCTCATATTTTCTACCTATATTTCCCTTAATTTAGTTCTAAAGAACACCATCTATCTTTGCCTAGCCTTTTTCATATGAAATAACTCAAGAACACCTACTAAGAACACATATCACTTATCAACTTAAAACTTCATCTAGCAACATGTTACCTTGGATTAAATTTATTCTTATGAACTTAATGCTCTTGTCCATCTAGTGGCTAAGCCACAATTCATTTATTTCAATACTAGTCCTCATGTATATATCATAATTATCCACTTAATTTTTTTATAACTTATCAACATAAACTCTTTATCACATCCATCAAGCCTACTAATTTACTCCTACAAATCCCGCATCACAATCCTCAAGATAACATTCTTATCACCATAATAAACATCTAATGATCAAAGTTAATATCCAACACCAATCATGAAATTCCAATGAAATATTCCATATACTATACTAGTCCATCAAAATATGTGATAAATTAATCAACCTACATTCCTTATTTCAATTAACTACAGTCGAGAAGCACATCTTATTCATAATATTCCTACTACACCTTAAAATTTACTAAACATCTTCTCACCTGCTAGACTAGATTACAACTGCTAGATAAAAGTTAAGGGATTCATAGTGTATTAAAATCCCATAATCAATCTTAATCTTAACATAAACCATTTAGGTTTATTTGGATATTCTCCTTCCTCATATCATATCACTTACCCATACATATGTTTAAACTACTTTAAAGCTTCTATAACATCACAAGGTCCTCTTTTCTAAGATTTCCCAATTGAATGCTAAATTTTATAAATTATTAGTTATTCTATCCTTTCATTCATAACCTATAAATGATTTAATACTACAATAGCTATCCATCATGATCTTTTTCCCTGTTTCAGATAAATTCCAAATCATCCTAACTAATCTCTTTCTATACTAACTACCATTAAATATACAAATCTTTCAACAACCATAGCCAATTACAATAAGAGCATACCACCACTTAGCTCACTTAAAGGTTACACGAATACAACTACCTTTTTCATTCAATAGTTACCCTCTCTCTGGCTTTTAAACTAATGACTTTATATCACTAACCTTGGGATTATCTTACTACTCATAGGTCATAACATCCTAATTTATACAACCTCTCTGGTGAAAATACTATCCCAATATTCAGATACCTGTGGTTTCCCTTAAGCAGGGCATCTATAACAAAGCTTTTGAATGGGACTGAATACACATTTTATATCAGGATAAAACACATGATTCAGGAAGATAAAGGTATATGGTTGAATCAATACACTTTGATGTATTAATGGACTCCTTTCAAGTGCATATGTTGTTTCATAAGTTTTTGATAACTAAATCGAAAAGGACCACATCATTAGGAATCTAATATTTTGAACTTGTAACTCCTTAATAATGAGACATCACAAAAAAATTAAAGTATGGAAGGAATTTGGATAGCTTTCATATGGACAACACAATTGCACAATCTAGAGTATATGGCCTATACCTTGTAATTATAAGTGTGGTGCACAACACACCCATAAGAAAAACTATACTAGACTCGGTTCTGTAAACACCCTGGGACCCTAAACTGTGCTCTGATACCAAGTTTGTCACAATCCAAACTGTTGCCCTATTCGTGATGGGCATCCCAAACCAATGAAGGCCTGAGATAACCCCTTAGCATTACATCATAAGCATAGTCAAAACTAAAGTTATGGAAACAAAACCATAAAAAAAGGATTCTGGCCTTTAAATAAAGTAATATTAATATTTTAAGAACAAAATCCAAACTAATTAACCAACACCATCTATGAAGCCACTAACTTTTAAGAATACTCCTAGGTTAGGACATGGCTCCGAATATACCATAAATCTATAAAATGATAAAATGGAAATATAAGTGAAATGAACAATAGCCTACCAAATCATGGAGGGCTCACCACTTATCACCAGCTATCTAAGAGAGAATATTAGTGTCCTAATGTTGCACAGAACAATGGAAAAAAGCCTTTGAATCTACATCATGAAATGATCTAAAGTTTAGGGACGGTCAGTGCAGTGAGTACTGGCATTGATAACGCCCAAAATATACCTCTAATTGAAGGATAAAGCGGTCATTGTCAAATATAGTAATCCAACTAGGTTGGGGGGAAATCCCAAGGGAATATGTTGGAAATCTATCTCAAATTTGTTGAAATAACCGAGCAATGCATAAAAGCAAAGGGGAATTTTTTGAAGTAGAAAAAGGAGAATAATTGGTTGCTCTTGGTTGTAAATAATAGAAGACGAATGCTAGGCTTGTGTTTTCCCTGGCTTTACAACTCTGTAGATTTCTCGTGTTCAACCCATCTATTCTACTATTTTGCATGTAAAGTCTACAAGATATATATTATCAGTCGTATTATAAATGTGAAGATAAATCTCACCCTTTACCGGTTTAGTCTTAGGGCATCGCCTTGCTTCTCCTTGTTACGACCTCAGTTCACTATTACCTTTTGAGTTCAGTGATTAGATAAGATGGAGGAGACTAAAAGATGGAGGTGAATCTCAAATTATTGACTTAATCTTCTTTTCCCAATCACAAACTCCCTTGTAAGAATGAATTTAAATACAGTCTATCTCAAGATTTTGCAGCAGCTCAAAGATTAATTATTGTGAAGAATATTAAGATACATACATAAACCTAGAATAGATGAATATCACACTTTCTCTACATAGCTAATCCGCCAGGGTTCTCACAACCCTAGATAAGGGAATTAGGTGCCCATATTTATGAGATCAATCATGGAATCCACATAAAAAATTGCTAAATCAATCTCAAAATAATGAAAGAATAAATCCTAAAGTCTTGAATTGAAGAACAAACCAAGAATAATAATCAATGTACGAATGAGAATTAATATATGCATATTTTTTGAATAATTAATATAGAGTATCAAGAGTATTTATAGATTACAAAAATTGAATCTGAAATAAAATAGGAAGACCCTAGAAATCAACTCCTAAATAAAATAGGAAAACTCTAGAAATCAAATCCTAAATAAAATAGGAAAACTTATTACCCATATGTAATAGGAATTAAATACATTATAGGAGTGTAATTAGGATATATGAAAACCCTAGGAAACAAATCCTAACTAAAATGGGATAGGAAAGTAATGTCGGCATAAGATATGTCTCGCTCTTCAACTAGTACCATCATCATATGAGTCGTACCAAGGCTCTCGTATCCACTCCAGTGACTGTCTTCTAGGATTCAACTTTCTTTTCTGCTTCCTAGTTATGCTCATGAGTTGTACCATGATCATGCGACTCGTGTCCTTGACTCGTATCCACCTGGGACTTCTTTCTTTCTTTTTTCGAACACTGGTTTGTGTACGGTTAGATCATACGAGTCATACTCAGACTTTCGACTCATATTATTTTGACACTTTAACTTTTTCAAAGTTTCTTGGTGACTTTAGATGTATATTAAGATCATAAATAGCTCTTATCTTATTGGCAAGTTAAAACAACCCTTAACGATTACGTTCTTGTGAAGAGTATAACTATTGTCATCTTCAACCGATTATAAATTTTTGTATACTTTGAATTTTTTATCTCAAGACTCGCCAACAGATATACAATTGAATTAGCTTTCCAATAAAACAAATTTCACCTTAATTTGATATCGGAGTGAGAAGTTATGGCTAAAATACTGAAGCACTATTGAAGCTATGTCGAATCTGTCCAAGATACGACTTGTAAGGTCTGTCCAACATACGACTCGTAAGTTATCTTTATGGGTTGTTAGGAGAAAGTCGTAAGTTGGTCAGTAGAGGCTGAAAATGTGTTTTTGACTACGACTCAAGCCACTTTTCATAGTTCTTCTTGAATTTAGCATCCTAAAACCTAATTTCCTGCAAAACACTCCTAAAAACACATCAAATCTAACAAAATAGCCTTAAGTACATCCATATTCTCATAGTTTAAGAATATTAAGTGTTATATTCCTATAGCATATCAAGACCCTCATCTTAGAATGTTGCATTTCCTTAGGCAACAAAAAATAACAAAATAATACAACGATGCTTAACGAAGAGAAACATAAGATACTATGGCAGTCAATAATCAATTTTAGCTTAAAAACATTTCCCTCTCTAAGTTCAATCACTTTAAAACCAACTGTTTGTATTAATGAAGCACAACCATATGACACAAAGGAATTAAGCTATTGTATTACCTTAGCAACAAACGACCACGCATATATACAAGTTACACTAACCAAACAAGTAAGCAGCTAGCAATACAACCTATGTGTCCTTACAACAAAGAAATCCCTCCTCACTCATATATGAAATCAAGCATTAAAATGTGGGGACGATCAAGAAACACTCACTCTTAGAAAGAAGTTCCAACCAATGCATGTCAAACAGCATAGGTTTTCTCTTATTTTCTTTACCTAAGTTTTTGGACGGTTAAGTTAGGATCACTATAGGACTTTTCTTCGACTTGTAATATAGGATTGGAGATGGTATAATACGTATGGATATTTAAAATGACTAAACCTCCTTGTCACTGCACTAACTTTTGGGGTTCACACTTAACTAATTTCTCACTTTATTTCTGCCCTTATCACTTCCTTTTTATTTTAAAGCGTATTCAGGTTGGGTGTGGTCTTTTAGTCTTTCTTTTTTTCTCTTTTTCACAAATTTTCTTTTCTTTTTCATGTCTTTTTTATACCACACCCAACCTTACTTTCTTTTCTCTAATTTTACCCTTCTCCATACCCATTTTACATCATTCACCTTCGTGATAGCAACCCTCAACTTAGGCAATTTGCCTAAGTTGAAGTGTACAATGTCCAAGGAGGACTAGGGACAAAATAGGTTCATTGCAATACAAATAAGAAAAATATGTTATAAGGCTTAAAGATCGGGATCAAAGGATACTAATACACACATGGAAGGTCAATTAGGATAAAAGTTGACTACTATCAAAAATGGCCTATGATCCTTTCCTAACCACTATCCTACAAGACTAACTGGAAAAGTTCTAGATTTAACACATAAAGGGAACTAAGTAGCATCTCACACGCACATGGCACAGATTCAATATTGCAAGCTACAACCTATTTAATTCATGCATAACTTTGCAATGATTACCATGTCCCTAATACTAATACCATAAAAAGATTCACAATAGTTGCATATATATACATATCACACAGTTAACAAATAGACAATTGGAGAGGTATTTTTCATTTATCTCAAAAATCAAAAAATATGTCAACGGCCCTAGATATTTATTTTTCTCCTAGTTAACCAAAAAATATCATGAAACAAAACACAATACACCTAAACATGTCAGCTCTACTGGGAACAAGACTCCGAGGAAAAGAGACACAGCAACAAAAACCCCAAGAAGACATCAAGATCCACTAGTAGCCCCACCCTCAACTTAAAATCATGAGTTTTCCCCCAATGCATCAAACCAAAACAAGAAAGTTAGAAACTTACATGCGGCACCATAGGTACGTTGATCTGACGTTAATCATACAATTTGGATACAAACAACAAAAAACGTTGGGTTGCCTCCCAAGCAGCACCTGATTTTATGTCGTGGCATGACGGGACTTGGTTGGGTACTCAAACTTCCCCAACAAGTCCATGGGTACCTTGATTACTCAGACTTCATCAAGGTAGCCCAATAGTTTTCCTTCAAATTTCTCTTTCCACTTTGAACTTATGATCTTTACCCCTAATTTCTTTTTTGATTTCCTATTATGCTCATTGGGCTAAGGTATAAAAATAAAGGACCCAATAAATAGATGCGGTATGTTGTAATTCTTGGCCCTTACGTGAGGAATATAGTTCTTTGATTCTGGCTCAGAAAATTCAAGAGTATAGATAGAAATTTCCTCCTCCTTACACTCTTCTTTAGGCTTTGATGGCTTGATCAAGATCTGACTATCCAAAAACAATGTGGAAAAAATCTTAGAATGAGGTCCAATATGCCCCAACTCATGATTTGCAGTCTTCTTTGCATCCCCTCCCAACTCTAATATGCTCTCTTAAGAGTGAATCTATCTACAAGAGCATGAGCAATTTTTGACTCCTCCAATTTTAGCTCATCAAGTTAGCTTTTCAGAATTTTTTCAGTCTCACACCACCCATAACTAGGTTGCTAAGCATTACACGCAGCAGTTTTTACATCTAATTCTACTTATAAGTGGTGAATATCTAAGCCAAACCTATCAACCTTTTGAATAATCTCTTGTCTTTCTTTTTCTAGAAGTGCCAACATGTCAATCATGTTCTCATTATATTGTAATAATATATTGATCATGCTCCTACAATAATGTACCATATCAAAAGGAAAAGGAATAATAAATAAGGAGTCATCATCACTCCGTACTTCTTCTGGCCAGGTTGTCATCTCAAGAAGAGTAGGTCAACAAACCAAAAAAGGAACAAAAGAAAATAAAACCCAATTACTCCAACAACTTCAATCAAGAATTTTGAGACTGTAGTCCCCGACAACGACGCCAAAATTTAATAACACCCAAAATACACCTCTAATTGAAGGATAAAGTGGTCATTGTCAAATATAGTAACTAAACTAGGTTGGGATCGAATCCCAAGGGAATACGTTGGAAATATATCTCAAATTTATTAAAATCACCGGGCAATGCATAAAAAAGGGGGGATTTGTTGAAGTAGAAAAAGGAGAAGAATTTGCTGCTCTTGGTTGTAAATAATAGAAGACGAACACTAGGCTTGTGTTCCCCTGTCTTTGCAACTTCGTAGATTTCTTATGTTCAACACACCTATTCTATTGTTCTACATGTAAAGTCAACAAGATATGTATTATCAGTCGTCTTGAGAATGTGAAGATAAATCTCACTCTTTACCAATTTAGGTTTAGGGCATCACCTTATTGCTCCTTTATTGCCGCTTGATTAGACGAGGATGCGTTCTTAGGAAGCATGGTTCCTGCAAGTACACATCATTAGTAAGGAAGTAAATAAAGGAAAATAAAAATTTAAAACTAAAGTTCAGTGTGCATGTTCAAGTAAGGGTACGAGTAGAGGTACTAGTCGTATCGACTGGGTATGATTTGTATGAACGAGTCGTATGTCACACAGTGCATGTAAAGTTGTTCACTGGTCAGCTTATGACTTTTCCTAACCAGTCGTACCAAGAATGTATGACTCATTACCAATAGTTATAAGCTGATCAGAAATATTTTAGAATTTAATATAACTCCCAGGTGGTACAACTTTAAGAGTACAAGTCGTATGATCTATATACGACTCATATAGGTAAGTCATATCCATTCCATAACTTTAAATTTGTTAGAATTTCATATTGTTCGTGGGTATGAGTCTCGTTATAACCTCATAACCTGTGGGTACGAGTCCTAAAGAGTCTCGTATCCACTACAACATAAAAGTCCAATGTAAAAATTTGACTCCAAATTAAATCCCAAAAATTACCCATGACAATTTGCAGTAATATCAATCAATTTTTCACAAAATACCATACAAAATCACTACCCAAAACCCAATTCACCCCCAACTCTTATTTTCAACCTAAAACCCAAGAACTAGGATTCCCCAATTCAATAATTAAGTAATAGTAACTCAAAGCAAGTTAGAAACCACTCCCTTTTATAAGTTCAACATGAAATAACAAGGATTTAGTTCAAAAACTTACTTGAATAGATGAGAAAGTCAGTTGCTCAAGTTTCCACTTTTTCTTCCCCAAATTCTCAGTTGAATTCATGCAAAATGGAGAACCCAAACAAATTGGTAATTGATTTTGGGTATCGATTATTGGGTACCCAATAGGTGCCCTATTTTTCCTTTTAATTTAAGTGTTGGGTCAGGTTTACCCGCGACCCTGACTTGGTAAGATTGGGTATGAGTTGTTTATATGATTGGTACCCAGGCTTACAGGTCTTTTATTTAACTCGTATAGAACAAAAACCTTACCTGGATTCTAGAGTCAATATGATTCAATGTGATGAGTTATAATTTGAGGGTAAGACTCATTCGGAGAGTTGTATCCACTCCAAAAACTTTTACCTAATTCTTATTAGTTTCCCAGGTCCATACGGATTATACTCACGAGTTGTACCATATTGATACGACTCATAAAGAGTCCGTATGACCAAAATTTTTGAACTTTTTTGGGTATCTTCTATACTCTTTTATCCCTGCACACTGAACAAACACCTAACCATAAATATAAATAATTACAAAAATATGGGTTGCCTCCAACGCAGCGCTTGATTTAACATTGTGAGACGACATAATTGCCTTGGTTACTCAGGATTCACCAAGGTTATTTTAAAAATTACATCAATTTCCTTAGTGTTTGTTACCTATATAGTGCTTTAATCTCTACCCATTCACCTTGAATGGGGCTTTACCATCCCTCTTCGATTCTAAAGCACCATATGGAAACACCCTAATCACAGTAAAGGGACCATACCATCTAGACTTCAACTTACCTATAAACAAGTAAAGCTCTGAGTTGTAGAGCAATACCTAGTCACCTTTCTCAAAGATTCTTTTCTTATTTTTGCAATCATGATGCAGCTTAATCTTTTCCTTGTAAAGTGTAGAGCTTTCATATGCTCGGAGTTGGAATTCCTCCAACTCATTTACCTTGTTCAATCATGATTTGGATGTATCTTTCCACTCAAAATTTAGCTTTTTCAAGGCCCAAAATTCTTTATGTTCGAGCTTAATAGGCAAGTGACAAGCCTTTCCATACACTAGCTGATATGGTGAAGCACTAATTGGAGTCTTGAATGCTATTCGGTAAGCCCATAATGCATCATATAATTTTTGTGACCAATTAGTCCTATTGGCATTCACTGTCTTCACCAAGATGGACTTAATTTCTCTATTAGACACCTCAACTTGTCCACTAGTCTGCTGATGATAAGGTGTTGCCACCTTGTGTTTCACTCCATACTTCTTAAGCAGAAATTTGAATAGACGATTACAAAAATGTGAACCACCATCACTAATGATAGCACGTGGGTTTCCAAATCGAGAAAAGATATGTTTTTTTCAGGAAAGCACTAACACTACGTGTTTTATTGTTGGGAAGCGCAACTACCTCCACCTATTTTGATACATAATCTATAGCCACTAGTATATACTTCATGCCAAATGAACTCACGAAAGGCCCTATGAAATCTATAACTCATATATCAAATAATTTTAATTCTAAGATAGGAGTCATAGAAAGTTCATGGCGTTTAGAGATATTACCTTGTGATTGACATTGGTCACAAACAGAAATAAAATCCTGTGTATTTTTATATATTGTTGGCCAATAATACCCACATTGCAAGATGTTGTGTGTTGTACGGGTTCCACCATGATGACCCCCCAATTGGAGAAGAATGATAAGCCTCAAGTATGCTCGCATCTCTACCTCAGGTATGCATCTATGAATTATTCCATCTGCATAAATTCTGAACAGATAAGGCTCATTCTAGAAAAGATTATTTTCCTTATGCATAAATTTCTTTCTCTACTGAAAGGAAAGATCTTCTGGAACTAGATCACAGGCTAGATAGTTTGCATAATCTACAAACTATGGAATGATATCTTGGGAAGCTACTAATATTTGCTCATCTAGAAAATTGTCATCAATCTCCAACACATTTTCAACATTCTACATCGCTTCCTCCTATAGTTTAGACAAATAATCCGCAACTTGATTCTCAATGCCCTTTCTGTCCTTGACTTTGAAATCAAATTCTTGTAGAAATAGCACCCACCTAATCAGTCTAGGCTTCATATCCTTTTTCTCTATCAAGTACCACAATGTTGCATGATCAGTCAACACAATCACCTTGGTCCCAATCAAATAAGATCTAAAATTCTCAAAGGCAAAAAACACTACCAACAACTCTTGTTCCGTCATGATGTAGTTCTTTTGAATAGGATTTAATGACATGCTAGCGTAGTAGATGAGATGCCAGATTTTTTATTTTTGTTGACCTAGTATAGTGCCTAAGGCCAAACCATTCGCGTCACACATAATTTCAAGGGGCAAGGACCAGTCTGGAAATACAATGATAAGAGCAATCATCAACTTCTTTTTCAGACATTCAAAATTCTACAAGCATGCTTCCGTAAACTCAAATTTCACCTTTTTCTTAAGAAGCCTACAAAAAGGGTTGCATATATTGGATAAATCCTTGATGAAACACCTATATAACCCAACATGTCCTAAAAAACTACAAACGCCCTTCACAGGAATTGGTGGAGGTAATTTCTCAATCATTTCAATCTTCATTCTGTCTACCTCAATGTCCCTTTTTGAAATATTGTGCCCAAGAACGATACCTTATTTGACAATAAAATGGAACTTTTCCCAATTAAGAACCAAGGTTTATTCTTCACAACTTCTAAGAGAATTCGCCAAGTAAACTAAGCAGTCATCAAAAGAATCACCAATGATTGTAAAATCATCCATAACTACTTCGATGGTTTTTTCTACCATGTCAGAGAAAATTGACATCATATATCTTTGAAATATGGTTGGAGCGTTACATAACGCGAATGGCATTTTTCTAAATGCAAAGGTCCCATAAGGAAATGTGAAGGTGATCTTTTCTTGATCTTCAGGTGAAATAGTAATTTGGTTATAACCTGAAAACCCATCAAGAAAATAGTACCATCCTCTGCCCGCTAATCTGTCTAATATTTGGTACATGAAGGCATGGGAAAGTGGTCCTTCTGAGTCCATTCATTCAATTTTCTATAGTTCATACATACCCTTCATCATGTGACTGGTCTCATTGGCACTATCTCATTCTTCTCATTGGGAAAAACAGTAATACCTCCTTTCTTCGGCACACATTATGATGGACTGACCCACTTACTATCAGCAATAGGATAAACTATACTAACAACTAACTATTTAATTATCTCTTTCTTCACCACCTCCTACATAGGAGGATTTAGTCGACACTGATGCTCTATACTTTGAATACAATCTTGCTCAAGTTGAATTTTATGAGTACACAATTTAGGCAGAATACCCATAATATCTGCAATGGACCAACCTATGGCCCTCTTAAATCTCTGTGCTACTGACAATAATGCTTCTACTTCTGACTGTATTAAATCAGCTGCAATAATGATAAGCAAAGTGTTATTGGCCCCTAAAAATACATATCACAAATGGGAAGGAAGGGCCTTCAACTCTAAGACAGGTGGCTCTTCAATGGATAGGCGAGCAGGTGGAGTAGTTCTATTCTTCAAATCCAAATCAAGCTTCTTTGGTGCATAAGTATAAGAACCATTCCCATGAAGTGCGCATACCATCTCTTCACACTCCTCAATCCCATCACTATTAAAATTCATGATCACGACTGTCAGTGCTTCAATATCCAATCTTTCTAAAATAGGAATAGTAATATCTGAACCATCATCCCAAAGAGTAACTACATCAATATCATGGAATAAATCTATCTCATCATCATGCACATCAATACCTATATCATCTTAACTTATCAGGATGTTTCATAGGCTTGCATACATTAAATGTCACATGTTTATCATTAAGTCTCAGCATCAGATATCCTTTCTCGATATCAATCAACATCCTACATTTAGCCAAGAATAGTCTTCCCAAAATAATTAGGACTTGAAAGTCTAGTTCGTAGTCCAAGATCACAAAATCAATAGGAAAGATGAAAGAAGACACCTTCACTAATACGTCATAAAGAATTCTAACTGGCTTCTTCACTGTCCCATCTGCCATCACTAGTCTTATGGTAATTGGTTTGGGAGCTCCTAACCCCAACTGCTTGAATACTGCAAAGGCCATGAGGTTGATGCTAGCCCCCAAATAACATAATGCTTTAGTGAAGTTGAAAGATCCAATAGTGTAAGGAATGGTGAAAGCACCAGGGTCCTCCTTCTTCTCTACCAATGATCTAGTAACTACAGCACTGCAATGATGAATATTACCAACTGGCTCATAACTCACTGACCTTTACTTGGTGATTAAGTCTTTCATGAATTTTGCATATCCTAGAATTTTCTCCAATGCCTGTACAAGTGGTATGTTGACTAACAACTAATTTAATATTGACAAAAAAAAATATACAAACCCTCTTCTTGTTTCTTTTCAACCTTTGAGGAAAAGGAGGAGGAGGTCTCGGAATAGCTTCAACTCAGGCTTCTCAAACTTATCTTTTTATTTATCCTCTTTAATACTGCTCTCTACTTTAATAGGATCATCATTATTTTTGTGCTCATCTACAGTGGGAACAGGTGGGTTTGTGGTGGTTTTACCACTCCGAGTGGTAATAGAATAGCAATGAGCATCATTCTTAGGATTTTGAACTGTATTACTAGGGAGAGTGCCCGACTACCTCTGATTCACTATGGCTGACATCTAATCGAATTGTTGCTCCAACTATTTGATTGATGTAGCATGTGATTCAACTTTCTAATTTTGCCCTAACTGACCTGCCTTGATATCCTTAAGATAGCTTTTTTGACTTTCTTGTCCTTTGACTAACTTTGACAAAAGTGCCTCCATTCTTAATTCTAAATCACAACTCCCAGATGGAACATACTTATAACTCTTCTCCTTATAGTCATCTTTTCGATTCTAATCACCTTATCTCTCTACTTATATCTATGTATCTATCATTATAATAGTTCCAACCTTGATTCCATTTCCCTTGGGCTTGGAAATTCACAAACCTATGATAAAGATGCTTTCTTCCTCTTCAGATTTAATCTCAAAAGTTTTCAAAGTAGATGCCTGAGTCCCCACTGCATTTACTTTCTCAACACCTATTACTATAAATTTCCTAGTAAGAATCCCAATATCCATCCAAATTTAAGCAAACTCTTGTGCGGCCAAGTCATTATTCATGCCATAATCACTAGCTGCTCCAATAACATATGCACCTGCACCACGATCAGCCCCTCTAGTATGCCATCCTCTATTGGTCACTGAAATATCCTCTAGTATCACTTGTGCATAATCCCACCAAAGTCGCATAAATGTACCTTAAAGAATAGTATCTACCATTGATCTCAAATTGACATTTAGTGATCTTTACAAGATTTTTAGTAGATTTTACCCTCTGATTCTGTGATTAGTTACCACGCTCAGCTTCTTCTTGAATCTAAACCACGCCTCGTTCAAGGATTCTGTAGTAACAATCTGAAATTATAAATTTCATCTTTCAGTTGTAACAATTTTGCAAGAGGGAAAAACTTGCTAAGAAACTATTTTAGAAACTCATGCCAAGAAGTGATTGAACTCTCGGAAGTTTCCCCAACCACAGTGATGTTTCTCCAATAAGTGAAAATAGGAACAACCTCAACCTCAAAGCTTCTAGGTCTACCCTGGAATGGTATAAGATATGCAGATCCCAGTAAAGTTAGTAAAATGTTGATCCGCATCATCAGTTGTTGCCCCTGAAAATAGACCCTTTAGGTTCAACAGCTGGATCATCGCACTCGTAATGTCAAACTTCATATTGGGGGATAACGGTGGAGGAATGATTTCTCTTATATTAGCCGGTTTAATATATCCCATGTCTTCATCATCTTCCTCATATGGTTGCAGAAGTTGATACACAGGGATCACTGGAACTCTACCTCTTTGAATTCTTTCACCCACTTGTCTCGGCCTGCCGACTTATTTATTTTAAGCTCTACGAGCCTCTTCAGCTAACCTAGCCTCTTCAGCTAACCTAGCCTCTTCAGCTTCTCATCACTCTTGCTCTAGAAGTTATTGCGTCTGTATACTTGCAACATTTTAATGATCAACTATATTAAGCGGGATCGCTGTATTTGGATCAACAGGTAGAGGTTCCTGATCCCTAGCAAGAATACCATCATGAACTTGTTCCACCATAATTCGTGGTGTTTGAAGACTTCTTTCTGGATCTAGATAGAATGAGAGTGAGGGATTACCTCTTCTCCTCGTGTTTGACATACGCCGTCGTATTTCAAATCAAAAATAGAAAATAAAACCCGAAAACTTTACCAATTCAATTAACTACTCAAATTGTCTTTTCTGAAAATGGCGCTAAAATTTGATAATGCTTAAAATACACCTCTAATTGAAGGATAAAGCGATCGTTGTCAAATATAGTAATGCAACTAGGTTGGGGTCGAATCCCAAGGGAATACATCAGAAATCTGTCTTGAATTTATTGAAATCATCGGGCAATGTGTAAAAGAAAAAGGGGAATTTGTTGAAGTAGAAAAAAGAGAAGAATTGGTTGCTCTTTGTTGTAAACAAAAGAAGATGAACAATAGGCTTGTGATCCCCTGGCTTCGCAACTCCGTAAATTTCTTATGTTCAAACCCCCTATTCTGTTGTTCTGCATATAAAGTCTTCAAGATATGTATTATCAACCATTTTGTGAATGTGACGATAAATCTCACCCTTTACCTATTTAGTCTCAGGGAGTCGCCTTGTTGCTCTTTGCTACGACTTCAGTTCACTATCACCTTTTGAGTTCAAATGATTAGATGAGATGGAGGGGACTATAAGAGCGAGGTGAATCTCAAATTACTGTCTTAATCTTCTTTCCTAATCACAAACTCACTTGTAAGGATGAATGTAAGTACAGGTTATCTTAAGCTTTTGAAGCAGTTCAGAGATTAATTATTGCGAAGAATATTAAGATACATGCATAAACCTATAATAGATGAATATCACACTTTCTATATGAAGTTAATCCACCAGGGCTCCCACAACCCTAGAAAGGGGAATGAGCCTCTCATATTTATGAGATCAATCATGGAATCCACGGACAAAATTACAAAATCAATCTCAAAATAATGAAAGAACAAATCCCAAAGTCTTAAATTGAATAAAAAACCAAGAATAATAATCAATACATGAATGAGAATTAGTATCTTAATTTTTTATTATTATTAATACAAAGTATAAAGGGTATTTATAGATTACAAAAATCAAATCCAAAATAAAATAGGAAAATCCTAGAAATCAACTCCTAAATAAAATATGAAAAGTCTTGAAATCAAATCGTAAATAAAATAGGAAAACTTGATTACCCATACATAATAGGACTTAAAAACATTATAGGAGTGTAATTGGGATATATGGAAACCCTATGACACAAATCCAAACTAAAATGTGATAGGAAAAGTAATGTCGGCACAAGGTACGACTCACTCTTCATCTCGTACCATCATCATACGAGTCGTACCAAGGCTCTTGTATCCAATCCAGTGACTGTCTTCCAGGCTTTAACTTTATGTTCTTCTTACGACTTATGTTGACAAGTTGTACCATGATCATACGACTCGTGGCCTTGAATCGTATCCACCTAGGACTTCTTTCTTTCTTTCTTCGAACACTGGTCTGTGTACAGTTGGATCATACAAGTTGTAATCAGACTTCCAACTCATATTCTTCTGAAACTTCAATTTTTTTAGAGTTTTTTTGTGACTTTAGATGCATATTAAGATCATAAATACCTCTTAGCTTATAGGCAAGTATAAACATCCCTTAACGATTAAGTTCTTGTGAAGAGTATAACTATCATCATCTTCAATTGATCATAAATTTTTGTGTACTTAGAATTGTTTATCCCAAGATTCACCAACAGATATACAATTGAATTAGCTTTCCAACAATATAAATTTTGCCTTAACCTGATATCGGGGTGAGAAGTTATGGCAAAATACTAAGACACTGTTGAAGTTGTGTCGAATCTGTCCAAGATACGACTTGTAAGGTTTGTTGAAGATACGACTCGTAAGGTCTCCTTATGGGATGTTAGGAGAAAGTCATAAGTTGGTCAGTAAAGGCTGAAAATGGGTTTCTGACTATGACTCAAGCCACTTTTTATAGTTCTTCTTGAATTTAGCATTCCAAAACCTAATTTCCTGCAAAACACTCTCAAAAACACATCAAATCTAACAAAATAGCCTTAAGTACATGCATATTCTCATAGTTTAAGCATCGTAAGTGTTATATTCCTATAGCAAATCAGGCATGCAACCCAAGGAAATGGATAAAACATTTATTTATAAAACCAGTCATCAAGTTTATTTTCATCATCCATAATAATAATAATAATAAAGTAAGGGATAGGTGAAAATGAGCATAAAAATATGACCATTTAAAATTTAGTCTTGAACTATGTTGCTTTCCACCGACCTCTAGTAACCCACGAGCTATATGGGTCCAGTTCTTCCCTATCGGTGGGGCCCCAATCCATGTTAGTTGCATGGACTGATATTAAGCTAAAGTCACCAATAGTCTAAAGCCACCATAGTAAATATAATTGTATACTACTGCGCAACGCAAGCGTACAATGGTCATTCTCCATCCAAGATAAGACCACCTCCCACGTCGGCAAATGTCGTTTCAAGTGTTAGTCACAAAGACTAGCCCTTCTCGATGAAGCTACACAATTCCCATTTAAGCCCAATTAATATATTTTCATAAACCTTTAACAGGGAGGCTTTCGTTAAGGCATTCCAATGTTGGTATCTTCATACCAAGACTTGCAAGCCATTCATATTATGTTATATCACTTTCATAAGACATCTTAGATTGCCAATTCCATCGTTAAAGTTCATAAGCATAACCCCAAGTGTTTGTGAAATGTCATTTAGACTTTTGTTCTTACATGGCATGCCTTATTTCATAGTCAGTGTAAAAATCATAATTCCCATGAAGAAGAACCAAGTTTTGAAGTGGGTTGAGGTCCATAATTCCATATTACAAAATCCTTAAGGGTTATGAATCCATGTTAACAAGTTCACCATTTTCATAGAACATATTACATCTCAAAGCCCATTAATAATGCTTAGAAAGTCCATAAAACAAGATGATAAATAAATAATAAAGTTTTCCACAATAATCTCCTCAACCCTAGTTTCAAACAGTCATTAAAGAACAAATAATTACCAAATAAATTGACAAAACACAATAATACTTAAAGTAAGGATTGTTCAACATGCCTTTAAAATGAATAAAGCTTGAAATTGAGCCTTGAATCTTGAACCCTAGGTGTTCTTGCCTCTTAATATTTTGGAGGAGAATAAAGAGTTTCGTATGAATTCATTTTGAGATAGATAGTAACTCAATGTTCAAAAGGAGTTTTAAGCATATATGGATCGGAAATCATAAGAAAAATGACCAAAATAGTAATGGCCCAAACCCGAGCTTGGCCGCGACGGGTATCTCAAACCCACCAAGGGTCGGAGAACACCCCCTTAGCCTTACCTCATGAGCACATTAAAAGTAAATAGATGAATCCAACCAAAATGATGATAAGAATAGATAAGTCAAATGACAATTCTAAGAATTCAAAATAAATATCCAACCCACACTTGTCCACAAAAGCCTCTAAAACCAGAATACAAAACTAAGTTGGGATATGCCCTCGACTATGAAAAATAAAATCCAAAAGTATCAAAATAGTAAAGAAACCAAAAAAATGACAGGGCCTTCCAAAATATGGAGTCTCACCACATCACAACAGATCCATAGGAATACCGAATCACCAAATGTTATATAGGAGCAATAGAAACCCTGCGGACCCTACATCATAAAACTATGTAGAATCCAGGGATGGTCAGTGGGGTGAGCACTAGCATGTAACTCAAGGGTAGGGACAAAATAATGCAATTTCCAAATATCAAATTATAAACCATATGCACCACATTCATATACAAATATATAGGATATTGGGATAAGGACAAGGGTTATGAACAACAGAGTTTAAAACCATTAGCCTGAACTGTGTAGCTAGCTTCGTCCTAAAGGCACGCATGGGCTCCCCCTACTATAAGGAACCCAGTGCGTGTTATCCTCACAAATAGAGGAAAGGCTAAGGACACCAAGGATATAGACCTACAAAAATATATATAATGTTTGCACCAAACACACAGTCGAATGGACCCCCAATACCAGCAAACGTGTTTTCCAGTGTTGATCCCCCCAGGAATTACTCCTTTACTATGAGCTACACAATTCGCTTTAAGCCATAATTAAAAGACTTTGAACATAAACCAACCATTAACCTAGGATTTATTTAATAAGAAATTTACCAACATGGTATCGTCATACCAGTCTACTTACAAGCTAATTCAATTATGCCAAACTAGTCCATGTAACCAAAGTGACTTCCAAGTTCCATTTAAAATCTAAAACCAAGGCCACCAAGGCTATCCAAAACCATATTCATCCATTTATCCTTTAATGCAATGA
Organism: Capsicum pubescens; assembly: GCA_030864215.1. Lineage (NCBI taxonomy): Eukaryota > Viridiplantae > Streptophyta > Magnoliopsida > Solanales > Solanaceae > Capsicum > Capsicum pubescens. The sequence goes on along the minus strand of CM061549.1, from coordinate 110,211,311 downwards.
AATTGGTTCAAAATACAAGTTAAACTATGCAATTACCCAATTCAAAATAAAGTTTACAAAGTGGGTTGAGGTTAATGTCATTATCAAGCCAAAATTCATCCAATTTGGGAAAACCCATGTCCCCCAGTCCAACCATTAAAGCAATGCACCAATTCAGTCCCCAAAACCTTAAATTAAAGCATGAATAATCCACTTAAACCATGGGAAATGCAATTCAAGTAATCACAATAAAAAACCCTCAACCCAATTTCAAACCCATCAATTAAAACATATGAATATTGATTAAATAGATGCCATAATGTAAAAATACAAGCTAGGGATGAGCAATATTCCTAAAATATTCTAGGAATTGAAGACAATTCAAAGTTTGGAGCCTGGAGGTAATTTCTTGAAAATCCTTGATCTTTTTTGGGTTTTGAGTTAAAGTGGAGAAAGAATGACTTTAATATTTGAAAACTATAGGGAAAAGGGTTATGTTATATTTAAAAGTCGTGTAAGGGATAAAAAGACATAAAGCCCATTACCCCACGTGAAAAAAATAAAAAAATGGATAAATTTGACATAGCAGTGTGGCATGCCCTTATTACGGAGGTTAGCCTCTATGCCACGCCCTTATCACAGAGGTTAACCTCTATGGCACGCTACTATTTCAGAGGCTTACTACCTTGGGGTCCCAAATTAACCCTGAACCCCTTCCAAAAATTCCAAAAGTTTCCCTAAACACCATTTTAACATCCCTTAACATAATTCAAGTAAAAAAATTGGCATTATGCACACGAGAGCATCAAAAATAAAATGATCAAAATTTTTTGGGGTCTTACATTAACCCCCCTTAGGATCATTCATCTCGAGATGAGAAGTTAGGATATTTTTAGCACAATAATAGGAAAAATGTTGCAGAATCCAAGGAAAAATTTGAAATGCAACAAGAGGGAAATGAAACTCATTTCTCAAGCACTTTCATCCTATACAGGGAACAAGAATGGATACTTGGCTCTTATATCTTCCTCAGTTTCCCATGTAGATTCTTCCACTTTTTGGTTTCTCTAATGAACCATCACCGAATCTACATCATTTTTTCTCAATCAACAAACTTGCCTATCCAATATCTCAATTGGAACTTCCTCATAAGACAAAGAATTTGTCACACCAACATCCTCAACAGGCACTATCAAAGAAGGGTCACCCACATATTTTTTCAGCATAGACACATAGGAAATGGAATGAATCCATGCCAAATTTGCTGATAAATCTAACTCATAAGTGACATCATCAATTCTCCTCACAATCTTATATGTACCAACATAACAAGAACTTATCTTCCCCTTCTTCCAAAATCTCATGACTCCTTTCATAGGAGAAACCATCAAGAAAACCTAATCACTAACCTCAAACTCTAACTCCCCCCACCTCACATTTGCATAACACTTTTGTCAACTTTAAGTAGTCTTAATTCTTTCCCTAATCACTTTCACCTTCTCTATTTCTTGGTGAACCAAGTTAGGTCCAAACAACCTAGTCTCACCTACCTAAAACCACCCAATAGAAAACCTACACCTTCTACCATAAAGAGCCTCAAAAGGGGCTATTTGGATGCTAGAATGATAACTTCTATTTAAGAAAACCCAATAAGAGGCAAATGGTCAACCCAACTACATTAAAAATCAATCACACAGGACCTTATCATATTCTCCAAAGTCTGAATAGTCTATTTCGTTTGTCCATTTGTTTGAGCATGGAAACCGGTGCTAAGGTTCACCTGAGTACCAAACCTTTCTAAAACAAATGTCAGAAGTGAGAAGAAAACTCCATACCTTGGTTTGAAATGATGGACACTGGCGCTCCATGCAACTTAACTATCTTCTAAATGAATAAATTAGTATAATCCTTTCCTGATTAGTTAGTCCTCATATGCAATAAGTGAGATGACTTAGTTATTCTATCCACAATAAACAAAATAGAATCATACTAATTGTGAGACCACAAAAGACCAGTAAAAATATCCATATTAATCATCTACCACTTCTACATAGGTAGCTCTATATCTCGAGACATTCCACCAGGATTCAAATATTAAACCTTGACTTTCTAACAAACCATATATTTAGCCACAAAGTTTTCCACATCCCTCATCATATAATTCCACCAGTATATTTCCTTCAAGTCGTGATAAATTTTAGTTAAACTTGGATGAACTGTATATCTAGACTCATGATCCTCACTCAAAATTTATTCCAGCAGCCTATCAATATTAGGAACACGCAACCTTCCTTGATACCTCAAGATAGCATCTCCCCCAACCTTGAAAGCCATAACTTTTGCTGATCCACATTATCCTTGATTTGCATAAGTATAGGATCCAAAGCATGTTTTTCCTTCACCTCAGGGCCAAGAGATGGCTTAACCACTTCCTGAACAATCACTGCACCATCCTCAAAATCTAAGAGATAAACTCCCAAGTTAGCCAACTTATGAATATCCTTCACCAACCCTCTTTTCTCCTCTTCAATGTGAGATAGGCTCTCCATAGACAACCTTTTAAGAGTATCAGCAACAACATTAGTTTTACCTAGATGGTAGTGTAAACTTATTTTGTAATCTTTAAGAAATTCAAGCCACCATCTCTGCCTGAGATTTTGTTCCTTCTACATAAAGGCATACTACAAGCTCTTATGGTCTAAATAAATATCCATACGCACTCAATATAGATAATGGATCTACATTTTCAATGCAAAAACCACTACCGCCAACTCTAAATCGTGAGTTGAGTAATTTCTCTCATGAACCTTAAGCTGCCAAGAAATATAAGCCACAACTTTATTATGCTGCATCAAAACACAACCCAATCCCACACGAGATACATCACAATATACAACAAACCCATCAGTACCCTTGGGTAGGGTAAAAACTGGCACAGAAGTCAACTTGTCCTCCAATGTCTCAAAACTGCCTTCATAAGCATCAGACCACAAAAAATTAACCTTTTTCTAGGTTAACTTAGTCAGTAGAGCAGCAATAATCGAGAAACTCTCCACAAACCTCCTATAATATCCAACCAAGCCCAAGAAGCTCCTAATATTGATTGGAGTCATTGATCTAGGCCGCTTCTTAACTACTTCAACTATATCTATGGATTCACCTTGATCCCCTCACTAGAAACAACATGCCAAGAAAGGCCACAATACTTAGCCAAAATTCACACTCAAAAAACTTTACATATAACCTCTAGTATTTGAGAGTTTGCAACACAATTTGGAGGTGATTAGCATGATCCTTCTCACTTGTAAAGTACACCAAAATGTCATCAGTGAAGATTATTACAACAAATCCAGAAATTGTTAGAACACTGGATTCATAAGATCCATCAAAATAGCCAGAGCATTAGTCAACCCAAATGACATAACAAGAAACTCTTAATGGCCATACCGGGTTTGAAAAATAGTCTTGGGAATATCAACCTCCCTAATTTTCAACTGAGGGTAGCCCAAATGAAGATCAATTTTTGAGAAAAATCTAGCACCCTAAAGTTAATCAAAAAGGTCATAATTCTAGGAAGAGGATACTTATTTTTCACTGTAACCTTCAACTGATGATAGTCTATACACATCAAAATAGACCTATCTTTCTTTCACACAAAAAGTACAAGAGCATCCCACGAAGAAATAGTAGGACGAATAAAGCCCTTATCAAGAAAATCCTCCAACTGCTCCTTAAGCTCCTTTAGTTCAATTGGAGCCATCCTATAAGGAGGAATGAAAAAAGGATGGGTATCCAGTAAAAGATCAATCCCAAAATCTATTTCCCTATCAGGAGGAATTCCAGGAAGATCATCGGGAAAAACTTTAGGAAATTCATTAAATACAGGGATAGATTGCAAAGAAGGACTCTTAGAGTTAAACTTTGTAACCCAAACTAAATGATCTAGACACCCTTTAGAAATCAATTTTTGAGCTCTAAGATAAGAGATAAACTTCTATTTAGGTACGAAAAAACTCCTTTCCCATTCAAGCATCGGCTTATTAAAAGAATGGAAACTGACCTTTTGGGTCCTACAAATACATATAAGGATAGCATGAATAAATCCAATCCATCCCCAAGATTACATCGAAATCCATCATGTCCAGTTCTATCAAATCCACCAATGTCTGCCAATTAAGAATGGACACCACAAAACACCTATAGATTTTTCTAGCAATAATAGAATCACCCACTAGAGTAGAGATGGAAAAAGGGTCAGAAATATTTTTAGGACCAAAACCAAAGTATACAACCACATAAGGAGTCACATAAGATAGGGTAGAGCATGGATCAAGCAAATAATAAAATCACGAGAGAAGAGTTGTAACATACCATAATAACATTTAGGGATGCCTTAAATTCCAGACGAGTAGCAAGAGCATAGAGATGATTTCAGCCAGTGTCGGTGTCTGAAGTGGTGCCCTTAGGTATTGGAGCCAAAGAAGTAACAACCGGGACTTTATTATCTCTAGTGAAAACCCTAGCCGAAAGATAATCTCGCTATATATGATCAAGCTAACCATAATTATAGAATCAATTTCTCCCTTCCTTATAATAACCACGGTGAAGATGTCCAAAAAATTGACAAGGAGGGTAAGGTGGGGCTAACTGAGATCCACTGGCCTGAGACTAGGCACCCTATTCCTTAGGACCACTACTAGTCGGAAAATGACTATCACTTGAATGCTTAGGATAAGGAGAACTAGCTTATGAATCAGAATCTCCCTAGTTATTCTACTTAGTCCACTTTCTACCATCTCTCCCATTATTCTAATAATTTGCGCCCTGCTTTGAATGTCTAAACTTTTTACTCGACCTTCCCCCATCTCTAACTATTTTTTCTCATCCTTCACCTATTGCATATAGACTACCAGCTTGAGAAGTCCATATAATTATTTAACATAGCAGTTTTACACTCTAACACCAAATCACGAGACAAACCAAAAGCAAACTTCTTCATTTAAAACCTCATATTAAACACCAATTCTATAGCATAATGATCCAACTAGTAGAACTTTAAGGCATACTCCTTCATACTCATCTTACCCTATTTTAAGTTCATAAACTCTTCGATCTAAGCCTTCCTCATCTCCTGAGGAAATAAATTATCAACAAAAGCACCTGATAACTCATCCCACATCGCTTGATTGGAATCATCATCCCTTATCACTTTCCACTCATCATACCACTGATAAGCCACATATTTTAATTGATATGCAGCAAAATCCACACCTTCCAAATTAGTAGCATGCATAACCTTAAAAATCTACTCCATTTCATTAATAAACCCCTGAGGATCCTCCTCAAACTTAGATCCTGTATAGGTTGGGGAATTTTACCTGATGAATTAGCCAACGTGATGACCTCAAATAAACTAACAGCAGAACCAATATGACTAGACCGATGAGACTGTGATGCTACCAGTTGAGAAAGCATATGAATAGAATGACGGAACTCTACAATAGAGATATCTCCCTGAGGCATCTAGGCGGAAGTTTCATAAGACCAAAAAACCTGATAAGGACAAGTAAGGATTGATGAAACCGTACGTGGAGCGGCAAGGTCAGGAGCAGAGACCCTACACTAGGTATGCACTCCATAAGTAGCGTAAATTCACTCCTCAGGCGGAATAAAGTTTCCAATAGATTTTCAACCACTGTCAGATCTTTAGGGACGTATGATCTAAAAGGCAAATAAGCCAGGAGTTGGAGGAGCTTCATAGCGCTACACTCTATAGGCCAAAAATAGAACACAAGAAAAGAAAACATTCCTAAATGTCTTGTATCCTCTCCCTTATAATTGTGTCATGCTAAACACCCATAAAGGGACTAGATTTGACATGGCTTTGTGGACACCAAACAACCCTGAATCGCACTCAGATGCCAAGTTTGTCCCAACTCAAACCCAAGTCTGGCCATGATGGGTATCTCAGGCCCACCAAGGGTCGGAGACTACCCCATTAACCTTACCTCATGAGCATATTAAAAATTAAAGGCAAAATCCAACAAAAATTATGATAAGGATGGATAAGTCAAATAACAATTCTAAGAAATCAAAACTAACATCCAACCCACACTTGTCCATAAAAGCCTTTAAAACCAGAATTCCAAACTAATTCGGGACATTTCTCTAACTATGATAAATAAAATATAAAAGTACTGAAATAATAAAAAAACCAGCAAAATGACAGGATCTTCCAAAGGGTGGAGGCTCACCACTTCACAACAGATCCAACAGAATATCGAATTACCTAATGCTGCACAAGAGTAATAGAAAACCCTTTGGACCCTACATCATGAAACAATATAGCGTGTAAGGACAATCAATAGGGCAAGCACTGGCATGTAACTCAAGGGCAGAGACAAAATAATGAAATTGCCAAAAATCCAGTCATAAACCATATGCACCACATTTATATACATATATATATAGAATGTCAAGAAAGGGACAAAGGTCATGAACATGAGAGATTAAAATCATTAACCTAAACTTTGTAGCTAGCTCCATCTTAAAGGTACCCATGGGCTTTATGGGTCTAACTTTCCCTACTGGAAGGGCCCTAGTACGTGTTAGCATCATGAACCAAGGAAAAATTGCAGAAAAGATAAAGACTCCAAGTCAATATCCCTACCAAAATAGATATAATATGTTCACAAAGCACAAGGTCACATGGACCGCTAACATCGAAAAACATAGTTTCCAATGTTGATCCCTCTCGGGACCTACATCTTTATAGTGAGCTACACAATTCCCTTTATTCCTAAATTAGAACACTTAGAACATAAACCAAACATTAACCCTGGATTCATTTATTAAGTCATTTACAAACATAGTATCATCGTACCAGTATGCTTGTAAGCTAATTTAATTATGCCAAACCAGTCCTGTAACCAAACTGACTCTCAAGTTCCATTTAAAATCCAAAACCAAGTCAACCAAGGCCATACAAAATCATATTCATTCATTTATCCTTTAATGAAAGGCAATGGGTTCAAAATATATGTTAAACAATACAATTATCCATATTCAAAATCAAATTTACAAAGTGGGTTGTGGTTAATGCCATTGTCAAGCAAAAATTTATCTAATTTGGGAAAAACCATGTTCCCCATACCAACTATTAAAATAAGGCACCAATTCAATCCCAAAAACCATAAATTAAAGCATTGGAGAAAGAAACTCAAGTAATAACAATCAAAACCCCTTAACCCAATTATAAATCCATCAATTAAAACACATGAATATTGATTAAATAGTTACCACAATGTAAAAATACAAGTTAGGGATGAGCAACATGTCATAAGTATACAAGAAATTGAAGACAATTTGAAGTTTGGATCCTGGAGTAGTGATTTCTTGAAAAAACCTTGAGCTTTCTTGGGTTTTGTGTTAAAGAGAAGAAAGAATAGTTTTGATCTTTGAAAATTTAAGGAAAAGGGGTTATTTTATGTTTAAAAGTCATGTAAGGAGTAAAAATACCAATATCCCCTCACCCCATGTGAAAAAAAATAAAAATTTGATGAATTTAACATAGTTATGTCGCACACCCTTATTACGGAGGTTAGCCTCTATGCCACACCCTTATTACGGAGGTTAACCTTCATGGAATGCCACTATCGCGAAGGCTTACAGCCTCAGGGTACCAAGATGGCCCCGAACCTCTTTTGAAAATTTAGAAACTTTCCCAAAACACCTTTTTAACATCCCTTAATATAATTTAAGTCAAAAATTAACATTACGCACACAGGAGGGTCAAAACTAAAATTATTAAATTTTGTGGATCTTGTAAGAATACCCCTAAGCTTATCAAGAAAAATCCCCCAAAAATACTTCCTATGCTTGACTTGTGGAAAGTAGGTAGAGTAATGGGAATCAGACCTTTTTCAGCTTTCAAAATCCTACTTACGACTCGACCTATGGATTGTAGGTTGAAGGTAAGAACCGTAGGTAGAGTTGTAGGAATTAGACATTTTTTCAGTTTAAAACTCTCTACCTATGATTCAAACTATGGACTATAGGTTAAATCTACGGATCATAGGTAGGGTCGTGAAAGTCAGACAACTTGGCACAGCTTTAGTAAAATGGTCATACTGCTTTACTCTGGCATCGTATTAAGGTGAAGAAGTTATATTAGAAATATAATTCAATTATCTATGATTTGGTAGGTTTGAGTATAAAAACACTATATAATCTAGGATTTACTCTCGTTTAAAGTTGACTATAGCAAGGCGTTTTATGAGAATCAATCAGTAAGGGAGGTTTTGACTTGTCTATGAGTTTGGAGTTACTTGAGGGCTTAATACATGCATAAATCACTTCCAACAATACCAAGAAATAAAGTTTGTTTTCATATTTAATTGTATTTTATACAATATTAGGTGCACGAAGATTCTAAAATTTTTGGGGTGTTACAAAAACTCAATTGGTAGGAAAGTTTTCAACTCAACTTTGAGTTAGGAGATTCTTTTATGACTTTAATATATCTCCAAAGATTTTCCCACACTAAGGAATTGATCATCACACTTATATTTAGATAAAAATCATTGGTTCGGCTCTATACACGTAGGAATGATGATTCAAATTCTAGACCAAAAATATGGGGTGTTATACTGATATTTAGACTATTATGATTCACGGTATACTTTATCTCATGATTCAGCTATTTAGACTATCTTATGCTTCAATTATGTAGTCTACCTCATGATCCTATTATACATTTTTTATGTCCCAATTTTACAGTTATATCAGAAGGTAGTCATATCTTAATGTTATGTTTTAATCACCTACATTACATACAGTGCATTCTACACACTTATGTCCCTTGGAACCACATATTTTAATTATTCATACTTAGTACTCAAGCACATGATCATGCTACACTAGGATCCTCACTATCAACTATTATGGGTCCTTCTTACTTTCAGGGCTTAGTTATAGTTTAGTAACTTTACTTTAGTTTAATTAAGGTATGTGGGGGCATTGTCCTTGTAGTCATTACTAAAGAATGTTTAGAGGCTTCATAGATAGACAGACAGTTAAAAAGTCATTGTACCTTCAACTTTAGTTTTTGACTTTTGATTTATGTTATAATGAAGTTTCATTTTATAATAAAGAATCTACATATTTAGAGGCTTCATAGATAGACAGTCAGTTAAACAGTTAAGATGTACCTTCAACATCAATTTTTGACTTTTGATTTATGTTATAATGAAGTTCCATTTTATATTAAAGAATCTATATCTTCCAATCTTTTGCCAGTATGCTTCTATTTATGTCTAGTACATGTTCCAGTATTATTTCAGGCTAAGGCTACAATAGGGCCAGTAGTTTCTTGGGTGTTGGCCACATCCATTCTCAAGGCTTGGGGCATTATATCTATCAAAGTCATAGTGATGAAGAACACAAAAGGAAATGAACTCCTATCTTAAAACTTTTGGAGAGAAAGAGGTGGATAGTCATCATCACTAATCTCATTCTCGGGCTTACTCCTAGATTCTTCTCTCCCTCGTTAATAATGCTAACACATAATAAAGACAACAAAAGAGGTAGAGACAAGGATGATAAAGATATCAAAGGAAAAAAAACTTAAGCCAAAACTTGGTTGATAGAAAAAAAAAGCCAAATATTAGAGCTCCATTCTTTCTTTGGAAAACATAAAGAAAGATGGATTTATTATAGACAAATGTGATGATAAATAAGATCAATGATGGAAGGTATTATAACAATAACTAAGAAAATTCTTCAAAAGAATCGTCGCTCAAAGAATCTTGAGAGATGAAAAAATTCTTTGAAAAAAGAATAAGAAGATGGAAAGAATAGATCTATCAAAGATGTTACCGAATAGATGAGCCCTTAACAGGAAAGAAGAATGAATAAGGAAGCTAAGAGTTTTTGGTGATGCATCAGAAATCAGAATCACCCACAAGGATCAATCGCACGAGGACATGGGTCTAAAAAAGGACTTGAATAAAAGACATGTGTTAGAAACAGTTCTTTCCTTTCTACTGGAAACTTGATTAAGAGAAAAATTAGGGATTCAATACCTAAAGGAAAATGGAAATCAAATCAATTATGTTCCTTGGATAAAAAGCTTATGCATAAAAAATGTGAAGGATTATTTGTATATAGTAAAAATAGACTAAACACATGGACAAATTAAATTATGACACGTGGAAGTATGATGGAAACAACCCAATGAACAGCTGAACAGAACTCAACAATGGAGCATATGTCAACTTGTTGGAGATATCCAAGATTCAAAGACACACAGACTCTAATTAGGTGATATACTCCGAGCGGAGTACTCTAGATAAAAAAAAATACATATATAGGAAATGTCAACGAGCCCTCACTAGTCTTTATGTAATCGATCGGTGAATAAAGTCATTTTTACCTCTGTATTATTAGTGTAATTTAATTATTCATTTATCATATTAAGAGGTTATTGCTTAATAAAAATCTCCTGAAGAGTGCCTCTATAAAAACTATGTGTATCACAATACAAAACATCAATAAATTTCCAATCAAATAGTATTATACTCTCAGTTAAACATTAATATTTCGATGTTTTATTGTTCTCTATCAACTACGACTTAGTCATATCAATCAGTAGACTCAGACCAACTCGGGCTATATCAGTTCTAAGCTTTAATTACTTTATTTTTGCTATAACTTCCGTCAATGTTTATGTAAGATCCCTTAAAATTTTGATCATCTTATTTTTGACCTTCTGACATGTGTAATATTAATTTTTGACTTGAATTGTGTTTAGGGATGTTAAAAGGGTATTTGGGGAAAGTTTTGAAATTTTTGAAAGGGGTTCAGACTTGTTTTGGGACCCCGAGGCAGTGAGGGTCCGTAATAAATTCGTGCTACAAAGGTTAACCTCCACGATATTAATTTGGCATGGAGGATAACCTTTGTGATAACAGCGTGCCACACTAGTGTTTTAATTTCGTTCAATTTTGTTTTTTCACTAGGGGTAAGGTGTTTTTGGTCTTCTTACCCCTTGTACGACCTTTAAACATAAAATAAGCCTTTTTTATTCAGTTTTCAATGATCAAATCATTCATTCTCTTTTAAAACTCAAAACCTAAGAATATTCAAGGGTTTCACAGTACATTCATCATTCGAGTTCCAAACTTCAAATTTACTTTAATTTTTTGTGTGTTTCAGGCATGTTTCTCTTTCCTAAACTTAAATTTTACATTGTGGCATGAATGGAATAGATTTTCATGTGATTTAACTATGGGTTTTGAAATTAGGTTGAGGGGTTTTTGTTGTTACTGATTGAATTACTTGTCCCACATTTGCCGATGTTGGGGGTCCATATGACCATATGCTTATTGCACACTTGATATATATTTTTTTAGGATGGATATTGCTCATGGTAGATTTAGTTTTTCCTATATTTTTATCAGTTTGTATGGCTAACATGCATTGGGGGCCTTTCAGCAAAGAAAGCTAAACTCATATAGCCCATGGGTGCCTTTATGACGGATCGAGCTACACATTCTAGGTTAATGTTTTTAAAACCTTATGTTAATTACACTTACCCTATCTCGACATCTCATATATGTATATATGAATGTGTCCATGTGGTTCTGACTGATTTTGGACATTGCATCATTTTATTACTTTCCCTGAGTTACATGTTAGGGCTTATCCCACTGACTGTTCTAGGATGCTACATCATTTTATGATGTAGGGTTCGAATACTTTTTTGTTTCTCTTTTGCGGTGATAGGTGGATTAACATGTCAGTTGAGTTCTTATGAAGTAGTAAGCCTCTATTCTTCAAAAGGCCTTATCATTTTATTATTTTTTCATTATTGTTTGAGAACTTGTGGATTCTTTTTTATCATTATCGAGGTCATGTCCCAGCTTAGTTGATATTCTAGTTTTAGAGATTATTATGGATAGATGTGGTTGGTTGGTTATTGTTTTGACTCTTAGATTTATTTGAGTTAATTATTTGTCTTTTATTACTACCTTGATTACTTTTGACTTTATTATTATTATTCTACTCTTGAGGTTAGGTTAAGGGGGTAGTCTCCAGTTTATGGTGGGCTTGAGATACTCGTCATAGATAGACAGAAGGTCGTATCGTGACAAGCTAGTTATCAGAGCATGGTTTAAAGTCGTTAGGTGTCCACAAAGTAATATTTAGTATAGTCATTTTTATAGGTGTGTAGATTTCCACACGTAGAAGCAGGGGGATATAAGGCATTTATGTTGTTTACCTTTCTTATGTTCTATTTCGTGCTATAGAGTCTAATGTTATGAAACTTTTCTAACTTCTGACTTCCTCGCATTTCAGATCATGCCTCCCTGAAGATCTGACATTCATAGAAACTCTTCTAGGAACTCTGTCCTACCTGAGGATAATGTGGAAGGGACTCTCCCTATGTATGAAGTGCATACCCGGTCTAGGGTCCCCCTCCTGATTGTGCCACCTTATATGGAGTTTCACCTACCCCCACTAGTCCTCCTCGAGTTTCTTAGAGTGGCGTTGCTTATGATCAACCTCCTTATTAGGATATATCTAATGTGAAGTTCTATTGATCTATTCATTTACTTACTCAGTTAGTGACATCTCAGTCTCATCAGTCGAATCGTGTTGGTTTTGTTACTCCTTCATATAAAGTTCATGAGGTTGAATCCTCTAACCTTTACAGGCTCTAATGTTGAGGAGGATCCTCTAGGGTTTTTGGATGAGATGGAAAAGATCTTCAAAGTGATGCATGCTATTGATTCTGAAGGTGTAGAATTTGCTACATATTAGCGGAAAGATATAGGTTATCAGTGGTATGAGTAGTGGGAGCATTTGAGGGGTGATGATCCTGAGTTGGCATTATGGGATAAGTTTTCGATTATCTTTCTTTATTATTTCTTTCCTTAGGAGATGAGAGAGGCTAAGGCTGAGGAGTTTGTGAATCTAGAGTAGGGTAAGATAAGTGTGAAAGAGTATGCCTTGAAATTTCAATAGTTATCTGGTTACCCTCCCGAGTTGGTGACTAGCCAGATATCTAAAAGAAGGAAGTTTGCTTTTGGGTTATCCCGTGACTTTGTATTGTAATGTAAGGATGCAATGTTAAATAATGACTTGGATATCTCCAGGCTTGTGGTTTATATGCAGCAGGTGGAGGATGAGAAGAAAAAACTGGCAGAGATGGGAGAGGGGTAGAATAAGAGTGTAGATATTTAAAGTAGGGTGGGGGTTAGAAGAATAGTAGGAGAGATGCTAAATAGTAGACCAAGAAGAAGAATTGGGAAATTCTTATTCATTTTCTATTGCTTTTTATCCTAAGCCTTTGAGTGATTGTCTTTTTCAAGCTAGCAGTGGTCCTAAGGCACAGGGTTCCCAATCTAATGCTAGTGGAGCTTAGTCATCCCTATCTTATCCTCCTTGTCATTACAGCTTCATCGTGGGTATTGTGAAAAGGGGAGAAATTAATGTTATAATTATGGTCAATTGGGTCACATACAGAGAGATTATCCTTCATGCAGGGTTTCTACTGGGCTAATAAGGTTCCAGTAGCCATATTTTCAGCTTCTGCGCCAAAAGGCACTACTTCTGGTACTGGCACTGGCCAAAATTACCTTTATGCACTTACTACTCGCCAGGAATTTGAGGCATCTTCAGATGTTGTTACTGGTCTGTTACAGCTCTTTTTCGGTGATGGTTATTTTTTGCTTGATCCGGGTTCTACCTTTTCTTATTGACCCCTTATATGGTTGTGCATTTTGGTTTTGGTCCAAAAAGTATTTTCGGCCCTTTCTCTATGTCTACTGTAATGGGTGACTTTAATGTGCCTAGAAAAATCTATAGGGGTTGTATGGTGTCTATATTTCATAGGGATACATTGTTGGATTTAATAGAGCTAGATATGGTGGATTTTGATATTATCTTGGGGATGGATTGGCTTTATTCATGCTATGCTTCTCTGGATTGTAGGACCCAAAAGGTCAATTTGCATTTTCTTAATGAACCAATACTAGAATGGGAGGGGAGTTCCTTAGTAACTAAAGGAAGGTTCGTCTCTTATGTTAGAGCTCAAAAATTAATTTTCAAAAGGGTGTTTGTATCATCTAGTTCGGGTTAAGAATTCTAATTCTGAAAGTCCTTCATTCTAATTTGTCCCAGTACTTAATGAGTTTCCTAAAGTGGATCCCAATGATCTTCTTGGAATTCCTCCCGACAGGGAAATAGATTTTGAAATTAATCTTCTATCGGATACCCGTCCTATTTCTATTCCTCCTTATAGAATGGCTCCGACTAAATTAAAGGAGATAAAGGTGTAGTTAAAAGATCATCTTAATAAAGGGTTCATTCATCCTAGTTTTTTTTGTAGAGTGCTCTGGTGTTTTTCATGGAAAATAAGGATGGATCTCTTTGAATATGTATAGACTATCGTCAGTTGAATAAGGTAACAATGAAGAATAAGTACCCTCTTTCTAGGATTGAAAACCTTTTTTTATCAGCTTCAGGGTGCTAGATGTTTCTCTAAGACTGATCTTCGTTTGGATTATCATCAGATGAAAATTAGGGAGGTTGATATTACTGAGACTTCTTTCCAAACTTGGTATGGTCACTATGATCTTTTGGTGATGTCATTTGAGTGGACTAATGCTCCAGCTGCATTCATGGATCTTATGAATTATGTTTTCAGGCAGTTTCTGGATTTATTTTTATAGTCTTCATTGATGAAATCTTATTATTCTCTAAGAGTAAGGAGGATCGTGTCAATCACCTCTGAATTGTATTGTAGATCCTTAAGGATCAAAAGTTGTATGCTAAATTTTCTAAGTGTGAGATTTGGCTAGATGCAGTGACTTTTCTAGGGCATGTTATTTCTAGTAAGGAGATTAAGGTAGATCCAAAGAAAGTTGGGGCAGTTAAGAAAAGGCCTAGTCCCATGACTCCAACCGACAATAAGAGCTTCTTGGATTTAATTAGGTATTATAGGAGATTTATGGGGAGTTTTTCATATATTATTGCTCCATTAAGTAAGTTAACTCAGAAAAAGGTTAAGTTCTTGTGGTCCGATGCTTGTAAGGGTAGTTTTGAGAAGTTGAAGGATATGTTAACTTCTACACCAATTTTTACCCTGCCCGAGGGTACTAATGGTTTTGTTGTGTTTTGTGTTGTATCCCGTGTAGGACTGGGTTGTTTTTTTATTCAGCATAGTAAGTTTGTAGCCTATGCTTCCAGGAAGCTTAATGTTCATGAGAGAAACTACCCGACTTATGATCTAGAGTTGGTGGTTGTGGTTTTTACGCTAAAAATTTTCTGCCATTATCTATATAGGGTACATATGGATATCTATTCAGATCATAAGATCTTGGAATATGTGTTTACTCAGAAGTAGTTGAATCTTAAACAGAGGCGGTGGCTTGAGCTACTCAAGGATTACGACATGATCTTGTACTACCATCCAGGTAAATATAATATTATTGTTGATTCTCTTAGCAGGCTATCTATGGGGAGCTTGTCTTATGTTAATGAGGAGAAAAGAGAATTAGTGAAAGACATTCATAGCTTGGCTAATTTGGGAGTCTGTCTCTTAGAATCTGAGAATGGGAGAGTTATTGTTCAAGAAGTGGTGAAATCATCTCTTAGTGCAGAGGTGAAGGAGAAGTAGGCTTTGGATCCCATACTTATACAAATTAAGGATGATGTGGGTCAGCAAATAGTTATGTCTTTTGAGATTGGGGGAGATGGCAACTTGAGGTATCAAGGTAGGTTGTGTGTTCCTGATATTGATGGGTTGCGGGAAAGGATTTTTGACTGAGGCTCATGAGTCCAGGTATATAGTTCATCTGGGTTTGACTAAGATGTATAGTGACTTTAAGCAAAATCTACTGGTGGAACGAAGAAGAAGGATGTAGAAAATTTTGTTGCTAAGTGTATGGCTTTACAACAAGTCAAGGTTGAACACTTGAGGCCTGGTGGCATATCTCTAGAGATAGAGTTGCCCATGTGAAAGTGGGGGATGTTCAATATGGATTTCATTATAGGTCTGTCGAGGTCTTGGAATCAGTATGATTTGATTTGGGTCAATATGGATAGGATGAGTAAGTCTACTCATTTCTTGTCTGTGAGGACTAACGACTCGGGAGAGAATTATGCCAAGCTGTTCATCCAAGAGATAATTAAGTTGCATGGTGCGCTTATGTCCATTATTTTAGACTAAGGTACAAAATTTTTATCTCACATCAAGCGTTTATTTCAAAAAGTTTTAGGTACTAAGGTGAACCTTAGCACTATTTTCCATCCTCAAATAGATGGACAAATGAAGCGTACTATTTAGACTTTGGAGGATATGCTAAGGACCTGTGTGATTGATTTTAAGGAAAGTTGGGTTGATCATTTACCTCTTATTGAGTTTGCGTACAATAATAGTTATTATTTGAGTATTCAGATGTCTCATTTTTAGTCTCTTTATGGTAGGAGGTATAGGAATCCTATTAGGTAGTTTAAGGTTAGTGAGACTATGTTGTTTGGTCCTAACTTGGTTCACCAAGCCATGGAGAAGGTGAATGTAATTAGAGAAAGACATAAGACTGCTCAAAGTAGCCAAAACTCTTATGCGAATCTGAGGCGAAGAGAGTTGGAGTTTAAAGTAAGTGATTAGGTATTCTTGAAAGTGTCTCCTATGACAGGAATGATGAAGTTTAATAAAAAGGGGAACCTCAGTCCCCATTACATTGGTCCATATTAGATTTCTAGGAGAACTGGGAATGTTGCTTTTGAGTTGGATTTGCCTGTGAGTTTGGTTTCTATTCCTCTGGTGTTTTATGTGTCCATGCTGAAAATGTGTGTGGGTGACCCTTCCTTGATTGTGTCAGTTGAGGATGCTGGTGTGACAGATTCCTTGTCTTATGTGGAAGTCCCAATTGAAATATTGGATAGGTAAGTTCGTAGATTGAGGACCAAGGATATAGCTTTAGTGAAGGTCCTTTGGAGAAACCAAAAGGTAGAAGAGGCTACATGGGAAGCTGAGGAAGATACAAAGACCAAATACCCATTCTTGTTCCCCGTGTTGGATGAAAGTACGTAAGGTATGGGTTTTTTTTCCTCTTGTTACTTTTTGAGTTTGTTCTTCAATTCTGGTGTGTTTTTGTTATTCTCTTGCTAATAGTGTCCTAACTCATCATTCGAGAATGAATGATCCTAAGGGGGGAGGGGATAATATAAGACCTTTAAAATTTTGATCATTTTATTTTTGACCTTCCTGTATACATAATATCATATTTGACTTGAATTATGTTTAGAGGTGTTAAAAGGGTGTTTAGGAAAAGTTTCAAAATTTTTAGAAGGGGTTCAAGGTTATTTTGGGACCCCAAGGCAGTGAGGTCTGCGATAAGGCCGTATCGCAGAGGTTAACCTTTGTGATATTGGTGTGGAACGGAGGATAACCTCCGCGATAACGGCGTACCACGTCAGTATTTTAATTTCATCCAGTTTTATTCTTTTCACTTGGGGTGAGGGGCTTTTGGTCTTTTTACCCCTTGTATGATCTTTAAACATAAAATAAGCCCTTTGTCTTCAGTGTTCAAAGATCAAAATCATCCATTCTCTCTTAAAACTCAAAACCCAAAAACATTCAAGGGTTTCACAGTGCATTTATCATCCGATCTCCAAACTTCAAATTTACTTTAATTTCATATGTGTTTCAGGCATGTTTCTCTTCCCTAAACTTAAATTTTATGTTGTGGCACGAATTGAATGAATTTTCATGTAATTTAATAGTGGATTTTGAAATAGGGTTTAGGGGTTTTGGTTTTTAATGATTGAATTACTTGTCCCACATTTTTATTAATTATTCATGCTTTCAATTAATGTTTTTGAGATTGAATTGGTACATTATTTAGATAGTTGAAATGAGGACATGGGTTTTTCCAAATTGGATGAATTTTGACTTGGAATTGAATGAACCTCCACCCACTTTGTAAATTAAATTTTTAGCATGGAAAGTTGTTTGGTTTAACTTGCTTTTGAACTCAATGCATTCCATTAATGCATTAATGGATAAGTGGATATAAAAAATAGATTTGGATGTCCTTGCTGGCCATGGGTTGAATTTTAATGAAACTTGGGAGTCCAATTTGATTGTGTGAATTAATTTGACATAAATATATTAGCTTGCAAGCGTATTGGTATGATGATACCAAGTGGTAAAATCGTAAATGAATGACTCCTGAGTTAATGGTTGGAATTATGTGCAAAGTTTTTTTAATTTGGGATTAAAAGGGGTTGTGTAACTCATCGTTAAGGTGTAAGTCCAAGGGATACGAACACTGGAAACCATATTTGTCGGTGTTGGGGGTCTATATAACAGTGTGCTTGGTACACACTTGATATATATATATATATTAGGGATGACTATTGCCCATGGTGTCTTTAGTTTTGCTTGGTTCTCCTTGATTTGTGCGGCTAACACACATTGGGTCCCTTTCAGTAAGAAGATCTAAACCCATATAGCCCATGGGTACCTTTAGGACGGATCAAGCTACACAGTCCAGGTTTATAGTTTTAAAACCTTATATTCATGACCCTTACCCTATCCCGACGTCTTATATATGTATATATGAATGTATGTATGTGGTTTTGACTAATTTTGGACATGACATTATTTTATCACTATTCTTGAGTTACATGTCAATTCTTATCCCATTGATCGTCCTAGGATGTTACATCGTTTCATTATGTAGAGTCCGAAGCCTTTTCTGTTGCTTCTGTATAGCTTTAGGTGGATTATCACGTCTGTTGAGTAGTTCTGAAGTGGTGAGCCTACATCATTCGAAAGATATTATCATTTCATTATTCTTTCACTATTGACTTAGTACTTATGGATTCTTTTTAGACATAGTCAGGGATTGTCCCAACTTAATTGTTGTTTTGGTTTTAGTGGCTATTGTGGATAGATGTGGGTTGGTTGGTTATTGTTTTGACTCTTAGTTTCATTTGAGTTACCTATTCGGCTTTTATTACTATCTTGATTAGCTTTCGTTTTATTGTTATTATCGTTCTCTTGAGGTTAAGTTAAGGGGGTGGTCTCCAATCCATGGTAGGCTTGAATATCCATCATGGTCAAGCTCGGGATCGGGTCATGACAGTTTATTCTAATTATTTCACTAGAAATAATCAATTTGATTCTCTTATTCTTTAAATCTCACATACAAATTTATATGTATCTTTTTCAGGTTAAAAAGATTATTGTCATAACTTGCTGTTTTTTATGTTTATTAGAAAAAATATAGCCTAAAAGGCTAAATTACATATCCAAATAGAACTTCGACTTCAAATCAATTTTATTTTAAATTATAATTCAATATCGCATGTTACATATTCCTATCTCTAAGAGGATCCTAAATGTTTGGGTTAAAAGAATTTATCCAAACAAAGAAACTAAAAAGGTTTGGTTTGTCAGAAACAGGTGTTATATATAAGGAAAGAGGAAAAAATTTACTATGGGAGGTCACAACGAACAAAAGTTGTATGACCCTCCATTAATTTTTTGACACATGATGTAACGCCCCGAATCTGGTACCCAAAATGCTACACGGTGCCCATGACCCCGAAGGACCACAAGCTAACCCATGACTGATATCTGTAAACTGAGCACTGAATAATAGTAATAATATCATAAATGCAGAAATATGAACTGAAAGGCCATAAGGTTCAATACTAGTACATAACTGAAAAATAATATGGTATAACAATACAAAAACAACTGAGATAATTGTCTGAACATACTGTAGTCTGAAAGCCTCTAAACTGTCTGAATAAGGAGTTGATGGGAAATGTCCCCAACCAACTCCAACTACTAAAATAAACTGAAAACTGGAATAGTAATGCGATCATCATGTCCTCAAATGATGAGGACTCACTGCTAACTCTGATCGCTGAACTGGGATGCTACTGGTTCTTTGGAGCTCGTGCTTCTAAACCTATGGTATAAGACACCATAGCGTAAATGCGTCAGTACTTTGAATATACTGGAATGCAAGTGAGGTAGGCTGAATACAATAGGTTCATATGTATGAACAGTACTAACTGACTGACTAACATGAACGTGAGAATACATACATGCATACGTAACTATAACTGAGATCATGATAGGACTGAATACTGAGTTCTGACTACTGAGTCTACTGACATTGACATCTGAGTCACTGATGAGTGAGAAACTAATACTGTATTATGGAATACTGAGGGACTGATACTATGTTACTGATACATGGATAATTGTGTCTGACAGTTCTAATTATGAAGAACTTGTCTGATTGACTGTATCTGACAGTCCTGAAACTGAATGCTAATAACATAATTTTTTATAACTGATATAACTGATAACATGAGTGATTGTATCTGACAGTCCTGAACCTGATGGAACTAGCTGAGTTCCATATTATATCTGAGTAACTAAATCTGAGATCAGTCCTATCTAGCGGGTGATCTCTACATCTGATGATACTGATACTGATTGACTATTTTTTAGGTCAGTCCTGTCTGGTGGGTGATCCTGGAGTTTATTTATAATGATAAGGATTGACTATATCTGACAGTCCTAAATCTATACTACTGAGCTGAATTGATTGTATCTGACAGTCCTGATTCTGTAACTGAAACTGTGGAATGTATTCATCTAACCGACATACTGCATACTAAGCTAACTGGGATCCAACTTGTAACCCCATTTGGAAGGGTGTTAGTACCACGTCACTAGTAAAGACAACTGTTGTAGAATCAATCCTAATCTAGCAGGTGACTCCTGGGATCAGTCCTATACATTTAAATATGCTAACGGGTGATCCCTGAGTATGTCAGTCCTATATAACAGGTGACATCTCGTTCCTACGTTGTCTACATAGTTCTATAACTTAGGGATTTCTCCTAGAGATCTCAGTCCTATCTAGCGGGTGAGTCCCCATCCCTAGGCTCGCTCGGTGCTGAATCCTACTCCCATCTGAAAGACACTGAACTTATTAACTGAACTGAGCTGATTAACTAAACTGAGCTGATTCTAATGGTATTGTTTAGTGGAGCTAAACTGAATTTACTGAGATCCATTGACTGACGGAATGTACTGAGTTATGAGGACTGACTGAGAGTACTGAACTTACTGAGATTGACTGGGAATACTGAGGTTGCTAAGATTACTGAGTACTGAGATCACTGAGATTACTGAACTACTGAGATTACTGAGATTTCCGGGTTTTCCTGAGTCACATGACTGACTGAGTTCTATGGATCATAGCTTTACTAAAAGTATCTTGAAAACATGACATGGCTCTAGGCACATAACTAACTTGTCGGGTACAAGTACCCCCAGGACTCGGTGGAAAGAAACTGACATAGCATGACTTACATGAACACATGACTAACAACACAATTCATAATTCATATATTGAAACACTTCATCAAACATGTGATATGCAAAACTTGTACATAAATGGGGATTTCATAATATCATGCTAGTTGGGCACTTTTCTTTCATATAGGCACTTAATCAAACATATGGTAGGCATAATATATGTAGACAACATTATACAACAATTAATCATCATGATTCAACATCTAATTTCCTCATCCTAGGGTTTTAATCCTAGGTTTACATGAATCTACATCTTTACTAGTCAATTCCACATGAAATTTATCACCAAACATGGATTAAAACTCAATTGGTCATTATCAACATGAGCAACACAAACCCAACATGGAATTCATAATAAAATCCATACACTTGAATTTGAAAAGAGATTCTTGGACTTCATAGATTAAAGGAGTCCATGAATGAACACTATGCATACCTGGGATGTGATTTCTTGAGGATTAACGGTGAAACCTTCTTGAATTTGAATCCCCAACAGAAACCCTAGCTTGTTCTTGAGAGAAACTAGTATATTTTGGGTGAAGAATGACTAAATCACGAGTTATTGGGTATATATAGGGGTGGGAAATTGACCCTTTTAACCCTGGATGCGTCTTTAATTTCTGAGAAAATTTCTCGATTTTCATCCTTGGTGCGATGCACCACTATCGCGCTAAGTCACTGGAAAGTGACAATTGAGAAATTGCAAGGTGGCGCTACGTGGAGCTATCTTGTTGCCACCTTGTCTGCGACCTGGAAGTTTGGCGCGATGCGCCACTATTGCGAAGCAACACTGAAAATTGGCAATTTCTATTTGAGCTATCTCCACGACACATTGAAGGCTCAAGTGATACACTGTCTCGCTAAAAAGGCTCTAACTCTTCACCCGGGTGTCGGATTTGGGCAAATTTGATATCGATGGAAAGCTTATTCGATTCCCCACATGATAAAAAGTGAAAATTTTGAAAATAACATGTGTACAAAAGTGTATTCATCTTTCAAAGAAGCTTCTAACATTCTTGAGAAACTTTTTAAGCTAGGAAAAGTACAGGGTATTACACATGAATAGTGGCATTTATCCAATTTTATAATTAAAAGCCATAAAATTCCTTCTATCTAGTATTATACATATATAAAGATCTTTTTGGTCATAATATATTAAAATATGAGTATTTTTTTTAAAATAATTTTCTTATTTTATTTAAAAATTAGCGTTTGATAAACATTTCAAATCCAACTTAATGTTGTATTTCAAATTTGAAAAATAGCTATGAGCCTATTTTCCAACAAAATTTGCACTTTTATGAGCAAAATGCTTTTTTCAAAAATTTAAAACATTGAAATATTATTTAATATATTTTAATTTATGTGAAAGTTTTGAGTTGACACATGTTTTAAAAAAATAGTATTTTATAAGGAGAAAAGATTTGTGTGGTTATAAATTATTCTATTAAGAGTAAGATTTATAATATTTTATTATTAATTTACTAAAATAAAAAAGATGAAGCACCCTCTCTAATAAAATTTGCATATATTCTGCCCTCTCCAAATTTTATTTGTAAGATTCCACAGAAAATGTTATTATACTAAATATAAAAACAGGTCCTTCTTTTTTAATTTAGAAAAGAAATCATATATTTAAATGAATGAAATATCTATTAATAAAAATAGAATCAATACATAAATTTGGTGCAATTTTTATCTACTAATAAGAGGCATATAATTCTTCCTTTTATTTTTAAGTATATTTACTTACACAATTCTATTACTAGCTAGGATCCACATGAATTAAATAAATATATTTTATCTTTCATATTCATTGTAAAATTAGAAAAATAAGGTCCACCATCTATGTGTCAAAAAACTAATGGAGGGTCACATAACTTTTGGTGGTTGTGCCCCTCACATAGTAAAAATTTTCAGGAAAGAGAACTTTATCAGTGTTGTTTGGTATCTTAACCTTTTTTTAGAACAAAATCAAAGAAATCATTACATTCTTTTATGGATTTAAGTTATGAGATTGTTTAGGAGAAATTTATGTGCTTGTTATAACTAAATGTGTATATTGATCCAACTAATTTCAACTCCCTTAACTAAAAAGGCAAAAAAGTACTCCAAACCATTTAGACACCACTAGATGGACAAGTTTAACACTCCTTTCTTATTAACTATGACAATTTTCAGATTTTGAGATTTAAATAAGTTTTATTATGATAATTTTTTTATATATCTTTTAAATAGTGTGAACTACTATTAATTATACTGACTTATAGTATTTTTATGTAGTTTTTAAATATATAAATTTTAATTTAAACAATTTAAAAGTTCTATGCAAAAAAATCTAAGATCAAAATTAAACTATTTAACTCAAATAGTATCACCTAATTTGGGATAGACAGAGTAGTATCTTTATGGACACTACTAGATACTGGGGAAAAATTAGCAAAAGTATACTTTTGCAAAACTATTTAGCCATATACTCACTTTATTTCTTTTTTATTTAATTTTTAAGGTTAGGGTGAAAAAAGCGGGGAAAAGTTAAAAAAGTGGGGCCCACAAATAGGCCAAGGGGTCATTTCATCATTTTACAACTTTATAAATTTAATATAATGCACTTAACACCCTCCACTTATTCCAATATAAAAAAATCCTCTCTCTTCTCTTTAATTCTCTCCCAACTCCCGCTTTCAAGAAAGTTGCTCCCAAAATGCCACTTTTGTTTCTCTTTCTTCTCTATCTGCTAAGGGCTCATTGTTGCTTCGTAAGATTAGTTAAAATCAAGTTTCTATCATTTCTAGATCCATTTAAATGAGTTTCTTTACTAATAGATTCATAGTGATGTAAGAAATTATTATTTTTTAGAATTTGGTTGATTAAGTAGTTAAAATATGAGAATTTTATAGGTAATGAGTTGATTTTGAAGTAATGGTTGAGGTTTTATTCGAAATTTTTGATAGATTTTTTCGTCAATCACAGTGTTGAATTTTGAAATATTTGTTAAGGAGTTTTGGTTTAGTTTTGATTTTTTTATAGCAATGAAGTGTTGAATGATGGGATAATTATTATTTTAAGAGTTATTTTAGAAATTTGATTCAAACAGACCTATTTCTATCTGTAGACCCGTGGTGTATGAAATTAGTATCCCATGATTGAAATCAATTTTTAGACGTATGAAATTCTTTTAAAATATGATTGATGAAATAGTAAAAATTGAAAGATTAATAGCTAACTAGTTTGATTTGTAGCGCTAGTTTGATTTTTAGTAATAGTTGAGTTTTGATACCGCATGTTGGATTTTGGTTCAGTTATTGTATTTTTGTGTAGTGAACTATTTAATGGTGGGGTATTTCTTAGATTTTAGGGCTTTTTTATTTGAGCATTAAGTAATTTCTATTGGTAGACTTGTGGTCTATGGACTGAAAATGACAAATGTGTTCTATAGGTGTAGTTTCTATTGAAAATGGAAAAAAAAAAACCTTTCTAAATGCAAAGCCGGTACTGCATCTGATTTTGCTAGTAGAAGTATAAAAAGAGAAACTTAGGTAGTTGAAAATGTCTTAAAAAGAAAGAAAATTGAAGAGGCAATATCTTAATCAGATTCAGAGTTAAAGGAGATAAGCGAATACGCCGATTCTAGTGAAGATGCTGCCAAGCGTAGTGCTAGTGGTGACAGTGAATACAGCGAGAGAAGTGGAAGAAATAGTGCTGAAGGGGATAATGATCCCTTGTCCGTTCCATCTTTTTCAAGGTTCATTTTCGTGGAGCGGTATGAACTTAGAATAATAATAAACAAGGTTGGATCTTTCCCAGCAAAGATATCGGTCAGATCAAGAATGGATGCTTATCGAGAATTTAAGCAAGTTCTTGTTGACCAGGAGTTGAAGAAAAGATTCAAGTGGTTCTATTTTGGACACCTGAGAAACGTGCCGGAACATCTCAAATTCAATGGTAGTTAGTACATTATTTGTTGTTGCGATGCGTCAAGAATGATAAGATGCATCATGAGATGTGGTTCAGCGTTAACAATAAACTTGCCTATTTTGGCTTGAAAGATTTTTTTTATCACAGGGTTGAACTACTCATCATACACCAGTGAATCAAAAATGAAGAAGTTGTTAGTCAATGAGGAGTATTTTTGCTTTAAGGTGACGGAAAACAAAAATATTACGGTGGATAAATTGTTACACTTGATCAAATGGAATAAGCTGAACGGGGAGCAAAAGTTTAAGTGTTGTTTACTGTGGTTCGTGCACATCATGTTTCTTGCAAAAGATTCGACGAAGGTTGTCGACACGAAACTGATTTGAATGATCGATTCTTTAAGTTTCTTCGAGAGTTATCCATAGGGAAAAAAGACATTTCAATTGACGCTGGACTATCTGAAAAAGAAAAGTGACCTGAAGAAGCTTAGGGAAGTATTTGATGAGAAAAATAAGGAATACTATGCTCTATTCGCATTTCCCTGGGCATTAATGGTATCTACCATCAAGCCTTTAGTGAAATTATCGTAGATTCGTGTTTTATTTATACTTTGTCATTGACTCTGAGTTATTTCTTCACTACTGCATTGCTTACAGATTTGGATCTATGAGGCTTTTCCTCATCTTGGAAAGCTTGATGTAAAATTAATGGATGAGCCCTTTCCCATTCCCCGCATCCTTAGATGGCACACTACCAAAAGTAACAAGATAATCGAAGGCGACCCATTCAAGTATAAAGGAAAAGTTACTGAGGTATGAACTTATTTTTTATTATGCTATAATACTACTGTTGTATCTAATGTTATGTAATTATTTTTTTTGTAGAATGTGCACCCGTACATCATCCCTACTGTTCGTGAGACGGAGATAAATTACATGGTTATATTTAAGCCATATACGGATGAGGTGAAGAATAACGTCCTCGATGGATTGAAGAAAGAGTTAGAAGGGATGATTATCCTTACTTCAAATAAGGATAGTGATGATGACGGGGATTTGGGTGGTAACCCCATTGCAGTACGTGTTGGTGATGATGCTTCTCTGAGCACCTCCAAATATGCAGTGGGCACCTTATCCCCTGGGGATCTTCACAGGGATATTGTTGTGCTCAAGGAAGCGGTGTTGGATATTGTTGCCTATATCAAAGTGAAAAGACTGAAGAAAAACAAAAGGATAAGCGACAACATGAGCGAGGTAACTTTATTTAATAATTGATGTAGTTAATGAATTTTCAGCCTTAAATATTAGTAAAACTTTATAATATGATGACACAGTGCATGTGGACCTTCGGGAATTGGAGAGAAATAAGGAAGGACAAAAAAATAGATAAGTTGGTCACTGTTGTGGAAGAAGAGAAAAAAAAGAAAAAAAAAGGATGAAGAAGAAGAAATGGAAGAAGATAAGAGCCAAGAAGAAACTGGAAAAGAAGCAGCTGCAAAAGAAGAAGAAGAAGAAGAAGAAGCAGCTGCAAAAGAAGAATAAGAAGAAGAAGAAGTAGCTGGAAAAAAAGCAGCAACAGATGAAGAAAAAGGCAAGGAAAAAGAAAAAGCTGATGATGAAGAAGAAGAAGATGACAAAGAAGCAGCAGGTGAAGAAAAAGAAGAAGCTGAGAAAGCAACAGCTGCTGCAAGTTAAGGAAAATAAGAAGTTAAGAAAGAAGCAGCAGCAACTGCAGATGTTGAAAAAAAAAAGATAAAGTTGAAGATGGAAAGGAAGAAGCAACAGACAAAGAAGAAGGAGAATAGAAAGAAGAAAATGAAGAAGCAAACAAAAAAGATGTGGTCATGTATAACGTTGATGAAATCAACAGTAACATTTGTGTTGATGATGAAAATGGGGAAAAGACATTTGAATACTGATATTGTTAATGTGTTGAATGATGAGTTATTAGGATATGACAATTTTTTTTATTTGACAAATATGAAGGTTGAAGGATCTGGTGGTAGGATATGACAAACATTCTTTTATTTTATGAAATTTGTTATGATTCTGTACTGAATCTGCTTTTATCAAACTTTATTGTTGCATGGAATTTGAATATGCATTGTGTTATCATAATTTGTAGTGTTTATACTTCGCATCACAGAATGCATATTTAATCTATCGTATACTGCTTTCATAGTCTATCATTACCATGCTACTTGATTTTAAGTTAATATGTTGTTTGATCAATCATGATTCTATGAAAAACAGTATCAACATTATAGAAAAATAGAAGTTTTTTACTTATTCAATATCACTACATCCATGTGTAATGCCCCATACCTTATCTAGCAAAAATCTATCCCTTGAACGTTAAAGAATAACTTTAAAAATAGATGATAATTATTTTGGATGGAATTATCCAGATTTAGGCCTCCCATTGTGTGGGAAATTTTATAAGCTTTCCAACGATATAATATTCGCCTAAATCCAATAATCGTATAAGAAGTTATGGCTATCTTAAGTTGCAGTCGTAAAACACTGTCATTTAGGTCATTAGCACATCGTGGAGAAGGTTTAAATGACGTTTGTCAATTTACAGTGTCCCTAAGCAATATTGGCGCATCGTGGAGAGGACCAAATCCCCAATTGTCCAATTCCAGTGAGGGTCCGCGATATTGGTGCATCGCGCCAAACTTCCAGGTCCCATCCAAGGTGTCAACGCGATTCCACCGCGTCGCACCACCGTGTTTATTCCCAGTTGGCAATTTCCAATGGCCTGGCACGATAGTGGCGCATCGTGCTAAGGCCAAAAATTGGGATTTTGGTCATTTCAGTTTCGTTTATGAGTTTAAGAGGGGAATTTTGGTAAATCTCACATCCCCTAATCTATCCTAAACAATGAATTAAATCCCTCCAAAGCACTTTACATCCACTTTTCATCAAATCTCTCTTAAACAAAATCCTAGTTCATCAAGCTTCCTCCCCAAGAAATCCAAATTTCTCCATTAATTGTCCAAAGTAATTCAAGATTGAGAATTCCCAATTAAAGAGCTATAAGAAGTCATCTCCAAAACATCAATAAAGATCTAAGATTCAAGTTTTAGCATCTAGATCATCAATTGAGGTATGTGGGGGTATGAACAAGGATAATCCTTTCATCCTTGTGCCCAAAACTTGTTTTAAATTCAACTTTTACTAGAGTTTATAAGATTTTTCATGAAATTAAAGTTAGGGTTTATGCCCATTATTGCTAATTAAAAGTTTATGATATATCCAATTATTTAAAAGTTGAATTCCATGATTTTGTTCATATTTTCATGCATATTGCTGAAATTTCCAGATTTTATGATGAATTATAATTGCTAATTTAATCAAGAATGAATTTTAAGATGTTTTAATATGAGATTGATGTATGGGTCATTATTCCCTAATTAAGATTGTTATTTTGAGATTAATTATGCTATGAGCACCCTGAAATTAGATTATTCTCAGATTTTGATAAAGATTTGACCTTTTGGTCCTAAGTTAAGATAAAGAATCCACTTTATTCATATAACTTGAGATTTAACCATGTGCTATTTTTTAAGTGGATTTCTTAAGATTTTGAGCATAATAATGGGAGTAGTATTTAGCACCGAGATGGGTAAGTTACTATGGTTTCATACCCCAGAACTATAGGCCACAGTAGGATTAAGATTATTCCCACTTCAACGTGGATGAATAAGATTATGATCACTTAAGATAAGAAGTTCTATTCCGATGGCAAGGGTAGAACATTCCTACCTAACGGGGGTCAAACATGGGACTCCATGGATGCTCACATGGTGTATGTCAGTTAAAAGAACCTCCTAAAAAGATGTCCCCTACTCTTTAACAGTCTATTGATTTAAAGCTTTAAGATAAAAGCATATGTTTTGGAAGTTATGGTTTTAAGATTCTTAAGCCCTAAGATAAAGTACTTTACATATTTCAAAACTAGGTGTAATGGATCACAAGATTTGCGTTATACGTTTTATCATTTATGATTTATGATCTTCAGATTCTCAAGTCTGTGTGAGTCATTTACATTTAGCATGCATGATTTAATAAATTGTGATGATACTGCTTACTTATTCCATTCACCCCCATATACTCAGTACATCCTCAAAGTACTGATCCACATATATGTCTATGTGCTACATTGTCTCATAATATAGATTCAGGCGCTCAATCTCAGTAGCGTGAGTGATCTTCGAGCATCTCTTCTACATCCATGCAGTTGATGAGCCCTCATATTTTGGGGACTTAGTTATTCATACTTCCAGTTTATCAGTAGATATTTTTTTATTTATTTCAGACAAATTTGAGTCGGCTGGGGCCTGTCCCAGTGACTCTCTAGATTCAGTTAGTAGAGTCTTGTCGGACTACTGGATTCAGTGTTAAACTTTTGATTCAGTATTCAGATTTTCAGTATTGTCTTACCAAGATTTATAAGATTTCTATGCTTTAGATAAGATTTTTGCATTTATTATGTTTTCATATCCATATCTTTCCTATTTTGAGATTTAGATTTAGTAGAAAGCAGCCAGGGTTAGCTCAAGACTACTTGTAGTTCAGAGCACCGTGTGGCATCTCGGGAACAAGATTTTGGGGCATTACAAACTTGGTATCAGAACCTATGGTTTAGAGAGTCCTAGGGAGCTAGACAAGCCGCATTACGTAGAGTCTTGATCATCGGTGTGAAGCACACCACATGTATGATCAAGAGGCTATGGAGAATTTTAGGAAATTATCTCTTCTTTTATGATTTATCATGCATTTAGTGTCTCTATATGTTTCTAACTCGTGTTTTCACGTGATAGAAAATGCCTCCTCGTCGAGCTAACGCTCGCAGAAATGATAACCAGCCACCTCTGCCCGCAGACCCTTTGAATAAGAATGTGTCACATACAGAGTTTTGAGCTGCCTTTCAGGCTCTATCTTAAGATGTGACAGCTAATGGTCAGGGCAACCATCAGGATGCAGTCCCACTCTAGCAAGATGGGGTCTTAGCCACAACCAGAATCCAAAATTTTATGAGAATAAACCCGCTAGAATTCTTTGGGTCGAAGGCAGGTGAGGACCCACAGTTATATCTAGATGAGGTTAAGAAGATCACTCGAATTATGTATGTTTCTGAATAGGAGAGTGTGTAATTGGCATCCTATAGATTGAAGGATGTAGCTTATGATTGGGTAGTGATGTGGAAGAAGAGTAGAGGAGAGAATGCAGCTCCCAAGACTTGGAAAATTTTTCACGATCTGTTCTTAGATAAGTTCTTTCTGTGTGAGATGAGGGAAGCTAAGATAAAAGAGTTCATGAACCTAAGGCAGGGCTCAATGATTGTGAAGGAGTATTTCCTCAAGTTCAACCATTTTCCTAAGTATGCCCCTAATCAGATGGTTGATCCTAGGTCAAGCATGAGTAAGTTTATGACCGATGTGTCTGGGTTGGTAGTTAAGAAGTGTAGGACTGCTATTTTTATTGGAGACATAGATCTTCCTAGATTAATGATGCACGTTCTGCAGATTGAGGCAGAGAAGGTGAAGGAAATAGAGAAAGTAAATAAGAGAGAAAAAATAGAGCAGTTTGATTATGGCCAGAATAGGTCTGGGGGAGGGAATCGTTTGTAGTTTTAGAATCGTTCGCAGTATTAGAATTGTTCATCTATGTCTGCACCTTGTTCAGCTAGTGCTCCTGCGCCCAAAAATAGGCAGGAACAGTAGGGTAAGTGATGATAGGCGAATTTACACGCCTATAGCACTATATTTTGCCCATATTTTAGCGTAGTTTTGAGAACAAATTATATATTTCATGCACTTGTAGTCCATTTTCCTATAAGTGAGCTAACGAACATGATTAGCAAAGTTTCAGGTATAAATGATGCAGAATTCAGCATTTCATGGATAACTTGACGCCAAAGAAAGCTTCATGAAAGGAGAAAAGCCAATCTTGGACGGCAAGGACTAAAGATGGCGCATGGAAATTCTGTCCCGGGCTAAAACAATATTTCTGAAGACTTTGGGGACAAGCAGTAACTTATTAGGATTAGGATAATGATACATTAACCTAGTACAATTGGGTTAAGTATTACATTAGCTTGTTAGGATTAGGATAATGATACATCAACCTAGTACAATTGGGTTAAGTATTTCATTAGCTTAGTAGGAATAGGATATAGGTATTATAAATACCCTATCTTTCTAGAGATTTTAAGACATCTTCTTACATTCTATTCTATTCTACTTCTAAAACATTCTAGTTCTAAACAATCATTCTTCTATTAATTCTATTTTTCTTCTTCTATTCATCTATTCTTAAATTCCGCAACAAAAGAAACGTTACCTTGCTAAGGAATTCACGCCTAACGCCTACCACACCATTACAAACATGAAATCTTTATTGTGGTATAACAACAATGTCAATTGTGATTTCCTTCGCACTCATGGGTAACTAAACTTCTCTGTTGGGGTTATGGAAGCCGAATGAGATACTATCTATTGTTGTGAGTTTGTGAGTTCGTGACACGTATGTTGCTTATATCATTATTCTCTTCATCTTAATCTAAATTCTTTGTGGTTGCAAACGCAAGAATACGCCAGTATAATATTTAACTTGTTCGAAAGAAAGGTTATCTGTCTGGAAAAGAGATAATGTCAAGGTAGTAGGGTCCCATCCCCTATTAAAAAGTTAGTGCCGTAACTAGATTAACCTCTTGGAGAATTCGTACCGTTAGATACGCTTTAAGCTCGAAAGAGTTAAAGTGAAATAATCCTCGAATAGGTCGAAAGACGCCTGGATTTACCATCGAATACAATTCTCTATAAGCACATGCATGTCTGAATTCAACACACTCATAGTCAATAGAGACGTATAACTCAGAAGGTGGACATAACCCCAACTCCTCAATTCTCATTGTTTACATCTTACTAAAACATTCTTTCTCTTTTTACTTTGCTATTGCCGTTTTTAGCTACTATTTGGTTACATTACTTGCACAACAAGAATCCCCCCTTTTTCGAGACTTTCACTAAAAGTCTAGTAATCTTCACTTACTTGTTGACCAAGCTATTACCTGTGGGATCGATACCCAACCCAGTTGGGTTCTATATTTGCTAACGACCGCTTTACACTCCTACGAGAGCTGTAGATTGAGCGTTATCAAAAATTGGCGCCGTTGCCGGGGAATACAAGTGTCAATTAAGTTCGTAATAATTACTACACCCTTTGGTCAAAGATTCTCGTACTTTTACTTTTAGTTTTTGTTTTTGCTTACTGCAGGTTTTTATTCAGTGCATGCCCCATACCCGAAGTTCTGGTCAACCATTATTACCTATCAATACTGAACCACAACGTATTCGCAGAATGGAGGCACAACACGCAATTGAAAGGATGGCTGCTCAACAGGAACAGACGAGACTAGTTGCGCTAGCCGCCGCTCAAGTGCATCAACAGAATATTGATAACCCTGGGCAAGCAAAAAATCCTGACGATGAAGATCTAGGTGATGACGAGCTACTAAACCCTAGGCATGCCGCTGAGATCGCAACACCTGCCAACAGAAGAGATCGTCAAGCTAGGTTTAGGCCTGAATGCCAAGCTATGCAGCCAGCTTTCGACGATGATGATGATGATCTTGATGGAGCCGGAGCCACATGAGCCATTATTCCTCCACCATTGGCACCCGTAGCCAAGTTCAACATCACAAGCACCATGATTCAGTTATTGCAACTCAAGGGATTATTTGGTGGACTAGCAGGCGATGATCCGAATATGCATCTCATCAACTTTATTTCTATATGCAAGTCATTTGACAATCCTGGTGTTGGTCAGAATGCAATTCGATTACGTCTATTTCCATTGTCTCTGTCTGGGGAGGCAACTCTATGGTTGAATGGGTTGACTCCTAATTCTATTACAAATTGGAGGCAATTGAGAGACGCTTTCCTAGAAAGATTCTTTCCGCCATCCAAAAGAGCACAATTGAGAGATGAAATCAGCAACTTTGGTCAGCTTCCAACTGAAGCCCTTCACGAAACATGGGAGAGGTTCAAGACAAAGCTAGCGAGATGCCCAAACCATCATATGACTAATGTTCACCTAATGGAGACACTATACAGAGCCTTGAATTCAATAACTAAACCAGTGGTGGATAATGCGGCTGGAGGATCATTCATGGACCTCACCTTTGGTCAAGCAAGCAATATGCTAGATCGTATGACGAAGCAAAGTAGAGCTTGGCATACCAGGGATTCTTAGGTAGCAAGCTCCACTTTATCTATTGGCATGACCGCATACCAAAGGAGAAGACAAGAAGAACGTGATCAAGATATGGCGCACATGAAAACACAAGTGGATCTTCTTACAAAGCATTTATTATCAGGGAAGACCGAAAAAGTGAAAGCTATTGCGTCAAAAGGAAGAGACGAATCTGATTTGGAGGAAGAAGCCAACTACTTGAATAATTAGGGGGGTTTCCGAGGCAATGCCCAAGGAAACCAAGGTCGAAACTATTATGGTAAATCTGGAAACATGGACCAAGGTAGTTGGAAGAACAAGAATGACAGTAGTGATTTGTATGTTCCCCCTGGAAGACGTGACACCACCACATCTAGTTCCAAAAGTATGGAAGACATGATGGCTAAACTACTGAAAGGAGTGGAAGCAACGAGCGCAGGAGTAACGGAGGTAATAAATGATTTGTCCTCTATGAAGCAATTAGTTGATTCTCATTCCACTTCAATCAAGCAAATAGAGCAGCAATTGAGCCAACTTTCAAAAGCACTCAATCAAAGAAAGGCTGGCACTTTACCTAGCGATACTGCGCAAAACCCAAGGAATAATGGGCCATGCATGGCCATCACTACCCGAAGTGGTAAGGTTCTAGAAACTTCAGAAAAAGGCAAGCAAGTGGTTGACGAAGAAGTGGAAATGGATGATAAGGCGAAAGGGGAAGATGCCGCAGCAGCCGATCCTAACGTCCTTAACGTCACTCCTCACGACGTGCAGCTTGGAAAAGCTGAAAAACTGAAGCAAGAGGAGAAAAAAGCCGTGGAGAGAAAAATTCCATACCCACCACCACCTTTTCCCCAAAGATTGAAGAAGGTGGCGGACGATACAAAGTTCAGCAAATTTATGACTATGTTAAAACAGTTGTTCCATTGGTGGAGGCACTTGAACAAATGCCTGGGTATGCAAAATTTATGAAGGATCTTTTAACAAAGAAGTGGGCAGTAAGCTATGAGCCGACAGATAATATTCATCATTGCAGTGCAATTGCCACAAGGTCCTTAGTACAGAAGAAGGCAGACCCTGGTGCTTTCACTATTCCTTGCACGGTTGGATCTATGAATTTTGCTAAGGCATTGTGCGATTTGGGAGCTAGCATCAATTTGATGCCACTATCCGTCTAAAAAAAGTTGGGGTTGGGCGACCCTACACCAACCAATATGCGGTTCGTGATGGCAGATAGGTCGGTAAAATGACCTGTGGGTATCTTGAATGATGTGTTGGTGAAGGTGTCTACCTTCATTTTTCCTGCAGACTTTGTGATTTTGGATTGCGAGGTGGATTCTGAAGTTCCCATAATTTTGGGACGTCCTTTCCTTGCAACAGGAAGTGTTCTTATTGACATGAGAGCTAATGAGCTTTTATTTTGGTTGAATGATGAAGTGGTCTACTTTGATATATGCAAAGCAATGAAGCAGCCCTGCGATATGAATGTGTTCTCTGTAGATGATGTTCATCATGAGGATAAGAAAGCATTATCTGTAGAGAAACAGCTTACTGTTGAGCCATTGTCTGCTGCGCCACTGAATGTTGAGCATGAGGACGATGAAGATTATGAAGAACTTATGGGTACTCTAACAGAAATAGAGTCCTATTCCCATACTCCTAAGCAACCGGACCGTGATCTTAAGAATCAAACGTCACCAACAGCGAAGACTTCCCTTGAAGAGCCACCAATGCTAGAATCGAAAGAGCTCCCCGATTATCTAAGGTATGTGTTCTTGGAAAGTATAAATATACTTCCGGTGAGTGCGGATGATTTAAGTAAATAGCACGTAGAGGCTCTCATCTCTTCTCTGAAGAGATACATAAGAGCTATGGGTTGGACTATTGATGATATAATTGGTATCCCTCCTGGGATAGGCATGCACAAGGGTCATCTCGAAGAAGATTGCATGCCTACAAGTAAGCCTCATTATCGTCTGAATCCATTCAGAAAATGATCCACCATCTATTTCGACGAAGTCTAAGTACTCGAGGTAGCTATGTCGTGCCGCGACAATAAATCAAGCGCTAGATGGGAGGCAACCCATCGTTTATCATTTTTCATTTTTCTTTCGTTCTATTACGTGTTTGCTTTTGATAAATAAAAATCCAAAAATAAGAGCTGTGCCACGACCAAAACTAAGGCGCTTGGTGGGAGGCAACCCATCGTACTAATCATTTTTATTGGTTTTGAGCAAATGTAGGTGCAAGAGGTATTCAACGAGGAGATCGGTTTCAAATTTTAATTTGGATGTATTGCATGGTAAAGGTGGTAAGTTAGGAATTAAGATGCATAAGGCTATGGATTGAGCATTGCTCATGACAAAATAGGCATCGATCAAGGCTAGGCCTAGGTAAAACTAGGCCACGAACAAGGCAAAGCCTATACTATAGCCCAAGGTCTCGGAATCTAGTATGCTATAGCATAGGCGCCGCCCATGCTCAAGTATGCCATAGCATAGGCGCCACCTATACCAAAGCATTTGGTCTCTGAATCTCATATGCCATGCTAAAGGCGCCGCCTATGGTCACTAAAGGTATTGAACTAGGCGCCGCCTATGCTAGCAAATGCTTTGCATTAGGCGCCGCCTATGGTCACCATAGGCAAAGCTAAAGGCGCCGCCTATGGTTACTTTTTGTCTCCAAAACCAATTTTAAATGGGTCAAAACCCGACCCATTCTTTTCCTATATAAAGGAGACTTAGTCTTGAGGCACAAACACATTGAAAACCTAACATAGGCGCCGCACATAGCATCCAAATCTTCTCAAAACTTTTGCTCTTCCACTTCACAAGAACATCTCCAAAGGCTTCAATCACGTAAGTACTCTTGTGTTCTTCATCTATTTTTCGTAAGTACTACGTTACTATGTATATTATGAATTGCTAAATCTTGAAGAAGTATTGGAGATGTGAATGTGTTTGAATTGTTGATACACAACCAAGTGAGTGAACATATACGTTAGGATGATCTTAACTTGTTTCCGACTTCAATTCGATTTTGATGCATTGTCATACTACTTGTGGAATTGCTATAGTAATGAACATTGCATACTCTTGTCACTTGAATACTTACATGTTGGGATGTCTCGCTCATCGGAATAAGACTTATAGTTGCCTACCGACATAGGAGATTGTGATTATTGATAGAAACTATACCATGATGTAATCCCTATGTAGAAGTCTTGATATACCTAACATGAAAGTATTGCAAAGATTGCAAGAAGTGTTACATATCTGAATTTCTTGTTGGAATATAGCCCCTAAAACGTATGTCGATGAAGTCTGAGTAATCGACCACTTTCACTTCACTAGTTTGTACCAACAAACTAAGTGTGGGGTAGTGCCACTACTGCTTGTTTATAGATTGTATCCATAGAGATGATGCTAACATGAACATTGTTTTAAGTCTCAGGTACAATGGCACCCAGAGCAAGACAAGGCAAAGATAAGGCTACCACTTCACAAAAAGGCAAGAAAAGAGGCCGAAAAGAGCAAGGAGAACCCTCCTCGCTGCAAATACCTCGACTCACTCTTGGAATTAAGTGGGATACTTATGAGGAACTTCTGAGGATGTTGACTCTGATGATGATTTCGATACAAGGGGTATGACCCCAGACATAGAGGATGAGTTCGACTAACCAGGTTCTTCTTATTTATTTTCCACTGAGGACAGTGTGTCCCGTCTAAGTGTGGGGTGCTAGTATTTTCATGCTATACTTCTCCAACCACATTTGCATTTATTTATGTTTGTTTGTAGTTAATTGTTTTTTTAGCTTAGCTTCGCATGAAATTATTCTAATAGGCAGCATGAGATTATGACAAGAGTTTGTGCTAAAATCATGACTATTGAGACATTTAGGCTCTAATTGTGACTCACTATGTGATATTTTTTGGTTTAATTCCTTCATCTGTTGGGTCAAGAGTCTATACTACTCCCAATAAAGTCGACCATGTGCCTTGTGTGTGTGAGCTAATAGTATATTCTGTGCTTGTGGCTGATGCTAGAACTTGCCTGGTATGTATGTAAAGCGAAAATAAGGAGTGTAAGTTTAGGAGATGATTTAGGCATTTCTTTGGCAACCTATATTTGTTTACCTTCATTTTTACCTACCCATGGACATTATCCTAGTTAACCCTTTTGAGCCTTTAGCCTATTTTATTTGACAACCTCATATGTAAGCCTAATCCATTTTTTTTCAAGACCATAATTTGATCCAAATTCCTAAGTGCTTTAAAGTGTAAAGTCATGTGACAAAATAAGAGGAAATTGGGTGAGTATGATGCTTTAGAATGCATTGGTGCTTGAAATTGCTATGAAAAAGAAGTGCTATCATAAGAGGTATGTTATGAAAAGAAAAAAGAAGAAAAAACTGAAAAGTTAGTCATGTTTAAAATCGAAAAACAAAAGAGGAGAAAAAGGGTGGTAGAATAAATGAAAGAAAGGTTGTTAGAAAGAAAAGTGTTAATGACACAATGTGATGTATTAAAGCGCTTAGGAACATAGTCACTATTTCTGGCCAAAATAGTCCTACCCGTCCCTTAGCCTACATGACAACCATCAAAAGACCTATTTGATTCTAAGCTTAGCATTCCGACATTTAGTGGAGCATTACACTAAGGGAAAGCCTATGGTCATCAGTTGTTGCATATGAATTCTTTGTGAGAGTGAGAATAAGGATATTTTGATACCCATGTTTGAAAAATATGCTATACTTGTGAGTAATTATGGGTAATATATTGTGAGACACACATGGTTGATGAGTTTTGGGTAGTTGTGTATGATTCTTTGTGCCTTAACTTTTGAATATGAGTTGACCACCATCACGAGTCTATGTTGGAGGCAAATGGTCTCTACTAATGATCGGAAAACTACTCTTTGTTGATAATTGTTGTGCTTGTCTTGACGAATATTTTATGTTGTTGCTGTGAAACCCTAAGTTGATGTTTAGAGGGACATGATATTTTGTTCGAGGACGAACAAAGCTTTAAGTGTGGGGTGTTGATGATAGGCGAATTTACACGCCTATAGCACTATATTTTGCCCATATTTTAGCCTAGTTTTGAGAACAAATTATATATTTCATGCACTTTTAGTCCATTTTCCTGTAAGTGAGCTAACGAACATGATTAGCAAAGTTTCAGGTATAAATGATGCAAAATTCAGCATTTCATGGATAACTTGACGCCAAAGAAAGCTTCACAAAAGGAGAAAAGCCAATCTTGGACGCCAAGGACTAAAGATGGCGCATGGAAATTCTGTCCCGGGCTAAAACAACATTTCTGAAGACTTTGGGGACTAGCAGTAACTTATTAGGATTAGGATAATGATACATTAACCTAGTACAATTGGGTTAAGTATTACATTAGCTTGTTAGAATTAGGATAATGATACATTAACCTAGTACAATTGGGTTAAGTATTTCATTAGCTTAGTAGGAATAGGATATGGGTATTATAAATACCCTATCTTGCTAGAGATTTTAAGACATCTTCTTACATTCTATTCTATTCTACTTCTAAAACATTCTAGTTCTAAACAATCATTCTTCCATTAATTCTATTTTTCTTCTTCTATTCATCTATTCTTAAATTCCACAACAAGAGAAACGTTACCTTGCTAAGGAATTCACGCCTAACGCCTACCACACCATTACAAACATGAAATCTTTATTGTGGTATAACAACAATGTCAATTGTGATTTCCTTCGCACTCATGGGTAACTAAACTTCTCTGTTGGGGTTATGGAAGCCGAATGAGATACTATCTATTGCTGTGAGTTTGTGAGTTCGTGACACGTATGTTGCTTATATAATTATTCTCTTCATCTTAATCTAAATTCTTTGTGGTTGCAAATGCAAGAATACGCCAGTATAACATTTAACTTGTTCGAAAGAAAGGTTATCTGTCTGGAAAAGAGATAATGTCAAGGTAGTAGGGTCCCATCCCCTATTAAAAAGTTAGTGTCGTTACTGGATTAACCTCTTGGAGAATTCGTACCGTTAGATACGCTTTAAGCTAGAAAGAGTTAAAGTGAAATAATCCTCGAATAGGTCGAAAGACGCCTGGATTTACCATCGAATACAATTCTCTATAAGCACATGCATGTCTGAATTCAACACACTCATAGTCAATAGAGACGTATAACTCAGAAGGTGGACACAACCCCAACTCCTCAATTCTCATTGTTTACATCTTACTAAAACATTCTTTCTCTTTTTACTTTGCTATTGCCGTTTTTAGCTACTATTTGGTTACATTACTTGCACAACAAGAATCCCCCCTTTTTCGAGACTTTCACTAAAAGTCTAGTAATCTTCACTTACTTGTTGACCAAGCTATTCCCTGTGGGATCGATACCCAACCCAGTTGGGTTCTATATTTGCTAACGACCACTTTACACTCCTACGAGAGCTGAAGATTGAGCGTTATCAGTAAGTCTTCTATGTCTAGGTCTCAGAATAGCGTGAGTAATAGGCCTAATCATCCCCCATGTGCTAAGTGTGGTAAGAATCATGGAGGTAAATATTTGTGGGGTCAAAAAGGTTGTTATGGTTGTGGCCAGTCGGGTCATAGAATTAAAGAGTGTCCGCATGCTAGATGGGGGAATAGAGATGTTCGTCCTCAAACTCAGGCTAATAGTGCACCAGCTCCTCCTCAGGGCACCTCATCTAGTACCGATGGTGGCCAGCACCAGAATTGGTTTTATGCTATACCATCCCACCAGGAGCAGAAGGATTCCCCTGATGTTGTGACTGGTATGCTTCGTGTCTTTTATCTTGATATTTATGGGTTATTGGACCCTGGGTCGAGTTTCTCTTATGTGACCCCATTTGTTGCTATAAATTTTGAGATAAATTCTGAAAAGATCCCTGAGCCTTTCTTACTTTCTACTCCAGTAGGTAAGTCAGTTGTTGCTAAGCAAATCTATAAGAAGTGTCCTATCACCGTCCTTCATAAAGTCATATTAGTAGACTTGGTAGAGTTAGACATGGTTGATTTTTATCTTATTCTTGGTATGGATTGGCTTCATTCTTGTTATGCTTCTATAGATTATCGCACCCGAGTAGTAAAGTTTCAGTTTCCAGATGAGCCAGTTTTTGAGTGGTCAGGTAATTCAGTGTCTCTTAAGAGTCATTATATATCTTATCTAAAGGCCAGAAAGTTGATATCCAAAGGTTGCATTTACCATTTAGTTCGATTTAAGGACACTAAGTCTGAGACTCCAACAGTTCAGTCCACTCGAGTGTTCAATGAGTTTCCTAATGTTTTTTCAGAAGATCTCCCAAGGATACCTCCCGATAAAGAGATAGAATTTGGTATTGACCTTCTTCTGGATACTCATCCTATTTTTATACCTTCTTATCGTATGGCTCCCGCAGAGCTTAAGAAGTTAAAGGAGCAACTCAAAGATCTTTTAGGTAAAGGTTTCATAAGGTCTAGTGTTTCTCCATGGGGCGCTCCCATCCTATTTGTGCAAAAGAAAGATGGTTATTTGTAAATGTGCATTGACTATCGTCAGCTGAATAATGTTACGGTCAAAATCAAATATCCTCTTCCTAGAATTGATGACTTGTTTGATCAACTCCAAGGTACAAGTTATTTCTCGAAGATAGACCTTAGATCTAGCTATCATCAGCTTAAAGTAAGGGAATCTAATATTCCAAAGACAGCCTTTAGAACCCGTTATGGTTATTTTGAGTTTCTAGTCATGTCTTACGGGCTAACCAATGCCCCACCAGCTTTTATGGACCTTATGAATAGAGTTTTCACACAGTATATAGCCATATTTTTCATAGTATTCATAGATGATATCCTCGTGTACTCCTATAGTGAGGATGACCATGTAGATCATCTTAGAATTGTCTTACAAACTCTTAGAGAACATAAATTGTTCGCCAAATTCAACAAGTGTGAGTTTTGGCCAAGGTTCGTAGCCTTTGTTGGTCATATTGTTTCCACCGATGGCATTAGAGTCAACCCCCAAAAAATAAAAGCCGTAAGAAATTGGTCTAGACCTATCTCTCCATTAGATATTAGGAGTTTCTTGGGTCTAGCTAGTTATTATAGACATTTCGTTGAAGGTTTCTCATCTATTGCATCCCCGATGTATAGATTGACCCAAAAGAAAGTTGAGTTCCAGTGGTCAGATTCCAGTGAGAAAAGTTTTCAGCAGTTGAAAACTCGACTCACTTCAGCCCTAGTTTTAGCATTACCCGATGGTACGGATGGTTTTGTTGTTTATTGTGATACCTCCAGAGTTGGTTTAGGTTGTGTGTTGATGCAAAGATGTAAGGTCATATTCTATGCCTCTAGAAAGCTTAAGCCTCAAAGAATTACCCAACCCATGATCTGGAATTAGTTATTGTGGTGTTAGCTTTGAAAATTTGGAGACATTATATGTATGGTGTGCATGTTGATATGTTCACGGACCATAAAATCTTGTAGTATGTGTTTACTCAGAGGGAGTTGAATCTCTAGTAGAGAAGGTAGTTAGAGTTACTGAAGGATTATGATATGAGCATGTTGTATCATCCGGGCAAGGCCAATGTAGTGGAAGACGCCCTTAGTAGATTGTCTATGGGCAGTGTTGCTCATGTGGAGAACGATAAGAAATAGTTAGCTTGAGAAGTTTAGTGTTTGGCTAGATTGGGTGTTATATTGGTTGATTCAGCTGAAGGGAATGTTTGGGTTCAGAGTAGTTTCGAATCTTCCCTAATTTTGGAAGTGAAGGAGAAGCAAGATATGTATTCTAGTTTGGTCAAACTGAAGGAGTCAATTAAAGACCAAAAGGTAGAGGTTTCCTCCCAAGGGGGAGATGGCATGTTGAGATACCAAAGTAGATTGTGTGAGCCTTGTGTTGATGAATTGAGATAGAGGATTATGGCTAAAGCGCATAGTGCGCGTTATTCTATTCATCCAGGTGCTACCAATATGTACCACGACTTACGGGAAATCTATTTGTGGAATGGTATGAAGAGACATATAGCAGAGTTCGTAGCTAATTGTGCAACTTTTCAACACGTTAAGGTAGAGCACCAAAGACCAGGTGGTATGTTACAAGAGTTTGGTATCCCTACTTGGAAGTGGGAAGAGGTGAATATGGATTTTGTGACTGGTTTACCTCATTCGTGACATCATCATAATTCGATTTAGGTTATTATAGACAGATTAACTAAGTCAACGCATTTCTTGCCAGTTCATACGTCCTATACAGCTGAGGATTATGCTAATTTGTATATTCGAGAGTTAGTGAGATTGCATGGAGTTCCCTTGTCTATCATCTCAAATAGTGGTACTTAGTTTACTTCCCAGTTTTGGAGAGCCTTTCAGAAGGGTCTTGGTACCCAAGTCCATCTTAGGTTAGATTTTCACCCTCAGACAGATGGTCAAGCAGAGAGGACCATCCAAACTCTAGAGGATATGCTAAAAGCTTGTGTTCTTGATTTCAAAGATAGTTGGGATGAGCATTTGACATTGATTGAGTTCGCATATAATAACAGTTACCATTCTAGCATTCAAATGGCCCCGTTTGAGTCTCTTTATAGGAGGAGATATAGATCGCCCATAGGTTAGTTTGAAGTGGGTGAGGCCATTTTGCTTAGGCCCACAACAGTGTTTGAAGATATGGAGAAAGTTAAGTCGATTAGAGAAAGATTGAAAATATCCCAGAGTCATCAGAAATTATATGCAGATGTGAGAAGAAGGGACCTCGAGTTTGAGGTTGGTGATTTAGTGTATTTGAAAATTTCACCTATGAAAGGGGTGAAGAGATTTGGCAAAAAGAGGAAGCTTAGTCCCCGGTATGTTGGCCCTTATAGAATTCTGAGTCGTGTTGGGAGAGTAGCTTATGATCTTGATTTGCCCGCATACTTGTCAGTCGTTCATCCTATATTTCACATCTCTATGCTTAAGAATTGCATCAGTGACTCCACTGTTGTAGTTCCCTTAGAAAGCTCAGATATTCAGAACAACCTTTTTTACAAAGAGATTCCAGTAGAGATTTTAGATCATCAGATCCTTAGACTAAGGAATAAAGAAGTTTCCTTGATCAAAGTTTTTTGGTGGAATAAGTCTGTTGAGGGTGCTATTTGGGAAGCAGAAATAGATATGTGAGACAAGTACCCTCACCTTTTCTCTGCAAACTCAAATTTAGAGTAAGGTAATAATCTTCCTTGATTCAGTTCTTTTCTAATCATATATTCAGCTATATAGTTGTCCTCATATAA
Source organism: Capsicum pubescens (assembly GCA_030864215.1). Lineage (NCBI taxonomy): Eukaryota > Viridiplantae > Streptophyta > Magnoliopsida > Solanales > Solanaceae > Capsicum > Capsicum pubescens. The sequence continues at coordinate 110,167,488 of CM061549.1, read as the reverse complement.
GTTCATGCACTTACAGAATTACTCAGAAACTCAGAATGATTTAGATTCAGTTGTTCAGTTTATTTCAGTTGTGCAGGATAGCTTAAAGTCTAATATTCTTTAGTATTCTCATCTTATCTAGCCACATTCGAGGATGAATATTCCCAAGGAGGAGATATTGTAATGCCCTGTACCTTATCTAGCTAAAATACATCCCTAGAACGTTAAAGAATAGCTTCTAAAATAGATGATAATTATTTCGGGTGGAATTATCAAGATTTAGGCCTCCCATTGTGTGGAAAATTTGATAAGCTTTCAAACGATATAAGATTTGCCTAAATCCGATAACCGGGTAAGAAGTTATGGCTATCTTAAGTTCCAGTCATAAAACACTGTCATTTAGGATATTAGCGCATCGCGGAGAAGGTTTAAATGACGTTTGTTAATTTTCAGTGGCCCTCTGTGATATTGGCGCATCGCGGAGAGGGCCAAATCCATAACTATCCAATTCCAATGAGGGTTCGCGATATTGGCGCATCACGCCAAACTTTCAGGTCCCATCCAAGGTGGCAACGCGATACCACTACGTTGCACCACCGTTTTTATTCCTGGTGGCAATTTCCAATGGCCTGGCGCGATAGTGGTGCATGGCGCTAAGGCCAAAAGTCGGAACTTTGGTCATTTTTCAGTTCCGTTTATGAGTTTAAGAGTGTCATTTTGGTAAATCTCCCAGCCCCTAATCCATCCTAAACAATGAATTAAACCCCTCCAAAGCACTTTACATCCACTTTTCATCAAATCTCTCTTAAGCAAAATCCTAGTTTATTAAGCTTTCTTCCCAAGAAATCCAAATTTCTCCATTAGTTCTCCAAAGCAATTCAAGATTGAGAATTCCCAATTGAAGAGCTATAAGAAGTCATCTCTAAAACATCAATAAAGATCCAAGATTCAAGTTTTAGCATCTAGATCATCAATTGAGTTATGCGGGGTATGAACAAGGATAATCCTTTCATCCTTGTGCCCAAAACTTATTTTAAATTCAACTTTTACTGAAGTTTATGAGATTTCCCATGAAATTAAAGTTAGGGTTTATGCCTATTATTGCTAATTACAAGTTAATGATATATCCAATTATTTAGAAGTTGAATTCCATGATTTTGTTCATATTTTCATGCATATTGCTGAAATTTCCAGATTTTATGATGAATTATAAATGCTTATATTATCAAGCATGAATTTTAAGATATTTTAACATGAGATTGATGCATGGGTCATTATGCCCTAATTAAGATTGCTATTTCGAGATTAATTATGCTATGAGCACCCTCAGATAAGATTATTCTCAGATTTTGATAAAGATTTGACCTTTTGGTCCTAAGCTAAGATAAATAATCCACTTTGTTCATATAACTTGAGATTTAACCTTGTGCTATTTTTGAAGTGGATTTCTTAAGATTTTGAGCATAAGAATGGGAGTAGTATTTAGCATCGAGATGGGTAAGATACCAAGGTTTCATACCCCAGAACTATAGGCCACTGTAGGATTAAGATTATTCCTATTTCTACGTGGATGACTAAGATTGTGATCACTTAAGATAAGAAGTTCTATTCCGATGGAACATTCCTACCTAACGAGGGATAGATGTGGGACTCTATGGATGCTCACATAGTGTATGTCGATTAGAAGAACCTCCCAAAAATATGTCCCCTACTCTTCAACGGTCTATTGATTTAAAGCTTTAAGATTAAAGCATATGTTTTGAAAGTTATGGTTTTAAGATTCTTAACCCCTAAGATAAAGTATTGTACAGATTTCATAACTAGGTGTAATGGCTCACTAGATTTGCGTTATATGTTTTATCATTTATGATTTATGATCTTCAGACTTCAGATTTTGCAAGCCTATGTGAGTCATTTACATTTAGCATGCATGATTTTATAAATTGTTATGATACTGATTACTTGTTGCATTCACCCCCATATACTCAGTACATCCTCAAAGTACTGATCCACATATATGTCCATGTGTTACATTGTCTTATTATGTAGGTTCAAGTGCTCAATCTTAGCAGCGTGAGTGATTTTCGAGCAGCTTTTCTACATCCCTGCAATTGGTGAGTCCTCATAGTTCGAGGAATTAGTTATTCATACTTCCAGTTTATCAGTAGATGTTTCTTTATTTATTTCAGACAAATTTGAGTCGGTTGGGCCTGTCCTTGTGACTCTCTAGATTTAGTTAGTAGAGGCTTGTCGGACTCCTAGATTCAGTGTTAGACTTTTAATTCATTATTCATATTCTCAGTATTGTCTTACCAAGATTTATAAGATTTCTGTGCTTTAGATAAGATTTCCGCATTCATTATGTTTTCACATTGATATCTTTCCTCTTTTGAGATTTAGATTTAGTAGAAAGCAGTCAGGGTTAGCTCAGGACTACTTGTAGTTCGGAGCACCGTATGGCATCCCGGGAACTAGATTTTGGGGCGTTACACCATGTTACACTTTTTCAAAGAACGAATTCTGGAATTATAGTGCATAACATCATTTTTAGGTCATTCTCCCTTTCTTCGGCCAAAATCAATTTTTATTTTAGTTGATCCCTCTCTATTTGGGTGTTATGTAGCAATACTTTCAAGTGATCTCGCTGCTCTTCGGCTTCTTTGAACAAAGTCATGATTAAAATCTCTATTTTTTTGTATTCTCGGAGCCTTTGTAGTAAAGTAAATTTTGCCAAGCCATGAAAGTTTGAAGTCTCGGGTCCCGGACTCAACGTTGATGGACTGCTTGGAGGTGATACCTCATCAAGCAATTTAAAAAACAAGCATGCGCCATCATCCTAGAAAAAATTATAATTACATAATGATTTACTTAATTTTATAAAAAAGACATACACGACTCACCTTCGCAATTGCATAATTATAAAATTTGCAACCTGGATTTGAGTTTGTGTGTGACGTCCTCAAAATAACTCCCTTTCCATAATGACAAATTAAAGTCTTGTTAGAATTGGATGTTTGAGATGCTTGATACATTGTATAATTTTAAGATAAAAATAAAGTGGATGAAATAAAATAATGAGGGATGGAGGATATTATATATGGAGTAAAAAGAAGTGTTAACACGAAAGAAGTGAAAAATTAACCGTTTGTTACCGTTGGAATAGTAATTGTGTTTTTGAACTGTTGGTGACACTTAATAGACTGTCGTAGATCATGACTTATGCTAGTCATCAATGAGATACTAAAGTCTATCGTAGACTCGCGTAATCGATGGACCCGCAATAACATGTTTAAAAAAAATAATTCAGTAAAAAATATACTTGTGCTATGAGGGTCCATCAATTCGTTTGATCTACCTAGACTTACACCATTAGAAGTGCATCAATTGATCTACTGATTATGTGTAGACCACGGTGATCTGTGTACACTGTTATAGACCATTATTTGGATGTTGTTCAAAAATGAATAAATAAATTAAAAATAAAAGTAGTATGGGTTTCCACACATACTAATGAGTGTAAACAAGTCTCATAATCATATTAGAGCTTATACAAATTAGGGGTGGTGAATCAAGGAGTATGTGGATGGGTAGTGATTGAACAAACAATATCCTAAGAGTAATGTTTGTCAAAGAACAAGTATGTTTTGAGGATGATGATTGTTCAACCATTATTTATTCCACATACTCTTTTGATTTAGGGGTGGTGAATCATGGAGTATGTGAATTGTGTAATCATCAAATACAATCATCATCCTCAAAACATACTTGTGCTTTGACAAACATTACTCTTACGATATTTTTTGTTCAACCACTATCCAGCTACACACTCCATGATTCACCACCCCTACTTTGTATAAGCTCTAATATGATTATGTGACTTGTTTACACTCACTAGTATGTGTGGAAACCTAGACTGCATTTATTTTTAATTTACTTATTTCTTTTTGAACAACATTAGTGTGATGGTCTATAACAGTGTACATAGATCACCGTGGTCTATGCATAATAAGGAGATCAATCGATGCACTCTTGACGGTGTAAGTCTACGGTAGACCAAATGAATCGATGGACCCTCAGAGCACAAGTATATTTTTTTACATAAATTTGGCATGGGTCAACATCAAAGGCGGTCTATTAAGTGTCACCAACAGTTCAAGATTATCTATTTAAATCATTTTAAATTTAATTATTTTCTTCCACCAACCCTAAAACATATTATTATCTTTTAAATTATTTTGAATTTAATTATTTTCTTCCACCAGCCCCAAACATATGTGATTATCCATTTGAAACATTTTTAATTTAATTATTCTCTTCCACCAGCCCCAAACACATGTGATTATCCAATTAATTTTTTTTTAATTTAATAATTTTGTTCCACCAGTTCCAAAAGATGTTATTATCTGTTTAAATCATTTTTAATTTAATAATTTTATTCCACCGCCCCCAAAACATATTATTGTCTATTTAAATCATTTTTAATTTAATTATTTTTCTTTCAAACTACAAGCTACTGATGGTCCATCGATTCACATAGTTTACGATCGACTATTATGTTTGATTGAAGACTGACGGAGTATAAGATCGATGATAGACTTTATATAATTTTTTAATCTTCTTGAATTTAATTGTCAATCTACACTAGTGTTGATTGAACGATGAATAAATATTTGAAAAGTTGTCTGTACAGAAGAATAACCAACATAAAATGAAACAATCACAAAAAAGAGGAAAAACATAATTTTGAAACTGAAATATTTATATTCAACTTGTTCATTTCATTACATTCATATATGTTCAGCAAAAAAAAGTAAAATAGAAGAAGCTTTCTTCTAACAAAATCCTACCAAGAAAACTTCTTCAGCATTGAACAATACAAAAAAACTTAAAAACATAAACTAAAATAAGAACCTAAACTAAATTAGGAGGATGGTTGGGGGGTGATGTAGTCGTTGCCGTCCATTCCAAGCCTCTCCAGAATTACTCGAAGAAAACGAGCAATACATCGGAGCTCACACTCTAAGTATGATCGGTCTTCTCCCAGACCATGGAAAAGTCGATCAAAATTATTTTGTAACAGCAGCAGATCATAGTGACGAGGGGGAACTCATCTAATTAGGTGAAGGGTAATTCGGCGACCAGGCATGATTTCGATTTTGGGGAAGAATAAGAGGGTTTATGATGTTCTAGGTTTAGGGACAACTGAAGGCTTACATAGAAATAAGCACTATACTTATAGACCAATAGAAGGTGTCCATTCATATATCCAACCAATGGTCAGTCGACGCATGTGAGAATAGAAAATGCTTGGCTTGCGTATACCAGTGGTTTTTCTTGAGAACAGACGTGTTTGCAACTTTTAATTAATTGGGAATAGGAAACAATGATTCAATGCATCGATTAGAGAGATATGGCGGTAGAAATACCCATATAGTGTGTTTGATGAGTAATCATATAACCAATACATAATATTTAATAGAACGTGTAAAGGATATATCATAGATTGACGTTGTCTACCGTAGATAAAGTTTTAAGTCAAATACAACTAAATGTTAAATTCTACCGAAATGCACATTTATCCCCCAAAACAATAGCTTTACAACTAAAGAAAAAAAAAGCATATCTATGATTTGTTGGCCATGATATATGTGGTTCTTTTGTACACGAATTTATTGCATATTGAACATCTATTCCTCCTTTTGGACTTAAATCTCTCACCGACGCCCTTAACGTATTTGACTTTCTTCCTTTCGAGTTTGGGATCATTGGGGGGGGGGGGGGGAGAAATATTAGTGTCTAGCAATTCTTGTGGCACAGTCCATTCGGCCTCTGGAGGGACAACGTTAATAGCTTTCGAGTATGCTAGAAGGTAAGTTTCAGCTTTATAAATTGGCGAAGAGTACTCGTAGATGAAGTTACCATAACCTACGCCATCGCCATACTTTGCTCGCAAAGTTTTCATCGCATGTTCTCACGGTATTTTCACCAAGTCAAATTTTCTACAAGAACAAATCCTTTCCAAGAGATTGACCTTGGCAGTAACACCGTTGCTGAACACCGTGTACTAGTCAAGACTCCCATTTGTATTAGTCACATACAAGGAATCACTCGGACTCTTATTATCCCTTAGGATCTTTTCCGCACAAGGAAGAATCCCTAAACTTTTCACCAAATTTTCTAGCAATTGAATTGAATATGTACGACACGGGGTACTGTCGTTCATCTATCAAAACTGAGTTGAGCGACTCGGCAATGTTTGTGATCATCATATCGTACCTATTGCCTAGGAAGTGTGCTCTATTCCATTTTCAAAACCAAGCACATTTTCAAGGACATATGCTTCCTCGGAGCAATTATTCTTCAATTCCGCAAAATTCTCCTAAACTCATCAAAGGAATAAGACTTTGTCGCGGCATAGAATAGATAAAGATGTTCTCCAAAGTGTTGATTTACGCAAAGATTTTCAGCGAGGTTCCTCATACTAAGTTCATGATGTGCACGACTGTATATACGGGAGAAGGCATTGGCGATGCTAATGTGCCTATCGGAGATGACACATAGATCTAGTTCATCTTCTGCTATAGACTTCATCTTCTCAAAGAAAAAGGTCCAAGAAGCATCATTCTCTTTATCCACAACACAAAAGACAATTGGAAAGATATGATTTTTGGTGTCCTGTGTAACGACACTCAGAAAAACACTCTCGTACTTGCCAAACAAATGTGTACCATCGATGACAATTACCTTTCTCATGTGGGCATATCCCTGTATGCAAGCTCTGAATGCTAAAAAGTAGTAAACGAACGATCCATCCATCCGATTTACCATGATAGGGTAAGAAGACCCGGGATTCAATAACTCCACCATGTGGGAAAAAAATAGAAAGCAAGCATATTCATGCTTTAGTGTCCCTCGAATGATGTTTCTGTAAATTACACTTCCTTTCTAACACATCCAATAGCTTGCGTGGAAATGCATTTTCTTAAACACAATCTTTTGAATTTCTCTTATGCTTGGACCCTTACCATCCTGAAAATGATTTACGCATAGTAAAGCAATCAATTCGAATGAGATTCTCTTATTCTTGCGGGTGGCGTGTTCAACACCGCACATGTGCAACCCGACATACTTGTATATGTTAAATCTATCTAAGGTTTCGTACTTTCTTGCCCGCAATAACCAGCCACAACCAGGAGATACACATTTCATCATCAATAATTTGGAGCAACTCTTTCATCTTCAATAATTTAGTGCAGCTCTTCTCCATACGATAATCAAAAGACTGCCTCAGCATTGCTCCGTCTAGTAGCATTTTGAGCTCTTTTTTGTCGGCGAATGTTTGATCACAATAGAAATTGGTTCCGTCGGTGAAGGAATGTCCTGGTTGGGATCCCGTTCCATAGTCTTCTTCTGCATCTTGCGAGTCCGATGAAACGTCTTCCATATGCATAGAATCATCTTCCATATTAATTGGATGATCACCATCATTCTCGTAATCATTCAAATCGCCGTCGACTGTTGGGCGCCGAGGTGGGGATGGTGATGAATTCATCGGTCCTTCTAAGGACCTCTCAACTACATTTATCCTTAAAATAGGCCCAAAGCCATTTGCATCAATATTCATCATGTACATCAACATACGTGCATCATTATTTATGATCATAAGATTCACTTTTTTCCTTGAATGCATTAGATAACTAATCACCACGTTGCTCGGTGCGCAATCTAGATTCCCGCTCTACATTACGCTTGTAGCCAATTCGTCGTATAAACTGTTGCGGCGAACAACAATGGGCAGTGTCACCTTGGTAAAAGATATCTATTTCCAACATTTGGGAGTATCCACCCATTCTCTCATAAAATCACCAGAAACCAGAACAAATTCTGCAATAGACATCCTAGAATTAAGCTTTGATCGACGGTAGATTATACTAAGAGTCTATGTCGGGATGTATGCACGGTCGATGAATGGGCAGATATCCGTAGAAAAACTTGAAATTGCAAATATTGCTTCTAATCAAAGATCGTTGGGTTTATGGAATAGAGAAATGAACTTGGAGTCTCCTGAGCTACTGTAATGTACTTTATAAAGAGTTTTTGAGTAATGTGAGTGATTTAAAGTTTTTTTAACAATGGTGGAAAGCGTGTTTGAGAAGATAGCAAACAAATGAGGTAACAATAGATGCAATGGACAAGCTTATAATGTTTGTGGACTTATTTAGAGCTGATCGCCAAAAAATAATGCCGAAAAATACGCCGGAATTGGAGCTTTTTGGAGGAAAAGAACCACAATCTATTTTTAGCTTTTGGAATTATATTTTTTTAATATTTTTGGAAACCTAGATATTTTTTTATTATATAATGGTGAATGATAGAGTGAGTTGAAGTGTATTACTAGAAACTTGTAAATAAATTTGTTAAGTTGAAAATATTAGGTTAAAGTGTAGTATTACAAAACTTGTGAGTGAATTTGTTGAGTTGAAAAAGTTTGTGATGACGTGAATTAAATAGGTTATATAACAAATTTTTAAGAACTTTTATCTAAATGGCTAAATAGTTTTAAAAGAGCCTTTTTGGCATACTTCCCCTAGATGCTGAAATATTATGATTCATCACTGTGCTACAACTATATAACCAGATTTGATTTTAAATGAGGAAAAAAAATCTCAACAATAAATCAAAGTGTTTAGTTGATTTTAAGATAAAGATATTTTGGGAGTTGGAAGATTCATGCCAAGTGTGAAAATGAAGTGGTTTGTCGGTTTCTGGGGCAAGAGATATTTCTTATTTGAAATGTAAAGAAAGTACGTATGTATTTTGTGTGGTTGCCAATTTATAAATCACAGCATATGTTATCCATCTTTTATTTATTTGGAACAATTTCTAAGTTTCTCATCTTTCAGCTTCCAAAATGGCTGCAGCATCAACTGCCTCCTTATTATCTGCAGCGCGTTCTGGTTCTAATAATAATGCAAGTCCCTCTGTTTCAAATATATATGGTAAGATAGGTATATTTGTAACAATTTTTTCCCTTGTATGACCATAGATGCTGCAGCTTGAACATTTTTTCAACCATTATTAGAAAACTTTCTTGATCTGTATATGTGTTTAATTTAATATCTTGCAATTTGGATGTGATCATACCAGCACTAATGCACCCGATCACATCAGAACTCCGAAGTTAAGCGTGTTTGGTCGAGAGTAGTACTAAAATGGGTGACCATTGGAAGTCCTCATATTGCATCCCTCCTTTCCCCCATATAGCGGAAGAATTGTGAACTGAACCGCCTTTTTATTTTGCTATTTGGTGGCTGTTTGAAGATTGATTTACCTGTTATTACAATCCTCGGAGACTACCCATGCTGTTTCAATACTCCGATCAGACTCTCACTTGGTTTAAAATCGCCCCAGCTAGTGGATATAAATGATTAGTTGTTGTTATTTCATTAATTGTGATGTTGGCCAGGAATCATGAATTTAAAAGCATGTCAGTGTAGAGATCAGTGTGAAAGAAGTTCCAGAAATATTTAATTTTGCTTCTGATGTTGGACATGAATTTAAAAGCATGTTATTATAGAGATGAGTGTGAAATTTTGGGAAAGGTTTTAGGAATATCCTAGTTTGTCTTTAATTTTTTTTAGGAGGCAAATTCGTTTATATGGGAATGAAGCAGGACGAATTGGAGTAGAATTAGTACAGATGATTCATATAGTCACCCCAACTAACTAGGGATTGTGGCATGGTCAATTGATTTCCTGATATAAGTTTAATTTACATAACGATTTTAATCTCACACACAAATAACCAGTAGAAACTTAGTCAGTTTGAATTAGTCGGGCACAAAGCTGGTACGGGACACTACAGGTGGGAAACCAACCAAAACAGAAAACTCAGCCAATGCTCTTTGAGCTCTTCGTACATATCATTTAAGCTGTCTGCCTTATCTTTTAAGTGATGTATTTTAGTTCGTCTAATTTCACTTGTTTAATGTATCGGTAAATCAAAACGCAGCTACAAGTTTTATGGGTGCTCACTTGAGAAGATATTATCCAGCTTCAAGGAAACTAGTACGGATTAGTAGGGGTATAGTTGCTGCGGGCATTGCGACTGCCCCTGCAGAGGAAATCAAAGAGTAAGTTCCACTTTTCTCTTGTCCTCCGCCTTCAAATGAGATATAGTACTGAATTTTGTTTGCATCAAATTGTAGGAAGCAACTTGTATATGCTGAAAGCATAAACAAATTTACAGTATGCATTTTAACCTGTTTTAGCAGGTTAACTTATCAATTTTTCAGGTTACTAATTTAATTTATAGATGTTAAATCCCCTGACTCCACATCTGGGATTACACTGGCTATGTTATTTATTGTTGTTTGTATATAGAAGTTAAATTCTAAACCATATTTCCAATTGCCGCAACGGTTTATTACCAAGAGTAGATCAGTTCCTATCCTAATTTAAGGGAAACCAATTTCTCTATAACATGTTGTATGCTTGGGAAGTTAGCATCTTTTCCCTATCCATGTATACATGTTATTGGAACGATGGAAGTTTTGACAATCGTCGATGCTCATGTCACAGATATGAACTTCCCACATGGGCTAAATTTGACCTTGGAAAATCACCAGTATATTGGAAAACAATGAATGGACTCGCCCCAACTGCAGTATGTTTACATTTCCAAACAATGAACACATATTTTTACATTATGTCTCTGAATGCCTTTTAATTTAGGTTCAAAATTTTTTTCTTCTTTCTTTATCTTCTTTTTCTTTTAAATGACAGGGAGAGAGACTCAAGCTTTTTTACAATCCAGCTGCAAACAATATGGTTCCTAATGAAGATTTTGGAATTGCTTTCAATGGTGAATTCTTGTTTTTTATGGACTTTCTGCTGGTTGTAAGAATTTCAAATTCACTATTAAATGCTTCCTCGAAACATATTCAACAAGTTTTGTCGTTCTTTTTGTTCCTTTTTGAAATTTTCTTCATTCTGCTACACACTCTTAAATTAGGACTCTTAATTAGTACCAAAATGCTGAATTCTTGAGCTTCAAATTCAGGAGGTTTCAACCAGCCTATCATGTGCGGTGCTGAGCCTAGGGTAATGCTCCAGAAAATTAGAGGAAAAGCCGATCCTCCTATTTATACGATTCAGATAGGCATTCCTAAGCATGGTGAGTTTTAGACTACTAGCTAAGAAACGTCCCTGTGTTGCATTTTAGAAGAATAAATCTATTCCTCGTGTTTTAACATTCTATTTATCTGTTTGCAGCTCTTAGTTTGATCTTCTCGTTCACAAATGGAACCGAATGGGATGGTCCCTACAGACTACAATTTCAAGTCCCCAAGGCTTGGAGAAATAAACCAACTGAATTCTTCACTGAGGTAGCAATCATTCAGTTTTAGTCTTTTAGTTACTACTTGAGTTCTAATCATGCTGTTGTCACTTTTATTAGAATAAATCTAGTGCTTTTATTATGAAATAGTACTGGTCTCTTCATGTTACACTGTTTGCCTGAAGTTTGTTGCTTGAATTGTGCTACAAGCGCGATGAGTTACAAATTTTGGTATGGACTAGTCGTTATTACTGTTTTGTTCAAAAAGAAAAAGAAGAAGAAAAGATATAAACAAGGTGGTTCACAAGGTATTCCTTGTTGCCGCCATGCTACTCAATTAGAGGCTAAGCTAGTGATGCTTTTGGCTACTGGACTTTCGCCATCTAGGTTGCAACATTTGTGCTGCATATCCTAGTTCTATGATGATTGTATAGCTCTATTCGCTAATAAAAACATTTTGCATTGTTATAGCTTCGGTTGAAGATTGATCTGGCATCATGGTTGAGGGATTATTTTTTTATGCAGGGGCTTGCACAGGAGTTGAGCCAGGAGGGTGCCTGTGACAGGGCAATCTTTCCGGACTCGAATATCTTGATCACAAGATGTGCAATGGTTGGTAACCTGAACGTGGACGGAGTAAGTAAAACCATCTTTCTCTTTCGGTTTCAACTTTCCCTTTATTGGGATGTTAAGAGTTTCATTTCAAAGCTAATATTTGATTAGAGGGGACACAATGCTAATGCAGGGTGATCGTTGCAATCTTGATCTAGTACCTGGATGCATTGATCCAAGCTCGCCCTACTATAATCCACTAGCCAATGTGGATGATGGATCTTGTCCACCATATTCAGATTCTGAGGATTGACTTTCAGTATTAATATATGCCCTATGCTTATAGTTTAGTGTTATCCATGGAAGTCATCCACAGTTTTGTGGATTCTATTTCCCTTCCCCTTCTCACCTTTCCCTTTTCTCGTTTGAGATAAAGAAAACGTCTGGATAAAAGGAAAACTCGGGTACACCGTACACATGAATCTCCAACCCTATACTTGAGGTATCTAGTTATGGTCTGTACTGGTTGGTTGTATAGAACTTTGATACTTACCTTCAGGCGCAGATCTACCTTATAAGGTACGGGTGCCACGGCACCTGCACGTTTCAATTAGAATTGGTATTATGTATGTATAGTGGCACGTTGTTGAATAACTAGTCGAGGGTTCACCAAATTTCTTGAGTTGATTTGCACCTTATAATATGATCGAATAAGCTGGAGGAGATGGATCACTTCAAGCTGAACTCCGCCTTCGCATTTATCTGCTTCCCTTCTTATATGCACCACGGAGGACTTGTGTTACTCTTATTAACATTCTACAAATCTTCGCCCACAAGGTATGATTTCATGCATGTCTTTCATACCTTGTAAATTGGATGATTAAGCAACTCCATTTTCAGTCCATTAACACAATAGATTAATCGATTTCGATAAGCTAATCGAATCTACCACTGACTCGATCTTGAAATAAAATTTAGCTAATCTACGGCTAAGGTTTTGATACCATGTAGAGAATAGCAGAAGAAAAGTAAAATCAAGAAGACCTTCTGCTACTCCAAGATCGTTATCTAAGATGATCACAAGATTCAATTAAAAATGAGGAAGTTATGAAAAGTTATTAGAAAGGAAATTTTATTAAAAAAACTACTTGAATAATTTGTTTTTAGGTTGGTTACAAATTTCTAAGATCACTTCTATTTATACTTGTTTAAGGATGCTCTTAGAAATAAAAGATCTAGACAATATTATTATCTACTACATGCATCTTCTTCAAGTATCCAGACTCTACAATATCTAGAATTTTTCAAAGTATAATATCAACGACACTACACTATAACTTTCTAGATTTTTCTTAGAATTAATTAGAGAATCTTTATATTTCTTCATGATAATTATTCAAGTTACTGCATTAAAACATTCTAGAATAATCTATAATGTTTTAAAAAATCTAACTTTAAAATTTTTCACAACAAAGAGGCCTGCAAGATAATTTTACTTTGAAAAGGATTCAATATATTCTATGAAATAACTTTCACGGATGCAACTAGACTGTTCTCTACTAAAGAAACTTTGCGCTTTGATCCTGAACACCATTTTCATCCATGAACACTATAAGCACAAAAAAAAAAAAAAAAAGGAGAGAGAGACACCTCTGATTAGACGAAAATATTGCAAACCGAGGAGATGAGGAATAGACAAATGAACACCCCGGAGATACAATTAAATGGATATCCAAAACTTTTTCTATTCTCTGTCTGGAATTTTCTTGACATAACTTGAGACATTGAAATTTTATGACTCTATAAGAAGAATTTATTTTTTGTTATAATTTTAGGAGTATACTTTACCGTAAGGCTAACTTTGGAGGGTTACTCTATCCTAAACTCAAAATTAAGTTTATTTAAAGAGTGACATATTCTCTTGAAGAAATATTTCAAAAAACATCTCCAAAATTCTATAAATTTATGAAATATCCATTTAAAAAAATCAATTCCATCTCTTCTTGATAATTAAATATTTGAAGAAGATCTATAAAAACTTCTTTTTCTTCTGAAGGTCAAATTCAAATTTTCCTTTGTTATAAAAATACATTACTACCAGCCTTGAAATTATGGTGAAAATCTAGAGAGAAGAGTCAAAAGAGGAAAAAAATTGTATCTATATTCTTAATCAATAAAATTCTTGTTGCTTTTTATTTTTATTTATGGTTGAAATTTATTTTTCATAATTTAAAATAGATTGCAAACAATAACATGACAACATATTTAAAACTTTTCGTATTTTATGCTCACTTATTAGTACAAGGAGGCTACGGTAAGAAATCACTTCCTCTGTCTCATAGTATTTAATTTGATCATCTTACTAAAAAAAAGTTCTAAATTAGTTGATCACTTACTAAATCAACATAGAGTTAATTAATTTTTTTTTTTCATTTTACCCCTATCATTAATATACTCTTTGGACATTGGAAGATTAAGCAAATTACTTTTATGTCCTTAATACGGATAAAAGACATAATAATAAAATTGATCATTATATTAATAATTTCTTAAGTACCGTACGAAATGAAAAGTGTTCAACTAATATGAGACGAACGAAGTTCTAGTTATGTTGAATTTGACCATAGTTAATTTAACATTTACTCCTTAATAAATTACATAATTATAATTAAGGGAAAAAGGCCAAATTTATTTTGATACTATGAAAAATTGGCTAAATATATCAATTGGCATACTTCGGGGTTAGATTTATCCTCGCTGTCATACTTTGGGGCTAAATTTATCCTCATTGTTAAGAAATTCTTCACTTGTACCCTCCTTTTAACTAAAAAGACCAAATTAATGTTAAATGGCCCCTCTTTTAAAAATAAAACACAACCTAATCTAGCCCGTTCGACTCTATCCACAAAAAGACACAAACAAATATACCCCTTCCTCAGTTCTTTGGTCAAACTTTTCCAACGAGATTAGGCCACTAAATATTTATCAATGCATAGATCATGAAAAATGAATATGCATCAATACAGACAGAAACAAGCATATCCCTCCCTCATTTCATGGATTTACATCAGTGCCAAACTCATGAAAAATGACACTTAGCGGTCAAATGCAATAGAATAGGCCCACTGAATATTTCTCTGGGTGATTGAGTTAAGAGGTCTCCTTATGTATCAATCATGACATATCGTCATTCTTATGTCTCTATATACAATTTGGATCTATATAAATTTTTCATTGTGTCATTTTTTTAAAAAACTTATACATTGATTCTAAAATCTAGATGCACATAAAATTGCATTTCAAATTTTAAAATTTGAACATAACTAAAACAAGAGAAGAGCTAGTACTAGACATTTTTTCTAATTCCATGCTTCTGTGTTATTCCATTCCGTTTTACTCTGAAATAGGAGAAGAGTTAGTACTAGACATTTTTTCTAATTCCATGCTTCTGTGTTATTCCATTCCGTTTTACTTTTTATTTATTTGTAAACAACCTACTAGCGCTGCATGCTGAAAGAGAAGTATATTGGCTCATTGCGAAAATTCGACCAATAGAACTGAGGGAGACGGTATATTTTCTTGTATCTTTTTTGGGATCGTGTCGGATCAAAAGGATTAAATTGGGTGTTATTTTTAAAAAATGAGACATTTAACTTTGATTTGGACTTTTTTTTTAAAAGAGAAAGGTACAAGTGAAAAGTTTCTTAACAACAATGGTAAATTTGACCTCAAAGTATGATAGTGGATAATTTGACATCAAAGTATGATAGAAACTAAATTTGACCTTTAATTATAATAACGGGCATATTTAATCAATTTTTCAAAATAAAGAAATAAATTTAACCCTTTTTTCTATTATTAATTTACACGTTTTGATGTGAACCCATTATAGGAATAAATATTTATCAGATAAACACACCTTGAGGCAGTGGAACTCTAAACGATATAATCTATCTATCTATATATAATAGGAGAAGCAAAACTCTCCTTAAATGCCAAGTGTAAACACCATAAAATTTTATTTTTTTTGTAAAAATAAAAAGAATCCTAAAAAAATAGAGGCAAAGACATGAATATTTGAATTTTATTTAAAACTATCAATCTAAAAAAAGATTTATAAACTGTCAATCCACTAAAAACTCATAGTTATATTTTCTTTAAAATGTTTTACAAAACTTCCACAAAGAACATTAAAAAAATAAATTCAAATAAATAAATTTTTGACTTTCCTAGAAAAATCAAAATTCCACGTCTGTTAGCTTCTGCATAATCCAAAACTCAACTGCATTTCTTTTTAAATTTGAATTGGGAGTGATTTGCTTTTCAGTTACAAATGAACAGATTCTTTAGGCATCTGAAATAACCCACCAAGCACAAATGAACTCGAAGTCTCGCACGATCACAAGTTTACGAATGCATCATTTAAAAACACTCGGTCACTTAACAAAAAATTAGGACAATTCTTCATCGACTATTAAATATAAATACCATCATTCGTTTCAATCTTCATTCTTTCAATGTGTTCTTCTGGTGAAAGTAATTTACTTTTGATGAACGAAAGATTCTTTTATGTTTTAACTATTGCTTTCTTTTTCTTGATAAAATATAGTTTCACTTCCTTATGTGCAGATTTCTTTGTATGCTCAGATGTAATTTTTCTTTTAAAATTAATTAATGTTTTTGACTTTCACATGTGTATGCAGAGAAGTATGAAGCAATACTTCATCTTATCTTCTTCCACATAAATAATCTGTTAATTTGGTTCCCAAAGGTCGTTTGATGGATGTGGATGAGAAACATCAACTTTATTTTAAAAGAAGAGACTATTGGCAACTTCTTAGATCTATTCATTAGAAGGTCTCTGGAATGTAATTTCACTATCATCTGAATCACCAAAATGTCGACTTCAGGTTCTTCTCTGGTTATCTTGTAGGAGTAATACTTAGAAAGTTAGATCTAATTTCAAATTGAAAAAAATATTAGTTTTACTTAAATATCACAACCTTAGATTCAATTTGGCTGTTACTTATGATAGAAGAGTTGGATTAAAATTTACACGCACCCCGTGTATACACTAAGTCAATACATGCATGTCATGTGTTTGAATTTAGAGTTTATGTTACTTAACCCTGATTATGTAATATGTATTTTATTTAATTTACCATCCCGATCCTAGTTGAGACCCTGGTTGTGATTGTCATCCCAAACAAATAAAGATCCGAGCAGACCCTTTAGCATTCTATCATAAGCATAGTTATAACTGAAGTGTGGAAATACACTGAAACCAAATGAAGTCTTTCAAGTTAAATAAATAACAATCCAAGACTTTGAAAGACATAATAGCAAAATATTTGTCAAAACTCATCTACTAAGGCTCTAATCATAACTAAACTGTCTAAGCTGGAACAAGGCCCCGACAGTAACATAACTAAACTACTAAACATCTAGAATAAACGCTTTCTAAAAGATGGAGGGCTCACCAGCTCTGATGATGTCTAGACAATCCTAGTACTGCACGCGACCACGAGAATGTGCCTCCGAACCTACAACATGAATTGATGCAGATGGTCAATACATGGAATATATTGGCATTTAGAACGACCTAAAATAATAATAATAATAATAATACTAAAACCTTTGGATAAGTTCATTATAGGGTAGAGGCCAAACCATCAAGATATAAGCAAAGAATTTAATTTAAATCTGTGTACTTAGACTTTATTCTGATTTCTGTAGTTCTGAGCTAGACAAAATCCCAGACATTTTTGTAAATACTACGGGCTATGTGGGTCCATCTTTAACTTGTCGTCCAAGCCCCCAATCCAAGTTTGCCACAAAGATTGGAGTTTCTGATTTCGGGTACACCAAAGCAATAAGTAAATATACAATGACTATCCGTATGTTAGGACATAATCAATCCCGCATCGACAAACCATAATTTTAGACAATGAACCTTTTGAACCCATGCCTTCTCGGTCAACCATCTAGCTCTCTTTAAGCCCATGTTTTAGCCTTTTCAAGATATTAACTTTCTAAAAAATCATTCTATTTCTGAATGGCAATTTCTGGTTTGATATTGTCATACCAAGACTTGCAAGTAACATCAACCATCTATTATATTCTGGTTGATCTCTTTCATGCAGTAATTCATTGACCACTATAAAGAAAATAAAAATTCAAATAATAATGCTTTACAAGATCAATATCAAAGTTTTGGCAAAGATTTTTCTCATTCAAGACTTTTATCAAGTTCTAAGGTGAATCATCTCTATCACGTATTCAAATAATCACCATGAAAGTAAGAGTAAGTTGAATATGAAAAACAACATTCAAAATTATTTGCATAAATAATGAACGATTCGGAAACGAAAGACATTCAAAAACCCAACCTTTTCATTAGTTATAACATAATCTGCATCTTTAAATAAATTCATGGATCTTGACATAAATGGGGAAGTGGGGACATGATGATAGGCGTATTTACACGCCTAAAGTACTATAATTTACCCATATTTTAGCTAAGTTTTGAGGACAAAATATATAATTCATGCAGTTTTAGTCCTTTTTCCTATAAGTGAGCTAACAAACGTGATTAGTAAGTTTTCAGGTATAAATGATGAAGATTTCAGCATTTTATGGATAACTTGACGCCCAAGGAAGCTTCACGAAAGAAGGAAAGGAGAGTTTGGACGCCTAGGGACTAAAAGTGACGCATGGAAAACCTGTCCCGGGCAAAAAAAACATTTCTAAAGACTTTGAGGATCAGCAGTAACTTAGTAGGATTAGGATAATGATGCAGTAACCTAGTAGGACTAGGATAAGTAATGCAGTAGCTTAGTAGGAATAGGATATGGGTGTTATAAATACCCTATTTTGCTGGAGATTTTTATTATTCCCATCCATCCACCATCCATCCATCCATCAAAACAATTCTCCACCACCCTCATCCCTATTCTATCCTTCCCCTTTTTCTTCATTAATTCATTGTTGACATTATTTTTCATATATTCGGCTTTTAATTTTTACAACAAGAGAAAAGCTATTTGCAAGGAATTCACGTGAGATTTTTATGATGATAATGTCTATTGTGTTTTCCGTTGCACTCATGCGTAGCTAAACTTCTCTATTGGGGTTATGGAAGCCTTATGAGATACTATCTATTGCTATGATTTTGTAAATTCTTGACACGTATGCTGCTTATATCATTACTCTCTTCATCTTAATCTAAATTCTTGTGGTTGCTAACAAATAGAATACGCCAGTATAGCATTAACTTGTTCGAAAGAAAAGTTATATGTCTGGAAAAGAGATAATGTCAAGGTAATAGGGAACCAACCCCTGTTAAAAAGTTAGTGCCGTAACTGGATTAACCTCTTGGAGAATTTGTATCGTTAGATACGTTTTTAGCTCGAAAGAGTTAAAGTGAAATAATCCTTGATGGTCGAAAGACGCCTGAATTTACCATAGAATACAATTCTCTATAAGCACATGCATGTCTGAATTCCGCATAACTCATAGCCAATAGAGACGTATAACTCATAAGGTGGATATAACCCCAACTCTCAATTCTCATTGGTTAAACATCTTACTAAACATTCTTTCTTTTTACTTTGCTATTTTTCGTTTTCATATTGTTACATTATTGCACATTACAATCCCCCCTTTTACGAAACTTTCACCAAAAGTCTATTAATCTTTGCTTACTTAGTGACCAAGTATTCTCTGTGGGATTCGACACCCAACCCAGTTGGGTTCTATATTTGACAACGACCGCTTACACTCTTACGAGAGCTGTAGTTTGAGCGTTATCAAATTTTGGCGCCGTTGCCGGGGAATACAGTTGTCAACTAAGTTTTTTATAGTTACTAGACCCTTTGGTCAAAGATTCTCGTACTTTACTTTTAGTTGTTGTTTTTGTTTTCTGCAGGTTTTGTTCAGTGCATGCCCCATACTCAAAGTTCTGGTCAACCGTTATTACCTATCAATCCTGAACCACATCGTATTGGCAGAATGGAGGCGCAACGTGACATTGAAAAAAGGGTTTCTCAACAAGAGCAGGCTAGATTAGCTGCTTTGGCCGCCGCTCAAGTGCATCAACAGAATCTTGATAACCCTGGGCGAGCAATAAATCCTGACGATGAGGACCTAGGTGATGACGAGTTACTAAACCCTAGGCGTGATGCCGAGGTGGCGACACCTGCTAATAGAAGAGATCGTCAAGTCAGATTTAGACCGGAACGCCGAGCTATGCAGATTCCGTTTGATGATGATGATGACGATCTGGACGGAGCTGGTGCCACAGGAGCTATTATTCCTCCGCCCTTGGCACCCGGAGCCAAGTTTAATATCACTAGCACCATGATTCAGCTTTTGCAACTCAAAGGTTTATTTGGTGGACTTGCAGGCGATGATCCGAATATGCATCTGATCAACTTTATTTCTACATGCAAGTCATTCGACAATCCTGGTGTTGGACAGAATGCAATTCAACTACGCTTATTTCCATTGTCTCTGTCTGGGGAGGCAACTCTATGGTTGAATGGGCTGACTCCTGATTCTATTACTAATTGGAGGCAATTGAAAGATGCTTTCCTAGAAAGATTCTTTCCTCCATCCAAGAGATCACAGTTGAGAGCTAAAATCAGCAATTTTTGATAGCTTCCAACTGAAGCTCTCCACGAAACATGGGAGAGATTCAAGAAGAAGCTTATGAGATGCCCAAACCATCATATGACCAATATCCACCAAATGGAGATACTATACAGAGCCTTGAATTCAATAACTAAACCAGTGGTGGATAATGCGGCTAGAGAATCATTTATGGACCTCACCTTTGTTCAGGCAAGCAATATGGTAGACCGGATGACGAAGCAAAGTAGAGCTTGGCATACCAGGGATTCTGAGGTAGCAAGCCCCACTTTGTCTATTGGCATGACTGCAGAACAAAGGAGAAGAGAAGAAGAACGTGACCAAGATATGGACCACATGAAAACGCAGATGGATCTTCTTACCAAGCATTTATTATCAGGGAAGACCGAAAAAGTTAAGGCCGTTGTAGCACATGGAAGAGATGAATCTGATTTTGAGGAAGAAGCTAACTACTTGAATAATCAGGAGGGTTTCCGAGGCAAAGCCCAAGGAAACCAAGGTCGGAACTATTATGATAAATCAGGATACAAGGACAGTGATCAAGGTAGTTGGAAGAATAAGACTGACATGAGTGGTTTGTATGTTCCTCCTGGAAATCGTGAGGCTGTGGCGTCTGGATCTGGGAATATGTCCATGGAAGATATGATGGCTAAGCTGTTGAAAGGAGTGGAGGCAACCAACATGGGCATAACCGAGGTGAAGAATGATTTGTCTTCAATAAATCAATTGGTTAACTCGCATTCTACTGCAATAAAATAGCTGGAGCAACAATTTAGTCAACTGTCAGCGGCATTCAATCAAAGAAAGGCTGGAACGCTACCTAGAGACACTGTGCAAAATTCGAGGAATGATGGATCGTGTATGGATATTACTACCCGAAGTGGTAAAGTGTTGGAAAATCCATCCAAAGGCAAGCAGGTGGTTGATAATATAGCAGAGAATGTTAGTGATGCAGATTTTGATGATTCTGTAGAAGCTGCAAATCAGAATGAGAGTGTTCATGAGAAAACTATTCCCCTTCCACCACCACCTTTTCCTCAGAGACTGAAGAAGAAGGATGATGACACTCCTGAAAAGGTTGATAATCGGAAGCAAGATAAAGAGAAAGTGGTGGAGAAAACGATTCCCCTTCCACCACCACCTTTTCCATAGAGATTGAAGAAGAAAGATGATGACACTAGGTTCAGCAAATTCATGACGATGTTGAAGCAGCTGACCATTAATGTTCCTTTGGTGGAAGCTCTAGAGCAAATGCCCGGATACGCTAAATTCATGAAGGACCTTTTGACAAAAAAGCGGACAGTAAGTTATGACTTGGCAGATGAGGTTCTTCATTGCAGTGCGATTGCCACGAGATCGTTAGTTCAAAAGAAGGCAGACCCTGATGCTTTCACTATTCCTTGCACAATTGGGTCGTTGGATTTTGCTAAGGCATTGTGCGATTTGGGAGCTAGCATCAATTTGATGCCACTATCTATTTATAGAAAGTTAGGGTTGGGAGACCCTACACCAACTAATATGCGGCTTGTAATGGCAGATAGGTCGGTAAAACGACCTGTTGGTATCCTACATGATGTGTTGGTGAAGGTTTCCACCTTCATCTTTCCTGCAGACTTTGTGATTTTGGATTGTGAGGTGGATTCTAAAGTTCCCATAATCTTGGGACGTCCTTTCCTTGCAACAGAAAGTGTGCTTATTGACATGAGAGCTAATGAGCTTTTATTTCGATTGAATGAAGAAGTGGTCCGCTTTGATATATGCAAAGCAATGAAGCAACCCAGCGATATGAATGTGTTCTCTATAGCTGATGTTCATTATGAGGATAAGAAAACATTATCTGTAGAGAAACAGCTTACTGTTGAGCCATTGTCTACTGCGCTGCTGAATGTTGAGCATGAGGATGATGAAGATTATGAAAAAACTATGTGTGCTCTAACAGAAATAGGGTCCTATTCTCATACTCCTAAGCAGCCGGACCTTGAACTTAAGAATCAACCGTCACCAACAGCGAAGACTTCCATTGAAGAGCCCCAGTGCTAGAATCGAAAGAGCTCCCCAATTATCTAAGGTATGCATGCTTGGGAAGTAGAAATACACTTCCGGTGAGTGTGATGGATGATTTAAGTGAACATCACGTAGAGGCTCTCATGTCTCCTCTAAAGAGGTACAAGAGAGTCATTGGTTGGTCTATTGATGATATAATTGGTATCCCACCTGGGATATGTATGCACAAGATGCATCTCGAAGAAGATTGCATGCCCAAAATGAAGCATCAGCGTCGTCTGAATCCATTCAGAAAATGATGCACCAAATATCTCGGTGAAGTCTAAGTAATCGAGATAACTATGTCGCACCGCGACAATAAATCAAGCGCTTGGTGGGAGGAAACCCATCGTTTTTAATTGTTTTTGTTGTTTTTGTTTTCTTAGGATTTTGTCGAGCCACGACCAAAACTAAGGCGCTTGATGGGAGGCAACCCATCGTTCTAATCATTTTTGATGTTTTTGAGTAAATATAGGTGCAAGAGGTGTAAAGGAGGAGATTGGTTTTAAATTTTGATTTGGAAGTATTGCATGTTTAAGGTGGTAAGTTAGGAATAAAGAAGAAAAAGGCTATGGGTTAGGCATTGCTTATGAAAATATAGGCAAAGAACAAGGCAAGGCCTATGTAAATCTAGGCCACGAACAAGGCAAGGCCTATGCTATGGCATAAGCTCTCGGATTCTAGAGTGCCATAGCATAGGCGCCGCCTATGCTCAATAATGCCATAGCATAGGTGCCGCCTATTCTCAACAATGCCATAGCATAGGCGCCACCTATGCAAAAGCCTTCTGCTCAACTAGGCAAAGCATTAGGCATGGCCTATGCTATGGCCTTCTGCTCAACTAGGCAAAGCTAAAGGCGCCGCCTTTGCCTCCAAAAACTCTCAAAACTTTTATTTTTGCTCTTTTAACTTTGCAAGAACATATTCCGAGGTCATCAACCAAGTAATTACTTCTTTGCTCTTCTTTTATATTACGTAAGTATTTGATGATAGGCGAATTTACACGCCTATATCAATATATTTTGCCCATATTTTAGCCTAGTTTTGAGAACAAAGTATATATTCCATGCACTTTTAGTCCTTTTTCCTGTAAATGAGCTAACGAACATGATTAGTAAAGTTTCAAGTATAAATGATGCAGAATTCAGCATTTTATGGCTTACTTGACGCAAAAGAAAGCTCACGAAGGAAGGGAAGGGAGTTTACACGCCTAAGGACCAAAACTGCTGCATGGAAAATCTGTCCTGGGCTAAAACAGCATTTCTGAAGACTTTGGGGATCTGCAGTAACTTAGTTGGATTTGGACAATGATACATTAACCTAGTACAATTGGGTTATGTATTTCATTAGTTTATTTGGATTATGATAATGTTACATTAACCTAGTACAATTGGGTTAAGTATTACATTAGCCTAGTAGGATTTGGTTAGATATTTTATTTATCTAGTAGGATTAGGATATGGGTATTATAAATACCCTATCATGCTAGAGATTTTAGAACGACACATCTTACAATTCAATTCTATTACTCTACAACTCTTCTAATCTTTCCATTAATTCTATTTTTCTTCTTCTACTCTTCTATTGTTAAATTCCACAACAAGAGAATCGTTACTTTGCCTAGGAATTCACGCCTCACGCCTACCACCTAAGCTACATGAAATTACTCAATCTTGTGGAATAACAACAATGTCAAACGTGATCTCCTTCGCATTCATGAGTAACTAAAACTTCTCTGTTGGGGTTATGGAAGACGTATGAGATACTATCTATTGCTATGAGTTTGTGAGTTCGCGACACGTATACTGCTTATATCATTATTCTCTTCATATTAGTCTACATTCTTTGTGGTTGTAAATGCAAGAATACGCCAGTATAACATTTAACTTGTTCGAAAGAAAGGTTATCTGTCTGGAAAAGAGATAATGTCAAGGTAGTAGGGTCACCCCCTAAAATTCCCTACTAAAAAGCTAGTGCCGTAACTGGACTAACCTCTTGGAGAATTCGTACCGTTAGACACGCTTTAAGTTCGAAAGAGTTAAAGTGAAATAATCCTCGAATAGGTCGAAAGATGCCTGGATTTACTATCGAATACAATTCTCTATAAGCAGTTGCATGTCAGAATTCTACACACTCATAGCCAATAGAGACGTATACCTCAGAAGGTGGACATAACCCCAACGCCTCAATTCTCATTGTTTACAACTTACGTAACAATATTTCTCTTTTACTTTGCTATTTTCAGCTTTTATTTAATTGTTTTGGTGACACATTACAATCCCCCCTTTTTTTACGAGACTTGCACCAAAAGTTTAGTAATTTTGCTTACTTGTTGGCCAAGCTATTCCCTGTGGGATCGACACCCAACCCTGTTGGGTTCTATATTTGCTAACGACCGCTTTACACTCCTACGAGAGCTGTAGATTGAGCGTTATCAAAAATTGGCGCCGTTGCTGGGGAATACAAGTGTCAAGCAAGTTCGTGATAATTACTAGACCCTTTGGTCAAATATTCTCGTACTTTTACTTTTAGTTTTTGTTTTTGTTTACTGCAGTTTTTTTATTCAGTGCATGCCCCATACTCGAAGTTCTGGTCAACCGTTATTACCAATCAATCCTGAACCACAACGCATTGGTAGAATGGAAGCACAAGCTGAAATCGCAAGGATGGCTGCTCAACAGGAACAAGCAAGATTGGCTGCCCTTGCCGCAACCCAGGTTCAACAGCAGAACATTGATAACCCTGCACGAGCAACAAATCCTGACGATGAGGATTTAGGTGATGACGAGTTACTAAACCCAAGGCATGATGCTGTAATCGCAACACCTGCCAACAGAAGAGGTCGACAAGCTCGGTATAGACATGATCGCCAACCTATGCAGCCAGCTTTCGACGATGATGATGATGTTCTTGATGGTGCCGGAGCCACTGGAGCTATAATTCCACCACCATTAGCGCCCGAAGCCAAGTTCAACATCACAAGCACCATGATTCAGTTATTGCAACTCAAGGGATTGTTTGGTGGACTAGAAGGCGATGATCCGAATATGCATCTCATCAACTTTATTTCTATATGCAAGTCTTTTGACAATCCTGGTGTTGGTCAGAATGCAATTCGATTACGTCTATTTCCATTGTCTCTGTCTGGGGAGGCAACACTATGGTTGAATGGGCTGACTCCTGATTCAATTACAAATTGGAGGCAATTGAGAGATGCTTTCCTAGAAAGATTCTTTCCGCCTTCCAAAAGGGCACAATTGAGAGATGAAATCAGCAACTTTCGTCAGCTTCCCACTGAAGCTCTTCATGAAACATGAGAGAGGTTCAAGACAAAGCTAGCGAGATGCCCAAACCATCACATGACTAATGTTCACCTCATGGAGATATTGTATAGAGCCTTGAATTCAATAACTAAGCCAGTGGTGGACAACGCAGCTGGAGGATCTTTTATGGACCTCACCTTTGGTCAAGCAAGCAATATTCTAGATCGCATGACAAAACAAAGTAGATCTTGGCATACCAGGGATTCCGAGGTAGCAAGCTCCACTTTATCTATAGGCATGACTGCAGACCAAAGAAGAAGACAAGAAGAACGTGATCAAGATTTAGCGCACATGAAAACGCAAGTGGATCTTCTGACAAAGCATTTATTATCAGGGAAGACCGAAAAAGTGAAAGCTGTGGCGCTAAAAGGAAGAGACGAATCTGATTCGGAAGAGGAGGCCAACTACTTGAACAATCAGGGGGGTTTCCGAGGTAATACCCAAGGAAACCAAGGTCGGAACTATTATGATAATTCTGGAAATAAGGACCAAGGTAGTTGGAGAAAAAACAATGAAAAAAGTGGTGTATATGTTCCCCCTGGTAGACGTGATACCACCATATCTAATTCTGGAAGTATGGAAGACATGATGGCTAAATTATTGAAAGGAATGGAAGCAACGAGCACGGGAGTTACTGAGGTAATTAATGATTTGTCCTCCATGAAACAACTAGTTGATTCTCATTCCACTTCAATCAAGCAAATAGAGCAGCAATTGAGCAACTTTCTGCAGCACTCAATCAAAGAAAGGCTGACACTTTACCTAGCGATACTGTGCAAAACCCAAGGAATGATGGGTCATGCATGGCCATCACTACCAGAAGTGGTAAGGTGCTGGAACCTTCAGCAAAGGGCAAGCAAGTGGCTGACGAAGTTGCGGACATGGATGATAACGCAAAAGGAGAAGATGCCGCAACAAACAGTCCTGACGTCAAGGACGTCACGCCCAGTGACGTGCAGCCTGAAAAAATGGAAAAATTGAAGCAAGAGGAGAAGAAAACCATGGAGAGAACACTTCCATACCCACCACCACCTTTTCCCCAAAGACTGAAGAAGGTGACGGATGATACTAAGTTTAGCAAATTCATGACTATGTTAAAGCAGCTGACCATTAATGTTCCATTGGTGGAGGCACTTGAACAAATGCCTGGGTATGCAAAGTTTATGAAGGATCTTTTGACAAAGAAGAGGGCAGTAAGTTATGAGCTGAAAGACGATGTGCATCATTGTAGTGCAATTCCTACCCGATCGATAGTTCAGAAGAAGGCCGACCCCGGAGCTTTCACTATTTCTTGCACCGTCGGATCTTTGAACTTTGCCAAAGTATTATGTGACTTAGGAGCCAGCATCAATTTGATTCCATTATCGATCTATAAGAAGTTGGGGTTAGGAGATCCTACTCCAACCAATATGAGGCTCGTCATGGCAGATAGGTCGGTAAAATGACCTGTTGGTATTCTATGCGATGTCTTGGTAAAAGTTTCTTCATTTATCTTTCCTGCATACTTTGTCATCTTGGATTGTGAAGAAGATTCTGAGGTTCCCATAATCTTGGGGCGCCCTTTCCTTGCTACAGGAAGTGTGGTCATTGATTTGAGAGCTAATGAACTTTCATTCCGAATAAATGACGAAGTGGTTCGTTTTGATGTTTGCAAAACAATGAAGCAACCCAAAGATCTTAGTGTATTTTCGGTGGCTGATATTTTCTTTGATGATGAGAAAGAACTACTTGAAGAAGAGCAAATTATTGATGATCCCTTGGAGGTTGTGCTCATGAATGGAGAGAGTGAAGATGCTGAAAATTCTGAAGAAGCCATTTGTGCTCTATCGGGATTAGGAAAATATCGCTATACTCCCAAGAAGCTGGATCTTGATCTCAAGAATCGGCCTACGCCACCAGCTAAGCCATCTATTGAAGATCCACCCACGTTAGAATTGAAGGAGCTGCCAAGTCATTTGAAGTATGCATTCTTAGGAACCGGAAACACTCTTCCAGTCATTGTGGCAGCCGATTTGGGTGAGCGACAAGTTGCAGCTCTTATTGCTATTCTACGCAAGTATATTAGAGCTATTGGATGGACCATTGCGGATATTATTGGTATTCCACCTGGGATTTGTACACATAAAATTCAGCTTCAAGAAAATTGCACACCCACCATTGAGCATCAAAGGCGTCTAAACCCACCTATGCAAGAAGTGGTGAAGAAAGAGATCATCAAGTGGTTAGACGCAGGAGTTGTGTATCCTATTTCTGATAGTACATGGGTAAGCCCTGTACAATGTGTTCCCAAGAAAGGAGGTATGACGGTGGTTGCGAATGCAAAGAATGAACTTATTCCACTCAGGCCCGTCACTGGATGGAGAGTATGCATGGACTACCGCAAGCTGAATTCTTGGAGACTCAAGGATCACTTCCCAATGCCATTTATGGACCAAATGCTAGATCGATTAGCGGGGAAAGGATGGTTTTGCTTCTTGTATGGTTATTCAGGCTATAATCAGATTTGTATTGCACCCGAAGACCAAGAGAAGACAACGTTTACATTCCCATATGGTACGTTTACCTTCAAACGTATGCCATTCGGGTTATGTAACGCACCAGCCACCTTTCAACGTTGTATGATGTCTATTTTCTCTGATATGGTTGAAGACACTTTGGAGGTATTTATGGATGACTTTTCAGTTGTTGGTGAGTCTTTTGAAGCATGCCTGGCAAACTTGAGCATGGCATTACAAAGATGTGTAGAGTTCAACCTTGTGCTGAATTGGGAGAAGTACCACTTCATGGTAAAAGAAGGAATCGTTCTTGGGCACAAGATCTCTGAAAGAGGAATAGAGGTTGACCGAGCAAAAATTGAGGTTATTGAGAAGTTACCGCCTCCAATTTCGGTGAAAGGAGTTCGTAGTTTTCTTGGCCATGCTGGTTTCTATCGTAGGTTCATCAAAGACTTCTCCAAAATTGCGAGTCCATTGTGCAAACTATTGGAGAAAGATGCAAAGTTTGACTTCAATGACGATTGCTTAAAGTCATTCAAATGCCTTAAAGGAAAACTCATTGAAGCCCCTATTATGGTAGCACCAGATTGGACTCTCCCGTTTGAAGTCATGTGTGATGCTAGTGGTGTAGCCGTTGGTGCTGTTCTTGGTCAGAGAAAGGAGAAATTATTTCATCCTATCTACTATGCGAGTAAGGTCCTAAATGATGCCCAAAGGAACTACACTGTTACTGAACAAGAGCTCCTAGCGGTTGTGTATGCATTTGAGAAGTTTCGTGCCTATCTATTGGGTACTAAGGTGATAGTTCATACAGACCATGTAGCTCTTAGGTATCTAATGACAAAGAAGGATGCAAAACCAAGGTTGATTAGATGGGTATTGCTGCTGCAAGAGTTTGATTTCGAAGTCAAAGATAGACGAGGTTGCGAGAACCAAGTGGCTGATCACCTATCTCGACTTGAGAATGAGCATGTGGCGCAACCTGAAATTCAGATTGATGATGCATTCCCGGACGAAGAGATATTAGCGAAAACAATGGAGAAATTACCATGGTATGCCGACTTTGCAAATTTCATGGTGAGTAATGTGATACCTGCCAATTTATCTTACCACCAAAGGAGGAAGTTTATGCATGACGTACAACACTACTATTGGGATGAGCCTTATTTGTTTCGACGATGTGCGGATGGTATTATTCGACGATGTATATCCCATGAAGAGGTGCCTAATATCTTGGAAGCATGCCACACTTCGCAAGTTGGAGGACATCACGCAGGCAATCGGACGACCAGAAAAGTATTGCAAAGTGGTTATTATTGGCCTTCGATATTCAGAGATGCCTACGACTATGTTAGAAGGTGTGACCAATGCCAGCGTCAAGGTGCGATTTCAAAACACCATGAAATGCCCATGACCAAAATTCTTGAGGTAGAACTCTTTGATGTGTGGGGTATTGATTTCATGGGTCCATTCGTGAATTCGTTCGGAATGAAGTACATCTTGGTTGTTGTGGATTATGTTTCGAAATGGGTAGAAGCTGTAGCATTGGCCGACAACGAAGGAAAGCGTGTTGTAGCGTTCTTAAAGAAGAATATCTTCTCTCGCTTTGGAGTACCACGTACTATCATAAGTGATGAAGGATCTCACTTCTGCAACAAGCTATTCAAATCAGTTTTGGCCAAGTATGGTGTCAAGCAACATAAGGTAGCTACGCCTTATCATCCCTAAACTAGTGGACAAGTAGAAGTTTCCAATCGCGAGATCAAGCAAATCCTTGCAAAGACGGTTAATGCGAATAGAAAGGATTGGTCTCGAAAGCTAGATGAGGCACTATGGGCGTATAGGACTACATTCAAGACACCCATTGGCATGTCTCCTTATCAACTAGTCTATGGGAAGGCTTGTCATCTACCCATCGAGCTCGAACACAAGGCATTGTGGGCGCTGAAGCGATTGAACTTGAATTGGGATGATGCAATGAAGCTGAGGATGGGGAAACTGAACAAGATGGATGAATTCCGTCTCCCTGCATATGAAAGGTCAGACCTATACAAGGAGCGGATGAAAAAGTATCATGATCAACGGATTGTTCGACGAAACTTCCAAAGGGGTGATATGGTACTTCTCTTCAACTCCAGATTGAAGCTCTTCCCAGGTAAGTTAAAATCCAAGTGGTGTGGTCCATATAAAGTTATCCAAGTCTACTCGTCTGGAGTAGTTGAATTGGAAGATAATAATGGTGTTGTCTTCAAGGTGAATGGTCAACGTGTTAAGCCTTATATCGGTCCTCTTGACTCGATGAATTCTATGGCCATCACTTATCTCAACGAAGTATAAGTACTTGAGGTAACTATGTCGAGCCACGACAATAAAAAAAAGCGCTTGGTGGGAGGCAACCCATCGTACCAATCGTTTTCATTTGGTTTTAAGCAAAAATAGGAGCAAGAGGTATTCAACGAGGAGATTGATTTCAATTGACGATTTGGACGTATTGTATGGTAAAGTTGGTAAGTTAGGAATAGTGATGCATAAGGCTATGGATTGAGCATTACTCATGCCAAACTAGTCATCGAGGAAGGCTAGGCCTAGGTAAAACTAGGCCACGAACGATGCACAACCTATCCTATAGCCTAAGGTCTCGGAATCTAGTGTGCTATACACTATGCGCCGCCCAGTCCTAAGTGTGCTTTTGACTATGCGCCGCCTATGCTATAGCATTAGGTCTCAGGATCTCATATTCCATAGACTATGCGGCGCATATGTCCCTAAATGCCATAGACTATGCGGCGCATATACCATGACTATGCCAAGCATTATGCGCCGCATATGTAGCATTTTTGTCTCCAAAACCGATTGTAAATGGGTCAAAACCCGACCCATTCTCTTCCTATATAAAGGGGACTTAGTCTTGAAACATAACCACACTAGAAATTAACCAAAAGGCGCCGCATTCCCTCTCCAAACCATCCCAAAATTTTTCTTTTTGCTCTTCCAATTCACAAAACCATCTCCAAAAGCTTCAAGCAAGTAAGTACTCTCTTATTCTTCATTTATTTCTTGTAAGTACTACGTTGCTATGGCTATTATAAATTGCTACATCATATAAGATTGATTGGTGATGTTCATGTGTTTTGATCGTTGATACAAAATCATGTGAGTAAACATATACGTAGGAAAATCTTGACTTGTTTCTGACTTGAACTTGGTTTTAATAGCATTGTTATACGATTTGTGGAATTGCTATGGTAATGGACATTGACTATCATGTTATGATCTTGTTACTTGGATACTTTCATGCTAGACTATCCCGTTCATCGGGATAAGCCTTATAGTGGCCTACCGACTTAGGAGGTTGCGATTGTTGAAAACATCCATACCAAGTTACAACCCCTATGTAGTAGTGTTGTTATATCTAACATGAAAGTAGTGCAATGGCTGCAAGTAGTAATACATTACTGATTTTCTTGTCGGAATATAATCCTTAAACGTATGTCGACGAAATCTGAGTAATCGACCACTTTCACTTCACTGCTTTGTGTCAACAAAACTAAGTGTGGGGTGGTACCCCTACTGCTTGTTTATATATTGTATCAACTGAGATTGTGCTGCCATTAACACTATTTCTAGTCTCAGGTACAATGGCACCTAAAGCGAGGCAAGGCAAGGAGAAGGCTACCACTTTCCAAAAGGGCAAGAAGAGAGGTAGAAAGGACCAAGGAGAATCATCCTCAACACAACCACCCCGCAGAATGTTTGGAATAAAATGGGTTCTTGAGGAGGAAGCCAAAGAATGGTACAGGAACAACAAAGAAAGAAGATATGTTCACGTCGACCTGATCAACAAGGACACCTTAGCGAAGAAGGAGCCGCGTATGTTGGCGAAAATCATGGCATTAAAGCTGGATTTCATCTTCCGCGATATGGGAGAATGTAATCTTGATTTGACAAGAGAGTTTTACGCCAACTGTTCTCCGAAAACAACAGGCAACGAAGTCAAAATTCGGGGCCAAGTGTTACAGCTCAACGCGGACTGGATCAACTCTTTTCTTGGCTTACCTTCGGTCGACCCAGCGCCATTCAAAGAGTTGTACAGCAGTCCTCCTTATAGAGCAATTAGACACACACTTTGTGGAAGTAGATCGATGGCAAGGTGGGGCAGACATAAAGACACAGGACGACACAACACCTTCCCCTATGCTTCACTGAATAGGGAAGCAAGAATCTGGATGCGTATTGTCAACTCATGCCTTATTCCTGGGACTCAATACACCAAGATATCAAGAGATAGAGTGTGTTTGGTATATGCTTTGATGACGAATGTCCCTATCAACTTTGGGGCAATCATTCGCTCTACCATGAGGAAGGCCAGACTCCACAAAAGGTCACACTTCACGTTTGGAAATCTGTTGACAGCAATCTTGCGGAAGGAGGATATCGAAGAGGAACCAGCTGATCATAAACTCCCACACAATCCGAAGAAGGTTGACCTCACAAAGGTCAAAGATGCTGAATCAACACATGGAATCAACCTTACTACGGCAGAGAGACATGCTCGGGATGAGAGTTTCTCCTGCCATATGTACGGCATGATAAGGTTTACAATGATGAGCGGAGGTCATGTTCCAACTGCTGCAGAGCTCCAACAGCTGGACCACGACTATCCCATGATCATGCATGCACGGGAGATGTGTGGAGTGGGCGTATACTTTGAGGAACCTCTAGATGATGATGTTCCGACTGATGACGATCGACGCTTGCCAGACTCTGACGAGGAGGAGAACTCTGACGACGACTCTTATGATGATTCCGACGAAGGGGGTATGACCCCCGACAATGAGGAAGAGTCTGACTAACCAGGTTCCTCGTATTTATTTTCCACTAAGGGCAGTGTCCCGTTTAAGTGTGGGGTGGCAGTATCGTATGCTATACTTCTCTATCGCATCTATGTTTGTTTATTTTGTTGTTTTTTTGTTGATTTTTTTTTGTGTTTTAGTTTTTTGTTTTTGTTGTTTTTTCTAGCTTCGCATGAAATTATTTTGATAGGCAGCATGAGATTATAACAAGAGTATGTGCTACAATTGTGACCATTGAGACGTTTAGGCTCCAGTTGTGACTCATTATGTGATATTGTGTGGTTAAATTCCTTCACTTGTTGGGTCGAGAGTCTATATTACTTCCAAGCAAGTCGACCATGTGCCTTGTGTGTGTGAGATAATCGTATATTCTATGTGTGTGACTGATACTAGAACTTGCCTGGTATGTATGCAAAGCGAAAATAAGGAGTGTAAGTTTAGGATATGATTTAGGTATTTCTTTGGCAACCTATATTTGTTTACCTTCAGTTTTACCTACCCATGGACATCATCCTAGTTAAACCCTTTTGAGCCTTTATCCTATTTTCTTTGACAACCTTGTATGTAAGCCTAATCCATTTTTTCAAGACCGTAATTTGATCCAAACTCCTAAGTGCTTTAAAGTGAAAAAGTCATGTGACAACATAAGAGGAAATTGGGTGAGTATGATGCTATAAATTGTAATGGTGCTTGAATGTGTTATGAAAAAGAAAGTGCTATCATAAGAGGTATGTTGTGAAAAGAAAAAGGAAAAGAAAGCTGAAAAGCAAGTTGTGCTTAAAATTGAAAAACAAAAGAGGAGAACAAGGGTGGTAGAATAAAAGAAATAAAGGTTGAAAGAAAAAAAAAAGTGTCAATAATACAAAGTGATGTATTAAAGCGCTTAGGAACTTAGTCACTATTCCTGGCCAAAATAGTCCTACCCGTCCCTTAGCCTACATTACAACCATCAAAAGACCTACTTGATCCTAAGCTTAGCATTCTGACATTTAGTAGAGTATTACATTAAGGGTAAGCCTATGGTCATCAGTTGCTACATATGAATTCTTTGTGAGAGCGAGAGCAAGGACATTTTGATACCCATGTTTGAAAAATATGCTATACTTGTGAGTGATTATGGGTACTATAGTGTGAGACACACATGGTTGATGAGTTTTGGGTAGTTATATATGATTCCTTGTACCTTAACATTTTCATGCGAGTTGATCACCATCACGAGTCTATGCTAGAGGTTAAATTGTTTCTACCTATAATCGAAAAGCTACTCTTTGTTGATAATTATTGTGCTTGTCTTGACAAATGTTTTGTGTTGTTGCTGTGAAACCCTAAGTTGATGTTTAGAAGGACATGGTATTTCGTTCGAGGACGAACAAAGCTTCAAGTGTGGGGTGTTGATGATAGGCGAATTTACACGCCTATATCAATATATTTTTCCCATATTTTAGCCTAGTTTTGAGAACAAAGTATATATTTCATGCACTTTTAGTCCTTTTTCCTGTAAATGAGCTAACGAACATGATTACTAAAGTTTCAGGTATAAATGATGCAGAATTCAGCATTTTATGGCTTACTTGACGCAAAAGAAAGCTCACGAAGGAAGGGAAGGGAGTTTACACGCCTAAGGACCAAAACTGCTGCATCGAAAATCTGTCCCGGGCTAAAATAGCATTTCTGAAGACTTTGGGGATCTACAGTAACTTAGTTGGATTTGGAAAATGATACATTAACCTAGTACAATTGGGTTATGTATTTCATTAGTTTATTTGGATTATGATAATGTTACATTAACCTAGTACAATTGGGTTAGGTATTACATTAGCCTAGTAGGATTTGGTTAGATATTTTATTTATCTAGTAGGATTAGGATATGGGTATTATAAATACCCTATCATGCTAGAGATTTTAGAACGACACATCTTACAATTCAATTCTATTACTCTACAACTCTTCTAATCTTTCCATTAATTCTATTTTTCTTCTTCTACTCTTCTATTCTTAAATTCCACAACAAGAGAATCGTTACTTTGCCTAGGAATTCACTCCTCATTCCTACCACCTAAGCTACACGAAATTACTCAATCTTGTGGTATAACAACAATGTCAAACGTGATCTCCTTCGCATTCATGAGTAACTAAAACTTCTCTGTTGGGGTTATGGAAGCCGTATGAGATACTATCTATTGCTGTGAGTTTGTGAGTTCGCGACACGTATACTGCTTATATCATTATTCTCTTCATCTTAGTCTACATTCTTTGTGGTTGCAAATGCAAGAATACACCAGTATAACATTTAACTTGTTCGAAAGAAAGGTTATCTGTCTGGAAAAGAGATAATGTCAAGGTAGTAGGGTCACCCCCTAAAATTCCCTACTAAAAAGCTAGTGCTGTAACTGGACTAACCTCTTGGAGAATTCGTACCGTTAGACACGCTTTAAGCTCGAAAGAGTTAAAGTGAAATAATCCTCGAATAGGTTGAAAGACGCCTGGATTTACCATCGAATACAATTCTCTATAAGCAGTTGCATGTCAGAATTCTACACACTCATAGCCAATAGAGACGTATACCTCAGAAGGTGGACATAACCCCAACGCCTCAATTCTCATTGTTTACAACTTACGTAACAATATTTCTCTTTTACTTTGCTATTTTCAGCTTTTATTTAATTGTTTTGGTGACACATTACAATCCCCCCTTTTTTTATGAGACTTGCACAAAAAGTTTAGTAATTTTGCTTACTTGTTGGCCAAGCTATTCCCTGTGGGATCGACACCCAACCCTGTTGGGTTCTATATTTGCTAACGACCGCTTTACACTCCTACGAGAGCTGTAGATTGAGCGTTATCAGTAGTACAATACTACACCTATAATAAGTTGTTAAATTGTGAAGTAGTGTTGGTGATTTGAATGTGGTTGATACAACTAAGTGAGTGAAAGAACATGTATGGATGCTCTTGACTTGTTTCCAACTTGTATTTGATTTTGATACACTGTCATACTTTTGCGAAATCGACATGGTCAAGATAATTGCATGATCTTGTAACTTGAAAGCTTACATGTTGAAATGACTTGTTCATTGAGATGAAAATCATGGGTGACTACAAACATGCGATGTTGTGATTATTTCTATGCCATAAATTGATACGATATCTATGTAGTAGTTTTGTTCAAAAGATGCATTAGTCCAAACACGAAAGCATTGTCAAGATTGCATAACGTTAAGAGGACATGAAAGTATGACTATGCTACACATATTGTTGGAACATATCACCTAAATGTATGTCGATGAAGTCTGAGTAATCGACATCATTCACTTAATTAGTTTGTGTCAATAAATTAAGTGTGGGGTGGTGCCACTATTGTCTGTTTGTCGATTGAATCTTCTGAGATAAAGCTAACATGACTTTATTGAGATCTCAGGTAGAATGGCACAAAAAGGACGACAAGGAAAAGAAAAGGCAACCACTTCACAAAAAGGCCAGAAAAGGGGACGAAAAGAGCAAGGTGAATCCTCCGTGCTGCAAATACCTCGACGCACTCTTGGAATCAAGTGGGGTACTTATGAGGAACTTTTGAGGATGACGACTCTGATGATGATTCCGACGCAGGGGGTATGACCCCAGACATAGAGGAGGAGTCCGACTAACCAGGTTTTTCTTATTTATTTTCCACTGAGGGAAGTGTGTCCCGTCTAAGTGTGGGGTGGTGGTATTTGTATGCTTTACTTCTTTATCTGCATTTGCATCTATCTATGTTTGTTTGTTTTGTTTGTTAGTAGTTAAATTTTTTTAAAAAAATTTAACTTTGCATGAAATTGTTCTGAGGGACAACATGGTATTATAACAAGAGTTTGTGCTAAAATCATTACTATTGAGATGTTTAGGCTCTAATTGTGACTCACTATGTGATAATTGTGTGGTTCAGTTCCTTCATCTGTTGGGTCAAGAGTCTATACTACTCCCAATAAAGTCGACCATGTGCCTTGTGTGTGTGAGGATATAGTATATTCTGTGTTTGTGGCTGATGCTAGAACTTGCCTGGTGTGTGTGTGAAGCAAAATAAAGAGTGTGACTTTAGGAGATGATTTAGGCATTTCTTTGGCAACCTGTAATTGTTTACCTTCATTTTACCTACCCGTGGACATTATCCTAGTCAACCCTTTTGAGCCTTTAAGCCTATTTTCTTTGACAGCCTCATATGTAAGCCTAATCTATTTTTTTCAAGACCATAATTTGATCCAAATTCCTAAGCGCTTTAAATTGTAAAGTCATGTGACAAAATAAGAGGAAATTGGATGAGTGTGATGCCTTAGAATGTATTGGTGCTTGAATTCGTTATGAAAAAGAATTTTTATCATAGAGGTGTATTATGAAAAGAAAAATGAAAAGAAAACTAAAAAGTTAGTTATGTTTAAAATTGAAAAACAAAAGAGGTGAGAAGGGGTGGTAGATTAAAAGAAAGTAGAAAGGTTGTTCAAAAGAGAGTGTTAAACGACATAATGTGATGTATTAAAGCTCTTAGGAACATAGTCACTATTTCTGGCCAAAATAGTCCTACCCGTACCTTAGCCTACATTACAACCTGTAGAAGACCTATTTGATCCTAAGATTAGCATTCTGATATTTAGTGGAGCATTACACTAAGGGCAAGCCTATGGTCATCAGTTGCAGCATATGAATTCTTTGTGAGAGAGAGAGCAAGGATAATCATATACCCATGCTTCGATAGATAAAAATACTTGTGAGTGATTATGGGTGATATATTGTGAGACACACATGGTTGATGAGTTTTGGGTAGTTGTGTATGATTCTTTATGCCTTAACTTTTGAATACGAATTAGCCATCATCACGAGTCTATGTTAGAGGTTAAATTGTTTCTAGTAGTGATAAAAAAACTACTCTTTGTTAATGATTTTCGTGCCTGTCTTGATGAATATTTTGTGCTGTTACTGTAAAACCCTAAGTAGATGTTTAGCTGGACATGATATTTTGTTCGAGGACGAACAAAGCTTTAAGTGTGGGGTGTTGATGATAGGCGTATTTACACGCCTAAAGTACTATAATTTACCCATATTTTAGCTAAGTTTTGAGGACAAAATATATAATTCATGCAGTTTTAGTCCTTTTTCCTGTAAGTGAGCTAACAAACGTGATTAGCAAGTTTTCAGGTATAAATGATGAAGATTTCAGCATTTTATGGATAACTTGATGCCCAAGGAAGCTTCACGAAAGAAGGAAAGGAGAGCTTGGACGCCTGGGACTAAAAGTGACACATGGAAAACCTGTCCCGGGCAAAAACAGCATTTCTAAAGACTTTGGGCATCAGCAGTAACTTAGTAGGATTAGGATAATGATGCAGTAACCTAGTAGGACTAGGATAAGTAATGCAGTAGCTTAGTAGGAATAGGATATGGGTGTTATAAATACCCTATTTTTTGGAGATTTTTATTATTCCCATCCATCCACCATCCATCCATCCATCAAAACAATTCTCCACCACCCTCATCCCTATTCTATCCTTCCCCTTTTTCTTCATTAATTCATTGTTGACATTATTTTTCATATATTCGAGTTTTAATTTTTACAACAAGAGAAAAGCTATTTGCAAGGAATTCACGTGAGATTTTTATGATGATAATGTCTATTGTGTTTTCCGTTGCACTCATGCGTAGATAAACTTCTCTGTTGGGGTTATGGAAGCCTTATGAGATACTATCTATTGCTATGATTTTGTGAATTCTTGACACATATGCTGCTTATATCATTACTCTCTTCATCTTAATCTAAATTCTTGTGGTTGCAAACACATAGAATACGCCAGTATAGCATTAACTTGTTCGAAAGAAAAGTTATATGTCTGGAAAAGAGATAATGTCAAGGTAATAGGGCACCAACCCCTGTTAAAAAGTTAGTGCCGTAACTGGATTAACCTCTTGGAGAATTTGTACCGTTAGATACGCTTTAAGCTCGAAAGAGTTAAAGTGAAATAATCCTTGATGGTCGAAAGACGCCTGAATTTACCATAGAATACAATTCTCTATAAGCACATGCATGTCTGAATTCCGCATAACTCATAGCCAATAGAGACGTATAACTCATAAGGTGGATATAACCCCAACTCTCAATTCTCATTGGTTAAACATCTTACTAAATATTCTTTCTTTTTACTTTGCTATTTTCCGTTTTCACTTTGTTACATTATTGCACGTTACAATCCCCCCTTTTACGAAACTTTCACCAAAAGTCTATTAATCTTTGCTTACTTAGTGACCAAGTATTCTCTATGGGATTCGACACCCAACCCAGTTGGGTTATATATTTGACAACGACCGCTTACACTCTTACGAGAGCTGTAGTTTGAGCGTTATCAGGACATACTCATGAAAATAGATTGAAACCCACAAATTTCTACATAATTAAGAGTTTGGGAAGTCATAGTTGTAAACCCCATAGAATTCAAGTCGCTCTACATGCCTTTTTATGGAAGAAACTTTAAGAAAAGCTTGAACTTTTTGCCTTGGAGCTTGAACCCTAATGATTCTCCTCTTAGTGTTTTAGGGGAGACTAGAATGTGATTAGAGTGGATAAAAGTAGTATTTAGGGACTTGAAAATATTTTAGGTGAATCAACCAACCAGACACCTCAGTTGAATCAACCAACCAGAGACCTAACCTAGCAAGCTGATGAGCCTCTCTGACTAACTTTTTCTTATCATCCTTAACATAAGCAACACTACCCATGGACAATCTACTAAGGGCATTTGCCACTACATTGGCCTTGCCCGAATGATACAACACACTCATATCATAATCTTGTAATAATTCTAACCACCTTCTCTGACAAAGATTTAAATCTTTCTACCAAAACACACTGCAAACTTTGCGATATGTGAACACATCAACAAGAACTCCATAAAGATAATGCCTCCAAATTTTCAAGGCAAAATCAATAACTGCCAACTCAAGATCATGGGTAGGGTAATTCTTTTAATGGCGTTTAACCTATCTTGAGGCATAGGCTATAACTGTACCTCTCTACCTCAATACACAACCAATAACAACTATGAAAGCATCACAGTAAACAACAAACCCATCTGAACTATCTGGCAAAGTCAAGACTGGGGATGAGGTGAGTTGAGTCTTCAACTTCTGAAAACTCTTTTCATAAGAATCTAACCACTAAAATTTGACTTTTTCTGAGTTAATTGAGACATGGGGGATGCAATAGATGAAAAACCTTTAACAAACCGTCTGTAATAGCCAATTAAAGCCAAGAAACACCTAATATCTAACGGAGAGATGGGTCTGGGCCAGTTTCTCATGGCTTCGGTCTTTTGAGGATCAACTCTAATTCCATCACCGTAAATAATATGGCCAAGAAAATCTACTGATATTAGCCAAAAATCACACTTACTGAATTTGGTGAATAACTGATGGGCTCTAAGAGTCTGTAATACAATTCTGAGATAGTCTGCAAGATCATTTTCACTAAGGGAGTAGACAAGAATATCATCAATAAAGACAATGATGAACATGTCCAAGTACTTCTTGAACACTCTATTCATCAAGTCCATGAAAGCTACTGGGGCATTCATTATTCCAAAATACATAACTAGAAATTCGAAGTGACCATACCGAGTTCTGAAGGTTGTCTTCGGAATGTCACATTCTCTAATTCCGAGCTAATGATAGCCAGATCTGAGGTTAGAGAAATAACTGGCACCCTAAATCTTTTCGAACAAATAATGAATCCTGGGGAGTGGGTATTTATTCTTTATTGTGACTTTGTTCAACTGACAGTTTTCAATGCCTATTCTGAGAGAACCGTCTTTCTTATGCTTGAAAAGAACTAGAGCGCCCCATGGGGAAACACTGGCCCTGATGAATCCCTTATCTAGGATATCTTTCAACTGTTATTTTAACTCTTTTAGCTCAGCTAGAGTCAATCTATAGGGAGGAATAGAGATAGGCTGGGTATCTGGAAGAAGATCTATTCCAAAAGTCAATTTCGCTTTCGGGAGAAACTCTGGGAAGATCTTCAGGGAACACATCTGGAAATTCTCTTACTACTAAAAATAACTCAAGACTTGGGGTCTCAGAAATAGAGTTTTTGACTCGAACAAAATGGTAAACACATCCTTTAAATATCATTCTTCTTTCCTTTAGGTATGACATAATTTGACCCCTACGCGTTGAAGTACTACCCATCTATTCAATGATTGGTTCATTAGAAAACTGAAACCGAACGACTCTATTTCTACAGTCAACTGAAGCATAGTATGAGTGAAGCCAATCCATGATGAGAATGACATTGAAATCAGTCATCTTTAGTTCTACAAGATCTACTGAAGTAATTTTCTAAGATAATGTAATCGGGCAGTTTCTGTACACCCGTCTGGCTATGTTAGATTTACCTACTAGGGTAGACACTGAGAAAGGGTCAACTAATATTTCTAGACTAACATCAAAATTGACAGCTATATAGGGGTTACAAGAGAAAGTGAGGCTCCGGGGTCTAATAAAAATTACATATAAAGATGAAAGACCTGTAACGTACCTGTAACCACATCAGGAGAGCTTTCCTGATCATAATGTGACTGAAGTGCATAGAACCTGTTCTTACGATGTCCACTGGTGGCACTGGAAGTAGCGCCTTGCTGAGTCGGGCGACCTGCTGGAGCTGAGGATAGATTGGACTAGCCCTGTTAGCGTAAATTCTTTCCCCTCTAAGCAACTACTGGACACTCTCTAAACCTGTGGCCTGGCTTGCCAAAACTAAAACATACATCACTACTAGCCTTGCACATACTTTGAGGACTCCTACCATATTTTCCACTAAGAAGATTAGTACGACCACTGTTCACACTACATTGGCACTTAGAGCCTGGTGTTTTATCCCGACTGCCATTCCTGAACTTTGAAACTGGCGAACTAGATGAAGACGGAGCTGGGGATGAGAATTTCTAATGGAACTAAGAATGGTTACCACCCTTTGACCTCAGCTGAGAAAAGTTAAAGCTACCTGTTCTGGGTCTCTTATTCTCTCTCTCTCCTTAAGTTTATGTTCCTCAATCTATTGAGCATGAACCATAAGCCTAGATAGGTCCATCTTCTTACTCATCATAGCAGTCCTACACTCCTTGACCACACTATCAGATATACCAGAAATGAACTTACTTATTCTAGACCTATTGTCTGCAACCACATTAGTAGCATACCTCGGCAACTGAGTAAACTTAAGTGTGTATTCCTTCACACTCATATTACCTTGCTTCAAATTAATAAACTCCAGCACCTTAGCTTCCCTCAACTCTAAAGGAAGGAACCTATCTAAAAAGGCTGTAGCAAACTCCTCCCACTTTACAACCCCTGCCTTAGCACCCATATTCTCCTTCCACTGCTTATACCACGTATGAGCTACATCTTGCAACTAGTAAGAAGCTAACTCTACACTCTAACTTAAAGTGAAACCCATGATATCAGTCACCTTCTGAACTATATCAAAAAAATCCTGCGGATCCTCCTTAGACTTGGATCCTGAAAACAAAAGGGGATTCATTCGGGTAAAATCTCGAATCCTAGTTGCAGTTGTATTTGCCACTGGATTAGCTGGGAAAACAACCTGATGATTATTCTGAGTAGCTACTGAATGAGCTAAGATAGTGAATGCAGCTCTGAACTCAGCATGAGAGACATGCTCATTCAGGGAGTTTTCTTGAACAGGCGGAGGTGCAGGCTGATTTCCATTTCTTCTTATGTTGTTTTTTTTGGGAGGCATTGTCTGTAAACAAAAGGAAGAATGAGTTCAAAAGAGAGTTTTAAGTAGAGCTTATGCTCATTCGCACGACACGAATACTGAAAGAAGGAAAACTTTTCCTAAAACATCTTGTAGTCTCCTGTCCATAAATATGGTGCACTTCACACCTATGCACAAGACTTTACTCAACGCAGTTTTTTAATCTCCCTAAGACACTGTAAAACCTTAGGCTCTAATACCAAGTTTTTTCATGACCCAAGGCTACCCCCTAGTCGCAACAACGATTCTTACGGTCACAAGGTATAAGCTAACCCATGAACTTGTACCTGTTGTAAGCACTGAGTAAACTGATAATAAATAACATATACAAAAAAATAATGGATAATGCCATAAGGTTTTAAATACTGAAACATGATTAAATCATAGATCTGAAGCGTATGAAGACACACTAAAAAGACTGATAAAATAACTGATAAACCGACTAACTATTTAAATCTCTGAGAAGTCTCTAACTGACTGACTGTGGAGTTGATAGGAAAAACCCTTAACTAACTCCAACTAAATGGAAATACTGAACTACTGAGATAAACTAAAATGAAAAAATCATATCCTCAATAGATTAGTACTCACCACGACTACTGTTGTCGATAAGATGAACTGCTTAAGTGTTATCAGGAAACTATGCGGCCAAACTAATAATATAAGACATCATAGCGTGAAGAAAAGTATGCAGTCAGTACATTGAATGTACTGGTATATGCGATAAGGTTAGGCTATAATGCAAGGGTTAACTGTGTGTGAAATAATGATTGGTTGAATAACATGAGATAACTGAGTATGCATGCATGAAAATTAAAATACTGAGGATGCAATACCAAGCATATGTTATTTTTGAAATAATCTGTAAACAGAATTACTGAAATCTGATAACTGAATAATTGGAAGTCTGTATACTATGGTTAAGCAAGCCTGAACAAAATTTGGTACTGAATACTGAACTGAGACTATGAGAGGTATCATCTAACTGATATGCCCTAATATGAGCTAATCGAGGTCCAATATGTACCCCAGTTGGAAGGGTGTTAGTACCGTGGCATAGGTACTAACTCACGGACGTGTGGATCCACTCAACTGGTATCTCGAAAGACTACAGTCATTCCTAAACTGGCGGGTGACCCATAAGAGAATGTTAGTCCTAAACTGGCTGGTGATATCTCAGAGAATGTCAGTCCTAAACTGGCGGGTGACATCTCATAATCCTTCGACGACTACATATTTCTTGAACTTAGGGATTGCTTCTAAGGACCCAGTCCCATATATATGGTGAGCCCCCATCCCTTGGTTCGCTCAATGCTAAATCCCACTCCCATCTGAACTAGTACTGATTACTAGACTGAACAAAGCTTAACTGAGCAAGCAACTGATCTTAAATAACCTGACTGAATGGCAATGCTCATAGTTTATTTGAAATTATTCTAAAGATACTGAATTTATGTAAACAAATAGGTATCAAGTGTTCATAACCCACCAACACTGAATGGAAATAACAATAAGGACATATAAAAGTTTGAAAACCATAATGGGAAATCATCATTCAAAACCCATCACTTAGGCATTTCATCAAACACATGAAAATCAAGACTTTAACATGGGGATGCTTTTAAACATAATGAGATATCATGGGTACATGACCAAACAATTTGAGGATTTATTCTGACTTGCATAATAATGATATGGAAACTACAACATTCAAAACATACTATAATCCATTCCACTTGAAAACATTCATAATCT
Source organism: Capsicum pubescens (assembly GCA_030864215.1). Classification (NCBI taxonomy): domain Eukaryota; kingdom Viridiplantae; phylum Streptophyta; class Magnoliopsida; order Solanales; family Solanaceae; genus Capsicum; species Capsicum pubescens. The sequence goes on along the minus strand of CM061549.1, from coordinate 110,122,709 downwards.
TAACTTGAAGTTGCAATAACAAAAGATTCATGAAGATAGTTCAAGATGATCATGTAAAAACTCATAATTTAGAATAAAAAGGATTATTGGACTCCATGGGTGAAAAGGGGCCCATGGATGAACATCACATACCTTAAACCCTTAATCTCGTAAGAGGAACACCAATTTAGATGCTTTCTTGAACTGGAAAACATTAAATTGTTGGTTTTCTTGGAGAGGAGGTAGTTGAATTTGATGTTCTTGGAAGAAGATTAGGGTTTGTTTTTAGAGGAAATTAGAGAATATGGGCAATAATGCCCTAACTGAAGCTTTAATTCGTGTTTTTATGAATTGGGTCGATGGTAAAAGACATAACTGCCCCTCAGAAGATTAAACTGGTAACTGGAATATAGATTAAAAAGGCACTGCAATGCGGTGAGTGTCTCATCATTATAAGCAGCGCGACACGATGCTATCGCGGTGAGCTACTGGAATCGAAATCCAAACACGACCAAATCCTTATCTGAAAAATCTAAAACTTCTCCGAGACATGCTCCTTACACCTCTGAACATGAATTAACTCAAAAATTAATATCTTGGGGTTGGGAATACCAATTTAAAAATCCTCAAAGTTTAGAGGCCAAAAAATAAGACTAAGTCCTCAACACTCAGTGAAATTTTCAGGCTTTAAGCCTCTTATGCATGCAACTAGGAGCTGAACTAATCTAAGTATAATACGGCTATTACAGTAACATGAGGGGGAGGGGGACAAGTGTGACACATACCCTAATATATCGCCGACCCTCGTATGCTGCAGGGTCATCACATGGTCCAGCCCGTGCAGTGTGAGGCCACCGTAAGGGTGAGACAGTATCACCCTAAGGTTATTCAGGCAACATTGGGACATCACACGAGAATCCCCTTGCGACACATGTCCTTATTTCATGCCTAAAACTTTCTCCAATTCTTCTGAACTCATCCCAAAATGTTCTATACTCATTCTAAGGGTCATGTAGGTTCATTTCTAAGCCAGAAAAGATGTAGTAACATGTAATGCATTATATTATACTCCTTTGTTTAGATCATTCATCTCCAAATGATCGTTAAGGATACACTAGCACAATTTAAGGGATGCATTAAAGAATAAGAGTGATCTTAAGAGAAGTACCTTTCATATCCTCGTCTGAAGGCATAAACAATGAGGGACATCTAGCCCTCATCTTGTCTTTTGATGTCCAAGTAGCTTCTTCAACCTTTTGATTCCTCCACAACACTTTAAATTAAGCTATTTATTTTGTCCTTAACTTTCAGACGTGCCTATCCAAGATTTTTATAGGAACTTCTTCGTGCGACAAAGAATCCTTCACACCAAAATCCTCTATAGGGACAATAAGAGAATGATAACCAACACAGTTCTTAAGCATAGATATGTGGAAGATGGTATGAACTGATACCAAACTCGTAGGAAAATATAAATCATAAAAAACACACCCAATCCCCCTCAAAATTTGATAAGGACCTATGTAGCAAGGATTGAGCTTCTTATTTTCCACTAAACCTCATAACTCCTTTCATAGGATAGAATTTCAAGAACAATCATCAACTTCAAATACTAACTCTCTCTGTATCACATCAATGTAAGACTTTTGACACCTTTGAGCGGTCTTAATCCTTTCTCTAATAACCTTAAATTTATCCATTACTTGATGCACAAGGCCAGGCCCAAACAATTTGGTGTTACCCACCTTATACCATCCAATCAATGATCTACACCTTCTATTATAAAGAGCCCTAAATTAAGCCCTTTAGATTCTAGAATAGTGACTATTATTGTAAGGAACTCTATAAGTATCACAACCCAAACCAGGGCCTAGTCATGATAGGTATCTCAAGTCCTCCGCGGATTGGAGACCACCTCCTTATCCTAATATCCAGAAAACAATAAAAGAATACAATAGAAGCCAACCAAATATTATAATATGAAGAATAAATAAACCGACTAAAACTAAGTGTCAAAACAACAACAAACCCACACTTGTCCATAAGAGCCTCTAAAACCAAAAATAACAACTAAGTCAGGACGTGCCCCAGACTATGACAAAAAGAATCCAAATTAAAATACTATGATAATAAAGAAACCAGTGAGATAACTGGGCCTTCTGAAAGATGGAGACTCACCACTTTATAGCAGATCCATAGGAATACCGAATAACTTAACGCTACATAGAAGCAATAGAAAATCCATTGAACCCTACATCATGAAATGATATAGCGTCCAGGGACGGTCAGTGGGGTAAGCACTGATAGTAACTCAGGAAAAGTGATAAAATAATGTAATTATCAAAATCAAGTCATAAACCATATGCATCACATCATATGCATATATATAGCATATCGGGATAGGGACAATGGTCATGAATATGAGAGTTTAAAATATTAACCTGAACTTTGTGGCTCGCTTTGTCCTAAAGGCATCCATGGGCTATATGGGTCCATCTCCCTCCGCTGGAAGGGCCCTAGTATGTGTTACCCATACAAACTGAGAAAAAACTAAGAAAACATTAGAGACACCAAGGCCACATCCCTCCCAAAATATATATATAATGTGTGCACTAAGAACACGGTCACATGGAACCCCAACACCGGCAAACATGGTTTTTAGTATTGATCCCCCTGAGGCCTACATCTTCACATTGAGCTACACAATTTTGTTTATGCCAAAATTAAAATACTTTGCACTTAAACCGACCATTAACCCAGGTGTCATTCATTAAGGCAATTACCACTTGGTATCGGCATACCAATAAGCATGCAAGCTAATTCAATTATCCCAAACCAGTCCATATAACCAAAATGACTCCCAAGTTACATTTAAAATTCAAAACCAAGTCCACTAAGGCTATCCAAAACCATATTCATTTATTTATCCTTTAATATAATGCAAAGGGGTTCAAAATACAAGTTAAACTATGCAATTATCCATATTCAAAATCAAGTTTACAATGTAGGTTGAGGTTAATGCCATTCCAAGACAAAAATCATCAATTTGGTGAAACCCATGTCCTCCATTCCAACCATTATCATAATTCACAAATTCAGTTCCAAAAACTATAAATTAAAGAATGAATAATGCGTGTAAACCATGGGAAAAACAATTCAATTAATCACAATTAAAACTCCTCAATTCAATTTCAAACCCATCACTTAAAACACATGAATATTGAGTAAATAGATTCCACAATTTAAAATTACAATTTAGGGATGAGCAACACGCCTAAAATATAGAACAATTTGAAGAGAATTTGAATTTTGGACCTTGAATGGTGAATCCTCTACAAAACCCTTGAATTTTCTTGGGTTTAGAGTTAGAGAGAAAAAGGATGGTGTTTGATCTTTGATAATAGAAGAAAAAAGGCCAATTGGGTGTTCAAAAGTCATACAAGGGGTAAGAAGACAAAAAATCCCTCACCCCCAAGAGAAAAAAAATTGGATGAAATTAACATATGAGCATGGCATACCCTTATGGCAGAGAGTAGCCTCCGTTCCATGCCCTTATCGTAGAGGATAACCTCCATGAAGTTCTACTATCATGGAGGCTTACTGCCTCAGAGTCCCAAAATGACCCTGAACCCCTTCCAAAATTCCAAAACTTTCCCAAAACACCCTTTTAACATCCCTAAACATCATTCAAGTCAAAAATATGACATTATGCACACAGAAAGGTAAAAAGTAAAATAATAGAAATCTTATGGGGTCTTATATTATCCCCTCTTAGGATCATTCATCCCCAAATGATGAGTTAGGATACTTTTAGCACGATAATTGCAAGGATGCAGTAACATAAAAGGGAAAATTCAGAAAATAACAAAAGGGAAACTAAAACACCAAGGCATTGAACCCTAGAAAATTCTCCTAAGTTTTGAGTTTCTAGGTAGGGTACAGTTTAAGCATACCACTCGTATGCTAGGGTATGACTAGTACCCACCTTATCATATAATGATTAGTCTAGGGTGATGGCATTTTGTCCAAGGTATGGTTAAGCATCATACCAGTCGTATGATAATGTACGTGTTGTAAGATACCTAGTCGCATAATGCTTGAAGTCTTGGCCAAAGCATTCTGACTTGGGTACGGGTTGTAGGGTACCACTCACCCCTTAGGATATGAGTTATGTATGAGGAGTCGTATGTTGGTCAGTTTAGCGGTACTTGGTGAAGTCTAGGGTATGAATTAGGGTACCACTCGTACTCTAGGGTATGAGTCAAAGAGGTGAGTCGTACCCTTCTGGGTTTCATTTTCAGCTTTTAAGATGAGGACATTTTAGACTTTTCCCACCCTTCAAGCCTTATAACCCATGACTTATAACCTTATTTGGACTTTTATTCTTCACATATAAGAGATCAAAACATTCTAAAACACTCTCCAAAAAACTCTCTACCAAGATTAGGGCTAGGGTTCATCAAGAAGGCCATTTAGGGACTTGAAGACCAAGAATATCGTTGTAAATCTTTGTGTATAAGGAATTTGACTCTTCTCTTATTGTTATTTTTAAAGTTTCATGTTGTTTAAACATTGTTTATGAATCTGTAATGGTGGGTTTTGAATCAAATGTTAAGGATTTTGATGTATAGTGATGGGTAATGTTTACTCTTGTTTAGACTTGTATTTATTCATGTTTTTGGTGATGATTGGAACATGTGGGTGATTGTTGATTGTGGTTTAACAAATGTGTCATGAGTAACCCTAATATTGATGCTTTTCACTTGGGTTTTGTTCATGGTAATGGTATGCCTTCAAAGTGTTTTTGAAAAAGTCTAAGAGAAATAACTAGTTACATGCTAATATTGTTTGAACTAAGGCAATGGATCAATGAGTAAGAATGATTGGTAAGTAACTTGTAAAGGCCTCGCTGGCCATGTAATGAGTTAGTTAGTGCCTTTGGTGGATTGCTTGGTAAAAAGGGTTAGAGTCCCTAACATGAAATTAAATTATGTTTGAACTAAAGCTTGGTGTAAGAATGATAATGAATGGTTTGATAAAGATCTTGATGTCCCATAATTTTACTTGAAGGGTAGTGGAAACTAAGGTATTGGCCTATTAAAGTGATTAATTGATAAATGGTTTTTAAAGACCTTGTGGCCATGTATGGTGTTGAATTGTAGCCTTAATGGTTTGAATTGGCTAAGTGGGTTAGAGCCCCCAAATATGAATAGTGTGGTTATGAATGCATGGACAAAGGGTTAGAGTCCCAATGTTGACTGGTAATGGACACGATGGCTTGTGGTTAGAGTCCACTTATGTAATAAGATGGCTTATGGTTAGGGTCCACTTGTCTAATAAAATGACTTGTGGTTAGAGTTCACTTGTCCAACAAGAATCTTGTGGTTAGAGTAAACTTGCTTAGTTAGACGGCTTGAGGTTAGATTTCTTTTGCTTAATATAATCTACGTGAGTGGAAGGTTAGAGTCCTCCACTTTATGGTTTATTATTGAGTGCTTTGAAATGCATGCTAAGGTCTTGTCTCCTTTTTAATCACTTGATGTATCTATATATCTACATGTCTATGTGTATAAATATGGTTGATTATGATGGTTTGACTTGATGTATCTATATATCTACATGCTAGTTCTCCAACCACTAACCATCTCCGAATGTTGTGTTCCCATGTGACACAGGGGCCGGAGCTTCCTCTTCTCTTCCTACGCAGTGATCAGGTGTTCAGGTGGTTCGAGTGTTGACAACTGAAGTGGTGATCTTCCATACTTCAAAAGGCATTTATTTCATAGTCTTTCTACTTTATGTCATAGACTTATTTTAGACTTGGTTTTGGCTATTGTCAAGGGCTTGACCCGACATATTATTATCTTCAGATTTTATAGAGGCTTTGTGGATGAATATGGACTTAGGTAGGTTGGATATTGTATGTTGATATTTTTGGAATGATTAGACATTCTTAAGTTATGTTTATTAGCCTCGTTTCTGCTTTATTTTTATATACTCGAAGTTCATCTGACACTTATTGGTTGATGTGATGGTTAGGTTAGGTTAACGGGGCGATCTCTAATCCTTTTTAGGCTTGAGATGCCTATACTACAAGGCTTGATTTTGGGTCGTGTTAGAAACAAAAATCATACCTTAAGCACTTTCATCTAACCCAAAGAACAAGAACAGGTACTTGGATTTCATATCTTCTTTAGCTTCCCATGTAACCTCTTCTACCTTTTGATTTCTCCAAATAACCTTCACAGAAGATATATCCTTGGTCCTCAATCTATGAACTTACCTATCCAATATCTCCATCGGACCTCCTTATAAGACAATGAATCCATGGATCCAGGATCCTCAACAGGCACTATCAAAGAAGGGTCACTCACACACTTTTTCAGCATGGACACATAAAACACGGGATGAATTGAAGATATACTTGCAGGAAAATCTAACTCATAAGTGACCTTCCTAATTCTCCTTAAAATATGATATGGACCAATGTAACGGGGACTGAGCTTCCCCTTCTTTACAAACCTCATGACTCTTTTAATACGAGAAACCTTAAAGAACACCCAATCACTCACCTCAAACTCCAACTCCCTCCATCTCACATCCATATAAGACTTTTAGTAACTTTAAGAAATCTTAAGTCTTTCTCTAATCACTTTCACCTTCTTCGTGAACCATGTCAGGAACAAACAACCTTGTCTCTTCCACCTCAAACTATCCAATGGGAGACCTACACCTCCTACTATAAAAAGCCTTAAAATAAGCCATTTGGATGCTAGAATGGTAACTATTATTGTAAGCAAACTCAATAAGAGGCAAATAGTCAACTAACCTACCCTTAAAGTCAATAACACAGGACCTTATCATATCCTCTAAAGTTTGAATAGTCTGTTCCCCTTTTCCATCCATTTGAGAGTAGAAAGCAGTGCTAAGGTTCACATGAGTACCCAAACCTTTCTGAAATGCACGCCTGAAATGAGATGCAAACTGCGTACCTCATTCTGAAATGATGAACACTGACGCTCCATGCAACTTAACTACCTCTTGAAATAATAAATTAGCATAATAATCTCCTGAATAATTAGTCCTCATAGGCAAGAAGTAAGAGAACTTAGTCATTCTATCCACAGTGGCCCAAATAGAATCATACTGATTGTATGACCGCAGAAAACCAGTAATGAAATCTATATTAATTATCTTTCACTTCCACATGGGTAACTCTATCTCTTAAGATATGTCACCAGGCCTCAAATGCTCTACCTTGACTTGTCGACAAACCATATATTTAGCAATAAAATTCACCACATCTCTCTTTATATTACTCCACCAGTAGATTTTTTTCAAGTTATGGAACATCTTTGTCGAACTCGGATGAATTCTATCTCTAAACTCATAAACATCCATCAAAATCTTTTCCAGTATCCCATCAACATTAGGAATACACAACCTTCCTTGATACCTCAAGATTCCTTCTATCCTAATCTTGAAATCCATAACCTTTTGTTGACCTACATCATCCTTAATATGCATAAGTATGGGATCCAAAACATGTATCTCCTTCACCTTAGCACCAAGAGATGATTTAACAACTTCTTGGACAATCACTCCTCCATCCTTAGAGTCCAAGAGATGAACTCCTAAGTTAGCCAACCTATGCATATCCTTCACCAACCATCTTTTATCCTCATCAACATGAGATAAGCTCCCCATAGAAAACCTTCTAAGAGCATCAATGACAATATTAGATTTATCTGGGTGGTAGTGAAGGATTATGTCATAATCCTTAAGCAATTTGAGTAACCACCTCTACTTGAGATTCAATTCCTTCTGCATAAACACATGCTGCAAACTCTTATGGTCTGAATAAATATCCATATAAACCCCATATAGATAATTTCACTAGATTTTCAATGTAAAGACCATAATTGCCAACTCTAAATCATGAGTTGGGTAATTTCTCTCATGAAATTTAAGATGCCTGGATGTATAAGCCATAACCTTACAATGCAGCATGAAGACACAACCCAGTCCCTCATGGGACGCATTACAATACACAACAAACTTACCAGTACCCTCGGACAGTGTCAAAACTGGCACAAAGTCAAATTATCCATTAAATTCTCAAAACTAACCTCACAAGCATCAAACCACAAAAAATCTTTTCCTGAGTGAACCTTGTCAGTGGAGTAGCAACAAAACTCTCCATAAACCTCCTATAATACCCGGCAAAGCCCAAGAGACTCCTAATGTTGGTTGGAGTTGTGGGTCTAGACCACTTTTTAACTGCCTCAACTTTCTATGGATCTACCTTGATCCACTCACTAGAAACAATATGCCCAAGAAAGGTCACAACACTTAGCAAAAATTCACACTTAGAAAATTTTGCATATAATTTCTTCTCCTTAAGAGTCTGCAACATAATCCCGAAGTGATTGGCATGATCCTACTTACTCTTAGATTATACCAAGATGTCATTAATGAAGACTATAACAAAAAAATCTAGAAACTTCCAAAATACCCAATTTATAAGATTCGTGAAAGCGGCTGGAGCATTAGTTAACCCGAATGGCATAAGAAAAAACTTATAATGGTCATACCAGGTTTGAAAATCAGCCTTAGTAATATCAACCTCCTTAATTTTTAGTTGGTGATATCCCGAATGAAGATTAATCTTAGAGAAACACCTAGCACCCTGAAGCTGATTGAAAAGATCATCAATCCTAGGAAGATGATACTTATTTTTCACTATAAACTTACTCAACTGACGAGAGTTTATACATATTGGAAGAGACATATCTTTCTTTCACATGAAAAGTACAGGATAAACCAATGGAGAAACAATAGGACAGACGAAACCCTTTTTAAGAAGATCTTTTAACTTCTCCTTTAACTCATTTTGTTCAGCTGGGGCTATCATATAAGGAGAAATAAAAATGGGAAGGGTATCCGATAGAAGATCAACTCCAAAATATATCTCCCTATTAGGAGAAACTTTAGGAAGATCATCAGTAAAACCTTTAGGAAATTCATTAACCACATAGATAGATTACAAAGAAGGACTCTCAAAGTAGAATCTTTAACCCGAACTAGATGGTACAAACATTCTTTAGAAATCAATTTCTGATCTCTAAGATAAGCGATAAACCGCCCCTTGGGTACCAAGGAACTCCCCTCCCATTCAATCACTAGTTCATTAGGAAAATGAAAATTGGCCTTTTGGATCCTACAATCCAGAGAAGCATAGAAAGAATGGAGCCAATTCATCCACATGATTACATCAAATCCACCATATCAAGTTATATCAAATCCACCAATGTCTCCCTATGAAAAATGGACACCACACAACTCCTATATATTTTTCTAGCAACAATAGTGTAATAACTCTGAACTTTTCCTTAAGTTTAATTTTGTCTCTAGAAGGCTAAGAAATGACTTCCTAAGTGTGTAATATTTAAAACATATAGAATTTCCTTAATTTTGACTTTTTATCGTGTGAAAAATTTAATTAGCTTTCCAACGATATAAGATCCGCCCAAATCGGATAACTGGGCAAGAAGTTATGGAAAATTTAAGTCTTAGTCATAAAACAACATCATTTTAGTGTTTGGCGCATCGCGAAGAGAGTCTATTAGACAATTGTCAAATTCCAGTAGCCTAGAGCGATTGTGGTGCATCGCACTGAAGTTCCAGGTCCCAACCAGTGGGACAACGCGATTGCTCTGCATTGCGGTGACCCCAAGAATCCCATTTGTCGATTTCCAGTGAGCCATCGCAATAGTGGCGTGTCACGGTGACCCATAAAATCGGGTTTTCCAATATGATATCCAAGTACCCGCACCTATTCTCTGCAAGTTCAGATCAAGCTGAAGGTATCATTCTAACTTAATTCAACCCCTTTCTAATCAAAGTTGCAGTTATATAGCTATTCTTAATATAAGTTCATACATTCTCTGAAGTATTCAATAGTTTAGAATGATAGAGAGTCTATTTAGCAAGTTGTTTTAGCTATGCATACCCAGTTTCCTCCGTACTCTTAGCTTGATGAGCGTCATTCTAAGACGAATGTTCCCAAGGAGGAGATATTGTAATACCCCCAAACTTTTCCTTAAGTTTAATTTCATCTCTAGAAGGCTAAGGAATGACTTCCTAAGTGTGTAACATTTAAACCATATAGAATTTCCCTAATTTTGAATTTTTATCGTATGGGGAATTTAATTAGCTTTCCAACGATATAAGATCCGGCCAAATCCTATAACCGGGCAAGAAGTTATGGAAAATTTAAGTCCTAGTCGTAAAATGTCATTTTAGTGCTTGGCGCATCGTAGAGAGGGTCTATTTGACAATTGTCAAATTCCAGTAGCCTAGCGCGATTGTGACGCATCATACTGAAGTTCCAAGTCCCAACCAATGGGACAACGCAATGTCTCCGCATCGCGATGACCCAAAGAATCCCATTTGTCAATTTCCAGTGAGCCACCAAGATAGTGGCACGTCGCAGTGACCCCAGGAATCCCATTTGTCAATTTCCAGTGAGCCACCGTGATAGTGGCGTGTCGCGGTGGCCCATAAAATTGGGTTTTCCAATTTGATTTTTCCAACTTCGTTCAGTAGTTAAAAAGGGTACTTTGGACTTTTTCCAGGCCTCTTAAACCATACAAACACCAAATTGAAGTCATTTACAAGCATTCTATTAGTTTTTTCTCAAGTTTTCTCTCAATAAAAACCCTAAGTACCCAGAACCTCTTCCAAGAATTTCAAAAATCCACCGTAGCTTTCACAAATTGAGTTGGGATTCAAGGTTTTCAAGTCAAGGTCCTTAAGAACCATCATCCAAAAGTACGAGAAAGAGTCTCAAGCAAACTTATTCATCAAAGTTCATAATTTGAGGTATGTGGGCTTTGAACAAGAACACTTGTTCCGTTCTTGTGCCCAAAGTTTGTTTTTTCTTATAAGATTTTAATGTTTCTAGATAAATTATGCCTAAATTGCTATATTTCAAGTATATGAGATTATGAATTTGTTCCAGTCTTGAATTTATAGGATACTACACTTATTTTATTATTTGAATTGAGAATTAATGTTAGGAATTGCATATTCCTTCCATGATTGATGTTTGGAATACTCTTAAGGTTGAAGTCAAGATTTACCCTCTATTTTTAATTGAGATTTCTTGAATATGTATACATGTTTTAAGGTCTAAGAATGAATTTTGATATATTCTATAGTATTTCAAGAATGGTATTGATATCGCCATATCATTGAAGTTTCAAAGCTTGTTAAAGATAGTCTACCAAAGTTTAAAGAAAAGAGTTGACTTTGATCCTAAGTCGAGAAAGGAATCCACATCTTGTGATTTAAGTTAAAGGGAAGCATATTGGCTCCCATTTCATAATGTTGAATTGTATAAGTTGGATTCTCCTAAAAAATTTTAGCCTAGTATGGGAGTAGTACTTAGCACCAAGTTGGGCTTGAGTTTCAAAGAAGTTTCTTGTTTTCAAAAGACTAAAGTGTATGTTCTAAAAGTTTTTGTTTTAAGAGTTCAACTAGTTTACAATCTTGAGATCAAAGAAAGAATACAGATTTAGAACAAAGTGTAATGGGTTACGTGATTTATACTACATGTTTCATTATTCATGATTTATAAGATTTTTATTCAAGCTATGTGAGTTATATGCAATGCCATGTATGTTTTTTATAAAGATTTATTGTATTGATATTTAGCTGCATACACCCCCATATACTCAGTACATTCCCAAGTGTTGATCCACATATACGTCTGTGTGCTACATTGTCTCATAATATAGGTTCAGGTGCTCAGTCCCAGCAGCGTCAGTGATCCCGAGTACCTTTATCTACATATCCACTGTGGTGAGTCCTCATGGTTCGAGGACCTATATCTAGACACTTCAGTATTTTTTTGTAGTTGTTCTACTATTTTCAATTCAGTTTGAGTCAGTTGGGGATCTATCCCAATGGCTCTCTTGTTGTTGAGTAGTAGAGGCTTTGTCAGACTAGATAGTCAGTATGTTTAGATTTGCAGTATTTTGTTACTTTTACAATACTCATTCGGATTTCAGTTAGACATGATATGACATGACTCCTTATTTTGCTCTCATTATCTTTAAGTAAGATTTATGCTAAGTAGCAGGCTCAAAGGATTAGCTTGGGGATACTTGTAGCCTTAAGCACTGTGTGATGCTCCGGGACCATATTTTGGGGTGTTACAAATAGACTCACCCATGAGAGAAGAAATAGAGAAAGGGTCAGGAATATTTTCAGGACCAAAACTAAAGTGTACAACCATATAAGGAGTCACAAAAGATAGGGTAGAACCCAGACCAAATAGACAATAAACATCTCGAGAGAAGATCTGTAACATACCAGTGACAACATCGGGGGATGCCTTAGATTTTTAATAAGTAGAAAGGCATAGAGCCAATTTTGTCCAGTGTTGGTACAAAAAGTGGTGCCCTTAGGTTCAGGAGCCGAAATTGGCTAGTGTTGGAACAAAAAGTGGTGCCCTTAGGTGCAGGAGCCGAAGGAGAGATCAAAACTTATTTGCTTCTGTGGAAACCCTATCCGAAGGTCAATCTAGCTACATATGACCAAGATGACCATAATTATAGCACCGATTTCTCCCCTTCTCATAGTATCTACGGTGTAGTTGCCCACAAAAATGGCAAGGAAGATAAGATAGGGCTGACTGAGCTCCAATGGCCTGAGACTGGGCACCCTGTGACTTAGGACCACTAGTATCCTAAAAATAACAATCATTGGAAGGCTTAGGATAAAGAGAACTAGCTGTGGAATAAGAATTTCCCCAATTTTTCTTCTTAGTCTTCTACCGACCATCTCTCCTACTATTCTGTAGATTTACACCCCACTCTAAATATCTAAACTTTTTTCTCCACTTCTTTCCCATCTGTACCCGCTTCTTTTTTCTTATCCTCTAATGGTGATGTCCAAGCTACACCTCCTCTCGGAAGATGATACGGTCTTTCCAAACATAGTAACCCAACAAAGGTTACGGTCGAATCCCAAGGGAATACATGGACTCACAACTCTCAATTATTGTAATCAATAGGTGAAAATGGAAAAGTAAATGGGGGTTTTAAGTAATAATGTAGAACAAGTGGCAAATATCAAATTCAGTTGTAATCAGTCATAAGTGAAATCTAGGATAGTGTTCCCCCTGGCTTCTCAACTCTGTAGGCTTATCATGATATGTTGAACCAACCCGATACCTTGAATATAGAATTGATAAGTTATGTATCTTCTATAGTCTTTTGGACGAGTAGAAGGATTTCACTATTTACCTTTTGAGTCTCAGGATGTCGCTTTACTAACCCTTATCCTGATCCCAATTAACTATTAACTTTTGAGTCTCTAGTTATTAGATGAAATCTAACCATCTTATGTAGATGAAACATAGAAATGTGGATCGGCAGCTAAACTCCAAAATACTGTTGTCTTTATCTTTTCCTAGTCACTACTCCTTTTTTGGAGTAAGTAGCATTAATCTAGGTGGGATCCTAACATGTGCACCCATTAAGAAAACTATTATATTGAAGATAAATCAATACATGCAGGGGTATCGGTTCAGAGAAAAAATAGCACTTCCCCTACTTTATCACTCCGCCAAGGTTTCCACAATCCTAGCTATGGGTTTTGAGTCGCTCATGCTTGTAAAGTAATTAAAAGCATTCATGATTGGAAGCATAGATGAAATCACAATAATAATAAGTAGAAATACCTACAACCGTAGATGAATTAATTAACTGAAGTTAATACAAGAGAATCCCAAGATTAAAATCTAATCTTGGAATAAAAATATGTTTATGAATATCAAAAGTGTATTACTCCTACTAAAAAATACATAAAGGGTTTTTTATAGTACATGAGGAAACCCTAAAATCAAAGCCTGGATGAAATAGAAAAAAACAGGGTCGGTGGCCAGTTATGGTCTCCACGTGTGCCCTGACCCTAGGCGTAGGTATCATTTATAGCCTGCAGGATAGGCACAAGTAGCGATCGCATATGCCAGGACAAAAAATCTTGTAGGTTAGCTCTCAAGATTTTGGACTTCTAGCACTTGCTTTGCCCACATGCGGTCCATAAGTGCTACTTGTGGTCCACATGTTGTCTTAGCAAGTGCTAGGAGTCATCTTTTCAGTTCTTCTTCAACTCCCGAACATGCTTAGTCACGAACAAGCCGGAAAATATCCCAAAAAACCATAATTGCTCCAATAAGAAAGCAAAAACACCTTTTCTCATCTTTTTCACGCACTTAGCATCCAAAACATGATTTCTTGAAAAACATACACAAAACACAACATAACTAACAAAACAACTTCAGAAACTTGCATATTTTCCTCGTTTTAAGCATCAAAAGTGCTATATTTCTATAGCACATCAATATCCTCAACTTAGAATGTTTGCATGTACTCAGGCAACTAAACACGACAAAATAAAACGATGCTTAACTAGGAGAATCTAATCTATTCAAGGCAATCAATCAATACTTTTAAGCTTAGAACACAACACCCTCTCTAATCTCACTTTTTCAGAACCAACTGTGTATGAACATGAAGCACAATAATGTGACACAATGGAATCAAGGTATGGCATTACATTAGGAACATACAACCACACATATGTACAAGTTATACTACCCAAAACAAGCAAATAACAATATGACTCAAGTTCTCTCACAACAAAGATGTCTCACTGACTCATATGAAATAATGCATGTCAATACAGGGACAGTCAAGAGACACTCACCCTTAGAAGAGAAGTTCCAATCAATGTGCATTCGATACCATACGTTTGCCCTTATTTTCTTTACCTTAGCATTCAGATAGTCAAGTTAGGATAGCTATAAGACTTTACTCAGCTTGTAATATAGGCTTGGGGGATAGTATGGTAAATATGGACATATTAAGTGACTAAGCCTCCTTCACACTACACTAACCTTAAGGTCTTACTTACTAGCCAATTTTTCACTTTATTTCCACCCTTATTTCTCCCTTTATTTTAATGCACATTCAGGTTGGGTGTGGTCTTCTATTCTTTTTTTTTCACTTTTTCATAATTTTTTTCTTTTCTTTTTCACTTTTATTTTGCTACCACACCCATCCTTACTAATTTTTTCTCTTATTTTACCCTTCTACATACCCATTTTACACTACGTACCCCTATGATAGCCACCCTCAACTTAGGTATTTTTCCTGAATTGAGCTGTACAATGTCCAAGGAGGACCTAGGCCAAAACAAGTTCATTTTAATACAAATGGGAAGGTGAATAGGTAAAAACAAAGAAATAGGCTACAAGGCTAAAAAAGGGATCAAAGGATACTATTTCACACATGGAAGGTCATTTAGAATAAAAGTGGACTAAAATCAAAACGACCTATGATCTTGTCCTGACTGACTATCCTTCAACCTAGACAGGACTAACCAGGCAAGTTCTGAATTCAACACATAAAGGGAACTAAGTAACATCTCACACACTCATAGCACAAAGTCAATATTACAAGCGACTACTTATCTGGTTCATGCAATTGTCAGTAAGCGATTATCATGCCCCTAACCTTAATACCATAACATGATCCGCATTGTTCACACATATAAACATTCATACAGTTCTAAAACACAACTTTTGGAGGGGTATCATTTTTCAAGAAAATCAATGAAAAACATGACTACTACCCTAAATACTTAAAAATCTCCTAATTACACAAAAACAAAACACAATATGAAACAAAACACAATACTACAAAAATTATCCTAGACATGGTGGTTCTACAACCATACTGCGACCGATAGGAAAAGAAGCACGACAATAAAAACCAGCGGCGGCTATGGTATCTCTCACCCTCAACTAAAAACTTATACACTATCCTCAATGTGCTTAAATAATACAAAGTAAAGGGAAGTGAGAACATACCTGTGATATACTAGGTGACCATGTCGTGATAAGCCATATCATCTTGTGGAGGTGGTGGTGGTTGTCGTGCTCTATTAGAGAATACACCTATTTCTAGCTCTATACGCCTCTGCTAATCAATGACTACAGTATCAGTCGAATCATGCCAAGCCCTTTTAACGGCCTGGTCATATGGCATATAAGAATCTTGTAATTCTCCAATGTGACCTCTCTTGGCCCCAACTGCTGGGACCTCTTCATCATCCTTTATAAAGAAATCAAACTATGTCGGTGCATGCAGAAGTGATATCTAGACCACTGGGGTATAACTGAGGGAATGGCTTCTACACGGCTTTCTATGATAGAGCGTATCTCTACTCGTAATATATCAAAATCCTCCCTTATTTGGGCTAGATCCGACGCATCTATCTTTGTGAATCGAGCTGTAACTCATCTCTCAAACTCATCCAGATTTTTTTGGAAGTCAGTACATATCTCAGACAGTATTTCTCTTTATGAAGCCTTCCATTTAGCCTCTGCCTTCTTGAATTTAGTCCTAACCCCTAATCTCATTTACTCGTAGAGGGTAGTCATTTTGGTCTCCACAACCCTCAATGAGCATCAGTGGCCCTATAGTTATCCACTAAGCTCTATAGGATCTCTCTAGATATAGTAATTATACCTGTAGCAGAAGCTATAATGGATGGGCGAGTAGGATCTAAAGATACGCCAACCGACTTTGAGGTTGAAGTTAGGGCTACTGAAAAAGTAGTTGGTGTCCCCTCACCCTGCATACTAGAATCTGGAGCCTCTCTCTGTTCCACTAGCTCCATGTCAATACCAGCACCCATATCTCCTCCATATGCATCATCAAGTTCTGTGGAAACTGCTGGGCCCTCAGTCTGGGCCTTAAGTACTGCAGCTAGATATGTAGATCTCCTGGGATGGTCTAGTTGTACCAGACCTTTCATACTTTTTGTCTGCATTATTGCCATAGCACGTACCCTCTTATCTATGCTCGGTATCTTAGGTACACAAACCTTGTTGCATAGTCTCAGAATTATGCAAGGAAACAACAGATTAGTCAACTCCCCAAATGCTCTATCATGGATCTCATGTCGGAGGATAGCTACAAAATTTATAGCATACTCGGCCATCATACAAGCAACCAGGGATGCTATCTCCCAAGTCAACAAATTATTTAAAGTAGTGGGGAATAGTCAGTATCTTATCAGCAACCACCATATCTTGGCTTCAAAGGTCAATATACCCTTCTTGAGCACACCATGCCCCACAATTCATGGGGTAGAATCACCCAATGGTGAAATATAGCTGGATATCCACCTAGACATCTCGATTCGCTCTTATTTTTTCTCATCCTTCTGCATAATATGTAGATCACGTGCAATTCTCTGTCTGTATTCACACTCATCTGTATATGCGAGGTGATATAATCTGGATTAAAAATGACTCAGCGGATAGTCTCTACTGAAATATTAACTCTGACACCTCTCACGAGTGTATGATCAAGCAGTGGATTCTCCATGTTCCTCATAATCTACGCATGTAAAGCTCTATTATAGCTTGGTATGATGTATAAAACTCACGCACCATAGAAAGGCTATAAGAATCGAGTGGATGGTTCATCAATTCTAACTCATATCGATAAAAGGACACCTACAATTGTGGTAATTTCCTCAGTCTCGATAGATCAATCCTTTGCTCCACATAGATAAGTCTCTTAGGCCTGCCAGTATTCAAGATATGACTATCTATATCATAAACTGCCCGTATATCCTCTACATACCACCTCGAAGGTACTTCCGTAGCATGTGTGGGTGCAGGACTCAACCCCTACTATATTGATGCATCATGAGAATCCTTCTCTATACCCTCCTCAGACTGGGGTATATCTGACTTCTGTACATGTGTGGTGGTACCCTCCTCAGACTAGGGTACCACTGATGACTCCTCCTTCTCAGCATCCTTAGATAAATCCTAGGACCCATCCTCAGACTGGGGATCCTGAGCTGCATCCTGTAGAGTAGACTAAGAATTTGTCTCCTCCTCATCATCATTATTATCTGGTAGAAGAGTGTGTGGGGGTGATTTCTGCACTGACTTCATCTTTGGCCGGGTTGCAACTGCTTGTGCATACTAGCACATCTTCCCTCTAGTAACTCTGCATGTCACCACTAATGTAGTGTCTCAATTTTGATGCATCGGGTACTCCTCTACTGAACCACTAGCCTTGAGAGACTCTACCCATTTCCTTAATGTATCAACCTTCTTCCTCTTATCAACTTTAGGTGCCATATATACCTGGTTAGTGTGGGACTTATGACCATTATGGGTTGGTCACATAATCCGCTTACCTAGAAATCGATGAATGTAGCATTATTACCATATTCCAGGAAAGTCCATAAGATAAAACCTACAAAGAAAAAACAACAAAAATGTGAACACTAAAATAGCGGGTTTCCTCCTACTCACCGCTTGATTTAACATCGTGGCATGATGCGACTGTGTTAGTTACTCAGATTTCACCAATAAGTCCATGTGTTAACTTCCAAGTAGCACTTGATTTAATGTTGTGGCATGACAGAGGTATCTTGATTACTCAGAATTCATCAAGTTACCTAGAGGAGTACCCTCTACGGTCATCAATATAATTGATCACCGTCACCACCCTCATGTCGGTAGTCCGCTTCATTGTTTTTTGGATGTTGAATGTGGACTCCTTATCGTTGACTCTGAATTTCAACTCTCTTTTCTCTATGTCAACCATTGCTCTACCTGTGGCCATAAATGGTCTCCCCAATATAATGAGAATCGCGGTGTCAACTTTACAGTCCAAAATGACAAAGTCAACTGGGAAGATGAAATTGTCCACTCTCACTATCACATCAAAAGAGATTCCCATAGGTTTCTTTATCATGCAGTCAGCCACCAATAGCCACATTAGAGTTGGTTTCAGAGGGTTCAAACCCAATTGCTTGAATACGATCACCGACATCAAATTAATCTAGGATCCTAAGTCACACAAGACTCTAGCAAATCGGGATGACATAATATTGCATGGTATAGTGAATGATCTGGGATCACCCTTTTTATGCGCCAAAGGCCTAGTCGTGATTGCACTGCAGTGGTGCACACAATCAAAATCCTCAATTGACGCTCATTTCTTCCTTGTGACCAACTATTTCATAAACCTGACATATATAAGCATCTGCTCCAATGCCTCGAGAAAAGGAATATTCAAGCTCAACTCTTTTATCATCTTAATAAATCACTTGAATTTTCCTTTCTCTTATTTTTTCTTTAGTCGGTAAGGAAAGGGTGTGGGCAGTCTTAGAATTTGTATTATTTACTACTCAACAATCGGACCCTTACCTTTTTTATTAGCAACTACATTATTTCCACATGTTTCCTTTTCTGGCTCCACAACAGGTGTCTCCTCAACATCAGCTTCCACAGCAGGCAATGGGGGATCCATAGTAGTAATATCACTCTTCATGGTAATGTCAAGAACATGACTGATAATGCTCAACTCACTCCCATGTTTGAGGGGTATTGCGGTTATTGTCAATAACACAACTCATGTTGGGGTCAAATCCTATAGGTGTTCTAATTAATAAAAGGCTACCCAAGGTGTAGACAAACACAACTTGTAATATAAAGTGGGGGTAATTAGTTTGAAATTTATTAGTAACAATCTTTGGTTGACAATATAGTAATTTAGAATCAAGATTTGAGAATATCTTGGGATTATGTCTACCTAAAGGTAAGGACTGCACGAGTTGTTGAGAGTTTATCATTAAACTTAGTTGTTAAGTAAAATATAGGATAGGTCAAAGGTCTTTGTGGTTAGTCTTTCAACAAAACCACAAGGATTTTACCCATTGGCTCTTTCAAGCACCTAACAAGTGTGCAATTCATAATTACCCAAACCCTCAACCGAGCATCCCAATTTCTAGGATGATTCCCTTGGCATGATTCATAATCTAATCACACTTATTTCTAAGATTGAAAAAGGTAGTGAACCATAGGCTTGATTTTCCACCATTTCCTTGTCACCCTACAACCCTCTTTCAAGGATGGTATGAGTTCCCATGACCATTTTCTTCCCTCTTTCAAGAATAATGAAGGGTTTCTAGACTTTTGGGTTTTCACGCATCAAACCCATTTGGAGATTTGGGGTTTTCACTCACAAATTCCAACTATTAAGCTCAAGAAATGGTGGAATCCATAGTCAACAACTAAAAATCATGCAAACCTATCAATACCCACACACAAATACACTTTAGTTCAACATAATCCCAAGACAAATGAAATTAGCAACTCATAAAACAAGGAGGAAAAATTATACCAAATAATTCTTCCATGGAATCCAAAATAATATAAGGTGAAAATAATGTTCACTTACACACTTCAATTCACCACCTTCTTTTTGGAATAATAAGTACAATGAAAACACATGAATTTTTTTTCTCAAATTCTAAGGTTTCTTCTCTTTTTTCTCTCAATCCTTCCTTCTAATGCCCTAGGAAAAAGAATTTGGGTTTTCTCTAGGAATTTTGAATCATCCCTGCAAATTTATCGAAATAGCCTGGCTTGTTAATCTCGCTAGGACGCGGTCGCGGAGCTTTGTCTACGATCGCACCTACCAGAGCTGCATTTAGAGACGTGCGATCTCGGTATGTTGACCTTTTTTATGGGCAGCGATAATGTTCCAAAGACTGCGATCGAGGTACCTGAAGCTATATCTATTATCTTCTCAACTAACAATGATCGCGGGCCTTAGGCCGTCACCGCGGTAACTGAGGCCATGTCTGCTCCATGTCTTCAACTGCACTTTCTTGCTTCCTTTTGATCATTTCAAGATCCAATCCACATCTTTCTATCTCATAAACTCTATACCTGAAAAGTATGGATCTTAGTGCATTTGATCACAATTATATCTCATTTATTCATTCACACAAGGTAATGTGCACGAATATTTAGTGCAAATGAGTGGTAAAATTACCACTCATCAACACCCCAAACTTAAAGCTTTTGTTTTTTCTTAAGTAACACTACCTCTTTCCATGAGACACAATCATCTATGCCTAAACTTTATGCCTTAAAGATCACAATGACTTTAACCTTAGTCACTACCAAAAGTAGTTCATTGCACATGTACTAAGCTAATTTCCACTACACCCCTCATCATGAAATGCCATATCTAAGGGTACACAAGACTTCAAAGAGAAACCAAGCAATTAAAAACAATACTCTAGAAGTGACTCCCTTTTAACCACAACTAAGCTATACTCCAATTGCCTCATTGTTCGGGAGGTGACGAAATCACCCATCTCAATTTGTTTCATATATCATCCTCACAAGAATAAGAAATTCACACACCAAGCTACCAAATATGCAACAAGAAATTTTAAGTGCAAAAACTCTCTCCCTCACAAAATAAATCTCTATGAAATAAGTTTCATACCATAGACTTGCCCCTATTTTCAATCGCCACAACGAAGAAAGTAAACGGTCAAAGATCTCAAAGCACATTCTAAGCTTGTAACATAGGTTCGGGCTAGGGTAGGATATCATGTGGTACAATATGGCTATGCCCTTCCTTGATCATCTACATCACACTATTTAATCTGCCTTGTTTACTATGGGCCGCTCCTATTTGTTTTCTCTCTTTTCTCATGCCTATTTTGTCGCTTCCATTGTTCACCACTTTTCTTTAAAAAAAAATTCTTGCATCTTTCATGAAATTCATTCCTTTGTCGGATCCTTTCTTTTTCTATTCATTTGTTTTCAATGCTAAGGCATATTAGGCATTTCACTTTCGACTTCGTGGCCCCAAACTTACTTCCATCAATCTTTACCACCCCCAACTTAGGCTTTTAGAATCAAGTTGCATTTTTAAGTTCAAGGAGGGTATAGTTCAACAGAGGAAAAAAAAGGTTCACGTTTGTAATGAGTTTGCCAAAAAAAGGTCCAAAGGCTCAAAGTGGGTAACTAGGGATTAACTTATGCACGGGTAGGCTTTTTAGGCTAGAGTGGGCTCCGAAGTCATAAAGATGTCCTAAGATCATTTCTCTAACCAACTAAAATCTAAATTAACTTTGAAAGACTAATGGGGCAAGTTCTAGATAACACAAGTATACAAAACCAATATGTATATAGCTCACCACACATGACATACAAAATTTGCCAAGGGAGTTCAAATTCCCCTTCCGCTAGAGACAAAATTGGAGTATCTATTTCTATTTACAAGTCAAAAATTTATGGAGCCACAAAAAAAAGAAAGTTTTGTTACAAAATTGCTTACGTCCATGCCCTTAATTTTTGAAATTTTTTGGATAGAGAGGGTTGTTCAGTTTGCATAAGCACTACGTAATTTGCCATACATGGTATCAATCGAAGCTTTAGTCTCATATTTTGGCTCAAAACAAGCACACCAACCATATGTTGATCCTAAATTATCAATGCCACAGGTACTAAGACTTCCCTTGCATTGACCTTGATGCCACGGGTACTTAAAATTCCCCAGAATAGATATCTCAAGACCCAAACACGACGCTTTACCCTTAAGAATATTGTCACTCAAACTATCATAGGGTAAAGTTCTCCCATAGCTTAAGAAAACCTCGGTAGCCTTGCTGCACCCCTACCATAAAGACCTAAAGTACCCTCACTAAAGTGAATGTAAGACGTAAAAGGGTTGAGAAAGGCTCCCATAAATAGTAGGCAGTCCAGGAGTTAGATGTCACAATTGCACCAGCAGAACCGCGATCGATCACCCACGATCGCAGTCTTTTTACTACGATCATGGTAACTGGAGATCAAACTCCCTTGTTTTTGTTCTATTTTTGATTTCATGCACAACTGCCAATTTTCCATCTCTGTTTTCCCTTATTTTTCTGGGCACACCACTTATGTTAAAAGACCTATAAAACACTAAAACAATTACTAAATGAGTCAAAGGATGGGTTGCCTCCCACCAAGCGCCTAATTTAACGTCGCAACACGACTCTCCTTTTTAACCACATGGCATCCTTGAAATGAACAAACTCCACCTTGGCCACCATGGGAATTTTTGCATTGTAGTGTTTCACCCTTTTACCATTGACTAAAAATTTCTTTCCTTCATGATCATCCAATTCAACAACACCACTCGGATGGATGTTAGAAATCATAAATGGTCCCGACCATTTCGAGCGGAGCTTTCCTGCAAAGAGTTTCAAGCGCAAATTGTAGAGGAGTACATTCTCTCCAACATGAAATTCTCGTCTTCATATTCAAGAATTATGCCATTATTTCATTTTCTCCTTATACAATGTCGAACTCTCATAAGCCTTTAGTCGAAAATGCTCCATGTCGTGGAGTTTTGTGACCCGCACCTAGGAGGTTTCTCCCCAATTCATTTTTAACTTCTTCATAGCCCACAAGGCCTTATGATCAAGCTCGAAGGGTAGACAACAAGCCTTTCCAAACACCAATTGGTAGGGAGACATTCCAATTGGGATTTTATAGGTCATTGTATAAGCCCAAAGTGCTTCATCAAGCTGCCTTGCCCAATTAGTGCAACCTACATTCACTGTCTTTTCAAGTATTGCCTTAATTTCTTAATTTGAGACATCCACTTGACCACTCGTTTGGGCATGATGTGGAGTGGAGACTTTGTTCTTAACCCCATATTTATCAAGGATATCCCCAAACACCCGATTACAAAAATATGAGCCGCCATCACTAATGATGGCATGAGATGTTTCGAACCTTGTAAAAATGTGCTTTTTCAGAAATAAAGTAACATATTTTCTCTCATTAGTAGTGAGTGCGACAACTTCCACCCATTTAGAGATATAATCAACTGCCATCAATATATATTTATTCCCAAAGGATCTTACAAAATAACCCATAAAATCAACTCCCCATATATCAAATAGCTCTACTTCAAGGTTTGGCATGAGGGGCATCTCGTGCCTTCTTGAAATACCACCATGCATTTGGCATTGGTGGCATGATTTTACCCATTCGATGGCATCTCTATGCATGGATGTCCAATAAAATCCACATTGGAGGATTTTGGCGGTGGTACAGATTCCTCTATGGTGACCACTGTAAGGTAAAGAGTGACAAGATTCCAAGAAATTATTTATTTCAATATCCATGACACACCACCTAATAACACCATCAGCATACTCCCGAAACAAAAATGGTTTGTCCCAAAAGTATCGCTTTGCATCAAACAAAAACTATTTCTTTTGATGTTAGCTCAGCCCCTCGGGGAGTACACCACTCGCTACATAGTTGGCAAAGTCGGCATACCATGGTGTATTATTTCCCACAATGGACATTCCCAATTTATCAGGTTAGGCATCATAAATTTCTATCTCCCCATTCTTATCATTGTTGCCTTCAAGGCGTGAAAGATGATTGGCCACTTGATTCTCACACTCTTTTTGGTCTTCTACCTCAAAATTAAACTCTTGTAAGAGAAAAATCCACCTAATTAGGCATGGTTTTGATTTTTTCTTGTCCATGAGGTACTTAAGGGTGGAATGATCCGTGTGCACCACTACTCTCGTGCCTAACAAATAGGCGTAAAATTTTTTAGAGGCATAGACAACCACCAACAATTCTTGCTCGGTGATGGTGTAGTTGTGTTGGGCATCATTCAAGGTTTTTCTTGCATAGTAGATAGGATGAAAGAGTGTGTCCTTGCATTTCCCTAACCACTTGCAACATACATTACCTCAAACGAGGATGACCAATCCGGGGCCACAATAATAGAGGACGAAATGAGCAATTCCTTAAGATGTTCAAAATCTTTCAAACATGCCTCATCAAAGTTGAATTTAGATTTTTTTCTAAAATTTTACATATTGGGTGAGCTATCTTGGAAAAATCCTTGATGAGGTAGAACTCGACTTGACCAAGAAAAATCTTAACACCCTTTATGGAAATAGGAGGTGGAAGCTTGGAAATTACCTCAACCTTGGCTTGATCGACTTGAATACCCTTTCCTGATATCTTGTGTCCTACGATAATGCCTTCTTTGACCATAAAATGGCACTTTTTCGCAATTCAAAACAAGGTTTTTCTCCACGCATCTTTCAAGCACCTTGCTCAAATGCTCGAGGAATGACTTTAAATAGTTCCCCACAACTGGGAAGTCGTCCATAAAAACTTCCATAGAGTCTTCAACCATATCCACGAATATTGACAACATTCAACATTAGAAGGTTGTTGGGGCATTGCACAACCCAAAATGCATTCGCTTGAATGTAAATGTCCCATATAGGCAAGTGAAAGTTGTCTTTTCTTGATCCTCCAGGGCAATAAAAATTGGATTGTACCATGAGTAACCATCTAAGAAATAATACCATCCTCTCCCGGAGAACCTATCTAGTATTTGATCCATTAAAGGCATCAAAAAATGGTCTTTCTCGATCCATGAGTTTAATTTTTGATAGTCCATGCACACATTCCAATAAGTGAATGGTCAAACGGGGATGATATTATTCTTTTCATTTTCAACTATCGTGATGCCACCCTTTTTTGGGACACATTGTACTTGGCTCACCCAAGTGTTATCAGATATTGGATATATCACTCCTGCGTCAAGCCACTGGATGATTTCCTTCTTAACCACCTTATGAATAGGTTTATTCAATCTTCTTTGATGTTCCAAAATTATTATATGATGTTACTTGAGTTTAATTTTGTGAGAACAAATACTGGGAGCTATTCCAATGGCCCGAATGGATTTTTTTACCACCAACTTCAATGCTTCTACTTGAGAGGAGTCGAGGTCACTTGCAATGTGATTGGTAATGGTCACCCTACCCCAAGAATAAGTATTAGAGATAGGGTGGAAAGGGACTCAATTTAACCTTTGGAGGTCAAGGATGGAAGGTTCGTGGGTAGGCTCTCATATTTTTAGATCAAGGTCCAACTTTACCGGGTTCTTGGTGTGAAATCTAAGCCCCGTTAAATATGCATTTCATACCTCTCATAGTTCCATAGCACTCCTACTAAAGGATCATCCAACAAGCTCACATCAACATAGTTGGTTACTTACCCATCAATAATATCAATCACCGAGATGACTTGCAAGTCCATAGGTTATTTCATGAATTTGCATACATTGAAGAATACCTCCTCATTATTCAGACAAAATTTCATCTCTCCGAATTCCACAACCATCAAAGCTTTTTTGGAAGCTAAAAATAGTCTCCCAAGGATAATAGGGACTTCCACATCCATCGCACAATCTAAAATAACAAAGTCGGCCAAAAAGATGAACCAGTCCACTTTTACTAGTACATCATGGAGAACATCCATTGTCTTTTTGATGGATAGATCGGCCATAAGCAACTTCATTTTGGTGGATTTTGGATTCCCCAGTCCAAGCTTGTCGAATATGGCATAAGGCATTAGATTTACACTTGCTCCAAGATCACACAATGCTTTATGAACTTGAACAAGCCAATGGTGCATGGAATTATAAAATCACCTGGTCTCTCTTATTTTTCACATAGGTTCTTGTTATGACGTCACCACAATGATGAGTTACCTCAATTATTTTGTCCTTCACAAGTTTCTTTTTAGAGATCGAATCCTTCATAAATTTAACAAACCCCGACATGTCTTGCAAGGCCTCGATAAGAGGAATATTGATAGATAGGGTACTAAATTTATTGAATAACTTATTAGACTTTGTATGCACTCCCTTTCTCAGGGACCATTTAGGGAAAGGAGGGAGGATGGGTATAGATAGCATAGGGATAATTTGACAATCTTTAACTATTGGCTTTCCTATCACGAGCTCAATTATCTTTGGCTCTTCATCATTGGAATTTTTCCTCTTTGATTTTGTTTCCTCCAAATTTTGTGTTTCTTGACTTTGCCTTTCCATGAGATACTTTGATATTTGGATCACTTTTGACTCTAGTTGTTGAATGGTAGTTGAGTAGGACGTCACCATTTGGTGGAGCATAGAGAAATCACTTCGCATCTCATTTACCATTTCTCCAGTCCTTTCAACACTAATTAAGATCTGTGCCAATCTATTTCTATTGATTTCCTCTTTCCTTGTGCATTGTGCCAAACCTATGCTTTCTCAGTTCCAACCATGATTTTCATCTTTTCCTTTAGAGGCAAGATAGAAATCCTCTGAGCTCTTAGGGACAACATCTAAATTGCAACCATTTGCCTCTTCCCCTGCACATTCACATGGTTCAACTTCTCTTGCACTTATCATACTTACACTTTCAATCGGTTCTCCTACTATATGATTGACGAGGAGTTTGAGATATGACATCACTTTGACCATATTTTCCTTTTTCTCTCATTCTTCTCTCTTTTCATCTTGGCACATAAAGGATGAGAAGGGAGCCCCCACAGGTACCTCATCATCTTTTATGTCCCAACCTCTACACAATATTGCCACTTGGTCCAAGACTTTTGTGTCAACTTCATAGGATGTGTTAATGAATGATCCACCAATTGAATTATCTAATATGGTCTTATTTAGTTGATCCAATTCCCTATAAAATATTTAGAGACGCATCCTCTCTGGTATCTCATGGTTGGGGTATTTTAAAAGTGTCTCCTTGAATCTTCACCAAGTATCATACCACAGTTCTTCATGGTATTGGTGGAAATTAACCATCTCATCCCATAATTTCAACATTCGAGAATATGGGAAGTATTGACTTATGAAGTCCTCTATAAGATTTTCCCATGAAGTAATGGATCCGGCGGATAATGATTTTAGCCATATCACCTATTTTTTCGTTAGAGAGAATGGGGAAACACGTAGTCGGATAGACTCTTGGGATATAGGTGCAATATTTAATGAAGGATAAACTTCCACAAAACCCTTCAAGTGTGCATTCGGGTCCTCGTGGGTTTTTCCCCCAAAAATCCCCTTTAAATGGATGAATTGCATCATTACACTTGTGACATAGAATACTTCATGCTTCTCGGTGGGGGGAATATGAATAACACTCTCATGATCTTTAGAACCAAGATAGTCCGAGTCCTCTTGACTCATGATTATGTGGAAAGAAGAATGCTAACCTATTAAAAAATCAAAAACAATAATAAAATTAAATCACACTCACCATGGGTACACCCAAGTAATAATCACACTGCACAAGCAAAATCTATATTCCACTCTCTGGCAATGACGCTATTTTGATAATGCTCAACTCACTCTCATGTTTGAAGGGTAAGGCGGTCGTTGTCAATAACCCAACTCACGTTGGGGTTGAATCCACAAGGAGCGAAGTATAAATTTCAAATCCTATGGGTGTTCTAATTAGTAAAGGGTTACCCGAGGTGCAGGCAAATATAACATGTAATATAAAGTGGGGTAAACTAGTTTGAAATTGATTAGTAACAATCTTTGGTTGACAATATAGTAATTTAGAATCAAGATTTGAGAATATCTTGGGATTATGTCTACCTAAAGGTAAGGACTGCATGAGTTTTTGAGAGTTTATCATGAAAATTAGTTGTTAAGTAAAAGATAGGCTAGGTCGGAGGTCTTTTTGGTTAGTCTTTCAACAAAACCACAAGTATTTCACCCATTGGATCTTTCAAGCACCTAACAAGTGTGCAATTCAAAATCACCCAAAACCTCAATAAGGCATCCCTATTTCTAGGATTATGCCCTTGTCATGATTAATATTCCAATCACACTTCTTTCTATGATTGCAAAAGGTAGTGAAACATAGGCTTGATTGTCCACCATTGCCTTGTCACCTTATAACCTTCTTTTAAGGATGCTATGAGTTCCTATGATTTCACCTTCATCACTCTTTCAAGAATGATAAAGGGTTTTTAGAGTTTGACGTTTCCACATATCAAACCCATTTGGAGATTTGGGGTTTTCACCCACAAATTCCAACTATTAAGCTCAAGCAATGGTGTAATCCATAATCAACAACTAAAAGTCATGCAAACCCATCAACACCCACACCCAAATACACTTTAGTTCAACATAATCCCAAAACAAATGAAATTAGCTACTTATAAACTGAGGAAAAATTATACCAAATAATTCTTCCATGGCATCCATAATTATAGAAATTGAAAATAATATTCATTTCCACACTTCAATTTCACCAACTTCTTCTTGGAATAATAAGTACAATGAAAACACAAGAATTTTTTTTCTCAAATTCTAGGGTTTCTTCTCTTTTTTATTTCTCTTAATTCTCCCTTCTCATCTCTTGAATCATGACCTAGGAAAAAGAATTTAGGTCTTCTATAAGAAATTTAAATCAACCCTACAAATTTACCAAAATACCTGGCTTGTTAATCCCGCTAAGCCGCGGTCGCAGAGCTTTGACTGCAATCACGCCTACCGCAGTCGCGTCTAGAGACGTGCGATCACGATATGCTCACCTTCTTGATTGGCTGCGATAGTGTTCCAAAGATTGTAATCGTTGTACCTGAAGCTATATCTATTTTCTTCTTAACTGACAATGATCAGCCCCGCGACCACATCACCTGAGGCCATGTCTTCTCCAGGTCTTCAGCTGCACTTTCTTTCTTCCTTTTGATCATTTCAAGATCCAATCCATATCTTTCTATCTCATCAACTCTATACCTACAAAGTGTAGATATTAGTGCATTTAATCATAATTATGCCTCATTTATTCATTCAAAATAAGGTAATGTTCACTAATGTTTAGTGCAAATGCGTGGTAAAATTACCACTCGTCAACGACCATTATTTTTCAAATTCTACACAGTGTTTCTCAGAAGGGTACCTGGCTGCCTCTAGTTCAAAATTTTAGGCATCTTCCTAAATTTGTGCTCCAACTGCTTGATAGCAGTTGCATGAGATTCAACCTTTTAGGTCAACCCTGAAATGTCGGCCTTAATCTTCTTAAGAATAATCTCTTTATTTTATTTAGCCTTTACTAGCTTATCCAATATCTCTTCTATTCTTGATTTTGTATCTCATCTTCTAGGTGGAATATAACTATCTCCCTTCTCTCTATAGTCATCCTTCTTCCTCCAGTCACCATCTCACTCTCTACTATGCTTTGTATCTGTTGTATTAGTTTTGACCTTGGTTCCCTTGGTCTTGGTCTCAGAAACCCACAAATTGATGATCTAGATAATTTGCTTCCGCCTCTAATTCTGAATCATACACTTTGGTAGCTGACCCCTATACTGCTACTGCATTTACTTTCTCAAAAGTCATTACTGCAGGCTGCTTTGCTAGTACCCTTAGATCAGTTCATAGCAGTGTAATTTCTTGCACTATTGAATCATCAGCTACTTTTTGGTCGTAAAAGACACTAATAACATATGTGCCAGATCCCCTCTCAGCCTCTCGAGTTTTCCACCCTCGGTTAGTGAGTGAAATATAATCTAGCATCTCTGCTCCTAATGTAGTCTCATAAAAGATCCTCCAGATATAGTGCCTGCCATAGCTCTAGAGATGATGGTCAAGGCTTGGTAAAATATCTCTAATAAGCTTGTCCCTGACAACCAACGATTGGGCACCATACTCAACTTCTTCTTGAACCTAAACCATGCCTCGTACATAGATTATGACTGCAACTACCTGACATTATAGATCTTTTCTATAAGATGCAACATCTTGGATAGAGGAAATAATTTGTTTGATAATTACCTATGCAACTCATTCCATGTAGCGATAGAGCCTCTTGGCAGTTCCCCTAACTATAAATATGTTTCTCCTATAAGTGAGAAGGGGAACATCCTCAGTCTAAGCTCTTCCTAATTCACCCCTGGATTTGTATATGAACTGTAAATCTTGATAAAATTGGGAAGGTACAAATTTGCATCATCTATAGGCAGACCCGTAAATACACCCTTTAGATTTAAGAGTTGGTTCATTTCGCTCGTTATGTCAAACTTGATGCCTAGGGGTAAAATAGGAGGTATAAAGGCTCTATGTATCCCTGATCTTCTTTATTATCTATATATGGCTGCACATACTGGTATACTTGGATCACTTGAAATGAGCACCTTTCTCCCTATTCTGATTTCCAATGAGTGCTGCTTGGCGGTCTATTTTTTGTGTCTACTCAGCTAGCTCTGCCTCCCAAGCTACCCGCTGATCTTCTTCTGTTGTCCTCCTCTCATTCTCAGCTTGAGATAAAATTTGACCGGTCTATTGATCAACAATATCCTGTAATCCTTTGAGAGAAGGGGGAGCTACAACATCACGAACCCCTTCAGGATTATCATCCCTTTTCTGTTCCACCATCCTACTAGGTGTCTGCAGGATCCTCTTTGGATTCGAATTCACTGGGAGTAAGGGATTGCCTTTTCTCTACATGATAGGCATACACCAACGTATGCCCAACTAAGAACAAACATAAAAAGAAAACCAAAAAACTGCAACAACTTCAAATCACAAATCAACACCACAATCCCTGACAACGTTGCCAAAATTTGGTGACGTCCAAGCTACACCTCCTCTCAAAAGATGACATGGTCGCTTCTAAATATAGTAACCCAAAAAAGGTTAGGGTCAAATTCCAATGGAATACATGGACTCACAGCTCTCTGTTGTTGTAATCAACAGGCAGAACTGGAAAAGTAAATAAGGGGTTTTGAGTATCAACGTCGAACAAGTTGAAAATGTCAACTTTGGCTGTAATTAGTCATAAGTGAACACTAGAATTGTGTTCCCCTTGGCTTCTTAACTCTATAGGCTTATCGTGCCATGTTGAACCAACACGATACCTTGTATGCAGAATTGATAAGTTATGTACCTTTGATTGTCTTTTGGACGAGTAGAAGGATTTTACCCTTTACCTTTTGAGTCTCAGGATGTCGCTTTACTAACCCTTATCTTGATCCTAGTTAACTATTAACTTTTGACTCTCTAGTTATTATATACTATCTAACCATCTTACGTATATAATACCTAGAAGCGTGGATCGATAGCTAAACTCCAAATTACTATTGTCTTTATCTTTTCTTATTTACTACCCCTCTTTTGGAGTAATTATCAATAATCTAGGCGGGGTCCTAATGTGTGCACCCATTAAAAAAATATTATATTGAAGATAAAGCAATACATGCATGGGTATCAGTTCAGAAGAACAATAACACTTTCCCTACTACGTCAATCTACCAGGGTTTCCACAACCCTAGCTATGGGTTTTTAGCCGCCCATGCTTGAGAAGTAATCAACAACATTCATGATTAAAAGCATAGATGAAATCACAATTATAAGAAGTAGAAAAATCCACAATCACAGCTGAATTAATCAATTGAAGTTAACATACGAGAATCCCAAGATCAAAATCTAATCTTGGAATCAAAATATATTTATGAATATCAAAAGTGTGTTACTCTTACTAAAAAACAAATAAAGGGTATTTATAGTACATCAGGAAACCCAAAAATCAAAGCCCAAATGAAATAGGAGAAAATAGGGTCGGTGGCAACTTATGGTCTCCACTTGTGCCCTGACCCTGGGCACAGGTAGCACTTGTGTCCTATAGGGTGGGCGCAAGTAGCTATCGCAAGTGCCAGAACCAAAAATCCTGTTGGTTAGCTATCGAGATTTTGAACTTCTAGCACTTGCTTTGCCCACATACGCTCCATAAGTTCTACTTGCGATCCACATGTTGACTTAGAAAGTGTCGAGAGTCATCTTTTCAGCTTTTCTTCAACTCCCGAATATCATTTGATCACGAACAAGCCAGAAAGTGTCTTGAACATCCATAATTGCTCCAATAAGAAGACAAAAATACCTTTTTTATCATTTTGATGAACTTAGCTTCCAAAACATGATTTTCGAAAAAAAAAACCTAAAACACATCATATCTAACAAAAAACCTCAGAAACTTACATATTTTACTCGTTTTAAGCGTTGAAAGTGCTATATTTTTGTAGCATAAGATCTACCTATTGTATATAAACAACCAGTTTGGATATGTTCATATCATTATTCAACATAGTAGCCTTACACACTAACGCCAAATCATGGGACAAACCAGAAGCAAACTTCCTCATTTGGGACCTTATATTAGATACCAATTTTGGGGCATAATGTCCCAACTACTGAAACTTCAGACCATACCACTTCACACTCGTCTTACCTTGCTTTAAGTTCACAATTTTTTCTACCTTAGCTTTCTTCAACTCTTGATAAAAGAAGTGATTAAGAAAAGCACCTGAAAATTCATCCCTCACCGATGGTTTAACATTATCACCCCGTATTGCTTCTAACTCCTTATACCACTGGTAAGCCACGTCCTTCAACTGATAGGCAACAAACTTCATACCCTCCAAATCAGTAGCATGCATAACCCTAAAAATCTTCTCCATCTCATCAGTGAACCGTTGAGGATCCTCCTCAACATTAGAACCTATAAAGGTTGAGGGACTCAACCTCATAAACTGGACAACCCAAGAGACCTCAGATGAACTAACAACAAAATCAACATGATCAGACCCACAAAACTATAATGCCACCAACTGAGTAAGCATATTAATAGATTGACGGAACTTTGCATTAGAGATATCTCCATAAGGTGTATGAGAATAGGTGTCACCATCTAGAGAAACCCGATAAGGACTAGTAGGGACCGGTAGAACCCTGCGTGGAGAGGTATAGTCGGGAGTAGAGACACTAGACCGTATCTATACTCCATAAAGAAGGCGAGTTCCCTCCATATTATCCTATCTTGGATAGAATTTTTACGACCATCAGATCTTTGAGGAGGCATAATTTGAAATGCGAGTAAGCTAGGAATTAGAGAAATTTAATAGCACTAGACTCTACAGTCCAAAAATAAAACATAAGAAAGGGAAACATTCCTAAATGCCTCGTAGCCACACCCTTATAAGTATCGCATGCTACACACCCATAAAAGGGACTCTACTCGACATGGATTTTAGACACCCAACGACCCTAAATCGTGTTCTGATACCATACTTGTAACAACCCAAACTAGCTCCTAGTTGTGATGGATATCTCAAGACCACCGTGGGTCAGAGACAATCACCTTAGCCTAACATCTAGAACACAATAAAACAATACAACGTAAGCCAACCAAACATGATAATACGAAGAATAGATAAACCAACTGAAACTAAGAGTCAAAACAACAACCAACCCACACGTGTCCATAAGAGCCTCTAAAACTAGAAATACTAAGTGGGTCATGCCCCCAACTATGAAAAAAAGAATAAAAAATAAAATATTATGATAATAAAGAAACCAAATAGATGATCGGGCCTTTCCAAAGATAGAGGCTTACCACTTCACAGCAGATCCACAGGAATACTGAATTACCTAACGCTGCACAAGAGCAGCAAAAATTCCTTTGGACCCTACATCATCAAATAATGTAGAGTTCAGGGATGGCCAATAGGGCAAGCACTGGCATATAACTCAGGTAAAGTGATAATATAATGCAGTAACCAAAATAAAGTCATAAAACATATACATCACATAAGGACAAGGGTCATGACCATGAGAGTTTAAAATATTAACTTAAACTATGTAGCTCGCTTCATCCTAAAGGCATCCATGGGCTATATGGGTCCAGATCCCCCCGCTGGAAGGGCCCGAGTATGTGTTAGCCACGAACCGAGGAAAAACCAGAGAAAAAGCTAGAGATACCAAGCCAACAACTCTCCCAAAATATGTATATAATGTGTGCACCAAACAATGTGGTTTCCAGTGTTGATCCCCTAAGACCTACACCTTTACTTTGAGCTACATAATTCCCTTTACGCCCAAATTAAAACACTTTGCACATAAACCATGCATTAACCTAGGAGTCATTCATTAAGAAACTTACCACTTGGTATCATCATACCAATAACCTTGCAAGCTATGTCAATTACGCCAAACTAGTCTATATAACCAAACTGACTCCCAAGTTCCATTTAAAATCCAAAACTAAGGCTATCCAAAACCATATTCATTCACTAATCCTTTAATGAAATACAAAGGTATTCAAAATACAAGTTAAACCATGCAATTATCCATATTCAAAATCAAGTTTACATAGTAGGTTGAGGTTAACGCCATTCAAAGCTAATAATTCATCAATTTGGGGAAACCTGTATCCCACATTCCAACCATTGTTATAATCCATCAATTCAGTTCCAAAAACCACAAATCAAAGCATGAATAATCCATTTAAACCATAGGAAAATCAATTAAATTAGTCACAATCAAAACCCCTCAATCCAATTTCAAATCCATCAAGTAAAACACATGAATATTGAGTAAATGGATGCCACAATGTAAAAATAAAAATTAGGGATGAGCAACATGCCTGAAATATAGAAAGAGAACTCAAAGATTGGAGCTTGAATGGTGAATCTTCTGCAAAAAAATAAAATTTTCTTGGGTTTAGAGTTAGAGAGAAAATGGATGGTGTTTGATCTTTTATAACTGAAAGAAAAAGGCCAATTGGGTGTTTAAAAGTCATACACAGGGTAAGGAAACCAAAATCACCTCAACCTAAAATAAAAAATGGATGAAATTAACATAGGAGCGTGGCACGCCCTTATCGTGGAGGGTAGCCTCCATGCCACGCCCTTATCACGGAGGCTAACCTCCATGGCATGCCACTATCACGGAGGCTTACTACCTCAGAGTCCCAAAATGACCCCAACCCCCTTTCAAAAATTTTGAAATCTTTCCAAAACACCCTTTTAACATTCTAAACATCATTCAAGTCTAAAATTAACATTATTCATGTGAAAGGGTTAAAAATAAAATGATCAAAATCTTACAGGGCCTTATAATAAGATAAAGTGGTCCACCTAATTAACCTTAAAGTCAATAAATCTTATGGGGTCTTATAATAAAGGCAAGTGATCTACCTAATTAACTTTCAGGTCAATAACGTAGGTCCTTAGCATATCCTCCAAAGTCTGAATGGTGCGCTCTGATTTCCGGTATAATGGAGGATGGAAAGTGGTGTTAAGATTTAATTATGTACCCAAACCTTTCTGAAAAGACCGCCAAAATAGAGAAGAAAATTGTGTGCCTCTATCGAATATAATAGGCATGAGAGCACCGTGTAATCTAACAATTTTCTAAATTTACAACTTCACATAATACTTCCCCAAATAATTAGTTCTTACATGCAAAATATGGGCAGACTTGTCGTCCTATCAATGTTGAACCAAATGAAATCATACTAGTTTTGGGAAAATGAAAGATAGGTAACAAAGTCCATGTTAGTTGTCTCCCACTTCCATATTGGTATAGCTGTATCTTGGGATATTCCACTAGGCCTTAATTGTTCAACCATAACTTGTTGCCAATTTAAACACTTAGCAACAAAATTTGCAATATCCTTTTTCATGTTATTCAACGAATAAACCTCATTTAAGTAATGATACATTTTAGTAGAGCTAGGATAAACAACACACCTAGAGAAATTAACCTCGATCAAGATCCTCTCTCGCACCCCATCAACATCGAGGACACTCAGTCTCTCTTGATACCACATTATACCATCTCTTTTAATTTCAAAAGCCAAGACTTTCTACTGATCAACACCTTTTCTGATTTGCATTAATATGGGATCATTTCCCTACTTCTCTTTAACTTTGGTAGACAAAGAGGACTTAGCCACTTCATAAACAACTACTTCTCCATCCTCAGAGTCTAAAAGTCGAACTTTTAGATTAGAAAGTCAATGGATCTACTTCACCAAATCCCTCTTTTCCTTATCAACATGGGAAATACTACCCATGGACAACCTGTTAAGAGAAACAATATTATCCTTACAAGGGTGATAGTTCAAGCTCATGTCATAATCTTTCAATAACTCAAGCTACTGTCTTTATCTGTAATTCAGATCTTTTTGCATTAACACCTATTGTAGACTCTTGTGGTTAGTAAAGATTTCTATATGCACCCTATACAAATAAGATACCAAATCTTAAGTGCAAATACCATAGCACAAATTTAAGATCATGAGTGAGGTAATTCTTATCATGGACTTTAAGTTGCCTGGACGCATAAGCCACCACCTTACCATGTTATATAAGTACATAACTAAGTCCTACCAGAGATTCATCACAATACCCTTAGTAACCACAAATAGCATCAAAACAGAAGTAGTGTTAAACCGATCCTTTAACTTCTTCAAATTGCTCTCACAAGCTTCAGACCAAAGGAAATTCACCTTTTTCTTAGTCAATATGGTTAGTGGAGCAACTTTAGAAGAAAAACTTTCTAAGAAACTCTTATAGTAACCTTTAAGACTTTAAGACCCCACAAAGTTCCCTCGTAGTTTGAGCCTTAGAGCATGTCGAATGAAGCATAATTCCGACCTTAAAAGATGTAGGAGTGGCTCCTAAGTGAGTATCATGTTGACCATATAGAATTTCCCTAATTTTAATTTTTAATCATGTGGGAAATTTTATAAGCTTTCTGTCAATATAAGATTCACCCAAATCCGATACCCGGGTAAGAAGTTATGGCTAATTTAAGACCTAGTCATAAAACTGTGTCATTTTAGTGTTTGGCGCGTCGCAGAGAGGGTCGATTTGACAATTTTCAAATTTTAGTAGAACTCCGTGATATTGGCGCATCGCCCTGAGGTTCTA
Organism: Capsicum pubescens; assembly: GCA_030864215.1. NCBI lineage: Eukaryota > Viridiplantae > Streptophyta > Magnoliopsida > Solanales > Solanaceae > Capsicum > Capsicum pubescens. The sequence goes on along the minus strand of CM061549.1, from coordinate 110,085,211 downwards.
GGTCCCAACCAGTGGAAAAATACGATGGCTCTGCATCGTGGTGACCCCTTAAATCGGGTTCCCAGTTCAATTTTTCCAGCTTCGTACAGATGTTAAAAGGGGGAATTTTGGACTTTTTTTAAGCCTATAAAACCGTGCAAACACCAAATCAAAGTCATTTTCCAAGAATCCTATGAGGTTTTTCTTAAGTTTTCTCTCATAAAAAAACCCTAAGTATCCAAAACCTCTTCCAAGAATCTCAAGAATCCACCAAGGATTTTCTAAATTGAGTCAAGATTCAAGGTTCCCAAGTCAAGGGCCTCAAGAACCCTTATTCAAGAGTACGAATAGAGTTCCAAAAGTGAGAGTTCATCCAAAACTTCTAATTCAAGGTATGTGCGGTTCTGAACAAGGGTAACCCTTTCACCCTTGTGCCCCAAAAGCTTATTTACATCATGATTTTGCTGAAATCTATGGGGGTTTTACATGAATTTGAGTTGGGGGTTTTCACCCATTATTATTGAATTCATTACCTTGATATTTCCCATAAATTGAGAGTTAAATGGCATGATTTCTACATGTTTTTTTAGTGTTTACAGTTGTGTATAAACCCCATGATTTTACTCCTTGATAAGCTAATATTTACAATGTTTGAGGTGGTGAAGCATATGAATAAATTGAGATTTTGAGATATATTACTGAAATTCCCAGATTTCTACATGATTTATGAATCTATATGCTTTATATATTATGTTTTTGATAAGCTTTAACTTGATATTTAACTATGGGTTAGTAAGCCCTATTTGAGACTTGTGAGATTATGAACTCTTGTGCTATAAGCACCCATGTTTTGAGTATTTTGAGATTATTGAGAAATGAATTGACCTAATGGTCCGAAAGCTTGAAATTCACTTCATCATATGATATTATCGATTTGATTATTGGGTTCGTGGTGAACCATGAGATTATTTTAAAAGTAGATTTTTATGAGATGAGCACAGATAATCTAAAGGGAGTAGTATTTCATACTGAGCAGGTAAGTTACTATGGTTTCTTACCCTAAAACTACGTGCCACTGTAGGTTGGGCCTGAGGCCGAGTTTATGATGATTATGATTGGGCCCGAGGATGAGTTTTGTTTAGTGATCACTAGACCTAGGTTATACTCTTTGGCAAGAGTATGACGCTCCTCCCCAACGTGGGGTCTCCTTCTTAGGAGGACAAAACTTTGGACTCCATGTAGCTCGCATGGTTTATGTCGGTTACGAGAAACTCCCTTGCCCTTTTAAACTTCGAAATTTGATACTTATTTTCCCTTCCTATGAGTTATTTTCCTAAATGGTGGAATTGCAAAGTTGTTCTCCAATTAAAGTTCTTCCTTGAGGTGGGTTATTTCCCTAAATGAAAGTATCTTCCCTTGTTATGGTACTTTTCAAAGCTTTGAGATAAGTTATTTCCTTAAGCTAGAATACTTTTCCATTTGAGATATCATGATTTTACCTAAAGCTTGAAATGATATAATTTCCTAAGGTGAATGAAATGCCTTCAAATATGTTTCCAAGTTATATGATTCCGAATTCCAAGTATATGAGTTCTAAATAATTATGAAATGTTGAGCATTGAAGAGGTTTTACTCTCTATGAGACATATGCATGAGTTGAAGGTTTTGTTCAAAGTCCCTTAGCCTTTGGGTATTGAGAATAAGAGAAGATTCTGACTTTTGAGGTTAAAGAGCGATGACTCAAGAGATTTGTGTTGCATGTCTCATTCTACATGATTTATGAGCTTTATATTTTGTACTTGTTCAAGCCATGTGAGTCGTCTCATTTTGCAAACATGATTTGATTGAAGAAGACTGGTACTATTTTTATACATATGCATTCACCCCCGCATACTCAATACATTCCAAAGTACTGATTCACATATACGTCTATGTCCTACATTGTCTTATAATGTAGGTTTAGGTGCTCAGTCCCATCCTCATCCGTGATTCTTTGAGTACCTTGCCTACATTTTCTATAGTGGTGAGTCCTCATGGTTCGAGGACCGATCTTCAGATATTTTCTGTATTTGAGAGACTATGTTTTATCTTCAGTTCATTTCGAGTCAATTGGGGACCTGTCCCAACGGCTCTCTAGTTTTCAATTCGTAGAGGTTTTGTCAGACTAGTATCATACTTGTGATGTGTCGAGGGTTCGGTATTGTGGTTTTGTTGAGGTTTCTCCGTATTGTGGTTATATGGATCGAGTATCTTTCCCATATTTTCTTTCATGTGATATGACTATGTGAGCGTTGAGTCTATTTCATCTTGAATTGAGTGTTATTGGTAGAAACCAGCTCTAAGGGTTAGCTTGGGGCTACTTGTAGCATTAAGCACCGTGTGACATCCCGAGAGACGATTTCGGGTCGTTACACAGACCCAAGAATCTCCTAATGTCATTTGGAGTCATCGGTTTAGGAAATTTCTCCAGTTACTGCCAGACCCAAGAAACTCCTAATGTCAGTGGGATTTACCAGTCTAGGAAATTTCTCCAATGCCTCAATATTTTGAGGATAAACCTTAATCCCTTCTCTAGAAATAAAATGCCAAAGAAAAGTCACAACACTAAGCCAAAATTCTCACTTGGAAAATTTGGCATACAACTCTTGATCCTTAAGATTCTGAAGTATAATATGGAGGTGATTGACATGGTACTCCTTACTTTTGGTGTACACCAAAATATCATCAATTAAGACTATAACGAAAAAATCAAAAAATTGTCTATACACCTTATTCATAAGATCCATGAAGGTTGCAGGTACATTAGTTAAACCAAAGGACATTACCAAAAATCCATAATAACCATATTGAGTTTAAAATATGGTTTTGGGGATATTATCTTCCCTAACCTTCAACTAATGATAACCTGAATGGAGATCTATTATTGAGAAACACCTAGCCCCCTGATGTTGATTAAAAAAGTCATGAATTCTAGGAAAAGGATAATTATTTTTCACCGTGACCTTATTCAATTGGTGGTAATCTATACACATATGGAGTGACCCATCCTTCTTTATCACAAAGAGTACGAGAGTACCCTAGGGTGAAACACTGGGATAGATAAAAGCCTTATCAAAGAGGTCTTTTAACTGTTGTCTCAAGTTTTTTATCTCTGCAAGATCCTTTATATATAGTGGGATGGAAATGGATTTGGTATCAAGCATAGGATTAGATCAAAATCTATCTCTCCATCAGGAGGAATTTCACAAAAGTCATCAAGGAAGACTTCAAAAAATTCATTAACTACAAGGACCGACAGTAGTGATGGACTCTTAGTGCTGGAATCCTTGACCACGACTAGATTGTACATACAACCTTTAGATATTAGTTTACAGGATCTAAGATAAGATATAAATCTTTCTTTTGGTTTTACTAAGTGTAAGACCCCAAAAAATTCTCTCGTAGTCTGAGCCTTAGAGTGTGTTCAGTGGAGTGTAAATCCGGCCCTAAAAGGTTGAGAAGTTTCATCCCAAGTGAGAAATATTTTGAACCGTGTAGAATTTCCCTAATATAGACTTTTTGTCATATATATCATTGAATAATCTTTCCATCGATACCAATTTTATCAAAATCCGACATCGTACAAGGAAGTTATGGCTATTTTACTGAAAGTAGTCGGAACCACCCAGGTACGAAGGCCGGGTTGACGGACCATCGAGCTTACGAAGAACCGTTGCCCAGACCATCGCAACAAAGGCAGTAACTCCCTTTTCTGGACCAAGTGTGATGGCTAGGATGACGGACTTTCGAGGCTGTGATGGACCGTCGCTGGGACCGTCGCCGCTGAGGCAGTGTGACCTCATCCTGGCCAATGTGCGACAGACGATCCGACGGACCATCCGGTTTGTGATGGACCATAGCTGAGACCATCGTATCCAGGAAGTGTGTTCTTTCTTTGACCAATGTGCAACGGACGATCCGACGGACCGTCAGACTAAGCGACGGACCATCGCTTCGACCGTCGCATCCCCGTTCAGCATTTTTAACTTGGTTTTAAAAGGGATTTTTGGTCTTTATCCCACTCTTTTCAGCCCCTATTTATATCTGATCAAGTCTCAAAATTTTATTCTTCATACTTAACATAAAAAACTAGGGCTTCTATAAACTAGGGATTCAAGAGAAATCAAGAATCTCCCCAAGAGCCTTCAAGAAAGAGTTTCCTAAGGTATGCAGATATTGAGTTGATCTCAGTTAGATAGGCTTGATATCAGTCTCAGATTTAGTTGAGTAATCTCATTACCAGATCCAGAGATCACCCGTTAGATAGGCTTGATCTCAGTCTCAGATTCAGTTGAGTAATCTCATTATCAGATCCAGAGATCACCCGTAAGATAGGATTGATCTCAGTCTCAGATTCAGTTGAGTAATATCATTATCAGATCCAGAGATCACTCGTTAGATAGGCTTGATCTCAGTCTAAGATTCAGTTGAGTAATCTCATTATCATATTCAGAGATCTTCTGCTAGATAGGTTTGATCTCATACATGATCATTTCTTATCATTGATCGTAGATTAAGGGATCACCTGTTAGAGAGGTTTGATCTCAGATTCAATCAGTCAAGAGTAGCAACTCAGAGTTTAGTTACTGATATGAGTAGATTTAGTTAATCAGTTTCAATATCATTAGTTTTTGAGATCACTCGCTAGATAAGACTTATCTCAACTTCAGTACTCAATTATCGATATTAGGAGATTCAGTTATTCATTATATCAGTACTAGTAGTGAGTTCAGATGTTAGTAAAGCAGCATCCAAGTTTCAGTATTTTGAGTTGCAATATTTTCAGGTATGGTTTGTGCATTCATGCATGTGTTCACATTCAGTATTCTCATGATTATTCAGTTGAATAATTGTTCATGCATAAGCCCTTGCATTTAGCCTTACCTCATATTCATACTCAGTACATTCCTGTACTGACGCATTTGCTCTATGATGTTTTATTAGATGCCATAGGTTCAGAGGCACGAGATCCATAGTACCCTTAGCAGCTCAGTCCCAGTCAACAGTAATAGACGTAGCAGTGAGTCCTCTTCATTCGAGGATAATCCTTAGTTTATTATTGCATCAAGTTTTTTTTGTTTTTAGTAGACGAATTTATTTGGGGACATGTCCCATCAACTCTACAGTTCAAACAGTTTAGAGGCTTTTCGCACAGATGTATCAGTATTCATTTTTAAGTTTTGAGTATTTTTTTGATGTTTTGAACCTTATGGCCAGTTTTCATATTTATTATCTATATTATGCAGTGCTCAGGTACAGATATCAATAGAGGGTTAGCTTGTGGTCCTTTGGGATCATGAGTACCGTGGGATGTTCCGGTTCCAGAAAAATTGGGTCGTTACACGAAGCTACCCTCATATTCTAAGACTAGTTAGTTCAAAAAATAGAAGGCGACTTTTCTGGTCCTACAATCTAAGGTAGCATAACAAGAGTGGAGCCAATCCATCCCTAGAATTACATTAAAGTCTACCATGTCAATCTTTACTGAATCTACTATAGTATCCCAATGAAAGATGGACACAGTACAACCTTTACTGACTCTTTATCAATAATAGACTCATCGACATAGGTCGAAACTGAGAAGGGTTCAGGAATATTTTTGGGGCCAAAACCAAAATTCACAGCCATATAAGAGGTTACATAAGATAGAGTAGAAGCAGGGTCAAGTAGTACATAAAAAAATTAGGAGGAAATATGTAACATACCCATAACAACATCTGGTAAGGCCTTTAAGTCTTGATGAGAAGATAAGGCATATATAAGGTTATGTTCACCCCCTCTTCCCTCCACCCTGGTAGCCAAAGTAGCACCCCTAGCTGGTGGGGCTAAAGAAGTAGCTTGAGATTTATTTCCTATAAGGTTCCTTTTGTAAAAGAAAAAACTCTTTGAAAATGACAAGGTTGACCACACCCATAGTACACACGATTCCCATACTGACACTTCCCCGGGTGAAATGTTTCATAAGTACTATAGTGAGGATGTGACCAGGACTAAGGTACACTGCCTTAAGACTGAGTGCCCTAAATCCTTGGGCCATTATTGGGATGGAATTGATGATCACCTAAACATTTATAAACTGGTGCACTGGTTAATGAAGAAGAATTTCCCCATGATTTATTTTTAAACCAATGCCTTCCTCTTTTACCATTCTGAGGCTTACTAGCATCTTGATCTGCATGCATACCCTTCTTGCTTTACCCATCTTCTACCTCTGCCTATTTCTTCTTTTCACCTTTCACTTATTTTATGTAAATAACTAACCTAGAGATATCCATATCACTCTTTAGCATCGCCCCTTTTACACTCCAACACTAGATCATTAGAAAGACCAGAAGCAAACTTTCTTATTTATGATCTCATATTCAACACCAACTCTAGAGCATGACGAGACAATCGAGTGAACTTCAGAGCATATTCCTTGACACTCATCTTCTTCTACTTCAAGTTCATGAGCTCTTTAACCCTATCTTATCTTAACTCATGAGGTAAGAAGTGGTCCAGAAAGACATTAGATAACTCTTTCCAAATAGCAGTTTCTGCATTCTCACCTCTGATTGCCTCCCACTCATCATACCACTGATAGGCCACCCATTTTAACTGGTAGGCTTCAAACTCCACCCCTTCAGTATCACTAGCATGTATAACTATGCATATCTTTTCCATCTAAACCACAAACTCTTGAGGATCTTCCTCAACTATGGAACCCATAATAGTCGGTGGATTAAGTATCATAAATTTACCAACTCGAGTGACTTCTGATGAACCAACAATAGAACTAGTATTACCTGATCAATGGGACTGAGATAACACAATTAGGGCAAGCATTTGGATTGTTTATCTGAACACCACACTAGAAACCTCACTTTAAGGGGATTTTGCACGTGTGATGTGGTCTAAAGAACCTAAGAAGGACTAGTTGGGTCTGGTGGAACCCTAATAGGAGAGGGGATATCAATAGTATGAACTCCATGATAGGTCCTTATTCCATGAGTAGGATGAAACTATTTAGCATTAGTACCAGTAGGACAGAGGTTCCAGATGAAGCCCTTTGATCGTCTGATCTTCTTGGAGGCATGATCTAAAATGCAGGAAGTCATGTGTTAGAAGAATTCAATAAAACTAGACTCTTTTGCATGAACTAGAATATGAAGAAAGGGAGACATTCATAAATGTCTTGCATACTCTCTTTTATAAATATGACTTTCTATACAGCCATAAAAGGGATCCTGTCCATGATCTGGTATCATGTTTGTCACCTGAGCAGAGGTCCTAGCAGTGATGGGCATACAAAAACAATAAAAGCCAGAGAAGACCCTTTAATATTTTATCATAAGCATAGTTATAACTAAAGTGAAGGAATATAATAAAATCAAATGAAGTCTGTCACAACCCGATTTATGAGTCATGATGGGACCTACTCTATCCCGCTAATAGGTAAGCTGAACCATAGCCTAGAGCTAGATGCAATGGGTTAGCATGGTGAAAAATAGCCTAAAAGCCAAAAATTAACAATTAAAGACTTCAATAGAAATAATGTAGTCATATAGATCTAATAGATAGATAGGAAAACAACAACCATCCCATGACTCAATAATATCGGTACAATAGCTATTACCAATGAACTATTAGTACTGAATAGTCAAATACAATCTATCTCAAAGGTTAAAAACAAGGCATAGACAAATAGAAGGAAAAAGGGTAACTCTGACTCCAAGAGCTCACCCAATCTCCAAAATTAACCCAACACAAATTCCGAATTAGCGACGAAAACTAGTACTCATATCTGCACCAAAAAAGGTACAAACATATCGTATAAATACCGAAACCACGGGCACTCTGTAGGCATCATCGGTCGACTAACTTAAATCATGATATAAATATGATAAAATACAAGATAGTAGAAGCTAAGTAAAGATAAAGAGGCAAACCTTAAAATACACACTGACACTACTATATATGAATAAGTGAATGCATAAGAGATAATAACATAAAGATCACACATTTATAACTACGAGATTGGCCTTCATAAGCCAGTAAGTGCAAAAAATAAATAACCCAATGCAGGCTCCCATAAGTCTGAGGGTACAATTAAGGAAACTAAGTAATCAAGTAGCAATGAATCACCAATTTACCATGACATAACTAAGAATCTATTCGGACAGTGTTATCTCATACATCGTTCCCTATGTCGAACTTGAACCAGAACTCAATAACATTATTATCATTATGACCATTTGCCTAACTTGAACCGGAACTCATATTATCAAGATCATTATCAACTGTCGGACTCAAGCTAATACTCATATTTATAAACTGCATCAACAAACCGTATCACCAAGCTATACTGATAAACTAACCCAATAGACTATACCAATACCACATCTATTAAGTCATTTCATTAACCAAGAACATAAGTCATGTCAATAGTCAAATTCATAAGTTACTTTAATAAATGATCCATAAACTATGAATCATATCTACAAGCCCTTAATCATCTCTACAAGACATATCATATCTATGAGCTATATTATATCTCTCACTCATTAATCATATCTATAAGCCATATTATTTCTAGGAGCCATTAATCATACCTATAAACCATTAATCATATCTACAATCCAAATCATAACAATAAGCCATATAATATCTATGAGTCATATCATATCTATAAGACATATTATATCCATAAGATATATCATATCTATAAGCCATTAATATATAATCATGTTAATATCTATATTATAAAGCATGGGGATAGGCAATATTATTAATCATATTCAGAAACCATATCAATAATAATATGTATATAAGTCATATAATCATTCATATATATATAAATCATATCCTTAGTCATGCCAAAAAACCATCTCAATAATCCTATATATACATATAAGACATATCATAAATTAATACCCGAAATTGACATTAATCTTTTAATATCCAACTGACATACTTAATAAACATACCAAACTCTGTAAGCATCAAATCATCCATTAATAAGAGTATATCATGCATAAGTAATTCACAAGGATATTACAAATCTTAACCTAAGGTAGGTTGGAAGGGCCCACTTTTAATCCCCCAAATCCACTTAGGCAACTCCTACCCTGAACTAGGCTACAATATATATGTTCATTCTGATATAAGATAGAAATCCTTCCTAAACATTGATCAACAACCAAACTACACCTCTAACTGAAGGATAAAACGGTTGTTGTCAAGTATAGTAACCCTACTAGGTTGGGTTCGAACCCATAGGAAATATAAAGATTTGTATCTATAGTTTGCTGAACTCAACGGGCTGAACAAAAAATAAGATGGGGGGGATTATTGTTGTTGTAATCTTAAACAAGTAGCAAATCTCAACTTTAGTTGTAATCAGTTGGTGACGAACACTAGATTGTGTTCCTCTGGATTCTCAACTTAGTAGGCTTATCGTGCTTTATTGAACCAACCAGTACCTTACATGCAAAATTTGATAAGTTATGTACCATCAACTGTCTTGTGGACTCATTGACGGATTCCATCTTTTACCTTTTGAGTCTCAGGATATCGCCTTACTAACCCTTATTTTAGATCTCAGTTAACTATTACCTATTGAGTCTCAAGTTATTAGATGATAGATAACCATTTTACATATATAATACTGATTAGCCTAGATTGACAGTTAATGTTCAAATTACTGTTGTAATTATCTTTTCCTAGTCACTACTACTCTTGTGGAATAAGTAGTGATAATCTAGGTGGGATTTTGTCATTTGAAAATGCTAAGACATCTATCAAACCAAAGATAATACAATACGTGTAAAGATACTGACCCAGAACAACACAACACTTTCCTTACTTCGTCAGTATCCCAAGGTTCCCACAACCCTAGTTAAGGGCTTTTGCTTTTCATCCTTGTGAACCAATCAACGAAATTCATAATGAACAACATTAAAATATATCATAATGATAAACAAGTAAAACCCAAAGCCAACAACTGAATTATCAATCAAAATCAAGAATAAAGTAATCCCAAGATCAAATTCCAAATCTTGGAATCAAATATAAGTTTGTAAGTGTTAAAAGTGCGTAACCTAACTACAAAATGTCAAAAGGGTATTTATAGGATATAAAAAATCCCTAAAAATAAAAACCCAAATGAAAAAGTAGAATTGAGGTCGGTGGACACTTACATAGGCCACCTACGGACGGTATGTGGTCCTAAGTAAGTGCCAGACTTCTTGAACAGTTCCTACAACACTCTAGACTTAGACCTCTGTCACTTACTCTAGCCAAATACATACTGTAAGTAATCAAAAGCAGGAAAAAAAGACTCTGTCACTTACACTAGCCACATACATACCGTAAGTACTACATACGGATTTTAACGCTCAACTTACACGTCAATTTAGTGCAAGGCGGTCGTCGTCAATATATTTACCCAACTTTTGGAGTCGGGGTCGAATCCACAGGGAACAATGTGAGTGGTGATTAAACTAATTTGAAACTATGGCTACAAGTTGAATTCAAACAGATGATACAAAAAGATAAAATAGGGGTTTTGGAGATTAGCCAATAATTGTTGGTCTCATTAGTTTCAGTGTTTGTAACCAAGAGTTTAGGGAAAACCAAAATTATGTTCACTATGGGTTTTAGTACTTGACAGATGCTAATAGTGATTCAAGATTCTCATAGTACGTAGGACAATAGATTATCTTTATCAAAGTTATGCCTAAATGTCTCTCAACCTACTTAAGTATTTAATTACCAAATCCTCTCGGACTTAGGGAATTTATATTTACTAACCAGACTTCATCTTAGGTTAATCAACCTTGTTACAACATCAATTATTAAATGAAATTTAAGTGTTTCCAAGTCCCTGTCAATAATTCACTTCCTACTATATTTGATTTCTTATCTCAAGAAAATCAAAGCAGGTGCTATCTATCGTTTGCAACCAATAGACAATAATTAAAATCTCAGAATTATCAAGGAGTCCTATTGCCTTTAGAATCTTAAACACATAGCATCCTACCAAGACTTAACCCATAGATCCCATAATTCGGGTTAAAGAGATTTAGCCACTCATAATGTAATAAGAGAAACAACTAGATGTATTCATAATTTGAAAGATGAACTTACCACAAGATGAATAGTAACTAGTGATTCTCAGATTAGATCACAATAGAAATCCCAAAATATTGATGAAAATCTCTTCAATGTTAATTGTTTTTCAAGCCAAGAAACTAGTGAGAAAAAATAACAAGATACGTGTGTCCCAAAATAGGTTCAGAACACTACTTAGAAAACCCTAAACTATACTTTAAATAGTTCACCCTAATTATGGAAACAAAATCACAGAGTTCAGTAATTTTTTGGATTAGATGATGACATTTGTGACACCTTATCAGGAGTTTGACGACTTATCACAAATGTCGTCAGCTCCTTCTTCAGTTTTAGCACTTCCTACTTAAGGTTGACGATGAAACCTGACGTCTTATCAACTCTTTGATGACTTATCAGGAAATGTTGTCACAACTTTCAGCTGAGGTCTATTCTCTGTCTAAGGTGACGGTATCTCTGATAACTTATCACATGGCTGAAGACTTATCAGGAATGTCGTCAGACACACTTCTCTTCTATTTACTTCAGATTTCAACTCTTTTGTTTCCATCCTTGTTGGTTCTCTTGCATCTTGGCTTCTACGGCAAAATCAAAGATAAAACAATAAAACACGACAAAAGTTGCTTAAGAAGTTGTAATTATTCTCAGTTAAAAGCCTCAAATGTGTTAGCATCTACTCACACATCAACACCCTCAACTTAAAATAATTGCTTATCCTCAAGCAACTAAAACACCATACTACAATGCTTAAACAAGAGACACATAAGATACCTATGACAGTTGATTATCAAGTTTAGCTCAAAACACATTACCCTTTCTATTTTTCAATCACTTTAAACCCAACTGTGTATATCAATGAAGATCAATAATGTGACACAAGAGAATCAGGATATGATATCAAATTAGCAACAATAACCATGCATATATACAAGTTACACTACCCAAACATATAAGCAGCTAGCAATGCAATCAATGTGCCCTTACAATAAAGAAGTCCCTCTTCACTCATATATGAAATCAAGTAAGTCAATGAGGGGACAGTCAAGAGACACTCATTCTCAAAAAGAAGTTCCAGTCAATGTATGCCAAATACCATAAGCTTGCCCTTATTTTCATTACCGAAGCTTTCAGATAGTTAAGTTAGGATCACTGTAGGACTTTTCTTCAGCTTGTAATGTATTCTTGGGTCGGGTATGATACACAAGGATATTTAAGGTAACTAAGCCTCCTTGGCACTACACTATTTTTGGGGTCTTACTTATCAAACTTTACCTTATTTCTCCCTTTCTTGATTAAGCAAATTCAGGATGGGTGTGGTCATTTAGTCATTCTTTTTTTTTTCACAACTTTTCTTTTCTCATTTTTTTTCTACCACACCTAGCCTTGCATATATATTTTTTTTTAATACCCTTCTTCATACTAACTTTACATCATGCATACCTATGATATTCACCCTCAACTTAGGCTATTTGCCTAAGTCAAAGTGCATAATGTCCAAGGAGGACCAGGGCCAAAACAGGTTTATTGTGATACAAATGGAAAGGTGATAGGTATAATAAAAAAATAGGCATTCAGGCTCAAAATAAGGATCAAGGGATATTATTCACACATGGAAGGTCATTTAGGCTAAAAGTGGACTAATATCAACAACGACCTATGATCCTTTTCAAACCGCTATCCTACAACCAAGGCAAGACCAACCGGGCAAGTTCTGGATTTAACACACAATGGAAACTAGGTAGTATCTCACACACACATGGCACAAAGGTACATCACAAGATACTACCCATTCGGTTCATGCAATTGTTAGCAGTGATTATCATGTCACTATTACTAATGCCATAATAAGATACACAGTGGTCACACATAAATGCATATCACACAGTTATAAAACAGACCATTAGAGAGGTATTCAAAAATCAACAAAAACATGTTAACTTCCTAAGGTACTTGTATTTCTCCTAGTCAACTACAACATTTTACAACAAATCACAATACGCCTAAACATGCCAACTCTACAAGGAACAAGACTCCGGGGAAAAGAGGCACGGCAGAAAAAACCCCAAGAGGACATCAACACCCACAAGTAGCCCCTTTCTCGACTTAAAATGATGCAATGTCCCCAATGCGTCAAACTAAAACAAGAGAGTTAGAAACATACCTGTGGCATCATGGGTACGATGATCTGATGTCAATCACATAATACGAATAAAAAAAACAAAATACCTTGGGTTGCCTCCCAAGCAGCGCCTGATTTAATGTCATGGGACGACCATACTCAGCTTTTTCCTCCACCTTGAGGATATGAATTTCACCCCTAACTTAGAGTCTATTTTCTTGACTCGCTCGTAGGAGGGTGGTATAAAAATTAAGGAACTGAGTAATAAAATGTGCATGGTAAACCACTCGACCCTAAAGTGAGGTATCTTTTTATGTTGCTTATCAAGTGTAAAATAAAGAATATAGGATTTTGTTCCTCATCTTCACACTCTTCCATTATTTTAGATGATTCCACAAACAAGATATCATCTAAACATAATGTGGAAAAATGCTTCGAGTGAGGCCCAACTAATTCTACTTCAAAATTTACACTATCTACTACACACTCACTTTTATTCACCTTCTCAATGTCAGTCTCAAGTTCAAGATGACAATCGATTGGTTGCAATTCTTGAATTTTATCCTCAATTTGGCTAATGTCCACCTCATATTCTTCTTTGTTTAGACACTATAAACATGGTGGGAGTGGTAACTCTTTTAGCTCTGCCCACAGCTATTCTTGATTCTCTAAGATTCGTTTCATCAATTTTTTCACTTGAATTGTGACAGCACACATATCTTCAGTATGATCACTTTGACCACAAGCCAAACACCAAGTTACAGTAAGTAGGACAGTATACGCATCATATTGTGAAGGTCCAGTCCATGCACTTCCAGGTAAATCTGGACAGCAAGCCTCAAAATATGGTCCCTCACAATAATAACAAGAATCGTCATCACTCAAAAAACCATCTATCCAAGCTGACATCTCAAGAGAGGTGTGATAAAAATAAAAATAAATAAAAAATAAACCAAACAAATATTTACATGTTTGAATTCAAGCAAGTAAACTAAAATTCCAAACCAACTCAATACGCCAAATTGTTCCCCAGCAACGGCGCCATTTTTGATAACGCTCAACTTACACGTCAATTTAATGCTAGGCGATCGTCGTTAATATATTTACCCAACTTTTGAAGTCGGGGTCGAATCCACAGGGAACAATGTGAGTGACGATTAAACTAATTTGAAACTATAGCTATAAGTTGAATTCAAACAGATGATACGAAAATATAAAATGGGGGTTTTGGAGATTAGCCAATAATTGTTGGTCACTTTAGTTTCAGTGTTTGTAAACAAGAGTTTATGGAAAACCATAATTATGTTCACTATGGATTTTAGTACTTAACAGATGCTAACAGTGATTTAAGATTCTCACAGTAGGTAGGACAATAGATTATCTTTATCGAAGTTATGCCTAAATGTCTCTCGACCTACTTAAGTGTTTAATTACCTAATCCCCTCGGACTTAGGAAATTTATATTTACTAACCTGACTTCACCTTAGGTTAGTCAACCTTGTTACAGCGTCAATTATTAAATGGAATTTTAGTGTTTTCAAGTCCCTGTCAATAATTCACTTCCTACTATATTTGATTTCTTATCTCAAGCAAATCAAAGCAGGTGTTATCTATAGTTTGTAACCAATAGACAATAATTAAAATCTCGAAATTATCAAGGATTCCTATTACCTTTAGAATCTTAAACACATAACATCTTACCAAGACTTAACCCATAGATCCCATAATTCGGGTTAAAGAGATTTAGCCACTCATAATGTAATAAGCAAAACAACTAGATGTATTCATAATTTGAAAGATGAACTTACCATAAGATGAATAGTAACTAGCGATTTTCAGATTAGATCACAATAGAAATTCCAAAATATTGATGAAAATCTATTCAAAGTTAATTGTTTTTCAAGCCAAGAAACTAGAGAGAAAAAATAACAAAATACGTGTGTCCCAAAATAGGTTCGGAACACTACTTAGAAAACCCTAAACTATACTTTAAATAGTTTACCCTAATTATGGAAACAAAATCATAGAGTTCAGCAATTTCTCGGATTAGATGACAACATTCGTGACACCTTATCAGGAGTCTGACGACTTATCAAAAATGTCATCAGCTCCTTCTTCAGTTTTAGCACTTCCTGCTTAAGGTTGACGATGAAACCTGATAACTTATCAACTCTTTGATGACTTATCAAGAAACGTCGTCACAACTTTTAGCTAAGGTCCATTCTTTGTCTAAGGCTGACGGTATCTCTAATAACTTATCACATGGCTGACGACTTATCAGGAATGTCGTCAGATACACTTCTGTTCTATTTGCTTCAGATTTTAACTCTTTTGTTTCCATCCTTGTTGGTTCTCTTGCATCTTTGCTTCTACTGCAAAATTAAAGATAAAACAATAAAAAAAGACAAAAGTTGCTTAAGACTATGCAATTATTCTCAGTTAAAAGCCTCAAATGTGTTAGCATCTGCTCACACATCAACGGACCGTATATACCCTTAGTAAGTGACAGAGTCTTTTATTTCCTTCTTTTAAGCCTTTGGACTTAAAGTTCTGACACCTACTTTGGTCAACTATACCCGGTAAGTGATACTTATGCGCAGAAATGCCTAAGTAAGTAGCCCAAAACTTCAATTTTCATATTTTTCTTTTGTTTAGCACCCAAAACCTAATTTCCTACAAAACATACTCATAACACATCATATCTTACAAAAAAACTAAGAAACTTGCATAGTTTCCTCATTTTAAGCATCAAAAGTGTCATAAATTCATATCACATAAACATCCTCCACTTAGAACGTTTGCATTTCCTCAGGCAATACAACAAAACAAAACAAAAACACGAGGCTTAACTTGGAGAATTTAAGTTATCTCTAAGGCAGTCAATCATAACATTAAGCTCAAACACACTACCCCCTCTTATATAAATAATTCAAAACTAATGGCGTGTAGACATAAAGAACAATTGTGTGACACAAAGGATTAAAGGTATTAAAATTACATTAGCAAGAGACAAACATGCTTATATACAAGTTACACTACCCAGATAAGTAAAAAGCTAGCAATACAACCCATGTGCCCTCACAACAAAGAAGTTCCACTAACTCATATGGAACAATGCATGTCAACGTAGGAACGGTCAAGAGAAATTCACACTCAAAAAGAGGTTACACCAATGCACATCAAACGCAATAGGCTTACCCTTATTTTCTTTACCTTGGTTTTCAAACAGTCAAGTTAGGATCACTATAAGACTTTATTCAGCTTGTAATGAAGGCTTGGGGGTTGGTATGGTACATTTGGATATATCAAGTGACTAAGCCTCTTTGGAACTACACTAACTTTAGGGTCCGCACTTTAACCAATTTCCTTTTATTCCACCCTTGTTTCTCCCTTTTATTCGTTAATGAACATTCAAGTTGGTTGTGGCTTCTTTTATTTATTCTTTTTCTTTTTCTTTTTTTTCATAATTTTTTTCTTTTTTTTTTCTTGTTCTTATTCTACTACACCCAGCCCTACATTTTTTCTCTTACTTTACCTTTTTTCATACCTACTTTACATTACGCACCCTTATGATAGTCATCCTCAACTTAGGAGATTTGCCTGAGTTGAGGTGCACAATGTCCAATGAGGACCAAGGTAAAAACAGGTTTATTGTAACACAAATAAGAAAGTGAAAGGTGTAACAAGAAAAATAGGCTATAAGGCTAAAAAAATGGGGATCAAGAGATACTATTTCATATTGGGAAGGTCATTTAGACTAAAAGTGGACTAATATAAAAACGGTCTATGATCCTTTCCTAACAAACTATCCAACAACCTTGGCAAGACTAACCAGGCAAGTTTTGGATTTAACACACAAAGGGAACTTAGTAGCATCTCAGACACACATGGCACAGAGTCATATCACAAGCTACTACCTATCTGGTTCATGCACAAGTTAGCTATGAATATCATATCCCTAATCAAATGTCATAACATGATCCACAGTGGTCACACATATATACATTCACATAGTTCAAATTATGGAGGGGTATCATTTTTCTAAAAATCAACAAAAAACATGAAAACTGCCCTAAATACTCAAAAATCTCCTAATTACAAAAAAACTAATGTAATATGAAACAAAACACATCACGACACAAATTTTAACCTAAATATTCTAATTCTACAACCATATCATGGCCGACAAGAAAAGAAGCATGGCAATAAAAACCCGTGGCATCTATGATATACCCCACCCCTAAATAAAAAATTATGTGTTTTCCCCAGTGCGT
Organism: Capsicum pubescens; assembly: GCA_030864215.1. Classification (NCBI taxonomy): domain Eukaryota; kingdom Viridiplantae; phylum Streptophyta; class Magnoliopsida; order Solanales; family Solanaceae; genus Capsicum; species Capsicum pubescens. The sequence goes on along the minus strand of CM061549.1, from coordinate 110,067,691 downwards.
GTAAATAATACAAAGCAAGGAAATGAGGACATACCTGGGACGCGTTAGGCGTCTGTGTCATGACGCGTTAGGCGTCTGTGTCATCAGAACAAAAATAATCATATACCTTTGGTTGCCTTCCAAGCAACATCTGATTCTTTTTTTCGGCACAACTCAGCTGCCTTGGCTACTCAGACTTTGCCAATGTCCACCTCAACACAGAATTTCACTTCCTCAAGGTTTCCCATGTAGTGCTTCACTCACTACCCATTCACCTTGAACGGGAATTCACCATTACACTTTATTTTTATAGCACCATATTGGAATACCCGAACAGTGGTGAATAACCCATACCACCTAGACTTTAACTTTCCAGGAAACAAGCAAAGTCTTGAATTATACAACAAGATTAAATCACTCGGTTCAAACTCTCTTTTCCCAATTTTCTTATCATGATACAATTTCAGTATTTGTTTGTATATGGAAGAACTCTCCTAAGCATGGATTTGGATTTCATCCAACTCATTTATCTTGCCCAATCTCAACCTTGCTGCATTACGCCACTCAAAATCTGGCCTTTTCAATGCTCATAGTGCCTTGTGCTTGAGCTTGATTGAAAAATAACATGCCTTGCCAAATATGAGCTGATATGGAGAGGTGCTTATGGGATTCTTATAAGCTATACCATAGGCCCACAATGCATCATCTAACTTTTTAGACCAGTCAGTCCTGCTGGCATTCACAATCTTCACAAATATAGACTTGATCTCTCTATTAGAGACCTCAACTTGCCCTCTTGTCTGAGGATGGTAAGGTGTTTCCACATTATGCCTTACACCATATTTATAAAGTAGGGCCTTAAACAGTCATTTGCAAAAGTGATATCCACCATCACTAATAATAGCACATGGACTGCCAAATCGAGAAAAGATATTTTTCTTTAAAAGTGCGGTGACACTCCTACTTTTTTTATTTGGAAGCACAACTGCCTCTACCCATTTTGAAACATTGTGAACCTCTACCAAAATGTACCTCACTCCATAGGAGCTCATGAACATACCTATGGAGTCAATCCCACATACATCAAATAACTCCAGCTCTAATATAGGTATTATGAGGAGTTCATATCATTGTGAAATATTGCCTTGAAGCTGACATTGGTCACAAGCTTGTGCATATTTATGAGCATCCTTATAAATCATAGGCCAGTAAAACCTACACTACAAAATTTTATCGGCTATACGGGTACCACTATGATGATTCCCAACTAGTGTTGAATGACAAGCTTCAAGAATGTTCATCATCTCCACCTATGGTATACACCTACAAATAACATCCGCAAAAACCCTAAGAAGATATTTCTCAACCCAAAAGAACATCCTCACCTTATGTATAAGTCTCTTGCGCTGCTGGAAGAAAAGATCTTCTGGGACAATATCACTTGCCAAATAGTTAGCAAAATCAGTAAACCAACGAATTAAGTCTTAAGATGCTGCCAAGACCCACTCATCTGGAAAAGTATCATCTATTTCAAGCTTATCCCCTACTTTTTCAAGCCTAGTCAAGTGACCTGAAACTTGGTTTTAAGTGTCTTTTCGATCCTTCACATCAAAGTCAAATTCTTGCAGCAAATGAACCCAATGAATCAATCTCAATATGGTATCTTTTTTTAATATCAGATACCTCAAGGTTGAATAGTGTGTGTGACCAATGACTTTGGTCCCAATCAAATAGGAACAAAATTTTTCAAAGGCAAAAACCACCACAAGCAACTTTTTCTCTGTAACTGTATAGTTTTTCTGTGTAGGGTTTAATCAAATGAAATCTGTCACAACCCAATTTACGAGTCATGATGGGACCTATTCTATCCCGCTAATAGGTAAGTTGAACCATAGCCTGGAGCTAAATGCAATGGGTTATCTTGGTGAAAAATAGCCTAAAATTTGGAAATTCTTGTCGCAATAATATAGTCATATAGATCTAATAAATAGATAGGAAAACAACAACCATCCCATGACTTTGACTCAAAAGTGAAACAGTAGACATAGATAAATAGAAGGGAAAAGGGTAACTCTGACTCCAAGAGCTGACCCAATCTCTAAAATTAACCCAACATGAATGTCAAATCAGTGGCATCAACTAGTACTTATATCTGCACCCAAAAAGGTACAAAAGTGTCGTATGAATACCAAAACTATGGGTACTCTATAGGCATCATCGGTTTACTAAGTTAAATCATGATATAAATATGATAAAATACAAGATAGGATAAGCTAAGTCAAGATAAAAGAGGCAAACCTGGAAATATGCTCTTAGACTGCTATATATGAATAAGTGAATGCATACGAGATAATAACATAAGGATCACACAATTATAACTACGAGATTGTCCTCCATAAGCCAATAAGTGAAAAAAAAAATAACCCAGTGTAGGCTCCCACAAGTCTGAGGGGACAATCAAGGAAACTAAGCAATCGAATAGCCATAAATCACCAATTTACCATGCCATAACCAAGAATCCATTCAGACACTATTATCTCATACATAGTTCCCTATGCAGAACTTGAACCAGAACTTGATAGCATTATTATCATTATGACCATTTGCCGAACTTGAACCAGAACTTATATTATCAAGATTATTATCAACTGTTGGACTAAAACTGAAACTCATATTTATAAATTGTATCAAAAAAACATATCACCAAGCTATACCAATAAACTAACCTAATAGACTATACCAATACCACATCTATTAAGTCATGCCATTAACCAAGACCATAAGCCATGTCAATTGTCATATTCATAAGTTACTTTAATAAATGATCCATAAACTATGAATTATATCTACAAGACCTTAACCATCTCTACAATCCATATCATATCTATGATCCATATTATATCTATCACTTATTTGTCATATCTATAAGCCATATCATTTCTAGGAGCCATTAATCATATTTATAAACCATTAATTATATCTATAATTCAAATCATAACTATAAGCCATATCATATCTATGAGTCATATCATATTTGTAAGACATATTACATCCCTAAGATATATCATATCTACAAGCCATTAATTAATAATCATATTAATATCTATATCATGAAGCATGTGGATAGGCCATATTATTAATCATATTCAGAAGCCATATCAATAATAATATGTAGATAAGTTATATCATCATTCATGTAGCTATAAATCATATCCATAGTCATTCCCAAAAGCTATCTCAACAATCATAGTTATAGATATAAGACATATCATATTTCAATACCCAAAATTGGCATCAATCTTTTAATATTCAACTAACATACTCAATAAACATATCCAAACTCAACAAGCATCAAATCAACCATTAATAAGAGTATCTCATGCATAAGTTATTCACAAGTATATCATAAATCTTTGCATAAGGTGGGCTGGAAAGGCCCATTTTTAATCCCCAAAATCCATTTAGGCAACTCCTACCATGAACTAGGCTATGGTATATAAGTTCATTCTGAGATAAGATAGTAATCCTTTCTAAACATTGATCAACACCCAAACTACACCTCTAATTGAAGGATAAAACGGCCATTGTCAAGTATAGTAACACAACTAGATTGGGGTTAAACCCATAGGGAAGATGCAGATTTATATCTATAGTTTGCAGAACATAACTGGCTAAACAGAAAGTAAATGAGGGGTTTGTTGTTGTGATCTCAAACAAGTAGCAAATCTCAACTTTGGTTGTAATCAGTTGGTGATGAACACTAGGCTTGTGTTCCCCTGGCTTCTCAAATCAGTAGGCTTATCGTTCTTTATTGAACTAACCCAGTACCTTGTATGCAAAATCTGATAAGTTATGTACCATCAACTGTCTTGTGGACTCATTGACGGATTCTATCCTTTACTTTATGAGTCTCAGGATATGGCCTTACTAACCCTTATTCTAGATCTCAGTTAACTATTACCTCTTGAGTCTCAAGTTATTAGATGATAGATAGCCATTTTACATAGATGATACTTATTAGACTAGAATGACAGTTAATGTTCAAATTACTATTGTAATTATCTTTTCCTAGTCACTACTCCTCTTGTGGAGTAAGTAGAGATAATCTAGGTCGTATCTCATTATTTGCAAACACAAAGACATCTATAAAACTGAAGATAATACAATACATGCAAAGATACTGGTTCAGAACAACATTGCACTTTCCCTACTTCGTCAATATCCCAAGGTTCCCACAAACCTAGCTAAGGGCTATTGTTGCTCATCTTTATGAACCAATAAACAAAATTCATAATGAACAACATTAAAAAATATCACATGATAAACAAGTGAAACCCAAAGCCAACAACTGAATTATCAATCAAAATCAAGAATAAAGTAATCCCAAGATCAAATTTTAATTCTCAGAATCAAATATAAGTTTGTAAGTGTTAAGAGTGTGTAACCTAACTACAAAACATAAAAATGGTATTTATAGGATACAAGAAAGCCCTAAAAATCAAAACCCAAATAAAAAAGGAAAATTGAGGTCGGTGGCCACTTACATATACCACTTACGGAAGGTATGTGGTCCTAAGTAAGTGCCAGACTTATTGAACAACTTTTATAACTCTCTGGACTTAGACCTCTGTCTCTTACTCTGGCCACAGACGTAATGTAAGTACTACATACGGACCATATGTGCCCTTAGTATGTGACAAAGTCTTTCTTTTCCTACTTTTGAGCCTCTGGACTTCAAGTTCTGACACCTACTTTGGTCACCTATGCTCGTTAAGCTGTACTTATGCCCAGAAATGCCTAAGTAAGTAGTCCAAAGCTTTAATTTTCATCTTTTTCTTTTGTTTAGCACCCAAAACCTAGTTTCCTGCAAAACATACTCATAACACATCATATCTCATAAAAAACCTAAGAAACTTTTATATTTTCCTCGTTTTAAGTGTCGAAAGTGTTATAAATCCTTATCACAAAAACAGCCTCAACTTAGAATGTTTGCATGTCCTCAGGCAATACAATAAAACAAAACAAAAACATGAGGCTTAACTAGGAGCATCTAAGTTATCTAAGGCAGTCAATCATCACATTAAGCTCAAACATATTAACCCTTCTTATATAAATAATTCAAAACCAACTGCTTGTAGACATGAACCATAATAGTGTGACACAAAGGAATCAAGGTATAACAATTATATTAGCAACAAACAGATATGCTTATATACAAGTTACACTACCCAGATAAGTAAATACCTAGCAATACAACCCATGTGTCCTCACAACAAAGAAGTTCCACTCACTCATATAGAATAATGCATGTCAATACCGGAATGATCAAGAGAAACTCACACTCGAAAAGAGGTTACACTAATGCGCACCAAATGCCATAGGCTTACCCTTATTTTTTTTACCTTGGTTTTCAGATAGTCAAGTTAGGATCACTAAAGAACTTTATTCGGCTTATGATGAAGGCTTGGGGGCTGTTATGTTACATCTGGATATATCAAGTGACTAAGCCTCCTTGGCGCTACACTAACTTTGGGGTCCGCACTTTAACTGATTTCCTTTTATTCCACCCTTGTTTCTCCCTTTTATTCTTTAATGCACATTCAGGTTGGTTGTGGTTTCTTTTATTTATTCTTTTTCTTTTTCTTCTTTTTCATGATTTTTTTCTTTTTCTTTTTCTTATTCTACCATACCCAACCTTACTTTTTTCTCTAATTTTACCTTTTTTCATACCTACTTTACATTACGCACCCTTATGATAGCCACTCTCAACTTAGGTGATTTGCCTGAGTTGAGGTGCACAATGTCCAATGAGGACCAGGGACAAAACAGGTTTATTATAACAAAAATAGGAAGGTGAAAGGTGTAAAATGAAAAATAGGCTATAAGGCTAAAAAATGGGGATCAAGGGATGCTATTTCACATTGGGAAGGTCATTTTGACTAAAAGTGGACTAAAATAAAAAATGGCCTATAATCCTTTCCTAACAAACTATCTGAAAACCTTGGCAGGACTATCTGGGAAAGTTTTGGATTAAGACACAAAGGGAACTAAGTAGCATCTCACACACGGATAGCACAGAGCCACATCACAAGCCACTACCTATCTCGTTCATGCACAAGTTAGCTATGAATATCATGTCCATAATCTAATGTCATAACAAGATCCATAATGGTCACATATTTATACATTCATATAGTTCAAATTTTGGAGGGGTATCATTTTTCTAAAAATCAACAAAAAACATGAAAACTTCCCTGAATACTCAAAAATCTCCTAATTACACAAAAACAAACGTAATATGAAAAAAATACATCACTACATAAATTTTAACCTAGATATGCCAATTTTACAGCCATGTCGTTGCTGAAAAGAAAAGAAGCATGGTAACAGGAAGCCGTGGTGGCTATGATATACCCCACCCCCAACTAAAAAATTGTACATTATCCTCAGTGCATGAAAATAATACAAAGCAAGGAAATGGGGACATACTTGGGAAGCACTAGGCATCTGTGTCATCACAAGAAAAATTACCATATACCTTTGGTAGCCTCCCATGCTGCGCCTGATTTATTTTTGTGGAACAACTCAGGTTTCTTAGCTACTCAGACTTTGACAAGGTCCACCTCAACATAGACTTTCACTTCCTCAAGGTTTCCCATGTATTGCTTCACTCATTGCCCATTCACTTTGAACAGGACTTCACCATCATGCTTTATTTATATAGCATCGTGTTGGAATTCCCAAAAAATAGTGAATGACCCCTACCACCTAGACTTTAGCTTGCCAGGAAGCATGCAAAGTCTTAAATTATACAATAAGACTAAATCACAAGGTTCAAACTCTCTTTTCTAAATTTTCTTATCATGATACAACTTCAGTCTTTGTTTGGATATGGTAGAAATCTCCTAAGAATAGATTTGGAATTCATCCAACTCATTTATCTTTCCCAATCTCAACCTTGCTGCATCACGCCACTCAAAAATCAGCCTTTTCAATGCCCATAGTGCCTTGTGCTCGAGCTTTAACGGAGCATGGCATGCCTTGTCGTATACAAACACATATGGGGAGGCATCTGTGGGAGTCTTATAAGCTATCTGGTAGTCCCATAATGCATTATCCATCTTTCTAGACTAGTCAGTCCTGGTGGCATTCACAGTCTTTGCCAATATAGACTTGATCTCTCTATTAGAGACCTCAACTTGCCCTCTTGTCTGAGGATGGTAAGGTGTTATCACCTTATTCCTTACACCATATTTATTAAGAAGTGCCTTAAATAGAAGGTTGCAAAAGTGAGATCCACCATCACTAACAATAGCACATGGAGTGCAAAATTGAGAAAAGATATTTTTCTTCAAATGTGCAGTTTCACTCCTATATTTTTTATTTGGAAATACAACTGTATCTACCTATTTTGAAACATTATTAACCTCTTCTAAAATATACCTCATGCCATAGGAGCTCACAAATGGACCCATGAAGTCAATCCCCCATACATCAAATAACTCCAACTCTAATAAAGGTGTCATGGGGAGTTCATATCATCGTGAAATATTTCCTTGAAGCTGACATTAGTCATACGATTGTGCATAATTATGAGAATCCTTATAAATAATAGTCCATTAAAACCCACACTGCAGAATTTTATGGGATATGCGGGTACCACTATGATGACTCCTAACTGGTGTTGAATGACAAGCTTCAAGAATGCTCATCATCTCCACCTCAGGTGTACACCTTCAAATAACATTCGTAGAAAACCTAAAAAGATATGGCTCAGCCCAAAAGAATATCCTCACCTTATGTATAAATCTATTGAGCTGCTAGAAGAAAAGATCTTCTAGGACAAGATTAATTGCCAAATAGTTGGAAAAATCAGCAAACCAAGGGATTAAGTCTTGAGATGATGCCAAGACACACTCATCTAGAAAAGTAGCATATATTTCAAGATCATCCCCTAATTTTTGCATTGCCTCCCCTTCAAGCCTTGACAAGTGATTTGTAACTTATTTTTCAGTGCTTTTAATATCCTTCACCTCAAAGTCAAATTCTTGCAGCAAGTGAACCCAATGAATCAATCTCAATATGGAATATTTTTTTATATCAGATACCTCAAGTTTGTATGGTCTATATGAACTATGACTTTGATCCCAATCAAATAGGACCAAAATTTTTTAAAGGAAAAAACCACCGCAAACAAATCTTGCTCTATAACTGTATAATTTTCCTACGTGGGGTTAAATGCCTTACTGGCATAGTAAATAGGGTAAAGGAACTTCTTGCTCTGTTGGCCTAAGAAAACACCCAAGTCCCTCAACTTGCATCACACATGACTTCAAAAGTTCAGACCAATCAGAGGACACATTATAGAAGCCATAATCAACCGCTCCTTAAGGCACTTGAAGGATTTCAGGCATGCATCATCAAATACAAATTTCACCTATTTATCTAAAAACTTGCATAGAGGATTTGCAATTTTAGAGAAGTCCTTGATGAACCTCCTATAAAAGCCTGCATATCCCCAAAAGCTCCATATACCTTTAACTTAGACTGGTGGTGGCAACTTTTCAATTACCTCTATCTTAGAGTTGTCCACCTTAATACCCTATTTGGAGATCTTGTGCTCGAGAACAATACCCTTTTTCACCATAAAATGGTATTTTTCCTAATTCAGCACCAAGTTGCACTCTTCACATCTATGTAATGCACTGGACAGATGGGCCAAACAATCATCGAAGGAGTCCCCAACTAATGAAAAATCATCCATGAAGACCTCGATCGTGTACTCCACCATATCAAAAAATATAGACATCATGCATCCTTGAAAGGGTCAGGAGCATTGCATAACCCGAATGGTATTCTTTTGAACGCAAAAGTCCTGTAGGGGTAAGTAAATGTCATCTTTTCTTGGTCCTCAAGAGCAATATTGATCTGATTGTAAATCAAGTATCCATCAATAAAACAATACAAACCCTATCCTATTAGTCTATAACGTATCTGATCCATAAAAGGATTGGGGAAGTGATCTTTCTAAGTCCAAGTATTCATCTTTCTATAATCTATGCAAACTCCCTAATCGGTCACTGATCTCATGGTCACAAGTTCATTCTTCTCATTGGGAACTACTGTAAATCCACCCTTCTTTGGTATGCATTGAACTAGGCTAACCCACTTTCTATCTGCAATGGGGTAAACCACTCCAGTATCTAACCCCTTGATAATTTCTTTCTTCACAACCTCCTGCATATGAGGGTTCAATCTGAACTGATGCTCAATGCTGGGAAAACATTTTGGCTCAAGATATATTTTGTGAGTACAAAAACTTTATGGAATTCCCACAATATCTTCTATGGTCCACCCAATTTCTCTTTTGAACTACTGTAATACAGATATCAATTCTCCCACCCGTGACTCTGACAAATCTGACGAAATAATCACCGGTAAGCTATTGTTTGCCACCAAGAATACATACTGTAAGTCAGATGGGAGGGCATTTAATTCCAAAATCGATGGATCCTAAATGGATGGTTTAGTAGGAGGCTTGGTTCTATTTTTTAGATCAAGATCCAGCTTTTTCAAAGCATAATTATAAGAAGCTCTACTATGAAATGTTTTAACTATCTCATCATATTCTTTGATATCATCACTCTCAAAATTCATGATCACTACTACTAACGCTTCGACCCCAAGCCTCTCTTCAATGGGGACGACCCCTGTAATAACCGCATCATCAATAATATCTTTCATTTTCACCACTCGTATATCATCTGGTTGCTATACTGATAGACACACATCAAAAACTACTTGCTCATCATTCATCTTGAAGGTTATCTCCTCTAAGTCCATATTAATAAATGCCTTAACCATGGAAATAAAGGGTATACCCAATATAATATAGGTCTTAAAAGTCTACCTCACAGTCAAGAACCATGAAATCATTAGGGAACATAAAGGATGCCACCCTTACCACTATATTACACTAAACACCCACAGGTTTTTTCATAGAAGATTTGTCCATCAACAACTTCATAGATGTAGATTTAAGTGTACCTATCCCCAATAGCTTGTATATAACTAGTGGCATCAAATTTATGCTGACTCCCAAGTCACACAAAGATAGTTTGATATTGAAAGGCCTAATAAAACACAAAATAGTGACTACCCCGGGGTTCTCCTTCTTTTTTACTAATGGTTTGAAAAGGATAAAACTACTATGGTACATATTATCATTGGGATCACCGACCCAGTCATCACCATCACCAGTCTCATAATTATCATAAATAAATGTCTACTTAAACTCTTTCTCGGGTGTCTCATCACTTGCAGTACTATCATTCTTCGACTCCTCAGTAGAGGCCACATGGGGATTATCAGTAGGGGCACAATTCCTAGTGGTAATAGCTAGACAATGAGTGATGGTTGGGGGACTCTAAACCGTGTAACTCAGAAGGGTACCTGGCTGCCTTTGATTTAACATAGCAGATATCTACCTAAACTGCATCTCTAATTGCAATTATATGAGAGTCTACATTCTATGTCAAACCTGAGATATCAGCCTTAATCTCCTGATTCTCTTGACCCTTCACCATTTGGACAACAACTCCTCCATTATCGATTCTATATCACGGCTACCCGATGGAATATACCTGTCTCACTTATTCTTGTAGTCATCTCTACGTCTTTAGTCACCATCACACTCCCTACTGTGATCTTTGTATCTATCACCATAATAGTTTCGACCTTGGTTTTCTTTCACTTTTCCTTAAAAACACGCTAATCCATGATTAAGATACTTAGCCTCCTCCTCCAAGTCAAACTCATAAGCTCTAGAGGCTGAACCCTGTACAACTACTATGTTTATCTTCTCTAAGTTCAATATTGAGAACTGCTTAGCAAGCAACCCAATATCATCCCTCAGCTACAAAATATCTTATGCCACAAAATCATCAACTACTCCATGGTCTTTGGAAGCTCAAATGTCATAAGTGGAAGAACCCCTCTCAGCCTCCCAAGTATTCCACACTTGATTAGTGAGAGAGATCTGGTCTAGAATCTCAGAAGCTGCTTCCCAGCATAATCTCATGAACGCTCCTTCAGTGATTGTGTCTTACCATACCTTAAGAGTTGATGTTCAAGGCTCTATAAAATATCTCTAGTATACGAAGATTGAGTGCCAATCTCTACTTTATCTTAAATTAAAACGAAGCCTCATATATCAACTCTAAATGTAGCTGTCTAAAATTGTATATCTCATCTTTAAGCTGCAATATCCTGGATGGAGGAAAGAACCGGTTTAAGAACTACTTGTGTAACTAATTTCAAGTGGTAATAGATCCTCTTGGAAGTTCCCCCAACCACAAAGAAGCTTCTCCAGTCAATAAGAAGGGGAATAACCTCAATCTGAGTGCTTCCTGTTCTACCCCCAAAATAGTTTAAGAAGTGCAGATCCCAACAATATTAGCAAGATACATATTTGTGTCATCTGCAGTAGATCCCAAGAATACACATTTCAAATTCAGAAGCTAGATCATGGCACTATTTATGTCAAATTTCACATTGGGGGAAGTACAAAAAAAATGACAGCTCTTGTTTCTATCAACTCAACGTATCCCATGTCCCCCTCGTCATCATATGATTAAAAGTACTGGAATGTTGGGATCACTCGACCTTGATAACCTAGAACTCTATATCGATTACCGTCAAGTGATGCTCGACGATCAACTACTAGTCTTGGACTGGCTAACTTTACCTGCTGAGCTAACCAGGCTTTCTCAGCCTCCCTTCTATGGTTAGCTGCATCCGCTAACATTCCCTCTATCTACCGATCAGCAATGTTGTGTAGATCACTTGGAGTAGGGGAGGAACCTCATCAGGATTTTCTTGAACCCCTTCTAAATTTCCTATATGTACTGGTTTTATCATCATAATATTAGGTTGTAACAGTCACTCTAGGTTAAGATTCAGTGGGAGTAAGGGATTGCCTTGACTCCTAGTGTTAGGCATACACCGGCGTATACCAAACTAAGAATAGAAAATTAAAGACCCAAAAATGCCAACAAGCTTCAATCAACAATCATACCATCTTCCTCGGCAACGACACCAAAAGTTTGATTAACTCCCAAACTATACCTCAAACTAAAGGATAAAACGGTCGCTGTTAATTTTAGTAACCTAACTAGGTTGGGGTCAACCCTACAGGGAAGACGCGGATTTGTATCTCTAGTTTGCTGAACTCAACGGGCTAAATAGAAAGGAAATGAGGGGTTAGTTGTTGTGATCTCTAACAAGTAGCAAATCTCAACTTTGGTTGTAATTAGTCGATGATGACACTAGGAATGTGTTCCCCCTGGCTTCTCAACTCAGTAGGCTTATTGAGCTTTATTGAACCAATCCAGTACCTTGCATACATAATTTGATAAGTTATGTACCATCAACTATATTGTGGACACATTAACGAATTTCATCCTTTACCTTTTGAGTCTTAGGATATCGTATTACTAACCCTTATCTGAGATCCCAGTTAGCTATTACCTTTAGAGTCTTAAGTTATTAGATGATAGATAACCATCTTACATAGATTATATTGATTAGCCTAAATCGGCAGTTAATCTTCAAATTACTATTGTGATTATCTTTTACTAGTCACTACTCTTCTTGTGGAGTAAGTAGTGATAATCTAAGAGGGATCTTACCATTTGCAACCGCTAAGACATCTATCAAAATGCAGATAATAAAATACATGCAAAGATATTGGTTCAGAACAACTTATCACTTCCCTACTTCATCAATATGTCTGGGTTCCACAACCCTAGATAAGGGCTTTAGCCGCTCGTACTTGTGAAATGATCAACGAAATTTATAATGAACAACATTAAGCAATATCACAATGATAAACAAGTAAAACCCAAATCCAATAACTGAATTATTAATCAAAATCAAGAACAAAGTACTCCCAAGGTCAAATTCTGAATCTTGGAATAAAATGTAAGTTTGTAAGTGTTAAGAGTGTGTAACCTAACTACAGAACATCAAAAGGGTATTGATAGGATACAAGGAAACCCTAAAAATCAAAACCCATACGAAAAATAAAAATTGAGGTCGGTGGCCACTTACTTAGGCCACCTACGGACTGTATGTACTACATAGGACCGTATGTGGTCCTAAGTAAGTGTCAGACCTCTTGTACATCTCCTTCAACTCTCTAGATGTGGACCTTTGTCACTTACTTTGGTCACATACGGACCGTATATGCCCTTAGTAAGTGACAGAATCTTTTTTTTCCTACTTCTGAGCCTCTGGACTTCAAGTTCTGACATCTACTTTGGTTACCTATGCTCTGTAAGTGGTACTTACGCCTAGAAATGCCTAAGTAAGTAGCCCAAAACTTTAATTTTCATATTTTTCTTCCATTTACCCTCTAAAACCTGATTTTCTACAAAACACACCCAAAACACATCATATCTCTCAAAACAACCTAAGAAACTTGCATATTTTTCTTGTTTTTATTCTAAACATGAATCGTGAAGCCCAATTCACCTAAGACATGAATAACTACGCTAATTATTCCAATTTTACTATTTTAAGATAGCCTAAACAGTATAAATAAACCAAATAATCTCATTCATACTTCCAACACCTAAATCTCAACCCATATCTAGCATAATATTATAAGCATACTACGAGATAGATCAATCTATGAAGAACGTAGACCTAACCTACCTGGATGCCGATGAAAAGCCCAAATAATCCGCTAGATCATCGATTTCCCTTTTCGAGAAGCTTTCGTAAGGTGTCACGCTATCAAAATCACAATCTACTTGTAAATATACAAACAATGATACTCATATTTCACTATTGTGCTTTGGGTATAAAAGTACGTAAAAATCCTATGTAGGTACCATTTTTAAAATTGAACAATCGAAACCAATACAACGTCCCTCTATGCTCAAGGAATATTTACCCTAAAAATGAGTGGATTTAAGACACCCAAGGACACTTTAAACCTAGCTCTGATACTAAACTTGTCACAATCCGAGACTGCCCCCTAATCATAACATAGAACTTAAAGCCACAAGTGACCCTAAGCTAACCCATGGCCTAGAATGCATTAGGATACTGAAGAAAATTACCAAAATACTGGCGGGACGCCAGACAAGAAATAAACTAATAATAAATATTAATGGAATCAATGCTAATATTGTCTGAAATACTCAACAAATAAAAATATATCTTACTGTCTGAAAACCTTTAAATCATATTAAGTTGTTGGGACAAGCCCCCAAATAACTCCAACTATCTAAAACAAAATTAAATGTTAAAATAGATAACTGATAACTAGTTCTCAAATGATGAGGAATCACTACACAGCTACTAAGTGATACGGGAACTTGTTAAGTGTGATCCAGATACTGAGCATTCGAACCTATATAATGAGACAATATAGCACAAAGTAGTATACGATCAGTACTTTAAATGTACTGAATATGCAGGATGGGAAACTAACTGATATAAACTGAACATGAATGCATGAACATGTAAACTTAATGAAAGACCAAGTATAAATATGTACTGGAAAAAACTAAATAACTGAATACTCGGCCAAGAAAACCTCACCTGAACATAAACTAAAACATAAACTGAGGACTGTGGGAGATGAGAATAACTGACATACCAAAATCTGAGCAAATCGGGGTCCAACCTATAACCCCAATTGAAAGGATGCTAGTACCTTACCAAGGGTACCAACACTGGCTGGCATGGATCCACTAACTGGTGTCCCAAAGGACTAGCGTGTTAGTACTAATCTGGAGGGTGACCCCTTATAACCTATGGAGGCTCCATAGTTTTGGAACTTAGGGAATTTTACTAAAGGTATTAGTCCTAATAGACGGGTGATCCTCCATCCCTGTTTTGCTCGGTGCTAAGTACTACTCCAAACTGAATGACACTAAAAATTGATATAAGCTAAATATCGTAATAATCTTGAAAATAGAAACATATGCATAATCTAAATAGCTCAAAACATGTCAACTAATACATGCATGAAATTCGAGGTATCGGGTTTTCATAACCCACCAGCTCTGTCTAATGCAACTGAACATGATAATATTTTAAAATAGATCATAATAGAGAAATTCACCGATAAAACTCAAACTCAATAATTTATCAATAGTAAGGAAATTCGTGGTGGTGAATGGGAGAGAATGCTAATCTTATGAGAAAATATGTACTCGTGGTTGAATTCAAGAATTAAACTGAAATTCCAATAAAACTCATAAATATCATGGAACCTCAGTCAAAAGGGAGAATTAAACTTGAGTGTTTCAAGAAATCTTTAGGACTCAATGTGTGTATGGAACCCACTGATGATATCCTACATACCTCGAGGTGAAACCTTTGATAAACTCTTGGAAATTGGACTTGAAGATTGAAGAACCCTAATTTACTTTTGGAGATGAGAAAGTCACTTCTTTTTTGTTGTGTATTAACTTTAAAACTAGATGATAAATTTAGGGGAAATAGCCTTATATTCCACCCTAAAGAAGCCTAAAAAACTTGTGTTAGGAGTTAAAAGAATGGGAAAAGACCAAAAAGCCCTTCTTAAAATGTTAAGGAAATTCTTAGAAACAATCACCATGGATCGGTGAATGACTCGTTATGTCTGGTCACAAGTTGTGGCCTAAGTTGTGACCTAAGGACTGAACTTTTGGGTCCTTTCTGATATGATGACTTCCTCTTGACGACTCATTAGGTCTGATAAAAAGTCGTTATAAGGATTTATAGTCAAGAGGCTGATATTTTGGCCACTTACTCCTATGACAATGAGTCTTGGCTACGACTCATTGTGTCAGATAATGGGTCATTGCCAGAGTTGTTGTCACTATAAGTTTGACTGTGTCTTAGAAAAATTTCCATAACTTCTTACAACGATCTCGGATTAAGGTGAGACTAATGGCGTTGGAAAGATAATTTAATAGCCTATATTTTTGTGGGTCAAGAGATTTAAAACTTGGGCCATTATTTCAGATTAGGTCATACTTAGATTATTATTTTATAACCATAGGTAGCCTACATATATTTTTCGCTATTATCTAGACTTGCATTATTTACTATCTTTCAAGCCTTATCTAATATTGACATTTTTATCTTATTTATGTCTTATCAAATCTTAATTCGCCTATGATGCCTACTAAGTACTGCATGTTTGGTATTCATACAACACTTCTGCATATTTTTCCCTATTGCATACCCTAGTACAAGTTATCACCTCTGGTATCCACCTCCCGTGGAGCTATTTTGATCACATACTTAGGGTGAGATATTGACAACCGTAGTTGTTCTATCTTCCTCTACTGTTGGACTAGTCTTTATTATGTATATTCAAATATATTTTGATATTTATTGAATCTATGTTGTACACCTTATATATGTAGAAGTTCCTGCACTGATTGATACCAGGTCTTGGTGGTTAATTTGTATATTTTGTTTCCTTCACTCTCTATTTATATCTGTATGGGCCTTATTACTTGTGTTTGTTCCAAATCTAAGAGGAATATCTTATGATTTGTTCTATTGACTCATTAGCTCATTATCCTACTATTTTAGGCTACATGATTCAACCTACTTATAGGTGGGTTTCAGCAGGTACCATTGTGACCAAGATTTTTGGGTCATGATGAATTTGTATCAGACTCATGGTTTGCCAGTATCATAGGTTTAAGAACAAAATGTCACGACCCAATTTCATGAGTCATGATGGCACCTAATTTATTCCACTAGTAGGTAACCCAAACTGTAGCCCTTAGCTTTAAGCAATAGGCTAATTGGTGGAAAATGGCATACATGTTAAAAATGTGCAAGTAAAAGAATTACAAACAATAAATCATAAAGTAATAATATAATGGAAGAGAAATAAAGAGAAGTAATATCATCCACGTCCTAGAAATGTTGGTACAAGTGTCTTTAATCCAAAAGAATACATGTAATATAAAGGTCAATACATAACAGTCTCGAGAATAGAAAGACTACCAAAAATAAAAGATGGAGAAAAGGTTAACTCTATCTCCAAGAGCTCACCCTATCTCCGAACTCTGACCAACACAAACACAACATCAATGGTGGATGGTAGTACTCAGATCTATACTAAAAAGGTACAAAAGTGCAGTATGAGTACTAAATTCATGGGTACTCAGTAGGCATCATTGGTCGACTGTGCTTAATCATAATATAAATATAATAAAATGTGAGATAGGTAATCTAAGTCAAAGGAAGAGGGAAAACCTTGAATTATACTCCGCATACTGAAATAAATAGACAAAAAGATCATATTAAAGAAAATCATAACTATCTCTACATAACTGATCGCCAAAATCCAGAAGGTGCAAATAAAGTAAATAACCTAATCCGTCCCCCCATAAGCCCGAAGGGTGCAACCAAGGAGAAACAATAATAAAAATTATACTAATTAACCATGTCTTGAAATCATAACTTTGGGTGCTTCCATACTGTAAACATCAAACTCAAACCGATTGTATAACATCATAAATAGCCTCCCAATGCCAGACTTGAATCGAAACTCATACCATCATTTGCCGGACTTGAACAAGAACTTGCCACTTCCCAAGTACCAATCTAGAATAATGTATCATATATCTAAACTTCAGCAAACTTAAGAACATAATTTAAGAAATGCACATGTCTTATATATTCAACAAGGAACTAATAGTAATCTTAACCTGTGGTGGGCCGGAGAGTCCCACTTCTAACCCTAAAATCCATTCTATGGAAGTTTCTACCCTAAACTAGGCAATGGTATCTAATTTCACTACTAGATGTTAATTAAGCCACTTGAGTACTAAGATAACAACTCTACCTAAGAACGAGCAATTAAGACAATTACGCCTAATTACGGTCCCATAATTGCTAAGTAATTCAATTTATGCTACAAACATATCTAAGACCAAATTCCCAACCTACAACTAGCATATCATCATATCTATACTACAATCAAGCTCAATCTAAGAGAATAGTAAACCTAGCCTACCTAGAAGATAGAGAAAACTCAGTAAAGTCTGCTAAATTAATGATTTCCCCCATCGGATAGGCTTCCTCCCAATGCCACACTATCAAAAGGTAATTTACTCATCAATAAGAAAATAACGATACCCAAATTGAATTTTTTTGCTTTTAGTCAAAAATCAAGTCAAAATCCAATGTGGGGCTCGCTTGCGGAATCACACTTTTGAAGCCGTCAACACGTCCCCCTATTCTCAAGGATTATTTATCCTCAGGAATGGAAAAATTCTGAGCTCAAATAATACTAAAATCAACCCAATAATAATCTAGAGATTCTAGTCTAAATTGGGGAATTAAACTTATAATTAGATAGAAACCTTGCAAGATTTCGATGAGGGAGTCATAAATTCAACCTCACAAATACCCTAAAATCTCTTAATAATCACTCTCCTAATTTCCAACACACTCTAGGGTTTAGCTCTTGAGACTTGTGAGAAAAATGGAATAAAATTGGTTAAGGATAGAATTTAATGGCCTGCCAAGAGCCGCATAAGCAGCCACTTGACCGCTTAATCGGTCACTACTAAAGTGGCTATGTACCACTAAAGCAGTAACTACTAGTCCTGCCCTTTTTGCTATGGAGGGTTGGCTATTAATTAAGCGGGCTCCAGTTTAGCGACCCAGCAAGGAAAGCCATGGTCACTTAAGTGATTGGCTGGATGTGTAAGTGGATCCTGCTTTAGTGACCAAAGTGCCACTTTAGAGGATGCACCAGCTGAAACTTAGAAAATTTCATGTTTACCATCGACCCCTCGAGATCCATTCAAAATCCTAAGAATGAAAACAAACTTTTTAAGCCTATTAAATTTAACATTTCATACTTAATAGCATAGCCAAAATTTCAACCCGAGGTCGTTTTGATGAAAAATGGGCCTCACATCTATTGGACATTTCTATCAAATTCTGACCAATAGCCCGAAATGAGTCCAAAGGTCTTGGGACCCAAACCAAAAGGTCCTCCTAGACTAAAATTGATATTTTTGGAGCTAATGGAATTGTTAGAATTGGCATACGAGGTTGTTAAATTGATGGTTATACCTGATAGCCAATCCTTACCAATGAAGACTTCAAAATAGAGAATTGGCTCTCAAAAGGCAAAGAAACTTTCTGGTAACTAAACTATCAGCTCCAGCATGTCACAAATGACTTAGGGAAGATATAGGAAAGCTTTAAATAGTAAAAATGCATGGAAATACAGAAAATAACCCAGAGGGTCATTATAATATCTACTACTAAAAGAACTTCCATCCATGAAAGTACAGTATAAGGATGTACCTGAAGGGTCAAACCGATGAGGATACTAAGCCTGCATCTTGCTCTCGATCTCCCAAGTAGCCTCCTCTGATGGCGATGTCTCTAGTGAACCTTAACTATAAGAATCTCCCTAGAGCATAATCGCCACACATCCCTGGATAATATGAACACCCTGGCTAATATGAACATTGGCTCCTCCACGAAGGTCAACCTCTCATCCAATTGAACTAAGTCCTAGCAAAGCATCTATGACTCATTTGAAATATAATACCGCAACATAGAAGCATGGAAAGTTGCATGAACAACGGAAAAAATAGTGGGAAAGGATAACTCATAAGTTATATCTCTAACTATATGAAGGATCTCAAAAGACCTAATATATCATGGGTTGATCTTGCCTTTCCTCTTGAGCGTCATCACACACTTCATGGGTGATACTCAAAGGAACACCCAAACTATGACTCTAAATCTCAAGGCACAAAGTTTACAATCTGTATAATCCTTCTACCTACTCTGTGCTACCTTCAGTCTATCCTAAATCACCCTGACTATATCCAATGACTCCCAAAGTAAGAACACCCAATCACAAACTTCAAACTCTAGTTCTCTTCGCCTTACATCCGCAGAGGACTTTTGGCGACTTTGAGCGGTCTTAAGCCTCTCTCGAATCACCTTCACTTTCTACATCACTTAATATACCAAGTCAAGATCGAGCAATCTCATGTCATCTAACTTATACGACCCAATTGGTGATCTACACCTTCGACCATAAAGGGCCTCAAAAAGAGCCATTTGGATGCTACAATGATAGTTATTATTATACATGAATTCAATAAGAAGCAAACGATCAACCCAACTTTTCTTGAAGTCAATTACGCAAGCCCTTAGCATATACTCTAAAGTCTAAATAGTATGCTCTACTTGCCCATTCGTTTGAGTGTGTAAAGAAGTACTAAGGCTCTCCGGTATACTTAACCCCTTTTGAAAGGACCGTAAAAATGGAGAAAAAAATTATGTACCTCGATTGGATATAATAGACATTGGGACTTCATGCAACCAAACTATCTACTGGATGAACAACTTCCCATTGTCCCCTCTCGTGTAATTTGTCCTCACATGTAGGAAGTAAGAGGACTTGGTCATTCTATCCATAATGACCCAAATAGAATCACACTGATTTTGAGATCTTAGAAAACCAGTAACAAAATCCATATTAATAATTTCCCACTTCCACATGAGTAGAGCTATCTCTTGAGAGGTGTAATCTGGAATCAAATGCTCAACCTTGACTTGTTGAGAAACCATACACTTGACAAATAAAATTTACCACATCCCTCTTCATATTATTCCACCAATATATTTCTTTCAAGTCATGATACATCTTTGTCAAACCTGGATGAACCATATATCTGGATACATGAGTTTCGGTCAAAATCCTCTCTCGCGTCCCACCTACATCAGGAACACATAGTCTCCCTTGATATCTCAGAATGACATATCCCCAATCTTGAAAGCCATAACTTTTAGTTGACCCACATAATCCTTGATTTGTATAAGAATATATCATAAACCTTCTTCTTCTTAACTTCATCCCCAAGAGATGAATTAGCCACTTCATATACAAGCACTCTCTTATCTTCAGAGTCCAAAAGGAAGGCTTTTAAATTTGCAAGCCGATGAATATCCTTCAGTAATCCTTTCTTATCCTCCTCAATGTGAAACAAACTCTCCATGGAAAACCTACTAAGAGCATCAACAACAATAGTAGCTTTACCTGGGTGATAGTGTAGGCTCATGTAGTAACCCTTAAGCAATTCAAACTACCTTTTTTGCCTGAGGTTTAATTCTTTTAGAGTGAAAACATACTGCAAACTCTTATGGTTGATTAAATATCCACATGTACCCCATAGAAGTAGTGACACCAATTTTTCAATGTAAAAACCATAGACACTAACTCTAAATCATAAGTTGGATAATTTCTCTCGTGCATCTTAAGTTTTCTAGATGCATAAGACACAACCTTCTCATGCTGCATCAACACACACCCAAGTCTCATACGGGGCATATAATGATACACTACAAACCCTTCAGTACCCTTGAATAGGGTCAAAACCTGAGTAGATGTCAATCAAACCTTCAATCTTACAAAATTACCCTCACAAGCATCAGCCCATAGAAATTTTACCTTTTTTGAGTCAATCTCATAAGTGGTGAAGCAATGGAAGAAAAACTCTCCACAAATCTCCTATAATAATATCCCTGGCCCAAGAAGCTCTTAATGTCGGTTAGATTCATGGGTCCAGGACATTTCTTTACCACCTCAATATTTTGAGGACCCACTTTAATCCCTTCACTAGAGACAACATGCCAAAGAAATGTCACAGCACTCAACAAAAACTCACATTCAGAAAACTTTGCATACAACTCCTGATTCTTAAGAGTCTGCAACACAATTCGGAGGTGATTTGCATAATTTTTTGCAGCATTAGTTAACCCAAATGACATAACCAAGAATTCATAGTGTCCATAGCAGGTTCAAGAAGTAATCTTGGGAATATCTTCCTCTCTAATCTTTAACTCAAGGTAACCTAAATGAAAGTCTATTTTAGTTAAACACCTAACTCCCTAAAGTTGATCAAAAAGGTCATCAATCATAGCAAGAGGATACTTATTTTCCATGGTGATGTTATTCAGTTGACGGTAGTCTATAAATATCCGGAGAGACCCATCTTTTTTTCACATAAAAATTATAGGAGTGCCCTAAGTAAAGAGACTGGGACGGATAATACCCTTATTAAGGAGATCTTTTAATTTCTCCTTTAGTTCTTTCAGCTTTGCCGGAGCCATTCTATAAGGAGAAATAGAAATAGGACGGGTATCTAATAGAAGAAAAATCCTAAAGTCTATCTCTCTATCCAGAGGGATCCTAGAAAGAGCATCAAAAAACTTTAGAAAACTCATTAACTACGAAAACAGGTGCAAGGAGGGACTTCCAGAGTTAGAATCCTTGAGCTAAACTAGATAATACAAACACCCTTTGTCTATTAATTTTTGAGATATAAGATAAGAAATAAAATTCCTTTTTGGTACTAAGGAACTCCTCTCTCATTCTATTATCGGTCCATTGGGGAAATAAAAGATGATCTTTTGAGTTCGACAATCCAGAGAAGCATAGCACGAGTGAAGCCAAACCATCCCTAAGATTACATCAAAATTCACCATGTCAAGCTCTATTAAATCTACCAATGTCTCCCTATGAAAGATGGACACCACATAACCCTTATAGACTATTCTAGCAATAATAGACTTACCCACCGGGGTAGAAACTAAAAAGGGATTAAGAATAATTTCGGGACCAAAACCAAAGTAGTACAGTAATATAAGAAGTCACACAGCATAGGGTGGAACCAGGATCAAGCAAGCCATAAACATCACGGGGGAAAAGTTGTAATATACCAATGATGATATCAGGGTATGCCTCAAGTTCCTGATGAGTAAAAAGTACATAAAGGAAATTCTTGCCATTCTTGTCACTGAAATGGCACCCTTAGCTATAGGAGATGATGAAATGCCAACCAAAACCTTATTATCCCCATACATATCCCTAGCTAAGGGGAATTCTTTCTACATATGACCAAGCTAACCACATCTGAAGCACAAGTTCGTACCTTTTGACAATATCCACGATGAGGCTTTCAACAAAAATAACAAAGAGAGCAAAGTGGGGCTGACCGAGCTACATTGTCCTGAGAGTAAGCACCCTGAGCTCGAGGGTTATTAATAAACTAGAAAAATTGAACACCTGATGGCTTAGAGACTAGAGCACTAGCTGAAGGATAAGAATTTCCCTAAGTCTTCCTCATGGGCCAATGCCTACCCTCTTTTCCATTATTTTTCTAAATCGCATCCTGCTCTATAGGCCTAATTTTCTTACTCTGCCTTTGTTCTATTTCTACCCATTTCCTTTTCTCATCTTCCACCTGCTATAAATAAATCACCAGACTAGATATATCCATGTCACTATTTA
The DNA here is from genome assembly GCA_030864215.1 of Capsicum pubescens. NCBI lineage: Eukaryota > Viridiplantae > Streptophyta > Magnoliopsida > Solanales > Solanaceae > Capsicum > Capsicum pubescens. The sequence goes on along the minus strand of CM061549.1, from coordinate 110,044,359 downwards.
GCATTGTATCCTTACACTCTAGCACCAAATCACAGGAAAGACCTAAAGCCAACTTCCTCATCCTGGAACTCATATTAGACACAAGATTTGGGGCATAGTGGGATAGTTGGGTGAAGTTCAATGTGTACTTCATAACACTCATCTTACTTTGCTTCAGATTAATAAACTCCTTAAACTTTGCTTCTCTTAACTCCTACAGAAATAGATGGCCAAGAAAAGCGCTTGAGAATTCTTCCCATACCACTGGCCCAACATATTCACCTCTTAACTCTTTCTGCTCCTCATACCATTGATAAGCTACCTCTTTCAACTGATAAGCTACAAACTCTACCACCTCTACATAAGTAGCATGTATAACCCTAAAAATCTTTTCCATCTCATACATAAACCCTTAAGGATCCTCCTCAACCTTAGAACCCTAAAAAGTTGGTGGATTCAGCCTCATATTTTGACCAACCTGAGTGATCTCAAATGAGCTAGTAATAGGACCAGAATGATTAGACCATCAAGGTTACAATGCCACAATATGAGCAAGCATGTGAATGGACTGATGGAACTTCACATTAGAGGCATCTCTCTGTAGGGACTGAATATGAACAACACCAGCTCGAGGAGATCAAGGAGGACTAGAAAGGACCAATGGACCCCTAGTAGCAGAAGAAAAATTAAGAGTATGGGTCGTATACCGAGTCTGCATTCCATGAGTAGGGAAAACCTCCTCAATATTTTCCCCAATTGAGATGAAGTTTCTAGTTGAATTTCTGTGACCATCAGATCTTTGTGGAGGCATGATCCGAAATATGAGTAAGCCAAAATTTAGAGGAATTTAATAGTAACTAGACTTAGTAGCACAAAATTAAACACGAAGAAAAGAAACATTCCTAATTGCCTTGCAGCCTCCCCTCTTATTAGTGTGGCGCGCTACACATCCATAAATGGGACTCTACTGTACATGGCTTGTAGACACCCAGTGACCCTGAACCATGCTCTTATACCAAGCTTATCACAACCCAAACCGAGACCCTAGTCATGACAGACAACCTAAGCCAACTAAGGCATGAGATATCCCCTAAACTTACATCATAAGCATAGTAATATAAAGAAATTATGGAAGCCAACCCATAAAATGAAAGAGTTTGATATATAAGAAAAATAAAATTTAGAAATCAAATTTAAATCCAGAAAACCACAACCCAATTCTGTCTAAAAGCCTCTATCCATAAAACATCTATCAATTCGGGACATGACCCAGACTATGATAAAAGAAAACCAAAAGAACGGATAATATAAAGAGATTGAAAAATAATATAGCTTTCCAGAGGATGGAGGGCTCACCACTTCTCACCATCTGTCCAAAGGAGTAACTTTTCAAAGAAGTAACAACCCACCTAAAGCAGCACAAGGTCAAAAAAATAGGCCTTCAAACCTACATCATAAAATAATGTATCTTTCGGGGACGATCAGTATGACAAGTAATGGCATGTAACCCAAGAAGAGGGATAGGGATAAAAATGTAATTTACCAATATTAGTCATAAAATAGAATCACTATCCATAATAAATACAAAATAAGGGGCGGGGAATAAGACATGACCATTTGAAAATTACTCCTGAACTATGTAGCTTACACAGACCTTTAGATACCTACGGGCTATATGGGTCTGGTTCCAACCATCGGAGGGCCTCAGTCCATAATAGTCGCATGGACCGAGGAATAGGCTAAAGCCACCAACAGACAATAACCTCCCAAAAAATATAACTTGTACCACCACTCAAAGTCGGTACACATTGGTCATAAACCCCTAATGTTAGCAAGCGTGGTTTCATGTGTTGGTCACAAGGACTACACCTTCTCGGTAAAGCTACACAATTCCCATTAAGTCCAATTAAAATATTTTTCAAAATTATTAACTGTGGAGTTTCCATTAAGACATTCCCAAATTGGTATCATCATACCAAGACTTTTAAGCCATCTAAATAATGCTATACCATTTTTATTTAACCATTTAAACTCCAAATTTCCAATTTGAAAATCCAATATAGACCATTTCGCCATTTATCCTTTACAATGTTTCAAAGAATGAGTTAAACACTTTAAAATCTCCATTTAAAACCAAGTTATGCAATAGGTTGAGGTTTATATATTTACCATGCAAAACCCATATCCACTATGCAATTAAGATACCAATTTCCCCTCTCTTTGTAAATTATAATTCAATTGGCAACTATTACTGAAACATGGAAAACCATTAAGACAAGGGGGAAAGCCAATACAAATATGTGACAACCAAAATTCACAACCCTCAATTTAAACAAGCATTAAAATATAAGAATACCAAGTAAATAACACAATTAAAAGATAATCAAAATAACTGTCTATCTGCTTTTTTAATGGAAGTAATTTGAGAAGAACTTGATTTTAGAGATCTGATGAATTCATAAGAAGAACCTTAGTTTTTTGTTTGTCTAGAGAACTGAGAGGAGGAAGAATGGTGAAATATTTTTGATAACTTATACAGGAATAAGGGTTAAGTAATGTTTAAAGTCATCTAAATGTGAAAAAAAGCCCTTGACCTAAGCCAAAAATAGACAAAATTTTTGTTTTGCACCCTTAAGTGTGGCATGCCCTTATCGCGTCATCCCAAGGGTGTGACACGCCCTTATCGCAAAGTGACAAGAGCGTAACATTTTCTTATTGTGGACTTTCACTGGTTCGTCATAAGGGTGTTCCTACCTCTCTGTGGCTTGTCCTTAATATGAACCCTTACTATTTTAGGGTACCACAACATCCCAAAATATGATCGAAAAATTCTAAAATGTATCTTAGTGTCCATTACCACCCCTTACCATAATTCTGCTCAAAAATCACCATTAAACATTAAGGGAATATCAAAATAAATTCATTAAAACCTTGGGGATAACATACCTAAGCTTATTTTTAATGCATTTTAGACCCCGTAACACCCTGGGTGTTACAAGTAGTTTCTAGCCTTAGTGGATTTTTCCTATAATAATAGCTACCATTCAAGTATTCTGATGGTCCCATTCGAAGCATTATATGGTAGGTAATGTCGACCTTCTTTGGTTAGTTTGAGACTTTAGAGTCTAGGATGTGAGGTACCAATTTACTTTGAGAGTCATTAAAAAGAGTTCATGTTATTCATGATAGGTTACGAGTTGCTTAGAGCAAGCAGAAGAATTATGCTAACTGTAGGCTTTGCACTTTGAGATTTAGAGTCGGTGGTCAAGTTTTCATTCAAATGTCACCCATGAAGGGTGTCGAGTTCAATAAGATGGGCAAGCTCAGTCCTAGATATATTAGTGTATTTGATATTTTTAGAGAGTTGGGAAGGTAGCCTATGAGTTTGCCTTGCCTCTAGCATTTTCTTTTATTAATCAATGTTTATGTATATTGATCCTTTGGTGATATATTCTAGATAAGTCTCATGTGCTTTGATAGAATTCGGTTTAGTTGGATGACTGTTTGACCTTTGAGGAGGAGACGCTTGCTATTTTAGCTAGAGATTCAGGCAAATTTGCTCTCAGGAGATTTTGGTGGTAAAGGTTCAGTAGAGACACCATGTAATTTTGGAGGCTACTTAGGAGACCAAGCATGATATGCGGGCCCAGTATCCTCACCTGTTTAAGCCTTCAGATACTTCTTGGCCCTTGACTTTTGAGACCAGAAGTCCTTTTAGTAGTGGATGTTGTAATGACCCTCTAGCTCATTTTCCTTCTTTTGGGGATTTTTCCGCAATTAGAGTTTTTATATATCTACCCCAAGTCATTTATGACTTACTGAGACTAATAGTTTGGTTCTTGGACAATTCATATGATTTTTATACTAATCTAATTCATATTCATAATAGAAAAGGCTAGCCTTATATATAGGTTATTTCTTTTTATGTCAGAGGTGCCCAAAGCTAGAAACAATATTTGTAGTAGAACATTCAAATATTTTGAGTAAGTAAGATGGATGGATTTGGAAGAAAGTGAAAGAACTAGTTGCATAGATATAGATATAGAGAAAGTCTTTTCTCTAAAGACGGTGATATTAGGGTTTTGAGAAACTTCAGGTAAACGACCTCGAATGATAATTCCATTAATCTTGTTAGCTTTGAAATATGAATTTTAATCTAGAAGAACCTTTAATTCGGGTCCCGAGACTTTCAAGCTCATTTGAGACTACTGATTGGAAATTTATAAAAATGGAATAATATGTGTAGGATCCCTATTTTGTTGAACGACCTATGTTGAAAATTTTAATGGTTTTTTTGAGTCCAAAATGTCATTTCTAGTAGTGTAGCTTAGTTCATTTACATACACATGGTTGTGAATGAATTCTAGGCACTCGTTCACAGTCTTTTTTGGACTTAAGAAATTATTGGGGCAATAGCACCTAGTGTAGACCAAAATGGTTTTCGCATTCGCAATTCATTGGCCATATTTGCAAAAAAAAAACCTCATTCACTTGGTCAGCTTTCTTCTTTGTATTCGCAAAGAACCCCTCGTGTTCGCAAAGGGTTAAGTAGGTGGGGTCCTACATTAGCGAAGATTGTACCCCTGATAATATTCATTGTTGTCTCCTCAATTTTAAGTCATATTCAAAAGTCTCGATCTAGGAAAACATGAGTTATCACCTAGTTGAATGAAGAATTGTTGGTAGTTGGGTTATGGATCATTTCTTCATCTAAAACTCGTAAGTTTCCAATCTTAATTAAGATTAGATTCTCTAGTTAATTCTTGATTTTTCTTCTATCTTCTTGGGACCGTTGTTAAGCTCGGATTATGCTCAATTTAAGAGCATGTAATTCTTTATCTAAGAGGGACCTAGTGATGGACAAAATTTTTAATTACATCAGTGAGTCTTACGAACCAATCTTTAGCCCGAATTTTGACTCGAACGGTAAATTCACAATATGAAATTGTTATTACCATATTAACACCTAATTTTGATAGAATGGTAGTGGTTGGAGGCTTTTCGAAAGGAAAATGCCCCAGTTTAGTGGTTCATGAGCGCATTCTTCAGCATCCAAGTAGTCCATGGCTTACCTAACTTTCAACTTTGCTCATTTATTATATTGGTATGATAAATTGCTAATTATTTGTGGGTATTATGGTTTGGATAGTCTTTTAGGTAGTTTATAGTTATTGTAGATGATTAGGGGGCTTTAGGGTATATTTCTACCAATGGATTTCTTAGGTTCTGTAGTTGTTTCTAGGGCCCTTGAGTTTAGATTTAGATGTCTTAGTTTAGGTTCAGATAGTTGTTTATCTTAGATTGGGTTCTTAGGGCTTATAGTTGCCATTTTTCTCACTTTTAAGGTAAAGTGCCTTAGAATAATGCCCTCTGTGAATGTAAACGATTAAAAAATTATTTGATGTGTTGGTTATCGAAATTTAGTTGGTTTGCTTTCTATGATATATTCGCCCAATTTGGTATCTTCAACATTCTAGTATCTTTGTCTTTTAAACACTATTTTTAACTTAATAACTGGAATTTTCGACATATTTAAAAAAACTTGGTGATCTAAAAGGGAAAAAAGGACTAGTTAGTCTTAATGTATGTCTAGACACTTTATTTTACCACTTATGCATATTTAGTTTAGTTTTGAGTTCGATGCTTGATTTTATTGCTTATTGCATAATTAGTCCCAGTTAGAGTCTGACATACATTGTTATTGATCTCTGGTTAGGAATCTGATTCGAGACTGGTATAATTAATAAATATGGAAAGGGAGGAGCATATAGTATGTCATTGCACATCATGACTTATTTTCACATTCCTTATTATTATACTTGGTTTAGATTTATATTACACGTTGTTTACAGCCACCGTGCTTCTGGGGTTTGGTTGGATTTGTTTGCCATTGTATGTATTTTCTGGGCTTATGGAGCTTGGTTAGGTTATTGTTAGACGCTTATTTTTGTCCTTTGAGTTATTTACGTATGATTCTTGTATTTTCCTAGCTTTAGCCTGTTATTTCTTTTCTAACCCCTCTTTTATTATCTTAAGTATAGATTTACACTTATTATGGTTTACTTTAGTTGAGTTCAGTCGGCCTATGATGCCTACTAAGTATCACCTGTTTTGGTACTTATACTACACACCTGTATCTTTTTTCTAATGTACATTTTAATATGAGTCATCATCGTTAACGTTGCCCTCGAGCAGAACTGTTGATCGGAGATTAGGATGAGCTTTCAGCATCCAGAGCTGATCCATCTCCTTATATTTTGACATAAGTCTTATTTTTTATCTTCCGGAGGTTACTTTGATATATTGCACTTGTCTAGTACTGTTTGTGTTTAGTGGCTCTTGTATGACTGTACCAGGTCTTAGGAAAACTCATTTTGTATATTTTGTCTTTTCCCGTCACTTTATATTCATAGTTTGTATAATTCCCCCTTATTAATTGCCTCATTTACTATTATATACCTATTTTTCTGTCTTCCACATACTAGCTCATTACTCATCGTTTTGGGTTATGAGTTTGACTCACCTACTGGCGGGTTATAGTAGATGCTATCATGACCAGAATTTTTTGATCGTGATATCAACAAATCTCATATTAGCGGTATATATTTAATATATAATATGATTATTTTATATTATATTAATATTTCATTAATAATACCATGGTTATTTTATATGATATTACTATTTCATTAATACATAGTGTGACTATTTCATATAATACTAATATTTTATTAATATATATTGTGACTATTTTATTTCATCAATAATATATGATATAAGATAGACACAGTATATATTAATGAGATATTAATATGATATAAAGTAGTAACGGTATATATTAATGAAATATTAATAGGGATAACTACATAACTTAACAAACAGACTCCTAATTACTCTATTTAGCCTAAATTTCAATTAATTACAATTCATAGCCCCTCTTGCCTGTTAATTATCACTAATTACAATGCATAGTGTCTCTCATGTATTTTGTTTTTCTCTATTTTCTATTACTCTCCGTTTTTTTCTTTTTTCAATTTTTTTTTCTTATTTTTTTTTGTTTTCTCTTTTTTTCACTTTTTTCTTTTTCGTTTTCTTTCAATTTTTTCTTTTTTGTTCTTTTTCCTTTTTTTTTCCTGTTTTTTTCGCCTTCTTTTTTTGTTTTTTTCTTTATTTTCTATTACCCTCCTTCTTTTTAAAAAATAAAATCTCTCATCTTTTCTCCTTCTTTTTTTTCTTTTTTTTCTCTTATCTTTTCTCCTTCTTTTTTTTTCTTTTTCTTTTTTTTTTCTTTTTTTTTTATCCTTCTTTTTTTATTTTTTCTCTATTTTCTATTACTCTTCTTCTTCTTTTTATTTTTTTCTCCTTCTTCTTTTTTTTTTTTTGTTTTCTTTTCATTTTTTTCCCTTTTTTCATTCATGCGTACTAGCAAACACAAATACAAATGCGAACTATAAAATACAAATATAAATATGAACTATAACATGCAAATACAAGTGTGAACTATAAAATACAAATATAAATACGAACTATAACATACAGATACAAGTGTGAACTATTATTTGTATTTATTAATTATTTAAAAGAAACGATTGATTTTTTTCTACGAATACTAGTTTGTATTTATTGATACGAGTTGTATTTATTGATACAAATAATACAATTCAATTTTTTATACAAACACAACATATACAAATACGTATTGTATTTGTATTTGTAAAATCATTTGATTCATTTATTTGTAATTGTATTTGTGTCAAGTGATATTTGTTTATTTACAAATACGAATGATCATTTTGACATACAAATACAAAATGGTACATCTGTATCAAATGATACATTGCATATTTATATATTTTAGAATCAAGAAAATACAATTAATGCATTTACTTGTTTGTATACAAATGATAAATTGTACATAATCAAAGGCTAAATATAATGTGCAATCAACTTACAAATACAAATACAAAATAATTTTTTAAAAATAAAAAAATATCAAAGAAAATAGAATAAAAATACAAATATAATCTAAATATACAAACACAATAAAATCACAATAAATATAATATACAGTCAATTATAAAATAAAATACAAAACAGTTCTTTAAAATACAAGTGCGAATTATATAAAATATAAATGATGGTGCGAACTAACAAATACAAATACAAGTGCGAACGATAAAATACAAATATAAATGTGAACTACAAAATATAAATACAAACGCGAACTTTAAGACAGAAATACAAATACAGTTGTATCAATGAATACAAAAAATATAAATGACGGTGTGACTACAAGTACGACAAACAATTGTGGTATTTACGTTATCATCCATGACTTTTGCTCAAGTAGTCTTTTTTTTTTTTGAAAATACAAAAATATAAAATAGAACAAAAAAAATGATAAAGAAAATAAGTAAAAAAATAGAAAAAAAACAAAAAGAAAAGAAAAGATGAAAGAGAAATAGAAGTTAGAGATAGAAGAGAGAGAAAAATAAAAAAAGAATGAATTTTAAAATAGAAAAAAGAAGAAGAAAAAATGAGGAAAACACGAAAAAGAAAAAATATAAAAAATGATAGTATTTTTGGCGAGACTAAATATGTAGTGTATTTATATTTTTTTATGAATACAAACCACTGAGTAAAAGTGAATACAGCGGCTATGAATCGAATACAGCGGCTAAATACGGACTGTATTCATATTTTATATGAATACATACTATCGGTAAAATCGAATACAGCGGAAGTAAATTGATTACAGCGGCTATAAATGGTAAATTGGTAATTATGTAAAATGTGACTATGAAAGGTGAGTTTCATAGCAAAATGCTGCTATTTTTGAAAGATCTCCATATTAACATGATATAGACTAGTCACGGTGTATATAAATGAAATATTAATATGATATGAATAGTGACTTTATATATTAATGAAATATTAATATGATATAAATAGTCATACTATATATATTATATTGATAAAATATTAATATGATATAAAATAGTCAGTGCGTATATTGATGAAATATTAATATAATATAAAATAATCATATTATATATTACTGAAATATTAATATTATATAAAATAGTCATTGTATGATATACTTAAATTATATTAATGGTATTTTAAAAAAAAACTATCAAATAAAAATAAAAAAGTTATGAGGGAGAGAGAGAAAAAAATATTTGCAGTACATGTATTGATGGAAAGGAGGAATTTATGGAGGGAGTTACAAACATTTGAGTGAGATTTATTATTGTTCTTAATTATTTTTAAAATGTTATATTTGTTATAAAATGTGTTGAATTTTTCTTATATAGAAGAGCCACTTTCAACATGGTTGTTCGTTGGTATTAAATTTAAATTTGAGGGTATTTATGTCTTTAAAAAGAATTGTAGCATCAACTTAATTGTCTTTTGTGGTTTGCTATTTTGACCATATCAAAAGTTGTAAAAAAAGCTCATTCTTTTCTGTTTAATTACAAATCTATCATGAAAAGAATTTACCAAAATATCATTACATGTGGTCCTTTAGACTTCCACTCTTTAGGTTTGTATAAAATTGTTTACCAAGTAAGGATCAGATCGCTTCAATGATATTTCAGGAACATTTACAAGCAAAGCATAAATTCATAGTCATAGCTTTAATCTAAAACGGGTCCAAAACACAGTCTTTAATGTCTCCTGGCTAACAAGCCTTTCAAAAGGACCTCCATCTAAAGCCTGAATAAAAAACTTTTACTAATAGTCTATGTATTGCGATCTTAATATCATTGAATGATTTGATTCTTATTTAAATAACTTATGCCATATTATACTAACAGCTTGGTATGTTATAGTTCAACACTAGGAATTTAGCCTATCATTAGGCTAGTATTAAGAAAAGAAAAGAAAATTAATAATAAAAATTTAAAATACCTTAACACAAATGAGTGTAACCAGAATCCAAGGCTTTTATTCTCAAATTTTTATATTAAAAGAGGAGAGCCTTTAGAGTAGTAGAGAGAGAGGTGATTGTCCAAAACCTTCCTTCTACAAGTGGAAAATGAACTCCTTATATAATGAATGCTCAACACAAAACAAAATAATAGATGGCCTTCATTATTCATAATTGGCCCTTCCTAATACACAATTGGCCTTTACTTTATAAAAGAAAATGGCTTTTACTGTTAGCTTTATAAAAGTTGTCGTCCCATGTGATTTTATCCCAATATTACAATTGGTAGTGGGGTCTTCTTAAATTATCTCACATTTTTCCTTTGCATTTTGCAGATTTGGAAGATTCTTCCAATATGTCTTGAAATTTTTTCAGATATTCGTCTAAGTTCAGTTCTTCATTGCTCTGGATGCTTTGGGATTCTCCATCTAGGCATTCTTCTTCATTGTCTGTGGTATGACCAACAGATGATATGGACATATCTGAAGAACATCATTTGTAGAGGTTCCTTATTAGGTCTCTTCTGACTTCCTCCATATATGAGGCAATCATCTCAGATTTTGATATTGTTCCCTTCTTTATTTGAAGCTTGAGGGCTATATTTTTTAACGGACTATATTCCTCTTGTCCATGTAATGGATCCATATCCTTCTGTTCTTTGTATTGGGTAATGGTTGTTTTCATAGTCTCAATTAGTTGGTGGCCATGAATATTACCATCAGCTATTTTTTTATTTAACTTGTTCCAGAATTTGGTATAAAAAGTGCTGGTCAAGCATTAAAAATTATTGAGGTTCGGCTTTACCTCAACAGACCATTTCATAATCCAAGGAATGGAGAATTCAATAAAGAAATACATTGTCGATGTTCCCTTAAAATATATGTTTTCTCTTTGCATTGTGAGAAGTATTGGATATACTTCTATCCAGTCATTATAAAGACTTTTAAAAGGTTCTGGCAAGATTCTTGCCGAAGGACCATAGTAGATCTACCATTGTGCAAATCAATTTGGAATGCTTTGTTTGTAGATATTTTCACAAACATTAACGAACCATGAATGTTTCTTATCCGAATTTTTATATAATAATGCTTTATTGATGCTTTCCACACAATTTCAGTTATTAAATTTTACTGTGACGTTTTATTCCGAATGCAGATAATCTTTCTCCTTGAGAGTACTCAATCCCCATTCTTCATGAGTGAAGATTTTCTTAATAATGATTTGGAAAAATTATAATCTTTCATGGTACTATTTGTATGAAAATACTGAATTTCAGCTGAGCTAGTTTAAGATAATATTGTCTCAAAATGCATACGATATTTGTACGTGACGGTGGTATAGAATGTATTATTCAAATACTTTTGCATCAATTGCCATGGATTGTTCCTCCATCTGAGGTCATAGTTTTCCAGAAGAAGTATAACCTCTTCTTCTTTATTTTGCTCATAGAGCTCATTACTCTCATTATTATTATCAGTGAGAGCATTAGAATATGAGAGGACAATATTCTCTCTTTTTTGAATTTTATAAAATCCTAGAATTCCTGATACATCTGTTGATTCGTATTAAGATCTAAGGAACTAGAACTTGCAATGTTTGTGTCTATAAACCTTTGATTTCTCATATGGGCGAGGATATTACCTCTGCCTCTGGTTGATCTACCTCTTCCCCTTCCTCTATTAAAGGAGGTTGAACCTTGTGATACCATCCTGTATATCATAGAAGACATTTAGGTTAGATATTTCCTAGTAAGAAAGTCGGGAAGACTATTATCTGATCCCTTTAAATATTGAATTTCAAAATCAAATGGAGCTAATAAGGTTTGCCATCTTGCAAATATTTGTTTGGATACGTCGTGCTTACAATCTTAATTAAAGACAAACTTAGCAGCTTGATAATTAATTTTTATTAAAAAACTTTTGATTATATAAATCACCTTGAAATTTTAACACATATTTAACTATTGCTTTCCTTGACAACAGTCGCATAATTTTTCTGACTGGTATTTCATGTTTCAAAGTAAAATTGGATGATATAAGCTTGTTTATCTTGTGGGAAATATTATTTTAAAATTTCACCTAGCCTATATCGGAAGCATCAGTTTAAATAATTTTTTTCCAACTGGGATTAGCTAATGTAAAGCATGGTAGGTTATTAACCTTTGCCTTGATATTTTTTACTACGAGAGTCTGACTCTCTATCCATCCATTTGGACTCTTTTTTAATCTATCATATAAGATAGTTGTATCTTTTGCAAGATCCTTTATAAAAGGAGATATATATTTTAGACTACCCAGAAATCTTTGTAATTGGATTTTGTCTGTTATAATATCTGGAAATTTAGAAGCAAATTCTATGCTTCTGTTAATAGGGACAATTTTTCCTTGGTCAATATTATGACCTAAAAATCTGACTTTCGTCTGAAAAAAAAAACATCTTTTGTTTAGATATAACCAAACCATTATGTATGATGATATTTTTTAAAAGATTCAGATGTTTAAAATATGTCTCTATATTTTTTTAGAACACTAAGATGTCATCATTGTAGACAATTATACAATTGCTAAAAGGCATGAATATATCATTCATAATATTCTGAAATTTCAAAGGAACATTCTTTAATCCAAATGGCATAATATTTCATTCAAACTGTCCCATGGGAACATTAAATGCAGTCTTATATTTATCTGTTTCCAATATTTGGATTTGCCAATAACCTGATTTCAGATCAAATTTAGAAAATATTAGAGCATCGTATAATCTGTCTAATAAATTTTTCTTATTTGGAATCGGATACCTGATCCATCTGAGAATTTTGTTGAGAGGTTTATAATTAATAATCAATCTTTAAACTCCTCTTTCCTGCTCATCATGTTTGTTAACATAAAATGCAGTGCATAACCAAGGAGATTTAGAAGGTCGTATTAGACCTTTATGAAAAAAAGAATCAATTTCTTTTTCACACAATTCTAAATATTCAGAAATCATTTGACAAGGTCTTACCTTAGTGGGGATATTATCCTCTTGAAAGTTGTCCTCATATGGAAGGCTAACCACATATTTTTTCCTTTGCCAGAAAGCATTTGGATGATCTCCATATATTTCTAAAGAAAATTGATTTTTCAGAAAATCTATTTTTTCTGTCAATTTTGAATTTTGTAAAGTTTGTTCTATTATCAAACTGCAAATTTCATTTTTAAAAAAATTCAGTTGCCTATTTTTGGAAAGTATTTTTTCCTGAATCAAATTTATATATCTGGTGTAAGGTGGCTCACACCATTCAAACATAATTTTCTTATTATTAAAGGTACCAATTAGTCCATTTTCATCCCACCTAGTAATGGGGTACAGATGGACAAACCATGGTTTTTCCAAAATAATTTCAGCACTGATATTTTTTATCAGTACAAAAGTTTCTGGAATGCATATCTTATCTTGACAAATATATACTTTGGGGATTTTATATTTTACCCCCATCTTATGACCACTGATATTTCTTAAGACATGAGTGATTTTTACAAAATATTTTGAAGGTAATAGACCCTCTTGAATGCAATTACAATCGATCCACTATCAATGAGAGCTGTAAATTCTTTTTTGTAGTTATAATCAATTAAAATAGTTACCTTAGCATAAAAATATTATTGGGTAACGTCTTCGAAAGTTTGAAGAAATCCTTCTTCAGGTAGGTAGGGTTATGACCTACCTCTGTAGGTCTGACACTTGGATTTTTTAACATAGAAATTCTTTTGTCCAAAGCCATATTATGATCTTTAAGGAAAGATATTTCTTTCTTGAGATTATTAATCTCAACCTGTAGATCTTGAGTTGTTGCCGGGACCTCAACCACTTTTTGTCTTTCTCTGAGAAGTCTGTGGACTTCTGTCATTGTATATGGACCCCTTTGGGAGGGAATTTCCTCCTGTTCTTTAGAAGAACTAGTAGAGGGTTGATCTTCCTCATGGTTTAAATTCTTTAGCATTTCTAAAAGAGCTACTAATTTATCTTCTTTTAAGACATTAATTTCCAAATCTTGGAATTGAGAGTAGATGTTGTAAAAATATTCACTTCTTCCTTTTTACTACAAGGTTGTCCTTGTTGGCATGGAAGACATTCATCTTCTGAAGACATATAATCTTCATTATGAAGGACTCAGAGGTCTTCATCCGTGGATGAATGTTCTTCCTCATTATTGCTTTGGTCCGGACTTGAACTTTTAGGAGAGAAATTGAGCAATATTTTGTACAAAGAGTCTTTTATTTCTTCATTTACTATGAGACTCTTAATCTCTTCCTTTACTTTGCAATCCTTTGCATAGTGACCTACTCTGCCATATCTGTAGCAAGCATTAGTCTTCTTGGATTTCTTATAATCCTTTCTGGATTTATAATCTTTTTTCCTTCTATATTCTTTCTCAATTCTCCTTGGCTTTCTATCTTCAGAGAATTTTTTCTTCTTATGCCTATAAGGCTCTTTAGAAGTCTTAGAAATGTCTATGGCGAATTGCTCACAGAATTCTCCTAATTGATGTCTTTCATTAAGATAGTACTTCTTAACTTGCTGATTCAGCCTAATTTCATTACATAAGGCTAGACCTTCTTGAGTACAGACATTGATCAGCCTAGCATAGGTGTACTCATCGTAGTTAATACTTAAGGAAGGTCCCCTAAGAGTCTTTCTGACCCTTTCAGCAAACAATATTGAAAAGCCATCTATTGTAGTAATGAATTATATTTAATACAATTAAATAAATTCTATTCTTTATTTACATTTCATAGAAAAAATATAATTTACTTTCTTCCTTATTCGTTATATGGAATACTATTTTGTCTAATTTAACTTTTTAATTTACAATTAATAAAGTTAATTTAGTAAAATAACTTTCAACATGGTTATTTGTTGGTATTACATTTAACTTTGAGGGTATTAATGTCTTTAAAAAGAATTGTAGCATCAACTTAATTGTCTTTGTGGTTTGTTATTTGGACCACATCAAAAGTTGTAAAAAAATGCCCATTCTTTTCTGTTTAATTACAATTCTGTCATGAAAACAATTTACCAAAATGTTATAACATGTGGCCTTGGGTCCTTTAGACTTCCACTCTTTACATTTGTATAAAATTGTTTTGAATTTATTATATTTAAGTAAATTAATTAGGTTTGTATAAAATTGTTTTGAATTTATTATATTTAAGTAAATTAATTAATAGGATGATAATTTATTGTAATAATTAATCATATTTAATATAATTAGATAAATTCTATTCTCTATTTACATTTCACAAAAAAAATATAATTTACTTTCTTTCTTATTCGTTATATGAAATACTATTTTGCCTAATTCAACTTTTCAATTTACAATTAATAAAATTAATTTAGTAAAATAAATTTTTAATAAATATATTTTAACATTTGTGTCAAGTCAAATATATATAAATAGTAATAAAAAAATTAAAGAGAAATACCTAACAAGTTTTTACCTATGTGAAGGTAAATATAATTCGTTATTAAGTAATGCATAATAATTATTTATTTTTATATATGCAAATCATATTATCTATATTAGATTAAGCATACTACAACTATGAGTTAATAGATTTTGTAATTAAAATTTTGAGCGTTAATTACTTGTTGGTTTGTAGGCATTTTAATCACCTCAAACTCAAAGAAAAAGCTTTAATGTTTATTTTTTAAACTTAGTATATAAAATGTACTTTATTTGTATAATTTATTTGATTGGTTTGATATTTTATTGATTTATCTAAAATCCTACCGAATCTATAATTTTAATTGAAGATTTCAAAAATCATTTAATTTCTAAAAATTCACTATCAGTCCTAAAATTAATTATAAAATTGAAATATGAATTTTTACAATACTTATTATATTCTTAGGTAATTAAAAATTAAAATTAATTTAAAACATTAATAAGAAATGTATATATTTGTAGAAAAAAATAGGCGATGTATATTTTCTCTTTAATTTTAAGTATTGAAAAATTAATAATATTTAACAAAAAATAACATAAAATGTTAAATTCATTTTTAATGTTTTAAATTAACTTGATGTCTTATGTGAGGCTCACTTAAATTTTTTTCATATGTATCTTTAATAATAATTTTGCTATATCACTTTTAATTAGTTATTATAAGTCATGTAAGACATGTCTGTGTCGCTGCTTCAATCGTGATTTTACTATATCACCCCTAAATAATTATTTTATGGTCATCTAAGCTTTAAAAAACTAACAATATTTTATAAAAAAGGTAAAATATATATAGTATGATATGTCAACATGAAAAATTTGGTTGACTATCAAAATTATATTAGTTTCACATAATTTGAGATGGGATAGAGGAAGATACAAAGTAACATATATTATTTGAAAATGAGATAAAAAGTATTATAAATTACAATAATTAAGAACTTAATATATATAAAAATTATTACAAAAATTTAATTGTCTACCGAAATTTTATCTGTGCCACATAAACTGGGACAGAGAGTGTATTCAATCTTATTGAAAACTATGTAAAAAGCATTATAAATCACATATTTAACAACTTAAAAAGTCAAAAAAAAATAAAATACTTGACTGGCTATCGAAATTATATCAGTTTCACTTGAATTGGAATAGAAGAAAAGGTATTATAAATCACAATAATTAAAAACTTAAATTATTTTAATATTGATTATCTAAATTCTATTTATGTCACATAAATTGAGATAAAAAATATATATATTGGGCCCGTGCTAACATGGGCCGCGGATATCTAGTGTTACTTATAAAAAGTTATATCATTTTTGTTATGGATCTAGTAGGTAAAAGTCTCAAATTCTTAGAACTTAGGCTCAAACGGCCCAATTAATCAATAGTCCAAACCCATGTATCAATTTGATGTTAGTCCAACTTGAGCTTCAATAGATAAATTGCACTTAACCCGACGTTATAATTCAAACTTTGTCTCACACGACAAAAAAATATATGAATTATTAGATGAGTGATGCCTGTGTGGAGCACGGCCCCGGCAATTTAGATAGGTGTTTTGTTTCCCACAACCACATCCATGACACATAATCCAAGCATGATAAATAACAAAAAGACAAAGTTACATTACATGGACTCATGAAAAAAATTCAAGTTATCATACAACCCAAATTTCACACAAGAATAAATTCAAATCACATGAAATTATCAGCACACTTCTATTATGAATGCCACTTTCGAAGGAGTTGCATCTTCAACATGATCTGCAACAACTCAAAGAGGAGACACATGTTAGATATTGCACTATACTCACTATCAAAAATTGTATTAGAAAGAAAATGCCATCTCTACACATGAAAATAGAGTGGGCAACAATATTCGTAGATCGAAAAAACAACGAACATAAGTCTACACAAATGTAGTGCAAGGGAAATGGCTATGTGAATTATGCTCAGAATATGTTAGAAATAGGAGCTAACACAGGGGGGAAATTGGGATGGAAGAATCAGTAGAAGCGCATATGTCCAGAAAATATAGTAATCCTATAATTTTATATAGCTGATGGGATAAAGTAGATGCTAGGAAGAGGTCACATTATTTATCGACAAATTCTTCCTCGTATTCTTCTAAGAATTATACAAGGTCAATAAGCAAATCACGGGTAAGGGATGAATATTCGTTCTCCCACTATTAGTTGGACAACCCAAGACTTTTGTATTGGGGTGATGACCGAGACATCTATTTTTATCAAAGGTCTCAGGTTCTAGCATTGAAACTGGAAAAAAAAACTACTAGCATAGAAGAACTTTATTCTTTTATAAGTTTTATGTGACATGAATTGTTGAATGATTATCAAAGGTATAAACTCAACTTCAATTGAATAAGGTACCATAATCTATTTTCATGGCTAAATCTTAAGAACACAGAGAACTGAAACTAATAAAAAAATAGAGTAAAAAATATTGTTATATGTAGTTTTTATGATGAGCAACTAAACTACAAGGGAACATGTCTTTAGATGTGCAAGGAACAGTACAGGTGCACGTGTTGTCTGCATAATTTTGTTCTTTTGTGTAACAAATTTGCAGGTGCTATTTTGTACTGATTAGGAAAGTTGGTCCAATGATATTTCAATCCTAATCATCACTCATCTAAAAAAAAAAATATTTCTTCATCAAATGAGGTTTTTCCAAATTCAAGAGCGGAAGAGAGATAGAAGCAAAAACTCCACTGCTCAAGTTCTTAGCTATTAATGTGAGCTTAAACTGAAAATGTTCTTGAGTTAGTACTGGTTTGTAACTGAACTACTCATGCTATAAGAGTAGTATTTTTATCTTTGAGTAGAGAGTGCTTAGGTAGATTGGCCTAAGTGTGAGGCTGATTAGAGTTAATCAGCGTAGAGAGTCCATGGTAGAGTTGCCAAGATGAGCTTGTAGTAGAGTTATTACACGCAAAAGGAGTCAAGAGGTAGGCTGAAATCTAGACTTTAATTAGGAGGTTGATTATAGTGAATTTCTTGAGATGCTTGTGGGGACAAGTCCTAGTTTTTTCCTTCCTAGGTTTCTATGTAAAATTCTTGTATTTTTTACCTTCCTGCACTGTCTTTATTATTCCAACATCTCGTAGTTTCTTTACTGATCCATCGCTTATGATTGACTTTGAGGGACCTGGTCCCTCACTGTGTGGAGCAACCCCCAAGGGTTCCAACAATTTGTATCAGAGCAGAATCACTGTAACGCTCCAAATCTAGTACCCAAAATATTACACGGTGCTCATAACCTCGAAGGACCACAAGCTAACCCATGACTGATATTTATAACTGAGCACTAAATAATATACTGTAAATATGCAAAATATAAGTTGTAAGGCCATAAGGTTCAAAACTGAACTAATACTGAATATAAAACAATGTCTGTAATGGGGTATAATAATACCCAAAACTGAAATAAATTGTCTGAAATATGTTGTAGTCTGAAAGACTCTAAACTGTCTGAAATCTGTGGAGTTGATGGGACATGTCCCCAACTAACTCCGAACTACTAAAATAATAAAGTAATAAAATAATCATGCTATCCTCGAATGATGAGGACTCACTGCTAGTCTGGTTGCTGAATGTCTGATCTACTAAGGATGTTCGAGAACTCGTGTTTCTAAACCTATAGTATAAAACACTATAGCATAAATGCGCCAGTACGTTGAATGTACTGGTATGCAAGTGAGGTGGCTGAATACAATAATTCTTATGCATGAACAATACTAACTGACTGAATAATATGAACATAAAAATGCATGCATGAATACATAATTGTAACTGAGATTGTGATAAAACTGACTTATGAATTCTGATAATATGGATTTTCTGATATCTGAGTACTAATACTGGGATACTAAATAACTAAGTCTATTGAGTGCTGAGGAACTGATGTCGTATTACTTATAAAGGGATGACTATTTCTGACAGTTCTGATTATGAAGAACTGGTCTAATTGACTGTATTTGACAGTCCTGAAATCTGAATATTGGTAACATGAATTTCGTATAATTGATATACTATTAACTGTGTGACTTTTTCTGACTATCCTAAAATCTAATGGAACTAGCTGAGTTCTGTACTGTACTGAGTGACTGTATCTGGCAGTCCTGATCTCTGAAGAACTATCTGAGTTCTATTACTGAGACTGAGTTACTATATTTGACAGCCCTGATTCTATAACAAAAACTATGGGAGAATTCATTTAACCGACATAACCCTAATAAGCTATTATAGCTGAGTTGGGGTCCAATCTGTAACCCCAATTGAAAGGGTGTCAATACCGTGCCACTGGTAAGGACAAGCTATGGGTGACCCTCATCTGACAGTGTCCCCAAAAGGGAACAATGGGACCCTCATTTGACAGTGTTAATCCATATCATCAACCCTCATCTATCAGTGTTGATGTCTCAACCTATGCTGGATACATAGTTCTGGAATGCAAGGATTACTTCTAAGGATCACACCCTCAACAGTCAATGTGTGTCCTTATCTTTGGGTTTACTCGATGCTAAATTCTACTCTCATCTGAATAGACACTGAACATGATTAACTAAACTGAACTGGACTGAGTTCATAGAGTTTTGTTGACTGATGGAATACTATAGAGATTACTGAATTACTGAGCTTTCTGAGATTTACTAGGATTACTGAGTTTACTGAATTTTCCTGAGTCACATGACCGACTGAATTCTACTGAACATGGCTTGACTGAGGATATCGTGAAAACATGACACTGGCTCTAGGAATACATCTAAATTATCGGGAACAAGTACCCCCAGGACTCGATTGAAGAAAACTGACAAGGCATGACATTCTTGATTACACGACCAACATCAACAATCTATCATACAATAAGTTGGGGATTTCATGAGGTGCATGGTTATCATAATCTTGTACATGGAAGGAATGCATATAATCAATGTCATAATTCCATATTCTAGAATCATGAGCATTTCAACAAACATCTACATTGCACATCAATAGCATGGGATCAATTTGAACATAAGGGTAAAATATAAATCCATCACTTAAGTCACAATTGAGCTATATTACATAATTTCTAGTGTCTTAGGCATTTTGTCAAACACTTAGGGTGCATGACTTAGTGAATGGCCTAATTCATCAAATTAACATGTCATAACCAACTAAAATTCATGGTTTTCAACTCACATTCTAACATATTCTCATAAAAACACATAATGTAATACCTCAAACTTTCTTTAAGTCAAATCTAGTCTCTAGAAGAATTAGTGATGACTTCCTAAATGATTAATATTTAAATTAGATATAATTTCCCCAATTTTGACTATTTATCAAGTGGAAAATTGAATTAGCTTTCCAACGATACCAATTTGGTCTAAATCCAGTATCAGAGTAAAAAGTTATGGACGTTTTACAGAGAACTATCGGAACTGTCCAGAAGCGACGCTCAGGCCGACGGACCATCGCCCAAGCCATCGGAGATGAGGCAGTGAACCCGGCTTCTGGTCAAGTACGATGGCCAGGACCGATGGACCGTCGAGCTAGCGATGGACCACCGCCCAAGCCATCGCAGACGAGTCAGTGAACCCGACTTCTGGTCAAGTGTGAGCTTAATGGTCCATCGCCCAAACCATCGCAGACGAGGCAGAAAGTTCAGGTTCTAGCCAAGTACGACGGTCAGGACCGATGGACCATCGAGCCAGCGATGGACCGTCGCCCAAACCGTCGCCACTTTGGATCAGCGATTTAAAGCTATTTTTAAAAGGGTATTTGGGTCTTTTTCCACCCGTTTTAACCGCTAATTATACCAGATCAGAGCTCATAACTTCTTTATTCATCTATAACACTAAATTAGGGTTTCTCTCAAAGATCAATCCCCAAGAACAAGAAACCCTAGGTGCTTAATCCCAAGTCAAGAATTCAAGCTTTCCTCCACCAATCTTCAAGAAATCATCCACCCAAGTATGTCAAGTGTTCATTCATGTATTCCTTTCTTCCATAAATCCCAAGAATCTAATTTTAAAATATAAATTATGATGTTTATATTGTGGATTGATTATGATCATGTTGATGTTGTGTATGATACCCAAGTTGGAATCGTTAAATGTGTTTTCATTAATTTATGCTAGCATGTGGATTAAAATCTACTAAATTGTGTTGATTTATACAACCATGATGAATTAATTTAATGTCCATGCCTAAGATTATAGTTATGCATGAAAGGTGTTTGATAAAATGCCTAAGAGAATAGGAAATATGCCTTATAACTCAATTTTGACCAAAATGATGAACCTATGATTTACCCTTATGTTCAAAATGACTTCCATGTTATTGTTATGCATTGAAATTATTTGATGGATTGTTCATGAGTTTAGCCTATGAAATTATGACATGTTTATATGCTTTCCTATTCATGTACCAAACCATGATAATCAAGTTCCCCGTGAAATTCCCCAATGATTGTATTATGGATTATTGACTATGGTCAAGTGTCATGTCTTGTCAGTTTCATGCTATCGAGTCCTGGGGGTACTTGTACCCAATAATTTAGTTGTGTTACTAGATCCAGTGTCATGTTTTCATGATATCCTCAGTCAAGCCATGTTCAGTAGAATTCAGTCAGTCATGTGACTCAGGAAAACTCAGTAAACTCAATAATCCCAGTAATCTCAGAAAGCTCAGTAATTTAGTAATCTCAATAGTATTCCGTCAGTTAATGGAACTCAATGAATTCAGTCCAGATCAGTTTAGTTAATCATGTTCAGTGTCTATTCAGATGGGAGTAGGATTTAGCATCGAGTGAACCCAAGGATGAGGACACACATTGACAGATGAGGGTGTGATCCTTAGAAGTAATCCTTCCATTCCAGAACTATGTAGCCAGCATAGGTTGAGACATCAACACTGATAGATGAGGGATGATAAGGTGGATAAACACTGTCAGATGGGGGTCCCACCATTCTCATTTGGAGAAACTGTCAGATGAGGGTCGCCCACAGTTTATCTTTGCGAGTGGCGCGGTATCAATACCCATTTAATTGGGGTTACAGATTGGACCCAAACTCAGCTATATTTCTTTATTTGGGGCATGTTGATTAGATGACTACTTCCCACAGTTACAATCTCAGTCTTAATCTCAGTAATAGAACTTTGATAGTTCTGTAGCTTTCAGGACTGTCAGATACAGTCAACTCAGAATAGTACAGAACTCAGCTAGTTTCATTAGAACCTAGAATATTAGATACAGTCGCTCAGTATCAGTTATCAATACTCATGTTATCATTATTCAGACTCAGTAGTCAGTATCATCACAAATTCAGTTACAATTATTTATTCATACATGTATTCTCACGCTCATGTTATATACTCGGTTAGCATAGTTCATGCATATAAACCTTTGGATTTAGCCTACCTCACTTGCATACCAGTACTTTTAATCATACTGACGCATTTACGTTATGGTGTTTTATACCATAGGTTCAGAAGCACGAGCTCCAAGGCATCAGTAACATTCTAATCTCAGCAGTCAGAGTTAGCAGTGAGTCCTCATCCTTCTAGGACATGATAATTTTATTATTATTTCATTACTTAGTTTATTTCAGTAGTTGGAGTTAGTTGGGGACATGTTCCATCAACTCCTTATTCAGACAGTTCAGTTTTAGAGGCTTTCAGACTATAGTATGTTTAGACAGTTTATTTCAGTTCATGTTTTAGTATTGATATACCCTACTCTCAGATAGTATGTTTTATCTATTTTGAACCTTATGGCATGTTTCTGTCTATTATTTTTGCATTTTATATAATGTCATACAGTATACAGGTACAGATATCAGTCATGGGTTAGCTTGTGGTCCTTCGGGTCATGAGCACCGTGTAGCATTTCGGGTACCAGATTCGGGGCGTCACATATAAAGTTTCCAACTTAGGAATCATACAACAACAACCACATGAACATTATCAACACATAGAATGAATATCATAATTCATAGTTTAAAACTTAATTCTTGGGCTTCATGGACGAAAGGAATGCATGAATGAACACTATGCATACCCGAGTTAATGAATTTGAAAGGATTGATGGAGAGTTCTTGTGATTTGGCCCGTGAATTTGAGAGAAAGGGTTCTTGTTCTTGAGTAGAGTTGACTTTAATTTGAAAGACTAATGCAAAAGTGAGCAAATAATGCACTCTTAGGGTTAAATCCCGTGATTGGGTGGAATTGAAGTCATGGGAAAAGACCAAACGGCCTCGGGATTTAATATCACAAAAATTGGAAAATTCCCAATTTTCATACTTGGCGCAATGCGCCACTATCATGCCAAGCCACTGGAAATGGATAATTGGGAATCTGCATGGTGGCGCGACGCGAAGCTATCGCGTTGCCACTTTGTTTGCGACTTGAAAGTCTGGCGCGACGCGGAGACATCGCGGAGATTCACTGGAAAAGGAAAATTGTGAATTGGTCGCGGAGAAACATTGGAAATTGACAATTGCCATTTAAGCTGGCCCTGCGATGCACTGATGGCTTAGGTGATATACTGTCTCGCTAAAAAGGCTCTAACTCTTCGCCTAGGTGTCGAATTTGGATGAATTTGGTATCGATGAAAATCTTATTGAATTTCCCACACAAAAAAAAAAGAAAATATTGAAAATTCCATATATATATATATATATATATATAAGTGGATTCATCTCTTAAAGCAAGCGTTTAACATTTTTGGGATTAATTTAAGCTAGGTAGAAATACGGGGTATTACAATATCTCCCCCTTGAGAGTATTCTTCCTTGAATGAAACTTACTGAAATGGGAGAAATAATAAGCTGAAGTAAATACTGACCATGAACAACTGAAACATGACTACATGACTGACATTTCTGAGATTCATAGTGAGCATGCATATCTGATGCATAATTTCATGACTGAATTGACTCATGAATACATGATTGAGATTTATGATGACTGAGTTTCTCATAAGAGAATGCATATCTAATGCATGAACACATAACTAATCTGATGCATGAACACGTGACTGAATATGCAATGGTATTTGATTCCAAGTTTATGATGGGAATTTGAGCATGAAGCTGGTTTGTAGTTTAAATTTGAACATGAAACTGAATAAGCTTAAGAAAAGCTATAATCTTGGGCTGAGTCTAGATTTAGCAGAGAAGAGTTAAGGGTACTTGGATTGCATGTCTGCTTCTACTTCCCAAGTAGCTCCCTCAACGGGCTGATTCTGCCAAAGAATTTTGACTAGAGGGACCTCCTTATTCCTCAGTCTGCGAATCTGATAGTCAAGAATTTCGACTGGAATCTCTTCAAAAGAGAGGTTGTTCTAAATATCTACACCCTCAACAGGGCCTACGACTGTTGGGTCACCTATGCATTTCTTCAGCAAGGAGACATGAAAGACTGGATGCAATGAAGCTAGATCTGAAGGCGACTCGAGATCATAAGCTACTTTGCCAAAGCGACTGAGAATTTTGAAGGGACCGACATATCAGGGACTAAGCTTTCCCTTCTTACCGAACCTCTTCACTCCCTTCATGGGAGAGATTTTCAAATAAACGAAATTTTTTGACCTCATCTCAAGATCCTTTCTGAACACGCATGAACGGGAACATGAGAACATGGTTGAGTCTGTGTAACATGTGACATGAATTGGGTATTGTGAACTGAACTGAGCCATTGAGTACATTTCTTACAGCTGATATTGGAGTTAGAGGGTCAACCTATGGGTACCCACAACTCCAAACTGGATTCAATATGCGAAGAGAAATTAGAGGGTTTAGGGCATGATAGCTCGATGGTTATAGAGCATCTCCCCCTTGGGACATTATGTCCCTAGAATAATACTAACTTGACTGAGATACTGAGGAAAACTGGGATGATGCACAAGGCACCTACGAACTAAATCATGACTGAATATCTAGGATCTGAAACTGGGACATAATACATGAACTGATCTGATCTTGCAAGTACTAGGACTTTCTATCTTAGAATAGTTACATTCCTAAGATTTTTGATAGTAGGACTAGGTGGAAAGAGGGGAAACCACACCAAACGAACTTGTTGCCTGATTGCTAAACTGAATTACTGGCTGATCGATCTAACTCATACTGAAACTTGTACTTAACCGAAGTATTTCTTCTTCACCTGAGACTACTGAAAATATTCGTATGAGCACTGAGCACGAATGCCTAAACATACTAACTTATTTGATTAATTGAATGACTGATAGCTAAATATTGGGTCTGTAAGACAGAACTGTACTTAGTCTTGAATAATTGGACTATAACTGCAGAGCATTATACATAGGAGATAAAGACTGACTGAATAACAAGAGATAACTGAGCATGAATTGAGGGTAACTATACTATTTGAGAATACAACACCAGGAGTACAACACGATTCTGAAATAGTCTTGTAAATTGAGGTACTGTAAGGCTGACAACTGAGTGAGTGATAACTATACGCTATGGTCGAGTAAACTCAAAACTGAATTGAGTTACCGACCCGATTACTAGGCTAGGATTGAGATTATAGCTAAGACGATAATTGAGACAGTAACTGTAACTAAGATTGTAGCTGGGAATGAAAACTAGTTTCTGATAACTAAGGTTTAGACTGGTACTGAAGTACTGAATTCTGATGGCTAAGTAACTGATAACTAAAAGCCATGGTTTTGTATGATTATCTGAGTCCTTTACTGAATATAAATTACTGAACTGACTCCGTAACTGAGACTCGAGGGATATAACATCATCCCAACGGATTCACCAAGGGATCTAAACTGATGGTATATGTGACATAGTCTGAGTTTGCTTGATCATTAGGAGTGGAGCATGAATCATGTGGGCTGAACATACTATAAGACAGGATATGAGTGTATGAGTCATGAGCTGCATGACCTGAGTCTAAAATTTTTGTACTCATGGAACATGATTCATAACATTGAGTGAACTGGGATTCCTCATACTAGGAACTTAAAATGCACACGATCCTAATGGAAGTGCATGAATGTAAGCTATGTTCATGGAATTGAAACGTAAAGCATGCATAAATATCGTGATGGCTGAAGTACAAAACTTTGCACTGAGGCAGGAATGGGTCGGGAATCATCTTCCTTTACTGAATTTGTTTTCACATACTGGCACCATTACCAGAATCCTGAAGGCCTGACTTTCTGAGACATCATAACCGGACAGTTCCTGTATACCTGTTGGGCTGTGTTAGACTAACTCACTGGGGTGGATACTGGAAAGGTCTTGTTAACATTTGGTCTGACCTTAAAGTTACAAAAGAAAAAGAAGCTCCTGAATCTGAAGAAGCATAAACATATAAGTGAAAGAACTGTAACATACCAGTGACTACACCAGGAGAACTTTTCTGATCTTGTCAGGACTGAAATACATAGAGTCTGTTTGGGCGTTGCCACTGATAGTGCTGGAATTGGAACCCTGCTGATTCGAGTGACCGAACTGAGCTGAAGGACGACTATGCTAACTTCGCGGACCGAGTTTAGGATATTCTCGGACCTTGTGACCTGACTCGCCATATCCAAAACACATATTACTACCAGCTCTACACACACCCTTATGATACTTACCACATTCTTTGCAAGGCGGATGAGTGCAAATAATGCTAGCACTATTCTAAGATTTGGATCCTGGCGCCCTATTTTTGATAAAATTCTGAACATAGAAACTGAAGCACTGGCTGAGAAAGGAGCTGGAACTGAAAACTTCTGACTATACTGAGAACGGTAACCACTCTGCGACCCTGGCTATGAAAAATTGTAACTACCTATTCTGGCTCTCTTATTCTCTCTCTCTTTCTTCTTAAGTTTCAGCTCTTAAATCTATTGAGCATCGACCATAAGTCTAGATATTTCTATTTTCTTAATCAACATCGCAGTCCTACACTCCTTAACCACTCTACCTGAAACCCCAGACATAAACTTACTAATTCTTGATCTACTGTCTGCTACTACATGGGGAGCATACCTGGCTAACTGGGTTAACTTGATGGAGTATTCTTTTACACTCATACCACCTTGTCTGAGGTTGATGAACTCTAACACTTTGGATTTTTTTTGCTCTAGGGGAAAGAATTTATCTAAGAAGGTTGTAGCAAACTCTTCCCATTCTATGGGCTCTGCATTTATACCCCTATCTACCTTCCACTGTTTAAACTATGTATTAGCTACATCTTGTAGCTGATAAGTGGATAACTCTGCACTCTCACTAGAAGTCACTCCTATGATGTCTGTGACTTTCTGAACCTGGTCGAGGAACTCTTATGGACCCTCTTCGGACTTAGAACCGAAGAATAGGGGAGGATTCATTTGGGTGAAGTCCCGAATCCTGGCTGCAGCTGAATTGGACACTGGGTTGGCTGGAATAACAGCTGGCCGTTCATTTGGAGTTGTGACTAGATTGGCTAGAGTAGTAAATATAGTCCTGAATTCTACATGGGAAATATGTTCATCCAGGGTATCTGGCTAAACGAGCTGAGGTGCTGACTGATTATCGATTCTCCTTTCGCTAGCCCCTTTGGAAGGCATATTCTATAAACTAGAGAAAAAAATGAATTAGACTGAGAAAATAATTGAAGATTATGCTCACTGGCATGACATGAATACTGGAAGAAGGGAAATTTTTCCTAAAATATCTCATAGCCTCCGCACATAAGTGTGGTGCACAACACACCCATGCATAAGACTCTACTAGATACGGCTTTTCAGACTTCCTAGGATACTGTTGAACCTTAGGCTCAGATAACAAGTTTGTAACACCCCAAATTTGGTACCCAAAATGTTACACAGTGCTCATGACCCCAAAGGATCACAAGCTAACCCGTGACTGATATCTATAACAGAGAACTGAATAATATACTGTAAATATGCAAAATATAAGCTGTAAGGCCATAAGGTTCAAAACTAAACTAATACTGAATATAAAACAATGTCTTTAATGGGGTATAACAATACCCAAAACTGAAATAAACTGTCTGAAATATGTTGTAGTCTGAAAACCTCTAAACTGTCTGAAATCTGTGGAGTTGATGGGACATGTCACCAACTAACTCCAAACTACTAAAATAATAAAGTAATAAAATAATCAAGCTATCCTCGAATGATGAGGACTCACTGCTAGTCTGTCTGTTGAACGTCTGATCTACTAAGGATGCTCGGGAGCTCATGTTTCTAAACCTATGGTATAAAATACCATAGCGCAAATGCATCAGTACGTTGAATATACTGGTATGCAAGTGAGGTGGATGGATGCAATGGTTCATATGCATGAACAATACTAACTAACTGAATAACGTGAACGTGAGAATACATGCATAAATACATAACTGTAACTGAGATCGTGATAACACTGACTCATGAATTCTGATAATGTGGATTTTCTAATATCTGAGTACTAATACTGGGATAATGAATGACTAAGTCTATTGATTGATAAGGAACTATTGTCGTATTACTTATAAAGGGATGACTGTTTCTGACAGTTCTGATTATGAAGAACTGGTCTAATTGACTGTATCTGACAGTCCTGAAATCTAAATATTGGTAACATGATTTTTTTATAATTGATATACGATTAACTGGGTGACTGTGTCTGACAGTCCTAAAATCCAATGGAACTAGATGAGTTCCTTACTATACTGAGTGACTGTATCTGACAGTCCTGATCTCTGAATAACTATTTGAGTTCTATTACTGAGACTGAGTGATTGTATTTGACATCTTGATTCTGTAACTGAAACTGTGGGAGAATTTATTTTATTGACATGCCCCTAATAAGCTATTATAGCTGAGTTGGGGGACAATCTGTAATCCCAATTGGAATGGTGTAAATACTGCGCCACTGGTAAGGATAAGCTGTAGGTGACCCTTATCTGACAGTGTCCCCAAAAGAGAATAGTGGGATCCACATCTGACAGTGTTTATCCACCTCATCAATACTCATCCATCAGTGTTGATGTCTCAACCTATGCTGGTTACATAGTTCTGGAACGCAAGGATTGCTTCTAAGGATTACACCCTCAACTGTCAGTGTGTGTTCTCATCCTTGGGTTCACTAGGCGCTAACTACTACTTCCATCTGAATAGACACTGAACATGATTAACTGAACTGAACTAGACTGAGTTCACGGAGTTCCGTTGACTGACGAAATACTAAGAGATTACTGAATTACTGAGCTTTCTGAGATTTATTGGGATTTTTGAGTTTACGGAATTTTCCTGTGTCATATAATTGAATAAATTCTACTGAACATGGCTTAACAGAGAATATCGTGAAAACATGACACTGGCTCTAGGCATACAGCTAAATTTTCGGGTACAAGTACTCCAAGACTCGATAGAAGGAAACTAAGAAGGCATGACATTCTTGATTACACGACCAGGATCAACAATCTATAATATAATAAGTTGGGGATTTCATGAGGTACATGGTTATCATAATCTTGTACATAGAAGGAATGCATATAATCAATTTCATAATTCCATATTCTAGCATCATGAGCATTTCAACAAACATCTACATTGCACATCAATAGCATGGGATTAATTTGAACATAAGGGTAAACTATGAATCCATCACTTAAGTCACAATTGAGATATGTTACATAATTTCTAGTCTCTTAGGTATTTTGTCAAATACTTAGGGTGGATGACTTAGGGCATGGCATAATTCATTAAATTAACATGTCATAACCAACTAAAATTCATGGTTTTCAACTCACATGCTAACATATTCTTTAAAAACACATAAAGATTCCAACTTGGGAATCATACAACAACAACCACATGAACATAATCAACACATAGCATGAATATCATAATTCATAGTTTAAAACTTGATTCTTGGGCTTCATGGACGAAAGAAATCCATGAATGAACACTATGCATACCTGAGTTAATGAATTTGAAAGGATTGATGGAGAGTTCTTGTGATTTGGACCTTGAATTTGAGAGCTAGGGTTCTTGTTCTTGAGTAGAGTTGATTTTAATTTGAAAGAATAATGAAAAATATGAGCAAATAATGCACTCTTAGGGTTAAATCCCATGATTGGGCAGAATTTAAAGTCATGGGAAAACACCAAACGGCCCCTGAGATTTAATATCACAAAAACTAGAAAATTCCCAATTTTCATCCTTGGTGCGACGCACCACTATCGCGCCAAGCCACTGGAACTAGACAATTGGGAATCTGCATGGTGGCGCGACGTGGAGCTCTCACGTTGCCACTTTGCTTGCGACCTGGAAGTTTGGTGCGACGCAGAGACATCGTGGAGATTCACTGGAAAAAGACAATTATGAACTGGGCCTTTAGCATGACACTCCACTATCGTGGAGTAACACTGGAAATTGGTAATTTCCATTTAAGCTAGCTCCGCGACGCGTTGATGGCTCAGGTGATACACTGTCTCACTAAAAAGGCTTTAACTCTTCATTCGAGTCTCGGATTTGGGCGAATTTGGCATCAATGGAAAGCCTATTGAATTTTCCACACAATAAAAAGTGAAAATCTTGAAAATTACACATATATAATAGTGGATTCATCTCTTAAATCAAGCCTTTAACATTTTTGGAATGAATTTAAGCTAGGTAGAAGTACGGGGTATTAATATCACTTTACAAGGCTCACGCCTAGTGTGTTCTGGTCATCAATGGCTACTTTAAATGAACCAGGGGTGGAAATAAAATATGCAAAAAGGGAGAGATACCTAACTTTGAAGACTCTAGAGTCTGACCTAGGTGAAGAAGACACTGATGTTACACTTCTGGCAATGAGGATTGTTAGAGCTATAAAAAGGGTGGTCAACTTAGCAAAAAGAATGATCAAAATCCTGAAAAATCAAAAAGAAAAGATGCATCTTGATGTATAACAAAGAAGGTGTTGGTTGCATAGAAAGACTCCTCAAATAAATTTGAGAAAGACAATAATCTCAGGATCCTATAGCTCTCTAATGGCCAATACTGAAGATAGATAAGAAAATATGGTAGAAAAGAAGGATGACAACCAAAAATGGTTTATCAATAGTGGTTGTTCTAGACACATGATTGGGAGGGTTGATTGTTTTGTCTCTCTCAAGGCACTTCAAGAAGGAGCATTGTCTTTCGGAAATGGCAAAAAGGGTTACATCCAAGGTGTTGGAAAGACTAAAAAATCACCTCATCATGTAATAGAAGATGTGTATTATTGTGAATGGACTAAAGTAAAGTCTTTTAAATATATCTCAAATCTGCGACAAAGGAAATAAGGTAAAATTCTTATCTGATGGATGCACTATATCAAGCCTAAAATATGAAAAGATTATACTCAAAGACAAAAGGATCAAGAACGTGTATGTAGCTGATCTGGAGTCTGTGGATGATAAGGATTTAACTTGTTTATGTGCACAAGGTGAAGATTCTAATTTGTGGCACAGAATATTAGGGCATGTGAGTTCATACTTGTTAAACAATCTGATTACAAGGGACTTGATCTGCGGCCTGCCAAAGCTGAAATTTTTGGATAACAAAGTCTGTCATGCTTTTTTTAAAGGTAAACAGACCAGACCGTTCTTCAAATTGAAGAAGCAATCAAGTACTTTCAGACCTCTTGAAATACTTCACATGGATTTATGCGGACCTATTAAAGTCCAAAGTAGAGGAGGGAAAATAAAAGTGTTGGTTATTGTAGATAACTATTCTAGGTACCTGGACAATGTCTAAAAGAACCAAAGATGAAACATATGGGGTTCTTGTGACTTTTGTCAAGAAAATCCAAGTGAGACTAAATTGAAAAATTGTTGAATTTAGGTCTGATCATGGGACTGAATTTGAGAATTCTCAAGTTGATGAATTCTGTGCAGAGCATGGAATAAGTCACAACTTTTCTGCTCCCAGAACTCCTCAACAAAACGGAGTTGTTGAAAGAAAAAATAGAACTGTCATAGAGATTGCTAGGACTATGCTAATTGATAGTGGTCTTCTAAGAAGTTTCTAGGGTGAAGTAGCGAATACTGCTTGTTATGTGACTAATAGGTGTTTGAATAAATCACTTCTGAATAAAACTCCATATGATCTAGTATTTAATAGAAATCCTAGGATAGACTACTTTAGACCTTTTGGATGCAAATGATTTGTGCTAAACAATGGGAAAAGAGAATTAGGAAAATTTGATTCCAAGAGTGATGAAGTTGTGTTTGTAGGCTACTTCTCGACTAGCAAGGCTTAAAGATTGTTCAATAAAAGAACTTTGTGTGTTTAAGAAAATATTCATGTAATCTTTAATGAGTCAGGAAGTCAAATGAACACTCTCTCTAGGTATGCAAAACGACAGAGCCGCTGCTCTTCGGGATGATTATGTGTAACTAAATTAAATAGTCTATTCATGCACTTTACTAAATAGATAACATGCATTTCACAAAATTTTACAAAAAAAGATGTCTTGTATCAAACATCTAATTCCGAGATAAAAACTCATCCTTAGAAATTCACATTAAAACTAAAAGAAAGTAAAGAAGATGGAAGAGAAGGTTATTGATTCGACATATACCTGATCAGTAAAGCATAGCAACAACACAAAAATATATGAGTGAATAAGACTAAAATAGTAAGCAACATATATACGCACTGAACAAAAATTTTTGGGGAAATAGATTATTTACAGAAATAGAGAAAGCTAAACTTGTGGAAGGTGGCTTAGAAAAAGATCATTGTAAACAGAGTAAATATAGGGGAAAATGCATAGGTCAGTGTTTTGGGAGAGAGGTGGGTGCAAGAATCAATGACACGTATAAATTGGTGCGAATGTGAATGCCACTAAATGACTAAATTAACCACTGTTTAAATTTAAATACCTCCAAGAAATCATGTCGGAATCAAAATTGCACTCACTCTTCTAAATATTTGTAATGTATATGAAATTCTTTATTAATCTATCACTAAATAGTTTGTAACTAACAACATTTTTTATCATTCATCGCCAATCCACCATTAAACAGGATTAAGGACGAACTTTTATTGTTTAGCGATAAAAATTATATGTCACTAATTATAATTATTATTTTTGTCAAGAAGGATCAATAATGGTTCCACTTACCTTCCAACATAACACAAACTTTCAACCTACCGATAGATGATGGAGGTGCTCAACCGTTTGAACAAACCTCCCTTGTCCAGTGAATTGGTTTGTTTAGTTATAAAATAAAATATTTGAATTCCATACGTAGTGAAAGCATTAGTTCCCCAAACTACACTCTATTTATTTCTTTTTAGTTGTAAGACAAAATAGAATGTAAGATGTACATAATAAAAAAGGACCGGTGAGAAGAACCAAAATCTGTGAAATTAAAATGCATATGGTCTTTTACTTCTTTCTCCAAGTATTACAAGATAAAAAGGGCAATCAAGATTTCAGTTACCTACATCTTTGACTTGACATTTGTCACCCCCACACTGCAAGTTTTGTGGTACTACTCTGATAGCCTAAAATACTATTCAACCTTGAAGAACAAACAACTTAAAGAAAAAGAAGTAAACAAAGGATAATGTTGATTACATTATTATTATAAATAATTACTAGAAAAAGATAAGAATATGTAATACAATTTGTTAGGCAAAGTACTTTTCAAACTTACACTTCTCTATGATCTTTTTCTCTTTTTCTTCATTTGTCTTTGTCTATCTCAAAAACTTCTGGTTTACTTTCTTTCCTTTCCAATTCCTTACAATATGGTATTCCTTAGTAAAAAAGAAAGAAAATATCAATAAGTAAGAAAGAAAAAAAGATGTACCAAAATAGAAAGATAATATAGCATGGACACGCACATAATTCACAATGTTTTTCCTTTTCCCTTTGCTTTTGGATTGCAAATATTATCTTCCATAAGCAAGTCCAATCATGTCCAAAATTATTGTTGTGCATGACCCATTCTTTGCCTTTATCATCTGTGATATAGATCTTTATTCCTTAACTTATTTTTTACATACTGATATTATATCTAAGATAGTAGGCCACTTTACTGCGATTTATGTCACAAATGTTATGTTGATTCTAATTTCTAACACTACCAAAATAGAACTAGATATGAATATGCTGCCAATCCATTGCTAAATAGAATTTTTCTATTTAAATGAGATTCAATATGCATTGGAAGATCAACCAAAGGATGGGTCATATCTTGATGTTGGGTTCGAAATCGAGAGGGCGTCATGCGGAAGCTTAAAGTTTGCAAATCATGAGACGATAAATCAGACGACAACGAAAAATACAATACTAAAAAAATATTATTGATATGGGTGGTCAAACGACCTACATATTAAAAAATAATATTTGAAAAATCATAAATCTATGGAAGAAATCTCTCCCTAAACTAGACTCTTTAAACGATTACATTGTGGATACTACTGTGTTATGGTATGAGGAGGGGGTCATCAATTTAGAGAGTTTCAAAACCTTTCCTCTTAGAAAGAGGTTAGACAAATATGGAAAAGTTTTACATTGTCCTTTCAGGAAAAGTAAAAGTAATTATGGTATTAGTTTTATTTTCCTTATAAGAAAAAGTATAACTCAATTTTGGTAAGAAATCAGGGCAAAAACCCTAACAAATCTCCCCTTTTTGGCTTGATTTTCTTAACTTGATCTTCCTTCTTCACACAATCTTCATATATCACTGCTTCTTACCATGATTAAAAATTGATATGGGTTAAAATTGGAGCCCTATGCATTAAAAATAAAAGCACGGATTGATATTATTGGTGCCCTGTGTTATAGGTAGCATAAAAATATCTATGTATACTGACTATTACTTAATGAAATATTGTTAGTAATGTCACATTGAAACGCACCATCGCTGAAGAATCAGGTCCCTGAATAGTAATATATGACAATAAAATAGAAACACAAGAGAAAACTGAAAGTAAATGAAAAAACAATTTGTACGTAGAAATCTCCTTACTCAATGGAGGAAAATCACGACCTGTGTGCACAGGCTCTCTGAAACTCCACTATAATTAAAATGACCCATGATTACAGACTCCGCTTGAACTTAACACTAAGTTCTAATGGATTGCAATAACTCTATCTCAATCCTCACCAGACAACTCTGTCAAAAGCTCTCTCCAAGTTGACAAACTCTAGCCAACACAGCTTAGGCAACTCTACCTTAAAAAACTCAAAAGCAAAAAAAGAAAAACTTTACTCAGAATCGCAGGATTAAAATAGTTTCAGGACCTACTCAAGAACAAAAATTTTATGAGCAATATAAATATCAGATCTTAAGCCGTTGAGGGTTTTTGTTGTCACACTTGAAAAAATCTCCAATTTGCAAAAACTAATCAGCAATATGGCATCCTTTTGTATTTATAAGAGTATCAAAATATTATTTGAAATTTGATTAGATTAGGTGTCCATTCCATTACACTATGCACCTGCATAGTAGTTGTGATACTGGAAAAAATTATGAAGAGTACAACAACTGTACTTTTTTCAAAGAAAGTAGTGAACCTGATCCTCTGAGCATTATGTAGTCATCATTAAAACATAAAATAATAATTTCTCCCTTTTTGATGATGACAAACCATATCCACAAAGTACTCAAATTTCATTCAGTTTAGAACATTTTCATAAGCATTTCCTCTATCAGCAACACCCAATTCATTTCTAAATCTCAGTCTTTCCCCTATCACAAACTCAATAGCATCACCCTCAAAATATTCAATTAATATTCCTCCATCAACAACACCCCTTCATCACACCTTCATCACACCAGGTATCTGCTTGTAGTAAATCATTTTTCCCCTTTTGGCATTATAAGAAAATAAAGAAAATAAATTAGGATAACAATTAGCACAATTAGGTTAACTCATGGCCATTGGGGAAACATTATATGAATGAACAATTATATAAAAGAGATACATATGATAGACACAAAAAGATTCCATTTGTGTAATAACCTGGTAAAGTACCATACAGTGAATCCAAAAAAACACATAAAATTCTGAAATTAAAAGCCACTAGGTCAATAAAAAGAACTGACACTAAGAATAAGTAGCAAAATGAGGGGTGTTAAGAGGATGGTGGTTTGGAAGAAAGGGACTTGAGAATCATTTATATTCTTACACTTTCAGCAGCATGAGAATTCAGTAGTTGCTTTGTGAGGTCCTTCACTTCTATAGTCAACCCTTTGACCTCCTCTATTAGTGCAGTGGCATGGGCCTTTAACTCTGTATTTTTAACTCTCGATGCTTCTGCAGCACCAGGTCCTTCAGAAGATAGATTTTGGTTTCTCAACTTAATATGTAAAATCTCAATATCCTTAGTGTCCAGAGTTATTCTCATCTCATCTACTTTCTTACTCAAACTCTTCTGGGTTGCAATTAATTTTGAGATATGGGACATGGTCCCCACTTTTTCTTTAATACACTCATTCTCAATCAAAGTGTTTAGAGTAAACATTTTTTTAGAAGTCACAGGAGTTTCATTCTCACCAATAATGTCAAAATTATCAAATACCTTGTTCAGGAAATACCCATAGGGCATTCCATGTCTCTCTTTCTTAACGTGTACAACTTTGAATATGTGTTCAATCATCAGGGATGATAGACTTATAAGATCAAACTTAATCAAACACTACATATCAAAGAGATCAACAACATCTACTACAGTTCTTTTCTTAGACCTAGGTAAGACTAATTTGTTTACAAATTCAATAATCAATCAGAATCCCCCCTTAAGAAACTTTTTTATTACACCAGCTATAAAGTTTCCATTTACTTTGGAAGCATATAACATAAATTCTTCTTATGGTTGTTGTTTTAGTACCGATCTTCCTACAACAATAAGAACATTCAGAATTTTCCCCAAAACTTCTTCATCTAACTTCACTTTCTTGACTTTAACTAAGAAAGATAGACTCAACCCATTATCAGAAAACTTTGTGTTATAGTAAAATTATCTCACTTCACTTTTAAATATAGAAGGAACTGATTCCTCACAGAGGAGTAACCAACCATGACATTTTGCATATTATACCAACTCAACCATTCTAGGTTGTTCAAAAATCCTAGAGTCAAACACTCTTACTGTCAGAACCTTTTGAGATCTCAGTATCTCATTTCTTTTTTTTCTTATCAGAGCCTTTTCTTTTTCTTTTACCTTTCTTATTTTAGATCCACTGTTCAGTAATATTTGTTTTCATGGGACCAAGTCCCTCGAGCATTTTTAGTTTTAAATTAATATGTTTCGTAGGAGTTGAACTCTTTGATTTTTTTAGAGGACCTGGTCCTTTCCTTCTTGAACCTTTTTTCTTTTCTTCTATTTGCTGCAACAACATTAGTATCAACTTCTTTATTCCCTTTACCAACCTCAGCTACCTTTATATTTTCTTTATCTATCATAATTTCTGTTCTCAACTTTCTTCTTTTAGTGGTGACTGACTTATTTACCTTCATGGCATCTCCCACGAGCTTTTGGTCCACACTTCTTGTTGCATAGGTCTTATTCTCTTTCACAGGCTCCTTTATGTTCTCTTTTTATTTGCTTCCTCTTTTTCTCTATATAGTCCATCTCAGGGGCATATCATCATCAATAACCTCCTCATCCTCCATAACAGGTTGCACAAAAGTATCAGTATGTTCAACAGACTTAGAAGTTGTGTCAAGTGAGGGGGGAGGGGTGTCACCAGCTACATATTCTTTCATCCCAATTGAAGTTTCTCTAGGATAATTAGCCACCAACATCAAAATTTCAGCAACCCAATCTTCCTTTGCTAGAACATTGCTAGAGGGATTTGACTTCTCACAAGAAATATACTCCTTGAAAAGTTGAGCAAAAATGGGGTTTGATTCTGAAGAGGTAAGAGAACCAAGTTTTTTGGGGGTTTTCAAAAGGACATCTACTTTTGGAATTTTTGAGGGAGTAGAAATTTCAGGAAACTCAGTTTCTATTGGAGAACCAAAACCTTTCTATTGGAGAACCAAAACCCTCACTAGTGTCGATAGCTATGGCTATCTCAAGATCAGATTCTATAATTTTTGGGGATTCATTTATGGTGGATTCTACCATGGACACTGGTGATAAGGAAGAATCAACAAGTGGGTTTTTTGTGGAGGGTGAGGGAGATGGAATAGTTTCTAACTCTTCTTTGGGGCTTAAGAAGGGGATTATGTTTGTCATTTCGAGTTTTGGAAGAGAATTTTTTAAACAAGGAAAGACAATTTTGGGAAGAAGAGATTAGATTTTGAGAGAGGGTTTTTAGAACTAATTTTGGAAATAGTGAGAAAAAAGGGATTTGATTTTATTTTAAAGGAGTAAAAAGGTGCAACGTTTAGAGTTAAAGGACATGGGACGTCTCTGGTCCCAATAGGTACAACTTTTTGTTTCCTCAGAGATTTGATAACTTTTAGATAGGTGAAAAAGGATGTTGTTTTTCAGATAGACTTTTTAGGCAATTTTTAATATACACATGAATGATATCAACTTATGGAATGGGACCAGGTCCATCCCTTACTCAAAGGAACTTTTAATTTATGTTTGTCTCATATGCTCTCCTTGAAAGGTTGCTCACGGTGTGTGTATACCTGTAAAGATATGGTACTGGGTTAGACCAAATTGCATAAATCAAAACAAGGATACTTGTCCCCTGATCATAGCCAAAGGTTGAGGAATTTGATTCACTTAGGTAGGCTAATTCATCTTAAGCAATCCCAGCATTATCTGGTTCTTTACAAATTGTTCTTTGTGAAGATTCCAGCCACTTGGTCCTCTGTCTTACAAAATGTCATACAAATAGCTCTTTTTTCAACATTGTCTCTCAAGAAATAATGTCTCACATCAGTGTGCTTTGTCCTCTTATGCTGCACAGGGTTTTTTGACATATTTAGAGCACTTGTATTACCATAAATTAGTGTAATAGTGTCAGAGTCAATGCCAAAATCCTTCAATTACTGCTTTATCCATAACAATTGAGCACAATAAGAAGCTACAACTATATATTCAGCTTCATTACTAGATAGAGAAATTGAATTTTATTTCTAAGAGCCCCAGGAAATTAGAGATGAACTAAGGAAATGAGTCATTCCTGAGGTACTCTGTTTATCGACCGAGTACCCAGCATAGTCAGCATCAGCATACCCAACTAAATCAAAATTTCCTCTAGATAGATAAAACAGGACCAGGTCTCTTATTCTTTTCAAATACCTGAGAATTCTCTTGGTAGATTTCAATGAGACATCTTTGGACTTACCTAAAATCTAACACACATACCCACGTTGAACACAATATCAGGCCTGTGAGCAGTAAGATATAGCAAATATCCAATAATCATTCTATACATGTTCTCCTTAACAGAGGGACCAGGTTCGTTATTATCCATCTTTAAGCTAGTCCCAATGGGAGTATCAATAGGTTTGGCATCCAGCATGTTGTATTTCTTCAACAGCTTTTTGATGTATTTTTCTTGATAGATCATTGTACCTTGAGAATTTTTTTAATCTACGGTCCTAGGAAAAAGCTCAATTCACCCATCAT
Source organism: Capsicum pubescens (assembly GCA_030864215.1). Classification (NCBI taxonomy): domain Eukaryota; kingdom Viridiplantae; phylum Streptophyta; class Magnoliopsida; order Solanales; family Solanaceae; genus Capsicum; species Capsicum pubescens. Next base: position 110,004,409 of record CM061549.1, on the reverse strand, counting down.
GCTCTTTTCAAATTCACTTCCCATCAATTTGGTAAATTCTTTACATAAGGATTCAGAGGTTGCTCCAAAAATTATGTCATTAACATAAATCTACAAAATCAACAAGTTATTTCCTCTAGACTTCATATATAGAGTATTATTAATGAGTGATGATTTTACCTTTCATTTGCACTCAACATTTAGGCACATTACCATGTTTTGAACGAATAAATGAGACATAATTGTGATTGAAAGCACTAATATCCATATTTTACAGGCACATTATTGATGATATAGAAGGATGCAGATTGGATCTAAAAGGGATCAAAAAGAAGCAAGAAAGTGCAACTGAAGACCTGGAGCAGAATTGGCCTCAGTTACCGCGGTCGTGGTCCTCAGTCAATAAGGTCAACCCACTGTGGTCGTGTGAGCTAATCGCGGTCACGGCCAAGCCTATGCGATCACGGTCTAGAGAAAAAATATGGCCCAAGGGCAGAAATGTAAATGCACGTGGCTGATCCCAAATTTGACAAAAGAAAGACTCAAACCCTAACAATGAAATATAATCCCTCTTTCCTAGTTTTTAGACATTGTTCTAGGGTTTCTAGCCTCTATTCTTGGAGAAGAGAATATTGTATAAATTTTGGGTGAAGAATATTTTTGAGTCACTTCCAAGTAAAGAATTAGTGAACTCTCATTGAAGATTTTTGGATCTCCTAGTTTGAAGTAACATTCACTTAGATTTTCTCAAATCAAATCAATGGAGATTATGGGTAAAATCTTTACTTATTTATCTTATGAGTAGCTAGTTTTTCCTCTTGGTATCATGCTAGAATGGGGTGTAATTGCATGTGGGTTGTGAGTTATTTATGCATAGGTTAATGTGCTGATTGATGGATTCTATTGTTGCTTGAGTAAATTGGTTGGGTTTTGTGGGTGAAAACCCTAAATACTCAAATGGGTTTGTGGGTGAAAATCCCAAACTCTTGAAAGCTCAATCTATCTTTGAAATAAGGGTTTGGGTGAACTTTAGGAACCCACATCATCCTTGAAATAGTGATGTGGGAACCAAAACAATAGTAGACAATCGTTGGCATGATTTGCTAAATTTTCACTATCTTAGACATAAGACTGATTGTGAAGTGGACTATTTCTCGGGTATCATCCTATAAATATGAATGCCTAATTGAGGTATTGGGTGGCTTTATTTGACATACTTGTTAGGTACTCAAAAGAGTCAATGAGTGAAATCTTTGAGGCTACGTTGACAAACTATCTCCAAGGACTTACAACCTAGCCTACCAATCATCATCAATTAGAACATGCACTGAATTATCATGTCTCCATGCATATTTTTCCCCTAAGAAAGCATAATCCCAAGATTTGTGCCTAATTGTTTAGACTCTAACAATTCGTAGCCCCGAATCAATACTAGAAAATTCCAAAGAAAAAAATATTAAGTGTGATATCTTTCAAACCCCCCATTTTTATCTTTTTGTACTATTGGTTTGAATTTAGCTAGTATCTATCATTTCAAACTAACTTAGTTGCCACTCATATTATTCTTATGGATTTGACCCTGACTCCAAAGTTGGGTAAATATATTGATGACGACTGCCTTATACTTAAATTGACGTGTAAGTTGAGCGTTATAAAAAATGGTGTCGGTGCCAGGAAAAAATTAGCATATTGAGTAAGTGTGGAATTTTAGCCTACTTGCTTGAATTCAAACTTGTAAATATTTATTTTTGATTTTCTTTTATTTCTTATAGATTTTTATTTTAGTTTACTTATCATTATGGCATCTTGGAATGAACGTGAGTTTGGTAGTTGGAAATCTTATCTTAATGATCCATGTCCATATTATGATGGACTCCACTTTTGGAAAGATTGTGATATGCTCCCCGAAGAGAGATGTGTGCACCATCTCGATCCTACTGGGAGTATGATTGTTCTTTATGTGGTGGTCAAGATGGACATTAGAGTGATTGCCCAAATGCCTCTACCCCCGTTATGCTAACCCAATTTCTAGTTCTTCTTATGATTTTGATAGGTCTTATGATGAAGCAAAGGAAGAATGAAACATAGGAAATAATGGGATTGAAGCAATGCTTTAACTTATCTTGGATTGGGTAGAAACAACGGGGAATAACATATAACTCATGTATCAAGACATGAGGGCATGTAAAGAGGAAATCAAAAGGATAGAGGAAGTAGGTATGAAGGCAAATTTTTCAAATACCATGGGTATTCCCACTCTTCCAAATGAGCTCAATATTGATGAATCCTCGGTGATTTCCAAACCAACTGAACCAAACATGACAGATAATGCCACAATTGAGGAAATGGTACTAGAGTCGAAAGAAAAAGCAAAGCAAATTCTTAGTGAAGGCTCTAGTCTATTTCGGGGCAAGAATGTTGAAATGGATGCAACTCCAAAATTAGGGAGAAGTCCTCACTCGAACCACTTTTCAACATTATGCTTGGTGGATATGATGAAAGTTGAACCACCCAATCAAACGATAAATTTTGGAAATGAGGAGAAAAATCCCTACATTTTGGAGTTTGTCATTCCAAAAGGGAAAATGAATCCCTCACTTGAAGTCCAATAAATGCAAAATTCGATGTGTAACAAGTGAATTTGTTATGCTCTCACCAATACCCAATGAGCCTATTAGAAAATTTGATGTAAAGTTGGGTAAAAGGTTTAAATCTTAAAAGTGGCGAGAGAGAAAATATTTCATTGTGACCTCACATTTGCCCAAAATGCCTCAAAGATGTATTGATCTAAAGTTGGAACGCCAATTCAATTCTTCCAAATGGAGACATAAATTTGATAGCAAAAGATGTTGTGTCGCGACTTTAACTAAGGCGCTTCTTGGGAGGCAGCCCAAGGAATTTTTCTTGATGTTTTTTAATATTTTTAATTTATTTTTAGCTTGTTTTTGGGTTTTTGTAGGTGATAGCACGAGTTGAAATGGGTGCCTCAAGAATGAAATCCCGGATAAGTATATTGGACTTTCTTTTCATCACTTTCCTCTCTTTAGTAAGCTTACAAGGTATGTCCTTTAAAATACGAATGATGATCACATTCCATGGTTTCTTTTGGTTTGAATTTAATTCATTTGAGCTTAATTTGGTAGAATGTGGTTGTTCGGATGAAGATTTTTGGATGTGTGCCTTGTCTCAAATGCTAAATTGCAAAATTCTTGCTTTCATACACTAGTGCACACCATGTGTTTGATGAAACACCCACTTGAGGTTTGTTTGCTTAATTGAATGGTAGGTGACTTAATTGGGGTAGTATGATTACAAGTGGTATGTTTGGTGATGAATTGGTGCATTGGGCTTGTTCACATGTGTTGTTATTTTACCTAATCAAGCTCTTACTTTATAAGCACATCAGATATTTGTTAAAATATCAATAAGAGAGAAATATCTTATATGCTTGTAAAGGTTAATGTACACTTTCTTGGGGCATTGTGTAATCATTTTTGGAGTATAGCTTTGAGTCCAATTGGTCTTAAAAGTGGTATAACCGGTGGTTTTTGGTTGAAATAATGGATTAATGGTCTTTTCATGGTGTGATCGATTAGTGTGCTTATCATAGCATCTCCATCTCTGGATAAAATCCAAGTAACCCGAGGAACATAAATGCTTGCCTTACCCTATGATAGATTGGGTGACCCCATTCTTAAGGGTAATAGGTCGTTTGTGTTTCCATTGGTACCATGATTGTTTTATGAACTAAATGGATGATATGTGAAGTTGTGAGGAAAGAATTCGATGAAGTTTAATGATAATGTTGCCTTGAATTCACCCAAGTTTTTCTTTAATTATTTAGAAAGAGGCAAAAGATCAAAAATTCTTTCAAAATGTCATTGGCAAGAAATGAAATGATAGCTTTATTTTTGAAAAAAAAAAAAAAGATCAAGGATGTTTTTGAGCTTCCTTTTGAGTGAGACTATTAAATTCAATTTTTGGCTCTCTCTTTACAAGGATGAATCATGATTCGGAGTATTTTATTAAGCTCAAATTGATTGGGAGATTAATTTTTTTCTCTATGAGTATGATGCCATGTGTGGTGAGATTTTTGTATAATTCTTGTACATATGAGTAGTATAGAACTTGCCTCGAGTGTGTTCAAAGCATAATCCTAGGCAAGCTTGGTTTAGAGAATGACCTAAGGCCATTTTTAACCCGTCACATAGCCAATAGTTAACCCCTTTGATCCTTTTTACCCATTCTTCTTTCTTTGTCTAATGATAACCTTGCTAAAATATATAAGCCCTTTTTAAAATCTTTCTTTTGGCACCTAACCTCCTTTGATGCATTGCATGATCCTAAGAAATGAAATATAGGCGAAAGCCTAAGTATGGGGGGTTTGTGTATTGGAAAAATAATATGAGGGTGATTCAAACACCAAGTTTGGGGGGTGAATGTGATATACTAAGATGAGACAAGAAAGGTACATGTAAGGTGGTCAAATCATGTGCTTAAGAGACAAGAGACATACTTAATGGTAAAGTTATATAGCCTAGCCCATAGAATGTGAAGAGAAATGAGGCAAATGAGGGGGCTAATAAGCGCTTAAAGTTAGAAAGTCTCTTGAAAACGCCAAAGAAATGAAGAAATAAAATGGTGGTTTTGAATTGTTTTGTAAATGCTAATAAAAAAGTAGGGAAATATGAGAAATGATTTGACAGAGAATAAGGTGGATAGTTATAAAACTTTGGGGTACAAGGGGTTGAGAAATTGTATTGAAGGAGTTATTTCAGTCACTTGATCCATATATATTCCTTCCCACACCTTAAACCTTCATCTTGACCTGCAAGACTTTGGCAATTCCAAACTAGGTAAGTCTACATTAGTGGCGAAAAACACAAAGGGCAAGCCTATGGTTCTACTCATTGTATTTGAATTTCTTTGCGAGAGTGAGTGTGAATTCTTTCATTATTTGAGATCCTTTAGAAATTTTAATTTCTTTTATGTGAGTGAAGCTAATTCTTGCTTGTGAGCGGCATTGATACTCTGGGGTAGAAGGTGAAGTCTTACTCTCGATTTGGGTAAATGGGTGAAGTAAGTTGAATTGTGAAGATTGAGAATTTTTTTAAAGATTTTGTGATTCCTCGTAAGATGCTTTGTTGATTTAGAAGATTCATTTGATACAACTTTCATCCTTGCTTCATAAATATGTGCTTATCGAAAAAATCTTGGTTTACTTGTTGCCATGACATATTTGGTAAGTCTTTGTAGAGCTTTGTTAGCTTATTTCATTTTTTGATAACGCTCAACTTACACATCAATTTAAGTGCAAGGCAAATTACATGTCAATTTAAGTGCAAGGTGCTCATTGTCAATATAATAACCCAACAAGAGTCGGGGTCAAATCCACAAGGAATAATGTAAACGGCGAATGGGTAAGTGTGAAATGAAAGTACTTACTAAATTCAAACTTAAGGTACAAAGATTTAGGGGTTTTAAATATTTTCAAAGATATGATTAATATTGGCTTCTAAACGACTAATTCAAGACTAAGAATAATTAAAGTATAATCAATTAAAATGGATCTTGGGACTATGCTTTCCTAGGGGAAAGTTATGCATGGAAGCATGATAATTCGGTGCAAATTCTAATCATTGATGATGTGGTAGGCTAGTTTTAAAGTCCTTGAGGCTAGTTCTTCAACAAAACCTCAAAGATGTCACTCATTGACTCTTTCAAGTATCTAACGAGTGTGTCAATTAAACCCACCCAATACCTCAATTAGGCACCCCAATTTCTAGGATGGTACTCAAGGGATAGTCAACCTCATATTCACCCTTAGATCTAAGATGGTGAAAATTAGCAAACTAAGCCCAATAATTGTCTACTATTGCTTTGGTTCCCACATCTCTCTTTCAAGGATGATGAGGGTTCCTAAAGTTCACTCAAACCCCTCTTTCAAGGCTGGTTTAGGATTTCAAAAGCATGGGGTTTCCACCCACAAACCCATTTGGGGTATTTAGGACTTTTACCCATAAATCCCAATCAATTTACTCAAGCAATAGTAGAACCCAACACCAACACATTAGTATATACACAAATGAATCACAACCCACACATAAATTCACCCTATTCTAACATAATCCCACGAAGAAGAACTGTCAACTAATAAAGATAATAAATAAAATATACCAAAATCTCTATCAATTTGATTCATGAAAAATAAAGAGAATGCAAACCACACTTTAAATTTCAATGAATCCTCAATGGGATTTGCCAATCCTTCAATTTGGAGTTTCTCTAATTAATTCTTACCTCCAAGCTCCAAGTGATAAACCCTCAACTAAGGATAGGATAATATGTATGATAAATATAGGATGAAACATGAGCTAGAAACTCCTATTTAAGCCCAAATTCCACATTTTTCAAATATTACAAAAATGTCCTTCAAACTTTTTCGCTCTACTGCGATCGCCATCCCTTGACTGCGATAGTGGTACCGCTATCCCGGTAGTCATATCGCGATCACACTTTGGTTGACTTGTTGACTGACCGTGATCACGATCCTCAGTCCGTGATCGCGGTAACTGAGGGTCGACTCCTGGGCCTATAATTTCAGCTTTTGTTCTTTTTGCACATATTTTATCTCTTTCTCCTTCTCCTTAGCCCATTTTTATCAAGTTTCCTTGCTCATCATCTCATTGTAATTTTTACCTACACAAATGAGCATTAAGTAAAAAAGTAACAACAAATCAATGAAAAAACATGATAATTTAGGCTTAAAAAATTCTAGTAAGTCGTCAAATTGATGACTTATCAATTATCAACTTTCTCTCTCGTAAAACCATTTTCCAAAAGAAACTTTGATAGTCTTACATACCAAGCTCTAGGTACTTGCTTCAACCCATCTAGACCTTTATTCGATTTAAGCACATGATATAGGAAGTCAACATCTTCAAAACCTCGATGTTGCTTGACATATACTTCTTCCTTCAAATTTCCATTTAGAAAACCACTCTTGACATCTATTTGAAAAAGATTGAAACCCATATAGGCTACAAAAGCAATAAGAACCCTAATTGCTTCTATTATTGCAATTGGAGTAAAGATCTCATCATAGTCAATGTCTTCCTCTTGATTGTATTTTTGTATATTAAGACTTTCTTTATTTCTATTAATAACGCCATGTTCACTTGCTTATTTTTGTACAACTATTTTATCCCAGTGATTGTTCCGTCAGTAGGCCTGGAGACCAGGTGCCAGACTTTACTCCTTTCAAATTACTGAAGTTGTTCCTGCATAGTGTTAATCCAGTCAACATCTTTAATAGCTTTCTTTACATTCTTAGGCTTAATTTATGACTAAAAGACTGAGAATGTCAAAAAGTTCCTTGCTTGTGCCCTTATTTGCACCCCCAGATTATAATTGAGAGGTAAGATTATCAAATGGATGAAATGACTTGTGCTTCCAATTTGATCTTCTTGATTGAGATCTGGTGGGTCCAGGTCCTTGAGTGTTTTGATCATATTCTTCATGATGTCCCTCATCTATATTAGGATTCAACAACTGTGAACCTGATTTTTCACCTCTTTTTTCATTAGCAGTTGTATCATTTTGATCATTTTGTTCTTGAACCTCAGCTTCAGTTATGCCATCCCTTTGAATAGGAATAAGTTCCTCCATATCTGAGTCCTCACCTCCTGCAGGATTATTCAAATTTCATAATTCATCAAAGATTACATGCACACTTTCTTCCACACAAAGGGTTCTTTTGTTAAAGACTCCGTAGGCTTTACTAGTTGAGGAGTAGCCTAAAAATACGGCTTTATCACTCTTGGAATCAAACTTATCCCGCTCATTCTTTACATTATTTAGAAAAAAAGAACTTGCAGCCAAAATGGCTGAAATAATCAAGTTTTGTCCTTTTGTTAAAATTAAGTTCATATGGAGTCTTATTTAGGATATATATGATCGGACATCTATTGTTAACATAACAGGTAGTGTTGATAGCTTTTGCTCAAAAACTCTTTGGAAGACCACCATTTATCAACATAGTCCTAACAATTTCAATTAGTGTAATATTTTTTTTTAACCACTCCATTTTGTTGTGGAGTTCTTGGAGAAGAAAAATTGTGACTAATGTCATTTTGAGCACAGAATTCTTCAACTTTGGAATTTTCAAACTCTGTTCCATGATCAGATCTGATCCCTACTATTTTGTTGTTCATTTTTCCTGAATTTGCTTGGCAAAGATCATCGTACTTCATAAGTTTCATCCTTGGTTATTAGAAAATGATCCAAGTAAATATGGAGTAGTCATTCAAAATAACAAAAACATATCTCTTCCCTCCTATACCTTGGACTTTGACAAGTCCACATAGGTCCATGTACAATAATTAAAGGGGTCTTGTGGTGCTTACTTACTTTTTTCTTCTTAAAGAATAATCTGGTTTATTTTTCATTGACACAAGCATCACTAACCCTGGTATTTGATAATTATAGCTTTGGAACACCATAGATTAGGTCCTTTGAGATCAGTTTGTTAAGTAGAGAGGAGCTTATATGGCTCAACCTTTTATGCCACAGATCAGCATTGTCACTTTGCGAACTTAAGCAAGTGAATTCACAACTAGCAACTGAGTCTAAATTAGCCACATACATGTTCTTGCATTTTTTAGCTTTGAGAATAACCTTCTCAGTCTTCAAGTTAGTTATAGTGCACCCATCAGATAGAAACTTTACCTCATTTCCTTCACCATAAATTTAGTACACGCTTAGAAGGTTGTACTTTAAACCATTTACATAATAAACATCCTCAATAGCATAATTTAAGGACTTTTCTATCCTTCCAAAACCATGGATGTAACCTTTCTTTCAATTTCAAAAAGAGACACATCCACTTTAAAGTGCCTTGAGTGAGAGAAAACAATCAGTTCTTCCAGTTATATGCTTAGAGCATCCACTATTCATGAACCAGTTTTGACTATTTTTTCTTAATCCCAGCAGCATACAGAGATCATTTGTTAGATTTGGGAACCCACTTAAGTCTAAGTTCCCAAAAGAAATATAGGAGAGTGATTACAACTTTCTTGATCCAGCTAGGTAGTTTATTCTTCTTAAAATTTGACAAGGAAATAGGTCTTTTGGTAAAAGACTACATCTTTTGTACATGCGTAGCAGTATTCATATTGACTCTAAGCCAGTCCTGATAGCTCTTCTTCTTTTTATCATCCCTACAAATACATAAAGGATAACTTTGTTATTAGTTATAGAGACATACTTGCCTTGGAGTTTAAAAGGAGGAGTGTTGTATTGATACCCAAGACCTCTACCATTGTTTGTACCCCGATTTGTTAGGTTTGCAAGAATCTATGAAGAGGTGGTTCATTTTAGGGATTTGTTAAGATCTTCTCTTATGTGGATCAGGTCTCTTTCAAATTCACCATTCTTTTTAAGAGCAGTCATAAGAATCGTTTGAGAGTTTTTCAACTTCTCCTTAATTTCAATTTATAATTTGGTAGCCTCTTTTTTTCCATTTACCATTAGATTAATCTAACATCCTCAGTTTTCTCAACTTTTTTTTTTCAAATTTAAATTTAGAGAATGTTCTTTTATCTCAGACAACTGAATAGTTAGAGTTCGCTTTTTATGTTCTAGAGTTTCTACCTTATCTTCAAGAAGCTCCTTCTTAGCGGTATGCTCACATACATAATCAATCGGGATATTTGCAAGTTTTTTTTAACTTCTTAGGACTGTAATCATTTAAGTTCTACTTAATGTTAAAAGGAGTTACCTCATTCTCTTTCTCATCATCTAATTTATCCATGATAGCAACAAGTGAATTATAGAAGGTTTGACTATCTTCCACAACCAGCATAAATGCATCTTTAAGCTTCTCTGACTCATCAGACTCACTTGAGGAGTCTCCCCAGAAAGCTAAAGCTTGCTTCACCACATAGTCAGCTGCAGCTTTCTTCTTGACTTATCAGGGACCTGGTCCTTCTTCTTTGCTTTGTCTCCCCTTGAATTTAGGTAATCTTGATAATCTATCTTGTACTTTTGATAATATATCTTGTGCAAAGGATAATTCTTAATGAAATGTCTTGATTTTTTACATTTGTGACAAACTTCAACTGCACCTGCTTTCCTGTTGTTGCTCCCTTTCTTTTGAAACTTGCCACTTTTGTTCATAACCCTAACAATCTTTCTAGCTAGGTAAGCAACATTTGTATCCTCCTCACTGGACTCATATTTGAGGCTTTTAAAGCTAATGACTTTTCTCTTTTTGTATCCTTCTTCTCTTGGTGCTTTGTTTCTTTAGTTAATGAGTTTTCAGGTTTCCAATTAATTCATCCATGGTGAGAGTTTTTAAATCTTTAACCTCAACAATTGAACCAACCTTACTCTTACATGAATTAGGGAGAGTTTCTAAAATCTTCTTCATTTTTTTATAAAGTGGAATTACCTTACCAAGGTAGTGCAATCCATTGGTGATTGAGGTAAATCAGCACCCAACTCGATGAATCTGAAGCAGCATATCTGCAAGACTCGATCCTTCTTTCTTCTTTCTCAATTTAAAGAGAGAAGAGAAAGGGAGAAGCAAACGATTATGCATCTCTTGGATGGTTTCACTTTTATTCATTGAGAAGGCTTCATGTTGGATAGTTAGCATGTCCACTATTCGATTCCTTTACTTGACTTGTTCCCTCATGCGTAGTTCTAAGACAATCCTGGATCTCATTACCACTTTCACAAGAAGAGATACGATTGTATCCATCTGGTCCTATCCCGATCAATAACTTCTGAGCCTTGAAATTCTTTTTAAATCACATCCCAAAGCTCACTATCTTAAGCTATGATAAAATCGTGCATTCTTATTTTCCACCAACCATAGTATTGACCATTGATTCGAGCTGGTCTTGTGGTTGATTATCCATTCTCCGAATTTGATGGTGCAACCATGATCAAGAATCCACTCTAGGTGTTAACCTTTTAGAGTAAACTTCGCTCTAATACCAATTATTAAAACGCGGGGGTCCACCACCGATAAGGGACCAGGTTTTTGAGAGGTAATATACGGCAATAAAATAAAAACACAAGAGAAAACTAAAAGTAAATAAACACAAATAATTTTTACGTGGAAACCTCCTTACTCAAGAGAGAAAAACTATGACCCGTGTTCACAGGCACTCTCAAATTCCACTATAATCAAAATGACTCATGATTACAGACTCAGCTTGAACTTAACTCTAAGTTTCAATGGATTGCAATAACTCTATCACATCCCTCATCAGACAACTTTGTCAAAAGCTCTTTTCAAGTTGACTACTCTAGTCGACACAACTTAGGCAACTCTACCTAAGAAAACTCAAAAGCAAAAAGAAAAACTTTACTCATAATCATAGAAGTAAAATAATTTCAGGACCTAATTCAAGAACAACAACACTATGAGCAATATAAATATCAAATCTTGAGTCGCTGAGGATTTTTGCTGCCACACCAGAAAAAAATCTCCAATTTGCAAAAACTAATCAGCAATATGACATCCTTTTGTATTTATAGGAGTATAGAAATATTATTCGAGATTTGATTGGATTCATTGTCCATTCCAGTACATTGTGCACCTGCATAGTATTTGTGCTACAGGACAAAATTATGCAGAGTGCAATAGCTGTACTTTTGACAAAGCAAGTAGGGGACCCGATCTCTGAGCATCATGTAGTCATCATCAAAACATGAAACAACATCCATGAACGTAAATTCTTCAATATTTATTTGAACTTTTGTGTGTCATATTCGTAATGAATTATAGAAGCTCATTAGGTATTAATATTAATAGACTAGACAAATATGACACTTGTTCATCTAAAAGTTTTCAAACGGGTTTAAATTTAGGGGTAACAATATTAGCTCATGAAAATATAATCTGAGTAAAGCTTGAATGAGTTAATGGCTCATTCATTTATTAACTCGGTTCATCTAAAAATTACGTCGATAAGTAGCCTAAATCTTATCATAATATTTTTGAAAAATTATTTTTTATTTGGTATATAATATATGTAGAAGTTACATAAATTTCAACCCTTTTGGAGCTAATTACTCTGTATCTCAACTTTTTTTCAAAATTACTAAAAATTTCTGATTTAGTCCACATAAATACATCACATTCTTCCGAATACATCACTTGATTTTGCATGAATACATCACATTCTTTCGGATACATCACTTAATTTTATACGAATACATCACATTCTTCAATGATGTATCCAAACTTTTAAGTAAAATTGGAAATTTATGTAATTATCTAAAAAGTTTAAAATTTTACATAGTTTTGATAAGTTAATTGTGGTATGATGTAATTTTTTCATAATATATAAACAAATTAACAAAAAAAAGAGATTTATTAGTTACTTAAATAAATTATAGGAAAACAAGCAAAGCTTAGTAAGAAGGGGGAGGGTTGACCTATATGACCCATGTTTAGCTCAATTTAACTCAGGTTATTTAAGCCCAAGTAATCTTTGGGGAAACTTATATATATGTATTCTTCGGCCACTTAATTTACGAACATGGCTGAAGTATTCACTACACTTCAACTGTATATATGTTGTGTATAGTTATATAATATATGTATAGTGAAAGATCTTTTACTTCACCGTAGCAAGAATCTTACAAACCTTTTCGACCAATTAATCTAATCACAGGAATCCCTTCTTGCTTTTCCTTCTACCATAAACAATCACTAATAGACTTATCATACACTATTTATATATTGTGCATTTGTAAACTAGCTGAACTACAGACATTAAGCTATAACTTTTTTTAATTTCATTTATTAACCTAACTTATTTTGAGACGTTCAAATTCAGCCTAACTTGTCTTAGACCCTCAATTTATTTCACAAGTTCCAACGCCAAAAAAGAAAAAGGAAAAAGAAGTAAACTTGAAGTTTGTGTGTTTTAAGTATGGGTGTCAAGTGGGTCGGGCCGATTCGGCCCGATCCGACCCTAGTAACTAATCCGGCCCGGTTTGATCCGACCTGGTAAGTCCTAGGGCTTAAGGGTTCCGGGTCTCGGACCGGTTATTTTTTTAAAATGGGACCGGCTAACCCGGACCGGACCAAGCCCGATCCAGGCCCGCCGGTTAACCGGCCCGGATACCATTATTTTAAAAAAAAAAAAAAAAAAATTGGGTCAAACTAGCCGTTGGCCCAACGGCTATATAGCCGTTTTTGGGTCCAAACGGCTAGTTTGGGCCCATTTATTAAAAAAAGAAAAAAATTAACTTTAAAAATATTTTTTAATCCCAAAAAAAATTCTATAAATATCCTACAACTTCAAATCATTTTCACTCTCTCAAATCTCATTCTCTCTCAATTCTCTATTCTCAAAGATTCAATATATTTAATTTCTTAAAGTGTTCACTTTAATTTTTTAATTTTTCGTTTACAAAGTACGAGCGGAAGTTTGTAAAGTCGCAATCTTCGGATACTTCCAAAATTTGGTATTGTCGTTCCATCTTTTACGTTTAATTTTTATTTATTGTATTAATTGTTTAATATTTAATTTTATTATATTTGTGTATTTTGAATATTTTTAGTTTAATTTAATTTATATTATGGATAAATTAAGAAACCCCGCTACTAAAGGTGTTAAAAAAATTTATCCCGGAAGTGGTAGTGGTAGTAAAAAGCAAATTACTAGCAGTAGAGGTAGTTCAAGTAGTAGATATACCTGTGCGCCTTCGCCTCCGGTACCGCTTGGTACACCTTTTGAGGAAGAAATAGGTATAGGTGCTCACGATATGGATTATGTAGAAGCTCAGGAAAATTACGGTATAGAAGAAGAAAATGAAGTAGATGCGGTTAATTTAGACGAAGATAATGAAAATATTGTTGAGACACCCGCAGTAGGAGATGCTAACGTTAGATCTGAATCGGTTAATCTCCCTCCCCGTCCTCCCAGTGCCCCAAGACCTCGTAAAAGAACTAGTATTGCATGGCAATTTTTTGAACGTATACCAGATATTGAGGTGCAATGCAATATTTGTCAACAAATATATAAGCATAGAAGTGGAGGCAAGCAAGAGGGTATGGGTACGTTAATGAGACATGTAGCTGAAGATCACAAAAGAGAGTTAAATATTGCAAAAGGTGGTGGGGATGTTGGTGGGCCAACGCAAACTAGAATGGACCCAACAACCGGTCACGTAGCGAAGAAGTATAATAAATTGAGGGACCGGGAAGAAATAGTTAAAATGATAGTTGTGGGTTGTTTGCCTTTTAATTTTCCTTCTTCTGATGCCTTTATTCGTTATATACAAGCAATTTATAATCCTACGTTTAACGGTATTCCTAGAACTACTTGTCGGTCTGATATTTTTAGACTTCATTCACAATATTATTTTTATTTATCAACATTGTTAAAAAATATTCAATGTAGATTGTCCCTAACTTCTGATCTTGGTCGTGCTGTAAATAAAAATGATTATTTAACCGTTACTTGTCACTGGATGGATAGTAATTTCGTGATGCAAAAACGTATCCTTGCTTTTTTATATGATGAAGATCGTAAACATACTGAACAATTTATTCCTGATTCTATTGTTAAAATTGCCGGATATTATGGTATCGAAAATAAAATTTTATGTATTGCTTTTGATAATGCTTCTAACAACAACACTGCCATAAAAAAATTAAAATCTACGCTATCTCTGTCTTTGCCTGAAATTTTTCATATTAAGTGTGCATGTCATATATATAATTTAATTGTAAAAGATGGTCTTGAGTTTTTTGAGTTTTATATTGAAAAAATTTGCGTTGCTGTTGGTTTTATTCAAGGAAATAATCGTAGATCGAGAATTAGAGAATTTAAAGTTAAATGTCAAGAAAATGGACTTACACCGATTTTGATGCCTGAGGAAATTGATACTAGATGGAAGTCTACGTATGAATTTTAAAAAACTTGTTATAAATATAGAATTCCTATTACACTAGCTTTTAACCAACATTGCGGTTCATTTGCTGATTCTGTTGATTGCATGCTACATAATTTTGATTGGGTTGTAATTAATGATCTTGTTAAGTTTTTAGAAAAAATTTATGTAGCTACAGTTGAATTTTTCGGTGCTTATTATCCTACTGTTTGTAATATTTTGGCATATATAGCCGATATTTCTGGTTTGCTCAAAGAATATAAAAATAAAGAAGGTTATAAAGAAGCTGTTGGCGTCATGTTTATGAAATTTAAAAAATATTTTTTTCCGATTCCCCCTATTTACTTGGTTGGTGCTATGCTAAATCCGTGCATGAAATATAATAATATGTGTCACTTTAGTACTCTTATTTATACTAACTTAGAAATAAATACTAACCATGATTCTGAACAAGTACAACCTGATTTGTGGACGGCTACGGCTGATGCAAAGGATTACATAGAAAAATTATATAATCACTATGTTGATTTATTTGATTTAGCCGTACCTACAAATATCACTCCAACTGTCGCTCCTCATCCTCCCGAGGAGCCATCATCTTCTAAAAGGCCAGCACATAGTGGTTTTTCTGATTCGTTTTATGATTTAAATTGTTGGAACAGTGTTGATGAGAGAACTTACACATCAACTTATCGGGAAGAGCTGAAATATTATCTTCGGACGGCACCAGAGGATCGCAGACGACGGATCAACACGTTGGATTGGTGGAGGAGTAATGAAACACAATATCCTGTGCTTTCAAGATTAGCTAGAGATATCTTGAATGTTCCAATGTCAACCGTTGCATCAGAAAGTGCCTTTAGTCAGAGACGACAGCAGTTTGGAGACAACCGACACTCATTGGGAAGCAATGCAATAAATGTTTTAGTTTGCCTCAGAGATTGGATTAGAGCGGAAAGAAGACACCAAAGAATGGAACCGGAGCCGAGCGACGAGCTGAAACTTGAAGAAATTATGACTTCACGGGAGAACTCAGCAGAATCAAGTCCAATGCATGGTTTTGCCCTCGTTGACTTCGACTATCCTATGCAAGTTCCCATTAATATTAACATGAATGAGTTGGAAAAAATGATGCATAATTTATAGATTTTCCATTCATGTAAATTATAAATTTTGGATCATTTTGCAATCAATAAAATTCCCCAAATTCATTCACTCCTTAGTCCTTGCTTTTTATATTTTTTCATTTAACGATTTAAAATTTTAAATTGAATTTCTAGTTTTCTACTTTAAATTAAAAACTTACTTCTAATATGTTATTAATTTACTACCAAATATTATTAATTTATTCTATTAAGTAGCATATGTTTTGTATATTTGTGTATATATCTTCTATAGAAGTGTATATTTAACGTATACATGTGTATATGTTTTATAAATTAGTATATAAGTATATCTATATATATTATAATGTATATATAATGTAGTATATTTTATAAGTAGTAGTATATATACATTGAATGGTGCGTATACACGTGTATATATCTTCTAAAAAAGTATATATTTAACGTATACATGTGTATATATTTTATAAATTAGTATATAAGTATATCTATATATATTGTAATTTATATATAATGTAGTATATTTTATAAGTAGTAGTATATATACATTGAATGGTGCGTATACACGTGTATATATCTTCTATAGAAGTGTATATTTAACGTATACATGTGTATATGTTTTATAAATTAGTATATAAGTATATCTATATATATTGTAATGTATATATAATGTAGTATATTTTATAAGTAGTAGTATATATACATTGAATGGTGCGTATACACGTGTATATATCTTCTATAGAAGTGTATATTTAACGTATACATGTGTATATGTTTTATAAATTAGTATATAAGTATATCTATATATATTGTAATGTATATATAATGTAGTATATTTTATACGTAGTAGTATATATACATTGAATGGTGTGTATACACGTGTATATATCTTCTATAGAAGTGTATATTTAACGTATACATGTGTATATGTTTTATAAATTGGATATCTTCTATAGAAGTGTATATATGTGTATATATCTTCTACAGATGTATATATTTAATGTATACAAGTGTATATGTTTTACACATTAGTATATAACTATATATATATATACATATTGTAGTATATATATATATGTATATTGTAATATATATTTTATTTAAAATAGTACATATATATTGAATGGTGTGTGTATTTGTGTATATATCTTCTATAGAAGTGTATATTTAACATATACAAGTGTATATGTTTTACAAATTAGTATATAAGTATATATATATACATATTGTAGTATATATATATGTATATTGTAGTATATATTTTATTTGAAGTAGTATATATATACTGAATGGTGTGTATATATGTGTATATATCTTCTACAGATGTATATATTTAATGTATACAAGTGTATATGTTTTACAAATTAGTATATAACTATATATATATACATATTGTAGTATATATATATGTATATTGTAGTATATATTTTATTTAAAGTAGTACATATATATTGAATGGTGTGTATATATGTGTATATATCTTCCGTAGACGTATATATTTAACGTATACAAGTGTATATGTTTTACAAATTAGTATATAACTATATATATATACATATTGTAGTATATATATATGTATATTGTAGTATATATTTTATTTGAAGTAGTACATATATTTTGAAAGGTGTGCATATATGTGTATATATCTTCTACAAATGTATATATTTAATGTATCCAAGTGTATATGTTTTACAAATAAGTATATAACTATATATATACATATTGTAGTATATATATATGTATATTGTAGTATATATTTTATTTAAAATAATACATATATATTGAATGGTGTGTATATATGTGTATATATCTTCTATAGACGTATATCTTTAACATATACATGTGTATATGTTCTATAAATTAGTATGTAACTATATATATATACATATTGTAGTATATATATGTGTATATTGTAGTATATATTTTATTTTGAAATAGTACATATTTATTGAATGGTGTGTATATGTGTGTATATATCTTCTATAGACGTATATCTTTAACGTATACATGTGTATATGTTCTATAAATTAGTATGTAACTATATATATATATATATATATATATTGTTGTATATATATATGTATATTGTAGTATATATTTTATTTAAAGCAGTACATATATATTGAATGGTGCGTATATATGTGTATATATCTTCTAAAGTAGTATACATTTAACGTATACAAGTGTATATGTTTTATAAATTAGTATGTAAGTGTATATATATATATATATATATATATTGTAGTATATACTTTATTTAAAGTAGTACATATATATTGAATGGTGCGTATATATGTGTATATATCTTCTATTGACGTATATCTTTAATGTATACAAGTGTATATGTTTTATAAATTAGTATGTAACTATATATATATACATATTGTTGTATATATATATATGTATATTGTAGTATATATTTTATTTAAAGTAGTACATATATATTGAATGGTGCATATATATGTGTATATATCTTCTAAAGTAGTATATATTTAACGTATTCATGTGTATATGTTTTATAAATTAGTATATATATATATATTGTAGTGTATATATATATATTATACTATTATAGCATATGTTTTAGTTAAAGTAGTACGTATAGTCATATATAATTATATATTGAATGGTACGTATATATGTGTAATTGTTTATATATTTTTTTAAAAATATATATTGTATATTGGAGTGTATATAGTGTATATTGGAGTGTATATAGTGTATATTGGATTTTTTATTTATTTTTTAAACGGGTTTGACCGATTTTTAACCGGGTTTGATCGGATTTTGATGGGTTTAACCGGGTTGGGTTAAGTGGGCCGGGTTAGAATGAGTTTTAATTTTTTTACTGTTTGGCCCGGCTCGGCCCGGATAGCGTCCAAACCGACCCTTAACCGGCCCTCAACCCAATTAAAAAGGAAGGGCCGGTTCCGGGTTGGCACAGCCCGGCCCGGCCCGTTTGAGACCCATAGTTTTAAGTGCCTTTTCCACTTAAGAAAGCACTTTTAGAATAAGGTTACCCCACAAAATGAAACCAACACGAATGGCTCATACTGTTTCAATTCTCCTCTTGCTCCATCAAAATCAGTAATTAAGCTCTCTATAGTCCAAACAGAATATGCAACCAAAGAATAATTTAAAAGAGGAAATGAACAACTTAGAATTGGGAGAATCACCTCTAAATTGTTCAAATTTTATACCTATATTTGCCCATAAATGGCCCAATAATGCATCCCTAGATCCCCTCCCTAGTCAATTTTTTGACGAAGGTTGTTTAGCTCATTATTCTTAGTCGATAAGGACAAATACATAGTTAATTGGCTTTGAGTCTTAAACACAAAGATGAAAAGGCACGACTCCTTTTTGAGAAATTAAAGTTTAAAATATACCCCAGATGATAAGCAAAAAATTTTAGGGATAATAGTCAGAAAATATTTTAAAGTGGAATTATTTATATTTAATGGGTATTTAAGAGTGTAATAATTTTACTTTAAAATAATTCAAGTAATAGAACCCGTAAAGTTCAGTATGTGTAACTGCAAATTTAAATAAAGTACAGATATTTTTGAGACTGTTACCCCTAAAGTTTTTTGCTTATCATCTGGGGTATATTTTAAACTTTAATTTCTCGAAATGGAGTCGTGCCTTTTCATCTTTGGGTTTAAGACTCAAACCCAATTAACTATGTGATGTTTCTTTGATGATGAAATTATTTTTAAAAAATAAACAGACACATGAATGTAGGAGGTTCAGTCTCAGGTTTTAAGTTTTTTTTTTTTTTTTTTTTTCTTTTTTTCAAAAAGGAGGTTCAGTCGAAGGTTGGAAGAGGAGTAGTAAATGAAAGTGGGGCCACCATAAAATAATTAAATAAAATCCAGAAAAAGATACTAATGATGGTGAAATTAAATAAACTAAAAGAAACAACGTTATAGATGTAGCTGCAGAGATTCTAAAGAAAGAAAGAAATGAAAGGGAGCGTGGAAACAACTCAGAATTGTTTAAGTAATTTGGAATTAAAATTTCCTCAATTGTATGGCCTCAATAATTCTTTTCCCTATTTTCACAAATCTCTATATGCCATTTTAATTAAGAATTGATCAGCTTTGCAGTTTGCACTAATACATATTTTGTTGAATTATGTGACTCTCTCATTTAAATCTTTGGGTGTGCATTATTTATTAGTTGATTTTATTTTTAATATGCTTTTTTCATGTTTAAAGTTCAAACGTATATGAATTTAATAATTGGTGACGATGAGACATAAACTGAGTATTTTTATCAGTATTGGTACTTTTTTTTTCATTTTTCATTCAATTTATGGTCTTTGCATTGGAGCTCAACTAATCTGAATTCATAATCATAAGTACAATTAAACATGGAATTAATTTAGCGTGCTTCGTCCTATTGAAATTTTTTTCATGCCTAAGCCTCGGACTTAGACCTTTCGTTAAGAAGGAAAGAATCATATTCATTCCAACACAATTTTTAGTGATAGCTTTTGATACTTAATTTATCATACTTAATTTATCTTCATCATAGATAATTAGATATGTTGGAACTTGGATTATTGTCCCTTTTGCTCTAAGATATTTCAGTTAACAGCGAGTTATAATTTAGCCTGTATTGGTATGAACACTGATGAGTGGCCAACTCTCTCAGTGGTGATCTTTCAGCCCAATAATGCTATTTTTCTTTAGAAAAAAAATAAAGGAAATTAAAGTAAAAACCAAAAAAAAAAAAAAAAACCATGCATTACTCAATAATGGTAGGCATTGCGTATTTTATTAAGACATGACAACTTGACATTCCTCTTTTCTAACCTCCCCCACCTCACATCCTTTTAATATTTGGAAACAAATTATTTCAAGATTAATTAATTTAAAATTATTATTTTATTCTTACTATGGAACAAAAGTAATCTTACAATTATGAGATAACTAATCCCAGAATAAGTTATTTGGCAGTTTTATCTCAACCAAATATGAGATAAGCTCTTTTTTAAATTGATTGCAGAATAAATTATTCCTTATCTCGTACTAAATCAGCTTTATTTATATAAAACTTTGTCATATATAATATTCATTTTCCTTGTAATATTTTATTGCTATTCTGATGGGGAAACTTTACACAAACTCCTTTTTGAATCACGAAAGAGCCTGAAAATTAAAGAAACAAGATAATTAATTTATAATTAGGCCTAGGATATACTAGTATAGTATATGCATTGTATATTGTTTTCCATATCATGCATGATATATAGTGTGTATGCATTCACTTCTACCATATCATGCAATACGTATAATGCTTTTGACTAGGGTTTGCTAGCAGTGCATGGAGTTATCCTTTTATACGGGAATAGTTTATCTTTAAATCATTAAACACAAATAAATGACCACTACTTATATATTTCTTAACGTGCGCCAATTTGAGCAAAAGCTATTGAGGAACTCGTGATAAAATTGCTAGATCTTCCCTGGTAATATATGCTCCCTTTGTCTTATATTATTTGTCATGTTTCAGTTCTCGGGAGTCAGTCAATTTGACTATTTTCATAAGATAAATTGGATTAGATCGATTAATTAACTTTAAAATTATAATTTATACATTTAAAAAAATATATGAAAAGTACTATCAATTGTAATTCTTCTCATTTCAATATAATGTAAAAATGTATCTTAAAAATTTATCAAAATTCATGTTGTTTGACTTTTGTAAATTTGAACATGATAAGTATTTTGGGACGGGAGGATTAGAGTACTTCTTTTTAAAAAAGATAATGTTACACATAATCTTAATAGTGACAAGTAGGTACGCAAGGATGTTAGTATCACTAGCTAATCTAGTTAATTAAGTACATATCTAATGGTTCATTTATACAATTCAGAGCAAATTTTGTTCTGATTGGGGTGGGATCCTTATCGTAACTTTTTGGAACATGGAAGAAAAAACAATGTTTGATCTGTGCTTTCATTAGTAGTCTTTCTAAAAGCTTGGATAATCGGGTGTTTAGCTCTAATAAAATTTTAATAGTTAATTAGGATCCATGTTTAAGTGGCTTTCTCTAATAGGAAGAGACGCCACCTCTCTCTATCACAAAGGGAAAAAGGAAATAATGTTCAAAAATTTGATTGTGAGTGGTCAATATATCAATCATGGAGTAGTCTTCTCAAGCCAATATCAAAGCTAAAAAGAATTTGTCTTTATCCCATTTAAAAGGGTTAAAACGCGTTCGCTTTAAAATTATGCAAGACAATGTTTGTTGAAATTTTTATTTTTATTTTTAATTTTAATTTTTTCCTTAATATAGTAAATACAATAGATTTTTTGACGTAACTTAACTCTGAAATTAACTCATAAGGACAATAGCTCGAGCAATGCCGGGCAATATACTCTTAACATTCCCGGACGTTCATGCCTAGTTAACTAAAGCATGGACAATATAACATGAGGCACAAAATTGAATAAACCAAGAATAAAGCTGGATCCAACTTATCATGTAGGAGTGTGTTACCTTCTAATTTAAAAGCTTAAATCTTCTAATTAAGATGAAATGACCACACACTTAAATAATGTATCACGAGCAGGCAGATGGCTAGAGTTCGATTCTCATCACAACTATTTTTGGCTGAACAAACTTTATTATTAAAAAACAAAACTATTATCCACTATTACAACCTACTCAGCCTCTTTTTGATTTTACAAACTACAAATAAAAACCACGTGTTGGGTTCGAAATCGAGGTCGTCACGAGAAAGCTAATAATTGCAAACTATTGAGACGATAAATAAGATGACAAGAAAAATATACTAAAACATAATATTACTGATATGATTCAGCCAATTGATCTACATATTAATAACCTAAATAAAAAATATAAAAACTATTTGAAAGAAAATCTCTTCCTAAACAAAACTCTTAAACATGTACATTGTAGATGCTATTGTGTTATGACTCGAGAAGAGAATAAACCTAATAGAAATCTAATAGGAAGAGATCTTTTCCTACTAGGAACCTTTTCTACTAAGAAATCCTTTCCGAAGTAAAACATAATTATGATACTTCGTAGGAAATTCAGGAAAAATCCTAACAAATCTCCCCCTCGCCTTGTCATGGTTAAAAATAAAGTTTAAATATTATGGATTAAAAATGAGTTAATATTTATCTTTATTTTTATTTTTAAAGATGAAGCACCAGGAATTTTGAAAATACGCTTTAAACTCCTTCTCCATATGTAACTAGAAAAAAATCTTCAACATGCCTTCAGTCTGAACCATCGGACCATTGAACCATAGGCTTTAATACTACTTGTTGGTTCAAAATTGAGAGGGCGTCACCCGAAACCTAATCGTTGCAAACTATTGAGACGATAAATAAGATGACAAGAAAAACATACTAAAACATAATATTATTGATATGATTCGGCCAATTGGCCTACATATTAGTAACCTAAATAAAAAATATAAAAATAATTTGAGAGAAAATCTCTCCATAAACAAAACTCTTAAACGACTATATTGTGGATGTTATTGTGTTATTACTTGAGAAGAAATCCCTATTTGTAGAGTTACAAGAACAAATCTAATAGAAATCTAATAGAAAAGAGATGTTTTCTTACTAGAAAATCTTTCCAGAAATCCTAACACCACGACCACATCATAACTATGCCTTCAGCATCATCTAATACACTCTATATCACAACTACTATCGAAGAGTAATTTTCACATTTTAAAATCAATTCCAAGTAAACAATTTATACCTTTCTAATAGTGTAAACTTTTAAATTAGATAGTCCGACACTTCGACAAGTATTTGGCTTTGAAAAACAATTTTAGCACAATGTTGAATTTTTCTACGGGAGCTCTTCTTTAGGCTTTTTTTATATCACGATCGCATTTCAATGATTCATACAAATAGTAACACAGGGTGATAGGGTGCGTTTGGTGCATGGAGTTTTTTTTTTTTTTTTTTTTTTATATTAGGTTGGTCAAAATGTTTTGTAAAATATTTTCTCAAGTTCATTTCTGCCCCCCCCCCCCCGCCCCGATCTAACCCCCACCTCTAGATCACCATCCCACCGCCGCCACCCGCCGAACCCCACTCCGTCCAACTCTGTAGTATTTAATTTATTAGAGTAAATATAAATATTATTGAAATCTATAGTGTTTAATTTATTAAATTAAATACAAATATTCTTGAAATAATATTTTATTACTTATTTACTTACCGAACACTAGCAAATAAGTAATAAATCAATTTATTTTCTAAAAAGGGTCACACCGGGCACACCTAGAGTGAGAAAGCTTGATATGTACTAACAACTAACAAGATGATGCATGTATGCAATTAAGACTAATAAAAAAAGATTTCTAAAAATATTTAAGATAAACAGTAGGCGATGTAATTTTATTAAATTTAAATTCGTACAAAATTCGGATTATATTAAATTCAAAATATATATTAGTCCCAAATAAATATTGCGGATTAATATAATTGAATTAATTATTTAAGGCCAAACATATATGGGTTTAATTAAAGTTCATTTTTTATTGGGCTAGCCCATTGATTTGGTCTACAAATGTGAGCCCACTTTAATAAGTCCAAGATATTGTCATATTCTAGAGGCCCAAATAAGCGTCACGTGTCAAATGACATGCCAAGTCAAGTGAAAGAGCCAATAGGATCATGCCACATGTCAAAATGATGCAGCAGACCCATGAAATAAAAGCCCATAAAACGCGCCACATCACTTAAATCTGATTGGTCAAAGGAAGTCCATATTCATCATGACTCTTTCTTTCCTGCAACTATAAATAGGGGTCTCATAATTCAGAAAAGACCCCCCAGAACTCTAACAAGAAGCAAGAGAAAGCTCGTGGATCAAACACCGCAATTTCTCTAAAAAGCTCAAGCATTCAAATCAAGTTCATCAAAATTCAAGATCAAGACCGCAATATTCAAGAACAAGCTCAAAAGCCCTTGAATTCAAGCACAAATCAAGATCAAGTCCCTCAAATCAACAAATCAAATTCAAATTCAAGATCAAGCTTTAAGTCCTTGAATTTATATTTGCAAAGGCGAATCAGAGGATTCATAGAGATTGTAACACTCACATATTGAAATCAATAAATTGATTGTTGCAATATTTTCTTGTCTCAAATTATTTATTTTTTCGACTCAAAAAATTTATTGTCCAACAAATTCTGACACGCCCAGTGGGACTATCTCTACCTCTCATCCAACTTTTCAGACTTTGAAGATTAAGAACGCCAAAATGACATCCAAGAAAACCAACTCTCAATCAACTGCCTCTAAGGATGTTGATTCAAAGTTCTCTGTTGAAGTAGAAAGCATGTTTGGTGTTACTTTCGGAAGCTTAAGAGCTGTCACAAGGAGAAAGACAGGCTTGTTAGGACAACAAGCACACCCAATGTCGTCCGTGCCAACTCTAATTTTTGGATCTTCAACCCCCAAAAGAGCGTAGTCCAATACAAGTTCTTCGAAAGAAGGAAGCAGTGTCGCGGAATCACTTAAGAAGACTCTAGCTCTACTTGAGCATTCTGGTTCCAAATACTCTGGCGCAAAGAGCGATAGTCATTCAACAAATACGTCATCCCCACTTACACCACATAAGTTGAACACTTCAAAGATCAATTTATGTGATAATCCGTGTTACTCTCCAATGTCTCCAGTGATCATGCAAGCAATGGTAACAATGCCTCGTCTATAGAAGAACAGCTTGCGAATCTGACAAAGGCAATTGAAGGCCTGACCAAATATGTTCAGAATCAAGATGCTAGGATTGATAAGATAGTGGATAGGGTAGAAGGCCTGATAGACAGAGAATCAAGCCATGCACCGAGAAAAGCTCCGGAGGATCACAAGATAGAACATTCTGTAAAGCAAACACCACCGACTAAAGAGGTACGAGTTTCTTCTGGGGGATGATCCCGATTGAGCAATTGAAGGAATTCATCGAAGGGACCCTAAAAAAAAAGTATGATGTTGTCACCAAGTCTTCCCTTGCATATGTAAAGCCCTACACTGCGAGGATAGATAGCCTTAAAATGCCTGACGGTTATTAACCGCCCAAATTTCAACAATTTGAGGGCAAAGGAAAACCGAAACAATATGTCGCACACTTTGTTGAGACATATAATAATGCTGAAACTTATGGTGACTATCGTGTCAAGCAGTTTGTTCATTCCCTAAAGAGAAACACCTTTGATTAGTATACGGGCCTTGAGCCTAACTCCATCTATAGTTGGGAGTAGTTAGAACACGAGTTCCTAAATCGCTTTTATAGCACAAGGCGTATAGTGGGCATAGTAGAGCTCACAAATACTCGGAAAGAAAAGGATAAACTTATCATTGACTTCATCAATCGATGGAGAAATGCTAGCCTAAACTGCAAAGATAGGCTTAACGAAGCTTCTGCAATAGAGATGTGCGTCCAAGGAATGCACTGAGAGCTTCTCCACATCTTCCAAGGCATTAAACCTAAATTCTTTGAAGAGCTAGCTACCTGTGCTCATGATGTGGAGTTGAACACGTCTTCTGCTGGAAAGGGATCAACGTTTATCCATGACACTCGAAGGGGAAAGGATAACCAGGAACCTAAAAGATGGGGCAAGTTTGTCCCCAAAAATGATAACAAGGAGTTCATGAATGTTAATGTGTCTCTTGTGAAGGTCACCACAAAGGTGAGCAAGAAGCAAAGCGTGAAGATGACTTTTAGAGCACGTCTGAATCAAAAAACTTTAAAGCAGATGCAAGAAAAAATATATCCCTTCCTTGATTCTGATGTTGCTGAGATTTTCGATGAAATCCTTGAGCATAAGCTCATTGAACTCCCAGAGATGAAGCGTCCCAATGAAGCTGGAAGGACCAATGACCCTAATTACTACAAATATCATAGGCTCATAAGTCATCCTCTGGAAAAGTGCTTTGTCTTTAAATATAAAGTCATGCAACTGGCAAACCAGAAGAAGATCTTCTTCGACGATGAGACGGCCAGTTCTCATCAAATCTCTATCACTTTTGACTCACTCGACCCAGTCCAAATATATGTCGAAAAGCATAATGAGAAGATATTAGATCCTGACAGGTCTTCAGTTGACGAAGAAGATGATGAAGGTTAGACTCTGGTGACCAGGCGCAGACACAAGAGGATGAGTCTGCAAAAGGAGTCATCCAAGTAGCCAACCAGAAGAAGAATGGTGATGAAACCAAGAAAACAGAAGTTGGTTGAACTTCCAAAGAATACGAGGGTGATAGATCTTCACCACCAAAAACCTCGGCATCCGATGACTTTAGAGGAATTCTTACCAAGTTGGTTTCGTGTAAAGACTGCCCAAGTCAATCTTGAGGCGTCTTGTTTTAATACTGCCAATGAGGGGGCAAAGGGTGAGAATCTACCCATGAAAGTTCCTTCATCTTCTGAAAAGCTTGCTGAAACTCTTGACGAAGAGGCACATGTATGTGATATAAAAATCATATTCACAAATAACTATTTTTTGCTTAGTGAGGCCCTACATAACCGTCCCTTATACATGGTGGGTTAAATTCTAGAAAAGAAGATCAATAGAATCTTGATAGATGAGGGATCTGGAGTCAACATCCTGCCTATCCGCATGATAAAGGAACTTGGCATCGCTACTAACAAACTGGACGAAAGTTGTATAATGATCCAAGGCTTCAATTAAGGGGACCAGAGGGCCATGGGATCTATCAAGTTGGGGATTCGTATGGATGATTTTCAATCAAACGCATTGATGCATGTTATCGATACCAAAACCTCATACAATATATTGCTCAGTAGACTTGGGTGCACGAAAAAAAATTATCTCGCCCTCTTACTATCAATGCTTAAAGTACCTCGAAGGCGGAGTGGAAAGAAAGATAGTTGCTGATGACAAGCCATTCACTGAAGCTAAGTCACATTTTGCCGATGCAAAATTCTACTTAAAGAATTATGTTGTGGATGAGAAAAGGGTTGAAGATGTCACCAAGACCAAGTATGACGGTCTTGCATAAAAGAAGGTCGTTGTGACTATTGAAAAAGTCACCATAAGGAAGCCACTCTTCACTTCAAATAAAGAAAGTGTCGCACCTATGAAAAAGAAGGCAAATCCTATTCTACGCTACATGCCAAAGGTAAAGAAAGAGAAAGACCACCCATCGAATTTCCAAGATAATATGCTAAAGGGGATAACTTTAGATATCAGGAAGATTGATGCAATAAATCCATCCTCAAGACTACTTGAAGAGTCTATGGCTCAAAATTCGCCACAAGATATGACATTCCCTGCAAAGCATACGAAAGAAGGCTTCGACCCAAATGCATACAAGCTATTTATAAAGTCTAGATACAATCCTAATAAGCCATCAAGTTTGGGAAAACTTACATCACAGGGTACAACTAGGTAGGCACGTGAAGGTCTAGGATACACGAAGACACCTCCAATTCGCATCTCCATAAGAAGGGCAGTCAGTAATTAAACTACTGTGGAAGAAGAATCCACTCCTGCTAATAAAAGACCCTCTGTATTTGATCGACTTGGAGAATCAACTGTAAGAACTTCTATGTTTGAAGGTTGGGTCCTCTAACTAAGAAGAAAAATAACAAGCGTCGGAGAAGTTATCAAAGTACAACAATACACTATTCGCCTAAGATCCAGAAGAATTTCCAAAGTTTGATTCCTCCTAGAATGAGGCGACAGACAAAACTGGTAGTTTATGCAATGAGGTTCTAAAAGAAAAGGCTCATACTGTGGTTTATACCAAGCAATGCAAAGAAGATGAAGAGAGTGTTAGCTCCTCATATCATGTTACGACCCAGACTGAGAAAGTTATCTCGTCTCAAATGAAGGTTGATAAAGAGATAGAAGATGCCTTTTGGTGTTATCATATATCCATCAACGACGATGATTCTCAAGCGGAGAAAGATGTTGGAGATACTCCGTTATAACTTGAAAAAAGAGTAAAGGCCACAATAGATCCTTTGAAGGAAGTTAATCTTGGAACCGATAAAGACCCAAGACCAACTTGCCTGAGTGCGTTTATAGAAGTGAAGGAGGAAATATCTTATATGGACATACTCAAAGAATATATGGATGTCTTTTCTTGGAGCTATAAGTGAATGTCTGGCTTAGATCCAAAAGTAGCAGTCCATCAGTAGGCGGTCAAGAATGGCGCTCGTCCAATTAAGCAAGCCTAAAGATGCTTTAGGCCGCAGTTAGTTCCATTGATAAAAAATGAAGTTAACAAACTCATTGAAGCTGTCTTTATTCATGAAGTCAAATATCCCACATGGATTTCAAGTATTGTTCCAGTACAAAAGAAGAATGGTCAAATTCGAGTTTGTGTCAACTTTTGAGATCTCAACAACGCCTGCCTTAAGGATGACTTTTCGATCCCCATACCAGAGTTGATGATTGATGCCACCACTGGTTATGAGGCAATGCCCTTCATGGATGGTTCATCCGGCTACAATCAAATCCGCATGGAACCAAAGGATGAAGAACTCACTGCATTTCGCACGTCCAAAGGTATTTATTGCTACAAAGTAATACCTTTTTGTTTGAAGAACGTTGGCGCCACTTATCAAAGGGCTATGCAGAACATCTTTGACGGCCTGCTCCATAAAAACATTGAATGCTACGTGAATGATCTAGTGGTAAAGTCAAGAAAGAGAGACAACCACTTAAAAGACCTAAGAATGGTATTCGAGTTACTTCAAAGATATCAACTTAGGATGAATCCATTAAAGTCTGCCTTTGGAGTTACTTCGGGAAAATTTCTTGACTTCATTATGCGACACCGAGGAATTAAAATTGATCAAGCCAAGGTCTATGCAATTTTAAAGATGCCCGAGCCTCAAAATATTCATGAGTTAAAAAGCCTTCAAGGAATGCTAGCATATTTAAGGAGGTTCATCTCAAACCTGGCTGGAAAATGTCAACCATTTAGTCATCTCATGAAGAATGACACTCTCTTCAAATGGGACCAAGCTTGTAGTAATGCCTTTGAGAGTATCAAATTATACTTAATGAAGCCACTAGTTCTTGCGACACCCATACCTGGGAAACCATTGATACTCTACATCGTGGCACAAGAGAGGTCAATTGGAGCACTACTGGCTCAAAAAATAGTGAAGGCAAATAAAAATCTCTTTACTATTTGGGCAGAATGATGACGCTGAATGAGCTAAAGTATTCTCCAATTGAAAAGTTAAGTTTGGCATTGGCCTTCTCAATTCAAAAGATGAAACACTACTTTCAAGATCATGCTGTCCATTTTGTGTCTAGGGTAAATCCCATCAAGTTTGTAATGTCGAAATCAATCCTTAGTGATTGATTTGCAAGATGGTACCTTTTTTTCAGCAGTTTGAGATTGTGTACGTTCCCCAAAAGGCTGTAAAGGGATAAGCATTAGCTGACATCTTGGCAGACCACTCGATACCTGATGATTGGGAATTGAGCGATGAACTTCCTGATAAAGATGCAATGGTTATTGAAGATAGACCCCCATGAAAGATGTACTTTGATAGTGCCGCACATCGATATGAAGCTGGTGCTGGTGTGGTGTTCGTCACTCCACAAGAAAAGGTCATCCCATACTCTTTTACCCTAACAAATCGTTGCTCTAATAATGTTGCTAAATATTAAGTTTTAATACTTGGACTTGAGATTGCAATTGACATGAAACAACTGTAATTACAAGTCTTTGGTGACTCTAAACTGGTGATCAAGAAGCTTTTAGGAAGTTATGAAGTTAGAAAGCCCGAGCTACGACCATATCATGATTATGCACAGAAGTTGATGGGGTGGCTTGGAGAGGTAACCCTCCAACATGTGCCAAGGAGAGAAAATAAGCAAGTTGATGCCTTAGCTGTTTTGGCCGCAACCCTAACTCTTCCAAATCAGATGCGAGTTACTATCTACCAAGAATGGGTAGTACCGCTGTCAGATGAGGATGTAGAAAACAAGGTTGAATACCTCGTTGTCGAGTCTGAAGCCATAAAAAAGGATTGGCGACAACCTATCATTGATTACTTATGTTATGGGATACTTCCAGAAGATCCAAGGAGAAAGACTGATATTCGTCATCGTGCACCTCGCTTCCTTTAATACAAAGACACACTGTACAGAAGATCATTTGAAGGAATACTCTTACAGTGTTTGGAATAGGAAGAAGCAATTCAAGCTTTGTAAGAAGCGCACACAGGAATTTGTGGATCACATCAGTCTGGATCGAAGCTCCATTTTCACATTAAAAGGATGGGATATTATTGGCCAACGATGGTGAAAGATTTCTTGGACTATGCTAGATGATGCAAAACTTTCCAATTCCATTCAAATATTATACATCAACCTCCAGAGGTACTACATCCAACTATATCATCTTGGTCATTCAATGCTTGGGGAATGGATATTGTTGGTCCACTACCAAAGTCTTCTAGTGGACACTTATACATCTTGGCCGCGATAGACTACTTCTCAAAATAGGCCGAAGTTGTTGCTCTCAAGGAAGTAAAGAAAGAAAATATTGTAAACTTCATCCGAGTGAATATCGTCTACCGCTTTGGAATCCCTCAATATATAATAACTGACAATGGCAAGTCGTTTGATAACAAACTGATGAATAAGATTTATGATCTCTTTGGCTTCAAGCAGTGCAAGTCTTCTATGTACCATGTTGCTGCCAACGGTCTAGCTGAAGCCTTCAATAAGACTTTGTGCAACTTGTTGAAGAAAGTTGTCTCTAAATCCAAGCGAGACTGGCATGAGCGAATGGAAGAAGCTTTATGGGCGTATAGGACAACTTACCGTACACCAACGCAAGCAACCCCATACTCACTTGCTTTTAG
The DNA here is from genome assembly GCA_030864215.1 of Capsicum pubescens. Lineage (NCBI taxonomy): Eukaryota > Viridiplantae > Streptophyta > Magnoliopsida > Solanales > Solanaceae > Capsicum > Capsicum pubescens. The sequence goes on along the minus strand of CM061549.1, from coordinate 109,972,519 downwards.
AGTTGAAGCAGTCCTGCTACTTGAGCGTTAAATACCCTCTTTGAGATTGGCTATTCAAGAAAATACTAAGTTGCGTCTTACGGAGTTAGAAGCTCTTGATGAGAAGAGGTTGGAGGCTCAATAAAATCTTGAATGTTATTAAGCCTATAGAAGGGTTCGCTTGAGGTGTTTCCAAGTTGGAAATCAAGTCCTTGCAGTAAGAAGGCCCATTATTATTTCTCGTAAATCTGGGGGCAAATTTACCCCGAAGTGGGATGGACCATATGTCGTATAAGAGACATATTCAAATGGTGCTTACAAGCTTGTCAATACAGATGGAGTAAAAATCGGCCCGATCAATGCCAAGTTCTTGAAGAAGTACTATCTTTGAAAGAAGATGACATTTCTTAAGGCATGAGTATAAACTGCATGTCCACTCTTGGCCCGCAAGAGTATAAATTGTGTATGGTTAAAAATAAATAAAAGTATGGTAGGTTGAGAACCTCGAAAGAGGCATCCTAGGCAAAAGTTAGGACACAAAAAAACACTCACTCTGAACTATGTTGTGACTTGATCCTCTTTACTGAGATACATAGGAGCTTGGAATCTAATTCCGAGTTCAGTCGTATGAGTGTAAAAAAAAAATATGCCCCTATAGTATCCGTCATACGAATGCCAAGTATGAAACTATTCTAATTAAATTTTGGACTTACTCCAAATATTTGTCATTCAATGGGGGAAACCAGTCGAAAAGAAAAAGAGTTCCTTCAATGAGATTTGGAATGCTAAAGTTCTCCAAGCCTAAAACTAAAAGGATCTCAAAATTTTCATGCCTTAAGGTGGACAAGATTTGTCCCTTTGCACCTTAAGCTGGCCTTTCACGAGTTTATCCCTAAAAGGATATCAAAATTTTCATGCCTTAAGGTGGACAAGATGTAACTTTTCACCTTAAGCAGGCCTTTAACGGGTTTATTCTTAAAGGATATCTAAATGTCCATGCCTTAAGGTGGAAAAAATTTATCCCTTTGCACCTTAATCTGACCTCTAACGAGTTTATCATTAAAGGATATCAAAATTTCCATGCCTTAAGGTGGACAAGATTTGTCCCTTTGCACCTTAAGCTGGCCTCTCACGGGTTTATCCTTAAAAGGATATCAAAATTTTCATACCTTAAGGTGGACAAGATTTTTCTCTTTGCACCTTAAGCTGGACTCTAATGGGTTTATTCTTAAAGCATATCAAAATGTCCATGCCTTAAGATGGACAAAATTTGCCCCTTTGCACCTTAACCTGGCCTCTAATGAGTTTATCCTTAAAGGATACCAAATTTTTCATGCCTTAAGGTGGACAAAATTTGTCCCTTTGCACCTTAAGCTGGCTTTTCATGGGCTTATCCTTAAAAGGATATCGAAATTTCCATGTCTTAAGGTGGACAAAATTTGTCCCTTTGCACCTTAAGCTGATCATTGAAAAGGGCTCATACTTAAAAAAGATCATTGCATAAGTGCATTAATAAAAGGGCCCATACTTAAAGAGGACCATTGCATTAGTGCAGCAATGAAAGGGCCCATACTTAAAGAAGGCCATTGCATAAGTGCATCAATAAAAGAGACCATACTTAAAGAAGACCATTACATAAATGCATCAATAAAAGGGCCCATACTTAAAGAAGACCATTACATAAATGCATCAATGAAAGGGCCCATACTTAAAGAAGACCATTGCATAAGTGCATCGATGAAACCCATACTTAAAGAAAACCATTGCATCTTCAAGTAAAATCTTTCGGTCTTAAGGTAACGGAGGTAAAGTTAAACTCTCGCACCTTAAGCCGGTGTCCACCATCTTTAAGAAAAGTCTTTCAGTCTTAAGGTGACGGAGGCGAAGTTAAACTGTCGCACCTTAATCCGGTGTCTACCATCTTTAAGAAAAATCTTTCGGTCTTAAAGTGACAGAGGCGAAGTTAAACTCTCGCACCTTAAGCCGGCCAATTGTTGTCTTTTGGTCTTAAGGTGACGGAGGCGAAGTTAAACTCTCGCACCTTAAGCCTTTCAATTTTTGCATGTTTCTATCTGTTTCAATTCTCCAAAAAAAATGGGAAACAAGAAAGAAAGCAAAAACACAAATAGAAAGGATGTTACCTGTCAGAGCGTTGCGATCTTAAAAGTTGTATATCACCAACTTGGATTGAGACAAGAAGCCTTGAAAAGAATAAAGCAATCAAAATTCTCTTTGGTGATGATGGTCCCACATCAAGAAATAAATTATTTGATGAGGCGATGTAAATCTGAAATCCTCTGTCGGACAGCAAATAAAATTGACTTAAAAAAATCATCCAGAACAATACAAGAAGCTTTAAAATTCATGTTTTGTATATGTTGTACATGAATGTTTTTGGCAACTATAGGATCAAGCGGATCATAATTTTGATACTCTCACATTGAGATATATTTTTTTTGGTGATATCGCGTAAATCTGAAATTGTTAATGCATCAAAACTCAATGTTGATTTTGGGATAACAGCTGAAAATATCTCGATTGTATTAAATTATAAATTTTAGATATGTTATATATCTTTATGTCTAATTTCACAAAAATTAAGCGGCTTGTGATTTCATACTTCCTACTTCAAGATATGAAATTTTTAGCAAAGACGCGCAGATTTGAAATTTTCAGCATGATAAAATTTAGTGCTAACTTCAAAAAATTATCGAGAATTATATTGAAGGAATTCAAAGCTAAATTTTGGATATGTTATAGATCTCGAAGTCTAATTTCTAGAATATCAAATGGTTCATGATTTTGATATTTTTACAATTAGATATGAATTTTCTACCACTAACATGTTGTGCTGGAAAAAAAGTGACGAAAATAAGAGAAAAGTAGGAGGGAAAGAAATTACCTCAATATTGTTGATGGCTTGAAAACCCCAAAATTGATATTGAAAAAGGTGAAAAAACTACCTCCTTTTATAGAGTTGTAGGATGGATGTTTCCTTCTTCAATATAAATTTTGATTGGAATAATTTCCATTTCCAAATTCAAATTGGAGACTATTTCCTTCTCCAATATAAATTCAGATTGGAATAACTTCCATCTCCAAATTCAAATTGGAGATTGTTTTCTTCTCCCATACAAATTCAAATTGGAGGTTATTTCCTTCTCCCGTACAAATTCAAATTGGAGGTTGATTTTCTTCTCTCATACAAATTCAAATTGGAGGTTGTTTCCTTCTCCCATACAAATTCAAATTGGAGGTTCTTTCCTTCTCCAATCTAAGTTCAAATTGGAAGAGTTTTATTCCTGATTAAGTAAGGTGAAGAAAAAGTCTTTCAAAATCTATTTGAAATTGGATATCATGCCTCACCAATGGGTCTTTAAGTGTAGAGATTCATGGAAAAAATATAAGAGAGTTTTGAGAGGCAATATCAATATAGTTCGGCTTTAAATTTTTGAATGAGGTATTCATATGTATGAAAATCGTTGAAGCACGAAGGAAACATGTTTAAATAATCATACTTCAATGCTAGTCTCCAAAATATTAAATGTCTCGACAAGTCTTGAAGTAGGGGGCATTTGTGGGCGATGCAATTTTATTAAATTTAAATTTGTACAATATTCGGATTATATTAAATTCAAAATATATGTTAGTCCCAAATAAATATTGCGGATTAATATAATTGAATTAATTATGTTCAAACATATATGGGTTTAATTAAAGTTTAATTTTTATTGGGCTAGCCCATTGATTTGGGCTACAAATGATGAGCCCACTTTAATAAGCCCAAAATATTATCATATTCTAGAGGCCCAAATAAGTGCCACGTGTCAAATGATGTGGCATGCCGAGTCTAGTGAAGGAGCCAATAGGACCATGCCACATGTCAAAATGATGCAGCAGGCCCATGAAATAAAAGCCCATAAAAACGCACCATATCACTTAAATCCAATTGGTCAAAGGAAGTCCATATTCATCATGACTCTTAGGGGTCTCATAATTCAGAAAAGACCCCCCAGAACTCTAACAAGAAGCAAGAGAAAGATCGTGGATCAAATGCCGCAATTTCTCTAAAAAGCTCAAGCATTCAAATCAAGTTCATCAAAATTCAAGATCAAGACCGCAATATTCAAGAACAAGCTCAAAAGCCCTTGAATTCAAGAACAAATCAAGATCAAGTCCCTCAAATCAACAAATCAAGTTCAAATTCAAGATCAAGCTTTAAGCTCTTGAATTTATATTTGCAAAGGAGAATCAGAAGATTCATAGAGATTGTGATACTCACATATTGAAATCAATAAATTGTTGTTGCAATATTTTCTTTTCTCGAATTATTTATTTTTTCGACTCGAAAAATTTATTGTCCAACACAAACCTTTTGTTTTCTTTTTCTTTGGGGATGGGGGGTGGGGTGGGTGAGGTGATGGTGTATGGAAAAGAGTCGGTGCCCATGCAAAAATAATGGGTTGATGAAGAGTTGGCGATGAGATATTCACAATAATTTGAATGCTTTGCCTTTAGATTGGGAAGAAAATGACAAAATATTTTTTTAACAAGAAAAAAAAAAAAAAAAGGAGAAGATGAAGGAAAGAAGGAAAAGAAAGTTTTTCTTTAAAGATGGATTACCATATTTGTGAGAAATAAATAATTTGTGAGTCGTGAGATATTACTCCACCTTTATGAGGTTCAAATTCAAACATTATAAATGAAATAAATATCTTGATAAAAAGTGCATGTGGTGTGAATTGAGACTAATGGCGCTGATTTTTGGATGCCAAATATAAATAGAAGTTTCATTAATTTTCCACTCTTACTACTCTCAAACAAATTTTGTGAATCCAAACTAATGGAGCTGATTTTTGAATACCAAATGTAAATAGAAGTTCCATTATTTCCCACTCTTACTACTCTCACACAAATTTTATACACTAACTGATCAAAGTGATTTCAATTTTAGTAGTTCATATATTTGCTTCGATTATGCAAGATGTTTTTAACCGAAATAAGTACTTTAATTTCCAATTAATAACTTCACAATCTAATATTTGAATATTGAAATGTTATTGTTTTATGTGTTCCCTCTCTAAACTATACATGGGTTAAATTGAACTCATAAGTTCGTTAACACCAAGACTATAATTAAAGGTATATATGTATCCAATAGATGCTTCCAAGAATTAATTATTGAAGATTTAAGGAGGTACATGATATTCGTCCGTCCTTCTCATGCTCTATGACAATGCCTATATAATGGAGGCCTGGAGGGGCCACTCATGGCGTGACAATGCCTACTTGCAAATGTTGAGAAGCAAACACAATCCCACATCTGAAAAATAAAGGAAATATGTATAATATTTAAAGTGTCACCCAACTCCACTAGTATGAGGCCTTTTGGGAGATGCCCAAAAATAAATCTGTGAGGGTTTGGTCCAAAGCGAACAATATCATACTAGTGCGGAGTTACAAACGGTCCCAACAAGTGGTATCAGAGCCTAGGTTCGGGTGTGTCTGAGTGGTGACTGCGGTTGGTGAGAAGAAGTTCCCGATGTAACGACAAGACTGGAGATCTGCAAATGGTGCCTTATATCGAAAGTCTTCATGGCGAGTGGTGGTCAGGCGGCGTGTCCCGTTGGGTGATAACGGTGGTACAAGATGTTTGGCAGATCATGTGAAGTGACCTAGTAGTTGAGATCTACGGTTGATGCCTCGTGTCGAAAGTCTTCTTGACAAGTGATGGTCAAGCGGCGTGTCCCACTGGTTGGTAGTGGCGGTATGGGGAGGTCACAAGTGATGTGGTCTTGGTTTGAGGGGGGATTGTTGAGAAGCAAACACAATCCCACATAAAAAAAGTAAAGGGAACATGTCCAATATTTAAAGTGTCACCCAACTCCACTAGTATGAAGCATTTTGGGAGATGCCCCGTTGGGTGATAACGGTGGTACAAGATGTTTGGCAGATCATGTGAAGTGACCTAGTAGTTGAGATCTACGGTTGATGCCTCGTGTCGAAAGTCTTCTTGACAAGTGATGGTCAAGCGGCGTGTCCCACTGGTTGGTAGTGGCGGTACGGGGAGGTCACAAGTGATGTGGTCTTGGTTTGAGGGGGGATTGTTGAGAAGCAAACACAATCCCACATAAAAAAAGTAAAGGGAACATGTCCAATATTTAAAGTGTCACCCAACTCCACTAGTATGAAGCATTTTGGGAGATGCCCAAAAATAAATCCGTGAAAGCTTGGCCCAAAGTGGACAATATCATACTAGTACGGAGTTACAAGCGGTCCCAACAAGTGATATCAGAGCCTAGGTTCGGGTGTGTCTGAATGGTGACTGCGGTTGGTGAGAAGTTCCCGATGTAATGACAAGACTGGAGATCTGCAGATGGTGCCTTGTGTCGAAAGTCTTCCTAGCGAGTAGTGGTCAGGCGGCGTGTTCCATTGGGTGATAACGGCGGTACAAGATATTTGGCAGATCATGTGAAGTGACCTAGTAGTTGAGATCTACGGTTGATGCCTCGTGTCGAAAGTCTTCTTGACAAGTGATGGTCAAACGGCGTGTCCCACTGGTTGGTAGTGGCGGTACGGGGAGGTCACGCACAATCCCATATAAAAAAAGTAAAGGGAACATGTCCAATATTTAAAGCGTCACCCAACTCCACTAGTATGAAGCATTTTGGGAGATGCCCAAAAACAAATCCGTGAAAACTTGGCCCAAAGCGGACAATATCATACTAGTACGGAGTTACAAGCGGTCCCAACAAGCGGTATCAGAGCCTAGGTTCGGGTGTGTCTGAATGGTGACTGCGGTTGGTGAGAAGTTCCCGATGTAATGACAAGACTGGAGATCTGCAGATGGTGCCTTGTGTCGAAAGTCTTCCTAGCGAGTGGTGGTCAGACGGCGTGTCCCGTTGGGTGATAACGGCGGTACAAGATATTTGGCAGATCATGTGAAGTGACCTAGTAGTTGAGATCTACGGTTGATGCCTCGTGTCGAAAGTCTTCTTGACAAGTGATGGTCAAGCGGCGTGTCCCACTGGTTGGTAGTGGCGGTACGGGGAGGTCACAAGTGATGTGGTCTTGGTTTGAGGGGGGATTGTTGAGAAGCAAACACAATGCCACATCGAAAAAGTAAAGGGAACATGTCCAATATTTAAAGTGTCACCCAACTCCACTAGTATGAGGCCTTTTGGGAGATGTCCAAGAATAAATCCGTGAAGGCTTGGCCCAAAGCGGACAATATCATACTAGTGCGGAGTTACAAGCGGTCCCAACAGCAAATGCAAAACCCTAACTTTTACAGGATTCTAAAATTATCCTTTTCAAAAAATGATTGGATTTAGATGTTGATGGATTTATCCTTGAAATGTTTTAGTTTGAATTCATTATAAGCTAAAAATTTTAAAGGTGATTTTTATTAACGTACACTTAGCTAGAATGTTAGAATCCTTTTATATTTAATGTATGAGTTTAAAATCTAATATTTGTTGAACTTTTCTTATTACTCATGTCTTGTATAGAAATGTTACTAGATTCGGTTCAAACTGTACCACAAAAGCTACATTTGCACTATACGGATGTTCGAAGAAATCAAAGGTGATTTTGGGGATGATTGTCGATCGTATCCGTCCGTGTCTCGTGCTACGTGATAACGAGGGTACCCGCATAATGGACTTGGCGTCACTACTCACTAATCATGGTGTGGCATGCCTACTTTGCAATTCTAAAGTCATACTTTTCAGACTATCTTTTTCCTACTAGTCCAAGAGGGGTGGATCTATGTGTATGGATGAGGATGTCACGGTATTCGATCACTTCGATTGAAATTTTGCATACTATATATATATAAAAAATATGATATATATACTGGACTTGTCATCCACAATAACAAAGGATTGGATGGTGTCTGTGGCTTCGGGCACAACATGTCACCCTAGTGAGTCGGGTTTTGAAACCTTGTAGCAGCCTAGTGTTTTTCCTTTTCTTTTTCGGCTTCTTGTTTAAGGGCTTCAGCCCACTCTCTTTTTCATTTTTTTTTTTTTTTGCTTTTTCATTAATTCTTCTTTTTAGCTCTATTTTTTATTAGTCCGAATTTTTGCTTTAATTAATTCTTGAATTTTTTTACTCTCTTTTATTAAATACTATCATTCTCTTGGTACAAATATTGCGCGTAAATCCCATATAAATGGGTACTAAATTTTAATTATCATAATAATATTAATAAAAATATATTTAGATTGTAAATTATTTTTAAAATAATGGATATTATTATGTTAGAGCTTTTAAAATTTAAAGGTCAATTTAATTTTCACTGATATTCATGTTAGGTAAACATAACTGTGATGAGCTATAATTTTTTATTCCTTCTTAACTATGTATTTGCAACAACGTATAAAGGAAATTAAAGGCGGAACCAGAATTTCAAATAAGAGGGTTCAATATTAAAAAAAAACTAAGTCGAAGGGGGTTCCACACCTACTATACCCATATAAAGAAATAATTTTAATCATGTATAAATTGTATATTTTTCCGTCGAAGGGGGTTCGGATGAAACCCCTAAAGAGGGCCGGCTCCGCCACTGAAGGCAATGGAATATGGATAGATTGATGAAGTAACGCTATTAGATGGTTTATACAAGTTTGAATTTTTAACGTGAAATTTTTTTATTTTCTCAAAGTTTTAGAAAATAAGATCTCTTATTCCTACAATAGAAAAAATTCGATTGATAAGTATCTTTACTATCAGAATATATAAAAAAGAATATTACCAAATGTTCATGCTCGATTATTTGTCTATAAAGATTGAAAAAGATGAATAATTCAAACGGTAACCCAAATAATCCAAAATATAATCCAAAATTAAAGAAATCAACCGATTTATTATGTTTGAACAATTTGACATTCGGGACTAACAAATTCTGAATCCGTCTCTCAATCCAAGAGAGGACATAAAATCTCAATTCTCAGCTTTGGCTGCCGTCTGCATACTAACTACATCAGCAGAATAAGCAAACGTTGTCCATTTTAAACCAATGAAATAGTCAGAAAAGAATCGGTTCTAATTGTCCCCACAATTATCACAGCACTTTATAATCAAGGAATGACAATTGTAGTACCTACTATGGTCTATTTTAATTCGAATTACTAGCTAGACATTTGGAATAATATGGAACTAGTAGCTACATTTAGATCTTGTTGCACTAATTGTAGGGTTAGCTAGAGCTAGCTCATCATAAAGACCTTAAGTCAACATATGTCCTTTATTTTATTTTTTGACTTTGTCTAATTAAGGAAAATTTAGTACTCTCTACACTACAAAAAAGAACTTTTAACTTCTCAACTGGTAATAGAATGAAGAAGATTATAGAACAGCATTGAGTGTAAAAATATAGCTCTGTGTATTCTCTTTTTAGTTAACTCTAACCCATAAGTAAACTCATATATTACCCTATGACTATATATCATTGTACAATAGTATTAGGATTATACATCCTAATCATAACTATGTCAAACTAATTTATTACTAATGTACTAGTATTAGTACCTGCACGATGCGGGATCACTATCACATTATGTTGGTGTAATATACCATAATTATAATAAATGATTACAGTTGAAAATAAAATGAACAAAAGTAAAGAAAATAAAATAATCTTCTTTTTGGCTGAGGCGTGGATATCTCGCTCTCTTTAAGGAGATTCAAGTCCACTGCGGCATAATTTACACCAATTCAGCAGTATATCTCTTGACTTGTCTCCTCCAGGATACAATAGCACATCAACGATATACAACTCAATCAACTCCGGATTAGTTAAAAAGTCCAAAGCTCCACCATAAGAACACCCTTCCTTCAACATATATTTACTTTCTTTGTATAGTGAATATAGTTAAAGACTTAGAATATTTTCTTTGTCTCAACTCTTTCTTTCACTAATATAATTACTCTCTTTAGTATAGTGAATGTAGTTGTAGACTTAGAATATTTTCGTTGTCTCAACTCTCTCTTTCACTACTACACACTATAATCTTTTTCACACTTATCATTTTTCCTTGTACATCCAATAACATGCAAGACCACCTTTATTTATAGGTGAGAAATTTATCCATATATTGAATAGGATGAATATGGTGTAGTAAAGTGAGTACATGAATGGTCTATAGGTTACAAATGTTATAAGAGTTACATGCAGCTAATGGTCTAATAAGTTACAAGAACTAATAGCCAGGAGAGTAGTTACAAAAACTAATGGCCATATGAGTTACAAGATCTAATAGTCATCTTTACCAAAATTTGTACCCGCTAACTCAAAATGATAATGTGGTGAGTTACAAGAATAATGACAACACTTTCTCCACTTTATATTTACTAATGTCATGCACTTTAATTTATTTAAATAATAAAATGCACCAACAATTTTGCTGAAATTTTGACTTTTTTAGAGTCGCCACTTAATTTTTTTAAGAGGAATTAAGAAAACCTCTATAACTTAGATGATTCAAAACAGGAAAATCATTCAAGTTAGAGATTCTAGGTAAGCGGTTCCTATTAACGTTTTAGGAAGGTTTTAAGGCACCTAAAACGTTCGCTAACTTGCGGTTATCCGGACTGTTTGAAAATATCTTTTGACTAACTTCAAAAAAGATTGATTATTGAAAAGCGATTGACTTTAGAAAAAAAGATTTGTGTAAAATAGATTTGGACGACTTATTAGGGATTTAACCAAGCCTAAGCAAATGAAAAGAAAATAAGCACATAAAAGGGGAAAGGGAGGAGCAAGTAAAAGACTTAGGCCATTGGGCCCAAATCAACGAAATCTGTCCTAATCTAATTGGGCTTTCGACCCATTTTTCACCTCTTTTAATCTATATTTTTGAGCCTTTTTGATCCAAAATCCGCTTCACCTGTATTAAATTTACAACTTTGGCTTCGAGGACCAAATGAATGAATAATGAAATGAAGAAATAAATAAACAAATGGACGAATTAAATAAAAGTAAAAGACAATAATAATAAATAATAATATGAGACTTTTAAGTCTCTTAGCTACTTTGCCAATGGGTTTCAACCCATTTTCTTTTCTTACATCTTCTTGTATCCATGTGCTAAGTAACCAGCTTTGAATTTCCTTTTGGGCTTGACCCAATAGACATGGTGGGCCTCAATGGCCCATTAAGAGATGCAAAGGGAAAGAGCCCATTTGGGCTCCGAAATGGATTTACATGCAAAGAAAGAAGAATGAAGAAAATTAATGCATGATCAACCAAAAAAAGAAGGGAGAACAAAAAGGAACAACCTTTTATTCATCTTAACAGTCATTGATCTAGAAATAGCTATAAGAATTTTCCTGACATTTTAAAGATCGAGACTTTTATAATTCCCTAATGTAATGGTAACTCTACTGATTTTGTCATTACACGAGATATTTATTTAGACAACCAATCAACATCAAGACAATTAGCTGCTAGAGAACGAAAAAATATTTCAATTTGAACACAAAAATAACCATTCAGATTAGCTAGAACTAAGCGAGTGGGCAAAATACATTTATTAAAATTATAGAAGAATCTGCAACTATACCCGAACATGCCAATTTCAAAACTGCACCTACGGTGATCTAAAAATAGATGAGCCAAGAAGGACAATAAAACTACCAGGAAAACAACATGCCAATTCCGAAAAGACTATCTACACGAGCAACAACTAAGTTATTATGAACAAATACTAAGTGGCCAGTAAAAAAACAAAAGGCAGAACAAAACTTTCAAAGTTTTCATCTTAAACCAAAGAAACCCCCAAACAACTGAAAACCGCGATGATGACAGGATAACCCCCAAGAGATCTACCATTCGAAATAACAAAGTTGACTATCATGGATCATAATGATGCATCAAGCCTGGTTCCTTGGTCTATAACAATTTTTGGGAAACAAAAATGAACGCAAGCATTCTTCAAAACACAGTCTTGCAAAACTTTAAAAATTTTAGACCCTAAAATCCCTATCTAAATAGAAGAAAGAAAATGATACAAACTAGGTTCAAGAAAGAATCTGCAACTACATGGATTTTTCAACATCAAAGACAACCAGCGAGACCAAATTCAATTATACAAAAAAAAATAACACTCAACAATTGGGACCTTCTTCATTTTTATTTAAGCACAATACAGATACTATCACCGCATATTCACGCATCATCCCACCACATACACAGAGCAACACATACAGATGCAGAAAAGAGGAAGAAAAACGAGTACCATCTATCTTAAAACCATAATCAAACGTCGAATTTAATTAATAAACTACTTTCTCAGAACAGTGACAAGAGAAGAAAAACATGAAATAATCAAATGGAAAAACACTCACATTTCTAAGAGCAGTAAATCGGGACTGCGGTCTTTCGTCAGAATTGTGAACACGACCAGAAAAGATCTTCTTAAAAATGACTAGCCTACTGCCTCCAAGAATTTGTACCGAAAATAAAATGTATTTCTTCTTCTTTTTTCACTCAGAAAGAAGACTATTAGCTCTGAAGATTTCTCTTACCTTCTAGCCCTCTTTTTTGCTCTAAAGAGAGCTATTTATAGAAGATGAAGAAGAAGAAGAAGAAGAAGAACCAGCCTTTAATCTTGCTCCACCGATGTGGGATCCAAGGCAATTAAAGGGCAATTTGGGGATAAAAAAAAGAATTTTTGAATTCAAGTTTTGGATAGGAATTCTAGCTAACAAACTTGTATAAATTCGTTCCTTTTTTTTATGAAATTCAAAAATGGACAACCAATAAAAATTAGGAGAGAGGAATAATCTTCAAGGACCAGTGAAATTCATACACCTATGTACGAATTTGTACGAGTTTGGTCGTTGGGAGAGCCACCTCGACATATTCTAGAAGGTTTCATACCAAAATCGCGTGTTTGTCACATGACCCGTACGATCGAAGAAAATGAGAGATAAATTTAGGGGGAATACAAAAGCTGGGGTTGTGTCGAGTTGAAATTGGGTTGGAAGTTTGGCCTGGTTTTGGGTCATCGACGAGTCGAGTATTATAGTTGCTATTCGGATTTTTACTAGTTGAAATTGTCGTTGTTGTCGATGTTTTTGTTGTTGAATCATTGATGGGCTTGCTATTGATGTTTTGATGAAGATGTAGCCAAAGTGGGCTGGGTCGGAGGGGTAATTTTAGGTTTGGAGAGGCTGTTGGGCTTGGTTTATTGGCAGTGTTATGTGTTGAAGGATATTGTTATTGAAGATGGGCTAAGGTTGAAATGGGGAGTTATTAGGCTGGTGGGGTAGCCGGATCTTGGGCTGGGCAAGGCTATTGCATTGGGTTGGAATTGGGTAGATTGGGTAATTTTCGCATATCTTCGAGACTTAGGGAATCAGACTGCTTGTAGTTCGACGCGATCGATAGAAAAGATAGTCCTTTATTTTAGACAATCTTTGGCTTGAGATGAGTGACAAGTTTATTGAGTTGCGAAAAAAGAGGCTTGTAACCTCTTAACCATGAATGTGGGATCCTTCACATCTATAGGTAAGAACTTACCTGGATATAATTTCCAACACTCTAGGTGTACTATGACGGAATTTGAAAGAAAAAAAAGTTTACCCTCGGTATGAGTTTAGAAATATACCGAAAGTGAAGCTGAAACCAAAATATCCCAAGATACCCATATGCCTTCTAACAGGGGTGTGGTTGGATGGTGGTGGCAATTATCCTTTAGCTCACGTCCAAAGAGTTTGACGTCCTTCTTTAGACTATGTCCTGTTTTACTGCTAAGAAAGAGTTCCACGTTATGCTGCGTCCTATCTGGAGTTATCCGCACCTATGGTCTTGATTTGAGATTTTCACCCTCTTAGATGCTCTCGATAATATTTCAAACAAAAAGTGTTAGTGCTAAACATAATTCACGAAAGAGGTATGTAGTCTTTTACCATATCTCCGCGTGGGTTGTCGCCTGAAAGATGAAGTCATCCTTTCGTGTACCTGTTCGGAAGAAAATAACTTGCAACGACAGACACAACAACCTCCTTGGTTGTTGCATACTTATCTCATTTGTCGAGTGAATATGTCTTCAAAGTGGTGTGGTTCTTTTGGACACCGACGATACTTTATGCAAAACAGTCCCTGCAACCGTGTAATCTTATGATGATGTGGCAACCCTTTGGTCACCTATAATGTTGGTTGAATGTGGAATGATAACCTCTCCGATTATTGACAATGATTCTTTGCATATGACTTCGGGTAAGTCTTGTGCATCTTTTGTATCGATACGACTTATAGATTCCCCTTGAAATGTCAATCTTTGGATAATCTTGCACATTATTTTATGTTGGATACGAGGCAACTTACAGGTATCCTTTGAATTTCTAGCCTTTAGGTAATCCTGCACATTATCCGACCTTGGATAAGATATGGCTTACAGATATTCCTCCAACCGATAGTTCTCAGAAATTCCTGCACATCATCCGACCTTGGATACAATATGACTTAAAGATATGTCTCAAATTGCTAGTCTTTGGATAATCCTTCACATAATCGATCTTGGATATGATGTGGCTTATAGAGAACCCTTGGACTTATCAATTTGATAATCTCATATATTCACCGATAAGTATTTAGTTGTGACTTATGGATAATCTTTGGACTACCAATTTTTTGGCTAACCTTGCACACTATCCGATTAGAATGTCGTTGTGGCTTACGGATGACTTATGGGCTATCAACTCATAGGTAATCTTGCACACTATCCTATTTTAAATAATATGACTTATAGATGACCCTCAAATTATCAATTTCTAGAAAGTCTCATATATCACCCGTCTTCAGATAGCAACTTAAAGGCGTCCCTTCAAATTACGTGCTCTTGATGCATTCAGATGTTGATTCATAAAATGATGAGATATCCTCGACGCCAGCGTATGCTATCTCGTGTGTCAAGAGATATTTAATGTTGATGATATCCTCGATGCCAGCATATGCTATCTCGCATGTCAACAAATATTTAATATTGATGATATCCTCGACGCCAGCGTATGCTATCTCGCATGTCAACAGATATTTAATGCTGATGATATCCTCGATGCCAGCATATGCTATCTTGCGTTGTCAACAGATATTGAATGATGATGATATCCTCAACGCCATCATATGCTATCTCGCGTGTCAACAAATATTAAATGCTGATGATATCCTTGATGTCAGCGTATACTATCTCGTGTGTCAACAGATATTAAATGATGATGATATCCTCGATGCCAACGTATGTTATCTCGCGTTGTCAACAGCTATTGAATGCTGATGATATCCTCGATGTCAGCGTATTCTATCTCGCGTGTCAACAGATATCAAATACAATGACCCTCTCAGTAATGAATTGAGATGAAATGGCCCTCTTGGCAATGGAATAAGACGAAGTGGCCCTCTTGGCAATGAGATGACATGAAATAGCCCTCTTGGCAATGAGATGATATGAAATGGCCCTCTTGGCAATAAGATGATATGAAATGGCCCTCTTGGCAATAAGATGATATGAAATGGTTCTTTCGGTGATTTGAAAACAGTTTCACCTAAGTTCATTTGTGTGCACTTTTCTACATGTACCTATACGTAAGGTAGACAGTTAGTAGACACATTATCGCTCTCACTGGCAACCACAGTCAAGCTTTGTGACAGTTTAATGACAAATATTAAGCATCATAATTTGAATAACTTATTCTGCTATTAATCTTCTCTTTTTAAAGAAATAATTAAATAGCAGATCCACCGAATATAAGTAAATGGGGCAAAACCCTTGTTTGGGGACTACTCAAATACCGTTTGGTTTGCTTCAAGGCAAATTTTGAGGATGAGTTTCGGCTCTTCCTCCTATTGAGTAATCTTTTGATTATTGTATTTATTGTGCCGACTCCTTTGAATGCACTTGTGCTTCAAAGTAAATATTTAATAGACAAAAAGTCGCTTATGCTAGCGACTATTTTTATATAAAGAATTCTAAATACAATATTCATAAAGAAGATAAGGCCCTTTGTTTGTCCTTCATAGACAATTTAACAGGACCTCGATAAATGGGTATTAAACCCGTCTTTGGGGCTACCCAAAAATACCGTTCTTGAGCATTATGTGATTTAGTATGGATCGCAAACCGCTTGGAGATTTTTTTAAAAAGATTTTCATTTTTGTGTATTGATCCCTGCATCCACAGAAAAATGATTAGTTTTTTTTTTAATCAAACTACTCTGTGTTTACCTTTTTTTATCTTGGTTTGCTCCTCGTCTTCTTTTGGGTGCTCCGTTATGTTGGGACCTCCACCTTGACGTTTCATTCCAATAGATGTCTAGGCAACTACTAAATAAAATATTTGTATTAATTTTTGAAAATAGTCTTATTTTTAGAAACTAGTTTTAAAACTTCTGTAAAAGATTTAGAAAATCTCTGTCAGTCATGTCATGTATCAGCTCAACGAACATTTTTCTCTTAGTTCTGACTGTATCCAACATTTGATAGAGGAATTTTAGGGATTCATCATCGTCGCTGAGGGTTTCTATCAAAAGTTCTATCATAGTCGAAGGTTTAGTCCACCTAGACTTAGTCACAACTGCTGACTTCTAAAGCTTGACTTTGACCTCTGGTGCTGGGGAATTTGAAATATATTCTAATGTTTAGTGAAAATTTAAAGGCCTCCCTCAAAATTTCTACCCCAGTTGAATGTTGTTTGAGATGATCTCATCTCGAGAGGATCCGAAGTCTTTGTTGATATTTTTTCTCTCTGTCGCATGGTGATCTTCCTCTTGTGAATTTTTGAGATTCCTTCTCGAAAATTCTGGCCCAGTTTCCATTTCCTGGGGTTACATGACCGAACCATTGGGGCACCTACGTATCCAGTTGAAGTAGGAATCAGGTCAAATGTAGTTCTAGACTACACTAGGGAAATATAGAAAAATATATTGGGTTGACCAAAGCCGACATAGGCCACCTACATATCCCTTTTTGGTAATTCAGGTCATCACGTAGTTCATACATAAAGGAAAAAGGATAAATTCTTCTAAGTGGTTGTCCGAAGCTGACATAGGCCTCCTAAACGTAGTTCGTACATGAAAGGAAAGTATAAATTTTCTTAAGGGGTTGACCCAAGCCGACATAGGCCGCCTACGTATCCCTTTCTTGGGAATTTAGGTCAAACGTAGTTCGTACATAAACTCATAATGGCCCTAAAATACTCTTATCCATCTTACTAGGATAGAAATAAGCACTTCTATGGATGTCAATATGTTCGCATTGCATTTGTCTTTATAGAACAAAGGATCAAATGTCTAATTCCCTAAGTCATCGCCTTCCAAGTTAACAACCTCAGTTTCCTCTAGATTAGGTTTTTTTTATTCTCGAACTCTTTGACTCTTCTGTTGACTGTTCTAGGGCTACCATTATCTTGCTTCTTGATATGGAATGACAATGGTAGGTTTTAAGTTATTATTATATGATGGGCGATGAGTCATGAGTGGAGTGGAGGTCCAATTCAACAGTGTTTCCTCCAATTAATCTTCCATGATCCCGGTTGTCTTGGAAAATTCTTCCTTTACATTTTTCTTATTCCATCCTCGAGACCATTGCTTACAGGTTTGAAAAATAATTGGTAGAGTCCAGTTTTACTACTAGTCATTTTTCTTTTCCTGTAACAAAGCAATAGTCAAGAAGGGGATCTCTTATTCATTTTGATCTGGTGAAGTAAGGCCATTTTTTGCCAACAAAGAGTAGTTTCTATTACCTGCAAAGTAAAAACAACTCAAATACTGACATGTTAGATTTCGTTAGTAATAAGTAAAGCAAGATGATAAGGTAGGAAGTAAACACATAGAGTTGTTTCTCATCTCATGCGAATTGATCCATGAAGTAATGATGACTCGAGAATTTCAATGAACAGGATTTTGCTCAATGATATGGATGGGTGGAATTCATCAGGAAGGCCCAGCTTTTCTTTTTTCTGATCTTATCTCATCTTTCAAGAAAACGGAGGACAACAGAGTTTTTTAAGATAGAGGCTAGGCCGAAAGGCTGCTACGTATCCCACGGAGGAGAAATCAAGCCCTACGTAGTTCAAAACTATAACGACTTTTTCTGATTCTAAATTCAACTTTCCTAAAATGGTAGCGATCATTTTGGAAGTCTTAAGAATGACTGCAGACTTTTCTGAAAAACTTGGGAGACTTGGAGTATGTTTGGTCGGGTTTTGCATAGTGGGGTATATTTCTGCCTAGAGATGCTCTATGATAAAGGGGATTGGATCAATTCTCCTTTAATTCGAATCAACATAGCACGTATAATCACATAAATAGTTATATAACACAAGCATATTGTAATAAACGTACATCTTAATTGGGTGACTCTTTTGAGCCAAGGGTTGGCCTAACGTATTTGAAGGAAGTATATGCTTTTTTAAAATCAATACATTATCCCTCAAAAACCTTCATAGTTATACTTAGATGGCATAAATGCCTACAAAAGTTTCACAAAAGATATACAATACTTAGGGAAAGGGAAAATAACACGAGAAAAAGAATAATGTCCCTCGCAGGGGATAGGAAATACTAGTTCCTGAATGCTTTTCTATCGGCCTTTGCCCTCTTAGTTTTGTCCACTTCTCGTCATTGGCGATATCCATTGATGATCCAGCAATTTCTGTATAACTGTGCCCTAGATGCAACCGTCCAAATTGATAAATTTCTTGCTTGGCTTGCTTCAATTCCTTCGTCAATTGGTGTATGATTGAGGTATCCTTACACAAAAGTAAGCAAAACAAGGCTTCTCCCGTCCCCCAAAGGATAATGGATTGGATTAAACAAACATATATTTCTTCAACACAAAATATGATTCGTCTGTAATTGACTTAGGGTAAATAGACGCAGGACAAGTTTTCTAATGGGCCCAATACCCCCTATGGGTATTGGGTCATCCTAGGCTTATACCTAAAAGGATTTTGGTTTAGCTCTATCCAGGGTATCTAGAGTGAGTTTGAACCAGGTTCCCAAGCGGACGACTTGGGTTTGGAAATATGAACAACCATTAAGCGCTTCACGTGCTAATAAACTGTCGTATTTCCAATACTTTATTTGGTGTTGGACAACAGGGGTCAGGACATCCATGAAACCCCAAAACAATTTAATAATCAATGCAAGATTATGCTATGAGATGCAATAATTAAATTCTGCAAAATTGAAGCATATAAACACGTAAGAGATTAGATAATTAATCAAAAGATGAAATCAAACATTTGATTAGAACCTAGTTTAAATCCCCAGCGGAGTCGCCATTTCTGTTTTGCGGAAATTTTGACTTTTTTAGAGTTGCCACTTAATTTTTGAAAAGGAATTAAGAAAATCTTTATAACTTAGATGATTCAAAATAGGAAAATTTAAGTTAGAGATTCTTGGTAAGCGGTTTCTATTAATGTTTTAGGAAGGTTTTAAGGCACCTAAAACGTCCGCTAACTTGCAATTATCTGGACTGTTTGAAAATATCTTTTGACTAACTTCAAAAAAGATTGATTGTTGAAAAGTGATTGACTTTAGAAAAAAAAAATTGTGTAAAATAGATTTGGATGACTTAGTAGGGATTTAACCAAGCCTAAGCAAATGAAAAGCAAATAAGTACATAAAAACGGAAAGGGATGAGGAAGTAAAAGACTTAGGCCATTGAGCCCAAATCAACGAAATCTGTCCTAATCTAATTGGGCTTTCGACCCATTTTCACCTGTCCTAATCAATGTTTTCGAGTTTTTTTGGCCCAAAATCCACTTCACCTATATTAAATTTACAACATCGGCTTCGAGGCCCAAATGAATGAATAATGAAATGAAGAAATAAATAAACAAACGGACGAATTAAAAAAAGTAAAAGACAACAATAATAATAAATAATATAAGACTTTTAAGTCTCTTAGCTACTTTGCCAATGGGTTTCAACCCATTTTATTTTCATTCATCTTCTTGTATCCATGTGCTACGTAACCGGCTTTGAATTTCCTTTTGGGCTTGACCCAAAAGACATGGTGGGCCTCAATGGCCCATTAAAAGATGCAAAGGGAAAGAGCCTATTTAGGCTCCGAAATGGATTTACATGCAAAGAAAGAAGAATGAAGAAAATTAATGCATGATCAACCAAAAAAAGAAGGGAGAACAAAAAGGAACAACCTTTTATTCATCTTAACAGTCATTGATCTAGAAATAACTATAAGGATTTTCCTGACATTTTAAAGATGGGGGCTTTTGTAATTCCCTTATGTAATGGTAACTCTACTAATTTTGTCATTACACGAGATATTTATTTAGACAACCAATCAACATAAAGACAATTAGTTGCTAGAGAACGAAAAAACATTTCAATTTGATTACAAAAATAAACATTTAGATTAGCTAGAACTATGCGAGTGGGCAGAATACATTTATTAAAATTAGAGCAGAATCTGCAACTATACCCGAACATGCCAATTTCAAAACTGCACCTATAGTGATCTAAAAATAGATGATCTAAGAAGGACAATAAAACTACCAGGAAAGCAACATGCCAATTCGGAAAAGACTATCTACACGAGCAACAACTAAGTTAATACGAACAAATACTAAGTGGCCACTAAAAAACAAAAAACAGAACAAAACTTTTAAAGTTTTTATCTTAAACCAAAGAAACCCCCAAACAACTGAAAACCACGATGATGATAGGACAACCCCCAAGAGATCTGCTATTCGAAATAATAAAGTTAACTATCATAGATCATAATGATGCATCAAGCCTGGTCCCTCGGTCTATAACAATTTTTGGAAAACGAAAATGAATGCAGCCATTCTCCAAAACACAGTCCTGCAAAACTTTAAAAGTTTTAGACCCTAAAATCCCTATCTAAATGTGAGAAAGAAAATGATATAAACCAGGTTCAAGAAAGAATCTGCAACTACATGGATTTTTTCAACATCACAGACAACCAACGAGACCAAATTCAATTATACAAAAAAAAAATTATAATCTTGACAACAACAACACTCAGCAATGGGGACCTCCTTCATTTTTATTTAAGCACAATACAGATACTATCACCACATATTCACGCATCATCCCACCACTTACACAGAGCAACACATACAGAAGCAGAAAAGAGGAAGAAAAATGCTTAGCAACCAGCTTAACACCACAATCAAACGCCGAATTCGATTACTAAACTACTTTCTCAGAACAGTAACAAGAGAAGGAAAAACACGAAACAATCAAAAGGAAAAATGCTCACCTTTCTAAGAGCAGCAAATCGGGAATGAGGGCTTTCGTCGGAATTGTGAACACTACCGGAAAAGATCTTCTTAAAAATGACTAGCCTACTGCCTCCAAGAATTTGTGCTGAAAATAGAATGTATTTCTTTTTTTTTTCACTCAGAGAGAAGACTATTAGCTCTGAAGATTTCTCCCATCTTCTAGCCTCCTTTTTTTTCTCTAAAGAGAGCTATTTATAGAAGAAGAAGACCCAACCCTTAATCTTGCTCTACCGATGTGGGATCCAAGGCAATAAAAGGGCAATTTGGGGATAAAACAAAAGAAAATTTTGAATTCAAGTTTTCGATAGGAATTCTAGCTAACAAACTTGAACAAATTCGATACTTTTTTTATGAAATTCAAAAATAGCGAACCAATCCAAATTGGGGGACAGGAATAATCTTCTAGGACCAATGAAATTCATACACCTACATACAAATTTATACGAGTTTAGCCGTTGGGAGCGCCACCTCGATATATTCTAGAAGGTTTCGCACCGAAATCGCGTGTTTGTCACATAACACGTATGATCGAAGAAAAAGAGAGACTAATTTAGGGGGATACGAAAGCTGGGGTCGTATTGGGTTAAAATTAGGTCGGAGGTCGGGCCTGGTTTTGGGTCGTCAATGAGTCGGGTATCGTAGTTGTTGTTCGGATTTTTGCTGGTTGAAATTTTCGTTATTGTTGATATTTTTATTGTTGAATCGTTGATGGGTTTGTTGTTGCTGTTTTGATGAAGACACAACCAAAGTGGGACGGGTCGGAGGGGTAATTTTGGGCATGGGGCGGCTGTTGGGCTTGGTTTGCTAGTAGTGTTATGTGTTGAAGGCTATTGTTATTGAAGATGGGCTAAGGTTGAAATGGGGAGTTATTGGGCTAGAAGGGCAGCCTGATCTTGGGCTGGGCAAGGCTGTTGCATTGGGTTGGAATTGGGTAGATTGGGTAATTTTGGGAATTTTGGGATTATTTAAAATATAACCCCAATTGGGATTTAACATTTAGTCATATTTGTTTAATTTTGACGAAATTAAAAATCAATTGACGGATTGCATTACAATTATGACCAATTTGATTTCAATTATGGTCAAATCCAATAGATTGGCAAAATTAAATTGAAATTTGATACAAATTAATACTTCTTTTAATTTCGAGCTTCTTGATTTAGTAAAATCAAACACATATTTATCCAAATAGATTATTTTGATAATAAAATATATTAAAATCATGATTATAATCATTATATTTATTTTCATAAATAATCCTTAATTAAAATCCGATATTACATAGAATAAATATTTAAGTAATCAAATTATAGAATCTCGTATAATTGAACACAATAATATATAATCGCTACTTAAAATGACAAAATTACGTACAAAAATATTTTGAACGGTTTTAATTTGGATGAAATAAATATTTCAATTTTATTAAAAACCGAAGAAGTTCAGGATTAAATTTAGTCATGGCAAAAATTAGGTGTCAAAACCAACATTATTATTATATATAATTTTTAAAATATTTTTATTTAAATTTTTAATAAATTTGAGAGAATAAACTTTGAAAGTACTAAGGAAAACATTTTGAAAAATCTAAAGAATAGACAATTTCCCCCACCCCACCCCCTTTTTATTGTCATTTTTCTTAAATAACTTATGCCGTCATATAATTCCTCTCACTTTAAGCTTCCCAACCCTTTTTCAAACTCAAACTTTATCTCTGTAACCCTTTCTCGGCGTTGATTTCTCAAGTAAATCTCTTCATTCTAGCGTCTATTCGTTGGTTTTTGAGTAAAGTATAAATGATAATTATTTTTCATCCTTCCATGTTTTATTATCATTTTTTCATAAAAAAGCTTATACTGTCAATTAATCCCTTATTCTTATTTGAATGATCTCTCAGTCTTTACTCATTTTCATACAACTTAGACATTTTTTTATGTCGCTTACCTAAATAAATGGGTAAGTCCTTCACCATCACTTAATTTTTTCTTTTAAAATTTTGAAATGACTCTTGATTCCAATATATATTTTTATATATGTCTACCGAGTGTTAACTAATTATTTACTTTTCAACTTTATTTTTCAAATATCAATTCTCTTGCACTTCATTTACTCAACGAAATAAAATCATGAATATTCTTTGTCATAGAAAATATTTTACTAAGTAATGTATAGTTGTTGTTAGGGTTACGTATTTATTATCTAGTTAAATCTACGCACCTAATCCGCACCCCCTACAAATGGTATCAGAGCCCAGTTATTTAAAAAATACAGAAGTAGTATACATGTTTAAATTTACGTGTTTATGAATTTAGATTGGATTTACTTGACAATAATTAATCAATATTAATTATGAGAAGACCATTTAAAAACATAGAAGCTTTTAGAAAAATAAAAGAATCTTTAATTAGTAATTATTCAGAATATATAAGTCTAAATAAAATAAAAGAAAACCCACAAAGATTAACTTACCTAATTACTCTAATATCTAGTATTGAAGCAAAATTAATAATCCATTTAAAATCTAGAAGAATGAGACATATACCACCTAATTATGATAAAATTAGATTTAGATATCCGCGAAAATACTATAAATACGGTTAAAATGAATAAAATACAGAAATACAAAGAACTAAAACAAACTATTTCTGAAAAACGTAAAGAATTAAGAATAAGAATAGAAAGATTAAATTATAATATATTTGCCGGAATTAGTAAAAACTCAATAAATGCACAAAAAGATGAAATATCAAATTTAGAATCACAAATAGATAGTTTAGAATATATATATCAACATGAACTATTTACAATAAAATGAACAAAGAAGAATTTATAATAGACGAAAAAATATATGAAAATCACGAAGGATTAAAAATAAGAATAGTATTTTCTAATCTAGGAAGAAGATATAAGAAAATAGGCGAACATTTATATTTAATGTTAGAAAAAGAAGAATTAAAATTAGAAGATAAATTGACAGTTATGGTAAGAATAGAAAGAGAAAACGAAGAAATAGATAGAAATAAGGAAATAGAAAAAATAAAACAACAAACTACAGAAGAAATACGAAAAATAGAAGAAACTAAAAATAGTAGGATTGCTGAATTAGAAAAAGAATTACAAATGTTAAAAGATCTGTATGAAAAAAGACAGAAAGAAAATGAAGAAAAAGATAAAGAACAAAAATTATTAAACGGGATAAATCAATTTAAAGAAAAACTAGAAATAGACAATAAAGAAATAAAAAACAAGGAATTAGAAATAAATAATATAGATGTTGAAGAAACAGATAATTATGATTCAGAAGATAGTGAAACATATACAGAAATATTAACAAATACAAAAAATTTAGAAATCAATGAAAAACAAGAAGTAATTAATGAAGAAAACTTAGAAAATATCAACACAGAAATAAATACTCTTGATAAAAAAAAAGATGAAAACATAATACCTAGTACATCAGAAATAAAGAAACCTACATATTATAAGAATAAGTTTAAAAGATATAATCTAAAGAATGAATATGACAAATGGACACCAAAACAAATAGTTAATAAAAATTATAACTTTTTAGACTTAGATTGTGTAATAGATACAGAAAAAATGATACAATTATGGATAGGATATATGACAAAACAATTATTAGATAATAATATAAGTGTAACAGATGCACCAGAATATATAGAAAGAACACTAATAGGAACAGTGAAATTATGGTTTTTAAATCTAACTGAAAATAGTAAAAGAATATTAAGAACTGACAAACCTACAGAAGGAACAATATTAACACCTATAGAATTATTAAAAAAATATGAAACAACTATAATAGACGAATTTAGTAGCATGACAACAACAGAAGAAGAACAAAATGAAGAGAAAGATATAAATAGAAATTTAATGTTAAAATTAACAATATGTAATATGTGTTACATAGATGAATATACTTGCGCATTTAAAGAATATTATTATAAATGAGCATATAATATAGAAGAAAGTAAAGAAATAAGAAAATTATATTTTAATAAATTACCTGAAACATTTAGTTCAAAAATAATAAAAAGTTGGGATGAAACAAAAATAGTAGATACTCTAGGAGCAAGAATAAAATTTTTACAAGAATGGTATAGAAACCTATGTGAAAAATACAGAGAAGAAATAAAAATGGAAAAAACATTAATAAGAAATTTAGCATGTTGCAAAGATAAAATAACACCTCAATTTGGATGCGAAGAAAGATATTATAAGAAAAGAAAAAGACATAAGAAATATAAGAAATACAAAAAATCAAAATATAAGTATAAGAAACCAAGAAAAAGATATTATGTAAAAAACTATAAACATAAAAGACCGTATAGGAAAAAGAAATCTATAAAGGAATGTACTTGTTATACTTGCGGAAAAATAGGACATTTAGCTAGAGATTGTAAATTACCTAAAAACCCAAAAAATAAACAAATATCAGAAATAAAAATAGAAAACACAGAATATATTCAGATAGATTACATAGATTACGAATTAGAAAGTGAAGACAGTATATATGAAATTTCAGAGAATGAAACAGATAACGAAATAGATAGTGAATTAGACGAATTAAATGACTGAAGAAGATATAAAAATATTAACAAAAGAAGAATATTTAAATGACGAAGGAACGGACCAAAAAATAATATTTGATAACAATGTATTTGATGAAATAAAAGGAAAAGAGTTAGACTTAAGTGTAGAAAAAATA
This sequence comes from Capsicum pubescens, assembly GCA_030864215.1. Classification (NCBI taxonomy): domain Eukaryota; kingdom Viridiplantae; phylum Streptophyta; class Magnoliopsida; order Solanales; family Solanaceae; genus Capsicum; species Capsicum pubescens. Next base: position 109,946,533 of record CM061549.1, on the reverse strand, counting down.
TTTAAAATACCAACGATAAAAAATATATTTACTAGAAAAAAGGAAGAATATTATGTAGTAAGCCAAAAAGAACATGTAATAGACTGTAGATATGCAAAAGGTAAAGCTAGTATACCACTAGTAACAAAAAAAATAATTAATAAAGAGATAAACGATATAAAAAGTAGAGACCCAATAAAATACGTACACCTTGGAGGTACAAAAATATTAATAAAAGCATGTTTTAGAGAAGGAATAGATACACCAATAGAATTATATTTAGCAGATGATAGAATTATAAAACCTATAGAAAAAAGTATAATAACTGTCATAAAAGGAAATTTAATATACCAAAAATTTAAATTTATAATAAGTGCAAATTATTCAGTAACAGTAACGGATAGAAATATAGATAAATCACTAGTATTATATTGGAAGATATCAGAAATAAAATTAACCCCAGGAAGTAAAATATTTACAGCAAGATGCAAAAATTTATATGTATTAACAACAAAACATAAAATAAAAGGAAAAAATAAGATTAACAAGATACAAATAGATAGCCCATTCGAACAATTTGTAAAAACAATAGATTATAATGATTATAGCTATAGAGACATAGATGTAGAAGAAAATCTAGAAATAATAAATGACAGAATAAGTACAACAAAAAGAACAGCTTATGATAAACCGGAATCATCAAGCTCATAAAAAAGAATAAGTTATGAAACAAGTTCAATGGATAATTCAAACCAATATTACATAACAAGAAAGGTAAATGAAAAAGAATATTTAATACTCTTAAATACAGGACAAGAAGAAAATTATATAGCAAAATATCTAGTAAAAAATGAGGAAATAAAAACCGACAATAATATATGCCCAGATCTACCAAGAAGTTTAATAAATACTAAAAATATAGCAGAAAAAGAAATAATAATAGGAATAAGAAAAATAAAAATAGAATTTGAAGTAAAAGAAGAAATGCAAAAAACAGACATAATATTAGGAATAAAATGGTTAGAACAAGTAAAACCATATAATATAGAACATACACAATTAACTATAACATATAACAGAGAAAAATTATTCTTAAGAAGAGCTTTAACATAAAATGAAAATATATGTATTAATGAAGATAGTAGTAGAAGGATATTACAGTAGATATTATACGTCTATGATAGATACAGGAGCAGAAGCTAATTTATGTAGATATAATTGCTTACCAGAAAGTAAATGGGATAAATTAAAAACACCAATAATAGTTAAAGGATTTAATAACGAAGGAAGCTTAATTACTTACAAAGCTAAGAATGTAAAAACACAAGTATGGGATAAAATATTAACAATAGAAGAAATTTATAATTATGAACTAACATCAAAAGATATACTTTTAGGAATGCCGTTTTTAGATAAATTATACCCACATATAATAACTAGAACAGATTGGTGGTTTACAACACCATGTAAACAGAAAGTAAGAGCAAAAAGAGTTAATAATAAAATTAGAAAGAAAACTGATTGGATAATAGGAAGTGAAAAAATTACACAGAAGTTAGAAAATATAAAAAATACTGAAGATACAATAGAACTAGTCGTATTTTCGATAAATAAAACAGAAATAACTATATTTTCAATAAATAAGATAGAAATAGTTAACAGAAAATTAGAACAATTATATAGTGAAGATCCAAAAACATAAAACCATTATAAAAATTGAATTAATAGACAAAAACAACATAATAACCCAAAAATCATTAACATATAATTTTAATGATTTAAAAGAATTTAAAATGCATATAGACGAATTATTAGAAAAACAATATATACAAAAAAGTAATAGTAAACATAATAGCCCAGCATTTATAGTAAATAAACATAGTGAACAAAAAAGAGGAAAAAGTAGAATGGTTATTGATTATAGAAATTTAAATGCAAAAACAATAACTTATAATTACCCAATACCAAATAAAATATTAAAAATAAGACAGATACAAGGATACAATTATTTTAGTAAATTTGATTGTAAATCAGGATTTTACCATCTAAAGTTAGAAGAAGAATCTAAGGAATTAACCGCATTTACGGTACCACAAGGATTTTATGAATGGAATGTATTACCATTTGGATATAAAAATGCACCAGGTAGATATCAACATTTTATGGATAGTTATTTTAAACAACTACCTAATTGTATAGTATATATAGACGATATACTATTATATACAAAGACCAAAGAAGAACATTTAAAATTATTGGAACAATTTACGGATATAATAGAAAAATCGGGAATAAGTTTAAGTAAAAAGAAAGCTGAAATTATGAAAAATCAGATAGAATTTTTAGGAATACAAATAGATAAAAGTGGAGTAAAAATGCAACAACATATAGTACAAAAAATAATAAATTCGAAAGAAGAATTAGATACGAAAAAGAAATTACAATCATTTTTAGGATTAGTAAACCAAGTAAGAGAATATATTCCAAAATTAGCAGAAAACTTAAAACCACTACAGAAAAAAACTAAAAATGGACATAGAATATAACTATAATGAAGAAGATAAAAAACAAGTTCAAAAAATAAAAATACTTTGTAAAGAATTACCAAAATTACAATTTTCAGATGAAAATAGAAAATTTATATATATAGTAGAAGCAGATGCTAGTGAATGTAGTTACGGAGGAGTACTTAAATATAAATATGGAGAGGAAAAATTAGAACACCACTGTAGATACTACTCAGGTACATTTAATGAAACAAAAATAAAATGGGAAATAAATAGAAAAGAATTATGCTCATTATATAAATGTTTGTTAGCATTTGAGCCATATATTGTATATAATAAATTTATTGTGCGAACAGATAATACACAAATACGCTGGTGGCTAACAAAGAAAATACAAAATTCAGTTACAACGAAAGAGATTCGGAGACTAGTTTTAAATGTATTAAATTTCACATTTACAATAGAAGTGATCAACACTAACAAAAATGTTATTGCAGATTACATATCAAGACAAAGCTACACAGACTGATATAATAGAAGAAGATACTCTAGAAAAGATACTTAACACCCTAACTACGCTTTCAATGAAAGTGGACAATATGGGTAATGAGATAGAGAAGCTAAAGACTAATGAAGATAAACTGAAGTCTATAGCTACAAATCAGCTAACTCAGCAGTGTGCAGAGCTATGTCGATCGGAAGACATTAAAATTCCAGAGCTAGAAGGAGACGTTGGGATACTCCATAAAACCCATAACATTTATTAATCTACTTCTGCAGGTACAAGCATAGGAGTTAGGAGAAATACTACAAATATGAACCTAAACAAGCTATTTGATAAACCATTTATTTCAAATACACTAAAAGATCCTATGTTTATACCCCCACAAATTACCACATACCGAGAAAGTCTAAACCAAGACAAAAAGACCTACAACCATACAGCCCGAACATACATAGAAAATATTTACAAAATACAAACCTTGTTAAATACCAACCCCAGAGCTATAAACATCCAAGAATCACATACAAATTACATAACCCAGAAGCTAACCGGATACAATAAGCTAATTGCTTTGCCCAAAACCAAACCTGGTCTAGTTAAAACATGTTACGAATATGGACTACTTAGAACCGTATATACCCAAGACGGATATGAAATATCCATTATACCAGAAATATATGATTCATTTAACATTTTTAAAAGAATAACCAAAGGTAACCTATTTTTTATAAAATTTTATACGGCACCAGCAGAGATACTGTATGATGAAGTTAAATCACCTATACAAGTTGTAAAGATAGGAATGACCCGAGATATGATTATACCAGAAGATATTACTCAACAACCAGAAATATCTAGAATTGAGATACCAAATTTTTATGCAAATAAAAGAATTATTGGACTATCTACGATTCTTCAAGAATTAGCAAACAATTATCGCAACAGAAATCCCATATGAAGCTATTATTCAAGAGGTAATGTAATAATATACTTGAATTCAAAGGAACTACGAGAAGCAGCTATGGAAGACGTAAGGCAATGGATTTTAACCTTACTCAATCCAGAGAAAAAACCTATCGCCAGAGCTATCAAAGAAAAATTTATTTTGGAAGAACTATTAACCAGATATTGCAAGTTAATTGGACATAAATATCCAGACCATCAATGTTCAAAATGTAATGGAGAAGATAATATTGTACCAGAAGTTCAGCTAGAATAAAAGAATCATGAAGATAAGCATGACAACTGGAAAGATAAGATCAGGAGCAATAATGGAGATACAGCAGATACGACAAAATAAACGGAAGACAAGATATCAAGATATTTAATCTTATTGTATAAATTTATTGTTTACGTAAAAAAAGATAGGATAGCATTTAATGTACATTAAATGTAGTTTATCTTTGTAAGACTTTTTAGACTCCTAGGTAACTTTTTAGCCATGTAGGCTTTTTGACTTTTATTTATTTTTTGTAAACATTAGAAAAACGTGTACAAAAATGTAAACATTCATTCTTTCGTTTTATAAATAGAGAAGGCAGAAGGCATTGCAAAGCAAGCCTTCATGCGTTGAAGCAAATACTCTCTCAAATCCACAACAAATATTTTGCTCAGTTAATTAAAAAACAGGTATATTTCAATGGAAAAATCTATGGAGGAACAAAGCTCAGAAATATCAAACCTACCCGAACAGGTATATTTATTTATGATTATGAATAGCTAAATTCATAATTTCCAACAATTATGGTATGATAAAATAAATTCATGTTAGTTACTTTATAGTAGAATTATTCGAAGAATAATATGTTAAGAAGTTTATTAGCAAAGTGGAAACGGAGAAAAATCCCTAAGAACTATGCCATCCTAAAGGTGAAACCAATAAGGCAAGAAGCCGTGGTGGGGAGTAACCAGAGTAGAGGCGCTGTTTAGGGGAAAATATTCAGATTACCATGCTAATAGTGACCGAAGAACATGTTATTTAAGAATAATCTAGTATATAGTAATCTAAGATGACCATATTTTGTTATGAACATGGTTGAAGGGAATATTTTGAAAAAAGCAATTTTATGAAAATGAATAATTATTTATCTGATGTGATGGTAGATAAATTTAAAATACTTATTTTGTATGCACTTAAAGATATAAAAGTAGTAGATATAAGAAAAATCATATTAGAAAAAGCATTTGGTAAATATTACATGACTAGAGTAAATTATATACCATACCTACCTAACTACTCTTACAAATACTTAGCATGATAAATTACATAGAATTTTTAGAAAAAGATATGAGAAATATACAGTTACTAGAAAAACAGATGAAAATAAATATAGACAAATACATGAAAAAAAAAATTTATATAAAATCTCTTAATAAAAATATGCAAGAACTACTAAGGCTAAAACAAACAATTATAAAATATCAATTTTAGAAAATAGATCATTTAGACTACCTTAAAGTTTTAATCTTATATATACTTAAAGACATAGAAATTATAGATATTAAGAAAATAATATTAGAAGAAGTAATAAACTACGAAATTGAAACAATAAATGCGTTAGAACAGATATACGAAGACATGTACCCAGAAGGATATTATTCAGATCAAGACTGTGGATGTTAGAATATATTAGAAAAACTAGGGAAAACCAAGATAGTCTAAATAATGAAATTAATTACAGAAACCGAATTAAAAAAATAATGGAAGATCTAAAAGAAAAGTTAATATGGATAGAAAAAATCTTAGAAAATTTAGAAAAAAGTACATGTGATAGTTTACATAATTTAAAAAACTCACTACGAGAAGAACAACACAAGATAATAAATGACATAGAAAATCTAGAATTAGATATATACTACAGTACAAATAGGATAAATTATTATACAGAAATTTGTAACTCTGCAGTTACTACAGGATAAAATAATAAACCAAATAAATTAATGAATACATCTCACGAAAAGAATAAATCATTAAAAGAAATAGAAACTCAACTATATAGTTTATACCTAGAATACAAAAGATTACATATTACTAACGAGGATCCTAAAACACTAGATAATCTAATCACGATAATATCTAATTTAGAATATGAATTAATAAAACATCTTAAGTCAAGAAGATAAAAATGAAAATTATTCCAATCAATAATATTCATTATAAAAATAAATACCTACGTATTTATTATCTAGTTAAATCTACGCACCTAATCCGCACCCCCCTACAACCCTGATTTTCTTACTATATTTAAGTCTTATTTTTTCTTAGAAAGAAAATACAAATTACCATAATTACTTTTACTTTTCCTGAAAGAAAAAAATATAATTCTTTTCCATATTTGGCTAACCTCTTTCTTGGAGGAAAGGTTTTGGACATCTATAAATAGAAGACCCCTTTCTCATACCATAACACAATAGCATCCACAATGTAGTCTTTTAAGATTTTTGTTTAGGAGGAGATTTTCTCTCTTATTAGTTTTATGTTTTTTTTTTTAAATATTAGGTTTTATATGTAGGACAATTGGCCAAATCATATAATAAAATTATGTTTTTAGTATTGTTTTTCGTTGTCATCTTATTTATCGTCTCATAATTTGCAACTAATAGCTTTCGCATAATGCCCTCTCTATTTTGAACCCAACAAGTGGTATCAGATCTTACGGTTCAATGGTTCAATGGTGTGGTGAGACGAGATTAAACAGGTTCAAAGTGGTTTCAAAATCAAACTACAACAATTTGGGCGATAATGAAGATTTTTGTCGAACTACATGTGGAGAACAAGTTTCAACCATATTTTCAACACGTTTGCTGCTGCATCTTTAAAAATAAAAATAAAATATTACTTTTAAACCAATTTTTAACCATGATATTTTAAACCTTATTTTTAACCATGGCTAGCAACAGTTATGAAGATTATATCAAGAACGAAGTCCATGCACGTGATATGAAGAGAAGACGAATCAAGTGAAGAAAATCAAGCCAAAAAGGGGAGATTTGTTAGGGTTTTTGCCCTGATTTTCTTACTATATTTAAGTTTTATTTTTCTTAGAAGGAAAATAAAAGTTACCATAATTACTTTTACTTTTTCCGAAAGAAAAAAAATATAGTTCTTTTTTATTTTTGGCTAACCTCTTTCTTGGAGGAAAGGTTTTGGACATCTATAAATAGAAGACCCCCTTCTCATACCATAACATAATAGCATCCACAATGTAGCCTTTTAAGATTTTTGTTTTGGGGGAGATTTTCTCTCTTATTAGTTCTATGTTTTTTTTTAATATTAGGTTTTATATGTAGGCCAATTGGCCAAATCATATAATAAAATTATGTTTTTAGTATTGTTTTTCAGTGTCATCTTATTTATCATCTCATAGTTTGCAACCAATAGCTTCCGCATGACGCCCTCTCGATTTCGAACCCAACAGTTGTAATATGCAACTTTAATTATTTTTATTTTTGGATGAATATGCAGTTTTAATTATTAAAGAATGTTAATTGATATTTTTCATAATTAGAAAAATAGATTTTCTGATTGTGTCCACTGACTTGAGAAGATTTAGTTGAAAGGCCACATCCAAAACTTATTTTGGAAAATAGACACCCTTTTTTTTATTGAAATTTTTAGGGTTTTGGAAAAAGTGATGGGGTATGGGTTAAAGTGTTAAAAAAAATAACCTTTTGCCACCCCTTATGTATTTATTAAATACTTTTTTCATCCCATTTTTTTATTAAATACCAAACTTTTTTCTCTCTCATCTTCTCTCTCTCGTCTCTCCCGCTTCTTCTCACCCTTCCACCATTTTTTATTTTCTATGTTGTTTAAAGCTTGAAGAATTTTGATCTTCAACTTCAGGTAAGTTATATTCATCTTCCGAGTAATTTGTGCTCCATATTGATGGAGTTTTTTTTTGTTTTTTCGTTGTTTTGTTTTCTGCCAATTATGGTTGGGGTTTAAAAAAATTTGATTTTTTTTTTTAAAATGGGGCTTGATTTTACTGAAATTGATTGTTTTTAGTTGGTATTTATTCGATTGTTGATGGATAATTGGTGTATATAGATTATCCTTGGCGATTGCATGTTGAATTGTTTTTGCTAATTTTATCGGAATGTGCAAAGAAATATGATTTTCGTTCAAACTTTTGTTGAATGTAATGGTTTTGTAGAAGCGTGTTCATGTTGAGGATTCCTTGGTTTGAATGATACTCATATTATGTATTTGGATGAAAAAAAAGAATTTTTTTTGGAAAAATGGGGCTTGATTTTTCTTAAAATTTGTGTTTTTAAGTTGGTATTGGTTTGATTGTGCATTGTTTTTGTTGGATTTTAATTTCCCTTGACGATTGCATTGAGATTCTTTTGCCAAATTTTCTCGATTTTTATTTTAAAAATCTTGGTTCCTTCCTATTTTTGTTCAATATAATGGTGATTTAGATGCATATGCTTATGGGTGATGGAGTTCTTTTGGAAGAAACTTTGTTGTTCTTCAAATAGGCTTTTTTGGTGTTGCAACTGCTGTCATGTTAATAGACTGTTTGGACGATTAGGTATTGTATTTGCTGTTATAGTTGAGAAATGTTATTTTTTGTCCGTAGATCATAAAAAATGACTAGAGGTAACAAACACAAGGCTATAGAAGTTGATAGGTCCGAGAAAAAAAGAAAAAAATGAGTAGTCGATGAATTGGAGTATAGAAATTGCAGCGAGAAAGTTGTTGAAGCTTCGGTTCGAGATGAGATGGAGGAAATAGAAATTGAGGCTAGGATAGATGAGGAAGCATTGATCTTGACCTACTGAGCAAGATTTATTTCGACTGAGAGGTACGACCTCGCCATAGTCATGGATGATGTCGGATCATTTCCGGCTAAGATATCCGTTAGGTCCCATTTAAAAATATTTTATGAATTCAAACAAGTCGTGGTTGATCAACTTCTGAAGTCTAGGTTTAAGAATTCCTATTTTGGTGGTTTATGAGACTTGTGAGAACATATGAAGTTCAACGGACAGCTTGTCCACTTTACACTTCTTCGCCGATTTGAACAGGACAACAAGTTGCATGAAATGTAGTTCTGCATCAATGACAGGCCTGCATGTTTTGTCCTGGAGGAGTTTGCACTAATCACAGGTTTAAACTGTGGGTGTAATCCCCGTGAATCAAAATATGTTAAAGCGATGAAGGAGGGTAAAGCTTTTTTAAAAAAGATTGCAAAAAGAGAAGTGTAAATACGAAGAGATTGTTGAAGCTTATTAGAGGTGGGAGGCTGAACAAGGAGGACAAGTTCAAATGCTGCTTGGTTTGATTCGTGCACTGCATTTTTCTTGCGCGCGACTTGTCAAAAATCGTGGACATAGACACCATCAAGATGGTGGATAACTTGAGATTCTTTGAGAGATACCCTTGGGGTAAGGAGTCATTTGCCTTGACTCTAGACTATCTAAAGAAGTGGATAGACTTCAGCAGATAAAAGAATGCATTTGTGACAAAGGGAGTTTCATCGTAGGACTCTACAAATTTCCCTGGGCATTTATGGTATTTGATTATAAACCTTGGAGTAGTTTATTATATATTGTAATTCATCTATAGTGTCTATATTATACTAACTCTCAGTTATATGTTTTGTTTTTTCTTTTGATCACAGATTTGGATATACGAAGCCTTTCCTATGCTCGACAAGGAAAATGGTAAATCAACTAAAGACCCGCTTCCCATTCCCCGATTGCTCCACTGAAGACCAACTGCCAATTCCCCGATTGCTCATATGGCACACCTCAAAAGGCGATAAACTAATCGATAGTGATCCATATTTGAACGGATGAAGCATAAAGGGATGAAACTATTATTTCGAAGAATACTTCTACTAATATTGCGTTTCTAATCAATCACATTTGCCTATTTATCTATAGAGAGTGCACCCGTACCTTATCCCTACGATCCGTGAAAGGAAGCAACACTACATGGAAAAGTTTAAAGCATTTACAGACGAATCGAAAGACACATTTACCGATGGCTTGAAGGCCCATCTGGAGGGTGTGACTATCATCACCTCATCGGATGATGGTGAGGATGGGGAAGATGAACGGGATTTGGGTAGAAATATTGTTTCAAGGCATGTCACTCGAGGTGCAGAGACGAGTAAGCCGAGAGAATCGGGAAAGACACCGATGATTGAAAATCGAGAAGAGTGTGTGTTTAGGCTGGAGGAGTTGATCAAGGACATTGTTGATTTTATGAAAAAAGAGAGGTTGAGGAGAGCAAAAAAGGAGAAGCAGAAAAAGAGAAATAAAGATGAAGGTAATATCTGCTCTGTATATTATAGAAGTTGCATATTTTATATAATCCCTTTTACTTATTCTAATAAAATCTATACCATTCTTCATCAATCAATATCTTAGTTTATTATAAACGGTAAATACTTGAAAATCCAGGTGTGCAGGTGCAAAGTCAGCATTCATTAGCAAGGGTTGTCCGCGATGACAATGACATTAAAGAAGTGCTCCTTGAGGCAGCAGCTTTGGAACAGGCCTCGATCAATGCTGATGAGGTGATGATCCCTAATATTGCAGTTGTTGTAGAGAAGAAAAATCCCGATGAAGGCGATGAAGAGAAAAAAAAAATGAAGAAACTATTTTTGAAAAAGAAACAAAGATGATGAATCAGTTGGTGTGGAGAAGGAGAATCATGACAAAGGCAGGCAGGTTGAAGAAGATAAAAATGAAAAAAGTGTTTGTGAAGAAAAAAATAATGAAAGAGATGAAGAGAAAGCAGAAGAGAAGAATGCAATAGGAGAAGTAGAGAAAGAGGAGGAAGAATAACCTAAAGAAGAAGGGAAAAATGAAGCACCAGAAAAAGAAGGTACTGCGGAGAAAGAAAATGAAAATGAATATCCGAACATAGATGAATTTCTAAATGAAGTTACTCAGGTCATCGATAAGATGCAAATGGAAGACGAAAATGTTGAATGTTTAGACAATATTTAATTTTTATTTGTGGTTGATGATTATTTATGTTAGACAAGACAATCTTACTTTTTTATTTTTCAGCTCGAGATGTGTAGAGATGAATAATTTTGTTTTCTAAACTACTTTTATAGTTTATGATAAACATTATAAATTTTATATAATCAGCGTATCATTGCTTCTACATGAATGTCATCGTTGATTATAAACTGTGACTAAAAGGTAAAGCATATACAGTAGAGTGTTGTGTAGTCGATGAATGAAAAAGGTAAACCATATATAATATAAGTAAAATGTATTGGATTAATAAAAGAGTCAGAAAACATTCAATCCCACTACACCCCCATTACACCTTTCCAAAAAACTAAAACTAATAGTAAATCATACACCATAATTTTTCTGTCATTTTTTTTTCTTCATCCATAGCCAACCTATGCTTAAGTTGATCCCTCTCAATTTCAACGTCTTTCAACAATCCCTTTAAGTGATCAATCTTGTGTTCCGATTCTCTATATAATGTAATAAGAAGATCCTTATTTTCTTCAGAATCTCTAAGCCTTTCTAACATTTCAAACTTTGCAATGCCTTGAAATTTTGACACCTTAGAATCGGAGGAAATCCACTTGAAATAAGAGCATCCACCAATATCCTAAAATAATGAGGATAAATTAGTAAATTGGATTATGAGATAAACATAAATAAATTTATTTTAAAAAAAACAAACCTTTCCAACCACACAACCGTAGAATTTTCAACCGGGATTCTTGTCGGTTCGTGATGTTTTCAACACCACAGGATTACCACAATGATAAATATAAGAACTTTTGGACGTTTGAGATGACTGCGACATTGTTATTGTTGATGCAAAACTAGAAAGTCATGAATAAATGAACATGGAGGAGTTCAAAAGGGTCCCTTTAATTAATATAGTAGGGCTACCAAAATCTGACCATTGAAAAATTCTATCCATTTGAATTGTGCCGTTGGAGAAAATTTAAATGCATTATCATTTACTTCAAAGGGTCTCTAAAGAATGTTCATGTCTTCTATAATCGACTAGGTTTAGTATGAATTATATACTGATATCAGTGTTGATGATCCTGTATATTGACATATTATCAATTTAGACTAGGACGATAGTAGACCTATCATACAGTCTATGATCAACTTACTGAATATATGGACAACTTAAAATAATGGCAAAAAAGGAGAAATTAAATAAAATAAAATTAGAGTATGTCAATTAACACCATTAAAATATTGTAAAGCAATTTAGATATATCAATTGTGATTTCCAATCACTTTTGAACGTGATCAAGTGTTATCTAAGACAAGTGTAGTCGTAGATCATTGAGATGACACAAAAAAGGTGAAGAAATAAAATAAAATAAATATTATTCATCCAAGTACTAAAGAACGACTACATATCATGACAAAAGATTAGACTTGTGTAATGACCATAAGGAAGAGTGGTAGTTGTCACTTGTGAGTGTTCAATGGACAAGTAGTGTCTAAGAACAAGGAGTACTTCTCAACAGAGATGCTTGTTCTGAGTAATTGGTTGTTACTACCATTGCCCTCCCCTATACTCATTTGATCGAGTGTCCAATTGTTTTGTAATATCATATTATGATATTTAGTCACTTTACATTGCGTGAATGCTGTTTATTTATTTTATTTTATTTTATTTCTCCCTTTTTTTAATCTCACCTCTTTTGAAAATAGACTTGTGATGATATCTTGAGTATATTATAAATAATTATCTTTATCTATACCAGACTATATTATTAGTCATGTATCGACCAATTGAGTCTATTTTCAAAGGAGGTGAGTTTAAAAAAAGGGAGAAATAAAATAAATTAAATTAAATAAACATCATTCACGGAATGTAAAGTTACTAAATATCATAATATAAGATTACAAAACAATTAGACACTCGATCAAATGAGTATAGGTGAGGGCAATGGTAGTAACAATCAATTACTCAGAGCAAGCGTCTCTGTTGAGAAGGACTCCTTGTTCTCAGACATTACTTGTCCATTTAAACACTTACGAGTGCCAACCACCACTCTTCATTATGGTCATCACACAAGTCTAATCTCTTGTCATGATATGTAGTCGTTCTTTAGTGCTTGGATGATTAATATTTATTTTATTTTAATTTATTTTATTTCTTCTCCTTTATTGTGTCATCTCAATGATCTACGACTACACCGTGTCTTAGATAACACTTGATCACATTCAAAAGTGATTGGGAGTCATAATTGATGTATCTAAATTGCTTTACAATGTTTTAATTGTGTTAATTGACATACTTTAATTTTATTTATTTAATTTCTCCTTTTTTACCTTTATTTTAAGATGTCCGTATATTCAGTAAGTTGATCATAAACTGTATGATAGGTCTATAATCAACCTAAGTCTACATCGATAATATGTCAATATACAGGATCATCAACACTGATACCAGTCTATAATTCATACGGAACCTAGTCTATTATAACCTTAATATTTTCTTTCTTACGTTTATGGGGAGTCTTTAGAAGAGTTTAAACGTACTGTACTCCGTGTTTAGTAGTTGATCATATATTTGTATTAAGCGTATATAATTCATATTAAGCATAATCGATTATATATTCGTACTGTACTCCGAGTTTAAACAATGTTTGCAAATCTTTAAACATGCACTACTGAAAAATCATCAACAAAGACTGAAAGACATAAAATCATTATAGATAAATAGAATATCATGAAAATATAAACTTTTTTATAGATAGATAAAAGTTCATTGTATCTATATTTACAATTTTGGGGAGGGGGGGAAATCCCAAATAAAAAGACAAAAATGAAGCTTTCATTTACATAATCCTACCATGATAGCTTTATTCAGCAATGAACTATAAAACAAACTAAACTAAACTAGACTAGGGGGATAAAGGGAGGGTGATGAGTTCACGGGGGTCCAGGTTGAGCCTCTCGGCTATGGCCCAAAGAAAATGAGCCATCCGACGGAGCTCTCCATCCAGCCTCTATTGATCGGCGATAAAACCCTGGAAAAATAAATTCAGGTTGCTCCGAAGCCTAAGCAACTCTATATTATTGATGGTTGTCATTCTGTGCATTGGCCATAGTGTGTACCTTCTTCTAGCCATCTTCTTCTCCCTTATTCTTTTCTTCAGAAATTTGGTTTATAATCGACCAGGGCCTCTTTAAATAGACCAGAGCATGAGACAATCGACCAATAGAAGTTGTACATGTGCTGATGGAAGGGAAGAAGGCGTGTGAGAATAGTAAACAAAAAGTCACAGTGGTTATAGTAAATAAAAAGTCGCATCGGTTGTGGAAGTCGAGTCATTTCAAACCATCGCATTTCCCGAGTGTAATAATTATATTAAAAGCTTCAGTGTATGAGGAAAAGGGTTTCTTTAATAGACTACACGATTGGTCGATTATAGACTATGTAGTTTAACCTATACCCCGTAAACCATGCATCGATCTATTATATATTATTTATCCAGTCGATATGTAATGTGTAAAGTCAATTTTAGAACTTGGGATGGCTATTTTCAAATTAGCACCCTTTCCAATGCATCATAATTATTTTGGATTCAAGTGTATGAAGAAAAGGGTTTGTTAAATAGACAACCCAATAGGTTTATTCTACACTACGTATTGAATATTTACTCTGTAGACCAAACACTGATTTATTATATATTATGAGAGTGGTCGATTATTTCAGTGTATAATCTATTTAGTACATAGTATATAATATATGACCTGGAATCAATAATGCACTACAAAAGAAGTCGATTTTGATTGCAGTTCAGTGGCTTTGAAAAAAGAATACACATTACAGATTGTCCAGTGCATTTGACAAAATCAAAAACATAAAATACAATGCCAATCATATTATCCTACGTTAAGGCTGCATGTTGTTCTCTTATGTCCTGGCCTTTTGCACTAGGAGCACTTATCCCTTTTCTTGTGCCTTGAAGGCTCCAACACACCCTTAACGTATTTCACCTTCCTCCTCCCGAGTTTAGGATTAAAATCGGGTGAAAGAACTTGCATTTCCAGATACTCCCGCGCCATACTCCACTCCGACTCCAGTGGTGTTGCACAAATATATGGGCAAAATATAGTTGTAAATGCTAGTGTTGTATTCGTCCCCATGATTCAAGTGCAACGCTGCCATTGAATAAGTGAATGGCAATTTTACCAAGTCATACTTTCTGCAAGAACATAACCATCTCAAAAGATTAACTTTGGCGGAACGACCGTAACTATGCACGGTGAATTCCTCGGTGCTTCTGTTATGTTGTTCACTATAATTTGTCGCCCTTGGTCATGTTTTCCCTCAAGATTATCTCGGCTATAGGAACAAATGTTATCTTTGAATTGTCCACCTCCGCATACCTCTTCCTGAATATTTCTCCAAACCTATGTGCAATTGAATTGAAGATGGCTACCACTGGATAGTGTTTTTCGTCGCGCAACATTGAGTTGAGTGACTCGCCGATGTTTGAGGTCATGAAGTTTAATAAATTACCTGGAAAGTGAGCCCGGATCCACTTTTCAAATCCAACGTCATGCTCGAGGTAAGCTGCTGTGCTGGGGCATCTTTCTTTAAGGACATTGAAGTAGTCAGTAAATTCTTCTAATGTGTACGCCTTGGACGCATGGTAGTACAAATAGAGAGAATCGAAATAATGGTGATGTGTTTAGATATTTTCACAGAGATGCCTCAAACAAACACCATGATGTGAAAGTGGTTAATGCCTTGCGAGGCCGTTGGCTATGCTTACGTGTTTGTCGAAGGTAACATACAACTCTGGTTCGTCGATGTCAAAAGCCTTAAGCTTCTCGAAGAAAAATCCCTACGATGCATCATTCTCATTATCCACCACACAATACGCTAAGGGATAGATATAATTCTACGTATCTTGAGCAATAATAGACAACAGCATGCCCTCGTACTTGCCAGAAAAATGTGTGCCATCAATGACAATGACCTTTCTCATGTGTACATATCCACGGATGGAATCCCCAAATGCCATAAAGTAGTAAATAAATCTGCTCGACTCCTCATCGACCATGAGGGAATTTATAGACTCGAGATTGAGGACGTTGAAAATATATGAAACGGTAGAAAGCACTGCATATCCGTGCTCAGGTGTACCTCGAACTATGTTCTTTGCAATGACGTTTGTCATCCAATACATCCAATAGTTTGGCCTGCACTATAGCTCCCTAAATACGATCTTCTCGATCTCTTTCGAGCTTGGACCTTTGTTGTCGATGAAAAAGTTCAAAATAAGTGAGGCAATGACCTTCATGGTGACATTCTTATGCTTTCCCGTGACATGATCAACACCACAACTATAGTCTCACACGTACTTGTGGATATAAAACCAACCCGATTCTTCGATCGCACATGCGCACACCATCCTCCGGCAAGTAGGATCTACGTACCTCACCCTCAAGTATTTTCGACAACTCTTCACAATTGTGTAATTGAAAGATATTTTCACCGACGCCTGCTTCAACAAAAGATTCAACGTTTTCTTATCCTTGAATGTTTGACCTACAAAAAGACTAGTGACGTCCGAGAAAGAGTGGCTTCCTTGTGGTTCGAACTACCTGTCCTTACCTCCTCCACACTCTTCTTCTTTATAATCTTTACTATTATCCCATTCATCACCACTCATGCAATCGTATTCTGTTGACTTATCATCCACTACCGGGGGTGGAGGTGGGGGTGAAGGTGGGGCTGATGTGGAAGCTTCTTCCTAGGACCTTCTAACAATTTTAACCCACATCATAGGTCTGGAGTTATTAGAATCAATGAAAAGCATGTATAATTCCATGTGTCTATAATTCCTTATGAACTTTGGATAGATTTTCCCCTTCCCGTTCATCAAGTAACTGATTACCATATCGCTTTGATCACAACTTAATTCACCGCTCTCTATTACACTTTTAACCATATTGGCATATGAACGGTTGCAACGAAGGGAAATGGACACTGTCTCCTTAGACGCGGTTTCCAAACCCAACATTTAGGAATCTTTTCCCGCTCACTAGAAAATATACCACCACCAACCACGTAATCTATAATAGACATGATATACCTAAATAATAGTATTTAATAGACTTGAATAGTGATTTATGAGCCTAGACTTAATAGATTATAGTCGTCTTCTTTTTAGCTGTTGTACGTACAGTACACGATCGACCCTTTTCAGACGGCCACCGAAATAATCCGATAAATTTCAGCTTACAAACAACTTAAGGAGTGTTGAAATGTTGCTATTGAGCCAAGAATCAATTTTGAAATGTGGGACTGATTTTCAAGCTTTTCGTCAGAAAATGAAAGAAAAATTGGAGCTAAAAATATGCGAAAATGACTTAAAATAATGGAGATAATGTCACTTTCCGATAGATGCTGAAAAATTCGATGAAAAATGATCGAAAAATTGAGGAAATGGCGGCAAAATTGGGTGGTTGGTAGTGCATTGGTTGAGAAGCTTAGGATATTTTTTTTAAAATTAATTAGCCAATATTTATATTTTTGGACATGGACTAAAGTGTAGTTTAAAAAAATTGGGGCTGAAATGGGAAAGGGGCTAAAGTGTATATTTTGTAAGTTGAGTGCTAGGGTTGTATTTTTTTTTGTGGTCCCATTAGGGTGTCTATTTTTCCAATTAAAAAAACCTAGTGTCTAAATGCCAAAAGAGGTCCCCCCGCCCCCGCTGACTTGTAGACTATTGATCATTTTTTTGATATATGTATTTTGATTATTAAATAATTATTCACCCTTTAATTTTATTTCTCAATCAACCCTATCTATTTTCAAGTTTAATGTATTTAAATAAAATCATGAATACTTTTTATCATATAATATTATTATCAATTTTTTACTTTGCATTCAACGAATTTTATAAATTTTAAAAGTAATGCGGAAGAGTAATCAAGGTTGCATTTTGTTCCACTCAATTAGTAATTTACTTATGTATACAAACTATCATTAAAAATAACCTTTTTTCGAGTCAGAAAGCAAAAAATATAAATATTTATATAAGGTTAATAATAAATATGAAAACGAAAATTTTTAATAGTTCACTTAATTGACTAGCTAAATTTTTACCTTATTGATAGAAGTTTGGTTCTGCACCTTTTAATCTCCTCCCCTATTTTTCTACTCTCAATTATGTAAAAAAAAAATATAAGAACATTTTAAATTGAATTGGATTTTTCAAATAATATTTGACCCCTTGATACACGAACAAACTACGGAATCGAAAACAACAACTATGATACGAATACAGAGATAAAGATAGAACGGAAAGGTTATTAGATAGACACAATGAAAGGAATTGAAAGCAAATACAGGGTATATCAAATCCTAAACCCTCAATCAATATACCAAACAAAGCACCTAAATTTTGCGTAAACCTCAAGGGAATTGATTCCCAAGCAACCCACGTTTCTAAACAAAGTATCAACACAAGTGAATCCACGCTTGTCTCACACTCTCACAAGTGTTCATATTCATAATTCATCAATAACTATCTACTAAATGAAAGAGAACTCCTATTTATAGTCTAGGCTAAGTTATTACATCATATGGGTCCAATAGAGACCCATTTAGGAAAGACAAAACACAGAGAAGCCTATTAAGCTCATACATGAACATATGGGGTGCATCTAAAAGGTGTAGTGGGCTATTTTGACCCGCTCTAGCGGATTGAGAGCGGATTGGGCAGACCTTCAAATCAGATGGGGCATATTTCCTCTTTCGGGGGCTTTCTAACCCCATTTTGTCTTCCATTGGCCTCTCTAATGTCCCTTGAGTATCCTTGATCATCATAATAATCCAATGGACGCCTTTTGACAGCCACCAAGAAGTCTTCAAGTGTCATTTGACCCGTAGGCATCCTCTCTAGCAACTCGAAGACCATTTGGCTTATATCACCCCTTATGTTTATTGGTACAAGAAGATCACGATCTTATTCGTCATCATCCTCTGTGTTCTACAAAATAGACGGACATAATTATTGAACCAAAAGATCAATAATATTCTAAAAATAAAGTTTTTAATGTGAAGATAGGTGATTATTTAATAACGAAAGAAATGTTTTAGTGTACTATATTTATAAAAAATAAATTATTACAAATGTTAAAATATTACTACAATAACCACTTATGCTAAGAAAAATTACAATAAATTTGCTATAATAATGTAAGGTAAAAATGTAATTGGCCTTGAAAACTGAATGAGTGTGATCTCGAACAATATAAAATAATTGAATCACAAAGTACTCAATATTTTGAATTTTGAGCATCGGGCATTCAACTTGAATCATGAGATGCTCACTTAACTTATGCTTCTTGAAATGTAGCTTTTTGGATCACTTTAATAATGTCACGATCCAAAATAGGTACGTGATGAGATTTGTAAATCTATCAGACAAGTAAGCCTAAATCATCCCAAAAAACACAATTATCAACAGGGGTTGCACATCTATCTCTCTTATCAAGCCTCAGTCATACCTCACATCTAAAATATTCCAACCTCCAAATTTAGTATATGATGATATAAGATAATGTAACGAAGTGAAATAAATGCTTAAAAAATATTATAAACAAAGTCCTAACACAAAAATACGGTATAAGAGTAAATAAATACATTACAAGAGTAAATACTAACGCAATATTAAATCATACCAAGGATGATAATGTAATACAAATGATGCATTGCAATGTATTAATGAAGATGGGATTATGATGAAGTATTTTGAAAGTTATCATATAACTTTCTATATACACCCACCGAGCTTGCAGCTATTAGGTAGGACTCATGGAGGATTCGTAGCCCATATACTCATATAATCTCAGTCACATGTATGGAAGATCCTTTTGTTACAAACAATTCAGAATGTCTCAGTGGTACAATGCCTCATGAATATGCATGCATGACATGAGGATGTAATGCTTACAATAAAGCACTATGAAGTTCAAATCCATTCAATATATGTATAAGTGAACTCAGAATAAACTTAGTGTACCAATATCCATGATATCAATTTTAACTTAGAACCACCAGAATAAATAGTCGTGTAGTCATCAATATTATCATTTTCCTAACCCCTCACTCAGACATCGCTATAATGAAAATGCAACTAAATTCTCAAATAAGGCCTATAATGTCAAGTCAAGCCCCCACTCGGGTAATACAATAATAGGTAAGGCATTCTAATGCACAGATAAGGCCTATGATGAAAAATTCAAGCCCCACTTGAGAGACACAAGAATAGATAAGGCATTTAATGCATAAATATGATCAATAAAATCAGTCAATTCCCTACCAAGGTTCCACAATAATATATCCTCTCAAATCAACAAGAAATCCCCACTCGGACACATGATCATAAATAATTCTCAAGTCCTTAATTATTTTCACATAAGCCCCATATGGGCAACACAAAACAAACAACAATCCCAATATAATAAATCGTGGACTACCTAAATCTAGCTTGTTCTATACATTAAGTCTCATCAACTATTAAAAGTCTATTCATACTTTAAGTGTTCACTAAATCTCAACTATTTCATAACAAAGTAAAGATAACCTAAATATTCTTTAGAAAGTCAACAATCCTATACAATCTCATAATATAGTTAATCTGTATCAATTATTCAAGAACACAAAGTTATCCATTTACAATCCATCCTAGAAATACTTACAAGTAGCAAAACTAACTAGAATAGGCATTTATCTAAATACAATTTATCAATGACTCTGGTACCCACAGAGATTCTCACCATATCATCTAAGCAGGACCTCCAATCCTAAATAAAATATACGAATGCAAACAAACAAGCATACAATATATAAGCACTTCAGAAAACGTCAAGATACATCTCAACTTGCCTCAAATAAAAATTTACAAGTCCAAACACCGTTCAAATCCCCAACTGAAAGCTCGAATCCCTTGAATCAAGACTAAATGCATCCAATATAATTAAATATGTCATCTACAAGTCAAAATAAAGCTAATGATACACATGCTGACCCTATTTAAAAGGTCCAAAATGGGTTTGAAAAATAAGCTCAAAAGCGAAAGGGGTTAAACCAAAATTATATTTAAGAATAGTGTTCTCCATATTAAGAGGAGTCTATAGTTGAAAATATAAGCAAAAAGGAATAGGGACTCAAATCGAAGGAAAACTAATTTACACTTATAAGGTAACCCCCTCCCCCCCAAACAAAGCACATTTAAATCACAGATTTAAAGTTGTTTTGATGATGAAATTATTGAAAATGATAGAATAAGGATTTGGGAACTTACCCAAGGAAGAAATCTCGAAAACCACCTTGAAATCACCTTAATCCGAGCTCTAGAAGTCAAAAATGGATAAAATACGATTTGGGGTAAAAAATAGAGTTAATATTCCACCCAGGTCTCTTGGGCTTTGCGAATATGGACCCTTGGTCACGATCGCGAGGTTTTCCTTCTCGAACCGTCACGAATGCAATGAGAAATTACTCAACCCTTTATGAACGTAAGCCTCTAGCCATGAACGCAAAGGTAAGGATAATAGAGCTTCCCAAACGTAAGCCTATGACCGCGAATGCGAAGAAGAAGGAAATTTGCATTAGATGACGGTTGAAAATCTGTGAAGGCCCATGTCAAAACTATCTGAATGGACACTTGGGATTGGTTTAGGACCCCACAGAAATAAACCAATAATGCTAATAGGATAATTTCAATGTTCCATACCCAATGGCGACGTTGGATTTTTTAAAAAGGATCCTTTTCAACAAATTAACCCACAGAATTCCTTTAAAGTCAAATTTAGCTTGTTTCTAAACAGGAGATCAAAATATAAAATAAATGCTTGAGATATAGACTAACCATGCTGAAAATCCAAAATTAATATTTCAAAGCTAATAGAATTCTCAAAATTATCAATTGAGCCTCGGATCACGAAATATTGACCGAAGTCAAACTAACCCCCTTTTAAGGGTGTTTAAAATCATGAATTTATTTTAAACACATTCGAACGCATTGAAAATCATACCAACCATTCCCACACCTCATAAACGAGATAAAGAAATCACAAAGAAGGGAAAAATAGTAAAACACAAAAATTTCTAAATTTTGCTTCGAAGGTCATCACAGTATCCACCACTAAAACTCATATTCCTTCTCAAATATACAAATAAGAAAATGTCAAAAATAGGTATAGGATAGAAAATACTCTCGAGAGACATTAAGCAAGAACTCCAACATAGTGTCATGACCATAGAACTACTGGTCGCACCAAAGAACTAGAAATATAATACATAAGGACTCACCATGTCACAACACTAGCATCTAAGGCCACACTTTCAATGAAGCCGAATTTTTATATTCGTAAACTTCCTCTGTACCCAAATCTTAGTCGAACACCACAGAAGTTCTGAACATACCCAGCTAACATAAACTTTACCCGAGCACCACAAGACACTGGATAGAACCATAAGATCAAAAATTATCCTCTGGCCTACCAAAAGTCAAGGAACACATAATTCACATCACTACCTACCAAAACACCGAATCAACCCACCTAAGGCCAATACTATCACTATTAAGCCAAGCCACATGACAAACCTAGGCTACAACTACTAGCCTAGAAACTGGTATCAAAGCTACACAAAACCTCAATAGTTACACTCAGCACACTAGATCACCACCCAAAAGGTAAAACCTACAACTTAACTCGTTGAGGCAACTGTGAATCACCATAACACTCTACATACCATAGGCATGAAATCTCTAAAAGACACTGAATAATCAAGCTAGTAATCACAATAACAAGTTCAACCCTCAGTATCCAAAAGTCATCAAACAACCCAAAGTCCCTAATAATTTTGTAGAATAAGGAGTTTTTATGACCCAGCACACATATGCAACCAATCATAATAGAAAATAATCAACCCATAAAAGGCATGCAACAGTCACTATATCTCACTGAGAATGCTTAAACCATAGATTAGACTCGGAAGAATCACCATTAGACTCTGCATAAACTTCTAAAGAACAACATTATCAGGACTTCAAATCTTTGACTCAAATTCGTAGTTAAACTCTAAACATATCAAACTCCTTATGGACAAGTTCCTTGATCGTTCCTTAACTTAATTTCTCCATTTAGTACTCTTTAACACAGGGGTCGTGGACTAATAAGGTACACCATAAACGACCTCAATTCTTATTTAATATTCCCTAACACAAGGTCCACAAAGAATAACATATACACTAATCAAAGCTTATGAGAAAGAATATTCCACTGAACCACTTAGCTATAAGAGTAACAAATGCCACAAACTAGGTACCTCTTTCTGTCCAAAAATCTTTTCAAATCAAAAACGAAAATCCTCAACTAAAATTCTTTAAATTTACCGAGAAGTGTCTCAATACCAACTATTTTATTCATGCAAACAAAGGCTAAACACTAAGAAAGTAACCAATTACAAGGCCCAAATACTAGAAATCTTTTCTTATCCAACTAGAATCTTTTACTTGCAATCCTTTCGAATCTATCACACCATAAGTCTAGGCTATCACAAGGTCCACTACCAATAAGTAACGCTAGGCATACTACTATCTGAAATGCCATAAATAAAAAAATTCAATCCATTCTACAATTTAAAAGTGTATCAAAACCTAGAATCGATCCACCATATTCCATGATATAACCATAAAGAACATTATACTCAAATATACCAAAATCCACAATACTAAAAAAAATCAAATCAAATTCAGGTATATACTCTGAATGAGTCATGATATAAGACTAGTACACTCGGTGCACCACTATGGAATCATCTATGGGGCAGAAATATCAACAAACCCAGTAAACACTCACGAATCTCATTAAAACCCAATACTAAAAAAGTGGACACATAGAAGAATGCACAACCATAATCAAATGATATGAGGACAAATAAAAAAATGTATCAAAATCATACTTGTGACCACTGTACCAGAAGTTTTGGCCTCGAGTCCATCCCATGGAATATTATATTGAAACTTGTCAACTCTCCTAGAAAATAATGAATCATTTCTATATAAGTTGTGGGATATTCCTCATATAGTGATTGAGACCTCCATACCAAAATAAAATCAAAGAAGTTGGACCTGCTGAACTAAACATGAAGAACCCAAAGGACTGCCCTAATCAAACTCTTTCCAAGAATAACCACGAAGATACTGACCTCTATCATGCACATCTCTATGAACATTAAATCCCCAGGCTCATTGTCTTACAAGCCTCTCATATCTCTGCATAAACTCCCCTAAGCACACTCGAGCAAATTGATCCCAAGAAAAAAGAGGTGATCCAATAGGTCTACCCTCTACAAAGGTCCTCCATCACTATCTTGCTGGCCCAAAGAACTGAAATAAAGTGAAGTCTAATATACTAGAATCTACAAAACCTAACTTGTGCAACCTCTTACGGCAGCCAACCAAGAATAAATTAGCAACGAACCTAGGATTTCGATCAAAATGAGGTGGATCCGTCCTCATGAACTCTACATATCTAATTTGTCCTTCCACAGATATATAGGGTAAAGTTACTAGATGTGGAGTAATCTTTGGAAATACCTTATCAACACTAGGAGAACTGATAGTAGTCACATGTGTATCTGGAGTCTGAAGTCCTGAAGTAGCACGCTAAACCAAAATAGGAGCCACCTTTTGAAGGAAAACCAACACTCGAACCAAATAATCCTCAATCATAGGTATGTTCAAAGGTAGTATCTAGACTGGCCTCAACCCCGCTAACACTCTGGACCTACCAGCACTAGAAACTCTAGAACCTGAAGAGACAACTCTAACCTGAGATTTAACTGGTATGAATATTCCAATTAGACCTCTACCTCGAACCCTACTCTTTTCAAGTACCGAAGTCACAAGCTCTGAATCTCTAGCCACGAAAGAACGTGTTTTCACCATTTATGAGAGAGTGAATAATTTTTTTCCAGTTATATAAATATCTGAATGCCCGAAACAAAGTAAAGGAATGAAAGTCTCCTAAGTTCAGTTATAGGGTTTATGCAATACAAGTCAATCTAAATTATTTTTTAACCATAATATCAAATAATATTAATTATTTTTTACCATAATATGAAATAATATTAAATGATTAAAATAATTAAAATGATAGTTTTTGGTTATCAAATGTCAAATGGTTAGTTTCAAGATGCCACTTGGCTTAATTTTAGGCTAACTATGCTCCTTTATTATATATATAGATATGAAATAATATCAAATAATTAAATAATCAACAAAATAGTTATTTGTTCTAAAATGATAATTTTTTATTGTAAAATGCCAAGTGGCTAGTCCTCAATATGCCACTTGGCTTAATTTTTAGGCTAACTACTCACCTTTATTATTATTATTATTATTATTATTATTATTATTATTATTATTATTATTATTATTATTATTATTATTATTATTATAGATATAAAATAGTATTGAATAATTAAATAATCAACAAAATAGTTGTTTATTGTAAAATGATAGTTTTTTTTTGTAAATGCCAAGTGGCTAGTGTCAAGATGTCACTTTGCTTAATTTTAGGTTTATATATATATATATATACACACACACACATATATATAGAGAGAGAGGTGAAATAATATGAAATAATTATATAATCAACCAAATAGTTTTTTGTTGTAAAATGATAATTTTTCTTTTGTAAAATGTCAAGTGGCTAGCTCTCAAAATGTCACTTGACTTAAATTTAGGCTAACTACTGTCACGATTCAAAAATGAGGGTCATGATGGCACTTGTCACAGTGTACATTGACAAGTAAGTCTATCACCCAAACTGATACAAAAAGAGAAAAAAACAGAAATACCCCAAGGTAAGGCTTCTAGAATAAAGCCGAGCCATACCAGTAATCATAACAATGCTGAAAGAACTTATTCAAAATATCAATCATGCCAAAATCAGGTTTCAATAGTGTAAGAACTATTAATACAATGCAGGAGTCAAATATATTAGAAAAATAACCACAAAGTAATAATATTTATCTCCGATTACTAATAAATACATAACTACTATCGAAATATAGAGGTGAACTTCGGATCATGAATGTCCAACCGCTACCTTGGAAGCTCCAGCAATCACCCGAGTCAAGCAAATTGAGGCGCACTCGAGCTAGGACCTGAACCGAAAGGGTGCAGTAGGGATGATACAATCCACTTATACTCAGTAGGTATTATAGGCCAACCAAGAAAAGTAGTAAATAAAGCATACAAAATATATACTAAAGGCACATTACCTACAATCAGAAAATATCCCACAACGATAGCCTACACAACTTGCACTAACAGTTCTAATATATCACATATATCGCAATATCACACCAAGATAAAATACAAGTATGTATTATATCACATATAAGTAGAACAAGGGGGAACATGCATATACAAGATCATCAAATACAAGTAAAAGAATATAAGACAATTAGATAGATGGCAAGTCAATATGATAATATAACACAATATAAACACAATAAAGTAAGTGCAGTGTATATGATGATGATGATGCATGAGATCATCGCACACCCTCCGAGATCGTTGCACAATCCCCATATACACCTATGGAGGCAATTCTCCCAACGCAGAACCCGTGGGGGGTTCGGCAACCTGTATACAATCACATATCTTATATCTCCTTTTCGGCACATTCCTCGAAAAGAGTTTTGTAAGGTTTTATAATATCTCCAGACATATCCCTCGGGGAGAGTTTTTAAAAAGGTGTTGTCAGTGTTACTCAGGTGTTGCCATGGTGGTAACAATGTTTCATGAATGAGTATGATATGAGGATATAATACTTACAATCAATCACGATGAGTATTTCCACAAAGAACCACATGATATATTTCCACAACCAATCACAATGATACATTTCCACAACCACGTGAGCCAATATCCACTCATTATTTTTGTTTCATCCATGAATTTCCACATGTCTCAAATCTCAATAAAGTATGAATAAAATCACAATCACCAATGGTACCACAATAAGAATTTTAGCAACACAACTATTATTCATATGTATTCAAGGCTATGAATATCACATAAGACCTCACGCGGTCACATATATCACATAATATCTCAATTTCGACAATTACATCACATATAGGCCCCCACACGGGCACAATACATAGATAGTCATTTTTTTCATGATTAGTTTCCACCCTTAATATGCATTTTGTATCATCATTTACTACTCAATCCAGTCTAAAAGAGTTAAGCCATAACCTACCTCAAAAGCTGAAGTTGATCCGCTACACCTTAAACTGACGGTCTTACTTTCCACGAATGATCCCAAAATTAACTAACACCAAAAATTATAGAATATATGCATCAAAATAAAGTTAACGATACCCATATTGACTACTTTTAGTTCAGGGTCAAAATGGACCTCCAAAATGAATTTTCAAAAAAGAAGGGCAAAATCAAAACTTTACTTCAAAAATGTATTCCCCACATATTAGGAACCTACATCTGAAAACCCAAGTCAAATCGAGTAAAAAACGAGGTTCAAATCGAAGAAAAGTTATTTTAAAGCTTCATATATCGGGTAAAATCTTTGAAATTCAGGTTAAAATCAAGAATCGAAATTGTTTTGAAGGTTATATTGATGAAAAACTAATAATTATAAGATTAAAATATTATTCAAGTAAAAAGAATTAAAATTGAGATTTAAAATCAAGCCCTAAGATTTTTGAGATTTTGAGAAATTAATCAAGAAATTACTAAAAAAAATAGTGAATTCTTACCTTAAATCCGTAAGAGAATCAAGAAATAGATGTTAATCTAGTTTTCAAGCTCCCACAAGCTTCACTTTTAAACTCTTACACTATTTTAGGATCTAACTCTCAAGAGGCAAGGAAAAAGAATCGACAAAATAGGCCAAAAAAAGAGTAAAATGTTGTTATATATATAGCAGAAAAATCTGCACTATAGCAGATTTTTTAAGTCGAAATGGACTTCGATGAGGTGCCGGGATTCATTTAGAGTTCGATATATGCAAACGAACTATGCAACCATACTAAATTCGATATTCTGAACTCAATGGCGATAATGGATTTTGGAAAAAACATCATTTTCACAAAGTTGACCCCGAAATTCGAAATTATAATTTTCCAAATTGAGGGTCGAAATGAGATTTAAAAATCATAAAATTACATCAAATATATTACCACCCTAAAATTGATGTTTTGAATCTGCTGGCAAAGTCAGATTTTTCATCCGAGGTCGTTTCGACCAAATATGGGTTTCATACCCATATTTCCAATTTTCCAACTTTCCGACCAATAGGTCGAAATAAGCTCGGGTGCACCGCGACCCGGACCAAAGGTCTACCTAGCCTAAAATCAATATTTCGGAGTTGTTGGTATTGTCCATTTATTCATCCATCATACGGATCAAAAGATATCCACATAAGTCCAATATAAGGCTCTCGAAGCCATCAAAAACCACAATATCGCATAAATGGTACCAAAATGCGTCGGAAACTGTGTCAATCACCCCCACACCCTAAAAATACCATAATGCAATAATGGAGAGGGATAAAATAGTCAAATCACACAAAATCACAAATAACAAATTTTATCTAAAGCAGGTCGTTACAAATACTCTCCTTTATTATGTATATTGATTAATGTTAGAATTCTGCATCATAATCCTAAACTATGTTGTTTTTCTATTATCACTCTCAAGCTAGAGGTTGTCAATCAGGCAACTCCAAAACTTTCTCCGAAGTCCATGTAAAGATAGTTGGTTGATAAACAATGATTGTTATTGCAAAGAGTGCTTCTAGAATTAATTTCTGATTGAAATTGATTGAAGTAATTCAAGAAATCCTACCTATAAAAGCAAGAGACAATAGTTGTATAGGAAAAAAATAATTTCAACACGTGGACGAATGAAAAGCAGGTTGTATATCACCAATAGAATTCAATGAGAAAATGATGACTACGTGAACCCAGATAACCAAACCGGGCCACACTCCAGATATCGCAGGATCCACACATTGCGAGAGTTCATATACCTTATTGAAAAAATATTTTCCTATAAAAATGCACTAGTCATTGACCGTCCTTACATAAATGTCCCTTATACAAAGCCATGCATTATTTTTTTAATGATAATTATTTAGATGTTAATTAGGGGGTTTAATGTATAAAATCCACCCGTTGGAGTTAAGCCCCCTAAAATAGATCATGCAATCATCATACTGATGCATAATTCGACTACTCCAATACGACAACAATGCGGATATAAGAATCAATCATTCTATGAAATTTATTATAAATTAATTCTCTTTATTATCGTCTGATAACCAACAGGTTTTCTTTAAACATAGAAGCTCTAGCCAGACGCTCCTCAAGTGGCTCACTATTTCAAGCAATCTTCATCATATTTAGCTTCATCAGCTTTCATTTTATCTTTAATTTACATTGCTCTTGTTTTTGTTTGAAGCATTAATCTTATTTGCAATGGGCGACTAAGTCAATGGGGAATAATTGGCAAAGAAGGAACCCTTCAAAACTAATTTGTCAAATACCCACTTAATTTCTTTTTGATTTATTTTTTAGGTTTAGGGTGTAAAAAGTGAGAAAAATGGAAAAAGTGGGGCCCACACGTGGGCCAAGGGACCAATTCATCATTTTACAACTTTACAAATTTAATATAATACACCTAAAACCCTCCACTTATTCCAATATTAAAAACAATCCACCCTCTCTCTCCTCTTCAATTCCCAACTCCCGCTTTTGAAACTACTTCTCCCAAAAATGCCATTTTCATTTTTTCTACTTCTCCAGCTGCTAAGGGGTCATTGTTGCTTCACAAGGTTAGTTAAAATCAAGTTTCGATCATTTCTAGATCCATTTAAACGGTTTTTTTTGCTAATCGATTTGTAGTGATGTAAGAATTTTTTTCTTTCGAATTTGATGTTTTGGTTTAGTCGTGGTTTTTTTAGCAGTGAAGTGTTGAATGGTGGGATAATAGTTGTTTGAAGAGTTATTTTGGCATTTTGATTTGAACAGTGACCTGATTCTGTCCGTAGACCTACGGTCTATCCGTAGACCCGTGGTCTATGAAATGAGAATGCCCTAGATTGAAATCAATTTTAAGACGTATGAAATTCTTTTAAAACATGATTGCTGAAATAGTGAAAATTGAAATATTAATAGCTAATTAGTTTGATTAGGTGCACTAGTTTGATTTTTAGCAATTGTTGTATTTTGATATTGCATGTTGGATTTTAGCTCAGTAATTATATGTTTGTGTAGTGAACTGTTTAATGGTGGGGTGTTTGTTAACTTATTTGTGGGGTTTTCATTTGAGAATTAAGTTATTTCTGTTGATTGACTTACGGTCTATGAACTGAAAATGGAGATTTGTTCTTCAGGTATAGATTATGTTGAAAATGGGTAAAAAAAACATCATTCCTAAATGAAAAACCAGTACCGCTGGCAACAATAGAAAAAAAAGAGCTGAGGCAGTTGGAAATATCTCAAAAAGAAAGAAAATAGAATAGTCGATGTCCGAATCAGATTTGAAGTTAAAGGAGATAAGCTACTACGTCGATTTTAATGAAGATGTTGCCAAGCAGAGTGTCAGTGGTGACAGTGAAGAGAGTAATAGTGATGATGAAGATAATGATTCCTTGTTCGTGCCATATCTTTCAAGGTGTATTTTCGTGAAGTGGTATGACCTTCGAACGATAATTAACGAGTTCGGATCTTTCCCGGCAAAGATATCGGTCAGATCAAGAATGACTGCTTATCGAGAATTTAAGCAAGTTCTTATCGACCAAGAATTGAAGAAAAAATTCAAGAGGTCCTATTTTGGACACCTGAGAAACCTGTCGGAACATCTCAAGTTCAAGGGGCAGTTGGTCCATTATTTGTTGTTGCGATGCATCAGGATCGATAAGATACGTTATGAGATGTGGTTCTACATTAACAAAAAGCCTGCCTGTTTTGGCTTGGAAGAGTTTTGTTTGATCAAGGAGCTGAACTTCTCATCATACCCCAGTGAATCAAAAATGAAGAAGGTGTTAGCAATGGGGGATAATTTTTGTTTTAAGGTGACGAAAAACAAAAACATCACGGCGGCCAACTTGTTACACCTAATCAGAGGGAATAAGATGAACGAGGACCAGAAGTTCAAGTGTTGTCTACTATGGTTCTTGCACACCATGTTACTTGCAAAAGATTCGACGAAGGTTGTCGACACAAAACTGATTCGAATGGTCGATTCGTTGAATTTCTTCGAGAAGTATCCATGGGGGAAAGAGACGTTTCAACTGACCATGAAGTATCTAAAGAAGAAAAGTGACATAAAGAAGAAAAAAGAAGTATTTGATGAGAAGCAGAAGGCATCCTATGATCTATTCGGAATTCCCTGGGCATTCATAGTATCTACAATAAACCCTCCAGTGAGTTAATAGTAGATTCTAATTTTATTTATACTCTGTCATAGACTCTGAGTTATTTTTTCACTGATGTACTGCTTATAGATTCGGATCTATGAGGCCTTTCCTCATTTTGGAGAATTTGCTGGAAAATCAATAGATGGGCCCCTTCTCATTCCCCGCATCCTCAGATGGCACACTACAAAAAGTGACATGATAATCGAAGGTGACCCATTCAAGTATAAAGGAAAAGTTACCAAGGTATGAACCTATTTTCTAATAAGCAATAATACTACCGTTGTATCAAATTTTATGTAATTGTTAATTGATATTTTGTAGAACGTGCAGCCGTACACCATTCCTACTATTCGTAAGATAAAGATGGATTACATGATTACGTTTGATCCATATACGGATGAGGTGAAGAATAATATCTTCGATGGATTGAAGAAAGAGTTAGAAGGGGTGACTGTCTTTACTTCAAATGAGGACAGTGATGATGATGGGGATTTGGGTGGTAACCCCGTTGGAGTACGCATTGGTGATGATGATTCTCCGAGCACCTCCAAAGATGCAGCGGGAACCTCATCCCCCGGGGATCTTCATAAGCGTGTTGCTGCACTCGAGGATGCGTGTTGGATATTGCTTTCTATATCAGAGAAAAAAGAATGAAGAAAAAAGAAAAGGATGAGCGACAACATGAGCGAGGTAACTTTATTCAATAATTGATGTTGTTAATAAATTTTCATCTTTAAATATTTGTAACACTTTGTAATATGATGATACAGTGTATGTGGACCTTCGTGAATTGGAGAGAAATGAAGGAGGAGAAAAAAGGAGCAAAATGGATGAGTTAGCCTCTATTGTGGCAGAAGAGGAAAAAGAAGAATAAAAGAAGAATGAAGAAGAAGAAGAAGAAATGGAAGAAGATAAGATCCAAGAAGAAGGTGGAAAAGTAGCATCTACAGAAGAAGAAGAAGAAGCGGCAGCAGATGAACAAGAAGGCGAGGAAAAAGAAAAAGCTGGTGAAGAAGAAGCTGACAAAGCTAACAAAGAAGAAGTTGAGAAAGAAGCAGCAGGTGAACGAAATGGAGAAGCTGAGGAAGAAACAGCTATTGCAGGGGAAGAAAGAGAAGAAGGTGTGGAAGAAAAGAACACTGAAGAAGCACCAGCTGATGCAGATGTTGATAAAGAAGGAGATGAAGGTGAGAATGAAAAAGCAGTTGCAGCTGTTGAGAAAAAAAGAGCTGAAGATGACCAAAAAGATGTGGTCATGGACATTATTGATGAAATCTACAGTAACACTTGTGTTCTACCACTATCAATTCCACACACTCTTTTGATTTAGGGGTGGTGATGGAAGGAATATGTGGAATATGTAGTCATCAAATACAATACATATCCTCAAAATCTACTTGTTCTTTGACAAACATTACTTTTAGAATATTAAACATTCAACCACTACCCATCCACACACTCCTTAATTCACCCCTCCCTAATTTGTTTAACCTCTAATATGATTATGTGACTTGCTTACACTCCTTCGCATGTGTAGAAATCCACACTACATTTATTTTTAATTCATTTATTCATTTTTTAACTACATCCAAGTGATGGTCTATAACAGTATACATAGATCACCGTGGTCTACGCATAATCATGATATCAATCGATGCACTACTAAAGGTGTAAGTCTACGGTAGACCAGACTAGTCGATGGCTGACATAGGTCATGATCTACGACGGTCTATTAAGTGTCACCACCACTCCAAGATTATCCATTTAAATTTTTTTAAATTAAATTACTTTCTTCCACCAGCCCCAAAACATGGCATTATCTATTTAAATCATTTTTAATTTAATTATTTTCTTCCATCAGCCACAAAACATGTGATTATCTATTTAAAAGCATGTGATTATCTATTTAAAAAACATGTGATTATCTATTTAAATTATTTTTAATTTAATTATTTTCTTTCACCAGTCTCAAAATATGTGACTATCTATTTAAATCACTTTTAATTTAATTATTTTCTTCCACCATCCCCAAAATATATTTTTATCTATTTTAATTTAACCGATGACCCATCGATTCACATAGTCTACGATCGACTAATATGTACAGCCGAGGAAATACTGGGTATACAATCGACAATAGACTATATATTACTTTTTACTCTTCAGGAAATTAGTCAAGCTAAGCTACAATACTATAATTTGAACAAGGCATACATATTTGATTCGAGCTTTCGTCTGTACAGAAGAATAACCGCCACATAAAAAAATAAGGGATCACAACAAAGATGGTAAACACAATGTTAAAAAAAACTGAAACATACTTATATTAAATTTGTTCATTGCATTACATAATAATATTTACAGCAAAAAGGGAAAAATTGAAGAAGCTTTCTTCTAATAAGATCCTACAAAAAAGCTTCTTCAGAAATGAACAAACCAAAAAAACTTTAAAATATAAACTAAAATAACAAAGTAAACTAAATTATGTGGATGGTGGGGGGTGATGTAGTCGTTGCCGTCCATTCCAAGATGCTACAGAATTGCTCGGAGGAAATGAGTAATTCGGCGGAGCTCACACTCCAAGTACTGTCGATCTTCTCCCAGGCCATGGAAAAAATGGTCAAAGTCATTTTGAAGAAGCAGCAGATCATAGTGACTAAGGGGGCTCGTCTGATTGGGCGAAGGGCAATTCTACGACCAGGCATGATTTCAGTTTTGGATGAAGAAGAAAAAGAAGAGGGTTTCTGATATTTTGGATTTAGGGACAAGTGAAGGGTTACGTAGAAATAGGCCCTGTACTTATAGACCTATAGATGGTGTCCTTTCATATGTCCACCCAATGGTCAGTCGACGTGTTTGAGAAGAGAAAACACTTGGTTTGCGTATACCAGTGGTTTTTCTCTTAAACAGATATTTTTTACCGTTTTTCATTATATGGGAACGGGAAACAAGGGAAATAATGATTCATTGCATCGATTGGAGAGATAAGGCGGGAAAATGACCAAGATAGCATGTTAGATGAGGAATAATATAATCAATACATAATATTTTGTAGACCTTGGGAAATATACACCATAGACGTTACGTAGTCTGCCGTAGACAACAATTTAGGTCTATTACAACTGAAGGTTAAAATCTACAGAAATGCATATTTAGCCACCAAAATAGTAGCTTTACAAGTGAAGCTAAAAAAAGCCTATTTATGATTTGATGGTCATTCTACACGTGGTTCTTTTATGCCCGAATTTCTTGCATATTGAATACCTATTCCTTCTTTTGGACTTGAGTGTCTCACCAATGCCCTTAGTGCATTTGAATTTCTTCCTTCCGAGTTTGGGATCGTAGGGAGGTGAAGAAATTTTAGTGTCTAGCAATTCCTGTGGTACTATCCATTCGGCCTCCAGAGGGACAACGTTAATTGCTTCCGAGTATGCGACGAGGTAACTTTCAGCTTTGTAAATTGGCTAAGAGTAGTCATAGATGGAGTTACCATAACCTTCACCATCACCATTCTTTGCTCGCAAAGCTTCCATAGCATGTTCGCACGACATTTTCACCAAGTCAAATTTCCGATAAGAACAACTCCTCTTCAAGAAATTGACCTTGGCAGTGACGCTGTTGCTGAACACCGTGTACTGGTCGAGAACCCCATTTGGATTACTCACATACAAGAAATCGCTCGCGCTCTTATTATCCCTTAGGATCCTTTTCGCATAAGGCACAAATATGTTCTCTTTACCATCGACAAAGGCATGCCGCTCCCTAAACTTTTCACCAAATTTTCTAGCAATTGAATTGAATATGTACGACACGGGGTACTCCCGTTCATCCATCAAAATCGAGTTGAGCGACTCAGTGATGTTTGTGGTCATCACGTCGTATCTATTGCCCGAAAAGTGTGCTCTACTCTATTTTTCAAACCAAGCACATTTTTAAGGACATGTTCTGCCTCGGGGCACTTACTCTTCAATTTCGTAAAATTACCGCTAAACTCATCAAAGAAATAAGCCTTTGCCACGACATAGAATAGATAAAGATGTTCTCCGCAGTGTTGATTTACACGAAGATTCTCAGTGAGGTGCCTCATACAAAGTCCGCGATGTGCACAACTATATACACGAGAGAAGGCATTGGCGATACTAATGTGCTTGTCGGAGATGACATATAGATCTGGTTTATCTTCTACGATAGACTTCAGTTTTTGGAAGAAGAAGGTCCAAGAAATATCGTTCTCTTTATCGACGACACAAAAGGCAATCTAAAAGATATGATTTTCAGTGTCCTATGCAATGGCACTCAATAGAACGCCCCCATACTTGCCTTATAAATGTGTGCCATCAACGACAATTACCTTTCTCATATGGGCATATCCACGTATGCAAGCTCCGAATGCTAAGAAGTAGTAAACGAACGATTCATCCATCCGGTTTACCATGATAGAGTAAGAAGACCTGGGGTTCAATAACTCCACCATGTGAGAAAAAGCCGACAAACAAGAATATCCGTGCTCCAGTGTCCCGTGAATGATGTTCTTCACAATTACACTTCCTCTCCAACACATCCAATAGTTTGCGTTGCAACGAAAATCCTTAAACACAATCCTTTGAATTTCTCTTATGCTTGGACCCTTACCATCCCAAAAATAATTTACGCATACTGAAGCAATCAATTTGGATGATACTTTTTTGTGCCCGCGGGTGGCGTGTTCAACACCGCACGTGTGCAATCCGACATACTTGTATATGCAAAATCTGTCTGAGGTCTCATACTTTTTTGGCCATAACAACCAGTCACAACTACGAGATAAGCATTTCACCTTAATTAATTTCGTGCAGCTCTTCTCCATATAATAATCAAAATACTATCTCGCCTCTGTTGCGTTTAGTAGAATTTTTATCTCTTTCTTATCGACGAATGTTTGAACACAACAGAAATTAGTTTCATCGGAGAAGGAATATCCTGGTTGTGATGCCGTTCCTCGGCCTTCTTCATCATCTTGCGAGTCGATGAAAAGTCTTCCATATGCATAGAATCATCTTCTATATTAATTGGATGATCACCACCATTCTCGTAATCATTCAAATCGTCGTCGATCAAATCATCATCAACTATTGGGCGCCGCAGTGGGGGTGCTGATGAGTTCAGCGGTCCTTCAAAGGACCTCTCAACCATATTTATCCTCAAAATAGGCCTCAAGCCATCTGCATTAGCATCCATTATGTACGTCAGCACACGTACATCACTATTTATGATTGTAGGATTCACCTCCCTCGAATGCATTAGATAACTAATAATCACGTCACTCGGCGAGTAATCTAGATCCCCACTCTGCATTACGCTTTCAATGAATTCGTCGTACGAACTGTTACGACGAACAGGAATGGGAATTGTCACCTTGGTAAATGATCTTCATTTCCAATATTTGGGAGTCTCCACCCATTCTCCTATGAAATCACCAGAAACTAGAACAAATTCTGCAATAGACATCCTAGAATTAAGCTTTGATCGATGATAGATTATGCTTACGTTCTATGTCGGGTTATATGCACGGTCTATGACTGACGATGACGGGTCGATGGCTGCGCAGATATCCGTACAAAATTTAAAATTGCAAATATTGCTTCTAATCAATGATTGATGGGTTTATGGAATAGAGAAATAAATTTGGAGTCGCCTGAGATGCTGTAATGCACTTTCTAAAGCGGTTTTGAGTAATGTGAGTGATTTAAAGCTTTTTAACAATGGTGGAAAGTGTGTTTGAGAAGATAGAAAACAAATGGGGTAACAATGGATGCAATGGACAAGCTTATGATGTTTGTGGACTGATTTACAGCTGATTGCTGAAAAATAACGTCGGAAAAGTGGCCAGAATCGGAGCTTTTTGGAGGAAAAAATAACCACCTTCTATTTTTAGGTTTTGCAAAAAAAATTTTAAAATATTTTTGGAAAACCTAGATATTTTTGTATATATAATTGTGGATGATAGAGTGAGTTGAAGTGTATTATTAAAAATTTGTGGGTGAATTTATTAAGTTGAAAGTATTGGGTTAAAGTGAATTATTATAAAAATTAGGGCTGCAATTGTTAAGTTGAAAAAGTTGATGGTGAGCTGGAATTATGTGGGTATTTGACCAAGGTTTTAAAACTTTTGGATATTTGACAAAATAATTTTGAAAAAGAGTTGTTTTGACATACTTGTCCAAGTCAATGCTTCTTATCTTTTAAACCTTCCTAACAAATTCAGTTGTATCTTTTAGGGGGCAAACAACAGTGTCGTTGTTTTTTTCACAACCGACATGGACTTGGATGATCTTTTTCTGAAGTAGTTGTCTCTGCATGTACCAAACAAATCTTTTATTTTATGGGCTTGAAAATTAATGAATTAATAGACATGATCCTTCTCATTATCTTCTTCGTTCAAATTGTACTCTTTCAATGCATTAACAAACTAGCTGAAGATTGGCTATGGAGTTTTTCCAGCATAACAACTCTCAAAATCTTGTATTTCTTTACAAGACCTTTAGCATAGTTTATAACCTTGTTATCTTTGTCTAGCGGTTTTCGTATAGTGGTTAAACTATCATAAATTTCCTTGAGTTATTTTATATATTCATCTATTGATTTTGACCCCATTTTAATACTCTGAAATTGGTTCTTCTATTGAAATTTCTTATCCATGCTAGCTTGTAGGTATTTATCCTTAACACTCTTCCAAATTTGTTTGACCGAAGTGCAGCCAGTAATAATGAACATTGATTATCATAGCTCCAGTTAGTCAACTTTTCACTGATTTGTCTTTTTCTTACCATTCCATAAATTTAGGATTGATGTTTTCTTCAACCTTTTCATTTGCCACAATCTTAATTAGATGAAGCTTCTGTCACAATAATGTCACTAGTCTACAGGGTTAGCATCAACTAGCTCCAAAACAAGATAGTTTAAGAATTTCACTTATATGGGGAATATAGTTATAAGTTGATGGCGAGATCCTGATGAACGTGAGAGAGAGGAGGAAGATGAACTGTCCACTAATGAACGTTGCACATGATTCAGGGTACAAAATAACTTAGGTTAGAACAAAAGCTTTGATATCATATGTTTTCTCGACTCATCTAACTCATGCACCTAAGTGATTCCTATATATAGCCTATGACTATCTATTGTACTACGGTATTAGAATTTTACATTCTAATCATAGATTATATTCAACTAATCTTTTGCAAATATATTAATGTTGAGATTCCATATCCTAGTTTTTAACTATGTTGCTCTCTATCAAAAAGTAGTTGATAAACATTCTTTCGCTGAAAAAAGTTTTCGGTACTGAGAAACTGATATGAATAAGTAACTATGTATATGGATAGAGATGTTGAAACTAATAATAATAGATAGTGTGTTTGGTAAAAAAAAAGAAGTATTGATAATTAATTTTTTTTTCCTACCAAAACGACTTAAATATATTAAAGCTATTTACAAAAACATACAAATTTAAACGTATATTTACATTAAAATTACGATTGATGGAAATAAGTTAAAGAGATAATTAAAAGTTAAGTTTTAGGCAGAGCATTTCAAAGATTACAAAGGATATTAGGATAAAATTTTAAATGGTTGGTCAAACAATAGCGGATGCAGATTTAGAATTTAAAGTCTGTAGGTTCCCATATTAGACAAAAATAAAATCAAGAGTATTTTCAACCTTTTAAAGCCTTGCTGGCTAGAGGATGACCTAGGGGTTGTTCTCTCGATGCATTTTAGCAAGGTTGCTAACGTGCATAAGCGGTAGAATCACCATGACCCAATCGGAAATCACTACGCCGGCAAAGATTGTAACACCTTATGGTGGTACTAGCTATAATCTTCCCTCGATTACATTTGAAATTTTCTTACCCCCAAAATTTAAATCAATACCGGAAGAAGAGGAGAACACATCGTCAAGTTCCGACTCTCCTAGAACTGTACATCTGAAAACCTATGGTGCTTCGACAGACCCTCCGACTAATCGGAAACTTCAATTCTCTGCAGCTGTGACTCCAACAGACAATACCCTACAGTGCAAAAGGAGTTTGGTGAGAATCGAACAACGCATAAAGAAAAAGTCTTATCCTACGTTCCGCCAACTTCAAAGCAAGGTAAGATCTGTGTGAGTATAATTGAGGAGGATATTCGAAGTCAAATAGAGTACTGGAAACATGCCCTTATAGGTTTTGTTATTGGGGATACTCCCTACCATAAATCCATTGAGGCTTACATATTGCATGCCTGAAAATGTGCTGCAAAACCTCAAGTGTTGAGTCATGATGATGGCTACTTTATCTTTCGATTCGAATCAGCAGAAAATTGTAATACGGTGTTAGTGGGCGGACCGTATACTTTTCATAACAAACCTTTCATTGTACAAGCCTGGCATATAGATTTCGAATTCAACCCGGACTGTATCACCACCATACCCCTGTGGGTCACCTTCCCTAGTCTACCGGTGGGATACTGATCTAGTGAAGCTCTTAGTAAAGTAGCAAGTGCCATAGGCAAGCCTAAGCACACAGACCAGTTTACTGCAAACATGGAGAGAATATCTTATGCACGGGTCCTGGTGGAAATAGACATAGCACAACCCCTAATTGACAAAATAGAAATAGTCACACCTACTGGTATTTTCCAACAACCAGTAGAATATGAATGAAGACCAAAATATTGTGGAAATTGCTTGAAGTTTAGGCATGTCACAGAAAGATGTAGATTTCATACTGAGCCAGAGGTAGAAGTGAAGGAAGAATTCAAAGAAGTACAAAAAAAAAGGAGAAATAGAAGAAGGAGGAAGCCCTAGAAGACACTACAGATGCAGAAAGATGAAGCCCAAAAGGAGGACAAGCCAATAGGCCCCCTTGTGTCTGACCCAAAGGGCTCATACAAAGATAAGATGGTTGTGCAAGATGCAGAGCAAATACAGCAAAGTGACTATGTCAATACTGGCCATGCCAGTACTATCAATAGTGGTACAAACTATTTTGCCTCTCTACTGTACTGCTCTGATAATGATGGACCTCCAAACAGGCCTGGAGAGGCCCCAAATATATGATTTTCTCAACATGGAACATCAGGTGTTTAAATCAACCCCTGAAATAGAAGGAGATTAGACTTTTTTTGAATAGATTTAAAATAGATATATTTGGGTGTTTGGAAACAAGAGTAAAGGAACTAAAGCTGGTAATATTCTCAAGAAGATGATGGGAGGATGGAA
Organism: Capsicum pubescens; assembly: GCA_030864215.1. NCBI lineage: Eukaryota > Viridiplantae > Streptophyta > Magnoliopsida > Solanales > Solanaceae > Capsicum > Capsicum pubescens. Next base: position 109,905,834 of record CM061549.1, on the reverse strand, counting down.
AACTTGTTGTAACTACCCTATATCCCCAAATGGAAGAATCTGGATAATGTGGCAGCCTACAGTAAATGTGTTTATAATCCTGATCAAGGAACAATTTATTCATTGCTATGTAACTGATACTACAAGAAATTTCATAGCCTATATCACTATGGTGTATGCCAAAAATAGCATGCAAGAGAGGACTGGACTATGGAATGAGCTCAAGACATTCGGTGGAGTAATTTAGGAAGCGTGGATCCTGAGTGTAGATTTTAATGTTGTGCTAACAAGTAATGATTGACTTGGGTCTCCAGTCACGCAACAAGAAGTTCAGGACTTCAAGGATTGTATAGATCAACTCCAGCTTACTTCACTGAGAGCAAAAGGTTGCTACTATACTTTTTGTAATAAACAACAGCAAGACCAAAGAGCGTATTCTAAGATTGAATGGGTCCTGGAAAATTACCAATGGCTACAAAGGTATAGTAATGTGGAGGTTGAATTCCTATCACCTGGGGTCTCTGATTATTCTCCAATCTTGGTCCAATATAATAGTCAGCAAACTTCAAGACCAAAACCATTCAGATTGTATAATACTATGTTGGAGCATCAGAAATTCCCTGAGATTGTGGCAAATACATGGAGGAAGAGCTATTATGGAACTTATATGTATAAGCTAAACCAAAAATTAAAAGCTCTCAAGTATGATTTGCAGGAATTGGATACTTACATGGCAGCTTACACTTAGAAAATTCAACAAGCTAGAGTACAGTTGGACATCACACAGAGCAAGCTAGCTTCAGATCCTATGAATCAAGTACTGATACAAGAGGAGGTCAATCTGCTAAAAGAGTTTCAACACTGGAACTTGGTAGAAGAGAAGGTTCTAAGACAGAAATCCAGAGCAACATAGATCAAGTGTGGGGATGCCAATTCTAAGTACTTCCATGCACAATAAAATATCAGAAGCAACATAAGCTCCATCACCTCAATTTATGATAACTGGAGTAACAAAGTTAATGACCCTGATCTCATTAAGAAGGAATTTATTAAGTTATTTACTAGGCTAATGGGTGAATCTACCCCTGAAGTGCCTTGCCCAAATTCTGAGGTGATCAAGCAGGGGTGTTGTCTTTCACACCTTCAGAAGCTTAAACTCATACAAGAAGTAACAGACCAGGAAATCTTGATTGCAATGAAAAGTATGCCAGCAGAGAAATCTCCTGGGGTTGATGGTTTTTCTATGGAATTCTACAGAAATCAATGGGATACTATCAAAGAAAATATCCTACTTGCTATGAAGGAGTTCTTCAGCTCTGGTAAACTTCTGAGAGAATTTAGTTGTACTGCAGTTACCTTGATCTGCAAATGTCCTAACCCTTCCATGGTCAAAGATTTTAGACCAATAGCCTGTTGTATCACTTTCTATAAGCTGCTCACAAAGATCCTGACTAATAGGATAAAAAGGGTCATTGACACACTCATAGGACAATCATAATCAGCTTTCATAGAGGGTAGAAGAATTATAGATAATATCTTATTTAGCCATGAGTTATTTAAATGGTATTCAAGGAAAGGATTGTCCCCAAGATGTGTACTGAAAGTTGATATCAGGAAAGCATATGATTTCATAGAGTCGTGTTTCCTTAGAAGTATTTTACCTGAGTTGGGGTTCGCACTGAAGTTCATTAACTGGGTAATGGAATGTGTTTGTTCTGTTTCTTACTCACTGGTATTTAATGAGGGGCTCACAAAACCTTTCCAAGGAAAAAGAGGGATAAGACAAGGTGACCCTATGTCACCTTATTTATTTGTTATAGTTATGGAATACCTGAATAGGGAATTGAAATGTATTGACCAGGAGAAGGGATTTCAATATCACCCCAGGTACAAGAAATTTGGTATAAAGCACATATATTTTGCAGATGACTTGCTTCTATTCTGTAAAGCTGATCTCAACTCTGTAATAATGCTCCAACAAGTTTTCCTGAAATCCTCAAGAGCCACAAGGTTACAAGCTAATATTGACAAGAGTTCAATCTATTTTTCTGGTACTAAACCTCGGGTAAATAAGAACATCCTGGAATACTTGGGTTATACTGAAGGAGAATTGCCCTTTAAATACCTAGGGGTGCCGTTGTCCTAAAAAAAGCTCACAATCGACCAATGTCAACCACTTGTTAATAGAATAGTGGAAAAAATAAAATGCTGGAGTGCTAAATTACAGTCATATGCAGGTGGACTACAGCTGATTAAATATGTTATCTTTAGCATACAAACCTACTGGGCTCAGATCTTTCTACTGCCTAAAAGAATTATGAAAGTGATGACAAGTTTTTGTAGAGTGTTCTTGTGGACAGGTGTCATCCTGACTTCAAATAAGTCACTTGTTACTTGGGAAAAAATTTGTCTTCCAGAATCAACAGGTGGTTTAAATGTCCTGAATATATACCTGTGGAATAAAGATGCTATCACAAAGCAACTTTGGGCATTGTCTGAAAAAAGGATGGTTTATGAATAAAATGGGTGCATACCTATTACTTGAAGTATGGAAATGTTGAATCCCGTGACTGTCCAAAAAATGCCTCATGGGCAATTAGGAAAATCATCAGTGCAAAACAGCATGTTATGGAAGCTCCAGGATTACAAGGGGACTTGAAGGTTAGATTGAGAGCATGTGCCACAAGAGGGACTTTCACATTAAAGAATATGTACAATGCTTTAACTCCCCATCTCCCAAAAGTTCCCTGGAAAAGTATTATATTACAGCACTCAGTGCACCCCAGACACAACTTTATTCTCTGGCTAGCTCTGCTGAATAGACTTTCTACAGTCGAGAGGCTAGAAAATCTTGGAATTTAAGTGCCAAAAATATGTGTGTATTGTGGGAATGCTGATGAATCACATGACCACCTATTTCTTGAATGTAGTATCACTAGGCACTTATGGAAGAGGTTGCTGAATTGGCTAGGTGTTCTGAGAAATATAGGTAGTTGGACTCAAGAGACAGAGTGGGTATCCAAAAAAGCAAGAGAGAAGTCTGTACAAGGTGCTATATTATATAGTGTATTTGCAATGATGGTCAACATCATCTGGAGAAGCAGAAATAACATCAGATTTTAGAAGGGTATATATGAAGAGGACAAGGTATGCAGGGAGATAGCAATCCACATTCATATACAAAGTCAACTGCATAAAAAGTGGGGAATGATACTCCAACAAGCTGCTGTAACACCATGAACTAGATTGAGGATTTTTAGTACTTTGATTTGCCTATAATATTGAGTCTTTTTTATGTTTTTACTACTAAGTAGCACCCCTGCATATTAGGAGGGGAAAAGCTAGTACAGTTTGCCTTAGTCTAAATGAGAAATAGGGAGTCAGACCTTATTTTGGTCTGTAAATTCATATTTGGTGAAATAAAATACTTTATTTACCAAAAAAAAAAAGAAAAAAAATCAAATAGTAACTAAGGAGACTTAAACCCACAACCAAGAGGTTGAAAAATTCTAACTAGACCCACTACTTCACGAGACCAATAACACATGTTATTTATGAGTTTCCAACTTATAATTATTGTAGCTTTACTAGATTTCTCAATATAAATACAAGATCTGCACGAAAGTTAATGAGTTTCCGGTAACCCTACCCAACTCCCTGGATCCACCCCTAAACAAAAGTACCTGTAAAACCATAAGTTAGTGTGATTGACTTATATTGTTTGACTGATTTTGAGTTAAAAAAAAACACTTTTGATATTTTTCATGAGTATAAATATGCCAAAGAAAAATTATTATAAGCTAATTTAATTTTAATAATTTAAAAGTTTAGTCAAACACCTTGTTAATATTATTTAGGTATATGGTGTGACTAATAAGAATTACTTCATTTCTTGGAAACACAGTGAGCCAAGTTGGCTAAGTTTTCTCCATTTTCTGCCAAATAAATGTGTAGAAAAAGGGATTTGGTCCATGGGAAAATGATAGAAAGTAGTTGAGAGTTTTTGTAGGCGTTTGGTCATGAAAACTAAATTTTTGGGAGTTTGAGTTGGAATTAGAGTTAAAGTTGGAGTTGAAGGTGTGTTTGGTCATGTCTTTTTGGATGTTCTTTTTTTAGACTTTTGGAAAGACTTTTTTAAATATAATTTTATACCCCCAATTTTACAAACTATCAAAATCACCCAACTTAACTAATTTACCTACAAGACATAACTAAATGTAAGAGAAGACAATAATATTGCTGTCGTTGTTGGTGTTGCATAAAGAGTCGCAAGAATAGAAGGATTAAGGTTCCGTTGTATCATGAGGAAATTTTGAGAAAGAAAAAAAAATTAAAGTTGCCTTCATTTTGGAAATCTTTTATCCATGAAAGTAGGAAGAAGTGGGCAATGTGGTAGTTAGACATTTAATCCCGGTTGATAGGTGAAACTAATAAGATGTTTTTGTAAAAACAAAAATAATGGGGTTATTTGTAACAATAAATAAAGTTGAAATTGAAGTTGGAAAAAGGTGAACTTTTCCAAAAACAATTTGAAATTGGATTTGAAATTCTCAGGGCCAAACACCCCAATTTTTACTAGAGTGAAATAATTTTTCTTTGCTTTGCTTTTTCTATTTATAGAAAAGAGTTTAATTTTTATAAATGACCGTATAATTTTTTTTACACTTTTAAGTAACCTCTTTTTTTCGAAAAAGGGACTAAAATGTCATTCAACTATGTGAAATGATGCAAAAATGCCCTCCATCTATCTACTGGGCCTGAATGCCCACTACCTATTAGACCTGTTTTGCCCTTTTATTTAACTGATCAATTTTCTCTCAATTCATTAATGATGTGTCTTTTTTTAATTGGTCAACTAATAATTAATTTTTCCTTTAAAATTCCAACCTACCCAAATCAAATAACCCAATTCGCTAATGACCCGCCCCACCCAAACTAGAAGAAATTCTTTTCAACCAAATTGACAATTCATTCCAATCCAGGTGCAAACATATTCAAGCATTTCAAGGATCATAAAGAATGTAATTAGTATCAAGAAGGATTAAATGATTGACATATTCATAAAGTCAAAATGATGTTGAATGAAAAATGGGCTAATATCTTTTTTCTTCTCAGTTGTTCAAAATTCAAGGTATATGAGATCAGCAGACAGGAAAAAACTTTTATCATCCGAATTCGTGCATTAGCATTGAACTTCAAATAAGAAAACATCAAAATTTTCAAGATAACAAAGTAACCTAACTAGTTCCAATAAATGCATATACTTGGCTAAACCTCATGTATTTGGTCACAACAGAGAAGACATATTGAAGGCTATATACATTTCTTGCACAGATAAAACAAGTCAAAAAAAATAAATTTAACACAAGATTCACATTGTGTCTTTATTTGAAATATAATGCATATTAGAAAACTCGTTTAAACTAAGTCCTAAATCAAAATACATTTATCCAGACCAAATTCATGAATATTTTGATTATTAAAAGTTAAAGAAATACAACAACGTAAATATAGCAATGCCTGTAAATCAATAGAGAGAGAGTATCTTCCTCGATATGTACAGAACCTGCAACTACAACTGCTATAAAAACATATCAGATGTATTTGTTAGCATCATATAGGAATATTACTGAAAAGGATTTCTTCTAGTTTAGGTGGGGCGGGTCATTAGCGAATCGGGTAATTTATTTGGACGCATCAAAATTTTAGAGGGGAAATTAGTTATTTTAAATAATTATTAGTTGACCAATTAAAAAAAATATGTCATTAATAAATTGAGATTAAATTGATCTGTTAAACAAAAGGGCAAAGCAATCCCAACAGGTAGATGGAGAGGGCATTTCAGGCCTAATAGGTAGACGGGGAGGACATTTCAAGCCCAATAAATAGGCGAAGGCCATTTTTGCACTATTTCACATAGTTAAAGGGTATTTTAGACCCTTTTCCGTTATATATATATATATATATATATAACCTCCTTAGAAACATGGTTTGTTGGTTTTGGTGCTTCTACCCCGTTGTCCAATCAACTAGAGGATAATTTCTTTAAAAAAAAGAAAAAAAGATAAAACGAAAAGTGAGGTTATATTATATATCGAGTACATAAGTCTAAGCATTCTTGTTAGTCCAAAGTAATTTGGACAAAAATCAAATTCTGTAGAAATGAAAAAGGGAAGATTATAATCTTACTTGTTTGAAATAAAAAAAAAATTATTCTACATCATTGATATATTTAAAATTAATAAATTTATGTAATATTTTAAATAATTATTAATATATTAAACTTAATATCATCTAGTACCATGAAACTTAAATATTTCTTTCTAAAAGTTTATCTCCACATGCAAATAATATTATATTATAATATAATTATTGAGCACATTGGATAATATTGTGATCGGTATTGATATATAAAATGTGTGACAATGTTCTTCTCAGTAAAATCTAAGAAGATCATATAGAGTTGCATATTTTACTTTAAAATTTGAGTAGCATATTTACTCTTTGTTTATATAAATCCTCTCAATAAATACAATTACTTTTTTTAAAAAGAAAATATAGATTACTAAAAAATAAGCGTAAACATTAATTGATTTTCACGACAATCAAGTGACGTAACTTTAGGAAGCTTTTAAAATATATAAATCTTGGTTAATTTTGCGAATATAGAATCAATTTTAGTTGATTTCCACCACAATATGATAAATAGGAGTCCTTATATTAAAATATAGATTAAACTTTGACTTTTATATGCATATTTTCCTCTAAAAATTAAATAACAGACTTATTCTTTGTTTATATAAATCCTCTCAATAAGTACAACTGTTTTTTTTTTAAAAGAAAAAATTTAGATTACTAAAAAAAATAGGAGTAAACATTAATTGATTTTTACAACAATCAAGTGGTGTAACTTTAAGAAGCTTTTAAAATATATAAATCTTAGTTGATTATGTTAAAATAGAACCAATTTTAGTTGATTTCCACCATAATATGATAAATAGGAATGCTTATATTAAAATATGGGAAAAAGACAAAAATAACACCTAAAACTAAAATAATTCCACAAAACTAGCACCTAAATTTAAAAACCCAGTAAATAGCTACTATTAAGCATCAAAATTCGGCCCTTTTCATTTTGTGTACTGGGCCGCCGACAGGTGTTTACAGGTGCAGTATTATTTTTCCCCGTTTTAATGTTGTACAATTACATTTTTTATCTTAATGACAACTAACATATGTACTCGGTTGTTCGAGTCAAGTGATCAGAGTAGAAAGTTTTCATTCAAATAAAAGGTTAAATGAGATTCTTATGTCCAAACAACTACACAATACAAATTTGAACCTTTTTTTTCCATCAAGGACAACATAAATTAATTAACTAGCTAACAACAGAGGCCTTAGTTCATCTGGGTAAAAATAAAACTTAAAAAAAAAAGGACTTGGTGCCTGTATCTTATAAATATCCTTGTATTTAACAGCATAGTGTAATGCAAACTTTTGATAATTGGAAATAAAGTGACATGAATTACACATATTTATATAATACAATTGTTAAAGATATATATATTTATATATAATAATGATACAGTTTCTATACATATACATATTCTATATAATAATTATAGCATTTGTTATCACATTCTATACAATTTTTAACTACAATTATTATTTAGATACATATTTTATACGACTCTATATAGTTTCTACATGCATTCTAAAAATGTATCAATCTAGTATAAGAGAGTATCAATTGAGTATATGGACACTGTAAGTGTATCAATGTAGTATAAAAGTGTATTAATATGGTATAAAAGAGTATCGATTGGGTATAGGGACTGCACGTACTTGCATAGAATTTCCTTTCTCTTTTTTAAAAAGTGTATCAATATAATATAAAAGTGTATCAATATGGTATAAAAGTGTATCAATTAAGTATAGAGACTGTGTGTGCCTAATTGGGCCAAATGGCTAAAAAGGAAAATTAATTTAGCTGACTGGCTAGAGTATGTCCACCTTTTCAAATGTGGGCCATTTTTTTTAAATGGTCATCCCTTGTCCTTTTTCTAAAGAATGGGGAAAGGACAAAAATAACACCTAAAACTAAAATAATTTCACTAAACTAGCACCTAAATTTAAAAACCCAGTAAATAACCATTAAGCATCAAAATTCGATCCTTTTCATTTTGTGCACTGGGCCGCCGATAGGTGTTTACTGGTGCAGTATTATTTTTCCCCATTTTAATGTTGTACAATGACATTTTTTATCTTAATGACAACTAGCATTTGTGCTCTGCTGTTCGAATCAAGTGATCAGAGTAGAAAGTTGTCATTCGTAGGTTAAATGAGATTCTTATGTCCAAACAGCTACACGACACAAATTTGAACCTTTTTTTTCCATCAAGGACAACATAGATTAATTAACTAGCTAACAACAGAGGCCTTAGTTCCTCTAGGTAAAAATAAAACTTTAAAAAAAAAGGAGGACTTGGTGCCTGTATCTTATAAATATCCTTGTATTTAACAGCATAGTGTAATGCAAACTTTTGATGACTGGAAATAAAGTGACATGAATTACACATATTTATATAATACAATTGTTAAAGATATATATTTATATATAATAATGATACAACTTCTATACATATACATATTCTATATAATAATTATAGCATTTGTTTACACATTTTATACAATTTTTAACTATAATTATTATTTAGATACATATTTTATACGACTCTATATAGTTTCTACATGCATTCTAAAAATGTATCAATCTAGTATAAGAGAATATCAATTAAGTATATGGACACTGTAAGTGTATCAATGTAGTATAAAAGTGTATTAATATGGTATAAAAGAGTATCGATTGGGTACAGGGATTGCACGTACTTGCATAGAATTTCCTTTCTCTTTTTTAAAAAGTGTATCAATATAATATAAAAGTGTATCAATATGGTATAAAAGTGTATCAATTGAGTATAGAGACTGTGTGTGCCCAATTGGGCCAAATGGTTAAAACGGGGAATTAATTTAGCCGACTGGCTAAAGCATGTCCACCTTTTCAAATGTGGACCATTTTTTTCAAAATAGTCATCCCATGTCCTTTTCCCTTAAAATATAGATTAAACTTTTGTTTTTTATACATGTAAAATACTTTTTTAATTACTTAATTATAGTTAAACATAAATTCTTTTTAAAAATAACATTATTTATAGTATTTAAATTAATGGTGTACATATTTTGGGTCGACAATTTTTCATGGTATATTTAATTTTTCAATGACTCTTTGGATATAATAATATTTTTCATATAAGTTACTTGATAGTTTATTTACTAATTGGTTATTCTCATTACTTTTGATTTTTATGCATGTAAAATACTTTCTTGATTTACTTAATTATAGTGAAACACAAATATTTTTTAAAATAATATTATTTATATTATTTAAATTAACTGTATACATATTTTGGGATAACTTCTTTTGCATGATATTTTTAATTTTGGAATGATTCTTTGGATATAATGATATTTTTCATATAAATTGCTTGATTGATTATTTACTAATTGGTTATTTTCATTGTTTTTTCACGTAATATTTTTTTATTTACTCAATTATAATGAAATGATAGATATTTATTTTTTATAATACTATTATTTATATTATTTAAATTAATTATTTATATATTTTAAGGGATGACATCTTTTTAATGACCTTTTTTTTTGGAATGACTCTTTGGTCATTAAAATCTTTTCTATATAAGTTGCTTGATTATACTTGATGTCACACCCCTTTTTTTATCGAAAAAGATTATTGACGTTTGAAAGGATTTTTATTATTATTATTATTATTATTATTATTATTATTATTATTATTATTATTATTATTATTATTTATTAAGCAGATTTCTCTTCATTAATCAAAATTGTCATTACAACACCAGGTAGAAGCTGATCATTTACCTCCAACAAACTATCTTCAAGAGATAGTCTAGGTATACAATAATCTCTTGTACTAGACTTGATAAATCTAATTAGATAATCAAAGAAAATACAAGAGATTCTTATAGTCTAAGGAAAGTGATCCATCATCCTCAAAAGCATTTTTCCATGCAATTGTATTTCTCCCCAGGATGTGCATGTGCATTACAATGTCCTTACAAGTTCTTGTTATGTTAATCTGGCCTTTCTGAAACCTCAACATATTTCTATCTCTCCAGATACAATACAAGATCATAGCAAAAGTAGAGCAAACAATTGCAGCATGTCCAGACTTTCTTTTGGCTAATTTTACATATCCAATCCATTTCTTGAGTCCAAGTCCGTATGTTCCTAGTGAAGCCTAGCCAATAAGTGTTCAAATGTCTCCATTTCCTGATTGTAAAAGATGCATTCAGGTGTCACTTAGATGCTAATTTTCTGCAGTCTGTCAACTGTTGCTAGTCGTTGATACACTGCTAACCATAGATTGAACTTGAACCTGGGGTGAATTTGCTTATGTTGTGTAACGCTCTTCCAGGTTACTTTTATGTAGTATGGTTGTAGAGTCAGAGAAACATGCTTGATAGAAGATTTGCCCCCTATATTAGCTTATCTAAAGCTTACATCACTGATTCCTAGTCTGCAGGTGTGGTTTCATCACCTTTCTACTATCAATTATCTTTCTCTTCACAAAAGCTGTATTTTTGGGTATAGGTATTAGGTTCAAGTCCCTTTTATTGATATACTAGTAGTGTACCCATTTGGTCCATATAGTATCCTTCTTTTTTGACACAACCCATGGGTGCTTCAATATGGATGCTTTGTTCCAAAGTTTCAAGTCAATAACTCCTAATCCTCCTTCTGAGCCTGGTTGGCATATTTTTTCCCAAGCAATCAAAGCCTTCTTAGACATTTCACCTTGGCTTGTTCACAGGAATGTTCTACAAGTAGCTTCCAGCAGTTTAATTACTTTCTTAGGCAGCATAAAGATCTATGCCCAGTAGCTTTGCTTACCAAACAACACTGCTTTGATGAGTTGAAGTCTACCAGACTATGAGAGTAATCTAGCTATCCAGCATCTAATTTTTGTAGAAAACTTCTCAATCAAAGGCATGCATTGTGCAATTGTTAGTTTTTTTTTAGAGAGTGGTACGCCCAGATATTTGAAGGGTAAGGTCCCTTCTACATATCCAAAGGCTTGTAAGAGTCACTCTTCAAGTTGTTGCTTACACCTGCCATATAAATAGAGCTCTTGTCAGTATTTGCCTCCAGGACAGAGGCAGTAGAGAACCTTTAGAAAGTCTGTTGAAGCATAGTAACAGAGTCCATATCAACCCTATAAAACATCAATAAGTCAACAGCAAAACACATATGAATTAAGTTAAATCTCTTGCATCTTGGGTGGAATTGAAATTATTTCTCTTTTGCTAATTATTGCATTTCTCTATGAAGATATTCCATGGCTATCATAAAGAGGTAAGTGGACATGGGATCCCCTTGCCTCAAACCTGTCCTAGCCTGGAATGGCTTGGTAAGTCCACCATTTATCATCAAGAAGTAAGAGACAGTAGATACACATTCCATAATCCAATTGAAAAACTTGTGAGAAAACCCTAAATCAATCATCATGGCCTTGAGAAAAAGCCACTCAAGGGTGACATAAGCTTTTTTGATATCCACTTTAAGAACACATCTAGGGGAAATATTTTTCCTGGTATATCCCTTGAAAATCTCATGACTTATCAAGATATTATCTGTAATAGTTCTATTTTCAATGAAAGCTCATTGTGAGCAAACAATAAGGCCATCAAAACTTATTTTATCCTATTAGAAATTTTTTTTGCAATAATTTTATTTATGGTGGAACAACATACGATTGGTATGAACTCATTTACCTTAGTTGGTGATAGAACCTCAGAAATCAAAGTGATAGTCATACAGTTCCACGTTTTCTTCATTTTACCAGCAAAAAAAATTGTTGCACAGCTAAGTATACCTTTTATTTAACTATAGTCCAATGTTGTTAGAAGAATTCAATAGGGTAACCATCTACCCCTGGTCCCTTATTATTAAAGTGATAAAAAATAAAAATGTGTTTCAAAAAAGATTTTTATAATTAAATTCAGAGTCGCCACTTGACATAAATCTGGTGTGCCAAGTCGCCTTTGAAAATCTGTTTTAAAACTGATTTTGACTCTTAATACTTATCTGCAAATAGAGATTTTTCTTAAGGAATTTTGTTGACCGAGGGGAAGGTGTTAGGCACCCCTCGATCCCGTGGTTCGAGTACGGTTACCTCTTTGAATTGTATCAACTAACTTGGGGGTTTGGGCCACAGGTGACAAAAGAGTTTTAAAATAAGGTGTAGGTGACACAAGTCTTAATTATTAGTTGGAGGTGACAATTACTTTATTATGGATTAAGAAAGTTGGAAAAGTTTGAAAATAACCCACAAATTTTTAAATTTATACTTTGATCCCAATGTATACCTAAAATAATGAAAAATGGAGGGAAAAAAAGCTTCTTTCTCTCTCTTCTCATCCATTGTTGTTTTCTCTCTCTTAACAATTTTGGTTGTTCATTGTTTCTATTTTTGCTACTTTATTCATCATCTTCTGCTTCATTATCATCATCTTCTACTTCATTATCATCTTCATCTTCTTCTTGTCGACCATTTGTTGTTGTTGTTGTTGTTGTTGGTACAACGTTACTGCTGCGATCTGACCAATTTCTTAGGTCAAATTTTGTTTACTACATCACTTTCCACTTTGGCATTACTTCATAGGTGACTTTGGTAAGTAAAATTATGATTTTTATTCATATTTGTCATCTGGGTACACTTCTATTTTTCCAACAATGGATAGAACCCCGATCATGAATCTAGCATAAGTGCCCACAATTTAAACATATCAATCATCTGGTGCATCAGATGATCAATCTGTTGCATCAGAAGATTTATCTATTGTATTAGACTGTTTATCTGTTGCATCAGAAGATTTATCTGTTACATCAGACGTATTATCTGTTGTATCAGGATATTTATCTGTTGTACGAGATTAATTATCTGTTGCATCAGAATGTTTATCTGTTGCACCAGACTAATTATCTGTTGCAACGAATGTTTAATCTGTTTGAAATAACACAAATCAACCCCTGCCACAAACCCAACAGATAACCAATATGTTTTCAACTCTTTCTATTTCTACTGGATTCAAAATTATTCCTTACGTTCAATTACCTGTCCCAAATTTTCTAGTTCGATTTCTCATTTTACTTGTCTTTTTCATTAATCAAGAAAAGATTTAAAAAAATCCATGTTTTACCCTTTGAATTAATCACTTTTTCTTCAAATTAAAAGGGAAACATCATTTAATAGGGAGACTATACGCCGACCGACGTTAAAAGCTTTCTTCTCTTATGAAATTTCGATTGAATAACAAACAATGGTTATTTCAAACACGTCTACTGTCCCACCAATTGATCAGTGGGTTATGGTAAACTAGACATGTTATTAATTATTTTTTAATCAATGTGGCATCTCAATTTGGGATGGGTAATTTGAGACGGAGGGAGTACGAATTAAAACGTCAGAGCCAAGCAAAACAACAAACTAGTCATCTGTTGAAACAAACTATTTATCTATTACATCAACTTCTTATCTGTTGCAACATGAGTAATCTATTTTGAACAACACATCAACCCCTGCCACAAACCCAACAGATAAATCTTGCTATTGCTACTGGATTCTAAATTATTCCTTTTACGCTGAATCGTCGACATACCTGTTGAGAAGATAATAGACAGAATGAAAATTAAATATCAAAGATCAAACATAATTTATTTATTAAATAAAAACAAATAAAAATACATATAATAGACTAAAGGAAAAATAATAAGCTAATTATTATTGTTATTATTATTATTATTATCATCATCATCATCATTGTCAGCCGTCCAATCTTCAACTGAAAGTAGCAAGGTCCTCCTCAGCCTGCGTATCTTGCAGAGCATTCTTGCTCTAATTCCTCCCAGTTCCCATTGCAGGTCACAAACTTAATTCCGAAGTTCATTCATGGCGTCTTACAGAAAAGTAACGTCCCACACTGGGTCAGCCATAATCTTATCTTCTAGAGTGTAATATGAAAGACGAGATGCAGTAAATAAATAGAGTGTAGTTGAATGAACAATTGAGTAAGAAGGGACCTATTTATAAAGAATTGAATTTGAATGAAAGGAAAAAAGGCGCGACTATTAACCTCCATACATTAATTACATTTTTTATTAAATTAAGAAAATAAATATTGTGATATAAGTCATGACTTTTTAGATTATTTTTATTAATTAGTTCTTTTGGAGAACCGTTTTTATTGAGTTGTGGCAACAGATTCTATATTTGTTGCATCAGATAACACATCTGTGACAACAGATATATTATTTGTTGCAACAAATATAAAATATGTTGCATCAGATAACCTATCTGTTGCAGCATATAATCTAACTTTCACCTCCATTTATTAATTACATTTTTAATTAATGTGAAAAGTAATGACTTAAATAAATTAAGAAATATTGTGATAAGTCATGACTTTTCAGATTATTATTATAAATTAGTTCTTTCCAAGAACCACTTTTATTGAGTTGTGACTCGATATAGGTTGCATCAGATAAATCATCTGTGACAACAAATATATCATCTGTTGCAACAATAGTGAACCTGTTGCAACAGATAATTTATTTGTTGCAACATATAATCTACTTTTTTTTAAAAAAAAACTATCATATCATTAATCCAAATTTGCTTACTTTTTTATTTTATAAGTAAAAAAAAAACACCTTTTCAAATTCCTTAATAAAATAATAACCATTTTATTATATAATAAATAATTTTAAAAGCAAATTCAAAAACAAAAATGGCGAAAACTCACGATCAGTTATTAAAATTGTGGTTATAAATTGTGTTTATCATTTATTTTCTTATTATTTATTTACGAAACATTTTTCATATTGAATTATCGGAAAGTCATGTCTTTTTTTTCTTTTCACCCTCTCAATAACAACAATAACCCTTTTTATTAATAATCGCCAGGTGCAACATATGATCGATCTGTCGTAGAAGATTAACCTCTGTTGACACAAATTGCTGCTCAATCCCTACCACCAACCGTCGACGACATGTTGAGAACAAGGAATAAACAGAATGATTATTATTAAATACTAAATAAGAATTAAAAATTCAAAGTCGACAACAAAAGGAGGAAAGGAAAATAAAATACATACATGCGCTAAAATAAAAAAACATTACCTAATTATTATTACTACTATTATTATTATTATTATTGTCAATCGGACATTTTTCATCCGGCAGCCTTTCTCCGAAGTCAGCCAAATCTCTCTGGAATTCATCAAACTGCCTTTGAAGTTCATGCAAGGACTCAATATGAATATTCTTGTATGAACCTGGATCATCCATATTTGTAAGGAGGGATCTATTTATAAATTATTGTATCTCGGAAAGAAAAGAAAATTGCTTTAAAATAAATCTAACAAATGGGTAATCTGTTGCAAAATATATTCTTTCTGTTAGATAACTTACAATACAACGTACTGGCAATCTTTTGCAACAGATGTATATATCTGTTTGATTTCTACAACAGGTTGATCAACTGTCGTAACAGATATCTCCAATTATTTGACAATATAAACAGATGTGTCATCTGTTGCAACTAGCTAGTCATCTGTTTATTCAATTTAAGCCATAGATGGGCTAGGAAGAATAAGGTGCGTGCAGATGGATCCACTATCATATGTGTGGGAGTTAAGTATGTAATACTGATAAGGTCACCGGGACAACACACATAAAGTATAATATTTTTGTGAATGCAGTTTTTAACCGATTAGGAATTGATCATTCAAACAAGATCCTGCATTGTACCGTTAAGTTTGATGGGTTCAAAATTGATGAGGCTGGAGACCTTATGAGGATGGTGCAGATACCCTGTTATGAATTACTGACAGTTGTTGCTCGTGTTTATACGTGTCAAGTTTTGAGAAGGGATCAATATTTGTCGTCACTACAGAGAATCAATAGTGATTGGACTTAACTTTAAGTGTGCATTAGACCCTTAGAGGGACCTCTAAGCCTCGCACTACATCAAACAAGAATGGAAAACCAATATAGTTATTGCCCTGGCCAAAATTTATATGGATGGGTTGTTCGCTCGGGGTGATGATTATATGCCAGAAGGTGCGGTAGGAGAATGCTTTCGAGGGAAAATGGATGGTTGATGGAAGACTATATCATCTGAGAGCTAATTGAAGAAGAGATATATGGTAGAAAGTAACTTCTAACGAATCTGGCTGATGGAATTATCTTAACAGATGCGAAATCTGAATCAAGTGCAAATATGAAAGTGTATCCGGTAATGTAATTTCATCTATTGTGTCTCTGAAAGAAAAACAATGTAGATGGATACTTTGCTAGGGAGCTGCGTGGTCGGGATTATCACCTAGGTAAAAAATAGGAGAAGACCAACAAAGCAGTCGCACGGGCATCGAGGATTGAAATTATGTTCAGCAAGTCTAGAAAACTTACGCCAACAATAACTGCAGTTAAAATAAGGAAACTAAGTGAAGGCAACAATTTCTGAATTTTAAATTTCATCCCATGCCTTCTTGTTTATGTTCTCGATCAGGTCCACTGCCATTGACCTGATCGGAACCACAAACTAGATTGAAAGTCAAATAGAGTATAATTACTTCCTTAGCAATATGGATTAATTGCTTGTGTTTTCTTGCCTTATCATTCTTTCAATATTCCTTGAAGAAGATCAGATGTTTGCTGTAGTCTGTGAATCTCGATAATTTTCAAGCTTTCCTCCAGCTTGTTGATTCTGTATTCAAGCTGGTCATTGCTGTCTTTGCAGTTGGTAAGGAGTTCCTCGTCTCTTGTGAGCTCGATCAGGAACACTACCTTCAAAGTTGTGGCATTCTAGAATCCCTTCAGAATACTTTCTTCAGAAGCCTTAAAGGAACATGAAGGATTGTTGTGTTTGGTTTAGGTCAAAATGTGTTGATGCACGTTGAAGATGTGGTCCCAACAGTTGAACAACACACTTTTATCGAGCGTTTTTCCATGTATCTTTCTCAAACGATTTGATAAATTAGTAAGCATGGAGTTACGTAGCGTGTGATCTAAAACCGGCTCTACCAAGCTTATCAAACGTTACGTAACTCCGAGCTCATTACCCTATCGAAAAATATTCCCAAGTTAGTGCACAAATCAAACAAGCCCAATCTATTAGCCTTTCTGCTGATCACTCTTCTCCAATATAGATGACAAGATATCTGCTACGCAAAAGTCTATACCATCGCCAGACATGCTTGCCTGGGAGCAATTCTTCAGAAGACATCAACAAATATTTTTAGAAGAATTGCTCCCAGGTAAGCATGTCTGGCGACGGTGTTGACTTTTGCATAGTAGATATCTTGTCATCTATATTGGAGAAGAGCGATCAGCAGAAAGGATGAGAGATTAATCTCGTTTAATTTGTGCACTAACTCGATCATATTTTTTTGATAGGGTAATGAGCTTGGAGTTACGTAACTTTTGATAGGCTTTATAGAGACGGTTTAGATCACATGCTACGTAAATCCATGCTTACTAATTTATCAAATTGGTTGAGCAAGATTCATGGAGCAACACTCAATAAAAGTGTGTTGTTCAACTGTTGGGACCACGTCTTCAACGTGCATCAACACATTTTGACCTAAAACAAACACAGAGACCCTCCATGTATCCTTTAAGACTTCTGAAGTAAGTGTTTTGAAGGGATTCTAGAATGCCACAACTTTGGAGGTGGTGTCCCTGATCGAGCTCACAAGAGATGAGCAACTCCTGACCAACTTTGAAGATGGCAACGACCAACTTGAATACAGAATCAGCAAGCTGGAGGTAAGCTTGAAAATTATCGCGATTCACATAGTACAACAAGTATCTGATCTTCTCCAAGGAATGTTGGAAGCATGTTAAGGCAAGAAAACACAATCAATTATAACCATATTGCTAAGGAAGCAATGATACTCTATTTGCCTTTCAATCTCGTTTGTGGTTCCAATCAGGTCAACGAAAGTGGACCTGATCGAAAATATAAACAAGAAAGCATGGGATGAAATTTAAAATTTAGAAATTACCGCCTTCGCTTAGATTCCTTATTTTAACTGCAGTTGCTATTGGCGTAAGTTTTCTAGACTTGCTGTACATCATTTTAACCCTTGATGCCCGTGAGGCTTCTTTGTTAGTCTTCTCCTATTTTTTATCTAGGTGATAATCCCGACCACGTATCTCCCTAGCAAAGTGTCCATCTGCATTGTTTTTCTTTCAGAGGCACAACAGATGAAATTACATTATCGGATACACTTTCATATTTGCACTTGATTCAAATCTTGTATCTGTTAAGATAATTCCATCGGCCAGATTCGCTAGAAGTTACTTTCTACCCTATGTCTCTTCTGCAATTAGCTCTCAGATGATATAGTCTTCCATCAACCACCTATTTTCCCTCAAAGGCATTCTCCTACCGCACCTTTTGGCATATAATCATCACCTCGAGCGAGCAACCTAACCATATAAATTTTGGCCAGGGCAATAACTATATTGTTTTTTCGTTCTTGTTGGATGCAGTACTAAGCTTCGAAGGCCCTCTAAGGATCTAATGCACCCTAAAAGTTAGTCCAATCGCTATTGAATCTCTTTATAATGACACCAAAACTAGATCTCTTCACAATGCTTGAAAAATAAACATGAGCAACAACGACATTAAATCTTAAAAGGGTATCAGAACCATATTCATGGTCCCTCAGCCTTATCAATTCGGACCTACCAAACTTAACTGTAAAATTGCTGACATTTTATTTGAATGATCTATGACTAATTAGTAAAAATAGCATTCACAAAATCAGTGCACTCTATGTGTGTTTCTATGATAACATTATCAGTAATACATACCTCCCACATATGAAGTGGTTTCATCTGCGAGCAGCTTATTTCTGCGAACCCATCTTTACTGCAGCCTCTTGCGATAGTCCGTCAAAAGTTGATCAACTGTCAGTTCCTTATATCTACAAAGAAGAGGAAAAAAATTGATGTCATAAAAAGAACATTATCCATCTGTTACATCTAATGTGGAGTCTGTTGCAGCAGATGTGGAGTCTGATGGAATACATAAAACCAGCCTTTCTAGTGGTTTTATTTGTTCCAACAGTTTCTCCATCTGTTGCAACATCAATAACAGCATAAACATCAATAAAAATAAATAACATTTGTTCCAATAACATTATCAACAACAAAGAAGCAACATCCTCTGTTCTAGAACCATCAACACCACCACACCACAAGTTCCAACAATGCTAACCCCACCAACAACATCAATAACTGCATCAACAACAAAGAAATAAATAAAATACATACAAAAAAATGACACTGCCAACAAGGCTTTTAAACTTCTCCCAACAGATGACTTTTTTCTCATATTGTAATAAAAAAATCTCGGTTTGTTTATTCAACACTTAAAAATTCCTTCAAATTTTTTAATAAATATGATATGGGTAAATAGTAATTAAATAAAAAATAGATGTAAATAACTTGCAAAGAAGAAGACGATAATAAAAAAGTAATAATGAACCATACCTTAATATCAAAAAGGGGATCAAAATAGAAATTTAAGTCGAGGAAAGATATGGATCGGTTTAGATCCAAAAATATCTTTATGAGAAGAGAGGAGAAAAGAGAGAAAAAAGGTTATGACCCTAAAGAGGAGAGAAAGAAAAGATGAGAGTTGAATAAAATAAACTACAACTCAAGGAAGAGATGAGATGAGATAATTTCTATAGATGTATTGTGTACGTAGATGTGGTGGTTTTCAATATTCATTAATTTCATTAATAATTTGAGGGACACGAGGAAGACTAAGACTACTGACATTGAAAAGACAAGACAGGACTACTTAATGAACTCACTTTTGAGATATCCAAGAAATACTTTTTACCACCTTTAGTAGTAAGTACTACTACTTGATATTATCTACTCAGACCAGAAGCTTCTTGCTTTAAAATTAAAAGATAAAAAAAGATTTTCAAATAGATATGTCATCTGTTGCAACATATATAAATATCTATTTAGAAATCCGAACAGCTCAGTCATCTATTACAACAGATATAAATATTTGTTTAAAAATCCCAACAGCTCAGTCATCTGTGACAACAAATGAAAATGTTCATTTGATAATTAATAAAATCAGATATGTCATCTGTTACAACAAATATAAATATCTGTTTGAAAATTTCCAATAGCTCAGTCATCTGTCACAACAGATGCAAATATCTATTTGATAATTAAATCAGATATGTCATCTGTTGCAGCAGATATGTACCTGTTTAAAAATTTTCAACAGCTTAGTCATTTGTTGCAACAGATTTTATTGCAATTGATTTAGGTGGAAATAGGGATGAATGAATGAGCTTGAAGGGTCAACTATAAATCCAATCGAATTTTTGCAATTGCATGGCGTTCGTATTGCATTCGTCCCGACCCGAGTCGTTGATCGATCACTCTGAGTTAAAATGAGTTCTCATCAACACAATGTTAGGATAGTGATAGTACCTAAGTTGATTTAGGTGGAACTATGGATGAATGAATGAGCTTACAGGGTCAACTACAAATCCAATCGAGTCTTTGCAATTGCATAGCGTTGGTATTGCATTCATCCCAACCTGAGTCATCGATCGATCACTCTGAGTTGAAATGAGTTCTCATTAGCTCAATATTAGGATAGTGATAGTACCTAAGAAGATTTTGGTGGAACTAAGGATGAATGAATAAGCTTGCAGGGTCAACTACAAATCCAATCGAGTCTTTGCAATTGCATGGCGTTGGTATTGCGTTCATCCCGACCCGAGTTGTTGATCGATCACTCTGAGTTAAAATGAGTTCTCATCAGCTCAATGTTAGGATAGTGATAGTACCTAAGTTGATTTAGGTGGAACTAAGGATGAATGAATGAGCTCTCAGGGTTAACTACAAATCCAATCAAGTCTTTGCAATTGCATAGCGTTGGTATTGTGTTCATCCCGATCCGAGTCGTTGATCGATCACTCTGAGTTGAAATGAGTTCTCATCAACTCAATGTTAGGATAGTGATAGTACCTAAGTTGATTTAGGTGGAACTAGGGATGAATAAATGAGCTCGCAGGGTCAACTACAAAACCAATCGAGTCTTTGCAATTGGATGACATTGGTATTGCGTTCATCCCGACCCGAGTCGTCGATCGATCACTCTGAGTTGAAATGAGTTCTCATCAACTCAATGTTTTAAAAACTATATCTTTTAAATTTTTTAAAATTAATTAGGATAAATTCGGACCAAATTAGCAATTTCAAAACTTGTCATTCTTTTCCAAAATTACAAATCAACCCATACAAATCATCCATTTGCGCGAAAAACTTTTTATTTCAAATCTTAAGTTCTCGCTCTTCTCTCTCTCTGTGTCTCTCTCTCTCTCAGGGTGTCCTCTCCCTCTCAACAATACAAACAACAACTACTCAACATATTGCTCAACCTTTCAAAATAGGTTGATTTTTTTCCCATTTATAGTTGTTTTTTTTTACTTCATTCTCGCTTGTATCCATCATTTTCTCTATATTTGCATGTAACAGAGTTTGAGAAAAGTTCTACATTTGTTCTTTATTCTAAAAAAATAGGGCTTTTTAGTTAATGATAAAAAAGAAGACTTTTAGTTGTATTATCTTCGAGAATGGGTTAACAATTTTGAGTTTTGATGCTAGAAAAGTAGGAAGAACCCGAGAAAACCCTAGTTTTTCTCTCAGTGTTTTGTTGACTGTCGTGGTATTTTTGGATGGTGTTTGTGGTGTTGTTGGTGGCTGTTGTTGGTAGTGTTGGTATTTGTGTTTTTTGGCGGTGGTGTCGGTGGTCTTGGTGTTGGTATTGGTGGAATTGGTGGTGGTCTGGGTGGCATTGGTTGTGGTGGTGGTGGTCTATCTTTTGCAATGAGTGGGAGATCTGTTGGGAGCTATTAAATAGGTCTTCAAACAGATTCCCCATCTGTTCCAACTGATGGGTTATCCATTGGAGTATTTTCTTGGAATGTGGCATAGAATAATTTATTGAAATTTCTCCACCTGTTGCAACAGGTGGAATATCTATTGGGAGATATTAAATAGGTCTTCAAAAAGATTTGGGTTCCCCATCTATTCCAACTGATGGGTTGTCCGTTGGAGTATTTTTTTTTGGTTATGTGGTAAGAATAATTTATTGAAATTTGTCTCACCTTTTTTAAAAAAATTATGCAAACATCAAATGCAATGTATTTTTTGTTTTTCTTTTGTTTGTAGTTAAAAGATGTCTCCCAAAAGAAAAGAAACTGAAAGTGGAGAAAGAGGATCAACTTTTGATCACTAGACAAAAAAGGCTAGAGTATAGATAGATTCAGAGGAATTTTCAGAACAATCTCAGTCAGGGTAAAATGAAGCCAAGGAAAGTGATAACTCCTCCTCACCAATGGGGCGTAAAATAATATCAAAATTCCAGTATTATTTTGTCAAAACCATTAGTATTGACAAGTTTTGAGTTGCGATGCCGATGAATAACCCTAAAGCAGTATTTGGTGATCTTGTACTTAAATGTCAGTTGGGAAAACCTTTTGACGAACTTAGGAGTATTATGAAGAAGGAAAACATAGATGAACTTCTTAAGAAGAGCTGCTTTGCACACTTTCTTGAGCTATCTGGGCCCCGCCCTCTCCGTTTCCCAATGATCATGGTATATGGCCTTCTCAAGCGCAGGATTATGTATGCGGGGGATGATGGAGGTCCAAAGAAGGGCGGAAAAAATATGGATGAAGTCTGGATCAACTACTGTGGCATGCCGATTTGTTTTGGATTGAAAGAGTTTGCCATTGTAATGAGCTTGAGATGCGATCGTCTAAAAGAACCTCCCATCAAGAAACACCCCACAAAGGGTCCAACAAACACAAGGTAAAAAAAGATAGGTTATTGGGCATTGTTTGACCTAGCTACAAAGTGAAGGATTTGATAGCGGATCTCAAGAATAAATACATACCAAAGCACTACAGGGAGAAATTGTGCTTAGTTTGGTTTGTCCATTCTGTTTTATTGGCAAGAGACGTCAGGAAAGTCATAGAACGTGATTTGTTGGCGCTTGCTGATGATTTTGGGAAATTCAACTATTATCCTTGGCGCTACGATAGCTACTACTTGACTGTCAAATATTTACTGAAAGAGCTAAAGCCAAAGACGATCACATTATACGGCTTTCCTTGGGTTTTCATGGTAAAATTGATCACTATTTTTACTCATTCATTAATTTATATTGAATATACTTGTGACTTTTTTTTGCTTACTTCCTGTTTACAATTTTTAGGTTTGGGCATGTGAAGCCATTCCTTCCCTCCGAAAGTATTTCACGGATTACCTGGATAAGGTTTCTCATCCAAGGATCCTTAGGTGGTTGGCTGCAGTAGAGAGCAGCAAAAAAAATATTAATGAGGTTGATCTCTTTAACCCTCCATATGATGCAGTACGTCTTCTTTCAACTAAAATAATTTGCCTCAAAGAAAGATATTAAAACAGATATTCTATCTGTTGCAACAGATTACCCATCAACTATAACTGGTGCAACAGATGGGTAACCTGTTACAACAGACGATCCATATTTTGCAACAGATTAACCATATCTTACTCTGATCTCTGAACCTTACTCAGCAGATTACCTATCTACTGTAAATTATGCAACAGATGGGTATTCTGATGCAACATATTATCAATCTGTTTCAACATATAAATTAGCTGTTGTGGTAGCTAGATCGTCTGTTGCATAAGTTGGCTGTGTTAACATAACCCAAGCCCCATGTAACCTAACTGACTACAAATTATTATTATATGATTTAAATTCCTCCTGTCTTTTTTATAGGTTGTGCATCCTTAGGTCATGCCTACTATTGATGAGCTGGGGATGACTTTTTTTCTTACTCTGGGTCTTGTTGATACGAAAGAAGACCCAACGGTGGAGTTAATAAAGAAGGAATTAGATAGAGCAACATCCATAAGAAGAGCAGTTAGGCAAGGTCAATCTAATGTTGAAGCTTTTTACGACCAAACTCAAACTGCAACAGATCCGGGTGCTTCTTCTGGGGGTGTTGCTGGTGGAGTTGTTTGTAATGGTGGCAGCATCCTACTGCTGCTTCTGCTGCCAATCATTATTATGAGCATGTTGGTGCTCAGAAAAAAATAAATATGTTTAAAAATACCCCTTGCACAGGTCCTCCCTCTCACCCCTACACCGGTCCCTCCCACCCTTATAGTGGTCCCTCTCACCCCTCCTCACCCTCATGTTCTCATTTCAAATACAAAGTATGCAAGGACAGATAGGATAAACTCCTCGACAAGCTAGAGGATATTGCCAAAGCTGCCGAGGAGTTGAAATCTAGGAGGGGTATCATACCATCCAACGAGGTGAGGGAGCCATGCACTCCTACAGTAGAGGTTAGGAGGAAGAGAAGAAAAATTAGACAAATTCTCTCCGTTCTGAAATCAGCAAAAATTGCAACTTCCCCCGCTCCAATAGTTGTTGAATTTCAGGGGCCGCCGAAGAAGGTGAACATATTTGCGACGCTTGGCAAGGAGAAGAAGAAGGAACTGGAAGAATTCATCAAGATAAAGGTTCAAAAAGAATACACGATGCATTCATTTACCGCCAAAACTTCTCGAATATGACAAATATGTGCGTGTGGTACGAGGACAAGGTAAGTTTACTTTTGCTAACCTACCCTTCCAATCTACTCCATGAAGAAGAATCTACATAGAAGATATGTAATATATTGCAAAAACTTGGTATTCTATTGCAACATAATACACATCTGTTGCATAAGTTGTGTTGGCTAGGTAATCTGTGAACTAATTCAGAGAACCCTCTGCATCGAATTCTTTCGATTGTGTTTTTATTCTTTACAATTACTAACCTATTTAAAAATTATCTTCTTATACCACAGTATATTGATGAAATTTTCTACCTCATGAGGGGCAGGCAATTAGCGTACCCGGATGCTTATGATGTTGCCGATAGGATAATGTACCTCAAATTCTACAACAATTTCAAGGATAGGTACGCTAAACTCTGTAAGATAGCTGATTCCAATAGCCCGAGATTCGATCAGTTAGTTTTTACGTTCCAATGGGATGAAAAAGCAATTAAATATGTTAGAAGAAAGAGGCCATATCCACACGACAAAAGCTGGACCAAGGCAAAGAGAATCCTTGAAGTCATGAACGTGGATGTCACCCATTTTCTCACTGTTGAGATACTACTATATGAAGGAAAGATTAAGGTTTATGATTGCAACTTACCTGTGTTCAGCGATAAGACGTTTTTAACCCATATGCAGCCACTCTTGAAGTTGTTGCCCAAGTTGTTGACACAGAGTAAGCTAATGGATCATTTGTCGGCTGAAGTTTTGGCAAAGGAATCATAGGATTTTGAAGGTCGAAATAAGAACATCCATCTCCCAAAAAATACAACCAGTGCAGCGTGCGGGCCGTACTCGCTTGCATACATCGAGTGTTTCCTGACCGGCACACAAATGACTGGTGTCTGCGACACCATTGTAGGAAAGATGCAATGGGTCTGGGCATATAGGGTACTAACTAAATGGTTGGAGCTTGTGTATAAAAAAGAACATGTACAAAGACAGAGACGAACACGATAACAAATTTTTATTTCAAGCTAATTCACTATACATGTAGGGGCAATATTTTTTATGTCTGGCAAAGTTGAATTTTTATAATGCAACAGATTTTATATCTATTTTAACAGATATAGTACCTGTTGTGATAGATTGATTATCTGTTGAAATAGGTTGGTCATCTGTTGCGTTATGCAAATGTTCCTCGTCTGTCTGTCGCAATAGATTTATGATCTGTTGCAACATATAACTTATCTGTTGCAACTGATCGGTAATCTGTTGGAGCAAATAAAAAAATTTGAAAGACCTGTTATATAATTTCCAGCAGATGACTTATGTATTGCATCTCATGTTGCAATATATGTCTAAATCCGTCTGATAAAATATGTCATCTATTGCAGCAAATGTACTATCTGTTGTGATATTTGAATCTAGTACTCCATTTCAATTAACATGTTTAAAACTATGAATTAATTATATTCATAGACAGAATAAAATAAATCGAAGCCTTCGGAAATTACATGAAATAACTCAACAAATAAATGAAATATAAAAAAAATCATTATGGGTACAAACGATCTACTCTACAAATAAATCAACAAGTTAAACCAAGGAGGATAATTTATTATATTGATGGACTCAAGTTATAAAGATCTAATCAATATGGACAAGTTGTTCTTCATCCGGTCCTACAGAATTTGGCTTTGGTTGTCGTGGATCTTTAACGTCGGTTGCGTATGGCTTCTGAGCTTACGCTTCTCCATATTTCCATAAAAGAGCAGCATATATTTTGCGGAGTAATTCGATATCAAGTCCATCATTTGGTACTTGTAATTCATCGCTCAAATACTCGGCATAGGCGGCAATAAAAGGACCGCAATCCCTGCGTTATAAAAAAAAGATAATCCATATCTTGTAGTTCATGCAAGCGTTGTGAAATTTGTGAAATGAAACTAAATCATGACACTTAAACTTACAGGCTACCAGTGGTTTGTTGAGCAATTCCGTCAATATATTGTACATCAAATGGATTAGCCATTTTATCCCGATATTCTTCAATTATCGACCAATCAGTACAAACTTTTTGGTCCAAAAAGTCACTCATATCAAGGTAAGTAGGCAATATTTTGGCCAGCTTTTATATCTCAGACGACGGCCTGGAACGTCTCCTTTGCGACATCGAGTCATAAACTCGGATGCGCCTCTCTTTTAGAACGACGACAGCCAACACCCAATGGAATTCATCACTATAATTGATTGGGATGTACACTTCATCGACCAAATGCCAAGGTAAGCCAACCGGAATGCTAAAACCTTTGATGATGTTAATTAAGCATTCCTCATTTCGGAAAACTTCCGGTTGTTTTTGACAATACCTATCCTAGGCATTATTGATGTAAACTTTGTACAAACAACTGCATGTTGTGTATCTGTATTGTTCTTGTATTTGCAACTTGGCCTTCTTTCGAAGGTAGTAAAAAATGACATCGATGTGTTGTACATATTATCAAATATTTCGAATTACGTGATGAAAAAATCAATACGCAGATGTAATTAAATAAAGTATTAATTAATAGTAATATGTATGGCATTTAAACCTCATCATTCCAATAAGTTTGGGGTTGTGACATCAAATAGAACCAACTCTTCATTCCGGAATGTGCAACCACAAAGTCGAACATATCAAAACCAAGACTCGATTCATTCACTTTGTAGTACTCGTCATTTTGTTTTCTACATGATGATTTATATGTGTTAATGTCAGGTTCTTACAATAAGAATTGTATAAAATAATATCCATAAAATTAATTTATGTACCTTTTGGCATGATGCTTTAACAACCCATCGGCAATCTATTCTAAATAGTCGTTGATCAACTGTGTTAGTTTTTTTGGAGCCTCGTCCGAGATGTTGAACCCTTTAAACGGGTAATTCTTTAGTTCTCCCAAGCTGACAGACTTCACTTTTTCTTCATCTATGGAAGCAGTTGATGGATTATCAACTGTCAGATTATGCTCTTCGGTAGTAGCTGTGACATCCACCTGGAAAGCCAGAATTATCAATGCTAAGTAGAGATATACAATAAATTTTTCATCTGTTGCAACAGATGAGTCTTATGTTGCATCAGATGGATTATCTGTTGGGATAAATTCAAACAGGTAAATCAAAGCAGTACGATAATTTTGAATAGATGACCCATCTGTTGCAACATAAGACTTATCTTTTGAAATAGATAACGAATCTGATGCAATAGGTTAAACAACAGTTGAAACAGATGTATATATCTGTTTGATAATTTTCAGCAGATGTATCATCTGTTGAAACAGATATGTTCCTGTTTGTTTTTTGGAACAGATGATGTACATTCACCTTCTTACGCTCATGCTGCTCTTCTGTGGCCCTTGCACACTGAACATCGGTGCAAGACAAAGATAGAGGCATTCAATCTTGCTTTTTTGATGATTGATGATGCCTTGGAAGTGTCTTTTCTTCTCATCTTAGCTGCCTTGATCTCTATTGGAGTGTCTGGATATGAAATCTTCTTTGATGGAATAACACCCCTCTTAGATGTTATTTCCTTTACAGAAGCAGTTAGTGTATTAATAGAATTAATCACTCCATCGTGTTTCTCTTTGCAGTCTTGAAATTTGCATGAAGAACATTCGCTAGATGAGCCAAAATCTGGAGAAAAATCTGTACAACCATTATGATCATAATCATAATGTCTTGTTGTTTCAAAAATTGTAAGAGGAGTATCATTAGCCCCACCCTCCAAAATTATTTTTCTTGTGATGGTTGTTGCTCCAAACAATTCCATTTTTATTCCATCAACCACCTTAGGGTACGATAAAGTTTGCACAGACCGTAAAGTAAGAAAAAATAGCATCTTCAACTCTTGGTTGGTCGGAACAAGCCACGGATGGACAATCTAAAATAAATCGGTACATATATTAAGAATGATGATGAAATCATTTAATTATTAATTAAAATAAAAACTTGATTAGAATTGGACTTACTGTTTCCTTGGGGGATTGAAAAGATCAAGAAATTTTGCATTTTTATCGATTTTGGCCGACAACCATCTCAGAATTCTTGGACAGGAAACTTCTTCCTGGTAGTTCACTTGTTGTCTCAAATAAAGAATGGCTTCAAATGTCCAAGACTATAACATAACGCCAATAAATCAAAAGCATTATTGAATAAAAAATTAATGAATCATATCATGATAAAAGAAATATTTACCATGAAGGCCCATGGAAAACCATATAAGTTGACTGTTTTTGGCGTTAACGAAGTCAACAAATATTTGACAGTCATTTTAAAGCTTTCATAACCCCAAGGATAGCTGCTAAATGCCTCAAGATCCTCAGAGAGATTTATTAAGCCGAGGCTTATATTGTTGTTAACGTCTCTCGCCCAAAGAACATTATGTACAAACCAAACCAAGCACAATGATTGCTTGTGCTTCTTTGAAAGTCCTTTACCTTTCAACGCTTCTATCAGATTTTTGTTTTTGAAGCTTGGACCAACAATAGACACCAGGTCATCACGATTACTCTACTTGCCTTTTTATTTTTTGGGTGTGCAGGGTGCTTTTTTCTGGGTCAGAGTAGGTATAACTTGAGAAGGAGAAGGAGGATAACATTTTAGTTCGGTAACTATGGCAAACTCCTTCCAACCAACACAAACAGGCATGCCACAGTAATTTATCCACACCTCATCCATCTTATCTTTATTTTCATAAATAAACCTGCGCTTGAGAAGATCATACACCATTTTCATCTGGAAACGAGCATTGTTGTCCTACGACAAATCAAGATATTGTCCAAAGCAGCTTTCCCTGAAATAAGAATCCAATTTTTATTCTCGAAGTATTTTTCTGAAGGCGTCGAAAGATTTTCCCATGACTGACTTAACCACGAGATCACCCGTTAAATCTGTGGCACCATCGCACTACATTCTTATAGGATAACGATCAATGATGAAGGATTTGACCAACTCTTCGGCGGAAGGGCTATTAGCATTTGGATCATCTCTTTCAAAAGATTTCTCCTCCCCGTGTTCATTACTTCTGCTCCTGATTGAGATAGCGATTGTAAAGAAAGATCATAGAGTGGTGGATGTAGCTGATCTGCTGCACTTATTCCTTTACTTGGACTTGATTCGATTTCTTTTCTTTTGGGAGCCATGTTATCTTAAATTAACAGGAACATAACATAGATTATAATTTATTAATGTATAACAGTAATATAACAGTTCCAACAGACAACTAATCTGTTGCACCAGGTATGTTATCTGTTGTAACATATAACCGACTTGTTGCAACGAATGAGTAATCCGTGGGAATCATAAAAACAACACTATCTATTGCACCTGGTATTTTATCTGATGCAACACATAACTGACCTATTGCAATGGATGAGTAATTCGTTGGAAACCATAAAAATAGATCACTAATCTCTTGGACTAGGTATTTTATCTGTTGCAACATATAACCGACCTGTTACAACAAATGAGTAAACCGTTGAAAGAATAAAAATGGATTACTAATCTGTTGCACCAGGTATGTTATCTGTTGCAACAGATAACCGACCTGTTACAACGGATGAGTAAATCGTTGGAAAGAATAAAAATAATCCTAATCTGTTGCAAAATGAAGAGTAAACCATTGGAAAGAATAAAAATAGATCACTAATCAGTTATTTATTGGATCACTATTGTTTAGATTTCTTCCAAACAGAAGAGTCGCCTGTCCCAACAGATGAATGATCTGTTAGATTGTTCACCTGTTGCATCAGATTTTCATAGTTGCATCAGATTTTTCATCTGTTGCATCAGATTTTCATCTGTTGCATTATATGTTTCATCTATTACATCAGATGTTTCAACTGTTGCAATACCATTTCTACCAAGACAAACAACAAATCAACCCAGCAACACCAACAAATCACACACACACACACTAAGAACATCAACTGTGACAAAAAATCACCAACAAATTTGAATCAACAGTATGACAACAAGAAGAAAAAATGCAAAAATACCAGAAATTAGGATTTTATTCAATCCATATTTCAATACCAGAAGAGTAGTTGGCTCATGTTCCTCTGTTTCTTCATAATTTTTTACCTGTGAAAAAAGAAATGGGAGGACGAAGAACTCAAAGTTATTGTCGGTAGAGAAGTATTCACGTCGATTGATGGTTGAAAGTTGAAAAAAAACTCGCCCGACTATTTGTCGCCGAAGGTTGAAGGGAAAATTTTTGCAGAACTGTTGATTGGGAGAGAGTTGAGAGAAGCTGGACAGAGAGAGTGGTTGATTTGGATTGAAGAGGGGTGTGGGTTGGGTTGATTTGTATTTTTGAAAAGATTAGCAAGTTTTGAAAATACTAATCAAGTCCACAATTATCTTAATCAAGTTTCCTAATGATGTTTGACCCTATCTGTTGGTCAATGTCACCAATCCTTCATTCAAGACTTAAAAGACATCTTTCCTTCAATTTTCTCAACTAGCTTGATGCTATGAAGTGAATAAACCAATAAAGCACAAACAAACAAACAAAGTAAGAATTCAAAATAAAACAATGTCTCCGATTATATAGTCCTAAAAATAAAAAATATGAAAAGACTTATATAGTCCTGAAAATAAAAAATATGAAAATGTAAATCTATTCTTCCTTAAACTAGTCCTAAGCTAAGATCACCTGACATTTTGGGCCTTGATCACGGGCTATTTTCAAATACAAAATCTCTCGGGGTATTCTCCAAATAAATAAATACAGATAACCTTGGGGCATTCCTCGACCAAATGAATACAATTTTAATTCAAGTGTTATGACATAAAAATCAAACAATAAGCATTCAACCATTCAACAATTCTGAAATTATATAGCCTGCCTACCCAAAATCCTAAGAATTACCTATCAATTCTCGACATAAGCATGATGTTATCGAATTTAACAAATCATGCACCTATTTTAAATCAAACAACCATCAATGAATAAAAATAAATGCATACTCACTTTTATCAATTTTCAATTCCTAAACAAATGCATACTCACTTTTATCAATTTTCAATTCCCGTCCTAATTTCATTTATCTCAAAATAGTTCGAATCACTCAATTAACCGATTCAAGTTGACCAATCAATCAATATCCACAACCATTCATGACTCGATCATAACTAAAGCAGATAAGCAAGGTCCACACATCATTAATTCACCATACAAAGTATCAAAAACTTAAGATTAATCGAGAATAAGATGAGGAATGAACCTTAATGTCACTTTTAATCAAGTATTACTCAATTAAACGAGATGGAGTCTGCATTAAGAACCTCGAATCAAACTTCAAAACAAAAATCCTAAATCGATAATGTCGACCTCGAATTTCACCCACATCTGCTTCTATTTTTCACTAACCCAAGCCAAAACTCAAAAAAACCCGCACCTAATTTTGTATCAATAATTCTGTTTTGGGTATCTTTCGATGAATTTTTCCGAAAATGGGAACGAGGGGTCGGTCGGATAGGATTTTTGGAGTTTGGCATTTAGTTGTTGATTTTAGGGGGTTATCCGGTGGGTCTCCATCGCTGGAACAGTAACTATGGTGACAGTGGAGCATTGGGTGCTGGTTTAACGGATTTTAGGGGGTTTGGAGCTGGTTTTAGGAGATTTAGAGGGTGACGTCGGAGATGGTTCACTGGAATAGTGAGCTCCGGCGGTGAACATAAATGGCTACTCCTATTTTTCTCCCTCTATTTTATTATTTCCTCCCTCTCAATCTCTCTCTTTTTTTCTCGCTCGATCTCTCTCTATTTCTCGCTCAATCTCTCTCAATCCCCTCATTTCTCATCTGTATGTGTATCGATTTTACTCGTATTTCTTCTTCCCTCACTTCTCTCACTATCCTCTCTCCGTGTTCTTTGATTGCCCTCCTCTCTTTGCCTAATTTTCGTGCATGTGCTTTTATTTTGTGTGTATATATGGTCTTTTTTGAGAATGTGTATGTTCTCCTCCCTTTTCACTATAAGCCAATGTGAGTTGGTTCAAGGTGAAGGTGTGTGTTGTGTATGTATTATTCGTTTCTTCCCCAATTCTGTTATTGTGAGAAAGTCAAGAGAGAAAATGTAAGGAGGAGGGGTTTGTAGGGTACGTAGAATGGGGTAGGGGTAATGTGGGGTAGGGGTTGAGTAAGGTGAGGAGTTTTTATTTTGTTGGGAATTTGTTATTTTTGGATAAGAGTAGAAAAAGTGGGTTGGAGTTGTTATTTTTTTTTTCGTTTTCTTGTGAGGAAAATTATCAAATGGGTGGGGTATATGGTAAGGTGAGTGGATTGAGTTGATTTGACTTTCGAGGAGGGTCAAACTTGATTATGCGCTTAATTATTTTTTCTTTTAGTACTTCCTAGGTTTACTCAATTATAATAAATTCACAAATACTATTTTTATTTAATATTATTATTTATTTTAGGAATAACATCTTTTAAATAAGTATCCAATATTTTATTAAATGTACTCAATATTAGTGAAACATAAATATTTATTTTTATAATATTATTATAGATATTATTTAAATTAATTATTTACATATTTTAAGAGATATCAGCTTTTTCATAATTTTGGAATGACTTTTTAGTCAAACATAGTTATTTTTTACCACAATATGAAATAAATATGGAATAAATATGAATTAATAAATAATCTATAAAATAGATTTTTTTGTAAAATGCTAGCTCTCAAGATGCCACTTCTCATAAGTTCATGCTAGTCTATTCTCCTTATTATATATATATAGATATATTATTAATAGTATTTAAATTAATAATTTATATATTTAAAGGGATGACATTTTTTTCATAACCTTTTTTTTTTAACGACTCTTTGGTCATAAAAATCTTTCCTATATACGTTGCTTGAGTATACTTGAGGTTAATCGATTTTTCTTGTAATACTTTCTGGGTTTACTCATTTGTAATGAAATCACAAATACTCTTTTTATTTAATAGTATTATTTATTTTAGGGATGACATCTTTAAATAAGTATCCGATAATTTTTTAAATTTACTCAATAATAGTGAAACATAAATATTTATTATATTATTATTTATATTATTTAAATCAATTATTTACATATTTTAATAGATAACATCTATTTCATCACATTTTTAATTTTGGAATGACTTTTCTAGTCAAACATAGTTATTTTTTACCACAATAGAAAACAAATATAAATTAATCAGTAATCTACATAATAGATTTTTATTGTAAAATGCTAGTTTTCAAGATGCCACTTGCCATAAGCTCATGCAAGACTATTCTCTTTTATTATATATATAGATATGAAATAAATATGAATTAATCAATAATCTACAAAATAGATTTTTGTTGTAAAATTCTATTTCTCAAGATGTCACTTGTCATAAGCTCATGCTAAACTATTTTTCTTTCTTATATATACAAAAATGAAATAATCATGAAATAAATATAAATTAATCAATAATCTGCAAAATAGATTTTAGTTGTAAAATGTCAATTCTCAAGATGTCACTTGTCTTAAACTTATGCTAGACTATTCTCCTTTATTATATATATAAATATGAAATAAATATGAATTAATTAATAATCTAGAAATAGATTTTTGTTGTAAAATGCTAGTTCTCAAGATGTCACCGCTCATAAGCTCATGCTAGATCATTCTCCTTTATTATATATACTAGTGCAGCATGGCCCATGTCAGCGCGGACCCAACATTAAGATATTTTGACTATGTACGATAAATTATATTGATATAAATTCGAATTATGAATTATAAAACATGACTACACAACATATTAACTACTTGATAGTATTTTTCAAGAAGCCAAATTATCTCACAAGATAATTATGTATAACTTACTCATATAGATAACAAAAATTGATGCATTTTGAAGTTTAGATCTTTAATCATATAACGGAGATTTGCTACATTAAGTATAAAGTATGAGATTAAAATTGATATATAAGACTTGACAATTGTTGTATAAAATAAAAAATAACTGTTGAAAAAGATAAACGGTTATCTAGTCATTGCATATTACATCAGATGTGGGTTGCAATTAATAATTCAAAATTGTATTGTATTCCCCTACTAAGTCGACATAAACATCCTTTACTTTCATTTTTCCTTCTCTTTTATTTGTCAACTTGTTAGTTAAAGTTAAATTAAATTAATATTTTAAATTTAAATTTTAAGTGTTTCAAAAATTATATAAAAAAGAAAACTATAAGTTACGGTCTATCATATTAATTTAAGTTATTTGACTTTGAGAACAGGATAAAATATACTTCTGTAGATGTTTAATGTAATTTTAAATAATATACATTACTTTTCTTATCCAAACTTTTATGGCATTGATAGTCAATTATAGTTTTAAAATAATTTTAATTTTTAATTATTGTAATTTATAATACTTTTCTTCTATTACAATTTAAGTGACACCAATATAATTTCGAAAGTCAACCAAATATTTTATATCTTTTAAATTTTTTAAACTATTAATTATTGTGATTTATAGTACTTTTTACATATTTTTTTGAAATATATAACAAATTAAATTACTTTTAGATATTTTAAGTTGTTATTGTAATTTATAATACTTTTCATATAATTTTTGAATAATATATGTTACTCTTGGGGCTTTGAGTTGTAGGTGACAAAAGAGTTTTAAAATGAGGTGTAGGTGACACAAGTCTTAATTATTGAGTGGAGGTGACAATTACTTTATTATGGATTAAGAAAGTTTGGTAAGTTTGACAATAGCTCAAAAGTTTTAAAATTTACACTTTGGTCCAAATGTTTACCTAATATAACGGAAAATAGAGGGAAAAAGGCATATTTCACTCTCTTCTCATCCATTGTTGTTTTCTCTCTCTTAGCAATTTTTGTTGTTCATTATTACTGCTGCTTTATTCATTATCTTCTGCTTCATTCATCATCTTCTGCTTCATTATCATCATCTTCTACTTCATTATCATCTTCATCTTCTTCTTGTTGACCATTTGTTGTTGTTGTTACCGTTACTGTTGCTATTTGATCAATTTATTAGGTCAAATTTTATTTCGTACATCACTTTACACTTTGACATTACTTCATAGGAGACTTTGGTAAGTCAAATTATGATTTTTAGTTGAATTTTTCATCTGAGTAACTGCTATTGTGCTATTTTTCCAACAATGGATAGAACTCGATCATGAATCCAACATAAGAGCCATCTGTTTAAATAGGTAAATCATCTATTGTGATAGATGAAACATCTGTTTCAACGGAATACTAATATATTGAATTCATGTTTATGGTTCTATAGGCCGTAACATAAATCGAATTGATGGGTCATCTATTGCAACAAATAACTTATCTATTTAAACAAATTAGTTATCTGGTGCAATGTGATAAATATCTGTTGCAACAGATTATTAATCTATTACAACAGAACCTGAACTCAATTCCAACAGACGTGTTGTCTATTGTAATAAGGTAAATATCTGTTGCAACAGATTATTAATCTGTTGCAACAGAACCTGAACTCGATTCTAATAGACGGTAAATATTTGTTGCAACATATTAGTAACCTGTTGTGATAGAACCTGACCTCAATTCTAACAGATCATCGGTTGTTGCAACAGGTAGGTCATTTGTCGCAACAAGTTAATTATTTGTTGTAACATGTCACTCTTCTATTGGAATCAGCTTCAAAAGTGCCTCAGTACTGTAACATCAATCCCAACAGATATATAGTCTGTTGCAACATATGATTCACATGTTACAACAGATGACTCGTCTGTTGAAATCAGCTTTAGGAGCGTAACATAAATCTCAACAGGTAAGTAATCTATTGCGACTGATTACACATCTATTGGAATTCATTTACGGCACTATGAATTCACTATTAACTTTTTTTAACAAATGACTTTATTTAGGTACCACTAATGGAGAGATCACTAAAAATAGGGGTGGATTGCCATGGTCAATGGATTGAAAAGAGCAATCGATATATAAGGCGTTAGAATGAGGGTAAAATGCTAGAGATGATAGCTATGACAGTCCAAAGTGATGTTTTATATGATGATTTTGTGAATTTAATCATCAGTTATTGTGGACTGAATTGTCAATCGGAAGAACTCATTATTAGCTACATGCACAGCTCCTTTGAAAATCAGAGGGTACTACTTTTCAAGATAACCGATCAGGTTTGGTTACGTGCTTATCTTAGTAATTCATCCAGGCCGGTGTTAAAGGTGTATGTGGTTGAAAAGGCGATAGAGAATGAGAACCAGAACATAGAAGAACAACAACAACAAGACATCTTTGATGATAGGTTGGATGATCTAAACATGAATATTCCAGATGATAATCAAACACCTACGCCCGTTGATGCGACCAATACGATGGGTAGTTCTTCTCAATTGACACAGTCTGGAAATCTTCAAGACGACGGGATCAGTTTTTTTATTGGAATGTCATTCAAGTACAAGAATGAACTATCTACCATTTTGTTTATTTCTTGCTTGAAAAAGAAATTCATAATAAAGAAAGTGATTAATTCGAGCAATGTCTTTTGCTTCAAATGTGCTAATGCAAACTGCAAGTGGTGGTTGAGAGTGGTGAAGTACGTAAGTTCTTATAGTTTCGTCATTCATAAATATGAAAAGTATCACACATGTGGCTTGGAGCATATCTTGGGCCAAAATCCTCACACCACGGCAAAGGTCCTCGATAAATATTTCAGGAGTAGTTTCCTCGATGCAAAGGCCCTTCAACAAGGGTTATGGCCAACCAACTCCTTACGGAATCGGATGTCCTAGTCAGTTATTAGAAGATATATATAGCTATGGGGATTGCCAAGGACTTGGTTAGGGGAACACACGAGCATGGGTATGCAGTCCTGGAGGCCTACCGTTACATGATTGAGTCCACAAATCTCAAAAGTAAGACGACATTGCATGTTGATGAAAATGGAAGGTTCAAGTACTTTTTTGTATCCTATGGTGCTTAGATTTAAGGTTTTCGACAATTGAGAAAAGGCATAGCCGTCGACGGTACCTTTTTGAGGAGTAGGTATAATGGAGTTCTGCTAGGGGCGGTGGCACAGGATGCGGAGAATCACATCTTTCCTATCGCTTTTTATGTAGCGGACAAGGAATGTGATGCCTCTTATGGAATTTTTTTTGAACAACTGCACAGTTGCGTCGAAGATATCGAGAGTTGTGTTTTATTTCGGATAGGTATCCAAGTATTCCAAAGATGGGTTCAATTTTCTTCACTTCAGCTTACTTTGGTTGTTGCATCAAGCATCTTAGAGAGAATATTCAGTTTCGAGAGATGGAGTCAGACATTCTGTCCGGCAGATAGGTACATTCTTATGAATTTAATATCTTGTTTGAGTTACAAGTTTAGTATAATGTCACACTAAGTGATTCTTTTATATAGGTACAATATTATGACATCAAACATAGCTGAATCAGTGAATTCATTATTTGGCTATGAAAGAGAATTTCTCAAGGCTATGTTTGAAGTAATAAACAAGAAGTATGGTCGATTTTTTAACAAAAGGCGTGTGCATTTTAAGGGCCCAAAAAGAACCCGATTTGTTCTCGAAATCAAAAAAATAATATCAATGAACGTTAGTTAGGGGAATAGGTTATTATCTCATAAAATAGCAGATTAAAAATTCAGTATCACCAGTTAGGTGATGTTGCCACGGTCGATCTTCAAACAAGATCTTGTACGTGCAGAGTTTTTGACTTGGACAAAATACCCTATCCACATACCACGGCAGCGCTTCGAGCTTAATACGGTCCAAAATATGAACCTAAAGTTTACTAACCTCCTCTCAATACTATTCGGTGGAAGAATATGAAATGGCATATAGTGGGCATATTACTCCGGTGCCTCTCGAAGAATCTTGGGTTGTTCCTGCAGAGATTTTGGGGAGATTAATACCTCTTCCATATATTGACCCAAGCACTATCAAATCGGGAAGAAAGCCATATAAGAGGAAGCGTAGAATCGGAGAATCATTTTCATCAAGAAGAAACAAGTGCTTCGTATGTAAGTGCACTGGCCACAAAAGAACTACATGCCCGGATCGTAATCCACCATGAACGTTGTAATTGCAGAAACTTGTGTAGTTGTTTGTTGTGGACTTTACTCATTATTTTGAAAGTAATGTTATCATTTATTATATATAAAATATATTTTTTAATAACTTGTCCATCAATAAAAAGAGGCAAAACATGAACTAAATAATACAACAGACCACAATTATTCTCAACAGATTAACCATCTGTGGGAACAGATAGACATTAGCCGGAAGAACACAACAAAGTTCCATCAAATTGGAATATTTTCCTCCAACAGATGACAAACCTGTCGCAAAAGATGGATAATCTATTGACAGAAACCCAACAGATGTTCCAATCTATTCCAACACATGGTCCATCAGCCAAAATTACTCTTGCTACTGGATTCAAAATTGCTCCTTACCTCCAACCATTGACATGTTAATATTAACGTGTATGTTTAGAAGAAATAGACAGAATGAAAATTAAATAAGAATTAAAAAGCCAAAGTCGACTAAAAATAAAATTTTCATTAAACAAAAAATAAAATACATTAGGTATAGATCCGATATAGAAAAATTAAAATACATACGCTAAAAGAAAAACACATGCTAATTCTAATTATTATCATCATCATCACCATTAATGACAGTCGTCCAATCAACTTACAACAGCAAGGCCCTCATCAACCTCTGCATCTCTCTGAACATCGTCGCTTTCATGGCAACCAACTCTTTCTGCAAGTCATTAACCTACCTCTAAAGTTCCCGTACTGTGTCGTGCAAAATAACAATGTCCCAAATAGGATCAGTCATATCTAGAACACATATGAATTGACAAATGTAAAGAAAAAGAGTCCAAATGTAATACAACGTATACTACCAACTGGTAGATTTACACCGGAAAAAAAACTTACCTCAACGAGAAAGGAATATACTCTTTGAAGAGAAGTAGTTGAAGATGGCACACAAAAAGAAATAATGCAAGAAATAAATAAAGTTTAGTAGAATGAATAGATTAAGGAGAGACCTATTTATAGAGGATTGAATCTGGATGTGTCAGGACAAAAGGCACAATTGTTAAGCTCTATTGTATTAATTACATTCAAACTGGTGGCATTTGGTTTTCTGTGAAAAGTCGTGACTTTTTCTTTTACATTAATACTTCTCACCTTTTCAAAATGGTCTTGAGACTTGATAACAACCGTTATTATTGAGTTGTTGCAACAGATCATCCATCTTTCGCAACAGATTTACCATCTGTTGTAACAGATTATCTGTATGTGTAACAGATGGTCTGTCAAAATAGATTTACCATTTGTTCCAACAGATGGTTTGTATGTGCAATAGATGAGACATCTGTTACAACAGATGGACCATCTTTTGGAGATATTTTGATTTCTTCTAACAGCTAATTCATCAGTTGCAA
Source organism: Capsicum pubescens (assembly GCA_030864215.1). NCBI lineage: Eukaryota > Viridiplantae > Streptophyta > Magnoliopsida > Solanales > Solanaceae > Capsicum > Capsicum pubescens. The sequence goes on along the minus strand of CM061549.1, from coordinate 109,865,580 downwards.
CAGATAGAGAATTTGATTCATCAACTATTTTGATTGTGTTAGATAAAAAGTCACGACTACCTTTTTTTAATAGTCATCACATGCGTGCAAATGAATAAACGTTATCTGGTCTATCGCAACAGATTTACCATCTGTTATAACATATAGATTATCTGTTGCGACAGACCATATGTTGGAGGAGATTTTTTGATTTCTTCTAACAGTTGATTCATCAGTTGCAACAGATGGAGAATTCAGTTCATCAGCTATTTTAAATGTGTTAGATAAAAAGCCACGACTCTTCACCTCTTTTTTAATAGTCATCACATGCGTGCAGATGAATAAATAATGTCTATTTTGTCACAACAGACTTACCATCTGTTGTAATATATGGATTATATGTTGCAACAAATGGACTCTATGTTAGAGGAGATGTTTTGATTTCTTCCAACAGCTGATTCATCAGTTGAAACAGATGGAGATTTTGATTCATCAGCTGTTTTAAATATGTTAAGATTAAAAGTCATGACTCTTCACACCTCTTTTTTAATAGTCATCACATGTGTGCAGATGAATAAACAACATTGTCTGACATGTCATGATGGGGTAGGAAGAATAAGATGCATGCAATGGATCCACTTTCATACGAGGGAGTTATGTATTATTGATCAGGCTACCGTGACAAACACACATAAAGTGCAATGACTTTGTTAATGCAGTTTTTTATCGATTAGACACTGAGCCTTCAAACAAGATCCTGCATTGTATAATTTAGTTTGATAGGTGCGAACTGATAAGGTCGAAGGGTTCTAAAACGGTGATGTCGATACCCTATTATAATTTAATGATGGTCTATACTCATGTTTTTGTGTCAAGTTTGGGGAAGAGTTCAAGTTTTTGGCGGCATTGTAAATATCCAATAGTGATTGAACCGATTTTAATGGTGCAATGGACTTCTTAAAAGGCCTCTAAAGCCGCACATTGTAGCAAACAATGATGGAACTAATAGAAATTTCCCTGGTCCAAATTTATATGGATGGATTGCTGGAAGAGACTTTTATACAGCAGAAGGTGCTTGGGAGAATACTTGTACGGGAAGGGGAAGTGGAGAAGGCCATATATCATTTCAGACCTTGTTTAAGAGGAAAAATATAGAAGTAAGGAACTTCTAGCGAATCTGACCAATGAAATTGACATGAGAAACGGAAAAACTGGATGAGCTTCAAATGTGGAAGTGTATCCAAATAGAAAAATCTATTAGTCATTGCAAAAAAAGAATGGTCAACAGGACTAGAGCTGGAAACTTTGCTCGAGAATGCAACTAGCGAGTGTGGCCTCAATGAAGACTCTCACAAAGTGCAGGACCTGAACTCTAAGGAAAAAACTTTACGAGCACAGGAAATTAATACGAATATCGGTCAAAATTGAAACCTGAACCAACAACTTCTGAATTAAAAATAAGGGAAGCCAACGCGTCAATTTCTGAAGTCTAACTTGCATGCCATGCCTTCTGTTTGTGGCTATGATCAGGTCAATGGCAGTAGAAACAAAAAGGTCTGAAGTTGGGAAGAAATCCCATGCTTTGTTGTTTCCACAACCTTTGACCTGACTAGAGCCATAAACAGAAGGCATGGGATGCAAGTTTAACTTGAGAAATTTCCACCTTGGCTTGATCCCGTATTTTTAATTCAGGAGTAGTTGGTTCAGGTTTTAATTCTGACCGACAATCTTACCACCTTCCATGTTCATGAAGCTACTTCTTTAGAGTTCTGGTCCTGTATTTTGTGGGTCTTCATTGAGGACACGCTCACTAGTTGTAGTCTCTAGCAAAGTGACCAGCTCCAGTCCTTTTGAACTTTTTTTTTTCTTCAACGACTGATAGATTTTCATTTTTGGATATACTTTCACATTCGCAGCTCATCAAGTTTTTGTATTTTTCACATCAATTTCATCAGCCAATTTTGCTACACTTTTCTTCCTACCCTGTGTTTCTTTTTAAACAAGGTTTGAGATGATATATGGTCTTTTCAACCTCCCTCTTCCCACACAGGTATTCTCCCGATCCCCTACTACTGTATAATAGTCTCCTCCAGCAACCCATCCATATAAATTTAGACCAGGGCTATTTCTATTAGTTCTATCGTTGTTTGTTGCAGTGCGAGGCTTCAGATGCCTTTCAAGAAGTCCATTGAGCCATTAAAACCGGTCCAATCACTTTGGATATTTACACTACAGCCATAAACTTGAACCCTTCCCCAAACTTGATAGAAAAACATGAGCATAAACGGTCATTAAATTATAACAGGTTATCGACACCACCTACTTGGTCCCTCGGCCTTACCAGTTCGAACCTAACAATCTTAACTATAAAATGTCATATCTTGTTTGAAGGATTAACGCCTAATAGGTAAAGAACAAATATTCATAAAATCATTACACTGGATGTGTGTTTCATGATAGGTTGATCAGTAATACATATCTCCCACATATGAAGTAGTTCTATCTGTAAGCAGTTTATTCCTCCGAACCCATCTTTACTCTAGCCTTTAAAGCTGGTCGGGCAAAAGTGGATCCAGTTTCACTTCCTTTTATCTGTAAACAAAAAAAATACATTTGATGTCAAACAAGAAAAAAACAAAAGAACATTACAAAAGGGTAACACAAAATTGAGAGAATCAACAGATGACCAATCTAATGCAACAGATTACCTATCTACTCAACCGATGTTGCAATAGATGGGTCATATGTTGGAATAAATCAAATCGGCCTTTCTACTAGTTTGATTTCTTCAAACAGTTGTTTCGTCTGTACAAAAAGGTAACATAAAATTGAGTGAATCAATAGATGACCAATCTGATGCAACATATTACCCATCTGTTCAACCGATGAGGTATTTTGCAACAGATATAAAAACAATAATTCGTTCATTCAAGACTTAAAAGTCACCTTTCTTTTAATTTTCTCAATAAATAGAAAACTGGTAATGGGTAAATCATCAATAGCAACAGATGTAAATATCTAATTTAAATGACATACAAATAAGAAGACGAGATGGAAAGAGCAATAGTGAACCATACCTGCAATGTGAAAAAGCAAAGGGATCAGAACATCCAGTTAAGTCGAGAAAAGATATTGATCGGTTGAGATCCGAAAGGATCCTCGTCTAAAAGAAGAGAGAAAAAAGAGGAAAAAAGGAAAAAAAGAATTGAGAATAAACAAAAGTGATAGATGAGTTGAGTCTTACTTTATGGCTGAAAGAGAGAGTATTCTTCTAGATATGGGTTTTAAATATTCATTAATAAATTTTGAGGGGCATGGGGAGACAGTGACATTGAAAGGACCAGATAAGACTACCACTCAGGAGATTTTTGAGTTATCCAAGTAATATTTTTTACTGCCTTAGTATTTTAACTTTTTTTATCTCGGACAGGACATACCTAAATTGCTTTAAAAAAAGGGGTCCTAAAATATATAAGTGCAACAGATAACAATTTCTGTTTGAAAATTTTCAAAACTTAGTCATCTATCGCAACAAATGCAGCACATGTTTGATAATTTACCACAGATGCGTAATATGTTGCAACAGATGACTTAATCTATTTGATTAAATCCAACAGAAAAGACATCTATTGCAACAGGTTGAACATTTGTTTTTATAAAATTTCAATTGAGTTTATGTGTTAGACTAATACCTTAATTGATTAATCTAGGACCAGGGGTGAGTTCTCATAGGGTCAACTACAACTTCAATTGAGTCTTTTGGCAATTGCATGATGAAAAAGTATTGTGATGCACCCGACCAGAGTTGTCGATCGATCACTCTGAGATGAACCGATTCTTACTACCTCATATGTTCAACTAATACCTTAATTGATTAATCTAGGACTAGGGGTGAGTTCTCTTAGGGTCAACTACAACAGATGTCAGCGCCTATTTGATAATTTATAACAGATGGGTAATCTGCTGTGACATGTGACATCCATTTGATAATTTATAATATATGGGTAATCTGTCGCAACATATGACTTAATCTATTTGATTATTTATAATAGATGAGTAATCTGTTTCAACAAATAACTTAATCTGTTTGATAACTTACAACAGATGGTTAATCTGTTGCAATAGGTTGAACCTTTATTTTTATACAGTTTCAATTGATTTCATATGTTAGACTAATTCCTTAATTGATTAATCTAAGACCAATGGTGAGTTTTTATAGGGTTAACTACAACTTTAATTGAGTTTTTTAGCAATTGCATGATGAGAAGGTATTGTGTTGCACCCGACCAAAGTCGTCGATCGATCACTCTGAGCTGAACCAATTCTTACTACCTCATATGTTAGACTAATACATTAATTGGTTAATCTAGGACCAGGGGTGAGTTCTCATAAGGTTAACTACAATAGATGGCAACGCATATTTGATAATTTATAATAGATGGATAATCTGTTGCGACATATGACTTAATCCATTTGATAATTTACAACAGATGGCTAATCTGTTACAACAGATGACTTAATCTATTTGATAATTTATAATAGATGAGTAATCTTTTACAACAAATGACTTAATCTATTTGATAACTTACAACAGGTGGTTAATCTATTGCAATAGGTTGAACATTTATTTTTATACAATTTTAATTGATTTCACATATTAGACTAATACCTTAATTGATTAATCTAGGACCAGGGGTGAGTTATCATTGGGTCAACTACAACTTCAACTGAGTTTTTTGGCAATTGAATAATGAGACGGTATTGCGTTCCTCTAGACCAGAGTTGTCGATCGATCACTCTGATCTGAGCCGATTCTTATTACCTCATATGCTAGGCTAATACCTTAATTGATTAATCTAGGACCAGGGGTGAGTTCTCATAGGGTCAACTACAACTTCAGTTGAGTCTTTCGAAAATTGCATAATGAGACGGTATTGCATTCTCCCGACCAGAGTCATCGATCGATCACTTTGAGCTGAACCAATTCTTACTACCTCATATATTAGAATAATACCTTAATTGGTTAATCAAGGACCAGGGGTGAGTTCTCATAGGGTCAACTACAATAGAAGACAACGCCTATTTGATAATTTACAATAGATGGGTAATCTATTGCAACATATGACTTAATCCATTTGATAATTTATAACATATGGGTAATCTGTCACAACATATGACTTAATTTGTTTGATAATTTAAAATAGATGAGTAATGGATTGCAATAAATGACTTAATTTGTTTGATAACTTACAACAGATGGTTAATCTGTTACAACAGGTTTAACATTTATTTTTATACAATTTCAATTGATTTCATATGTTAGACTAATACCTTAATTGATTAATCTAGGACCAGAGGTCAATTCTCATAGAGTCAACTACAACAGATGGCAGCACCTATTTGATAATTTATAACAGATGGGTAATCTGTTGCGACATATGATAATTCATTTGATAATTTACAATAGATAGGTAATCTGTTGTAGAAGATTACTTAATTTGTTTGATAATTTACAATAGATGCCTAATTTGATGCAACAGATTGAACATTTATTTTTATACAATCTCAATTGAGTTCATATACCTAAATTGATTAATCTAGGGTCAGGGGTGAGTTCATTGGCTCAACTATAACTTTAATTGAGTCTTTTTGCAATTGCATGATGACAGAGTTAAAAATTATGCATATCTTTTATAATTTTTTTAAAAAATTAAGATCAATTCGGACCAAATTAACATTTTCAAAACTTGTCATTCTTTTCCAAAATACAAATCAACCCATACAAATCATCCATTTACGAGAAAAATGTTGCATCATTTCAAATCTTGAGTTTTTGCTCTTTTCGCTTTCTAAATTATATAGTACAAACAATAACTACTCCACAAATTGCTCTACCCTTCATAACTGGTCGATTTTCTTCTCATTTCTGACCACATAGGTGTTATTTTTGACTTTATTTTTGCTTGTATCAGTCATTTTCTCTATCTTCATAGTAACAGAGTTCAAGAAGAGTTTTATATTTGTTATTTCTTCTAAAAAATAAGGGCTTTTAAGTTAATGGTGAAATAAAAAACTTTAGTTGTATTATCTTCGAGAATGGATTTACAATTTTGAGTTTTGATGGTAAAATCATAGGAAGAACTCGAGAAAACCCTAGTTTCTATTACAGTGTTCTGTTGACTGTCGTGGTATTGTTGGATGGTATTTGTAGTGTTGGTGGTGGTGGTCGTCGTTGTTGTGGTGGCACTGGTGGTGGCTGTTGGTGGAATTGGTTGGTGGTGTTTGTGGTGGCATTGGTTGGTGGTGTTTGTGGTGGCTATCGATGGTATCGGTATTCATGGTATTTGTGGCATTAGTTGGTGGTGTTTCTGGTGGTGGTGGTTATTGGTGTGTTGGTATTGGTGGTGTTTGTTATGTATTTTTTAAAATTTATGCATATATTAATTGTAATATAATTTTTGTTTTTTCTGTTGTTTGTAGGTAAAATATGTCTCCCAAAAGAAAAGAAAGTGAAAGTGGGTCAATGTCTGACCACAAAAAAAAGACTAAAGTACAGAGGGATTCGGAGGAGCTTCCTGAACAATCTTAGTTAGGAAAAAGTGAAGCTAGGGAGAGATATGGAAACAACATTGAGGGAGGTGTACAAGGGTTTGTAGATGGTGATAAAGAAAATGAAAGTGAGAAAAAGGAGGAATTAGAGAGTGAGAAAGAGAAAAGGGATGATCATCAACATAATGATAACGGATCACCAATAGGGTATGAATTAATATCGACATCCCAACATGATCCTGTCAAAACTTTTAGTATTGACAAGTTTCAAGTTGCGATGTCAATAAATGACCCAAAAGCAGAAGAACTAACTGGTGAAATTGTACTTAAATGTCAGTTGGGGAGAAAAATTATTTATTTTAGGAAAATTATGAAGAACGAAACATAGATGGACTTTTTAAGAAGAGCTGCTTTAGACGCTTTCTTGAGCTGCCTGAGGACCCTCCTGCCCATTTCCATATGAGGATGATATATGGTCTTCTCAAGCGCAGGATCAAGTACGTGAGGGATGATGAAGATTTGAAGGAGGGGGGAGGGAAAAGATAGATGAAATTTGGATCAACTACTGTGGTATGTCGGTTTGTTTTGGCTTGCAAGAGTTTTCGATAGTGACGGGCTTGAGATGCCATCATCCAGAAGAACCACCTATCACCAAGGGAATACCCCGTAAAAGATTCAAGGAAATAAAATGCAAGAAAAAATAGATGGGTTGTTTGACATTGCTCGACGTGGCTACAAAGCATCAAATTTGTTAACAGATCTCATGGATAAAACTATACCAAAGCAGTACAGGGAGTAATTTTGCTTAGTTTGTTTTGCCCATTTGGTTATATTGGCAAGACATGTCAACAAAGTTATAGAAGATAATTTATTGGCGCGTGCTGAGGATTTTGATAAATTCAACAATTATCCCTGGAGATATTTACTGACAAAGCTATCCTTAGGGACGACCACATTATAGGCTTTCCTTGGGCTTTTATGGTAAAATTAATCACTACTTTTACTCATCTATTAGTTTATATTGAATATTGTTATAGTTATTATGACTTTTTTTGCTTGCTTTCTGTTTACATTTTTTAGGCTTGGCATTTGAAGTCATTCCTCCCCTCTGAAAGCAGGTAATGGATTACCCGGATGAGGTTTCTCATCCAAAAATGTTTAGGTGGTTGGCTGCAAAGAACAACACCAAAATTAAGGAGTCTGATCTCTTTAACCCTCCGGATAATGCAGTACGTCTTCTTCAAGTAAAATAATTTTACTCAACGAAAGATATTGAACAGATGTTATATCTGGTGCAACAAATGTTATATCGAATGCACTAGATGGGACATTTGTTGCGATAGATTACCCGTCCTATTCCAACCGATGCAACAGATGGATAATTTGTTGCGACAGACGATTGATATCTTCCATCAAATTACCCATCTGTTGCTTTGGTTCTCTAAACCTAATTCCTAACAGATTAACCATCTACTGTAAATTATGCAATAGATATATAATCTAATGTAACATATTGTTAATTTGTTGTGACTTACAAATTATCTATTGCATAATATGTAACCCAATAGATTACCCGTGTTATGCAACTGGTGCAACAGATTGGTAATCTGTTGCGACAGATGATTGATATTTTGCATCAGATTATCCATATGTTGCTCTGGTTCTCTAAACCCGACTCAAATGGATTTTAACCATCTACTGCAAACTATACAACAGATGGGTAATCTGATACAATATATTGTTAATCTGTTGCAGAAGTTGACTGTTAAAATATAACACAACTGTGAAAATTATTATATTATATGATTGAAATGTATTTGTCTTTTTCTTTTTAGGTTGTGCATCCATGGATCGTGCCTACTGAGAAGGAGTCGGTGATGACTTCTTCTATTACTCTAGGTCATGTTGATACTATAGCAGACCCAACGGTGGAGTTAATAAAGAAGGAATTGGTTGGGGCAACAGCCATAAGAAGAGCAGTTAGGCAAGGTCAGCCTAATGTTAAGGCTCTTCGTGACCAACCTACTAAGGCAAATCCGGGTGCTTCTTCTGGTGGAGTTGTTGGTGTTGGTGGAAGGCATGCTGATGCTGCTACCACTCATGATGATAAGCATGTTGATGCTCAAGAAAAAATAAATATGTTTGTAAACACCCCTTTCACCCTTACACAGGTCCGTCTCTCCCTTTTCACCCTCGTGTTCTCATTGTGAATGCGAAGAGTGAAAGGACAACCAAGATAAACTCTTTTAAAAAGTAGAGGCTATCTCTAAAGCTGTCGAGAAATTAAAATCCAAAGGGATGTCATTCCATCCAAGAAGGTGAGGGAGTCATACACTCCTACAGTGTTGGTTAGGAAGAAGAAAAGAGCAATTAACGACGTACTCTTTGGTCGGAAATAAAATAAAATTATAACTCCTCTCTCTCCAAAAGTTGTTGAAGTTCAGGGGTCATTTAAGAAGGTGGACATATACGCGGAGCTTGTCAGCAAAGAGAAGAGGGATCTGCGATAGGCCAAGAATGCCAAGCCAGGCGCACCATATTACCCCAAGCCTTCCTTTCCCCCCTAAAACTTCCAGACTATGACAGATATGTGTATACAGTATGAGGAAAAGACAAGTTTACTTTTCCCAACCTAGCCTTATAATCTACCCCATGAAGGAAAAGCTATGCAACAAATGTGAAATCTGTTGCAACAGCTAGGTATTCTGGTGCAACTGGTAGTGGTTCTGTTACAACTTATTATCCATCTATTGCATAAGTTGCGTTGGATTATTGATTCAGAGAACCCTATGCAACAGATGGACCATCTTTACAATTACTAACTTATTTAAAAATTAACTTCTTATATCACAGCATGTTAACAAAATTCTCTGCCTCATGAGAAAAAGACAATTAACATACCCGAAAGCTTATGACGCTGCCGATAGGATAATGACCTTGACTTCTACAAGAAGCTCAAGGATAAGTACGATCAACTCAATGCTGATGCGTCAGCCTGTGGTGCGGGACTTGATTTCTTAGTTTTTACGTTGGACTTGGATGAAGAAGAAATGCTAAAATATGTTAGAGGGGAGAGGTCAAATCCACACAGCAAGTGTTGGACCAAGGCAAAGAGGATTCTTGCAGTCATTAGCGTGAACGACATATATTATTGAGCTATTGAAATACTAATCGAGGGGGAAAAGATCAAAGTTTATGACTACTACGAACCTGTTATCGATGAGGTCGATCTTTTTTCCCCGTGCAGCCACTGATGGAGCTGTTACCCATCTTGTTGAGGGAGAGTAAACTGATGAATCATTTTCCAAGGAAAGTGTTGATGAAGAAATCATAGGAATTTGAAGGTCGAAACAAGGGCATGAACCTTTCAAAAAATAATATCGATTACGCGTGTGGCTCGCACACTCTTGCACACATCGAATGTTTGTTGACCGGCACAAAAATGGCTGATCCAATGACCTTTTTGTGCAACAATGTTGTGGCAAACCTGCAAGAGGTCTGGGCTTATGGGGTACTAACTGGATGCTTGGAGCCTATGTATATAGAAGATCCTGTGAAATAACAATTTTTTATTTCAAGTCACACTTCACTTTACTTTAAATTACATGTACATGTAGTGGCAATAATTTTTTCTGATGAAAATTGAGTTTCTTATATGTAATAGATTGTCAATCTGTTGTAAAATATATTTTATCTATTCTGGCAGATAGTTTATCTGCTGCAATAGGTTGGTCATCTGTTGCATTATGCCGATGTTATTTTTATCTAATCTAAGTCTAATCTGTTGCAAAAGTGAGAAGCCTTATTTGATAATTTCCAACAGATGACCTAAATTTTACAATATATGCCTAAATCTGTTTGATATTTTACAATAATTACGCTTGAATATCTATGTGATCGACAACACCAAACCAGTAGCAAATACACCACCATGAAAATTTCAGTAATTAGGCTTGACTATCCATGTGCCCAACAACACCAAGTCAGTAACAATAACGACAACAATGTAGTATCTTCTTGCTCGATTTTGTTTCTCTTCAGAAGCCTTGACTTTGTTCAACAAACCCCATATTATACAATTTACTTGTGAAGGGTGTCGTTCTTTATACCAATCAAAGTAATCGCATTCACTCAATTTCCATAAAAACAAGAACACAATTACAAAATAATTATAAGTCAATAATTAATCAACTAATTAAATTAAAAAATATTACCTTTGAAATATTACAAGTAAAAAACCTACGACTGGATTTTGTTGAGTCCAAGAAGTATTCAATAGAGTTTCATGAACGCACTTACAATATCGAAAATCATTATCATAAAAAATAGTGGAAGATGCACTCGACATTGTCAAGCTCAGTTGGAAAAAATGAAAAAAGATGAAGAAAAGAAAGACCAAATGCAAATAATTTAAAGAATTTGAATAGATAAAAAAAAGATGATGATGAAGAAGAAAATTGGGGAATTTAGGGATAAATTTTAGGAAGAAGATGACTATATAAGATAATGGGGGGGGGGGGATGACCGTTGGGGGCCAAATCAGACGCCAAGTCAGCAAAAAGTGCCAACCTAACACATTTGATGCCTATTTTATTTTACATGTTTAAAATGAACATTGTCTACTTGATGCCTATTTTATTTTAGGTGTTTGAACTGAACACTGTCGATGGGTTCCGCCTTTTTTAATTTCAATTCACTTTCACTTTTTTACATGTAGTGACAATTTTTCGTCCAATGAAAGTTGAATTTTTATAATGCAACAGATTCTCCATCTGTTGTAACAGATATTCTACCTGTTCTGACATATAGTTTATCTGTTGCAATAGGTTGGTCATTTGCTACATGTTATCAATGTTTCTAAGTCTATCTGTTGTAACCGTGGGAAGACCTATTTGATAAATTCCAATAGATTACCTACCTGTTGAAACATATGTCTAAATCTGTTCAATATTTTCCAATAGATGTGTCGTCTGTTACAACAGATACATTATCAGTTGAAATATTTAATTCTAGTATTCCATTTCAATTAATAAGTTCAAATCTAAGGAAAAAATAAAATTCACAGATAAAATAAAATAAATCGAAGCCTTAAGAAATTAGCTGAAATAAATCAACGAATAAATAAAATGTAAAAAAATTATTATGGGTACAGATCTCAACAAATACATCAACAATTTAAGTATTGATGCCAAGGATTCCTAAGGAGGGGTGAGGCTATTACTTTGACAGACTCAAGCTATAAATATCTACTCAATATGGACAAGTTGTTCTTCATCCGCTGCTATAAACTTCGGCTTTGCTCGTTGTGGATCTTTATTATCGCTTACGTACAGTTTTTGCGCTTTCTGTTCTCCGTATTTCCATAAAAAGAGTAGCATATTGTCACTATTATTCAGCAGTAGCTTCTACATCCACCTGGAAAGCCAGAATTGGTCAATGTTAATCATGGAGATACAACAAAACAGAAAAGAATAACTCATCTGTTCTAGCAAATCAAACAGGTCTTTCTCCTATTTTAAATTATCCTAAATAGATTATATTTCTGTTACAACAATGAATCAACTGTTGGAATAAATTTCTACATGAGGAAGACCTGTATGATAATTTCCAATGGATGAACCATCTGTTGCAACACATGACTCATCTGTTGCAGTAGATAGGTCATCTATTGGTACAAATAAAAGTGGTACGAAGAGCTGTTTGATTTGCTAAAATAGACGACATATTACGCAACAAATACTTTATCTGGTGCAACAAGTTAGTCAACTATTGCAACAGATGTATATATCTATTTGATAATTTGCATCAGATGTGTCATCTGTTGTCTGTTTATTAGCTAGAAGACATATATATTCACCTTCTTCAGCTCGTGTTGCTCTACTTTGGACATTGTACATTGCTCAGTGCAACACATGGATAGAGGAGTTGCAATTTCATTTTTTTGGATGCTTGATAATGCCTTGGAAATTACTTTCCTTCTCCGCTTAGCCTTAATCTCTAATGGAGTGGATGGAAATAAAATCCTCTTTGATGGAATGACACCCCTCTTAGATGTCAATTCCTTTACAGAAGCAATTAATGCATTAATAGCATTAATCACTACATCATGTTTCACCCTGCAGTCTTGACATTTGCATGCAGAACATTCGTTGGGAGAGGCAAAATTTGTATAACCAGTATGATCATACTCATAATGGTTTGTTTTAAATACTGTAAGAGGAGTATCATTGGAACCAATAGCAGAACAACTACCACCACCAACAATTCCATCACCACCAAGACCATCAACAACAATAAACCCACCCTCCAAAATTATTTTTCTTGTAATGGTTGTTGCTCCAAACAATTCTATTTTTATTCTGTCAATGACCTTAGGGTCCGTTAAAATTTGCAAAGACAATAAAGTAAGAAAAAATGACATCTTCAACTCTCGATTGGTCGGAACTAGCGACGGATACACAATCTAACATAAATCATTACATACATTAGAATGATGATTAGATCATTCACAAAAATCATTAGTTAATATAAAAACTTAATTATAATTATACTTACTGCATCCATCGAGGGGTTAAAGAGATCAAGAAATTTTACATTTTTATCAGTTTTGGTCGAAAACCATCTCAAGATTCTTCGACATGAAACTTCTTCCTGGTAGTTCACTTGTTGTTTCAAATAAGAAATGACTTCAAATGCCCAAGCCTATAAAATAACGCCAATAAATCAAAACCATTATTGAGTAAAAAACATGAATGATATTATAATAAAAGAAAGAAATGTTTATTATGAAAGCCCATGGAAAGACATATAAGTTGACTGTCTTTGGCGCTAACAGAGTCAACAAATATTTGACAGTCGTTTTAAATCTTTCATAATCCCAAGGATAGTTGTTAAACGCCTCAAGATCCTCATAGAGATTTATTAAACCAACACTTATGTTGTTGTTAACGTCTCTCGCCCAAAGAATATTATGTACAAACCAAACCAAGCACAATGACTGTTTGTGCTTCTTTGTAAGTCCTTTACCTTTCAACTCTTTTATCAAATTTTTGTTTTTGAAACTTAGACCAACAATGGACACCAGGTCATCACAATCACACGACTTGCCTTTGCCTTTTTTTGGGTGTGTGGGGTGCTTTTTTGGGGTTAGAATGGTATAACTTGAGAAGGAGGATAACATTTTAGTCCAGTAACTATGGAAAAATCCTTCCAACCAAAACAAACATGCATGCCACAGTAATTTATCCACAACTCATCCATCTTATCTTTGGTTTCATACATAAACCTACGCTTGAGAAGTTCATATACCATTTTCATTTGGAAACGAGCATTGTTGTCCTCCGGCAAATCAAGATATTTTCCAAAGCAACTGTCCCTGAAATAAGCATCTAATTTTTATTCTCAAAGTATTTTTCTGAAGGCGTCAAAAGATTTTCCCATGGCTGACTTAACCACAAAATCACCCATTAAATCTGTGGCACCATCGTACTGCATTCTCACAAGATAACGATCAATGCTGAAGGATTTGACCAACTCTTCGGTGGAAGGCCTATTAGCATTTGGATCATCTCTTTTGAAACATTCCTCCTCCCCGTGTTTATTATATTTTGCTCCTGATTGAGATAATACTTGTAAAGCAAGCTTATAGAGTGGTGGATGTAGCCTAGCTGCTTCACTTGTTCCTTTACTTGGATTTGATTCAGTTTCTATTCTTTTGGGAGCCATATTATCTAAATTTAACAAAAACATAAAATAATATATTATAGTTGATTAATGCATCGTTAAAAAGGGATAACAGTAAATCAAATAAGCAAAACAGTAAAATAACAGTTCCAACAGATCACTTATCTATTGCACCAGGTAGTATATTTTGTTGTAGCATATAACAAATCTATTGCAGCGGATAAGTAATCTGTTGCAATAATACAAAATATATCACTCATTTTTTAAGACAGATGAATGGTCTGTGCAACAGATCACACATTGTTGTAATATATGAGTGATCTGTTGGAATAATTAAATAACTTATTGCAATGGATGAGTAATCTGTTGCAATAATACAAAATATATCACACATCTATTGAGAAAAATAAATGGTCTGTGCAGCATATCACAAATCTGTTACAACATCAACTGTTGCAACATATGAGTGATTTATTAGAACAGTTAAATAACCTGTAGCAATGGCTGAGTAATCTGTTGCGATAATACAAAATATATCACTCATCTTTTGAGAAAGATGAATGGTCTGTGCAACAGATCACACATCTGTTGCAACATATGAATGTTCTATCGGAATAGTTAACTAACCTGCAGCAACGACTGAGTAATCTGTTGCGACAATGCAAAACATATCACTCATCTATTGAGAAAGATGAATGGTCTGTGCAACAGGTCACACATTTATTGCAACACATGAGTGATCTGTTGGAACAGTGATCAACGGACAATATTATTTAGATTTCTTCCAATATAAGGGTCGTCTATCGCGGCAGATGAATGATCAGTTGGAAAAATCAAGTCTTAGACATATCCTGTTGGAAGAGTTGATAGGATTTTATCTAACAGGAGGTTCATCTGTTGCATCAGATCATTAATCTGATGGTTCTTATGTTGAATCAGATGGTTAATCAGTTGCATCAGATTTTTTATCCGATGCTTAATCTGTTGCAACATATGGTTAATCTGTTACATTAGATAGTTAAGAGATTGCATTATATGCTAAATATGTTACATCAGATGATTAATTTGTTGCATCAGAATTTTAATTTGATGGTTCCTCTGGTGCATCAGATGGTTGATCTGTTGCATCATATGACAAATTTATTGTATCAGATGGTTAATATGTTGCACCAGATGGATAATCTATTGGAGATAACAAAAAACAGTAGCACGATTATGTTCAACAGAAAAACTACAATATCACCATTTTTACCAAGAACAAGAACGGAACAAATCAACCCAAATCGTTGTTTTCTTTGTATAAAAACAAACAATAAAAATCAAACTTTAAAATATTACAACAAACAACAAAAAATCATAATTTACTTTGAAAAGAGAAGAGAAGAAATACCAAAAATTAGGATTTTATTCAGACTGTATTTTAAATTAAAGCAACAAATATTGAAATTGTTAACCAATACTATAAGAGAAGTTGGCTCAAGTTCCTCATTTTCTTCAAAACTATAAAGGCCATAAATTTTTACCTTTGAAAGAAGAAAAAGAACGATGATGAATTCGAAGCTGTTGTGGCCAGAGAGAAAGGTTGTCACATCGATTGAAGGTTGAAGAATTTGAAGTTGTTGCGGTCGGAGAGCAAGGCTGTCACGTTGATTGAAGGTTGAAGTCGAAAAGGAACTTGAAGCCCAACTATTTGTCGTCGGATGTTGAAGTCGTCGAGGATTGAAAGGAGAAATTTGCAGAACTGTTGGTTGGGAGAGAGTTGAGAGAAATTGTCGAGAAGAAGAGAAGAAAGACTAGTTGATTTGGATTGAAGAGGGGAACTCGAAGCCCAACTATTTGTCATCGAAGGTTGAAGTCGCTGATGATTGAAAGAAGAAATTTGTAGAACTATTGGTTGGGAGAGAGTTGAGAGAAGTTGTCGAGAGAAAGGAGAGAGACTGGTTGATTTGGATTGAAGAGGGGTGTGAGTTGAGTTGATTTGTATTTTTGAAAAGATTAGAAAGTTTGAAAATATTAATTAAGTACATAATTAACTTAATCAAGTTTCCTAATGATGTTTAACCCTTTAAGTTAGTCAATGTCACCAATCCTTCATTCAAGACTTAAAAGACACCTTTCCTTCAATTTTCTCGTTACTCTTCTTGTACAGAGTTTTGTGTCATTGGTAGTCAGTTATATTCATTTAATAATTCAAATTTTTAATTATTGTGATTTATAATATTTTTTATTTCAATTTAAGTGACACAATGCTTAGATGACCACAATAATTAATTAGAGGTGATATAGTAAAATTACAATTGAAGTAGCGAAACATAAATGTTTTAAATGACTTACAACAACTAATTACAAGTGACATAGCAAAATTACTATAAAAATACTTGTGAAAAATTTTAAGTGGACCTCATATAAGACGTCAAGTTAATTTAAAATATCAAGAGTTAATTTATCATTTTTATATCTATTTTACCTTTTTTATTAAATATTATTAATTTTTTAATACTTAAAAGACTTATAATAATTAATTAGAGATGATATTTAGTCAAACTACGATTGAAGCAGCTGAAGTAGACATGTCATAAATCACTACAACATTTTGGCCCTAAGGCCACACTAAATCTAGACAACACTTATAAAGTGTTGCCTAAAATAGTTTTGGGCACGCTTTTAAAATGTAGCCTTAAGTTTTAACTTTTAGCCATAATAATTTTGACAACGCTTGTAAAGTGTTCCCTTTAATACTATAGGTTACATTTTATAAGTGTTGTCGTATCATTATATAATTGGCAACACCTTTTACAAATATGATTACAATTTTAAAATGTGGCTATTTTTATTATTTTAAAACAACAATTTATAAGTGTTGTCTTATAATTTTTATAAAATTTACATCAAAATATGACATTTCCTCCAATATTTTTAACACTAAAATTATACTCTCTCCAATATATTTTATTCCATCCCATTTCAAATTACCCAAAAAAAAATAATCAAAAAACATAATAACATTAGGGTGAAATGTTGCCAGGGTTTATCCTCATCCGTGAATTAGAAAAATTAAGGAGTTAAGGAGCAATTTATTTTATCACTTTCGATGTTGCCTAGGGTTTATTCTTCCGTGAATTAGAGAAATTGGGGAATTGAAGCAAATATTCATCCGTAAATTGGTTTAGAGAAATTGGGGAATGAAGCAAATATTCATCCGCAAATTGGTTTACTTTTACATGTTTGGATACAATTGGGGAATTGGGGAATTTTATGCAAACACAATTTCTCTCACACTCACACTTTCTCTCTCTCGAATTTGGTATCGGTGTATAAACTTTTGATTGAGACAAAGAAACTGAATCTTTCGGCGACTTGCGGTTCCAAAATGCGGTAATCATCGGTTACTAAAGTTGCTCCAGATTCATTTTTCTCTAAGATCTACTCTACTGGTAAATTCTCCGATCATGGTTTTTTTAAAAAAAAAAATTGTTAGTTTTTTTGTATTTATCAATTTCTGATTTTTTAGGTATTATTTGCATGTGTTTTTGTTGAATTCAACTTTTTGATTATTTAGTTTTTTTTTAGTATCGGAGTTTTAATTCAATGTCCGGATTTGAAAATGAGTAGTAACTGCATTGGTGCTGAATTTTGACTGGACGCAGAGTGTGAAAGATGAATTGCAAATCAATTTTATTAAACTTGTACTGAATTGATATTGTGTAGTGTAGTTTAGTGTGATTCGATGTGATTTGGGTAGTACATTTGTTAGTTTTGATCTTTTTGATAAAAATTCAGCTTGTTGATTATCTTGCTTTGAGTCCTCGGTGAGTTCTTGTGATGAATTCTGATTAAATTGTTGTGTCAAGCCTAGTGAAACGGCCTGCACTAAGTTCTTGTGACGAATTCATCGATTTTTATATGTTGCTTCGGTAGTTAGAACCTAGATCATATCAAATTTTTATTGAGTTAATTTTGCATCTTGTAGTGAGTTTGATGTGATTTGGGTAGTACATTTGTTAGTTTTGATGCAATTGCAGTAACCTTCAGAAAGTTATAAAGTTACAAAGAAAATTTTTGTTTCTCAGGTGGGTTTTAATTGTATTTTTTTGGAAATTTTTTTTAGGAACAATGAGTCTTTCAAGTAGGACGATATATGTTGGTAATCTTCTGGGTGATATTCGTGAGCGAGAAGTGGAGGATTTGTTCTACAAGGTCTGTGTAGTACACCTACGTCGTACTTCAGTTGGATGTCATTTACTAATGTCCAGTTTATTTGATTCCTAAACTAAATGTGTGTTGTGTGCAACTGTAGTATGGCCCAATAGCGCATATTGATATAAAAATTCCACCAAGACCCCCTAGTTATGCTTTTTTTGAGGTGAATTATAGTTGCACTGGCTAAAATAAATTTTATTAGATATTCCCTTCTTAAACTTTAAGCTATTTTGACATTGTTTTGTTGGAAATATTAACAGTTTGAAGAGGGCGTGATACTGATGATGCTATTCGAGGGCGTGATGGCTATGATTTTAATGGGCATCGCTTGAGAGTTAGTAAACTACTAACAGCTTATAGGACACACGCATATGAATCAACCATATGTGTGACTTGCATTTTTCTGAATCAAGGTTTCCAATTCATGTCTTAATTGCATTTGTGTTACCTTAGTGTTTCACCTAGACTCTTATGTTTCTTCATATAAATGCTCGACCCAAATTAGTTTGGATCAGTTATATAAAATCATCTGTATCAGTTCCACTTTATTCAGGTCTTCTTTTCAATATTAGTCTGTCTTTCTAGGCAAATTAACACATCTAATACTTATAAGACACTTAAATTCTAAATAGTTTTCTTTTTTGAGGTGCTTAAGCCTTTTGAAATGGTTACATATCGTGTATATTTACACAGGTTGAACTTGCACATGGTGGGCGTGGTAACTCATCGTCAAATGATCGTTATAATAGTGGCTATAACAGTGGCCGTAATAATCACAAATTTGGAGCGCCCAAGCGTACTGAGTATCGAGGCACGTTTACTATTAATTTGCTTGCCTTGTATTCGTTACTGCATTTCATGCCTTTTGATCTAATTCACTTGTTTATTTTCAGTTTTGGTTACTGGATTGCCCCAGTCAGCGTCCTGGCAGGATCTCAAGGTGAGTGGTGTATGAGTGGTAAATTATAAGGACCATGGTGAAAAGTGATCCTCCTTTTTCAGTATTTATCTTCTAACCGGCTAACCGCGAATATTGGTATGTTGTGTTACTTGTGTAGGATCATATGCGTCGAGCTGGGGATGTTTGTTTCTCACAAGTTTTTCGTGAGGGGAGTGGTAAGATAATGGACAACACATACTAGTTTTATGCTCCTCTTGTTTATCTTTTGGGTTATTTAAAGTTTTCTTTAAACTATACCAAAGAAGCTTGCCTATATCAGGAACCAACACAGTTTCTTTTTCTCTTTTCTTTTCTTTTTTTCTCCGCATTTCTTTTGGGTTTTATTTTTTGAGGAAGGGTGGGAATAGAATGATCTATGATCCGTTGATTTGAAAATAGTAATTTAGTTTTTAGTTGCTGGATAACTAGTTGCTCCATTGTTTTGGTGGTTGTAAAAGTTATGGTCTTGAATTAGTTGATTATCTTTCCTTATTCTTTGACGTGATTATGTCAGAATACTTACACACAATTTTCTTGCTGTGTAGATCCTCATTACCGTCTGTGAATTCACTTACGCGGTGGTTTGGGGAGCCTGTTAAAGCTGCTATAATCAACTACAATGTAAGCAATTCAAGTGGTTGCCCCTATTTCCCCACTATAGTGTTAGATATTCCTTATGTTGTAAGTAAGAAAATATTACTGTGCTGATTTGCCAGTCTTTTCTCACTAATGCCCGTGGCTACCCTTGTCTGTCAAAACGACATCAAAATCTAGTGACCCTGTTTTTCAACCACTCAATTCAGGTATTGACTTTCAGTCCATTCTGGTAGTCGTAGTATTACTCTTGTTACTTGTTCATCTTATTCTGTTATTATCTATTGTTTTGTGTAGGATGATAATAGTATTATTTTGTAGTAGGGTTCTGCTACTATGTTATTTCTATTATTTCTATTATTTCCATTACTTCGTTTTATAGTATATCTTGAGTCAAGAGTCTATCACAAACAACCCCTCTACCTCTGAGGTAGAGATCAGGACTACATATACCCTACCCTCCCAGACCTTACTTTGTGGGAATATACTGGGTATGTTGTTGCATATCTGTAAAATTGGGTCATTTAAATTGGTTAATGGTTCATTGTTATCTTCATACATCTAACCATATTATCTATTTTTCTGACTCTTTCATTTTACTTGTGTTTATTCCTTATGCTTTTTGTCAAATTTTTTCTTGTGATGCTGTTCGAGGAATCTCATACTTTTACCCAATTGCAGACTGCGATTCAAATATTTTTTCAAGTTGGAATTAGAAACTTAGTAGGCGTTTCACCATGAATATTATTCACAATATTCCGCAATATGTTTTCACTATATTCCGGAATACTTGTTTGGCCATAAATATTCCAGAATACATTTTCATAATATTTGGATTTTTGGTGTTTTCACTATATTTGGATTTACTTTTTGCACTTTTTAATTTATTTTTTTCACAAAAATCTGAAGACAACTAAACTCCAAAGCATTGAAAAATATTCCAGCAATATAGGTATTCCAATTGAAAAATAACTCGAGCGCGGCATTCCAAAGCATGCCTTCAGCTAACCAGCAATACAGAAAGTCAGAGTTGCTACATTCTCTAAGAGAAACAGATAGACACATCAGGTCTACAGCGGGAACCATTATTAGTGTTCTTGTGCAAATAGACAAAATTGTTGGATGACCGAAGTTGTTACAGGCACTTTTCAGTAGCTTGGACAGTAGTGACATAAATCATGTGGAAGGACCCATGGATGCTTTATCAAAGGTGCCATTTCTCTGTTATTTAACACGAATTTCACTTGATAGTATCCCATAGTATACTGAAACTTGAATGCCAATATAGCAAATTGTTGCATAACTATAACGAGAAACAACTATTGTATTCATCAAATGAGACCCTTAAGATTGATAAATTTTGTGTAGCGTAAGTTGTAAAGGTAAATGATCTTTGTCTCTCCTTACATTGTCAGTGAACGTGAATGTAAAGTGGTAAAATAGCCAAAGTGGACATGTGGAATAGGTGTTTTGTACAACTAATACTTAACTGGCACACTGACGATCTTCAGCAATGCAGATATGCGAGGATGTCCCATAACTTCTCAATTCTGATATTTTTGGATTATCTGTATAACCCTTTACTATATTCCTTCCAATGTTTCTCCAGGTTAGCTAATTCTTTCCTTAATTGTAATTCATTTATTGGCTCAGTTTTTTATTTGGTTGTTTATTTTGTCATATAGTTTACTATTAATCAATTCTGGCTTTATAGTTTCATTCTAACTCAATCTTTCAATGGACAAATTTTCCAGTCACCTCACATTTCTCTTAGAAAGCTGTCATTGAGTTCTGTTAATCAATATAATATATGATGATGCCTAAAGTGAGGTACCCCTTCTGTTGACTTATCCAGTTGTCTCCTTTAACTATTGTCGTGGCCCATTTTCACCTCTTTGCTAAACTGGTTACTATTCTTATTTTAGATTTTGCATCTCTCCATGGATAAATACTTTCAAGGTTTGTTTTTTCTTGCCAATGACCCTACTCCAGAAGTGCGAAAGTTGGTAAGGAACACTACTGTAATATTTAATCTGTATGGTTGCTCTCTCCTCATCAGTGCAGAGTTTACTTTTGGTGTAATTTTTTTCTAATTGTTTGTTCATTTTGAATGGGTAGGAAAAATGCAGTGATCAAATTTGAATGGTGGCCGCCACAAGTCAACTCGATATAGATTGAAGTGAATGATGAAGAATTTTTGAGCTATTCTAATATACGTTTAAATACATTTGATTCTGTGTTGAACTTATAAGTACAGATCTTTAAAATGTTGTTTTGTAATTAGTATGTGTAGTCAAAACATTTTTTTGAAGTTCATTGCAAATCTATGCATTTGAATTAGTTATTAGCTAACTGATGCATGAGATTATATATATGTATGTATATGTAATGTGATTAGTGATGAATTGCCACACTTCAAAAGTGTGGCTTATTAATTAAATTGTGGCATGTATCTAAAACATGCTTACACTTTACAGGTGTTTTCATAGAGGATATATAAAAGGCTACGATTTTGAAGTGTGACTAGTAATTTTAAAAAGTTGCGCTTGCAAGTGTTGTTATAGAGGTGCTATATAAGGCTACACTTGTGAAGCTTGCCCAATAATAAAGCAAAGGCAACACTTGAAAGTGTAGCTTTATCAGATAAAAGTGTTGCCAATGACAAGCTGAAAGTGTAGCTTTATCAGATAAAAGTGTTGCCAATGACAAGCTGAAAGTGTAGCTTTATCAGATAAAAGTGTTGCCAATGACAAGCTGCAAAGCCTGGCCTTTATACCTTAATAGCCACGCTTTTTAAATGTAGATGATATGGAAACACTTGAAAAGCGTGGTCTAATGTCAAAGGTTACTTCTTTTTAGGCCACATTTTACGAGGATAGCAATAGGACTAAAATGTTGTTGTGAATGTCTATTTTACTTTTTTATAAATAAATATAATTAATTTATTAATACACAAATGACTTATAAAAATTAATTAGGGGTAATATAGTAAAATCATGGTTGAAGCAGCTGAAGCAGACATGTCATAAATATTTATTTTACCTTTTTTAATTAGATATTATTATTTTTTCAATACATAAATGACTTGTAATAATTAATTAGGGATGATATAGGAAAAACATAAATTGAATATTATTAGTTTTTTAATGCATAAATGACTTATAATAATTAATTTAGGTGTAATGATCTAAAAATTTGATGAAAGATGTGAAATTTGTGATTTTGTGTGAAAAATCTGGTGCACAGAAGATATTTTTTTTTTGCTATGAAAACAACTTTTTCCCTCTTTTTGGCTCATTTTGTTCATTTTTCATCTTGCCTCTTGTGAGTTAAACCCTAAAATAGTGTGGGAGCTTAAAAATAAAGTTCGTGGGAGCTTGGGAAGCTAGATTAATACCTATTTTTTGGTTTTATTACGTATTTAAGGTAAGAATTCACCATTTTCTTAGTAATTTCTGGATAAATTTCTCAAAACCCCCAAAATCTTGAGAGTTGATTTTAAATCCAAATTCCACTCTTTTTCACTTGAATAATATTTTTATCTTATAATTACTAGTTTTTCATTAATTTAATCCTAAAAAGAACTCCGATTCTTGATTTTAACTCAAATTTTAAAGATTTTACCCGGTAAAGCTTAAAAATGGCTTTCTTGAATTTGAACCTAGTTTTTGACTCGTTTTGACCTGGATTTTTAGATGTAAATTCCTAAAAATATGGAAAATATATTTTTGAAGTAAAGTTCTAATTTTTTCCTTCTTTTTTAGAAATTCGTTCCGGAGGTTCGTTTTGACCCCGAACCAAAAGTAGTCAATATTGGTGTCGTTGATTTTGTTTTGACACGTAGATTCCATATTTGATATATTTAGTGGAGTTTGATATTGTTCATAAAAAATAAGGTCGTGGGTTCAAAGTGTAGTGGACCAATTTTGGTTTTTGAGGTAGGTTATGACTTAACTCTTTCAGACTGGTCTAGGTAGAAAATGATGGTACAAAATACATGTTAAGGGTGGGAACTAATCATGAAAAATGGTTATCTATGTGTTTTGCCCTTGTGGGGGCCTATATGTGATGTAATAGTTGAAATTGAGATATTATGTGATGTGTGTGACTGTGTAGGCTCCTAGGTGATATTGATAACCTTGAATACATGTGAATAATTATATTGTGTTGTTGAAATGTCTAATCTGGAACCATTAGCGTATTGTGATACATTCATACTAGTTGGTATATGAGATGAAACGGAAATAATGAGTGGATATTGGCTCACATAGTTGTGAAACTATATCATTGTGGTTGGTTTTGATAACGTATCATTATGGTTCGTTGAGAAAATATATCATGTGGTTGATTGTGAAAATACTCATTGTGATTGGTTGTGAACATTACATATCATATCATACTCATACATGAAACATTGGTACCACCATGGCAACACCTGAGTAACACTGGCAACACCTTTTTAAAACCCTCATCGGATGGTATAGCTTATACTACTATCAGTTGAGAGATGCTGTGAGAGATTGGTAGAGATTTTTTGTTGGTTGTAGGCCTGTTGATGCTCCTGAGTTATCATGAGATCAGTTTGTTGATGCCTTTCTGGAGAGATTCGTGCCTTACAGTTTGAGGGATTAGATGCAGGACGAGTTTGATCATTTGGAGCAGTGCTCCATGACAGTTGTCGAGTATGAGGCACGTTTCTATGCTCTATCCAAATATTTCTATGATAGCATTTCCACTAAGTCTATAAAGATTTGAAAGTTCGTGAAGGGTTTGGATGTTTCTCTTTAGTTGGCTACATCTCAGATGGTTGTGCTTAGGGTTTATTTCCAGAGTATAGTTGATCATACTAAGATGACAGAGGGTATTCTTCATACATCTCAGGGAGGCGCAACGTTTTGGTGAGTTTAGGAGTCATACCTCTCGAGGATGAGATTTTAGAGGTTCTCGTAGGCCAGTGACGGCTTTAAAGAGTTCAAGTGGTGAATCTTCTAGTTCAGTAGTTTAGGGTGGACGTTCGGGACTAGTTGTACCTTTTTCTGTTGAGATAGGTCATAGAGGTTGCTATATGTGTGATGAGATTGGCTATATAGCCAGGGACTGTCCCCGTTGGGTGATTCGGGCTACTTCTATTTCATCAGCTGTGAGAGGTAGGGGTTCTACCAAAGGTGCGAGAGGTAAATATGGTGGAGCGTGTGGTGGTAGTCGTGGGGCCACCTAAGCAGTTAGTGGTCATGGTCAATGTTATGCTATACCATCCAGACCTGAGGCAGAGACTTCTGATGTTGTGATTATAGGTATCATCCCCGTTTGTTTTAGACCTGCATCTGTACTAGTTGATCCTGGATCAACTTTCTCCTATGTGTCTATATATTTTGCTTCGGGTTTTGATTATGTTAGTGAGACTTTTGCCCTGCCTATTCATGTATCTACCCAGGTAGGTGATTCCTTAGTGGTGGATCGGGCGTACCGATCTTATGTTGTGACTTTTGTCGAGTGTGATATTTAGGTAGATTTTCCTGTATTAGATATGGTCGATTTTGATGTTATTTTAGGCATGGATTAGTTAGCTCATTATCATGCCGCCCTAAATTTTTATGCCAAAACTGTGACTTTAGCTTCGCTGGGTGTGAAAAGGATAGATTGGAAGGGTGCACTTCATTTGGGTCCTAAGAGGATTATAGCTTATGTTCATGCTCGTAAATTGGTTAAGGGGAGATATTTATGTTACTTGGCCCATATTCATGATACCAGTGTTGTACTGCCTCCTTTCTTAGATTCTGTTTGTGTTGTCTGTGAGTTTATGGATGTGTTACCTACGAACTTGTCTGGTATACCTCCAGATCTAGATAGTGATTTGCTATTGATTTTGAGTCGGGCACCAATCCCATTTCTATTTCTCCTTATAGGATGGCCACAACAGAATTGAAGAAACCGAAGGATCAGTTGTAGAAGTTATTGGTTAAGGGATTTATCCGACGTAGTATTTCACTTTGGGGTTTGCCTATCTTGTTTGTGAATACAAAAGATGGATCTATGCGGATGTGTATTGATTATCGACAGTTGAATAAGGTAACAGCTAATAATAATTATCCTCTTCCTCACATTGATGATTTGTTTGATCAGCTTTAGGGTGCTGCAGTGTTTTTGAAGATTTATTTGAAGTCCGGTTATTGCCAGTTGAGGATTAGAGCTTCAGATATTCCGAAGACAACTTTTAGGACTCGATATAGTCATTATGAGTTCTTGATCATTTCCTTTGGGTTGACCAATGCCCCTGTCGCATTCATGGAGTTAATGAACCGGGTGTTTTGACTATATCTCGACTCCTTTGTTTTTGTGTTTATAGATGATATCTTGGTTTATTCCAAGAGTGAGGTTGAGGACGAGAAGTATTTGTTGATTGTGCTTCAGAGATTGAGGGATAAGAAGTTATATTCTAAGTTCTCTAAGGGCGAGTTTTTGTTGGAGTCTGTTTCTTTTTTTTGGTCATGTGGTCACTGAGGAAGGTATTATGGTTGATCCATCTAAGGTTGCAGCGGTTCTCGATTGGGCTAGCCCTACTTTCCCCACCGAGATTCATAGTTTTGTTGGCTTAGCAGGCTATTAACTATGTTTTATCGAGGTTTTTTCATCCATTATAGCTCCATTGACCAAACTGACCCAGAAGAAGATTTCTTTTCAGTGGTCTGATGCTTCTAAGGTGAGCTTTCAGAAGCTCAGGGATTTGTTGACTTTAGCTCCTATCTTGACTTTGCCCAAGGAGGGTGTTGGTTTTACCATCTTTTGTGATGCTTCAGGTGTGGGGTTAGGTTATATATTAATGCAGAAGGGCAAGGTGATTGCTTATGCGTCTCGTCAGTTGATGCCTTATGAGAGGAATTATCCTACCCATGATTTGGAGTTGTGCGCAGTTGTGTTTTTCTTGAAGTTATCGAGGCACTAATTGTATGGAGTCCGTTGTGAGATCTTCTCAGATCATCATAGCCTTCAGTACTTCTTCACCCAGCGAGATCATAATATGAGGCAGTGTCGTTGGCTTGAGTTGCTTAAGGATTATGACTTGACTATTCTCTACCATCCAGACAAGGCTAATATGGTTGCGGATGCCTTGAGATGGAAATCAACTAGCATGGGTAGTTGGCGCATTTTTTGACCCAGAAAAGACCTTTGGACATAGAGGTTTAGTTTTTATCTAACTAGATGGTTAGACTTAATATTTCGACACCTGAGTGTGTTTTGGCATTTATGGAGGCTAGATCTTCTTTGATAGAGCAGATTCAAGCTCATCGATTTGATGATTTTGGATTGAGGTTGATTTGAGAGAAGGTGTTGAGTGGGGAGGCTAAGGAAGACTCACTTGATTCAGATGGAGTTTTATGGAATGGAGACCAAGTTTGTATGCCGAGAGTGGGTGACTGGATTAGGTTGATCTTGGAGAAGGACCACTATTCCAGATATTCTATCCATTCAGGTGTGACTAAGATGTATCGTGATTTGAGGCAACACTAATGGTGGGTGGTGTGAGGTGAGATATAGTGGATTTTATGGCTCGTTGCCTATGTTGTCAGCGGGTGAAGGCCGAGCTTATGAGACCTGGTGGTTTGCTTCAGAGGTTACCCATTCCCGAGCGAAAAAGGGAATGCATCACTTTGGACTTTGTGACTAGTTTGCCTCATACATGTCATGGTTATGATAGTAATTGGGTCATCGTGGATTGATTGACCAAGTCAGTTTATTTTATTTCTGTTCAGGTCTCATTCAGTGCTGAGAGGTTGGTCCGTATCTACATTCGTGAGATTGTGCATTTCTGTGGTGTGTCGGTGTCTAGTATTTGAGATCAAGGTCTTGTGTTCACATCTCACTTTTGAAAGAATTTTCAGGATGAGTTGGGTACTCAAGTAGATCTCAGTACAACGTTTCACCCCTAGATTGATGGCCAGTCAAAGCGGACTATCTGGGTTTTGAAGGATATGCTTCGCGCATGCGTGATGGATTTTGGTGGCCAATGGGAACAACATTTGGCTTTAGTAGAGTTTGCATATAATAGTATTGATATGACTCCATTTGAGGATTGTATTGTAGGCGTTGTCGCTCTTCAGTGGGTTGCTTTGATATTTCAAAGGTGAGATCCCGAGGTACAGACTTGCTTTGTGAGTTTTGGGATAGATTCCAAGTCATTTAGGATAGACTTAGAGCGGCTCAAAGTAGGCTTAAGTGTTATATTGATTGTAAACTTCATGCCTTGAGATTTAGTGTTGGTAATCATCTCTTCCTTCGAGTTTCACCCATGAAGGGTATGATGGGGTTTAGGAAGCGGGGAAAGCTTAGCCCCAAGTATATTGGTCCATTTGAGATTCGTCAGACTGTTGGTGATGTGTCTTATGAGTTGGCTTTGCCTCCTGATTTATCAGTTGTTTATCCAGTTTTTCATGTTTCTACGCTTCAAGAGCCTTATTTTAGACTTATGGAGATATATGTTGATCCATGCACCGGATGGCTGAACGGACTGCGCCAACGGCTTCGGAATATCGATTTTAGGATAGGTAGACCTTTGGTTCAGGTCCCCGTGTACCCGAGCTCATTTTGACCTATTAATCGAAAAATTAGAAATATGGGTGTGGGACCCACATTTGGTCAAAATGAGCTCGTATGAGAAATTCAACTTCGCCAGTAAATCCAAAATGTTGATTGTAGGGTGATAACATGTTTGGTGTGATTTTACGGTTTTTAAATCTCATTTCGACTCTCGATTTGAAAAATTATGATTTCAGGTTTCAAGGGTCAACTTTTTTAAAACGGTGTTTTTTTAAAAATTCAACTTCACAAATGCATTCAGAATGTTAAATTTAGTGTGGTTTCTTAGTTTGTTGCATATATCGGACTCCGAACGGATCTCGAACACCCCGTCGAAGTACGGATTGGACGTAAAAATGAAAAATCTGGTGCATAGCAGATTGCACCAGATTTTTTTTTGGCTATAAAGCAGATTTTTCCCTCTTTATATCCCATTTTGTTCCTTTTTAATCTTGCCTCTGGGGAGTTAAACCCTAAAATAGTGTGGGGGCATAAAAGTAAAATTTGTGGGAGCTTGGAAAGCTAGATTAACACCTATTTCGTGGTTTTATTATGTATTTAAAGTAAGAATTCACCATTTTATTAGTAATTTCTTGATAAATTTTTTAAAACTCCAAAAATCTTAGAGTTTGATTTTAAACCCAAATTTCACTCTTTTTCACTTGAATAATGTTTTCTAACTTATAATTACTAGCTTTTCATCAATTTAACCTTTAAAACAACTCTGATTCTTGATTTTAACTCGGATTTTAAAGATTTTACCCGATAAAGCTTAAAAATGAGGTTTAAATTTAAAAATGGTTTTCTTCAATTTAAACCTCATTTTTTACTCGATTTGACTTGGATTTTCAGTTGTAGATTTCTAAAAATATGGAAAACATATTTTTGAAGCAAATTTCCGACTTTGCCCTTCTTTTTTGGAAACCCATTTCGGAGTTCTGTTTTGACCCCAAACCAAAAGTAGTCAATATGACAAAAGTGTATTGATTATCGACAGTTGAATAAGGTAACGGTTAAGAATAAGTATCCTCTTTCTCACATTGATGATTTGTTTGATTAGCTTTATGGTGTTGTGGTGTTTTCAAAGATTGATTTGAGGTCCGATTATAACCAGTTGAGGATAAGAGCTTTAGATATTCCGAAGACAGCTTTTCAAACTCGATATGGTCATTATAAGTTCTTGGTCATATCATTCGGGTTGACCAATGCCCCTGCCATTCATGGAGTTTATAAACCAGGTGTTTCGACCATATCTTGACTCCTTTGCTTTGTGTTTATAGATGATATCTTGCTTTATTCCAAGAGAGAGTTGAGAATGAGGAGCATTTGTGGATTATGCTTCAAAGATTGAGGGATAAGAAGTTATATGCTAAGTTCTCTAAGGGAAAGTTTTGGTTGGAGTTTTTTTTTTTTGGGTCATGTGGTGACTAAGGAAGGTATTATGGTTAATCCAACCAAGGTTGCAACAGTTCACGATTGGGCTATACCTACTTGGCCCACCGAGATTCGTAGTTTTTTTGGCTTAGAAGGCTATTATCAGTGTTTTGTCGAGGGTTTTTCATCCATTATAGCTCCATTGACCAAGTTTACCCAGAAGAAGATTTCTGTTTAGTGTCAATGCTTGTGGGGTAAGTTTTCAAAAGCTCAAGGATTTGTTGTCTTCAGCTCCTATCTTGAGTTTACCCAAGGAGGGTGTGGGTTTTATAATCTTTTGTGATGCTTCAGGTGTTGGGTTACGTAATATGTTGATGTAGGAGGGCAAGGTGATTTCTTATGTGTCTCGTCAGTTGAAGCCTCATGAGAGGAATTATCCTAGCCATGATTTGGAGTTGTGCATAGTTGTGTTTGCCTTAAAGTTGTGGAGGCACTACTTATATGGAGTACGTTGTAAGATCTTCTCAGATCGTCGTAGCCTTCAATACTTTTTCACCCAGCGATATCTTAATATGAGGCAACGCCGTTGGCTTGAGTTGCTTAAGGATTATGACTTGACTATTCTCTACCATCCAGGCAAGGCTAATATGATTTCGGATACCTTGAGACAGAAATCGACTAGCATGGGTAGCTTGGCGCATCTTTTGTCCTAGAAGAGGCCTTTAGCCTTAGAGGTTTAGTCTTTAGCTAAACAGATGGTTAGACTTAATATTTTGACACCTGAGCGTGTTTTGACATTTATGAAGGCTAGATCTTCTTTGATAGAGCAGATTCAAGCTCATCGATTTGATGATTTTGGATTGAGGTTGATTTGAGATAAGGTATTGAGTGGGGAGGATAAGGAAGCCTCACTTGATTCAGATAGAATTTTGTGGATTCGAGACCGAGTTTGTATGACGAGAGTGGGTGACTGGATTAGGTTGATCTTGGAGGAGGCCCATTGTTCCAGATATTTTATCCATTCAGGTGTGACTAAGATGTATCGTGATTTGAGGCAGCACAATTGGTGGGTGGTATGAGGTGAGATATAGCAGATTTTGTGGCTCGTTGCCTATGTTGTCAGCGGGTAAAGGCTGAGCATATGAGACCTGGTTGTTTGATTCAGAGGTTACCTTTTCCCAAGCGAAAAAAAACGCATCTCCATGGACTTTGTGACTGGTTTGCCTCGTACATGTCATTGTTATGATAGTGTTTGGGTCATCGTGGATTGATTGACCAAGCCAGCTTATTTTATTTTTGTTCAGGTCTCATTCATTGCTAAGAGGTTGGTTTGTATCTACATTCGTGAGATTGTGCATTTCCATGGGGTGTCGATGTCTAATATTTGAGATCGAGGTCTTGTGTTCACATCTCACTTTTGAAAGAATTTTCAAGATGAGTTGGGTACTCGAGTGGATCTCATTACATCGTTTCACCCCTAGACTGATGTCCAGTCAAAGCAAACTATCTGGGTTTTGAAGGATATGCTTCGCGCATGCGTGATGGATTTTGGTGGCTAATGGGAACAACATTTGGCTTTAGTAGAGTTTGCATATAATAGTATTGATATGACTCCATTTGAGGCGTTGTATGGTAGGCGTTGTCGCTTTCCAGTAGGTTAGTTTGATGTTTCAAAGGTGAGATCTCGAGGTACGAACTTGTTTTATGAGTTTTCGGATAGATTCTGGGTCATTCAGGATAGACTTAGAGCGGCTCAAAGTAGGCTTAAGTGTTATGTTGATCGTAGACTTCGTGCCTTGAGATTTAGTGTTAGTGATCATCTCTTCCTTCGAGTTTCACCCATGAAGGGTATGATGGGGTTTGGGAAGCGGGGAAAGCTTAGCACCAAGTATATTGGTCAATTTGAGATTTGTCAGACTGTTGGTGATGTGTCTTATTAGTTGGCTCTGCCCCCTGATTTATCAGTTGTTCATTCAGTTTTTCATGTTTCTATGCTTCAAGAGCCTTATTTTAGACTTATGGAGATATATTTTGATCCGTGCATCGGATGGCTGAACGGGCTGTGCCAGCGGCTCCGAAATATTGATTTTAGGTTGGGTAGATCTTTAGTTCGGGTCTCGGTGCACCCGAGCTCATTTTGACCTATTGATCGAAAAATTAGAAATATGGGTGTGGAACCCACATTTGATCGAAACAAGATCGTATGGGAAAATCGACTTTGCTGGAAGATCCAAAATGTCGATTGTAGGGTGGTAACATATTTGGTGTGATTTTACAGCTTTTAAATCTCATTTCGACTCTCGATTTGGAAAATTGTGATTTCGGGTTTTGGGGTTCAACTTTTTTTTAACGGTGTTTTTTCAAAAATTCAACTTTGCCAATGCATCCGGAACGCCGAATTTAGTGTGGTTGCATAGTTTGTTGCGTATATGGGACTCCGAACGGATCTCGGACACCCCGTCGAAGTCCGAATTGGACGTAAAAATGAAAAATCTGGTGTATAGCAGATTTTTTGTGGCTATAAGCAGCTTTTTCCCTCTTTATATCCCATTTTGTTCATTTTTAATCTTGTCTCTTGGGATTTAAACCCTAAAATAGTGTGGGAGCTTAAAAGTAAAATTTGTGGGAGCTTGAGAAGCTAAATTAACACCTATTTCGTGGTTTTATTACGTATTTAAAGTAAGAATTCACCATTTTCTTAGTAATTTCTGGATAATTTTCTTAAAACTCCAAAAATCTTAGATCTTGATTTAAACCCAAATTTCACTCTTTTTCACTTGAATAATGTTTTCTAACTTATAATTACTAGCTTTTCATTAATTTAACCTTCAAAACAACTCCGATTCTTGATTTTAACTCGGATTTCAAAGATTTTACCCGATAAAGCTTAAAAATGGTTTTCTTCAATTTGAACCTCATTTTTTACTCGATTTGACTTGGATTTTCAGTTGTAGATTTCTAAAAATATGGAAAACATGTTTTTGAAGTAAATATCCGATTTTATCCTTCTTTTTTGGAAGCCCATTTCGAGGTTCTGTTTTGTCCCCAAACCAAAAGTAGTCAATATGGTGGATGTGTATTGGTTATCGACAGTTAAATAAGGTGATGGATAAGAATCCTCTTCCTTGCATTGATGATTTGTTTGATTAGCTTCAGGGTGTTGCGGTGTTTTCAAAGATTGATTTGAGGTACAATTATAACCAGCTGAGGATAAGAGCTTTGGATATTCCGAAGATAGCTTTTCGAACTCGATATGGTCATTATGAGTTCTTGGTCATATTATTCGGGTTGACCAATGCCTCTGCCATCCATGGAGTTTATGAACCGGGTGTTTCAACCGCATCTTGACTCATTTGTTTTGTGTTCATAGATGATATCTTGCTTTATTCCAAGAGAGAGTTGAGCATGAGTAGTATTTGCGGATTATGCTTCAAAGATTGAGGGATAAGAAGTGATATGCTAAGTTCTCTAAGGGTGAGTTTTGGTTGGAGTGTTTTTTTGGGGGGGGTCATGTGGTGACTAAAGAAGGTATTATGGTTGATCCAACCAAGGTTGCAGTAGTTTGTGATTGGGCTATACCTACTTCACCCA
Organism: Capsicum pubescens; assembly: GCA_030864215.1. Classification (NCBI taxonomy): domain Eukaryota; kingdom Viridiplantae; phylum Streptophyta; class Magnoliopsida; order Solanales; family Solanaceae; genus Capsicum; species Capsicum pubescens. The sequence goes on along the minus strand of CM061549.1, from coordinate 109,832,096 downwards.
TCGAGATTCATAGTTTTTTTGGCTTAGAAAGCTATTATCAGTGTTTTGTCGAGGGTTTTTTTATCCATTGTATCTCCATTGACCAAGTTGACCCAGAAGAAGATTTTTTTTAGTGCCAATGCTTATGGGGTAAGCTTTCAAAAGCTCAAGGATTTGTTAACTTCAGCTCCTATCTTGAGTTTACCCAAGGAGGGTGTGGATTTTACCATCTTTTGTGATACTTCAGGTGTTGGGTTAGGTGATATGTTGATGTAGGAGGGCAAGGTGATTTCTTATGTGTCTCGTCAGTTGAATCCTCATGAGAGGAATTATCCTAGCCATGATTTGGAGTTGTGCATAGTTGTGTTTGCCTTGAAGTTGTGGAGGCACTACTTATATTGAGTCTGTTGTGAGATCTTCTCAGATCATCGTAGCCTTCAGTACTTTTTCACCCAGCGAGATCTTAATATGAGGCAACACCGTTGGCTTGAGTTGCTTAAGGATTATGTCTTGACTATTCTCTACCATCCAAGCAAGACTAATATGTTGCAGATGACTTGAGCCAAAAGTCGACTAACATGGGTAGCTTGGTGCATTTTTTAACACAGAAGAGGCTTTTAGACTTAGAGGTTCAGTCTTTAGATAACCAGATGGTTAGACTTGATATTTCGACACCTGAGCATATTTTGGTATTTGTGGAGGATAGATCTTTTTTGATAGAGCAGATTCGAGCTCGTCGGTTTGATGATGTTGGATTGAGGTTGATTTGAGATAAGGAGTTGAGTGGGGAGGCTACGAAAGCCTCACTTGATTTAGATGGAGTTTTGTGGATTGGAGGCCGAGTTTTTGTGTCGAGAGTGGGTGACTATATTAGGTTGATCTTGGAGGAGGTCCACTAGTCCAGATATTTTATCCATTCTGGTGTGACTAAGATGTATTGTGATTTGAGGCAACACGACTAGTAGGTGGTATGAGGTGTGATATAGCGGATTTTATTACTTGTTGCCTATGTTGTCAGCGAGTAAAGGCCGAGCATATGAGATCTGGTGATTTGCTTCACAGGTTACTCATTCACTAGAAAAAGTGGGAATGCATCACCATAGACTTTATGACTAGTTTACCTCGTACATCTCATGGTTATGATAGTGTTTGGATCATCGTCGATTTATTGACCAAGTCAACTTATTTTATTCCGATTCAGGTCTCATTCAGTGCTGAGAGGTTGGTCTGCATCTACATTCTTGAGATTGTGCGTTTTCATGGTGTGCCGGTGTCTAGTATTTCAGATCGAGGTCCTGTGTTCACATCTCACTTTTGGACGACTTTTCAGGATAAGTTAGGTACTCGAGTAGATCTCAGTACAGTATTTCACCCCTAGGCTGATGGCCAGTCAGAGCGGATTATCCTTGTTTTGGAGGATATGCTTCTCGCATGCGTGATGGATTTTGGTGGCCAATGGGAACAACATTTAGCTTTAGGAGAGTTTGCATATAATAATAACTACCATTCCAGTATTGATATGGCTCCTTTTGAAGCATTGTATGGTAGGCATTGTCGCTCTCCAGTGGGTTGGTTTGATGTTTTAAAGGTGAGACCTCGAGGTACGGACTTACTTTGTGAGTCTTGGGATAGAGTTTGGGTTATTCAGGATAGATTAGAGCGACTTAGAGTAGGCAACAGTGCTATATTGGTCATAGACTTCGTGCTTTGAGATTTAATGTTGGATATCGTGTCTTTCTTCAATTTTCACCTATGATGGGTGTGATGAGGTTTGGGAAGAGGGGCAAGCTTAGCCCCAAGTATATTGGTCCATTTGAGATTCTTCAGACTGTTGGTAATGTGGCTTATAAGTTTGATTTGCCCCTGATTTATCAGTTGTTCATCCAGTTTTTCATGTTTCTATGCTTCACTGCTATATTTCTGATGAGTCTCATGTCATTTGTTGGGAGTCGGTTCAGTTAGATGAGCGGTTGTCCTTTGTTGAGGAGCCGGTCTCCATTTTGACTTGAGATGTTAGGTGGTTGTGCTCTAGAGTTATCCCTGTGGTTAAGGTTCAGTGGCGACATAGACCTGTAGATGAGGCTACTTGGGAGGTTGAGTCTGATATACGTAGTTCCTATCCCCATCTCTTTATTGATTCAGGTATTTCTTTGTCTTAGTTCGAGGACAAACTAGATTTTTAGTGGTGGATGATGTAACGATCTAAAAATTTGATGAAATATGTGAAATTCATTATTTTGTGTGATTTGACTATTTTAACCCTCCCCGTAGTTGCATTATGATATTTCTGGGGTGTGAGAGTGATTGGCATGGTTTTCTAAGCCATTTTGGTACTATTTATGCGATATTATGGTTTTTGACGACTTCGAGATCCTTATTTTAGACTTATGAGAATATCTTTTGATTCGTGCATCAGATGGCTGAATGGATTGCGCCATCAGCTCTGAAATATCAATTTTAGGCTGGGTGGACCTTTGGTTCGGGTCCCAGTGCACTCGAGCTCATTTCGACCTATTGATCGAAAAGTTGGAAAATTGGAAACATGGGTGTGGGACCTATATTTGGTCGAACGACCTCGGATGGGAAATCCAATTTTGCCAGCAGATCCAAAATGTTGATTTTAGGGTGGTAACATGTTTGTTGTGATTTAAAATCCGACTTTGGTAATGCGTCCGGAACGTCAAATTTAGTTTGTTTGCATAGTTCATTTGCGTATATCGGACTCCGAACAAATCCCGGGCACCCCATCGAAGTCCGGATTGGATTTAAAAATAAAAAATCTAGTGCATAGCAGTTTTTTTTTGCTATAAAAATAGCTTTTTCTCTTTTTGGCCCATTTTGTTTATTTTTCATCTTGCCACTTGGGAGTTAAACCCTAAAATAGTGTAGGAGCTTAAAATTAAAGTTTGTGGGAACTTGGGAAGCTAGATTAACACCTATTTCTTGGTTTTATTACGTATTTAAGGTAAGAATTCATCATTTTCTTAGTAATTTCTTGATAAATTTCTCAAAACCCCAAAAATCTTAGGGCTTGATTCTAACCCAAATTTCACTCCTTTTCACTTGAATAATATTTTTATCTTATAATTACTAGTTTTTCATCAATTTAACCTTCAAAACAACTCTGATTCTTGATTTTAACCCAGATTTTAAATATTTTATCTGATAAATCTTAAAAATGGTTTTATTTAATTTGAACCTCATTTTTTACTCGATTTGACTTGGATTTTCAGCTGTAGATTCCTAAAATATAGAAAACTTATTTTTAAAGTAAAGTTCTAGTTTTGCCCTTCTTTTTTGGAAACCCATTCCGGGAGTTCGGTTTGACCCCGAACCAAAAGTAATCAATATGGGTGTTGTTGGTTTTGTTTTGATGAGTAGATTCCATATTTGATATTTTTAGTGAAGTTCAATATTGTTCGTGAAAAATAAGGTCGTAAGTTCGAAGTGTAGCAGATCGATTTCAGATTTTGAGGTAGGTTATGGCTTAACTCTTTCAGACTGGGCTGAGTCATAAATGATGGTACAAAATACATGTCAAGGGTGGGAAATAATCATGAAAAATACTTATCTATGTGTTTTTTCTATGTGGGAGCCTATATGTGATGTAATTGTTAAAATTAAGATATTATGCGATGTGTGTGACTATGTGGGGTCCTATGTGATGTTGATAGCCTTAAATACATGTGAATAATTATATTGTATTGTTGAAATGTCTAATGTGGAACCATTAGTATATTGTGATACATTCATACTTGTTGGTATATGAAACATGTGGAAAGTCATGGATGAAACGAAAATAATGAGTGGATATTGGCTCACATGGTTGTGAAAATGTATCATTGTGGTTGGTTGTGAAAATGTATCATCGTGGTTGGTTGTGGAAATATATCATGTGGTTGATTGTGAAAATACTCATTGTAATTGGTAATGAGCATTACATCTCATATCATACTTATTCATGAAACATTGGTACCACCGTGGCAACACCTGAGTAACACTGACAACACCTTTTTAAAACCCTCGTCGAGGGATATGCTGGGGAGGAGATACTATAGCACCTTATAAAACCCTTTTTCTAGTGATGTGCCGAATAGGAGATATGAGATATGTGGTTTGTATACGGGTTGACGAACCTCCCATGGATCCTATGTTGGGAGGCTTGCCTCCGTAGGTGTACATGGGGATTGTGCGACGATCCCGAAGGTTTGCGACGACCTCTTGCATTATCTTCGTCGTCATCATCATCATCATATACATTGCACTTACTTTATTGTATTTACATTGTGTTGTATTGCCATATTGACTTTCCATTTATGTAATTGTCTTATCTTCTTTTACTTGTGTTTGATGATCTTGTATATGCATGTTCCCCCTTGCTCTGCTTATATGTGATATGACACTTACTTCTGTTCTATCTGGTTGTGGTATTGCAATATATGTGATATATTAGAACTATTTTTGGGTCGTGACAATAGAGGTGATATAGTAAAATTATGGTTGAAGCAGCTGAAACAGATATATCATTAATGTCTATTTTATTTTTTATTTAAATATTATTATTTTTAATATATAAATAAATTATAATAATTAATAGGGGTGATATAATAAAATCACGAAGCAAGCAACCTGCCGAAACAGGCATGTCAAAACCACACCAACACTGGCTCTTCTCTCTCTCTCTCTCTATATATATATATATATATATATGAAATAAATATGAATTAATCAATAATCTACAAAATAGATAAGATGCCACTTGTCATAAGCTCATGCTATACTATTCTCCTTTATTATATATACAAATATGGAATAGATATGAATTAATCAATAATCTATAAAATAGATTTTTGTTGTAAAATGTCAGTTCTCAAGATGCCACTTGTCTTCGTAAGCTCATGCTAGACACATACATTGATGGAATGTTCTCGGTAATTCAAAATGAGAGTCCAGCAGAACAATATACGTATGAGGAGGTTGAAGAATGTAATCACAATGTAACATAGGTTTGATACAAGAAAATAATTTGAATTATTCGTAATGTTTTTTTTTCTCGAGAAAAATAACTTTGTTAGTTTTTTAATTTGTGTATACAAATACAAATTTGTACTATGAATAATATAATTTTTTAATTATATATTATTTTAGGATCTTGCATAATTATGATATAAAGATGATCGATTTTTTATTTTATTAATTATTATTTAATATCAGATTTTGATAGAGTAAAAGACCAACATGTTGAAGGAATGTTGTCATTAATTAAAAATGTGATTTCAAGAAGAAGAAACCTATGGGAAGGTCACTATATATTCAAACAATATAGATTTGAAACAAGAAAATTATTTTTCAAAAATGATTTTATTTATTTATAGTGTTTTTCTTTCTTGAGAAAAACAAGTTTGTTATTTTAGTGATTTCTTTATCCAAATACAAATTTTTGATAACATAGCATCACTAAATAATGAATATATTAATAAAATTAAGAAAAATATATCAATTGTTTTGACGTGAATAAAAAATAAAAATTGCAAGATCTTACTTGAGCTTATTATGATTTATTTGTTTAAAATTTTAAATTTTTTAGAGATAATTTTTATCCTTTTCTATATTTGGTATTCTTATGATCCTATTTTGACTTAAATGTGAACATTATAAATGGTATAACTAGGACGGTAATATTTTTCTTTTTACTTAGTCTCCTTTCAATCTTCATATATAATTAAATACTAGTTATCTGTGGCTCGTGCTAAGTCCCGCCCGAAACTCTAAATATAAATATAATAATATTTTAATTAAAAAAATTTAATTTGTATTATATCCTTTTACTGCATAATTAATAAAATCTAATGACATGTCAACATAAATTGTTCATAAATTTTCATTATTATTAAATTTGCCAAAAAACTTATAATGAAAAAAATATAAAGAGTAATTTAATTGTCTTTCTTATTCATAGTTATGGTATTTTTATTTTTTCCATACTTCTTACAAAATTATTTTCTTCCATAAAATAAAAAGTAATCTTCATTACGTTACCTGGGGAATTTAGTTAAAAGTGACAAAAGAGTTTGAAAATGAGGTGTAGGTGACTCAAGTTTTAATAATTGAGTGGAGGTGACAATTACTTTATTATGGATTAAGAAAGTTTGAAAATAGCCCACAATTTTTTTTTAATTTACACTTTGATCCAGATGTAAAACTAATATATAACAGGAAACGGAGGGAAAAAATTGTGTTTCTCTCTCTCTTCATCCGTTGTTGTTTTCTCTCTCTTCGCAATTTTTGTTGTTCATTATTGCTGCTGCTTTATTCATCATCTTCTACTTCATTATCATCATCTACTACTTTATTATCATCTTCATCTTCTTTTTGTCGATCATTGTTGTTGTTTTTACCGCTACTGCTGCTACTTGACCATTTTTTTAGGTTAAATTTTATTTCGTACATCACTTTGGCATTACGCCATAGGTGACTTTGATAAGTAACATTATAATTTTTAATTGAATTTGTCATCTGGGTAACTGCTATTGTGTTGTTTTTTCAACAATAGATAGCACGCGAACATGAATGCAACATAAGAGCCATCTGTTTAAATAAATTACTCATCTTTTGCGACAGATGAGCCATCTATTGCAACGGAATACATATATGTTGGATTCATGTTTATGGTTCTATAGTGCCGTAACATAAATCAAACAGATGGGTCATCTGTTCCGACAGATGACTCCTCTGTTACAAAAGATTATTCATTTGTTGCAATAGAATATTTATCTATTTCTACAAATTAGTCACCTGTTGTAATAGAAGCTGAAATCGATTCCAACTGATGCGTTGGCTATTGCAATAGGTAAGTCATCTGTCGCAACAGGTTAGTTATCTGTTGTAACATGTCACTCATCTGTTGGAATCAACTTCAAAGGTTCTTTAGTACTATAACATCTATCCTAACAGGCGCTTCATCTGTTACATTAGATGACTCATCTATTAGAATCGGCTTCAGGAGCGTAACATGAATCCTAACAGGTGAGTAATCTATTGCAACTGATCACTGATCTCTTGCAATATATTTTTCACATATTGCAACAGATTTCACATCTGTTTGGGTTTATGTTACGACACTATGAAGTCACTCTTAATTTTATTATGATATCATTATTAACTATTTTTAGCAAATGACATTATTTAGGTACCACTAATGGAGAGATCAATAATAATAGGGGTGGATTATCATGGTCAATGGATCTAGAAGTGCCATCAATATGTATGGTGTTAGAAGGAGGGTAAAATACTAGAGACAATTGCTATGGAAGTCCAAAGTGATGTTTCGTATGATGATTTTGTGAACTTAATCATCATCTATTGTGGACTGAATTGTCAACCAGAAGAACTCATCATAAGCTACATGCACAACTCCTTTGAAAATCAGAGGGTACTACCTTTCAAGATAATCGATCAGGTTCGATTGCGTGCTTATCTTAGTGATTCAGCTAGGCCGGTATTAAGGGTCTATGTGATTGAAAAGACGAGAGAGAATAAGAACTAGAATGTAGAAGAAGAACAACAACAAGACATCTTTGATGATAAGTTGGATGATCTGGACATGAATATTCCAAATGATAATCAAACACCTATGCTCGTTGCTGCGAGCAATACAGTGGGCAGTTCTTCTTAATCGATACATTCTAGAAATTGTCAAGATAACGAGATCGGCTTTTACAAGGGAATGTCATTCAAGGTTAAGAAAGAACTTTCTACTTCTTTGTTTTTTGCTTTCTTGAAAAAAATCAGAGTAAACTAGGTGATTAATTCGAGCAAAGCTTTTCCTACAGATGTGCTAATCCGAATTGCAAGTGGTGGTTGAGGGTTGTGAAGTACTTAAGTTTTGACATTTTCATCATTCATTTTTATAAAAAGTATCACACATGTGGTTCGAAGCACATTACGGGACAAAATGCTCATGCCACGACAGAGGTCCCCGATCAATATTTCAAAAATAGATTCCCTAATGGCAAATGCCCTTCTACAAGGGCTACGCCCAATCAACTCCTTACAAAATTGGGTGTCATGGTCATTTATTGGAAGATATATACGGCCATGGGAATTACCAAGGACTTGTTTAGGGGGACACATGAGCACGAATATGCTGTCCTCGATGCCTACCGTTACATGCTTGAGTCCACAAATCTTGGAAGTAAGACGATATTGCATGTTGATGAAAATGGAAGGTTCAAGTACTTTTTTGTATCCTATGGTTCTTAGATTCAAGGTTTTCAATATTTGAGAAAAGTCTTATCCATCTACGGGACCTTCTTGAGAAGCAGGCATAATAGAGTTTTGCTAGCAGCGGTGGTGCAGGATGCGGAGAGGCACGTCTTTCCTGTTATTTTTTGTGTAGAGTACAAGGAATGTGATGCCTCATATGGATATTTTTTTAAACAAGTGCAAAACTGTGTTGAAGATACAAAAGAGTTGTGCTTTATTTTGGATAGGCATCTAAGTATCCCAAAGATGGGTTCAATTTTCTATATTTCAACTCACTTTGGTTGTAGCATGAGGCATCTTGGAGATAATAATCGAAATAACTTTCACAATGAAAGGGTCTTTACCCCTTTTTATAGAGCAACTAAATCATATAATAGAGATGATTTTTTTTACCATTTCAATCAAATAATGGATATGCATCCCAAGGCAATCGAACATCTCATATGTGTCAGTTTCGAGCGATGGAGCCGGGCATTTTATCTGGGAAATAGGTACATTCTTATGAATTTAATCTCTTGTTTGAGTTACAAGTTTAGTATGATGTCGTACTAAGTGATTCTTTTGTATAGGTATAATATTATGACATCAAACATAGTTGAATCAGTGAATTCATTATTCGGCGTTGAAAGAGAAATCTCATCACAGGTCTATTTGATGAAATAAATAAGAAGTATGGCAAATTATTTCACGAAAGGCGTGTGCAGTTTGAGAACGCAGGAACCAAATTTGTTCTAGTAGCGGAAAAAAATATCAACGAACATTAGTATGGGGAATAGGTTATTTTCTCATCAAATAGCAGATTACAAGTTCAGTATCGACGGTCATGGTGATGTTGCTACGGCTGATCTTCAAATAAGATCTTATACGTGCAGAGTTTTTGACTAGGACAAAACACCCTATCCACATGCTATGGCAGCGTTTCGAGCTCAATACAATGCACAATATGTAACTAAAATTTATGAGTGCTCCTCTCCATATTATTCGATGGAAAAATATATAATGAAATATAGTGAGAATATTAATTCGGTGCCTCCCGAAGAATCTTGGGTTGATCCTGTAGAGCTTTTGGGGAGATTAATACCTCCTCCATAAATTGACCCAAGCACTATAAAACTAGGAAGAAGGCGATATGAGAGAAGGCGCAGAGTCAGAGAATCATTTCCGTTAAGAAAAAATAAGTGCTCCGTATGTAAGAACGCTGGTCACAAAAAAACTACATGCCCTGATCGTAATCCACCATGATCGTTGTAATAGAAAAAACTTGTATTGTTGTTTGTTATGGACTTTTATATATTTAACTCATTGTTGTGAACATAAATGTTATAATTTATTATATAAAATATTTTTTTAATAACTTGTATATCAATAAAAAGAGGCAAAACAGGAACTAAATACAATAGACCCCAAAATTATTTTCAACAGATTACCTATCTGTTGCAACAGATGGACATTTGCTGGAAAAACACAATACAGTTCATCAAACTAGAATGTATTCCTACAATAGATGACAAATTTGTTACAACAAATGGATAATCTGCTGACACAAACCCAACCGATGATCAATCTGTTTCAACAGATGGTCCATCTATTGAAAGAACTCAAAACTCTTGTTATTTCTACTAGATTCAAAATCTCTCCTTACGTCCAACCGTCAACATGTTTGTTGAGAATAAGAAATAAACAGAATGAAAGTTAAATAAGAATTAAAAAGTCATAGTCGACCAACAATAAATTTTTCATTAAACAAAAATAAAATACATTAGGTATTGATCTGATATAAAAAAATTAAAATACATATGCTAAAAGAAAAAACATCACCTAATTATTATTATCATTATTATTATTATTATTATTATTCTTATTATTATTATTTTCAGTTGGCCAATCGTCAATTGGCAGCAACGAGGTCCTCCTCAAAATGTGCATCTCTCCGAACATCCTTGCTCTCACGGCGACCAATTGCCACTGTAGGTCATTAACCTACCTTTGAAGTTTCCGCATGGTGTTGCGCATAATAATAATGTCCCAAACAGGATCATCCAGATCTAGAACACGCATTAATTGATAAAAAAAGTAAACACAATAGTAAAGAAAAGAGTTCAAATTGTAATACAACGTATACTACTAACTGGTAGATTTACACAAACAAAAAAATCTTACCTCAACGAGAAAGGAATATGCTCTTTGAAGAGAAGTGGTTGAAGATGTAATACAAAAAGACAAAATGCAAGAAATAAATGAAGTGGAGTAGAATGAAGATTAGGGAGGGACCTTTTTATAGAGAATTGATTCTGACTGTGTTACGCAAAAAGGCACGATTGTTCAGCTCCATTGTATTAATTATAATCAAACTAATGACTTTTTATTTTCTGTAAAAAGTCATGACTTTTTTTTTAAAATTCAAACTTCTCACCTTTTTAAAATGGTTTTAATCTTAATAATAACCGTTATTATTGAGTTGTCGCAATAGATAACCCATCTATCGCAACAGATTTACCATCTGTTGCAACAAATGGTCTATATATGCAATATATGGATTATCTGTTTCGACAAATGGATCATCTGCTAGGGGAGATATTTTGATTTCTTCTAACAGCTGATTCATCAGTTGCAACAGATGGAGAATTTGATTCATCAGTTGTTTTGAATGTGTTAGACAAAAATTCACGACTGTTCACCTTTTTTTTAATAATTATCATATACCTTAATTAGTCTAAATCAGTGACTGTTTTATTATATAAAATAAAAAAATAAATTTAAAACAAAAAAGGTGAAATGTCATGACTTGTAGCACTTATTCTTTCTTGGTGGGCATTTAGTCCTCTGACATTGAAGATCGCTACCCTTTAAGCCTCCGTAGTCTTTTACACTACTTAACAATGAGAAGTGAAAAATAAACACTGTCTGATATTGATGGGGTAGGAAGAATAAGGTGTGTGTAGATGGATGGATCTATTTTCATGCATAGGAGTTATGTATTATTGATCAGGATATCGTGAGAGACACACATAAAGTACAATGATTTTGTGAATGCAGTTTTTTACCGATTAGACATTGATCTTTCAAACAAGATCTTACATTTTATATTTTAGTTTGATAGGTGCGAACTGATAAGGCCAAAGGGTTCCAAGAAGGTGGTGTCGATACTCTATTATAATTTAATGAATATTTTGCTCATATTTATGCGTCAAGTTCTGAGAAGGGATCAATAGTGATGGGATTATAGACATTCAATAGTGATTTGACCGATTTTAATGGTGTAATGGACTTTGAGATGGCCTACGAATCCTTCCACTGCAGCAAACAAGAATGGAAAACCAATAGAAATTACCCTGGTACAAATTTATATGGATGGGTTGCTCGAGGCGACTATTTTACAGCAGGAGGTGCTTGGGAGAATACCTGTGTGGGAAAGGGGAGGTGGAGAAGACCATATATCATCTCAGACCTTATTTAAGAGGAAACACAAGGAAGAAAGCAAGGAACTTCTAGCCAATCTGGCCAATGAAATTGACTTGAAACATGAAAAAACTAAATGAGCTGCAAATGTGAAAGTGTATCCAAATATTAAAATCCGTCTGTCACTCTTGAAAACAAAAATTCTAAAGATGACTTGAGTTGGACACTGTTCTAGGGACTGAGACTAGCTAGAGTGAACTGAACGAAGACCCATAAAATATAGGATTAGAACTCTAAGGAAGCATCTAGGAGAGCACAGAGGATTGGTAAGATTTTCAGTCAAGAGTGAAACCTAAACCTACAACTCCTGAAGTAAAAATAAGGGAAGCCAAGGCATCAATTTCTGAAGTCTAACTCGCATCCCATGCCTTTTGTTTGTGGTTCGAATCAGGTCAGTGACAGTAAAAACAAGAAGGTCTGATGTCGGGCAGAAATCACATGCCTTATTATTTTCACTGTCATTGACCTGACCAGAACCACAAGCAAAAGTTCTGGGATGCACACAAGCAAAAGTTCTGGGATGCATGTTTAACTTCAGAAATTTCCACCTTGGCTTGATCCCTTATTTTTACTTCAGAAGTTGTTGGTTCCATTTTCGTTCCTGACTGACAATCTTACCACCATCGCTTCTCACAAAGCTGCAAACTTAGAGTTCTGATTCTGCACTTTGTGAGTCATCACTCAAGCCATAGTAGCTAGTCACAGTGCTTTAGCAAAGTGCACAACTTAAGACCACTTTAGCATTTTTCTTTTCAAAATGGACTGATGGATTTTCATTTTTGGATACACTTTCACATTTGCAGCTCATTTAATTTTTTCATTTTTCTTGTCAATTTCATTAGCCAGATTCGCTACACATTCTCTCCTACCCTGTGTTTCCTCTTAAATACGATCTGACATGATATATGGACTTCTTCACCTCTTCTTTCCCGCACAGATATTCTCCCAAGCACCTTATACTGTATAATAGTCTCCTTGAGCAACCCATCCATATAAATTTGGACCAGGGCAATAACTATATATATTTCCATTATTGGTTGCCGCAGTGCGAGGCTTTGGAGGCCTTTTAAAAGTCCATTAAACCCAAATCAGTCCAATCACTATTGAATAGTTACACATCCACCAACAACTTGAACCCCTCTCCAAACTTAACACATAAACATTAGCAAAATCTTTATAAAACTATAACAGGGTATCGACACCACCTACTTGGTCCCTCAGCCTTATCAATTCGAACCTAATAATCTTAACTGTAAAATGCAATATCTTGTTTGAATAATTAATGCGTAAGAGGTAAAGAGCCAATATTCACAAAATCATTGTACTGTATGTGTGTTTTCATGAAAGGTTGATCAGTAATACATACCTCCCACATATGAATTGGTTCCATCTACAAACAGCTTATTTCTCTGAACTCATCTTCACTATAGCCTTTAATGCTGGTCGGGCAAAAGTTGATCCACTTTCGCTTCTTTTTATCTGCAAACAAGAGAAAAACATTTGATTTCAAACAAGAGAATAGGAAAAAGAACATTACAATTGATGTCTGCATAGTTTTAAAAAAGGGTAACACAAAATTGAATGAATACAACACATTACAACAAGAGTTCCAACAGATGACCTATCTGTTGTAATAGATTCCCTATATGTTCAATAGATGAGTCATCTATTGCAATAGGCGACGCATCTGTGGCAACAAATGGCTGACATGTTGCAACAGATGGGTCATCTGTTAGAATAAATCAAACCAGCCTTGCTACTGGTTTGATTTTTTCATACAGTTGCTCCATCTGTTCCAACAGCTGATTCATCAATTACAACAGTTGGGAAATCTGTTGCAACACCAACAACAACATCAACAATAAAGAAAAAACACCATATATTCTAACACCATCAACAACACAAACACCACATGTTCCAACACCACAAACACCACATGTTCCAACACCACCAACAATAGCACCACCAACAAAGAAATAAATAAAAGACATAAAAAATAATACTGACAACAAGGCTTTTCATGTTCTCCCAACACATGACTTTTTTCGCATATTTTAATAAAAACAATAGTTCATTTATTCAAGACTTAAAAGTTACCTTTCCTTTAATTTTACCAAGTAAATAGGATACTGGTAATGAGTAAATAAATAAAAACAACATATGTAAATATCTAATTTAAATAACATACATAGAAGAAGACGGAAAGGAAAGAGTAATAGTGAACCATACCTGCAATGTCAAAAAAGCAATGGGATCAGAATACCCATTTCAGTCGAGAAAAGATATAGATTGGTTGAGATCTGAAAGTGATATGGCATGGAAACACTACACTTTTGATGCTTAAAACCGTGAATTTATGCGTGAACTTAGGGTGTTTTGTTAGATATGATGCACTTTGGTGTATAATGCGGACAAAACAGGTCTGCAATAGTGTTTGAATGAAAAAAGAATAAAAAGACATGAAAAAAACCAAAACTGATCAAGATACGTGTCAGCTCACTAGTCATATACTCAATATACGACTCATAGGAGGAATCGTATCCTTAACAGAAGCAAACACCAGGACAAAATGCTAAGTGAGGAAATGATATGACTCATGTATACGAGTTGTGTCAACCAATCATAAGCATTCCAAAATCGAGGACCCAAACAACAGACCAAGTGAAAAAAATATATGAATCATCCATACGAGTCGTACACTGTGGATACGAGATGTATAAAGTAGCCGTGAGCTTAAAGAAACCAAAGCTACTGATTAGAAAGTTAAAGTCATGGAAAGATCAGACACTGGAACGAATATGATAAGGCAGGGTACGACTCGTACATTGCTAATACGAGTGAAAACCGAGTCGTACCGACTGTCAACTTAACTTTATCTTTCTCATTTTTATTAGGATTTTAAGGTTATTTTGAGATACTATAAATACCCTAGGTTTATCTTTTTTTAGGTTACACTCTTGAATAATTTTTTACATGCTTTGACATATTATTACAATACTTTCACAATTGTTCTTGGGATTTTAGGGTTTATTCAATTAAAGACTTTAGAGTATTAATCATCTTATTTTGTGCAATTAATTTTATGTGTTCTTCATTGATAATCATGATTTCTTGCATAAACATGAGCGGCTATCTCCTCGTCTAGGGTTGTGGGAACCCTGTCGGATTAACTACATAGAGGAAGTGTGAGATTTAAATATTTTAGGGTTTCTGCATATATCTTAATCTTCTTCATAATAATTAATCTCAAGTATCTCCAGTACCATGAGATAACTTGTATTCGTATTCATCCCTACCAAGGAGTCTGTGATTTGGAAAAGAAGTTAAGACAGTGATTTGGGACCCTTCTACCTCCACCTTTTAGTCCCCACATCCCATCTAACCACTTGATCCTACCCAAATGAGTGAACTGAGGTCTTAGCAAGGGGAAACAAGGCGACACCCTGAGACTTACCCGATAAAGGGTGAAATTTATATTCTAGCTTATCCGACAGTTGATAATACCTATCTTGTAGACTTTGTATGCAAAATAATAGAACAGTTAGATTAAACACAATAAATTTACGGAGTTGAGTAACCAGGGGGAACATAAACCTAGTGTTCGTATCTTATTGATTACAACTCAAAAGCACTCGAGATTTGGTTACTACTTATAATTGATACTACAAATCCCCCTATTTATTTTCCTGTACTGATCGTGGATTACATCAAGTCAAGCAACTATTCATGTTTTATCTGTGGGATTGACCCCAACTTAGTTGAATTATTATATTTGTAATCAATCGCATTATACTTCTGAGAGGAGTGTAGTTTTGGGTGACATCAAATTTTGACATCGTTGCTGGGGCAGATGGTTTGAGTAGTGAATTGAATTAGTGAAGTCCATGGGTTAGCGAGAATTCTTCAAACTCCGAGAAGGATGTCAAGACAAATATTTGAAGGGGTTCAAAATTCCCCACCAATGGATTCAAACGATGCACTCCCATGTGTTCCTTTAGACCCACAAAATATTGCAGACTTTCAGACATAACAACTATTAGATCAAGAATGTAGAGAAGCAGAAGAAGCCAGACTTGCTGCAGAGGCGGAAGTAGCTCAGCAAGAAGGACTAGTAAGGTTGAGACGGGTTGTTGATCATCGAGTTCAGAGTGGCAAAGTTCCATTTATTCCGACATATCAAAACTTAGACCCATTTGAAGAAGATGATAAAGATCTGGGTTATGTTGAGCCTACGGAGTCTGGAGCCATTGTTCCTTCTGTATTAGCCCCTAATTTGAAGTTTGATATCACTAGTGCTATGATCCAATTGTTGAATCTAAATGATGTATTTTTGGGTGCTGCTAAGGATAATGTAAACATGCACCTTATGAATTTTCTCGGGATTTGTACAAATTATAATGTTCCATGGTTTAATCAGGAAACATTGAGATTGAGGTTGTTCCCATTTTCTTTGACAAATGAAGCATCACTATGGCTAGGGGAACTTCTAAGAGGATCTATCACTACTTGGCATGAGTTAAAGACACAGTTTTTGAGAAATTTTCCCTCCTACATGGATGTTACAGTTGAAGGATGGAATTTATAATTTAAGACAACTACTTACAGAGTCTATGTATGAGGCATGGTTTCGATTCAAGAAAAAGCTAAGCATGGTACCAAATCACAGAATTAGAAGATCTAACTTGTCTGAGATCTTTTATTGATCATTGAATGATAGTTTAAGAGTGATGATAGATACTATTTCAGAAGGAGCATTTATGCATCTTCGCTAGGAAGCTGCATAGAAAATGCTAGATGATATTGCGATTACCAACAGAAGATGGCATACTTGAGATTCAGAATGTGGTGGTGGTATATATGCTATTGAAATAACAAATACTTATAGATCAGATAATGACGTGGTAGCACAAGAGGTTGTACATTTTCCTACAGATATTGGGTTGCTTACAAAATAATTTACATCAATGAGTGTTGAGAAGGTAAATGCAGTTACGGCAAAGTATCTTGATCGTAGATTAGTGGATTTTCAAGCCCAAGGGCAAGGGAATCAAGGTCAAAACTATTATAATGACAGATACAAGGATATGAGTAGAGACAAAGATAGTGATTGGCAGCGTAAAGATGAATATAAAGATAAGAGTGACAAATATATTCCACCAGGTAGTCGAGATACAGAGTCCGGAATGGAGACCCTTTTGTCTAAGCTGGTAAAAGGGAAAAAAAGTCAACAGAACTGCCTAAAGGATATCAAAGTTGATCTGTTAGGATTGAACCAGAAAGTGGAGTCACATGCTACAATAATCAAGCAATTAGAGAAGTAATTTGGTCAGATATCAGCCATAGTAAATCAGAGACAACCTAGCACTCTTCTGAGCAATACAGTAGTAAATTCCAGAAATAATAGTCAATGCCATGCCATTACCACTCAAAGTGGTGAGGTTACTTCAGACCCACTTGTACCCACAGCTGATGAGCAGAAGAGTGAGGATGAGCCGATTGATGTTGGGAGTAGAAGCAAGTAGAATGGAGGAGAAAAGAAGGTTACAGAGACTGTGATAAATATCATTCTAAGACCCTTTCCTCCCTATCTACATAGATTGATAAAGAATCAAGAAGAAGGTAAGTATAAAATTTTTTTGTCTATGTGAAAAGAGTTGATTGTCGACATACCACTTGTAGAGGCATTGGAGAAGATGCCAGGATACACAAAATTCATGAAGGATTTGATCACCAAGAAAAGGTCAGTCAGTTATGAGCCAGCCGATAATACTCATTATTGCAGTGCTGTAGTTACTAGATCTTTAGTAGAGAAGAAGGAGGACCTTGGATCTTTCATAATACCTTGCATTATTAGGTTTTTCAACTTCTCTCGAGCATTATGTGAATTGGGAGATAGTATCAACCTCATGCCCTTTGATGTATTCTAATAGTTAGGGTTGGGAGTTCCCAAACCAACTACCATGATACTTGTGATGGCTGACAGATCAGTGAAGAAGCCTGTTGGTATCCTTTATGATGATTTGGTAAAAATGTCTTTTTTCACATTTCCTATTGATTTTGTTATATTAGATTGTGAAGTGGACTTTCAGGTCCTGATTATTTTGGGAAGACCATTTTTGGCTATAGGTAGGATGCTGATTGATCTAGAGAAAGGACATCTGATGTTATGACTCAATGATGAACAGGTAATATTCAATACACGCAAATCTATGAAGCAGACTAATGAATTAAGAGTGGTATTTGTGATTGATGTAGATGATGAGGAGATAGATTAATTCTATGATATTGATGCAGTTACTCCATGGGATGATGGTTCTGATGCAATTATTTCTGTTGAAGAGAGACTAGGTGTCGAAGCTCTGGCATCTATGATTATGAATTTATGATTCTGATGGTATCAAGGAGTATGAAGATCTAGTAAGTGCACCGCATGGAAATGGTTATAATTTTTCTCCAAAAAACTTGATTTAGACTTAAAGAATAGAACTACTCCACCCGATCGCCCATGCATTGAGGAACCACCGGTGTTAGAGTTGAAGGCCCTCCCATCTCACTTGCAATATGCATTTTGGGGGGCTAATAACACTTTGTCGGTTATTATTGCAGCTGATTTGAGACAGTCAGAATTAAAAGAATTATTGTCAGTATTACAGAGGTTTAAGAGGGCCAATGGTCCATTGCATATATTGTAGGCATTCCGCCCGAATTGTGTACTCATAAAATACAACTTGAACCAAAATATGTTCTATCTATTGAACATTAGCATCAAATCAATCCTCTTATGAAGGAGGTGGTGAAGAAAGAAATAATCAAGTGGTTGGATACTGGTGTAGTGTATCCTATTGCTGATAGCAAGTGGGTCAGTCTAGTATAACACATTCCAAAGAAAGGTGGAAATACTGTGGTGCCTAACAAGAAGAATGAGTTAGTGCCTATGAGGACAGTCACTGGATAGAGAGTGTGCATGGATTATAGAAGATTGAATGCATGGTCAGAAGAACCATTTTTCTTTGCCTTTCATGGATCAAATGGTAGACAAGTTAGCATGCAGATGATGGTATTGTTTTCTTGTTGGGTACTTAGGCTATAATCAGATAACTATTGCACCTGAGGACCAAGAGAAAACTACTTTTACATGTCTTTATGGGACATTTGCATTCAAGCATATGCCATTTGGGCTATGCCACACCCCAACCATATTTCAGAGATGTATGATGTCTATTTTCTCTGATATAGTCAAAGATACCATTGACGTTTTTAAGGATGATTTTTTAGTTGATGGTGATTCTCTAGAATATTTCTTAAGGCACTTGGCAAATGCTCTACAAAGGTGTGAAGAATGAAACTTGGTGCTTAATTGGGAAAAGAGCCATTTTATGGTCAAAGTGGGAATTGTGGTTAGGCACAAGATTTCAAATAGAGGCACAGAGGTTGATCGAGTAATGATTGAGGTGATTAAAAAATTACCTTACACAATTTCTGTAAAGGGAATTCAGAGTTTTCTAGGGCATGCAGGTCTTTATAGGTGATTTATCAAGGACTTCTCAAAGATTGCTAGTCCGCTTTGCAATCTTCTTAAGAAGGAGGTAAAATTTATTTTTGATGATACATGTAAGAAGTCTTTTGAAAGCCTAAAAGAGAGGTTAGTGACTGCCCCAATCATTGTGTCTCCTGATTGGTCTTCACCTTTTGAGATTATGTGTGACGCTAGTGGATTGGCCTTAGGGGATGTACTAGGACAACAAAAATAAAAGATCCTTCATACTATCTACTATTCTAGTAAGGCATTAAATCTTGATCAAAAGAACTATACCATGATGGACCAGGAGTTACTGGCAGTGGGTTTTGCCTTTGAAAAGTTTAGATCTTATTTGAATGGGACCAAGGTGATTGTGCACACTGATCATGTAGCATTGCGGTACCTAATGGTTTAAAAAGATGTAAAGCCTAGGCTTATTCAGTGGGTACTATTGTTGCAGGAATTTGACTTCTAGGTGAAGGACAGAAAAGGCACAAAAAATCAAGTTGTGGATCACTTTTCTAGACTAGAGGAGGAAGCTATGCAAAAGGTTTCTACTGGGTTGGAGATTGATGATAGTTTTCTAGACGACAAAATATTGGCAGCTTTCCAACATCTTATTCCATGGTTTGCAGACTATGCAAATTACTTAGCCAGTGATCTAGTCCCAGAAAATCTTTCATATTAGCAAAGAAAGAAGTTCATGCATGAGATAAGAAAACTTTTCTGGGATGAACCTTACTTATTCAAAATTTGTGCAGATGGAATCATTCACAGAAGCATACCTAAGGTGGAGATGATGAGTATACTTTAGGTATGTCATTCATCTCTAGTTGGGGGTTATCATGGAGGGGTCCAAACAGCTCATAAAATCCTGCAATACAACTACTATTGTCCAACCATATACAAAGATGCTCATGATTTCGCGTCTGCCTATGATCAATGTCAGTGACAAGGTACTAATTCTAGAAGACATAAACTACCTATGACTCTTATTATAGAATTAGAAGTGTTTGATGTATGGGGCAAAGATTTCATGGGACCTTTCGCAAGTTCGTGTGGCATGAAGTACATACTTGTAGCTGTAGACTATGTGTCGAAATAGTGGAAGCAATTGCGCTTCCTAATAATGAAGATCGTAGTGTCACTGCATTTTTGAGAAAAAACATATTTTCTCGATTTGGTATGCCACGTGCTATCATTAGTGACAGAGGGTCACATTTCTGCAACTACCTATTCAAAAGTCTGCTTGAAAAATATGGAGTGAATCATAGGGTGGCAAAACCCTATCATCCGCAGACTAGTTGACAGGTTGAAGTATCTAATAGAGAAATCAAGAAAGTTAGATGATACATTGTGGTCTTACCACACAGCTTACAAGACTCCCATAGGTGCTTCACCTTATCATCTTTTGTATGGAAAATCTTGCCATTTACCAATTGAGCTTGAACATAAAGCACTATGGGCTTTAAAGAAGCTGAATCTAGAGTAGAAACAGGTAGCAAAGTCAATGTTGAATAGCATCAATGAGTTGGATGAATTTTGGCTCTGGGCATATGAAAGTTCAGCACTTCACAAAGAGAAGATGAAGTTGCATGACGACTACAAGATTAAGAAAAGGGTGTTTGAGAAAGGTAACCAGGTGGTACAATAAAACTCCAAGCGTCATTTGTTTCCAGTTAAGTTAAGGTCGAGGTTGCATGGTCCATTCACAGTTATAAAGTTCTATCCCTATGTTTCTATAGAACTTAAGAGAGATGGTGATCTCCCATTCAAGGTAAACTGACAAAGAGTAAAACACTACATGGGAAATATAGAAGAGGTGAATGAAGTAGCCAAAATTGACCTTGATGAAGTCTGAGTAATTAAGGCAATTGTGTTGTGCCACGACGTTAAATCAAGAACTGCATGGGAGGAAACCCATGGGCTAGGTGGAGAAATCTGAGTACCCAACTTAGCCACATCGTGCCGTGATATTAAATCAAGCGCTGTTTGGGAGGCAATCCATGTTTTGTACTTATTTAATTTATAGGGTCATATATTTGTTCAATGTGTAAGACTAAGGAGTACAGACTAAATCAAGAGACGAAGAAAAGTAGTCATACAGACTCTTTGCGAGTTGAATCTATACGATACGACTCGTAAGTAGGATTCATATTGACCTGGGAACAAAATCAAAATTAGGCAAAAGTTTCTGGAATGGATACGATTCTTAGAGTCATACCCTCAAGATATGATTCGTCACCTTGAGTCGTACCCACTCCAGAAACCAAGGTAAGTTCCTAGGCTATACGAATCGAGTACAAGGTCCGTAAGCCTAGGTATGAGTCGTATACACAACTCGTACCCATGTTTACTAGGTCAAACAATTGGGTTGACCCAAACCCAAATTATTTAATTAAAATAAAAGAAAAGGGCACCCGACTGAACTCATTGCACCCACTTCCTCTTTGGAGCAAATTTCAAACTTCAATCAATAAAAACAAAGTGCTTTCAACTCTATTTAACTATCAACAACTTCCAACTTTAATTTTTAAGCATTAAACTCGATTTTGGAAAGCATTACTCAAGAAAAAAAATTCTTCTCTCATCAAGTAAGTTCTAAACTCATTTTTTCTACTTTGCTAAGGTAAAATGAGCAGTGTTTGAGATGGTGAACTTGGTTTGAGTAGATTTTATACCAATTGGTAAAATTATTGGTACTCCAGCTGTGTATATTTTGGAAAATAGGAATTTAGGGAAGAACTAGGGTTTGAAAATAGATTCTGATATGTGTGCGTAGAATTAAATGGTGGATATAGCAGAGAATTATAGTGGGTATTTTAGGAAATTGTAAAGGAGTCAAACTTTAAAGTTGGACTTCTATGTTGCAGTGGATATGAGACCTCTTACGACTTGTACCTACTGACAACATAGAAGTCTAACAAACTTAAGGTTCTGCAATGGATATAACTCAACCATACGAGTCGTACCCAAACTATATGACTCATACACTCTTAGTTGTACCTACCTGGGTAGACTTAAAGTAGAATAAATGTTCTGATCAAGTTATGACTGTTGGTAAAGAGTCGTACCCATTCGGTATGACTGGTTAGAAGTATTCGTAAGCTGACCAGTGAACAAAGGTCAGGCAATGTACAAGATACGACTTGATTATACAAGTCGTACTGAGTCAGTACGACCAGTACCCACCACTTGTACCCGAATCAGAACAAGCACATTGAACTTTAATTTTGAATTTTTCATTTATTTTCTTTATTTAGTTACTAATAATGGTGTGTTTCCAGGAACCATGCCTTCCAAGAACCCTTTCTCATCCAAACAACCTACGTAGAAGAATACTAAGACAACACCAGCTGCTAGCACGGAATCAAGTGAGTTCGACTATGAAATTTTATCTGAAAGTAGCGAGGAAATATATAATGGAACCACCACAAAGAAAGATGCTCAGAAAGTAAAGGCAGCTGCTAAAGAAAAGGGAAAAAGGTGGTGCCGCAGGAGTATGAGTCATCCACTCCAAAGGGCCCACAGAGAAAGAATCCGACTATATCTCCTCTCCACACACCTCAACCACTTTCTAACGATGATAATGTTGATAATGAAGATGATAATGATGAAGAGATTGAGTCCATTTCGAAAGAGGTAGAGTCTGGGCACACTGAAGATATGGAGAATGTGAATGAAGTGCCACCCATAGCCCAACAGGACCCCCCAATTGCATTGACCACTGCACCGATGCCCATCATTGAGCGATGGGGGTACCCCAGAATGTAGGATACTTTCAACAGTGGGTTATTCAGGCTTTTGGGTGGCAAGATAAAAAGAGTACTATATCTGAAGAGAATAATGACTACCGCAAGTATGTCTGAGTTACTTGAGTTTGAAGAACACTTCCGATAGTACGGATTTCATTGGATGATAAGAACACCCAGAAAATATAGTGAGGTCTTGGTATGTGAGTTTTACGTAGCATACAAGGGTGAGCTGCTGAAACAATATCCACAAGGTCAGTTGTGAAAGGGAGACGATCCTATTACCTCCCTTATCATTTATGGAGTTTGGGTGGATATTTCTCCCCAAAATATTAGGAGATTCCTATATGGGCTGGACTATCAGTCCACGACCAACACAACAGAGATAGAATTTAGAATGGAAGAAATAAGGAAGATTACCAAGAGGACATTAGGTTCTGAGGACAAGATGGTAATATTTAAATAGATTGCGAAGCGTATTGCTTTAAATGGAGTAAATGCAATATAGGTGGTAAGAGTACCCGGGGTGGTCTTACAACAAATAAAGAAGAGTACTCTCAACTTTGAGGGTAAACCTTGATGGACACTAGCCCGACACCGGTTGTGTCCTACGATAGGAGATGATGTTCTGAGCCCAGTCCTGGAGGCTATGAAAGCAGGTTTTATAGCCAGTTAAGAGTTCTATGTTGGTGAATTCCTAGCCTGAGAGCTGAGAGATAGAGCAGAAGGGGATCAAAAGGCACTATTGGCCTATCCCTGTATGATTACTCAGATTTGCCTAGCTGCGAGAGTGTTGGAACTCCCAGGGATTAATGAGTTGATCGAGGTGCGATGGATGTTTGATATCAATTTAATTAGAGATACAACCAACCCTTTAGCCCGACCTATAAGACAGGTAACAGATGTTATAGTAGGATTATTCCTGCAAGATGATCAGACAGAATCCCCTACTACAGTTAAGGCTACTAAGGCAAGAGCACAGATAGAGAGCACATATATAGATACAACAAATACTTTTAGTTCCCCACCACCAGTCCAGTCTGTGCCGCTGAGACCTTGAGGTATGCCTCCTGGTGTTATGCTGATTTCACAAGCCCTCTGGATGGAGGTTATGACTAGGTTAGCCAAATTGGAGACTAGAATGGGCCACATAAAGGGTGATGTACGGTCATTGATAGATTCTTAGTTTGAGCAGGAGGATAGGCAATTCCAGACCGTATTATATGATTTTGAGTCAAGGATGACTCGACAATTCAGACACAAATAATTGCCTGATATTACAGAGATGGTAGAGATTAAGAAGATGGTGCATGAGTTATATGATTGACCGGTAACTCCAGAACCGGTAGTTGAGATAGTGATGCCCACTATTTATGTACCAAATATTTGGGCCATTCCAGAGCAGAGAAAGGAGGAGACCAAAAAAAAAGACAAAGGAAGAGAAAGAGGAAAGAAGAGTGAGAAGCTGAGAAGATTTCCAGAGCGGATAGTATTCAGGATGAGCGGGACCACGAGATAAGGGTCCATGATATATGTACTGGAGCTGGTGGATTGAGAGATTTATTTTGTTGATGCTCTAGGGGTTGATGTTGTGCCCTCTTCTGTGGTTGATTCAGTTCGGGTTGATAGGACGGTAGATGAGGAGAGTAGGACTCAATCTACAGGCCCACGTATGGATGATGATACACCGACACCTTGAGAGCTTAAGTATGACCCTTTTTCCCTACTCTATTTTTATTTTTGTAGCATTGGGGAAAGTGCAACAATTTATAGTTGGCGGTGGGGGTTATTCCAAAAAGAATTGGGAGTAGCTGAAAAAATTTAGCTAAAAATTGAAAGTCTGTTATGACTTTCATGTTTGACACAGGTAACTGAGATAGGGAGTAAATCAGTGCGCCTATGGCAACAAATTGATTATTATTGTTGATGGTTTTGGAAAAAAAATTATTTGTATTGAAAATTCTATTTTTATGTTTTGATGAGGGTGATTTAACTTATGGATGTTATGCTAAAGTTTATATTTTAATGAAAACTGTGTTGAAAAAGTGACCCCTCAAAAAATTTATATGTTTGATTGCGTGATTGGTATACTTGTGTGAGACTGTTGTGAATCTAAAAATGGCATTAGGATTAGGGATAGAACAGTGAAGGACAAACCAGTTGCATAGTTGGACAACTAGTACTTAGTAATAAAGTCCTGTGCAAGTGCTTGTGAGATATACTGAGTTCCCAGTGTGTTGGAATTTAGAACTTGCCCGGTTTCTTTAACCTAGGTCTAGGATAGTTAGGTAGGAAAGGATCATAGACCATTTTTTATATTAGTCCACTTTTAGCCAAATTGACCTTCCATGCATGAATGATATCCCTTGATACCAATTTTGAGCCTTATAGCCTATTTTTCTTGTTATACCTCTCACCTTCCCATTTATATTATAATGAACCTTTTTTGGCCCTGTAACTCCTTGGACATTATGCACTACAATTCGGGTAAATTTCCTAAGTTAAGGGTGGATATCATAGGGGTACATGATGTGAAATGAGTATGAAGAAGGGTAAAATAATAGAAAAAAAAGAAGGTTGGGGTTGGTAGAAAAAGGAAAAAAAAACTTTGTGAAAAAAAGAAAGACTAGAAGACCACACCCAACCTGAATATGCTTTAAAATAAAAAGGGAGAAATAAGGATGGAAATAAATGAAGTGAAAAATTGGTTAAGTGTGGACCCCAAAAGTTAGTGCAGTGCCAAAGAGGGTTAGTCACTTTAAATTTCCATACGTACCATACCATCTGATACGCCCAAATTACAACTCTCGTTAGAAAGTGTAAGCGGTCGCTGTCAAATATAGAACCCAACTGGGTTGGGTGTCGAATCCCACAGGGAATACTATGATCACTAAGTATTGCGATTATTATTAGACTGTTGGTCGAAGATTCCAAGATAAGGGGGGGTTTGGTTTAAGTGCACAATAGTATTATTAGTGTAACGAATGAGACGATATATGTAAAAGTAATTGATCACAGAGAATGACAAGTTAGGGTTATGTCCACCTTGTAGCTTCTACTTCTATATTAACTATGGGTAATACGAATTTTATACATGCATGCACTTATAGAGAGACGTATTCTAATTCTAAATCCAAGTGTTTTTCAACCATCAAGGATTTATTCACCTTAGTTCTCTCGAACCTAAAGTGTACAACAACTTATACAAACTCTCCAAGTAGTTAATCCTGCTAGGGCATTAACGTGTAAACTAGAGGTTGAAAATCCTAATTTCTTGTCACACTCTCTTTTCCAAACAACAACTTTTCTCTCGAACAAGTTATTGCTATACTGGCGTATTCCCTATGTTTGCAACCACGAGAATTCAATTATAATGAAGAGAGTAATGATATAAGTGCACTACACATCATAAATTCACAAACCCATAGCAATAGAGAGTATACTACAAGGTTTCCATAACCCTAACAGATAAGTTTAGCTACTCATGAATAAAACAGAAATCAACATCGAAATATTCATCATACCAAAACTTAGAATGAACTTGGTGATGAAGAGGATTAGCGACAATGAGAGAGAAAAACGTTTCTCCCTCTCTCCTCAAACTAAGTATTTCTTGTGTTCCAAAATAATACAGAATCTGATTTTTCTGAATAATGGCTGAAAATTCAGCAATAAGGTTTTTAATAACAACCTTCTCTACTAAGTTGCTACTGCATCCTTAACTATTTAAAAATGTTGAGTTTGCCCGGGAAAAAGTTCCCATGCATCAAATTTAGTCCAAAAGCTGTCTTCCCTTTTATGTGAAGTTTTTCTTTGCTGTCCACAGGTCCCCAAAGTGTTGAAATCTTCCGCATTAGTACCTGAAAAGCATGCTAATCACATAGGTCAGCTCACTTAATTGAAAGTAGACTAAAAGTGCAGGAATTATGTATTTTATCCTCAAAACTTAGCTAAAACATGGGTAAGTTATGGTGCTTAGACGTATAAATACACCCAACATCACCATCCCACTAAGCCTATATTACAAACTAAACAAAGCTCTATAGGGATCCTATCACAACTGTCTGAAAACTTAGGAAAAGTGCATAAGGGCAAGCCTATGGTACTCTGTATACACCGGTGGTTTGTTTATGAGTGAGAGGGTCATTTGATATATCCCTGAATCTATTGATTCATCCAAAAGGAGAGTGAATGGGATTTCTTTGACTGTAAGCGTACATGGGTTAAACTGCTGGGTTGCTAAAATGTTTGATAAATGTAATATGTGTTTATGTCCAAGTGTCTATTGCTAATGCAATGCCATTATCAGATTCCCTCATATTTCTTATGTGTTCTAAATTGTTATACGCAATGGAGTTTTGAAAGTTAGAATTAAAGGGGAGAACAACAAGATTGAAATTAAGTTCAAAATCACTGCCATGGGTTGCTTGAGAACTTCTTGTTTAAGCATCATCTCGGGGCTAGAGAACATTTATTTGGTTTTTGTTTGCCTAAGGACATGCAAAAGTTTAGGTTGAAGGTAATGATGTGACGTGGAAACACGACACTTTAAATGCTTAAAACTATGAATTTATGCGTAAACTTAGAGTGTTTTGCTAGATATGATGCACTTTGGTGTATATTGCAGGCAAAATACGTCTACAACAGTGTTTAAATGAAAAGAGAAGAAAAAGACCTGAAAAAGACCAAAACTAATCAAGATATGAGTCAGCTCATGAGTCGTATACTCAACATACGACTCGTAGGAGGAATTGTATCCTTAACAGAAGCAAACACCAGGAAAAAATACTAAGTAAGAAAAAGATACAACTGATGTATACGAGTCGTAAGATGAGTATACGAGTTGTTTCAACCAATCATAAGCATTCCATAATTGAGGACCCAAACAACAGACCAAGTGAAGAAAAGATACGACTCGTCCATATGAGTTGTACACTGTGGATACGAGACATATAAAGCAGCCGTGAGCTTAACGAAACCAAAGCTATTGTTCAAAGATTGAAGTGTCAGAAGTATACGAGTCGAAATTTTGAGTACGACTCATATAAAGATGTCATATATAGCCTAGTGTTCATGACTTGGAAGGATAAAAGTCCCAGGTGGATACAGATGGAAGACACGAGTCTTACACTCAGGTATGACTCGTAAGAAGAAGTCGTATATTGATTAGAAAGTTGAAGTCATGGGAAGATCAGACACTGGAACAAATACGATAAGGTAGGGTACGACTCGTATGATACTGATACGAGTGAAGACTGAGTCATACCGACTGCCGACTTAACTTTACCGTTCCCATTTTTATTAGGATTGTAAGGTTATTTTGAGATACTATAAATACCCTAGGGTTTATCTTTTGTTAGGTTACACTCTTGAACGATCTTTTACATGCTTTTACATATTATTACAATACTTTCACAATTGTTCTTGGGATCTTAGGGTTTATTCAATTAAAGACTTTGGAGTATTAATCATCTTATTTTCGTGCAATTGATTTTATGTGTTCTTTATTGATAATCTTGATTTCTTGTAGAAACATGAGTGGCTAATCTCCTCGACTAGGGTTGTGGGAACCTTGGCGGATTATATTAGCAGAGAAATTGTTAGATTCAACTGTTCTAAGGTTTTTGCATGTATCTTAATCTTCTTCATAATAATATCTCAAGTATCTGTAGCACCTTGAGATAGCCTGTATTCGCATTCATCCCTACCAAGGAGTCTGTGATTGGGAAAAGAAGTTAAGACAGTGATTTGGGACCCTTCTACCTCCACCTTTTAGTCCTCGCATCCAATCTAATCACTTGATCCTACCCATACGAGTGAACTGAGGTCTTAGCAAGGGTCAACAAGGCGACATCCTGAGACTTACCCGGTAAAGGGTGAAATTTATCATCTAGCTTACCCAACAGTTGATAATACCTATCTTATAGACTTTGCATGTAAAACAACAGAATAGTTGGGTTGATCACGAGAAATTTATGGAGTTGAGAAGCCAGGGGAACACAAACCTAGTGTTCGTATCTTATTGATTACAACTCAAAAGCACTCAAGATTTGGTTACTACTTATAATTGATACTACAAATCCCCCCATTTACTTTCCTGTACTCCTCGTGGATTACATCAAGTCAAGCAACTATTCACGTTTTCTCTGTGGGATCGACCCCAACGTAGTTAGGTTATTATATTTGCAATCGACTGCATTATACTTCTGAGAGGAGTGTATTTTTAGGCGATATCAGAAAGGATCCACATGCAAAAGAGGAAAAAAAAGAGAGAAAAAAAGGAAATGATTGTGATTACCCTAAAGAGGAGAGAAAGAGAATTCTAATTCTGAAAGAAAGAAGAAAGATGAATTAATTTATTGTTGAAGGAGAGAAAATTCTAAAGATGTGTTTTAAATATTCATTAATAACTTTTGAGGGGCACGAGGAGACAGTGACATTGAAAAGACAAGATAAGAATACTCATGGAGGAGATTTTTGAGTTATCCAAGTAGTAATATTTTTTACCGCCTTAGTCTTTTATCTTTTTTATCTCAGACAAGAAATTACTTTAAAATAAAAAAGAATATCTTAAAACATATAAGTCATCTGTTGTAATAGAAGTCAATTTCTGTCTAAAAATTTCCAGCAACTCAGTCATCTATTGCAACATATTGCAATGTCTATTTTATAATTTGCAATAGATATGTAATTTATTGCAATAGATTTATTTATCTATTTGATAAATTCCAACAGATAAATCATCTATTGCAACAGGTTGAACATTTGTTTTAATACAATTTCAATTGAGTCCATATGTGCAACTATAACTTCAACTGGTTTAGATACAACTAGGGATGAGTTCATAGGGTCAACTATATTGCATGATGCTGGTATTGCGTTCCTCCTGACCTGAGTCGTCAATAACCAATTTGAGATGAAACAATTCATATTACCTTATTATTTGAAATACCTAAATTAGTTTAGCTACAACTAGGGATGAGTTCATAGGTTTAACTATATTGTATGATATTGGTATTACGTTCTTCCTTACCTGAGTCATCAATCGACCAATATGAGTTGAAACGATTCATATTACCTTGTTATTTGAAATACCTAAATTGGTTTAGCTACAACTAGGGATGAGTTCATAGGTTTAACTATATTGCATGATGTTGGTATTACGTTCCTCCTGACCTGAGTCGTCAATCGACCAATCTGAGTTGAAATGATTCATATAACCTTGTTATTTGAAATACCTAAATTGGTTAAGCTACAACTAGAAATAAGTTCATAAGGTCAACTATATTGTATGATGTTGGTATTGCATTTCTCCTAACCTGAGTCGTCAATCGACCAATCTGAGTTGAAATAATGCATATCACCTTATTATTTGAAATACCTAAATTGGTTTAGCTACAACTAGGAATGATTTGATAGGGTTAACTATATTGCATGATGTTGGTATTACATTCCTCCTGACCTGAGTCGTCAATCGATCAATCTAAGTTGAAATGATTCATATTACCTTATTATTTGAAATGCCTAAATTGATTTAGCTACAACTAAGGATGAGTTCTTAGGGTGAACTATATTGCATGATGTTGGTATTGCGATCCTCCTGACCTGAGTCTTCAATCGACCAGTCTGAGTTGAAATAATTCATATTACCTAATTATTTGAAATACCTAAATTGGTTAAGCTATAACTAGGGATGAGTTCATAGGGTCAACTATATTGCATGATATTGGTATTGCGTTCCTCCTGACCTGAGTCGTCAATCAACCAATTTGAGTTGAAATAATTCCTATTACCCTGTTATTTGAAATACTTAAATTGGTTTAGCTATAACTAGGGATGAGTTTATAGGGTCAACTATGTTGCATGATGTTGGTATTGTGTTCCTCCTGAGTAGTCAATCGACCAATATGAGTTGAAATAATTCATATTACCTTGTTATTTGAAATACCTAAATTGATTTAGTTATAACTAGGGATGAGTTCATAGATTCAACTATATTGCATGATATTGGTATTTCATTCCTCTTTACCTGAGTCGTCAGTCGACCAATATGAGTTGAAATAATTCATATTACCTTATTATTTGAAATACCTAAATTGGTTTAGCTATAACTAGGGATGAGTTCATATGGTCAACTATATTGCATGATGTTGGTATTGTGTTCCTCCTAACCTGAGTTATCAATCGACCAATTTGAGTGAAATGATTCATATTACCTTGTTATTTGAAATACCTAAATTGGTTTAGCTACAACTAGGGTTGAGTACCTAAATTGGTTTAGCTATAACTAGGGATGAGTTCATAGGGTCAACTATATTGCATGATATTGGTATTACGTTCCTCCTGACCTGGGTCATTAGTCGACCAATCTGAGTTAAAATAATTCATATTACCATGTTATTTGAAATACCTAAATTGGTTTATCTATAACAAGGGATGAGTTCATAGGGTTAACTATATTTCATGATATTGGTATTGTGTTTCTCCTGCCTGAGTCGTCAATCGACCAATGTGAGTTGAAACGATTCATATTACATTATTATTTGAAATACCTAAATTAGTTTAGCTATAACTAGGGATGAGTTCATAGGATCAACTATATTGCATGGTGATGGTATTGCGCTCCTCCTGACCTGAGCCAACAATCGACCAATCTGAAGAGATCAAGAAATTTTGCATTTTTATCAGTTTTGGCTGACAACCATCTCGGGATTCTTGGACAGGAAACTTCTTCCTGGTAGTTCACTTGTTGTCTCAAATAAAGAATGGCTTCAAATGCCCAAGCCTATAAAATAACACCAATAAATCAAAAGCATTATTGAAATTAAAAAAAAAATCATATCATAATAAGGAAAATATTTACCATGAAAGCCCATGGAAAGCCATATAAGTTGATTTTCTTTGGCGCTAACGGAGTTAACAAATATTTGGAAGTCATTTTGAAGCTTTCATAACCCCAAGGATAGATGTTAAAGGCCTCAAGATCCTCGGAGAGCTTTATTAAATCAAGTGGTATGTTGTTGTTAACGTCTCTCACCCAAAGAATATTATGTACAAACCAAACCAAGTATAATGATTGCTTGTACTTCTTTGAAAGTCTTTTACCTTTCAATGCTTCTATCAAATTTTTGTTTTTAAAGCTTGGACCAATAAGGGACACCAGGTCATCACGATCACTTGAGTTGCATTTGCCTTTTTTGGGTGTATGGGTGCTTTTTTATTGGGTTAGAAAAGGTATAACTTGAGAAGGAGAAGAAGGATAATATTTTAGTCCAGTAACTATGGCAAACTCCTTCTAACCAAAATAAACAGGCATGCCACAGTAATTTATCCACACCTCATTCATCTTATCTTTGTTTTCATACATAAACCTACGCTTGAGAAGATCATATACCATTTTCATTTAGAAACAAACATTGTTGTCCTCCGGCAAATCAAGATATTGTCCAAAGCAGTTGTCCCTGAAATAAGCATCCAAATTTTATTCTCGAAGTATTTTTTTGAAGGTGTCGAAAGATTTTCCCATGGATGACTTAACTACAAAATCACCCGTTAAATCTGTGGCACCATCGCACTGCATTCTCAGAGGATAACTATCAATGCTGAAGGTTTTGACCAACTCTTCGATGGAAGGGCTATTAGCATTTGGATCATCTCTTTTGAAATATTCCTCCTACACATATTTATTATCTTCTACTTATGATTGAGATAACGCTTGTAAAACAAGCTCATAGAGTCGTGGATGTATCCTAGCTGCTTCACTTGTTCCTTTACTTGGACTTGATTCAATTTTTTTTTGGATCCATATTATCTAAAATTAACAGGAACATAAAATAGATTATAATTGATTAATCCACTATTAAAAAGAAATAACAATAAATCTAATATGTACAACAGTAAAATAACAGTTCCAACAGATCACACATCTGTTGCACTAGGTAGGTTATCTGTTGCAACATATACCAAACCTATTACAACGAATGAGTAATCTGTTGCAATAATAAAAATAGATCACTTATTTGTTGAAACAAATGACTGGCTGTGCAACAGATCACGTCTATTATAATATATTAGTGATTAGTTGGAGTTGTTATCAATACTCAATATTGTTTAGATTTCTTCCAACAGAAGGGTCTTCTATCATAACAGATGAATGATTGGTTGGAAAAATCAAGTCTTGGACATATTCTGTTGGAATAGTTGATAGGATTTTATACAATAGAAGGTTCTTCTATTGCATCAGATGATTAATCTGTTGCATTAGATTTTTAATCTGATGGTAAATCTATTCATCAGATGGTTCCTCTGTTGCATCAGATGGTTAATCTGTTGCATTAGATTTTTAATCTTATGGTAAATTTGTTGCATCAGATAGTAAATCTACTGTATAATATGGTTAATCTATTGAAATAACTCATATTACCTTGTTATTTGAAATACCTAAATTGGTTTAGCTATAACTAGGGATGAGTTCATAGGGTCAACTATATTACATGATGTTGGTATTGTGTTCCTCCTGAACTAAGTCATCAATTGACCAATCTGAGTTGAAATGATTCATATTACCTTATTATTTGAAATACCTAAATTGGTTTAGCTACAACTAGGGATGAGTTCATAGGGTCAACTATATTGCATGATGTTGGTATTGCGTTCCTCTCGACCTTAGTTGCCAATCGACCAATTTGAGTTGAAATAATTCATATTACCTTATTATTTGAAATGCCTAAATTTATTTAGCTACAACTAGGGATGAACAAATTATTTGGATCAAATTAATATTTTCAAAACTCGTCATTCTTTTCCAAAATACAAATCAACCCATACAAGTCATCTATTTGCGGGAAAAATATTTCATCATTTCAAATTTCAAGTTCTCGCTCTTTTCTCTCTCTCAATAATATAAACAACAACTCAACATATTGCTCGGCCTTTCAAAATAGATAGATTTTTTTCCCATTTCCGATCACATAGTTGTTATTTTTGACTTTATTTTTGCTTGTATTCTTCGTTTTCTCTAACTTCGCAGGTAACAGAGTTTGAGAAGAGTTTTGTATTTGTTCTTTTTTCTAAAAATTAGGGCCTTTTAGTTAATAATTAGAAAGAAGACTTTAAGTTGTATTATCTTCGAGAATGAGTTAACAACTTTGAATTTTGATGCTAAAATCATAGGAAGAACCTGAGAAAATCCTAATTTTTATCACAATGTTTCGTTGACTTTCGTGGTATTATTGGATAGTATTTGTGGTATTGTTGTTGGTGGTGTTGGTATTGGTGGTACTGGTGGTCTTAGTGTTGGTATTACTGGCATTGGAGGTAGTGTTGGTGGTGGTGGTGGTATTGATGGCTTGGTAGTGGTGTTGGTGGCATTGGTGGTGGTGGTGGTGGTGGTCTTGATGGTGGTGTTTGTGGTGTTAATGGTTGGTGGTGGTGGTGGTGGTCGTCTTCGTCATCATAGTGGCATTGGTGGTGTTGGTGGCATTGGTGGTGTTGGTGTTGGTCTTGGTGTTGGTGTTGGTATTGGTGGATGTTGGTAGTGGT
The DNA here is from genome assembly GCA_030864215.1 of Capsicum pubescens. Classification (NCBI taxonomy): domain Eukaryota; kingdom Viridiplantae; phylum Streptophyta; class Magnoliopsida; order Solanales; family Solanaceae; genus Capsicum; species Capsicum pubescens. The sequence goes on along the minus strand of CM061549.1, from coordinate 109,797,581 downwards.
ATTGGTGGTTGTCGTGATGGCATTGGTAGTGGTGGTGGTTTTGGTATTATTATTGGTGGCATTGGTGTTGGTGGTGGTATTGGTATTGGTGGTTTGGTAGTGGTGTTGGTATTGGTGGTTTGGTGTTGGTGGTGTTGGTGGCATTAGTGGTGGTGTTGGTGGCATTGGTGGTTTTTGTGGTGGCTGTTGGTGTTGGTGGCATTGGTGACATCAATTGTAATGTATTTTTTATTTTTATGTGGTTTATATGTAAAACATATCTCCCAAAAGAAAAGAAAGTGAAAGTGGGTCAACTTCTGACCACCTAACAAAAAAAGCTAGAGTACAGATGGATTCGGAAGAGCTTCCTAAACAATCTTAGTCAGGGAAAAGTGAATTTGAGGAAAGATATGAAAACCACATTAAGGGGGGTGGAGAAGGGTCTGTAGAGGGTGATGAGAAAACTAAAAATGAGGAGGAAAATGAAGAAGAAAAATAAGAAGAGGAGGAAGAAGAAAGTGAGAAAGAGGATGATGATCAACTTGATGATAATGCATCACCAATGGGGCGTGAATTAAGATTGAAATCCCAGTATGAGCCTGTCAAAACTATTAGTAGTGACAGGTTTCAAGTTGCGATGTTGATAGACAATTATCCCTGGGGATATGACAGCTACAAGTTGACTATCAAAACTAATAATTTATAGTGAATAATTATTATGACTTTTTTTTCTTACTTCTTGTTTACATTTTTTAGGTTTGGGCATTTGAAGCCATTCCTCCTTCCTGAAAGCAGGTCAAGGATTACTCGGATGAGGTTTCTCATCTAAAGATCCTTAGGTGGTTGGCTACAAAGAGCAACACAAGAATTAAGGAGGTTGATCTCTTTAACCCTCCGGATGATGTAGTAAATCTTTTTTCAGGTAAAATAATTTAACTCAAAGAAAGATATTAAAACAGATGTGCCATTTGTTGCGAAGATGGGTCATCTGTAGCAACAGATTACCCGTCTACTACAACTAGTGCAACAGATGGGTAATCTGTTGCGATAAATGATTCATATTTTACAACAAATTACCCATTTGTTGTTTTGGTTCTATGAACCCGACTCAACAGATCACCCATCTACTGTAAATTATGTAATAGATGGATAATCTAATGCAATATATATTTAATCTTTTGCCACATATGAATCATCTGTTGCAACAGAAATATTATATGTTGTATAAGTTGTCTCTGTTAACATGTAACCCAACTGACTGCAATTTATTATATGATTTAAATGTATCTATTTTTTTATAGGTTGTGCATCCATGGATCATGCGTACTGAGCGGGAGTTGGGGATGACTTCTTTTATTACTCTAGGTCTTGTTGACTTTAAATTATTTGACATACTTCATTTTTTTGCTAGTTACTTCAACTATTTTTTTGTTTTGTAGGGTTTTCATGCAGCTGTTTTTGAGTTGTTACCAAATGCTGAGGTTAGAAGGTATGCTAGACATATCTGTTCCAACTGCAGTCGAGTGTGGAATCAAGTGTGGAATCAAGAGTTAAGTGGTGATACAACAATCCTTGTTACACAAGGAATCAAGATTCAACTACGTCCTAAAAAAAGTGAAAATATTAGACAGAAAAGGGAAATAGTTGCCGGTACAAAAGATGCTAGAGAAGGTGGATCAAAAGGGCTAAGAATGCTGGATTTGGGATCTACACAGGTGCAAAAGGCACCCAAATACTGAATGTAAGTTTACTTCAACTTTGTTTCTTTTTAAAAAATAAATTGCTAAGTAAATATACTAAAAATGTTGTTCCTTTTTTTCTCAAAAAAATAGCCATGGACATCAAGCTAGAGAATCCTGCAAACTGGTGCAACTTACAAAGATGCAAGTTCAACAGGAGTTGATCTTGGTTATAAGCCTAGAGGGTTGACATGGAAAAATAGAGATGTGGTCACCACAAATCAGTTGCAGCAGATGGCAAACAAGAAGAAGAAGAAGAAGTAGCCAAGAAGAAGTTTCTCATGTTGATTATGTGTGTATTTTGCTCTGTAATTTGGAGTACTAAACAAACAGTTAGTTTCACTCATTCCTTTGAATCTACTAGTAATGAATACAGTAACAATTAGTTGCTTAGAATAGCGGCCAAATACACATCAAAATAGTACAGCTAAACCATCATGAAAACCAACAATTTTGGTACATCACACCAATAGCAATTACACCATGAAAAGTTCAGCAATTATGCTCGAATATCCATGTGCTCAACAACACCAAACCAGTAGCAAATACACCACCATGAAAATTTCAGCAATTAGGCTTGAATATCCATGTACCCAACAACACCAAACCAATAGCAATAACACCAACAATGTAGTATCTTCTTGCTCGATTTTGTTTCTCTTCAAAAGCCTTGACTTTCTTCAGTAAACCCTAGATTACACAATTTGCTTGTGAAGGGTGCCGTTCTTCATATCAATCAAAGTAATCACATCCACCCAATTTCTATAAAAACAAGACCACAATTACAAAATAATTACAAGCCAATAATTAATCAACTAATTAAATAAAAAAATATTATCTTTGAAATATTACAATTAAAAAACCTATGACCTAAATTTTGTTGAGTCCAAGAAGTCTTTAATAGAGCTTCATGACCACACTTATAATATCAAAAAAATTTATCACAAAAAATAGTGGAAGATGAGCTCGACATTGTCAAGCTCAGTTGGAAAAAATGAAAAAAAAGATGAAGAAAAATCAAATAATTTAAAGAATTTGGATAGCGAAAAAAAGATGAAGATGAAGAAGATTTACGAATTTAGGATTAAATTTTAGGAAGAAGATGAATATATAAGACAATGGGGAAAAATAATCGTTGGGGGCCAAATCAGACACCAAGTCAGCAAAAATGAGGGTTCAACGCGCGTTGGATGTGTGAATTACAAGCGAACTGCCAACAGGGTAAAAAGTGCCAAATTAATGCCTATTTTAGGTGTTTAAAATGAACACTGTCTACTTGAGGCGCCTGTCGATGGGTTCTATCTTTTTTATTTCAAGTCACTTCACTTTACATGTAGTGACAAATTTTAGTTTAGAATTTTAACATTCTACATGAAAAGTTTAAGATCACAAGATTTAAAAACTACCTATTTCATCCATCTCATATTAGTTGTCCACATTATTATCAAAAATAATATCCCAAATTATTTGACAATTTGCAAAACAAAAGAGAATTAATTAAATTTTTCTATTTTACCCTTACAATTGAAAGTCTTTTTAAAGTGTATGCAAGTTTATAATTTTTTCAAAAAAAATAATAAAACTATTCTTCTTATTTATGGAAGGCATGTGAAGAAGAAAGTGGACAACTAACGAGATAGAAGGAGTGTATCTTTAATTTAAAACACCAAATTTTAAAAATTATAATTGAGATGGAAGGAGTACAATGTCAAAGACTCAAAATACACCAATCATAAATATTCATGTATGAATATTTTTTAAAAAAATTGAGATCCAAAAAAAAGGGAAAAGACAAAATAAAGAAATGATTGTAAAAGAAAAAAAGAAAATACTCTATTACCACCTTGAACTATACGTGAAAAAATTGAGACACGCCCGAACTTTATAAAGGTCCTATTACCCCTCCCCCCCCCCAGACTAATTAAAACCATATTTTTGACAACCTTAGTGCCTCCATGACACATACGTGGCACAACACACTGAAGAATCCACGTAGGCACACATGTGTGCCACGTATGTGCTACGTAGGGACTAAGGTTGTAAAAATACGATTTTAATTAGTCCAGGGGGTAATAGGACCCTCCTAAAGTTCGGGTGTGTCTCAGCCTTTTCGTGTATAGTTCAAGGTGGTAATAGAGCATTTTTTCAAAGAAAAATAAAAAAGACAAAAGAAAGAGTCACATGGAACCATATGAATGGATAAAAAATTTTGTGAGGACTATTAAAACTTGATATCATCCCTTATATATAAGTATAATTTCAACAAATTCAAATTGATTTTATCTTTTTTTTTTTCACTTTGAAATGATTTATTATGAACTATTTGTTATGAACTATTCAAGAAACTATAATTGATAGGAGATGGTGACTTATGTTTCATTAGTCTATGTTGGTTTATCTATTGGTCAATGATATATTTCTTCATGCTTTTTACTCATTTGATAAATTTGTACATTTAAATTATTTTTTAATCAATCTTTGTTTAATGATTAATTTTACTTAAATATTGTCCGCACATTGTGCGAGTACTAAGACTAGTTTTCCTAAAATGAAATAATTTTTCTTTGCTTTTCTTTTTCTATTTATAGAAAAGAGTTTAATTTTTATAAATGATCGTATAAATATTTTTATACTTTAAAAAAAAACGATTTGTAGATATTTTTACACTTTTAATTTTTATAAATGATCGTGTAAATATTTTTACACTTTTAATTTTTATAAATGATCGTATAAATACGTTTACACTTTTAATTTTTATAAATGAACTTATAAATATATTTTTATACTTTTACTCATTTGATAAATTTGTAAATTTAAATTATTTTTTAATCTATCTTTGTTTAGTAATTACTTTTACTTAAATATTGTCCGCACATCGTGCGAGTACTAATACTAGTTTTTCCTAAAATGAAATAATTTTTCTTTGCTTTGCTTTTTCTATTTATAGAAAAGATTTTAATTTTTGTAAATGATCGTATAAATATTTTTATAAAAATAAAAAAGATAAAATGAAAGTAAGGTTATATTATATATTTACATAAGTCTAAGCATTCTTGTTAGTTTAAAGTGTTGGTGTAATATACCACAAATTACAGTAGTTACTGTTGAAATAATAAAATGTACAAAAAATAAAGAAAATAAGATAATATTCTTTTTATCTGAGTCACGGATATCTCGCTCTCTTTAAAGAGATTCAAGCCCACTGCAATATAATCTACACCGATCCAGCAGTATATCTCGTGACTTGTCCCCTCCAGGATGCAACAGTCCATCAACGATGTACAACTCAAGCAACTCCGGATTAATTGAAGAGTCCAAAGCTCCATCATAAGAACACCTTCCTTCAACATATATTTACTCTCTTTGTATAGTGAATATAGTTTAAAACTTAGAATATTTTTCTTGTATCAACTCTTGTAGACACGTAATTTTTGACTCTCCTCGAGTTTAATATATTTTTCGATATTAAATATTTTCATTTTTTTTCAATATTTATCTTAGCTTTTATTTTATTTTTAATAAGTTTTGATTGAAAATAAATAAAAAGTAATAATAAATAAAGTTACATTTTTTATATATTTTTATTTATTTATTATTATTATTATTATTATTATTATTATTTAAATAATATGAAAATTTTAAAAAAATATATATTTTCCTTTTAGTTTTAATAAATAAGCTAGTAGTTTTATTATTCTTTTAACTATATTTATTTTAGAATATTTATAAACTTTTATTATATTTTCTTAAATATAAAGAAAAATTAATTATTATTATTATTATTATTATTATTATTTATTATTATTTTCTATATTTTAATTAAAAAATAATAATTTTTCAAATCCTAAAACTACCCAACTGTTCCCCCAAATCCCTTTATTTAAGGAACTTCCCCATCCCGAACTTTGATCAGATAACCAGACAGAGAAAAACTAGTACTTTTACATCATCAGACACTTTGATAGAGTGAAAAACATCAGAATGCAGAAAAAAAAAGAGAAAGAAAACCCTTGAAAAAAAAAAGAGAAAAAGAGAATAAGAAAAGAATAAAAAGTATATCAGAAAAGAGATTTTCCAGAGTTCATTGTTTGAAGTTGGAGTTCCGTTAGAATTTTTGGTGGCGATTTTCTTGCGTTATTATTCATCTCAATTCATCACAAATTTTTCTTTGATCCTGAATCATTTGTACTATAAATTTTATTATGAAAAAACTAAATGAAAATATGTGAATAATCTAAATGCATTACTTAATATGTATGTTTGATTATATGAACCTGATAATATCATATTTCATGATATTAATTCACTGTGTTTATATGTTGGTTCAATAAATATGTTTTAAAAAACAGACGTAGTAAAACACCGGCATATGCATGTATCCACTAGTAAAGGCACTAAATATGATTCCAAATCACACACACAATTCTCGCACACACCATACACATTTGGATTCACACACATACAACGAAACAGTATAAAGGGAAAATACATAGATAGCAATGGGACTTTGGATTAAAAAGGACAAAGAAGTTATCCAATTAAGTGGGAGTCCTTCAAGTTTTTTAAATTAGGTGTGTGAGGGACAACTTTTTTTTGAGTTTTTTTTTTAAGTTTTTTCATCCCAACAACTTGTTCCAGTTGTAGTACAACTTTGGTAGTTGTTCAACAACTTTACGAACCCCCTTCGTCGGAAAATTATACTATTTTTACATGATAAAATTATTTTTTATGTATAAATAGTAGAGGTTGAATCCCCTTCGACTAGTCCGTATATGTACTACTGAACCCCCTCACTGAAAATCCTGAATCCGCCCCTGCTCAAGGGATGCCTCACACTTTCTCCTCGGTCAACAGAATCCCTTACCCGGTCTTCTATTCTCGCAGACCAAAATAAGAGTCATTTCCTATTGAATAGGGATTCAAAAAGGTGACTTGAAATACCATAACTCAATTTCAAGTGGCGATTCTGTAATAAAAATAATCTTTATTCAATACTGTCACTTTAATTGGAAAAATCCATCAACTTCAACCCTTCGGGCGAAAAAGGAGTGTGGCATCCCAATAAAAATAAATAAATAAATAATAATAATAATAATAATAACTAATTTTTTTTAAATTTAAGAAAATATAATAAAAGTTTATAAATATTCTAAAATAAATATAATTAAAAGAATAATAAAATTGCTAGCCTATTTATTAAAATTAAAAGGAAAATATATAAAAAAAATAAATTTTCGTATTATTTTAAAAAACAAAAAGTAAAAAATAAAAATAATAATAATAATAAATAAAAATATATCAAAAATGTAACTTTATTTATTATTATTTTTTATTTATTTTCAACCAAAACTTATTAAAAATAAAATAAAAGCTAAGATAAATATTAGATAAAAATAAAAATGTTTGATGTCGGAAAATATATTAAACTCGGGGAGGGTCAAAATCACGTGTCTACAACTCTTTCATTCACTAATATAATTACTCTCTTTTGTATAGTGAATATAGTTGTAAACTTAGAATATTTTCTTTGTCTCAACTCTCTCTTTCACTACTACACACTATAATCTTTTTCACACTTATCATATTTTCTTATACATGCAATAACATGCAAGGTCACCTCTATTTATAGGTGAGGTATTCATCCTTGTATTGAATAGGAAGAATAAATAGGGGTGATAAAGAGGAAAGATCAATAGTCTTTAGGTTACAAGAGTTACAAAAAACTAATGGCATTAATAGCCATGAGAGTTACAATAAAATAACGAGAGAAGTTATAAATTACTAAAGACCACATTCTACCATCATTAACAATTAGAGAAATATGGCTAGATAAATAGTCTTATTGTTACATATGTTACATGCAACTAATGACCAGGGAGTTACAATAATTAATGATTTACAAGACATAATGTAGTAGATTATGGACAAATAAAGTGTTAGAAGTTACAAGAGTTATTAAAATATAATGACACCACTTTCTTCACTTTATATCCACAAATTATCATGCAAATTAAGATTTTAATATTAAAATACATAATAACACCAACATAAAGTAATTTGGACTGAAATCAAATTCTGTAGAAATGAAAAAGGGTAAGTGAAAAATAAATTTATATTTGATATATCTAAGTTTTCTACTTATTAATAAGTCACAGTTTGAGCAGCTTTAAGTCGTCCTCTTTGCCAATCATTCAGCTACTTGTTCCGTGATGTTACTATATCGCTCTTAATTAATTATTATATGTCATTTATGTATTAAAAAATTAATAATATTTAATAAAAAAAAGTAAAATAAATATTTACGACATGTCTGTTTCAGCTGCTTCAACCGTAATTTTACTATATCTTCTCTACTTAATTATTATAAGTCATTTAAGTATTAAATTTTTTTATAAAGTCATCTAAGTATTAAGAAATTAATAATATTTAATGCTAAATTAACTTAGCGTCTTATATGAGACTCACTTAAATATTTTCCACGAGTATTTTTTATAGTGATTTTGTTGTATCACTTCTAATTAGTTATTGTCGTCCTCCTTGCCGACCGTTTCGCTGTTTGCTTCGTTATTTTATTATATCACCCCTAATTAATTATTATATGTCATTTATGTATTAAAAATTAATAATATTAAATAAAAATAGTTAAATAACCATAATATTATTATATTGCCCCTAATTATTTATTATAAGTCATCTAAGTATTAAAATATTAATATTAAATATTTAATGCTAAATTAACTTGGCGACTTATATGAGACCCACTTAATTTTTTTTCACAAGTATATTTTTATAGTAATTATGTTATATCACTTCCAATTAGTTATTACATATAAGTCACCTAAGACACGTCTGTTTCACTGCTTCAATCATGATTTTATGATATCACCCCTAATTAATTATTATAGTCATCTAAGTATTGTGCCACTTAAATTGGAATAGAAGAAAAAGTGTTATAAATCATAATAATTAAAAAAATTAAATTATTTAAAAAGTATAATTGACTATCAATGCCACAAAATTTTGAACAAGAAGTGCGATATATATTATTTGAAAATTACTTAAAAATATTATAAATTACAATAATAACTTAAAATATCTAAAATAAATAATTTAATATTTTATATATTTCAAGAAAATACGAAAAAAATACTATAAATCACAATAATTAGCAATTTAAAATATTTAAATGTCAATCTGTCTGTTTTGGCATAAATTAATTGGTCATTTTCCTTGCCTTCTTTTTTTTCATCCATTTTAATTTGCTTGTGTTATTTTTTTAAATTTGTTATATATTTTTAAAAAATACGAAAAAAAACCTGCAAATGAAAATAATTAACAACATAAAAAAGTTTAAAAGATATAAAATATTTAACTGACTCTCGAAATTATATCAGTGTCATTTATATTGAAATAGAAGAAAAAGTATTATAAATCACAGTAATTAAAAACTTAAATTATTTTAAAAATCCAATTGACTATTAATGCCACAAAATTTTGTACGAAAATAGTAACATATATTATTTGAAAATTACATAAAAATAATTATAAATTACAGTATTTAACAGCTTAAAATATCTAAAAAAAAATAATTTTTTATATATTCAAAGAAATACGTAAAAATTACTATAGCTCACAATATTTAACAACTTAAAATTTTTAAAAAATATAAATATTTGGTTAAATCTCGAAATTAAATCAGTGTCACTTAAATTGAAATAGTTAAAAATATAATTGACTATTAATGATGCAAAAGTTTGGACAAGGAGAGTAACATATATTATTTGAAAATTACATAAAAAGTATTATAAATTACAATAGCTAACAACTTAAAATATCTAAAAAAAGTTTAATCTATTATACTTAAAAAAAAGACGTAAAAAAAACTATAAATCACAATAATTAACAACTTAAAATTTTTTATGGATATAAAATATTTGATATGACATATTTGGTTGATTGACGAAATTAATTGTGGCACTTTGATGAAAACATCGGACGAGGCAACATCTTATATTTTTCCCCTTTTACAACAACAATATCATTACAAATCTACCTAATTATCTTCATTGTTTTCAGCTTTCTCACTATCGGGCCTGTGCTCAGCACGGGCATATCCCACTAATCATAAACTAAAGATGAGGTAATTTATAGTTGATATATCTAAGGTTCATTAACTAAAGGGGAGTTTGTGTTATTTAAAGATACTCTGGGTAATTAAGCAAACAAATTATGGAAAAATAGAGGAGACAGACAGTCAATATTGTTTGCTATAAATTTTATGGTGAAAGAAATAAATTGCAATCACAAATAAAATATGAAGAAACAAGAATTTTTATTGATAAATGGTATGGATACAATTCAGTTCCTCCCTTGATTCTTATCTATTGATTTTCTCTGTAATTCGAGGGCCGTTAGTATCATATTTCTCGATAGTAGGATGATCTCTTTATGAATATCCCATAATTTTATAGGATATTAAAGATTTTAGAGATTTGGATCTCTTTATGAATATCCCGTGAATTTGTGGGATATTTGAGATGTCTCTTTAAGGAAATATTTACCCCTTTATATAGGCAGAATTTAGGGTTTAGAGAAGTGGCCTCCCGAACTCTAACAAAAATTAGATTCTTATAGAGTCCACAAAATTCAATATCTATAAATGCCCCCTACTTCAAGGCTTGTCGGAGTGTAGACTTGATGAAACTCAAAGGCGAGTCTTGAAGTACCCATAGAACTTTCATCTTCACGATCTTGCGGCTAGAGATTTGCATATCTGATTTATGAGAGAAGAGATGAAGAGCATATTTGGTCCCACTGAGCGTGCCAGTTTGTTTAGAATAAATTTCACAGTGACAAAAATAAATTGCAATCACAAATAAAATATGAAGAAACAAGAATTTTTATTGATAAACGATATGAGTACAGTTTTGTTCTTTCCTTGGTTCTTCTCTCTTAATTTTTTACGTAATTCGAGGGCCATTAGTAGCATATTTCTTGAACGTAGGAAGATTGAAATTTGATATGAATTTTTTTCATAATTCGAGGACCGTTAGTGGCGTATTTTTTGAATATAGGGATATTTGAATTTGATCTCCATGAGGGGGGGGGGGGGGGGGGTCTTCTTGATGTATTTGATTATCAAGAAGAGGGGTTTTTGATCCCTTTGTGATATTTCATGAGTTTATGAAATTATTGAGAGATGGGTGATCTCGTTATGACTATCCCGTGAATTTATCGGATATTGGAGATGCCTTTTTAAGAAAATATTTGCCTCTTTATACAGGCGTATTTTAGGGTTTAGAGTAGAGTAGTCTTCCCAACTCTAACAGAAATTAGATTTTTGTAGAGTTCAAAAAATTTCAATGTCTACGTACATGTTGGAACCTTGCTGCCATAATAAATTTAAGATGGATTAGATTAAGGGTGTGTTTGGTACAGAGGAAAAAGTTTTCGAATTTTAGTTGAAAAATTCTTTTGAAAAGTATTTTCTCTAGGAAAATAATTTTTTTTAAAATGAAGAAAATGTCTTTCTTAATTAGAGTAGAAAAAATAAGTTTCATAAGTGACTTTCTAAGTTCATTGTCTCCTCCTCAATCATATAGCGTTGCTAGCCCCTTGACCATCCCACCCCGCCACCCATGAGGCCCCATTCTCCATCCCCTTCCTCTCCATTTGTGTTTTGTTATATTACACATGAATGCTTTTGAGATAATATTTCTTGCTTACTTACCAAACTTTCGAAAATAAGTAAGAAACTCACTTATTTTTTTAAGAAAATATTTTTTAGCGGAAAATATTTTTCATGAGAAATATGTTCCCTCGTACCAAAGTCCAAACACGCCCTAAGACAAGTTGCATTTGAGGATAAACTATTGATACCAAGTTTTTTTTTGGTTTCCCATCCGGTGTCCGGAGCCCGCATTGGAGCCCCGACTAATTCGGATCGCGCATTGCAGGGCCCATTAAGGTGACAGCGCTCCCAATAGAATTTTTTCCATATCCAGAATCGAACCATCGACCTCTGGTTAAGGGTGGAGCAGCCTCATCCACTGCACCACAACCCATGTTGGTATTGATACCAAATTTAGTAAAGAATGATTAAATTGGACCAAAAATCACCTGATTTTCAGAAGAAAAAAAGAAGTGGAAGACATTGAAGTTGATTTCACGTTGTGTCAAGTCCACTTTTAATTTCTTTTTTTCATCAAATTGCATTCACTTTTTCTCCTAATCGGTGTCAAGCTTTGGTCGATGACTTTATCATCTAACAAGTGGGATTACTCTAGGAATTAAATTGAAATGTTAATGTTTCTAAATGTTTGACAAATTATTTTTGAATTTAAAATCTATATTAATAGTATAATTACATTATCTATTCACCTAAAAGATAGCAATATGTAATTATCTAATATCACTAAAAGTAATTACCTTAAAACTAAAATAAGCAACCAACTATAACATGCTAAATTATACAAATAATATGCTCGCAAGCATATATAAATTAAATTCATGTATTTTCTACATTTTCTCTTTCTTTTTTTTTTATAGTGGCGAAAGCTGTTAAACCATTATTATTTTTATATGTATGTTGGAACACCTCATCACCACCTTGCATAAACTGTCTTTCAAGTGGTTTCTTTACTATTTCACTGGATAAGTAAACGATTTTGTAATATTAGGTATGTGGGTAAGTCATAACCAACTTCAGTACAATTTTATGAGTACTAGTTTAGAATACGTGCATTGCACGTGTATTTAACGTACTTAATAAAATGAAAAATTTGACATAAATTTATAAATAAATTAAATTATATCGAATGATCAACTGCAAATCACATAACAACTAAATAGAAGTAATTTTATTTATCAAGATTGTGAGTATAACTTAGTAATATTCTATTGTTTTTTTTTTCTAAATTTTTTTCGTGATTCGAAAACATAGGATGATTTGACCTCTCTGTTATGTATTTGATTACCAAGAATTAATGTCATGCATCACTTTGATATATCCATTTTATCTAGAGGAAGATCACCTCATTATACTGTATTCACTATAGATAAGAAACAGTGGAGGTCTCAAATGTTTTTTCGATATCCGGGTCATCTTGCCGCACATCTTGACCAATTTCATGGGTTGTCTGTAGCTCAATCCATTTGATCTGCTAGAATTTGAATGTGAGACCTTATAAATCTCAACTCACTTCATTACTAGTAGGCTATATCCTTGGTGTGGAGGTTGATGGGTGATGAATTTACCACTCATTTACATCCAAAATTTGTGCACACTACTATGTTTGAAGGTATGAATGAGATAAATTTGTTAGTTGAATACACTAATTTCCACATTTTGTAGGTATATTGGTGATGAAAAGGAAAGATGTGGAATTGAGCTTAAAAGGGATAAAAAAGGGAATAGAAGTGCAAAAGCTGGAAGACCCTAAACAGGAACTGGTCTTAGTTACCGCGATCGCGCCCAGTCAAGTTTCGTTAAATGCCCACGATTTCGATAATCCTATGGTGGTCGCGGTAGCAACAACAATCTCGACTTAGTGGGTTTATGCCCAGGGGCAATTCTGTAATTTTACGTAGCCGACCCCAAATCCCTTATAAGGCAAAAATCCTTTCCCATTTGATATGCTAGACTTTGAAAAATTTAGTTGGAAGATTTTGTAACCCTACTAATTTGGGGAAACTCTTGTGTTTGAATTTCCATTTTTGAATTTAGTGAAATTGAAGTTAAATTGAAGAATCTTCCTACTTTCAATCTCCAAGGATGCATTGAACGACCCTTTTGGAATAATTTTTCTTCCTAATTTCATGAGTAGCTAAATAATTTATCTTGAAATTATGTTGAAATAGGGTGCAAATATATGTGGGTCGTGATTTATTAGTGTGGATTCTTGATCATTGATTGTGGGTTTCACTAATGCTTACTTGAATTACTTGGGATTTGTGGGTGAAAATCCTAAATTTCCAAAATGAATTTGTGGGTGAAAACTCCAAATTCTCAAAAGCTCACATCATCCTTGAAAGAGGGATGTGAGTGAACTTTTAGATCCTTAATCATCCTTGAAAGAGGGATATGGGTGACAAAGCAATAGTGAACAATAGTAGATGTAGTTTGTTCTCTTTTCACTGTCTTAGAAATAAGGGTAAGTTGAGAATTAGCTAGGTCTTGGGCATCTTCCTAGAAATAGGGATGCTTAATTGAGGTATTAGGTGGATTTAATTACCACATATATGATGTATTCGAAAGGGTTCATAGATGATAATCTTGAGGTTTTGTTGACAAACTAGCCTTAAGATTTCCTAACCTAGCCTACCTATATAGTTGATGACTAGAATTTGCACTTAATTATTATGAACTCGTGCATTATTTTCCCCTAAGAGGATATAGTTCCAAGGTTTGTCTCATATTGAAATCTCAATCACAATTGTTGCCTTTTGTTTGTTATTGAATAGACTTTGTTAAAATCATCTTCCAAATCAACCCCCTATTTTAATTCATGTATTTTACTTTGTTTACACTACGGTCATACACTTAGACGTTATTAACACCTATAGAGTTCATAGACTAGACTCACTCCTAGAGGATTCGACCGCAATGTGAGTTGAGCTTTATTGACAACGATCGTCCTATATCAAAAATATGGTATAGGTGAGCGTAATCAAAATGGCGCCATTGTCGGAGTGTGAGACTTAGTTTTTACTTTTAGGTGGTGATTGTAGCTTTGGGTATACCCGTGGTGGTTTTGATTTACTATGTTTGTTGTTTTTGTTTTTTTGTAGGTGAATTCAATAGTGTCCATGACACTATGAGCGACCATACAAGTAATTTTGGGACTTTTGATGACGAGGAGCAACTCCACGATGTTGGATGTGCAAGTGTGATGTTTGGTGTATTTATGCACTTTAGTGTTGCTATCTTAGCTTATTTAGCCTTGTTTTGAGGACTTATTAAGCGCTTTATGTGTTCATAATGATATAAATAAGCATCTAAGTGTTCAAGTGTGTAATTACAATGTTTAAATGTGTTTTCAAGCAAGTTTGAATTTAAATGGATCATTTAGAGTTCAACTATAACACCCCGAAATCGGGTCCCGAGACGTCACACGGTGCTTAGGGTCACAAGTGACCCCAAGCTAACCCTTCTACTGGCATAACTCATAAGCAACTGAACAAAAAGGATAAATCTATACAAATCTGTAGAAAATAACTCTTTTCTGAATCTGATCGATACAAAACTAAATTTACAAGATTACAATTCTGCTTTACAACCAAAACTAAAACGGAATACATCAACTTCTACTGACTGTCTATGAAGTCTCTACTAGTATTGACTGTAGGTATCCAGGTCATGACTCCCGACTATCCCAACTCAATACGACCGAATAAAGAAAATACAACACTATTAGTTCTGCATAACTGACCCAAGCCCTTGAATCAAACGGACTCATCACCTGCTGACTGGATACCACGAACTGACTGGATCTGAAGGTGCATACTATACCTTGTACCTACATTCCGAAAAAATGTAGCCCACATACGAATATGTGGGTTAGTACCATGGAAATGTACCGAGCATATGGGGGTGCAATGCATATATAAAATAATATCTTAATATCATCACAATTTATAAAATTATACATGTTGATATAAATAACTCACTTAGCTCGAATTAAATCATCAAAATCCTGGATGAATAATACATGTAAAATAAATCACGTGAGTCATTACAATAAGTTCCAAATTCACTTTCTGCTCGGTTTCAACTTGTAAAGTAATCAAGTCTTAAAATAACTCTCTTTAGAACATAACATTTCAATCTTTCGAAAACAAGGAACTTTCTCACAAATAATAGTTTTCAAACCATACACACTTATCTTAGATAGAGCAGAGACACACACACACCATGGGAGTTTCTTATAACCAACATAAACCATGTGAGCTTATCATGGAGTCCAACGTTTTGTCCTCCTAAGGAAGAAACACCACGTTGGAAAGGAGCGTCATACTCCTGCCAGGGAGTATAACCTCAACTCAGTGATCACAAACTCGTCCTTAGGCCCACAAATCTCAATCCTACGGTGGCACGTAGTTCTGGAGAAGTAGGGTACGCTTACCCACACCTCCCGCTCGGTGCTAAATACTACTCCCGTACTCAAGCTCAGTCTTATTTAGGAAATCCACCTCAAAATAATCTCAAAGGCCTATAATGAAGGCCAAATCATATTTCTCATAATTGAATTATAATAAATTGTGGATTCCTATTTTCAACTCAAAAATCATGATATAAATTTCAATTCAAATCTCGGTAAATAATTTGATAAAGGAAAACTCCAAATCGTAATATCATAAAAATCCAATTTCAACCTTGACATAAATATAACGATTCCATCTTCCAAAATATCATCTCAAATTCCATACTTGTTCAATATCAAAACAACAATCTTTGCTTTTGGGAAATACTTATAAAATCATGTCCATGACTCGAGATCAAAATCTCCTTATAATTTCATCACATTTATTTAAAACCCAAAATATAAAGATTTAATACATCAAAATCATATCTAAATTTCATACTCAACAATCATCTCGAAAATCTTCACTTATCTCAATTAAAATATTGGGAATAAATTCATGACATAAATATCATAATTTCAACAACTCAAAATTCATATCACAAATTCCGTAAATTCATTCTCAATACTCATTTTAAATAAATTCAACAACATCAATTCTTAATAGGAAAATATAAATCAAAATATGTAAATCTCAACTCAAATCATATCAAGATAAAATATAATGCCTTCAAATACTCAATTCATGGATAATTACATAAACTCAAAATAAGATAAATTGGTTTAAACTTCAACATAAAAATTTAACAATCTTTATAAAAATCAAGTTTTTGGCACAAGACCGGAAGGATTATTCTTGTTCAAACTCCACATGCCTCAAATTTGTGACTTTAGATGAACTTGCGATTCCGGAACTCTACTCGTAAAATAATAGGTGCTTCTTGAAGATTTCAACTTGGGAATTATGATTCCTAAATTATTTTTGAATTCCTGCGGTTGAATTTTTAGAGATCTTGAATTCTTGGTTGAAGCTCATGTGTTTGGTTCTTGAGAATTTTCAGATAAATGACCAATTTTTGTTCCAATGTAAGCTGAATCACGTTTTAAAGCATGGTTGGAGGATGGTACATGACCAAAATGCCCCTAAGGAAACAAATAAAGTCACATTTGTCCCTCAGTCACTCGTTTGATACGCTGAAGTAAATTGATCATAACTTTTTACTCCGATGATAAAATTGGATGAAACTAATTTCATTGGAAAGAAGACTCAAAGATATTTCATTTGATATATAGTAGCTCACCCAGTTCGTTAAATACAAGAAGTTATGATCATTGGAAGTTGACCCTAAAATGCTGAAAACTGGGCAAAAGTAGCATTTTTGCTACTGGTTTGAAATCCAAACGCAGCCTTATGCATTCTGAAAAATTCCGAAACTCATCCGATATGTACTATGAGATTTCTCAATCGTAACATAACTTGAAAATCGAAAAACGAATGTCAGGAAGGTCATGAATTAATTCTCCAAAGTTTGAAGGTTCAAAAAAATTAAGTGTTGAACACTTAGCTAAAGTTCTAAGTGTTAGGCTCCATGTGACTCATTTTGAAAGCTCTAACGACGAGGAAACTTTGAGGGGTCTTACAATATCTCCCCCTTGGGAACATTCGTCCTCGAATGACACTAGACAGGCTAAGGATACCGAGAAACTAAGGATGCAAAGTTGAAATAACTTGCTCAACCGGACCTATATCCTTCTCAACTTTGCTACACTTTGATGAATATATTTACTCATGATAAGAATAGCTATATAGCTGAATCTTTGATTAGAGAGGAGCTGAATGAGGGAAGGTTGTTATCTTCGATTGCGTCTGAGCTGACTTGCCTTTACTTATTATAAAGAGCTGACTCATGCTGAGAGTTCAGAATTCGCTTGATGTGCTCAAGGTGCGATTATACTTATAGACGACGAAGCGATAGTTTATGCAGGCTTAAATCATGAGAAAAAATGAGGCTAAGATTACGCACTGAGTATCACATTGCCTGAGCTGGAATATTTGAAAAATAAAGATCGTTCAGTGAATACTTATGAACCGAATAATGACTAGATGTCCGAATTCTGAAACTGATACCTGATACATATACTGAGCTGAATTCACAATTTTCATGGGTGTCAACAACTATTTTCTGGGATGACCGTACTTATGAAACTTCAGGTAGTAAGACCAGACTAGTTCGGAAAATGAAAAACTAAAGGAATCTATCCGTTTGATTGTTAAACTGGATTACTGCATGCTGAAACTGAATCATACACTGGGATAAAATTTCTGAACTTAAGGCCTCACAACACCTTACTTAAAAACTACACACTTCTAAAATAATCTCTCAACCATTACCTTCCCTTAAAGACCATACTCATTGGTTCATCTTCTAATTCTTACATGGTCGTTGATATTTCCATCTACTCATGTCTAGTCGGAACGAAATCTTATCACCATGTTCAAGCCTAATCTCGAAGTCACAAGATACACCACATAACACTATATTACTAGTTTGAATCATGAATTCAACACACCCTGCATTTCACAACTTCTCATCTCTTGAAAAATTCTCATTACCACTCCAACAACCACACTCAACCTCGTACTAGACATTTACTAATGTGCAATGCACCCTTCCACATATATACAAATATAACATTCAAGCCTACCTTCATACCCACATACGCACCTCTAAACATACACCCATAAAGCATTTTTCTCATATTCCCTAACACCTTACTCATAACAACTTATATGTATTATTCAATTCTTAAGATGATACACATAAAATATTCTCGACTAACCCAGCCACACTCAAAATGTCACCTCAAAATTCTTTCAAACTTATGGACTTACATAACGCATAAAACTTCAACTAACCATGACATGTATCGAAGACTTGGCCTCGATCTTACTTCATATTTACCAACTTATCTAAAATAAGCACACGACCATCTTTCATCAACAAGAAATATTTACTGTTTCCCCTCTAGACAACTGCTCATCATCACCATCTCGACTAAATGAAAAGGTCACTGAAAGATTAGAATATGGAGACCTAAAAACATGAAGGGATACTGTAAATAACTTGACTCTCTTTACCGAGGCCTTAGGAATAGGGTATCAAAGTATGTAAAAAAAAATACAAGATTCTTGAAATATCAAAACTCAATCTTAGGGCTTAAAGCCCATGCTTCAAACTTGTGCCAAAACATCTCAAAATTTATGCTTGATAACATAAACATTCGTAGTTCATCTTAAAATCTGAAAATCGCATAAATGTGCATGAAAATATGAACAAACTCATGAAATTTATATTCAATGTCTCTCAAAATTCATAATCTTGTAAATAGTGATAATAGGTATGAATCCCAATTTACACTTCATGTATAAACATTTAAATTCATAGCAAAACAACATGCTCAACATGCTTCTTAAAAATACTTCAATACCATCAAAATAATAAGATCAATAATCTCACTATCATGCTTAAACTTAATTGGGAAAAATCTGGAAAATCACTTTATATACATAGATATATGAAAATAGTCATGTAATTCAAGGCTTAAATCACTTATAACTTTATAAAATCAAAACATGATAATTTTGGCATAAACCCGACTTGTAAGTCATGTAATCCTTTATAAAATTCTAATTTTGGGGGCATAAAGTATAATACATAGAGCAAATCATGAATTGGTGATTTACATGAAATTCTATTGAAATTGGATATAGCAAAATTCATAACTTGGGGATTTATCTTGAAACTAGTTTAACATGATATGTAATCCTTTGTTCAAAGATAATTCTTGAAGGCATTTTATCAACCACGTGGGAGCATGAATACTTGAATTAAATAATATAAAATAAATTAATTTCTTGAATACATGCATTGACAAGAGAATGGGTTGGGAATCCTCTCCCCTTACATCATTCCTACATATATTGGCACTACTACAAGAATCTGAGATCCCGACTTGGTTACTTGTTCTATCATCTCCCCCTTAGCTTTAAGCAATCATCATTAAGTCCATGAACCACTTAATAAACTCTAAAATGAACTTCAATCACTTTAGGGTATTGGATATAATAATTCACATGACCACTAAACTCCCATAGAATATACTAAACTTTTTTTCGCTTCTACAATTATCATCTCACAAAATTCCGAAACAACAAACTTAAATTCTTGTATACACTATTCAAGCCTACTAGTTTACCTTTTGTACAACTAACATTCACAACACATCAATCATTATACTCACCTTGATCACCATCTACTATTCAAACTTAGTATCTTGTTCTAGCTATGATTAACCACAATCTTCACAATTATTCTTACATGCCAATCATTCGAAAAACACTAGTCTGCTAAGACCTCATAACAATAATAATCAGTTGTAATCCTACGGTCTATCATATTTAGAATCCATCAATACATCCTCCTTCTACACATCATTACTATTCACTCATCTATACACCTAACTTCTTTCATATCTCTATAAGTTTAAACTAACACCCTTTTTTGCAATCTCAGGGACGCCTAAATTAACAACACTCATCCACCAAGTACCTTCATCAATAACCTATACTTTTCTTCCAAAACAACTCTGTCAACAACTCTCTTCATACTTTAAGCTTTCAATAATTCACCTTAAATAATAACTTCTTCCCTACCTTATACTAAACTAACACACCAAGACATATCACTGCATTACTGACTCATTCTCATGCCAAAAGATTCAGCAATACTTATATTTAATAAATTGCCCTTACCATTTTTTTTGTCACTACACCTCTAAACCCATACTTTTAACCAACACAAGCATAACAAGATGAACAACAAGTTGCTGGAGAATCGAAATAGGCCTCACACGGCTTCACTAGACTTTGATTTTGAGTTTTGAAAAAAAAATATGATGAATCACGAAGCAACTATGCTAGTGAATCGAAATAGGCCTCACACGACTTCACTAGACTTTGATTTTCAGCAAAACAATAATAACAAGGTTACAAGATATAGAAACTTAACACACAATATTCAATGATCTAAGGATACACGTCTTATTCTTTCTTAACTAAGAAACTCATAAAAATGAGGGTATAACATTAAATTTAAGGGACTTATAACACACTAGAAGGCTCCTCTCAAGCCGTTTTATGAAACTTTTAAAACTTCTCGCTAGCAAATCTGAAAGCATTATAATGAGAGGAACTGGAACTTATTGATTATGCTATCTCATGAATAATACATAGATAGGGAAGTATCGATTATCATTATGGACTATAAGGAGGAATATGAAAGAACATCTGACTTGGCCTTAGTGCGCGAATTTTATGAATCACGAATAAAGCACTTCAATCTTTGAAACTCAAAGGCACTAAGGGGGTACATTCTAGCTCACTTATAATCCCATGACTATCTATGGAGAGTATCCGAGAAAGCATTATCAATAAAGATTCGAGCTTGACTGTTTTTGATATCTTTAAATAAGGCGAAGATGGCCTGAATAGAGTAAGATGAGAATCTGTATAAGTTTCTTAGAGAATTTTTTTTTTGTAGCACGATCTGAGACTTGAAACAATGGTAACATTTCCTAAATGCCTCGTAGCCTCTCGAAGAAAAATACAGATGTCTCCGTACCATTCCACCAGACTCTACTAGATACGGCTTCACAGACACCCTAGGACACTTGAACTCTACGCTCAGATAGCAAGTTTGTAACGCCCCAAAATTGGGTCCCGAGACGTCACACGGTGCTTAGGGTCACAAGTGACCCCAAGCTAACCCTTCTACTGGCATAACTCATAAGCAACTGTACAAAAAGTATAAATCTATACAAATTTGTGGAAAATAACTCTTTTCTGAATCTGATCGATACAAAACTGAATTTACAAGATTACAATTCTACTTTTACAACCAAAACTAAAACGGAATACATCAACTTCTACTGACTGTCTATGAAGCCTCTACTAGTATTGACTGTAGGTAGCCAGGTCATGACTCCCGACTATCCCAACTCAATACTACCGAATAAAGAAAATACAACACTATTAGTTTTGCATAACTGACCCAAGCCCTTGAATCAAAAAGACTCATCACCTGCTGACTAGATACAACGAACTGACTGGATCTAAAGGTGCAAACTATACCTTGTACCTATATTCCGAGAAAATGTAGCCCACATACGAATATGTGGGTTAGTACCATGGAAATATACCGAGCATATGGGGGTGCAATGTATATATAAAATAATATCTTAATATCATCACAGTTTATAAAATTATGCATGCTGATATAAATAACTCACTCAGCTCGAATTAAATCATCAAAATCATGGATGAATAATACATGTAAAATAAATCACGTGAGACATTACAATAAGTTCCAAATTTACTTTCTGCTCGGTTTCAACTTGTAAATTAATCAAGTCTTAAATTAACTCTCTTTAGAACATAACATTTCAATCTTTCGAAAACAAGGAACTTTCTCACAAATAATAGTTTTCAAACCATACACACTTATCTTAGATAGAGCAGAGACACGCACACACCATGGGAGTTTCTTATAACAAACATAAACCATGTGAGCTTATCATGGAGTCCAACGTTTTGTCCTCCTAAGGAAGAAACCACACGTTGGGAAGGAGCGTCATACTCTTGCCAGGGAGTATAAACTCAACTCAGTGATCACAAACTCGTCCTTAGGACCACAAATCTCAATCCTACGGTGGCATGTAGTTCTGGGGAAGTAGGGTACGCTCACCAATACCTCCCGCTCGATGCTAAATACTACTCCCGTACTCAAGCTCAGTCTCATTTAGGAAATCCACCTCAAAATAATCTCAAGGGCCTATAATGAAGGCCAAATCATATTTCTCATAATTGAATCATAATAAATATTGGATTCCTATTTGCAACTCAAAAATCATGATATAAATTTCAATTCAAATCTCGGTAAATAATTTGATCAAGGAAAACTCCAAATCGTAATATCATAAAAATCCAATTTCAACCTTGACATAAATATAACGATTCCATCTTCAAGAATATCATCTCAAATTCCATACTTGTTCAATATCAAAACAAAAATCATTGCTTTTGAGAAATGCTTATAAAATTATGTCCACAACTCTAGATCAAAATCTCCTTATAATTTCATCACATATATTTAAAACCCAAAATATAAAGATTTAATACATCAAAATCATATCTAAATTTCATACTCAACAATCATCTCGAAAATCTTCACTTATCTCAATTAAAATATTGGGAATAAATTCATGACATAAATATCATAATTTCAACAACTAAAAATTCATATCACAAATTCTGTAAATTCATTATCAATACTCATTTCAAATAAATTCAACAACATCAATTCTTAATAGGAAAATATAAATCAAAATATGTATATCTCAACTCAAATCATATCAAGATAAAATATAATTACTTCAAATACTCAATTCATGGATAATTACATAAACTCAAAATAAGATAAATTGGTATAAACTTCAACATAAAAATTTACGTAATCTTTATAAAAATCAAGTTTTGGACACAAGACCGAAAGGATTATTCTTGTTCAAACCCCACATACCTCAAATTTGTGACTTTAGATGAACTTCCGATTCCGAAACTCTACTCGTAAAATAATAGGTGCTTCTTGAAGATCTCAACTTGGGAATTATGATTCCTAAATTCTTTTTGAATTCCTGCGGTTGAATTTTTAGAGATCTTGAATTCTTGGTTGAAGGTCATGTGTTTGGTTCTTGAGAATTTTCAGATAAATGATCAAATTTGGCCCAATGTAAGTTGAATCACGTTTTAAAGCATGATTGGGGGATGGTAAATGACCAAAATGCCCCAAAGGAAACAAATAAAGTCACATTTGTCCCTCAGTCACTGGTTTGGTATGTTGAAGTAAAATGATCATAACTTTTTACTCCGATGATAAAATTGGATGAAACAAATTTTATTGGAAAGAAGACTCAAAGATCTTTCATTTGATATATAGTAGCTCACCCAGTTCATTATATACAGGAAGTTTGGAAGTTGACCATGAAATGATGAAAACTGGGCAAAAGTAGCATTTTTTGCTTCTAGTTTGAAATCCAAACGCAGCCTTATGTGTTCTGAAAAATTCCGAAACTCATCCGATATGTACTATGATCTTGCTCGATCGCAATACAACTTGAAAATCGAAAAATAGATGTCAGGAAGGTCATGAATTAATTCTCCGAAGTTTGAAGGTTCAAAATAAACTAAGTGTTGAACACTTAGCTAAAGTTCTAAGTGTTAGGCTCCATGTGACTCATTTTGAAAGCTCTAACGACGAGGGAACTTTGCGGGGTCTTACAATATCTCCCCCTTGGGAACATTCATCCTAGAATGACGCTAGACAGGCTAAGGATACCGAGAAACTAAGGATGCAAAGTTGAAATAACTTGCTCAACCGGACCTATATCCTTCTCAACTTTGCTACACTTTGATGAATATATTTACTCATGATAAGAATAGCTATATAGCTGAATCTTTGATTAGACAGGAGCTGAATGAGGGAAGGCTGTTATCTTCGATTGCGTCTGAGCTGACTTGCCTTTACTTATTATAAAGAGCTGACTCATGCTGACAGTTCAGAATTCGCTTGATGTGCTCAAGGTACGATTATACTTATAGACGACGAAGCGATAGTTTATGCAGGCTTAAATCATGAGAAAAAATGAGGCTAAGATTACGCACTGAGTATCACATTGCCTGAGCTGGAATATTTGAAAAATAAAGATCGTTCAGTGAATACTTATGAACCGAATAATGACTAGATGTCCGAATTCTGAAACTGATACCTGATACATATACTGAGCTGAATTCACAATTTTCATGGGTGTCAACAACTATTTTCTGGAATGACCATACTTATGAAACTTCAGGAAGTAAGACAAGACTAGTTCGAAAAATGAAAAACTAAAGGAATCTATCCGTTTGATTGTTAAACTGGATTACTGCATGCTGAAACTGAATCATACACTGGGATAGAATTTCTGAACATTAGGCCTCACAACACCTTACTTAAAAACTACACACTTCTAAAATAATCTCTCAACCATTCCCTTCCCTTAAAGACCAAACTCATTGGTTCATCTTCTAATTCTCATATGGTCGTTGATATTTCCATCTACTCATCTC
Source organism: Capsicum pubescens (assembly GCA_030864215.1). Classification (NCBI taxonomy): domain Eukaryota; kingdom Viridiplantae; phylum Streptophyta; class Magnoliopsida; order Solanales; family Solanaceae; genus Capsicum; species Capsicum pubescens. The sequence continues at coordinate 109,772,559 of CM061549.1, read as the reverse complement.
TAGTCGGAACGAAATCTTATCACCATGTTCAAGCCTAATCTCGAAGTCACATGATACACCACATAACACTATATTACTAGTTTGAATCATGAATTCAACACACCCTGCATTTCACAACTTCTCATCTCTTGAAAAATTCTCATTACCACTCCAACAACCACACTCAACCTCATACTAGACATTTACTAATGTGCAATGCACCCTTCCACATATATACAAATATAACATTCAAGCCTACCTTCATACCCACATACGCACCTCTAAACAGATACTCATAAAGCATTTTTCTCATATTCCCTAACACCTTACTCATAACAACTTCTATGTATTATTCAATTCTTAAGATGATACACATAAAATATTCTCGACTAACCCAGCCATACTCAAAATGTCACCTCAAAATTCTTTCAAACTTATGGACTTACATAACGCATAAAACTTCAACTAACCTGACATGTATCGAAGACTTGGCCTCGATATTACTTCATGTTTACCAACTTAGCTAAAATAAGCACACGACCATCTTTTATCAACAAGAAATATTTACTGTCTCCCCTCTAGACAACTGCTCATCATCACCATCTCGACTAAATGAAAAGGTCACTGAAAGGTTAGAATACGGAGACCTAAAAACATGAAGGGATACTGTAAATAACTTGACTCTCTTTACCGAGGCCTTGGGAATAGGGTATCAAAGTATGTAAAAAAAAATACAAGATTCTTGAAAGATCAAAACTCAATCTTAGGGCTTAAAGCCCATGCTTCAAACTTGTGCCAAAACATCTCAAAATTTATGCTTGATAATATAAACATTCGTAGTTCATCTTAAAATCTGAAAATCTCAGAAATGTGCATGAAAATATGAACAAACTCATGAAATTTATATTCAAAGTCTCTCAAAATTAAGAATCTTGTAAATAGTGATAATAGGTATGAATCCCAATTTACACTTCATGTATAAACATTTAAATTCATAGCAAAACAACATGCTTCTTGAAAATACTTCAATACCATCTAAATAATAAGATCAATAATCTCAATATCATGCTTAAACTTAATTGGGAAAAATCTGGAAAATCACTTTATATGCATAGATATATGAAAATAGTCATGTAATTCAAGGCTTAAATCACTTATAACTTTATAAACTCAAAACATGATAATTTTGGCATAAACCCAACTTGTAAGTCATGTAATCCTTTATAAAATTCTAATTTTTGGGGCATAAAGTATAATACATAGAGAAAATCATGAATTGGTGATTTACATGAAATTCTATTGAAATTGGATATAGCAAAATTCATAACTTGGGAATTTATCTTGAAACTAGTTTAACATGATATGTAATCCTATGTTCAAAGATAATTCTAGAAGGCATTTTATCAACCACGTGGGAAGCATGGATACTTGAATTAAATAATATAAAATGAATTGATTTCTTGAATACATGCACTGACAAGCGAATGGGTTGGGAATCCTCTCCCCTTACATCATTCCTACACATACTGGCACTACTACAAGAATCTGAGATCCCGACTTGGTTACTTGTTCTATCATCTCCCCTTTAGTTTTAAGCAATCATCATTAAGTCCATGAAGCACTTAATAAACTCAAAAATTAACTTCAATCACTTTAGGGTATTGGATATAATAATACACATGACCACTGGACTCCCATAGAATATACTAAACTTTTTTTCGATTCTACAATTATCATCTCACAAAATCCCAAAATAACAAACATAAATTCTTGCATACTCTATTCAAGCCTACTAGTTCACCTTTTGTACAACTAACATTCACAACACATCAATCATTATACTCACCTTGATCACCATCTACTATTCAAACTTAGTATCTTGTTCTAGCTATGATTAACCACAATTTTCACAATTATTCTTACATGCCAATCATTCAAAAAACGCTAGTCTGGTAAGACCTCATAACAAAAATAATCAGTTGTAATCCTATGGTTTATCATATTTACAATCCATCAACACATCCTCCTTCTACACATCATTACTATTCACTCATCTATACACCTAAGTTCTTTCATATCTCTATAAGTTTAAACTAACACCCTTTTTTGCAATCTCAGGGACGCCTAAATTAACAACACTCATCCACCAAGTACTTTCATCAATAACCTATACTTTTCTTGCACAACAACTCTCTTCATTCTTTAAGCATTCAATAATTCACCTTAAATGATAACTTCTTCTCTACCTTATACTAAAATAACACACCAGGACATATCACTGCATTACTGACTCATTCTCATGCCAAAAGATTCAGCTATACTTATATTCAATAAATCTTCCTTACCGTTTTTTTGTCACTACATCTCTAAACCCATACTTTAAACCAACACAAGCATAACAAGGTGAACAACAAGTTGCTAGTGAATCGAAATAGGCCTCACACGGCTTCACTAGACTTTGATTTTGAGTTTTGAAAAAAAAAATATGATAAATCACGAAGAAACTATGCAAGTGAATCAAAATAGGCCTCACACGGCTTCACTAGACTTTGATTTTGAGTTTTGAAAAAAAAATATGATGAATCACGAAGCAACTATGCTAGTGAATCAAAATAGGCCTCACACGGCTTCACTAGACTTTGATTTTCAGCCAAACTATAATAACAAGGTTACAAGATATAGAAACTTAACACACAATATTCAATGATCTAAGGATACACGTCTTATTCTTTCTTAACTGAGAAACTCATAAAAATGTGGGTATAACTTTAAATTTGAGGGACTTATAACACACTAGAAGGCTCCTCTCAAGCCACTTTATGAAACTTTTAAAACTTCTCGCTAGTAAATCTGAAAGCATTATCAAGAGAGGAATTGGAACTTGTTGATCATGCTATCTCAAGAATAATACATAGATAGGGAAGTATAGATTATCATTATGGACTATAAGGAGGAATATTAAAGAAATTCTGACTTGGCCTTAGTGCGCGAATTTTATGAATCACGAATAAAGCACTTCAATCTTTGAAACTCAAAGGCACTGAGGGGGTACTTTCTAGCTCGCTTATAATCCCATGACTATCTGTGGAGAGTATCCGAGAAAGCATTATCAATATAGATTCGAGCTTGACTGTTTTTGATATCTTGAAAATAAGGCGGAGATGGCCTGAATAGAGTAAGATGAGAATCTGTATAAGTTTCTTAGAGAACTTTTTTTTTGTAGCACGATCTGAGACTTGAAACAATGGTATCATTTCCTAAATGCCTCGTAGCCTCTCGAAGAAAAGTACAGACGTCTCCGTACCATTATGTAAGACTCTACTAGACACGGCTTCACAGATACCCTAGGACACTTGAACTCTACGCTCTGATACCAAGTTTGTAACTCCCCAATATCGGGTTTCGAGACGTCACACGGTGCTTAGGGTCACAAGTGACCCCAATCTAATTCTTCTACTAGCATAACTTATAATCAACTGAACAAAAAGTATATATCTATACAAATCTGCGGAAAATAACTCTTTTCTGAATCTGATGGATACAAAACTGAATTTACAAGATTACAATTCTGCTTTTACAACCAAAACTGAAACGGAATACATCAACTTCTACTAACTGTCTATGAAACCTCTACTAGTATTGACTATAGGTAGCCAGGTCATGACTCCTGACTATCCCAATTCAATACGACCGAATAAAGAAAATACAACACTTTTAGTTCTGCATAACTGACCCAAGCCCTTGAATCAAAAAGACTCATCACCTGCTGACTGGATACCACGAACTGACTGGATCTGAAGGTGCATACTATACCTTGTACCTATATTCCGAGAAAATGTAGCCCACATACGAATATGTGGGTCAGTACCATGGAAATGTACCGAGCATATGGGGGTGCACTGCATATATAAAATGCTATCTTAATATCATCACAGTTTATAAAATTATGCATGCTGATATAAATAACTCACTTAGCTCGAATTAAATCATCAAAATCATGGATGAATAATACATGTAAAATAAATCACTTGAGTTATTACAATAAGTTCCAAATTCACTTTCTGCTCGGTTTCAACTTGTAAAGTAATCAAGTCTTAAAACAACTCTCTTTAGAACATAACATTTCAATCTTTCGAAAACAAGGAACTTTCTCACAAATAATAGTTTTCAAACCATACACACTTATCTTAGATAGAATAGAGACACACACACCATGGGAGTTTCTTATAACTGACATAAACCATGTGAGCTTATCATGGAGCCCAATGTTTTGTCCTCCTAAGGAAGAAACCCCACGTTGGTAAGGAGTGTCATACTCTTGCCAGGGAGTATAACCTCAACTCAGTGATCACAAACTCGGCCTTAGGCCCACAAATCTCAATCCTATGGTGGCACGTAGTTCTGGGGAAGTAGGGTACGCTCACCCACACCTCCCTCTCAGTGCTAAATACTACTCCCGTACTCAATCTCAGTCTCATTTAGGAAATCCACCTCAAAATAATCTCAAGGGCCTATAATGAAGGCCAAATCATATTTCTCATAATTGAATTATAATAAATTGTGGATTCCTATTTTCAACTCAAAAATCATGATATAAATTTCAATTCAAATCTCGATAAATAATTTGATAAAGGAAAACTCCAAATCGTAATATCATAAAAATCCAATTTCAACCTTGACATAAATATAACGATTCCATCTTCCAAAATAACATCTAAAATTCCATACTTGTTCAATATCAAAACAACAATCTTTGCTTTTGGGAAATACTTATAAAATACTTAATGAGTTCCAAATGGTTTTATTGCTTAGTTATATGTGGAGAAACTTTTTTATAATGTGTAAGGGTCGATTGAATCAAGCCAAGAGTCAAAACAATATGTTAAAGTTCAATATGAGTAAGCCTAGTCTTAGCTCGTATTTCTAGTTCATCGTTGTGAATGTTGTGTTGTTTTGAGCTCTAATTTGTGGTGTTTAATGTTATATGATGCTTGTAGAGTTGATTATGATGATATATTAAAGATATACAAGCTGGAAATCAAGTGGAAAAAACACCAAAAGTCTTGGAATGGATCAACAAGAGCGCAAGACAAGATTTAACGTAAAATGAACACCTAGAATGTCACCAACGCATGGAGGACCCTTGTAATGGCCAATGGGAACGTGATATACATGAAAAGCTTCAAAAAGTACCCAAAATAGTGAACCAACGTGAAATAGGTGCGACGCTCTGCTCTTTCCATGCGAAATCCACCAAGACGCATTGCAAATCCCACCGACGGTAAAGTGCCTTCTACTATAAATAGGACTTATCACGTCTTGCAAATCATCTTTGGACATCTTGGACAATTATGGAGGATGCTGCAACTTTGTTTTTAGTTTTTTCATTCTTTAATTAGATTCTTTATGTTTTTTATCATTCATACATTTAATTGGAGAATGATTATGTCTATGAGTGGCTAGAAACTCCCTTTCTGGGGTTAAAACCCAGAACTTGAAGACTATTATTTGGAATTGATTTTGTTTAATTTGCTTATCATATTTGGTTGCTTGCTTATCCTTGTTTTAATTATTTTACGGATTGATCACCCTTAGAATACATATATTATCAACCTTGTGATCCCGGGAAAGAGAATATGGAGATAGAATATTGGGGATGAACAAAGTAGGGTACTTATTCTTTTATGAAATAAGGAATTTGAATTAGAGTCTAGGAAAGGAATATACCTAGAAGCCTTGTTTGATTCACATGTAGGATGATAACTTTATGCATCTAATTGGATTATTACATCTCCGCTCAACGATGAAGTTGTAATGTCCAAGTTAGGTAGACAATTAGAGGTCGGGAGACCATGATCATGCGATAAACCCTACAAATTATTAATCAAGATAAGTAATCCAACAAATGAAGTTCAATAACGTAGTATGATTGTTCATAAGCCTTAACCCTGTGTCTCTATCCATTGATTGTCCAAAGTCATTACTTTTCTGCATTAGTTACTTTACTTTTAGTTTACAACTCTATAACTCTCTTAGTTATGTTATCTCAATAGTTGATCTAGAATTGGATATTTGCCGACACAAGTCTCTGACTGATCGATATTCGGCTTTATTTAAGGTTATTGTATTACTTGGTGAGACCACGCACACTTGTGTGTGCGCTTGAGCGCAACAGAGTATCATCCTTATCCCACCTAATCAAGGGAATGAGGTATTCCATTTTACGAGCGTTATGTTGCATATGCTTCAAATGAAGGGTCTCTTCGGGGTCAAGCTCATGAAGACCCCAATTTATACTTGAAGAACTTTGTAAAAGTTTGTGCCCCCTTCAACATTGCCCACATCTCTCAAGAGTCCATTCGGTTGTGCCTCTTCCCATTTTCTCTAATGGGTAAGGCGGTATTATGGCTTCGATCTCTTTCGATTAGGTAAGTTACTTCGTGGGATGAACTTATCATGGCATTCTTAGACCAATACTTCCCCACCATCCAAGATGATACAATTGCATGATGAAATCACAAACTTTCATCAATTGAATGGAAAGCCTCTATACGAGGTATAGGAGAAATTTAATGGAAAGCTCATGCAATGTCCCAACCACAAGGTCTCGGAGAAGATACTTCTCCAAATATTCTATCGAGCTTTGTATCAACTAAAAAAAATCATGGTGGATAATGTAGTCGGGGACTCACTTATGAAGTTGTCTTATAATATGGCTACAAACTTGCTTGATGAAGTCACAAATCAAAATCGAGGATGGCATACCCGAGACACCAAGGGTGCTAAAGGGTCTCCTACTACCTCTTATATTGATAAAGAGCAAAGGAAAAGAGATGAAGGGGGGGGGGATAACATGGCAAAATAATGACACAATTGGAGCTGTTAACAAAGCATGTGATGGGTGCACCCATGAAAATGGTGAATGTCATGGAATCCAAGGGCTATGATGAAGAAGAGGACAAGAGGCTTGATGAAAAGATTCGGTATTTGGCTAACTATCCGATGAGTTCCCACCCAGCCTATCAAAGGTAAGGTGGGAACCAAGGTTGGACGGATCATGAAAGAGAGCGGGATAGGCATAATCATGATAGAGATCGCGATTGGAGAGATAAGAAAAGAAAATAAGACTGATATGTGCCTTCTCATGACCGAGCAAATGGTAAAGAATCCAACTCTGTTGATCCTCAAACATTCAAGACCAAAGATATATTAGCAAGGATTTTAATAATAGCGGAGGGAACAGACAAGATGGTTCGTGAATTGAAAGTCAATTTTTCATAAATCAACCAAATCGTGGTATCACACTCTGCCTCGATCAAGAAATTGGAGACCCAAATCGGGAAAATCTTCACTCAGCTTAATGGTAGACAAAAAGAAGGTCTTCCTAGTAACACCATTGTGAATTCAAAAAATGATGCCCAAGTGTTGGTTATTATCACTAGGAGTGGTAAAACACTTGGTGATCTTGTGGTGGATGTTGCAAAATAGACCAATATTGAATAAACATATGTGAAGAAGAAACTTGTGAATGATTCAAATGAGGAGGCTCTGAAGTCTCAAGAAGGGAATGAAAAAGAAAAAGGTAGTTGAGAATGATGAAGTGCAAAGTAAGACGTTGCCTACCATAAAGGTTCTCCTATATTCCCTCAAAGGCTCAAAAAGAAGGAGGGCAATGCTAAATTCAAGACTTTCTTTGCTAAGCTTATCAATCTATCTATTAATATCCCGCTGCTAGAGGTAATTCAAGAGATTTCGAGATATGCTAAGCTTATGAAGAAGTTGATGTCAAAGAAATGTCTTGTTGATGGTGAAACCATTAAAATTACAGGGTGTAACGCTATCAATGGTGGAGAAGAAAGAGGACCCCTGGCCTTCACAATCACTTGCATCATAGGGACACACAAGTTTGAAAAAGCCTTGTGTGACCTTGGTGTAAGCATCAATCTCATGCCCTATGCAATTTATTGGAAACTCAGGTTGGACACTCCTACTCCAATAATAATAAAACTATTGATAACGGATCGGTCTATCAAGATACTGGTTGGGGTTTTATTTGATGTCTTAGCAAAGGTGGACTATTTCATCTTTCAGGTAGACTTTGTGTTTCTTGATTGTGAAGTTGACCAAGAGGTACCTATAATCCTTGGCCGACATTTCCTTGCAACCGAAAGAGCTATTGTGGATATGAAGCTAGGAGAAATAAGATTTTGGGTCAATAATAATGAAGTGTCCTTCCGGGTGCACAAAATTGAGAAACAACCCATGGAGTTGCAAGTAGCATCCATCATTGATGTTGAAGACACGAAGGTGAATGATGGGTCAATTGAGGATCCAACTTGAAAAGATGAAGAACATCGTGCCGCGATGATAAATAAGACGCTATGTGGGAGGTAACCCACAAATGCTATAAAAGTGGCTTATATCCTTTGTTTTTTATTTAGTAGAGTAGATTTTGATTTTGTTGTTGATTAATCCATGAATTTGTGGCACTATGGGGTGTTTGATTGGTGTTGAACAGGGGAAAGTATGAGATTTTTGTGCAATGGGCTGAGCAGGGGAAAATAGAGGACAAAATAGCCTCAGTTACCGCGCTTGCATCACCCATGCTACCACTGCGTGACCGCAATCACAAATTTTTTACCGCAATCGCGGTATTCACTGTGTTAAGAGACCATTCAACTTCCCATTTCCATCACATTCCCTCTTGAAACTCCTCTCAAATTGCACCCTCTGTGATTGTATATTGAGCATCCCAAAAGTATTGTAGCATCTATCTTGCATCCTTGATCCGATATATGCTTTGAATTCTTTCTTTAATTGGTTTTAGGTAGGCCTTAGAACGCATGTATTAGGAATGTCCTAGAATTGTGATTTTCAATGCTAAATTATTGCGTATATGTATTTGTATGGTGGTTCGTTGTTGTAAAGCGTGTGCACACATTTGGGGAAGTCTTGAGCACCCAAATTGCATTCAAAATTGAGAGAAATATAGTGTGCACACCAAGTTCTCGATCAAATATCTGAACAAACTCATAGCTAGTTGTTTTCACATTCTAAGGGCATGATCTAGTACCTAGGAACCTTGTTCGATGTTCTTATTGTTAATTCCTTCTTTGGAACATGATTTGGCCTTGAAATTGGAATTTTGAGTTTTTTGAAAATTTGGCCCCGTATGGCCTCAGATACCATGATTGTGTCATTGAATAGTGATCACAGCACCGCGATCATGACTCATTGCCCGCGATCGTCATATCTGACGTTGATTTCCAGCCTAGACCAAAAATCCTGCACTTTTAATTCTTGCCCAAAAACCACCAAGTAACCATCCTATAAACTTAATTGAATAACATAGCATAGTTTTTGCATGAAAATGTTAATGATAAGTGTTGGTGTATTATTATCATGTTTTCCAAGTTTACATCATGGAAGATTATGACCAAGTCGGTTTCATGGCCCCTGAATACCACAATATATACTACGGTGATCTCCCAATAACAAAGTTGCTTCCGAGGAGGGGCATATGTTTGGAAAAGGTGCCAAAAAAGTTTCTGGCATTCTATGAAAGACTCATAGCCATCGGGTGGAGTTGTTTTACCCCGAATCCTTATCAGGCAAACGAGCAATGGGTAAGGGTGTTCTACACTAACCTTAGCATAGTACTCTCTCCGACCCAGTCATCGAGATATGAGGAAAGGAGTTATTCTTTGGAGATAAATAGATAAATAACCTATATGGGCTCTCGAAAACAAATATGGCTCAATTTGAGGCAAAGGGTATGAATTGGGAAGCTGGATGACTGAGAAGTTGTGCTATGGTAGGGAGGTTCCTTGGGCGGTCACCAAGAAGGAGATATCCATGAATGCTTTCACTGCGGAGGCAATGATATGGATGCACATTATTTGTAGTCGAGTTTTTCCATGCACACACATGACTGTTATTCCATATATGAGAGCCCGAAAGATTGCCTGTATACTATACAACATTCCATTTAATGTTGGTCAACTTGTGATCTCAGACATGAAGTATTTTAAGACTCATGGTGGTACGCATCTCTTATTCCCTTCTTTAATTACTGAGCTATGCAAGAGAGACAGGATTGAGTTATACCCCAGAGACACTTGGGTGCACCCAAACACCCCCATTTATTCTCTCAAGATCTGGGGTGAGGGAGCACCAGGAAAGAGCAAAAAGAGAAAGATCGACTTAGGCAATTCGATATTTGAGGATATAGAGTCTTGTAGTCCATCCACAGTCTTCCCCTTTGATGAGATCTCGGTTGATTTGAGGGAAATAAAGGAGCTTGTAGCAGGGTTGCCTCAGAGGTCGGGAGAACCATCCACTACCCATCATTCCTATGTGGCTCAGTCTGATTATGAGAGGTACTTTGAGGATCAGAAGAAGCGATGAGCAACCATTTCTAGGATTACGAGGGCCTACTCATCTTTGGAAGAGTCTTACAGGGAGCTCAGAGACTCATATAAGATGATGAAAAAAAGGGGAAAAAGGAGAGATAAGCTCTTCACCAAGATATGGAAGGGGGTGAAGGGCCATTGGAAGGTCCTAAAACCTCAAGAAAAACTTCCTTCTTCTACAGTTCAGAATGATGATGAGGCCCCAACTGAGTGGTACGGGTATGATGATGCTGGGGATGATGCAGAGTATGAAGGCAACAACATCTCTTGATGTGGTTATAGGGAGCACCATTTTTCTCTCTTTATGTTTTATTTATTATACAGTGAGGTCACTGCAAGCTTCTTAGTTGGGGTTGCTTGTCTCCGTATTCATTCATTTAGCTTGTATTATTGAGATATTTCTGTATATTTTATGCTATTTTGGATGATTTTTATTATTCCAGGTTATGTTTTATTAATTATGCGGTGAGGTCACTGCAAGCTTCTTAGTTGGGGGTGCCTGTCTCCATAATCATTCATTTGGCTTGTATTATTGAGATATTTTTGGATGTTCTTATGTTATTTTGGATGTTTTTCATTTTTCTGGGTTGTAATATTCGAGCACTCTAATGGTGCCCACATTTTATGGATTAGTTGTTTGTTTTATTTTTAGATTTTCATTTTATCTTAATCTTTTTTATGATGATATCAGAAAAGCCTTTTCCTATGATATATTGAGTGACGACATTCTTAAGGAAAAATCACTGTGATTGGGTTTTGAGCCATGGATGCAGGGGAAGTCTGAGTACCCATAGCATCGGAGTTATAAATGCAAGAGAAATTGAAGTACCTGTGTTATTTTGGATTTGGGATCACACTTATACCTAGGGTAAAGTCTAAGTAGCCATATGGTTTGCCCTTATGAAAGCCAAAATGTCAGACGACGGCTTGGTTTGGTGCCATAAATAGCAAATTATGTGTGGTGCAAATGCGAAGCAAACACTCCCTGTGTCCAAAATTATTTTTTGAAAGCCAAGGGCATGGACGTGAATAATTATGTAACAATTCTTTACCTCTTTTTGTGACTCCGAAATCTTTAGCTTGTAGAAATTGGTGAATAATCCCTTTTGTCTCGAATAGGAAGTGCAATTAAGCCTCCTTGAAAAGCTTGCATGCCATGTGCGGTGAGCATAATTGTCTAACTCTCATGCATACTTGGTGTGTGCAGTTGAAATGTAAGAGAGGCTCAAAATGCACCAAAATTAGTCCATAACTTACACTTGATGGGCACCCACTCTTTGAAGGATCTTTTGGTCATTTTAACTTATATTTTGTAATAGCTATAAAAGAAAAATTTTAGGTCTTTTATACTTAATTTTTGTTGAATATTGAAGTTATAAACACTTAGAAAGACAAGTCATCTCTCCTTTAGGAGGCTTGGCCGAAACTAGGGCAAGATCTAGTGTGGAATTACTAGTGATTGTATTTCACTTGGAAACGTAGATGCTAGTGAGGTGGAATTCGATCTTGTGTCAGGTAAGAGATAGGTGAATCATTGTGTGTAGTGTTAAGGGTCCAAGAGTGGAATAGGCTCTTGGGTTCTTAAGACTATACCTTGGTGTAGTCTATTTATCTATTCTTTTTCTTTTATTGTAACTCTTGTTAGTGTTTGTTCTAGTTTTTTGTAATCCGTAACTTGTTGTTCTTGTTATAACATTTTCGTTGTTCATTTTGTCTTTATATTGTTGTTGATAATCATAGTTTGGACGATTGTTTTGGTGTTAAAACACACCCTTCATCTAATTATTATTGTTGTCATTGTTGAATCCAAGTATGGTCTCCAATCGGTCCAAGAATCCCTTTGATTAGTGGACTATTTTGGGGTGTGTTTCATGTGTTCCTTATCGTTATTGTATCATTTAGTATCAGAGAATGGCTTGATCTTATTCCTACAAGATCAATCTTGGGCTTGCTTGTTCGAAAAAATTCAAAAAAAAAACAGATTTGGTGTTCTTGTTATTATTGGCCGAGAAAGTTGTTGTTCTTGTTGTTCATCTTGGCCGAGATTGTTTGTAAGTCTAGATCTTGGTGTCTTTTGTTTTGTTTAGTTGTTCTAAGTGTTGGTTTTTTTCTTGTTCACTAGCACTTTGAGTCTAGATCTAAACTTGAGCTTGAACTTGTTGAAGTGTTGTTATGAACAAAGGTGGTCGTGTGTTGAACTTGTTGTGAACTTGAACTTGGCCGCCCCTTGTTGAACCTTGTGGTTGTGGTTTTTTCACTTTGGTCATGTGTTGTTAGTGTTGTTCTAATCTTGGCCTTGTATTGTTGTTGAGGATTGGTGGCCTAAGGACAATCTTGTTTAAGTTTTTGTAGTTTTGGCTGTGTGAAACATTGTTGTAGTGGAGTTGGCGGTGTGGTTGTGTTGTAGACCTTGGTAATTGTTGTTGAATTTACTTGGTGATTGTTGAAGTGTTCTTGATGTTCTTCCCAACCTTCATACCTTGCTAAAATAAAATGAAAGGTAGATCCAAAAAAGGTGTGAGAACTTTGTTAGTCTTGAAAGACTTACCATCACTCACCAACTAGTCAATCACATCTCAACCACTTTCCATAAAACAAGGGTCCATGTTTTAAGGAGAAGTACAAAGAAAGTCAAGTCTTACTTTCTGAAAATTTGAAAAAGGATTTCAAGACTTATATTTCCCTCCTTAACCAATTCCCACTAATTCCAAATTGTAAAATTGATCAAGACTTCCAAATTTGGAAAATAAAAGTATTAAGGACCGAGGCCAATCACGGACTGCTATTTCACCAATTACTATTCATCGATAAATTTTAAGCTCAAATTTTGATTTTTTAGTCTCATTTTGTGTCTTTAATTTCGTTTGTTGATTCCAAATCTAACTTACAAGCTAGTACTAGATTGTAAGTTAGTTTTGAAGTCGTTCTTCATGTTAACCTTCCTTTGTGTGTCTTAATTTTTTGAGTCACTGTAATACGTCCTTGTGTGTTTTCCTTACTCTTTGGAGTCCTAGTAAATGTTGGATTCACCTCTCAACACCTCTCGGAGTACAAGTAAGCTTACAATACTTGTGAGATTGAGAGTGAGGGGTCCAAGAGACACGAAATAAAAAAAAACAGTAAGGATATTTTGTTCAACTAACGTGTTTTCTATTTTGTAGGTATCTCCTTGGCCATAATGGATACCATTTTGGCCCACCTTGATGCTATTGCTCGAGAAATAGCTAAGCCAAATACGAGTCTTGAAAAATTGGGCTCAGATATGTCTACTATACTTGAGAGGGTGGATCGAGTGGAGAGTCGAAGGAATTCTCGTGTTTCTACTTTCAAAACTTTACCTCAAACAATCAATCCTCCAAGACCACCACCAAATGACATAGACATAAGCCAAGCCACCAAATGTCCTCCAACCCGAGACCTAAGTTGGTCACTTATCCTACAATTCGATCAAGTCCAACAAGAAGGACTTGGAAGACAATCTCATCCCATCCAAGCTCCACAACCGAAGCCCCACATTACCAAATCAAACCTTTCATCTGAAACTCCACTTCACCTAAACCGATATGTCCATATAGAGAAGTATGGTAGAAAGGAATATGAGGGACATGGAGTCTAAAATAATGCGCATATGATGGAAGAGAAGTCGAAGGGAAGACGTAGGGAACCACAAGGAACCCACCACCAAGAAAGGGGGTGGGATATGGTTAGTGATTCTTTTGTCATTCACTATGTGTTTCGGATGAGGATGAATACAGGGCTCAAGATGGAGAGAAAGCTGAGGTTCAAAATAAAGATGTTGACTGAGACTTGTTGTTATTGAGCCCTCAGATTTTTCATATTTTTGTGGAATGTTTTTAACTTATTTTTGTGACTTGTTTGTGGACTATTTTGAGTAGGTTTCCTTTGAAGTGACCAATTTTATGAGGTGAATCTGTGAATTTGTAGACAAATTCCTCTCAAGATGGAGAGGATAATATGAGAATAATCACGGATATGGACTTATGAGAGTGCGAGTTGGACCCGAGCCTTGGTGTGTGCAATTGAAGTATAAGAGAGGCCCAAAATACACCAAAATCAGTCCATAACTTACACTTGATGGGCGCGCACTCTTTGAAGGAACTTTTGGTTATTTTAACTAATATTTTGTAATAGCTATAAAAGGAGCATTGTAGGGCTTTTAGACTTAGTTTTTGTTGAATATTGAAGTTGTAAACACTTAGAAAGACAAGTCCTCTCTACTTTAGGAGGCTTGGCCGAAACTAGGGCAAGATCTAGTGTGGAATCACTAGTGATTGTATTTTTCTTAGAAACGTAGATTCTAGAGAGGTGGAATCCAATCTTGTATCACGTAAGAGATAGGTGAATTATTGTGTATGGTGTTAAGGGTCCAAGACTGGAATAGGCTCTTGGGTTCTTAAGATTATACCTTTGTGTAGTCTATCTATCTATCTTTTTTCTTCTATTGTAACTCTTGATAGTGTTTGTTCTAGTTTTTGTAATCCGTAACTTCTTGTTCTAGTTATAACATTGTTGTTTGGATATCTGTTTTGGTGTTAAAAACACCCTTCATCTGGTTATTGTTGTTGTCATTGTTGAATCCTAGTGTGGTCTCCAATCGGTCCAAGAATCCCTTTGATTAGTGGACTGTTTTGGGGTGTGTTTTGTGTGTTCCTTATCTTTATTGTTTTATGTAGTCACCTTGTTCCTAAATGATATCATAACCTTTCCCCAAACTTATATTACAAGCTTAGAAAATCCTTCGAGATCTCCAATCAAGTTTGGTCATTGTAGTGGCGATTGAAAATAAGGGCAAGCCTATGGTGTGTTACTTGTTAGCATTGAGAGAATCTTTTTAAGAGAGAGTATTTTTCACTAACATCACTTGTTGCATATTTGATAATTTGGTGTGTGGGATTTCCTTCTTGTGAGGCGGCATGTAAGCGAATTGAGGTGGGTGTAATTGTTATTTTTCCCAAAAAAGAGGTAAAAGAGTATAGTTAAGTTGCTATCGATAGGGAGTCACCTCTAGAGAGCTGGTGAGTGTTGCACTATTATTACTTAAAGTCCTTTGTATCTTTGATATTGTGTTTCATGTTGAGGTGAGTCGTGAGAATAACTTTGCCCATGTTGAGAGCTACTTATGGTGTTAATCAAGTTTGAAGTCATTGTGATCATTTGGTTGTATAAATGGGCTTAAATTTGCATTGTCTCATTGAGTAAGAAGTAGTGTTGCTTGAGGACAACCAAAGGTTTAAGTTGGGGATATTGATGAGTGATGAATTTACCACTCATTTACATTCAAAATTCGTGCACACTATTATGATTTGAAGGTATGAATAAGACAACTTTGTTAGTTGAATGCACTAATTTCCACATTTTGCAGGTATACGGGTGATGAAAAGAAAATATGTGGAATTGATCTTAAAAGGGATCCAAAAAAGAATAGAAGTGCAAAAGCTGGAAGACCTTGAGCAGGAACTAGTTTTAGTTATGGCGATCACGGTTTGAAGGCCGTGATCACGGCCGGTCAAGTTTGGCCAAATGTCTACGATCACGATAATCCTATGGCGGTCGCAGTAGCCGTGATCACGGAAAAGCTAGAGCGATCGCGGCTTAGCGGGTTTATGCCCAGGGTCAATTTTGTAATTTTACATAACCGACCCCAAATACCTTATAAGGCAAAAACCCTTTCCCATTTGGTATGCTAGATTTTGAAAAATTGAATTGGAAGATTTTGTAACCCTACTAATTTGGGGAAACTCTTGTGTTTGAATTTTTATTTTTGAATTTAGTGAAATTGAAGTTAAATTAAAGAATCCTTCTACTTTCAATATCCATGGATGCATTTAATGACCCTTTTGGTATATTTCTTCTTTCTAATTTCATGAGTAGCTAAATAATTTATTTTGAGATTATGTTAAAATAAGGTGCAAATATGTGTGGGTTGTGATTTATTAATGTGGATTCTTAGTTATTGATTTTGAGTTTCACTAATGCTTGCTTGAATTACTTGGGATTTGTGGGTGAAAATCCTAAATTTTCAAAATAAATTTGAAGGTGAAAGCTCCAAATTCTAAAAAGCTTACATCATCCCTGAAAGAGGAATGTGAGTGAACTTTTGGATCCTAAATCACCCTTGAAAGAGGGATATGGTTGACAAGACAATAGTGAACAAGAGTAGATGTAGTTTGTTCCCTTTCACTATCTTAGAAATAAGGGTGAGTTGAGAATTAGTTAGGTCTTGGATATCTTCCTAGAAATAGGGATGCACAATTGAGGTATTAGGTGGATTTGATTGCCACACCTATGACGTATCCAAAAGGGTCCATAGATGATAATCTTGAGGTTTTGTTGACAAACCAGCCTTAAGAATTCCAAACCTAGCTTACCCATGTAGTTGATGACTAGAATTTGCACTCAATTATCATGAACTCATGCATTATATGTCCCTGGGAAGACATAATCCCAAGGTTTGTCTCATATTGAAATCTCAATCACAATTGTTTTCTTTAGTTTGTTAGATTGAATAGACTTTGTTAAAATCACTTTCCAAACCAACCCCCATTTTAATTCATGCATTTTATTTTATTTACACTACAGTCATACACTTAGATGCTATCAACACCTATAGAGTTCGTAGACTAGATGCACTCTTCGAGGATTTGGCCCCAACATGAGTTAAACTTTATTGACAACGATCATCCTATATCAAAACTATGGTATAGGTGAGCGTGATTAAAGGTCGCAATGTCTTCCATTAAAATTGTATGATCAAATTATATTTATGAATAAAAAAACATAATTTGACAAGATTTTATAGAAGGTTAACTAATACATTTCTATCATAAAAGCTTTAATTCTACCTTGGTAAGAAAGAACCTCCATACATATTTATAGTGGAACTTCTAAAATAAAGAAAAGAGCATAATAAGGTCCGAATTGGAGAATATAGGGAAATTTTAGTAAAAACGCATGAAATTTCAATAACAACGCACGAAGATAAAATTAAAGAGTATCGCATATTTTTCAATACAATCTTGAAGGTAAAAACATATCAAACGTGAGATCCATTTATTTATTAGTGTTCATATGATGGTCACAAAATTCTTAACATATACAGGTCAATAAAACTCATTGTGGAAAAAAATACATGACTTCTTTCTTAGCAAGAACACTATCTATTCACTGCATGATTTTTATGTATAATCACATATTGTTGATGTCTTGTTTCTCCATTATCATATCTTAATATTATTTACTATCTAAATTTAGCGAGTGACTCAGGCAGACATTATTATTATATGTATTAATATTTTGTGTTAAAAATATTTGTATATACTAGTGCTGAATGTTTTTATCCTTTTTTATTTTTTTAAGCTTCACGGAGACCTCATACATATTGAATCAAGTGTCAAATCAAATAAACATCATAAGTTATTCTAGGGATGGTCTTCTGGTTAAATTTTTGGCTCTTCATAGTGATGTAAAGCCTCTTTTTCTTTTCTATTTTGTACTTTTACTGATGTAAAATGGGATACAGGATAAAGAGCTTGAATGAATAATTAAGAAATAGATGGAAGATAGAGAAGAAAGAAGGAAATAATCCCACAATTGAAGTAAATTAAAGACAAATATAGATTTGTAATTCTCTAATTTGAACAAGCAATTACATGATTGATTTCAAGGGAGAAAAGAATTAAACTCATACATGAACAATCTTACCAAAAGATATTCAAAAGAGATCCAATGTAGAGAAAAAGGGATAAACCTACAAATTCACCAAAGAGTGTTCAACCTAAAACTATTGTCTAACCTAAAATATGCTCATAATATTCTATTTATACTTCTAGGGTAAGATAAGATATGAAAAGACATAAATGCCCTTGATTAAATGTGCATCATACTATGACCAAAATGAACCCTAAAATATCATGTTAATCTTCTGTTGTGTTGATTCTTGGCTTCCATACTCTCTTGAAATACTCCACGCTTTTGATGTCAAGTTGAAATCCATCTATCCAATTAACACTTTTCGAACTTGCATCATTCTCTGCTTGTTGAAAAGAATTCGACCTCGAATTCAAACCTTGCAAATCATAGAGGTAAGTTAGTACCCAAGTCAAAAAAATAATCTTTCAAGTAAGTTACATATCACTTCCAAAAATACACACTTTTGTGATAGAGCTAAAAATCATGAAGTTCCCTAAAAATCAACTTTTCAAACATAGTATCATGAACTTTTCTCAAAAATATATCACAATTATTAAAAAGATTAAAGAAACTAATAATTTTACACATTAGAACTTTCAAGTTAAAACTAGTTTCTTCAACAACGTGGACCAAATAGTTCTTTAATTCACAATTTTATTATACTCTTCTAACCACATGATTAAGAGAACTAATAATATCATCCACAAACCTTAAATAAAAGTATGTATTTTTTAAATCAAACACAAACATCAATTTCAAAACTTTCTTGCATTTTTCACTTAGTAACTCACAACATGAATCAAATAGCAACATCAAAGAGTTCTCACTAATCACAACAAAGTTTCTAATACAAAGGTCAAAGGCATAGAAATTTACCTTCATGAATTAGAAAGTCCAAAAATAAGCACTAGTCATTCAAACAAATTATTCTTGAATTTAGAAGGCAAAGATACCTCAAATCTTTTTGTTGCCCAAGAAGATGCTCCCAGGTATCTTACCTCATTGTAGATCCTTTCTTGAAGGTATTTCACAAATAGATCAACAAGGTTAGAAAATTCATCAAAAGAAGAATTGTCACATTTATGCCCATAAATATTTGGCAATGCTTCAAATAGATCATATTTACATTTCCTTCTAGAAGCATTTAAAAATTCAGCCCAAATTATATCCTCAAAGGCAATATCAGAGTAAGTAAATAAATTGACACAAAGGCTAGCATCTATCAATTTACTACTCCAATCACTTGTACCTCTCCCATTCTTTAAAAGATTTTCTTCAATTTTGGAGGACTTTTTAACATAAGAAGTACTTTTAACAAATAATTCAGGAGTTACCTTTCTAACATCCAAACAATTGACACCTTCAAACAAGTCACAAGAATCATTTTCACAAGTCATGCACTCTTTAAATTTTGGATTATCACTTTCATCAAGTGCATATGAGTCAATAAGGAATGGATCATTCAATTGAAAATCACCGAAAAGAGGATTTTCAAAAAATTTAAAATTTTGACATTCTTTAAGCTCAAAAAGACCATCATCACACTTCTCATGCTCCATTTCAAGAGTACTACCAACAAGAATATTCATGTCATTATGAGATAATAAATTGTTACAATAAAATTCACTTGCAAATAGACAATCATCATCAATCACATTTTTAGAGTTCCGAGTAGCTAAAGAAGAAATATATTCATCTTCATCATAAGAATTCAAGGAAACACCATGTTTTTTCATATTTGACATAACAGTAGCTTGAAATATTTTAAGCTCACAATCAATAACAATTTTAGCTTCACATTCATATACAACTAGTGTATGGCCATCATCCATTTGTCTATTGACACAAAGTAAAGAATCATCAACCTCACCAAAAGATGGTCCAACATTCACACTCAAGTCACTACCAAGTTCATTTGAAGTAACTAAAGAGTTAGGATTAGTCTTCTTACCTTGATGAACACTTAAAGATCATTTATTATCTTGATTTTCTAAACTTAAGCTCACTTGCTCACTTGAAGTAGTCTCAACTTGACTTGCTTCTTTCAATTCTTGAACTTTTTTCCATGTTGAGTCATTCTTTTTGTGGTCTTCTTCAAGAAGACCTACAAAAGAAGCAGAAACACTAGAAGAACAAAAATTCAAAGGGTAAGAGTTAGAATAAGAAAACCTCTCATTCACACTCTCTTATTTTTCTATTATCTCGTATTTTTCTCTCACTTGCTTCACTCTTCTTCTTTCCTTCTTGTGACAATTCATTTTTATTTTTCAACTCTCTTTTCTTTTGTGCTTGTCGCCACTCACTCACTTCATTCTAAATATCTTTTCTTTTTTTCTAGTTTGAATTATCACTATTTACACCCCCACTCTTCTTTTTCTTTTCTTGCTCACTCATTTCATTAGGAGTGCAATAGGCTCCAAGGATCTCTTTTGAGTCATTGGGATGACTCTTCACATCCAATTTCAACTTAGCATCACTAGAAGCTCCAAAGACTCTACTTGAATTATTAGAATGACTTGGTACATCAAATTTTAAGTTAGTGGCCTTCACTTTCACTTTCTTGACTTCCTTATTTGTTATTGAAGATTCTTTAATGTCCATAGGAGTTAAGACATACTTTCGTTCCATCGAATCTACAACAACAAACTTTTCCAACTCTCTATCAAACCAAAGTTTATTACAACTGAACCAAGAAGCTCCTAAACGTCCCATACAAGTAGACAAAGGGTAGGCATCACACCATATATCCCCCTTGATAGCTTTTATGGTAAACAATGATCTTCATATCTTTGTCAACCAACCTTCCACCAAATTTATATGGTGAACCTTTCATATGAAAAGGTCTATCCAACCACTCAACCAAAGAAGGATCAATGAAGTTGGTATAACACAATTTGCTTACACTTAAGGTACAATAAAATGTGCAACCACTCTCATATCCCTCCACAATGACTTCAAATTTAGTTAAACCTTCATTAAGCTTATGCTCTCTTTTTCTTCTAGAAGTACCACTATAAACATGAAAAACTTCACAATAACTCTTACTAGAAGTAGAATTATAAGATGAAGTTCTCATTTTTTTCATTGACATCCAAACCTCGATTGTAACTCTTTGAACCTATATAAAACATAATTAGGAGAAGAAAAGTGGTTAGTAAAATAATGGACCTCACAAGTCACTCCCTCACGCGTATAACTTAAATGATGGCACTCAATTTTTTTCCGCTCGTGTATACACTCAAAGGTCGTAGGCTTTTATGACCACTCAAATGATCTCACCACTCAAGCCTTTTACCACTCAAGGGTATTCCTTAGTCTCTTTACGGTTCTACAATCTCAAATAATTTCAAAGTAAGCTTTCAAGTATTGATTCGAAGTAGAGTTTATGTCAATAACAAAGAAGGACAAAAAAACTAACGAACCAGGAATGATTTAAACACACAATGAAACAAAAAAAAAAGAGAAAAGTGCGAAAGAAATTGACACGAAATGAAATACGAACACAAAAATAACTAGATAACACAAGTAGAACTAATACTCAATGTAATCTTGCTAAAGAAATTGACATACAATATGATTTACCCATAAATGAAACAACTCAAATTTTAGAGTTTGGAAAAAAATATCACTCAAAATAAACTCTAAACACCATATTCATCAAATCTATCAACACACAACTCGAATCAAGTTTACCCAATCAATATGAGACACTTTTAAGCATCGCCCAATAGTATTCAAAGTAAGTAATCAACTCAAACTTCAAAATTTCACTAAAATTCGCACAAGAAAAAATACTCAATTTTTGAACCCAAAATTGACCGCAAATTCGTCCTTAGATTTCAAATTGGAACCTAATATAGTTTATCCATGATCAAAACAACCCAGATTCAATATATGGGAGTAAAATTTGTGCAAGAGAGCTAAAAGCTCAAATTTTCGCACTTTAGAAAGTGTTGAAATTTCAGTTGCGAATATGGAAAAAAAAATGGGGCAAAATCAACTCCAAATCTATTTTAAATACTCCCAAATTTTATATTCAAGCACTTTGAACTATTTCCAACAACACCCACTTGAAAATTTTATCAATTTTTGGATCTGATTCTTTTTAAAAAAAAAAAAATAGATTTTCAAAAGATGCACCTTGCTCTGATACCAATTGATGTAAAACGGGATACAAGATAAAGAGATTGAATGAATAATCAAGAAATAGATGGAAGATAGAGAAGAAAGAAAGAAACAATCCCATAATTGAAGTAAATTAGAGACAAATGTAGATTTGTAATTCTCTAATTTGAACAAACAATTACATGATTGATTTCAAGGGACAAGAGAATTGAACTCATACATGAACAATCTTACCAAAGATATTCAAGAGAGATCCAATGTAGAGCCAAAGGGATAAACCCACAAATTCACTAAAGAGTGTTCAACCTAAAAATATTGTCTAACCTAAAATATGTTCATCATATTCTATTTATACTTCTAGGATAAGATAAGATAAGATAAGATATGAAAAGACATAAATGCCCTTAATTAAATGTGCATCATACTATGACCAAAAAGGACCCTAAAATATCATGTTAATCTTCTGTTGTGTTGATTCTTAACTTCCATACTCTCTTAAAATACTCCAAACTTTTGATGTCAAGTTGAAATCCATCTATGCAATTAACACTTTCCGAACTTGCATCATTTTCACTACTTCTTTACTTTCACTCTTCATGACTAAAAATATTTGTTTTAATTTTAATCTTGTAATGGTTGTTGTATTAGAGATCTTTAAAAGATATGTGAAAAATTAAATTGCAATAGTTGTCCTATTTCAAGGTAAGCAGCCTTTTTGTCATTTCAAGTAAGCTGCATTTTATATCAATAATAAAATATGATTCTACTGCGATTAAGTTATATAGTAAAATTCTTAGCCATATGTTTAACTTGAATTCACGTCTACTGGATAGTATTAGTTTCTAGTTCTACTCATTTCAGTGTAGTATCCTCTTTCTCACCCTCCGTATTTTTGAATTTTCTATTGATAACTATTTTAAAAAAAAAAAGAAAAAAACTTCAAAATCCTTAAATCTAATAGAATAGCCAAGATGGCATGCCAAATCTCCTAAAATATCATGTGATCTTCCACATCAGCAACCTAAAATAATTTTTCACTTAATGATTCCAAAAAAAGAATATTCTTTTTTGCAACCATACGTTGGATGACACTTTAAAAAATTAGCTGAAAATGCTCCCAAAATAATATCACTCAGAAAATTATTAGTCAGCGGAGAAAATGATTGAGAATCAAAAAAATACTCCCTGCGTGCGCTGAAAAAAAAGCAAAATACAAATTAATGCTTCATAAAAAGTTATCTATAATAAATCTATGAGTGATAGAATTATATAAATACTCTTTAATACAAATTATTGTATAAATCTTAAGTTGTTTGTATCTTACCGGTTATATTTTTGTTAGATAAGTAATTTTTAAGTGTTAAAAATTTAGTTTTAGTTAAATTATAAGTACTTTCAATAAAATTTGAACTTCTTATTTGAAATTTTTTTGTAATTACTTTAAATTCACATGAAAAAAATGACAGATGATACAACATATTACAATAAGATGAGAATTCTAGAAAATTCATAAGAAAAAAAGACAAGAAGAGGCTCACTCTTCAATTAGCAAGACAAACGGTCATAGTTGCTGCAGCTTCCGTGACGACCCATGAAAGTGGATTTAACATAATAAATCCTAAAAACTTCAAAATTTACTTTCCTATATTTTCTTAAATTCAGTCACAATACATACAATACTTAATAAGTAGTCTTTACATAAATAAATATAAAAAATAAAGAGAAATATGTACATGCTTCTCATCAAGCTTATTATTATCAAAAAATTCAAGTCTCCTTTGAACAACTTGAGAAGTAAGTCCCTCTCAATTACACCTCGGATTCTAGAAGACCTCCTCTACCGGTATGTTTTTCTATAATATAAATTCCTAATAAATCTATATCTATAATTTATAATCTATATCTATAATTTATAATCTATATCTATAATCTATAATCTATATCTATATCTATAATCTATAATCTATAAGCTATAATCTATAATCTATATCTATATCTATAATCTATAATCTATAATCTATATTTATAATCTATAATATATTAAAAGTGTGAAGACCCTTACAAAAGTGATTTGAACTTTTTATCCTTAGTAGATATATGGTTTTACTTGATTAATTTATTAATTATTATTTATTTGATAAAACTATAATTAGTTATTCCCCAAAATATTATTTAAATGAATAACGTACAAAAATATAAAGAATTAAAATAAATAATATCTGAAAAACATAAAGAATTAAAAATAAGGATAGAAAGACTACAGTATAATATAATTGTAGGAGTTAGTAAAAACTCAATAAATGCACAAAAAGAAGAAATATCAAATTTAGAATCGACAATAGATAGTCTAGAATATACATACCAACATGATCTATTAACAATTAAATAAAAAATGAACAAAGAAGAATTTATAATAGATGAAAAAATATATGAAAACCATGAAGGATTAAAAATAAAAATAGTATTTTCTAATCTAGGAAGAAGGTATAAGAAAATAGGTGAACATTTATATTTAATGTTAGAAAAAGAAGAATTAAAATTAGAAGATAAATTGACAGCTATGGTGAGAATAGAAAAAGAAAATGAAGAAATAGATAGAAAAAAGGAAATAGAAAAAATAAAACAACAAACTACAAAAGAAATACGAAAAATAGAAGAAACTAAAAATAGTAGGATTGCTGAATTAGAAAAAGAACTACAAATGCTAAAAGATCTGTATGAAAAAAGACAGAAAGAAAAAGAAGAAAAAGATAAAGAACAAAAATTATTAAATGAGATAAATCAATTTAAAGAAAAATTAGAAATAAACAATAAAGAAATAGAAACCAAGGAATTAGAAATTAATACAATAGATGTTGAAGAAACAGATAATTATGATTCGGAAGATAGTGAAACATATACAGAAATCTTAACAAGTACAAAAAATTTAGAAATCAATGAAAAACAAGAAGTAATTTATGAAGAAAACTTAGAAAATATAAACACTCTTGATAAAAAAGAAGATGAAAATATAATACCTAGAACATCAGAAATAAGAAAACCTACATATTATAAGAATAAGTTTAAAAGATATAATCTAAAGAATGAATATGACAAATGGACACCAAAACAAATAGTTAATAAAAATTATAACTTTTTAGACTTAGATTGTGTAATAAATACAGAGAAAATAATACAATTATGGATAGAATATATGACAAAACAATTCTTAGATAATAATATAAATATTACAGATGCATCAGAATATATAGAAAGAACACTAATAGGAACATTGAAATTATGGTTTTTAAATCTAACTGAAAAGAGTAAAAGCGTAATAAGAACTGAAAAACCTACCGAAGGAACATCATCAATAACTACAACTAAATTAACACCTATAGAATTATTAAAAAAATATGAAACAGCTATAAAAGACGAATTTAGTAGCATGACAACAACAAAAGAAGAACAAAATGAAGAGAAAGATACAAATAGGAATTTAATGTTAAAATTAGCAATATGTAATATGTGCTACATAGATGAATATACTTGCGCATTTAAAAAATATTATTATAAAGGAGCATATAATACAGAAGAAAGTAAAGAAATAAGAAAATTATATTTTAGTAAATTACCTGAACCATTTAGTTCAAAAATAATAAAAAGTTGGGATGAAGCAAAAATAGTAGATACTCTAGGAGCAAGAATAAAATTTTTACAACAATGGTATAGAAACCTATGTGAAAAATATAGAGAAGAAATAAAAATGGAAAAAAACATTAATAAGAAATTTAGCATGTTGCAAAGATAAAATAGCACCTCAATTTGGATGCGAAGAAAGATATTATAAGAAAAGAAAAAAACATAAGAAATATAAGAAATACAAAAAATCAAAATATAAATATAAAAAACCAAGAAAAAGATATTATGTAAAAAATTATAAACATAAAAGACCATATAGGAAAAAGAAATCTATAAAAGAATGTACTTGTTATAATTGCGGAAAATTAGGACATTTAGCTAGAGATTGTAAATTATCTAAAAACCCAAAAAATAAACAAATATCAGAAATAAAAATAGAAAATACAGAATATATGCAGATAGATTATATAGACTACGAATTAGAAAGTGAAGACAGTATATATGAAATTTCAGAGAATGAAACAGATAATGAAATAGAAGATAATGAAATAAATAGTGAATTAGACGAATTAAATGACTGAAGAAGATATACAAATAAACCAAATAACTGAAGAAGATATAAAAATAATAACAAAAGAAGAATATTTAAATGACGAAGGAACAGATCAAAAAATAATATTTGATAATAATATATTTGATGAAATAAAAGGAAAAGAGTTAGACTTAAGTGTAGAAAAAATATTTAAAATACCAACAATAAAAAATATATTTACTAGGAAAAAGGAAGAATATTATATAGTAAGCCAAAAAGAACATGTAATAGACTGCAGATATGCAAAAGATAAAGCTGGTATACCACTAGTAACAAAAAGGATAATAAATAAAGAAATAAATGATATAAAAAGTAGAGACCCAATAAAATATGTACACCTTGGAGGAACAGAGATATTGATAAAAGCATGTTTTAGAGAAGGAATAGATACACCAACAGAATTATATTTAGCAGATGATAGAATTATAAAACATATAGAAAAAAGTATAATAACTGCCATAAAAGGAAATTTAATATACCAAAAATTTTAATTTATAATAAGTGCAAATTATTCAGTAGCAATAACAGATAAAAATATAGATAAATCATTAGTATTATATTGGAAAATATTAGGAATAGAACTAACCCCAGGAAGTAAAATATTTACAGCAAGATGTAAAAATCTATATGTATTAACTACAAAACACAAAATAACAGGAAAAAATAAAATTAATAAAATACAAATAGAAAGTCCTTTTGAACAATTCGTAAAAACAATTGATCATAATGATTATAGTTACAAAAATATAGACATAGAAGAAGATTTAGAAATAATAAATGATAGAATAAGTACAACAAAAAGAATAACTTATGAAAAAACAGAATCATCAAGTTCATCAAAAAGAACAAGTTATGAAACAAGTTCAATAGTTAATTTAAACCAATATTACATAACAGGAACAATAAATGAAAAGGAATATTTAATACTCTTAAATACAGGACAAGAAGAAAATTATATAGCAAAATATCTAGTAAAAAATGAGAAAATAAAATCTGATAATAATATATGCCCAAATCTACCAAGAAGCTTAATAAACACTAAAAATATAGCACAAAAAAAATAACAATAGGAGTTAGAAAAATGAAAATAGAATTTGAAATAAAGGAAGAAATGCAAAAAACAGACATAATATTAGGAACTAAATGGCTAGAACAAGTAAAACCATACAATATAGAACATACACAATTATCTATAACATATAATAGAGAAAAATTATTCTTAAGAAGAGCTTTAACATGATATGAAAATATATGTATTAATGAAGATAGTAGTAGAAGGATATTACAGTAGATATTATACGCCTATGATAGATACAAGAGCAGAAACTAATTTATGTAGATATAATTGTTTACCAGAAAGTAAATGGGATAAATTAAAAACGCCAATAATAGTTAAAGGATTTAATAACAAAGGAAGTTTAATTACTTATAAAGTTAAGAATGTAAAAACACAAGTATGAGATAAAATATTAACAATAGAAGAAATCTATAATTATGAGCTAACATCAAAAGATATACTTTTAGGAATGCCGTTTTTAGATAAATTATACCACATATAATAACTAGAACAGATTGGTGGTTTACAACACCATGTAAACAGAAAGTAAGAGCAAAAAGAGTTACTAATAAAATAAGAAAGAAAACTGATTGGATAGAAGGAAGTGAAAAAATTACACAAAAATTAGAAAATATAAAAAATACTGAAGATACAATAGAACTTGTAGTATTTTCAATAAATAAAAAGGAAATAACTATATTTTCAATAAATAAGATATAAATAATTAAGAAAAAAATTAGAACAATTATATAATGAAGATCCATTAAAAGGATGGAAAAAACATAAAACCACTATAAAAATTGAATTAATAGATAAAAATAGCATAATAACCCAGAAACCAGTAACATATAATTTTGATGATTTAAAAGAATTTAAAATGCATATAGAAGAATTATTAGAAAAACAATATATACAAAAAAATAATAGTAAACACAATAGTCCAACATTTATAGTAAATAAACATAGTGAACTAAAAAGAGGAAAAAGTAGAATGATTATTGATTATAGAAATTTAAATGCAAAAACTATGACTTATAATTACCCAATACCAAACAAGATACTAAAAATAAGAAAAATACAAGAATATAATTATTTTAGTAAATTTGATTGTAAATCAGGATTTTACCATTTAAAGTTAGAAGAAGAATCTAAAGAATTAACCGCATTTACGGTACCACAAGGATTTTATGAATGGAATGTACTACCATTTGGATATAAAAATGCACCAGGTAGATATCAACATTTTATGGATAGTTATTTTAAACAATTACCTAATTGTATAGTATACATAGATGATATACTATTATAAACAAAAACTAAAGAAGAACATTTAAAATTATTAGAACAACTTACAGATATAATAGAAAAATCAAGAATAAGTTTAAGTGAGAAGAAAGCAGAAATTATGAAAAATCAGATAGAATTTTTAGGAATACAAATAGATAAAAGTGGAGTCAAAATGCAACAACATATAGTCCAAAAAATAATAAATTCAGAAGAAGAATTAGATACAAAAAAAAAAATTACAATCATTTTTAGGATTAGTAAACCAAGTAAGGGAATATATTTCAAAATTAGCAGAAAACTTAAAACCATTACAGAAAAAATAAAAAAAGGATGTAAAATATAGATATAATGAAGAAGACAAAAAACAGGTACAAAAAATAAAATTACTTTGTAAAGAATTACCAAAATTATAATTTCCAGATGAAAATAAAAAATTTGCATATATAGTAGAAGCTGATGTAAATATAGTTATGGAGGAGTACCCAAATATAGGTATGAAGAAGAAAAATTAGAGCATCATTATAGATATTATTTAGGAACGTTTAACGAAACAAAAATAAAATGGGAAATAAATAGAAAAGAATTATGTTCTTTATATAAATGTTTAATAGCATTTGAACCATATATCGTGTATAACAAGTTTATTGTTAGAACAGATAATACACATGTACGATGGTGGCTAACAAGAAAAATACAAAATTCAGTTACGACAAAGGAAATTCGGAGACTAGTATTAAATATACTGAATTTTACATTTACAATTGAAGTAATCAATACTAACAAAAATATCATTACAGATTACTTATCAAGACAAAGCTACTCAAACTGATTTACCAATGGCAGAGGCTGATGCCAAAGATACCCAGACTGACTTGTTGCTCCAAATGTTTAAACAAATGGAGTTATTACAAGAACGAGTTATTACACTAACTACTGAAGTTACAAATGTAAAAGTGCAAGTCGAGCACTATAAAAAATAAGATACTATGCAGGAAGAGCACATTAAAAAACTAGACCTAGAAGGTGACGATGAGAAACACCTTAAAACTCAAATCACTGACATAACTTCAATTACAGATGCAGGCACATCTAAAGGGAAAAATATAGTCACTCAAAATAGACCTGGAATACCAAAGAAAAAGAATTATAACCTCAGCCAAATATTTTCAAAACCATATACACCAAATATACAAAATTTAGAAGCATTTGCACCTCCCCATATACATACATATTTTGAATCACTTAACCAAGAAAAACAAATATACAATTATTCTTCTCATAAATACATTGACAACATACACACCTTACAAACCTTATTAAATACCAAACCTATTCAAAGTGAAGAGCTAGCCGCACAACAAAAAGGATATATTACCCAGAAATGCAAAAATTACAATAAACTTATTGCCTTACCAGGTACAAGCCCAAATTTTATTAAATCATGTTACTATTATGGACTATTATCTACGGTTTACACAACCGATGGAGAAGAGTTAGCAGAAATCCCAGAAATTCACAAAGAATTTATGACTTAAAAGAGAATTACCAGCGAATAATTATTCTATGTTCGATTTTATTTCGCACCAGCATAAATATTGTTTGACGAAATTAAATAGACTATTAATGTGGTCAAAATGGGTATGACCAGAGATTATATTATTTCAGAAGAAATATGTGAACAGATCGAGATACCAAAAACGTAGATACCATCATTTTACTGCAATAAAAGAGTTATTGGAATAAGCAATATATTATCAGAATTACTTAATAATTATTCAAATAAAAAGCCAGTTTGGATATATAATTCAAGGAATCAAGCATTGATTTATTCAACTTGCAAAGAAGTTAGAGACCATGACATGGAAGAACTTAGAAAATGGGGATTAACACTCCTCAGACCAGAAGAACAACCATTAACAAGATCTATCAGTAAGGGAATTATTTCAGAAGAAGCTATGGATCAATTTTGTGAAAAAGTTGGCCAAAAATACAAAGACCACATATGCAGCAGATGTCGTGGAAAGCACAACTTTATTTCAGATGTGATGCTACATTGATAAGAAGATAGGAAAACAACAGATACAACAAAAAAGAGATAGCTACGGAGCAAAATAATGGAGATTAAAAAGATAAGCTATTAAATTGTGAAAGTGACATGTAGATAACTTTCACAATTTTCTTTACGTAAATTATAAAAATTTGTATAGAAAAAGTCTTAGGTATTAACAATTTTTTGTCTTTTAGTAGTTTAAGATAAAGACTTTTTGTTAGGATAGCTATAGCCTATAGCCTAGCCTTTTTGACATTTTTGTTAAAAGTTTTTTAGTCTTTTAGAAATAGACACGTGCATGTAAAGTTTGCAACTTCAGCCTATAAATAAACGAACATTTTCTCAGATGAAGGGCAAGCCTTCATGCGTTGAAGCAAAAAACTCTCTCTTGTCTACAACAAATATCTTGCTTATTTAGTAAAAAACAGGTATATTTCAATGAAAAAATCTAAGGAGGAACAAAACTTAGAATTATCAAACCTACCAGAACAGGTATATTCATTTACTATTATGAATAGCTAAATTCATAATTCCTAACAATTATGATATGATAAAATAAGTTCCGTGTTAGTTACTTTATAATAGAATAATTCGAAGAATAGCATGTTAAGAAGTTTATTAGCAAAGTGGAAACGGAGAAAAATCCCTAAGAACTATGTCATCCTAAAGGTGAAACCAATAAGGCAAGAAGCCGTGGTGGGGAGTAGCCAGAGTTGAGGCGTTGTTTAAGGGAAAAGTATTTGGATTACCATGCTAATAGTGACCGACGGACATGTTATTTAAGAATAATCTAGTATATAGTAATCTAATATGATCATATTTTGTTATGTGTATGATCGAAGGGAATATTTTGAAAATAGCAATTTTATGAAAAATGAATAATTATTTATCTGACGAAATGGTAGATAAATTTAAAATACTTATTTTATATGCACTTAAGCATATAAAAATAGTAGATATAAGAAAAATCATATTAGAAAAAGCATTTGGTAAATATTATATGACTAGAATAAATTACATACCACAAATACCTAATTACACTTACAAACACATATATACCAAACCTACATGTCAACCATGATAAATTACGTATATTTAGAATTTTGGGAAAAAGATATGAGAAACATACAACTAGTATAAAAACAAATAAAAACAAATTTAGACAAATATATGGAAACTAAAGATATAAAATATATAGAATTTCTTAATGAAAATATGCAAGAATTACTTAGACTAAAACAAACAACTGAAAAATATTATGAAAAAGCATTTAATCAAGCTTAAATGATAGATGATATTAAAATACTTGTTTTATATATACTTTGAGATATAGAAATTATAGACATAAAGAAAATAATATGGGAAAAATTACAAGATTATGAAGAGGAAGAATTATTAAACAGTATAGAAAACTTACGCATATATTATGAATATCAATATTATTTAGATTCAAATGGATATTATACAGACTAAAAATGTCAGAAAACATTAAAAAAATTAGAGAAAACCAAGAAGACCTACATAAAGAAATTAATTATAGAAAACAAATTAGAGAAATAATGAAAAATCTAATAGAAAAAATAAAATGGACAGACGATACCTTGAAAAATTTAGAAAAAAGCAAAGATAAAAGTTTAGATAGTTTAAAAAATTCATTAAGAAGAGAACAAGAAAAAATAGTTAGTAGTATTAATAACCTCAAACAAGATATTAAATATAGTACAAATAGAATAGATTATTATACATTTACTTTAGAAGAATAAAATGATAAACTACGAATATCTAAAATACTGGGAACAAGAAATGGAAGAAATAAGATTAATAGAAAACCTTATAAAAATGAATTTAATTGAATATTTTAAAACAAAAGATATAGAATATTTAGAATATCTTAAAAATAATATAGAAGACTTACAAAAACTAAGAGAAAAAGCTAAAGAATATTATAGCAAAGCATTTAATCAACTACCATTTAATCACCCCCCAAAATATGAATATCAATAAAATTGAATATGTTAACAAGATATATGAAAGTAAAAGATACAAGAACGAAGAAAAACAGTTAATGAATATTACTACAAAGTATTTAACAATTACATAAATTAATGGATACTTCTTATGAAAAGAATAAATCATTAAAAGAAATTGAAAATAAACTATATAGTTTATACCTAGAATACAAAAGATTACATAATACTAACGAGGATCCCAGAACACTAGATAATTTAATTACGATAATATCTAATTTAGAATATGAATTAATAAAACATCTTAAGTCAAGAAGATAAAAATGAAAATTAATCCAATCAATAATATTCACAAAATACATTATATAAAAATAAATAGCTATTACCTAATAAGTATTTATAATCTACCGCGCCTAAATCCTCACCCCCTACAATTGGTAACACCTTAAAACTTAAATCACTGACGTAACTTCAATTACAACTACAGGCATATCTAAAGGGAAAAATATAGTCACTCAAAATAGACCAGGAATACCAAAGAAAAATAATTATAACCTCAGCCAAATATTTTCAAAACCATATACACCAAATATACAAAATTTAGAAGCATTTGCACCTCCCCAGATACATACATATTCTGAATCACTTAACCAAGAAAACAGATATACAATTATTCTTCTCGTAAATACATTAAGATGTACGTTAAACTAGAGAACAAACCGGTTTGCCTATTAGGAGAATATGATTGATGTTCATCTAACTTGATTCGATTGCATGTCTAGATTGGTGGATGCTTGATTTTCTAACCCTCAACTTCTTCATTGTTTTTGTCAGCATAATAGAATTCAACATGTGTGTGTATATATATATCTTCTTTGTTTTCATTCAAAATCATTCTTTAGGGTCAAAATTTTCTTCCAGACAAGAATTAATTGGATCAAAATTGAAGCTTTGTAATCACTATTATATTTTTTTTATAGTTTACAGGTCGCAGATGAATGTCGGTTGGCTTTGAAGAATTTCTTGTGTAAATGTTAGGTTTAATTGTATTGTTTTGATATATTTATTATCTTATTGTTTTATGTTAATTTACAGATGCTAGATGAATGTGGGTCGGCTTTGAAAATTTTTTTTAGGTAAAGGTTAGGTTTAGTTGTATTATCGTAATATCTCTATTAGTTTGTTATTTTGAGGTAGTTTACAGTTCGTATATGAATCTCGATCGACTTTGAAAATTTTTCGTGTAAAATTTAAGTTTAATTGTATTGTTTTGATATCAGTTTTATCGTATCATTTTGTTGCAGTTTACAGGTGATAGATAAATGTTCACTACAAGAAAAGGCATCTATAGCTACGAAAATGAAGCTACGAATTTAAAAATCGTAGCTATTAACTAATATTAGCTGTAAAATTTTGAATTTCGTAGCTATTTAAAAATTTCAAAAAAAATTTAGCCATAAAAATGAAACTGACAAAACTAATTCCTCATTTTTGCTACAATTACTAGCAATCGTGGCAGTAATTACCTAAATAGCTACAACTTTATTGCTACAATAAAATTTTATAGCTAATAATAAGTTTTTGCTACGCGATATAAGTTATTGTAGCAATAGTAAAGTTTTAGCCACGAAAAATATTTAAAATAAAATATTGTAGCTAAACAAATTTTTTTACTTCAAGTTATAAATGATATAGACATGTCTTTTTTTGCTATAACATACTTTCGTAGCTAATTTTTAATTTTTTGATACGGGACAAAACAAGGGAACACGAAATCACACTCCAAAACAGTCCACAAATTACAACAAATCATGGACCAAATGGGGACCTCTCTCGGATTCGACAAACATAACAAGAATACAAGATATGTAGGTTTATTTGACATCAAAAACAGCAACAACAACAAGAGATAATCAACAATATGGTAGGAAGAAATAACACTATGATAACAAGAACCAACGGTTACAAGATTACAAGAACAATAAGAACCAATGGTTCACTAGACAACACAAACTAAAACATGAAATGTAAAGATAGGAAGTGAGACATACACTGCAATAAGATCCAAGAATCCATAGACATATTCCATCGAAGGACCCCTAGAACTTACAATAGCAACACCACACTCTTACGAAGACATGAGAGAGATTCCACCGCTCAAGCACTAACGTTTCCAAGCAATACACATTCACAAGTGTTTCCACACTTGTCATGCCCTAGTTTTCGGCCTAGAGAGCCTTCTCTCAAGTGTTCTTACATCAATATTCATCAACCAAATGAAATAAACCCTAACATATTCTATTTATAGACTTATTACAATAATAGGCAAAATGACAAAAGTGCCCCTTAGTGTTAAATGAATAAAATGGCTCCCATGGAGTGCAATAGAGGGACGACTTTTGAGCCCTTTTCACACTCCAACTCGTACACTCCATAGGTTGCATTCAACACACTAAAAAACGTCCATCTTCATGATTGTACCCGTATCATTTTTGCCACGAGTTGAAAGTTATTTTAGTAATAGTAACCTCTTAGCCATAATAAATTATTTGAACTAAAATATTGCGGCTAAATAAATATTTTTTCTTCAAGTTACAAAAAGTTAGCTCAATAACTAAAATGATATAGCCATAGAGTTTTGTGGCTACAATAAAATTCTATAGCTGACTATTAATTGTTGAAATATATTTAAATTTGTTGTAGCAATAGTGATCGCTTAGCCATGAAAAAGATTGTCTAAAATAAAATGTCAAAGCTGATAAATATTTTGGCTTCGATTGCCAAAAAATCATGGAAATAGTTAGCTTAATAATAGTAGTTATGTTCCCCTGTTTCTAAATAAGTGGTGTTTATGTTTGAGCACACCCCTTATGAAAATACTCGTTGATAAAAAATAAAAAATATTTTATTAACTTATCCTTGACAAATACCTTGAAGAGGATGCAACTCTTGATAACTTTTTAGTCAGTAAAATTATCTTTATTTAAAGAAGGATAAAATTGGAAGAACATCAGTAATGTTTTCTTGATTATCTAAACCACCACAAATGTAGGAACAAAACTAAAAATATAAAACACTTATTTGAAACGGGAAAAGTAATAATTTAGCATGAAAGAATGATTTAGCCACAATTTAATATTATTATAAATTTTTGTAGCTAGTAATTAATTTTTATCATGAGCTAAAATTTGTTATTGCAATACTAATTTAGTGTAACTTGAGGTGTCAATAGTTCGATTCGATTCAATATTACATGCCTACTTGTGAATTTTAAATATAATTTCAATAAACAGGACTTCTAATTAATTTTGATTAACTAATTATGTTGAACTTAAATATAAGTTCACTAAGAGACTGTTTGAGATTTTTTTCGTAAAAAAGAATGGTGTTTGGTAAACTTGCAAAAGTGCTTTTAAAAAGAAGCAGAAATAATTTTTCTGCTTCTCGGAAGAAGCAGAAAATTTCTGCTTTTCAGAAAAGGTAAAAGCAGAAAATTATTTTTTTTATGATAAAAATATATCCCTTATTAATTAATTAACATATCTTATAAGCTCGATTAAAGTTTCAATTTAAAAATTTATACTACAAATTTAAATCATAATTCTTTATTTGATTTTATGACTTATATATTATTATTATCTTATTTTTCACTTATTTTCGTTAAATAAAATTAAAAATATCATTGATGATAATGATCAATGAATATATCTCTTTATTTTGTAATTATTATTGATAATAAATGTCAGGCGTATCACGTTGCATGATCAAATCTTATTTTGGAAGCATTTATAAAAAATTTTCTTGATTATTTAATTTTAAATAAATAATTCATGAAAAGTGACATATTTGTTATCATGTGGTAAATTTTTTATATATATAGTGATTTAATTTGTGGAATAATTTTAAAATTCATTTTTGTTTGATGTTTTTAAGAAATATTTAAATCATTTAAGTAATATATTATTATTTAATAATTTTTAATGTAAATATGTATATAAATTTTGATTAAAATTTTATAGTAAGTACTTTTTAATTAAATAAAAATAAAATATTTATTAAAAATATTATAATAGATATTCAAAATAAATTTTCTCTATAAAACTAATTTTAGTAGAAAAGTCTTTTGATACATGGCTTTTTTGGTCATTTGTCTCTCAAAAATACTTCTTAAAAAAATTATTCAAACATGATATGTTTATTAAAAACACTTTTTAAATGAATTTATCAAACACAAATTGTTTTTTTCTTAAAGTACTTTTCTTAAAAGCTATTTTATAAAATTAAAGTGTTTCTCAAATAAACAGTTTTCTGACAGCAATCCCAAACGGGCTCTAAGTCTTATTGTGCTTCCAGAATTCTTACTTGACTCAAACTTGTTTCACCAAAATAATATATTTATTACTCTAATTTGATTGAAGGTATTAATCATACAATTTAATTTAATTTTATAGCTTGTAAAACTTAAATGTAACTTAAATAAATATTTAATTATGTTAATTTCAATTAATTAATCATGCCAAAATTCAGAAAAATTTCCATAAGTATTATTCAAACTTCATCTCGATCAAATATTTTTAGTTATTCATTGATTTGGATATGGTTTATACTTTAAAATTTTAGTGTAATTAGAGGTGTTCACCATTCAACTTGATTCAATTTTATATGATCTTACTTCTAAGTTTCAAATGTAATTTAAATAATTTAATTTATTTTTATATATATAATATATGTATATATGTATATGTATATGTATATATGTATATTTATACATATAATAATAATACTAATAATAGTAATAATAATAATTATAATAATAATAATAATAGTATCATTAACAACAACAACAAAACTAATCCTTATAAATCAATTTAAATTGTGTAATTTAAGTTTATCGAATGTTGTGAAAATATAAAACCATCATATAAATTGAATTGATTGAATGTTGTGAAAATATTGACTTGACATTCTAATCTATATAAATTATGGTAAATTCATATAAAATAATAAAAATAACATCGCAAAGTGGAGTTTGGAGAGAGAATAGAGTGTATGCAAATTTTACTCTTACTTCATAGATGGAAAAATTTATTCTAAGTTATGTATATTTTGTATTTACAATTTAAATTAAAAATTATAATTCAAAATAATCATAAGTTTAACCAAACACTATTAAATTAAGAATTTATTTAAATAGGAGAGTACATAACAAAAATAACAATATCATAATTAAAAAAGTTGAAGAAAAATAATAAATTTTAGAATAATATTTATTTTATATAAATAATTGACTTTCTCTATTAACTTAAAGTAAAGTATATGCTTATTAATATTTTCATTATTACCATTGTTAGTTACATAAAACTATGGTAGTATTTGTAAAAAGGGAAACAAAAATATACAATTTGGTATAGAGAGAAGTAATAATTACCCCCCTGAATTTGTCGACTTTTATTCATGGTACACCTGAACTTTCAACCGTCTTAAATACCCCCCAAACTTATTTTTTCACAACTTCGACTGATCCTTCTTGTCCGACGTGGATAATTGTTTGACTACAAACTCCATCACGCGCGTGATGGAGTTTTTTTTTTGTCCAAGTCATCCGTTCCAACGGTAACAAAACAAAAAAATCCATTTTCTCTTTAATTTATTCAATAAAAAATTAATTATTCTTCACCTATTTATTATCCATCTTCTCTATCATCTTCTTCCATCACTTCCAATCTACTTCTCTCAATTTTATTTTATTATTTCTACTTAAAAATTTTTCTAACTCCATGAATTATAGTAGGAGACTTGTGGGTGCATGTGGGTCTCCTCCAATTGTGAGAATTTCATGGTCGGATGACAATTCTGGATGTTAGATTCCTCGGTTGTATGCATTATGGTGTATGTAATTCCTTTTTTATATTGTCTTTTTTTTGTTTATGTTTTGTAACAAGTTAAATTGATAACTTTTTTTTCTATTCTATGAATTGCAGTCCCGATTTCGAACTAGTTGCAACTTTTTTGATTGGTATGATGCAGAATTTCCACGTCAAGCCAATATTGTCATTTGAGTTTGTTGAAGAAGACCAACAAACAACAAAAAGAGTTGAAACGCAAAAAGATGTTAAAACTAATTTTGTTCATTAGTTTGATATGTAATGTGATGATGCTAATTTACATTTTGAGTCATTGATTGATTAGCGTATGTAATGATGCTTTAATTTGATAAGATTGTATATTTTGACGGATATGATGTATTTGTTTGCTGATTAAAGCAATATATTTTTATTTCTTGGTTATTGTTGGCTTCTCCGTAAGAAAATGATAAGTTGGCAACAACACAATAGATGGATAATGTAACAATATAACTTTGTTTATAATAGGTGCATTAGGAATCATAAGTTGGAAACAACACAATAGATGCATAATGTAACAATACAACTTTGTACATAATAGATGCATTCATTAGTGCTTAATTGTTTCGAATTCATGAAATTAACGGCACCATAGTGCTCAATTGTTCAACCAAAATCAAGTCGGGTACTTCAAAATATGAGACTGTCAAAACACATAAATAAAGATTAGTTCAATCATTCTGTTACGATACCAACAATAGAACAATTAAGAGATGTCAACAACTAACAACCACCATCAGCAGAACTTTGTCCCTTGCCCTTTGCATTTTTCTTTGATGAAGTCTTTGCCTTGGTACTCTGTTGTTGTTGGAGATTTCCCTAATAGTTGCGCCCTTGTCCTAATTCCAGCAGCCTTTGATCTTGTTTGAACTTGAAGTTGCCTTTGAGTAACAACACATAAATTTTTCCACTTCATTCCTTTTGTTGGTTGATAACCAATATCACCAGTTACATGTGTCGAACTCATTATGCCTGTATTAACCCTTCTACTACTAGCCAATCCTTGCTGAAAAATGTAGCCAGTCCTTGTTAATATTTTGATAAACTTATGCAAAAATAATTAGAAGTATCTATTTGATAAGATACTTACATTAATACTAGTGTATCCAGATTTAGAAACAAAGACACCTTAACCCACAACTATTGGCCTCTTGTTACCACACTTTCCATCAATTTTGTCCATGTTGATTGTGCTATTTTTTTTCTCTTAACAGTAGAAGATTGTTGGGAGGCAACATACTAGAAAAACAAGAGAAACTAGTTCATAAGTAATGTATGTTAAAATTTTAAGCAAGCAAATGAGATTATCACCTCTTTTGTGACTGATTTGGATTTACGATTGGGATTATGTGGACATCATATCTTGTTATGATTTGGTTATTTGCAGATTAAACATCTCATTGTCACCCCAAATTTTGGAAACTTTCCAGATTTTTCCACTTCACCAATCTGTTTCTTTCTGTTCTTTGGTGGCCTACCAGGCATTTGTGTCACTTCAGGTGGCTCAACCATAGGATTCCTGCTATCTGGACACATTTTCATATTTGGGACTGGCTGAATAAAGTAAGAATAGGCCTTCAAATATGCCTCATTTCTGTACCAGCTAGAAATTACCTGTGTTGCATTTAAATTTAAGTAGTTCATTGCTGCTATACCATGTGCACAAGGAATTCCTTTTAGTTCCCATGATCTCAGCTACATTTATTTTGCCTCAAATTCACAGTATGTTTGTATACCCCTTCAGTCACTTCAAATCCTTGATCACCATTTCAGTCAATGTTGCACAACATTGATTTTTCTCTATTTGCATTGAACACCATCATTTCCATTGGAGATATGTCATCTGTCCAAGAATCTACAAATTTTCTTGCCCTACTCACCCTTGTCATCACTTTTATCCTGATTTCTTCCAACATTGAAATAATTATCTTGTTCCTAGGAATCAAAACCCAAGCATTGAAACTCTCGTCCATGTTGTTATCCACACTATCACAATTGGAAAAGGTGTTGAAGTAAGCCTTGCACCATCTCTCTTTGTTGTAACCTATCAAATCTTCAACAATGCCTCTACCCAACTTAGAAAGAGCTTCAAGGTTATACTTAAATTGTGCCTCAAAGGTTGATCTAGCACAAGCCTAAAATTTCTTCCTTCTCTCTATGCCTCTCCATTTCTTTGACCAATTGGCTAAGATGTGTCTAGAACACATTCTGTGCTCATATTCAGGAAGTATTTGTTCTGCAGCAGCAACTAGTCCCTGCAGTTTCAAACACAAACAAATGAAGTTAGTTAATTTTGGTCTAACTTAATGAAAAAAAAATTACTAATAAATATAGTTACCTTTTGCATTTCACTGATAATAGTGCGTTGGGAACCATCTCCTAAGTTGAGATCATCTTGTAATATCATCAAGAACCATCTCCATGTAGCCTTACATTCTTTGCCAATCGCTGCCCATGCTATTAGAAACATTTAATTGTTTCCATCCTTAGCAATAGCTACCAACAACTGACCTTTACAAACTCCTTTAAAAAAACACCCATTCAGTCAAATACACTTTCTGCATCCCTCTTGAAATCTTTTTTTCATAGCATAAAATCAAATATTTAAAGAGTGAAATTTTTTCATCCCACTATCTGAATCAGTCAGCTTCACAACACAAGTACTACCAGGATTTGTTTGGAGCAACATATCCTTGTAGTCTAAATTCTATTAAATTCAGCCACATGATCCCCCATAATTTCTTTCAAAATCAACTTTCTTGTCTTTAAACACACTGCCTTGCCAACATAAACACCTAACTCTTTCCTAAAAAATTCTTGAATCTCCCACCCTTTGATTGTTGGCTGGGATATAATCCTATCTTTAAGATAATTTGACAGAAATTTTGAATTACAAAGAAAATTAGTGTTTGTCCTAGTACATTTGTGCCTTGGATTGTAGGTCTTGACATAAAAGTTTCCACTCTTTCTTTCCTTTCTAGCATACAACAACCATGGATAACCATATTTACATCTAACTCTTACTCTATAACTCTCATTCACATATTTGTCTAACTCAACCCCCTTCTTAATAGAATATTTAGTAACTGTTTCCCTAAACTCATTTGCATTCTCAAATACTAAACCTAGATGACACACAACCACTTCGCAAGTTGGATCATATACTACTGAAGTGCTCTTTTTTCTTTCACTTAACTTTCTTTCCTCAAATTCATCATCAGAAACAGGCAACAAATCATCATCACTTTGAAAACTATCATAATCAGAACTATCATAATATGGCTCATCTTCTGTCAATTTACCCTTGTAATTTTTCTTACCTTTTTCAATATCTTCAAACCCAACATGCAGTCCAACTTTACCCAAAAAGCCTTTTGCTTTCTCTTTCTTCTAGTTCCTCCTATTTTTTCTCTTAAACTTTCTCACATTTGCCTTCTCTATCCTCAACTCATCATGCACATCACTTCCATAGTCAATCGATTGGTTAGAATCATCATCATCACCATCACTATCTCTAACCTCTTCTTCTTGAACAAGAAGTTTCTCTACTCCTTCAACAACAGGTTCAACTAGTTCTTGGACAGATGTTTCAAGTTCTTCTTCAGTGTCAGTCCAATCTATTGAACTATAATCAACATTAACCCCAACTTCTGCTGTATTTTTAGATCTGTTACAATTATTTTGAACAACAGCAACAGCAGTAGAAGAAGAAGCCAACCCTAGATCTAGATTGTTTTCATTGGTATTTCCACATGGAACAAAACATACCTCATCTTCTTTTCTAGCAGCTAGAGGTGCATTAAAAGACTCACTAGCACTTGTAATTTGACTTAATTGTCCATCAGATTGACCCACACACTCTACAATTGAGTCCTCACACACATATATATCTATTGTGTCCCCACCTTTAAGAAATAATGCAATGTCATAAATGTCCCCAACTTTTTTCATTTCTACCAAATCAACCCCCAAAGATGACCCAACATAAGTCCTCCCCAACTTTGTAACACCAAATGACTTTGCATAGTCATCAATTTCAGGAATTGACAAGTGATCTTCATCCATATTATATACATATTCAGTCCTACCACCAATGTAGATTGATCCAACCTCACTCACCAAAACACCACCAATTTTAAATCTTAAGTTCAACAACTTAGTAGCCATATGTCAACCTATAACCACAATAAGTAAATTTTAAAAAAAAATTAAAATCGAACAATACAATCCAACAGTAACAAAACAACACATAAATTATAATAAAAAATTAATTTTACAAAAAAGCCCTAATTTTTGAACTAATTACGAAAAATTCTAATATCATGCATGCAAAATTTCTCATAATTTCACAATAATTTAACAATATAAGACAATGTACATGTCTAATTTCAAGAAAACATCAAAAAATACACAAGTAAAATTATAAAAAAAAAAATTGAACAATACAACCCAACAGTAACAAAATAACACACAAATTACAATAAAAAATTGATTTTACAAAAAAACCCTAATTTTTTAACTAATTACGAAAAACCCTAATATCATGCATGCAAAATTTCTCATGATTTCATGACAATTTAATCAATAACACACCGGCTGACAATCAATAATATGATTTTTATTCAAAATCAGAACAGTAATAGAAAGAAAACAACTTCAATTTCAACACAATCAAAACAAACAAAAAATTGAGTTTTTTAAGGTAAAACTTACCTGCCAAAATGAAATCTCAATATTACTCTACTTTTAACTAGTTAAAAACTCAAAATCTTCAACGAAATAGCAGAACACAGACTAAGTCACTACAGCTTCACCAACAACTTCAACGAAATATTCACCACCACCTTTGAGAGAAGTCACTACAGATTCACCAACATCAACAAAATCTTCAACAATAACTCAATACAAAATTGTTCATTAACTATTACAAGGGAGATTAAAAGAATCGGATGATTTGGTTAGTGAGAGATGAAGGAGTTTAGAGAGAGAATAGAGGGGGTGAAATGTGAAACATTTCAATTTCTCTTTCTCTTTCTTTTTTATTCAACGGATGATCTCATGTGGACATTATTAATCCACGTGGAAAGACACGCAATTAAATTGCTACGGTGGAAGCACGTGTATTCAACATTGTGGCCTTTGGCCAAAGAAGGGTCAGTCGAAGTTGTGAAAAAACAAGTTTGGGGGGTATTTAAGACGGTTAAAAGTTCAGGTGTACCATGAATAAAAGTCGACAAGTTCAGGGGGGTAATTATTACTTCTCTCTTTGGTATATTAGCCATTAGGTAAAGGAAAAGATAGAGTCCTATTGGCCAACTAAAAAAGTTTCTGCTGCCTCACTCTTTCCCCACCAACCCCCCCCCCCAAAAAAATGAAAAATTGCAAATAAGAAAAATTCCC
The DNA here is from genome assembly GCA_030864215.1 of Capsicum pubescens. Classification (NCBI taxonomy): domain Eukaryota; kingdom Viridiplantae; phylum Streptophyta; class Magnoliopsida; order Solanales; family Solanaceae; genus Capsicum; species Capsicum pubescens. The sequence continues at coordinate 109,728,456 of CM061549.1, read as the reverse complement.
CCTCCCCTAAAAAATGTAATACCTCGTATATTTCTAAGCTAGAAAATAAACCGTTGTTCCTACACATGAAACCTCCTATCCTGTGATTCATATTGGAGTACATGAATTAGGATGAGTATCCTAGTGATAATAGATCTTATGATGTGTTAATCATGTTCATAAGAGTCACTTAGAGTAAGCCAAGCTAAGAACTTTTGAACCCACCAAGTTTTCGTCTGTGATTTCACATAAGTCATATTTAAACAAGAATAACTTGGTTTATAGGTTATATTTTGGCATATTTATAGTCTCCAAATTGTAGAGAATTGAATAATCATTCCGTCGATACCAAATTCGCCTAAAACGGACACCCGGTGAAGAAGTTATGGCGATTTAAAGTTTCAGCAGCGTCATTTCAATCAGTGGCGCGTCGCGCCGTAAGCCAAAATGACGTTTGTCAATTTTCAGTGTCTCTCCGCGATTCCACCGAATCGCGGTGAGTTTCCAGGTCACAAACAGGGGGCAACTCAATATCTCTGCGTCGCACCGGGGACCCAAATCGGGTAATTTTTACAGAAATTAAATGACGCATCTAGAGGGGTATTTGGGTCATCTTTCCACCCCTATATATATTCCATAAACAGGGAATTAAGACCTTATTTTATCAGAACATAATTTTTCTCTCAAAATCCTCTCAAGAACATATTAGGGTTTTCAATTGGGGATTCAAGTTCAAGCAAATTTCTCCATCAATCATCAAGAATCTTCCATCTAAGGTATGCGTAGTGTTCATCTATGGATCCATTTCGTTCATAGAGCTCAAGAACCGTGTTTTAAATATTATATTATGATTGTATTATTGTGATATGACCATGTACATATTGATGATTGTTGTTTAAGTTTCAAGATGATATCCAAAGGTGTTTTCATGAAGTATATGTGTTGGTTAGTTGAAATTCATGAACTTTATGTGGTTTAAAAAGGGAAAATTCATGAAAACACACCTAAGCTAAAAGAATGCATGCAAATTCTTTGATAAAAGGCCTAGGATGATAGAATTCATGTCCCATGATTTAATAGTGCTTAAATGACAAGTCCATGCTCTATGCTTTATGATTTCACATGAATTCCACGTGATTGATATGAGTCATTGTTGTGATATGGATTGAGCATGATATTGAAGCTATGCAAGTAAACACATGTTGTATGAATTTCCCTTCCATACGTAAGATGTTGAGAACTATGCTTAGTGTGAAATCCCCTACTTATGATATGGTGAATTGTGGACTCCATTTTATGATCAAGTCAGTTATGTGTGTCAGTTTTCTTCCATCGAGTCCTGGGGGTACTAGTACCTAAAAAATATAGTTGTGTACCCAGAGCCATGTCACGTTATCATGATAATCTCATTCAAGCCATGATCTATAGAACTCAGTCAGTCATGTGACTCAGGAAATCTCAGAAATCTCATGATCTCAATAAATTCTCAAATAGTAGTACTATTCCGTCAGTCAACAGAAGTCAGTTACTCAGTCCATGTACAGCCAGTTAAATCATGTTCAGTCTCTTCAAATGGGAGTAGAAGTTAGCACCGAGTGAACCCAAGGATGGAAACTCACCTGCCAGTTTAGGGTGTGATTCTTAGTAGTCATCCTTGTGTTCCAGAACTACGTAGCCAGCGTAGGTTGAGACATCTTAACCTACCAGCTTAGGGTTGATGAGGTGGCTTAACCTGTCAGTTTAGGGTTCCCACTGTTCTCATTCGAATACCTACCAGCTAAGGGTCACTTACAACTGTCCTTACCAGTGGCGCGGTATTGACACCCTTCCAGTCGGGGCAGAGATTGGACCCCAACCTATCTATATGTGTTATTAGGGCATGTCGGTTAAGCAACTACCTCCCACAGTTTCAGTCCCAGTCTCAGTAAAAGAACTCAGGTAGTTTCATTAGATTTAGGACTGTCAGACACAGTCATCTATGTTATCAAAATTTCAGTATCTGTCATGATAGATAACAGTAAACCATGTATTAGCGTATAGATCCAGATATCATGTATTCACGATTTTAGTTACTATGTATGCATATTTGTACTCTTACGTTCATATCAGTCAGTCAGTTAGCATTGTTAATGCATGTAAACCCTTTTGCATTTAGCCTACCTCACTCGTATACTCAGTACTCTGAGGTCGTACTGGCACATTTACGCTATGGTGCTTTCTTTCATGTTACACCATAGGTTCAGAGATACGATTTCCAGATCAGCAGTAGCATTCCACTCGCAAAGTTGCAGTGAGTCCTCATCCATTTGAGGACGATATTGTTTTATTTCATTCATTATTTCAGTTCAGTTTTGCTAGACGGAGTTAGTTGGAGACATGTTCCTTCAACTCCTTATTTCAAAAAGTATTTAGAGGCTTTCAGATTTAGTTCAGATTTTAGATTTAGCTTTAAGTTGTTTTGGGTATTTTCTACCCTATATGGATGTTATTATTTATCAGATATTCTATTCAGTTGAACCTTATGGTCTATTGTTCATATTTTACGCATTCTACAAGTATATTATGTAGTGTACAGGTACAGATATCAGTCATGGGTTAGCATGTGGTCCCTCGGGGTCATAAGCACCGTGTAGCATTATGGTTCAGCAAATCGGGGCATTACAAACTTGGTATCAGAGCTTAAGGTTCAATAGAGTCCTAGAAAGTCTGAAAGCCATATCTAGTTGAGTCTTGTGCATGGGTATGTTGCGCACCACATTTATATACAAGAGGCTATGAGATATTTTAGGAACAGTTTCCCCTCTTTCAGTATTCATGTCGTGCTAGTGAGCATAATCTCAAGTTGAACTCTCAGTCTAATTTGTTCTTCTCTTATTTCAGAATGTGCCTTCAAAGAGAAGAAACCAGCCAGCTCCTCATCCCGCAGATCCTTTGGCGAACATGTTTCTTATGCAGAGTTTAGGGCCGCATTAACCACACTTGTTCAGTCTGTGGCTGCCCAAAATAAATGGCCACCAGTTATTTCGGCCAATCCAGTGGCCAACTCAGCTGCATCTAGAATTCGAAACTTCACCCAAATGAACCCTCCATCTTTCTTCGAGTCTAAGTCTGATGAAGACCCAATTCATTAACCAAGTCCAGAAGGTCATAGATATCATGTGAGTTACTTCTTGTAAGAGTGCCAAGTTATCCGCATACCAGTTACAAGATATTTCTCACACTTGGTACAAACAGTGGAAGTCCGAAAGGGTAGTATAATACCCCGGGAAATTTTTCATTGAAATTTTGTGCGTAAACGTGTTGGGTTCTATCTTCTAGAATGAATTATAAATTTTCCATGTGGAATGTCTTAGATTATGACCGACCATTCCGTAGAGTATCGAATAAGATTTCCAACGATATGTGGATCATCCAAAACGGACACCCGAGCGACGAGTTATGAACATTCCGATCGAACCATGAATAGTAGTGAACAGTAAAACATGTAGGAAAAAAAATACTGAGGCCTAGCATATTTTTGCTCCAACTTTAAACGATCATAACTCCTTGTACATAATGATATGGGTGATCTACTATATATCAACGAAAATATCTGCGAGTCCTCTTTCCGATGAAATTGGTTTCATCCAATTTGTCTATTGGAGCAAAAAGTTATGGTCGATCTATTTCAGCCTATCAAAAGTGAATTTTTGGGTCAACTTCAAACGATCATAACTCCTCGTACACAATGATCTGGGTGAGATACTATATATCAACAGAAAGATATGAGAGTCCTCTTTCTAATGAAATTAGTTTAATCCAATTTGGATATCGGAGTAAAACGTTATGGTTGATCTACCAGACTATCAAAATAGTCCACCAAAGGGCAGATTCGAGAATTATTTGATTTTTAGGGGCATTTTGGTCATTCCCCCTCACCCAAAATCCGTACAAACCAAATATTAAAGACTATTAGAAGCATTATATGTTATATTTCATCAAGTTCCCTCAAAAATAAAACCCTAAGCTCCTACATCCAACTTCAAGAACCTTCAAAGTTCACCATTAATTCTGTAAATTTATTCAAGATTCCAAGTTCCTAGTTCAAGAACTCCAAGAACCATCATTCAAAGGCACGATTAACATCTCAAAAATGAGTATCGATCTAAAGTTCATCATTCAAGGTATGTGGGGATTTTCAACAAGAAAAATCTTTCGTTCTTGTGCCCAAAAGTAATTTTCTTTACGAAGATATGATCTTTATATGTTTATTATGATTTTGGAGCATGAACTTATATTCTATCTTGGTTATCTTGAGATTATGATATTTATGACTTTGAAAAGTCTAATTTATATGAAATTATGACTTAAAGAATGATGCTTGAAAGAAATTTACCATGATTTTGATATTTGGGTCTTGAACCCCATTTGAAATTGTGTCTTTGAGAAAATATGTGCTATATGCACGTTGAAGTTGAATATTTGAGATGTTTTAAATGATTTGACCTTTTGGTCATGAATGAGTCATTTTGAACTCGACTGTGAAAGAAATCCATGTTTTTATTGATTATGATAAAGGGGTAGAAAATTGGCTCCCGATGAAAATTGTTGAAGTGTTTATTGTGGATTTTCTTTAATGTGAGCCTGAGGCTGATTTAAATTTCTGAGCTATGTCTGGGAGTAATCTTTAGCACCGAGTGGGAGGTATAAAGTGACCTTACTTCCCTAGAACTATGTGCCCCCGTAAGATGTGAGCCTGAGGTTGATTTATATAGTGATCACTAGTGTTTTTGAATTGATACTCAAAGTCCTACTCCGATGGCAAGGATAGGATGGCTCTCCCCAATGTGGGTTGTACGTTGGAATCCATGTGGCTCACATGGTTTATGTCGGTTATAGGATCTCCCAATGTGTGTATGTGTACTCTTCTATCTGAGATGAAAACATATTTTCTTAAAAGGCTGAGTTTGAGAAAGTCATTATTCTTAAAAGATTTAAGGAATATATTCTAATGAGAATTGACATGAGATTTGATTGTTTTGATGATTTGAAATTGAGATGAAAGTGAATTGAGAACGTATTGTAATGACTCACTTGTTTTACTTTACATGTATTATTCATCCATGATTTTGATGATTTAATTCGAGCTAAGTGAGTCATCTATATCAGCATGCATAATTTTATAAACTATGATGATATTAAGATATTATTTTATATATGCATTGCACCCCCATATGCTCGGTATCTTTCCATGGTACTGACCCACATATTCGTACGTTGGCTACATGTTCTCGGAATGTAGGTACAAGGTATAGTTGCACTTTCGGATCCAGTCAGTTCGTGGTATCCAGTCAGCATATGATGAGTCCTTTTGATTCAAGGGCTTGAGTTAGTTATGCAAAGTTTATAGTAGTGTATTTTCTTTATTCAGTCGTATTGAGTTGGGGTAGTCGGGAGTCATGACCCGGCTACCTACAGTCAGTACTAGTAGAGGCTTCATAGACAGTCAGTAGAAGTTGATGTATTTTGTTTCAATTTTGGTTGTAAAGGCAGAATTCTAATCCTGTAAAATTCTATTTTTGTATCGATCAGATTCAGAAAAGAGTTAATTTCTGCTGATTTGTATTTTTATTCAGTTGCTTATGATTTATGCCAGTAGAAGGGTTAGCTTGGGGTCACTTGTGACCCTAAGCACCGTGTGACGTCTCGAGATCCAATTTCAGGTCATTACAAACTTGGTATCAGAGCACAGAGTTCAAGTGTCCTAGGGTGTCTATGAAGTCGTGTCTAGTAGATTCTTGCAGAACGGTACAGAGACGTCTGTACTTTTCTTCGAGAGGCTACAGGGCATTTAGGAAATGTTTCTCTTCTTTCAAGTCTAAGATCGTGCTATAAAAAGGTTCTCCAAGAAGCTTATATAGATTCTCATCTTACTCTATTCTGGCCAACTCTGCCTTATTTTCAAGGTATCAAAAATAGTTAAGCTTAATTCTCCATAGATAGTTATGAGATTATAAGAGAGCTAGAAAGTATCCTGTCGGTGCTTTTGAGTTTCAAAGATTGAAGTACTTTATTCATGTTCATAAAAGTCATGAACTAAGCCTAGGTTAGATGTGCTTTCAGATTCCTCCTCAGAATCTACAATGTTAATCTATACTTCTCCCTCTATGTATTATTTTTTAGATAACACGATTCGCAAGCTCCAGTTCTTACCCAGGTAATGCTTCTATATTTTCTAGAAAAAATTTCAAAAGTTACACAAAGGGCTTGAGAGAAGCTCTATAGTGTGTTAAGTTCCTTAAGTTGAAAGTTATGCCCTCATTCTTATGAGTTATTTAATTAAGACAGAGTAAGGTATATTCTTAGATCGTTGAATATTGTGTGTCAAGTTTCTATCTCTTGTATTATGTAATCTTGTTATCATTATGTTTGTGAAAAATCAAAGTCTAGTGAAGCCGTGTGGGGCTCTTTCGATTCACTAGCATAGCTTCTTTGTTATTCATCTCATTTTCTTGTTCAAAATACAAACCAAAGTCTAGTGAAGCCATGTGGGGCCTATTTCGATTCACTAGCATAGTTACTTTGTTATTCATATAACTTTCTTGATCAAAACCAAAGTCTAGTGAAGCCGTGTGAGGCCTACTTCGATTCACTAGCAACTTGTTATTTATCTTGTCGCTCCTGTGTTAGTTGAAAGTGTGGGTTTAGAAGTGTAGTGACAAGAAAGGTGGTAAGGGCAATTTATTGAATATGTATATCTGAATTTTTTCTTATGATTGAATTAGTAAGGAAGTGATATACCCTTGTTTGTTAGTTTAGTGAAAGTTAGAGGAGGAGTTATTAGTTAAGGTGGATTGTTGTTTTCTTAGGGTAAGGAAAGAGTTATTGATGGTATTTGTGGTGTTAGAAAAGTATAGGTTATTGATGAAAGTACTTGGTGGGTAAGTATTGTTAATCTAGGCACTCTCCAGATTGCAAGAGGAAGTTAAGTTAAGACGTAGAGAGCTATGAACTATGTTAAGTTGTGTATGAAGGATAGATAGTAGTGACGGGTGAAAGAAGGATGTGTTAATGGATTGTGAATAAGATAGGCTATATGATTAGGACCAATTATTATTGTTATGAAGTTTAAGTGGGCTAGTATTCATGGATGTGTTGTTTTATAATCTTCACGTGGGAGTTATGCGTGAGATGGAGTTGTAAATTATGTGAACTGTGAGACCTTAAGTTTGAACGATTGGTGATCATGAAGCCGAATGTGACGGTTTCTGGATTAATGGTATTAGTTGTCGGAAGTGACCTAATAGGCTTGAACAGTGTACACAAGAGTTTAAGTGTAGTTGACTTGTAATTAAATTTAATATTATATTATGATGAGAAAGTTCACCCAAGATATTATGGGACTGCCTTAATTTCGAGGATTAGTTATGTGGTGTAGTGAGTCCTGCCATGGGATTGTTAGATGGATAAATACTAGTTAGACGATGGATGATGTTTTGATGGCTAAGTTAAGGCGAGGCGTATGATTGGAAATGTTGAGCCTCTTAAGTGTAATTTTGATTCTTATGGGTTAGAAACATAAGTTCATAGGCATAGTATTAGAGGGAGAAGACAAAAGTAGCATGGTCTATCAAAAGGTTAGAAAGTATTCAAGTTGAGCTAATAGAAATATGAGTTGAAGCACTAGATGGTGTACATTCCGGCGATAGAGATGTTCGTGGAGATTCGAAATTAGTAAGCATTTGAGAATTTGAGTGGTGGCTTAAAGCTAAGGGGGAGATGATAGAACAAGTAGTCAAGTCAAGCTTTTACATTTTAGTAGAAGTACCAGTAAGTTGTAAATTTGCTGTGAGAAAGATCGGTGCTTGACCCAATGTTATTTCAGTATTTTCAGCTGTCCCAAAACCTACTCATGCTTTACATTTCAGTTCCATGATCTTAATTCATGTTCATACACGTGATGGAGAATTACATACTCTTCTAGTTTCCAAAAATGAGAAATTCCAGTTCTTCTAGCAGTTGGAATCACGTTCCATCAGTTATGAGCTCTAAATTCAGGGCATGCCGCCCATGACTCATATACTCAAGTTTTACAGTATGTTCAGTTCCAGTACTCAGGCAATACTCTTATTGATCAGTGAGATTCAGTTTCTGTTATGGGTGTCTTCATTTTTGATACCTTAATGAACCCATTGTATTTGATATTTTATTTCTAAGGCCTCAATAGAGAGAGTCAAGTTATTTACATTATCCCTTCATGTTTCAGGTTTTCATGTTTTTAAATTTTGTGACCTTTTCATTAAGTCAAGCTAATGGTGTTGAGCAGTTTTCTAGAAGGGAGAGAAGATACTTCCTTATCTATGATAGAAGGTGGTGTGATCACGGCGGTTAAGTGAAGTTAGATTGAACTAAATCCTTGATACATGCCGTGGTTAGTTGAAGTTTTAAATGTTTATTTGGAAAGATTGCTGTGCGTTGGTTTTATGCACTTCTATGAGGTTGTAGGAATAGTAATACAGAGTTTTTGTGTATAGTTCAATTGGTTGAGAAAATGTTATGTGTACCGTTTAAGGAATTGACCAGTATGTGTGAATGATGTAGTTGATGGAATCTTAGAGAAAGCGAGGAAGATGCTTTATGAGTGTTCGTTTAGAGGTGCATGTGCGAAGTGCGTATGTGGTTATGAGTATAGGCTTGAATATAATGGTTGTATATCTAAAAGAATGCACCGCAAGTTAGCGGATCCCTAGTATAAGATTGTATGTGGTTGTTGGAGTAGCAATAAGAGTTATATTTGAAGTGAGGAGTTGTGAGGCTCAGTGTGTATTGAGGTTCATGATATAGATTAAAATTATAGTGTTATGTGGCGTATCTCATGAGTACTTGGAGTTAGGCTTGAACATAGTCGAGGGAGTAGTTGGGAAGTGTTGCTAAGTTTGGAAGCAAGGAGTTATGTTTCCCAAGACCTAGAAATTCCTATCTTAATTTATGCCATATGGGTCCTTGTTCCCATACGATAGGATTGTATCAAATTATGGTTCATTTTCTCCCCGAACAATGTCATTTGAATCTTTTGGAGGGAGTGTTGAGGGACGTTTCATTTGGGCGCAAGTGGTCCTTATTTTGATGAGATCCCCTTCGAGACCTTTGATTATCAGTCTCTGAATAAACAAAAGATATCGATTCCTTAAAATCACTCTCCTTTGTTTAAGATCCAACTATGTGACCATTCTCATTATGAATCGCATGTTCTATGAAGTATTCGAAAGTTTGGAGTGAAGTAAGTGGATTGATTTCGTTGTCCCAGCCTTTTGTCCTCATTTCCATGGTAGCTGTACTTATTCATCGACATTCGAGGACGAATGTTTCCAAGGGAGAGATGATGTAATACCCCGGGAAATTTTTCGTTGAAATTTTGTGCGTAAACGTGTTGGGTTTTATATTCTAGAATAAATTATAAATTTTCCGTGCGGAATGTCTTAGATTATGACCTACCATTGCATAGAGTATCAAATAAGATTTCCAACGATATGTGTATCATCCAAAACGGACACCCGAGCGACGAGTTATGAACATTCTGATCGAACCGTGAATAGTAGTGAACAGTAAAACGTGCAGAAAAAAATACTGAGGCCTGGCGTATTTTTTCTCCAACTTTAAACAATCATAACTCCTTGTACATAATGATATGGTTGATCTACTATATATCAACGGAAAGCTCTGTGAGTCCTCTTTCCGATGAAATTGGTTTCATCCAATTTTTCTCTTGGAGCAAAAAGTTATGGTCGATCTACTTCAGTCTACCAAAAGTGAATTTTTAGGTCAAATTCAAACGATCATAACTCCTCGTACACAATGATATGGGTGAGATACTATATATAAACGGAAATATATGAAAGTCCTCTTTCTAATGAAATTAGTTTCATTCAATTTGGATATTGGAGTAAAACGTTATGGTTGATCTACTTCAGACTATCAAAACAGTCCACCAAAGGACAGATTCGAGAATTATTTGATTTTTAGGGGCGTTTTGGTTATTCCCCCTCTCCCAAAATCCGTCCAAACCCTATATTAAAGCCTATTAGAATCATTATATGTTATATTTCATCAAATTCCCTCAAAAATAAAACCCTAAGCTCCTACATCCAACTTCAAGAACCTCCAAAGTTCACCATTAATTCTGCAAATTTATTCAAGATTCCAAGTTCCTAGTTCAAGAACTCCAAGAACCATCATTTAAAGGCACGATTAACATCTCAAAAATGAGTATCAATCTAAAGTTCATCATTCAAGGTATGTGGGGTTTTTCAACAAGAACAATCTTTCGTTCTTGTGCCCAAAAGTAATTTTCTTTACGAAGATATGATCTTTATATGTTTATTATGATTTTGGAGCATGAACTTATATTTTATTTTAGTTATCTTGAGATTATGATGTTTATGACTTTGAAAAGTCAAATTTATATGAAATTATGACTTAAAGCATGATGCTTGAAAGAAATTTACTATAATTTTGATATTTGTGTCTTGAACCCCATTTGAAATTGTGTCTCTGAGAAAATGTGTGCTATATGCACGTTGAAGTTGAATATTTGAGATGTTTTGAATGATTTGACCTTTTGGTCGTGAATGATTCATTTTGAACTCGACTGTGAAAGAAATCCACATTTTTATTGATTATGATAAAGGGGTAGCAAATCGGCTCCCGATGAAAATTGTTGAAGTGTTTATTGTGGATTTTCTTTAATGTGAGCCTGAGGCTAATTTAAATTTCTGAGTTAAGTTTGGCAGTAATCTTTAGCATCGAGTGGGAGGTATAAAGTGACCTTACTTCCCTAGAACTACGTGCCCCCGTAGGATGTGAGCCTGAGGTTGATTTATATAGTGATCACTAGTGTTTTTAAATTGATATTAGAAGTCCTACTCCGATGGAAAGGATAGGACGGCTCTCCCCAACGTGGGTTATACGTTGGACTCCATGTGGCTCACATGGTTTATGTTGGTTATAGGATCTCCCAATGTGTGTGTGTGTACTCTTCTATCTGAGATGAAAACATATTTTCTTAAAAGGCTGAGTTTGAGAAAGTCATTATTCTTAAAAGATTTAAGGAATATATTCTAATGAGAATTGACATGAGATTTGATTGTTTTGATGATTTGAAATTGAGATGAAAGTGAATTGAGAACGTATTGTAATGACTCACTTGTTTTACTTTACATGTATTATTCATCCATGATTTTGATGATTTAATTCGAGCTAAGTGAGTCATCTATATCAGCATGCATAATTTTATAAACTGTGATGATATTAAGATATTATTTTATATATGCATTGCACCCTCATATGCTCGGTATCTTTCCATGGTACTGACCCACATATTCGTATGTGGGCTACATTTTCTCGGAATGTAGGTACAAGGTATATTTGCAACTTCGGATCCAGTCAGTTCGTGGTATCCAGTCAGCAGGTGATGAGTCCTTTTGATTCAAGGGCTTGAGTTAGTTATGCAGAGTTTATAGTGTTGTATTTTCTTTATTCAGTCGTATTGAGTTGGGGTAGTTGGGAGTCATGACCCGGCTACCTAAAGTCAGTACTAGTAGAGGCTTCATAGACAGTCAGTAGAAGTTGATGTATTTTGTTTCAATTTTGGTTGTAAAGGCAGAATTGTAATCCTGTAAAATTCCATTTTTGTATCGATCAGATTCAGAAAAGAGTTAATTTCTGCTGATTTGTATGGATTTGTATTTTTATTCAGTTGCTTATGAGTTATGCCAGTAGAAGGGTTAGCTTGGGGTCACTTGTGACCCTAAGCACCGTGTGACGTCTCGAGACCCGATTTCGGGGCATTATAGGTAGATGGCGCAGGTCCTATGGAGTGGGAGGAATTTGTCACGGCTTTCTTAGACAGATTCTTTCCCCAAGAGCTGAGGGAGGCAAAAGTTCTTGAGTTCATCAATCTCAGGCAGGGAATTATGATGGTTAAAGGGTATTCTCTCAGATTTACTCAGCTATCCAGATATGCCCCTCATGTGGTTGCAGATAACAGGGCTAAGATGAGCAAGTTCGTATCAGGAGTGAATGATAGCATGGTAAATGAGTGTAGGTCTGCGATGCTGAATACTGAAATGACTTTAGCCAGGCTTATGACCCATTCTCAGCAAATAGAGGAGCAGAAGATTAGGACTAGGGAGAGGCAAAACAAGAGAGCAAGATCAGGCAGTTTCAGTTTTGCTCAACCCAAATCAGAAGGAGGAAACAATTCGCAGTTTCGTTCTAAGTCAGCAGTTCCATCTCCTTCCTCCGCCAGTGCCCCAGTGCCGAAATTCAGAGATGGCAACGGAGATCGAGCACCAGGCTTTAAGTCTTAGGGCAGTGTCAGCAGTGCCCGAACTAATCCCCTATGTCAGAATTGTGGTAAGAACCACAAGGGTACCTGTATAACTGGTAGCGATGTTTGTTTCAGTTGTGGCAAGACAGGCTGCAGGATTAGAGAGTGTCCGCAGTTAGGTCTACAGGGTCAGCAGAAACGTTCCACAGCCCAGTCCGATCGCCCAAATCAGTAGGGCGCCACTTCTAATGCTACTAGTGAGCAACGCCCAAACAGACTCTATGTTCTTCAGACCCAACAAGATCAGGAAAATTCTCCTGATGTCGTTACCGGTACGTTACAGATTTTCCATGTTCATGTTTACGCTTTGCTTGATCCAGGTGCATCCTTGTTTTTTGTTACTCCTTATATAGCAGGCAATTTTGGAATCAGTCCCAAAATTTTAGCAGAGCCCTTTTCAATCTCTACCCCAGTGGGAAAAGCCATCATATCTTTGCGGTTATACAGGAATTGCCCGGTTATGATATTTCAGAAAACCACGTCAGTAGATTTAGTCGAGTTAGAGATGACTGATTTTGATGTCATTCTCGACATAAATTGTCTTCATTCCTGCTATGCCACAGTCGACTGTAGAAATAGGATAGTTTAATTTCAGTTCCCGAATGAGCCCGTCCTAGAGTGGAAGGGTAGTACTTCATCTTTCAGTGGTCAGCTTATTTCCTACCTTTGGGCAAGGAAAATGATTTCTAAGGGATGTGTTTATCATCTTGTTCATGTTAAAGACTCTGGTTCTGAATCTCCTAGCTTTGAATCAATCCTAGTGGTTAACGAATATTCAGATGTCTTTCCCGAAGATCTTTCAGGCATTCCTCCCGAAAGGGAAATAAACTTCGGCATTGACCTTATTCCAGATACTCATCCTATTTCTATTCCGCCATACAGAATAGCACCAGCAGAACTCAAAGAACTGATGGATCAGTTGAAGGATCTCTTAGATAAGGGATTCATTAGACCCTGTGTTTTCCCGTGGGGCGCACCAGTTTATTCGTGCGCAAGAAAGACGGTTCTCTCAGGATGTGTATTAATTACCGTCAGCTCAACAAAGTTACGGTCAAGAACAAGTATCCTCTTCCAAGAATAAATGACTTGTTTAACCAACTTCAGGGTGCCAGTTATTTCTCCAAGATAGACCTCAGATCAGGCTATCATCAGCACAGAGTTAGAGAATGTGATATCCCGAAGACAGCTTTCCGTACTCGGTATGGTCACTTTAAATTTCTAGTTATGTCCTTTGGTCTTACCAATTCCCCAGCCACTTTCATGAACTTGATGAACCGTGTGTTCCAGTAGTACATGGACATGTTCGTCATAGTCTTCATAGATGATATCCTGGTTTATTCCCGCACAGAGCATAATTATTCAGACCATCTCAGAATTGTTCTTCAGACTCTCAGAGATCACCAGCTATTCTCCAAATTTAGTAAGTGCGAGTTTTGGCTAAGGTCAGTAGCATTCCTTGGCCATATTATTTCCGGTGATGGCATTAGAGTAGATCCTCAGAAGACCGAAGTGGTAAGAAACTGGCCTCGCCCTGTCTCTCCATCAGATATCAAGTGTTTCTTGGGTTTGGCTAGCTATTACAGATGGTTTGTTGAGGGATTTTATTCTATTACATCCCCCATGTCCAGATTTACTCAGAAGAAGGTCAAGTTTCAGTGGTCAGATTCTTGTGAGAAGAGTTTTCAGGAGTTGAAGACTCGACTCACCTCAGCTCCAGTCCTAGATCTTCCAGATGGTTCAGACGGTTTCATAGTATATTGTGATGCATACAGAGTGGGCCTATGTTGTGTCCTCATGCAGCATGGTAAGGTCATAGCCTACGCCTCCAGGTAGTTAAAGCCCCATGAGAAGAATTATCCTACCATGATCTTGAGTTAGCAGTCGTAGTATTTGCATTGATAATTTGGAGGCATTATCTATGCGGAGTTCATGTAGATATCTTCACAGATAATAAGAGTCTTCAGTATGTCTTTTCTCAGAAAGATCTCAATCTTCATCAGAAAAGGTGGTTAGAGCTCTTGAAAGATTATGACATGAGTGTCCTTTATCATCCAGGCAAGGCCAATGTTATAGCCGACACTCTTAGTAGACTCTCCATGGGTAGTGTTTCTCACGTTAAGGATAGCAAAAAGAAGATAGCTCAAGAAATCCATCAGCTTGCCAGACTAGGTGTTCGCTTAGTCGATTCTTCAGAGGGTGGTGTATGTGTTCAGAATAGTTCAGAGTTATCTCTAGTTTCCGAGGTGAAAGAAAAGCAAGACAGGAATCCTAGCCTTGTCAAGCTAAAAGAGTCAGTTCAAAATCAGAAAGTAGAGGTTTTCTCCCAATGGGGATATGGTGTCATTCATTGTCAGGGTCGTCTCTGTGTTCCAGGTATAGATGATTTAAAGCAGCGAGTTCTTGCAGAAGCGCATGGTACGCGATACTCTATTCATCCAGGGGTCACTAAGATGTACCGCGACCTGTGGGAGATCTATTGGTGGAGTGAGATGAAGAGAGATATTGTAAAATTTGTGGCTAAGTGCCCTACATGTCAGTAGGTTAAGATAGAGCATCAGAAACCTAGTGGTTCCATGAAGGAGTTCACCATTTCTACTTGGAAGTGGGAAGAAGTGAACATGGATTCCATGATGGTTTGCCTCGAACTCGTCATCAGCATGATTCAGTTTGGGTCATTATAGACAGAATGACCAAGTCAACTCATTTTCTTCCATTCCATACCTCTTATTCAGCCGAGGATTACGCCAAACTCTACATCAGGGAGTTGGTCAGATTACACGGTGTTCCATTATCTATCATCTCAGATAGAGGTACCCAGTTCACCTTTTACTTATGGAAAGTATTCCAAAAGGGTCTTGGTACCCAAGTTCATCTCAGTACATCTTTTCATCCTCGGACAGATGGTCAAGCAGAAAGGACCATTCAGACTCTTGAAGATATGCTAAGGGCGTGTGCAATTGATTTCAAGGGAGGTTGGGATAACCACTTGTCTTTGATTGAGTTTGCATACAACAATAGCTATCATTCCAGTATTAAAATGGCTCCGTTTGAAGCTCTCTATGGTAGGAGGTGCAGATCTCCAATCGGGTGGTTCGAAGTTGGTGAGGCCTTAATCATAGGGCCTGACTTAGTATTTGATGCCTTAGAGAAAGTCCAGTTGATCAGAGAAAGACTTCGGGTTGCTCAGAGCCGACAGAAGACCTATGCAAATGTGCGCAGAAAGGATCTCGAGTTCGAGATTGGTGACTATGTCTATCTGAAGATCTCTCCTATGAAGGGAGTGAAGCGGTTCGGCAAGAAGGGAAAGCTCAGTCCCTGATATGTCGTTCCCTTCAAGATTCTCAGTCGTTTAGGCAAGGTAACTTATGAGCTCGAATTGCCTTTAGATCTAGCCTCAGTTCATTCAGTCTTTCATGTCTCTTTGATCAAGAAGTGTATAGGTGATCCATCAGTCGTAGTCCCTATTTAGATCATTGACGTTCAGAATAGTCTCTCCTATGAGAAAATTCCGATCAAAATTCTAGACTATCAGACTCGTAGACTGAGGAACAAAGAAGTCCCTCTAGTCAAAGTTCTTTGGCGAAATCAGTCCGTTGAGGGAGATACTTGGGAAGCAGAAGCAGACATGCGTACCAAGTATCCTCACCTCTTCTCCGACAATCCAGATCAAGCTCAAGGTAATAGTTCTCCTTAAGCTTATTCAGTTTCCCGTTCAGTATTCTATACAACTTGGTATTCAGTTCATGCTCATGTTTCATCACAAATCTAGTATCAAGTACCATTGCATATTCAGTCATGCATTCATGTATCAGTATAGTGTATAATCATGCATCAAATATGCATTCTTATTGGGAGAACTCAGTTATCAGAAATCTCAGTTATACATTCATGAATCAGTTACTCATACATCAGATATGCATGTCCAGCATGATATGTTTAGCTTATCATTCATGTACGTCATGAGATCATGTTCCAGTAGTGTATGTCTTTCACGTACTCCAGTTTATCGTCTATCCCCATTTCAGTCAGTCTCATTCGAGGACAAATGTTTCCAAGGGGGAGATATTGTAATACCCCGTATATTTCTAAGCTAGAAAATGAACCATTGATCCTACACATGAAACCTCTTATCCTGTGATTCATATTAGAGTACATGAATTAGGATGAGTATCCTAGTGATAATAGAGCTTATGATGTATTAAGCATGTTCATAAGAGTCACTTAGAGTAAGCCAAGCTAAGAACTTTTAAATCCACCAAGTTTTCGTGTGTGATTTTACATAGGTCATCTTTGAAATAGAATAACTAATTTTATAGGTTGTATTTTGGAAGATTTATAGTCTCCAAATTTTAGAGAATTGAATAAGCTTTCCGTCGATACCAAATTTGCCTAAAACGGACACCCGGTGAAGAAGTTATGGCGATTTAAAGTTTCAGCAACGTCATTTCAGTCAGTGGCGCGTCGTGTCGTAAGCCAAAATGACGTTTGTCAATTTCCAGTGTCTCTCCGCAATTCCACTGCATCGCGGTGAGTTTTCAGGTCACAAACGGGGGGCAACGTAATATCTCTGCGTCGCGCCGGGGGCCCAAATCGGGTAATTTTCACAGAAATTAAATGACACATCTAGAGGGGTATTTGGGTCATTTTTCCACCCCTATTTATATTCCATAACCACGGAATTAAGCCTTTATTTCACCAAAACATACTCTTTCTCTTAAAATCCTCTCAAGAACATATTAGGGTTTTCAAGTTCAAGCAAATTTCTCCATCAATCATCAAGAATCTTCCATCTAAGGTATGCGTAGGGTTCATCTATGGATCCATTTCATTCATAGAGCTCAAGAATCATGTTTTAAATATTATATTGTGATTGTCTTGCTGTGATATGACCATGTACATGTTGATGATTGTTGTTTAAGTTTCAAGATGATATCTAAAGGTGTTTTCATGAAGTATATGTGTTCGTTAGTTGAAATCCATGAACTTTATGTGGTTTAAAATGGGAAAATTCATGAAAACACACCTAAGATAAAAGAATGCATGCAAAGTGTTTGATAAAAGGCCTAGGATGATAGAATTCATATCCCATGATTTAATAGTGCTTAAATAACAAGTCCATGCTCTATGCTTTATGATTTCACATGAATTCCACGTGATTGATATGCGTCGTTGTTATGATATGGATTGAGCATGATATTGAAGCTATGCAAGTATACACATGTTGTATGAATTTCCCTTCCATACGTAAGATGTTGAGAACTATGCTTAGCGTGAAATCCCCTACTTATGATATGGTGAATTGTGGACTCCATTTTATGATCAAGTCAGTTATGTGTGTCAGTTTCCTTCCATCGAGTCCTAGGGGTACTAGTACCCAAAAAATATAGCTGTGTGCCTAGAGCCATGTCACGTTATCACAATAATCTCAGTCAAGCCACGATCTATAGAACTCTGTCAGTCATGTGACTCAGGAAATCTCAGAAATCTCATGATCTCAATAAATTCTCAGATAGTAGTACTATTTCATCAGTCAATGGAAGTCAGTTACTCAGTCCATGTACAACCAGTTAAATCATGTTCAATCTCTTCAGATGGGAGTAGAAGTTAGCACCTAATGAACCCAAGGATGGGAACTCACCTGCCAGTTTAGGGTGTGATTCTTAGTATACATCTTTGTGTTCCAGAACTATGTAGCCAGCGTAGGTTGAGACATCTTAACCTGCCAGCTTAGGGTTGATAAGGTGGCTTAACCTGTCAGTTTAGGGTTCCCACCGTTCTCATTCGAGTACCTGCCAGCTAAGGGTCACTCACAGTTGTCCTTACCAGTGACGCGATATTGACACCCTTCCAGTCGAGGCAGAGATTGGACCCCAACCTAGCTATATGCATTATTGGGGCATGTCGGTTTAGCAACTACCTCCCACAGTTTCAGTCCCAGTCTCAGTAAAAGAACTCAGGTAGTTCCATCAGATTCAGGACTTTCAGACACTGTCATCCATGTTATCAAAATTTTAGTATCAGTCATGTTAGATAACAGTAAACCATGTATTAGCGTACAGATCCAGATATCATGTATTCACAATTTTAGTTACTATGTATGCATGTTTGTACTCTTACGTTCATATCAGTCAGTCAGTTAGCATTGTTCATGCATGTAAACCCTTTTGCATTTAGCCTACCACACTCGTATACTCAGTACTCCCAGTCGTACTGACGCATTTGCGCTATGGTGCTTTCTTTCATGTTACACCATAGGTTCAGAGACACGAGTTCCAGATCAGCAATAGCATTCCAGTCGCAGAGTTGCAGTGAGTCCTCATCCATTTGAGGACGATATTATTTTATTTCATTCATTATTTCAGTTCAGTTTTGCTAGACGGATTTAGTTAGAGACATGTTTCTTCAACTCCTTATTTCAGACAGTATTTAGAGGCTTTTAGATTTAGTTCAGATTTTAGATTTAGCTTTCAGTTATTTTGGGTATTTGTTACCCTATATGGATATTATTTATCAAATATTCTATTCAGTTGAACCTTATAGCCTATTGTTCATGTTTTCCGCATTCTACAAGTATATTATGCAGTGTACAGGTACAGATATCAGTCATGGGTTAGCTTGTGGTCCCTCGGGGTCATAAGCACCGTGTAGCGTTCCGGTTCAGCAAATCGGGGCGTTAAAAAAAATCAAATAAAAAAAATTTAAAACTCAATTAGAATAACATAATACCTCCCAACTCAACAAGCATACATCTTTTTCCTCTAACCCCTTCCCTCCCCCTACGCCCTTTACTATTTATCTTCTCAAATTTTTATTTGATTTAAATTTTTTATGATGTATTATTGATTAATATATTTTTTTTGCTAGGTTTTATAATATGAAATTCTTCAAGTAGATGAAATAAGTTTTACAATATGAGAGGATTGCATCGGATTGTTAATTTGAAGGTAATATTCTCTTAGCATGAGTTTTAAATTGATATTGAGATTTGAGATCTACCGTTTACGAAATTATACTGAATATATTTTTTGTTGTTGTATAGAAATTTAAACTCTATTACAGGTTTTGAGAAGTTTAAAAAGTCTACAGGTTTGTTTACTTCTTTTATTGCTTTGTAGGTTTTTTATTTTTATTTGTTATAAATTTTAGTAAAAGAATCACCTAAGGCATATATTTTTCTTCTTGAAATTCTACTTATGCACACACTTGCATATATAATTAGTTGGTCTTAATTCTCTTGATGTTAAAATATTTTATCATTATTGATAGGCATATTACTAAAATAAGAGCATATAAATGGCAAATTGGGATGGATTTTGATCAAGTTGAGGTGCAATTGAAGACTACAAAAGAAGAGATAGAAGAAGACTATGCTGCTTTGGACTCAAACAAGATGGTATTTCGGCAGAATTATATATTGTAATTATTCTCAAAATTGTAAAATGCAATATACGTATTTGATAATTGTTTTAGAATCTCAAAAATGAATTGTAACTACATTATCTTTTTTTTATTTATTTACAAAGCTTGTAAAAAGATTCTTTAATTTGTAATAATGCTTTTTTTAAATTTTAGCAACATTATAGAAATTTATGTCATTAATAATGTTTATGAAATATTCTTCAATATGTAGTATTGAATTTTTATAGTTATGGCTAAGCCTCCATATAATTGTAAAAAATATGGTTCTATATTTTCACTTTTCATAGCAAATTAAAAAGTAGCTATACTTTTATATTTCGTGGGAAAATTAAAAAAAATTGGCCATGTACAAAATTTTTGTGGCAAGTACTTCATTTTATAGCTATAGATTTTCTAACTCATAGCTAAATACAAGTATTTAACATCACGAAACTAAAATATAAAATAACCACAAATTTTAAATTTTCAAAGCAAAGATATCAAATCTTTTGACACAATAGAATATATTGTGGCTACACTATAAAAAATTGCTACAGATTCTATTTGTCATGGCAAAGAGTAAATTTATTTGCTATAACTATATATTTCGTAGCAAGATTTTTTTACAATCATAGCTATAAAATAATATTTTATAGCTGTAAGTATTTGTCCTTAGCCACAGACCATGTAAAGTTTGTAGCTAACTTTTAGTTACGCTGCTTCTTACTACGAATGCTATGGAAAGAAAAAATGTGGCTGTAAATTTTAGCTATGAAACTTTTCATATTTAGCTACAATATATTATGTAGCTATAGATGCACTTTGTTGTAGTGTCGTTGGTCGGCTTTGGGAATTTTTTTTATGTAAAGGTTAGGTTTAGTTGTATTATTTTGATATCTCTATTATCGTATTATTTTGTTATTGTTTATAGGTGGTAGATAGGTGTCTGACGACTTTGAGACAATTTTTGTGTGTAAAGATTAGATTTAATTGTATTTTTTTTTGTTTAAACCACCCGGTGTCCGGTACCCGCTTTTTAGGAGTCCGATTATATCCGGATTTGCCCCGCGTCGGGCCCCATTTTGGGGGAGAGCTCCCAACAGAGTGTTTGTCCATACCCAGGATCGAACCCTCGACCTCTGGGTAGGTTGGGGCAACCCCTTTCCACTGCGCCACCACTGTTGTTGGTGATTTAATTGTATTATTTTGATTGAGGCAAAGAGAATTGGAGTTTGAAGTAAGTGATTGGATGTTCTTGAAGGTGTCTCCTATGAAAGAAATAATGAGGTTTGGAAATAGTTTTATTAGCATGAAATTCAAATTAACTTTGTTCTTTCCGTTTATAATAAACAATGAAGTGAGACACATCACATAATAATATATTTGAGATAAAATATTTATTTATATAATTTAAATAGATATATCATTTTTTAATGTTAATATATTGCTACTTTCTAATTATATTGTTCTTAATTCTTATGTATATTTTATTGATTGACGTGAGAAACACATGCAAAGCACGTACACTAATCTAGTACACCTATATGTGTCAACTAAATTTAAAAGGGATAATTACATAACTTAGCCAATATTGATTCCTACTTACCTTATTTAGCCTAATTTCAATTAATTGCAATTCATAGCCTCCTCTTACCTATTAATTTTTCATAATTATAATTCATAGTCTCTCTCATGTATTTTTTCTTTTTCACTATTTCTATTTTTTTTTTCCTTTTTCAGTTTTTTCCTTCTTTTTTTCTTTTCCTTTTTTTTTTTCGTTTTCTCTTTCTTTTCCTTTTTCAAGTTTTTCGTTTTCTTTTTTTTCTTTTTATTTTCCTTTTTATTTTTTCTCCTTTTTTTTTTCTCTATTTTCTATTACTCTTTATTTTCAGTTTTTTTCCTTTTTTTGTTTTCTCTTTCTTCTTTCTTTTTTCAATTGTTTTCTTTTTCGTTGTCTTTTTTTCATTTTGTCTTTCCTTTTTTTCCTTCTTTTTTTCTTTTCCTTTTTTTTCGTTTTCTCTTTCTTTTCTTTTTTCAATTTTTTCGTTTTCTTTTGTATTTTTTTTTCTTTTTATTTTTTCTCCTTTTTTTTTCTATTTTCTATTACTCTTTTTTTTTAGTTTTTTTCTTCATTTTTTCTTTTCCCTTTTTATTTTATCTTTCTTCTTTCTTTTTTCAATTTTTTCTTTTTCGTTGTCTTTTTTCATTGTCTTTCTTTTTTCTTCTTTTCCTTTTTACTTTTTCTCCGTCTATTTTTTTTCTTTTATTTTTTTCTCTATTTTCTATTACTCTCCTTATTTCTTTGTATTATTTATCACCTTTTTTTCTTTTTATTTTTTTCTTCTTTTCATTCGTGCAAACTAGCAAACATAAATACAAGTGTGAATTATAAGATATAAATACAGAGGCGAATTATAACATACAAATACAAGTGGAAACTATAAAATATAAATACAAATGCGAACTATAACATCTATAATATATTAAAACTGTGAAGACCTTTAGAAAAGTGATTTGAACTTTTTACTCTTCATTAAAAGACTCTTCTTTAGAAAAAATTATCTTTTCACTATTTTTTAATTTATTATTTAATTATTTTTATTATATTAACTAGACTTCCTAAAATATGTGGGACTCCTAAAATATATAGTAGGAAAATTAATTAATATTTTTCTTTCAACCAGACTTCCTAAAATATATGGACTCCTAAAATATATGATATGAGAATTAATTAATAATTTTCATCCGCAATAGTGATTATAATTTGTGTTTTGCGCAGAAATACTAGCAATCTACATGATACTTGTGTTTTGTTTTGTACAGAGATACTAGCAATCTACGTGATATGTGTGTTCTATTTTGTGCAGAAATACGAGTAATCTACGTGGTATTTGTGTTAGCTTTGGTTCTCTTTTGGGGTGCTTAATTAAGATAAATGGGAGAATAAGATTGATGCTCAACTAACTTGATTCGATTACATATCTAGATTGGTGAATGTTTGATTTTCTAAAACTTCACTTTTTCATTGTTTTTGTCATCATAATAGAATTTAACATGCATGTGTATATATATATCTTCTTTGTTTTCATTCAAATGGTTCTTTAGGGTCAAAATTTTCGCTCAGACAAGAATTAGTTGGATCAAAATCGAAACTTTGTAATCACTATTATATTTTTTTATAGTTTACAGGTCGTAGATGAATATCGGTTGACTTTGAAGAATTTTTTGTGTAAAGGTTAGGGTTAATTGTATTGTTTTGATATCTTTATTATCTTATTATTTTATTTTAATTTACAGATGCTAGATGAATGTGAGTCGGCTTTGAAATATTTTTTAGATAAAGGTTAGGTTTAATAGTATTATCGTAATATCTCTATTAGTTTGTTATTTTGTGGTAGTTTACAGTTCGTAAATTAATCTCCATCGGGTTTGAGAAATTTTTGTGTGTAAAATTTAAGTTTAATTGTATTATTTTGATATCACTTTTATCGTATTCTTTTGTTGCAGTTTACAGGTGATAGATAAATGTTAGTCAGCTTGGAGGAATTTTTTGATGTAAAGTTAGGTTTAGTTGTATTATTTTAATATCTCTATTATCGTATTATTTTGTTATTGTTTACAAGTGGTAGATGAGTGTCGGAGGACTTTGAAAAAAAATTTGTGTATAAAGATTAGATTTAATTGTCTTATTTTGATGTCTCTATCATTATATTATTATGTTATAATTTACAGATGGTAGATGATTATCGATCGACTTTTAAAAATATTTTTGATAAATATTAGGTTTAATAAATAAATTCTCCATCTTTACATATTCAAAAAATATTAAATTTAATTATTATATTCATCTATATTATTTAAACAAATATCCTATTTAATGTAATGTTCGAACTCATTAAAGTGAGGTACACGCGCAAGGTGCGTACACCTAAACTAGTATAGATACAAGTGTGAACTATCACTTGTATTTTTTAATTATTGAAAAGGAACGATTGATTTTCTTTTTACAAATATTTTTTTGTATTTATTTATACGAGTTATATTTATTGATACAAATAAATACTATTCAAATTTTTATAAAAATACAATATGTATCTGTATTTTTAGAATTATTGGTTTCATTTGTTTGTAATTGTATCAAGTGATATTTATTTATTTACAAATACGAATAATAATTTTGACATACAAATACAAAACGGTACATTTGTATCAAATGATACATTGCATATTTATATATTTTAGAATCAAGAAAATACAATTAATGAATTTACTTGTTTGACAAATACAAATGATAAATTGTACATAATCACGGCTAAATACAATATACAATCAACTTACAAATACAAATACAAAATAATTCTTTAAAAATAAAAAGACACCGATGAAAATAGAATACAAATACAAATATAATCTAAATATGCAAACACAATAAAATCATAATACAAATATAATCCAATATAATATACAGTCAATTATAAAATACAAATACAAATACAAAACAGTTTTTTAAAATACAAGTGTGAATTATATAAAATACAAATGATGGTGCGAACTAACAAATACAAATACAAGTGCGAACTATAAAATACAAATATAAATGCGAACTACAAAATACAAATACAAGAGCGAACTTTAAAATACAAATACAAATATAGTTGTATCAATGAATACAAAAATATAAATGACGGTGTAACTACAAATAGATAAACAATTATGGTATTTACGTTATCATCAATGACTTGTGCTCGAGTAGTTATATTTTTTAAGAACACAAAAAATATAAAATAGAACAAAAAAATGATAAAGAAAATAAGTACAAAAAAGAAAAAAAAAGATAGAAGAGAGAAAAAATATATAAAAAAATGAAAAAAATAAAAATAGGAAAAATTAGAAAAAAGAAGAAGAAGAAGAAACGAGGAAAACACGAAAAATGAAGAAATACAAAAAAAAGAAAAAGAAAAAAGAATGGTAGTGTTTTTGGCAAGACTAAATATGTAGTGTATTTATGTTTTTATGAATACAGACCACTAAGTAAAAGTGAATACAGCGGCTTTGAATCGAATACAACAACTAAATGGTACTGTATTTATATTTTATATGAATACAGACTATTGATAAAATCGAATACAGCGGGCGTAAATTGAATACAACGGCTATAAATGGTAATTATGTAAAATATGGCTATGAAAGGTGAGTTTTTCAGCAAAATATAGTTATTTTTGAAAGATCCCCAATTTAAAATCATTAAAAGAGATACTCAAGTCATGCTATTTAAAATATCATCACAAGACAAAAAAAAATAATTCAAATTCAAATTAAAAAATCTATACCATTCCGCCCTATTTTGATTAGTAAGTGAATTTTTCATGAATCTATTTTATGTTTCTTTAGGTTTTTTGAATTTGTGCAGAGTATGCCTTCTTAAGAAGAAATTATCCCTTCTCATAACTCAAAATTGAAGAATACTCTCAATCTTCAAAACTGAATTATGAAAACAAAGCACTTTTCAATCAATTTTCAAGCTCTAATTATTAATCAATACATAATCTTGAAAATTATTGTCCAAGAAATCAACTTTACGCGTGATCACATACAATCACCATTAAGAAAAATTATGAAAAAACATAGGGGATATAAATACTTGATCCTCTTCCTCTATCTTCCATGTTCAGAACAATGGTTTAATACTACCATATCAATTGCTATTTCAATCTGTATGAGCACAGTAATACTATTGATTGAGATGGTAGAGGATGACAAAACATACTAAATTTGGGTGTTTCTACTTTGTTCTTCCATATATATTAACATGCTCTTTTTTCTTATAGAACATATTAACATATTCTTTTCTTTTTTTTTAGGTAAAACAAACCATATATATTAACGTGTTCTTTTATTGGTAAAATATATTAACATATATTTATTTTCTTGAAGTAAAAGAAATTAACACTCTCTTAATCTTTTTTCCCTCTCAGTGACTGTAAGATCATAAATGAGAGAGTTTCACATAACATGTAACAGAAGGTACTATAGTCACCTCTTTCTAACAACATGTCACTATAATATATATAGTCAAATTAGTTTAAGAATCGATTTTTCATGTTACAATATATTATGTATTCTATATGAAAACATTTTGATATAGCAACTAAAAGATATGACAACATCGTTATATAGAGATTTGACCATATTTTACATATTTACAATTGGGAAGACTCCTGCAAAGCCATCAGCCTGCTCAATGAGCTCCTCTATAGGAATTTGAGCAATGGACTTATCCTTGTTGCCAGCAAGAAGAGCTGAAGAAGATCCATGTTGATTCTCATACCGACCGATGGCAAGCTGGTCACCAGAGATCATCTTAACATTAACACCAAGCTCAATAGCTTTACAAATTGTCATATGTTACTGTATGAAAGAATGAGCTTCAATACACGAATGCAAAATTAATACTAAAGGACAATAAGTTATGACAAAATAGAGGAAGAAGGCCTAAAAATAAAGGTCAAGCAATTGATAAACAAAACCTTCTTTACTCTTTTTGTATATGAAACAAAAATTTCGATTTGTGTGCTGAGTTTTCAACTGAAAAAGAAACACAAGAAATTATCAAAAGAGGAAAATCAATTGTCAATGTATAATTCATATATAATCTTTAAAACTATTAACTAAAGATATAAAGAAAGACAAAAAGATTAAGAATAATGAATACAAAAATACAACTTAATTAAAACAAAATAAGAAGAACACGTAAAATTTAATAATATGAAATTATTCAAACTTTTTCGTGAACATGATCATAAAAGAGAGAGAAAAAAGCATCCAATTATAGTTATATGAAAGCAAAACTTTGCATACATTTTAAATACAATAACAATAATAGCATATTTAGCGTAATTTCATAAATAAGAAAAGTTTAGGAAGGATAATTGTGTACGTTGACCTTACCTCGAATTCTAAAACTTAAAATTAATTTTGAACTTGCGTACGTGTTTAAACAATGACATGTTAGTAGTATGCATAAACAGAGAAGATCTAAATATTATTGTGTGAAAGAATGACCTAGAGACCTTACCTCGAATTCCAAAACTTAAAATTGATTCTGCATTTGCCTACGTGTTTAAACAATGACATGTTAGTAGTATGTTTAAACAGAGAAGATCTAAATATTATTGTGTGAAAGAATGACCTAGAAAACTTGAAAAAGCTAGACAGGATTAATGAAAAAAATTTGAAATTGTAATTTTTTTTTATAAAAAGTTTAGAATAGACAAATAAACGGATTCCTAAATCAAAATAAAAAATTAAGTTTAAATATGTATATGATTTATATTAAAATACCTCCACTTATTAAAGGAAAAAAAAAACAAAAAAAAAGGACTCCTCTAAACTTGGGAAATATTTAACACTCGTAGTACACTTTGATACCAAAAGTGATATTAATTATAACAAAAATTAATTACGGCACTTTTACGTTGGGAAGGAAAAAAAAAAGGATGAAGCCTATATTAGAAAACCTATAGGAGTCTACTTCCCTATAACCTTCATGTATACGTGTACAAGAAAAAGTTCTCTTATATTTGATTGGGATTTACAATAGGAGACAATTTTTTGCTAGAGTTTTAAGGAAATTGGGTAATTTTTTAGGATATCTTTTCCTTAACTGTATGTGCCTCGCACATATAACGTTTGATTATTTAAAATTATACGTCTAACGTTTGATTATTTAAAATTAAATAATTTTGTCTATTATGAAGATTTCGTTAGAACTCATTCGATCGAGATCGCCATTAAAATCAGTAGAGAAAATCCTAGAAGCTTGAGAGATGAAGAAAGAGAAAAAATCGGAAAATGCTTTATTATATCTATGTATAAGTGCTCTAGAACCCTCTCTTTCTATATATATTTACAACATACTCAATAAAAGGAAAATACAAAATACAAGATAAAATTAGGAGGGCTCGGGTACATTAATCTCGTGTGGGCTCCGTGTAATTTTAACAGTACTTGGGCCTGGACCTGAACTAATGTTAAACACCCCCCTCAAGATGGAGGGTGTCAACACACCCAACTTGCATAAAAGAGTATGATCGAGAGGACCACTCAAATGCTTCGTCATGATGTCAGCAAACTGAGCAAACTGATCAGCTGAAGAAACATGACGAAGAGAAATTAGCTGAGCAAACAAGCAATCGCGAACATAGTGATAGTTTATCTCAATGTGCTTGGTACGCTCATGGAACACTGGATTCTTGGCTATATGTAGAGCAACCTAACAATCACAAAAAACAGAAACAACAGAAGAAACAAATAAACCCATGTCAGCAAACAAACGAGTTAACCAAACAACTTCAGCAACCACCATGCGCAAGGCACGGTATTCAGTCTCAGCTGAGGAGAGAGAAATGGTAGTCTTCTTCTTGCTCTTCCAAAAGATGGGACAGCCACAAAAAATAATGAAATAACCAGTAACAGATCTTCGTGAAGGGGACAAGCAGCTCAGTCAGAATCAGCATAGGCTGATATAGAGAAATCAGGTGTAGCAAGCAAAAAAATCCCTTGATCAGAAGAAGACATAACATAACGAAGTACATAGAGGCCTGCCTTCATATGAGCAGCACAAGGGGTCTGTAAGAACTGACTAAGGTATTGTACGAAAAACAAAATGTCAGGCCTAGTGTGTTGGATAAAATTGAGTTTCCCAACAAAACGCCTGAACAAAGAGGGATCAGGCAAAGGATCATCCATAACAGGCACCAACTTGACAGAAGGTTCCAATGGGAAGACCACAGGGGTAAAATGAGAACAATGAAATTCATTCAACAAATCAGAGGCATACTTATGTTGATGAATCAGATAACCAGAGTCATAGCAATAATTTCCAGTCCCAAGAAATAGTGAACCAAACCCAAATCCTTAATCTTGAATTTATGATCAAGAAATGATTTAAGATCATTTATTTCAGAAACATCAAAACCAGCTAACAAAATATCATCCATATAGACCACCAAAATGACTAAAAAGTCCCCAAAAGACTTAGTGAAAAGAGAGTAGTCATTTTTACTGGCAATGTAGCCTCTGGACAACAAAGCCTCAAACAGTTTGGAAAACCACTGGATGCTTGTTTGAGGCCATATAAAGACTTCTTGAGTTTTCAAACCAAAAGAGTTGCACAAGAAGAGGTGGAAGAGATCTGAAGACCAGGGGGGATTTTCATGTAGACATTCTCGTGAACATCCCTATGAAAGAAAGCATTATTGACATCCAGTTGAAAAACTGTCCAGTGATGCTTTGCAGCAAAAGACAAAAGACACTTCACAGTAGTTAGTTTCACCACAGGGGAAAAAGTCTCATGATAGTCAATACCCTCTCTTTGGGTATCACCCCTGATAACAAGCCTAGACTTATACCTCTTAACAGTGACATCAACTCTTCGTTTAATCTTGTACACCCATTTACAAGGAATGACCTTCTTATTGGGGGGAAGAGGGACAATGTCCCATGTATGATTGAGAGCAAGAGCCTTAAATTCCTGTAGCAGGGACTCTTGCCAGGTAGGACTAAAAACAGACTACTGGTAAAAGAGAGGTTCATGCAAATGTATATCAGAACTGGAAACCTTGGAGTTGACCTGAAGAGGAGGAGAGGTTGGAAGAACAAATGAATAAAGGTAGTCAGTCAGGTGAGAAAAGAGAATGTGTTGTCTTGTACTTCTTCTAAGTGGAATAGGTGTGGAAGAAGGAGGCAAAGAGTCAGCAGAAGTGGACAAAGGTGCAGGGGTAGAGGATGGAAAAAAATCAACAAAAGTGAAAGGAGGAGAAAATGGAGAGAAAGAGGTAGATGAGTAAGAAAAGATGTGTTCATGGAATTTGACATCTCTAGAGTAAAAAATAGAATGGTTGGATAGATTAAGTGGTTTGTAGCCCTTCTTACTACAGGGATAATCTAAGAAAATACTTGGGATGGACCTGGACTGAAGTTTGTCTCTTGTATATAGTGGTGAGACTGCATATGTAAGACACCGAAAGCTTTTCAAATGGTCATAGGAAGGAGGATGTCCATGGAGTTATTGAAAAGGAGAAGAATAAAGTAAGGGAATAGAAGGAAATCTATTGATCAAATAGGTGGCAGTCAACACACACTCACCCTAGTATTTTAAAGGTAGCTTGAAATGGAATAATAATGCCCTTGACACCTCTAAAAGATGCTTGTGTTTTCTTTCTACAACACTATTTTGTTGAGGAGTGTGTGGAATGGTAGTCTGGTAAAGGTTGTCATTTTGGGAAAAAAATAATTTAAGATCAGCACTTTGACCTAACTCAAAAGCATTATCTGATCTAAAAACTTGAATAGAAGAATGAAATTGAACTTTGACCATGGCAACAAAAGCCTTAATGACCAAAGAAACACCTGACTTAGATGATAACAAGTGAGTCCAAGTGACTCTTGTAAAATCATCAACCAAAGTTAAGAAGTATTTGAACCCATTATATGTTTGGGTATGATAAAGGCCCCAAACATCAATGTGAACAAGTTGAAAAAGGGAAGAAGATTTAGTAGAACTTGAAGAAAAAGGGAGTCTATGTTGTTTAGCCCTAAAACAAATCATTTTCATTCAAGACATGAGAAACAGGATGATACATGGAAGAAGAACAAGTAGCAGAATATAAAAGACTAGCTAGAGCAGAAGAAAAAAGAAAATCTGGTGAAGTAAAGTAATACAGCCCATGTGCAACTTTACCAATTTTTAACTGTTTCTTCAGAGAATGGCCCTGTAAGATGCAGTGAGTCTTGGTGAAAAGGGCAGTGCAATTAAATTGGGAAAGTAGTTTATGAATGGAAATGAGATTGAAATGGAAAGAAGGAACTAATAATACATTGTGCAAGGTCATGTCTAGTGTAAGGTGGGGGGAGCCAGTGAACATGACTTTGACTTTATATTTATTGGGAAGACTGATAAGAAGAGGTAGAAGTAAAGGAGTAAGGTCATGGAGAAGATTTTTATGATGAGTCATGTGGTTAGTGGCTCTAGAATCAATTATCCAAGGATTTACTCCCAGAGTAGACTCTGCAGATCCATGAAAAGCAGTAGTGATCACTTTGGGCTAGTAAACACACCTGCAAAGTTGGCAGACTCCTCAGTGGGGGAGCAGAGGTACTACTGCAGGTGTTACCAGTGTTGTGGAGATACTGCAAGTGTTGATAGTGCTGAAACTGATCTCTCGTCAATTTATAATCCCCATAATCAAGCTTCATAGAATAGACTAAAAGTTCAGCTCCTGGAGTATCAGATTGGACAAGAGACACAGACTTTTTCCCTTTTGTAAATTTGAAATCTGAAGAAAAGCCATGAAGCTTATAACATTTGTCAATAAAGTGGCTAGATTTCTTGCAAT
Organism: Capsicum pubescens; assembly: GCA_030864215.1. Lineage (NCBI taxonomy): Eukaryota > Viridiplantae > Streptophyta > Magnoliopsida > Solanales > Solanaceae > Capsicum > Capsicum pubescens. The sequence continues at coordinate 109,697,316 of CM061549.1, read as the reverse complement.
ATATACAAAATAGAGTAGAGGAGCCAATGGGTGAAAAGAGAGGTCTCTTGACATCAATGGGTGAAAAGAGAGGTCTCTTGACATCAGATTGAGTTCTTCTGGCATCATTTGTCATGGAGTTCCTCTTAGGCTCAAACTGATATCTTTGAGTATACCCACGACCAAAGAAAGTGGTGTGAGAAATTGAGTTGAAGACAGCTAAGTCATTTGAGAAACTAGGAATTGGGGTTTGAGATTCCTATTGTTTCTCAACATGTTGTAGCATAGCATAAGAGTTGCTAAAGGAAGAAAGAGTGGACATCATTAGTAAATTGCTCTTACAGAGAGAATATTCATCATTTAACCCACTAAGGAATTGGAACAATTTATGTTGCTCCATGAACTTTCCTAAAGCCCCACAAGTACATGCAGGGCCAACATAAGAGGTACTAAGTTTATCCCAAAGGGCACATAGCCTGGTAAAATAGGATGCAATGTTTGAAGACCCTTGGACAGTAGAATTTATCTCTTTCTGGATTTGAATGTGCTTAGTCCCATTAGATTGACCAAACCTTTCATTAATATCCAACCAAATGTCCTTTGTAGAGTCAAAACTCATAATACTGGTGGCCAATTCGGTAGAAAGGGAATTAGTGATCCAAGCTCTAACCATATTATTGCAACGTTCATCGAATGGGAAATAGGGTGAGTTTGGGAGAGGTTTAGCTACATCTTCATTAACCAGACCTAGCTTGTTCTTAGCGGATAAAACAATCATTATATTCTTTCTCCAAACCACAAACACTGTCCAATCAAAAGGAGAAGAGACTAAGCGAGTCCTGGGATTATCAGATGGATGCAAATAAAGAAGATAAGTTGGTGAAACAGAAAACTCATCGAAACCCTCAGTCCTAATTGCAGTCGATGTCGACATTGGAATGATGGCTAAGAACTAGGGCAAAAATTACATGAACTACAAGCACACAATGCAAAATATCCAAATCTTTCAAAGAAAATCGTACATGAACTAGGAGGACACAATTGAAATAAGGAGCAATAATGACAGATCTGCCAGTAGCACAAAAACAACTATGAATCCACAACACTAAATGAAAACCTAAACATAGGTATAACAACAGTTTCCATCAATGACGTAAACTATATAAAAAAAATGATTGCCGCCCTTCTTCGTAACCTGAAGAAGCAAGGCATTGATATGCAACAACATCTGAACAAAACCCCCCAAAATTTGGCCATGAGATTCAAAACCTCCATGAAAAAAAATCAACGAAACCCATCAAGGGTAGTATCAAAAGATAGAAAAGTGAGAGAGGATCACGAATCACTACTCTAATACCATGTTAGAACTCATTCGGTCGAGATCGCCATTAAAATCAGTAGAGAAAACCCTAGAAGTTTGAGAGACGAAGAGAGAGAAAAAATCAGAAAATGCTTTATTATTTCTATGTATTTGTGTTCTAGAAGCCTCCCTTTCTATATATATTTACAACATACTCAATAAAAGGAAAATACAAAATACAAGATAAAATCAGGTGGGCTCGGGTACATTAATCTCGTGTGGGCTCCGTGTAATTTTAACAGTACTTGGGCCTGGGCCTGGACCTGAACTAATGTTAACAGATTTTTAATAGTGTAAAAGTTCAAATCACTTTACAAAATCTTTCACACTTTAATATAATAATGTAAATATAAACATATACACATATATGTTTTACCACCAGAAGTTTCAAGTAGTTGATGGATCATCAGTTTTGCGTTTGCCAAATAGTACCTCTTTCACTTGTTGTCACAGGTTAAGAGAGGCGCGTCAATTTGAATCATATTTTTGTTACGATTATTTTATATATATATATATATATATATTTAAAATCTTTTCTTATTTTTAAAGTCAAATATTTATAAAATCATTGATTACATTCTTATTACGTACTTAAAACTTTTAAAAATCTGGTACTTCTTAAATTTTTCTTATTCTAGTAGTTTTATATTTATTTCTAGATTTTTTCAAATATTCCTAAAATTAAATTTAGTTGATTTAAAATTCTTAAACTAATGAAAAAAGTATCAAATGTCATTAATTTTGATGACTTCTAATAAGGAAAGATTTTACCATAAATATATTTAATTAATTTTTAAGTCTTAAATTAGGAAAAAATATTAGAATTCTGATGAATTCTAATAACGAAAAGTTTTATCATAAATATATTTAATAAATTTTTAGCTCTTAAATATTAGGAAAAAAATAGCGAAAAGACTATTTTGTCTAAAGTAAGGATTTTTAATGAATGACAAAAATTTCAAGCAATATTTCTAAGGTATATTATAGATACAGATACAGATACAGATACAGATACAGATACAGATACAGATACAGATACAGATATAAATATATATATAAATATAGATATAGATAGATATAGATAGATTATAGATAGATGTGTGTGTGTGTTTTTCTTTTTCATGTGTACGTGTACAAGAAAAAGTTGTCATATATTTGATTTAGATTTAAAGTAGGAGACAATTGGGTAATTTCTTAGGATATCTTTTCCTCCCTTTTTAGTGTAGTGTTTTTTTTTCTTTTGAATTTTTTAAAAGTCGTAAATTTAGGTATATAAGTCGAATAAAGAAAGGTTTAATTATTAAATTTAAATTAATTTTAAATTTTAAATATTATAAAAATAGTGAAAAGATAATTTTATCTACTGCAAAGACTTTTACTGAAGGGCAAAGAGTTCAAATAACAATCCTAAAGCCGTTCACACTTTTAAAATATTATAGATTATAGATATAGATAGATTATAGATATAGATATAGATATAGATTATAGATTATAAATTATAGATATAGATATAAATATAGATTATAGATATAGATATAATACTACTATACTACATAAAAATTGATAAAAGGAAAAGGGACGAACATCTTCAAATTTGCACTACTAAAATAATAAAACTTACTAGTTACGCCTACAAATTTTGTTACTAAATATTAAATTTTATCTAGCGGTGGATTAGTGATAATTATGAAAAAGTTCTGTTAACTACGAGTGGTTTAGTAATAGATTAGCTATTATATACAGTTGAACTATTTTGTGTTCTTTTAAAAGTTTTAAAAATAAGAAATATTATTGTTTAAGACTTAGAGGTTAATGTATAAGACTTTTAATAAACGGTTATTGCTAATTTCTAAAACTCATCAAATTTTTACCCAATTGAGATTACAAAGAAAAAAGGTCTTTTTACTTATTTTTTGTTTTTTTATATCTTGGCTTATTTTTGAATTACTTAAATGATAAACAGCAAAAATTAAAAAGTAAAAATTAATTAAAGAACATTTCAAAATAAGATCATTCGTGCAAAAACTTGATCAAGTGGCTAACACAATGTAAATAGTTTGAAAATCCATTAAACAAAATATTTTCACGTTATCAAGCCTACCCACGTGAGAAACCTGTCAGAGACATCAAATAAATAAACTAAAGTGATAAGGCACTTTATAGTTTATACAATTCATTGAAGAAACAATAATTCTATAAATGAAGAATTGATCTATTTCTACTGAATGCTAGTGGGATATGTCCTTGCTGAGTACGGACCCGATAGTGAGAAAGTTGAAATCAATGAAGATGATTAGGTAGATTTGTAATGATAATGTTGTTATAAAAGGAGAAATAATATAAGAAGTTGCATCGTCCGAAGTTTTCATCAAAGTATCATAATTAATTTCGTCAATCAACCAAATATGTTATATCAAATAATTTTGAGGGTCAATCAAATATTTTATATCTTTAAAAAAATTTAAGTTGTTAATCATTGTGATTTATAATTTTTTTTACGTCATTTTGAAGTATATAACAAATTAAATCTTCTTTAGATATTTTAAGTTGATAACTATTGTAATTTATAATATTTTTTACGTAATTTTCAAACAATATATGTTACCGTCCTTGTACAAACTTTTGCGTCATTAATAATTAATTATATTTTTAACTGTTTTAATTTAAGAGACACTGATATAATTTTGAGATTCAACCAAATATTTTATATCTTTTAAAAATTTTAAGTTGTTAATTATTGTGATCTATAGTATTTTTTACGATTTTTTTGGGAATATATAACAGATTAATTTTTTCAGATATTTTAAGTTGTTAAATATTTTAATTTAAAATATTTTTTTGTAATTTTCAAAAAATATATGTTGTTCCTTTTGTCCAAACTTTTGTGGTATTAATAGTCAATTATATTTTTAAAATAATTAAATTTTTAATTACAGTGATTTGTAATACTTTTTCTTCTATTATAATTTAAATGACACTGATATAATTTCGAAAGTCAGTGAAAATATTTTATATCTTTTAAATTTTTTAAGTTGTTAATTATTGTGATTTGCAGGGTTTTTTTGTATTTTTTTGAAATATATAACAAATTACAAAAAATAAATTAAAATGGAAGAAAAAAATAAAGGCAGGGGAAAAGATCAATGAAGTTGAGCCAAAGCAGATAGATTGACCTTCAAATTTTTTAAATTGTTATTATTGTGACTTATAGTATTTTTTATGTATTTTTTGAAATATATAAAATATTAAATTATTTTCTTTTTAGTTATTTTAAGTTATTATTGTAATTTATTATACTTTTTATATAATTTTTAAATAATATATATTACTTTTCTTGTTCAAAATTTTGTGGCATTGATAGTCAATTATAATTTTTAAAATATTTAATTTTTTAATTATTATGATTATAATACTTTTTCTTCTATTCCAATTTAAGTGGCACAATACTTAGATGTCCATAATAATTAATTAGGAGTGATATCATAAAATCATGATTGAAGCAGTGAAACAGACATGTCTTAAATGACTTATTTATAATAACTAATTAAAAGTGATATAACATAATTATTATAAAAAATACTTGTGAAAAAAAATTCAGTGGGCCTCATATAAGACGCCAAGTTAATTCAGCATTAAATATTATAATTTTTTTAATATTTGAATGACTTTATAATAATCTTTAATATTAATGTTTTAATAATTAGATGACTTATAATAAATAATTAGGGGGTCTGCTAATTTTGCTATAATAAATAATTAGGGGCAACATAGCTAATTTTGCTAATTTTGCTAATTTTGCTATAATAAATAATTAGGGGCAACATAGCTAATTTTGCTAATTTTGCTAATTTTGCTATAATAAATAATTAGGGGCAACATAGCAAAATTAGTAGACGTATCATAGATGTCTATTTAACTTTATTTTATTAAATATTATTAATTTTTAATACATGGAAAATCACATAAAATTCAGTAAATTTGTAATTAAAATAAGTTTTGGGCACAATGATGAAAGGATTATCCTTGTTGAAAACCCTCACATATCTCAATTGATGATCTTAAATACTAAAACTTGAATCTTGGATCTCTATTGATGCTTTGGAGATGAATTCTTAGAGTTCTTGAATTGGGGATTCTAAATCTTGAATTACCTTGGAGAATTAATGGAGAAATTGGGTTTCTTGGAGAAGGAGCTTTGATGATCTAGGGTTTTCTTTTGAGAGAAAGTGGATGAAATAAGCATAAAGTGCTTTGAAATATGTTAAATCTTGTGTTTTGGACAGATTGGGGGCTTGAGAATTGACCAAAATGCCCCCTTTAAGCTTTTAAAAGGAACTGAAAAACGCAATATTTTTTGAACTGGATGCCCACCGCGACGTGCCACTATTGCGATGGCTCACTGGAAAGTGGACGAATGGGAACTGGGCTTTCATCGCGACGCGCCACAATCGCGGTGCCCTTTAGTTAGCCATTTTGGCCACTGGCGCGACGCGCCAGTATCGTGAAGGCTAACTGAAAATTGACAAATGGGAAATTAGCCCTCTCCACGATGCGTCAATATCGCGGAGGTCCACTGAAATTTTACAATTATGAATTTTGCCTTTCCCGCGACGCGCCAAGTGCCCAGGTGGCACCCTGTCAACTTAAAAATGCCATAACTCCTTCACCAAGTGTCGGATTTGGGCGAATCTTATATCGATGGAATACTTATTCAATTTCCGATATAATGGGAAGTCTTAATCTAGAAAACTCCACATAGAATAAATATTATTCATTTTTGAAGCTATCTGTTAACGTTCTAGGAACGAATTTAAGCTAAGAAAGTTCGGGGTATTACAATTACCTTAATGGAAAAGCTCCATCAAGCCAAATTCCTGCACACATTTAGTAAACTCCACCACTCCAGCTAAAGAAATTGATGTTCCTCCTATTATATCCTCAGCATGCAGTATGGAGTTAAAATCTCCAAGTATTAGCCATGATTTTCTAATAGATCTGTGTAATGATAATAATGATGCCCAGAGATTCTTCCTTTCATCGTTTTTGTTAAAAGCATACACAAAGGACACTACAAAGAAAAATTATTGTAGGGTAAAATCCACCTTAAAAATAACTACTTGAGTAGTCATATTTACGGGAACCTCCCTATAATAATCTGGTCTCGATGTAACAACAATTCTTCCATTACAACGACAATTCAAATTATGCAAGAATCTCCATTCACCAAACATAATATAAACAATTTGATCCATTCTATTACTTTTTAGTTTTGTTTTTAGAAAGCCTATATATCAAGCCTTCTCTTTCTTCATTGCAAATGAGCTTAACCTCTTTTTGCTTATTTGGCCCATTCAAGCCTCTTACATTCCAACTGAGAAGGCTAACTATTCCTAATACCTAGGATGAGGTTGCTCTCCTTATTTACTTGTCCTTCATTACTAGTAGCTCTTTGTTGCACCGTAGTGTGTGTCACTCTCATCTGATTTTGATAGGCAACTTTTCTAGGTGTGATCCAAACTGATGTTTCCCTTGTAACTGCTTTAGATAATGCATTACCTAAGTTTTGCACACCTGATTACTGCAAAGTCCCACTCTGCAGTTTCTGCTAACTACCATGCTTGTTATTGTGTTCTACCACTTTGTCATCTTGTACATGAGGTTCCTTCTCTATATATTTTTCAACTTTCTTTTTTATTTGCGATTTTTAGTAAATCATTCTTCCTACATACCACCTCTTAGTGCCCATATTTCTTGCAATTTTTACACAAGGTATGCTTTTACTCATAGCTCACCTTTTGCTCAATCAGTTGACCTTTCTCATACTTAAACTAATTATTTCTAGCAAAAATTAGCATCCATATCTACCTCCACCATAAGCCTAGTAAAGTTTAAACCAACCTTTCTTTCTGCATTTTGGTCTGCCATTAAAGGTTTTCCAATCAAACTACTTATCTTAATCCTTTAGGACTTCAATACTTGAAATCCAAACCTGGAAGTCTAATCCAAATAGGAAATGTGTAGAGCTTTTCTCTAGAAAAATCTATCTCATTATTCCAATCCTTAACTCTGAAAGGCTTACTATCAAAATAGTAGATCCCTGCTTGGAGAACTTTATTTTTACCCTCTTCTATATCAAATCCTACTAGGAGAACTCCATTTTTCGGCATAACCACTTTATTGATGCAATGTTTAGTCCAAATTCGATGTATAAACCTGTTGATTACCTCAAAAGGAGGGTGCGTACCCAATACATAGCATACAACTGAGTTTTTCCAGTGCTATATCTCAGAACTAATATCATCCAATTCAATTTCAAGATAATTTGACTTACCTTTACCTGTAGGAGCTGTCACACCCCTTTTTCGTTCGAGGAATTAAGGTCTAAGGGTTTTTCCAATTAAAGTGACGGTATTGAATAGGGATTAGTTTAATTTATAGAGTCGCCACTTGGAATTGAGTTATGGTGTTCCAAGTCACCTTTTTGAATCCCTAATCAAAAGGAAATGACTCTTTATTTTGGTCTGCAAAAACAGAAGACGGGTAAGAAATTCTGTTGACCAAGGGGAAGGTGTGAGGCATCCCTCGAGTCCCGTGGTTCTAGCACGGTCGCTTTTATTGACTTAACTTAACTAAAATTATTTCGACAAATTGTGTTAAGGCCAAAATTCGCTCATTTTTTATTATACTAAAAACTTGTTTATTATCAAATAAATCGGTGATAAGTTGAAAAATATTTGTCAAGTAAATTTTAGAAAAATATTTACCAAGGCATATTTTTACATCCTTGAATTATTTTTAAATGTCTCCGGAAGATGCGTGCGCCGCATTCTTAGTTGAAAATAAATAAATAAATAAATTAAAACGTGCCTAAAATTTGTCTGGCGTTAAAGGAATTTGTTTTGTCTCTTGTAAACTTGAGACGAACGTGCCTAAAATTTGTCTGGCGTTAAAGGAATTTGTTTTGTCTCTTGTAAACTTGAGACGAACGTGCCTAAAATTTGTCTGGCGTTAAAGGAAATTATTTTATCTCTTGTAAACTTGAGACGATTTTTATTTCTATTTTTTTTTTTTTAAATCAAAACAGTGTACTACTGCTTTTACTTAATAATCCAATGAAGCCACCAAAACAGTAAGAAGAAATATTAAAAACAGTCGCCAAAATAATACAAAATCTAGACATCAATGCTTCACCAGACTTCATAACTTAATACCTACTTCAAACCAAGCCAAAATAAAAGTATACATTGTGGGTCATTTTCCAAATTCAGTGAAAATAAACACAAATGCATTTTACTGTTTCGCATCAACTTTAACCAAAACAAAATAAAAACATTCAATGCCTAGAACTAGTCACAACATATTAAATTTGGGTTCTCCCATTATCCTTTTTAGCCTTTAACTTTTCCAGCTTCTTCTCCAACTTTAGTGTCTAACGAAAGGCTACCAAAAATCCTAAGCAGAACAAATGTAAAGTCCCGGATGTGATCTAAAAAAAAATCTCTAATAACACAATAAGCTTTTTCGAAAAATCGTTAACGAACTAGCACCAGTCAACTTGAAGTTTACTAAGAAGACATAACTTACACCCTTTTCAGTCGCTATAATTTCGCAACTCGCCTCATTTCTTCACACTAATAAATAATTTAGCCTTAAAAAAAAATCTAGGCCGATAATCTAAATACTAAGAACATAGAGTGATTAACAAACATCGTGGAACGATATTATAATGATTACGTTAAATATTTTCATAACCAAACATACCATTCATGATAACAACCTCATATAATAATTGACTTTACATATTAAATAGTGTTTGGAATCATTGAAATAACTTCACTCATGCTTCTATTAACAATGAAATTTATGAAAATAAATAATACGAAAGTGATAAGAACCTGGATGATGAATTGTACTGAGTAAAGAAACAAAACGTCGTCACCGAGAAACTCAAAACGAAACCCGAACTTTAACTCAAATCGTCCCTCTTTCTTTTTTTTTTTTTTTTTTACTTTCTTTTCTAAATTTTTCTATAGTTTTCTTTCCAGTTTTCTCTTGTTTTTCTTTGGTTTTGATTTTTGTTTCAGTTTTCTTTTTCGTGTCTCCTTTTTCTTTCCGTGTGTGTGTGTTGTTATATATATATTAGTGTTGTGTGCATGTATAGTTTTGATGTGGTAGAAACGTGGGGAGGGAAATAAGGGTAATGGGGTTGAGGGAAATTAAGGATGGGTTGAGGTAGTTTTTTAGGGATAAGATAAGAGAAATTTAATTATTATTATTTTTTATTATTATTATTATTATTATTATTATTTTTTAATTTTTTTTTTTAAAATAAAATAATAATAATAATAATAGAAAATAATACTTGTAAAAATAATAATAATAATAATAATAAAAATAATAAATAAATTTAGAAATAAAATAAAATAAAATAATAATAAATATATAAATATAACAATAATTGATTTATATTTTAGAAAATATAATAAAATTCATAAATAGCTTTAAATAACTATAGCTAAATAATACAAAAACTTGCTAGCTTATTTATTTAAAATTCAAAAAGGAAAATATTTTTGAATTTTTGTATTATTATTTTTTATTGGAATAAAACAAAATAATATCCTAAAATTAAATTTATTTAATTGTTTACATTATATTAAAAATAAAATAATAGTCAAAATAATATATGATTAAATATAAATATAAATATTTAATATGGATAAACAAGTTAAAATTTAGGGAGGATCAAAAATCACGTGTCTACATTTTTGCCCCTCTTTGTGTGAAATCTCGAAGAGTTTTCATACAAAGAAGTAGACAAGATATGATTTTTGACCCTCTAATTATTTGAAAGGTAAAAATAAAATAAAATAAAAATAAAAAGACAAATATGACCGAGTCCTGTTTTTGGACATCCTACCTATCCTGGGTTATAAGGGAATCAGGTCATGAGTAGTTCAAAAGGTAATTTGGTTAGAGAAAAAGTTAAAGTCGAGTGAGATTCCGTCGAGTTTCCGGTTGACGACTTCTGCTTTTACATTCAACTAACTAATAAAAATCAAAAATAGAAAAATACAAGTGAAAATTGTAATCTCTTGATTCAAATCTTCTTGACTTGAACTTGAAAATTTACCCTATTCTTCAGGCGGGCTCCTGAACTTTCTTTTTCTTCACCCTGTTCTTCAGGCGGGCTCCTGGATTTATAATTTCTTCACCCTGTTCTTCAGGTGGGCTCCTGAACTTTCTTTTTCTTCACCCTGCTCTTCAGGTGGGCTCCTGGACTTACAATTCTTCACCCTGTTCTTCAGGCGGGCTCCTGACTTGCAACTTTTTCACCCTGTTCTTCAGGCGGGCTCCTGACTTGCAACTTTTTCACCCTGTTCTTGGGCTCCTGGACTTACAATTCTTCACCCTGTTCTTCAGGCGGGCTCCTGACTTGCAACTTTTTCACCCTGTTCTTCAGGCGGGCTCCTGACTTGCAATTTTTTCACCCTATTCTTCAGGCGGGTTCCTGAACTCAAAGAAAATAGTGAAACAGAAAAATAACATCCTATTCTTCAAGAGGGTTCTGTATATTAAATAAATTCCCATTCTTTAGGGGGGTCTTGAGCATAAAAATAAATTTCCATTCTTCAGGAGAGTCCTGAGCATAAAATAAATTCCCATTATTCAGGAGGGTCCTGAGCATAAAATAGATTCCCATGCTTCAGGATGGTCCTGAGCATAAAACAGATTCCCATTCTTCAGGAGGGGCCTGTGCATAAAATAAATTCCCATTTTTTAGGAGGGTCCTGAGCATAAAAATAAATTCCCATTCTTCAGGAGGGTCCTGAGCATGAAATAAATTCCCATTATTCAGGAGGGTCCTGAGCATAAAATAAATTCCATATAACACACATAAAATTTTGCCCCAGTTTGTACTGAAAAAATTTATGTGTCACTGGATCTTAATATATCTCGCAAAGAATAAAGTTTATCATGATCGAGATCCAGTATCGGATGTTGTAATCGTGCTTCTTGCATTGAATGAAGTGTCAAAATTACATCCTTTAGCTGAAAACATTATTTCATCTCTGTTCCAAACAAAGAAAAATTGTGAGTTTTAAAACATGTGGTGGTTAGTTTGTGGCATTTGGCTTTTGAAGTGGCCGCTCTCACACTTTCCATGCTCGACTCCTTTCCAATCCATGATAATCTTCTTTGAATTGTCATATTTCTGAATCAGAATTCTGACTACTGAGATCCTCGACTCAAATCATATTTCTTACTTTTACTTTGAAATGTTGTCTCTGTAGATCGACCCTTTGTCTTGCTTTGTACCCTTAAAGGAGTTGGTAGCGAGTTTGAAATCTTTTCTGACTCGACCTGATGTGAATTTGACTCAAAAGACAACAAAGATTTTTGTTTGATGACAAAGACACAACAATCAAAAATAAAAATAAAACAAAATAAAAAGACAATAGATATCTCTTTTCCAAAACAAAGAGAAAACTTATCTGAATGTGGAAGTCAATTCTGGTGATTATGACATGCATTTTGAATAAAACAACCAGATCTACCCACATCAATCATTACAACTTTTGTCCACATATTGAGCTTTAAATTAAGCCAATCTTGAATTTGTTCCTTCTTGATAACAATCTTTCTTAAACTAGTGGCACCTCAATAGGTTTTGCCAACGAGTCTATCTCCTTTTATTCCTGCCTTAGCTCACAGTCGTCTTACGGTGCCCGAAAGGGTTTTCACCAATAAGACTCTCTCATTTTTATTTTTTTCATCACTTTTTTTTATTTAATAAACATCCAAAATATGAAATATCATGCACTCATAATATGTTTAGCCTTGACATTCTCAAAGATTAATCCAAAGGTCTTTCTTTGGTTGTAACTTGGCTTTTGGATAGGGTTAGAAAGAAAGGTAGGCATGAGTCTCAAAAAATTTATAACATTGGGTGAAACATACAACTTTTGAAATCTATCCTTTTTAAGAAAATAAATTTTGCCCCAGTTTCATTTCATTCTGGGTAATTTAAATTTTCTTCTGGTTAGACCGAACCCCGGAGTAGGGCTGCCTACGTATCTTGTCATAGCAAGAATCAGGTCAAACGTAGTTCATGAAACATCATTCTTTTTTTTTTCTTTTAACACACCTTTTATTTTGATTCCAAAAAGAGGGGTTCGAAGAAAAATAAAGGCTCAAAGGGGTAAGCAAAGGTTTATATATTATTCAGATAGCAGAACAAAATGCCTTCCTCATTTCAATCTTTAAAAATATAAGTACAAAACATACATAACATAATTGTATAGGAATATCATACATAATATCTTTTAACTGCATCAGCATTGACCGGAATTCCTTCCATTTTTCCTTCTACATCAGTCAGATATAACGCGCCATTAGGTAACACTTTCTTTACTATGAATGGCCCATGCCAATTAGGAGAAAATTTGCCTTTGGCCTCAATCTGATGAGGAAGGATACGTCTTAGTACTAACTGACCAACTTCAAAATGTCTGTGGCGCACCTTTTTATTATATGCTCGTGCCATTCTCTTCTGATATAGTTGTCCGTGACATACTGACGCCAATCTTTTTTCATCAATCAAGCTTAATTGCTCCAAACGAGTCTTGACCCATTGGTCTTCATCAATTTCAGCTTCCACAACTACTCGAAGAGATGGAATCTCAATTTCCGCAGGTATAACTGCTTCAGTTCCATACACTAACAAGTAAGGAGTTGCACCAATTGAAGTTCGAACTGTAGTACGATAACCCAACAAAGCAAACGGTAACTTTTCATGCCATTATCGGGAACCTTGTACCATCTTACGGAGTATTTTCTTTAAGTTCTTGTTGGCAGCTTCTACAGCTCCATTCGCCTTTGGACGATAAGGAGTTGAATTTCGATGCATAATCTTAAATTGCTGGCACACTTCTTGCATCAGATGACTATTGAGATTCGCGGCATTATCCGTGACAATTATCTTTGGAATGCCGAAACGACAAATGATGTTGGAGTGAATAAAATCAACCACAACTTTCTTGGTCACTGACTTGAAAGTCACTGCTTCTACCCATTTCGTGAAATAATCAATGGCTACCAAGATGAACCTATGTCCATTCGAGGCCTTTGGTTCAATTGGTCCAATTACGTCTATTCCCCAAGCCATAAAAGGCCATGGAGCAGTCATTGTATGCAACTCGGATGGAGGGGAATGTATCAAGTCTCCATGTACCTGGCATTTATGACATTTACGAACGAAGTTTATGGAATCTCGCTCCATGGTGAGCCAATAATAACCCGCTCGGAGTATTTTCTTTGCCAAAACATATCCACTCATGTGTGGTCCACAAATACCAGAATGTACTTCGGTCATGATCTTTGAAGCTTCTTTAGCATTTACACATCTCAAAAGTCCCAAATCAGGAGTCCTCTTATACAAGATTCCTCCACTTAAGAAAAATCCACTAGACAAACGTCGAATGGTTCTCTTTTGATTACCATCAGCATGTACAGGATACTTCCCAGTCTGAATATATTCTTTGATATCATAGAACCAAGGCTCCCCATCAAATTCTTCTTCAACCACATTACAATATGCATGTTGATCATGAATCTGTATATGCAAAAGGTCAATATAAGTTTTATCGGGATGTTGAAACATCGAAGATAAGGTTGCCAAAGCATCAGCAATCTCATTATGAGCTCTGGGAATGTGTTTGAACTTCACTAATACAAATCGTTGACAAAGATCTTGCAAACAACTTCTATACGGTAGGAGTTTCGAATCACGAGTCTCCCAATCTCCTTGGATTTGGTGGACTAATAAATCTGAATCTCCTAATACCAACAATTCTTGGACCCCCATGTCAATGGCTAATCTCAAACCTAGAATGCAAGCTTCGTATTCTGCCATATTATTGGTACAGTAGAATCGAAGTTGGGCTGTTATGGGATAATATTGTCCTGATTCAGAAATAAGAACCGCTCCTATCCCCACTCCTTTTATATTAGCAGCTCCATCAAAGAACAACTTCCAGCCTGAATGACAATCTTCTGAAACAAACTCATCAGCATACAATACCTCTTCATCTGGAAAATAAGTCTTCAATGGCTCATACTCCTCATCAATAGGATTTTCAGCCAAATGATCCGCTAAGGCTTGAGCTTTCATTGCAGTTCGTGTCACATAAACAATATCAAACTCTGTAAGCAACATCTGCCATTTCGCGAGTCTGCCTGTGGGCATAGGCTTCTGAAAGATGTACTTTAAAGGATCCATACAAGATATGAGGTAAGTAGTATAAGATGACAAGTAATGTTTCAGCTTTTAGGCTACCCAAGTTAAGGCGCAACACGTTTTCTCAAGAAGAGTGTACTTAGCTTCATAAGTGGTAGACTTTTTGCTGAGGTAGTAGATGGCTTGTTCTTTTCTTCCTGTGACATCATGTTGACCCAATACACAACCAAAAGAATTATCTAAAACAGACATGTACAATATCAAGGGTCGGCCTGGCTCTGGAGGAACCAAAATAGGCGGATTCGACAAGTGTCTCTTAATTCTGTCAAATGCCTCTTGACATTCTTCAGTCCATTCAACTTTAACATTCTTTTTCAACAACTTGAATATTGGCTCGCAAGTTGTCGTAAGCTGAGCAATGAATCTACTGATATAATTCAACCTTCCAAGTAAACTCATCACCTCCGTTTTATTTTTCGGTGGAGGTAAATCTTGGATAGCTTTTATTTTTGAAGGATCTAACTCAATGCCACGTCGACTGACTATAAAACCCAAAAGTTTCCCTGACGGAACTCCAAATACACATTTTGCTGGATTAAGTTTGAGATCATACCTCCGAAGCCTTTCAAAGAATTTTATCAAATCTTTGATATGATCAGATTGCTCTCTCGACTTAATGATCACATCATCCACATAAACTTCAATTTCTTTGTGCATCATGTCATGAAACATTGTGGTCATTGCCCTCATGTAAGTTGCCCCAGCATTCTTTAATCCAAAAGGCATAACTCTATAACAATATGTTCCCCATGGAGTAATAAATGATGTCTTTTCCGCATCTTCTGGATCCATAATGATCTGGTGATACCCCGCATAACAATCCACAAAAGAAGCAAGATCATGTTTGGCACAATTGTCCAATAAAATATGAATATTGGGAAGTGGAAAATTATCTTTCGGACTTGCTTTGTTTAAATCGCGATAATCAACACACATCCGAACTTTACCGTTCTTCTTTGGAACAGGGACAATATTTGCCAACCAAGTAGGATACTGGGCCACTCGAATGACTTTAGCCTCAAGTTGCTTCGTGATTTCCTCTTTAATTTTTACACTCATGTCAGTTTTGAACTTTCTTAGCTTCTGCTTGACAGGAGGAAAAGCAGGATCAATTGGCAACTTGTGAACTACCAAATCAGTGCTTAAACCGGGCATATCATCATAAGACCACGCAAAGATATCTTTATACTCATGCAACGCTTCAATTATAGCTTTATTTTGTTGTGGTTGAACATGTACACTTATCTTAGTCTCCCTAATATTTTCATGATCTCCCAGATTGATCGCCTCAGTTTCTTCCAAATTGGGATTTGTCTTATTCTCAAACTGTTTGAAATCTTTGTTTATATCCTCAAATGCTTCTTCTTCATCGTATTCAACCTCCTTATTCATTATTTCAAAATTAGATTGGTTTTTTAACTCTGGTGAACAATTCTTCATGCATGTCATATCATTAGAATCGGCATAGAAAGAACTGTATGATAAAAAATAAATAAATAAAAATTAGACTTAAAATAAAACAAAGGGAAACTGCACTTAATTAGAAACATAGATAGAAAGAGTTTTAACCTAACATACCAGATTTAAAGTTCTGAATTATAATCCTAGAATAATTTAAATTACAGAAGTAAAAACAAGCAAACTACTAAGACTGTAAGAAAACAAACAAACTACTAAGACTGTAAGAAAACAAACAAACTACCAAGACTCTTTTATAATAGGGAGAGGAGTGGCCTCCCAATTGTTAAGCTGGACATCAGGGCCAACAAACTGCACATCTGCATTACTGGTACCTTCCCCAATTTCAACCATATCTGCTTCAATGAACATATTCCGATAAAGGTCAATCAACTCTGTATCATCATCATTCATTGATTTTGCATCAGGTAACTTGGAGGATCCAACAACACTGAATTTGATGAAAGACTCGTGAAGTGACGGTATCGGCTTGGTAAGTGACCATGACTCTTTCTTATGCTTTTTAGCCTTCTTTATATCTTCAGCAGTAGGCTCGTATCCCAGACCAAAAGTACCAAAGTTCTCATAGAGGTTTACCGGATGAACTATGCCTTGCAAAAACATCCCTAGACCTTTTCCTGGTTCAAAACCATGCTTCAACATTTCATTCACTACCATAACAGATGCAGAGGACAATTGTGGTCTTGCGATGAGATTCCCCTCGAGGATATGCTCAACAGCCACTACCTCAGAAGCTTGATGAATTAACACATTGGCAGTATTTGTTTCGATGGAAGAAACAGAGTAGTCTTTATACATTGATAAGTCTTCTTCACCATGAACTACTATATCTTGCCTGTCATATTCAAATTTGACCATTTGATGCAACGTTGATGCGACTGCTTTAGCCCTATGAATCCATGGCCTTCCCAATAACATATTATATGAAGCATCAAGGTTCAGTACTTGAAAATCCATAGCAAAATCCACAGGCCCAATTGTCAATATAAGTTCTATTTCACCAATGGCATCAGTTTTCGATCCGTCAAAACCTTTGACGCACACATTGTTAGGTCGGATTCTTTCCACATTAACATTCAACTTTTGTAAAGTTGACATAGGACAAATGTTAGCGCCTGATCCTCCATCAATTAACACTCGAGTGATGATGGAATGTTCGCATTTCACAGAAATGTACAGACCTTTGTTATGCTCCGTACCTTCTATGGGCAGTTCATCATCTGAAAAAGTAATTTTATTTGCTTCAACGATCCTTCCAACAACTTTTTCCAACTGATTTACTCTAATCTCACTAGGAACACATGTTTCATTAAGAATCTTCATTACAGCCTTGCGGTGTTCTTCTGAATGTATCAATAAAGACAATAAAGAAATCTGTGTTGGTGTCTTCTTCAACTGTTCTATAACAAAATATTCTGGCAATTTCATTTTCTTTAAGAATTCTTCAGCTTCTTCATCAGTGACAGGCTTCTTGACTGTCATTCGTTCTTCACCGCCTTGTTTATTCTTTCTTAACTCTACGGGAACATAACATCTTCCAGATCGAGTTAATCCTCCTACTTCATCTACATCTTCAATCACTTCTTTCCCCTTGTGCATCACCACAACACGATTATAATTCCAAGGGACTGCCTTGGTATCAACCATAGGCAGCTGTGACACTGGTTTAATAACAATAGGAACTACAGGAGCTCCTTTTATGATTAAAAGAGGCTTATTGGATCTTCCAGGAATAATGAGTTTCGGCTTTATTTTACTTAACCCAATATTTTCTGAAATCTCTTTCCCCATCGCCAAGGGATTATTCGATGATTCGGGTTTTGCTATCACCACATCTGCTTCTACAGGTTTTTCTTTCGTTAAATCTACAGCATTTACTGATTTTTCCGAATCAGTTTTAAATTTAATGATCGGTTTAAAGGGAATCGTAGTGTCTTCACCACTGAGTATCACATCGAGCATGTTTGTTTCATTATGATCTGGCAGTGGATTTTGATTGACATTTGGAGCGCCTGGACTTTCTACCATAATCTGTTGGGTATTAATCAACTCTTGAATGGCTCTTTTCAGATACCAACATTTCTCTGTGTCGTGCCCTGGGGCATCAGAACAGTATTCACATCTTCTAGAATAGTCCAAATTCTTCGGAGGAGGATTCGGGATCCTTCTCTCAATTGGGTTTAGAACATTCATTTTTCTCAGTCTATGAAATAAACTGGTGTAAGATATTCCAATAGGAGTGAAATTATCTTTTACCCTGTTATCCCTTTTGAATTCTGCTCTAGGCCGAAAATTAGCCCTCGGAGGACCTCTTTGAACTTGCGGGGCCATTGGATGATTTTGGATTGCTGGTGTACGCCATTGCGGGTAAAAAGGACCTCGAGCATATGATTGTGTATTGTAAATAGGATATAGGGGAGATGGAACAAAATATAATGGATTTTGCTCGTATGGTTGACGCGCATCTCTCCAATTTTGTCGTGGACCTGCCATGACAGTTGCTATATCCTCTTTTCTTTTCTTTCCCCCAAAACTTCCTGTACCACTTTGAATTGTCTGTGTTGTTGCTTTCAAAGCGGCCTGGCTGATGATCTTTCCTGATTTGATTCCGTTTTCTACCATCTCTCCAACTTTGATAACTTCTGCAAATGTGCTTCCGATAGTAGAAAGCAAATGATGAAAATAATCAGGTTCTTGTGCTTGCAGAAAAATATCAATCATTTCAGATTCTTTTATCGATGGTCTAACTCTTGAAGCCTTCTCTCTCCATCTGACGGCATATTCTCGAAAACTTTCAGTCATCTTTTTTCGCATGTTGGCAAGCGTAGTGCGATCTGGAACTATCTCAATGTTATACTGAAATTGTTGAACAAAATCTCGAGCCATGTCATCCCACACATGCCAACGGGAAATGTCTTGGTCAATGAACCATTCAGAAGCTATCCCTGTAAGGCTTTCTCCAAAGTACGCCATCAATAATTCTTCTTTTCCTCCTGCTCCCCTTAATTGATTGCAAAACTTTTTCAAATGAGCTACAGGATCGCCATGTCCTCCATATTTGTCAAATTTTGGCATTTTGAACCCTATCGGCAAATGGACATCAGGAAACATACATAAATCCTTGTACGAAACACTTTTTGGTCCACCTACTCCTTGCATATTTCTCATACTTTGTTCCAGGCTTCTCACTTTTCTAGCCATCTCCTCCTGTTCCTCATTCTTAGCAATCTTCTCAATCACGATAGGAGTATCACGTTGATGAACATGATAATGTGGATTTTGTGATTTGAAAGTCATTTCAGGAGGATATAACATATCATGATTTGGTTTTCCCATATTCTTTGGTATTGTCGGTTGAACTCCCGCAGTAGCTGGTGCTACAGAAGTAAAAAGTGGGTTATTTGCGACAGATGAATTTGGTGGGCGCACGGTAGAAGTACCAGCAACTCCAGACATAGTAGCGAATGGGCCAAACCCTGGTGGGTAAAATGGATCACTAGTTTGAGCTGGGTCAAAATTTGGATCATTTGAAGCTGAAAGTCCAGGGATTGAAGAAGGCGGGGCTTGTCCATTCAACCAAGCTTTGTACATCTCCGCCATCTGTTGTTTTAATGACTTTATTTCTTCCATTGATGCTACTTCCTGCGAAGTCAACTGATTCTGCTCTTCTTCACTATCAGACTCTATGTCTTCTCTGCGAGTCATTCTTCTTTTACCCTTGTATCTGGTATTATACGGATGTGATGCCAGTTTAAACCACAAACCAACCACCAATTATTTTATCTTTCTGTAATCAAGTAGCAAACAGGTGAGTGTTATATATTTAACACATTATAATGCCACATTATATGTCATGTTTCTATATGCATTTCCCAACCTATCATGGAAGCTTTGTGTTTCATCCCGGCTTTTCTAGGCATATTTTCAAAAGTTATGATCGAACCCTTTGGAGGGTTGCCTACGTATCATGTTAGGACATGAATCAGATCTTGCGTAGTTCGGGTGTAATTTAACAAAATTGTTTTGTCCTCTTTTTTTTTTTTTTTTAATATTATTATTGAAGAAAATAAATGAAGTGAAGTAAAACATATGTAAAATATATAGAAATAAACGGTCAACTTCATTACATTCTACGATAAAATAACTGACCCAACTCCTAAAATAAAACCTACTAACTGACATCTGAAAATTAAAAGACATAATATCAAAACAAGATTTTTTTTATTTTTTTTTAAACTGAAAATGAAAAAAACTATGACAAAGAAAACGACGATCCTTTCAAGGAGATTTCGAATTAATATGTCCTCCCAAACTCAGATATATGTCCTCCAATGAAGTGGTGAGTCGCTGTGCGAAAGCAGGTACTTGTGCCAAAAAATCTTCACAATCCAGCTGTTGATAATCTAAGCCCATTCTAGCAGTATCCTGTGCTACACGGTGGACCTTCCCTCGAAGAGAACTGAAAGCCTGATCCCATTCCTGAGCCTGTCGATCTCGGAAATCAACCATCTCTCTTGCACGTTGTTCACGAGCGGAAACAACCTCCAACTGTTCTCGCAATATTCCTCTTTCACGAATCCATTGAGATCTCTCTCGATCAAATTCTTCTTGCATATTCTTTTCAACTTCTTGAAGTTGTTGTCGGCGAGATGCGGCAAGTTCTGCAACGTGTGACCCTCTAGTGGTAGCAAACTTGATTTGTCCCCGAAGTGCAACCTCAATAGCTGCTGATTTAGCTTTCTCTTCAGAGAATTCCCTTTGTTGTTCGTCTATTTTTGCCCTGGCATGCTCTAATTCTTCTCTCAAAATTTGGTTGGCTTCATGATGTTCTCGGATGGCTCTTTCAATTCCTATCCTGATTGCAGCTTCCTGATCTATAGGTCCTTTAACCGATTTTTCTGGTCTGACTGGAGGACTCGACTGTTCTTCAAACCATTCCCGATAATCTGGGTGCACTTCTCCTTTCTCACGCTCTATGACCATCGTTTCGATTCCCATAATACGGCGACCCTCCCAAATCTGCTGGGCCAAATCTTCTGGAAGTGAAATCTCTGGTCTGACCTCAAATACGAACTCAACCATGTCTTCCGTTACGGGAATTATTTGACGCCTGCCTAGCTGACGTAGAACTCTCAATGGAACATACGGTTGAACACCTCTAATACCCATTAATAACAAGAACGGACGGATGACAGGACTATATATGACTTGCTTCCAAGGGAACCAATGGAGATTCCAAGTGATTTTATCTGTTGTCAAAGAACGAAAAAATTTAACCCAATCTCCAATTTCTTTTGGACATTTATATTTCTCCATCCTTTCCTCGTAATCGTTGATTCGATTGAATCGCTCGGGATTGAACCTTGTCAATGTAGGACGTTGATAAAGATGCTCTACAATCCACATTTGTAACAAGATATTACATCCCTCGAAAAAACTTCTTCCTTTCTGACAAACAGTCAGAGCACGGTAAATATCAGCTAGGATCATTGGTATCATGGTGTAATCTTTCTTAATCAGTATCTGTACCACTCCCGCTAAACGAATATTAATTTTTTCTTCTCTTCTTGGGAAGACCATAGTGCCCAAAAAGGCTACCATGAATGTAAATCGTCTGTGAACTTTCCAAGTCTCAAAACTTCCCTTATTACAAAGTTCTTTACCGTACTTCTGAAACCCCTCTTGCCTTCCGTATCTGTCATACAAAAACTGCAAGGAAACCCAACCTTTTTTCATTGATTCTTCTTTTGTGTTCTTTATATTCATGAGCTTGCAAAATTTGTTTATCGAAATAAGTCTTGGGGCTATAAGTTTCTTCCGATGCATATCACCATATCCAACATAGCCTGCTATCTCTTCTAAAGTAGGTGTCAACTCAAAATCTGAAAAGCGGAATACATTATTCTTCGGGTCCCAGAAATTCAGTAATGCATCAATCACCTCCCTATTAGGGCTGATTCTCATGATACTCGTCAAAAAACCCAAATACTTATGTATCTCGTCATAATCGAAAGTATCCATTGCATTCCACCATAACCAAAGTTGCAGAGGGGTACAATCCACAACCTGAAGTGGTACACTCCCATCTCTCTTTCTCTTTGAACGCTTTCCACGAACAGGGGGAGACATTTTATACCTATTGACAGGGACATAAGATTAATAAATATCTAGATTTAGACAAAACTTAATTTATTAATTTTGAAAAGAATTGATAACTTAACTTGTAAAACTTAGTGCGACCATTATTTAAACTTAGTTACAAAGAACAATTTTATCAAAAATTGAAGCGAGAGAAACAAGATTGGTAATTTTATGTTTTTATTATTTTTTTATTATTTAAATTGACCCTATCAAAAATTTTGCTATAACAGACTTCTAGACAATTTTATCTATATGTTTGAAGACAATATTCCCTAAGTAAAAATAAAATAAAAGGACTCAGAAATAAAGAAGAATAGAATGACCGTTTTATGTATGAAGTTGTATAAAATTTTCAGTTTCATGACCCTAAAGGTTTAGGACTTGTTAAAATTAATATATATATATATATATATATATATATATATATATATATATATATATATATATATATATATATACATATTTTGTAACACCTTAGCCTCATGATCCCTAAAGATTCCGGGCTTTTGAAATATATTTTTATTTTAATGTTATTATTATTATAATTATTATTATTATTATTATTTTTTTATTTTTTTTTTGTAAGATCTTAGCCTCATGATCCCTAAAGATTCTGGGCTGTTTAAATATATATATAAAAATTGGACTTGAGAATCAGAAAAATAGTTATGAAAGTAATCATATTTTCAAAATATTCCCCAATAAATCTATGAATAATTTTTCAAAAGATAGGGTCGTATCCTGGGAAGGACTTCCTACGTATCCCACTAAAATGTGAGAATCAGACCCTCGTAATTCATAAAGATTGTAAAATTGTGTTGATGTATATTTAAAAAAAAAAAAAAATCTTTATTTTAAAAATAAATTTTTTCTTTCAAAATGATCAACTAAATTTGAGAATAAATTAATCTCTCGTATTTTAAAATTGCCTAAAGCCGGTCAACACACAAATAGCCTTCCAAACAAATATCAAAGAGCACATAGGATGCACATGTTGGTCTTTATTAAGTAGGTGACCTGTCCTAGACGGACCCAGCCCCTGTGCCGAGTCCCGCTAAGTCGAATGCATATGATGCAAATAAAGCGGTACCTAATAGGGATAACCAGATTCTGAGTTTTCAGTTCTTCTAAGTTAAAACCTAATAAGGATAAGTGTCTAGACTGGCTTACTCGAGCGGACACTCGAGCCGGGGAGGGACAACTTGGTCGGTAGCAGGGCAACACCGCCTTCGTTGTCGATCCAAACCCCGCCTAACATGTGTGACTATATCCTTCACCAGGTGCCTTGACACTCCGGTTATCTCAAAAAGAAGGTGGGATGCATATGCTGCATTCCCTCTATCCTATTTCAGAGACTCAGAGGGGGTACGCGAGAGAAGACAATTTATAATACAATTCAAATAATATCAAAGCGGTAAATGAGCGACAAGTAGCACATAAGACCAATAAACGCATTATAAAATAATTAAAGCAAGTAAAGTCAATATCAAAGCTCGAATTCTTATTTAGTCCCCAGCAGAGTCGCCAGAGATGTCACACCCCTTTTTCGTTCGAGGAATTAAGGTCTAAGGGTTTTTCCAATTAAAGTGACGGTATTGAATAGGGATTAGTTTAATTTATAGAGTCGCCACTTGGAATTGAGTTATGGTGTTCCAAGTCACCTTTTTGAATCCCTAATCAAAAGGAAATGACTCTTTATTTTGGTCTGCAAAAACAGAAGACGGGTAAGAAATTCTGTTGACCAAGGGGAAGGTGTGAGGCATCCCTCGAGTCCCGTGGTTCTAGCACGGTCGCTTTTATTGACTTAACTTAACTAAAATTATTTCGACAAATTGTGTTAAGGCCAAAATTCGCTCATTTTTTATTATACTAAAAACTTGTTTATTATCAAATAAATCGGTGATAAGTTGAAAAATATTTGTCAAGTAAATTTTAGAAAAATATTTACCAAGGCATATTTTTACATCCTTGAATTATTTTTAAATGTCTCCGGAAGATGCGTGCGCCGCATTCTTAATTGAAAATAAATAAATAAATAAATTAAAACGTGCCTAAAATTTGTCTGGCGTTAAAGGAATTTGTTTTGTCTCTTGTAAACTTGAGACGAACGTGCCTAAAATTTGTCTGGCGTTAAAGGAAATTATTTTATCTCTTGTAAACTTGAGACGATTTTTATTTCTATTTTTTTTTTTTTAAATCAAAACAGTGTACTACTGCTTTTACTTAATAATCCAATGAAGCCACCAAAACAGTAAGAAGAAATATTAAAAACAGTCGCCAAAATAATACAAAATCTAGACATCAATGCTTCACCAGACTTCATAACTTAATACCTACTTCAAACCAAGCCAAAATAAAAGTATACATTGTGGGTCATTTTCCAAATTCAGTGAAAATAAACACAAATGCATTTTACTGTTTCGCATCAACTTTAACCAAAACAAAATAAAAACATTCAATGCCTAGAACTAGTCACAACATATTAAATTTGGGTTCTCCCATTATCCTTTTTAGCCTTTAACTTTTCCAGCTTCTTCTCCAACTTTAGTGTCTAACGAAAGGCTACCAAAAACCCTAAGCAGAACAAATGTAAAGTCCCGGATGTGATCTAAAAAAAATCTCTAATAACACAATAAGCTTTTTCGAAAAATCGTTAACGAACTAGCACCAGTCAACTTGAAGTTTACTAAGAAGACATAACTTACACCCTTTTCAGTCGCTATAATTTCGCAACTCGCCTCATTTCTTCACACTAATAAATAATTTAGCCTTAAAAAAAAATCTAGGCCGATAATCTAAATACTAAGAACATAGAGTGATTAACAAACATCGTGGAACGATATTATAATGATTACGTTAAATATTTTCATAACCAAACATACCATTCATGATAACAACCTCATATAATAATTGACTTTACATATTAAATAGTGTTTGGAATCATTGAAATAACTTCACTCATGCTTCTATTAACAATGAAATTTATGAAAATAAATAATACGAAAGTGATAAGAACCTGGATGATGAATTGTACTGAGTAAAGAAACAAAACGTCGTCACCGAGAAACTCAAAACGAAACCCGAACTTTAACTCAAATCGTCCCTATTTCTTTTTTTTTTTTTTTTTTTACTTTCTTTTCTAAATTTTTCTATAGTTTTCTTTCCAGTTTTCTCTTGTTTTTCTTTGGTTTTGATTTTTGTTTCAGTTTTCTTTTTCGTGTCTCCTTTTTCTTTCCGTGTGTGTGTGTTGTTATATATATATTAGTGTTGTGTGCATGTATAGTTTTGATGTGGTAGAAACGTGGGGAGGGAAATAAGGGTAATGGGGTTGAGGGAAATTAGGGATGGGTTGAGGTAGTTTTTTAGGGATAAGATAAGAGAAATTTAATTATTATTATTTTTTATTATTATTATTATTATTATTATTATTATTATTTTTTAATTTTTTTTTTTAAATAAAATAATAATAATAATAATAGAAAATAATACTTGTAAAAATAATAATAATAATAATAATAATAAAAATAATAAATAAATTTAGAAATAAAATAAAATAAAATAATAATAAATATATAAATATAACAATAATTGATTTATATTTTAGAAAATATAATAAAATTCATAAATAGCTTTAAATAACTATAGCTAAATAATACTAAAACTTGCTAGCTTATTTATTTAAAATTCAAAAAGGAAAATATTTTTGAATTTTTGTATTATTATTTTTTATTGGAATAAAACAAAATAATATCCTAAAATTAAATTTATTTAATTGTTTACATTATATTAAAAATAAAATAATAGTCAAAATAATATATGATTAAATATAAATATAAATATTTAATATGGATAAACAAGTTAAAATTTAGGGAGGATAAAAAATCACGTGTTTACAGGAGCTACATACTCCAATTTGAAGGCTAAAGTTGTCCCATATGGAACTCTTCTTCTCTAGTACAACCATTTCTCCTTCCACTTCATCAGCCCATGACCGTTTACTAGTACAAGCCCAAGTGTGACTCTTAATTGAGTTGGATTCCTCAACAATTTCCTCCTACAGTTGTTGAGCCTCCAATCCCCAATTCACTTCCTTAATTCCACCGAGCTTCCTTGATTCCTCATGTGTAATTTTCAATGGCGAAGTAGATTTCCCTCTCAATTTTGCCTGCGAACTGAATTTGTGCTATTTTGGCATTGGCATTGCAATTTTTGTAACCCTAGTCCTTGCCTCGTTGAGCTGCTACAATGGTTGTCTTTTGCTTCCTTTTCCCTGTAGATGGAGTTTGAGCTCTCTTGCCCATGGTTGGCGCACACTAAGATAACGTGCACGTAGAGAGAGAAACTTCATAGACTTATAACATGTTTTTAAGTACCTATTTTTCACTTTTGAAGTTATATCAATTAAGTATATATATATATATATATTCAAGCATCAACACTATCTCAATTTTTTGTTTTACAAATAATATAATCAAACACAATTATATCTTAAACTCAAATTCCATAGATTTCAAATGAAATGAAAAATATTTGAAATGTATGACCTAACGCCTACTTAATATTTATATGTATCTAATATATTGTTAATTCTATTAAATCCATATCTTTAATTGTATATCCCCCCTAATTATCATGTTTTTTCATGAATCTTATAATGCGATAGCGAATTTGATAGAACACAACAATGTCTCGAAATTGAACCCTATATGCAGAACTATATATGTGTAAAAGTATGTGATATACAACTAAAATTCACTATTAGATCCTACATGTTATTGCTAAAAATAAGCATATATAAATATAACTAGAGGGTATATGGCACATGTTAGCACGAGTTCAACATGAAGAATATTTTTAGATTAATTATTTTGATTTATACTAATTTTTACGTAATTTTTAAATAATATATGTTATACCCTTTGTCCCAATTTATGTGGTATTGATATAATTTTTTGAGGGTTAACTAAATATTTTACATATTTTTAAAATATTTTAAATTATTAATAATTGTGATTTATAGTATTTTTTCTTCTGTCCCAATTTATGTGACAATAATAAATTTTAAAGAGTCAACCAATTTTTTTTACATCCTTTTAATTATTTTAAGTTGTTAATTATTATGATTTATAAAACTTTTACGTAATTCTCAAATATATAACAGGTTAAAATGGAAAGTAAAATAAACAAATATAAAAAAAAATATCTAAGTAGGCAACACAAGCAAACATGTTGATCTGCTACCTGCTTATCATCATTAAAAAGTGAGGTAATAAATCACAAATGTCAATTTAAGTGACACAATGCTTAGATGATCATAATAACTAATTAAGGGTTATATAGTGAAATCTCGATTGAAGCACTGAAACAGACATCTCTTAAATGATTTACAACGACTAATTAGAAGTGATATAGAAAAATTATTATAAAAAATATTTAATTTTTTTTTAATTTTGTAATACATAATTGATTTATTATAATTAATTAGAGATGATATAGTAAAATCACAGTTGAATCAGCTGAAAAAAATATGTCATAAATGTCTATTTCTCTTTTTTTATTAAATATTATTAATTTTTTAATACATAAATGAGTTACAATAATTAATTAGGGGTGATATAGTAAAATCACGGAGCAGTTGGTCGATAAGAATGTTGAAACCAGAGCTTCAAATATATATAATTTAGCGAATCAATCAATTTTTTTATATGTCGTTAAATGTTTTAAATTGTTAATTATTAAAATTTATAATACTTTTTACGTTATTTTCAAATAATATATGTTATTTACTCTATACCAATTTATGCGACACTGATAGAATTCTTGAAAGTCAACCAAATTTTTTAAGTATCCTTCAAATGTTTTAAGCATAATATGTGTTGCACTTTTCGTCCCAATTTATGTGACACAAATAAAATTTTAAGAGTCAACAAAAATGTGGTATCATAAATTGTTAGTTATTGTGGTATGTTATTTCTTTGTCCCAATTTAATGGTATAAATATAATTTTGAGAGTTAACGACTTTTGTATATACTTCTTAAATATTTTAAATTATTAATTATTGTAATTTATAATACTTTTACGTAATTTTCAAATACATTTTATATCAAAAAAGTTAAAGGAAAAAAAATTTGAATTAACATAACATAAAATATAAAATCATACATGAAATATGAAACTAAACCAAAAAAATAAAATAAAATGGATAGTCGATATTTAAACATGGGAACCAAAATTACTATTATATAGTATAAGAGAGAATAATAAACTTTGATAGTCCTCACAAAGCTATTTTAGTAATTTTAATTTATTTTTTAATCCACTAAAATTATGGCATGTAGTTGATAAAGATAAATAACTTTATGGGTAAAATTTATAAATAGCATATTTAACACTATAATTATGAGATTCATAGAGACACTTTCATAATTACTTAAACTAGCAACTTGTATTTTGTATTTGAACAAACTGTTGCTATAAAAATACATATACAAATCGTTTTACTGCCCATATTTAACTCAAATCAGTTGAGTTAAATATGGTATAATTAGTTATGAATTAAATATGCAGATTCCTTTTTCCATTAAAACCTCTTAATTAACATGATTTTCGTTATTTGTTACCAACTGAAATCAAAATTCAAATTTCAGTTTCACATTATCGTTTTCATTCCCCAAAAAATCAAAATCGAATTCAACTGAAACTTCTCCTGTCCAATATCTTCAAAAATTTAAATTAAACCATTACTTTTGTTGAAGGTATTTAATCGTAATATTGTTTTCTTAATGAATTTCATCAGTTGTTTGAAATCGATTAAAAAAATTTCGTTCTGATTTTTTTTTTAACCATTACTGCTATTTCATTCAAAAAAATTTGAGCCATTACTGATGTTTCGTTCAAATATAGTGATCAAAATTATTTTTTTATTAAATTATTTTTGAATATTTTGAGTCATTAACGATTTTTCATTAGAGTGATCAAAATTAACTTTTCGTTACGTTGTACAATTTAACAATTTATTTCATTAAATTGTTTTTGAATATTTTGTAAATGAATTTCAAAAAAAAAAAAGTAATGCAACAGTAAATTAAACTGATCGAAAAATATAGTGATCAAAATTGATTTTTCAAGCTGCTCAGACTCAATTTTTTTTTCTTTTTTACTTCTCTTTTTTTGTTTTTTCTTTTTCTATTTTTTTTTTCTTTTTTTTACTATTTTATCTCTAACTTTTATTTTGAAAAGCCAAATATATATATCATATACACATATTCAAAAAATATACAAAATACATAGCCATAAAGATCTGGATATGTATTTACAGTACAAAACATACATATGTATCTGCATATGTATTTACAAAAATACATATCTCACTCATATGTATATTTAAACATATAAGACACAAAATCTCTATAACAAAAAGGACAACTATATACATATACATATAGGTAATCAAAAAAATATATGATACATATCCTATATGTTTATATATACATGTGAGTCAGATATGTATTTTTGTAAATACATATGCAGATATATATATATATATATATATATATGTTTTTTATCGTAAATACATATGCAGATTTGTATGTCTATTTATTTTGTATATTTTTTGAATATGTATATGTGATATAGATATTTGTCTTTTAAAAATAAAAAATAGAGATAGAAGAGTAAAAAATTGAAAAAATAATAAAAAGACAAAAACAAAAAATAAAAATCCGAAAAAATGAAGTGAAAAAGAAAAAAAAAAAAAAAGAGAAATAGAAACTAGAAATAGAAGTGTAGCAACAAAAGCGAAAAAAATAGAAAAAGAAAAAAAGAAGAAGAAAACGAAAAA
Source organism: Capsicum pubescens (assembly GCA_030864215.1). NCBI lineage: Eukaryota > Viridiplantae > Streptophyta > Magnoliopsida > Solanales > Solanaceae > Capsicum > Capsicum pubescens. The sequence goes on along the minus strand of CM061549.1, from coordinate 109,667,216 downwards.
AAATATGAGAAAAGAAAAAATAAGAAAACGAAAAAAGAAAAAAAAAAAAAGGAAAAAAAAAAGAGAAGTAGAAGAGAGAAAATAAAGTGGAAAGAAAATAATGAAAAAGAAAAAAAATAAAAATAAAAAAATGAAAAAACTAGCAAGAAAAAAAGTTAGAGATATAAGAGAGTGATATTTTAAAATTTTGAATATTAGGAAGATAATAATCTTCATAATTGAGTTTGATTTGGAAAAGGAATCTCTACTAATTTAAATAAGAGTAATTTATGGGAAAGGAAAAAAATTGAAAGAAGAATATAAGTGATTTCAAATAATAAAAGTTAAAGTAAAAATCAGTCAAAAGAAAGAGAAGTGACATGAAAAAGGAAACCTTATGCATGGTAACTTCTCAAAGACATTAAGTGGGGGAGCACACTTAAAATAATGCTATATTTGCTACACAATGTAATTTCATTAAAGTATTGTTATTTTTCATAATTTAACTCTTAAGTATATTACTTCTTGTACTTTTTCCTTACTTTATTTCTTTGCTTGTCAAATTGGACTTTGTATGTGGTGTGTCATGATATGAGAAATCATTGTCGAGTTTTTTCTTAAATTTTAATTGTTTAACTAATTTTTTAACAAAAAATAAAAAATGAAGGAAATTACAAAGTGGAGAATCAAACCTTCACTAATAAGGTGAGAGTTAAGGATGATAATCAACTGCATTATTTAGATTTCCCCGTTGTTTAACTAATTGATAAATCTTTTAACTAATTGTATAAGGTTATATTTCTATCTGATGAACCGGGTATGGTTTCCAATATTTTCTAATTATTTTTTATGAATTGAATAGAATTTTTTTATGAACAATTTTATCTTGCTTTTAAAATTATCAATAAAATATTTCAAATATTCAAAGTTAAAATTATTGATAAAGTTAAAAGTGAAGGTAGTGGTATCAATTAAGATCAAATAATTTTAAAATATTTTTTTAGATTAACTGAGAGTTAATATTCTTAAGCATAACCTAAATAAAAATAATTAATAGATTCTCGAGATTTGTTTTGATGAATTTAGTTTTTTTCCTTAATTTAATGTATTATTAAGCTTAAATTACCATATCAACTAGCTTAATTTCTTGCCACGTGAAATTATGAATAGAATTAAAACTTAATATATATCTGAAGAAATTGTTTTGTTTATAATTATGGAATATATGTTCATAAAATCATAAAAATAGTAAAAAAATTTTAATTTATGAGCTTTGCGAGTTGTATTTATTTTATATATTTAATCATATTATTATAAAATATTAAATTACTTGAGTTTGGGCCCAAGTCTGGCTCGGACTTAGCACGGGCCTTGTAATTAGTAACTATATATAAGAGAGAATAAAAGTTTTGGTAGTCCTCACATTAAAATTCATGGTATGAAAGTCTTACATGTGACATTGTTTTGTCATAATTCTTGTTTTAAGATTTTCTACATGAAACTTTGTAATTGGTTGAATTTTTTTTGATTTTATTAATTATTTTCTTCTTTATCTTAAAATATTTGTCACATTTCACTTTTGAGGATCAAATTATATGAACTTTAATCAATGTTTTTAAGAAAAACATATTATTATGTTGTTATAATCATTTCAGTTTATGATATTTGTTTTTCATATAGTTTCGAATATCTAATTTCTAATTCTATGGAATTAATATAACATAATTTAGTTCTAAATAAAAATAAAACGATAAAATTTGAGTAACTTTTGAAGACAATCTTTGTTTATCACTAAAGCATATAGAATATTTAGATTTTGGTAATCCTTGTAAGGGCTTTTTTGATATTTTAATTTTTGCATAAATAACATAAATATCAACCCTTTTGGAAGTAATTACACTCTTTCCCACTTTTTAATTACTTTACTCTCTCTCCTTATTAATATACATAACATAACCGACATATACATAACATTGTGTGTATATGTTGGAATTTTTGTAATATGTTTAGAGACTTGGGATTTTTTGTAATACTGAAAACATAAGTTGTGTATTTGTGTAATTTTTAGTTAATTTTTTGGTGAAGTAAAATTATTACACATGATAATTAATAGTGTTTTTTAATTACATATTTTTATTTTCACCCTTATTATTTTTGTTAAGACCGATCGACTTGGATTTTTATAATTGGTTTCTTCTTGTCACATCTTAGATTACTATTTGATTAAAACTTCTTTCATTTTGAATCAACAATATTCAAGCAAACTTTTTTGACAAAATTAAAGATTTCAATGACTGCAACTACAACCTCATAGTTCTTTTTGACATTATAGGATAATAAACAATATCTTGTATTTATTGTTTCTCGTTGTGAACATGAAAGAGTATAAAACATGTAACAATCAGCTTTTTGATAAAATGTGTAGAATATGTATTTTTATGTTATTTGATTATTTTATCCCTCCCCGTAGTTGCATTATGGTATTTCTGAGGTGTGGGGTAGATTGACATAATTTTCGATGCATTTTGGTATCATTATGCGATATTGTGGCTTTTGATGGCTTCAAGAACCTTATTTTGGACTTATGTGGATATCTTTTGATCCGTGCGACGAATGGCTGAACGGACTGCACCAGAAGTTTCAAAATATTAATTCTAGGCTAGATAGACCTTTGGTTGGGGTCCCAGTACACCCGAGCTCGTTTCGGCCTATTGGTTAGAAAGTTGAAAAATTAGAAATATGGGTGTGGGACCCACATTTGATCGAAACGACCTCGAATGGAAAATTCGGCTTTAGAAAGAGATCTATAACGTCGATTTTAGGGTGGTAACATGTTTGGTGTGATTTTACGGCTTTAAATCTCATTTCGATCCTCGATTTGAAAAATTATGATTTCGAGTTTCGGGAGTCAACTTTGTGAAAATGATGATTTTTAAAAAAATTGGTTTATCCAACGCGTTCGGAACGTCGAATTTAGTGTGGTTACATAGTTTGTTTGCATATATCGGACTCCGAACGAATTTCAAACACCCCATTGAAGTCCAAATTGGAATTAAAATAAAAAAAAATAGCTTTTTACTATAGCTGGTGCAGAAAATCTGCACTATTTATAACAGTTTTTGAGCCAATTTTGCTCATTTTTCATCTTGTCTCTTGAGAGTGAAACACTAAAATAGTATGAGAGCTTGAAAGTGAAGCTTGTGGGAGCTTGAAAAGCTAGATTAACATCTATTTTTTTTATTTTATTACGGATTTAAGGTAAGAATTCACCTTTTTCTTAGTAATTTCTTGATTAATTTCTAAAAATTAAAAAATCTTAGGGTTTGATTTTAAACCCAATTTACTCCTTTTTACTTGAATAATATTTCTATCTTATAATTACTAATTTTTCATCAATTTAACCTTCAAAAGAACTCTGATTCTTGATTTTAACCCGGATTTCAAAGATTTTACCCGATAAAGCTTAAAAATAAATTTTCTTCGATTTGAATCTTGGTTTTTACTTGATTTGACTTGGGTTTTCATCTGTATATTCCTAAAAGTATGGAGAACATGTTTTTAAAGTAAAGTTACGATTTTGCTTTTCTTTTCCAAAAACCCATTTTGGAGGTCCGTTTTGACCCCGAATCAAAAGAAGTCAAATAGGTGTAGTTGGTTTTATTTTGACGCGTATATTCCATATTTGATATTTTTAGAGGAGTTCGGAATCATTTGTGGAAAGTAAGGTCATGGGTTCGAAGTATAGTGGACCGTTTTCGGCTTTGAAGGTAGGTTATGACCTAACTCTTTCAGACTATGCTGGGTAGTAAATAATGATACAAAATGCATGTTAAGGGTGAGAACTAATCATAAAAAAGGCTATTTATATATTGTGCTCGTGTAGGGATCTATATGTGATGTAATTATCAAAATTGAGTTATTATGTGACATGTGTAACCGTGTGAGGTCCTATGTGATATTGATAGCCTTGAATACATGTAAATAATTGAATTGTATTATTAAGATGCTTACTATGGTACCATTGGTGTATTATGATTATATTCATACTTTATTAACATACGAGATATGTGAAAATTCGTGGATGAAACTGAAATAATGAGTGGATATTGTCTCACGTGGTTGTGGAAATATATCATTATGGTTGGTTGTGGAAATATATCATGTGGTTGGTTGTAAAAATATATCATGTGATTGGTTGTAAAAATATATCATGTGGTTGGTTGTGGAAATATATCATGTGATTGATTGTGCAAATACTCATTATGATTGGTTGTGAGAATTACATCCTCATATCATACTCATTAATAAAATATTGGTACCACAGTGGCAACATTTGAGGAACACTGGCAATACCTTTTTAACCCCTCCGAGTGATGTGGTGGGAAGGAGATATTATAACACCTTATAAAACTCTTTCTGAGGGATATGCTGGAAAGGATATATGAGATATATGGATTGTATACGGGTTGACGAACCCCCCATGGGTCCTACATCGGGAAGATTTAGCTCCTTAGGTGTATACGGAGATTGTGCGACGACCTTATGCATCATCATCATCATATACATTGCACTTACTTTATTGTGTTATGTTATATTGTATTTCCATATTGGTTTGTCATCTATATATTTGTCGTATCTTTCTTTAATTGTATTTAATGATATTGCATATACATATTCTCCCTTGTTCTACTTATATGTGACATAATGCAAACTTGTGTTCTATCTTGGTGTGATGTTATAATATATATGGTATATTAGAACTGTTAGTGCAAGTGGTATGGGCTACCATTGTGGGATATTTTCTGATTGCAGGTGACGTGGCCTTAGTGTATACTTGTATCTTTATTTACTACTTTACTTGGTCGGCCTATGATATCTACTGAGTACAAGTAGATCATACTCATGTCTACTGCGCCCTTTCGGTGCAAGTCCTAGATCGAGTGTGCCTCAACTTGCTTGACTTGGTCGATTGTTAGAGCTTCCAAGGTTGCAGTTAGACATTCACGCGTTCGGAGTTCACTTCTATCTTTCTATATTAGTTATGTCTCTATTAGTGTTTGGAGACAGATATTTTCCTTTGAGTTTATTTTTCAGATGTATTTGACTCCGAAATTATATTAGTAGTTCTTGTAATATTTACACTAGGTTTGGGAGTTATGGCTGCATGTGTTGATTTTATTCTTTCCGCTTTTATTATGTCTATGTGGTTCGGCTTCATTCTAGAAGTCTTACCTTGGAGGCATTTCTGTTTTTCCCCATGTGTATCAGTTTGAGTGAGAGGATTACTTTTCAAGGTTCGCCGCGACAAGTGCCATCATGACCTATCGATTTTTAGGTCGTGACAAATTATAATTAGAGCAACCAAGTTTCATTGGTCTCAATAGTGTAAGAATGGGATGTCTAATAGAGTCTCGCAGATCGATACATAGACGTTTGTATCTATCTTCGAGAGGCTATTGGATGTCTTTTGGAAACCTCCCTTATTTTATTCCTTATCGTGCGAAATTCTTTCATACCTTGTGTTCTGAGTTGTGTTTCACTCTTTTTGCATGGATAGTGTGGCTTATACTACATATTAGTTGATAGATGCTACAAGAGATTGGTGGAGATCGTTTGACGATTGTTGGCCTGTTGATGTTCCTGAGTTGTCATGAGATCAGTTTGTTGATGCCTTTATGGAGAGATTTGTGCCTTACAGTTTGAGGGATCGAATGCGGGACGAGTTTGTTCATTTGGAGCAAATCTCCATGACAGTTGCTGAGTATGAGGCATGCTTCCATACCCTGTCTAGATATTCCTAGAATAGCATTTCTACCGAGTCTGAGAAGATTCGAAAGTTTGTGAAGGGTTTGTATATCTCCCTTCAGTTGGTTACGTCTTAGATAGTTATGTTTTGGGCTTCTTTTCAGAGTATTATGGATTATGCTAAGATGACAAAGGGTATTCTTAGTGCATCTCAGGGAGGCGCCAAGAAGGAACAACGTTTTGGTGAGTTCAGGAGTCAGACCTCCCCAAGCAGAGATTTTAGAGGTTCTCGTAGATACCATGGTAGGCTAGTACAGATGGATTTATAGAGTTCAGGTGGTGGATCTTCTAGTTCAGCAATTCAGGGTTGTTGTTTGAGCCCAACTATACCTTTTCCTATTAAGACTGGTCGTAGAGGTTGCTATGTGTGTAATCAGATTGGCCATGCGGCAAGGGACTGTCCCCGTTGGGTGATTTGGGCTACTTCTATTTCAGTTGTGAGGGGTAGGAGTGCTACCAGAAATGCGAGGGGCAGAGGCAGTGGAGCTCATGGGAGTGGTCGTAGGATAACTCAGAAAGTTGGTGGTCGTGGGGATACTTAGGCAGTTGGTGGTCGTGGGCAGTGCTACGCTATACCAGCCAGACCTGAGGTAGAGACTTTTGATATTGTGATCATTGGTATCGTCCCCATTTGTTTTAGACTTGTTAGTGAACCTCTTGCCATGCCTATTCGTGTATCTACCATGGTAGGTGATTCTTTAGTGGTGGATCAAGTGTACCAATCTTATGTTGTGACTTTTTCCAGGCATGTGTAATACCCGTGTATAAAATCTTCTGTACATCATACGACTCAGTTTATTTAGTCGTACATACATCATATGAGTCGTTTGATGTGAAGTCGTGAGTTAAACAGTGTAGGCTCCCTAAGGTTCTGTCCAAGTTATGAGTGGGGGCCTACAATTCGTATGGATATGTTACTAGTCTTAGGTTTAGACTCGTATGTTGACCAGTGTTTACTTTCTTGAATTCTGCCAAGCTTACGAGTTAGGAGGCCTAGTCATACCTCACCATACGAGTCATATAGTTGAGTCGTGAAGACTGGCGACCACTTTCTGAGAGGTTCAGTTAGAAGGCCTTTTGGTTTTTTCCCCTCTATTAACTCCCAGCCCATGACCTATGTTCCCAAAGGAGCGTTATTTTACTCCCTCTTTCCATCAATTAACAATATTATCTCTCATTCAAACCACAAGAACATCAAGATTAGGGTTTCTCTCACCAAGTCACATTTCAAGTCCCAAAGTTCAAGCTCTCTTCACAAGTCAAGAAATTCCAGGTATGTGGGGTTTATGAACAAGGTTATTCTGTCATCCTTGTGCCCAAAAAGTATGATTTTGAGATTGAATTTACTTGTTTTGAATTAGGGTTCATACTCAAATAACCATATTCTTGAAGTATGATACTACTATGTGATTGAAAGCTTTAAGTGCATCAAGGTTTACATATGTCCATGTTTTGACTCATAAGATTCATATTGTGATTTAAATTTCATTTTCTTGACTGGAATATTGTTGAAAGATTTCAAGATGATTATTTAGCATGATATTTTGTTATGAATTTCTATGAACTAAACATAAATTACAAGTACTGAGTTTACTAGAAATTTATGCTCTTAAGTTCCATTGTTATGTGTTACAAAATGATTTAAAGAAAAGCTTGATCTTTCGATCTAAAATAAGACACGGAATTCACAACTATTAATCTTGATTATGATTTAAAGTAAAGAGAAGCATAACTGGTTTTTATTTTATAAATCCTTATGCTATTTTAATGTGGATTTCTTAAGTATGAACATATATGTATTCTGGGAGTAGTATTTAGTACCGAGAAAGGAATGCGGATGAGCGTACCCTAAATTTCTAAAAACTATGAGCCACTGTAGGTTAAGATTTTTCCTAATATGGATGAAGTATAATGATCACTTAAGATAAGGTTCTATCCAGATGGCAAGGGTAGAACTGCTCTCCCCAACGTGGGTAAGACATTGGACTCCATGATAGCACACATGGTTTATGTCGGTAAGAAGAATCTCCCATAAGAAAGACTAAAAGCAAAGATTTTAGAATCTAAGTGTTATGACTCACTAAGCTTATTCATATGCTTTGATATCCATGTTTTATGATCTTGCATTTGTTATTTATACTCAAGTCCAAGGTGAGTCATTTACACTTAGCATGCATCATTTGAAAGTATACGTACGTATTCAACGTTGTTTCTTTTTACTATGCATTCACCCCTACATACTCAGTACATTTCAGAGGTACTGATCCACATATATGTATATGTGCTACATTATCTTATAATGTAGGTTTGGGTGCTCGTCTCTAGCAGCATGATTGACTACGGGCATCATCACCTACATCTCGACTTTTGGTGAGTCCTTATAGTTCGAGGACCCAGCTTATCAGACTTCCTTTCAGTTATGAAAGTACTTTAGTTATTTGATTTTCGTTTATGTTCGGGTCAGCTGGGGTCTGTCACAGTAGCTCTCTAGTAAGTAGTAGAGGCTTGTCAGACTATGTATGTTTTAAGATCAACAAGTTTGTTTAAAGTTTCCAAGTTAAAGACTTTCATTAATATATGACATTGCTTAAATTTAGTTTTTATATAAGTCAGTCCACTTTTCAGGTGAGTTTTAAGTTAAACAGATGTCATGGGTTAGCTTAGGGCTATTCATAGCCTTGAGCACCATGTGACGTCCAAGTGGTACTTCCGGGGCGTTACAAACTTGGTATCAGAGCCTAAGATTTAAAGAGTTCTAGGGAGTCGAACATTCCGCGTTATGTAGAGTCTTGATCATGAATGTGAAGCGTGCCACATTTATGAGAAAGAGGTTATGGAACGAGTTAGAAATCATCATGTATTTCACGATCTATCATGCTTATAGTTGTCTCTATCTGCATTATCTCATGCTTTTACGTGAAATAATATGCCTCTTCACTGAGCCAATGCATGTAGAAATAGTGATCAACCATCGCTGCACGTAGACCCTCTGAATGAGAATGTATCTCAGACTGAATTTTGGGATGCCTTTCAAGCGTTGGGCCAAGTGGTGAATGCCAATATTCAGGAAAATCAACAGGTAGCAGTCCCACTTCAGCAAAATAGTAATTCAGTTGCAGCCAGGATTCGGGATTTTATGAGGATGAATCCACTTGAGTTCCACGGATCAAAGATAGATGAGGATCCTCAACTCTTTATTGATGAGATGAGAAAGATTACTCAGATCATGCATGTTATTGAAGAGGGGAGTGTAGAGCTGGCATCCTATAGGCTGAAGGATGTTGCTTATGATTGGGTCACTATGTGGAAGGAAGGTAGGGGTGAAAATGCAGCTCCCATGAGTTGGCAAGTATTTTAGAATACTTTTTTGGACAAGTTCTTTTTGCGTGAGATGAGGGAGGATAAGGTAGATGAGTTCATGAACCTGAAGCAGGGCTCTTAGACAGTGAAGAAGTACTGCCTTAAGTTCACTCAGTTATCTAAATATGACCCAGAGTTGTTATCTAACTCTAGAGCTCGTATGAGTAAGTTTGTTACTAGGGTATTTGATTTGGTGGTAAGTTTGTTACTAGGGTATCTGATTTGGTGGTAAGTTTGTTACTAGGGTATCTGATTTGGTGGTCAATGAGTGTAGGACTGCCATGTTGATTGAGGATATGGATATTGCTCGATTGATAACTCATGCTCAGCAAATTAAGGCAGAAAAGTTAAAGAAAAGAGGGAAAGAGAAACAAGAGAGCTAGAACTGGACAGTTTGAGTATAGTAAGCTAAGGTCTGACTGGGGAGGTCGTTCGTAGTTTCATGGTCATTCATCAGTGCCTGTGCCATCTTCAGCCAGTGCCCCTACACCCAGGACCCGGAAAAAATAGTAGGGCAGGACTTTGAATACCAAGTCTCAGAATAGTGTAGTCGGGAGGCCCAGTTACCTAACATGTGCCAAGTATGGCAGGACCCATCCTGGTGAGAATTTGATAGGCAAAGGGGGTATCTATGGTTGTAGTAAGTTGGGCCTCATGATCAAGGAATATTTGTATGCTAAGCAGAAAAACAAGGATAACCGTCTTCAGACTCAGGATACTAATCCATCAGCTCAGCCAGGTCATCGAGTTCCTCCACAGGGCGCATCATTCAGTACTGGTGGCGGTCAGTACCAGAATCGGTTTTATGCTTTAACATCCAGACCAGAGAAGGAGCTAAGACCACTTAAGCTTCAGGAGCAGGAGAGTTTGCCAGATGTTTTCACCGGTATGCTTCATATTTTTCACCTTGATGTATATGTATTGCTAGACCCGGGATCAAATCTCTCTTATGTAACTCTATTGTTTGTTATAAATTTTGGGGTAGGTCCTGAAAATCTCCCTAAGACCTTCTTAGTTTCTACCCCAGTGGGTGATTCAGTTATTGCTAGGCGAGTCTATAAGAAGTGTCCTATTACCGTCCTCCATAAGATCATACTAGTGGACCTAATAGAGTTAGAGATGGTAGATTTTGATGTCATTCTAGGCATGAATTGGCTTCATTCATGCTATGTATCAATAGATTGTCGCACTCGCATGGTGAAGTTTCAATTTCCTGGAGAAGCAGTTTTTGAGTGGGAGGGTAGTTCTGTGTCTCCCAAAGGTCGTTTCATCTCTTATCTTAAGACCAGAAAGTTAATATCATAAGGGTTTATCTATCATTTGGTTCGAGTAAAAAATACTAAGTCTGAAGCCCTAATAGTTCAATCAGTCTGTGTAGTCAATGAGTTCCCAGAGGTTTTCCTCGAAGATATACTAGGAGTACCTCTAGATAGAGAAATAGAATTTGATATCGATCTTCTTTCTGATACTCAGCCCATTTCTATCCCTTCATATCGTATGGCTTCAATCGAACTTAAAGAGTTAAAGAGCAGCTTAAGGACCTCTTAGATAAATGGTTCATCAGACCCAGCATTTCTCCGTGGGGTGCTCTGGTCCTTTTAATATGCAAGAAATATGGTACTCTCAGAATGTGTATAGACTACAGAAAGCTAAACAAGGTTACCATCAAGAACAAGAATCCTATGCCTAAATTCGATGATTTGTTCAATCAGCTTCAGGGTGCCCGGTGGTTCTCTAAGATTGAACTTAGGTTAGGATACAACCATTTGAAAGTTAGGGAGCAAAGATCAATACATTTTGAAGACAACTTTCTGAACAAGGTACGACCATTTCGAGTTTATGGTTATGTCGTTTAGACTAACAAATGCTCCTGCAGCCTTTATGGATCTGATGAATAGGGTCTTCAAACAGTACTTGGATATGTTTTTCATTGACTTTATAGATGAATACTGGTGTATTCCAGGAATGAGGAGAAACATGCAAACCATTTGAGAATAATGCTACAGACCCTCAAGAACTGTTACCTATATGTGAAGTTTGGTAAATGCGAATTTTGGTTGGAATTTGTTACCTTCTTGGGGAATATTATTTTAGGGGTTGGTATTCATGTGGATCCTTATAATACTAATGCAGTAAAGCACTGGTCTAGACCTATTACTCCATTCGATATCAGAAGATTTTTGGGTTTGGCTGGGTATTATAGAAGATTTGTGGAAGGATTCTCCTCGATAGCTGCACCATTGAATAAACTGACCCCAAAGAAAGTAAAGTTTATATGGTCAGATAAGTGTGAGAAGAGTTTTTAAGAGTTGAAGGATAGATTGACTTCAACCCCAGTGTTTCTCTACTGGAATGGTTAGATAGATTCGTAGTGTATTGTGATGCTTCCAGAGTTGGGTTAGGTTGCGTGTTGATGCAGAATGGGAGAGTGATAGCTTATGCCTCTAGGTAACTTAAGGTTCACGAAAAGAATAACCCAACTCATGACTTAGAGTTGGCTGTCATATTTTTTGCCTTGAAAATTTAGAGGTACTACCTTTATAGCGTGTATGTTGATGTATTTACTGACCATAAGAGTCTTCAGTATGTATTTTTTCAGCGAGAGCTGAATCTTTGTCAGAGAAGGTGGTTAGAGTTGTAGAAAGATTACGACATGAGTGTGCTCTATCATTCGGGTAAGGCCAACGTGGTTGCTGACGCACTGAGTAGGTTGTCCATGGGTAGTGTGGCTCATGTGCAAAAGAAAGGGCGAGAATTGACCAAAGAAGTGCATAGGTTAGCCCGTTTAGGAGTACGGTTGGTCGACACTGATGATGGGGGAGTAGTGGTTCAGAACGGTTCAGAATCATCTTTGGTAGTGGAAGTGAAGGAGAAATAGTGAAATGATCCCATACTTGACCAAATATTAGAAGCAGTCCAGCAACAGAAGGTTGAGATTTTCTCCCAAGGGGGAGATGGTGTACTTCGCTATCAAGGTAGACTTTGTGTTTCTAAAGTAGACGGTTGGGGGAAAAGATTCTAGTCGAGGTTCATGGTTCAAGGTATTGCATTCATCCGGGTGTTGACACCCAATTTTTGCTCTCCATTGACGTCTTTAGGCTTCCTGATCGTTAAAGGGCACAAAATATAATTTTCACATATTTTTACAATTGTTAATAAATTATTGATATTCATCCTTATTTTAGGATTTTATCAATTTATATTTTTACTTTTTATAATTTATTGATAATTCTTAGTATATTAGGACTTTTTATCAATTTACTACCTTTTAACATTTTTACAAACATCTACACATGTGCACGACATGACATCACATTTTTATAATATTTTTTAAATTAATTATATTTTTTAATATTTTCAACGTACTTTACATTTTTTTCATAATTACAAATCAATTTCTACATTTTACAGTCTGCAAAAGTTGAGTCGAATTAATTATTTCAATACAAGTACAATAATAATTTGGTGTCTTGTCACATTAACACAAATAATATTTGTTGATACCCAATTTTGTCCATCCTTTCTATTAATTCACTTTCTTGAGCTTCCAAATTAATAATAAGTTGAATATTTTATATTTCACCACTATTTTAATTTATTACTATTTTTACCGTTCTTATTTATGTAATACTATTGTTACTAATTTTAAAATACTAATGTGTTATAAATAATACTGCAATTATTTTATTTTATTTTCTTTAAAATCGATCGTTGTTACTTTATTTTTAAGTCTCATATTTATTAAAGTAATCATACATACATTAAATTTTTTATAATTCTTAATTATCATTATTTAATTTATACTAAGCTAGCTATTAAATTAGAAGCTCAAAAGAATCAATTTAAGATCGGAAAGGACCCAAATAATCGAACTATTTTCATTATAGAGATATAAAAGTTGTACCAAAATTAACAAATTCAAAAAAATAGGGCCCATGTTTCCATTTGTTTTAACAACCCAATTAATGAGTTTTACCCCTACATCTCTCTCTCCTTGATTTTCCTAATAGTCCAAAAGACATCTTCTATTCTATGCTGCACAGGTCAAAAAGAAATTAAAAAAAAATCTTTACAATTTGGGTATTAATCAGCTTTTGCAACGTTCAATTTCAAACGGTCCTAATTCAAATTCACACTCACACACCATATATCAGGCATCCCATTCTCACATTAAAGGACATTTTTTTAGCCACCAAAATTGGGTATCGTATTCTCTCTCTCACAAAACACAAATAGAAACACATATAAAATATATACACAGATGCCTACTACATAAATTTTCCAATTTAAGCTTTTATCCTCTCCATAGATCTAAAATATTAACAGTTTATCCGTTCTCCGGCAGCCACCTCGCAGGGGAACCAATGCCGACCAGCACCACCACCGCCTTCTAACCGTCATCCTCCACCCCCAACGAGCTTCAAGCTCCAGCCACTACTAGCCGTCGATACAGGCCAAATTTAGCCAGAAAACCATCCCACGAATAAGATCTGGTCGGAAAACCATGAATCCGCTCCCCTCCTTTCATTTTTGTCGCATCTCGCCAGAGTTGGACACCGGCGGGCAGACCTCCATCCACCAACAGCGTCGGTGCCATCCTTTCCCCTTTTCCCTTTCCCCGTGCCTCACCGAAATTAGTCACCTGCGGGCGAGCCTTTAGTCGAAACAAACCTGCACTGCACTTCCCTCCGTTGTTATCGTCAGATCTGGACAGATTTGGCATTTGTCGTTAACGTGTTACCCCGACAATACTCGTCGTGGAAGTAACCTTCCCAATCCGCTTTAAAATTATTTGATATTCTTTTTTGATGGGTTTGAACTTTGCAACAATATATTTATCTTGATTTAATTTTTTTTAGTTTTGTTGTCTGTCTGTTACTGCTCGGACTGCTGTTTTACATTATTTTGCTAATTGCAGTTGATTTGCTACTGTCTTACACTTTCTGGATTGATTTTTGGATTCTTTGCTCCTTCATATTTTTACACTGATAATGAACAAGATACTACACATTTTGGACAATGAAAAAAAGTTATCATTAATTTTTGAGGCCCTCCGTAAACAAAAGACGGACTTTACGTATACAAATACGTAATAAAAAATAAATACTTTTGGACGATGACAAAACTTTTATAACAACACAAAAGATTTTACAATTCGTATTTTGGCAAGGCGATTTAGGACGGCCGATTAGTCGAGCAACCATTTCGTAGCCATGGCGAGTCTAAAACTTAATCTGAGCCCACCTTCTAACGAAAATTATATTTTACATTTCTTTTTTAATTTATCCTGATAATTATTTATTTGTTACAAACATGTTGTTACAAGTATTTATACATGTTATTTGGAATACTCGTCGGAAGTTGCATCCAAAGAGGCCTTCAAATTTTGTATTGTATTTTATATATTTGTACAAATATTATTATAGTGAAAACTTTATTTTTTGGGTGCCGGGAGGGGATATTTTTCATTTAAATAATTTTATCATTTTTAGGTAAAACTTAGGCCGTTAATATTTACATAAAATAATTAAGTTAATCAATTAATTCACACATTTACATATTACGTAGCCTTTTTCTTTTCAAATGAATTTTTATTTTTCTTTGTGATTTTGATCAAATAAAAGTATTATTTTAAAAATACTTTTCCTTTTAGTACATAAAAGATACGTTTTTTTTTGTACGTTACAAAAATACTTTTCCTTTTTACATGAAATTTGTGCATTTTTATACATACTTTTGTACATATTTTTAAAACAATAAATTTGATTATATACTTTATACACATACAACTTTATATTATTTTAAATATTTTTACCTCCTCCCTCTTTGATAAATTTAGTCTAGCCGGGTACCACACTTGTGGACTCTGAAGAATGCTTAACCCCTTTCCTTCGGAATAACTTGAACCCTTACTTAGAATTTAAATTGATTTCGTAGACTAAAATACAAATCATGCATATTAATAAATAAAAAGGTTTCCTTATTTTCCTTAAAAGAAAATGTGGCGACTCTGTATAAAATCAATTCTTTTTGAGTCCATAATGTCGTGCTCGTTTTTACCTCAGGTTAAAATAGGGTATGAAAGAATGGGGACTCTGCTGGGGATGCACAACAGGTTCTAACCATGATAGACTCGATTTTTCAATTGAGGGAGGTATTTTTATATTTTTGTATAGGATTAAATTCTTTGATTCCTAACCTGTTTTACACTGCAAATTATGTGAATTTGTTCATAAATTCTTTACACTTTTTACACAAATTAATTTTGTTGTTTTGTCAAATTTTTTTATTCATTACTTATTCTTTACACTATTATCTATACATTGTAGAAATTACTGCATGTTATTTTTCACTTTATTTAACAATAATCACAATTTCATCAATTCTTTGGCCGTAAATTTCACACACTGTGATTCACGTGGGGGGCGTCTTACAATCTCCCAAACCTTCTTTGAATTCCATAGTTTCAGAGTTGGTGCATTTAGGTTAGTGCGCTTTCTCGCAATTATTCAGTCCTATTCTGAATCGTTTAGGAAAATTCCTATTCTAGAAATAAATCATGCTATACACAAACTCATAAAAAAGTTCGAACTATATTTTGACCTGATTCTTGTCCTGACAAGAAACGTAGGCAAACCTATGTTAGGGTTCGATCTCTTCACTGTTTAGAATAATTTCTTCGATACTCAAAACTGGGGCAATTTTCTAAAACAGTTCAAAAACGCTTTTCAAAATTCTTCAAATCAATAGCTCCTCAAATTCAAATCTCAATGACTGTAGTGTCTAACCAACCTACCTCCACATCCTCACTCAATTTGGGTTCGAGAATACTCAACTTCTTCTTTCAAACATCATAAATCATTAAATTTTTTGGCGCTTCGATGCTTACTTTCAAAAGCAAGGTTTCAACATTCTTTCAATCATAACAATGTTGCCAACTACAACAAAATAATGACATACCTTCTTCAATGCTTGACCTTCCCGATCTTGTCAGTATACTAAGTAGTATCAACACTCTCCTCCTAATGCCCAATATCCATCCTTTCGATCGTCTGATCGGAACAATTTTAATGCTAAAAGCAGTTTCTTTCGGGTCATCTCCATATTATTTTTAAGGATAACTATCATTTTTCATTATCACCCATCTTTAGTCTACGTAAACAATCGGAGAGGATATCAACGTAAATCTCCATAGACAATCGGAGATATCAAGCATTAAGTCCTCAAAGACAACCGATGGACTTTACCACAATTAAGATAATCTTCATAGACAACCGAAGATAGTATTCACGACATAGTCTTCATAGACAATCGAAGACGTCATTCCTGACATAGTCTCTGCAGACAATCATAGACGACATTCAACATCAGTCTCCATAGACAATTAGAGATGTTATACGCCAGTCTTCATAGACAATTGAAGACGACAATCAACATCAGTCTTCGTAGATAATCGAAGACGACAATCAACATAGTCTTCATAGATAATAGAAGACATCATGGCATAGCCTTCGTAGACAATCGAAGACATCATTACATAGTCTCTGTAGACAATCAGAGACGTTATTTTATCATCACTCTCCATAGACAATTGGAGATATCAACATAGTCTTTGTAGACAATCGAAGACAACATTTATAACATAGTCTCTGTAGACAATCAAAGACATTATTTTATCATCAAGTCTTTGTAGACAATCGGAGCTATTATAAATAGTCTTTGTATACAATCGAAGACAACATTTATGACGTAGTCTTCGTAGACAATCGAAGACAACATTCATTACATAGTCTCTGTAGACAATCAGAGACGTCATTTTTTCATCACAGTTTTTGTAGACAATCGAAGACGCCATTCATCAACATCAGTCTCTATAAATAATTGGAGATATCATCAAGTCTTCGTATACAATCGCAGATATCACCATTCAACATCAGTCTTCATAGACAATCGAAGACGACAATCAACATCCATTTCCATAGGCAATTGAAGATATCATCAAGTCTTCATATACAATCGCAGACATCATCGTTCAACATCTGTAATACCTCACACTTCTCATAGTTCAAATTCGTCTCTAGAACATCAAAGATCTTGCTTCAAAGATAAATATATTTTATTCCATGTGAAATTTGTAAGATTTTGACTTTTTATCACGTGAAAAATTGAATAATCTTTCCATTGATACTAAATTTTCCCAAATCCGACACTCGGGCGAAGAGTTTGAGCCATTTTAATAAGACAGTGTACCACCTGGTACTTTAGCGCGTTGCGGAGCCAGCCAAAATGGCAATCGTCAAAATCCAGTGAGCCTCCGCGATTATGGCGCATCGCGCCAAGGCTTAATTTTAGAGTTGTCAATTTTTAGTGCACCAACGCGATTCCACCACATTGTGGTGCCTTTCCAGTTCGCAACCAAGGTGGCAACGCGATTTCCACCGCGTCGCGCCACCAACTAATTTTCCAATTGTCCAGTTTCTAGTGAGGTGGCGCGATTTCGCCGCGTTGCGCCAGCATGAGAAATGGGGATTTTTCGATTCCGTTTTTAAATTTCAAGGACCAATTAGTAATTTCCTAAAGCCCCAAACCAGTCTATATAAGGGATTTATACCCTAAATAACGAAAATACTTCATTATTCATCAATTTTTCCCCAAATAAAACTATTTTCTCTCCCAAGAAGTTAAGAAATCAAGAACAAGTCTAAAGATTTCTTCAAGAACCTTCAACAAAGAGTCTTCTAAGGTATGCAGATGTTGATTCCTGGGTTCCTTCCACCCAAGAAGTTCAAGAATTTCTTTTTAAATTCAATGATTATGATTTTATGAGTTTTCATGATTCAAGTAAATTGAAGTTCATGTTCATGTTATTGTTGAGATATAGTTCATGCTTTAAAATACAAGTTGTAAGCTTTGATCCTGATTTGAGTTGAATTGCATTATGTCCATGTTAAATTCCTAAAGTTGCATGTTGATTGTTGTATTTATGATAATTAGGGTAGAAATTATTGAATAACCAAAGCATGCTCCCCATATGTTTGATAAAATACTTATGTGAAGGAATTAGAATCATTATAGCATGTTGACTAGAAATCCCCAATTGTGTGTAAGTTCATGCATGCCAAGTGTTTGTTGAAAAGCCTTAGTGAATGAATTATGACATGTTAGCATGAAATCCCCCAATTATGCACTCTTCAATGCATGTTAAGTGTTTGTTGTAAGACCTTGTTGAATGGAGTATGAGCCAATACCATGTTTCTCTATACTATCACATATTTATGATTTTCAAGTGCTTGAAGAGATGCTTTAATGATTGTAATGGTGAATGAAAGTCCATGGTCATAATTATTTAAGATGGTTATGTTTTACTTTTATGTTATCGAGTCCTGGGGGTATTTATACCCGATAATTTAGCTGCAAGTCTAGAGCTTGTATCAATTTTCACGATAATCTCAGTCAAGCCACGATCCTTAGAACACAGTCAATTACAGAACTCAGTATTCTTAAACAGTTACAGAACTTAAGAAATCTCAGTAATCTCTGTATCATTAGCATTCCAGTTGTAGTTCAGTACTCAGCTTAGATCTTAGTAGTATTCAAGAATTCAGTCAGATAACGAGATCTAGTAGGGTTTCGTCAGTCTTCAGAACTAAGTGAACTCAACTTAACTCAGTTGATCAGTATGATCAGTAATAGATTCAGCTCAATCTAGTACAGTTTCAAAAAAAAAATAAGTTCAGAGTCTTTTAGTTGGGAGTAGGATTTAGCACTGACCGAACCTAGGGATGAGGGCTCACCCGTTAGAGAGGACTGAGATCCCTAGGAGCAATCCCTAAGTTCCAGAACTACGTAGCCAGCGTAGGTATGAGATGTCACCGCTAGACAGGACTGACATACTCAGGGATCACCCGATATTATATTATATATATATATGGGACTGATCCCAGGGGTCACCCATTAGATAAGACTGACTCCATAAGAAAGGTCTTTACCCATGGCACGGTACTGACACCCTTCCAACTGGGGTTATAGGTTGGACCCCAACTTAGATAGAAGGGGCATATCGGTTAGATGACTACTTCCCACAGTCTCAGTTTCAGAATCAGTCTCAGTAAAAGAACTCAGCTCAGTAGTACAGATTCAGGACTGTTAGATACAGTCAACCCTTAGCATATCAGTAGATTTAGAGATCATCCGCTAGACGGGACTGATCTCAGAGTTACTCAGTCAATCTTATTATTAGTATGTTCAGAGATCACCCATTAGATAGGACTGATCTCAATTACAGTTAATCAGTTTCAGTATCATCAGATTCAGAGATCACCCGCTAGATAGGACTGATCTCAGACTAAGTCAAATCATTTCATTATCAGTAGATAGAAAGATCATCCGCTAGACAGGACTGGTCTCAGATTCAGTTAATCAGCTTCAGTATCATCAATTTCAGAGATCAACCGCTAGAGAGGACTGATCTCAGCTTCAGTACTCAGTTATCAATATCAAGAGATTCAGTTATTCAGTTTCTCAGTATTAGTAGTGAGTTCAGATGTCAGTAAAGCAGTATCCTAGTATATTTAGAGTCACAATGATTTCAGTTATGGTTTGTGCATTCATGCATATGTTCCCATTCAGTACTCTCATGTTATTCTGTTAAGCTATGTTCATGCATAAGCCCTTGCATTTAGCCTTACCTCATCTAGCATACCAGTACATTCAAAGTATTGACACATACTTTTCTCTTGCGCTATGGTGTCTTATACCATAGGTTCAGAAGTGCGAGATCCAGAGCACCCTTAGCAGTCCAGACTCAGTCAGCAGCAGTAGCGTAGCAGTGAGTCCTCTTCATTCGAGGATGATCCTTATTTTATTATGGCATTAGACTCAGTTTATTTTCAGTAGACGGAGTTAGTTGGGTACATGTCCCATAAACTCCACAGTTTAGACAGTTAGAGGCTTTTCAGATAGATGTATTAGTATTCGGTTTTTAGTTTTGAGTATTTTAGATGTTTTGAACCTTATGGCAAGTTTCCGCCAGTTTTCTGCATTTATTATATTATATTATGCAGTGCTCAGGTACAGATATCAGTAGAGGGTTAGCTTGTAGGCCTTCGAGATCATGAGCACCGTATGGCATTTTGATTCAAGAAAATTGGGGTGTTACAACGTCAGTCTTCATAAGCAATTGAAGACAACAATCAACATCAGTTTTCGTAGATAATCAAAGACGTCAATCAACATAGTCTTTGTAGACAATTGAAGACATCATGACATAGCCTTCGTAGACAATCGAAGACACCATGACATAGCCTTCGTAGATAATCGAAGACATCATTCATCACTTAAATCTCCGTAGAAAATTGGAGATATCATTCTTGACATAGTCTCTGTAAACAATCTGAGACATCATTTTATCATCAGTCTCCATAGATAATTGGATATACAACATAGTCTTCATAGACAATCGAAGACAACATTCATCATATAGTTTCTGTAGAAAATCAAAGGAAACATTCAACATCATTCTCCAATTGGATATATCAAGCATAGTCTTCGTAGACAATCGGAGACGATAATCAACTTTAGTCTTCATAAATAATCGAAGACGCCATTCATCAGCATCAGTCTTTATAGACAATCGAAGACGACAATCAATATCAATCTCCATAGATAATTGGAGATAACATCCATTAAATCTCTGTAGACAATCAGAGACATCCTTCATTCTCAAGTCTTTGTAGACAATCGAAGAAGACAATTAACATCAGTATCCATAGACAATTGGAGATGTCATACATCAGTCTTCATAAACAATTGAAGATATTATTCATTAAATAGAATCGGAGACGTCCTTCATTTTTAAGTCCCCGTAGATAATCGGAGACATCTTTCATTCATAGTCTTCGTAGACAATCGAATATGACAATCAACATTACTCTCCATAGACAATTAGAGATATCATCCATTAAATTTTTGTAGACAATCGAAGACATCTTTCATTCCTAAGTCTCGTAGACAATCGGAGACGTCATTCATCTTCAAATCTTCGTAAACATTTGGAGACATCATGCATCTTTTTGACAAAAAGTATAATTCAGAATAACAACATATTTTTTTCAAATTCTGTATATCATACACTGGGGCAAATTTTGAAAACTGCCTCAAAATTTTTAATTTTCTCATTTTTGAACTACATTGACCTGATTCTCATGACACTCGAGATATGTAGGAAGCTCTGTTTAGAGTTCGGTCGTCACAATTCCATAATCACTCTTTCTTCCCAGCAAGTACACAATCTTGCATCCCCAATATCTTACAACTCGATACTGGGGTAATTTTGAAAGGAGCATCGGGAATAGATGAACACTTTTGTTCTCAAATAGTCCTTCTTTTATAATTATTTTCACACGGTATTTCACCATTAATAACAGGGAGATTTACCTAATCTTTTGAACTACACCTGACTTGATCCTCATACAACTCGAGGTATGTAGACAACTCTAAATTGGAGTTCGGTCGAATTTTCATCAAATCATTTTTGTCGAGCGAAATTGGCTACACGTCAATGTTTTCGTTTGAAGACTTCTACATCGCCTTCAAACGAAAAGGGGCAATTTTTCACACCCAATTTTTACCCTCCATTAACGTCTTCAGGCTTCCTGATCATTAAAAGGCACAAAATATAATTTTCATATATTATTACAATTGTTAATAAATTATTGATATTCATCCTTACTTTAGGATTTTATCAATTTATATTTTTACTTTTTATAATTTATTGATAATTCTTTGTATATTAGGACTTTTTATCAATTTACTACCTTTTAACATTTTTACAAACATCTGCACACGTGCACAACATGACATCACATTTTTATAATATTTTTCAAATTAATTACATTTTTTAATATTTCCAACATTTTTTTTCATAATTACAAATCAATTTCTATATTTTACAGTCTGCAAAAGCTGAGTCGAATAAATTATTTCAATACAAGTACAATAATAATTCGGTGTCTTGTCACATTAACACACATAATATTTGTTGATAACCAATTTTGTCCATCCATTCTATTAATTCACTTTCTTGAGCTTCCAAATTAATAGTAAGTTGAATATTTTATATTTCACCACTATTTTAATTTATTACTATTTTTACCGTTCTATGTAATACTATTGTTACTAATTTTAAAATACTAATGTGTTATCAATAATACTGTAATTATTTTATTTTATTTTCTTTAAAATCGACCGTTGCTACTTTATTTTTAAGTCTCATATGTATTAAAGTAGTCATACATACATTAAATTTTTCATAATTCTTAATTATCATTATTTAATGTATATTAAGCTAGCTATTAAATTAGAAGCTCAAAAGAATCAATTTAAGATCGGAAAGGACCCAAATAATCCGAACCATTTTCATTATAGAGATATAAAAGTTGTACCAAAATTAACAAATTCAAAAAAACATGGCCCATGTTTCCATTTGTTTTAACAAGGCAAAAATTCACATATAGTCTCATTAGAGTATCTATAACTAACTTCCTAGTCTAAATTTCATATTTACAATTCATAGAGAAAATAAATGACAGTTTTATATATATATACAAAAAAGAAGGAAAAGTCCATAACAACAAAAAGAGATAAAAAAAGGAAATTTTAATGTAATAAATGTCCTTAATCTTCTCTAACTTTCCATTTATTTCTATGATATAACAGATCAATAAATATGAATTTATGCGTTAATTACTCCCTCAAAAGTTGTAATTTTTTTTTAAAAAAAAAAATTATGGTCTACAGGAGAAAGTTGGTAATTCGTTCATACAAAATTCTGGTATATACGATTTACGCAAATTATTTTTTTACTTGAATTTATTTACTGAAATCCTTTTTTGAATCTAATACGCAATAAAAATTGATTCAATTTCAACATAATGAAAATTGATTTTATTAATGGTTTGAATTAGATTTTCGAAATTGAATGGACAATATAAACTTCAAACACTTTCAAATTATCAATTTTGTAATTACTGTTATTTTTGTATACAATAACTTCAATTATAATTTTGTGTTTCAATTTTTGTATTCAATTTTTATTTTCATAATTTTGAATTTTTTTCCACAGAAGTTGTTAAAAGGTTATAATCCTTGTTTGTGTTAGTTTTTTTTTTCTTTTCTAAATTCCATTTGTGTGGTATATTCATTCATTACTCTACTACATATTTCATAATATACATATTGACAGTCTTTTAATATTTTTATGTATATTTATTAATAGTATATTTGAATTTATGTATATTTGTTAACATAAGTGTATAATTGTATTTGTATATCTGTTTTAAAGGTTACAAAAATTGTTTTTATTATCTGTATATCTGTATATTAGTTTACATAAATTTGATATTTGTATATCTATTGTTTGTATATCTATATATACATATTTGCAAATGAAGTATACATATATTCAAATCAAAACTGTTGTTTATTATTTATATATCTGTTGTTTGTATATATGTATATACAAATTTGAATGTTGTTTGTAAATGATATTGCAAACGAAATATACATATATTCAAATCAAAATTTTTGTTTATTATTTATATATCTGTTGTTTGTATATCTGTATATACAAATTTGAATGTTGTTTGTAAACGAAAAATACATGCAAACGAAATATACATATTTGTATATCTGTTGTTTGTATATCTGTATATACGTATATGCAAACGAAATAAACATATAAATACATGTTTATTATTTGTATATCTGTTGTTTGTATATCTGTATATACAAATTTGAATGTTTTACATAATAACAAATTTGAATGTATATACATATATGCACTCTAAAACTGTATATATATGCATATGCATTATTCTTCAAATTGTATATGTGAAAGTTAACTGTATATACATATATGTAAATTGCATATACATATATCAAAAATATAAACTGTATATACATACATACACTCTAACTCTGTATATATATGCATGTATTATTCTACCAAAAAAAAAGTATACGTATCTACATATATTGAAAAAAAAATGTATGTTGACCAACAATTCTGTTTCATGAGAATATATACGAAAAAACCTCGTAATAATTGTCAACTTCATTGCTCCCCCTTTTAGATTTAGATACCTTAAAATATTTTTTTCTTTCCGCTTTGTTAGAAGATGCAAAGTTCTTTCCCTTTTTTTTTTTGGTAAATCATCCATCAAAAAAAATGGGGGAGTGACTTAAATAATATATAAAAATTTATATTATAAAATAAAAATCTTCAAAAATAAAAAAAATTATAAAAACGGGGGAGTGCTCCCCCTTTTCTATTTTTTTGTAAAATATATGAACAACGAAGAAATTTAACGACTAACTAACATAATATATAAAAATTAAAAAAAAATTAAATATAATGTCAATAAATATCCTAAACTGATTTTCTGTGGGGAAAAATTCGCAAAAATAATTTATCACAGAAAAATCAAGGATTATATTTTGTGATATTAGAGTGACTTTGAGAGAAAAATAAGGAGAAAAAAATTGAAGAAGATCTCTTGAATAATCATGTATTATGATGTTGTCAATGTTGTCGTTTCTTTAATTTAAAATTAAGCATATTAGAGTGATTTTGAGAAAAAATTAAGAAAAGAATAGTTGAAGAAGATATCATAAAAAATCTTGTGTTTTGATATTTCATTGTTGCCTTTTATTGAGTCAATAGGATAGAGAGATAATAGAAAGAAAATATCAAAAATAAATATATGAGAGAGAAAATTGATATATACAAATCTTAATATATTTGTATATAGGGCCTACAAAAAAAACTGACTTTTAACTACCAAATAACTATGAATTGTAATTTTTTAAAATATTAATCATATCATGTATAATATAGTATTTTGTCTATAATATGCAATTTTTCCTTTTTAACAACCCAATTAATGAGTTTTACCCTATATCTCTCTCTCCTTGATTTTCCTAATAGTCCAAAAGACATCTTCTATTCTATGTTGCATAGGTCAAAAAGAAATTTAAAAAGATCTTTACAATTTGGGTATTAATCAACTTTTGCAACGTTCAATTTCAAACGGTCCTTATCCAAATTCACTCTCACACACCATATATCAGGCATCCCATTATATCCTATTCTCTCTCCCACAAAACATAAATACAAACATATATAAAATATGTACACAGACGCCTACTACATAAATTTTCCAATTTAAGCTTTCATCTTCTCCATAGATCTAAAATATTAGCAGTTTATCCGTTCTCCGGTAGCCACCTCGCCAGAGAACCAACACCGACCAGCGCCTTCTAACCGTCATCATCCACCCCCAACAAGCTTCAAGCTCCAGCCACTGCTAGCCGACGATACGGTCCAGATCTGGCCGGAAAACCATCCCATGAACTAGATCTGGCCGGAAAACCATGAACCCGTTCCCCTCCTTTCATTTTTGTCGCGTCTCGCCTAAGTTGGTCACCGGTGGGAAGACCTCCATCCACCAACAGCGCCGGCACCATTCTTTCCCCTTTTCCCCATGCCTCGTCAGAATTGGTCACCAGCGGGCGAGCCTTTAGTCGAAACAAACCTGCACTGCCCTTCCCTCCGTTGTTATCGTCAGATCTGGACGAATTTGGCATTTGCCATTAACGTGTTGCCCCGACAATACTCGTCGTAGAAGTAACCTTCCCAATCCGCTTTACAATTATTTGATATTTTTTTATGGGTTTGAATTTTGCAATGAGATATTTATCTTGATTTAATTTTGTTTAGTTTTGCTGTCTGTCCGTTACTGCTCGGGCTGCTGTTTTACATTATTTTGCTAATTGCAGTTGATTTGCTACTGTCATTTTTGGATCTTTTGCTCCTTCACATTTTTTACACTGATAATGAACAAGATACTACAAATTTTAGTCAATGAAAAAAAGTTATCATTAATTTTTAAGGCCTTCGTAAATAAAAGACAGATTTTAAGTATACAAATATGTAGTAAAAAATAAATATTTTTGGATGATGACGAACCTTTTTATAACAACACAAAAGATTTTATAATTCGTATTTTGGTAAGGCGATTTAGGACGGCCGATTAGTTGAGCAACCATTTCGGAGCCATGTCGAGTCTAAAACTTAATCTGAGTCCACCTTCTAATGAAAATTATATTTTACATTTCTTTTTCAATTTATCTTGATAATTATTTATTTATTACAAACATTTTGTTACAAGTGTTTATACAGGTTATTTGGAATACCCGTCGGGAGTTGCATCCAAAGAGGCCTTCAAATTTTGTATTGTATTTTATATATTTGTACAAATATTATTATAGTAAAAACTTTACTTTTTGGGTGCCGAGCGGGGATATTTTTCATTTACATAATTTCATCATTTTTAGGTAAAACTTAGGCCGTTAATATTTATAGAAAATAATTAAGTTAATCAATTAATTCACACATTTACATATTACATAGCCTTTTTCTTTTCAAATGAATTTTTATTTTTCTTCGTGATTTTGATCAAATAAAAGTATTATTTGAAAAATACTTTTCCTTTTAGTACATAAAAGATACTTTTTTTTGTACGTTACAAAAATGCTTTTCTTTTTTAAATGAAATCTGTACATTTTTATACATACTTTTGTTCATATTTTCATAACAAAAAATTTGTTTATATACTTGATACACATACAACTTTACATTATTTTAAATATTTCTACCTCCTCCCTCTTTGATAAATTTAGTCTAGCCGGGTACCACACTTGTGGACTCTGAAGGATGCCTAACCCCTTTCATTCGGAATAATTTGAACCCTTACTTAGAATCTAAATTGATTTCGTAGACTAAAATACAAATCATGCATATTAATAAATAAAAAGGTTTCCTTATTTTTCTTAAAAATTAGGTGGCGACTCTGTATAAAATCAATTCTTTTTTAGTCCATAATGTCGTACTCATTTTGACCTCAGGTAAAAATAGGATATGACACCGGGTGCTACTAAGATGTACTGCGACTTACGAGAAATTTATTGGTGGAATGGTTTTAAGGGGGATATAGCCGAGTTTGTAGCTAAGTGCCCCAATTGCCAGCAGGTTAAAGTTGAACACCAGAGATCAGGTGGTACGTAGCAAGAGATTAATATCCCTACTTGGAAGTGGGAAGTAGTAAATATGGATTTCATCACAGGGTTGCCTCGCACAAGACGTCAGTATGATTCAATTTGGGTCATAGTAAATCGAATGACTAAATCAACCCATTTTCTACCTGTTAAGACTTCAGATACAATGGAAGATTATGCCAGGATGTATATTTGTGAGTTATCAAGACTTCAAGGGATACCTTTATCCATTATTTAAGATAGAGGAACACAGTTCACTTAACAGTTTTGGCAGTCTTTTCAGAAGGGCCTTGGTAAAAAGGTTAAGCTTAGTACTGCTTTTCATCCGCACACCAGTGGATAGGCTGAACGTACAATTAAGGCATTAGAAGAAATATTGAGTGCGTGTGTTTTAGAATTTAAAGAAATTTGGGATGACCATCTACCTTTGATTGAGATCACTTAAATAATAGTTATCATGCTAGTATTTAGATGGCTCCATTTAAAGCGTTGTATGGGCATAGGTGCAGATCACCTATAGAATGGTTTAAAGTTGGTGAAACGGCTTTGATTGGGCCGAACTCTATTCTTAAAGCTATGGAAAAGGTTCAGTTGATTCATGAGAGACTGAAAACTGCTCAGAGCCATTAGAAATCATATGCTGATGTAAGAAGGAGAAATCTCAAGTTTGAAGTTAGGGATTGGGTATCCTTAAAACTATCGCCTATGAAGGTACTAATGATATTTGGAAAGAAAGGAAAGTTGAGTCCCCGATTTATTGGTCCGTATGATATAGTGCAGCGGGTAGGAGAGGTTGCTTACGAATTGACTATTCTATCAGACTTAGCTGCGGTTCATCCAGTGTTTCATATTTCAATGCTTAAGAAATGCATTGGAAATCCGTCCTTAGTAGTTCCTCTAGAGAGTATTGGGGTCAAAGATAACTTGACGTGTGAGGAGATTCCTGTAGAGATACTTGATAGGCAGGTCTGAAGGTTAAAGAATAAGGAGGTAGCGTTTGTAAAAGTTCTCTGAAGAAAATATTTGGTTGAAGGGGACACTTGGGAAGCTAATGCAGACATGATGGCCAAGTATCCTCATCTCTTTTCTTCCAACTCATTTTCTGCCGAAGGTAAACAGTTCTTTTCAGCCAAAACTCTTCCTCCTTAAGTTTGTTTAAGTATTCTTAAATAATATCATATGTTGTGAGTGATTGGATCCTTGTGATAGTCATAAGCTTGGTTATAAGTTTAGTGTTGAAGTGCAGTTTCTATCCAAAATCCCAAACACTAAATGCATCACATTCGAGGATGAATGCTTTCAAGGAGGAGATATTGTAATACCCCCATGTCTGAAAGCTTTTGTACATCATACGGGTCAGTTCATTGAGTCGTACATACATTATACGAGTCGTATGATGTAAAGTCAAGAGTTCAGCAATGTAGGCTTTCTAAGGTTCTATCCAAGTTCTGAGGGGGGGCTACAAGTCGTATGGAGATATTACTAGTCGTAGGTTTAGACTTGTATGTTGAATAGTGTATGCTCTCTTAGATTGTGCCAAGATTACGAGTTAAGAGGCCTAGTCGTACCTCACCATACGAGTTATATAGTTGAGTCATGAAGACCGACGATCAATTTCTAAGAGGTTCAATTAGAAGGCCTTTTGTTTTTTTCCCCTCTATTAACTCCCAACCACGACCTATATTCCCAAAGGAGCATTATTTTTCTCCCTTTTTAATCAATTAACAGCATTATCTCTCCTCCCATTATCAAGAACATCAAGATTAGGGTTTCTCTCACTAAGTCACCTTTCAAGTCCCAAAGTTCAAGCTATATTCATAAGTCAAGAAATTCCAGGTATGTGAGGTTTATGAATAAGGTTATTCTTTCATCCTTGTGCCCAAAAAGTATGATTTTGAGATTTAATTTACTTGTTTTGAATTAGGGCTCATACCCAAATAACTATATTCTTGAAGTATGACACTACTATGTGATTAAAAGTTTTAAGTGCATCAAGGTTACATATGTTCATGTTTTGACTCATAAGATTCATATTGTGATTTGAATTTCATTATCTTGACTAGAATATTGTTGAAAGATTTCAAGATGATTATTTAGCATGATGTTTTGTTATGAATTTCTATGAACTAAAGCATAAATTACAAGTACTGAGTTTACAAGAAGTTTATGCTCTTAAGTTCCATTGTTATGTGTTATAAGATGATTTAAAGAAAAGCTTGATCTTTTTATCTAAAGATAAGACATGGAATCCACAACTATTCATCTTGATTATGATTTGAAGTAAAAAAAATCATAATTGGTTTTTATTTTATAAACCTTTATGCTATTTTAAGGTGGTTTTCTTAAGTATGAGCATACATGTATTCGGGAAGTAGTACTTAGCACCGAGAAAGAAATACGGATGAACGTATCCTAAATTTCTGGAAACTACGAGCCACCATAGGTTAAGCTTTTTCCCAATATGGATGAAGCATAGCCATCACTTAAGATAAGGTCCAATACTGGTGTCCTGGGTAAAACAGCTCTCCCCAACATGGATAAGACATTGAACTCCATGATAGCTCACATGGTTTATGTTGGTTAGAAGAATCTCCCATAAGAAAGACTAAAAGTAAAGATTTTAGAATCTAAGTGTTATGGCTCACTAAGCTTATTAATATGCTTTAATATCCATGTTCTATGATCTTGCATTTGTTATTTATACTCAAGTCCAAGGTGAGTCATTTACACTTAGCATGCATCATTTGAAAGTGCACATACGTATTCATCCCTATTTCTTTTTACTATGCATTCATCCCCACATACTCAGTACATTCAAGACATACTAACCCATATATATCTATGTACTACATTGTCTTATAATGTAGGTTCGGGTGCTCATATCTAGCAGCACGATTGACTACGGGCATCATCACCTACATCTCTACTTTTGGTGAGTCCTCATAGTCCGAGGACCCATCTTATCAGACTTCCTTTCAGTTATATAAGTACTTTAGTTATTTGATTTTCGTTTATGTTCGGTTCAGCAGGGGCCTGTCCTAGTGGCTCTCTAGTTAGTAGTAGAGGTTTGTCAGACTGTGTACATTTTAAGATCAACAAGTGTGTTTAAATTTTCCACGTTAAAGACTTTCATTAAGATATGGCATCACTTACTTTTACTTTTTATATAAGTCAATCCACTTTTCTGGTGAGTTTTAAGTTAAACAGATATTATGGGTTAGCTTAGGACTATTCGTAGCCTTGAGCACCGCCTGACGTCCAGGGGTACTTTTGGGGCGTTACAACATGAGACTTTGGTAGACTTTCTTGTGTTAGATATGGTTGATTTTGATTTTATTTTATGTATAGATTGATTGGCTCCTTATCATGCTGTGTTTGATTATTTTGCTAACACTTTGACTTTAGCTTCGCAGGGTGTGCCAAGGATTTGGAAAGATATACTTTATTCAGATCCTAAGAGGATTATATCTTATATTCAGGCTCATAAATTGGTTGAGAGGGATGTTTGTCTTACTTGGATCATATTCGTGATACCAATGTTATTTCGTATCCTCCCTTGGATTTTGTTTGTGTCGTTCGTGAGTTTATGGATGTGTTTCATACAGACTTGCCCGGTATGCCTCTGGATTGAGATGTTGATTTTTCTATTAATGTTGAACCTGGCACCAGGACCATTTCTATTTTTCCTTGTAGGATGGCCCCGGTAGATTTGAAGAAACTAAAGAATCAGTTGCAGGAGTTATTGGATAAGGAATTTATCCAACCTAGTGTATCACCTTGGGGTACGCCAGTCTTGTTTGTGAAGAAAAATAATGGATTTATGCAGATGTGTATTGATTATCGATAGTTGAATAAGATGATGGTTAAGAATAAGTATTCTCTTTTTTGCATTTATGATTTATTTGATTATCTTCAGGGTGATGCAGTATTTTTGAAGATTGATTTGAGATTCGGTTATCACCAGCTGAGGATTAGAGCTTCAAATATTCTGAAGATAGCTTTTCGTACTGGATATGGACATTATGAGTTCTTGGTCATATCCTTTGGGTTGACCAATGCCCCTATCGCGTTCATGGAGTTGATAAACCAGGTATTTTAACTGTATCTCGACTCCTTTGTTATTGTATTTATAGATGATATCTTGGTGTATTCTAAGAGTGAGGCTGAGCATGATGAGCATTTGCGGGCTGTGCTTTAGAGATTGAGGGATTAGAAGTTGTATGCAAAGCTCTCTAGTGTGAGTTTTGGTTGGAGTCTATTTCTTTCTTAGGTCATGTGTTGACTAAGGAAGGTATTATGGTTGATCCAGCCAAGATTATCGCGGTTCGTGATTGGGCTAGACCTACTTTGCCCATCAAGATTAGGAGTTTTATTAGCTTATCAGGTTATTATCGTCATTCTATTAAGGGTTTTTTTATCCGTTGCAGCTCCATTGACCTAGTTGACCCATAAGAATATTTTCTTTCATTGGTCCGATGTTTGTGAGGTGAACTTTCAAAAGCTCAAGAATTTGTTGACTTCAGCTCTTATCTCAACTTTTCCCAAGGTAGCCGTGGGTTTTATCATCTTTTGTTATGCTTCAGGTGTTGGTTTAGGTATTGTGTTAATGTAAGAGGGCAAGGTGATTGCTTACGTGTCTCGTTAGTTGATTCTTCATGAGAAGAATTATCATACCCACGAATTAGAGTTGTGCATAGTTATGTTTGCCTTGAAGTTGTGGAGGCACTACTTGTATGGAGTTTTTTTTGGGACCTGTTCTGATCATCGTAGCATTCTGTACTTCTTCACCCGAAGAGATCTTAATATAAGGCAACGTCTTTGGTTTGAGTTGCTTAAGGATCATGATTTAACCATTCTTTATCATTCAGAAAAGGCTAATGTGGTTGTGGATGCCTTGAGCCGAAAGTCGACTAGCATAGGTAGTTTGGCGCATCTTTTGACCCAAGAGAGGATTTTGGCCTTAGAGGTTCAGTCTTTAGCTAACCAGATGGTTAGGCTTGATATTTCGATACCTGGGCGTGTTTTGGCATTTGTGGAGGCTAGATATTCTTTGATGGAGCAAATTCAACCTCATCATTTTGACGATATTAAATTGAGGTTAATTCGAGATAAGGTGTTAAGTGGGGAGGCTAAAGAAGCCTCACTTGATTTAGATGAAGTTTTGAGGATTGGGGGCTGAGTTTATGTGCCAAGAGTAGGTGATTAGATTAGGTTGATCTTGGAGAAAGCCCATTATTCCAGATATTTCATCCATCCAGGTGACTAAGATGTATCTTAATTTGTGACAACACTACTGGTAGGGTGGTATGAGGCGAGATATAGTGTATTTTGTGTCTCATTGCCTATGTTGTCAGTAGGTGAAGGTCGAGCATATGAGACCTAGTAGATTGCTTCAGAGGTTGCCCATTCCCGAGTGAAAGTGGGAACGGATAACCATGGACTTTGTGACTGGTTTGCCTCGTACATCTCATGGTTCTAACAGTGTTTGGGTCATCGTGGATTAATTGACCTAGCCAACTTATTTTATTCCGGTTCAGGTCTCATTCAGTGTTGAGAGGTTGGCACGTATCTATATTTGAGAGATTATGCATCTGCATGGTGTGCCAATGTCCATTATTTTAGATCGAGTTATGTGTTCAGATCTCACTTTTGGGATACTCTTCAGAATGAGTTGGGTAATTGGGTTGATCTTAACACGATGTTTTACCCCCCAGACTGATGGTCAGTCAGAGCAGACTATTCAGGTTTTAGAGGATATGCTTCGCACAAGCATGATGGATTTTGGTGGTTAGTAGGAGCAACATTTGGCTTTAGCAGAGTTTGCATATAATAATAGCTACCATTCCAGTATTGATATAGCTCTTTTTGAGGCATTGTATGGTAGGCATTATTCCTCCCTAGTGGGTTGGTTTGATGTTTCAGAGGTTAGACCTTGAGGTATGGACTTGCTTCATGAGTTTTTGGATAGAGTTTGGGTCATTCAGGATATACTTAGAGCAACTCAGAGCAGGCAGAAGTACTATGCTGATTATAGACTTTGTCCCTTGAGATTTGGTATTGGAGATTGTGTTTTTCTTTGAGTTTCACCTATGAAGGGTGTGATGAGGTTTGGGAGGAGGGGCAAGCTTAGCCCCAGGTATATTGGTCCATTAGAGATTTTTAGGACTATTAGTGATGTGGCTTATGAGTTGGCTTTACCCTCTGATCTATCAGTTGTTCATTCAATTTTTTATATTTTTATGCTTCGCCGTGATATTTCAGATGAGTTTCATGTCATTCATTGGGAGTCAATTTATTTAGATGAGCGGTTGTCTTTTATTGAGGAGCCAATCTTTATTTCTGTCTAGGGACATTAGGCGGTTGCGCTCTAGAGTTATCCCTGTGGTTAAGGTTCAGTGGAGATATCGACCTGTAGATGAGGCTACTTGGGAGGTTGAGTCTGATATGCATAATTCTTATCCCCAGCTCTTTGTTGTTCAGGTATTTCTTTTGCTTTTAGTTTGAGGGTGAACTAGATTTTTAATGGTGGATGATGTAACGATCAACTTTTTGATAAAATATGTAAAATATATATTTCTATGTTATTTGACTGTTTTACCCCTCTTCGTAGTTTCATTATGATATTTCTGGGTATGGGGGTTATTGGCACAATTTTCGCTGCATTTTGGTACCATTTATGTAATATTCTGTTTTTTCGTGGCTTCGAGAGCCTTATTTTGGACTTATGTGAATATCTTTTGACCCGTCCGATGAATGGCTAAACGGGTTGTGCTAGAAGCTCCAGAATATCAATTTTAGGCTAGATAGACCTTTGGTTCGGGTCCCGGTGCACCTGAGCTCATTTCGAACTATTGGTTAGAAAGTTGGAAAATTGGAAATATGGGTTGGGACCCACATTTGGATGAAAAGACCTCAGATGGAAAATTTGATTCTTCTAACAGATCCAAAACATCAATTTTAGGGTGTTAATATGTTTGTTGTGACTTTACGGCTTTTAAATTTCATTTCGACCCTTGATTTAGAAAATTATGATTTCGGGTTTTGGGGGTCAACTTTGTGAAAATGATATTTTTTTGAAAATTTGACTTCGGCAATACATTCGGAACGTCGAATTTAGTGTGGTTACATAGTTCATTTGCATATATCGGACTTCAAATGAATCCCGGGCACCCCATCTAAGTCCGGATTGAAATTAAAATAAAAAAATAACTTTTTGTTATAACTGGTGCAGAAAATCTGCACTATTTATAGCAGTTTTTGGATCCATTTTGCTCATTTTTTATCTTATCTCTTGAGAGTTAAACCCTAAAATAGTATGGAAACTTAACACTGAAGGTTGTGGGAGCTTGGAAAGCTAGATTAAGATCTATTTCTTGATTCTGTTGCGAATTTAAAGTAAGAATCCACCATTTTCTTAATTAATTCTTGATTTTCTCAAAACTTCAAAAATCTTAGGGCTTGATTTTAAACCCCAATTTTACTCCTTTTTACTTGAATAATATCTTTATCTTATAATTACTAATTTTTCATCAATTTAACCTTCAAAACAACTCTGATTCTCGATTTTAACCCACATTTCAAATATTTTACTCGGTAAAGCTTAAAAATAGTTTTTATTCGATTTGAACCTCGTTTTTTACTCAATTTGACTTGGGTTCTCAGCCGTAGATTCCTAAAAATATGAGAAACATGTTTTTGAAGTAAAGTTATGATTTTGCCCTTCTTTTTCGAAAATCCATTTTGGAGGTCCGTTTTGACCACGAACCAAAAGTAGTCAATATAGGTGTCGTTGATTTTATTTTGACGCATAAATTTTATATTTGATATTTTTGGAGGAGTTCGAGATCGTTCATGAAACGTAAGGTCATGGGTTTGAAGTGTAGCGGACCGTTTTCGGCTTTTGAGGTAGGTTATGACTTAACTCTTTCAGACTGTGTTGGGTAGTAAATAATGATACAAAATCGATCTTAAGGGTGGGAACTAATCATGTAAAATAGTTATTTATGTGTTGTGCCCGTGTGGGGTCCTATATGTGATGTAATTATCGAAATTGAGTTATTATATGATATGTGTGATTGTGTGGGGTCCTATATGATATTGATAGCCTTGAATACATGTGAATAATTGTATTGTGTTGATAAGATGCTTAATATGGTACCATTGGTGTATTGTGATTATATTCATACTTTATTGCCGTATAAAACATGTGAAAATTCATGGATGAAACTGAAATAATGAGTGGATATTGGCTCACATAGTTGTGGAAATATATCATGTGGTTGGTTGTGAAAATATATCATGTGGTTGGTTGTGGAAATATTTCATGTGGTTGGTTGTGAAAATACTCATTGTTATTGGTTGCGAGCATTACATCCTCATATCATTCTCATTCATGAAATATTGGTACCACCATGGCAACATCTGAGAAACACTGGCAATACCTTTTTAAAACTCTCTTCGAGGGATGTGCCGGGGAGGAGATATTGTAATACCTTATAAAACTCTTTTCGGGGGATGTGCTGAAAAAGAGATATGAGATATGTGGATTGTATATGGGTTGACGAACCCTCCATGGGTCCTACGTCGGGAAGCTTTAGCTCCGTAGGTGTATACAGGGATTGTGCGATGATCCCAAAGGTTGTGCGAAAACCTCGTGCATCATCATCATCATCATATACATTGCACTTAATTTATTATGTTATGTTGTATTGTATTGTCATAATGATTTGTGAATTATGTATTTGTCGTATCTTCTTTTACTTGTATTTGATGATATTGTATATACATGTTCTCTCTTATTCTACTTATATGTGATATAATGCATACTTGTGTTCTATCTTGGTGTGATATTACAATATATGTGATATATTCGAACTGTTAGTGCAAGCGATGTGGGATACAATGTGGGACATTTTCTGATTTCAGGTAACGTGCCCTTAGTGTATATTTGTATGTTGTATTTACTACTTTGCTTGGTCAGCCTATGCTACCTACTGAGTATAAGTAGACCGTACTCATGTCTACTGTGCCCTTTTGGTGCAGGTCCTAGCCCGAGTGCACCTCAACTTGCTTGACTTGGGCGATTGTTGGAGCTTCCAAGGTAGTAATTGGACATTCACGTGTTCGGAGCTCACTTCTATCTTTTTGCATTAGTTATATCTTTATTAGTGTTCGAAGACAAATAATTTTCTTTGTGGTTATTTTTCTGATGTATTTGACTCTGGAATTGTATTAGTAGTTCTTAACTGTTGACACCAGGTTTGGGGGTTATGACTGCATGTGTTGATTTTATTCTTTCCATTTTTATTATATCTATGTAGTTAGACTTCGTTCTAGAAGCTTTACCTTGGGGGCATTTTTGTACTTTCCCTGTGTGTATTAGTTTAGGTGAGAGGCTTGTTTGTCAAGGTTCGCCGCGACAAGTGCCATTATGACTTATTGATTTTTGGGTCGTGACAAAATAATAATTAAAATGGGACGAATATGTTACTCTTGTAAGAGGTGTGTAAAAAATAAACATAATAAGTAAATAGACCCAATAGAGCAAGCTATTAATGTAGTTCAATTATCATTTGATATCCTTATATATTCTTATTAAGTTAATTTATATAAAGACACTTAATTGAGATTATAATTATTATAATATAAACTTGAAAGCATTGACTTTTTTTAGATGATTCTATAAGATGAAAAAAATGTAATTAGCAAAAACTATTGCCACTAAAACTATGAGGGAAATTAAAACTCAATAAATATCAAAATAAATTTATATTTAGCTATAAGTAAGAAAATAAATACTCACAAATTTTATAAAAATATCGATATTGGGCCTGAAATGCCCCTCCGTTCCACCTATTAGGTTGTTTTGCCCTTCTATTTAACTGATTAATTTGGCCCCACTTAATTAATGATATGTCATTTTCTTATTGGTCAATTAACAATTAATTAAAATAGTTAATTCTAAATTAAAAAACCCTACCCACCCCATGATAATAACCCAACCCACTACCCACCAAACCAAATAACCCAAATCATTACCCGATTTCAATATCAGTTCACGCTCTTTTCCTTCTTTTCTCTCTTCGTCTTCTCCGATAGAAAGCACCGACTGCCTACAATATTAAACATCTTAGATGACAAAATCTTACACTTCAGGAGTAATTTTCCTCCTTTTCAAGTAAAAAATTCTTTCTTTTTAGTAATATTGTGATAAAAAAGGAAGCAAAGAGTTCAAGTGCTCAGTTTCATTTGAGTGTTAAGGCAGAACCTGACCTGAGATTTGTTTTCCCGTTTGACGGTGAGCCAGAGTGTGGTCCTCAGGTTTTTCAAATTCAGGGAAGTATTCATCAACCTGTTTTCACTTGCAAGTTCAGTTTTCGAACCACTGGTGACCGAAATCAGAGGTCCAGGTTGGTTCCGATAGCTTTTTTCACTCTTTTTATACTCTAATTCTGATACCGACAAGCTTCGCATACACAATTAGTGCTCACTCACACTACATTTGCCACATAAAGTTCTGAATTCTCTAGTATTCAAGTGAAAAATATATTCAAATTGTTATGGATTAAAAAGAAGCTTCCAATGTCAGTAATTAGTTGGAAAAAAAACTACAACAAACACATAGTTCATGTTTAAAGCAAAGATACTCAACTTTTTCTCCCTTTTCCATTACGCTTCGTTACACTTTTTTCCTTACAATTTCTGAACTACATTGTACAGGTCTTTGCCATTGGAGCATAGTAGTTCACGAGAATGGTTAAGTTCATTCGGAAGCGAAAAGGAACACCAGGGAAGGGACGAAAAGGACCGGCTTACCCGGTCTGATCCTGGCGAGGCATGAACTGATATTAAAATCGAATACTGATTTAGGTTATTTGGTTTGGTGGGTAGTGGGTTGGGTTATTATCTTGGGGCAGATCGGATTTTTTAATTTAGAATTAACTATTTTAATTAATTATTAATTGACCAATAAGAAAAAGACATGTCATAAATTAAGTGGGGTCAGATTAATCTGTTAAATAGAAGGACAAAATAACCCCAATAGGTGGAATGAAGGGGCATTTTCGGCCAATAGGTAGATGGAGGGCATTTTTGCACCAATTTATATAGTTGAAGGGCATTTTAGGCCATTTTCCATTATATAAAATATCTAATTACTTGTAGCTTTTTGATATATTCTAATTCTCTGGTAATATTTTATTTCTCATAAATAATATTTTTTGTTTAAAATCATCCAATTATGTGATTAAAAACTCTAATAATTATGAAAACTTATCTACAAGACTTGCTTAACAGATCATTAGATATACTAATTATAAAATAAAAAAAATATATGATATAGATTTTTATTTTTATACTTTGAAAGCACGAGCCTCAGGAAAACTAGTTTAATAAATAAATGGGAATTCAAAAAGGAAAAGACAATGAAAAAAGCAGGTGGGACCTACACCTATAGAAGACTATTGATGAGTGGAATAAATCAATTCTAGGCTGGCTTTGTTGTCGAATAAAGAAAATGTGTATTGACAAAGCACTTAGATACAACACATAAAAGCACCAAAAATAGCAAAATACCAAAATAACCTTATTATGAAACCACAAGGACATGTTCTTCTACTATAGATAACTAGTATAGGTACCTGGGCGATGCGCGGAATATTTATTTTTAAATTTTATTTATTAAAAATATTAACTTATTCACATAAAATTAGTCAATTTTATTGCATAGCATTAACATATTTCAAAGTCAATAAAATATTAAAAATAATTATAAATATTAACATTACAACTGATACTTAATCTCAATTACAATTTTAAATGTTTTGATATAG
The DNA here is from genome assembly GCA_030864215.1 of Capsicum pubescens. NCBI lineage: Eukaryota > Viridiplantae > Streptophyta > Magnoliopsida > Solanales > Solanaceae > Capsicum > Capsicum pubescens. The sequence continues at coordinate 109,628,127 of CM061549.1, read as the reverse complement.
AAAGAATAATATTAGTTTCCTTAAAAAGCTCAACCCCCGCCTACCTTACCACCTATCCCACCCTTTACTCCGCCTCAACCACCACAATCCTCTATGCTCTCCTTCGACCATCGCAACATGTGTCACTCTATTTCAACCTATTTTTTTAATTTTATATTAGATATATATAAATGCATTAAAAAATATCTTTTATTGTACTGATAAAATGTCAAGTATCTATTTGTTTTAGCATATATGCTATTACTAATGTAAATAATAACATCAAATAAAGTTATCGAATTCTGAAGCTCAGAATCAATTAATATCTACTCAATAGTCTTTTAGTTCTTTGTTTTTTTCCATTATACTAAAGAACTAATAGATAAGAATGTTATTATAAGATTCAAAAAAACATTCAAATCAATAAGTTTTTTAAAAAAAATTGCAAGTAAAATAAAAAAAATCAATTGAAATGGCCAAATGCCTGCAACTTAATTTTATAATTATCTTAAAAGAGTAGAGATGTGAATATGATGTTCCTTACATGAATGATCTGATATATTATATATATCATTGACACATTTTTTATTTTTCATTGTATTTTTATTTTTATTTTCAATATTTTGTTTCACATTTTTGAGATATTTATATACATTAGATTAGTGAAAACTTTAGATTATTTAATTACACTTATGATAAAAGATAAATATAATATTAATTATAACTAATAAAAAAAGCTACGAACATACCTGAGAAAATTGAAGGAAAGGTGTTTTTTAAGTCTTGAATGAAGGATTGGTGACATTGACCAACAGATAGGGTCAAACCTCATTAGGAAACTTGATTAAGTTAATTGTGGACTTGATTAATATTTTCAAAACTTTCTAATCTTTTCAAAAATACAAATCAACCCAACCCACACCCCTCTTCAATCCAAATCAACCATTCTTTCCTCTCTCAATATAGCTTCTCTCAACTCTCTCCCAACCAATAGTTCTGCAAAATTTCTCCCTTCAACCCCCGACGACTTCTACCTCTGGCGATAAATAGTTGGGCTTCGTGTTTCCCGCTTTTCTCCCTTCAACCCCCGGCGACTTCTACCTCTGGCAATAAATAGTTGAGCTTCGAGTTCCCCTCTTTAATTCAAATCAACCTGTCTCGCATCCCTCTCTCAACAGCTTCTCTCAACTCTCTCTCAACCAACTGTTCTTCAAATTTCTCATTTCAATCCTCGGCGACTTCAACATCCGACTACAAATAGTTGGGCTTCGAGTTCCTTTTCGACTTCAACCTTCAATCGACGTGACAACCTTGCTCTCCGGCCACGACAGCTTCGAATTATTCATCGTTCCTTTTCTTCTTTCACAAGTAAAAATTTATGGCCTTTTTATTTTTGAAGAAAACTAAGAACTTGAGCCAACTTCTCTTATAGTATTGGTTAACAATTTTAATATTTATTGCATTAATTTAAAATGCGGTTTGAATAAAACCCTAATTTCTGGTATTTCTTCTCTTTTCTTTTCGAAGTGAATTATGATATTTTGTTGTTTGTTGCATTTTTTTGAAGTTTGATTTTTATTGTTTGTGTTTATAAAAACAAAACGACAATTTGGGTTGATTTGTTCTGTTCTTGTTCTTGGTAAAAATGGTGAAATTGCTGTTTTTTTGTTGAACAAAATCGTGCTACTATTTTTTGTTTCCTCCGACAGATTATGCATCTGGTGTAATATATTAACTATCTGATGCAATAGATTTATGATATGATGCAACAGATCAACCATCTGATGCACCAGAGGAACCATCAGATTATAATTCTGATGCAACAGATTAATAATCTGATACAACAGATTAACTATCTGATGCAACAACTTTACCATATGTTGCAACAGATTAAGCATTGGATAAAAAATCTGATGCAACTAATTAACCATCTGGTGCAATGGAAGAACCATCAAATTAATGATTTGATGCAACAGATGAACCTCCTGTTGAATAAAATCCTATCAACTCTTCCTACAAAAAATGTCCAAGACTTAATTTTTCCAACTGATCATTCATCTTCCGCGATAGACGACCCTTTGTTGGAAGAAATCTAAACAATATTGACCGTTGATAACTGTTCCAACAAATCACTCATGTGTTGCAACAGATGTGTGACCTGTTGCACAGACCATTCATCTTTCTCAATAGATGAGTGATATTTTTTGTATTATCACAACAGATTACTCAGTTGTTACTGCAAGTTAGTTAACTGCTCTGACAGATCACTCATATGTTGCAACAGATGTGTGATCTGTTGCGTAAACCATTCATTTTTCTCAACAGATGAGTGACATGTTTTGTATTATGTCAACAGATTACTCAGTCATTGCTACAGATTATTTAACTATTTCAACAGATCACTCATATATTGCAACAGATGATGTCACAACAGTTGTGTAATCTATTGCACAGACCATTCATCTATATTAAAAGATGAGTGATATGTTTTGTATTGTTGCAACAGATTACTCATCCGCTGCAATAGTTTTGTTATATGCTGCAACAGATATACTACCTGGTGCAACAAATCGGTGATTTGTTGCAACTGTTATTTTACTGTTTTGCTTGTTTGATTTACTGTTATCCCTTTTTAATAATTCATTAATCAATAATAATATATTATTTTATGTTCCTGTTAATTTTAGATAATATGGTTCCCAAAAGAACAGAAATCGAATCAAGTCCAAGTAAAGGAACAAGTGAAGCAGCTAGGCTACATCCACCACTCTATGAGTTAGCTTTACAAGCGTTATCTCAATCGGGAGCAGAATATGATGAACACGGAGATGAGGAATATTTCAAAAGAGATGATGCAGATGCTAATAGCCCTAATGCTCATTTCCAAATGAAAATGGTATATAAACTTCTCAAGCGTAGGTTTATGTATGAAAACAAAGATAAGATAGATGAGGTGTGGATAAATTACTGTGGCATGCCTATTTGTTTTGGTTGGAAGGAGTTTTCCATAGTTACTGGACTAAAATATTATCCTCCTTCTCAAGTTATACCTATTCTAACCCAAAAAAAATCACCCCGCACACTCAAAAAAGGCAAAGGCAAGTCGTGTGATCGTGATGACCTGGTGTCCATTGTTGGTCCAAGCTTCAAAAACAATAATTTGATAGAAGCGTTGAAAGGTAAAGGACTTTCAAAGAAGCACAAGCAGTCATTTTGCTTGGTTTGATTTGTACATAATATTCTTTGGGCGAGAGACGTTAACAACAACATAAGCCTCAGTTTAATAAAGTTCTTCGAGGATCTGGAGGCGTTTAACAGCTATCCTTGGGGGTATAAAAGCTTCAAAATGACTGTCAAATATTTGTTGACTCCGTTAGCGCCAAAAATAGTCAAATTATATGTCTTCCCATGGGCTTTCATGGTAAATATTTCTTTCTTCTATTATGATATCATTCATTTTTTTCACTCAATAATGGTTTTGATTTATTGGCGTTATTTTATAGGCTTAGGCATTTGAAGCCATTTCTTGTTTGAGACAACAAGTGAACTACCAGGAAGGAGTTTCCTATCCAAGAATCTTGAGATGGTTGTCGGCCAAAACTGATAAAAATACAAAATTTATTGATCTCTTCAACCCCCCGAAGGATGCAGTAAGTATAATTATAATTAATTTTTTCTTTTAATTAATGATTTTTTTTAATGATCTAATCATCATTCTAATATATGTAATGATTTATGTTAGATTGTGCACCCCTCGCTAGTTCCGACCAATCGAGAGTTGAAGATGCCATTTTTTCTTACTTTACGGTCTGTGCAAATTTTATCAGACCCTAAGGTCATCGACAGAATAAAAATAGAATTATTTGGAGCAACAGCCATTACAAGAAAAATAATTTTGAAGGGTGGGTTTGTTGTTGTTGATGATCTTAGTGGTGATGGAGCTGTTGGTGGTGGTAGTGGTGTTGTTATTGGTGCTAATGATACTCCTCTTACAGTATTTAAAGCAAATCATTATGAGTATGATCATACTGGTTATACATATTTTGCCTCTCCCAGCGAATGTTCTGCATGCAAATGTCAAGACTGCAGGGCAAAACATAATGTAGTGATTAATGTTATTAATGCATTAACTGTTTCTGTAAAGGAATTGACATCTAAGAGGGGTCTCATTCCATCAAAGAGGATTTTATTTCCATTCGCTTCATTAGAGATTAGGGCTAAGAGGAGAAGAAGAGTGATTTCCAGGGCATTATCAAGCATCCAAAAAAGCAAAATTGCAACTCCTCTATCTGTGTGTTTCACTGAACAACGTACAATGTCCAAAGGAGAGCATCACGAGCTAAAGAAAGTGAATATATTATATGTCTTTCAATTCACAAAACAAACAGACACATATTTGTTTCAACAGATGACACATCTGCTGAAAATTATCAAATAGATATATATATCTGTTGCAACAGTTGACTAACCTATTTCACCAGATAAACATATGTCTCATCTGTTTTAGCAAATCAAACAACTTTTTGTACCTCTTTTATTTGTACCAACAGATGACCTATCTGCTGCAGCAGATGATTTATATATTGCAACGGATGGTTTATCCATTGGAAATTATCATGCAGGGTCTTCCTTATTTAGAAATTTGTCCCAACAGTTGATTCATTATTGCAACAGGAATATAATTTGTTTGGGACAATTTAAAATGGGAAGAAGACATGTTTGATTTTCTAGAAGAGATGAGTTATCCTTTTTTATTTTATTGTATCTGCGTGATTAGCATTGACCAATTCTAGCTTTTCAGGTGGATGTAGAAGAAGCTACTGCTGAACAACATTGATAATATGCTACTCTTTTTATGGAAATATGGAGAACAGAAAGCACAGAAACCGTACGTAAGCGACAATAAAGATCCACGACGAGCAAAGCCGAATTTCGTAGCACCGGATGAAGAACAACTTGTCCATACTAAGTAGATCTTTATAGCTTGAGCCTGTCAAAGCAATCCTTGGCGGTATACTTAAATTGTTGTTGATGTATTTGTTGAGATTTGTACCCATAACAATTTTTTTATATTTCATTTATTCGTTGACTTATTTCAGCTAATTTATGAAGGCTTCGATTTATTTTATTTTATCTATGAATTTTATTTATTCTTTAGATTTGAACTTATTAATTGAAAAGAAATACTAGATTCAAATATTGCAACAGATAATGTATCTATTGCAATAGACGACACATCTATTGGAAAAATTGAACAGATTTAGACATATGTTGCAACAGGTAGGTGATCTATTGGAATTTATCAAACAAGTCTTCCCACTATTGCAACAGATGGACTTAGATAAAAACATCGAGATAATGCAACAGATAACCAACCTATTGCAACAGATAAACTATATGTCAGAACAGGTAGAATAATTGTTACAACGGATGAAGAATCTGTTGCATTATAAAAATTCAACTTTCGTTGGACATAAAAAATTGTCACTACGTGTAAAAAGGTTAAAGTGAATTGAATTGAAATAAAAAAGGCACAACCCATCGACGATGTTCAGTTCAAACACCTAAAATAAAATAGGCATCAAGTAAACAGTGTTCATTTTAAACACGTAAAATAAAATAGGCATCAAATGTGTCAGTCTGGCATATTTCGCTGACTTGCCGTCACTTGGCCCCCAACGGTCAATTTTCCCCCCATTATCTTATATATTCATCTTCCTCCTAAAATTTAACCCTAAATTCACAAATCTTCTTCTTCATCGTCATCTTCTTTTACCTATCCAAATTCTTCAAATTATTTCTTTCATTTTTTTCAACTGAGCTTGACAATGTCAAGCGCATCTTCCACTATTTTTTGTGATAAAGATTTTTGCTATTGTAAGTGCGGTCATGAAGCTCTGTTAAAGACTTCTTGGACTCAACAAAATCCGGATCGTAGGTTTTTTACTTGTAAGATTTCAAAGGTAATATTTTTTTATTTAATTAGTTGATTAATTATTGACTTGTAATTGTGTTATAATTTGTGTTCTTTTTTTATAGAAATTGGGTGGATGCGATTACTTTGATTGGTATGAAGAACGACACCCTTCACAAGAAAATCGTGTAATCTGGGGTTTGTTGAACAAAGTCAAGGCTTCTGAAGAGAAACAAAATTGAGCAAGAAGATACTACATTATTGTCGTTATTGCTACTGGTTTGGTGTTGTTGGGCACATGGATATTCAAGCCTAATTGCTGAAATTTTCATGGTGGTGTGTGTATTTGCTACTGGTTCGGTGTTGTCGAGCACATGAATATTCAAGCGTAACTGTTGAAAAATATCAAAAAGATTTAGGCATATATTGTAAAATTTAGGTCATCTATTGGAAATTATCAAATAGGTCTTCCCACTGTTGCAACAGATTATACTTAGATTATTAGATTATTCATAGAAATAACATCGGTGTAATGCAATAGATGACCAACCTATTGCAATAGATAAACTATCTGCCAGAATGGATTAAATATATTTTACAACAGATTGATAATCTAATCTATTGCATTATAAAAAACTTAACTTTCATCAGAAAAAAATTATTGCCACTACATGTATATGTAATAAAGTGAAGGGTGACTTGAAATTAAAAATTTCTATTTCACAGGATCTTCTATATACACAGGCTTCAAGCGTCCAGTTAGTACCTCATAAGCCCAGACCTCTTGCAAGTTTGCCACAACGTTGTCGCACAGAAAAGTCGTTGGCTCGACCATTTCTGTGCCGGTCAGCAAACATTCGATGTGTGCAAGAGCGTGCGAGCCACTCACTTTAGCGGTATCATCTTTTAGAAGGATCATTCCCTTGTTTCGACCTTCAAAGTCCCATGATTTCTTCATCAACACTTCTTTTGGCAAATGATTCATCAGTTTACTCTCCCTCAACAAGATGGGCAACAGCGCCATTAGTGGCTCCACGAGGAGAAAAAGGTCAAAATCATCGACAAAAGATACATTGGAGTCATAAAAATTGATCTTTCCCTCCTCGAGTAGTATCTAAACATCCCGATAATGCATGTCGTTCACGCTAATGACTGCAAGAATCCTTTTTGCCTCGGTCCAGCTCTTGCCGTGTGGATTTGGCCTGTCCCCTCTAACATATTTTATCATTTCTTCTTCATCCAAGACTAACATAGGAACTAGGAAATCAAGTCCCACGCCAAGGGATAACACCTCCCCATTGAGTTGATTGTACCTATCCTTTAGCTTCTTGCAGAAGTCGAGGTTCATTATCCTATCGGCCGCGTCATAAGCTTCCCGGTACGTTAATTGCCTTTTCCTCATGAGGCAGAGAATTATGTCAACATGCTGTGAGATAAGAATTCAATTTTTAAATAGGTTAGTAATACTAAAGATGCAACGGATGGTCCATATGTTGCATAGGGTCCATCCAACACAACTTATGCAACAGATGGATAATAAGTTGCAACAGAACCACTACCAGTTGCACCAGTATACCCAGCTGTTGTAACAGATGTGAAATATGTTGTTTAGATTCTTCTTCATGGGGTAGATTAGAAGGGATAGGTTAGGAAAAGTAAACTTTCCTTATCCTCGTACGGCATACGCATATCAGTCATAGTCTGGAAGTCTTGGGGGGGAAAGGGAGGCCTGGGGTAATCTGGTGCACCTGGCTTGACATTCTTGGCCTGTCGCAGATCCCTCTTCTCTTCGGCGCCAAGTTCCACATATATGTCCACCTTCTTGACTGGCCCCTAAACTTCAACAACTTTTGGAGAGGGAGGAATTGCAATTTCTTTTAATTTCCGATCGGAGAGTACGTCTCTAATTACTCTTTTTTTCTCCTAACCAACACTGTAAGAGTGTGCGGCTCCCTCACCTTCTTGGATGGTATGACACACATCTTGGATTTGAATTCCTTGATAGCTTTAGAGATAGCCTCTACTTTTTCAAAGAGTTTATCCTGTCTGTCCTTGCACTCTTTGCATTCGCAACGAGAACACGAGGGTGAAGAGGGGTGAGAGGGACCTGTGTAAGGACAAAAAGGGGTGTTTTCAAACATATTTATTCTTTATTAAGCATCAACATGCTCATCATCATGAGTGGTAGCAGCATTAACATGCTGCCACCAACACCAACAACTCCACCAGAAGAAGCACCCAAATCTGCCTTAGTAAAAGGTTGGTCATGAAGAGCCTCAACATTAGGCAGACCTTGCCTAACTTCTCTTCTAATGGTTGTTGCTCCAGCTAATTCCTTCTTTATTAACTCCATCATTGGGTCTGCTATAGTATCAACATGACCTAGAGTAATATAAGAAGTCATCACCGACTCCTCAGTAGGCACGATCCATGGATGCACAACCTATAAAAAAGAAAAAAAAGACAGATGCATTTAAATCATATAATATAATAATTTTCACAGTTGGGCTATATTTAAAAAAAAATCCATCTGTTGCATAGTTTGCAGTATATGGTTAAAATCTATTTGTGTTTGGTTCAGAGAAACAAAGCAACACATGGATAATCTGTTGCAATAGTTGCATAAGATGGGTAATCTGTTATGCAACAGATGATCTGTACGTCACAACAGATGAACAATATGTTATAAGATTACATATTTGTTGCATAATTTGCAGTAGATGGTTAATCTTTTAGAAGTCGAGTTCAGAGAACCAAAGTAACAGATGGGTAATCTGATGCAAGATATACCATGTCGCAACAGATATCTCATCTGGTGCATCAGATATAACATCTGTTGCACCAGATATAACATCTGTTCAATATCTTTCTTATCTTTGAGTAAAATTATTTTACTTGAAGAAGACGTACTGCATCATCCGGAAGGTTAAAGAGATCATCCTCTTTAATATTGGTGTTTCTCTTTGCAGCCAACCACCTAAACATCCTTGGATGAGAAACCTCATCCGGGTAATCCATTAACTGCTTTCGAAGGAGAGGAATGGCTTCAAATGCCCAAGCCTAAAAAATGTAAACAGGAAGAAAGCCAAAAAAATCATAATAACTATATTCAATATAAATTAATGGATGAGTGAAATTAGTGATTAATTTTACCATGAAAGCCCAAGGAAAGTCGTATAATGTGGTCGTCCCTGAGGATAGCTTTGTCAGTAAATATTAGACAGTCAAGTAGAAGTTGTCATATCCCCAGGGATAATTGTTGAATTTATCAAAATCCTCAACACGTGCCAACAAATCATCTTCTATGACCTTGTTGACGTCTCTTGCCAATATAACCGAATGGGCAAACCAAACTAAGCACAATTTCTCCCTGTACTGCTCTGGTATGGTTTTATCCTCGAGATCTGTCAACAAATCCGATGCTTTGTAGCCACGTCGAGCAATGTTAAACAACCCATCTATTTTTGCCTTGTATTTTCTTGTCTTGGATCTTTTGCGGGGTGGTGGTCCTTCTGGACGATGGCATCTCAAACACGTCACTATGGCAAACTCTTGCAAGCCAAAACAAATGGGCATGCCACAGTAGTTGATCCAGATTTCATCCATCTTCTTTTTGCCCCCTCCCTCGGATCTTTATCATCTCTGCGTACTTGATCCTGCACTTGAGAAAACCATATACCATCGTCATAGGGAAACGGATACGGGCAAAGAGGTCCTCAGAAAGCTCAAGAAAGCGTCCAAAGCAGCTCTTCTTAAAATGTCTGCCTATGTTTTCGTGCTTCATAATTTTCAGAAAATGTTCAAAAAATTTCCCCATCTAACATTTAAGTACAATTTGACCAGTTAGTTCTTTTCCTTCTGGGTCATTTATCGGCATCGGAACTTGAAACCTGTCATACTAAAAGTTTTGACAGGATTATGCTGGGATGTCGATATTAATTCATGCCCCATCGATGATCCATTATCATCATATTGATGATCATTCTCTTTCTCTTTCTCACTCTCCAATTTCTCTTCTTTCTCACTTTCATTTTCTTCATCACCATCTATGGACCCTTATCCACCTCCTTCAATGTTGTTTTCACATCTCTCATCAGCTTCACTTTTCCCTGACTGAGATTGTTCAGGAAGCTCCTCTAAATCCCTTTGTACAGTAGCCTTTTTTTTAGTGGTCAGATGTTGATCCACTTTCACTTTTTTTTCTTTTGGAGATATGTTTTACCTACAGATAAAGAAAAAAAAATTACATTACAATTGATGTATGCATAGATTTTAAAAAATACATTACAAACACCACGAATACCGACACACCAACAACCACCACCACAAACACCACCAATAAATGCCAACAAACAAACAAACACCACGAATACCGACAGCCACTATAAACACCACCAACCAATGCCACCACCAGTGTCACCACGACGACCACAAACACCACCACCACCACCACCACCAACAACAACAACAACAACACAAACACCATCCAATAATACCACGACAGTTAACGGAACACTGCGACAGAAACTAGGGATTTCTCGAGTTCTTCCTATGATTTTACTATCAAAACTTAAAATTGTAAAGCCATTCTCGAAGATAATACAACTAAAATTTTATTTTTCATCATTAACTTAAAAGCCCTTATTTTTTAGAAAAAAATAATAAATATAGAGCTCTTCTCAAACTTTTTTGCCTACGAAGACAAAGAAAACGACTGATATAAGCAACAATGAAGTCGAAAATAACACCTATATGGTCGAAAATTAGAAGAAAAGCGATCTGTTGTGGAGGGTTGAGCAAATTTATTGAGTAGTTATTGTCTGTACTGTATTATTGAGTGAGAATGAGAGAGAAAGAGCGAGACCTCAAGATTTGAAATGATGAAACATTTTGTATGGGTTGATTTGTATTTTGGAAAAGAAAGACAAGTAGTTTTGAAAATATTAATTTGGTCCGAATTGATCTTAATTATTTTTAAAATCATAAAATATATGCGTAATTTTTAACCCTCTCATCATGTAATTGCCAAAAGGGTAATTTAATTGAAATTATATAAAAACAATTGAAGTTGTAGTTGATCGAGTACTCTAGTTAACCTTATGAAAACTCACCCCTGGTCTTAGATTAATCAATTTAGGTACTATTAGTCTAATATATGAACTCAATTAAAATTGTAAAAAACAAATGTTCAACATGTTGTGTCGGATTTCTCATCTGTTGTAAATTATCAATCAGATTAGGTAACAACAGAATATGAATTTGTTGTAAATTATCAAACAGATTAAGTCATTTATTGAGACAGATTACCCATCTGTTGTAAATTATCAAATGGATTGTCATATGTCGCAACAGATTACCCATATGTTGTAAATTATCAAATAGGCGTTGCCATCTGTTGTGGCTGACCCTATGAGAACTCACCCCTAGTCCTAGATTAATCGATAGTTTACCCTATGAGAACTCACCCGTAGTCCCAGATTACTCAATTAAGGTATTAGTACCCTAGTCCTAGATTAATTAATTAAGGTATTAGTCTAACATATGAGGTAGTAAGAATTGGTTCGGCTCAGAGTGATCGATCGACGACTCTGGTCGGGAGGAACGCACTACCGTCTCATCATGCAATTGCCAAAAGACTCAATTGAAGTTGTAGTTGACCCTATGAGAACTCACCTCTAGTCCTAGATTATTCAATTAAGGTATTAGGACCCTAGTCCTAGATTAATCAATTAAGGTATTAGTCTAACATATGAAGTAGTAAGAATCAGTTCGGCTCAGAGTGATCGATCGACGACTTTGGTCGGGAGGAACGCAGTACCATCTTATCATGCAATTGCCAAAAACTAAATTGAAGTTGTAGTTGACCCTATGAGAACTCACATTCAATTAAGGTATTAGTCTAACATATGAACTCAATTGAATTATATATAAACAAATGTTCAACCTGTTGCACTAGATATCTTTTCTGTTGGATCAAATCAAACAGATTATGTAATCTGTTGCAACATATTATGCATCTGTTGTAAACAATCAAATAGATTACGTTATTTGTTGTGACAGATCAGGAATCTATTGTAAACTATCAAATAGTTTAAGTATCTATTGTGACTGATTACCTATCTATTGTAAATTATCAAATGGATTAAGTCAATGTCGCAATAGATTACCCATCTATTGTAAATTATCAAATAGGCGATGTTATCTATTGTAGTTAACATTATAAGAACCCACCCCTAGTCCTAGATTAATCAATTAAGGTATTAGTTGAACATATGAGGTAGTAAGAATCGGTTCAGCTCAGAGTGATCGATCGACGACTCTTGTCGGGAGGAACGTAGTCCCGTCTCATCATGAAATTGCCAAAAGACTCAATTGAAGTTGTAGTTGACCCTATGAGAACTCACTTCTAGTCCCATATTATTCAATTAAGGTATTTGTTGAACATACAAGGTAGTAAGAATTGGTTTGTCTCAAAGTAATTTATCGATGACTCTTGTCGGGAAGAATACGGTATCGTCTCATTATGCAATTACCAAAAGACTCAATTGAAGTTGTAGTTGACCCTTTGAGCTCATTAATCCATTCCTAGTTCCACTTATATCAATGTAGGTACTATTATTAATCTTAACATTAAGTTAATGAGAACTCATTTCAACTCAGAGTGATCGATCGATGACTCGGGTCAGGATGAACGCAATACTAACACCATGCAAATGCAACTACTCAATTGGATTTGTAGTTGACCCTGTGAGCTTATTCATTCATCCCTCGTTTCACCTATATCGATGTAGGTACTATTATTAATCTTAACATTAAGTCAATGAGGAGCTCATTCTTTCATCCCTAGTTCCACCTAAATCAATTGCAATAAAATCTGTTGTAACAAACGACTGAGCTGTTGGAGAATTTCAAATAGATAAAAATATTTGTTGCAATAGATAACATATCTGATTTAATTATCAAATAGACATTTGCATCTGTTATGATGGATGACTGAGCTGTTGGAAATTTTTAAACAGGTATTGATATCTGTTGTAACAAATGACATTTCTGATTTAGTTATCAAATGGACATTTCCATCTGTTGTCATAGATGACTGAGCTGTTGAGATTTTTCAAACAGATATTTAAATCTGTTGCAACAGACGACATATCTGTTTGAAATTTTATTTTTCTTTTAATTTTAAAGCAAGCTACTGTCCGAGTAGATAAAGTAGTAGTACTACTAAAGGCGATAAAAAATGTTTCTTGTATAACTCAAAAATCTCATTGAGTAGTCTTGTCCTGTCTTTTCAATGTCACCCGTTTTCTTCCCGTACCCCTGAAATTATTTGTGAATATTAATTAATGAATATTGAAACCCCTAATACTTCTTCCATTTTATATTGACTTAGCACACCCATTAAGAAAATATTAATTAGGAGTTTATTTTACTACCAAATTATCCTTATTAATTATGCGTTGAAAATATAAATTTGAATAAATACACTTTGTTTAGTCATTTAATATTAAGGGTAGTACATATAGAAATTAGAATTATCTCATCTCTCTTCTCCTCTCCTTCAGCCCTAAATTTATTTTATTTGTCTCTCATATTTTTTCTTTCTATCCTCTTTAGGGTTATCACAACCTTTTTTTCTTTTCTCTTTCTCATAAATTTTCGTTCGGATCTAAATCGATCTATATCCATATCTTAGATTCCTCGACTGGAATTGTTGTTTTAACCCCCTTTTGACATTAACCCCTTTTTGACATTAAGGTATGATATGATTCACTATTGCTCTTTCATTCTCGTTTTCTTCTTGTAAGTTATTTATATTTTTTTTATTTTATTACTATTTTCACATATCATATTTATTTAAAAAAATTAAAGGAACTTTTAATTGTTGAATAAACGAACCGAGAATTTTTATTACAAGATGCGAAAAAAAGTCACCTGTTGGGAGAAGTTTAAAAGTCTTGTTGGCAGTATTATTTTTTTATGTATTTTGTTTGTTTCTTTGTTTTTGATGCTGTTATTAATGTTGTTGGTGTGGTTGGCGTTATTGGAACTTGTGGTGTGGCGTTGTTGACAGTGGCGGATCCAGATTTTTTAAATGGTGGGTGCTTCTTAGCTTAAAAATAGTGGAGTCCGAACAATCAACACAAAGAGTAAGGGAGAAAAAAATAAAAGAAAGTTTAAAGTGAATAAGAAGAGAAGAGTTGGTTACAAAAATTAAAAAAAATATGTGCTGAGTGGAAATTGAATTCAAGACCAAAAGAAATAAATAGCCTTAAGCACCCATAAACAACAACTAGGCTAACCAAACAACTCTTACTATGGGTGCTCACTGATTAGATTATATACGTTTTTTCTTAATTTCCATATACATATATAAAGTTCGATACTAGTTCAATCTGTGCTCGCGCACTCGGAGGACTCCATGTGGGTCTGTCCCTGGTTGTTGATGGTGTTGGAACATAGGATGTGTGTTTCTTTGTTGTTGATGATGATGTTGGAACAAATGTTGTTGTTTTATTTGTTGTTGATGTTTTTTATTTATTGTTTATAGTTTATGTTGTTGTTGATGTTGCAACAGACAGAGCAACTATTAGAACAAATCAAACCACCAGCAAAGCTGCTATGTATTCCAACAGACTCCATATCTGTTGCATCAGACTCCACATCTGACGCAACAGACTCTACATCTGACGCAACAGACTCCTCATTTGATGCAACAGACTCTACATCTGTTGCAACAGAAGGATAATTTTCTTTCTGTGATATAAATTTTTTCCTTCTTCTTTGTAGATATAAAAGGAACTAAAAGTTGATCAACTTTTGCCTGACCATCAAAAGAGGCTGCAGTAAAGATAGGTTCGGAGGAATAAGCTGCATGCAGATGGAACCACTTCATATATGAGAGGTATGTATTACTGATAATGTTATCGTGAAAACACACGTAGAGTACACTGATTTTGTGAATGATGTTTTTACCGACTAGTCATAGATCATTCAAATAAGATATTTATAATTTTACAGTTAAGTTTGGTAGGTATGAACTAATAAGGCTGAGGGACCATGAATATAGTTCTGATACTTTGTTAAGATTTATTGTTGGATGTTGCTCATGTTTATTTGTCATGCCTTCTACAGACTTTCACTGTGGTAAGCATTTCTGGCGACGGTGTAGACTTTTGCATGACGGATATGTTATCCTCTATATGGTAGAAGAATGATCAATCTTGCCCCTCCTTGGTTATCTTGTGCATGCAAATGTGAAGAGTGCAAGACAAAATATGATGGTGTGATTAATACTGTTAATGCATTAACTGCTGACGTAAAGGAATTGATATCTAACAGTAGTGTCATTCGATCAAAGAGGATTTCAGTTTCATTCACTCCATTAGAGATTAAGGCTAAGAGAAGAAATAAAGCAATTTCCAAGGCATTATCAAGTATCCAAAAAAAAAGAAAAAGTTTGGATCTGATAAAGGTGAGAAGATAAAAAGGGGTGGGGAATAGGAAAGAAAAACTGAATGCTAGATTTAGTTCATCTTGTTTCGTTATGTAGAGATACTCCATCTAATTTTAAGTGCTTTTTTCTTTTCAGGATGGTGAGGAAGGCAGAATCTCCCCATCATTAGCTAATACCGGAAACAAAACATCTGATGTTATTGAACCACCAGACTGCCTTGTGAAGTTTGATAATCCAGAAGATGTCTTTGCTCGAGTTAGTCAACAGATTAAACGATCTCAATCACTTGGTTTTTCTGCTGATCAATCTTCTCCATAGAAGACAAGATATCAACAAAACTGCTTGACACGGCGAAAGCTGATATCGATAGATTACTGATTATGTCTTCTCAAGTCTTGCTTCTACAAGAAAACTATTCTGCATTGAGTGTTGCACTATTTATATATGTTGCAGCACAGGATTTATCAGCCGAGAAAGCGCTTGCCTTGGAAAAACTCAAAGAGAACCTTCCATACTTCTCCTTGACCTTGTGTAGAGCTAAGAAGGACCAAGAGGAGTATTATAAGAAAGTTGCCAAGAAAGATAATGGTCCTCGTTGACAAACTCACAAAAGATCAAGAGCTCTATACTGAGCTTAACGACCACAATGACAAAATGATTGAATTGGAAGTGGTGGTGACTTGACTTAGTCAAACAAAAAGTCATGACTGTTCATATCCCTTAATTAAATAAAATTGGTGACTTTTTGAATATGTAAATTAAAATAAACCGGATCTAAATACAATATTTTATCCTTTTATTGTATTTTAGAAAGAGACAGATTGGTAATCTGTTGCAAAATATATTCCACCTGTCAGATAACTTACAATACAACATATGAACAATTTGTTGCAACAAATGGATATATCAGTTTGCTTTTCCATCAGCTGTGGCGTCTGTTGCACTTGCTAGTCATCTGTTTGTTCAATTTAATCGAGATCAATAGATTTTTCTAAACACTTCTTGGTCAAACTCAATTTTTGCTCTTGGATTGCTTCTCTTTTGTACTTCTTGGCCAAACTCAAATTTTGCTCTTGGATTGCTTCTCTGTTATTGTTGTTGTTGTTGTTGTTGTTGCTGCTGCTGTTGTTGTTGTTGTTACTAATAATAATAATAATAATAATATCCTACTTAGTGCTACTTCTTATAATAACTATATTATTACTACTTCTACTATATATCCTACGTAGTACTACTATTACTAACTATTATTATTATTTTAATAAAAAATTTATATTTTATTAATATGCAAATAGTAAAAATCTATTAGAACTCTTCAATTAAGTCACAATTTTAAGATAATGATTTTTTTAAAAAAGGATAATGTATTTCAAATTCAAATATTTAATATTTCAATTCAAAATTTTTATTATAATATTTTAAAACTTTGTCCTAAAAACTGTCACGTGGGTATTTTAATATCTTGCCACTTGACATCTTGTCTTATTTTAGTTTTGCTTGTATATATATACTAGTGTACGTACCCGCGCGATGCACGGAGTTAAATATTATTTTTAATCATTTCATATTGAGATATCTTTTTCGAGCATATTGTATCATATTATCTTAAAAAAAAATAATTATCATATTATTTCTCAATGATATGTGTAAAAAAAAAAAAAGAATTTTCACCCCCTCCCCTTCCCACCTCCAACCTCCATCTCCACACTCCCTCCTCCTCCTCTCAATTTATTTTAAAAAATACTAAACCACCTCTTCACCAATTTCCTCACCTCTAATCAAATATATGCGGATAAAAAATCATGTAATTGTAGAAAAAAAACAGATTTATGTTTCATATTTTTTAAATTATATTATTTGTAATTTAAAGATATCCTCCACTTCTAACCAAATATATATGAGAAAAAAACAATCATGTAATTGTGAAAAAGCTTTGATGATTTATATTTTGCTTTATTGTTATTTCAATTTAAAGATCTCATATTCGTAATATTAATTGTTTTAACTTTTAAACTTTTGTTTTTTCTCCATCCATTTTGTTTAAAATTTATCGATAACAATATATGTATTATCTAATTACTTCATTCAGAACAATAACAACATATTCAATATATCTAATTATTTTATTATATTCTCAAAATTAATTCAAATTCTCCCTACCTATTTATAGTACATATTTTTCTACTATTTTTTAATTACTTAATTAATTCAAATTTCATGGCTTATTCTCAATGTGCATTTTTTCATACTATATTTTTATTACTTTACTCTTCTCTAATTTGACTTTAAGTTAATTTTTTGTGTGTTACACGCATTAGTAGTTAAGTTTTCTTGTCTGTTATCTCAAAATATAAAAATTAGAATAGATAAGTTTTGTTATGCATAACAAATAAAGAATATCAAGAATACAGTAAATTCGCGAATAAGCTAATGAATGATTACCCCTCCCCCCCCCCTAATAAATAAATAAATAAATAAATAAAAGCTTAACATTATTTATCACTGTAATATGTAATAGCATCTATAGAAAAGGTGGAGAAGTTAGAATTTCATTTCAATTCAAATTCTGTTAAAATTTAAATTAAAATATCATCTCAATTTCTTCTTATACTTGATTTTTCAAATATAATGTGTATTTATCCTATAATTTATAAATTTAAATTAAGAGAAAATTTTGAAATCAATTCAAATATTTTTAATATTTTTAGTATTATCATTACTATTTTTAAAATTATTATTATTGTTACTATTACTACCCATGCTACTTTTTTTTGGTTGTTGTTTAAATACTATCAGTACTTCTACTATTACCACGTCGTACTTCTACTATTTCATTTAACATTTAATCTAATATATTAAAATATAATATATACTACTGTCACTATTACTGCTATTAGTATAAACGTACTACTACTATTTATTATTATTATTATTATTATTATTATTATTATTATTATTATTATTATTATTATTATATACTATGAATTCAAACATAATCCTCTATAACTACAATGACTACTACTATTACCTATGTACTAGTATGCGTACCCATGCGATGCGTGGATAAATAACATATTATTAAATAATTTTAAATTGGAATGTCTTATTCGAGTATAATAAGTAATTGTAAATTTATGTATAGTATAAAATTATTTAAATATTTATTATTTGACTAAGGAATAATAGGGTAACGATCGTAATTAAAACTTTGTGTTGAAACTGTAGACACAAAAGTGATCATTGAGTTTTTATTCCATTATTCTATTCATTTATGGTATTAGGACACTATTATATAGAATAGCGTTATTGGACTATTTTTTAAAGATAAAGGCATGAATATTTAAAATTATTTATAAAAGTGACATGAATGTGCATATTTTTAATGTAATACATAAAATATAAAATTTTATAAGTTCAACGATAAATTTTTGCATTTCTTAATAATATTAAATTTTTTATGTTAATCATATTGATCTATAGTATTATCCTTATGAATTTAATACTTTTTTTATAATTAATTACATTTAAATTTATTTTTTTAAGAAAAGATTTAATAGTGACCAAAAAAGTAAGATTCATATATGCAGAGGTGTATGTGGGTCTTGTGAAATATTATTTTGTAAAACAAAAATAAATTACAATGTGTTCTCTTTTGCAAGATATTGATTATTTTTAAAGAAAAATTGATCCAATATTTAAATGTAAAGTCCAGCCCAAACTAAAATATGAAATTAAGGTCCAGCCCAAAAATACAAAATATCTAAAAAAAATATATATTTCTAAATAGATTAATCTAGAAATTAGTACAGGTAGTCAGCTTATGTCTGAATAATAAAAAGTTTCCCTTTCACTTTCAACTCTATTACATGAGCTTCAAATTCGATCTATTTTTGCAAGGAAAATATATAATGTCACTATTTGAAGAAAAATGGAAGCTGAAAGGAGGAAGAAGCTTCATAATTCTGTAAGTTTTTTCGACAGATTTCGAGCTGTTTCTTTTAGGAATTATAGAGATATTTGAAAATACTCTACATTTTTTAAGTTGATATCTGATTTTGCTGTCTTTGTAATGTCGCAGATGTTGGAAATTAATCTTTGTTTTCGTCTTTCAAATCTAATTTTGTGGTCTTTTAAATTATTTTTCATTTTCAATTTTGAACATGCAAGTGAAATTCGTGATTTTTTATTGTTGAATTTTAGTAGATGTCGAAATATGATAGCAGTTTATGTAAGTAAGTTAGCTTTTTTTGGTCTCTATAATATCTGGTATGCCCTTCTCTTCTTTTGATTTTCTTTTCATTTTTTATTCGAACATGCAAGTGCAATTTAGATTTGTTCTTTTTATACGAACATGCAATTAAAATCGAGATTTGATGCAGCTGCCCTGAAAAAAATATAGGATGAAACGAAATTTTGAGTAATAAAAGATTTGGAGTTGTATAATGATATTAATGGTATTTTCTTATTCCATATATACTTGTTTTGATGATATAAGGTACCCTGTAGTGTTTGGAATTGTATTTATATCAATTGGCTGGTTGCTTCTGGAAAATACTCTCCTTTCATCTGAACCTTAAATACAGATTCTTGTTGTAAATGATTGTTTGCTAATAATTTGATTTGCTTTCGCTATAATTCTTTTATCTGTAGTCTTTTCACATACTTTATGTTGTATTAATGTTGTATTCGCAGTAAGCGGAGTGTGCTGATGTTTGTTTCAAGATTTAAACTTGATTTTGCTTACTTCACCTATGTTGTTTGACCTTCGGGATCATATTAAACAATCAATGGTCAAAGATGCTGGGAGAGACTTGTTTCTTTCTTTGTACGCATCTTGGTGCCATTCACCAATGGCAATGATAAGCCTCTGCCCATTAGCTCAGGTAAGCTTTACAGCCTGCAAGTTTTCAGTCATTTCTCATACCTGTATCAAGCATTTGTTCCCTTTTTTCATACAGAATATAAATGAGCTCCATCCTTGTAACTGTCATATCAACATGCAAGCTTTGTTATTTTGTCTTTGGTTGAAAAAGATATCTATGTGAAGTTCTTAGTGCAACTACATAAGTTAATCCACCTTTTACAGACTCCAACCTTTACTTACTTAGGATCCAGGTGTTTTAAATTGTAAAAATGTTCAAAATGGTGAAGCCGAATACTGTCCTCGTACCTCTTTCCGTTGATATATTTCTATGTAGTGGGTTGTGAAATTTGTTCTATTTTTATTTGCTTAAGGTCGTTTTTAGGGCGTATGTTGTTTTTTAAGCACCCAAGAACTTATTCCAGTAGAATGGTTTAGTTGTTGTCCTTTTGAATGTACATATAGATGGACCCGTGTCATCCTAGTATCGTTGGTTTCGTTCAGACCCTGAAGCAATTCTTATTGTTTTCTAAGAATTTTTTCATGTAGAACCAATTCATTCCGAATACATCCCACATGTACTCAGGGGTATCACCACTATATGTGTCAGGTTTCGGTGTAGGATGTTCAAATTGAGTCATTGCGATTCATGGAGGGTTTGCCTAAGTGTTCCGCAAATTATGTTCCTTTGACACCCATAAGTTTCTTAGATAGAGCAACAAATGTATTTACAGGAACAACTTCTATCATTGATGGACCTTCTGTCAAGTACACTTGGAAAGAGACACATGCTAGGTGTATAAAGTTTGCTTCTGCTTTGTCTGACCTTGGCATTTCTCGTAGAGATGTGGTAACTTTCTAAATTCTAACACATTCTCAGTTGCACCTTATGTCTCAATTTATGTCGTACACTTTCCTTTTTAGTCGGTGTAAAAAAATGACACGTTTTTTTATTTGATAAATATTTAATGACACTATCAAATTTTAGCCGAGTCAAAACTTAGGTGGTTTGTTCTTATCTGCCCGAGTCTTGGCAGATAGAGTTTTTCAGATAGTAGGTATCCATTGTAATAGTCGAGGTGTGGACGTGTTTTCAGATATCGCCGTGATAAAAAATAAACTAAACTTACTAAATAGTTTTTTCCTAATAATTTTTCTATCATTGTTTTGAATTTATCAAATATTGGAGTTATTCTTCAAGATCTACTCTAAAAGAGCGTGTATAACTAAAGATAATGCTTTGTTTTCTGCGATTAAAACATAATGTGCAACTTACTTTTACCCCATGTGATAAAACATTTTGAAAAAAAATGAACAACACAACAAAATCCATTCATCATCAAGTATACTTATTTACCTTATGGTGTTGATTCCATGAAAAAGAGATTTTCTATGTGAAGCTTATTTGATGTCCTTCGATAGTTTTTTCATATGTGGGAATTTCTCTTCTACACTTTAGCTTCATCAAACTTGTCTTTTCATTTTTTTATAGAATCTTATTGGCTTTATTTACAGTGTCTGAAGCAATTTTTGTTTTAACATCTGCTATCAAGGATGTATGTGGAAAACCTCCAATGGAGAGACTTTTTCTGGAGAGGGTCCAACTGGCATGTACACCCACGTTTTAACAGCGCTATGTTGTGTTAATCCCTGTTCAATTATGTAGTTTTTGTGACTTTTTGATTAAAAGATGAAGCATCTCTAAGGTAAATGACCTTTTCTGCAGTGTCTCCTAGTATCTTAGCTTTTCAAATCTCTTTCAGGCATGGAGCTTTGATTATTCGACGGTTGTGTGTACTTTTAAATGCTGATAGAGTTTACCGTGAACTATCATAATACTTGAAGGAGAATCAGATTTGAACTTTGCCTCTGTGATGGTTCAGGTTTGCTAATTTGCTTATTTATGAAGAGAGTATCACCATTTCCGATATAGAGTGTGAACCATACAGAGCTCACACTTTAAGACAACTACAACAACAAACCCAGTATATTCCCATCTAGTGGGGTCTGGAGAGGGTAAAATATACGCAGTTCATACCACTACCTCCGGAGAACTAGAGAGGTTATTTTCGATAGACCCCCGGCTCAAGACAAAAGGAAAAAGGACAAAAACGTCAAAAGCGTGCAACAGGAATAAAATAACACATTAATAAAGTACACAAACAGATAATGGACCCCCCCTCCCCCACTCCTAGACCTACCAACCAAGCTAAACCAAACCCTCCTAACGACAGACTACGACTCGACCACCCACCTTAGCCCTCTACCCACCTGAGCTCACACTTTTCTTTATTTAATTAATTTCATGTGATCACAGAACTCTCAAGCTCAGTCTTGAGATATTGTTATGTATGGCTCCTATTAACTGTTTGATGCTTAATGTTGTATTCACAGTAAGCGGAGTGTGCTGATGTTTGTTTCAGGCTTTAAACTTGATTTTGTTTACTTCACCTAGGTTGTTTGACCTTCGGGATCATATTAAACAATCAATGATCAAAGATGCTGGGAGAGATTTATTTCTTTCTTTGTACGCATCTTGGTGCCATTCACCAATGGCAATGATAACCTCTGCCCATTAGCTCAGGTAAGATTTACAGCCTGCAAGTTTTCAGGCATTCCTCATACCTGTATCAAGCATTTGTTCCCTTTTTTTCACACAGAATATAAGTTAGCTCCATCCTTGTAACTTCCATATCAGCGTGCAAGCTCTGTTATTTTGTCTTTGGTTGAAAAAGATATCTATGTGAAGTTCTTAGTGCAACTACATAAGTAGATCCACCTTTTACAGACTCCAACCTTTACTTACTTAGAATTCAGGTGTTTTAAATTGTAAAAATATTCAGAATGGTGAAGTCGGATACTGTCCTCGTACCTCTTCCCGTTGATATATTTCTATGTAGTGGGTTGTGAAATTTATTCTATTTTCATTTGCTTAAGGTCGTTTTTAGGGCGTATGTTGTTTTTCTAAGCACCCAAGAACTTATTCCAGTGGAATGGTTTAGTTTTGGTCCTTTTGAATGTACATATAGATGGACCCGTGTCAACCTAGTATCGTTGTTTTCGTTCGGACCCTGAAGCAATTCTTCTTGTTGTAGCACGTCCCATGAAGGGTTAAATACACAATTAAGCTATTAGATAAAATGGTACGTACCCGTGAACTTTTAGATATAATGCTTGTTCTTGAATTTCTTCGGTGAGCTTAGTGAAAACGGAGGTACCAATTGAAGCCTGAATGTGATCACCCTGCAAACAAATAATAATCCATATTTGAGCGTATTATAAAGCAAATAAAATTTTTAAAATAAAATATGCATAAATTACATATAACTTTTCTTCTTGCAAAAGCATTTCTAATGATAACAGTTTATGGGGATTTCCATGTTCTGAAATATTCCACAATCGTACTACGGGAACTTTTAAGTTCCATTGCATTTTTGTATTTGATATCTCATGAATGAAGTTAATTTTAGTAGACATTTTTTTACTTAATATTGACAACTCTGTATTTTTTGGGGATGTTACTGAAACTATCGGTTTATCTATTTATAATGATGCTTTATTTTTTGAATTATATAGTTAAGATAAAGATGAATAACATAATTTCAAATTTAAATTAAATTATGATAAGCATGAGTTGAGATAACAATTACAGGGTAAAATTAGGGAGGAAGTTATAGTTAAACTAAATTCAATATTATTGTGTCTTTTTAGTTATCATTATTCGTGTGAACAACTCATCAGCAAATGGAAGACTTCAATATCACGTTTTGTTGTAATTCTTATTAATTATTTTTTACTGGATATTATTTTTTTGTAATTCTTATTAATTATTTTTTACTGGATATTGGCAACACTGTAATTTTTGTGGATTACTACTGAAACTATTGGTTTATCTATTTTATGATGATGCTTTATTTTTTGAATTGTATAATTGAGATAAAATTAATAATATAATTTCAAATTTAAATTAAATTATGATAAGCATGAGTTGTGATAACAATTAGAGGCTAAAATTAGGGAGGAAGTTATAGTTAAACTAAATTCAACATTATTGTGGCTTTTTAGTTATCATTATTCGTGTGAACAACACATAAGCAAATGGAAGACTCCACTATCATGTTTTGTTGTAATTACTATTAATTATTTTGTACTGGATATTGGCAATACTGTATTTTTTGTGGATTACTACTGAAACTATTGGTTTATTTATTTTATGATGATGTTTTATTTTTTGAATTGTATAGTTGAGATAAAGATGAATAACATAATTTTAAATTAAAATTTAAATTTAAATTAAATTGTGATGAGTATTTGAGATAACAATTACATGGTTAAATTAGGGAGGAAGTTATATTTAAACTAAATTCAATATTATTGTGGCTTTATACAAATCCACAAACCTGAGGTACACTGTAAATTAGTACGGATATGAAATGGTAATTTTTTTTTTTAGATTAAAGATTTATATTTTTAAATCCAAGTAATTATAAAGGTTTTATTACAATTCTTTAGAACTTGTCCTAAAAAATGTCATGTGGCTTCTTAATAGCTTGCCACGTGGCTTCTTCTGGTACTTCGTCCTCTGCTTTATAATATATATATAGATATAGATATACGTACTACTATTTTTTTATTTTTTTATTATTATTATTATAATAATAATAATATTATACTATTGTTACTATTATGCTATGAATTCAAAAATAATCTATTGCTAACAACTACTATTATATATGTATTACTACTATATTACTATTATTATTATTATTATTATTATTATTATTATTATTATTATTATTATTGTTATTATTATTATTATTATTATGAAATAGTTAGAGTTTATTTACGACTCTTTAACTATAGATTTCTAGTTTAAAGTTAATGAGAATCTTTTTTTTCTTTAAAAAGCCTAATGTTTTCAAATTTAAATATTTTTTATCATTTAAATTCAAATTCAAATTTATCTTTTAGTTAGTTCAAATTCAACTTTATCTAGTATAGAGTTTGTTTTCAATATCTAACAGAAACTTCTAGTTGAAATTCAAAATTTAACACCAATTCAACAATCTAATATTCAAAAAAATTTATCTTTATCTTAATTTGTTAAAAAAGGTTTAATTTGTTATTATTCTTGTTTATCCTTTTTTTTTAAAAAAAAATGTGATGTAAATTTCCCTAATAATTATATATTTGAATTGAGATAATAGCTTGATACCAATGTGATTATTATTATTATTATTATTATTATTATTATTATTATTATTATTATTATTATTATTATTATTATTATTATTATTAAATCACTGTTACTATTACTATTGTGCACTGTCGTCCACTAATTGTTTTTATTCTTATTATCACTAATACTACTTTTATCATGCGTTGCAGCTACTACTGCTTCTATACTACTATTTATTTATTTATTTATTTATTATTATTATTATTATTATATTAATAATAATAATATTTTTATCTTTTGTTTAACTTAGATAAATAATATTTAGATATGTTTTATAATATTTAAATTTTAAAAGAGATAAATTTAAAATAAACACACACTCTCTCCCTCTCTCTCTCTATATATATAGATATAATATTTAAATTATAAAAAAGATAAGTTTGAAATAGTAACAGCCTATCAGAACTCTTCAATTATGAGTTTTTAATTATTAAGATAATGTATTTCAAATTCAAATACAATCTTTCAATTCAAAATTTTTATTACAATATATTAAATATTGTCTTAAAATATTTTAAATTTTGTCTTCAAAACTGCCACGTGGCTATTTTAATATGTTGTCACGTCGCATCTTGTCTTGATTTAGTTTTGCTTTTGTATATATATAGAGATTACGACTATATTATTTTAATTATTATTTACTATTACTACTAACATTACGTATGCACTACTATTGTTAATGCGAATATTATTTATTAATACATTCTTATTATAATTATAAAATAGTTAGAGTTTACTTAAAACTCTTTAACTATAGATTTCTAGTTTAAAGCTAATGAGAATTTTTTTTTTTCCTTCAAAATGCTTAATATTTTAAAATTTAACTATTTTTTATCTTTTAATTTAAAACTTTTATTACAATATTATTAATCTTATCCTAAAATTATCACGTGATTTCTCAATAAATTGTCACTTGACTAATTGTGGTGCTTCGTTCTCTGCTTTATTGTTTGTGTGTGTGTGTGTGTGTGTGTGTGTGTGTGTGTATATATATATAGAGAGAGAGAGAACGAAAAATACAAATTGTTACCAAATATAATCAAGTCAAGAAAAGAATAAATCAATTGAAAATATAAATGCTTTCAAGTTTATTTTATAATATTTTTAAAAGAGAGTAAATATGTGAAATGAGATAGAGAATGCTCCAAATAGACGCCTTTCTATTCAAGAGAAATATATTAAAATAAAAATGTGATACACACATATATATATATCTATATATATAAACAAAAAATAAACATCAATAGTAGATGAAGTTTTGAATTGTCGCATGCAATCTCACTCACAACATATTAGTTAATGATTCACTTCAACAACAACATATTAGTTAATGATTCACTTCAACAACAACATATTAGTTAATGATTCACTTCAACAACAACAAAGTAAAAAAGCCTAATAACTATGAATAGAACGCAATCATAAACACCAAAATGGCTAGTACTTTTGAGCTGATTTTTGGGTAGGAAGCAATTCAAAACGCTTATTTAGAAGCACTCTCTGCCTTAAAAATTTATCATGCGTGGCTAAATCTAGTGGTGACTCTTTTTTAGTGGTGTAAATTCCATCGTATCATTGATTTTGTTTTTAATTGGAGGAGCTAACAATTGATTTTTAAATATATTTCAATTCGTCATTATATTTGTTCATTTTTTAAGTATTCATTTCACATTTTTGTGATGTCTATATACATTAGATCACTATCAATGAAAACTTCAAACTCTTTAGTTACATTTATAACAAAAGATAAATATAATATTGGTTGTAAATAAGAAAAATTAATTAATAAGTCAAATCAAGTATAAACAACATGCCTTGATAATTATTTTGAAAAATCTCATATGCATGATCAATAGCCTTTTTGTCCATGATAGAAATTTTATATAACGAAAATTAACACAAATTGTTAAAAAAAAAATAAAAAAAATCTAAAGTTAAGCTTTAAATAGTATATAAAGTGTCTACAGATCTATTAATGTAAGCATACAGTCAACCATGAATATGGCATACACAACAAATAAATTTGATTGAATAATTAAAGAATAAGTTCAAAAGAATTATAAAAATGAAATGAGAAGTTTGATTTAAAAAAAAAAACATGAAGAAAACTTGAAGAGGTATCATCAACTCGATACCCTCATTGCCTAATTAATTCTTAATATACACATTTCTTCGTATTTTCAATAAAAAATACACCAAATACATATGGAGTATATTATATATAAAATGCTATAAACAAAAAATATACAAAAAAATGTATGCATGGAGCAGTACATGATTGGGCCTTTGATGGTAACATTCTTTCTACACTTTTCGGGTTTTTCAGATTTGCCTGAGAGTATTCAAGCAGAAGCCGCACATATGCTCTAGCATTGACGAAGTAAGAATTGACGAAGCAATGATAAATATGTTCTAGCAGTAGTATCTCTATGTGGTTTCCTAGCAAGTAACCTATTAAGAAGGTGGCATACTTTTTTTAATGAAAAGTGTGATTGAAAATTTAGTTTACATAGAAAGAGTTAATTCAAATTAAACTTTATCTAGTATAGAGTTTGTTTTCAAATCAAAATCTAAGAGAATCCTTACTTTCATTTAAAATCTGAAATTCAAAATTCAAAAAATTAATACCAATTCAACAAACTAATTTCAGCAAACTTTATCTTTATCTAAAGACAAATTTAA
Organism: Capsicum pubescens; assembly: GCA_030864215.1. Lineage (NCBI taxonomy): Eukaryota > Viridiplantae > Streptophyta > Magnoliopsida > Solanales > Solanaceae > Capsicum > Capsicum pubescens. The sequence goes on along the minus strand of CM061549.1, from coordinate 109,599,995 downwards.
ATAATTTATATCTCTAAAAATAACCTTAATATTTTTAAAGTTTCAATATAAAACTTTAGAAAATGTTACAAAAAATTTCAAACTAAATATTCTTTTAGCAAACATTATCTGCATCTGTAAACTAATTAAAATAAACATTATATTCTTATAGATCCAATTTAAAACTATAGAAAATGTAGAATAATCTAAAAAGAAGTCATCCCTCAAAATATGAAGAATTGGTTTATTTTCAAATTTTAATCTTTATATTTAAATTTAAGTGAATAGTTAATAATTTTAAATATGTATAGTTAGTTACTTTAATTATTTTACCATTTAAATTTCTATGTTTCAAATAAATAAGTTACGTAATAAAAAACACTTATAACAATAATGTAGTAACCCCTGTTTTCTTTCTTGAATTGTCTCAATATCACCAAATGAACAAATTTTCCTTCAAAAATACCTAAAAATAAGAAATACAAACTCAAATCAGTCCACATCCGTAAAAATACTTATCTGGCCAATTGCATACATTTTAAATTTGAATTTGAATTATTTATCTTTCAATTATAAATATTTACAATGAATGAGATGATATAATTATTTTTTAAACATTACCATAACCACGCGTATACTACTATATTAAAATTACAATATACTATTATTTATTTATAAATTATTATGATTAAGAAATAGTTAGAGTTTATCTAAGACTTTTCAATTATGGTTCCTAGTTTTAAGCTAATATTTTTTTTTTCCTATCTAAAAGCCTATTCAAATATTTTTAATCTTTTAATTCAAAACTTTTATTACAATATTATTAGCTTTATCCTAAATCTATACACTTGGCTAAATTCTACGCTGCCACTTGGCTTATTGTGGTGCTTCGTCTTCTGTTTTATAATATATACTAGCATACGTACCCGTGCGATGCACGGATAATATTAAAAATATTATTTTTAGTTCTCTCCCCCTCCAACCCACCCTTAATTTAAAAAAATAAATAAAATCTACCCCCCACCGCACCTCTCCCCCAACCACATGCCTCCACCCCTCCCACCAAAACCCCCTCCTCTAACCAAATTTATACAAAAAAATAATCATGTAATTGTAAAAACTTTTATGTTTCATATTTTTTTTATTATATTATTCATAATTTTAAAATATTAGATTGTAAATACTTTTTCTCCCCCACACCTAACTAAATTTGTATGGGTGAAATCAAACATGTAATTGCAAAAAAAAAAAATCTTTATATTTCATATATATTTTTTAATTATATTTTTTATAATTTAAGAATTTTGAATTGTCAGAAATTACTTAAACACAGAACAACTTGTATATGCGATATTAAATAAAGAAGCAATTATCAATTGCAATAATTGAATTAATTAGCAAAAAATTATGAAATAAAGAAGCATTAAAAAGAAGACCAATAATTTGAAACAAATATTTAGAAAAACTTAAGTTGGTCTATCATATCAATAAAATTTCTACTTCCACATTTATGTATTTTGCTCTTCTCTTCATTTTCTTTATCTCCCCTGTAAGTCAGTAACAATAATAAAATCATCACTGTAAAGATAAGAACAACTCCAAATAAAACTTTACAACTCTTAATAAAACTTTTTCATAAATTAAATAGTAGAAAATTTTTGAATCAATTTGAAAATCAATTGATTTATGAATCTTTTACTTGTCAAAGTCGTCGTTTCAATCATTAGCGACCCCCTTTGTCCTTATTTCCTTTGAGGATGTTACCAATTATAGTGAAAGACGAAGAGCTGCAAGAAGTAGATAAATATAACATTAATGATGTGGAAGTTTTTCCTCTTCGTTAACATTAATAGATGAAGATGAAAATGAAAATGTTATCCTTCTTACATATAAAAAGAAAAATATTAAATCAAAAATAATTTTTTAAAAATTAAGGATATAAGAAATTCAGTAAATAAAGTCACCAAGATAATTATATAGGAGTATATATAAGAGAGATCAATAAGCAAGAATTTTATTTCAATTCAAATTAAAATATCATATTAATTTATTAAAAAAATTAATTTGTTATTCTTTATTATCCTTACTTTTTTTAAATAAAATGTATATTTATCTAATAATTTATATATTTGAATTGAGATAAATATTTGAAATCAATGAAGTGATGATATGATGATAGTAGTAGTAATAATAAAAATAGAGTAAGAATAAGAAAGAATAACAAACTAATCTTTTTAAAAAAATGAAGATTGTTATTTCTAAATCACTTTAAATTGTGTGTCTTGTTCGAATATGTTAAATCATATTATTTTTCAAAATTCAATAATCATATTGTTTCTCAATAAAATGTACATCCTCAAATCGAACCGCTTCCCACCCCCACCCCATCCACCCGGTCCAACACCATCACAACCCCATAACCAAATTTATATTTGAAAAAAAAAATACGATTCATATAATTAAAAAATCCTTTATGTTTCATATTTTTCTTTGTTAAATTGTTCACTATTTAAAACTATTAGATTGTTAATATGAATTTTTATTAGGTTAATACTTGGCTTTATACAATCATAAACTTATTAGTTAAAATAGACATATTTTATGTTTTTTTTATTGTTTTGTTTTTATTATGTTGTTCACATCTCTTTAATTTAAAATTTTTGGATATTAGTGCATGCATTATCTAATTACTTTATTATATTTCAAAATTAGCTTAAAATATTATCTCCCCAATTCCCCCATCTTTGCACATTTCCCCTACCGTATCTAATTATTTTTTTATAATTTGAAATTGAATTAATTTTTTTTGAGTTACATGCTATAAGTAGTTGAACTTTCTATTTTCTTATTTCAAATAGATTGTTCAATCTAAATTTGTGTTTTATTGTTCATTGTATTCATTTTATTTCTGTAAAACTTGCGAAAATCTCATACCTTTAATACTAACACATAAAACATAAAAGATTCGTAATTATCTTCAACTTTTAAATCCTTCCCACCTAAATGTTAGTTCTTCCTAGATTTTTCATTGGTCTATCAGCCCCCCACCCCCCACCCTTGTTCCCCATCACACCCCAAATGAAAGAACAATTCAATATTATATTCTAAGAAAGTAAATATTTAAAAGTAATATAGTATATTTCATATCTGTCTTTATGCTTAAAAAGAAATAAATAAAAGAAAAGAAATTGTGGTACAATAATATTTATATACAACGAAATATATTTACATTCATTTTCTACACAAATAATATAACAAATCTCGTTTACGTGCTTTGAGCCTTCACTGTACTTGTTGATTTTTTAAATACTTATTTCGTATTTTTGACATATTTATGTACATCGGGTTTGGGGAAAATCAACTTCCTTAATAATGTTAATCAAATAACAATAAAGTTGTTAAAATTTAAACTAAGCTTGAATAACATCCTTGACAGTTATTTAAAAAAAATAGATGAGCACTGTCTATAATCTTTTTATCCACGACAGGTACATATGTGATAAAGATAAATATAATGTTAATTATAAATAACAATAAAATAATTTAAAAGTTAAATCAAGCATGAGCATCATACCTTGGTGATGAGCATTACTTATAATCTTTTTATCCATGACAGGTATATCTATGATAAAAAAGATAAATATAATGTTAAATATATATAATAATAAAATAATTAAAAAGAAAAATTAGACATGAACAACAAACCTAGATAGTTATTTGAATAAATCTGATGAGCATTACCTACTATCTTTTTATCCATAGTAGAAATTTCTATGGCAAAATAAATAATGTATATTAAAATATTTTAGTATATGAAAAACATATCAATAGTAAACTTGAGAATAAGGAAGGACATAAATATGACTTTATTAGTAATAAACTTGCGAATAATATTTATATTTCTACAGTGAATATGTATACAACAAAATAGTTTTGATGTACGGAAAAAAAATTAATCTATATATTTATGAATAAAACGATCGTACAAAATTCTCTCAAGATAAAAATAATAAATAAAAGGAGAAGAAGAAAGATTGTACTGGTATATGTATCACTGAAGGGGTATATATAACAGATTACAAAGTTGAATTTCATGCAAACTAAAATTTATTCGAATTTAAAATTGAATATAATATTAATTTGTTAGAAAAGATAAAATTCTAAAATACTATGGTTATCTAAAAGATAAGATTTAAAAATACTATGGTTATCTTATAATAAGAATAATTAACAATACTTAAAAATGAATAGAATGTGAATTAAAAAATATGATTTTATTAAAATTGTGTTATCTTCTACGCTAATTTTGTGAAAATATAGTTCCACAAAAAAAGATTTTGAAACGGATATGTAGCAAACATATGTTGCATATTTTGTGGAAAGATTTGGTTCTTTCATTTAATAAGTAAAAATAATTAGATTCATATTAGTTTTATATATATATATATATAAAAGAGGTTAATAATGAATAATATCTTATATTATTGATTAAATAATAATAAGAGTCCAACTATAACTCTCTACTATTATAACTAACTATTTTATTTTTTTTGTAATTATGTTTGATTCAAAAGTAACAGTTTATTACTCTTTACTTTGTTTTCCTCGTTTTTTGCAATTTTTGTTCCTTTCCTTTCCTTTCTTTTGTTTCTTTGTTTTTTTTAAATAAAAATTAATGACAAATTAGATACATAAAAGTATTTCAAATAGATATCTACGTTAAATTTAATTATTAAATTTTAATTTATATTTTAAATTTTAAAATAATTGCAAGTTAGTATAAGTTTTAGATACGCATCACAAATATATATTATTTATATTTAATAATAATAGTAATAATAATAATATATTTATTATTATATTTAATACAAATAAATTTATGAAATATAAGTTCATTTAGAACTCTTTCATTGTAGGCTTCTATTTTAAAATTAATTAATATTCTTTTAAGGATAATATATTTTTTAATTCAGATAATTATAAATTCTTATTACAATACTATTAAGTTTGTCCTAAAAACTGACACGTGCCATCTCATCAATTTGCCACTTGGCTTCATCTGATGCTTCGTCCTCTGCTTTATAATATATATATATATAGATAGATTAATATTATTATTATTATTATTATTATTATTAATAATAATAATAATAATAATAACTATATTATTACTACTTCTACTAGATATCCTATATAGTACTACTATTACTAACTATTATTATTATTTTAATAAAACTTTAATATTTTATTAATATGTAAATAAGTTATATTTAAATATATTTTATAGCATTTATATTTTAGAAGAGATAAGTTTCAAAACTTTTATTACAGTGTTTTAAAACTTTATCCTAAAAACTGTCACGTGGGTATTTTAATATCTTGCCACTTGGCATCTTGTCTTGCTTTAGTTTTGCTTTTATATATATATACTAGTATACGTACCCGCGTGATGCGTGAATAATATTAAAGTATTAATTTTAATCATTTCATATTGAAACGTCTAGTGTTCAATCATATTATCTTAAAAGAAAGTTCAACTATCATATTATTTCTCAATAAATTATCAAAAGAAAAAATTCTACCTTTCCGCATCTCCACCCCAACCTAATCTCAGCCATCTTCAATTTTCTTTCAAAAAGAAATTCTACTCCACCCCTCCACTCCCACCAACCCCAGTTGCCCCCACATATAATCAAATCTATATGAAAAAATAATTATATAATTATAAAAATAGTTTTACGTTTTATAATTTTCTTTACTATACTATTCACAATTTAAAGATATTAAGTAGATTGTTAATATCTTCCCTCCCCCCTCCCCCCTGCCCATCTCAATTCCCCCACCTCTAATCAAATTTATATGTAAAAATAATTATATAATTGTAAAAAATATTTTATGTTTCCTAGTATTCTTTACTATATTATTCACAATTTGAAGATATTAAGTAAATTGTTAATATCTTCCTTCCTCCCTCCCACTCCCACTCCCTCCTCTCCCCTCACCCCCACCCACCCCAATTTTCCTACCCCTAATCAAATCTATATGAAGAAATTATTATATAAATATAAAGAAATATTTTATATTTCATAGTTTTCTTTATTATACTATTCACAATTTAAAGATATTGAGTATATTGTTAATATCTCTTCCTCCCTCCACCCCCACCCACCTCATTTTCTCCCACTATAATCAAATCTATATGAAAAAATTATTATATAATTGTAAAATATATTTTATGTTTCATAGTTTCCTTTACTATACTATTCACAATTTAAAGATATTAAGTAGATTATTAATATCTCTCTTCCTCCCCCTCTCCACCTCCACACACACACATCTTTAACCAAATTTACATCTATAAAAAAAATCGTATAAAAAAATTACATATCATGTTTTCTTTATTATATTATTTAGTGCTACAATTAATAGATTTCAGATTGTCAAAAATAATTTAAATTGCTATACTATTGCCTTCCCATTTTTTTCATCGAAAATTTATAAATATGTATGTATTATCTTATTACGTTCATTATATATTCTCAAAATTAGTTCAAATTACCCCCCTCCCCCCCCCCCCCCCTCTCCCTCCCTAATCTCAGCCCTAACTCCCAAAATTACTAAAAAGAAAGTTTATACATAAATGTAAACTTGCAAGTAAATTTAAAAGAGATTAATGAATTAAGATATCTAAATGTCGTTTATAAATCTCTTTTATAATCATTGTAACAAAAGTAAATATATGAATGTGGTATAAGATACAGAAATCAAACAATTATGAATTGCATATAATTGAATTAAATACAAAAAAATTATGACATTAAAAAAATATTAAAATGGAGAACGATAATATCAAATACATATTTTAAAAATTTAAACTTGTCAACTACACCAATAAAATTCATATTTCGGTTGTTGTTATCTACTATTCTTTTTATCTCTTATGCAAGTCAATAATAACAACAAAATTATCACTAAAAAATAAAAATTAACCCTCAAGAACATTTTTTCGTAAATTAAACGACAAAAACATTATTAATTTGAAATCAATTTACCGATGAATCTTTTATTTATTAAAGTCATCGTTTCAATAATTATTGGTTTCTTTTTCTCCTTATCTTCTTGGGGGTTGTTACCATTTGTACTGAAGGTGAACAGCTGCGAGAATAGATAGTGATAACATCAATGTTTGTCGATTTGTTTTTCTTCGTTTACGTTAACAGAGGACGATGAAGATGAAATATATAAAAAAAAAATATTAAATCAAAAATATGTTTTTTATAAAATGAAGAACACAAAAAAGTAATAAACAAATTCAACAATAAAGCCAAAGATATAGGAATATATATAAGAGACACTAAGAAGCTAGAGCTCATTTCAAGTCTAATTTCATTTAATTTCAAATATTTTATTAATTTGTTAAAAGAAGATTAATTGTTATTCTTTCTTATCCTTACTTCTTTCAAATTTAATGTATATATAATTTATATATTTGAATTGAGATAAATATTCAAAACTAATAGGATAATAATTATAATAATGATGTTGTTGATGTTACTACTACTACAACTACTACTATAAGTATTTTAGACAACATAAAAATTTAGTAATAATTATTTACCTGAATTCATTGCCATATTTTACACTCCTGTTTATCTTCTACAGCCAATATTTCATCCTATATGTTTTCAACTTTACACATTAGTAATTTAAATCAGAAAAAAAAAGTAGGAATGAATGGGCTAATTGTGGATGATCAGGAGACAAAAATGTATATATACATTGAAGTTAGAAAATATAAGAAAACTATAACATTGGGTACTTGAAATTTGAAAAATGTTAGCATAAAGTTTTGGAAAAGTTCGATAAAAATGGACTCTTTAACTAATTAAATTATATTTAGTATATCATTAAGATAAAAAGTTTGCACTTTTGTGAGTAAAATATAGAGAAAACTATATTTTGGATATGTGATTCTACTACTCAGGACTAACTAATCTTTATTACTCCCTCAAACTCAAATTATTTGTCAAAAGTTCTAAGATTAATTTAACTATTACTATTTCATTTACCTTTAGGAGTAAATGAGAGAGAACATGAATAGAGTAATATTCAATAAAAATGAATTATATATTAAGACATAAATAATAATAAAATAATCTTTTTTTTTATTTTCCATCTGATGTTCGATACCCACATTGAATTGAATTCTTTGATTTTGTTGTTATAATTCTTTCTCTCCAAATTTTTCTATACGTGAATTTTCCTAAGACTACAGAGTTAAAAAATATAAATATCAATAAATTTTCATCATTATATGTTTTCTCATTTGGTTTACAACATTCTCATTATCCTTTTCCTTAGTTAACAATCAAAGAAAAGCCTGACAAAAAGTGAAAACACACATTGAGTAGATTAATTTTTTGCAAAAATAGAAATATTAAGACATGTGCAAAACCCCTCTTTTCTCATCTCGTATTCGTCCTTTTACAACTTTTTCTTTGAATTCAACCTTAAAAAAAGGGGGAAAAGAAACTTAAAATTATATATCAATATAGGAGTATATACCTTATAAAAAAGGAAAAGAAACTTAAAATTATATATCAATATAGGAGTATATATAAGAGAGGTTAAGAAGATACAACTTTATTCCAATTCAATTATTTTTAAAACTGAAATTCAATATCAAAATAAATATTTACTTACTTGAATTCAGAGATGGATATAGTAGGAAAAAATAGCCTGCAATACGATTATCACTAATCTATATATAAAAAATAAAAATGTTAAAACCAAAAAAAATTTAAACAATGAAAAACATGAAAGTGCAGGAAGAGAAAGAAACTTAATATTACCTATTATTGTAGTAGTATATATAAGAGAGGTTAAGAAGATAAAACTTCATTCCATCTCAAATTCCTTTGAATTCAAATTTAAAAATCATATCAATTATTATAAAAAAAAATTCATACAATATTTATAATTATAAATTTAACTATAATAAATATTAAAATAAAAAAAATTCACACGCATGAAAGCTAATTCAAATAATTTGCAGTTATCTCGAGCAGTAGCCATTAACCGAGAAAACTTGATAAGATGGTTATCAAAATAAAGAAAAAAATAACAGCATAAATTAAAAAAAAAATGAGGCCAATCAATAAATCAAAAGAAAAATTCATACGAAACCCTAGATCATCATCAATTGTAAAACATATAAAACTTTTTTTTAATGGAAAATTTTCTCTGAATATACTGTATACTATAAGATACATAGAACAAAAAGATTATTTACCCTATGGGAAATTTTGGGGAAGAGCCTAACCAAATTACACAAATGGAATGCATGTATCCATATTTTACATCAAAGGCACCGATAGCAAGCCGCAACATGTGAACTCTGAGAAATTAAATTCTTCAACGATTTTTGAACCATTATAACTTGAAACTAAATCTAATCATGATGTTGCTTTCTTTTGTTCATCGATCTCAAGTAACTGCATCTCATGGACGAAGAGTTCAGCTTTTGTGCTTCAGAGTTACTTCATTGATTTGTACAAGAGTTTTGGGTCGATAGTGGTCATCTGTTACTTTTTTTATTTTCTGCACGACATCTTCTCCCTTGATGACACGACCAAAGACATTAATCTTGTCATTCAAATCTGGTATTGGTGCTGTTGTGATAAATAGATCAAATCCTCCACCTTCGTGCTTCACTTTGGAAGTACCAAGCATAAATACTTCATGCTTAAGACTTGTGTCCGGTTGGCTAGAATGTTTTTCCATCGACGTCCAATCTTCTGTGGCTTCAGGCCTATCAACTTTACTACCGTGGATGACAAAGTTCTTGATTACACGAATAAATTGCATCCCTTTAAAGTGACCCTTTTGACTGAAATCAATGAACTTTTCAACAGTGTCTGGAGAACCATCCTTGTAAAGTTCCACAGTTATCAAGCCTTCTGAAGTGCTTATAAGAGTGTAATTAGGAATATTAGATTTCTTCCGCTCAATAGCCTTGCTGGTTGATATACCATCTGGTGTCTGAACAATTGATCTCCGAGACCAATATCTATATATAGAAAATAGGGAAAACACCATCACAACGACAATTAGGATGTATACTAATACTATAATTGTAGGGACACTGACACCACTTGGCCCCTTTTTCTTTTTGCTTTGCGGCAAAAGAGCTTGAGGTTTTCTCCTTGCCATGATGTTTAAAATAATTCAGTATTAATTCCCTGAACTGCCTGCGTTGGCTTGATTATTTTCTTTGAATTTTAGCTATTTTTTTTCTAAAAATATTCAACGTGGAATTGTGAAACATATAAAACTTTCCTCTGTATTGACAACTGTATCGGTGTATGTATTTATAGGGTTGAAATAATTTTTGAATTGCAGTTGAGATAAAGATAAAGAGTTGAAATAACTTAATTTTAAATTTAAATTCAAATTAGATTATGATAAATACTAAGAGATGAGATAACAATAGAAACACTAAAATCATGGAGAAATTTATAATCAAATTAAATTTTAAATTAATTTGAACTTTTCAGTTTGGTTAAGATATTTTTTGTTCACCGATTAATAAGTACGTATATTTGAATTTATATTTTTTATTAACTTAAATTTTTTAATTCAAAAATTTTCTTACAACATCTATAATTTTGTAATAAAAATGCCACGTGGCTTCTCAATAGCTTGCCACGTGGCTTTTTCTGATGATTCGTCCTCTGCTTTATAATATACTAGTATACGTACCCGCGCGATGCACGGATGAAATATTTGATATCGAATACCTCTTTCTCATGGTAAAATCATATTACCTTAAACATTCAGCAACAACCTTATATAAAAAAAATCAACTATCATATTATATCTCAATTATAAAAAAAAAAAAAAAACTACCCTCACCTCCATCTCCCCCCCCCCTCCCTTTCATCCTTCCCCCACCTCTAATCAAATCTATACGAACAACTATATAATTGTAAAAATAATTTTATATTTCAGATTTTTTAAGAATATTGTTCACAATTTAAAGATATAGATTCTTAATTATCCTCTTCCCTGATAAATCATATTACCTTAAACATTCAACAACAACTACCATATTATATCTTAATAATTAAAAAAAGATACCCCCTACCCTCACCTCCATCTCCACCCCTCACCCTCCTCCTTTCATTCCTTCCCCAATCTCTAATAAAAAATATTCATATAATTGTAGAAACAACTTTTATGTTTTATTCCTTTTTAAGAATATTGTTCACAATTTAAAGATATAGATTCTTAATTACTCCCTTCCCTCCCTCCCCTCTCCCCTCTCCCCTCCCCCCTCCCTCCTCTAATCAAATCTTATATGAGTAAAAATAATATGTAATTGCAAAAATCTTTTATGTTTCATGTTTTGCTTTATTATATTGTTTATCCCCCCCCCCCCCTCAATCTCTTCTGTTTAAGATTTATAAATAATTTTTTAATTATATTTGTTAATTTTTTAAATATTCATTTCACACTTTTGTGATGTTTTATTTAATTACCTTGGTAATTATTTTAAAAATATTATATACGTGATCTTATAGACTCTTTGTCCATGGTAGAAATTCTATATAATAAAAAATAACACAAATTATTACAAATAATAATAAAATAATCTAAAATCTAACTTTAAATAATATACAAATTGTGTATAGATATATTAATGTAAGCATATTGCTAATCACGAATGTAGTATAAGCAATAAATGAATTTGATTGAATCATTTCAATTTTAAAAAATACGTTGAAAAGAATTTAAAGAATGAAATGATAAGTATGATTGAAAATTTAGTTTATATAGAGAGAGTTAATGCAAATTCAACTTTATCTAGTATGGAGTTTGTTTTCAATTCAAGAGCTAAAAGAATCCTAACTTTCATTTGAAATTCAAAAATTTAAGACTAATTCAACAAACTAATTTTCAGCAAATTTATCTTTATCTAAAGACTACTACTTTAAATAATTTATATCTCTAAAAATAATATTTATCCTTTTATAGTTTCAATTTTTAAATATAAAAAATATTTTAAAAAATTTCAAACTAAATTTTTTTTAGCAAACTTTATCGTAATCTTTAAACTAATTAAAATAAACTTTATATTTTTGTATATGCAATTTAAAACTATAAAAAAATATAGAATACTCTCAAAAGAAGTCATACCTCAAAATATGTAGAATTGGTTTATTTTAAAATTTTAATATTTATTTTTAAATTTAAATAAATAGTATAATAATTTTAAATAAATTTATAGTTAGTTACTTCCAATTATTTTACTTTTAAATATGTAGATTCTCACGTATATACTACTAAATTATTACTACAACACACTATTATTTATTTATTGATTGTTATGATTATGAAATAGTTATAGTTTATTTAAGACTCTTCAATGCTAGAGTAAGATATTTTAAAAAAAAATTAAAAGTTGAAATTCTATTTCATTTCCAATTCTGTTTAAATTTAAATTTGAATCTCTTATCAAATTGTTTAAAGATTTTGCTTTATTCTTTCTTATCCGTATTTTTTTCAAATACCATACATATTTATCCTATATAATCTAAAATTGAAATTGAGAGAAATTTTTGAAATCTATTCAAATATTTATAATAGTAAATAATAAAATACAACAGAAGACCAACAATTCTTTATTGATTAATATTCTATTTTTTCCTACGTTTTATTTAATTTTTTCCCTTTACTTTTTTCTTTCTTTCTTTATTTTTTCTTCATTATTATTAATATTCTATTAATTAATATATATATATATATATATATATTAATTTTACCTTTACGTTTTATTTAATTACCTTGATAATTATTTTAAAAAATCTTATATCCTCTTTGTCCATGATACAAATTCTATATAACACAAATTATTATAAATAATAATAAAATAATATAAAATCAAACTTTAAATAATATACAAATTGTGTATAGATCTATTAATGTAGGCACACCTGTTTATCATTTCTGAAAAAAGATAAATGTAATATTAGTTGTAAATAATAAAAAAAATTAATTAATAAATCAAATCAAGTATAAACAACATACCTTGGTAATTATTTTGAAAAATCTTATATGCATGATCTTTAGCCTCTTTCTCCATGATAGAAATTCTATATAATAAAAAATAACACAAATTATTATAAATAATAATAAAATAATCTAAAATCAAACTTTAAATAATATACAAACTGTATATAAATCTATTAATTTAGCATATTGCTAACCACAAATGTGGTATAAGCAATAAATGAATTTGATTGAATCATTTCAATATTAAAGAATAAGTTCAAAAAATTTAAAGAATGAAATGAGAATTTTGATTGAAAATTTAGTTTATATAGAAAAATTTAATTCAAATTTAATTTTATCTAGTATAGAATTTGTTTTCAATTCAAAAACTAATTGAATCCTAACATTCATTTGAAATTCGAAAATTTAAGACTAATTCAACAAACTAGTTTTCAACAAACTTATCTTTATCTAAAGACTACTACTTTTAATATTTTATATCTCTAAAAATAATATTTGTCATTTTATAATTTCAATTTAAAAATATAAAAAATATTTCAATATATATATATAATTTGTTAGTCTTCTTTATTTTTTAATATTCTGTTTGTTCCCCACGTTTTATTTATTTTTTCCTTTACTTTTTCTTTCTTTCTTTATTTTTCTTCATTATTAGAGTTTAGACTTACTATTAATTATTATTATTATTATTATTATTTTAATAGTTTTTTATCTTTCCCTAATATATAAAAAAATTATATTTAAATATATTTTATAATATTTAAATTTTATAAGAGATAAGTTTGAAATAGTTTATATCTATTAGAACTCTTTAATTATTAGTTTTTATTTTTAAGATAATGAAAATCTTTTTTGTAAAAGGATAATTTATTGAAATTCAAATACTTAATTTTCCAATTCAAAATTTTTATTACAATAATTTTAACTTTGTCTTAAAAATTTCCACGTGGCTATTTTAATAGCTTGACACGTGGCATCTTGGCTTGCTTTTAGTTTTGCTTTTGTGTATATATATAGATAGAATATAGATATAGATGTATATTTATAATAATAATATTATTACTATGAACATATGAGAAGTTAAGAAATTAGAATTCAATTTCAATACAAATTCAATTTAAACATCATATCATATCATATCAATTTTTTATAAGAAGATCAATTTATTTTTTATCCTTATCCTTAGATCTTTTCAAATAAAATTCATACTTATCCTGTAATTCATAAAATTGTTATTATTATCTTATTATTGCTACAACTACTACTTAGCAGAACAACATATTATTACTGCTAAAACTACAATTTATTTATTTAGTAATTATTATTATTATTATTATTATTATTATTATTATTATTATTTCTTTAATATAAAATCAAGTTATAATATATATATATAGAGAGAGAGATTATTATTATTATTATAATTGTTATTATTCCCACTTCTTCAATTATCATTACTAATACTGCTATTATGTTTTTCAAAAAAAAAAAAAAGTGTTGCTGCTACCTTTTTTTATAAAAATATATTATTATTTTTATTAGTGTTAGTATTATTATCTTTTATTTAATATTTAAATATATTTTATGACATTGAAAAAGATATTTTTCTTAATAGTAAGATAAATTTTTAAGTTCCTAGTTTTAAGCTAATGAAAAAACTTTTTTTTAAAAAAGCCTAGTATTTTCAAATTGAAATATTTCTAATCTTTTGATTCAAATATTTAATATTTTTTAATTTAAAATTTTTATTACAACATTATTATGTTATGTCCTAAAAATTGCCACGTGGCTTTTTAATATCTTGTCACGTGACATCTTGTCTTGCTTTTAGTTTTGCTTTTATACACATATAGATAGAATATAGATATATATGTATATTTATAATAATAATATTATTACTATGAACATGTGAGAAGTTAAGAAATTAGAATTCAATTTAAATTCAAATTTAAACATCATATCATATCATATCAATTTTTTATAAGAAGATCAATTTATTTTTTTATCCTTATCCTTAGATTTTTTTAAATAAAATTTATACTTATCCTGTAATCTATAAAATTGTTATTATTATCTTCTTATTGCTACAACTACTACTTACCGGAACAACATATTATTACTGCTAAAACTATAATTTATTTATTTAGTAATTATTATTATTATTATTTCTTTAATATAAAATCAAGTTCTAATATATATATAGAGAGAGATTATTATTATTATTATTATTATTATTATAATTGTTATTATTCCCACCACTTCAATTATCATTACTAATACTACTATTATGTTTTTTCAAAAAAATTAAAAGTGTTGCTGCTACGTTTTTTTTATAAAAAATATATTATTATTTTTATTAGTGTTAGTATTATTATCTTTTATTTAATATTTAAATATATTTTATGACATTGAAAAAGATAATTTTCTTAATAGTAAGACAATTTTAAGTTCCTAGTTTTAAGCTAATGAAATTTTTTTTTTTAAAAAAGCCCAGTATTTTCAAATTGAAATATTTCTAATCTTTTGATTCAAATATTTAATATTTTTTAATTTAAATTTTTTATTACAACATTATTATGTTATGTCCTAAAAATTGCCACGTGGCTTTTTAATATCTTGCCACGTGACATCTTATCTTGATTTTAGTTTTGCTTTTATAGATATATATATATATAGATATATATATAATACATTTGAACTTATTCTTTCTCTTCAAAATTCACAACATCTAAATTTCATCCACAAGTAATAGGTTAGTTAAAGTTTGTTGGGAAATAGTTGTCTCGCATTCTCAAAACTATGGTATATTAAACAGTACAATCTGCATGCCCAACTGTACGGTACGAGTAAAATTATAAATATGGACCATTATTAGATATGCGGCGGTGGATGAAGCTGCTCCTATCAAATGTTTTAATTTTAAATTTCGATATGAATATTTTTGATAAAAAGCACTATCCTATTTTTAATAAAAAGCACTATCCCAAATAGACTTTAGCCAATGTCAATTTGAATTAATTAGATTCTAATACGAATACTGAATGCTGAATGAGAACAAAATAATTATAAATATACAAGTCTATTTGTGTGTGCCTAAGTACATAATATATCTTTGAGAAAAGACATCGTTTCCATCCAAACTATACCCGAAAAGTCGAAGCCACACCTAAACTATAGTAGTGACATATTACACACCTAAACTATAAAAAAGTGAAACTATTTACACCCTGTCAGGCTACCACCACTTGCATGTGGTGTAGTATTTTACACGCGCTGCTACGTCAGCACCACGTCAGTAAAAAGTATTACTTTTTTATAGTTAAGGTGTGTAATAGGTCACTTATATAGTTTAGGTGTGGATTCGACTTTTTGACTATAGTTTGGGGTGGAAACGATGCCTTTTCTCTTAATGTTTTTAGCCGTTTACTTTTGTTATTTAATAGGCTGGACGCGCCCAAAATAAGTGTAACACACGCACCTTAGAATGGGGTCGAGGTAATAATATCACTTTTATGTAGTTAAAGTGTATAATAAGTCACTTATATAATTTAGATGTGACTTAGATTTTTCTTATATAGTATGAGATGAAAATAATAACTTTTTCCTGTATCTTTTGATAATGATATAAAGCCATCAAAAATTGACAAGCATTTTCAAAAAGACAATCAAATTCATTAATACTTCGTATTTTTTTTTTCCTTTTGTAGTACTTTAATCTTTATTTATAAAATTAATATAAACTTTCTTTTGTCAGTTACATACTGTATTTCTCTGCCTTTATCCAGCTGCCCTCTAAATGCCACTTTTGCCCATCTTTTCCTTGTATAAGTTGTGTAACCGCAGGTGGTTATTTACTAGTTGCTTCTGAAAAAACTTTCATTAGCTTCAATTTCATTATTCAATTTTCTTGAAAAAAAAAGTATCAGTAGCAACTCCATTTTGCAGAAGAGTTTCTTCATACTGCTGAACAGGTTTGGTCCCTTAATCTAATTTTCAGCTCATCTCTTGTAATTTCTTTTTAGTATTAATGTTTTATAAGGGTTCATCAGAATTTTCATTCGCTGAAAAATTATACTACATATACAAAGTTATTTCTTTTATTTAATATGTATATAATACATATTGAACTCCTTGGCTTGACTTATTCATATTTTCAAGTCGTTTAGTGAAAATTCTGACTCGACGGCTATGTGTGTTACTTATCTTTTTGTATTTATGTTTTGTTTGTTGATTACATGAAGTAATATGGATGAAGTCTGGCATTAATTTGTGGTTTGATGAGAAGAATAAAAGGCCTTCTCAAGATGCAAACAATTTTTGAAACAGTGTTAAATCAAGATCAAGTTCTTCTAATATACTTTTTTGTTTTCTAACGAGAGGCTTATGATCCCTGAATTAAAAGCTTACAGTCTGTTATGCACTGTGATACAATTACACTGTTTATACATGGTTACTGTGTTTCTATTCTAGTGTTCTTTTTTGGAAGAATATTCCCAACAGTCTTTACTAGCTAATAGCCTAATTTGTTGATTCTTCACCTGGATAAGTTTTATTTATTTCCTTAAATCTTTATCAAGTTTGATGAGTTTTTCCGGAAACAACCTCTCTGCCTCCATGAGATAGGGGTATGTTATTGTTGTTTTATGAAGTTTGATGGATTTCCTTATTGGACTCTCACTCTTTTTTCTTAGATCGAGGGGATTGGTGGTCAAGGTGCCGGGGTAGACATAAAAACCATGATTGCTTGATACAGAGAATTTAGATGTGGTTTTAGAGGTGTTTCTTCTACAAGTCTTATTGTTAGTTTTGCATTGAGCATCAAGAAACACCTCAATGATTCACAATCATTTCCCTTATCAAACAGAGAATTTAAGAATAAACTTCGAATGATTACCCTTTGTAAGCGAAAACTTAGAAAAAGAAATGCTTAGTTCTTTAGCTCGAAGTAAACGTGCCTATATGATACTTCTTGATTGTCTTTAAAGGTGAGAAAGTATTTACCGTATGTTTTTTGATACTTATGAGTGCAATTCCATATTTTGACAAATGTTTTCAGCATTCCTGTATTTGATACTTGTAAGTGCAATTCAATTTTTTGGTAGAGTCTCAATTGCAGTCTTTATCATGAGATCAAACTATAAGTCACCTAGTTCGGCGATTTCCTTGCTAGAATTTCTGCATCCCTATGGTATTTCATGATCTGAAAAAAGAAAACCTTGTTTGTTGTCTGACTATTTCTTAGCTTCTACCAAATGGTTTTTTTTAGCTCTAACGCTGGTACTCTCTCTACAGTAATCTAAAATTCGCGTCTAAGTTATGCCATTTTTCCTTTTTATTCAGTCGATGAACATGAGTTCTCCATCAACTCAATTTGCCCCCACAAGAAGGATGGACATATTTGAACCTTTCCACCATATGAGTGTGTGGGAAGACACATTTAGAGGTGACACTATGCCCAGCACTGGTGCGTGTATGGTCACACCGACAAATGACAGGGCAGATGACAAGGTAAAAAACCATACATGCTTCTTCTAGCTAATAAAATCCAAGTTGCTACAGTTATGAGACTGATATTTTTGGTTATTGTAGTCTGGATATACTTCTAGTGAACAACTAATACCATCTGGATCTGAGGATAATCAGGCAGGAAAGAGTATTTCAGACAAGGTGGGCACAATAGACCTTTAATTCCCTATTTATCTCTCGTTTCCATGTTTATATATTTTAGGTGAAAGAATTGAAACATTCATGTCGATTATCTTTGTTCATCATGCATAGCAAATTTAACCAGACAAATAGGTAAACCAAATGTACATCTGATATGAGAGACTAAGTAGACTTTTATATTGAAAGTTAGATACAACAGCGTCTTGCACAGAATCGTGAAGCTGCCCGAAAAAGCCGTATGAGGAAAAAGGTATGGAAACTTTGTACTCGTAAAATATTTCTTGCCGTGTATATATTTGAAGAACTCCTTTCTTGATTCTTTTTTCCAACTCTTTTCTACAGGCTTATGTTCAGCAGCTTGAAAAAAGCAATTTAAAGTTAGCACAACTTGAAATGAAACTTGAGAGAGCTCGACAGCAGGTCAGAGAAGTCTCTCCTGCGCGTTTCTAACTTGTATACAGTATCTATATCTGCATCCGTTATGGATACACTTCATATTTATTCATGTCATGTAATGAATTATTGCAGGGACTGTACATTTTAAGTTCAAATGGTAATATGGGGCTAAGTTCAACAATTAATCCAGGTTTGCAGATACTGTAGTTGTCGCTTAATAGCTTTTTTTCATGTTCTCTTCATGAGTAAATTTTAAACTGTTAATTGTTCCTTTAGAATCTTATGTTAACTCAGTCAAACCTGCTCAAATCTCGTGCACAAAATGATATATTACTTCCACCTTTTCATCTGGTTATGTTACGCACTGTTGTCTAGCTAAAATCTTCACAATGTCTATTAGAAAATGGTAAATCATTATGTTTAGGTGATAATTGCATGCTATTAAGACAAGGATGTGACCCTATTTTTCTTAACATCATGTGACTTTCTTGAAAACAGCTTGTACATATCGTGAACTTTGTTCCTAACTGGTGCTGCCTATACAGGAATAGCTGCATTTGAAATGGAATATAGCCTCTGGGTTGAAGAGCAACAAAAAAAGAACGTAGAGTTGAGGAACATCTTGCAATCCCATGTAACCGAAATGGAGCTCCAGTTGCTGGTAGAAACCGTCTTAAACCACTACTACAATCTCTTCCGAATGAAAGCTGATGCTGCAAAAGCTGATGTGTTTTACTTGATGTCTGGGATGTGGAGAAGTTCAGTGGAGCGGTTTTTCCTCTGGATCGGAGGATTCAAGCCATCTGAACTCATAAATGTAGGTAGTCCTTGGTGCATTTTCACTGCTCTGTGACGTAGTAATATTCATTTATTATCCTCAAGTAGTCATCACACCTATATACATAAATATCGGGGTATATTGCCAATCTATGTTTAAAGAGTCTCCCTAATTTCCTCTAATGTTTTCTCGTGGCTACTTTTAATCAACTCCTGTTGCGACTATGTTCACATATTTATCCTTGCTGTATGATTGAATTCTCATCTAGTGATGTTTAGATCTAGTTGCATCTCTAAAATCCATTTAGATACGTTGCTGAATCTAGACTACTGATATCTATCTTGAATAAAACTCAAGCATATTGGAAACAGATTAATGGAAATCAGTCAAGTCGCATAGCATATTCAAAACAGATTAATGGAAGTCAGTCAAGTTGCGTCCATTAGTCCGACTCATATTCTTTTCATCTCTTGCTTGTTGCACTTATTTCAAATGAATAATGCTTATCCAAAGTGGTATTTTGGATATTCATACTCTATAGGTTCTTTGTCCTGATTTACACTTTCAAGATGCAACACTAGCACAATGAGCACTGTCCATTAGTGTTCAAATATACTCGTGTTATTTCTTTAAGTTCTGTCTGCAACTCATAAAATAAGTATGAGATTTCTCATCGTACGTCAATTTTGTAGATCGTGATGCCACAACTCGAGCCATTGTCTGATCAGCAGATGGTGAAAATCTGTAATCTGCGACACTGTTGTCAGCAAGCTGAGGATGCTCTCACTCAGGGAATGGATAAACTTCAGCAGACTCTCGCACAGGGCATCCTAACTATGA
The DNA here is from genome assembly GCA_030864215.1 of Capsicum pubescens. NCBI lineage: Eukaryota > Viridiplantae > Streptophyta > Magnoliopsida > Solanales > Solanaceae > Capsicum > Capsicum pubescens. The sequence continues at coordinate 109,579,261 of CM061549.1, read as the reverse complement.
CCACCGGAATGGGAAGTTACAGTTCTCAGATGGTTTCCAGTATGGAAAAGTTAGAAGCACTGGAAAGTTTTGTTAACCAGGTAACACTTTCTATTAATTTAATAGCACAGGGTAATTACCATAGTTAATGTTAAGGCTCCATGGTCGATCAGTAGAGTGAACAGTACTGAAATAATTTTGCCACAATGATTAGACAAGAACTATTTTCAATCCTTCATTAGCAAGAATATGAAAATTGTCTCAAAAAGTGGTTATTTTTTCATATTAGATACTCTTAGCAAATGATAATCTTTGATGGTGCACATATTTTCTTTACAGGCAGATCACCTTCGGCAGCAAACACTACAACAAATGTCACTTATCTTGACTACTCGCCAATCAGCCAGGGGTTTACTCGCTTTTGGAGAATATCTTCAACGTCTTCGTGCTCTAAGTTCTCTTTGGGCTGCCCGTCCTCGTGAACCTACCTAGCCTATTATGACCAAAATTGATGAAGATAACTAAGTTTCCTCAGCTGCAGCTGTTAGCGCCTGAACGAGCTGCATATGGAAAATGTAATCAAAGTCCTGTCTAGACTGTGATATAGTTTTCATACTCCGAAAAACATATTATTCAGGTATCCTGGCATGTATCGAGAATTATGTACATAGGGAAGGGAATGTATATAATTCTAGAATAAGGTGATAAGAACGTGATGAGAGTAGAGAAACTTGACGATGAAACTCACAGAACTCTGAAAATGTGATTTTTATGGTGAAAACCGAAAAGTATTGCTAATGCCTTGTGCTTGTAGAGCTTTGCAGCACAGCAAGAAATTATGGGGAGTTTTTTCCCACCTCATATATTAGTTTGAAAGATTAGAATTTGCCCACTTCTCTGTTCTCTATGAGCACTAGGACATGCTGTTCAATACCCTCTCCTCTATGTATCTAATTTTGCAACTAATTGTTAGAGTTTTTGCCCTGATTTTCTTACCAAAATTAAGTTTTATTTTTCTTAGAAGGAAAATAAAAGTAATACCATAATTACTTTTATTTTTCCTAAAAGAAAAATATAAAACTTTTCATATTTGACAAATCTCTTTCTTGGAGAAAGGTTTTGGAATTCTATTTGATACCCATAATATAATAGCATCCACAATGTAGTCTTTAAAGTATTTTGTTTAGGGGGGGAGATTTCTCCCAATATGTTTTATGTTTTTTCAATTTTATTTTAAATATGTAGGCCGTTTGGCCAGACCATATCAATAATTAATGTCTTTTTAGTATATTTTTCTTTGTCATCTGAATTACCGTCCTATGGTTTGCAAACTCTAAGCTTCCGCATGACGCCCTCTTCATTTCGAACCCAACACTAATAAAATATCCAGATGTCTTTATCATTATTACAAGCTTAAGTTGGTTCATTCATGAAGAAGTATTTAGTAGCTCTGTAGCTTTAATAAATATGATTATTCACCATTAGCTCGTATCATGTTGGTACGGTTTAGTAGCGTAGGAGTACAATGCTCTCTGAGCTGTGTTATGCTCGTTTTTAAAACATCGCCTGTTGGTTTACTCTTATGCTGAAGACCCTTCTATTGCTCTCCATTCAAACATGTTACACGCTGCATGTCAAAGTCATCGTCATTATAGCTGTATTGGAAGTTTGGCCTTTTATATAGCAACATGCCCACTCTAGCTCCTGAGTCCATGCCATGCTACTTTGTATCCCTTACCATTGCAGGATATTGAACCAAACATATGCAGTCACACGTAAAGAACAAGTGGTTCATATCTTCAACAACAACAACATACCCAGTGTAGTTCCACAAAGTGGGGTCTCGGGAGGGTAGAGTGTAAGAAAACCTTATCTATACCTCAGAGAGGTTGTTTCCGATAGACCATCGGCTCAAGACAGAAACAGTCTAGAAAAAAACTTAATGAAAGTACAAGCGACCATAGATTGTACGAAAAACAACAGATAGTAGCAGTACAATACTACAACAAAATAATACTTCAAATGAATTACAAAAAGCAATAGATAGAAGCAGAAATAAAAGAACAAAAAGATGCAAGGGTAGTCCTACGCGTTGGGTTCGAAATCGAGAGGGCGCCATGCAAAAGCTTATAATTTGCAAAACAGACGGTGATAATTCAGATGAAAAATAAAAATATATTAAAAACATAATATTATTGATATAATTTGGCCAACTAACCTACACATGAAAACTAATATTAAAGAAAACATAAAACTATTGGGAGAAAATCTCCCCTAAACAAGAATCACAAACTACATTGTGGATGCTACTGTGTTATGGTATGAAAAGGGAGTCTTCTATCTATAGAGTTCCAAAACCTTCCTTTTCCACTAAGAAATTCTTTTCGAATTAAAACACAATTATGGTAGAATCCAAGTAAGGTAGAAAATTCAGGACAAATCCTAACAAATCTCCCCTTGCCCTGAATTTTCTGGCAAAATTGATCATCCACTTTTTGGCTTGATTTTCTCGCAAAATAATCTTCTTCCTTCTTCACATAATCTTCATATATCACTATTGCGTACCATGATTAAAAGTTGATATGGGTTAAAAATTAGAGCCCTATGTCTTAAAAATAAAAGCATAGGTTGATATTATTGGAGCCCTGCGTTATAAGTAAACAGGATTGAAAGTGGAGTCTTGTGCATTGAATGTGACCACAGGTTAAGAGTGGAGCTTATGCGTTAAAAATAAATGCATGAGTTGAAAGGATCTCAAGCATTGAAAGTAAGCAGGGGTTGAAAGTTGAAGGCCATAAACATGGGTTGAAAATTGATTTGGTTTCAAAGATTGATTAGCAGCACGATTGTTGAAAATTTGTTTGAAACTTTTCTGCACATGTAGCTAGACAAAGATCTTCATTATCATCAAATTGGTTGCAACTTTGTTCTCAACATGTCCTCAATCTGAACCATTGAACTATTGAATCATGAGCTCTGATACCACTTGTTGGGTTCGAAATCGAGATGACGTCAAGCGAAAACTTATAATTTGCAAAACAAGATGGTGATAATTCAGACGAAAAATAAAACTATACTAAAAACATAATATTATTGATATAATTTGGCCAACTGGCCTACACATGAAAACTAATTTTAAATAAAACATGAAACTATTGGGAGAAAATCTCCCCTAAACAAGAATCAAACGACTACATTATGGATGCTACTGTGTTATGGTATGAGAAGGGAGTCTTCTATTTATAGAGTTCCAAAACCTTTCCTTCAAGAAAGAATAAACCTAATAGAAATCTAATAAGAAAGAGATCTTTTCCTACTAGGAAACCTTTTCCACTAAGAAATCCTTTTCGAATTAAAATACAATTATGGTAGAATCCAAGTAAGATAGAAAATTCAGGACAAATCCTAACACTACGACTACTAGAAAGGTCAACAAAATAATACAACTCCTACCTACTAGTATGGACGCACTCCTACCTGCTAGTATGGACGCCCTTCTACCTACTAACTGTTGAAAAAATAGTACAACATTAATAATGGACAGTAATTATAAATAGTAATAAAATGTAATACCCCGAAAAATCCAAACCAATATTAGAGTCATGTACCAAGCTCATGCATAGTACATCATGGTTCTTTTATAGTTTTATGAGTAGTTTAGATGTATATTAAGGCTTCAAATAACTCCCAGCTATCAGACGAATCAAAACATTCCTCACCGATCGAATTCTTGAGAAAGATATTTCCATAGTCAGATTCAAATGAGCATATCTCTTATTATACTTGGAATTTTTGAGATCATAACCTATCAACATATAGATAATTGAATTATCTTTCCAACGATACCAATTTCGTCTAAATACGGTATCGGAGCAAAGAGTTATTCCTATTTTACTCCAGCATGTCAGGCTGGAAACTGTGTGACGGCATTCATGGTAACTTACCACATTTGTGATGCCTTACCACGAAGGTCGTCAGCCTTAGGAAGAATCCAGCTCCTGTGTGACGACATTCGTGGTAGCTTACCACATTTTTGACGCCCTACCACGAAGGTCGTCAGCCTTAGGCAGAATCCAGCTCCTGTGTGACGATATTCGTAGTAGCTTACCACATTTGTGACGCCCTACCACGAAGGTCGTCAGCCTTAGACAAAATTCAACTCTTGTGTGATGACATTCGTGGTAGCTTACCACATTTGTGACGCCCTACCACGAAGGTCGTCAGCCTTAGGCAGAAACCAGCTCCTAAGTGACGACATTTGTGGTAGCTTACCACCTTTGTGACGCCCTACCACGAAGGTCGTCAGAGTTAGGCAGAAACCATCAGTTCCAGCTCCTGTGTGACGACATTTTTGATGGATTACCATATTTGTCGTCAGCTATGATTTTCAGCAACTGGGAATTTGTTTCATAAGGGTATTTTGGTCTTTTCCCTTTACTTCTCACAACTTATAACCCTCAAGAAACATATTATCTTCCATTCTCTTTAGTTAAAACATCTTAAAAACCCTCTCTTACATTTTCAACCACAAGATTAGGGTTTTCTCTCAAGATCATCTCCTCAGGAACAAGAGCATTCTTTCCCAAAGGGGTTAATGTAATGCCCCGATTTGCTGAACCAGAACGTTACACGGTGCTCATGACTCCGAGGGGCCACAAGCTAACCCATGACTGATATCTGTTCCTGTATACTGCAAATCATGACATAATAATACATAATACGTAAAACTTTAAGTCCATAAGGTTCATCTAAATAAAACTATGTGGGTGAAAATACCCAAACAACTCAATCTGAAGGCTAAGTCTGAACGTAAATCTGAACATAAATCTGAAAGCCTCTAAACTATCTGAATAAGGAGTTGAAGGAACATGTCTCCAACTAACTCCGTAAAACTGAACTGAAGAAATAAATAAATGTATTCAAATCATATTGTCCTCGAATCAATAAGGACTCACTGTGTCTCTGCGACTGGAATGCTACCGCTATTGTTGGGCTGGAGCTCGTGTCTCAGAACCTATGGTGTAACATGAAAAGAAAGCACCATAGCGCAAATGCGTCAGTACAACTGGAGTACTGAGTATACGGGGAAGGTAGGCTGAACATAAAAGGTTTCATGCATGAACAACACTAACTGACTAATATGAACGTAGAAGTGCAAACACACATATATAGAAACTGGGACCGTGAATACGTGATAGCATGACCTGTAAGCTAATACATGGTTTACTGATAACTGTCATGACTGATACTGCAAACTAATAACATGGACGACTGTATCTGACAGTCCTGTACATATTGAAATCTGAAGAACGCCCTGAGTTCTTTTACTGAGACTGATATTGAAACTGTGGGAGGTAGTGTTTAACCGACATTCCCCATGTATGCCGTTATGGCTAAGCTGGGGTCCAATCTCTGCCCCGATTGGAGGGGTGTCAATACCGTGCCACGGGTAAGGACAGCTTGTGAGTGACCCTTATCTGGCAGGTACTCAATGAGAACGGTGGGAACCCTAAACTGACAGGTTAAACCACCTCATCAATCCTAATCTGATAGGTTAAGATGTCTCAACCTACGCTGGCTACGTAGTTCTGGAACACAAGGATGACTACTAAGAATCACACCCTGAACTGGCGGGTGAGTTCCCATCCTTGTGTTCACTCGGTGCTAACCTCTACTCCCATATGGAGGGACTGGACATGAATAACTGACTATACATAACTTAATCTTACTGAATTCCGTTGACTAGCGGAATATTACTGATAACTGACAACTGACTGAGATCATGAGGTTTTCCTGAGTCACATGACTGACTGAAGTCTATGAAATCATAGCTTGAATTCGGATATTGTGAAACATGACATGGATCTAGGCACACAACTATAGTTTTCGGGTACAAGTACCCCCAGGACTTGATAGGAGAAAACTGACACACATGACATGACTTGATCACAAGATTTGAGTCCATACTTCACAATATCATAAGTAAGGATTTCATAATAAGAATGATTCTCAACAAACTATCACATGATCGGGAATGCACACAACATGTATATACTTGTATGGCTTCAATAACATGGTCATTCCATATCGCAACAATAGCATAAGCATCTCATACAACATCTTCAATTCAAGATAATAGCATGGGGATTACGTTGAACATAAACTTAGAACATGGAATAGTCATTTAGGACTTATTATGTCATAAAAGCATGATTTCTATTCCCTTAGGTATTTTCACAAACACCTTACATGCACATCTTAGGCATAGGTGGATTCATCAAGATTTCAAATATTCAACCACCAATTTCACATATTTATACGTTAAATACCACCATATCCTCACACAAAACATACAAAGATCCCATCTTAGGCATTATCAAACTCCAACCACATGAGCATCAACTACCAACAACATAAACATCATAATACATTATTTAGAAGATGGCTCTTGAGCTTCATGGACGAAAGGAGTCTATGAATCAACTCACACATACCTTAGAAGGAAGATTCTTGATGATTGACGGAGGAATTTCCTTAAAATCGGATCTTCAAGCTTAATTATGCAACCCTAGTTGTTTTTCTCTTTTAGTGCTCTTGGATGATGAGCTTTGAGATGATAATAGGGTTGTAATATGTTTAGAAGCTATATATTTCGTAGGGTTAAGTTTAGGGACGTGTAAGGAGTGTTAAAAAACTTAATTACCCTCAAAATAACTCAAAACGGAGTGTTTTTGGCACTTGGAACTGACTTAGGCGGCGCCTAACCAATCGCCTAAGTTTGGTTGGGCGGCGCCTAACCAATCGCCTATCCTTACTGTCTCTCACGAAAATAGGCATAACTTTTCGCTCGGGTATTGGATTAAGGAGAAATTGGTATCGTTGGAAAGCTAATTCAATTCTCTATAATTTGATGGGTCTAAATCAGCCAAAATACCACATTAACATGGAGTTATACTCATTCAAATATGACCCTTACAAAACCGAACACTAAAACTTGATGAATTCGTTCATAGAGTTCAAGAACCATGCTTTTAAATATTATTTTGTAAACTTTTGTGGTGATATAAGCATGTACATGTTGATGATTGTTGTTCAAGTTTCAAGATGATATCTAAGGATGTTTTTCATGGAATATATGTGATTGTTGGTTGAAAATCATGAACTTTGGGTGGGTTGAACTAGTGCAAGTATGAAATCCACCTATGCCTTAAAGAATGCATGTAAGGTGTTTGATAAAATGCCTAGGATGTTAGAAGTTCTTATTTACATGATTTCATGATATCTAAATGACAAGTCCATGCTAGCGATACACTTCAATATGAATGCCCATGCTATTTATGTATTCTTATGGTGATGGAATGAAGTATGTATGATGATGGAAATATGAATTTTGTGTGCGAATTATATCCATGCTTCCCTACCATTTTTGAGGTGTTGATTAAATACATGAAGTATATTATCCCCTACTTATGATATAACGAATTATGGACTCCAATCTTATGATCAAGTTATGTCATGTGTGTCAGTTTTCTTCTATCGAGTCCTGGGGGTATTCATACCCGAAAAACATAGTTGTGTGCCTAGAGCCATATCATGTTGTCACGATAATCTCAGTCAAGCTATAATCTATAGAACTCAGTCAGTCATGTGACTCAGGAAACCTCAGAAATCTCATAATCCCAGTTAACTCTCAGATAATAGTACTACTCCGTCAGTCAACGGAAGTCAGTTAATCTGTCCATGTATAGTCAGTTGAATCATGTTTAGTCTCTTAAGATGGGAGTAGGAGTTAGCACCGAGTGAACTCAAGGATGGGAACTCACCTGTATATGAGGGTGTGATTCTTAGCAGTCATCCTTGCATTCCATAACTATGTAGCCAGTATAGGTTGAGACATCGCAGCCTGTTATATGAGGGTAGATGAGGTGGCTTAACCTGTTATATGAGGGTTGCCACCATTCTTACTAGAGTTACCTGTTATATGAGGGTTGCTCACATGTTGTCCTTACCAGTGGCGCGGTATTGACACCCTTCCAGTCAGGGCAGAGATTGGACCCCATCTTAGCCATAATAGTACATATGGGGCATGTCGGTTAAACAACTACCTCCTACAGTTTGAGTATCAGTCTCAGTAAAAGAACTCAGACAGTTCTTCAGATATCAATATACCAGGACTGTTAGATACGGTCAAAGTCAGTTATAACACGGAACTTAAAGAGTTCAACCAGATTCAGGGTTGTCAGATATAGTCATCAATGTTATCAGAACTACGGTTCCATCCATGTATTAGCGTACAAATTTAGCCATCACGTACTCACGATCTTAGTTACTATGTATGTATGTTTGTACTCTTACGTTCATATCAGTCAGTCAGTAGTATTATTCATGCACGTAAACCCTTGCATTAGCCTACCTCACTCGTACACTCAGTACTCCAGTTGTACTGACGCATTTGCGCTATGGTGCTTTCTTTTCATGTTACACCATAGGTTCATAGGCACGAGTCCCAGACCAGCAGTAGTAGTCGCATTCAGCATACAGAGTTGCAGTGAGTCCTCTTCATTCGAGGACAACATTATTTGATTTATTCATGTATTTCTTCAGTTCAGTTTTACAGAGTTAGTTGGAGACATGTTCCTTCAACTCCTTATTTCAGACAGTACTTAGAGGCTTTCGGATTTACGCTCAGATTTAGCTTTCAGATTCAGTTTTTAGTTGTTTTGGGTATTTTTCGCCCATATGGATGTTATATTATTTCAGTTGAACCTTATGACCTATTGTGCATGTTTTTTGCATTATTATGTCATGAATTGCAGTCTACAGGTACATATATCAGTCATGGGTTAGGTTGTGGTCCTCGGGGTCATAAGCACCGTGTAGCGTTCCGGTTCAGAAAATTGGGGCGTTACATAAAATAGTCAGAAATACTGTATCGTGGCAAGCCATTGCCTTGAAAGCAATTTTGGCCTAACTCCAGAGCAAATCCTTCTAGCCAATCGTTCCCTAAGGTTTCACAACTACTTCCAAAAACGTACACTCGTGGTTGGAAATTCGAGGTTTCCCAAACTGTTACTTCCGGCAAATCAATTATAGCACCTAAAAAAAGGGAATTAATTTAGCACTTTAGATGCCTAAAAGTTCACAAATAATAGGAAACCAATATTGAGGCAGAGAATTGATTCAACAAAAAAGGTAGCCCGGTGCACTAAAGCTCCCGCTATGCGCAGGGTTTGAGGAAGGACCTCACCACAAGGGTGTATTGATGCAGGAGAAAGTATTTTTTTTCTATGATTTATACATATTTAGCTCGCAAATGATGCTCCTTAGATAGGTATATCATTTACGTTTCATCCATCAGAAGAGTTAAAGAAGAACAATAGAGTTAATGTACGTAATATTAATGACAAAGTCATAAATGAAAGTAACTTTCAAGACTTCTAAATGCCTCTTCATTCACAAAGTTACATTTATAAGAAATTGTCATTTGAATGAATGTATAACATTTATGAAGTAGTAACTCTCCCATCCTAAAAACTCTTATGACTTACGGATATTTACACAAATTTATTACAGAGAGTTACAAGATATTTTTATTCTTTGCATTAATTTAGAAGGAATTATCCTTCACTAACCTTCTTATTATATTTTTAAGAGGTGTGAATGAAAAATGAATAGATGTTTATTTTTTAAAAGACACCAAGAGAAAGGATGCAATTTGAATATAACTTTTCGGTTTGGATGGTTATGACCTTTCCAATGGGTTGTGACTTTTTTGAAGAGTTGCATCTTTATGAAGGGGTGCACCTTTCTGAACCATTATTTTTCTTCATGAAGAAACACCTTGATGGCTATAAATACATAAATTTTTTCTCAGGTATAGACATGAGAATTTTGAGTTGAAAAACATCTTCTTTTTCTAAAAACTCTAGTGTGATCATCAAATCGTTGAGTGCGTTCAAAGTTCAGAAAATTTGAGGTACTACTATTTTCTGAAGTGAATCATTTATCCTGGGAGGAAAGATTACATCAACCTCAGGTACTTGCGGGGAATAAATTTCTTAAGGACACACTGTGAATTCAGTGGACTTGATTCTACAACTTTTTTGTTTCATCTTCATTTCTTAAGTTGATTTTACTGTTTTTCTAGAAAATAGTACAAACTTCATTTTGATAGTTCATTTGATCATTCATTTGAACTTGTACTTGAAGTTGTTGGAACTTCATTGTAGTTCTTCATAAGTTGGTTGAACTTGTGTTGAAGTTTTAAACATTTGATTTTTTTATTTTCAAGAAAATAGTTTGAACTTCATTTTTGGTTGTTCATAAATTAGGTTGAATTTATTGTTGAAAGATTAAAGTTGTAAATACAGAGTTTAAACTTGATTTGATTGTTCATATGTTAATTTGATCATGTGTTTGAAGTTATTGTTGAAAAATATAGATTTTACTAAAATAAAAAAACAACAATCTTAAGAAATTTATATAATTAAAAAAGAAATATTTCTGTCCTTGTTTGGTGGAAAAAAGAATATCACCATTTATAAATCAAGTACTTGGTTAATCTTGGATTTGATTTTGTGGAGACTAAAATCTTTTGATTTCTACTCCCTCGGTTAGAAGAATATAAGAACTTCCCTGAGAAATTAGTGTGAGAATTTGGTTTGAAAAATATAAAAACTTCACCGATTTGTTAAAATCTCTGCATTGGCTTCTGAAATTTAAAACTTGTGGAGTTTCACTCTATTTGAATTTGATTCTAATTTGAAGTCATAAAAACTTCGTCAGGTTTCAAAGTTCATTCGGTTGATGATTTGAAGATATAAAAACTTCATTATTGACTAGAAACAAGTTGGTTAAAGATTAAAGTCTTTATTGTTAGTATTCTGAAATACTAAAGTGTATGTCAAAGATTGACAGAAAAATGACGAATGAAACTGAACAATAAATTAATTCGATTGTAAATGGTGCTGTCCCAATGACAACCAATGTTACGTCATTAGGTCGTTCAGGTATTGCTCTAGCAATAAAAATGACAGAGAAATCGAAAAAAAAATCTGGTGTGAACTTCAAAGAATGGCATCAAATGATGTTATTTTGACTGACCAAACATGAAATGCAAATGTTCATAAGTATAGATCCTCATATTCCAAAAAAAGTAATGATTGAAAATCAATTGTCTGGTTTGAAAGATCTTATCCCAAGATAGAAGAGGATAATGAGTTGAATGAGAAATTATCAATGATGGTTGAAAATTTTGTTAAGGATGATGCTCCAAATAATAAAAAGATGAAGAAGTCTTTTGGATAAAAGAAAGAACAGAACAAGAAAATGTTCAAAGGTAAGTGCTAACAATTGTAGTGATGTTAGCCACGAAGCTCTAGATAGTCAAGTTCTAAATCAGAACAAGAAAAGAATCAGATAAACATGTTGAAAGCAACTGAAAAGATTAAAAATCTATGTGCTATGATCACTGAATGCAATCTAGTTGTAAATTTAAATGAATGGTGGTTTGATTCAGAAGCCACTAGATATGTTTCTACGAATAAAGAGGCTTTTGCTACTTATGATAGCGTTGGTTCCAATGAAGTGATATTCATGGGAAATAATGCAACAACCAAGGTTGAAGGAAGTGTAAAGATATTCCTAAAAATGACTTCCGACAAGGTGTTGACTCTCGACAATGTTCTCCATTTTCTACTATTAGGAAGAACTTAGTAGCGACAATACTTTTTGTTAAAAACAGATCTAAGTGTGTGTTTATTTAGGAGAAAGTTGTAATAAACAAGAATGAAACATATGTAGGAAAGTGCTACCTCATGAGGGTCTTTTCAAACTTGATCTAATGGCTGTTGAAATGAAGAAAGCTGAGGCGTCTTCTTACTTGCTAGAGTCAAAGGATTTGTGGCATAGTCGTTTAGGACATGTCAATTACAAAATCTTATAAAAATTAATTAGTTTGGATGTGTTGCCTAACTTTGAGTGCAATAAATCAAAGTATCAAATATGTGCGGAATATAAGTATGCTAAGCATCTGTATAAGTTTGTTGAAAGAAATTTCAATCCCTTAGACTTAATCCATACCGACATTTGTGATATGAAGTCAACACTATCTCGTAGTAAAAAAAATATTTCATAACTTTTATTGATGATTGCACTAAATATTGTTATGTTTATTTGCTAAATGGTAAGGCTGAAGAAATAAACATGTTTAGTCAATATAAAAATGAAGTTGAAAGTCAGTTGAATAAAAAGATTAAATGATAAGAAGTGATAGGGGTGGAGAGTATGAATCTCCTTTTATGGAGATATGTTTGGAAAATAGAATAATTGTCCATCAAACTACTGCCCCGTATTCACCTCAATAGAATGGAATTACGGAAAGAAAAAAACTGAATGTTGAAGGAAATGATGAATGCCTTACTAATAAGTTTGGATTTATCATAAAACTTGTGGGAAAAATCTATTCTTACAACAAATTGAATACTCAATAGAGTGCCTCGCAGCAAGACACAATCCATTCCATATGAAAAATAGAACGGGAGAAAACCAAACTTGAAATATTTTAAAGTGTGGGGTGTCTAGACAAAGTCCAACTTTCTAAAGGATAAAAATAGAAAAAAATTATAGACTGTATTTTCATCGGATATGCTATAAATAGTAAAGCATGTCGATTTTTGATTCATAAATCTGAACATCCGGATATTCATGAAAATATGATAATTGAATCAGATAATGCTGAGCTCTTTGAATACTTTTATCCGTATAAAATTAGACATGAGTTGTCTAGTAGAGGGTCTAAAAGACCTCGAGATGAGCCAAAAAGGAATGTACTTAATAATGTGAATCCAACACATAGTACACATCAAAGAACTTTGACTTTCTTCAGATAAAATTTTGTAACATTTCTTCTTGAAAATGAGCATCCAACATTTAAAGAAGCGATGTAATCTTCGGACTCATCCTTTTCGAAAGATGGAATCAATAGTGAAATTGATTCAATCATGAATAACAACACTAAGGAGTTGGTTGATCTTCTTTCAGGAAATAAACCTTTAGGTTCTAAATGGATCTTCAAAAGGAAAATAAAAACTGATGGTACTATTGACAAATACAAGGCAAGACTTGTTGTGAAAGGCTTTAGACAAAAAAGTTCTTGATTATTTCGAAATATACTCGCAAGTAACAGGATAACGTCCATTCGTATGTTGATTGCTTTAGCGGCGGTATATGATCTTGAAATTTATCAAATGGATGTGAAAATAATTTTTTTAAATGAAGAATTGGAGAAAGAAATTTACATGGAATAATCCGAGGGTTTTGTGGTTCCTGGTAAAGAAATAAAAGTATGCAAAGTTGTTAAGTCACTTTATGGATTAAAACAAACACTCAAGTAGTGGCATGTAAAGTTTGACCAAACTATATTGGTGAACGATTTCAAGATAAACGAATGTGACAAATATGTTTACAAGAAAGATACTCCAACACAAAGTCATTGTTTGTTTGTATGTGGATGACATATTGATCATCAGTAGAGACATTTCTGACATAAATGCTACGAAATAAATGTTTGAGAGCAAGTTTGATATGAAAGACCTTGGAGTTGCTAATGTGATCTTAGGGATAAGAATTCATAGAACTTCATAAGGATTGGTGTTGTCACAATCTCATTATATTGAAAAGATGCTTGGCAAGTTCAAGTATTTGGATTTCAGTATTGCCAAGACTCCATTAGACGTGAGTTTTGCACTTCAAAAGAATGAAGGTGAAAGTGACTCACAGTTAGACTACGCAAGAGCGTTGAAAATTTTGATGTATATGATGAATTATACGCGGTTACATTCATTTTTGAAAAGTCAAAAACGTTCCATAACTTCTTGGTGAAATTATTTGAAAAAAAATAAATTAGAGTCTCCACTTAATTTTAGGAAAGTTAAGAAACCATTTAAAAGGGTAATTTTAAAATAAAACCTTTTAAAAATAACCAGAGTTTAGGTAAGGGTTCAAATAAATTCGAAAGAAGGTGTTAGACACTTTCAAAAATCCATAAAGTGTGGTTCCTAACGAATTGAACTTATTTGACTAATTTTGAAAATTCTTTAAGTTACCTAAAAAACATCCTATTAAAAATCTTGAGTTTATTTAAAAATCTTGTTTCAAATAACTAGAATCGATTTCATTTAATTTATTCTAAGTAACTAATGTCGTTTAGCCCGAGCTAAGCCCGGGCCCAAACTACATTAACATTTATATTTGTAATTTTTTTAACTTGCTATGTTTTGCTTTTTGTACCATTATATTAGTTAACGGTCTAGTTTGATTATTTTTTAATATTTTTAAAATGTAAAATTATATATCTGTTTCAACTTTTATCCTATTTTTTAGTTCATTTTTAAAAAAATATTTGTTTTCTTTCTTGGGTTAATTTCAACTTCCCACGTGGCGTGTTTAAGACAACAAAATCAACAAATTTATTGGTCCTTTCTACATATTTTTAGTTTATGACCATAAAATTCAAAAATATTCATTACTTTTTCTTTAACTCTGTGTTAAGTCAAGACCAAATAAATAAATTAAACGGAGGGAGTAAAAGCTTTTATAAGTTAAAAATAATAATTTTTCTTATGGTATATTTTAGTCTTTCTTTAATTTTCAAATAAATGCACACACAAAATTTTTTCTCCTTTTTATTTTACTGAAAGTTTTTGAATGAAAGCTTTAACGATCTAAATTGATTTTTTCCTTATGCATGATTAATTTCATTATTTTTTCTCAATTAGACTTTACATTGGCTAATTCATTTTTTTTTTTTAAATAACACAATATTTGATTAATATAAAAATATTTGATGCTACAAGCTAATATATGATTTATGATAAATTAAATAATTAAAAGTCAGACTCAATAAAATACTTTTTGTAGATGTTTCTTCAGTGAGTCCTTACAAATTTATTAAAGCTTCACAAATTTCTTGTGAGGATTTAAAAAAGTACTTTTTAAATTAAATTACTATTATCCCACATAAAAGTTGATAATAAAATTTTGAATTAATTTTAAATTTAGTTGGATAAATAGATATTTTATAGTGTCACTATCACTCTTTGTCACTCATCATTTTTGTATAGCATTTTAAATGCCCGTGTAATTGTTCAAATTTATTAAAATGGATGAGATCTTAAAAGGTCATTAAAACTTAATTAAGGATAAAATAGACAAAATATAGTCATGTGAGGACTATCATAATGAGATATTCTCCCTTATATATAGTCTAATTTTATAAGGTTTGTGCTATGCCCGGGTCCAAACTCAAGTAACTTGATACTTTATGAATAACATGATTTAGTATATATATATATATATATATATATATATATATATATATATATATATATATATATATAAAAATTATAAATTGCAAATATCATAAAAATTAAAAGATATTAGTAAACTAATTTATGAGCATATAATTAATTTATTTTCTAATTTCTCAATTCAAGTTCATCTTTGCAATCAGGAAGATGAAGACAAAAGTCATCAAGTGGATCAATTATTTTACTCAAGTCTTCTTTTGTGTGATGAAAAATATATGATTTTATTTATAATTTTACGTGAGAAGAATTCATGCTAGTTAAATATGGTGCTTTAAGCATAATTTTATACAAATTAAGGAAAATATTAGACTCACTAAAATCGAGAATCAATTGATTCTCACTCTATAGTTGATGCTTAAAAATATTGATTCTCAATTGAGGAGAAATTTTTTCTTCAAAATAATTTGATCTTAATTCATATCATTACCTAAAATTTTAGCTTTATCAACAATTTTGAATATTTAGTATATGAAATATGTTTGATATTTTTAAAATCAATGGATAAAATTGTTCACAAAAAATTATTCAATTTATAAAAGATAATTAAGAAATACATCAGAATCATACTCAATTCGATAGAAATAAAATATAACCTCCTACAATAACTAATTTTAACCCCCCCTTTTCCCCTCTTCTTCATCCCCACGACATTTGTACAAAACTCCTTCTTATGAAAAATAAATTATTAAAGATTAATACTAAGAAAGAAGAAAAAAAATGATGAATTATTCATGCAACAGAAAAAAATTCACCACAATCAAAATATTAGTTTTTTCTTATTAAAAAAAGTTCATACAAAATATTAATTTTTTAAGGCTATTTTCATTTACAAAAATTAATTAAATAATTAATTTTGATTAAAAAAATTAACAAAAGATAGTCAACTTAAATTTTTTTGGTCTTGTGAGTAGCAACAAAAAAAATTAAATCTTTTTGGTCTTGTACTTCATAAAGCATGAAGTACAAATAATTTAATAAATAAATTAATTAAAGGATATTTGACGTTTATATTTTGTAATTGACTTGATTAAATAATATATAAGTATGGAAAACAAAACATTATAATGGAAGATTCTAAAAATGATTTATCGATTTGTTAAACGATATGAAAATTTGAATGTTTCAATTGATTAACTACCTAAACTCCACTTTGTTGGTAAATATTTGATTTTTTGCTTTGTAATCTCCTCCCTAATTCACCTTGCCCTACTCTCAATTTTTTTTTTAAATAGTTAATTAAATAATTGAAATTATAAAAAAAAAAATAATAATAGCTTCTCATACTATGACACATGCACCAAGTGCAAAGGTCCATATAGCAAGAAAGAAGACAAAGTAACTTCATCTATATCAACCAAATGTCACAATTTTATAGGATCAAGAAATTAATTAAATTACTATAAAAAATAAAATCATGACATGAAAGTAATCATGACATGAAAGTAATTAATTGAAAAGATTAAAATTAAGTTGAAAACTTTTGTGAGGACTACCAAAGTCTTTGGGTCGTTGTTGTTGTTGTACATATACTCACCCTGTATTAGTGACGTTAATTGATGTTTGATGGGTATTTTTTATTGTGATAATGTGCGAACACACTACTCTCCCCAGACCCGAATTGTGTAATTGGGATTACACGGGATATGTTGTTGTTGTTGTTGTACATATACTCACCCTGTATTAGTGATGTTAATTGATGTTTGATGGGTATCTCTTATTGTGATAATGTGCGAACACACTACTCTCCCCAGACCCTAATTGTGTAATTGGGATTACACGGGATATGTCGTTGTTGTTGTTGTTGTACATATACTCACCCTGTATTAGTGACGTTAATTGATGTTTGATGGGTATCTTTTATTATGATAATGTGCGAACACACTACTCTCCCCAGACCCCACTTGTTCATATGCAAAATCTTATTATCGGGGGAATATGTTCTATCACCCTAGAAATAAAGCGCGTAATGGGGGAGAGATCTAAAGGACTTTTTAAAGGGGTGAATACCTGAGTGTCCAGAATGCCAGAATTCATGATTACCACAACCTTGAGTTTTCGTCGTCCTCAGAAGGACATTTTTGGAAAATCAACATGACAAGTTATTGTGGGGCCAAGATGTTTTGGTTTATGAAAACACCAAACACGTATATGAAGATTTTTTCCTGCATCTATGACTCATCCTTGTCAGAAAAAAGTTGGTGTTTAACTATGACTCACCAGTTTATCAAGAAAAAAAGCGGCGATTACTTTCTATAAAGTTCCAAATAGATCGATGATTACTTCCTGTAGAGCTTTTGACTATCTTTTGTTATTTTTTTTAATCAAAATTAATTATTTAATTAATTTTTGTAAATGAAAATAGCCTTAAAAAATTAATATTTTATATGAACTTTTTTTAATAAGAAAAAAATAATATTTTGATCGTGGTGAATTTTTTTCTGTTGCATGAATAATTCATCATTTTTTTTCTTCTTTCTTAGTATTAATCTTTAATAATTTATTTTTCATAAGAAAGAGTTTTGTACAAATGTCGTGGGGATGAAGAAGAGGGAAAATGGGGGGGGGGGTTAAAATTAGTTATTGTAGGAGGTTATATTTTATTTCTATCGAATTGAGTATGATTCTGATGTATTTCTTAATTATCTTTTATAAATTGAATAATTTTTTGTGAACTATTTTATCCATTGCTTTTAAAAATATCAAACATATTTCATATACTAAAAATTCAAAATTATTGATAAAGCTAAAATTTTAGGTAATGATATGAATTAAGATCAAATTATTTTTAAGAAAAAATTTCTAGTCAATTGAGAATCAATATTTTTAAGCATCAACTATAGAGTGAGAATCAATTGATTCTCGATTTTAGTGAGTCTAATATTTTTCTTAATCTGTATAAAATTATGCTTAAAGCACCATATTTAACTAGCATGAATTCTTCTCACGTAAAATTATAAATAAAATCATATATTTTTCATCACACAAAAGAAGATTTGAGTAAAATAATTGATCCACTTGATGACTTTTGTCTTCATCTTTCAGATTGCAAAGATGAACTTGAATTGAGAAATTAGAAAATAAATTAATTATATGCTCATAAATTAGTTTACTAATATCTTTTAATTTTTATGATATTTGCAATTTATAATTTATATATATATATATATATATATATATATATATATATATATATATATATATATATATATAATACTAGTGTCGTTTGGCCCAGGCTATATTAACATTTATATTTGTAATTTTTTTACTTGCTATTTTTTCTTTTTGTTTGTTTTGTATCATTATATTTAGCTAATGGTCTAGTTTGATTAATTTTTTGATATTTTTAAAATGTTAAATTATATATCTGTTTCAATTTTTGTCCTATTTTTTTAGTTCGTCTTAAAAAAATAATCTATTTTCTTTTTTGATTAATTTCAAATTTCCACGTGGCATGTTTAAGATAATAAGATCAATAAATATTTTGTTCCTGTCTACATATTTTTAGTTTAATACCATAAAATTCAAAATATTCGTTATTTTTTCTTTAACTTTGTGTTAAGTCAAAACAAAATAAATAAATTCAAACGGAGGGAGTAAAAGCTTTTATAGGCTAAAAATAATAATTTTTTATGGTATATTTTAATCTTTATTTTCATTTTCAAACAAATGCACACACAAAAGATTTTCTCCTTTTTATTTTACTAAAGATTTTTGAATGAACGCCTTTAACGATCTAAATTGATTTTTACCTTATGTATTATTAGTTTCATTATTTTTTCTCAATTAAATTTTACATTGGCTAATTCATTTTTTTTAAAAGAAAATAGTACAATATTTGATTAATATAGAAATATTTGATGCTACAAACTATTGTATGATTTGTGATAAAGTAAATAATTAAAGTCAGACTCAATAAAATATTTTTTGTAGATGTTTCTTAAATGAATTCTTACAAGTTTATTAAAGCTTCACAAATTTCTTGTGAGGAAAGTATTTTAAAAAAAATTAAATTACTATTATCCCACATAAAAGACGGCAATAAAATTTTGAATTAATTTTAAATTTAGTTGGATAAAATAGATATTTTATAGTGTCACTATCACTTCTTTATGACTCATCATTTTTGTATAGTATTTTAAATGCCCATGTAATTTTTTAAATTTACTAAAATGGATGAGATCTTGAAAGGTCATTAAAACTTAATTAAGGATAAAATAGATAAAATACAATCATGTGAGGACTACCAAAATGAGATGTTCTCCCTTATATAGAGTATAGTTTTATAAGACCCATGATAAGCTCGGACCCAAACTCAAATAATTTGATATTTTAAGAATAACATGATTTAATATATATATATATATATATATATATATATATATATATATATATATATATATATACAACTTGCAAAAATCATAAAAATTGAAAAATATTAGCAAACCAATTTATGAGCATATAATTAATTGCTTTTGTAATTTCTCAATTCAAGTTCATCTCTGCAATTAGGAAGATGAAGACAAAAGTCATCAAGTGGATCAATTGTTTTACTCAAGTCTTCTTGTGTGTGATGAAAAATATATGATTTTATTTATAATTTCACGTGACAAAAATTCATGCTAGTTAAATGTGGTGCTTTAACCGTAATTTTATACTAAATTAAGAAAAAAAAAACAGACTCACTAAAATGAACATCGAGAATCAATTGATTCTCTCTCTATAGTTGATGCTTAAAAATATTGATTCTCAATCGACCAGAAAAGAGATTTTAAAAATAATTTGATCTTAATTTATATTATTACCTTAATTTTTAAATTTATCAATAATTTTAATTTTTAGCATATGAAATATGTTTGATATTTTTAAAAGCAATGGATGAAATTTTCCACAAAAAAATTATTCAATTTATAAAATATAATTAAGAAATACATTAGAATCATTCTCGATTCGATAGAAATAAAATATAACCTCATACAATAACTACTTTTAACCCCTCTTTTTCCCCTCTTTTTCATCCCAAGGTATTTGTACAAAACTCTTTCTTATGGAAAATAAATTATTAAAGATAAATACTAAGAAAGAAGAAAAAAAGTGATGAATTATTCACGCTGCAGATAAAAGTTCTCCACGGCCAGAATATCTTTTTTTTTTTTCTTAAACTACTTTATTCATATAAAATATTAATTTTGTTAAGGCTATTTTTACTTACAAAAATTAATTAAATAATTAATTTTGATTGAAAAAATTAACAAAAGATAGTCAAATTAAAGCTTTTTGGTCTTGTGAGCAGCAAAGGAAAAAATTAAAGCTTTTTGATCTTGTACTTCATAAAGCATGAAGTACAAGTAATTTAATAAATAAAATAATTAAAGGATATTCAACACTTATATTTTGCAACCAACTTGATTAAATAATATATAATTATGAGAAACAAAACATTATAATCGAAGATTCTAAAAATAATTTATTGATTAGTTAAACAATATAAGAATTTAAATGGTTTAATTGATTAACTACCTAAACTCCATTTTATTAGTAAATATTTGATTTTTGGCTTTGTAATCTCCTCCCTAATTCCCCCTGTCCTACTCCTAATTATTTTTTTAAATAATTAATTAAATATTTGAAATTATAAGAAAAAACTTAATAATAACTTCTCATACTATGATACATGGGCCAAGTGCAAAGGTCCATATAACAAGAAAGAAGACAAAGTAACTTCATTTATATCAACCAAATGCCATAATATTATAGGATTATAAAATTAATTAAATTACTATAAAAGATAAAATCATGACATAAAAGTAATTAATTGAAAAGATTAAAATTAAGTTGAAAACTTTTATAAGGACTACCAAAGTCCTTGGATTGTCTCTTATATATAATAGTAATAATATAAAATAATAGTGATAAAATAAACTAAACATCAAAGTTTCAAAATAATTCTATCTTTAACAAATTTATCTGGATTAAAATTTTGAATTAAATAATTAACCCAACTTCTTAAACGTGAATTTTGAATCGATAATAACTAACGAAAGGATATAAATAGATCCTCAAGTTATTCTTCCAGCTTAAGTTTGCCTAAAATAAAGGAATTAAAAATTAAAAATTAAAAATAGAAAATATAAAATAGTCAACATAAATGAATAATTTCAGTATAATTTGCTCCCCGAGAATTCATCTAGATTAAACTAAATTACAAACAAATTATTAAATTAACTACAAGCAAATAAAGGAAGAAAAGTAGAATTTGGGCCCATTTCAAACTTGCTCAAGTTTTGGGCCTTATTTCTTATGGACTTTAGTCCATTTCTGCAGTGTATACCAACTGTATATCAATGCTTATTCTCTTCACGTTTTCTATATAATTGGTGTATACTTGACTGAAAACCAGTCGTATACACATTCTTTGACCCCCCAGCTAAATATTAACACTCATTTCCTCGTATATCACCTGTATGTAATGTATGTTTTCTGTATATCTTTATATACAACCTTGTTTCGTCGTGAGTTGAGTCCATTTCGGACTTGTAGGATGCTTGAATCGATGGATGATAGATGTGAGGGAGATGGGAGTCGAAATGGATTCATGGAAAGACTCATGAAATAAAAGAAACAAAAAAGGAATTAGCGGCAAATTCAATTCTTGGTAAATGAAATGAATTGAATCGTAAGACAATTTAGTTCATAAACGCAATTTCTATAACTAAAGCTGGACATAATGCCACATTCCATATAACTGTGAAGCAAAATATTAGAGAGTATTTAGACCGAAACATTCTCATGGAATGATAACCTAGAACTCTTAAGTGCAGCTAAGGAAATATGTTTTGAATCAAAATATTATAAAGAAAAAAAATCGAACATGAACAAAACTTATTTCTTTATCGTGTCATAGATGGGAAAATAATGGAATCCTCCATTAATGATACCTCAAAAACATGATAACACCGAATCCAAACCCGAAAGAAGACTGCAGCAAGTTCTAATAGCATAAGACATTTAAAGGAAAAAGAAAGGGAACATTTGTAACTTGAGTCGTACACCAAATAAAAGCAAATTAAGCATATGAATATGTTTAGAACCAGCATAGATAACTTTAAAACACTACCACACACCAGCATGTTCACAAAATTGGACTAAGATAGGTGATCCATTGTCATCGAGAAACAAGTCTTAGCAAAGTAAACCTTAACTAATCAAGAACTAAAACTGTCGTGAAGGATACAACACACAGATTTAACAACACAGCTCCAAAAAAATAAACAAGCAAACTCAATTGTAGATATTATTAAGACAATGAGAACACACAAATCAAAACGTGGCCCTCGGGGCTTTATCAATATATCATTTCGTTCTCAATCAAAGTGAGATTTAATATTGTCAAAATAACAAGAAAATACAGTAAAATCCTAGATTTCTACAACAACAAATCCCAACATTCTCACTTAGTGAGATTCTAGCAACAACTACTGCATAATGACTACATTATGCTAAAAAGGAAACACTATGATACTAATAGTGATGAAAATTGAAAGACAGGGAGGGATTCACCTTTTTCTGGGCAGCAAAATGGGATGACGAGTTAATGACGAACTCACCAGCTTGCTTCCGATGTGAAAATGACAAGGAAAAATGAAACTTGAACCAAAATTCTGTTAGGATTTTTGCCCTGATTTTCTTACCAAAATTAAGTTTTTACTTTTTCTTGGAAGGAAAATAAAAGTAACCATAATTACTTTTATTTTTCCTAAAAGGAAAATATAATTCTTTTCCATATTTGGCTAACCTCTTTCTTGAAGGAAAGGTTTTGAAACTCTATAAATAGAAGACCCCTTCTCATACAACAACACAATAACATCCACAATGTAGTCGTTTAAAGAGTCTCGTTTAGGGGGAGATTTTCTCCCAATAGTTTTAATGTTTTTTTATATTAGTTTTCAATATGTAGGTTACTTGACCAAATTACATCAATAATATATTTTTTAGTATGTTTTTCTTTGTCGTCTGAATTATCACTACGATAGTTTGCAAACTTTAAGCTTTCGCATGACGCCCTCTCGATTTCGAACCCAACAAGTGGTATCAGAGCCCACGGTTCAATAAATCGATGGTCCAATTGTTGAACAAAGTTGCAATCAATTTGATGATAATGAAGATATATGTCCAAAAGCTACACGTGGAGATAATTGTTAATCATATTTTCAACAATCCTGCTGTCACATATTTGAAAATAAAGCTGACTTTTAACCCTGCAAAAGGGCTCCAATATTTTTAACCCGAAAAGGGCTCATATACTTTTAACCCAAAAGCTCCATTTTAAGCATGTCAAGCAGTAGTGATGAAGACTATGTGAAGAACAAAGATTAAAGATGTGAAGAAGACGGATCAAGTGAAGAAAATCAAGCCAAAAAGGAGAAATTTGTTAGGATTTTTGCCCTGATGTTCTTACCAAAATTAAGTTTTTACTTTTTCTTGGAAGGAAAATAAAAGTAACCATAATTACTTTTATTTTTTCTAAAAGGAAAATATAATTCTTTTTCATATTTGGCTAACCTCTTTCTTGGAGGAAAGGTTTTGGAACTCTATAAATAGAAGACCCCTCTTCTCATACAACAACACAATAGCTTCCACAATGTAGTCTTCTAAGAGTTTCGTTTAGGGGGAGATTTTCTCTCTCATTATCTTCTATGTTTTGAATTTTATGTTTTATATGTAGGCCAATTGGCCAAATCATATAATAATATTATATTTTTTAATATTATTTTATGTGTTTTCTACATTGTCACCACGATGGTTTGCAAACTTTAAGCTTCCGCATGACGCCCTCTCGATTTCGAACCCAACAATTACAACTCCAAGTTGGGATACAAGTCCAAATCTTAACCGAGTAAAGAATTTTAGCCCTTTTTTGTTCGGGAAAAGACCGCTTGTAATAGTAAATAAAATGGGTTTATATAGAAAACCCAAAAATCTCAATTTTTGAGGAATTGACGATGTGAGATAGAGAATTTCAAGGGCAATTTAGGAAATTCAGCTGAGGGATTAGATGGATTTGTATCACCTGGTGCAAATTTGAATTTCAAATTAAAAAAAAAGATGAGGGTTAGAGTTGGACGTTGGTGTGATTCGCGGGTTGCTGGTTCGGGTTGCTGGGTTCGCCGGGTTTGGGTCAATGGGTTCGCTGGGTCATTTTTGCTGGAGCAGGTCAGACGGTTGTTGTGGTTGTTAGGTTGCTGGATATTGAAGTCATTATGTGTTGAAGATGTAGTCGTGGCATGTTGTGAAATTCAAGAAGAAGGTGAGCAGAATTTTTTTATGAGTTGACTATTGAGTCTTCACAGTCGACTTGACTGCAAATCAATATACTTCATAAAACAGATTAGATTTAAATAAATAGACAAGTAAGTAATTAACTTTAAAGTAAAGACACAAAGATTTATCCTGGTTCGGAACACCAATGTGGTGCCTATTTCCATTCCCTTTGGGTTTCAAAGTTTTCTTAGATCTTTCAAAGTCGGGCTCGAGTGCAATGATGATAAACAAGTTCTGAAGACTTATTTTGTTCTTCAGATCTCGTGACACAACTTCAGTTTGTATTACAAAGTTGACTCGATCCTATTCTTTATATAACTACTGTAGACTAAGAAGTACAAATCTATGTGGGACTAAGATTGAGACACTTTAAGATTCTTTTTTGAAGTTGCGTGAGTTCTTCGATCTTCAGTCCTCTCTTTTATATTCTTCAGTTGCTTCTCTTCATAAGGAAACCTAAGAGATTTCGTCCCAATCAAGGATTTGAATTGATTCCTTGATTGAGGAATGTTACCATATAGTATGTTCATATCAGATATGTCCATACACTATACTTATACACGTCAGTATCAGATATGTCCGTGATTTTCTTTCTTTTTTCTCCTATGGTTATTGATGCTCTTTCCCAAGTTTTGCTCCGAACAGGTTGCTATTGGATGCTTGCTTTCCTTTGCGAGATTTTCTTGGAGATCTTGAATTGATTCTGTATGATTGATATTGTTCCAAGTTTAGCATCAGCCATCTCGCTGTTGGATGCTTGATTTCTTTTGTGAGATATTCTTGGATATCTTTGAATTAATTCCTTAAAGATTTTGCATCTTTGGTGTATCTTCAATATCCTCTTTTTCCATCATTAGAGATCTTCAATATCCTGCAAATTTCTACTCATTAGTTTGTCATTATTAAAACATAAAACGTGAATATAGGAGACTAACATATTGTTTTTGGGTTATTTGGGAGATGAAGATATAAGGTGTATGGTGTGGGCCGGGTAAAGGGGTTATTGGGCTTGTTGGGTCAGGTGAAATTAAAATCAAACGGACATGGGCTGGGTAATGCTGGAGGAAGCCGGTTTGGTTGTTGTTGGGCTGGGCAAAGTAGATTTAGGCTATTTATTAAAATAGCTCAATTGTTAGGATTTTAGTCAATTGTGTTTAAATTTTAACCTAATTGAAAATCAACTGGCCAATTGCATTACAATTGTGGCCGAGTTGATTTCAATTAAGGTCAAATTTAATAAACTGACTAAATTTAATCAAAATTTAAAATAAATTAACAACTAATTTAAGCCCGAGCTTCTTGATTTAGTAAAACCTTAAATATTTTTCAAATAGATTATTTCTTAGGAATAAATTATATTTAGATCAAGACTTTATACATTTGAATTCATTTTTGAGATAACCCTTGGTTAAAATTTGATTTTCAGTAAAACTGTTATTTAACTAACAAAATTATACAAGCTCGTATAATTGAATACGAAAAATATATAATTGCTACTTAACCCCCCCCCCCCCCCCCCGCGCCAACCTTTACCCCAAATCCCATCTACACACTCAATCTTTTAAAGGGTCCTATTACCCCCATGAACTTATTTTTACTGAATTTATTACCCCCCAGGTGCTGACGTGTCATTGCATGTGACTACACACGCCCATAGGCGCATCAGTTGACTTTTTCACTTTAAAATTATTATTTTTTGATTGCCACGTCATTATTTTTAATAATTTAATTATTATTTTTCTTTATTCTTTCTTTCTTATTCTTCCCTCTTTTCTTCTTCTTCTTCTTCTTCTTCTTCTTCTTCTTCTTCTTCTTCTTCTTCTTCAAGAACTCAACAATGACATCTACTCCAAGACTAATTTATCATCTTCTCCGATATATTAGATTCGTGAATTTATTAACCTCTCAATTCTTAATATTATTTTTTGCGGACTACTGACTAACAAAAAAATTAACATTAACATTCAATAATCTATCCCTTCCCTATTCCTGCTTCTTTTTCATTCCTTTTTTTATCATGGAAGTAACAGGAGCTACGTCCTTCAATAATCCATCAAAAATTGAAATCACACATACTGAACCCATTCCTTCAATAATCAGTTTCATCCCTTCCCAAATACTGAACCCATTTCCATTGTCAAAAAAAAAAAAATTGAAATCACAAAAATGGGTATCTCCAATTCCATAAAAAATAACTCAATTAACATTTACTTCAACACAAACACGAAATGGTCTTCTTCCATTCTATGTAGTTGTTGTCGTAAAAAAAAAATTGAAATCACAAAATGGGTATCTCCAATTCCATAAAAAACAACTCAATTAACATTCTTCCATTCTATTCATATTCATGAATTTCAAGTCCCAAATACTGAACCCATTTCCATTTTCAAAAAACAAAAATGGGTATCTTCAATTCCATAAAAAATAACTCAATTACCATTTACTTCAACACAAACACGAAATGGTCTTCTTCCATTCTATGGAGTTCTTGTCGTCAAATAAAAAAAACTAAAATCACAAAATGGGTATCTCCAATTCCATAAAAAACAACTCAATTAACAGTTACTTCAACATAAACACGAAATGGTTTTCTTTCATTCTATCGAGTTGTTGTCGTAAAAAAAAAACTGAAATCAGCAGCGGCCATGACAGGGATTAGCGGCTTAAAAAGTGAGAGATTTTTGATAGTTTGTAATTGAGAGAGAAGAGAAAATAAAAAAATAAAAATGGAAAATATGAGAGAATAAAAGAGAAAAGGAAAATATATAAGGGAAAATAATTAATTTTTTAGATTAAAAAAATGACGTGGCATTACTGTTCATCGCGTGCATCACACCGCATCAGAAATGACTGGTTGTCCTATTTCGGGGGTGTATATATTCCACTTTAAAATAGTTTGGGGGGGAGGGTAATAAATTCGGTAAAAAATAAGTTCAGGGGGGTAATAGGACCCTTTAAAAGGTTGAGTGTGTAGTTGGGATTTGGGGTAAAGGTTGGGGGGTATTTGACTATTTTCTCTAAATATTTTAAAAAGTGTTGTTATCTGGATAAAAATAAATGTTGTAATTTTATTCAGAATCGAAGAAACTCAGAATTAAACTTAGTCGTGGGGGATAAAAATTATGTGTCAACATACACGATCAGACATAGCATGTGCTATTAGTAAATTGAGTTGGTATACAAGTAATCCCAATCAAACTCATTGTATGATAATGAAAAGAGTTTTGGGGTATCTAAAACACACTTAAGACTATGCTTTGCATTATAACAAATATCCAGTGGTAATTGAAGGATATAGTGATGCAAATTGAATCACCAGATCGAATGAAGTAAAATCCACGAGTGAATATATATTTACTTTAGGTGGAGGAGAAATCTCTTAGAAATCATCCAAACACACATGCATTGCCTGCTCTACAATGGAATCTAAATTTATCGCATTAGATAAAGCTGGTGACCAAGCTAAATGACTCTGAAATTTCTTGGAAGATATTCTTTATTGGCCCAAATCATTGGCACCAGTATTCATACACTATGATAGTCAAGCGACAACAGGAAGGGCAAAGAGCATGATATATAACGGTAAATCTCATCATAAAAGACGGAGACATAATACCATTAGAGAACTACTCTCTAGTAGAATTATCACGGTTAACTATGTGAAGTAAAGGATAATGTGACGAATCTACTTACAAAAGGCCTATCTAGAGAGGGAGTTGAGAGATCATCGAATCAAATGAGTTTACGACCTAGGACAAGTCATCATGACAATAACTCTATCAGTAGACTGGAGATTCCAAGAGCTAGGTTCAAGGAAATCAAACAAAGTTATGACTGACGGTTCAACATTGTGAACATATTCAACCCATTCTCATGATGAAGGCAATGTTCAAGAAACAATGATAAAGCTTATGGTTTGAAGCTTTTTAATACTCCCTTCGTCTTAAATTACCCGTCCCAAATTTTCTAATTTGATTTCTCATTTTACTTGTCTTTTTTTATTAATCAAGAAGATATAATTTTTTTCCATGTTTTATCCTTTGCATTAATTATTATTTTTTCAAATTAAAATGTAAACATCATTTAATAGGGGCACTGAAATTTGACCATTGCTATTTTGTTGATCCCCGCAAAGCTGAGTGTCTTCAAATGAGGATTCTTGCTTTCCAGCTTCTATTTTTCAGCTTAATTTCACTCTTTTGCATTCCTTCACTACTTCCATCTCCTCGTTGTATCCAATTATGCACAATTCTTCATGATTTTGAACCTGAAAGTACTAATCATATCCATTAGGCACGAAACAGAATAAAAGTTAAATTATACTTAAGAATTCATACAAAAGTTCTTGAACCAAGTCTAAATCTGGGTGCATATTGGTGCTTTGAATATATAAATATGCCCAAGATCGCCACCCCACATAATGGTGCATATTGGTGCTTTGAGTATTAATTGTTTGATGGTATCAAGATTAATTTGATTCTGTAAATAAAATGTAAATTACTAAACAAGAAATAATTAATTATAACTAAAGCAAAGCAAGCAACAGTTATAATCAATGATGAGGACGATTCCAGTGTTGAGGTATTGTGAACAGTCATACAATTCTCTATTCTTATCATAGTCTAATTGGTTATCGGGTTGCTGGTTCGCAAGGGTTATGCCACGATCTTGGTCTCCCGACCTCAAATCTTCTATCTATTGAATGTTCTAACTACAACTCCCGCAGAGTTACAACAAATCTTCTAGATTCATGAAGTTGTCTTCTTGCAAGTGAACCAAGCAAGGCTTCTAGGTATATCCTATCCTAGATGCTAATTCAAATGCCTTATTTTACAAAAGAATATGAATCTTGCTCCCTAATTTCATCATTCTATCCTATGATTCTCCTCCCGGATTCACATAGAAATATAAATTTATTCTAATGGTGGCCAATCATTAAAATAGTAAACTCAAGAAATTAAGAACAACCCAGATTATACTCCCAAAAGAAACTATGAATAAGAATATTAAAGAGTAATCATGTTCTTAGCCTCAACCCCAGAAATAGAGTGTTTAGCTACTCATTTTTGAATTCATCATCCAAAATAAGTAATAAATCATACCCAAAACAAAACTTGAAGTAAAGAAATTTAAAAGAATATTTTCGAACCCTAAAAGAGAGAAATTTTTGCTTTTTCGCCGCTGCTCTGCTTAACAAAAAGCCCCCCACATTATCTTGGATTTTTCCTTTTATAGCGGGGACAAAACACTTAAAATATTCCCGATTTGTCCACACGGCGCGTCGTGCCATGACTTCGATTGCTATTTTCCATTAAAATCTAGAAAATCGCGGAGCTCAAATATCCCCTGATAATTGTAAAATGCACCCTTATGATAACACTTAATCTACAGCTCTCGTCGGAGTGTAAAGCGGTCGTTTGTCAAATATAAAACCCAACTGGGTTGGGTATCGATCCCACAGGGAATAGCTTGGTCAACAAGTAAGCAAAGATTACTAGACTTTTAGTGCAAGTCTCGTAAAAAGGGGGGAGTTTTGTTGTGCAAGTAATGTAACCAAACTATTAAAGTAAAAACGGAAAATAGCAAAGCAAAAAGAAAGAATGTTTAGTAGGATGTAAAACAATGAGAATTGAGAAGTTGGGGTTATGTCCACCTTATGAGTTGTACGTCTCTATTGGCTATGAGTTGTGCGGAATTCAGACATACGTGTGCTTATAGAGAATTGTATTCGATGGTAAATCCAAGAGTCTTTCGACCTAAACAAGGACTATTTCACTTTAACTCTTTCGAGCTTAAAGTGTATCTAGCGGTACAAATTCTCCAAGAGGTTAATCCAGTTACAAAGAATCTTAGTGTAGTGCTCTAGCGTATCTAGCGTATCTTGCTCTCACTCTCACAAAGAATTCATATACTGCAACTGATGACCATAGGCTTGCCCTTAGTGTAGTGCTCCACTAAATATCAGAATGCTAAGCTTAGGATCAAATAGGTCTTTTGCTGGTTGTAATGTAGGCTAAGGGACGGGTAGGACTATTTTGGCCAGAAATAGTGACTATGTTCCTAAGCGCTTTAATACATCACATTATATCATTAACACTTTTCTTTCAAACAACCTCTCTACTTTCTTTTAATCTACCACCCTTTTTCTCCTCTTTTGTTTTTCAATTTTAAATATAACCAACTTTTTAGTTTTCCTTTCCTTTTTCTTTTCATAACATACCTCTTATGATAACACTTCTTTTTCATAATGAATTCAAGCACCCATACATTCTAAAGCATCATATTCACCCAATCTCCTCTTATTTTGTCACATGACTTTACACTTTAAAGCACTTAGGAATTTGGATCAAATTATGGTCTTGAAAAAAATGGATTAGGCTTTCATACGAGGTTGTCAAAGAAAATAGGCTAAAGGCTCAAAAGGGGTTGACTAGGATAATGTCCATGGGTAGGTAAAAAGAAGGTAAACAATCATAGGTTTCCAAAGAAATGCCTAAATCATCTCCTAGACTTGCACTCTTTATTTTCGCTTTACATACATACCAGGCAAGTTCTAGCATCAGCCACAAGCACAAAATATACTATTATTTCACACACACAAGGCACATGGTCGACTTTATTGGGAGTAGTATAGACTCTTGACCCAACAGATGAAGGAATTAAACCAAACAATATCACATAGTGAGTCACAATTAGAGCCTAAACGTCTCAATAGTCATGATTTTAGCACAAACTCTTGTCATAATCTCATGCTGCCTATTAGAATAATTTCATGCGAAGCTAAGTTAAAAAATAATAATTTAACTACTGAAAAAAACAATTAACTACTAACAAAACAAACAAACAAAAATAAATGCAAATGTGGATAAAGAAGTATAGCATGCAAATACCAACACCCCACACTTAGACGGGACACACTGTCCTCAGTGGAAAATAAATAAGAAGAACCTGGTTAGTCGGACTCATCCTCTATGTCTGGGGTCATACCCCTTTCGTCGGAATCATCATCAGAGTCGTCATCCTCAGAAGTTCCTCATAATTATCCCACTTAATTCCAAGAGTGAGTCGAGGTATTTGCAGCGAGGAGGGTTCTCCTTGCTCTTTTCGGCCTCTTTTCTTGCCTTTTTGTGAAGTGGTAGCCTTATCTTTGCCTTGTCTTTCTTTGGGTGCCATTGTACCTGAGACTTAAAACAATGTTCATGTTAGCATCATCTCGATGGATACAATCTATAAAAAAGCAGTAGTGAAACCACCCCACACTTAGTTTGTTGGTACAGACTAGTGAAGTGAAAGTGGTCGATTACTCAGACTTCATCGACATACGTTTTAGGTGCTCTATTCCAACAATAAAATCAGTGCAGTCATACTTCTTGTAATCTTGGCAATACTTGCATGTGTGAGATATCAAGACTACTACATAGAGATTGAATCAAGGTATAGCATCTAGAAATAATCACAACCTCCTATGTCGGTAGGCATCTATAATTCTTATCCCGATGAACAAGTCATTCCAACATGTAAGTATTCAAGTGACAATATTATGCAATTTTTGTGACCATATCAATTCCGCAAAAGTAAGACAGTGCATCAAATTCAAGTTGGAAATAAGTTACGATCATCCTTACGTATTCATTCACTCACTTGGTTGTATCATAACAATTCAATCACTTTCAAATCATCAATACTACTTCAAGATTTAGCAATTCATAATAGGCGTAGTAATGTAGTACTTATGGAATATAAATGAAGAACAAAGAAGCACTTACTTGATTGATGACTTTGGATGCTGTTTTTGTGAAGTAAGAGAGCAAAAGGAAAAATTTTGAGAGGATTTGGGGACTATAAGCGGCGCTTAAGCTAGGTTTCCAATGTGTTTTTGGTTCAATACTAAGTCTCATATTTATAGGAGAAGGTTGGGTCGGGTTTTGACCCATTTAAAATCGAATTTGGAGACAAGAAGTGACCATAGGCGGCGCCTTTTGCTTTGCCTATGCTTGGCATAGGCGGCGCCTTTTGCAAAGCATTGTTTAGCATAGACGGCGCCTATGCCATGGCATTCCTAGGCATAGGTGGTGCCTTTCACTTAGCATATGAGATTCAGAGACAAAATGCATTAGCATAGGCGGCGCCTATGCTATGGTATACTTGGGCATGGGCGGCGCCTATGCTATGGCACACTAGATTCCGAGACCTTAGGCCATAGTATAGGCCTTGCCTTGTTCGTGGCCTAGTTTTACCTAGGACTAGCCTGGTTCGATGCCTATATTTTCATGAGCAATGCTCAATCCATAGCCTTTTGCTTCTTCATTCCTAACTTACCACCTTTAACATGCAATACGTCCAAATCGAAATTTGAAACCAATCTCCTCGTTTTACACCTCTTGCACCTACATTTGCTCAAAAACAATAAAAACGATTAGAACGATGGGTTGCCTCCCATCAAGCGCCTTAGTTTTGGTCGTGACACGACTCTTATTTTTGGATTTTTATTTATCAAAAGCAAACACGTAATAGAACGAAAGAAAAATAAAAAATGATAAACGATGGGTTGCCTCCCATCTAGCGCTTGATTTATTGTCGCGGCACGACATAGTTACCTCGAGTACTTAGACTTCGTCGAGATAGATGGTGGATCATTTTCTGAATGGATTCAGATGATAATGAGGCTTACTTGTAGGCATGCAATCTTCTTCGAAATGACCCTTGTGCATGCCTATCCCAGGAGGGATACCAATTATATCATCAATAGTCCAACCCATAACTCTCATGTATCTCTTCAGAGCAGAGATGAGAGCCTCTACGTGCTGTTTACTTAAATCATCCGCACTCACCGGAAGTATATTTATACTTTCCAAGAACACATACCTTAGATAATCGGGGAGCTCTTTCGATTCTAGCATTGGTGGCTCTTCAAGGGAAGTCTTCGCTGTTGGTGACGGTTGATTCCTAAGATCACGGTCCGGTTGCTTAGGAGTATGGGAATAGGACTCTATTTCTGTTAGAGCACCCATAAGTTCTTCATAATCTTCATCGTCCTCATGCTCAACATTCAGTGGCGCAACAGACAATGGCTCAACAGTAAGCTGTTCTCTACAGATAATGCTTTCTTATCCTCATGATGAACATCAGCTACAGAGAACAAATTCATATCGTTGGGCTGCTTCATTGCTTTGCATATATCAAAGCGGACCACTTCGTCATTCAACCGAAATAAAAGCTCATTAGCTCTCATGTCAATAAGAACACTTCCCGTTGCAAGGAAAGGACGTCCCAAGATTATGGGTACTTCAGAATCCACCTCGCAATCCAAAATCACAAAGTCTGCAGGAAAAATGAAGGTAGACACCTTCCCCAACACATCATTCAAGATACCCACAGGTCGTTTTACTGACCTATCCGCCATCACAAGCCGCATATTGGTTGGTGTAGGGTCGCCCAACCCCAACTTTCTGTAGATGGATAGTGGCATCAAATTGATGCTAGCTCCCAAATCACACAATGCTTTGGAAAAATTCATAGATCCAATCGTGCAAGGAATAGTAAAAGCACCGGGGTCGGCCTTTTTCTGAACTAGTGATCGGGTGGCAATAGCACCGCAATGATGAACAGTAT
Organism: Capsicum pubescens; assembly: GCA_030864215.1. Lineage (NCBI taxonomy): Eukaryota > Viridiplantae > Streptophyta > Magnoliopsida > Solanales > Solanaceae > Capsicum > Capsicum pubescens. The sequence goes on along the minus strand of CM061549.1, from coordinate 109,544,984 downwards.
CTTTCAACTCATAGATTGCTGCCCGCTTCTTTGTCAAAAGATCCTTCATAAATTTTGCATACCCAGGCATTTGTTCTAGTGCCTCCACCAACGGAACATTAATGGTCAGCTGCTTTAACATAGTCATGAATTTGCCGAATTTTGTATCATCTGCATGCTTCTTCAATCTTTGAAGAAAAGGTGGTGGTGGATATGGAATTGTTTTCTCCACAGGTTTCTTTTTCTCTTGCTTCCGAATTTTGGTAGTTTCAGGCTGCAACCTACTAGGGGTGACGTCATGTACGTCTTGGTCAGCTTCCATAGCATTTTCTTCATTAGCCTTATCATCGTTGTCTGCTACATCGTCGACCACTTGTTTGCCCTTAGATGAAGTTTCCAGCTCCTTACCACTTCGAGTAGTAATAGCCATGCATGATCCATCATTCCTTGGATTTTGCACAGTGTCGCTAGGTAAAGGGCCAGCCTTTCTTTGATTGAGTGCTGCTGAAAGTTGGCTCAATTGCTGCTTTATTTGCTTGATTGAAGTGGAATGTGAATCAACTAATTGCTTCATGGCGGACAAATCATTTATTACCTCCGTTACTCCCGCGCTAGTTGCTTCCACTCCTTTCAATAGTTTAGCCATCATGTCTTCCATACTTCCAAAACTAGATGTGGTGGCGTCACGTCTTCCAGGGGGAACATACAAACCACTACTGTCATTCTTGTTCTTCCAACTACCTTGGTCCATGTTTCCAGATTTACCATGATAGTTCCGACCTTGGTTTCCTTGGGCATTGCCTCGGAAACCCCCCTGATTGTTCAAGTAGTTGGCTTTTTCTTCCGAATCAGATTCGTTTCTTCCTTTTGACACAACAGCTTTGACTTTTTCGGTCTTCCCTGATAATAGATGCTTTGCAAGAAGATCCACTTGTGTTTTCATGTGCTCCATATCTTGATCACGTTCTTCTTCTCGTCTCCTTTGGTCTGCAGTCATGCCAATAGAAAAAGTGGGGCTTGCTACCACAGAATCCCTGGTATGCCAAGCTCTACTTTGCTTCATCATACGATCTAGCATATTGCTTTCCTGACCAAAGGTGAGATCCATAAAAGATCCTCCGGCTGCATTATCCACCACTGGTTTAGTTATTGAATTCAAGGCTCTATATAGTATCTCCATTAGGTGAACATTAGTCATGTGATGGTTTGGGCACCTCATTAGCTTCGTCTAGAACCTCTCCCATGTTTCATGAAGGGCTTCAGTTGGAAGCTGACGAAAGTTGCTGATTTCATCTCTCAATTGTGCTCTTTTGGATGACGGAAAGAATTTTTCAAGGAAAGCGTCTCTCAATTGCCTCCAATTTGTAATAGAATCAGGAGTCAGCCCATTCAACCATAGAGTTGCCTCCCCAGACAGAGACAATGGAAATAAGCGTAATCGAATTGCATTCTGACCAACACCAGGATTGTCAAATGACTTGCATGTAGAAATAAAGTTGACGAGATGCATATTCGGATCATCGCCTGCTAGTCCACCAAATAATCCCTTGAGTTGCAATAACTGAATCATGGTGCTTGTGATGTTGAACTTGGCTCCGGGTGCCAATAGTGGAGGAATAATGGCTCCTGTGGCTCCGGCTCCATCAAGATCATCATCATCATCGTCGAACAGTATTTGCACAGCTCGGCGTTTGGGCCTAAATCGCGCTTGACGATCTCTCCTCTGCATGGGTGCCGCCATCTCAGCAGTATGCCGTGGGTTTAGTAGCTCTTCATCGCCCAGGTCCTCATCATCAGGATTTGTTGCACGCCCTAGGTTATCAATATTCTGCTGATGCGCTTGAGCAACCATCCTTTCAATTTCACGTTGTGCATCCATTGATGCACTGAACAAACCTGAATAAAACAAAAACAACAACTAAAAGTAAAAGTACGAGAATATTTGACCAAAGGGTCTAGTAACTATCACAAACTTAGTTGACAACTGTATTCCCCGGCAACGACACTAATTTTTGATAACGCTCAATCTACAGCTCTCGTCGGAGTGTAAAGCGGTTGTTTGTCAAATATAGAACCCAACTGGGTTGGGTATCGATCCCACAGGGAATAGCTTGGTCAACAAGTAAGCAAAGATTACTAGACTTTTAGTGCAAGTCTCGTAAAAGGGGGGGAGTTTTGTTGTGCAAGTAATGTAACCAAACTATTAAAGTAAAAACGGAAAATAGCAAAGCAAAAAAAAAAATGTTTAGTAGGATGTAAAACAATGAGAATTGAGAAGTTGGGGTTATGTCCACCTTATGAGTTGTACGTCTCTATTGGCTATGAGTTGTGCGGAATTCAGACATGCGTGTGCTTATAGAGAATTGTATTCGATGGTAAATCCAAGCGTCTTTCGACCTAAACAAGGACTATTTCACTTTAACTCTTTCGAGCTTAAAACGTATCTAGCGGTACAAATTCTCCAAAAGGTTAATCCAGTTACGGCACTAACTTTTTAATAGGGGATGGGACCCTATTACCTTGACATTATCTCTTTTCCAGACATATAACCTTTCTTTCGAACAAGTTAATGCTATACTGGCGTATTCTATTCGTCTGCAGCCACAAGAATTTGCATTAAGATAAAGAGAATAATGATATAAGCAACACACGTGTCACAAATTCACAAACTCATAGCAATAGATAGTATCTCATAAGGCTTCCATAACCCCAACAGAGAAGTTTAGTTACCCATGAGTGCGAAGGAAATCACAATAAACATTATTATTATACCACAATAAAGATCTCGTGTAGTAAGGTGTGGTAGGCGTGACTTCTTTGCAAAGTAACGTTTCTCTTGTTGCAGAAATTAAGAATTGAATAGATGAATAGAAGAAGAATAAAAAGTAGAATTATTAGAATGGTTGGAAGAGTAGAGGAATCAATAATAGAAGAATGAATTAAAAGTAGAATGAGAATTATTAAAATCTCTAGCAAAATAGGGTATTTATAATACCCATATCCTATTCCTACTAAGCTAATGAATTACTTAACCCAATCCTACTAGGTTAAGGTATCATTATCCTAATAAGTTACTGCTAGTCCCCAAAGCCTTCAGAATTGCTGTTTTTGTCCAGGACAGATTTTCCATGCGCCACTTTTGGTCCTTGGCGTCCAAGCTTTGCTTTCCTCCTTTCGTGAAGCTTTCTTTGGCGTCAAGTTATCCATAAAATGCTGAATTCTGCATCATTTATACCTGAAAACTTGCTAATCATATTCGTTAGCTCACTTACAGGAAAAAGGACTAAAAGTGCATGAATTATATATTTTGTCCTCAAAACATCGCTAAAATATGGGTAAAATATAACACTTTAGGCATGTAAATTCGCCTATCATCACCTTACCGCGACGTGCCACTATCGCGTTGAGCCACTGAATTGGGACAATTGCGAAATAGTCATCCTCCGCGATGTGCTAAACCTTCAGGTCGCCAAATATGGTAAATGAAACTACTCCGCGATACGGTAGTTTCGCGAACCTTCACTGGAATTTGACCATTGCTATTTTATTGATCCCCGCGAAGCGGAGTGTCTTCAAATGAGGATTCCTACTTTCCAACTTCCATTTTTCAGCTTAATTTCACTCCCTTGCATTCCTTCACTACTTCCATATCCTCGTTGTATCCAATTATGCACAATTCTTCATGATTTTGAACCTGAAAGTACTAATCATATCCATTAGGCACAAAACAGAATAAAAGCTGAATTATACTTAAGAATTCATACAAAAGTTCTTGAACCAAGTCTAAATCTGGGTGCATATTGGTGCTTTGAACATATAAATATGCCTAAGATCACCACCCCACACTTAAAACCTTGTTCGTCCTCAAACACATAAATTCAAAAACATAATTACTTCCTCTTTATATCACAATCTTAAAGTTATGTTGCAATGGGCACTTACACTTTGCAATAATGTATTCTTGCATCATCTTGTCAAAACAGTTCCGAGCTCATGAGACAATTTAGTACAAATTTTTCTATCTTCAATAATGAATTTCTAACATGTTGGCAAACTCAATTAAAGAAACACAATAAGTAATCTGGCTTTCATCCGCCTGCATCCTAACTCAAGGTAATTTTCCCAATATTAACTCACAATGATATCTATGTAACAATAGGGGAGTATCAAATCAAATCACTCGCTCTCAAAAAAGAATTCGTACATGCTAGTGAACGGACCATAAGCTTGCCCTTAGTGTCCTACTCCACTAATAGTCAGATGTTTGGGTGAATGATCAACTAGGTCTTTTTCGGGTTGTAATAAAGTCTTAAGGACAGGTAGGTACTATTTAAAAAAATAGTGACTATTGCTCCTAAGCGTTTTAGTACAAAAATTATCAATTAACTCTGTTTCTCTACCCTCAATTTATCATTCTATTTCTCCTCATTCTTTTATTTATCAGCACCTTTTCCAATTAGCTTATTTTCTCAAACTACGTGAGGAGTATTAGTCATTCCTTCCACATACTTTTTTTAATATATGTTACGCACCCCTATTATAACCACCCTTAACTCAAGCGAAAAACCTTTATTAAGGTACACATTATCCAACTGGACTAGGGCTAAAACATGTTTACTGTAACACTTCTCTTTACTAACTCCCAATTAACCCAGCATCATCAATCATCAATAACAACTGCTTTAAGGGAATCAACTGATTACCTCCTCTCTGCCTCATTTTTGCTCATAATCTCCTCTCAGTCTTATATTAAAAACGCTCAGGAGCTTATTTGGATCAAATTATGGTTTAACAAAGAAAGGATAAGGTTTCATAATAGGCTACCAAAGAAAAAGGCTAAAGTCTCAACGGGGCTGACTAAGACTATGCACCAAGGGAGGTCTATTTAAGTTAGAAACAAGGTTGTCAAAGAAATGTCTACATCACCTCCTACACCTAACACCCTTTATTTCGCTTTGTAGACACACCAGGCAAGTTCTAGTCATTTCTATTCATGTAGAATATATACAAATACTCACACTCACAGTGCATGTACGGAATCAACCAAAGGTTCCCAATCATGTTCTTTATTGAATTCAAAATTAAGCCAATACTTCGAATTTCATTTATCGAGATTAAATCATCAGTACTTAAAATAAAAACTCTCTTGCTTATTGCTACTAGAATTAGTTTCAATTATTGCAAAGATGGCCCATTTCACACACTCCTCTAAGATAGTGGTTAGGTTCTCCTAAATTTCTTTACTTCGTACGACCACTCCCCTTAAGACGGTCGTCATCTATCTATCATAGGGGATGGCAACTAACTATGACTGTTTATTCCTAATTACCAAAGAGGGTAAAGGCAAATGTGACTAGTTGGAACTAAACTTGCCAATGAGGGAAAAAATAACAATAAAATAATACTTTAAACTGAAGCAATATCAATTAAAATAAAGCAAAATACGAACCCACCACCCCACACTTAAAATAAAGCATTGTCTTAGTGTTTCCAATTAAGCTTATGGTAGGGTGGTAGTATACTTCCTGATCACTCAAACGGGACTATAGCAGCCATGTTTTCAAGAGCCACGTCCACATCATCACCATCATCATCAACTCCATCATCATCAGATTGCTCTTCTTCATTGGACTCCATGTCGGAATCTCTATAACTGTGTTCTTCATCAGTGGGTACATTGTCATCAATCGTCTCGACAAAATTCGGGCCAATCCTCAACATGGTCCTAGCATGGTGACCAAGTGGATAGTCGATATCTACAACATGGAGCTCCTCTGGTGTAGCTGGTCTTCCTCCTGTCCTCGTCATCATCATCATGAGACCATACAGCCTACCCAGCATCTCATCAGTCCTCGTCTGTCGCTCCATCATGGTCAAAATTGGCCAGATGCCCCAGATGTGCTTCTTGCAGTAGTTATATCCACAGAGCGAGTGATTACCTCAGGCTTATAATCCAGATCCTCTTCATCCACCCTATGCCTTCATAAAAATCTAGTCACCAAACCTCCAAATCCAAAGCTACGACCCACCTGGGTACGCGCCTTTTTCATAGCAGAAAAAATTACACTTCCCACATTTACCTCCATATCGGAACATATTAGGGCATAAATCAAACATACCATATCCCTAGTCACCTCAGTCATATGCTTGCCTTGAATCAAGCATGCATATACAATACGACCCCACATCCTTGCTTCCTTGTTCATCTGAGCGTAGGGGAAGGAAGAATGTAAATCTGTAACATGATGCCTTATCCAATGGGCTAAAGATTGCTAACCACACAACAAATGCCTAATGTGCGCATACGAAGGAGAAACAATAAACTGCCTCAAGAAATTTGGGTTTGTTTCTGGTATACCCAATAAATCGCTAACATCAGCAGCTGTGAATCGAATCACCTTCCCTCGAACCTTCAATAAATATTCAAGATGACTAGGGTCCCAATTGGAATAAAACTCTCTAATAAGGTGCAAATTGCACTCAGTCGGCTGATGGAAAATGAAATTCATATTGAGTGCCTCGATTCTCCGTACCATAGACGGACACTCTCTTATTAAGCTAGCACGATCAATATAGACCTCCAAAATATACTTAGCATCAGTATGCTTAGTATACCACTGCTTTCCATCCTTTCGTATAGCCTTGAAGCCAAATTTTCGAACCTGCCCTCGCTGAATTGGAGGGGCCCTAAGCACCCTAGTTAATTGCCCTTCAGATGGTCTGTTTCTCTTCCTAGCAGGGGAAGAAGGTCCTGCCTTTGCCTTGCCCTTGCTTGGTTATGGTTCCATTATGCCTCAAAAAGTGAGAGAAGGATGAAAGAAAGTGAAAAATTGTAGAAGTTTATCGGAGAGGGAGTAAGAGGGCGGCGCTGATGTTGCAATAAAAGGGTTTAAAGTTTTTGAGGGTATATTTATAGAGGGGCGGGTTGGGTTAGGTTTAATGAAATGTTTATGTTTGATTTTATCCCACTCTGTGATGTGGTAGGATCGTGTAGACCTACTGGATAATGCCAATTGCTATTTAACTTCCCACCGCGATGTGGTAGTTTTTGCGTTTAGTCACTGTAAATTGACAATTGTCAATTTTCCAAGTTATGCGTCACGATGAAAATCACAACAGGATACTGGAATTTGACAATTCTCAATTCACACTTCTCCGCGTCGCGATGGAAATCGCATATCCTTACTTGAATTTGACAATTGTCAAAATACCCAGTTTTGCGTCACACCATGCTTCAAAATCAGATTCCTTATGTCATTCTCACTCTTTTCTTACCTAAGAAAATTCCCACTTACACATATCATTTTGCAAACCTGATTTCTTTCCTCAAATGTGATAATCTCCTCATTTCACTTTGAAATTCCCTCCAATCTCAAACAAAAACAACAAAAATTGTAAGTAAAAGTGGGTTGCCTCCCACTCAGCGCCTTAGTTTTGGTCGTGGCACAACTCATTTTTTTGTATTTTTCTTTTCTTTTTGATTTTACAAAACAAAAATTAAACTACCTATTACAATACATGTGTGGGTTTCCTCCCACATAGAACCTTATTTTACGTTGTGGCATGACTCAGCTCGTCATCACTCATCAGCAAAAGTGATAGATTCCATGTGCTTGTCCGGATGATCCACCCAATAATGCTTTACACGCTGTTCATTCACAAGGAACTTCTCCGTCTTGTCTTTATTCCACAACTCTACAGTTCCATGGGGTATCATACGCACCACCTCAAAAGGTCCAGACCATTTTGATCGTAATTTACCGGTAAACAACTTAAGCCGTGAATTAAACAACAACACAAGTTGTCCAGGTTTAAATTCCCTAACTTGAATTTGCTTGTCATGCCATCTTTTGGTCTTCTCCTTGTAAAGCTTGGCATTTTAATAGGCATGAAGTCTAAACTCATCAAGCTCATTCAGTTGCAATAACCTTCTTTCTCCCGCGGCAGTCATCTCAAAATTCATCTTCTTCACAGCCTAATATGCTTGGTGTTCCAACTCTATAGGAATATGACACGCCTTACCATACACTAAGCGATATGGAGATGTTCCAATGGGCATTTTGTGCGCCGTTTGATATGCCCAAAGTGCATCATCCATCTTATCCGCCCAATCTTTTCTCTGCCCATTCACAGTCTTCTGAAGTATTTGCTTAATCTCCCGATTGGATATCTCTACTTGTCCACTCATTTGAGGATGGTATGTAGTGGCAACCTTGTGTCGAACACCATATTTAGCAAGAAGATTCTTAAACCAGTTATTGATAAAGTGCGTACCTCCATAACTAATTATTGCTTTGGCGTACTAAATCTGGAAAATATGTTCTTCTTCACAAACTTCAGCACCACTCTTGCATCATTAGTCGGACTCACCATAGCTTTCACCCATTTAGAGACATATTCAACTGCAACAAGAATGTACAAATTACCTTTCAAAGGTGGGAAGGGGCCCATGAAATCAATCCCCCAAACATCAAAGACTTTTACTTCTAAAATATTATTCAGGGGCATCTCATGACGCCTAGATATAGTACCCAACCTTTGACATTGATCACAACTCTTTACAAACACCACTGCATCTCTAAACAGAGTCGTCCAGAAAAATCCTGATTGCAACACTTTCCTCGTAGTCCTTTCACCCCCATGATGTCCACCATATAGAGATGAGTGGCAATCTTGTAACACCTTTGAAAATTCAGCCTCTGGGATACACCTACGAATCACTCCATCTAGACCCTGCTTGAAAAGGTATGGTTCATCCCAAATATAAGTACGAGAATCATGAAGTAATTTCTTTCTTTGATGCGAGGTGGTTTAGGGAGGATACACCCCATAAACTATCAGGTTTACAATGTCAGCATACCATGGGAACTCAACTACTTCTAATAACAACAACTTCTCATCAGGAAAGTCTTCTTTGATACTCTGAAAGTCATCCACAATATGATCTCGATTTTCCAGCCTTGACAAGTGATCAACAACTTGGTTTTCAACTCCCTTTCTATCACGCACCTCAAGATCAAATTCTTAAAGTAGCAAAATCTACCTAATTAGTCGTGGCTTTGCATTTTTTTTGTTCACAAGATACTTAATAGCAGCATGGTCTGTATGAACAATGACCTTAGTACCAATTAAGTAAGATCGAAACTTATTGAATACATATATCACAACTAACATCTCTTTCTCTTTCTCTGTGTAGTTAACTTAAGCATCATTCAGTACCTTGCTAGCATAGTAGATCGATCAAAATATCTTTTCTTTTCTCTGACCCAACACTGCTCCCACTGCAATATCACTAGCATCACACATTAGCTCAAAAGGTAACTCTCAATCTGGTGCGATCAAAATAGGTGCTTCCGTCAACTTCTTCTTAAGCTTTTCAAAAACTTCATGGCAATCAACTCCAAACTTGAACTTGGCTTCTTTCTCTAACAATTTGTACATGGGACTTGCAATCTTTGAGAAATCTTGAATGAATCGTCTATAGAACCTAGCATGTCCCAAAAAGCTTCGCACGACTTTGACTTATAACTGGATGAGGTAACTTTTCAATCACTTCAACCTTTGCTTTGTCAACTTCCAGCCCTTTGCATGACACTTTATTGCCTAAGACAATTCTTTCCTTATCCATAAAATGGCACTTTTCCCAATTCAACATCAAGTTTATTTCTTCGCATCGAGTTAGAACTTTATCGAGATTTTGCAAATATTTTTCAAATGAATTCCCATACACAGAGAAATCATCCATGCATACCTCTACAAATTTCTCCACCATATCTGAGAATATCACCATCATACACCTTTAAAATGTAGAAGGTGCATTGCATAAGCCGAAGGGCATGCGTCTGAAAGCATATGTACCATATGGACAAGTGAACGTGGTCTTTTCTTGGTCTTCCGGTGCTATGCTTATCTGATTGTAGCCAGAGTACCCATCCAAAAAACAATAATACTTTTGCCCTACCAATCTATCTAGCATTTGATCAATGAAGGGAAATGGATAGTGATCTTTACGAGTTGCTTCATTCAACATCCGATAATCTATACATATTCTCCAACCGGTCATTGTACGTGTGGGAACCAACTCATTATCATCATTTGTCACTACTTTCATTCCTCACCTTTTTGGTACACAGTGCACCAGGCTCACCCATTTGCTATCGAAAATTGGGTAGACAATACCACTATCTAACCACTTGATCACTTCTTTCCAGAACACCTCCTTCATCATAGGATTCAACCTCTTTTGTTGCTGCACTCTAGGTCTGTACCCCTCTTCCATGTAAATATTGTGCATGCAAAATGCTGGATTGATTCCTAAAATGTCAGACATCTGCCAGCCAATCGCCTTCCTTCTCCTTTTAAGTACTACTACAGCTTTCTTTACCTGTACATCGGATAATTCTACAGATAAAATAACAGGCAAGATATCTTAATCACCAAGAAAAACATATTATAAGTAAGGAGGAAGAACCTTAAGCTCCAAGTTAGGAGCTTCTTCAATTGAAGGCCTGGGTGGTGGACCAATTGGTCTATTCAAAGGCTCGATCATCACTTTATTTGTCTTAATTACAGCCAAATTCATAACCTGGACCAATTCCAATGCTTCCAAATCCCCATGCAGATCATAATCCATCAAAGCTCGCTCTAATGGATCATCAGACAAAAGCAACTGCCACTCCGAAACAAGATCAATAATCGATATTGAGGACAACTTCTCATATATGGCTGGCAATTTCAATGCTCTGTACACATCAAAAACCTCTACTTTATCGTGTACTTGTATTGTCATTTTTCCAGCTGTCATATCAATGAGTGACTTCCCTGTTGCTAAAAAGAGTCATCCCAAAATAAATTGAACAACTGGATCAGCCTCAAAGTCAAGAATCACAAAATCCACAGGAAAGATTAAAGATCCCACTTGCACTAGTACATCTTCAATAATACCATCTGGTCTAGCAAGTGACCTGTCTGCCAACTGCAACATAATAGTCGTAGGTTTGGGGCTTCCAAGACCCATCTTTCGGTACCATGACGAGGGCATGAGATTTATGCTAGTCCCCAAGTCACATAATCCACGTACACAAATAGTTTGACCAAGGGTAATCTGCAAGGTAAAACTCCCCGGATCCTTCAATTTCGTGGGCAGTTTATTTTAAATTTTAGACGTGCACTCTTGAGTAAGTGCAACTGTAGCATATTCAGTCAACCGATTCTTATTGGCAACAATATTCTTTAAGTATTTAGCATATTTTGGCACACTCTGTAGAATGTCAATAAGAGGAAGGTTTACTTGGACTTGTTTCAAAAGATCTAGAAACTTCTTAAAATTGGCTTCCTCTTGATGCTTTCTTGCCCTCTGAGGAAAGGGTAAGGGAATAGTCTTCTTCTCTACACGAATCTCCTCACTAGCCTTTTTTTCTTTTACTTCCACTTCTACATTCTCTTGCAACCTATCATCAGTGACTACGAGATTATTCTTCTCCTGAACCATCCCCTTAGTTTGCAACCCACTCCTTGTTGTAACTGCATTCACCTGTTTAGGATTAGCCTCAGTGTCGCTAGGAAATACTCTTTGTGGCCTTGTATTCTGCGATCCTGTGATTTGACCTAACTGCAATTCCAGATTTCTTGTGCGAAATTATTGACTCTTCAACTCAGCTGCAAACTGTGCCTGTTGAGCCTTCATGTCCATCGCAAACTGTGCTTGTTGAGCCATAAACTGGTTAAGCATCTCCGCTATATTACTATTCGAAGCAGTCACCTGATTGTTTTGAACCGACTGTGGATTTGGTTGAACTGGTCCATTATACTGATTTGTATTCTGTGCTTGATTTCCACCCCATGAGAAATTAGGGTGGTTTCTCTAATTTGGATTGTATGTACTGCCAAAATTCTATTGACCCTGATGATTTGTATTCTCCATGTAGTTGACTGAATCTGGATTAACAGAACATGCATCTGCTTTATGCTCACCACTTTCGCAAACTTCACACCATGAATATACCCGTTGAACTACATTTTCTGTGGCTGCTGGTTGTGTTGTACCCAACTTTAAGTTGTTAAGCTGAGTAGTCATATGGTTCTGCATTGCTGCAATCTGTGTTTGTAATGCAGTAAAATGATCAACCTCCAAAACCCCTGCAACCTTCTTGGGAGCATTCCTTGAGTCTGCATGCCAATCAGGATTCCCTTGTGCAATTCTATTTAGCAAGGTATACAATTCTTCATATGTTTTCTCCAAAGCTTGACCCCCTGCTGCTGAATCCAAGAGAATCTTTGTATTAGACTCAAGGCCTTCTATAAATGTATGCACCAAAACATCATTTGATTGATGGTGATGAGGACAACTTCTGAGCATGCCCTTGAATCTCTCCCAAGCTTGGTAGATATTTTCTCCATCTTTCTGTCAAACTCAATATCTCACTCCTCAATCGTGCAGTTTTCTGAGATAGAAAAAATTGAATGAGAAACCTTCGAGCACAATCTTCCCATATAGTGATGGATTGGTGTGGTTCAGCAAATAACCATCTCTTTGCTTCCACCAGTAGAGAAAAGGAAAAGAGTGTCAATCTGACATAATCAACATTCACATCTTCAGGAATATATGTATCACTTATCTCCAGAAAGGTTTGTAAGTGCTTCTGCAGATCCTCATGTGAGAGTCCTTGAAATTCTCCTGCAGATCTCAATAATTCTATCATATTTTGTTTCAATTCCTACCGACCTTCTGGTTCAGGCTTCAGAATACTATTAGTCATGAGGTGCGTAAGTGGTATTGTCACTTCTCGAACAGGTCTTGCGACTGGTTGAACAAGAACAACTGGAACAACATGAGCTGAAACATTTCCAATATTTGGATCAGTAACTATAGGATCACGTATTTCCGCTATCAGTCCCTGTTGAGTGTAGTATTGAGCTCTTCGTCTATGATGAAAAATTACTTCTGGTTCTGCAAAGGGCTCTACTAACTCTTTATCCCTAGCCAGTCCAATGTTTAGCTAAACCTGCAAAAATTCAGCAGCTAAGATCAAGTTGTTAACACTTAAACTTATTATCAAAAAACAAAAATTAAAGCAATTTACTAATTCTATTTGATCCCTGGCAACGACGCCAAAAACTTATTGCGTCTCTACACACATGCAAGTGTACGTGATCGTGCAAGTAATATAATGACTTAGACAGTCAGATATCATTCCCTCGAGGATCAATCAACTAGAAATTTATTCAATCTTTAGTTCAAGACAATTGAGTATTAATTGTTTGATGGTATCAAGATTAATTTGATTCTGTAAATAAAATGTAAATTACTAAACAAGAAATAATTAATTATAACTAGAGCAAAGCAAGCAACGACTGTAATCAATGATGAGGACGATTCCAGGGTTGAGGTATTGTGAACAGTCATACAATTCTCTATTCTTATCATAGTCTAATTGGTTATCGGGTTGCTAGTTCGCAAGGGTTATGCCACGATCTTGGTCTCCCGACCTCAAATCTTCTATCTATTGAATGTTGTAACTATAACTCCCACAGAGTTACAACAAATCTTCTAGATTCATGAAGTTGTCTTCTTGCAAGTGAACCAAGCAAGGCTTCTAGGTATATCCTATCCTAGATGCTAATTCAAATCCCTTATTTTATAAAAGAATATGAATCTTGCTCCCTAATTTTTTCGTTCTATCCTATGATTCTCCTCCCGGATTCACATAAAAATATAAATTTATTCTAATGGTGGCCAATCATTAAAATAGTAAGCTCAAGAAATTAAGAACAACCCAGATTATACTCCAAAAAGAAACTATGAATAAGAATATTAAAGAGTAATCATGTTCTTAGCCTCAACCCCAGAAATAGGGTGTTTAGATACTCATGTTTGAATTCATCATCCAAAATAAGTAATAAATCATACCCAAAACAAAACTTGAAGTAAAGAAATTTAAAAGAATGTTTTCGAAACCTAAAAGAGAGAAATTTTTTCTTTTCCGCCGCTGCTCTGCTTGAAAAAAAGTCCCCCACATTATCTTAGATTTTTCCTTTTATAGAGGGGACAAAACACTTAAAATATTCCCGATTTGTCCACACGGAGCGTCGCTCCATGACTTCGATTACTATTTTCCATTAAAATCTAGGAAATCGCGAAGCTCAAATATCCCCTGATAATTGTAAAATACACCCTTACCGCGATGCGCCACTATCGCGGTGAGCCACTGGATTGGGACAATTGTGAAATAGTCATCCTCCGCGATGTGCTAAACCTTCAGGTCGCCAAATATGGTAAATGAAACTACTCCATGACGCGGTAGTTTCGCGAACCTTCACTGAAATTTGACCATTGCTATTTTTTTGATCCCCGCGAAATGGAGTATCTTCAAATGAGGATTCCTACTTTCCAGCTTCCATTTTTCAGCTTAATTTCACTCCCTTGCATTCCTTCACTACTTTCATATCCTCTTTGTATCCAATTATGCACAATTCTTCATGATTTTGAACCTGAAAGTACTAATCATATCCATTAGGCATGAAACGAAATAAAAGCTGAATTATACTTGAGAATTTATACAAAAGTTCTTGAACCAAGTCTAAATCTGGGTTCATATTGGTGCTTTGAACATATAAATATGCCCAATATCAATAAACATGAGAATTTTTAGTTGAAAAACATCTTCTTTTTCTAAAAACTCTAGTGTGATCATCAAATCGTTGAGTGCGTTCGAAGTTCAGAAAATTTGAGGTACCGCTATTTTCTGAAGTGAATCATTTTAGCATTGGAGGAAAGATTCTATTAAACTCGAGTACTTGAGGGGAATAATTCCTTAAGGACACACCGTGAATTTGGGGGACTAGATTCTACAACTTTTCTGTTTCATCTTCATTTCTTAAGTTGGTTTTACTATTTTTCTAGAAAATAGTACAAACTTCATTTTGATGTTCATTTGACCATTCATTTGAACTTGTGTGTGATGTTGTTGGAACTTCATGGTAGTTCTTAATAAGTTGGTTGAACTTGTGTTGAAGTTCTAAACATTTGATTTTTCTATTTTCAAGAAACTAGTTTGAACTTCATTTTTGGTTGTTCAAAAATTGAGTTGAACTTATTGTTAAACATTCAAAGTTGTAAATACAGAGTTTAGAATTTATTTGATTGTTAATTTGAATACGTGTTTGAAGTTATTGTTGAAAAATATAAATTTTACTAAACCTGAATAACAACACTTCTACCCTAAGTGGTTCATATCTTCATTCTCCTTATTTTATAATGGACAGATCAGGTCAGCATAAGTCCCAACTACCTAGCTTGTTCTTAGTATGGAGTCTTTGATGTACAACTAATGTGAAGATGAATATCCATTTCAGACAGCCTATTTGTTGCAGCTCAATTTCCTCCAAGGGGCTTTCTGAAAAGTACCTCTCAACTTTAGATACATGTCTAATGATTTTCAACAGTCAGCCTTTATAATACATTAATGCTCATTCCCACCTCTGCTAGATACTGCTTTGCCTTCATAATTTTCTTGATCATCTGGGAAGGTTTGGCTCAACCTCTCATATATGCCCTCTCTTCCCATTATATTCATGTACCCAAAGCACTCATAAGTTATCCTTCATTTCTAAAAAATTCTACAATGACTTACAAATGGAAGCCTTGTTCCAGAAAAGTATGTTGACACTACTACAAGCAGAGGCTTTTCCTACCACGAACCAATGAAAAGTTTATATTGAATAATATGAATTTCCAATTTATTTCCCACAGAACCAACTCACTGAAAAAACACATGGTGGGAAACAGATTCTCATTGAAACACAGGAAAACTTTCTAATTTTTTCATGTGAAAACACTACCAATCAATCAAAATATATGTGGCAATAGCCACTAAACATTTTTTAGCTGGAAATTTCAATAGGAAAATACTGATTGTTTAGTAGTGTTAGCACATTGAAATCACCAGCCACTTTTGGTTTGATATATTTTAGCTCAGGCTAGTAAGGTTCTCTTTGAGATATTTGCACCACTCATCTACAGAAAAGATTTACAAATGGACTCTATCATATGGAGCATCTTTTTAAAAAACAAGAAGACTTTTTTTTTTTAAACCAAAAAAACAAGAAGATTTGAGACTAGAAAATTAGAATCCCAAAACAAAACATTTTTAATCAATTGACTTCTATCTGCATAAGATAACAACTGCAACTTTGCAGTCCATGAGGTTTATCCATTGACAGAATAAAAGGGTATCATGAAAGTGGACACCTTACCTTAGTCCTTTCTTTAATGGTATACAATCATCATTATCGATTGCAAGAACATCTTTCCTTTTAAATTCAAATAAAGTATTTTCTATTTTATTAATTTCAAAATTATATTAAAAAAATATTTTGAAACAGTTAATACATTACTTGAATGAAAAATCATATACACTCCGTGAATTATGGTTTTCTACATTGTTAGAGTAATTTAAAAAGCAAATTTGAAGACATTGCCGAAAAGGGTAAAACAGTCATTAGCTAATTTTCCCTCCAAGGTGTAACGAAATAAACCGTCCACAAAATTAAAAGAGAAATTTAAATTTTAATTAAAATAAAAAAAGACACGAACAAAAATTGAAATTTGAGTAAATTAGATTCACAAAACATTCATTTCTCTATTACTTTACCAATTTCTACTCCATTAATGGCATAAAGAATTCGAAATACTCTTTGAAGAAAAGAATCGAAAAATCGAAAAATCGAAAAATCGAAAAATCGAAAATTATGAGCAATTTGAGATCAATTTGTAGACCGCAACCTGTGTATTTTTCAATTACTTGTTGCTGCAGAGACTTCTTGGGTAAATCGGCAGTTAGGGTTTTGAACCGGTGCCCTTATTCAGTTCCTCGATTGACGAGATCTTCGGTGTTGCAATCATGGTACCATTCGTCGAGGAGAATTGAGAAGTTGGACTATGGATTGAATCAGCAGAGGAAAACCGTGACTACTTCTGCTTACAATTGGAACGATTCCAAGTCTCCTTACGAAACTCTCGGTATATACTTTTTGGTTTGAGTTTTCTATTTTTCAGGTTTCTTGTTAAAATTTAACTTTTGAAATTTAGTCTCGACGTTTCAGTTTGTTTGTCTGGTGTTGAGTTTAAAAAGTCATATCAGAAAGTAAAAACTGTACCAAAATATGTTGAACTATGTTTAAACAAAAATGATTTCCTTTTTAATCCGTTTTAAAAAAAATCCTTTTTTGACAATACTTTAATTGAACTTTGCACGTGACATGTTTAGGACCACAAGATTAAAAACCATTTTGATACATTTGACACAACTTTAATTTAAGGCCACAAGATTTTAAAGTCTTCTTTATTTTTTTTAAATTTGTGTCAAATCAATGTAGGTCATTCTTTTTTAAACGGAGTAAGTATAATCTAATGGTCTTAAATATGTCATCTAGAAAGTTGAAATTAAAGAGTTGTCAAAACGGAAAAGGTCATTTTTTTCGAAACGGACTAAAAAAGGAATTAGGACATTAAATTAAAATGGAGGGAGTATTATAGATAGCTGGCTTTTGTTTTTCTGGTAAATAGATAGTTGGCTTTTAAATGATCTCATAGTTTTAAAAGATACTTTTGTACAAGGGTTACACTTCTTTTTTTGTATTTGGCTTAGATTTAACTTATATACAGTTTGGAATCTTTTCTTTTGCAGAATGTGTGGCATAATTGGTTATAGCATGCTCTTTACCATATATTCTAGGTTACTGGTCCATTTTTAGAATAGTCAACTTCTAATTATTTTAATGTTCTTTTTATTTTATAGAATATTGGCATAAGATAAAAGTTTAAATGGATTAACATGGTCAGTGACAGTGAGATTCATGGGAACTTTGATGAGAAAATATGTTATAGAAAACTCAAAGGAAAACTAAAGTGTGATAAGGATACGGTGGATTTTCAAAGAGATGCAGAATATCAGCAGTTTCTGATCAATGATGTAATTGAATCGGATTTTGTGTTGTTTTAAATAATTGACTTTTCAGCAAACTATAGAGGATCTAGAAGTTGCAAAACTATGTTAAAAATCAAATTATTAACTCAGCTAGCTCAAGTTAACATATCAGAACAACCAAGAACGACCAGGAAATTGGAAAAAGCAAATTCAAAGAATACACATTTCCAAGAAATTCAGAAAATCTTTCTAAGTAACAGGGTGCATTTTCAAGTTTCTAGAGTTCTGTGTGTGAGTCTTCAACTTTTAGTCTTTCCGTTTCTTTCCTTTAATATAATTTTTTTTTTTGGTGCTTATCCATTTTGCTTTCATAAAGGACGTCTTCATCTTGGGATATATGTGTAGAAGTTTCATATGCCTATACGGACAATCTCATTCCAACTTATCAAGCTTTTATGAAGCATCTATACACTACCAACTTGGTATTTTCTGGCTTTAGTAATAAGACACACTGAAACTACCTTTTGGGCCCCTTCAGTTTAACTGACTATAAAGCACAGCGGCGTCCTTTCCCTCTCACTTTGTGCATTTGAGTACCTTTGCATTATTTGCAAAAATTGATGCAATGTTTCTGTTTACAGAACTCGAACGGGATGCAGATGAAGAACAAATAAAGGTGGCATATAGACGTTTGGCGAAGTTTTACCATCCAGATGGTTTGTGCTTAATCTTGTGGCTGTCATTTTAGTGCATTCCTTACACATGCATTTTCTCTTTGTTTTTTTTTATTTGAGGGGGCGGGGAATCAGTATGTTGTATACTTGTATTTGACCTGCTGCTACTTTTGATTTTAGTTATATTTATATGCATGTGCACAAAAAGAACTTATTTGTCACACTACTCTTTGGTATCCAATTCATGCCACTGAATGGTAACAAAGAAGACTCTTTTTTTCTGCTCATACCCTTTTATAGAAGCAAAAGACTCTGTAAATACATATGCTTGAATATGAGTGCGTAAACGTGACAAGTTGGTTCTGCGTCCAGGTGTTTGGACACTTTATCCAGAAGCTTTCTTATAATATTATATTTAAGTTATATGCTCATCTTTAATTAGTAGAGCTTTCGTGTGATATTACACTTACACTTTTCTTCCCGACTCCCTATCCAAACCCACCCCAGCAGCAACAACAACATACCCATGGTAGTCCCAGTATAAAAGAAGCAAGGTCTGACATCTAGTCCCAAGGCCTTCAGACAAAACTATTATTGGCACCAGGTGGGTGTACAGGAACAAGACTGATGAACATGGAAATACTATCAGAAACAAGGCTAGGCTGGTTGTGCAAAACTACAACCAAGAAGAGGGCATAGATTATGATGAAACATTTACTCCTGTAGCAAGAATGGAGGCAACTTGAATTTTTATTGCTTTTGCCTCTTATATGGAGTTCAAGCTGTTTCAGATGGATGTAAAGAGTGCCTTCCTAAATGGCCTTCTTAAGGAAGAAGTATTTGTCAAGCAGCCTCCAGGGTTTGAGAATATTGATCTACCCAATCATGTGTTTAAGCTGGACAAAGCTCTTTATGGATTGAAACAAGCTCCCCGAGCTTGGTATGAGAGATTGTCCAAGTTCCTACTTGACAATAGGTTCAAAAGAGGGAGAACTGACATTACACTGTTTCGTAAAGCCAAGGGAAGAAATCTCCTTATTGTTCAAGTCTATGTGGATGACATCATATTTGGAGCCACCACTAGCTCCCTTTGTGATGAGTTCGCTAGACTAATGAGCAGTGAATTTGAAATGAGTAATAATGGGAGAACTAAACTTCTTTCTTGGTTTACAGATTAAGCAGGGTGTATCTAGAACCACTATATGCCAACAGAAGTATATTCAAGAACTGTTCAAGAGATTTTATATGGAGGATGCCAAACCTATTGACACTCCCATAGACACTTCGTCCAAACTGGATCTGGATGAACCTGGTCCCTCTGTAATGAAACCATGTATAGAGGGATCATTGGTTCTCTTTTCTATCTAACTGCTAGCAGACCTTATATTTTTTCAGTGTTGACACATAGGTTCCAAGCAAGTCCAAAGGAATCTCACTTGAAGGCAGCCAAGAGGATATTGAGATATCTCAAGATCTGGTTCTCTTTTATCCAGCTGGCGACTGTTTTGACTTGTCTGGATATGCTGATGCTGATGCTGACTATGCCGGATTCTTGGTGGATAAAAAAGCACTTCAGGGATGGCTCACTTCCTAGGATCATTCTTGATTTCATGGGGTACCAAGAAACAAAATTCAGTGGCTTTCTCCACAGCTAAAGCTGAGTATGTTGCAGTTGCATCATGTTGTGCACAACTTTGTGGATCAAAAAATAACTTGAAGACTTTGACATCCTCTCAGACTGTGTTCCATTGTACTGTGATAACACTAGTGCAGTCAATATGACAAAGAATCCAGTTCAACACAAAAGAACTAAGCATATTAATGTTCGACACCACTTCTTGATAGATAATGTTGAAAAAGGGTTGATTAAGATGGTTTTTTGTAGTACTGCTGATCAGATCGCTGACACCTTCACCAAAGCACTGGGTAGAGAACCTTTTGAGAGAAACAGGTCAAGGCTGGTATTGATGAGACCAAGCTGAATGCTTGTCACTCTTCTTCTTCCTCCTCCTATTATGGCTATGATTAGGTAGGAAGTTATCCAGGTTGGATATTCCATCTGTACTTGGTTTCCTGCCTGACCTTTTTGATGATGCCAAAAGGGGGAAGTTTCTGTGTGGCATTATGGGGGAATATTATGGCTGTAAAGAAAGATTGATCTGGGTTGTGCTGATGAAGATAGGGGTTCTCTCATTCAGGGGGCACTTGATGCTCAATTGATAGGGGGAATAAGGTGTAGAATGCTATTTATAGGCATCAGTGATAGGGGGAATCGAAGGAGAGCCTTGGAGTAAGTGGTAAAGTTGGTGCCATGTGACCAGGAGGTCACAGGTTCAAGCCTTGGAAACAGCCTCTGGCAGAAATACAAGGTAAAGTTGCGTACAATACACCCTTGTGGAGGGGCCCTTCCTTGGTCCTTATGCATAGCGGGAGCTTTAGTGCACAGGGTTGCCCTTTTTTAGTGACAGGGGGATTGGTTGGGCAAACTGGTCTGGCATGTGGTCTAGTGGCTTATGTTGTGTTGCTGAGATGAAGACTGTGTTGAGTAGAAATTGCTAAATGCTGATTATGCTAATTGCTTGTATGGGTTTGTCATCATCAAAAAGGAGGAATTGTTAAGTCCTTAGTTTTGATAATTGACAAATTCATAGTTTGGGACATGTTTCCTGGAGTTTTTATGATGGCAAAAGCTACTACGCATTAGGGAACAGGTTGGGCTCACCTGTCGCTGTCACAATCAATAGTCCAGCTGACACAAAGTACAAAAGTTGGTAAAAAACCGCTTGCTACCTTTTTGCCTCAACCAATGGGATCTCTCCTAGGTTTTCTTGTGTCATAATATATATTGCTCATCTTCCTCAACAAGAAAACCAACACTTCCATATTCTCACAACAAAAATATCTTTCTGAAGTACAAATCAAAGGCTGAAGCTGCAACAAGGAACTGATCGCTTATTAAGTTGTACTTTTATTTCTGTTGCAATTGAGTTTTTGTAATACTGTTCTTAAACTTTTTTCCTACGCTTGCTTATGATTATTGTAGGTGTTGCGGTGTAACCATCTCTTTGTAAATCATTGGTGTGTTTGGTATGATGGAAAATATTTTCCATGGAAAATGTTTTCTTGGAAAATGTTTTCCTGGAAAATAAATTGGTTTTCTACTAATTTTCTTATTCTTGGTTGGTGAGTGGAAAATATTTTTCGAAAAATATTTTATGGTGTTTGGTTGGTGAGTAGAGACTATTTTTTAAAAAATATTTTCTTGTGTTTGATTGGTGAGTGAAAAAATATTTTTTTAGAAAATACTACTACTAACTGTTAACTAGTATATCAGTGCCTCTAGTAACTCAACAATTTGTAAGAACTAATTTAAGCATAATAAATAATATCAATATCGAATACTAAAATATTACAATCACTAAATTTAAGCAACTATTAATTAGCAAATATAAGACACTTTTCAATATTTTGTCAGGACAATCTTAAGATACTACAATCAATAAAAATATAATGGAACGACAAACTTATTCAACCTCGTGAAATAAGTTACATCGATGAAAAAATGAAATATGCAATTAACAAAAGTAACATAGGTAAGTCTTCCTTTATGCATATGAAAATAACAATACATTCAACGAACATTGGAAATGGAAAAAATTCGGGCTTCACTATTTTTTATTTCAAGCGGTGAAAAATTAAAGCAAAGCACAGTGAAAAATATTTTCGAGTAATGTAAATTTTTGAGAAATGTGAATTTTTTTAAGTCATGTGAATATGAGTGTTGTTGGGGGTAGTGAAGAGGGGTGGGGTGGGGTCATAAGTCACATTTGTCATTTTCTGAAAAATGACTTCCCTTGGCCCATTTTCCCTCAAATTTAGGAAAATGAGTTGTTGTGGAAAATGTTTTCCAAACATTTTATTGCAACCAAACAAGGGAAAATAGGAAAATATTTTCCAGAAAACATTTTCCATCATACCACACACACCCTTAGAGTAAGGTGATTATTTCAAGCTAGAGTTAGCTTGTGGAGTCCAGTTAGAGTTAGCCGAAGGTGAGAAGCAGTAGAGTTATTGCTTGAGTTTCCTTGTAATAGAGTTATTGATAGGAAACAAAGGTTTAGGAGGTTAATCCTTGGGAGTCTGTATTCAAGAAGTTGCGTGAGTATAGTGGAGCTTAGAAATCCTGGAGGCAGGTTGTGGTTTTTCTTCCTTGAGCAAGGAGTTTCCACGTAAAAATCTTGTGTCCTTATTTTACTCTATCTCTGCACTTCTTTTGTTATTTTTTTCGTAGTTCTTATTGTGTGAGTGTATCTGGGAACAGCTCCCTGATCTGAGGAGCAACCCACCCCAACCCTACACCTTACCACTACTTTATAGGTAGAGAGGCTGTTTCCGATAGACCCTCATCTCAACAATAAACCGTCCAAAGCAATATATAGAGAAGATGAAATAACTAAAATGAATAAAGTCATGGCAAGATACTATAGACGACAGATCACCCTAAACATTAGTCATAATCGAAGTGTAAAGGAAACCACAGATAATAACAAACGCAAAGGGCAAGCAACTACAAGAGTAATTCTACGACTACTTGTATAGCAGAACAAGCCAGAAAACGCGTAGCTATCTAACCTCCTATCCTAATCCATGTCCTCCATACCTTCCTATCTAATGTCATGACCTCGGTAAGCTGAAGTTGCGTTAAGTCCTGTCTAATCACCTCTCTCCAATACTTCTTCGGCGTACCTCTGCCTCTCCTAACTCCCCCCCCCCCCACCCCCCCACCCCCCACCCCCCACCCCCTCCCCCCAACCACCACCACCACCACACACACACGAAAAAAAAAAGTGGAGTGTCCCACACCCACCAGAATCTCCTCTCTGTCTTATGCTTTGACTTGAGTTACCTTCGCTAGTAGAATGCCTTTCTACATTTTTCTGTACTAAGCCTCGAATAGGATCTCTCTTTAGCTTGCGAACTGATTTATATGATGTGGTTTTTACTGGAGAATGACCTATTCATGTAGCATAAAAGATGGATTTGTTAAGTCCAAAGTAGGCCTGTGAGCAAAGGAGCTCATGACTTGGTGTTGGGAAATGTGTCTTTTCTGTTTCACACAATCCTTTCCATCAATATTTGATATATTGAGGTGTGCCATTGCAGTTTCTTGCAAGTGGAAGATGGAAATGTCATAGATAAGATTCTAATTGTGCACAGAGCTAATGGCAATTGCTCATAAGAATCATTTAATAATCTTACAAGATCTTATTCCTAGCTCAACTCAACCGGTTTGATCTAACTACTACAGTTGTATGAACGTCCATTTTCTCTTTCACGAAATCTCAATGAATAAAATTCAGTAAGTGCGCCCCGCTTTCCCGGTTAGGTTGTTGAAAATTCAATATTTTAGAAAAATGATGATCTTATCAAGAATTTTGTATGTTCTGGATCACAAATTATAAATGGTTGGCAGGTTGGAAATTTAATTCTTTGCCTCAATGGAGGGACAAACTATGATGGTTATATGTTTTATTTTCCTTCTGAATTGAGAGTGGATAGAGTGATCTCCTTGTTATGTGTAAGAAATATAGAAAAAAAAAATAATTGCTGCCATCTCTTGTTGGTTCAGAGAATCAATTTCATAGAGCCCTTGTATGGGCTGTTCTCTTCTATCTGGAACTAACTTACTTCTATTTCTCCTCTAAGTTTATAATGGCAGAGGGACTCTTGAGGAAGGAGAAACTGCTGAAGCTCGATTCATTAAGATTCAAGCTGCTTACGAGCTGCTTATAGATGAAGACGAACGGAGAAAATATGACAAAGACAATCGAGTGAACCCCTTAAAGGTGAAAATCTACAATAATGTTGATATTTATTGATTTACTGGTTTCTAGACACATGTCTTGCACGTGGTATCCCGTGTTAATTTTTAAAAAGAAAAGACCCAAATATGTCATTGAACTATTAGAAATGAATCTATGCCATATGTTAAAAGTTTGATTCATCTATGCCATTGCCGTTATGAAATACATTTATTTGTGCCTTTATTTTTTAATAGTGCTTTTGCAAAACCATTTTTACCATGTGACCTCATATTAGAGATCCACATCACCACATTCAAATCAACCAATATTTCTTAAAATCAAAAATTAAAATCAGAGACGGTAAAATAATATTCGACTCACTCCCTGCCCATTAACATAATACCCGACCCATATTTTCGTTTACTTGAATAACCCTTTACTTTTTCATTTGACTCCATGAGCTGGTTCGGCATATGTATCTGTCCACTTACCCAAGTGCCTTAGGTGGTCTATTGGAAATGTATTTTCTTTGGACTGACTCATTGGAATTACAATTTAGAAACTGCAGAGACATAAAAGATTGATAAGATATTTACTGTGCTTCATGAAATTCAAGTTCACACATTGAAGAACGCATGCATATTCAAAAAGTATTGATCAACTTGGAAATTAGAAACAAAGATTTATAAAAGATTAGCAAAATTACACAATCTCTTGTGAATAAATCCTGTTCTAATATTCTAAAAAATGAAGATTTAACTAAAGAAAATTTCTTCCAACGATAAATATACCACCTAATGCATATAATTTGCAAGAACCACACTCACTTCTTGGTAGCACGTAATGATTAAGCACCATTAGCCTTCCAAGTTCTTTTTCATTCGTCAAAGCCAAGATAATATGTTTTGATACAATTCCATTTTAATTCACAAGTAAATTTCAGACCATTCAAATCAATACATATATACTAAACTGATGCGCTGAAATATGATTCAATTTGGTTGTGAACCACGATCTATGAAATTATATGGTATATGTAGGTATCTTTAGAATGCTAAGCATCCTAAAAATGAATGGTGCTATTCGATGCGGAAAAGAAAACGTTTGGCTGTTTGTTTTCTTTTGAAATTAAATTAATTTTTTATAATTTACTTAGCTCATTATAGTGTCATTTAGTAACTGTCTTTTCATTTACCAGGTTAATTGCAGTATAAAGTGATTAAATTTTTTCTAATCATCCGTTACGTGATTATAATGTAGTAGAAAACTTAATTGGGTAAAGGGTCAAATATACCCCTTAACTTTGCGAAAAGGTTCAAATATACCCTCCGTTACAAGTTTGGTCTAAATATGCCCTTGCTGTTAAAGTTTAGGAGCAAATATACCCCTAAACTTTGCGAAAAGGTCCAAATATACCCTCCATTACAAGTTTGGCCCAAATATGTCCTCGTTGTTAAAGTTTAGGAGCAAATATACCCCTTAACATTGCGAAAAGGTCCAAATATACCCTCCGTTACAACCCATAACCCGACCCACCAATTTGGACCAACCTATAACCCGACCCACCAATTTGGACCAACCGATAACCCGACCCAAATTTTGTTTTCCATCATTGAGGGCCCTTTTTCCGGCAACAAGACAATATCTCTAATAGTCATCTAAACGAGGATCATTCTTTCCGTCTATCTAGCCTTCGGAGGAGAAATTACGAATCTGTTTCGCGAACCTAACTGTGTAACTTGAGGCATCAAATTTGTATGTTAAAGTGATTCTACTCTGCCCCTCGAGAAGTTTGTTGTAAAAATTATCGATATTACTTCCAAAGATTGAAACAAGGCCTATTTCGGATATGACAATCCATTTTTTTGGGGTTTGTCTCTCTCTTAGGAGCTGAAACAGCTGGAGAAGCCATGACCCTAATTCTTCCACATTTTACAACTATTTTGAAATATTTCTGTAGATTAGAATCCTTCGCGATAAAATCAAACAACATGGAAACAAACCATAGTTTGAAAAATGCAATATCAACACAATATTTGAAGCAGAACACACTGGTAATAAGAAAAATGCAACATTCGCATAATATTTGAAGAGTCATTGAACTGATGAATATTTCGATAACAGTATAAGATTGAAATTTTGATAAACAAAATTTGGGTCGGTTTATGGGTTGGTCCAAATTGGTGGTTTGGGTTATGGGTTGTAACGGAGGGTATATTTGGACCTTTTCGCAAAGTTAAGGGGTATATTTGCTCCTAAACTTTAACAGCGAGGGCATATTTAGACCAAACTTGTAACGGAGGGTATATTTGGACCTTTTCGCAAAGTTTAGGGATATATTTGCTCCTAAACTTTAACAGCGAGGGCATATTTGGACCAAACTTGTAACGGAGGGTATATTTGGACCTTTTCGCAAAGTTAAGAAGTATATTTGACCTTTTTCCCAACTTAATTTTTATGGAAGGCATGAGACTCTTAGAATCTGACTACGTTCACTGATTCCATATTTATTATGGTCCTAATTAATGATTATGATGATTAAAGAGTTGGTGGTCACCTTTAATTGCATTAGAAAACCAAAAAATTAAAATAATCCTTCATTCCTAGCTCTAAATAATAATAAGTTTAAAGGGTAAAATGGTATTTCAACTTTAGACTTGAGGTCTTCCCACTTTTAGTATAGTATGATTATTGTAATGTGGCCTTTTGTTTGTTTCTTGGATTCACACTTGGTCAAACAAAGTTGCTACCAAGCACTTGCAAGATCATTTGTTGACTTTGTCAAATTTGGTTGGCTAGTCCAACATTGCATGCAATTTGTTTCTTGTCAAATTTGGTTGGCTAGTCCAACATTGCATGCAATTTGTTTTCTTGTCAAATTTGGTTGGCAAAGTAGTGTGTTGATGTCATTGATGACATCAACGTAGGTTTGTTTTGTGCCTATAAATAGAGGCATTTCCACCCTCTTTGGTATATACCATTTAGAGAAGAACACTAACATTTGAAGAAGATTTAGTTGTGTTTGTTTTCTTCTTTGTAGAGAGTATTTGTAAGAGTTGTGTTGGGAAATACTTTGAGTGAACCTCTTCTTTGGAGTGATCTTTGTGAGGTTATTCTTTTGGGTATTTGGGCTATTAGAGTATTTAATTACTCTAATTTTGTACTCTCTTTTGTATCTTTGTACTTTTTTTGTTCCGTTGGTGTTTAGTGAAGTTGCTTCTCTTTTGGTTGTGGACGTAGATCAAGTTGACCGAACCATGTTAAATTTGTGCCTCCTTTATTTTCTCAACTTATCATTATTATCGTCTTCAAACGATTACTTTGTATAATTCCGCACTATTCGGGATTCTCGATCCTAACAAATTGGTATCAGAGCGAGGTTAATCCTTATTTTGTCTTAGTAGTCACCATGACGATTACAAAGATTTATGTTGAGAAATTTGACCGAAGTGCAAACTTTGGTATGTGGCAGTTGAAAATGGAAGCTATCCTAGTTCAGGATGGTTCAGATATGGCACTGCAAGGAAAGGAGAAAATTTCAGAAAAAATGACAGACGAGGAGTTTGATAGCCTTGATAAAAAAGCGAGATCTAGTAGTATACTAAATCTCTCTGATGATGTATTACGTGAAGTAGCTTCGGAAACCACTGCCAAAGGCATGTGGGAAAAGTTGAAAAGCCTGTATATGAAAAGGATGGTAGAGAATAGACTCTACTTGAAGCAAAAGCTTTATACAATTCGTATGGATGAAAATACTTCCATACTGTCACATCTTGATGCCTTTGATCCCATTCTTATGGATTTAAGTAATATAGATGTCAAGGTTGAGGAAGAAGATCAAGTTGTTTTGCTAATATGTTCCCTACCCCCTTCCTTTAAGAATTTTAGAGATACTATACTTTATGGGAAAGAAACTATCTCTTATAGAAAAATCAAATCTATGCTGAAATCTAAAGATCAGATAGATAGAGATATTACCGGGGAAGGTAGTGGAAATCAGGCGTCCGGTTTATTTGTCAGGAGTAGATCAAATGAAAAGTCTAGATTTAGTAATTTAGTGTGTTATTACTGTCATAAAAAAGGCCACATCAAGTTTAATTGTCCTAAGTTGCAAAACAAGGGAAAAGTAAAGAAAAATGAGCACGGGGATTCCGACACCGCTGAAGCAAGTGTTGTTGCTGATGAGATTGAAGGAGCAATATTTTTAGTAACCGAAAATATTTCTTGTTCTAACAATGAGTGGATTTTAGATTCGGCTTGTTCATTTCATATGTGTCCTAACAAGGACTTGTTTTCTACATATGATCCTGTTGAAGGTGGAGTTGTCTTGGTAGGCAACAATGTTGCTTGCAAAATTGTTGGAACAGGTACCGTCCGAATTAAAATGCATGATGATATTGTAAGAACTCTCAGAAATGTTAGATGTGTTCCTGAGTTAAAGAAAAATCTCATCTCTTTGGGCACTCTAGAATCTCTTGGGTGCAAATACACAGGTGAAGGTGGAGTTCTTGAAGTCTCTCGAGGTGGTCTTGTGGTTATGAAGGCACGCAAGTTTGGGACGCTGTACACACTGTTGGGATCTACTATTACAGGTGTTGCTACTGTTTCAATTTCAGATGAAGACTCATCTGATTCTGACGTCATGGAATTTTGAAAGCCCTTTGAGGCTTTGTGAAGAAGGTGGAGCAAATTTACTATATTAAACAAACTCAGGCCAAGGTGGAGATTTGTAATGTGGCCTTTTGTTTGTTTCTTGGATTCATACTTGGTCAAAAGATCATTTGTTGGCTTTGTCAAATTTGGTTGGCTAGTCCAACATTGCATGCAATTTGTTTCTTGTCAAATTTGGCTGGCTAGTCCAACATTGCATGCAATTTGTTTTCTTGTCAAATTTGGTTGGTAAAGTAGTGTGTTGATGTCATTGATGACATCAACGTAGGTTTGTTTTGTGCCTATAAATAGAGGCATTTCCACCCTCTTTGGTATATACCATTTAGAGAAGAATACCAACATTTGAAGAAGATTTAGTTGTGTTTGTTTTCTTCTTTGTAGAGAGTATTTGTAAGAGAGTTGTGTTGGGAAATACTTTGAGTGAACCTCTTCTTTGGAGTGATCTTTGTGAGGTTATTCTTTTGGGTATTTGGGCTATTAGAGTATTTAATTACTCTAATTTTGTACTCTCTTTTGTATCTTTGTACTTTTTTTGTTCCGTTGGTGTTTAGTGAAGTTGCTTCTCTTTTGGTTGTGGACGTAGGTCAAGTTGACCGAACCACGTTAAATTTGTGCCTCCTTTATTTTCTCAACTTATCATTATTATCGTCTTCAAACGATTACTTTGTTTAATTCCGCACTATCCGGGATTCTCGATCCTAACAAATATCTTTTCATCAATTCAAGAAAGAGAAGATTGCT
Organism: Capsicum pubescens; assembly: GCA_030864215.1. Classification (NCBI taxonomy): domain Eukaryota; kingdom Viridiplantae; phylum Streptophyta; class Magnoliopsida; order Solanales; family Solanaceae; genus Capsicum; species Capsicum pubescens. The sequence goes on along the minus strand of CM061549.1, from coordinate 109,515,188 downwards.
TATTATCTAACTAGTATCAGTTATTGCTGTAAAAATGGGCTGGAATGCAAATGACTCTGTTCTATATATAGCATCTCGTTGATGTGTGAAAGTAAATTTTGCCAGGCCAAATGAACATGCTTTAGTGTACTCCTTTCAGTATATTTCTTCTTTCCTCTAAAATATTTGTGCGACTGTTTTAAGGTGCAAACTACCAAATTTTGCGCATAGAAAGAGAAATGTATATAAACTGAGAAATTATATGCTCCTTTTGCTTATTGTTGATGTTGTACTCATCAATGATGAGTCATTGCATAAATACATATTACTTTTGCTTATTGCAGATGTTGTACCTATCCGTGAGTACACGACAACATACCCAGTGTAGTCCCATAAAGTAGGGTCTGGGGAGGGTAGAGTATACGTTGACCTCACCTCTACCTCAAAGGTGAGGTAGAGAGGTTGTTCCCGATAGACCCCAGGTCAAGACAAAAAGTCTAGAAAAAGACGTAATGGAAGTATAAGAGACAATAGATAGTAACAAAAACAACAGATAGTAACTAACCAGTACTACAACAAAATAATACTCCAATCGAACTACACGATACAATAGATAGTAACACATTGAAGAACAAGAAACTACAAGAGTAGTCCTACGACTACTAATAAGGGCAACAATACCATGCACTCCTACCTACTAGTATGGGAGGGACTCCTACCTGCTAACTTTCTACCCTAATTCGTGTTCTCCGCACCTTCCTATCTTAGGTCATGTTCTCGGTAAACTGTAATTGTACCATGTCCTATCTAATCACCTCTCCCCAATACTTCTTTGGTCTACCTCTCCCTCTCCTGAATCCATCCATAGCCAACCTCTTGCTCTGTGCCTCTTCTCCTCACATGTTCGAACCATCTCAACCTCACATGGAACTTATTTGATCCTAGTCTCTGCCAAATACGAATCTTTAGAATAGATTTATTTTCAGTCATGAAATAGATGGCATAAACTTTCATATGCCTACAAATGTGCGTGGCATTCACTCTCTGTGAGAGTTGAGGCCTCTGGAGTACAAAATTAACAATGGTACGTGAATTCATGTAATTGAAAGTGAACCACATACTTCGTTTGATAGGGATAGGACTGAACAAGTAAAATTTTCTGAAGAACTGGAATTCATCAGGATAGAGCAAAATTGGACTAAATTATCAGAAGACAGGTGTTGTGCTTTTCTTTCTTGGGGTGCTTTCTGTAGAGAAAATGGTTTATAAATGCATGTAGCTCTTCTCTATATTGTTTGTTTTCTGGGTTTGCCCCTTTGTTAATAAAATCCTTGTCTTAAAATGATCTACTCAGTTTCTGTTAAATTCCTATCCAGAACCTCTGTTGGGCTTTGAATGGACAGATTACAGGTATCTTTTTTTTTTTCCTTTTTTTTTTTTTTTTTTTGGGTTGAATAACCTTCAGAGTGGACAGACTTTGCCTTTGCCAATACTATTAGTGATTTTGCAAAAGTTCTAGTATTGTTCATGACACCATAATTAGCCCCCAAACGTTTACCTGTCAGATGGCTGGATTAGTTTATATTTTTGCTGTCAATCAAGTGTTTCCTTGATGTGGTGCTATTTGTTCTCTTAGCTTCTCTTCATTTTCTCAAACTGACATGATGCTATGCTGTTATTCGTCAGGCATCCGAAGCATGGGTAGAGTGGCTTATGAAAAAGCGAAAAGCATTTGACCAGCGAGGTGATATGGCCATTGCTGCATGGGCTGAACAGCAGCAGCTTGAATTAAATCTGAAGGCCCGCCGTCTTGCTCGTTCAAAGGTATCTAACTGCTATTAGTCCACCTTTGGCATCTCTGACTGTTGTATAACTGTATGTGCTTTGCAATCCTTTAACCTCTTGGCAACATAATGCGGCTCTGAAATCCCAGTAAAGAAATACTATAATATATACTGGGATGGTCTGAATCGGTTCATCAATCTTCACTTTCTTTCTTTCTTAGTTTTTTCTCACCGCAGTGATGGATATTCATCATTGGCGAACTACCATTAGCCATACACCCAGCAGTTTGCACAATCTGCATTATACCATACATATGATATACCTTGTATGAACATGATACAAATATACATGAAGTGCTTGATCAGTTTTCCATTGCTCATCCCTTATGTCCTTTTCTTCATTCCACTCCTGGAGACTAGTTATGGTGCAGATTTCTTCCCAAGTGATCTAAATTTTATTTGACAAAATGGACTTTCAGATGGATCCTGAAGAGGAAAGGAGAATCATTGCTAAAGAGAGAAAGGCTTCTGTGGAGAATTTTAATAATACATTAAAGCGGCATACACTTGTCTTACGGAAAAGAGATATAATGCGGCGAAAGGCAGAGGAAGAAAAGAAAAGGGTCATTAGCAGGCTTCTTGCTGCTGAAGGACTGGAGCTTGACGAAGACGACGATAAAAATCTATGAGATGCAACACATATTGGTTAGTCTCCATGCACCTGGTGAAGAATGCAATAATTTGGAAAGTTGCTTGAGGTGAAAAAGAATGTATTGTGCAATAGAGCAGGAAGAAATAGTTGTACATGTGATGTTTCCCATCTGTCACTTTACGCATGAAAAGATAACATCTTTGTATAAGTTATATAGATGAACATCAATTATAGGTTGACGTTATACTATACTGTATTTAGCACAAAATGTTGCAGGGTTTAGTTTTCTATTTGCCATTGTCAACTTCTTATCTGCTCATGTTGATTTTCTCATAGATACTAATAATACCTCTTTCTATTAGGTACTGCTGCTCATTAATCATCATTAGTCAGCAAGGATACAGAGATAGCAGGTAGATATCAGGTAGTAAAAATAGTGGGAGATGCACATAAGTTGACCCGATGACCTCACCGTCATAAGAGACTCATCAACTTTAGGCGTTGAGGGTGGTTCCAATTACTGCATTCTCAGATATTTAGAGCCACAAACGACACTAATAAACAGCTATCACCCAAAAATACATCAATACCCAGATAAAAGGTAGTAATATGGTGCTACTAACTTCTACATGGGAACAGTAAGAAATCAAAGACAATAATGAACATATTTTGCTAATAAACTCAATTGTACAGATCCTATTTCTTTCATGAAATTTATTCTTCAACAAGAAAAGGAAAAAAAAGACTCAGCAATTGGAACAACTAAAAGGCACCCTCTTCTTTCAAAAGAGCCTGTGGTAGTTGGTTAGTGGGATAGAATGGTATATCTCCTTTTAAACAGCTGGCAACATAATTGTTGCACAGATGTACTGTAATCTCCTTGTAATGAACTCAGATTCCACTGATTTGAAAAATATCATCGATCAGTCCTTCCAGATCATGCATCAGAATGGTTGATGTAAGCCGAATGCCTATCCACGACAAGATTAATCAATGGATCCTCGACATCAGCCCCAAGCTGAGTTGTGTCCCGTCGAACTGTGATTTTTTCCTGCTCCGTGACAACTATAACTTCCTCTTTACGGGTTGAAAGTTCATTAGCTACCACCACATGCATCTTGTACTTTTTAAGGGCCATATCAGCCTTCCCTAAAAGGATATCTGTATCTGTCTCTAGCTGTTAAGAAGTACATGTTGAAATCAATATTTGAACTATGTGATGAGCAGAGGCATAAAGATATATCTTGTACATATATACAAATATCGTGCAGGGGGAAATCAGTGCTTGTATCCTAGTAAAGGTCAAGTATATACTTGGCCACTCAGTATACTTCGATGGAACAAAGATTTGACATATGAACGCTGGATTTGATTAAAAAAAGTTGTCCAGACTAATTAGTGAAAGAGAATGTTTCATCCAATTAATGACGATCACACGGTAATTCAATGATAACGACCATGTTATGGAACAGTTAAAAAACTAGCGGCAATCATGTATCTTGATTAACCTGAGACTTTAGCCAAATGGTTAAAAGTGATAATTTTAACTAATCAGTGCTTTATTCTAAACATAAAAAGTTGCTAAGCAAGATTAAACTACTAATTTCACGTTTATCAGATGCACCCATCCCCTTCCACCACCACGGCACCAACCGAGCAAAGAGCACATATGACGGAGCGGAGGGGGAAACTATGCACTCCTTCCAATCATATTTTTATATGAACATCAGACTACACATGCCAGTTGAGTTAGTTTGACTTAAACCTTTTTATATTGCTTTAAAAAATAAAATACGTAATTGTTAAGACTCCATATGCACGGTTCTCCTCAATATATATTCGACACAGTTAATTGTTCAGTCACCATATTTTTACAGGTACAACAGATTTCAAGATTACGGTAAAGAAAACTCAAGTGATGATCGGCTAACCTTGAAAGATATGCAGAAGGCCAGAGGTGCCCACTCATTTCTAAGCACATAAAGCATCTTCGGTACTTGAGCAAGCCGCATATCCAAAGGACCAGATCCTGACTGGATCTTATGTATTGTCTGTAATTACGAGTTTATATTAAGCAAATATCAGATGTGAGAAAGAACTAATTTATCTGACATGCTCAACATGAGATGAGTGCCGAGGTGATGTAAATGTTGAGATAGATGTGCAGTCGTACAATCTCATACTAGATAAGAGGATAGAATGAGAGAATATCGCTGAGATGGTTTGACCACATGGTATGTAGGCCTCCGGTGCACCAGTTCATATGTTAACATGATGATTAAAGGTGTTAAAAGAGAAAAAGGTAGACCTGAAATCACAAGGAAAGAAATATCTCAAACAGTTAAGAATATCTCGGAATTGAGATAGATCTAGCAAAAGATAGAAATCAATGGAAGTTGAAAATCCATATTGATAATACTAACTAGAAGGCTAATGCTTATTAGAAGACTTCTAGTATATTAGAGAAACCCTAGTGTTAGATAATCCTTAAGTACGGGGTATTGAAATATTATGAACCAAATAATAGGACTAATGATATTGTGGATTCACATAACCGACCACAACTAGCTTGGGATTTAGGCGCACTTGTCATTGTTGTATTCCTATCATTCTTTGGTAGTGAAACAAAAGAAGGCCGGAAACAAGAAAGAAGAATGACAGAAATTCACAGAGGTTGACTGCATCCGACCATTTCCAATTGCAAATTCAACCAAAACAATGCAAGATGAAAGAAATGATTACCATGCTCTCCCACGGTACATAGAAGTCAGAAACTGCAGCTGCAAGATAAAACATAGCACTAAGACCAAGGCTCCTTAAAGACACAGCTATCAGCTGAAGAATCTGTTTAATGCGAAAAACATTCATACAGCATATTAGAAATGGTGCATGTTGTTTACTCAAAGTTGAAGTTTCTAGAATTAAATACACCAAATAGATTTGCAATCTACTGAACATAACCTACTTATCAAACAAAAAAATCTACTGAACATGACCTGCAAATATTCAAAAATTGTTGTAAACGGTAATTTCAACAGAAAGCCCTGACTAACAGCCTGCAATTCAAAATTCCTAAGTTAATTACTGGCAAATGTAAGTGAAATGGTAAAAACAAATAATTGATAAAAATCCTTACGGAGCGATTTTCAGTAATGGCTCTCTTCACCACTTCACCATACGATGGGTCCACTGAAAAGCAAAAAATGGTCAACCAAACAACAGTGATAAATAAACCCCCTCTCCCCTCCCCCCACATCACCACCACCAACCCCCAAGGTAACACCTAACAAGCCTGGGATACGGACAGAATCAACATAAAGGAAATTAGGAAGACTAATATGAACAGAAGTTACTTTCTAAATTCTATCACATCATTATATTTCCTCCTCCTACAATTCTCCCACCTATTTTATTAGGTCTTCTGCACCTCTATAATGTAAAGGATGAAAAGGTAGTGCGCAATTGGATATTATCAGTATGAGCCTATATAATCAATAGAGTTTATTTTATTAAATTCGCCACAGTTCTATGCTGCTAGGAATCAAGAAAGCTTTGATGTCTGTTAAAATGAAAAAATCTTGTGCATTTTTATTGAGCATAAATGAAAAATTAGCAGACCTTGAATATTTGAATCATCAGTTGAAGTAAAACACTCAAGCAATGGATCCTCAGGAAGCGATCTGCAAAATGGCTGGCAAGTTCCCCTGCATATGTTGAGTTTTATGGCCTTAAAAATCCAGTCAGGAGCATATACTTTTTTTCAAAGGGAAGATATCAGGATAATGGTAATACATAGCAATGCACTTGATACAAACCTACGATAAAGAAAGATGACAGAATAACCAGCCTTCAAAAAGTACCTGCAATTCCAGTTCAATTGAAATGTAAAAAATGTACACGAACCAGATGTGTACTGGAAATTTAAGTACAGTGTTTCATGGTATACTCTGTAGAAGCAGATCCTCGATGACCGGAACTGAAGTTGTCAATATAACGAACACACCGCTTCTCGAGAGGAACAGTTGTACCACCAGAAGTCACACACACAACCCTGTTTGCTTTTCCATTCTCTGAACATGACGATAAAGACAAAGTCAAGTCTATGGCATTGTCGATTGTCATTGTTGAGATTGTGGAAAGGAAGTTAAAACAGTAAAATCTATGAGAACTGAATAGAAGCAAATTTGCCTGATAATAAATTCCGGTTGACAAATTCCTTCAATTTTGTCTCTATTTCAGCAGCATCTTTTAGTGGTGGAGCTGATTCAAAAAATGCCTTGATTTTAAGTGTTGGTGTTTCTGGTGCATGATCGGTGCCATTCATCAAATCCATGGAAATCCTTATAGAGATTGTTTATCTACAACATGACAACCCACCAAAATCACAACCTTAGAACAACCTATTCTTCAGTCAAAAGCAAGTTCGATAACAGGGAATTTCCACGATAAATATTAGCTAGAGATCCACATCAACAACTTCACTAAAGTTAAATGGAAAAAACAAGGGACAATAAACATGCGTTTGACAGATTTCAGCCCCTCAATTAGCTAATTTCAAAAATTAGGGATAATAGAAACAATGTGCAGATCAGACCTGATTCAATAAAGGCTTAGATAAAAGAATTGAGCTTTTAAAAATGTGCCCCTCTAAATCACCCACGAGAAGAAGAATACAACGGACAACAATTGTCATGCGAATGTGATACATATTTGGGTTCATCACACTACTCAATCAAATTCTCCAACAGTCTCACTCTCTAAGAGTCTATCAACTTATTCCCACCAACTATACTTCACCTTGGGAATAGAGAGTCTATCAACTTATTCCCACCAACTATACTTCACCTTGGGAATAGAGAGTCTATCAACTTATTCCCACCAACTATACTTCACCTTGGGAATAGAGAGTCTATCAACTTATTCCCACCAACTATACTTCACCTTGGGAATAGGCCCAAATAGAACACAATGGATATAGATTCATATAGCTGATTCCAACTATTTTTCGATTGAGTCATGGCTGATTGATAAGAAGAATTACACATCACAGCCAGGAGGAAGAAATGATTCAACAGAGGGAAGAATACATCAAGCACTTCAAAATTATCAAGAATTGAGAATGAGGTATGTACTTCAAACTGATCAAGACACTGAACTTTAAATTCTTATTCTAAAACTTTTTAGTAGACAAAATACCCTGTTAAAATCAGCCAGAAGTAAGATATCATTAAAGTTTTCACCTTGTAAAATGGAGAAGGGAGAAGACAGTTAAAGAAAAATACTCAATTTTGATACACAATGCACTTCAAATTTACCAAGATATTAGAATGAAGTATGTATGTACTTCAAATTGATCAAGACACGAACTTTAAATTCTGAATTGTTTGCAAAAACATACTAAACCCCACATAAAGGTTTCACATTTAACCCCCCCCCCACGCCCCCCCCCCCCCCCCACAAAAAAAAAAAAAAAAAACGGTTTAAAGCTTTTACATTTATAAAGAAAAAAGACAGTCTCTCTACCTCACTTCTAAGGTAGTATGGATTGCGTACACTTACCCTCCCCAAGCCCAACTTTGTCGGAATATACTGGGTATGTTGTTATTCTAAAAAGAAGATAGGACTAAAGATTCCACCTGGTACAATACAGAAGAAGATTTCGACAAAAAAAACAATAGTCAGCACTTAAAATATCGATATCCTCAATTTAGCCACCTAAATTGGCATGCCAGACATACTTAGCTCATCACATTGCTCCATCAAATTTGTCACCAGTCTTGCGAGTTTTACCATACTTGTTCCTACTAATAGCACTTTTTTTTTTTGGTTTCCCATCCAGTGTCCGGTACCCGCATTGGAGCCCCGACTAATCCGGATCGCACGTTGCAGGACCCATTAAGGTGGTAGCGCTCCCAACAGAGTTTTCTCCATACCCAGGGTCGAACCCTCGACCTCTGGTTAAGGATGGAGCAGCCCCGTCCACTGCAGCACAACCCATGTTGGTACTAATAGCACATTCACTTGGAGTGGAATAGGCCTAAGTAGAGCGGAACTACTAGCGAAGGCAAGATATTTTCTACGGGGTTCATCATCTACTATATACATTAAAAAAAGAGGATCTTGTATATACACCGTGATTTTTGAGCGAAGGAGGTCCAAATGAACTCCTTATACCATCTAGCTCCGCCACTGAATGGAATATATACAGATAATTAAATGTCGCCGATCTCAACTTGTTTGGTATTGAGTGTTAAATCGATAACTGATTGAATTACACACTAAAATTCCCATCGGAAGAAAATATCAAACCAATAAAGGAATATATCAACTGGAATTCAAATTCAAAATTATCAAGAAATGAGAATGAACTCTGCACCTTAAAAGGGGGTCAAAACAGGATCATTAAATTCTGAAATTTTCTTGATAAAACATACTAAGGGTTCGTTTGGTACAAGGGATAAGGGATAATAATTTCGGGATAAAATGCAAGATTATTTTATCCTAGATCAGTAGTATTAACTAGTGTCAAGAATATTTATCCCATCATTTATAGAATGGGAAAAGTTATGGATAATATATATATGGCGGGATAACTTATACCAAGGAACTATGTTGTTGAGACTCTCCAAAACTACTGTCACACCCGCGTTGAATTCTCTGACAATCCGACACACTTAGATATTTTTGAAAAGTTCAAGCAACAGAATCACCAAATATCTCACTCTATGAAATAACTGTCTATCTCATCTAGATACCAAACAACCCCTTAAATACCCAGATAAAAATTAGGCAAGAGTAAGCTAATAGTAAACTAAAACTTGTCCCATTTATCAACAAAAGGAAAGAAGATTAACGTTCACCTGGTGCGATGGAGGAGAATTTTTAATTAACCCAGATAGATTTGGGGATAAAAAGTGAAAGATTCTTTATAAATCTACAAAATTGAGTGAAATTAGGCAAGTGGGTATTTAACTTTCAGAGTGAGTTTATGAGAAGTCAACAGAATAGGAAGGTTGGGTGGCAAAAGAAAAAATAAGAAACAACGAAATTTATAGGTGAAACAAAAAGTGTAAATTGGAAGAGTATATAAAAAGATGTGGATAATAAATAGCCGCTAGACTCCCGCCAACCGTTTGATCAGATTTTGATGGCTATTTATGCACATTTATGTTGTACTTAATTTTGTGTGGGATAATTAGGCCAAATAGTCGGTTGGTGATCTAGGATGTGTCTCGTACGAAAGGAATGTAATTTTCATAGAATTTTTTTGTGGGGAGGAGTAACAACAATAATATAGTCACTGTATTTTCACAAAGTGAGATATGAAGAGAATAAGCGTACGCAGTTGAGTAAAACAACCTTTGACAACATATTTCAGGAGATAACAACCTTGGAGGAGGTGATTAAGGTACAAAAGGTATAATTTGAAACTGAGCCATCAGCTGCAAATAGACAGAATCTTCATGCAGCTCAGGCTAAAGTAAATGGGTACTTGCACAGAGAAGAGAAATTTTGAAGGCAAAAAGCTGGCATGGAATGGTTTAAGGATGGAGAAAAGAATACTAAGTTTTTTTATACAGTGGTTAATGGTAGGAGGAGAATGTTGAGAATTTCTAGAATTCAAAATGTAGAAGGAGAATGGTTGGAACAACAAGATGAGATAACAGATGAAGCAATTCTATTATATCAAAACCAATTTCAGAAGCAACCAACCTAGATTGATTTTGATCTATTGGAGGAAATACCTACTGTTATTAGGGATAAGGATAATGAAGAAATGCAAAGAATGTCTAGTAAAAAGAAGGTATAAGCAGGGGCTGAATAAAAATAGTGCTTGTAGACCAGATGGGATAACTGTTTTTTTTTATTAAGATGCTTGGAATATTGTAGGAGATGATATATATAAAATGGTCCAGTATTTCTTTAGTGGAGCAGAATTGCCCAAATTTGTAATATTATACAAATTTGGTTCTGCTCCTTAAGAAGGCTTTGGTGCAGAATTTTTCAAATCTAAGACCTATTTTTTTGAGTATTTTTGTTAACAAAATACTCTCAAGGATCATACATGAAAGAATTAAAGGTTTTCTTCCAAGGATGATATCTAAGGAGTAAGAAGAATTTGTGAAAGGAAGAAGCATTATAGAGAAAATTCTATTGGTTTAGGAAATAATACCAGAAATTAAAAAAAGGGGCAAACCTCCTAATCTGGTTATTAAATTAGATATGATGAAGGCATATGATAGAGTGAAATGACATTTTCTTATGCAGGTGCTAAGGAAAACAAGTTTTAGTGAAAGAATGATTAACATGATATACAGGTTGGTGAGTAACAATTGGTACTCCATCTTATTGAATGGTCAACCCCAAAGTTTTTTCAACTCATCTAGAGGTTTGAAGCAGGGTGATCCATTATCTCCTACACTATTCATATTAGCAGCTGAATTATTATCTAAAGCACTGAATGCATTACTTAGGAGGAAAGAGTTTAAGAAATTTGGCATGCCAAGGGGTTGTCCATCAATTAATCATCTCACCTTTTTAGATGATATGATTATTCTTTGTAAGGCTGAAATAAGGACTATGAAATTGGTAGCAGATACTTTGAAAAAGTATGAAGCAGTATCTGACCAAAAAATTAATAAGGAGAAGAGCGCAATATATTTGCATCATAGTGTACCAGAGGGAGATGTAATACTGGCAGAAATGGCTACTGGAATTTTAAGGAAGAATTTGTCATTTACCTATCTAGGTTGTCCTATTTTTTTTATAGAAAAAGCTTTTACAATTAGATGATTCACAATATTAATTCAAAGTTGCAAGTATGGAAAGAAAAGTTGTTCTCATATGAAAGAAGGGAAATATTGATTAAGCATGTACTTCAAAATATTTCCATTCATTGCTTATCAGTTATGAACTCTCCTTAAAATGTGCTAAATCAAATTCATCAAATAATGGCACAATTTTTCTGGAGTAGCTGCATTGGAGAAAAAGGAAGACATTGGACAAAATAGAAAAATCTATGTTTACCAGAGAGGGAAGGAGGATTGGGTTTCAGATTATTGCAAGATGTCATTATGGCACTATTTTGTAAATTATGGTGGAATTTTGGAAATAAAGATTCAATCTGGAGTGTTTGCATGAATAATAAGTATTGTAAAAAAGAGCATTGCAATCTGATAATGTGAAAGAAAAGGAGAGGAGGTTATCAAGTTTAGAAAAGAATGTTGCAAGCTAGTGATTTGGTAGAACACAAGATATGGTGGAACACAAACATAGAAAATTTAAAGGTATGACATGATAACTGAACTGATTTGGGCGATCTGTACACTTACACAAGAGAAGAGGAAGAATATGATGATGCTTATGATACTATAAATGATAATGTTTAGCGGGATATGGAAATTCTAAGTCGGTTATTCAAGACTGATGTGGTAAATCGTATTTTAAAAAATGTGAAACTTCCCAACCCAGAAGTAGATATTGATAAACCTTATTGGAAGCTAATGACTGATGAAAATTTCACCGTGAAAAGTGCTTGGCAGTACATAAGATATAAAGATACTCCCAATAAGATTTATAAATAGTTGTGGGTTAAAGGATTACCATTCAAAATTCTATTCTTTATGTGGGGAGTGTGGAATTTTTGAAAGTTCCAGTAGATGACAGAGTTAAAAGGAGGGGTATTGAAGGTTCTTCTAGATATTGGTGTTGTACAAATCTTGATCAAGAGATACTATCCCATGTGTTCTTAAGATCAATCATTGCTAATAGGACTTGGTCCTATTTTTTTGTTCTTTTACAGGTCTACAAATTAAAGTACTCTCTCTAAGAGAGGTGATTATATTATGTTGGAGAGCTGGAGTAAAGAAAGATATCAAGCCATATTATAAGGCTATTCCTAGCATTATAGTATGGGAATTATAGAAAATCAGAAATCTTAGTAAGCATAAAGGGAAAAGCCTGTCAGTTTAAAGGGTCATTCATAATGTGGTTAGAAATATCCATATGTTACTTAGAATAAGAAGGCCTGCTAAGGAATTCCCTAAAAATTGACCAGAAATACTCAAGAAGTTAGAAGAATTTGAACACAAGTGAGGATTCTCAAAGTTAATTGGGAACTTTCACCGGAAGGATGGATAAAATATAATACTTGGGCATCTAGAGGTAATCCTGGAGTAAGTTCATATGCTTTTTGTTTGAGGGATGAAAATGGTAATCGAGTGTATGCCCAAGGCACTAAGTTGGAAGACTACAAATATAGTAGCTGAGGCATCAACTATTCTGGCAGCTAGTAAACATCGTAAAGTCACACAGTACAACAAAGTCATCATACAAATAGATTCCGTGCTCATCAAGAGATTTTAAAAAGGGAGTGGACATATCCATGGGGAATTGTAAATATCATAGCCGAGATCAAAATAAATCTATTAGGGAAGCAAATAAAATTCCAACATATAATAAGGGAAGGGAACAAACTAGTAGACTACATTGCAAATCTAGCAATAGATATAAGAGATTGTAGTTTTGTTCACATCAACAGCATGAATTCAACAGGGAGAAGCATTTTTAATAGTGACAAACTGAAAACCCCATACTTGAGAATAACACCTATAAGAGGATTGGGGGCAGGAGAGGCTAAGGCTACAACAATATTTACAGCACCACAAAGGTCCTAAGCAAGTGAAATAATAGCCTATACTAGTCAGCCATAAAAAAGACTCGACAAAATAGGAAAGTCCGGGGTCAAATTGGGAGCTCAAAACCTGAATGAAGTCTGTTTACTATGGGCTGGTAGTATTGAGCTTCCCATGCACTCAATCACGAACCCACCTACAAAATTAGAAGAGTCAGTGTTGATAAAAGATAAGCTGAATTACTATCTAGCTGAAATAGTCTCTTACCCAGTAGAGCAAAACATCATCCATGATGAGACTTTCAATAAAAACGAGAAGCACATCCATCCACCAGAGAACACAACTGAGAACAAGAAAAGGTTAATGCATCAAAATAAAAGGTTAGAGGAAAAAAGAACAGAAATAGAGAAACTCAATCTTGAAAGCTGATACATACGACATAGAGCTTCCAAGGTAAATCCATTGATAATCCAGAGGAGAAGGATCAACAGGATTTGACTGAAGAGAGACAACAACATCACTATTCAGGTGTTAGGATGGAAATGACAAAGAGATCAGGAAAACCTTAGATGTAGGGTATGTGTAATAGATATAGGTTGGGCCGATCGGGTTTATGCGTTGGGCTTTAGTTTAGGTGTTATTTTATTTTGTGTTTTTTATTTGGGCCATTTGGTCATTGTGTGTATTTTGACTTATTTATTTTATTAAAATATCAAAAAAAATCTTAAAAAAAGTGTACGCAGTTGAAAAAATTACATGGGATGACCCATAGTGGGTGACTTTGATTTTTTGTCATCCTTAAGAAAAGTCTTTAATAACTGATTCTCCTTCCTTTTATGTACATTTTTATCTCTCATCACCTCAAATATTTTTAAACTTTCCATATTCATTTGTCTTTCAACTTCTATTTTTATTTTTTTTATTTTGTTTATTTATTTATTTTCTTGTTTTTATTCATTTGTATTAGTCTTTAGTTTTTTCTTTTTTAAAATATTATTTAGTTCTTCATTTCTCTTTTTTTTTTTCTTTTTAAATTTATTTGTCTCAATCTTTATTTTTTCCATTGTTATCATTTCTCATTTTTTTCATTTTTTTGAAACTTTTTTTTTATTTTTTTCTTCTCATGTTTGTTTTTCTCAATCTTATTTTTTCCTTTTTATTTTTTATCCTTCTATTTTTTCTTAACCTATATTTTTTCTTCTCTTCTTTTTCTTTTTTTCTTGATCTTTTTTTTTTCTTTTCTGCATTTTGTTTCTTCTCTTTTTTCTTTTTCCTCGACTTCTATTATATTTTTTCAATAAATAAAAAGTTGAATAATCCACAAAGGGATCTTCTTTCTTTGATATAATAACAAAAACATACCCAGTATATTTCCACAAAGTGGGATCTGAGGAGGGTGATGTGTATGCAGTCCATTCACTACCTCAGATGAAGTAGAGAGGTTGTTTTCATAGACCCTCGACTCAAGACAAATAACAGTATAACAAATAAATATGCAAAATCACATATCAAAATAGGATAACACACTGCTAGCTAATCCAGGAAACAATACAACCATAGGATAATACTATAAACTATCTATTCGAAATCATAAACATCACCAAAACTCTACAAACAAGAAACTCCATGTGCAAATACAAACAAAGTACTCTTCCCTACTGTTACAGATGAACTCCTACCCACTAACCCTTTACCCTAATCCGCATCCTCCACACCTTCCTATCAAGGATCATGTCCTCTGTAAGCTGTAATGCATAATCACCTCCCTCCAATATTTCTTTAACCTACCTCTACCCTACTTAAAACCATCCAATGCCAACCTCTCACACCTCCATACTGGGGCATCTGAGTACCTCCTAATCACATGCATGAACCATCATAACCTCACTTCCTGCATCTTGTCCTCCACTGAAGCCACTCCTACGTTCTCCCGAATGATCTCATTTCTAACTCTATATCTCCTGGCAAATCCACACATCCATCACTACATCTTCATCCCTGCCACCTTTAACTTTTGGATGTGGGAGTTTTTAACAGGCCAACACTCCGCTCCATACAACATAGCCAATCAGACTGTCACTTTGTAGAACTTACCTTTCAGCTTTGAAGGCACCTTCTTATCACACAAAACTTTCAAAGCGAGCCTCTATTTCAACCATCCTACACCAATACGGTGTGTGACATCTTTGCCAATCTCACTATTCCCCTGAATCATAGACTCAAGGTACTGGAAACTCTATCTCTTTTGAATGGCCT
Source organism: Capsicum pubescens (assembly GCA_030864215.1). NCBI lineage: Eukaryota > Viridiplantae > Streptophyta > Magnoliopsida > Solanales > Solanaceae > Capsicum > Capsicum pubescens. The sequence continues at coordinate 109,499,883 of CM061549.1, read as the reverse complement.
GAGAATCCAGCTTTACTACCACACTAGCCTCATGCGACAAATCAGTAAACCTACATTCCTAGTACTTTGTATTGGTCCTGCTCAACCTAAATCCTTTAGACTCAAGGTTTGTCTCCAAATCTTCAACTTATCATTAACTTTTCCCCGAGTCTTATCAATCAGTACAACATCATCAGCAAATAACATACACCAAGACACCTCTCCTTGAATACACTGCATCAAAATATCCATCACCAAGGAAAATAAAATGAGCTAAGAGTTGATCCCTGATGTAATTCTATCAAAATAGAAAATAGGGAAGAAGTTGATGACTAATGTGGATAACCTCTCAGTGCTTGAAACTCCTCTCACCAACTTATCCAAAACCTTTATAAAGTTCCTTTTCTCCTCCTTGTCCAATCCTTCTTGTAGAGCGTAGGCACTAATAACGTTCAATATAGACCTTCCAACCACCAACTTAATCGATATCAATCTATCGTTAACCCATTTAACCTCCACCACCTGCCCTTTAATATCTTCATCTACTAAGATACCTACCTCATTCCTATGACTCTCACTACCCGAGTACCACAACTTAAACCCGCCCACATCCTTCGCCTTAGACCCTACCCATTTAATTTCCTGGACACAAGCTGTACTAATCTTCCTCTTCCTAAGAATCTTCACAAGCTCTACGGACTTACCTTGAAGATCCCCTATGTTCTAAGACCCAAGTCTCAACCTAAAATCTTTTTTATCCCACCTAACCATACAACCTCTTACCCCCAACCCCAAACTCAATCCTAGACCCGGCCCTAACCCATCGCCAAACCCAGACTCTGTACTTATCCTACACCTTAGTTCAGACCCTAACCCCAACCCTAATCTATGATATGAACCTAGTATACTATCAACCACCGCAACCACTACTCCATAGGAGAAGAGAAAAAAAGTAAGAAAATAGGTAAGGCTAAAAAGACACAATGGAAATAATCAGAGAAATCTATAAGGAAGAATAAAAAAACAACCACATATACCAAAAACCACAAAACCAATGGACTATAATGCAATTTTTGATAAACAACAATCAATAACAAAAATAATACTGCCCACAAGGACTCTGGTTAGCTTTACAAAGTAACACCAACAAAAGAAGAAAATACCAACGCTCACCATAGTAAATAGATATACTATCCTCAACTAACTCCTACTAAGTAAAAAGGAAATAGGAACCAGTAATCCTATAAGAATAATCAGATAATTAGATAAAAAACTAAGAGAGAAAGGACTGAAAAATAAATATCAAATGAGACAGGACGTATCTACCTCCAAATAGTCAAGAACCTAGACCAGATAAACTAGAGGATACAAAAAGAGTGCACCTGATTCAATGAGAAGATGAAGTGAGGACATTTTCTTGATCAATTCATCGAATTTTGACAAGTTGGCGGAGAAATTAGTTGCCAAAATTTTGATGTCATCACCGTTACCTACTAAAGATACTGTCCCTGAACTTGATTGCCAACAATTATACTGGTCATCGGAGAGTGTTCACCAAAAAATATATGTCGCGAGCCGCCGTAATACCTGTTGCCAAAATTAGTGTTGGAATATTATAGTTTCATCGAAAGACCTTTAAAAAATTGGATCTGGTTTGCCTGTTCACTCATTAAATCTTAAAGCAAACATTGCTTCTTGGTCGTAATTAGACCGTTGATTCCTGTAGTGGGACTGGTTTGTGTCTTGCTAGAAAATATGGGATATCGACGGAGACAGTGGTGTCAAGTGTTGATCATGAGGCATAACTTGTTTGAAAATTCTTGAGTTAAGTCTTGCCTCTAAGGCAAGAGTTATAGAACATCTCATAAATCAAGACAGAATGTGATAGTGTCAACACTTACCGATTAGGCGTAACTTTTTTTTGGGAGGTTCTTGGGCTAAGTCTTGTCTTAGAGGTAAGATTAATAGAGCATCATATAAATTAATACACAGTATGATAGTGTCAATTCTTGTCCATGAAGTGCAATTTGTGATCTAAGTCTTGCCTTTAAGGCAAGAGTTATAAAATATCTCATAAATCAAGACATGATGTGGTAGTGTCAACTCTTACCCATGGAATAACTTGCGAATTGAAAGTCCTTGGACTAAGTTGTGCCTCTAAGGAAAGAGCTATAAAATATCTCATAAATCAAGACATAATGTGGTAGTATCAACTCTTACTTATGAGGTATAATTTGTTGTTTGAAAGTCATTCATTTATAAAATATATCATAAATTAAGACACAATGTTGTAGTGTCAACTATTGACTATGGGACGTAACTTATTATTTAAAAGTCCTTGGGATAAGTCTTGTCTCTAAGGTAAGAGTTATAGAGCATCTCATAAATCAAAACATAATGTGGTAGTGTCAACTCTTACCCCTGGGGCATAACTTGTAATTTGAAAGTCCTTGGGTTAAGTCTTGTCTTTAAGGCAAGTGTTATAGAACATCTCATAAATCAAAACACAATGCGGTAGTGTCAACTCTTGCCCATAGGGCGCAACTTATTTCTTGAAAGTCCTTGGTCTAAGTCTTGCCTCTAAGGAAAGAGTTATAAAGTATCTCATAAATCAATGCATAATGTGGTAGTGTCAACCCTTGTCCATGGGGCATAACTTGTTGTTTGATGGTCCTTGGGATATGTCTTGCTTCTAAAATAGTTATAGAATACTTCATAAGTAAAAAACATAATGTGGCAGTATTGACTCTTGATCAATGTACGTAGCTTGTTGTATAAAAATCCTTGTGATAAGTCGTGCCTCTAAGGTAAGAGTTTTAAAACATCTCATAAATCAAGACATAATGTGGTAGTATCAACTTTTGCCTGTGGGGCGTAACTTCCCATTTAAAAGTCTTCAAACTAAGTCTTTCTTCTAAGGTAAGAGTTATAGAACATCTCATAAATCAAAACACAATAGGATAATGTTAACTCTTGCCCATGGAACGTAACTTGTTGTTTGAAAGTCCTAAGTCTTGCCTCTAAGGCAAGATTTATAGAATATAACATAAATCAAGATACAATGTGTTAGTGTCAACTCTTGTCCATGTGGTGTAACTTATTGTTTGGAAGGAATTGACGAAAAGAAAAGAAAAATAATAAAAGTTGCGGAAAAATAAAAAATAAAAATCAAAGAAAATAAAGAATAAAAAGAAAGAAAACATAAAAGTTGAGAGGAGAAAAGGAAAAAATAAAATTTTTAAAAAAAGATAAAAAAACAAAAATAAAGTATGAGAAAAATTAAAAAAGAAAAATAAAAGATAAAGAAAAATAAAAACGAGAAAAAGATTTAAAAAAATTAGAGGTTGAGAGGAGAAAAAGAATAAAAGTAAGGGTTGAGAAAACTAAAAGGAAAAAAAGAGAAAAAAAATAAAAACCAAAGTAAAATAAAAAAAAAGAAAAAAAGAAAATAAAAATTGATGTTGAGAGGAGAAAAGGAAAAAAAGGTAAGGAAATGTTTCAAAGAATCAAATTGTTATTATATGTTTCAAAGTTTTGTCTTTTGCCATTTAAATGGTCTTTGAATGCAGTTTGTGGATGTTGAGTACAACGTGAAGATTAGCCAAGCTTCCCCCAACAATCCCGTCAAGGCAGTTGTATCAAAGGTAGCTTCCTAGTTTGAGCATGAAAATTACATGCAGAAACTCAAGGTTCAATGAGAGAAGCATATAAGAATGCCGGCCACAACATAAGCCACTAGTGACTGACAGAAAATAAGCAGCACCTTGTATAAGTTGGGCGGAGCTTAAAGAAGCAAACCCCTATCAAAGAAAGCCATTACGCACTAGCCTAGTGTAATACCCTAAGATTTTTAGATCCAAACTCACCACGAGGTAGAAAATTAAATTATCTTTCCAATGCCACCAGCCTCGCCTTAGTCCGATATCGTGACAAAAAGTTATGAGAAATTGACTGAGGGACTATCAAATTGCCAGTGACAACGACTCTGGTAATGACCCATTGTCATACACAACGAGTCGTTGTGTGATGTCATTGCCAAAGAAGTGAGGTATCCCAGAAATTTAGCCCAGTGGTGATGAAACCAGCCAACGACTCGTTATCAGTCCTAACAAGTCATTAGGTGGACCAATTATCACAATAGAAAGAAACCAAGAAATCAAGTTCTTGATAATGACTTCTTCTAACGACTCATTATTACTCATTATTAGACCTAATGAGTCGTCAGGAGGGAAGTCATCGTCATAACAGTGAAGGACCCAAGACTCAGGTCCTCAAGTCACAACTCAAGCAACAACTCATGATCTGACATAACGAGTCATTACCCAAGCCGTGATAACTGTAGCCAAGAAATTCCTGCACATTTTAAGATCGGCTTTTTGGTCTTTTCCACCCTTTTAACTCCTAAACCACGTCGTTTAGGCTTTTGCAAGGGTGGTATAGAAGCCCAAAATTACCCATTAAGTCATAAATTCCATCCACAATAAGAAAAAGAGGGGATTTTTTCTTCTCCAATAGCAACTAGGGTTCCTTAAGTTCAATCACAAATTTTAATAATTTCTCTGAGAAATTCATCTTCAGGTGTGTGGGATTTCACTAGTGGGTTCCTTTTACTCGTTGTGTCCCAAAAGATTTCTCTAACCTCAAGTTTAATTTCCTTCTCCACGTGTTGGGTTCTAGGTCATATATGAGTCTACTTAGTACCTTCAGTTTCTTCTTGTAACTACACCATGAGTTCATGTTCTCCCATAAGAGTAGCATATTCCATTTTAAAAAATCATGAATTTCCTTATTATGATGAATCATTGAGTTTTGGTTTGAAGTATTAAATTCCCTATTATGATCAACTTTTAATATTATCATGTTTGATTGCATTATTCAGAGCTGGTGGGTTATGAATACCCGATACCTAGGGACTCATGTATACAATAATTTTCATATCTTTGAGCACTATAGATTATTTACATTTGATACTTTTAGAATAAGTTCATGATGGGAAATTTAGTTTATGTTTCAGTGTCATTCAGTTGGGAGTAGTACTTAGCACCGAGTGAATGTAGGGATGAAGGCTCACCCATCAGTTTAGGCTTGATATATTTAGTAACAGTCCCTAAGTTCCAAAACTATGGAACCACCATAGGTTATAAGGGGTCACCCATCAGTTTTGGCGTGACACCCTAGTACTTTGACCATCAGTTTAGTAGATCTACGCTAGCCAGTGTTGGTACCCTTGGCAAAATACTAGCACCCTTCAAACTGGGGTTATAGGTTGGACCCCGATTTTCTCAGATTGAGATATGTTGGTTATTGTTAGCTCCTACAGTCCTCAGTTTATGTTTCAACTAATTTTTTACTATGCATGACCTTGTATCAGCTATTCAGATATTCAGTTTTTAGTCAATTCATAATATACTTGGTCTTGTATTCGGTTTACATGTTCATGCATTCATGTTTACTACATACCAGTTAGTTTCCCATTTTGCATACTCAGTACATTCAAAGTACTGATAGTATACTTCTTTGAGCTATATTATCCCATAATATAGGTACGGATACTGAGTACTCGAATCACACTTAGAATATTCCTGTACCACTCAGCAACAGTTTGGTGAGTCCTCATCATTCGAGGACTAGTTATTAATTATCTATTTCAGCATTTCACTTTATATCAGTCAACTGGAGTTAGTTGGGGGCTTGTGCCGATAACTCATTATTATTTAGAGGTTTTCAGATAGTCAGTCATGTTTTTTTAGTTTGTTGAGTATTTCAGACAGTATTAGTATTGATTCCATTACTATTTATTATAGGTTTGTTTTTAGTTTAGCTTCTGCCCAGTATTTTTTTAACTTTTTTTAGTATCCTAATACATTCCAGGACATGGGTTAGTTTGGGGTCACTTGTGGCTCTAAGCACTGTGTTACGACTAGGGGATAATCTCGAATTGTGACAAACTAGGTATCAGACCAGCAAGTTTAAAGTGTCCTAGGGTGTCTGAAAGCCGAGTTAGGTAGAGTCATGCTCATGGTTGTGAAGCACGCAACACTTACGAGAGAGACTACAAAATGTTTTAGGAAAGTATCACTTCTTTCATGATTCATGTCATGCGATAGAATGTGAACTCTATTAAAATTCTTCTCTTAACTCGTCCTCTATCCATTTACAAAAAATTCCTCATAAGAGAACCAACGAAAGAAAAAATGGGAACCAACAAGCCCCACCGCCAGTTCTTGAAGACCCTCTGAATGAGCAGGTCTCTCATGCTGAATTCAGGGCTACTTTTATAGCATTAGCCCAATCTATGACTACTTAAAGTAATCAGTAAGTTGTTTCCCCAACCAACCTAATAGTGAATAAGACGGCAACTAAAATCTGAGACTTTACTCGAATGAATCCTTTGGTGTTCTTTGTATCTAAGCCAAAACAAGATCCACATGAGTTTTTGAATAGTGTTGAAGGTCACTGAAATCATGGGTGTAACTTCTACTAAGAGTGCTGACTTGGCTGCTTACTAATTACAAAGAATGGATCAAACTTAGTTTAAGCAGTGAAAGAAATATAGAGGTACAGATACAGGGCTGATTAAGTGAGATGAGTTTGTTGCAACATTTCTAGATAGGTTCTTCCTACTTGAGTTGAGAAAAGCCAAGGTGTAGGAGTTTATCAACTTGAAGCAGGGCAATATAAGTTTTAAGGAGTATTGACTCAAGTTTACTCAGTTGGCGAGGTATGCTTCAACTATGGTGGCTGATTTTAGAGCCCAAATGAGTAAGTTTGTCTCTGGTGTTTCTGAGGATATGGTCAAGAAGTGTATAAAGCACATGATGGTTAATGAGATAGATAGCTCCAGGTTGATGGTTCACACTTAACAGATTGAGGAAGAGAATATCAAAGAGAAGAAAAAAAAAGAATAAGAGGTCCAGAACTAGTAGTTTTAATTTCTCTCAATAAAGGTCTAATGGTGGAAATTATTCTCATTTTTGCCAGAAACCTTCAGCTTCATCCCCATCTTTTGATAGTGATCTAGTGCCTAAGTTCAGACAGAATAATCGTGATAGAGCGCTAGGCTCTAAGTCCCAAGATAGTGTGAATAATGCTCACACTATCCCAATTTGCGAGAGATGTGGTAGGAACCACAAGGATGAGTGAATGGCAAGCCAGGCCATCGAGTAAGAAAGTGACCAGTGGTTGTGTAAAGAGGCAGAAAAGATCTTCAGTAGAGTTAGACTAACTCTTTAGTAGTTTTAGCAGGTCGCCCGACTCAGGAGGGTACCACCTCCAGTGCAATTGGTGGACACGTTAGAATAAGCTTTAGTCCTTTCAGACTCGACAGGATCAGGAAGGTTCTCTTGATGTGGTCACTGGTATATTATAAGTTTTTCACCTTCATGTGTATGCATTGTTAGATCCTAGAGCCACACTTTCCTTCGTGACTCCTTATATGGCAATAGATTTTGGTGTCAGCCTCAAAATTCTCACAGAACCTTTCTCAATACCTACTATATTCGGTAGTTCAATCATAGCCAAACGGGTATATAGACATTGCCCAATCACAGTATCCCAGAGAGCCACTTCAGTCTATCTCGTAGATTTAGACATAAATAATTTTAATGTTATTCTTGGCATGGATTAACTCCACTCTTGCTATGCCTCAGTTGATTGTAGAAACCGAGTAGTCCAGTTTTAGTTTCTAAATTAGCCAGTCTTAGAATGGAAGGGTAGTACCTCAGTGCCTATAGGTCGGTTTGTTTCGTTCCTTAAGGCAAAGAAAATGATCTCCAAAGAGTGCATCTATCATCTCGTTAGAGACAAGGACTCAAGGTTTGAAATACTGAGTCTTAGGTCAATTCTATTAGTAAATGAATTTCCAGAAGTGTTTCCTGAAGATCTTTCCAGAGTTCTACCAAGCGGAAAATTGACTTTGGAATTGATCTCCTCCCAAATACCCAACCTATTTCAGTTCCACCTTATAGAATGGCCCCAACCGATCATAAGGAATTGAAAGAGCAGTTGAAAGATGTCTTAGACAAGGGTTTTATTAGACTGAGTATCTCTTTATGGGGTGCTTCAGCTTTTTTTGTATGCAAGAAAGGCGGTACTCTCAGAATGTGCATCAACTACCGTCGATCGAACAAAGTCACAATTAAGAACAAATATCCCATTTCCAAGATTAATGACTTGTTTGATCAACTCCAGGGTGCAAACTGTTTCACTAAAATAGACCTCAGATCTGGATATCAGCATCTTAGAGTCAGAGATTGTGACATTCTGAAATCAGCTTTCAAAACTCAATATGGTCACTTTAAATTTGTAGTAATGTCTTTTGGAATAATGAATTCTCCTACAACTTTTATGGACTTGATGAACAGAGTGTTCAAGCAGTACTTGGATATGTTCATTGTAGTTTTCATAGATAACATCCTCGTTTATTCTCTGAGTGAGGGTAATCATGCATATCACTTAAGAATTGTCATATAGGTTCTTAAACACCACCAGTTATTCGCTAAGTTCAGCAAGTATGAATTTTGGTTGAAATTAGTGACATTCCTTGATGATATCATTTTTGGTGAAGGCATTCGAGTTGATTCTCAAAAGACTGAACCAGTAAGGAACTAGCCTAGACCCATCTCTCCATTAGATATTAGGAGTTTATTGGGTTTAGCCGGTTACTACTGACAATTTGTTGAAGGATTTTCTTCTATTTCTTCTCCCATGTGTAGACCGACTCAAAAGAAAGTTAAATTCCAATGGTCTAATTCTTGCGAGAAGTTTTTTCAAGAGTTGAAGACTCAACTCACCTCTACTCTAGTTTTGACTCTACTAGAGGGCTCATATGGTTTCGTGGTATATTGTGATGCTTACAAAGTTAGTCTTGGTTATGTGTTGATGCAACGAGGAAAGGTTATAGTGTATGCCTCTAGACAACTAAAACCTCATGAGAAAAACTACCCAACTCATGATCTTGAGTTAACAACAGTTGTTTTACCTTAAAGACTTGGAGGCATTGTCTTTATGTGGTTCATGTTGATGTGTTCACTGATCACAAAAGCCTTTAGTATGTTTTCATTAAGAAATATCTAAATCTTTGTCATAGAAAGTGGTTAGAGTTGTTGAAGGACTATGATATGAGTGTCTTGTACTATTCGGGTAAGGCCAACGTGGTGGACGACGCCCTTAGTAGATTATCTATGGGGAGTATTTCTTACATTGTGGATGATAAGGAGTTAATTTGTGAGCTTTATTAGCTTTCTAGGTTGGGAGTCCGATTGGTGGACTCATCCAAAGGTAGCGTCTGGGTTCATAATGGCTTAGAATCTTCTTTGGTTGCCGAGGTGAAGAAAAAGTAAGATAGAGTTCCTAGTTTGCAAAAGTTGAAGGAAGCAGTTTAGAATCAAAAGGTTAAGGTTTTATTCCAATGGGGAGATGGTGTTCTTCGCTATCACGGTTGATTATGTGTTTCAGAAATATAGGATTTGAGGCAGCAGATGTTAGCGGAAGCTCATGGTTCCCGGTATTCTATTCACCCAGAAGCCACTAAGATATACCATGACATAGAGAAGTCTATTGGTGGAATAACATAAAGAACGATTGATGTGCGTGGAAACATGGCATATTCGATACTTAAAATGGTGAATTTATGCATTGACTTAGGTTGTTTTGTCAGATATGATGTGTGTTATGTGTTTTTCCAGGTAAACTAGGTCGGAAGTGGTGTTGAACAAAAAAGGAGAAAATAATATGCTAAAAAGTTGAAGTACTGGTCAAGCTATGAGTCGTTAAGTCACCTTACGACTCATATCCAGACTTGTAAGGATAACAGTGGGAAAAATAAGTCTTCAGAAGTGAAGACATAGAAGGCTACGAGTCATAAAGTCAGACTACGACTCGTAGTGTAAAGCTCTACTGAGAACAGTGTGTGAATTCCTAAAAGGTGATGCTCCAGTGGTAACGAGTGAAGGCCACAAGTCGTAAGGACAGACTATGACTTATGGTAAAGAGTCATAAGGATAACAGAATTTGAAGCCTTGAAGATGAAAGTTCACAAGACTAACTATGATTAGCAGCATACAACTCGTATGGTGACACTACGAGTTGTAACCACTAAAGCCTAAAGACATATACGACAACAGGCAATAAGTTGTAACCAGACATAACGACTCGTTACCAGAGGCACAACCACTGCTGACAAAGCTTTCCTATTTTATTTTGATTAGGTTTCCTTTAGTATTTTGGGATATCATAAATGCCCTAGGGTTATTTCTTTATTGTGTTACGCTTTTTTTACAATTTTCTTGATACTTTCACATACTTTGATTATTGATACAATTGTTCTTGAGTTTTTTATTTCGTATTCAATTAGATATTGTGTATTTTACTCTTTTATCAGTGTAAAATTAATTACATGTATTCTTTATTGGCTTTAATGGATTGTTGCATAAGCATGAGCGACTAATTTCCTTGACTAGGGTTGTGGAAACCTTGGTGGATTAACTATTAAGGAAAGTGGGAGGTTCTTCTAATCTATTGTAGCTATGTGTATTAAAATCTTCTTTATATTAATCATACCCTAAGCTACTGCAGAAGCTTGAGAAGCGCCTGTATTTGAGAACATCCTCATAAGGGAGTTTGAGATTGAGAAAAGGAGGATACAACAATGATTTGAGGCTATCAACCCTCGTCTATCAACTCGAGACTCAAAAGGTGAGAGTTGTACTGAGGTTACAGATAAGGGACAGTAAGGTGACGCCTTGAGACTCACAAGATGAGGGGTGATATTTATCAATGCGTTTACAAGGCAATTGATAATACATAGATTTTCAAATTTACATGCAGGGCAGTGGGTTAGGTAAATTAAACACGAGAAACTTATGGAGTTGAGACACCAGGGGGAACACAGTCCTAGTGTCCGTCTTCTATTATTTACAAACTCAAGCATTCAAGTTCGGCCTCGTATTACTATTGACTTTTAAATCCCTCATTTTTTTTTTCGCACTGCTCGTGGAATTTGTCAAATTTGAGAAACAGTTCTATGTATTCCATGTGGGCTTGACCCTAACCTTTTTGGGGTTACTATATTTGACATTAACTGTAACATACTTATTTGGAGGTTAGTTTTAGGGCTACATCAAATTTTGGCACCGTTGTCGGGGAATACGATGTTGAATTATTGACTAAAGTTGGTGAAGTTCACATGTTTTTATTTTTTGTTTTTAGTTGGGCATACGCCGGTGTATGCCTAGCACTCAGAGTCAAGGAAAACCCTTACTCCCTATTGATCCAGAGCCCAACAGAATTCTGCAAACACCAAGAAGGATATCGAAGCATATTAATGATGGTGTTTCAGAAAGGGTTCGAGATGACCCTCTTGCTATACCTTCTCATGCTCCAAGTTATCTATAAAATGTTGCTAATAGATAGGAAGAGTTGATATTAGCAGAGGCAACTAAACAATAGAGAAGAGCAGCTAAGGAATCCCGGTTGGCTCAGCAGGTAGAGCTAGCCAGGCCAAGACCAGTAGTTAATCATCGAGAAACACTTGATGGTGATTGTGATAGATCATGATATGATAGACATTATATATAGATGTGCATTTATATGTCTGCATTGCGAGATGGCGAATGAAATGCTAGATGAGATCTCTGTCACTAACCGAGGATGGGATACTCGAGAGGCTGATAAGGATACTGGTACTTATGCTATTGGTGTCGCTAGTGAGTAAAGAGCTGGTGATGATTCAATAGCACAAGAAGTTGCACAACTCAAAACAAATATTGGGCTTCTTACAAAATAATTTGTAGTAATGGCTTCTAAAAAGGTGAACATAGTTGGGGCACAAGGATCTACTTCTAGAGCTTATGAGCCTGATATGGATGAGGAAGTAAAGTATATGGATCAAGAAGTAGCGGGTTTTTAAGCTAAAGGGTAAGAAAACCAAGGTCGGAACTACTATAGTAACAGGTACTGGGATAAAAGTAGAGAGCGAGATGGTGATTGGAGGCGCAAAAATAATTATAAAGAGAAGAGTGACAGATATTTTCCATCGGGTAGCCGAGATATAGAGTCAAGAATGGAAGCAATGTTGTTGAAGTTAGTAAAAGGCCAAGAAAGTCAGAAAAGTTTCCTTAAGGAGATTAAGGCAGACATATCAGGGTCGAATCAAAAATTTGAGTCACATACCACCATGATCAAACAACTAGAGTAGCAGTTGGCGAAATGTAGGCCCTATTGAATTAAAGCAGCCTGACACTCTTCCCAATAATGCAGGTGTAAAATTTGAAAAATAATAGTCATGGTCATGCCATTACCACTCGGAGTAGTAAAACCAACATGGATCCGCCTGTGTCCACTGCAGTTGAATCAAAGAAAGATGATGTTAATTTTGATATTAAGGAAGCACCTAAAGTTGAAGCTGAAAAATCATTAGGTGTTAAGTGTAGTGATACAAAGGATAAGGTCAAGGGTAAGGTAGACGAACTTGTTTTGAAGAATATTCCAAGACCTCCCCCTTCTTTTCCTCAAAGGCTGAGAAATAAGTAGGAAGAAGGTAAATATCAAAATTTCTTATAAATATCAGAAGTTCCTATCAATATTGAAGGAGTTGTATGTAAATATACCACTTGTAGAGGCATTGGACCAGATGCCTAGTTATGCAAAATTCATGAAAGATCTGGTCACTAGGAAGCGGGCAGTGAGCTATGAGTCTGCGGACAATGTGCATCATTATAGTGTTGTTGCCTCTAGATCGTTGGTAGAGAAGAATGAGGACTCCAGATCCTTTGCCATTCTATATAACATTCGATCCTTCAACATTGCTTGGGCTTTAAGTGATCTAGGAGCCAGTATTATTCTTATGCCGCTGGTTGTATTTAAGAAGTTGGGTTTGGGGGCACCCAAACTGACATTGATGAAATTGTTGATGGCTAACCGAACCATAAAAAAACTTATCGGTATTCTTTGTGATGTATTGGTAAAGGTGGATCCTTCATCTTTCTAGCCGATTTCATAATATTTGATTATAAGGTGGACTTCCAAGTTCCTATCATCTTGGACAGACCCTTCCTAGCTACGAGTAAGGCATTGGTTGATATGGAGTTGGGACAGATGAGTTTCAAACTTAATGATGAATAGGTAATCTTCAATGTATGACAGTCGATGCGACAACTGAAAAATATGAGAGTTGTGTAGGTGATAGACACCATTGATGATGAGGTTGATATAGTGACTATTCCAATTGAGGAGCGGCTGGGTGTTGAAGCATTAGTAGCGGTGATTATGAATTTTGATAGTGATGGAATTAAGGAATATGATGAGATGGTAGGTGCTCTGTATGGGAGAGGTTCTTATATATATGCTCTAAAGAAGCTTGATCTAGATTTGAAAAATAGAACCACTCTTCCCGCTCGTCTGCCAATCGAAGAGCCATCGATTTTGGAGTTAAAGGCCCTCCCATCTCATTTGCGATATGTTTTTTTGGGGCTGACAACACCTTGCAGTGATTATTACAGCTGACTTGGTTGAGACAGAGGTAGAGGTGTTTTTATTAGTGTTGCAGAGGTTCAAGAGAGCTATAGGGTGGACCATTATAGATATTATGGGTATTTCGCCTGGTATTTGGACCTATAAATTCCAGCTTGAACCATACTACATCCCTAGTATTAAGCGTCAACAAGCTAAATCCTCTTATTCAGGAGGTGGTAAAGAAATAAATCATCAAGTGCCTGGACGCTGGTGTAGTTTACCCCATTGTTGATAGAAAATGGGTCAGTCCTATTTTGTGCATTCCAAAGAAAGGCGTAATTATTTTCGTGCCAAATGAGAAGAATGAGCTCATGCCAATGAGACCAGTCACAGGTTGGAGAGTGTGAATGGACTACCAGAAGTGAAACACATGCACATAAATTGATCACTTCCCAATGCCCTTCATGGACCAGATGTTGGATAGACTTATGAGAAGGGGCTGGTATTGTTTTCTTGATGGTTATTCGAGTTACAATCAGATCACTACTGCTCTTGAAGATCAAGAGAAGATAACTTTTACTTGCCTTTATAGGACTATTGCATTCAAAAGGATGCCATTCGGGTTTTGCAATGCTCCTGCCACCTTCTAGAAATGCATGATATTGATATTCTTTGATATGGTGGAAGACACCATTGAGGTGTTTATGGATGCTTTTTCTGTGGTTGATGATTTGATAAATGTTTGGTCCACTTGAACAATGCTTTTTATCGATGTGAGGAATGCAACTTGGTGCTAAACTAGGAGAAGTGCCATTTCATGGTGAAAGAAGGAATTGTGATTGGGCACAAGATCTCAAAACGGGGAATAGAAGTGGAAAAGGCACAAATTAAAGTAATCGAGAAGCTGCCACCACTAGTTTTGGAGAAGGGTATCCAGAGATTTTTAAGCCATGCTGGATTTTACAGGCGATTCATCATGGATTTCTAAAAAATTGCAAATCCTCTTTGCAAACTTCTTGATAAACAGGTGAAGTTTGATTTTGATAAGGCATGTTTGAAGGATTTTGAGTGCTTGAAGAAGTGGTTGGTATCAACCCCTATTATAGTGTCCGCCGACTAGTATCTACCATTAAAGATCATATGTGATGCAAGTGGTGTGCATCTTGGTGCTATCCTAGGACAAAGGCGAGAAATGGTACTTCACCCTATGTACTATGCTACCAAGGCATTAAACCCTGCTAAAAAAACTATATTGTTATCGAGCAAGAGTTACTAGCAGTGGTTTTTGTCTTCGAAAAGTTTTGGTCCTATCTGATTGGGACTAAGGTCATGGTTCATACAAACCATGCAGCATTGAGATACCTAATGGCTAAGAAAGATACAAATCTAAGATTGATTTTTTGGGTTATCTTGCTTCAAGGATTTGACTTTGAAGTAAAGGACCGAAAAAGAATAGAAATTCAAGTTGCAGATCACTTGTCCAGACTTGAGGAAGAAGTAATGCAGAAAATAAGGGATGGGCTTGAAATCGATGTTAATTTTCCAAATGAGCAAATTTTGGCAGTATCGTAAGACCTAATCCCCTGGTTTGCTAATTTTGCCAATTACTTGGAAAGTGATCTTGTCCTAGAAGACTTTTTCTTTCAGCAGCGGAAGAGATTTATACATGAGGTAAGGAAATTCTTTTGGGATTAGCCTTATTTATTCAGGATGAGCCTTAGTTTTTTAAGGTTTATGTGGATGGTATGATTCGTAGGTGCATCCTAAAGATGGAGATGATGAGTATTTTTTAGGCTTGTCATGCTTCACCTGTTGGGTGTCACCATGGAGAAACATGCACATCCCACAAAATCTTGCAATGTGGGTACTAATGGACGATAATATACAAAGATGCTCATGACTTTGCTGCAACCTATGACCAATGCCAGTGTCAAGGTAATATTTCGAGGCTCCATGAACTCCCAATGACCCCGATTTTAGAGTGGAGCTATTTGATGTGTGGGGTGTGGATTTCATGGACCCATTTGTGAGATCCTATGGAATGAGGTATATCTTGGTTGCGGTTGACGATGTGTCCAAATGGGTGGAAACAGTAGTACTCCTCAATAATGAAGGTAGAAGTGTCATCGTATTCATGAAGAAGCATATATTTTCTCGATTGGCACTCCACGTGCAATAATTAGTGATGGTGGGTCACATTTCTACAATTACTTATTCAAGAGTCTGCTTGAGAAATATGGAGTAAAGCATAAGGTGGCAACACCTTATCATCCTCAGATAAGTGGATAGGTTGAGGTCTTCAATAGAGAGATTAAGTACATTTTGTCGAAGATTGTGAATGCCAATAGGACTGATTGGTCAAGGAAACTAGATGACGTGTTATGGCCTATCAAACAACTTTTAAGACCCCCATAGGCGCTTTTCCATATCAGTTGGTTTATGGTAAGGCATGTCACTTGCCTGTTGAACTTGAGCACAAAGCACTATAGGCATTAAAGAAGCTGAATTTTGAGAGGCATGATACAACAAAGATGAAGATGAGCAAAGTGAATGAGTTGGATGAATTTCGACTCCGGGCTTATGAGAGTTCTGCACTATACAAGGAGAAGATGAAGATGCATCATGATCAAAAAATAAAGAAAAGAGTATTTAAACCCGATGATCAGGTGTTATTGTATAATTCTAGACTTCACTTATTTCTAGGCAAGGTGAAGTCTAGGTGGCATTGGTCGTTCACTGTGGTGAGGGTGTTCCCATATGTTTCTATTGAATTAAAGCGTGATGGTGAATACCTATTCAAAGTGAATGAGCAAAGGGTGAAGCACTATATAACAAGCATCGAGGAAGTAAAAGTGGTTATTTATATAGACCTTAGTGAAGTCTGAGTACCCTGGGCAACTGCATCACCGCGATGTTAAATCAAGTGTTGCATGGGAGGCAACCCATGGGGATGGTTGGTGAAATATGAGTATCCAACTTAGCCACATTGTGCCCGACATTAAATCAAGTATTGGGTGGGAGGCAACCCATTGTTTGTACTTATTTAATTATAGGGTAATTTGTGTGTTCAGTGTGCAGGGCTAGGGATTACAGAATTAAACCATACAATTTTTTAGTACCAGGCCAAATGGGGATCTTCACGAGTCGTAACCAGACCTTATGACTCATGATAAAGAGTCGTAGGGACTTGTAAATAAGGCCACCATTAGGTAAAAGGTCTCTGGAGTCATTGCGACCCTAAGAACGAGTCATAGTCAGTGACTATGACTCGACTGTTTGAGTCGTAATGAACGGAGACCCAGGTAAGGTTCCAATATTTATGGAGAAAGTATACGAATCGTAAGATGTGGTTACGAGTCATAGCCAAGACTCATAACTAGTCCCGACATCGCGGGCCTAGAGGGTTAACCTAGTTTAATTCACTAAATAAAACATATGGAGTTAACCCAAATGGTTGGCATCCCCAATTTTAAATGCAAAGACTCCCTTCATTTCTCTAATCGTCTACCATAACATCAAAACACTTCATATTCATCCCCTAAAAGCAAAATCAATTAGGTCATATAATCAGGGGGTTGCAATGAATCCATTCACGAGAAATACTTAGAGAGGAATATATCTAGAGCAAAGGTTGACTACCATAGGCATGATTAAGATACCTAAGTTTGAGGCCTGGTTACGAAAGCACCACTTTGCATGAATGACCACAGCTCCCGATCAATTCATTCCTGTATTAGTACGGGAGTTTTATGCAGTATACTAGGGGGATCTTAAGAGCTTATAAGTACTGGTATAGTTTTGGAAGGTTGGTGACCACTGAATACCTTAAAAATTAGAGGAGTTCGAATAAACATCTCCCCGAGGACCATTTCAAGGATACTTTATTGGCTAGAGTTCCAACCACTAGTGAATACTACCGAGATTAATTTTTATATGGATGAGATGTGGAAGAAAATGAGAAAACAAATCGGCACTGCAAGTAAAATGGTTCACTTTCGATGGATGGTCGGGATTAGTGCTTCAAATAGAGAGGGGCCTGGTTAGTTAGTTGGCGGTCCGAGAGTTAATTCACAGCCTATTACCAAGGGTACCTTAAATTTTATATCAAAGGCTTGATGGACACTTGCGCGACATAGATTGTGTCCCACATCTGAGGACAACATACTCCATCTAATCCATGCGGCCTTGATAGATGGAATCATGACAGGGTATGACTTTAATGTAGCTCAGTTCATTTCTAGAGAGATTCGTAATTAAGCAATAGGAACTAACACAGTTCTAACATTCCCCTATTTATTGAGATAAATATGCATAGATGCGGGAGTGCCAGAACCTCCTGATATTGATAATTTCATCCAACCGAAGAACATCATAGATTTGGGGTTTATTCGTGACGCTGTAAATCCCATGTCCAAATAAGCAAAACAAGGAGCAACATTGCTTGTTGAGGCATTTCAGAACAGAAAGCCTAGTACTGACACATAAGGGTTTATCGACATAGGTGATATCCCTACAGAGATGACACAGTTCGAGCCTCAAGCTTCAGATAAAGTAGGGACCTCCCAGACACCGACACCACCCACTGTGGAACCATGGCCATCACCATCTAGGATAGCCTCAGCTAGTTATGCTCTAGTGCCACAGTCGTTCATGGTGAAGGTACAAAAGAGATTGGCCACCTTGGAAGAAAAGTTAAAGCTGATGGAGCACAGAGTTAAGCCATGTGTCGGCAATAAAATTTAAGAGAAGATGCAGGCCATGTAGTCCTATTGATGGGTTTGAACAATATATCAACCTTTATCTTAAGGGGGTAAATCCTCAGATCTAGTAGGGGTAAAAGGGCGAGTTGGTTGAGCTCAAAAAGGCAGTTAATGAGACTCATACTAGGCCATTCACCTTGATATTTATCATGAGGTGATTGTGATAAAAAAAGAGATACCAAATATTTAGAAAGTTGGAGGTTTTATCCCAGTGGGAGATGATGAATCTGGTAAAAGGGTGAAGAAAAGAAAGAAGAGAAATAGAAGAATAATGGAGGAATAAGATGTTGAGGTCACAAAAGTGGCCAGTATTCAGAGTGAAAGGGACCACGAGGTGAGGGTCCGAGAGATAACAGTGAGGGCTGGTAGTTTGAGATATGCTTATGCTGTTGAGTTAAGTAGTGTTACAACCCCGCCTCCCGAGCTACCTTTGAGTGTACCGGCCACTACCAGTGCCACTATTGCTGAGAGTGTCCCGAAAGCTATTGGGACCACTGATGTTAAGGATGGGACCCGGTCTGAGGTCCCACGTGTTGATGATGTTTGAGTTGGCTCCTAGGGAGCCTAGGTATGTCTTTTCCCCTCGATTTATATTTTAGATGCACTGGGGATAGTCTATAGTCATTCAAGTTGGGGGTGTGGGTGTACCACATAACCACCGCAGGTTGTTGTTGTCGTGTTTATTTTTTCGTTGACTGCGGTTTGAATGTGGAACTAGTATCTCTAGTTTAAATATGTGCTTTGTTTTGTTTTATGTTCTGTGTGATGTTTAAATTAGTAGGAAAATTTGTACCGAAGGCAGTAGACTTGTTTTGAATGATTATGCTAAATTTGTTGAAGCTGTTAGAAAAAATGGCACCCCTCCTAAATTTTTATAACTGTGTGATGAGTACATATGTGTGACTGATATGAATCTTGTAATGGCATTAGAATTAGAAACGTAATAACTGTGGTGAACAATTGCTTGAACTGGATAGAAAGCAATTAGCAATGTGACCCTGTACAATGTGTTTGTGAGGCGTTACCTAGTTTCTTTTGTGTGCGAAATCTAAAACTTGCTCGGGTAGTCTTGCCTAAGTCATAGGATCTTCAGTTAGGAAAGGATCATAGGCCATTTTTTAATGCACTCCACTTTAACCTAAATAACCAACCAAAAGTGAATAAGAATCCCTTGATCCCAAGTTTGACCCTTAATAGACCTAAATTTTTTGTTTACACCGATTTACCCTCCCATTTTTAATTGTAATGAACTTGTTTTAGCCCTAGTCCTTCTTGGACACTGTGCACCTCAACTCTGAGAAATTGCCTAAGTTGAGGGTGGTTATATAGGGTGAACAATGAAAAGTAGGTACAAAGAAGGGGTGTAAATAGAAAAAAAGTAGGGTTGGTGTGGAAGAAAAAGAAAAATGAGAAAATTGTGAAAAATAAAAAAAGATCAAGAAAAAGAAATTTGCAAAAATAAAAAGAAAAATAAAAGAATAAGAAACCACCCCCAGTCTGAACAAGTAGAAAAGGAATAAAAAGGGAGAAATAAGGGACAGAGTGAAAGTAAAGTTGGAAAATTAGTGGATCCTAAAGTAATCGTAGTGTCAAGGAGGCTTAGTCACTGAAAAATTCCCAAAAAGATCATACCATCCTCAAACCTATGTTACAAGCCGAATAAAGCCCTATAGTGATCCTAACCCGACTGTCTGAAAACTGAGGCAAAGACAATAAGGGCAATCTTGTGGCATTCTGTGTATACTGTGAAACTTCTTTGTGAGGGAGAGAACCTCTTGACCGTCTAGGTATTATCATGTTCAATATATGTGAATGAATGGGACTTCTTTTATTGTAAGGGTACATGGGTCACGTTGTTAGAATACTTATCTGTTCGAGTAGTGTAATTTGTGTATATGCCTAATTGTTTGTTGCTAATGTAATTCCATCACTTGATTCCACTGTGTCATGTATTATACTATACCTGTATACACAGTCGGGCTTTGAAAATCTAAAAATAGGGGAGGGAAAAGTGTTGTGAACTAAAGTTGAAAATTATCTGCCAAAGGTATCTTAGGATCTTCCTGTTTAAGCATCGTGTTTGTTTTTGTTTTGTGCTTTTACCTAAGGACATGCAAATGTTCTAAGTTGAGGGTGTTGATGTGTCGTGGAAACATGGCACATTTGATGCTTAAAATGGTGAATTTATGCATTGACTTAGGTTGTTTTGTCGGATATGATGTATGTGTTGTGTGTTTTCCAGGTAAACTAGGTTGGAAGTGGTGTTGAAAAAAAAAGAGAAAAGAATGTGTTGAAAAATAGAAGTACTGGTCAAGCTATGAGTCGTTAAGTCACCTTACAACTCATAGCCAGACTCGTAAGGATAACAGTGGGCAAAATAAGTCTTTAGAAGTGAATTCATAGAAGACTACAAGTCATAAAGTCAGACTACAACTCATAGTGTAAATTTGTATTGAGAATAGTGTGTGAAGTCCTGAAAGGTGATGCTCCAGTGGTAACGAGTGAAGGATACGAGTCATAAGGACTGACTAAATCTCATGGTAAGGAATCGTAAGTACAATAAAATCTGATGCCTTGAAGATAAAAGTTCACTGAAGTAATTATGATTAGTAGCATATGACTCGTATGGTGACACTACGAGTCTTAACCACTAAAGCCTAGAGACATATATGACAACAGGCAATGAGTCATAACCAAACGTAATGACTCGTTGCCAGAAGCACAACCACTGCCGACAAAGTTTTCCTATTTTATTTTGATTAGGTTTTCATTAGTATTTTGAGATACTACAAATACCCTAGGGTTATTTCTTTATTGTGTTGCGCACCTTTTACAATTTTCTTGATACTTTCACATACTTTAATCCTTGATATGATTGTTCTTGAGTTTTTTATTTCGTATTCAATTAGAGATTGTTTTTTTACTCTTTCATTATTGTGCAATTAATTTTATGTTTTCTTTATTGACTTTCACGGATTGTTCCATAGGCATGAGTGGCTAATTTTCTTGACTAGGGTTATGGAACCCTGGTGGATTAACTACGTAAGGGTGAGAAGTTTGTCTAATCTATTGTAGCTGCATGTATTGCAATCTTTTTTATATTAATCGTATCCCAAGCTACTGCAATAGCTTGGGAAATGTCTGTATTTGAGAACGTCCTCATAAGGGAGTTTGAGATTGGGAAAAAGAGGTTACAATAGTGATTTGAGGCTATCAACCCTCATCTAATCAACTCGAGACTCAAAAGGTGAGAGTTGTACTGAGGTTACAGACAAGGGACAATAACGCGACGCCTTGAGACTCACAAGGTGAGGGCTGAGATTATCAACACATTCACAAAATAGTTAATAATACATAGCTTGTCAACTTTGCATGTAGGGTAGTGGGTTAGGTGAATTAATCACGAGAAACTTACGGAGTTGAGAAACCAGGGGGACACAGTCCTAGTGTTAGTCTTCTATTATTTACAAACTCAAGAATTCAAGTTCAGTCATATGTTACTATTGACTTTCAAATTCCCCCATTTACTTTTCCATACTGCTCGTGGATTTTGTCAAATTTGAAAAACGATTCCATGTACTCCCTGTGGGTTCGATCCCAACCTCGTTTGGGTTACTATATGAAACACTTTGGTTTCTGGACCTTAGAAAATTTCCTTGATTTCTGGTTTCTAGACAAGATATGACTTAGGGGAACGAGTCGTACACTTAGGTACGGGTGGTATGGTCCAGTTATATGCTGACTAGTGTTGGTTGGTGGGCTTGATGTAATTACTAGAATGGGTATGATTTGGGTTGTACGAGTTGTATAGTTGGGGATGGGTTGTTTGGTTACTTAACTTAACCTTAGACTTGGTAACTTAAGTTGGATTGGAGTATGAGTGGCTCACCATGAGCCGTAAGCCATAGTATGAGTCGTACCCAGGACTCATATGGTGGCCAGTGTTCAAACATCCTGGATTCTATTCTACCAAGGGTACGGTGTATGGGTACTAGTTATATAATTGAATATGACTTGGGTTTAGGTGTGTCGTACCTTGGATAGTGTTGGGTCCAAGGGGGAAAACTTAGGGGATGAGAGGTTGGTACCACTCATATAGGATGGGTACGACTCGTAAGGGTCAGTCGTACCATATGATGATAATTTAATCCAGTTTAAGTAAGGGCAATCTGGATATTTCCCCACTTATACTAATAAGGTCCCATGACTTATATTGCAGTTGGGAGGTTATTTTCCCTATTATTCTATTCTTAAAAACTTGAAAAACACTCTTAAATCCTCTCTAGAGTTCTTGGGCAAAAAAAGCTAAGGTTTCATCTTAAGAAGTAAGTTGGGGCTTGTCTTGGTGATTTCTCTCCATCGCCATCTTGGTTTAAGGAATGTTCTCTTTCCTAATTGTTAGTTCCAACTAAAGGCATGGTTTTATACAATGTTTACATGATTTGAATGTTGTATGATTTTGGGTTTTCAAATATGATTTGGGGGTTTTGGTTATAAATGCTTGGTTATGGTTTTCCCATATTTTAATTATGTTTTTATATACATTGATGGTGGTTTTCGATAATTGGTTGCATGGGAATGGTTCTTTGGTAATGGACTTTGGTTTTGGAAATCTATGCCCCCAATGAGTTTGATAAAATGCCTATAACAATGTTTTCACTATATTATTGGATTTTCAATGGAACTTATGCATGGTTTAAACCTAGTAATGGAACCCTAAATGAAATGAGTGGGTTTAAATGGTTTTGAATGGATTGAAAAGGCCTTGGTGGCCATGGTTATGGTTTAATCAAAAATCATGTGGGGTATATGGAAATCCCCTAAGGGTTGGCTAAGGACAATACTTGCAAGTTATAGTCGGTATGATGATACTACTACTAATAGCCTTGGTTAATAATAATGAAATAATGGCTTGGTTGGAAAATGTCTTCTAATTGGGCTAAAAGGAGCGGGTATATAGCAAAGTCGTGGAAGGTAAAGGTCCGGGGGGGGATCAAAACTGGAAACTCATATTTGTCGATGTGAGGTTTATTCCTAGTGACCATGTGAATGATGTCACACTTTATATTTTGGGGGATGTACTAGTCATCCCAGGTTTTCTTCCCTCGACGTGCGGCTTCACGCACTAGGTCTCTTTCAGTAGGGAGAGCTGAACCCATATAGCCTGTGGGTGGTTTAGGATGACAGAGCTACACCACTCAGGTAAAGGTTTTAAATGGCATGTTAAACCCGGTTCCCTTTTATGGAATGGTTATATATATATGTACTTATTGTGTGCATATGGATGGTTTTACTTCATTTTATAAATGACATTATTTTATCCTTATCCTGAGTTCATGCTAGCATTGACTCGCTAACCCATCTTCGGGAGGCTGTATCCCCACGCGATATAGGAACCGACCGTTCTACTTCTCCTGCTTAGCATTCGTATATTCGAGGGTCAGCTTTGGATTAAAGTGGTGAGCTTTCATCTATTCGGAAGGCTCCATTTCATAGATGTTCTTTCATACTCTGGATTATTTATGGATATTGGTTTTGTCTATGGTTGGGGGCATATCCCAATTGAATATTTGTATTCTTTTGGTTAATGGCTTTTATGGAACTACTATAGGTTAGAATGGGTGGGATCGGTACTGGTGTCAGCCTTAGTATTGGCATTGGTATTAAGGCTGACCTCGTTGGAAAAAATTTCTCACTGTTCCATCATATTTTATTTTGGGATTATATATTTGATTATTAATGGAACTTAATTGGTTATGGTTTGATCTATGGTTTAGTTTGGCTTGATATAGTTGGACGGTTGGTCTGGGACGGTCGGACTCAATTGGGTCGATCTCGGTAATAGACCTATCCTAGAGTCTGTAATCTTAATTGTTACGCTATTTTGTTATATGTTCGAAATTCAGCCAACTCAGGGCAGGCAGATAGAGGTTGGGTTGGGTAACGGGGGTGGTCTTCGAACTCGGTTGGACTTGGGACGCCCATTATGACAAGGCCCCAGGTCGGGTTGGGTCGGGTCACTATATTTGACATCGGTCGCATCATACTTCTTTGGAGGTTAGTTTTTGGGCAACATCAAGAATATCGCGAAATTTGTGGCTAGGTGTCCAAATTTCCAGCAGGTTAAGGTTGAGCACCAGAGACCCAGTGGTACACTTCAAGAATTTAGTATTCCTACTTGGAAGTGTGAAGTAGTGAATATGGACTTCATTATAGGGTTGCCTCGCACTCGTCGACATCATGATTTTATTTGTGTTATCATGGACCGAATGACTAAGTTAGATCACTTCTTGCCAGTTAATACTTCAAATTCAGCTGAAGATTATGCTAAGCTCTATCTTAGGGAGTTGTTGAAATTGCATAGGGTTTCCTTGACCTTTATTTCAGATAGAGGTGCCTAGTTTACCTCTCGATTTTGAAAGACTTTTCAAAAGGGTCTTGGTACCCAAGTTCATCTCAGTACAACTTTTCATCCACAGCCAGATGGTCAGGTGTAGAGGACTATTTAAACCTTAGAGGATATGTTGAAGGCATGTGTGATTGATTTCAAGGGTAGTTGGGATGATCACTTGCCTTTGATTGAGTTTGCTTACAATAATAATTATTACCCAGTATTTAGATAGCCCAATTTGAGGCTCTTTATAGTAGGAGATGCAGGTCTCTTATTGGTTGGATTGAGGTTGGCGAAGCTGCTTTAATAGGCCCAAGTCAGTGCATGAGGCGTTGAAAAAAGTTCAGCTTATTAGAAAAAGGATGAAGACTGATTAGAGTCATCAAAAGTTCTATGCAAATGTGAGAAGGATGGAGCTTGAGTTTGATATGGATGATTTTGTCTACATAATTTTTTTTCCTATGAAAGGGGTGAATAAGTTTGACAAGAAAGGGAAGCTTAGTCCCTGCTATGTTGGCCTATATAAGATTTTGATTTGATTGGTAAGGTAGCATATAAGTTGGAATTGCCTGCAGACTTGGCATCAATGCATCCAGTTTTTCATGTCTCCTTGTTGAAGAAATACCTTGGTGACCCAGCATCAGTAGTTCCTTTAGAAAGGGTTGGCGTAAAAAATAGCCTCTCTTATGAAGAGGTCCCTGTTGAGATCCTTGATCGTCAGATTCATAGGTTGAGGAATAAAGAGGTTGATTTGGTAAAAGTTTTATGGAGAAATCAGTCAGTCGAGGAAGCTACTTGGGAAGAAAAGACATATATGATGACCAAGTACCCACATCTTTTCTCTTTGAACTCAATTTCATCTTGAAGTAGTAGTTCCCTTAATTAATTAATTCTTTCATTTCTATCTCAGGATATCTAGATAATTTTATGGCATAGCTACATTCATGAGTTTAATTCAGTTCATGCATCAGTCACAGATTCAGATATTAACTCATGGTTCAGCTTGTAAGTGTTTAGTATAAAATCTCAGCTTTTTCCCCTAATGCTTCAACTTAGTCAGTTTCATTCGGGGATGAATGATCCCAACGGGGAGATATTTTAATACCCCAAGTTTTTTAGTTCTAGACTCACCATGAGTTAGTCCATTAAATTAGTTGACCAATGCCACCAGTCTCGCCTTAGTCCGATATCATGGAAAAAAGTTATGACAGATTAACTGAGGCACTGTCAAACTGCCAGTGACAACGACTCTGGCGATGACCCATTGTCAGACACAATGAGCCGTTGTGTAAAGTCATTGACACAATAGTAAGGTATCCCAAAAATTTAGTCCATTGGTGACGAGTCCAACCAATGAATCATTATCAGTCCTAACGAGTCATTAGATGGACCCGTTGTCACAACAGAAAAAAACCAAGAAATCAAGTTCTTAATAATGGCTCCTTAAAACGACATGTTATCAGACCTAATGATTCATTGGGAGAAAATTGGTTGTCATAACAGTGAAGGACCTAAGACTCAGGTCCTCAGGTCACGACTTAGGCAACGACTCATGACCTGACATAGCGAGTCGTTACCCAAGCCGTGACGATTGTAGACCAAAAATTCCTGCACGTTTGGAATTACGTTTTAAGAAGGGATTTTGGGTCTTTTTCCACCCTTTTAACTCAAAATCCACATAGTTTAGGCTTCTCCAATGGTGGTATATAAGCCTAAAATTCCCCAAGTTCCCCATTAAGTCGTAAACTTAATCTATAACAAGAAAAAAGGGCAATTTTGTTCTTCTCCAATAACAACTAGGGTTCCTCAAGTTCAAGCACAAATTCAAAGAAATTCATCTTCAGGTTTGTGGGATTTTATCAGTGGGTTCCTTCTGCCCATTGAATCCTAAATGATTTCTCTATCCTCAAGTTTAATTTCCTTCTTCACATGTTGGGTTCCAGGTCAAATATGAGTCTACTTAATACCTTCAATTTATTCTTGTAATTACACCATGAGTACATGTTCTCCTATAAGATTAACATCTTCCATGTTCAAAAATCATGAATTTCCTTATTATGATGAATCATTGAGTTTTGGTTTGAATTATGAAAATCCCTATTATGGTCAGTTTTTAATATTATCATATTTTGTTGCATTAGTCAGAGCTGGTGGTATATGAACACCCGATACCTAGGGATTCATGCATACAACAATTTTCATATATTTGAGCACTTCAGATTATTTATAGTTGATACTTTTAGAATATGTTCATGATGAGTAATTCAGTTTATGTTTCAATGTCATTCAGTTGGGAGTAGTACTTAGCACTGAATAAATGCAAGGATGAAAGCTCACCCATCAGTTTAGGTTTGAGACCTTTAGTAATAGTCCCTAAATTCCAGAATTACGGCACCACCATAGGTTATAATGTGTCACCCATCAATTTAGGCATGACACCCTAGTTCTTCGGGACATCAGTTTAGTTAATCCATGTCAGCTAGTGTTGGTACCCTTGGTAAGGTACTAACACCTTCCAACTGAGATTACAGGTTGGACCTTGATTTGCTCAGATTGGGTTATGTCGGTTATTATTAGCTCCTACAGTCCTCAGTTTATGTTTCAGCTTATGTTCAGTTTCTGATTATGCATGATCTTGTATTTAGCTATTCAAATATTCAGTTTTCAGTGAGTTCATGATAATACTTGGTCCTGTATTTAGTTTACAAGTTCATCCATTCATGTTCATTACATACCAGTTAGTTTTCTATCTTGCATACTAAGTACATTCAAAGTATTGATCGCATACTTCTTTGTGCTATATTGTCTCATAATATAGGTATGGACGCTCAGTACTCAGATCACACTTAGAACATTTTTGTACCACTCATATTTTGGTGAATCCTCATCATTTAAGTACTAGTTATCAGTTATCTATTTCAACATTTTATTTTATTTTAGTCAGTTAGAGTTAGTTGGGGGCTTGTCCTAACAACTCATTATGATTTAGAGGCTTTCGAATAGTCAGTCATGTTTTTAGTTTGTTGAGTATTTCAGTAGTATTAATATTTTTTCCATTACTATTTATCATCAGTTTGTTTCAGTTTAGCTTCCGTGATAGAAGCACAATGAGCATCAAGAGCACAAGGTATTGTCTAAGGGTTAAGGCTTCGGAATTGGCAAGCAATTGAAGATTTTTGGAGTATTTTGAAGCCTTGGTCAAAAGAAGGTAGGAGGGAAACTTATACACTTCATAGGCGCCTCAAGTGAAGGACAATGAAGACATTTTACACTCCAAATATACACTCCATAGGCGCCCATTTCTAAGCCCTCATTGAGGGCATTTTTGTCATTTGGCATGTAATATTATAAATAGACCATTTTACTTCTCTTTTCATTAGACTTTGATGAAATTGGATATTACTCTTATATTGTAGTTTTTAGTCTCTAGTTTTAGCTCTTAGAATCTGAAAATTGGCCCAAGAACATTTGAAGTTAGGGTTTCACTTGTTTTGGATAATTTGGCAAGAAAGGTGTACTTGAGTAAGAGTGTTTCCTTTGGGTCACCTAAGAGGAAGGTTTTAACTCTTATTTGTGAGGTTTTTTGAAGATTTTGAAACATCTTCTAGTGCTAATTATTGAATAGGAGTAAGGGTCTTTATATCTATCATTTAATTTCAAGCATTCTTCTTCTTCTTCATCTCTATTCAATGTGTTGCTTTCTCTTTATTTGGTTGCTGGAATTTGCATCTTAGTAACCATTTTTGTGTGTTCATAGCCTTTAGGCTATCATTTGGTATCAAAGCCTTGTTTTGGGTTGTTCCTACAACCCTAAGTCTTGGATCTAAGAAATCTCAACAAAAAAGAGTGTAGAAAATCAAAAATCTCACAAAAAAAATTGTAAACCCATTTTTTTGTTTGGGCAGAATCTTAGATCTACATGTTTTTGTGTTGTTTTTTGGTTTAAAGTACTAGATTCTTGTTCCATAGCACCTAGGGAGTCTATATCTACATTTGGAACAAGATTTGGTTGTTTTTGAGCTAGATCCACCATTGTTGTGCGTTGTTTGCAGCTTTTTGAGGTGGAATATCGTGGTGCATATCATTTTGTGGCGTGTTTGTGGCTGATTTTGTGTCATTTGAGCTTGCCTTGACCCAAGGAACCTAGATCAAAAAGAAAAATTGAAGTTAGAGTTCATTTGCCTTGTGGTCAAACTTCGGTCAACTCTTGAATATTCATATTGTTCTTCACCATCTTCATAGCTTGTTGAAGAATAATATTCAAAAGGGGTGTTAGATCCCCAAAAATAAAGAAAGAGAGTGAAAAAAGTTGTTTGTACAAAAGAATATTCCAAGAATATTCAAGTCATCCAAAGAAGAAGAGACAAAGGGAATATTCAAAGTATAATTGAAAGTACAAGTGGGGGTACCATTGATTTCAAATCCATTTGAACTTACAAAAAAGGCTCCAATCCTCCATTTTTCACCAAATTTCGTTCAAACACTCTCTTTAGTAGATACTTGGTCGAAACTACAAGAATTTGGAAGTTAAAAATTTTGAAAAAGTGACGCCCAATCACAAGCTTCCACATCATCACTTTTGTGAACAACCAAATTGAGTTCTAAATTAGATTTACTAGTTTCTAATTATTGTTTCTAGTTTCAATTTTGTTGTTCTTTCACTAATTAGCAAACCAGTAAGTACCTACTAGTTTGGTAATTAGATTAGAGTCCGATCATTTCGGGTCTTTAATTTTTGTGTGTTTTTCTCATTTTTAATTCATAGTAATTTGTTGGTTCAAGTACGTGCATCATTTTATTTGATTCATATCAAACAAAAATCGATTCCGGACCAAAGCATATTCACCACTCATTCACTTGCCAAGTATTGCCAAGTTTTCAACACGTGTGAGACCAAGTGTGAGGTAAGATCCAAGTGTGAGTGTGGTGAGGCCTTTTTGAACTAACTTGTTTTCTCATTTTGTAGGTTGTTTTTATTTCTGTTTTTTCTCTTTTTAGGTACATTTGTCATGAAAACCGAAGGTACTACTTCCCAAGTCTTGGGAAATGATGCTATTGGAGCCTTGATGGCTCGGCTTGAGGCCTTGAGCCAAAAAATGGATGATAATCACGGTGCTATGAAGGGTGATATGGATGCAATGAGGGGTGACATGATTAGAATTAAAGAGAGGGTTGATAGACTATGTCCACCAAAATCTCCACAAAATTCAAACCACCAAGTTCCAAACTCACTTGACCAAAGGTTACCTTCATAATTCCAAACACCTCAAGTCCAAAGATCCTATACTTCACAAAATCCAATGACTCCTCTCTACGAGTTAGAAACTAAAGAGAGTGAGTCCAAGACTCAAGATGGAGAGAAAATGAATGGTGAGGTACAAGAAGAATATGAAGAAAGAAGGAAAAAGGAAGGGGAAACCATGGGTAGTGAAGTTGGAAGGGAAAAAAATGTTTGATTATGGATCTTGTCCACAAAGGACCCTTTTTATTCACTAACCCAAATGCTAGCATTTTGCCTAGTATTTTCTCTTCTCATGTGCATGTTCAAGACCCTAGAAGTCCTGAGGAGAAGCCCAAGAAAGTTTCCTTCAAGCCCTTGGCCGAAAATCCTAATTTTGGGATAAGTGATGAAGAAGTTAGTCCAAAGGGAAACCTTGATATAATCCCTTGTAATGTGGAGAATTAAGGCTTCCATAATTCAAACCCAAGTGAATAACACACTTCCCATGGTCTACAAGGTAACAAAGCTATCTTCTACATTTCCTTGAACTTAAAATATTATGATGTGGGTAGTAGTGGCCAAAGTGGTGTAGTTTTGGATTTTCTTAGTAAAGAAGTGTGTGAATCTTCCTTTTGTGATACTCTTGGTTTTGTTGGGTTGCATAAAAACCAAACTCTTGTTGTGAGTATGCAAGCACTAGTTGATCCTTTAGATGACAAAATCAATTCTTGTCGTAAGAATAATTTGTGTCCATCTAGTGCTAGCACTTATAACTTGAATAAGGTTACATTACCAAGGGACAAGAGTATTCACACACTAGTGGGCTGCCCTAGTACAAACCAAGGTAACTTGGGTACATTCTACACTCCCTTGAGTTTAAAAAGTTGTGATATGATTTTGGGTACATCTAGTGTAGAAGTACATGTTTCCTTCTTTGATAATGCTTTGGGTAAGTGTGACACCCTAGTAAATGGAATGAGTAGCCTCGGTTTATTCCGTTGGCCACTTCACCCATTTGATCCCAGTGTACTAGTGGGTTCGGGAAAGGATTATTTTGGCTTGAGCTTATTGTCTCTTGATGTTTACCTAAGCCCTATCATTTATGATGCATATACTAAATGTTACATGGACAAAATAAGGGATTGCTGGTTGTATTTTAAAAGTGTACACCCTCGGCATGATGTCTTCACACTTGATTCCTTCCTATACTACCTCTTTGCCTATGATGATAACCATGTTAATTTTGAATTGGTATTATGTTGAGGTAGTAAGTTTGGTGGCTGGTTTTCTTTCTTTAATGATGATGATTGTGAGTTTGGTAGCCTAGTGAAAGGAGTGGGTCACGTCAGATTAACCCCTTGTCTTCTACTCCCATTTGACCCCGGAATACTCTTGAGATGTGAAGGTTATAGTTGCTGGTCATGCTCAATTATTTTTTATATTGATGCTATTCATGTCTTTGGTATCCTTTATGCTAAGCTTTTTATGTCAAAAACCAAGAATAGGTGGATGTATGTCAAGTATGAGCAACCATGGGTTGATGATATAAGTGTGGTACTAATAGTAACCCTCCTACCAAGAGAATTTTGTGTTTGTTTTTCTCTCGTTTTGTTTTTTTGCAAGATATGAATTTGAGGACAAATTCCTTCAAGATGGAGAGGATGATACAAGCATAATGAGCATCAAGAGCACAAGGTATTGTCTAAGGGTTAAGGCTTCGGAATTGGCAAGCAATTGAAGACTTTTGGAGTATTTTGAAGCCTTGGTCAAGAGAAGGAAGGAGGAAAACTTATACACTTCATAGGCGCCTCAAGTGAAGGACAACGAAGACATTTTACACTCCAAATATACACTCCATAGGCGCCCATTTCTAAGCCCTCATTAAGGGTATTTTTATCATTTGGCATGTAATAGTATAAATAGACCATTTTACTTCTCTTTTCATTAGACTTTGATGAAATTGGATATTACTCTTATATTGTAGTTTTTAGTCTCTAGTTTTAGCTCTTAGAATCTGAAAATTGGTCCAAGAACATTTGAAGTTAGGGTTTCACTTGTTTTGGATAATTTGGCAAGAAAGGTGTACTTAAGGAAGAGTGTTTCCTTTGGGTCACCTAAGAGGAAGGTTTGAACTCTTATTTGTGAGGTGTGTTGAAGATTTTGAAACATCTTCTAGTGCTAATCATTGAATAGGAGTAAGGGTCTTTCTATCTATCCTTTAATTTCAAGCATTCTTCTTCTTCATCTCCATTCTATGTGTTGTTTTCTCTTTATTTGGTTGCTGTAATTTGCATCTTAGTAACCATTTTTGTGTGTTCATAGCCTTTAGGCTATCATTCCGCCCAGTATTTTGTTAATTTTCTTCAGTATTCTAATGTATGCCAAGTCATGGGTTAACTTTGGATCACTTGTGGCTCTAAGTACCGTGTTACGACTAGAGGGTAGTCTTGGATCGTGACACCTAGCTAGCTAATGTTTTTTAGGTAGTTGTTCTGTTTGTTGTAGCGTGCCTTCCCTCCTTCTCTCACTTAATAAAGAAAAAAATAAAAAATATAAGAGTTAAAGTAAAATAAAAACAAAACAAAAATAGAACTTGAAAGATAAATAAGTATGGAGGTGTTTAGAACTATTTAAGATATAGAGAGACAACTAGGTAATTGTACTAGCTACAATATATTTAAAGTGCGAAGAACCTTTGAAAAGTGATTCGAACTTTTTACCTTTCATTAAATAATTCTATAATAGACAAAATCGTCTTTTCACTATTTTAATTAAATTATTATTTCATTATTTATTTAATATTTCAAGTGTAGTAGTTGGAATTGGAGTTT
This sequence comes from Capsicum pubescens, assembly GCA_030864215.1. Lineage (NCBI taxonomy): Eukaryota > Viridiplantae > Streptophyta > Magnoliopsida > Solanales > Solanaceae > Capsicum > Capsicum pubescens. Next base: position 109,467,249 of record CM061549.1, on the reverse strand, counting down.
ACATGGAAAGACCATGGACTTAGCTACTTTGTATCCAAATTAGAATTGTACTCATTCAAGTTCGAGGTCCTTTTGGATTGGTTTACATGCACGGCTTAGCGTCGATTGGAAAACCTTTGTTTTTTAGTTAAAATTTTTCATAAAAGTTTACTTATGTTGTTAACTTTTTACCTTAACCAAATGAAAAAAAGTTTACAGGTGATTCTATATAAAGTGAGATGAAAAAAAAATCATAGAATAAGTTTTTCATGGAAAAAATTTTCATTAAGAGAAGAATTCTTTTTCTTTTCATGAAAAAGTTCTTATGAGAAATCACTAAATCAGGAGATAAATACTATTGATAAGAAAATTATTTTCTTGTCAGTTTACTTTGAATAAGATATTTTTAGAGAAATTTCAATAAAATATTTTATTTGCGAATTTCGTTCATCAAGAAGTTGATAGAAAAGATCGATCTCGATGTGGATACAAATAGAGTCAACTGATCTAAAATTGATTTTTGAGGTAAGTGTTTCTTTATAAGTCTACATTGGTTGTATTAATACTCCTATTACATGTGATACCAACTTGAATGCTTTTGACTAGATCCTTTATGTCCAGTTTAAGTTCATTGCTTTTAAGGTTATTTTGATTTTATCCTTAACATATTTGTGTGATTTGTTATGTTTGTTTTGTGGTGTTTTAAAATTTTATCCATAGTTTTTGTTTAAATTGATTTATATTTTTTTGATTGTCATAATTTAAGTTCGCCAAATTTCGACCTCATTGAGAAGAATGGAGAAACTTCAAGTCAGATTCGAAGCTTCATAAAAACACTAATCATTGAGGTATATATCTTCTACCGATTTTACTTAACATATAATTTTACTATCTTTTTTATTTTTGAAAGTTAGATGGTCTACAACTCTACATAAATCTATGTGTTGTCCTTAATCAAATTGATCAATATTTCATTTATTTTGATTAAAATTATGATATCACTATTATAATAATTTGGTCAAAGTTTATATTATTTGACGCTAAAAGAAAAAATTATTACAGTTAAAAGTAACAAGGGAGTATGAACCTTTTAGACATGTCTCAAGGAAGCTTCAAACTACTTGGCCTGTTGACCAATTCTACTGTCAAATTAAATGCAGGTGAATATTTGATATGTTATGTTAGGTTATAATTTATATGTTAGTTTAATGAAGTAAATAAGGAAATTTGGGATATATAAAATACCACTGACTATATTTTGGACTGAATATTGATTATGAAGTCCTACAGTATAGAAGCCAAGCTAAAAAGTGTTAGATTTTTGTGTTGATTTTCTTACCAAAATTAAGTTTTACTTTCACTGAAAGAAAAATAAAAGTAATATGATAATTACTTTTTACTTTTCCTAAAAGAAAAATATAAAACTCTTCCATTTATGACTAACCGTTTTCTTGGAGGAAAAAATTTAAATCTGTCTAAATAGAAGACCCCTCTTCTCATACGAAAACACAATAACATCCAAAATGTAGTCACTAAAGAATTTTATTTAGGGGGAGATTTTCTTCCAATAGATTTTATATTTTTCAGTATTAGTTTTTAATATGTAAGTCGTTTGATCAAAGCATATTGATAATATATATTTTTTAGTATGTTTTTCTTTTTGTCTGTGAATTACCGTCTCTATGGTTTGCAAATTATAAGCTTTCGCATGACGCCCTCTCGATTTCAAACACAACAAGTGGTATTAGAGCCTACGGTTCAAAGGTCTAATGGTTTGGTGAAACGAGATTAAAGCGGGTTCAAAGCGGTTTCAAATTAATTTTGCAATTAATTTGATGATAATGAAGATTTTTGTCCAACTACATGTGGAGAAAAAATTTCAACCATATTTTCAACAATTCTGCTGCTCCATCTTTAAAAAAAAAAGATTAATTTCCATCCCATGCTTATGGGCTCCAACTTTCAATCCCTGGTTATTTTTAACACTTGAGCTCCTTTCAACTCGTGCATATACTTTTAATCTGTGCTCACTTCAATATACAAAACTCCACTTTCAGCCCTGTTTACTTATAACATAGTATTCCAATAATATCAATTCATGTTTTTATTTTTAATGCATATGACTCTAATTTTTAATCCACAACTTTTTATCATGGTAAGGAGCAATGATATATGAAGCTCGTGTGAAGAAGGAAGATTAAGATTATTTTGCCAGAAAATCAAGCCAAAAAGGTGAGATTTGTTAGGATTTTTACCCTGATTTTCTTACCAAAATTACGTTTTACTTTCATTGGAAGGAAAATAAAAGTAATACCACAATTACTTTTACTTTTCTAAAAGAAAAAATATAAAACTCTTCCATATTTAGTTAACCTGTTTCGTGGAGGAAAATTTTTTGAACTTCTATAAATAGAAAACTTCTCTTCTCATACAAAAGCACAATAACATCCACAATTGGTCACCAAAAAATTTAGTTTAGAGAAAGGTTTTCTCCCAATAGATTTTATGTTTTTCAATATTAGTTTTTCATATGTAGGTCGTTTGAATAAACCGTATTGATAATATATTTTTTTAGCATGTTTTTCTTTTTGTCTAAATTATCATCTCTATGGTTGCAATTATAAGCTTTCGCATGACGCCCTCTCGATTTCAAACGCAACAAAAAACAAGGAGATATAAGCACTATATATAATAATTCTTTATAAATGATCATAAAATTACAAAACTGTCAATTACAGTATTTATTTATTATGTATAATTATGAATGGTGCTATGATATAGTAAGATGATTGTTCTATATTAATTGTTCGGGAAAAGACATCGTTTTCATCTCAAACTATACCCGAAAAGTCTAAGTCACACCTAAACTATACTAGTGACCTATTACACACCTAAACTATAAAAAAGTGATACTTTTTATACCCTGTAAAGCATTATAACACTTGCACGTGGTGCGGTGTTTCACACGCGCCTGCCACATCAGCACCACATCAGCATAATACAAAAAAAATAATAAATTTATTATTTTCATAAATTTTTCATTTTTTTTTAAATTTAATTTTTTTTCTTTTTCTTCAATGTCTAAAACCTCCATTATTATGAGATCTATGTCCAAAACCTTCATTGTTATGAGATCAAAAACACCATATTCAACACCATAAACTTTATTTCACCAATAAAATTACCATAACAATCAATTTCTTCTAATCATGTTCCACATCCGTAAACTATCGTCTTTATCCGGTTGAATTTTTTTTTCGATCTTTCCAAATCCGCTACTGCAACATTCACTCCTGTAGCATTTAGCAACATCAATTATAATAATAAAATATGAATAAAAAATTAAATTCACTACCAAATTCAGTATGCAAACTCTCCAACAATTCTTTTGTTACAAAGGCAACTTCATCATCTTCAAATTTCGAAAGTGACAATGGAAAGTAATTGAAAATAAAGAGAAAGAAATGCAAGAGCAATTGATTCAACAATGAGTACCTGTTTTCCTATAAAATGCAAGAGCATAAGAAACAATCAATGCGTAACGCGTCGATTTACGTAATTTTCCTATAAATTAATATATTGGAGAAGTAGAAAAATTAATGAAAAGTACCTGGATCAACAGTGATATTGCAGTTTGGAAGCGAGAAAGAGAGCTGAGATTTTTTTATGCAAAATAATTGATTCAAATGTAAATGGAATATTATAGTATAGTAGAGAGAGAAATGGGAGAAGGAGGAGAGTTATAAAGAGATTGGATGATGTAAATCCAGTGGAATTAGGAATGCGTTCTCGTCAAGTATTTGATAAAGTATGATGAAAGTTTTCAAAATTTACCCGTTTAAACATCAAATTCAATTTGATTTTGTTCATTGTGAAATTGACATTGTTTCGATGAAGATGGAGGATGGGGTGTGAAGAAGTTGTGTTATTTAGGGGTAAGGGTGATGAAGAAGATGTGTTGGTTGGAGGGGGTTGGAGTTTGGGGGTGTGGATGATGAAGAAGAAGATGGTTTGGGGATGGGGTTGGAGTTTGGAGGTGGGGGTGATGAAGAAGAAGGTGGTTTGGGGGCGGGGTAGGATTTTTTTTTTTTCTTTTTTTGCGTTAATTTTCTACCAGACTCGCTATATTTAATTTAAATAATTATATTTTTTCCACGTCAGATCTAGGGGGTAAAACGTATCACTTTTTTTATAGTTTAGGTGTGTAATAGGTCATTAATATAGTTTAGGTGTGACCTAGACTTTTCGGGTATAGTTTGGAAAGAAAACGATGTCTTTTCCCTAATTGTTCTAATCATGTATGCGTATAGTTAAAATTTAACAATTGACAATGAGTTCTCTTCTTTTAATAATTTCTTTTGCATTTTCTTTTGATTGATATCTTTTTGATTAAAAAAAATAAACGTGATACACAGGTGCAACTCACATACACTACACTAGTATATAAAAAGGAGGTTTTATTAAGCAATTTTTATCGGGGACAAAAAAATAAAGCCACCCATTATGAGGGCCATTTATGTAGTTTATCCTACGCAGTTCATACCACTATGAAGTAGAAAAACTATTTTTGATAGACCACCGGCTCAAATTTAGGGAAAAATATGTAGCTTTTTTATTTAGAGCCCATTTGAATGAGCTTATTATTAGTATTATTTTTTGGCTTATAAGCCATAAGTTATAAATTTTAAATTATGGCTTTTGACTTTTGAATTATTTGTACCTTTTTAACTTAAAATAAACACTTTATAATTTTACTCGAACACTATCAAAGGACTTAAAAACTATTTTTGGCTTAAAAGCACTTAAAATAAGTCTATTCAAATGGACACTTATTTTTAGTGTTTGGTTAGTTTGAAGAATATAATATCCAAAATCATAAATCTCCATCCTTTAACATGGACTCGACCCCCTTAGTGGGTTTCAGGGTTAGGACAACTAGCAAATGGGCCTAGATCGATGTAAGAGTAATTTAGTAGGGTCTTAAGTCAAGGTCGACAGTCTAGAGTCGCAAGTTGGATCTTGAATTGATGTCAGGATCAGGATTCGGGTCCAAGGTTGAGATCGGGGTCAGGGTGAAGAGTCGGATTTTGGCTTAAGATCGAGGTCGAGAGTCAGGTCTTGAGTTGATATCGAAAAACGGATACTTGGTCGGAATTGAGAGTCTGATCTTCAAATCAAGGTCGAGGTTTGTTAGTGAAGATTCTTACCTTCCCCTGCCTCCTCTCCCCCCCCCCCCCCCCATTTTTTCATAAAAAAATAAAGAGTCCAAATTAAGGTTCAAAGTGTGTGCACACCTCTTTAAAGTTTAAAGGTAAGTCTATTAGGTGCCGTTTGGTTTGCGGTTTGGATGTAAATAATCCCGAAATAAAAATTTATTTCACTTGTTTGGTTGTCAATATTTCGGATAACTTATTCCGGGATTAATAATTTGTCCCGGGATAAGTTATCCATAGATATGGTGGGATTATTATCCCATGTTAAGTTATCCTTGAGATAAAATTAGAATAAGACACAATTGCCCTCCAAATTCTTTTTAGATTTTATATGTATATATATATATATATATATATATATATATATTACTTTATTTTTTTTAATAAAATATAAAGTATTTTTATCAAATTATGGACAAGTTACTAAAGTATGTTGACATTCACTTTCTAACTTAATACATGCTTAATTATTAAATAAAAAAATATTTTTATATTTAGCTAAAAATATTTGAAAATTTATTTTTTTAAAAAAATATAATTTGACTCTCCAAATATTAATGATACTAAATAATAAAAAATGAGAGTAATTCTTTTTCATATTTTTGATGATGAATTACTTTAACAAAAAATGAGATTATCAATATTTTATGGAATTTAGAACAAAAAAAGTAATTTAACAAGAAATATTAGAGATTCATACACATTTAAGAACTATTTTATTTATGAATGTATTATACGTTAGATTTATTTGAATAATTATTATGTTTATTTATATATTTTAATTTCTCTAAAAAATAATAAAAATGTCGACTCCATTGTTGAATTACATATTTTAAATTAAATATTTTTTTAATCACTTAAAAACTGATATTTTATATATCAATTAAAATAAATTTTAATATTCTATATTATATGAGTGATATGTATTTAAATGAAGTGACATAAACAACAAATCATCTTTTACTTTAATAAACTTAAGCTGAAATTTTTTATTTCAAACTAAATAAGATGTAGTAAGATTTTTTTTAAACACACACGGTATAATCATGGAAAGGCACACGCAAAAAAATTAAAGCTAAATAAGATGAAAGTTTTATTTTAAAATACACACAGTACAATTATGGAAATGCACACACACAAAAAAATTAAGCTAAATAAGATGAAAGTTTTATTTTTAAGAATAAATATTTAAAGTTTGAAAAGAAATATATATATATATATATATATAAGTTAAATAAGATGGAGGGCATTTTGATAATCAATTAATTTATTCCTAAAAATTATATTATGCATATTACTTTGAATACAATAAACCAAACACTCAATAAAAAATAATCTCACAGTATAACTTATTCCATCATAACTTATCCTAGCATAACTAATCCCGATATAACTTGTTTTCAAACCAAACGACCCTTAATATATAATAGTGTTGCTAGCAGTCGGGGTGGAAGGTAGTACACCTAAACTGAACTAGGTGTAATTTATAATTTTGGAAACATTGGGGACCAATCAATGAAGTCTAATTTCGGTGCCTTTTCTTTCTTGTTTTATTTCTAGCTTATGTTAATCATGATCTGTCTAATTCTGATGGGTGAACAACATTTTCCTCCCCACTTTTTACTTAAAATTCACACTCTCCCCTCACCTTTAAATAATAGTCATACTTTCTCCATTATCATAATTGAATTTTTAATATGCCTATTGTACCCTGGCCTCTCATCATCAACTTTTTTTTTTAAATAATCATATTTTCATCTTTTTTAAATCCATGAAATTTATTTCATAAAAAATATGAACATTATCTTGTGGGCGAAAAAAGTAAGAAATACTAATTAAGTATATAAGCTAATGGTGATCTATAATGAAGTAAATTAGCATAATAAGGAAATTAATTTTTATTAATAATAATTAAAACTCTAATATTTATTTAACAAGTGAAAATAATAAGTAATATTAACTTTATAAACATATTTCAATGCAGAAAATACAAAATAATGAATAAAAATATGGCCGAATTTTTAATGATTATATTTATTTAGAAAAATTATAATTTATGCAATACTCTATTAATGAAAATCCGACCTTATTTATTTATATAGACACTAGATAGTATTGTTTCTTATCACTTGACCCTCATATTAAAAATAGTTGTTTTAATTTACTTGTCCAATTTATAAAATCAGGAGAATTAGTTTACGTTTTTAAACCCGTAGTATTACATAACTACATAAAGTAGTAGTATGGACAAATTTAAATTTTCAAAATATCATTAATAAGTTTATGTCAGTAAAATACATATGTAAATAAAATTTTCTTAAGAGTTGTATCATGTTAACAAAAGTCAAGTAATATGAAACAGATGTAGTAAGAGAGTAGTGATACACAAAAATATACGCACATGCATGTACATACATATATACACACTTAGGAGTTGCTTGGTTGGGAACAAGTTATTTCGGAATAAGTTATCTCGACATAAGTTATACCAGCATGTATATGTGATCATTTATCCCATCACTATGATATAAATAGTGGGATAAATAATTTTGAAACTAATTAATATCTCTAATCAAACACAAGATACAATAATCATGAATTTATCCCTGAATTATTATAATTATACCTCACACCAAACGACTCCTTAATACATATGATATTGAAATAACGATCTTAAAAAATAACATTAGCTTTTGTGGCAAATTTATAAAAGGGACTATTTTACTTATAATGTTAATAAACTTAAGTAAAATTCTATAAATACCAAGATTAAAAAAATATATTATATATAATATCAAGAGGTATTACACAAATATATATATATATATATATATATATATATATATATATGATTAAAATTACAAGGTCAAAATGGACATTACAGGATAAAGGGGAGAGTGTGATTATTGTTCAATATTGAGGAGGGAGTTTGATTTTTTAAGGAAAGTTGAGGGTGAAAACGATTTTCACCCGATTCTAATTCTAACTTCCGCTCTTATTAAACTTTGGCCTATCATTATCGGAGAAGCAGAGGTCAAGCTTTATTTTATGTAATTTTATTTAGTTGGACACAAAATTTAAAAAATCAAAAGAGGAGTATATTTGGGCATATAAGCTCAAGTATAATTTCCAATCTACACTAGCATTCCAAATTAATATATAAGTACGACAAGTAATTTGTGAGTATATACTTCGTGGAGTTTTTTTTGTATATACAATACAATTTTTCAACAAAATTTGCTTTTTAGTATCTAAAAATGGATTGTTTTGCATGGTTTTTATATTAAGATCAGTATGAGATGTGAACTATCTAAAAGAACAAAACTGTTATTCCATGAGAAAAGAGTACATGCTGCCGGATTGTGTGAATTTTTCATACTCTTATATGCCATTGGAACCAAGTAAAACATGAAATTTATATGTATGACATAAAGACACCATACCAATGGGATTTGTGCGTCGTACGAAGTGCTGCTTTAGTGAGTACTTTCTTTTTCACATATGGTAGAAAAAGTCCTTTTCTTTTGGTATTGCATAAACAGTATTCTCCTTTTCACGTTGCCAAGAAAAAATAGGATTAAAGATACATTGGTATGCTTGATATCTCTTCTTCTCTCTCTCTCTCGGATTAGAAGCTACATCTATTGTTTCGATTTGTAGATTATATGAATAACTACATTGCAGGTGTAAATTTCTTTTTCATAAAGTCGCACTAGGGACTCTCAAAAGGAAAAGATACTATTCTATTAGGATAGAATGCGAAGCTTATATATGTATTCAATGATATGATTTGTTTCTGCCTTGTTGTATATTCAATTGATGTCCAGAGTGTTAGAACATGCACAGTGGAAGCAACAATTTACCAGAATCAATAACTTACATAATATCTAGATAACATAACCAAAACGAAAATCAGAAAAATTACCCCTTGAAACTTTCACAAAAATCGTTTAATGCCTTAGTCTCCAATTCCACAGTCTTCTACTATATCCTGATTAGCCTCTTTAACCAGCACTTGTGTGGGCAAGTGATTATTGGATTCAAAGAAGGAATTCGTGTTCTGAAATTAGCATGTACTCTCTCTTTTTTTTTTTCAAAAAACCCAACATCTTTTTATTCCCAATTCAACTGAAAAGGGGAGGGGAAGAGGTGAACTTATTTTGGCTCTTTAGTACAAATTTAATGCCAAAATATTTTGGCCTTAATTGTCTCTTTATGCCAAAAATGTTTTTGGCCCTTTAAAGCTGACATAATGCCTTAATTGGGTTTTAAAAATTATTCCTTTTATAGAAGACCAGTAAATAATATTACCTCTTCTATAATCCTTTTCTTTTTCATTTTGGATTAGCTAATCAGGCATAGTAGGAACCGCATATTTATTAACTGAGGCTTCCAATTATGATATTAATTCGGTGATGAAAGAATTATCATATCATAATAAATTATAAATTATTCCACTAAAAATCTGTAATTGCACTCCTCGATTTAATTTTGAAATCTACCATTACGTCTTATTTAACTCACCATGTTAGAATTACCAACACCAATTAATTTGATTAAATTATCTGAAAAATTTATCTCATTGATTAATTTAATCCTTTATTTATAATGCATAACTTATTTCACACGACGGATACAAAATCCACCTGTAGGGTTTTCACATGAAAGCTTATAAGCAAACCATAAAGAGGTGTCTTCTATCTCAAGTCCGAAACATGGTTCTATCAACTAATTAATATTTCACTAAGTAATTTGTCATCATCCAACCTATTAGGAATATATTGACTCATAAAAAGAACCTTTTAATAGATTAAAATGACAAATCAAATCACTTAGATCATAATAATTATATCAAGATTAAGAGTGTAAGTACATGTAATGGTCTAGAGAAATCGTTTATTAATATTCAGAACATAAACGAATATCTCTAATTGGTTCGTTCAATACATACAAAATGTACTAACACATGAAGTTGAATTATTACCACTCCCATAATTAAGATTAAATTATATTTAATCTTGTGCTACAATCATCAAGATGTTTTTCCTACCTCATCTTTGATTGTGAACATTAATTTATTACTTATAAGAACCTACAATTTTAATCTTCCGTGCATGAGTTAAAATACTCCATACACAAAATTGTTTACTATATAAGTAAAGGACACACATGTTAATGCAATGATTTATTCAAATAAATATTTTATTAATATAGTAAATTATCTTTACATGGGATGAAAATATAATACTATAACACAAATTACATGGTTAATAGTATATCCTAACAATCTCCCACTTAGACTCATAGTCATGAATGCATAATTTTAACACCCATTTCTTCCAGATGCTTATCAAAAACCTTCTAGGTTAAGCCCTTTGTAAATAGGTCCGCCACATTATTCTTCGACTCAATCTTCAAAACTCTCACATCACCACTTTGAGTTATATCCTGAATCAAGTGATATTTTATCTCACTATGCTTACTTCTTTTATGGCTTCGTGGTTCTTTCGAGTTTGCAACTGCACCACTATTGTCACAGTAAAGTGGTAGTGGTGTTTGCACTGAAGAAAAAACTTCAAGCTCTTTCAGAAAGTTACCGAGCCAAACAACCTCTTTAGCTGCCTCAGAGGCAACTACATATTCGACTTTCATGGTGGAATCAGCAACACATGATTGCTTGATACTCCTCCAAACAATGGATCCATCTCCTAAAGTAAACACATATCTTGAGGTAGATTTTCTAGAATCTTTATCTGACTGAAAATCTGAATCAGTATACCCAACAGGTACAAGATTCCCAGAGTGAAAAACAAGCATTTAATCCCTAGTACTTTTAAGGTACTTGATTATATGTTTAACCGCAGTCCAATGTTCTTTCCCAGGATTAAACTGAAATCTTCTAACCATGCCAACAGAAAAGCAGATATCTGGTCTAGTGCACAACATAGCATACATGAGGCTCCCTACAACAGAAGCATAAGGGACAACCTTCATTCTCTCTATCTTATCGATCGTTTTAGGCGACTGATCTTTTGATAAAGTAATTGCATGCCTAAAAGGAAGGAATCCTTTTTAGAATTTTTCATGCTAAATCTTGCAAGAATAGTATCAATATAAAGTGCTTGAGATAAGCCTAATATCCCATGTTTGCGATCTCGCATAAGCTTGATCCCAAGGATATGAGCCGTTTCTCTCAAATCTTTCATATCAAAACGCGAGGACATCCACTCCTTAACAGAATTTAACATGCTCACATTATTTCCTATGAGAAAAATGTCATCTATGTACAGAATAAAAAATTATACTTTGTCTCTATCCCATTTTTTATAAACGCATGACTCATTTTCACATTGATCAAAATCAAAAGTCTTAATCAAATTAGCAAAACAAGTATTCTATACTCTAGATGCTAGTTTCAAACCTTAAATGGATTTCTTAAGTTTACAAAACTTATGTTCATTACCACTTTTCATGAAACCTTTTGGTTGTGCCATATAAATGCACTCGTCAAGACTTCCATTAAGGAAATCCATCTTGACATCTATTTTCCAAATCTCATAATCATAATGAGCAGCAATGGATAAGAGAATCTTAATGGATTTAAGCATAGCTACCGGCGAAAAATTTTCCTCATAATTAATTCCTTCTTTTTGAGTAAACCCTTTCGCAACAAGCCTAGCCTTAAAAGTTTGCACTTTTCCATCCACACCTCTCATTTTCTTATAGATCCATCTACATCCAATGGGTTTGACTCCCATAGATGGTTCTACAAGTTCCCAGACTTGATTGGAATACATAGACTCAATTTCAAATTTCATAGCAGCAATCCACATTTTAGCATCTTTATCTTGTAGTGCTTCGGCATAATTAAGAGGTTCCATATTGGGATCCTCAGGGATTCTATCATACGATTCTCCCAAGAGCGCAAACCGTAAAGGTTTTTTTAATAATTCTCCCACTAAGACGACTAGTCACTACAAGATCTGCTACGTTTGGAACTAAATTTTGAACACCCTCAATGTCTTCCTGTAATATGAAAGGTTCCTCGGCATTATCCTGAACGTTTTCCTCCACAATTGCAGGCTGCTCGACGTTACTCCCACTACTTTGAGGTAGTGTAATGTCAAGTGTTTGCTCTTGTGCAATCTCTTGCCAATTGAAATTTTTTCCACTACGTGGATGCAGTGGTATGTCAATAATGGTTTTTGGAATTTGTTCTTGTGTTTCATTATTCATTATTCTATTGCTCAATTCCCGTAAAATAATTTTACTTCTAGGAACGTGGTTCATTAAATAATCCTCTTCAAGAAATCTGACATTTGTCGAAACAATTACCTTTTGTTCCTTCGGACAATAAAATAAACCCCCTTTCGTTTCTTTTGAATATCTAATAAAAATGCACATTTCTATCCTAGATTCTAATTTGTCAGTTTTTCCTTTTAGCACATGTGCTGGACAACCCCAAACCCGATTATGTCGTAGACTAGGCTTATGCCCACTCTATAATTCAGATGGGGTTAAAGGTACTGATTTTGAAGGAACCAAGTTCAGAAAATAATTTGCAGTTTCTAATGCATAACCCCAAAAATAAAAAGACAAATTTGAATAATTTAACATTGATCTAACCATTTTCAAAAGAGTTCTATTTCGTCATTCTGCCACACCATTTTGTTGTGGTATTCCTAGAGCAGAATATTGAGATGTAATTCCTGATTCTGATAAGTATTTAATGAATTTCGCAGAAAGGTATTCACCACCATGATCAGATCGTAATGTATGGATATGTTTGTTATGTCGCTTTTTCGTTTCCATCTTAAAGTCTTTGAATTTTTCAAAGCATTCAGATTTACGGTGCAACAAATAAATGTATCCATATTTTGAGTAATCATCTGTGAAAGTCACAAAATACTCAAAACCACCTCTTGCTTGTATATTCCTTGGACCACACAAATTAGTATGAATTAATTCTAACTTATTTTTGACTCTATTTTTTTTGGAAAGAAATAGTCTCTTGGTCATTTTACCTTCTAAACAAGATTCAGTAGTTGGAAGTGCCTCTACTTTCAATGAACTCAAAGGTCCATCAGAAACCAACCGTGAGATCCTATTTATGTTAATATGACCTAGACTTAAGTGCCCTAAGTATGTTTCACTCAATTTTAAAATACGTTTTCTTTTATGCGATTGATCAATATTATTAAGTTCCATTGTTTGTAGCATATCATGGGAAATATCAAATGCAAGCAAATCATGTATTCTAGGAGTAGAAATAATAAAATGCTTATTAAATTTAATAATTGCACAATTATTAGCAAAATAAACATTATAATCAGCATCCATTATTCTTGAAACTGAAAGTAAATTCCTTTTTATAGAAGGTACGTAAAGCACATTATTCAGGCTTAAAACTCTAGAACTACTAAATGAAATAGAAATATTTCCTATAGCTAAGGCTGGTGCTGGTTCTCCATTTGCTTGAAACACGTTCAGATTATTTTCACTTAGGCTTCGTATTTCCTGAAACCCCTGCAATGATGTGCAGATATAATTAGTGGATCCCGAATCTATAGCCCAAAATTGGGTAGAAACAGCCGCTAAAAATATTTCAACTACATGTGAAAAAAATGTACCTTGTTTCTGCATCTTTGCTATGTAGCCAAGGCACTGTTTCTTATAATGACCAGGTTGTTTGCAATGATAGCACTTCTCCTTAGGCTTAGCCACACCACCATTAGCACCTGAAACCTGACGACTCTTCTTCTTCTTTTTCTTTTCGCCTTTCAGCCTAGAGTTAGAAAATGAAGATTTGTCAACCATGAACGCCGTAGGAGGATCTTGTTGCTTGATGATAGATTCTACCGCTTACAACTTATTCAACAGTTTTACAAGAGTTAAATCCATCTTATTCATGTTATAATTTAAGCAAAAATATTGAAAACTGTCCGACAGAGTCTGTAGGACCATCTCAACCTGAGATTCCTTATCAATAACCGCACCAAGAATTTTCAGCTCGTTCAATAAACTAATTATTTTAAGAACATATTCCCTTACCGATGTTCCTTCAACCATTTTCGTGGTCAAAAGAGCTTTCATGGTTGTCCGCTTTGTAGCATGATTTTTCTCACCGAACATCTCTTTGAGAGATTCAAGCATATCATAAGCAGTAGTCATGGATTGATGTTGATGCTATAACACATTTGCCATGGAGGCAAGAATATAGCATCTTGTCATCTTGTCAGCCTTAACCCACTTATCGTAGGCTTTAATCTTATCATCAGTGGGTTCAGCCGACTTAACAGGACATTCCTCAACCAACACAAATTTAAATCCCTCAGAAGTAAGAATATTCCAAATTACGTTTCCAGTCCACATAGTTAGGGCCTTCTAGTTTATTTTGATTTAAGATAGAGGTTAAGAGATTGAAAGAAGATATGGTTAATCTGTTATATAAGCAAATTAAACATAGATCATTAGACATGCAGTAGAATAATAAAATTCTTAAAATCATATCACACATATAACCATGCACACAAATAGTTAGAATCGCTAATGAAACTTAACGATTTAAGCAAATATACATGTAATGTCACATATTTTATCTCTTAAATAAAACAGAACCAACTCAGTTAGAGAGTAAACTGTTGATTTAAGATAGATAAATATCACATTTCATAAGTCTCTTGTACCATTGAACCAACATGTAACTTAGTTGGAAAGTTAAAATAAGTCATTAAAAATAAGAGACTAAAACAGTATTATACTATACAAGTTTATTCGATGGGTAATATGACCTATGTCAACATATAAACTCATATTATTTACTGTTATTAACCACTGAAAATCATAAGGAATGATCCATATCATCAGTGGTTTGCAAAAAATAATTTTTTCAGAATTATTATTTTTTCTGAAAAACTAAAAATGCCCAAAAATCCATCAAAATGACCCCGAATGGCCAAACCACGGCCTACATCACAGCTAGCTGTGTGTATTGTTCAGTGGGTCATTTCCAATAAACGTACCAAATTTTAGGTCATTCGGAGTTCGTCCAAACTGAAAAACTCCAAAATCGACCAAATCAACAATTATTGACCTGGCTGTTGCGAGGGTCAACACAAATTTATTTTCTGTTTTCTTGATGATAAACTTAGATTTCAGAAAGCATTAACATCATCCATAACAAGAACAACCAGCCATCAACAACATGATATTTACAGTGATTATCAAAAACATGCAAACCAAACATGTAATTTCTTTTTAAATTATCTAACATATGTAAGAAAACTACTGATACCAATTATTAGAACATGCATGTAATACCCCAAAAAATCTAAACCATTATTAGCGCCATGTTTCAATCTCATGCATAGTACCTCATGATTCTTTTATAGTTTTATAAGTAATTTAGATGTATATTAAGGCTTCAAATAACTCCCAGCTATCAGACGAATAAAAACATTCCTTACCGATTGAATTCTTGGAAAGGATATTGCTATAGTCAACTTAAAATGATTATATCTCTCATTGTACTGAGAATTTTTTATATCATAACCCACCAAAAGATAGATAATTGAATTATATTTCCAATGATACCAATTTTGCCAAAATCCGATATCGAAGCAAAAAGTTATACCCATTTTACTCCAGCATGTCAGCCTGGAAACTGAGTGACGACCTGTCTGACGGCTTATCACATTTCTGACGACCTGTCTGATGGCTTATAACATTTCTGATGACTTATCAGCCATGTCATCAAGCTTAGACACAAACCCATCAATTCTATCTCCTAGGTGACAACCTGGGCTGATGGACTATCACAGATCTGACGGCTTATCAACCTTGGTCGTCAGCTCATAATTTCAGCAACTGGAAAGTAATTTTGTAGGGTTATTTTGGTATTTTTCCCTCACCGTAAACCTTACCCCCACAACTAAAACACCAAAAATACGTATTTAGCTATTGGTATTTAGTTTCAAACGCTCTTAACCCTCTTTGTTCCCAAGAACAAACTTAGGGTTTCTTCTCAATAAACTTCAAGATCCCATCATACTCTCCACAAGATATTCAAGAATTAAGATTTCCAATCCAAGAACATTCAAGAAAGGTCAATTTTCTTTCAAGATTCAATCCCTAAGGTATGCGTAGTGTTCATCCATGGATTACTTTCATCCATAGAGTCCAAGACTCAAGTTTTAAATAATAAATTATGATTTTCTTATTATGGTGTGATCATGTTCATGTTGATGGTTGTTATTAGAGTTTTAAGATGGTATCTTAATGTATTTTCAAGAAGTATGTGAGCATGTTAGTTGAAATCCATGAGTTTGGGTGGCTCAAGATTTTTAAATTGATGAATACACCTATGCCACAAAGTGTGCATGTAAGGTGTTTGATAAAATGCCTAAAAGACTAAAAGTCATGTATTATAGTTGAATTGTGACCTAAATGACAAATGCATACTACACCCTTATGAAAATAATGACTTCTATGATATTATTATGCATCATGACTGTTGACGGAATGTTCATGAAACTAGATTGATGGACTTATGGCATGTTGTTATGTGCATTCCCTTCCATGTATAAGACTTTAAGAACTATGTGTAGTATGGAATCCCCAACTTATGGTATTTTGAATTATGAATATTGGTCATGTGTTCAAGAAGAGCAAAGTCATGTTTTGTCAGTATTCTTCAATTGAGTCCTGGGGGTACTTGTACCCGACAATTTAGTTGTGTGCTTAGAGCCATGTCATGTTTCACGATTCTCTCAGTCAAGCCATGATCCATAGAACTCAATCAACCATGTGACTCAGGGAATCTCAGAAATCTCAATAGTTCAGTAATCTCAGTGATTTTAGTATTTCAAGTAAAATCTCAGTAACTACAGTACTCTCAGTCAGTCCTCAGACATCAGTACATTCCGTCAGTCAACGGAGCTCAGTAAACTCAGTTTAGCTCCGTTAAACAATACCACTAGTATCAGTTCAGCTAATCAGTTCAGTTCAGTTAATCAGCTCAGCTCAATTAATCAGTTCAGTGTTTTTCATATGGGAGTAGGATTCAGTACTGATGAGCCTAGGGATGGGGACTCACCCACTAGATAGGACTGAGATCCCTATAAACAATCCCTAAGTTCCAGAACTATGTAGCCAGCGTAGGTACGAGATGTCACCCATTAGATAGGACTGACATACTCAGAAATCACCTGTTAGCATATTTAAATGTATAGGACTGATCCCAGGGGTCACCCGCTAGATTAGGACTGACTCTACAGCAGTTGTCTTTACCAGCGGCACAGTACTGACACCCTTCCAACTGGGGTTACAGGTTAGACCCCAGACTAGCTAAAAAGGGGCATGTCGGTTAGATGAATATATCTCACAGTTTTAGTTACAGAATTAGGACTATTAGATGCAGTCAATCCTTATTATTATCAATAGACTCCGGGATCACCCACTAGATAGGACTGGCCTTAGCTATGGTCAATCAGTATCAGTATCATCAGATTTAGATATCACCCGCTAGGTAGGACTGATCTCAGACTAAGTCAAATCATCTTTATTATCATTATACTCAGAGATCACCTGCTAGATACGAGTGATCTCAGATTCAGTTACTCCATACAGAACGAAACTCAGATAGTTCCATCAGAACTTAGACTGTCAGATACAGTCGCTCAGTATCAGTTACATCGATTATGCTGAGCATCAAAGTAATATTAGTTATATCATTCATCATAACTCAAGTTATCAGTATTCAGTTTCATGATGATTAAACACATTCAATCAAACCAGTTCTTCATAATTTGAACTGTCAAAAATTATTGTTCATCTATTCATTATCTCAGTATCAGTACACTCATATTGTCAACATTCAGACTTAGTAGTTAGTATCACCACGAGTTCAGTTATAGTTACTTATGTATGTATGTATTCTCACGTTCATATTAGTCAGCATTGTTCATGCATATAAACCCTTTGCATTTAGCCTACCTCACTCGTATACTCAGTACATTCAGTCATATTGATGCATTCACACTATGGTGTTTTATTTTATGCCATAGGTTCAGAGGCACGAGTTCCAGAGCAGCAGTAACATTGCAGATTTCAGCAGTCAGAGTTAGCAGTGAGTCCTCATTCTCTGAGGACATGATTACTACTTTATTACTTCAGTATTTCAGTTTGGCTTTCAGTAGTCGAGAGTTAGTTGGAGACATGTTCCTTCCACTCCCTACTTTAGACAGTTAGAGGCTTTCAGACTAGATTACATACTAGATTAAGACTTCAGTATTTCAGTTTTGTTTTGGTAATGTGATACCACTTTATTTAGACATTGTTATTATTCAGATTACGTTCAGTATTGAACTTTATGGCCTTTCAGTTCATGTTTCCGCATTTATATACATATATTATATAGTGTATAGGTACATATATTAGTCATGGGTTAGCTTGTGGTCCTTCAGGGTCATGAGCATCATGTAACGCTCCGGTTCAGAAAATTGGGGCATTAAAAACTTGGTATCAGAGCCTAAGATTCAATAGAGTCCTAGGAAGTCTGAAAGTCACTTCTAGTAGATTCTTGTACATGGGTATGTTGCACGCCACATTTATGTGTGAGAGGCTATAAGATGTTTTAGGAATAGTTTTCCTTCTTTCAGTATTCATATCGTGTCAGTGAGCATAATCTCAAGTTAATCTCTTAGTCAAATCCGTTTCTCCTCTTGATTTCAGAATATGCCTCCCAAGAAAAGAAGCCAGCTAGCCCCTCAGCCCGAAGATCCTTTGGGAAAACATGTTTCTCATGAAGAGTTCAGGGCCATATTTACTACTCTTTCTTAGTCAGTCGCTGCCCAGCATGAATAACCAGCTGTTGTTCTAGCCAACCCAGTGGCCAATTCAGCTGCAGCCAGGATTCGGAACTTCACCTGAATAAATCCTTCTTTTTTCTTCGGGTCTAAGACAGATGAAGACCCTCAGGAATTTATTGATCAGATTCAGAAGGTTACCGACGTCATGGGAGTGACTACTATTGAGAGTGATAAGTTAGCCACGTATCATTTGCTGGATGTGGCTCATACTTGGTACAAATAGTGGAAGTCAAAAAGGTTAGATGATGCAGGTTCTATAGAGTGGGAGGAGTTTGCCTCTGCTTTCCTTGATAGATTCTTTCCGCTAGAGCTTAGAAAAGCTAAGGTGCTAGAGTTCATCAACCTCAGGCGGGGCAACATCACAGTGGAAAAGTATTCTCTTATGTTTACTCAGTTAGCCAGAAATACCCCTCATGTGGTTGCAGATAGTAGAACTAAGATGAGTAAGTTTGTCTCAGGGGTGAATGATAGTGTGGTCAATGAGTGCAGGTCTGCGATGTTGAATAGTGATATAACTTTATCCAGGCTTATGACTCATGCTCAGTAGATACAGAAGCAGAAGATTAGGATGAGGGAGAGACAGAGTAAGAGAGCAAGGACAGTTAGTTTCAGCTTTACTCAACCTAAGTCATAGGGTGGTAACCGTTCTCAGCATAGTCAGAAGTTTTCAGTCCCAGCTCTATCGTCATCTAGTGCACCAGTACTCAAGTCCAGGAATGACCATCATGATGGGGCGCCAGGATCCGAGGCCCAGGGTAGTGAGAACAGGAGTCTTACCTATCCACTTTACGAAGAGTGTGGTAGGAATCACCTAGGTGCATGTAGGGCAGGCAGTGATGTATTCTTTGGGTGTGGCAAGCTAGGCCACAGGATGTGAGAGTGTAGAATTCTAGCACAGAGGGGTAAAGATTTGCGTCAGCTGGGCACCAAGAGTGGTCAGTGTCAGAATAAACTTTATGTACTCCAGACCCGTCATGATCCGAAAAATTTCCCTGACCTAGATTCAGGTACGTTATAAGTCTTTCATGTTCATGGTATGCATTGTTAGATCTCTTTCTCTCTTTGAGATTATGTTTCAGCATGAGTTAGCTAGTAAAGTCAGTAAGCCAGTTTAGCAATCAAGCAGTCAGATTGGTATAGTTTGTTTTCTCATCCTTGCATCTATTCATGCTATCTGAAGTCTCAGGGAATATAACTATTCCAAGGTAGAACCTCCTAGTAATTACAAGTTAAGTTTAGTTTATGCATCATGCATTAGTTTTAGAATCCCGAGGTTTAGTTATAATCTAGTTCGTAGATGCCTTGTGCATCGCCCCAGTGTCTAAGTAAGGTGAGCATTCTTAGAGGGACATAGTGTCCCAAGAGGGATATACCCCATAAACCTTAACGCTCTCATGTCTTAACTCATTCAGTTTCTCTTCGCATAACGAATCCAGTTTAGAGTATAGGGTACTCATAAGTTGACCCTTAAAATCCCAACCTCAGCTGTAAGCCATGTATTCAGAAGCTTTGTTCAGTTCATGATGTTCAGTTCATATGTCCCGTATTAGACTCAGTTATGTTGTCATGTTTCCGCTCATGCATGTTTAGTAAACAATCTAAGGCTCATTAGTATTTCCGTGTAGGGTGTTCTCTTTAAACTTATTCAGTTCCTTGTTCAGGATTACATCATAAACTTGATATAAAGTACCATTTCATATTCAGTCATGCATACATGTGATAGTTCAGTTATATAATCATGCATTAGATATGCATTCTCATTGCGAGAAATTCAATTATTAGAAACCTCAGCCGTGCATTCACGAATCAGTTACACATGCATCAGATATGCATGTTCAGTATGATATAGTTAGTTTATTAGTCACATCAGTCATGAGATCATGTTTCAGTTATTCATGTTCAGTTCATGTTCGGTCTATCGTTCCTCCCCTCTCAGTCAGTCTCATTCGAGAACGAATATTCCCAAGGGGGAGATATTGTAATACCCTAAAAAATCCAAACCAATATTAGCGCCATGTTTCAATCTCATTCATAGTACATCATGATTCTTTTATAGTTTTATGAGTAAGTTAGATGTATATTAAGTTTTCAAATAACTCCCAGCTATCAGACAAATCAAAACATTCCTTACCGATTGAATTCTTGGGAAGGATATTGCTACAGTTAACTTCAAATGAGCATATCTCTCGTTGTACTATGTTTTTTGAGCACATGACCCACCAAGAGATATATAATTGAATTATCTTTCCAATGATACTAATTTTGTCAAAATCCAATATCGGAGAAAAAATTTATACCCATTTTACTCCAGCATGTCAGCCTGGAAACTGAGTGACGACCTGTCTGACGACTTATCACATTTCTGGCGACCTGTCTGATAGCTTATCACATTTATGACGATTTATCAGCCATGTCTTCAAGCTTAGAAAGCAATTCATCAATTCCAGCTCCTAGGTGATGACCTGGGTTGACGGGCTATCACAGATCTGATGGCTTATCAGCCTTGGTCGTCAACTGATAATTTCAGCAACTGGAAAGTAATTTTGTAGGGGTATTTTGGTCCTTTTCCCTCACCCTAAACCTTACCCCCACGACATAAAACACCAAAAAAAGGTATTTAGATATTGGTATTTAGTTTCAAAAGCTCTTAACCCTCTTTGTTCCCAAGAACAAACTTAAGGTTTCTTCTTAATTAACTTCAAGATCCCATCACACTCTCCACAAGATATTCAAGAATTAAGATTCCCAATCCAAGAACATTCAAGAAAGGTCAATTTTCTTTCAAGATTCAATCCCTAAGGTATGCTTAGTGTTCATCCATGGATTCCTTTCATCCATAGAGTCCAACAATCAAGTTTTAAATAATAAATTGTGATTTTCTTGTTATGGTGTGATCATGTTCATGTTGATGGTTGTTATTAGAGTTTCAAAATGGTATCTTAATGTATTTTCAAGAAGTATGTGAGCATGTTAGTTGAAATCCATGAGTTTGGGTGGCTCAAGATTGTTAAATTGATGAATACACCTATGCCACAAAGTGTGCATGTAAGGTGTTTGATAAAATGCCTAATAGACTAGAAGTCATGTATTATAGTTGAATTGTGACCTAAATGACAAATTCATGCTACACCCTTATGAAAATAATGACTTCTATGATATCTGTATGCATCATGATTGTTGATGGAATGTTCATAAAACTAGATTGATGGACTTATGGCATGTTGTTATGTGCATTCCCTTCCATGTATAAGACTTTGAGAACTATGTGTAGTATGAAATCCCCAACTTATAGTATTTTGAATTATGAATATTGGTCATGTGTTCAAGAAGAGCAAAGTCATGTTTTGTCATTTTTCTTCCATCGAGTCCTGGGGTACTTGTACCCGACAATTTAGCTGTGTGCTTAGAGCCATGTCATGTTTCACGATACTTTCAGTCAAGCCATGATCCATAGAACTCAGTCAACTATGTGACTCAGGAAATCTCAGAAATCTTAGTAGTTCAGTAATCTCAGTGATTTTAGTATTCCAAGTAAAATCTCAGTAACTACAGTACTCTCAGTCAGTCCTCAGACATCAGTACATTCCGTCAGTCAACGAAACTCAGAAAACTCAGTTTAGCTCCGCTAAACAATAACACTAGTATTTTTTAAGCTAATCAGTTCAGTTCAGTTAATCATCTCAGCTCAATTAATCAGTTCAGTGTCTTTCAAAGGGGAGTAAGATTCAGCACCGAGCGAGCCTAGGGATGGGGACTCACCCGCTAGATAGGACTGAGATCCTTAGAAACAATTCCTAAGTTCCAAAACTACGTAGCCAGCATAGGTACAAGATGTCACCTGTTAGATAGGACTGACACACCTGTTAGCATATTTAAATGTATAGGATTGATCCCAGGAGTCACCCGTTAGATTAGGACTGACTCCACAACAGTTGTCTTTACTAGTGGTGCGATATTGATACCCTTCCAACTGGGGTTACAGGTTGGACCCCAGACTAGCTAGAAAGGGGCATGTCGGTTAGATGAATACAGCCCACAGTTTCAGTTACAGAATCAGGACTGTCAGATACAGTCAATCCTTATCTTTATCAATAGACTCCGGGATCACCCACTAAATAGGACTGACCTCAACTATGGTCAATCAGTATCATTATCATCAGATTTAGAGATCACCCACTAGGTAGAACTGATCTCAGACTAAGTCAAATTATTTTTATTATCATTATACTCAGAGATCACCCGCTAGATAGAAGTGATCTCGAATTCAGTTACTCCATATAGAACGGAACTCAGATAGTTCCATTAAAACTTAGACTGTCAGATACAGTCGCTCAGTATTAGTTACATCGTTTATGCCGATCATCACAGTCATATCAGTTATATCATTCATCATAACTCACGTTATTAGTATTCAGTTTCAGGACGGTTAGACACAGTCAATCAAACCAGTTCTTCATAATTTGAACTGTCAGAAATAGTCGTTCATCTATTCAGTATCTCAGTATCAGTATACTCATATTGTCAGCATTTAAAATCAGTAGTCAGTATCACCACGAGTTCAGTTATAGTTACTTATGCATGTATGTATTCTCACGTTCATATCAGTCAGCATTGTTCATACATATAAACCCTTTGCATTTAGCCTACCTCACTCGTATACTCAGTACATTCAGTCATACTGATGCATTTACGCTATGGTGTTTTATTTTACGCCATAGGTTTAGAGGCACGAGTTCCAGAGCAGCAGTAGCATTACAGATTTCAGCAGTCAGAGTTAGCAGTAAGTCCTCATTCTCTAAGGACATGATTACTACTTTATTACTTCAGTATTTCAGTTTGGATTTTAGTAGTTGGGAGTTAGTAGGAGACATGTTCCTTCCACTCCCTACTTCAGACAGTTAGAGGCTTTTAGACTAGATTACAGACTATATTCAGACTTCAGTATTTCAGTTTTGTTTTGGTATTGTGATACCACTTTATTCAGACATTGTTATTATTCAGATTACGTAAAGTATTGAACCTTATGGCCTTTCAGTTCATGTTTCCGCATTTATATACATATATTATATAGTGTACAGGTACAGATATCAGTCATGGATTAGCTTGTGGTCCTTCGTGGTCATAAGCACCGTGTAGCATTCCGATTTAAAAAATTGAGGCGTTACAATGCACAACGAAAGAAACAATTTACCAGGATCAGTAACTTACATAATATTTAGATAACATAACCAAAACGAAAATCAGAAAACTTACCTCTTGAAGCTTTTACAAAAATCATTTAATGCCTTAGCCTCCAATTCCATAGTCTTCTACTATATCCTGATTAGCCTCTTTTTCCAACACTTGTGTGGGCAAGTGATTATTGGATTCAAAGAAGGAATTAGTGTTCTGGAAGTAACATGTACTTTTTTTAAAAAAAAACAATCTCTTTTTATACCCAATTCAACTGGAAAGGAGAGGGGAAGAGGTGAATGTATTTTGGCTCTGTATTACAGATTTAATGCCAAAACATTTTGACATTAATTGTCTCTTTATGCCAAAAACGTTTTTGGCCCTTTAAAGCTGACATAATTCCTTAATTGGGTTTTAAAAATTATTCCTTTTATAGAAGACCAGTAAATGATATTACCTCTTCTATAATCCTTTTTTTTTTCAAATCAGATTAGCTAATCAGGCATAGTAGGGACCACAAATATATTAACTGAGGCTTCCAATTATGATATTAATTCGTCGATGAAAGAATTATTATATCATAATAAATTGTAAATTATTCCACTAAAAATTTGTAATTTCACTCCTCGATTTAATTTTAAAATCTACCATTACATCTTATTTAACTCCCCATGTTAGAATTACCGACACCAATCAATTTGATTAAATTCTCTAAAAAATTTATCTCGTTGATTAATTTAATCCTTTATTTATAATGCTTAACTTATTTCACATGACGGATACAAAATCCACCTGCAGGGTTTTCACGTGAAAACTTATAAGCAACCATAAAGGGGTGTCTTCTATCTCAAGTCCGAGACATGGTTCCATCAACTAATTAATATTTCACTAAGTAATTTGTCATCATCCAACCTATTAGGAATATATTGACTCATAAAAGAATCTCACCTTTTAATAGATTAAAATTACAAATCAAATCACTTAGATCATAATAATTATATCAAGATTAAGAGTATAAGTACATGTAATGGTTTATAGAAATCGTTTATTAATATTCAGAACATAAACAAATATCTCTAATTGGTCCGTTCAATACATACGAAATGTACTAGCACAAAAAGTTAGAATATTACCACTCCCATAATTAAGATCAAATTATATTTAGTCTTGTGCTACAATCATCAAGATGTTTATCCTAACTCATCTTTGATTGTGAACATTAATTTATTACTTATTAGAACCGACAATTTTAATCTTCCGTGCATGAGTTAAAATACTCCATACAGAAAATTATCTACTATATAAGTAAAGAACACACATGTTACTGCAATGATCTGTTCAAATAAATATTTTATTAATATAATAAATTGTATTTACATGGGATAAAAATATAATACTATAACACAAATTACATGATTAATAGTATATCCTAACACAGAGAACCTTTTTTTTCCTCTTAAATTAATATATTAAAATGTTTAGGATAAAGGAAGGGCCTGTCCAGAATCAAAATCGGACTCTCACGTAATGTTTTTTATGCTTAATTCGTTCTCCTTCTTGCTTGCATAAAAATTTGGGAAAAGGTACGAAAAATATTTGTAGTTCGCCGAAATTTGCAGTAACACATTCTGAACTTTGCGGGGATCCTATGATCCCCCTAGACTTTTTTTACCATATTTAAATGACATATATTTTCCCACTTGGACCACTGCGTGTATTCACGCACAGATCCGGCTCCTCTCCATTTCCACTATCTCTATTTTTCCCAAGTTCCTACCCTGATTGGTTGCATATGGCATAATTCAAATTGAATGGGTAAGATTTAATTATTCTAAAGTAAATCTCTAATCATGATTTAGATAATAAATACATTATATATTTACTTTAAAAAATTATTGTAGTCTCACAATGTTAGCAACATATTATCTTGTCCATAAATATAGCAACAAATTTTTTTTTCTTCCTAATTTTTTTTTGCATACTCATGGTCCAAGTTTTAATTTCTATTTAGATTAAATTTGTTATCGCATTTTGGGAACTTTCTCTTTAATAATTACTAGCTATTTTATTTTCTTTAAAATAGGCGAAATAAAATAGGAGAGCCGATAAGTTCTCCTATTTTATTTCACCTATGTTCCCCCTATTTATTTAACCTATTTTAAAGAAAATAAAATAAATAATTATTAAAGAAAAAATTTATTTATGAAAGAATAAAACAATAAAAACAATAATTTAGACTATGAGAGATTTCTCTCATTTTCCCCTATTTTATTTCACCTATTTTTAAAAAACTAAAATATCTAATTTTATTTTAGAAAAAGTTCCAAAAAGGTGATAAAAAGTTAATTTAAAATAGAAGAGCTGATTATTTCTCCTACTTTATTTCACCTACTTTAAAGAAAATAAAATAGCTAATTGTTAAACAAAAAGTTCCAAAAAAAATAGAAAGTAAAAAATCAATTGACAAATAAATTGAAAGATGGAATTCTTGCGTATGAAGAGAATTTTTTTTGTTACGTTATTTATGAACATGATTGTAAGAATATGGGATCACAATATTTTTTAAAACTAAATATATAATGTATTTATTATCTAAACTATAGTTAGAGTTGTAGTTTAGAATAATTAAATCTTACCCATTCAATTTGAACTTTGCCATATGTCACCAATCAAGATAGAAACTTCGAGAAAATGGAGAGAGTGGAAATGGAGAGGAGCCCAATTTTGAGCGCATAAGGGTGTTTAAAAATCGTTAAAAACCTATTTTTTTGTCACATAACTTTATATAATTTTTTATTAGATTCTTTTATTCATTAATATAATGTATTAAAGAGAGGTATAAATCCCCCTTCTTCTACTTTTCTCTCTTTTTCCTCTCTATAGTTGAAGGTAAGTTTTTTTTGTTTTTTGGGTAAAATTCTGATATCTTTCTTGGTTTTATTTGTTTGTTTAAACTTCTTCTCACTATTTTCTAATATCTTCTCACTAATTTTTAATTTCTGATTTTTGAAATTAGGGTTAGCCCTGGAAGATGTAAAATTAAATTTGAATAACATTTGTTTAGACAAGGAAGATCCTATGTTGAATGCGAAGGTGCGATGCAATCATAGTCTCTTACTCCATTTGAAGACTTCTTGGTCCAATAATAATCCAAAAAAAAAAATTTGGTCTTGCTCATATTATGGATCAAACAAGTGTAACTTTTTTCTTTGGAGGGATGGTATAGTTGATGAACGATCTAAGTTCATTATTCCAAAGTTGGTGAAGAAAGTGAAGGACATGAATGACCTATTGAAGATAATGAAAATGAAGGAAGAATTGGTTGGTACTTACAGTGATAGGAAAATTAAGGAGATGGAAGCTGAATCTGCATTCACTCAGATGGAAGAACAATCTAACTCATTTGTTACGAAGAAAGACGAGGTAAAAAATACACTAGAGAAGATGATTGGAGTGAAGAAGATAGAGAGCTTTAATTATATTTTCATGGTGTGCATCTTCCTGATGTGTATTGCTTTATGGATGAAAATAGCAAGTTGAAGTGTTTTGTGTAGTGTTGTAATATGAATTTGTCATTGGTAGTGTTCCTTATTGTATAGTGGTTTGAACTTGATTTTGTTGAATGAAATATCCTATTTGAAACTAATTCTTGATTTTGAGTACTTGTTGGTTTTCATGATTTTCTTGAGCTAAATTTATTATTCCAAAATTTATAGAAACATCGGACAACACTATAAAGGATAGATACAAATTTATAGAAACATTCAACAATAATGGCAAGTGCAAGAATTCTATACAAAATTCGTGCATAACTATTTGAGATACAACTTTCAAGTGCAACATAAGTCTATATAAAATTACTGTTCAAATGTCTGAGATGCAATATTCAAATGCATCATAAAAACATTACAAAACATAACCTTGCAAAAGTAAATCACATTGTTTGTCAAAATAACCTACCCAATTAACAATACAACATCAGTTTTAATTTAAAAAATTACCAACATTTTAAAACTACTTCCATTGTGGCTTGGATTGTGAAGAAGCCATTTTCTGCCTTTTGTTTGTTCTCATTTCATCTCTCATCACTTCAAGTTGGTTTTCAATCACTACTTTTTTGTCCCTCCACCTACTCCTATTTTTGGTTTGCAACCAAGGTACCTAGTAATATTAGCAGACCTTATAGGCTATGCAGAACCAGTATGTAGTATCATATTACTTGGCAACCCAGGCTACAGACAAAGAAAGAAAGAATGTTACATACATATAAGCCTCTAAGACAAAGTTAACTTAAGTTTTGTAGTCAGAACTTACATTAAATATTGTGAAACCATTTTCAAAAATCAAAACACCTATTCCAACTGTCTTTGACCTTTTACCAGTTTCTTCTATATCACATGTACTACATTGAGCATGAACAAGTGAAGTAGGTGAATTTGGTTGAGCATGAATAGGTGAAGCAGGTGGATTTAGGGGAGTATGAGTAGTGTAACTTGTTGGATTTTCAAACCACTCATGCAAAGGTGCCCTTCTTGCCATTCCTATGTCACCAAGATATGTTTTTCTTGGTCTGCCCCTGTCTCTTGCAGCTGTTGCAACTGGTGCTACACCCCTACCCCTTCCCCCGTCTCTTACAGCTCATGAAATATATGCAATACCTTTTCCCCTACTTTTTATAGCTCTTGTAATATGTTCAACATTCTTTCCCAGCTTCTTACAATTGGTGCAGCTCTTTCCATGCCTCTTGCAGCTCCTGCAACTAGTTCATCAGGACTTTCCCTAGGTGTAGGAGGTGTTGCAACTTTTTTAGCCTGTGTTGTCTTTCTTGGCCTTCCCCTAGGTCTAGGAGGAGCTACAAGATTGTCACTTGTTTTCCTTGGCCTTCCCCTAGGTATAGAAGGTACATCAGAAGTAGGAGGAGTGTTTCTTAGCCCCCCTATTCTTGAAGTACTTGGTACACCACTTGGTCCAACAGCAACACCACTTGGTCCAACAAAATCCTACAAAAAAAGGTAAAGCAGTCACATATTCAAAAATAATTAAATTACAAATAAATAATACAAGTCATTTAAAGTTACACACCTTTAAAGGACAACCTTTTTTTTATTTATTTTGTCCTTGACAGATGCTACAAATCATGTTAACCTCTTTTATTGACATCTTTCAACACTTTTTGGTCTCACTAAACTATCTATTCCTTTTATTCTTTGGCCCTCCAGGCATAGGTTTAACAACTAGTGGCTCCACATGAGGAGTTATTGACTCTGGACACATGTTCATGTTGGTCACTGGTTGACTATGGTGACATTAAGTCTTGAGATAAGTCTCCTTACTATAGCAGCTATCAACAAAATCAATTGGTTCTCATTGCATAAAAGTATGGTTGCAATCTAATGTGGACAGGGTATTCCCTTGAGCATCCAAGATCTATAGCTTCATGTACTATCCCTCGCATCCATACTATGTATGTATGGTCCATCTGATATTTCAAAAACTCTCTCTCCATTGAAGTCAATATTACATCTTATTGACCTTTCTGTGTTTTTTTTTTCTAATAATCTCAAAGCCATTGGAGATATATTAGTCAACCATGTTTATAAGAACTTAGCGAATTCACCTAGTCTAGTCATTACCTTTACCCCTATCTCTTCTAGTATAGTAATAATTGTTTTATGCCTTGGTCTTAATATCCAACCATGTTTATCTCTTGATGTTAGTTCTAAAGTATATTTTACACCAAGTTTGTACCTTGTAATAAACTAAATCTGGAACAAGATTTTCATCATCTAGCATGGCCATTTGGTTTAGATTTTTCTTTATTTCAGCCTCAAAGGTGCTTCTTGTATATTTCCAAAACTGGTTCCTTCTTTGAAGACCTCTCTATTTTTTCCCCAACTGGAAAGGATGTGTCTTTCACACATCCTATGCTCCACCTCTGGTAAAAACTCCATCAGTGTAGGTCTAAGACCCTGAAAATCAGACCATAAAATTGAACACAAACAAATTACATATTCATAACTACACATAATATTCATTAACATAACTAAATGAAGAAAAAATCATACCTTTTGCATATCTGAAATGATTGTGTAATCTCTGTCATTTGTTAATCCCAAATCTTCTATCAATAATTTCACAAACCATGTCCAAGTGTTCTTATTCTCTGTCATTTGTTAATCCCAAATCTTCTATCAATAATTTCACAAACCATGTCCAAGTGTTCTTATTCTCATACTCTACTACATCCCAAGTAATAGGCAACATTTGATTATTGCCATCTTTAGCCACAACAACCAACAACTGTCCTTTGTTTACTCCCTTCAGAAAACATCTATCTAAACCAATACATTTTCTACAACCACCCAAAAAAGCTTTTTTGCATACATCAAAACAAATGTAGAAACTTTGAAAAATAAGCTTAACACTATCATCACAATCATCAGCTTTTACAACACAGGTGGAACCAGAATTGGGCCTCAATATTTCATCCCTATATTCAAATATTCTTCCAAACTCTTTCACATAATTACCTATTAAATCTTGAAGTATTCTACCTCCAGCTCTCCTCGCAGTAGTCTTTCCAATATATATCCCTAGTTTTTTTCTAATCAATTGTTGGAATTGAAATATCCTCATGTTTAACCGCTCAGTGATTCTATCTTTGAAATGCTTGTGCAGGAATCTAGCATTACATATGACATTTTTGGTGGTTTTGATACAACTATGCTTAGGATTGTAGGTTTTAATTTGAAAATCATTTCTAGACTTGTGAAGACTTGCATATAACAGCCAAGGACACCCTTTCCTACATCTGACCCTAACTTTTTTGGACTCATTAATATACTTCTCTAACTGAACACCTCTTTGAAGTGCATATTTGTAATAGCATCTCTAAACTCATTCACATCCTCAAAAACCACGCCCAATTGCCATGCAACTTGTTTAGTAGATTTATCATACACTACCTTTCTACTACCTGTCCTCCCTAACCCATCTTCTGAATCAGATTCCACACCGTATTCATCAAAACTGTAATACACAGGCTCTTCCCCAGTAACTTTACCTTTTAAACTTTTATCAACAACTTCTGTCTCATAAAATCCCAAATCTGGGCCAACTTCACTAGAAGAAACTTCTTTAGGGTTATTAGGTATTATTTATCTTCTCTTCCTCCTTTGGTATGTCCTCCTTTAAGCCCTCAAGTTTATGTACTCTTCATGCACGTCACTTTTAAATTCAGCACCATCTTTAATAAATAGATCTTGATGGTCTGAATCTGAACTATTTTCAGTTGAGTGGTCAGAAGCATCAACAGTTACAACCTCACCAGCAGATCCAACAACTTGATTAGTTGTTGGTTGAACATGTGCAACCTCATTTTCAAGCTCAACCTATCCAGTAGTAGTTGGTGCTTCATTAAAATGACCACCCTCACCCCCTTTTTCAGCAACCCCATCCCCTTCATGGACCCCCTTGTCCCCTTTTTTATTAAAAGAAACAAAAGATTCCTCATTGGTACTAGTGTATTCCAATAAATCAATGGGACCATCAACTTATCAAGTTAATCAACCATGTGATAAACGTACACCTCAACAATATCCCTATTTTCAAAGGATTGTGAAAGTTCATAAATGTCCTCATCACTTTGAATATCTAATAGGAAGTCCTTTTTAGGTGTCCTAACATAAAATGTGAAACTTATTGTAGCATATACTAACTCTTTTAAAAAGCTAGTCAGCTCAAAATAAGATAACTTATCCACATCCACATAAAAATATCTGTGACTTCACCACCCTCATATTCTGGTGTTCGGCTCTTACTATTCAAAACCCCACCATGATAATATATCAGGGCTATATATGTAAAATTACCCATTCTTGAAATTTAGTCACATTCACAGTGAATGACAATTAGGGAAAAAATAATTATTCAAACATATTATAATCAGTCACACTAGAAGAATCAATTTAAATTATGAAAAAAACCTAATTTATTGATAAAATAAGAATAATTTAGACTATAAAAAACACTAATTTTGACAAACTATGAAACTTCATATGACACAATCAAGACTGTTGAATATTAACCCTAAAGAAATTGTCATAAAGTTTAAATTTTAACATTAGCCGTCACAAAAAACAAAACTAACCTTAAAGACATGTTGAACACTAGCACTTTCACAACTCCACAATATGAAATCACACCTCCAAGAACACTAGAAGACTTGTTATTGTTGACCTTGCAAGCAAGAATTTTTTAAGGAGTAGTGAAAGTGAGAAATGAGGAAGAGGAATGAAAGAAATTGATGGAAATGTATGAAAATGAATACAGAGAAGAGGAAAGGTCACTTATTTGTTGAATAATTATTTATCTTTTATTAAATTTGTGGCTAATCAAGATTTAAACATAATTAAGAAACATAGATTCTTTTATTTAAATTAATAAGTGTGGGTGAATCACCGACCTTTGATGGACTGACTATTTAGTCCAAGTGAGAAAATATATTCTATTTAAATATGGTAAAAAAAAGTCCAGGGGGTCATAGGACCCCCGTAAAGTTCAGGATGCGTAACTGCAAATTTCGGCAAAGTATAGGTATTTGTCCAATATTTTTTCCTAAAAAATTAGAATAGTAAATATATTTCTTGTACCTTTTGAAGTGCTTTCACATATGCTTATATAAGTTTCAGATGCTTTAAAAAAACTTAACTTTGTCGAAAGTCATGTGGTTAACAATATTTTGCCAATAAGTTTTTATCTTAATGTTTGTAAGTCTTGTGTCATAAAAGAGATTAGTTAAGTTTTCTTGTGATTTATTTGAGTTATTTGAAAAAAGATAAACATGAATGTTCCCTTCTTATTATTTAAGCATCTTAAATTGTTTGGCTTCAGAATCTCTAAGAAATAATTTGATCTTTCGAAACTTAGATTGCTCGCTTAAGTTATGGTCCTAAAAGATGAATTTTGAATTCATCACCAACTTAATTAATATCTTAGATGTTCCAAAGAAGATTTCAGAATTTTTAAGAGTTGTAGAGAATTAAATAAACGTATCTAGAAAGGTAGTTCTAGAATTATGTAGTTGGAGGAACATTTTAGAATAGAGTAGTGAATACCTTAGCTAGATTCTTCCATCACCACCTATAAATAGAGGTGCCAATTTAAATTATGTATGCTCAAGTAGCAAGAATGTGTACTAAAAAATAGGTAAGCTCAAATACAAGAGTAGATGATCAAGTAAAGAGTTGCTAAAGCAAGCAACAAGTGAGGAATAAGAGAGAGCGGCAAAGAGAATTCTTAGGAGAGTGATTGTAAAACCTAAGCGGGTCTTTACTTTGTAATAATAAAATTCAAGTTGTGAGAAATCGATTGTTCCCACCATCAAATATCCATCAAGTTGTATCATATCCTGGTGGATACAAAGTGAGGTAGCAACTCAAAGACGTTCCTATAAGCTATTGTCCGAGGTTATAAATCATGAGGAACTGATCAATGACAAATTTTGCAAGCGCTCTCAATAATGTTGAAAAGTTCAATGCAAGCAACTATGGATCATACAACACGACAATGATATATTACTTTCTCTGTAAAGAACTATAAGATATTGTTGGCAGCTCAGATACTACACCACCAACTTGTAACACCCCATACTTAATTACGTGCATTAGCCATGGTTATATGTGTTGGAGTATAAGTATTGATCCTAAGGTATATATGAGTTTAAGTATGAGTATTGATTATTTTGAGATGGTTTCAAGTGTATAGTTTGATTATATGTGTATAGGAATCGACTGTATGTATATCGGAATTTGCCCGTCGATGTTTTCATACGAAGTTTATTGAATAAGCTTTCCAACGATATAAAGATTTCCAAAAACGGATAAGTTTCGGATATAATCGAGCACGTTCGAAACTATAAAACGGCGGCCGGGATAATTGTGAACAGTAAATGTGCAGGAAATTCAAACTACTGAGGCCTGCCAGTTTTTTGGGTCGACTTTGAACGATCGTAACTCTCTCAATATAATGAACTGGGAGGGCTGAGACCTATCAAAAGAAAGATCTTTGAGTCTTTTTTCCAATTCAATTGGTTTCATCCAAATCCAACATCTGAGTAAGGAGTTATACTCGTTTTACTTCAGCCTCTCAAAACAGTTTTTTAGGGTCAACTTCAAACGATCATAACTCCTTGTAAAGGATGAACTGGGTGTCCTACTTTATATGAAATGAAATCCCTTTGAATTATCTATCCAAAGATACCAATTTCACCCAAATCCGATATCGGAGAAAAGAGTTATGACCAATTTACTTTAGCCTGTCAAAACAGTCCACCATGGACAGATTCGGATTTACTTAAATTTTTAAGGGCAATATGGTCATTTTCCATCATCTCTTGGACGAAAATTGGTCATTATATAGATATAATTGGTCTTATATCCATCAATTATCATCATATTATTGAGAATAAGGAAACCCTAGCCTAATTTCAACTCCAATTATCTTGTGATTCAACCGTGGAAAGTCCAAATTGATTCCGTAGTTGTGTTCATCGTCTCGAGGGCTTCGAGAAGCATCCCTTATTTGTTCCAACAGGACTTCGAAATCAAAGGGCCATTTTATGGTAAGAATGTAAATTTTGTTGGTGTTATTTATATGAATATGTATATATATATATATATATATATATATGTATGCATGTGAGCATAAGAAGTATGCTATTTGATTGTTGTTGAAAGATGATTGGGAAATGATGTTGGATTATGTTGAATTGTGAAGGGATGATGTGGTATTGAAATGATGATTATATATATATATATATACACATAAACCTATTGTTCAAGTTGGTTTTTGGAATGTTTTGCAAATAGTGGTTGTATGGAATTATGGAAGAGAATTGTGGTGTTGGGTTGCTAATACTAGATGCCAAATATTTCATTGTAGATAAGTGATTTGTAAAGGCGGGAAGTTGTATTGAATTGGTATCCGAATCTACAACGAGGTATGTAAAGCATACTCTAACAATGTTCTTTGGCATGAAAACACCAATGTTCCATCAAGTAAGATTCCAAGGTTGTCCAAAAACATGTATTGTTCTACATTACCAACGAAGTTGTTTCCATTCTATAAAGTGTAAAAATATTTCATTGATATACCAAAAGGCTCCTATTTCATTGTTGTGATATTGATGATTCTGAAACACATTGTTGATGTACCAATGAGTCTTTATAACATCGTTATTGTATAGAAGGTCTATTACTTGATTCCTATTGATGTATCATTGTTCCAAAGGTACTATATTGGCATGAACACTAATGTAATAATCTCAAAAGCTTTTGAACTAAGTTGTTGGAAAGATCTCTTATGTGTGTTACTTGATATACGTGTGGGTGGTATCCCAGGGGCATAAGCCTAGCATGGGTCGATCCCAGTTGATATGTACTGGAGGCAGCCTAATGGTCACAGTACGGTACAATATTGATTATTGTTAGGTGGTTGGAGGTTCGGGAGGAGGAGGTAATGGCGAATGATAATTGTAAAGAATGAAATGAACGAATGTATACCGTTCCACAAATGTGTTCGAATTCACGAACCCAATTCAGATTAATGATAATGTACATGATCCTAAAAGTGTTTATGAAGTGTGGTTCACTTCTATTATGATTTATTCACTTGCGTCTGATTTTCCTGATCCCCTATATTACATATGATTATTTACAGCTTTACATACTCAGTACATATTTCGTACTGACGTCCCTCACGTGGGACCTGCATTTCATGCTGCAGGCACAGGTGCTTCAGGTCATTCGCAGCATAGATAGGAGTCAGATCATACAGCTATTGTTGGTGAGCTCCAGTTTGCTTCGGAGCTTTCCGAGTCGGTTCCTTATGTTTTGTTATTGTACAGGAGTCATGTGTGGGCGGGGGTTTGTCCCGACCCTAGTTATGTCATTTTGTCATGTATATCCTAGAGGCTTTGTAGACATAAGGAAGGGTCAAGTCATGGGAGTTTATATAGTGATGTTATATTGGTATATGTGGTGGCCCCGACGACCAAGTATTATATTATATATATATATTTGTGCGTGTTGTGCTGATACAGGGAATTAGACCCTTCTGTATGTAACGAAGTGCTGCCCAAATTTTTGGTGAATGTAAGGGAAAGTACAGGTATTTGAACGGGTTCTCCCGGGCCTTCTCGGCTTCGGGTGCCAGTCCGGCCCGATGGGATTTTGGGGCATGACAAAAGTGGTATCAGAGCGGTTCGTCCTAGTGAGTCTACAAAGCCGTGTCTACGTAGAGTCTTGTTTATCGGTGTGTTGTGCACCACATCTATAAACAGGAGGCTATGGACATTTAAGAATTGTTTCTTTTCTTCATGTCTTAGATCGTGCGATAGAGCTTATATTGTATATGAAGTCATAGTTGACCACTGAATCAGTTTGTTCCTCTTATTATAGTAATGATGCCGGTTACCAGAAGCAAAAATACCGGTAAGCAAGTAGATGTGGCTGCCGGAGAGGGGACTAGTAAGTCACCCACTATACCAGCTAATCAAAGTGAGGCTCCAGCTGAGCATGCATCAGAAACTTCCCCCAGTCCGGAAGAAATAAAGGGGAGGAGAACTATATCCCCAGAGCCACCTATTAATGCTGTTGATCAAGATCTTAGAAATGCAGTGCAACTTTTGACTCGTATAGTTTCTGGGCAAGTCCAAGGGCAAGCTATTCCTGTCGCGGATTCTAGCGGTACTGATAGGGCGGCTAGTCTTCGGACACAAGATTTTCTTAAGATGGATCCGCCTACTTTTACCGGATCTGATCTTAACGAAGATCCGCAAGACTTTATTGATCAGATCCAAAGGGCCCTAGAGGTGATGCACGTATCGGGCAGAGAGACAGTGGAGTTAGCCGCGTATAGATTCAAAGGTGAGGCTATATATTGGTATGAAGACTGGAAACGGTCAAGGGGCATTGATGCACCCCCAGCTACTTGGAAAGAGTTCAAAGAGGCATTTATTGATCATTATCTTCCATATGAGACTCGTCAGGCCCGTGCGGATCAGTTCTTAAATCTTCGGTAGGGTAATACAAGTGTGAGGGAGTATAGTCTTCGATTTAATTCCTTGTCCAGATATGCTCCTAATGTTATAGCTACTATGGATGACAGAGTTCATCGGTATGTGAATGGATTGGATTCGTATTTGGTTAGGGATTGTACTATTGCTGCACTGAATAAAGACATGGATATAGCTAGGATCCAAGCATTTGCACAGAAAATGGAAGATCAGAGGCAAAGAAGAAGAACACAGGAATTTGAAAGCGGATCTTCGAAGAGGGCCAGATCTACAGGGCAGTTTATGGCTCCACAGGGAGGTTTTAGACCTCAATTTTCTGCTAGACCACCTAGGCCATTATTTTCTTATTCTGCAACTAGTGCTCCACCATAGCATCAGGGGTTCAGAGGCAGTCAATGTGGGCAAAGAAGTGAGGGTCATAGTTCGCGATCTGTGGGTTATCATGGGCAAGGGAATATGAGCCAATCGAGACCTGCTCGAGAGCCATGCAATAAATGTGGAAGGCATCATATGGGCGTATGTCGAATGGGAACAAATGTTTGTTATTGGTGCAGTATGATGGGGCATATGATGAGAGAATGCCCACGAAGGGGTGCAGGTGGCATAGCACGACCTTCAGGATCAGCTGTTGCATCATCGTCACCGGTATCTTATTCTGGTAGGGGTGCACGACCTGCGGGTCACGCTAGTAATGAAAAAAGAGTCGCCAGTTCTAGCGGGACTCAGAATCGTACTTATGTTTTAGCGGATCGACAGAATCTAGAGGCTTCCCCAGATGTGGTTACGGGTACGTTGTCCATATTTTCATTTGATGTATATGCTCTAATTGATCCCGGTTCTACATTATCATATGTTACTCCTTTGGTTGCTGGAAAGTTCAAAAGGACCCCCGAATTGTTAGATAAACCGTTGGAAGTGTCTACCCCGGTTGGGGAATCTATTATTGCTAGAAGAGTTTATAAAGATTGTGTAGTAACTGTGTGTGGTCGAGACACGATGGCCAATCTTGTGGAACTAGAAATGGTAGATTTTGATGTTATAATGGGTATGGATTGGTTGGCGTCTTGTTATGCCAAAATTGACTGTTGTACGAAAAAGATGTATTTACATTTTCCTGATGAAGCAGTTATTGAATGGCAAGGTAAGATTGGCGCACCAAGAGGTAGATTTATTTCTTATTTCAAAGCGAGAAAAATGATTTCCAAGGGCTACATATGTCATTTAGTTAGAGTAAAGGATACGGAATCGAAATCATCAGATCTTCACACGGTACCAGTGGTAAATGAATATCCTGATGTATTCCCTAAAGATCTTCCAGGTTTGCCTCCTGAATGAGAAGTAGAGTTTGGTATTGATGTAATACCAGGCACCCAACCAATCTCCATTTCTCCGTATAGAATGGCCCCAGCAGAATTACGAGAATTGAAAGAGCAATTGAAAGATTTGCTAGAGAAGGGATTCATAAGGCCTAGTATGTCCCCCTGGGGAGCACCAGTGTTATTTGTGCGCAAAAAGAATGGCTCGCTGAGGATGTGTATTGATTATCGGCAATTAAATAAGGTGACTATTAAGAATAAATATCCTCTCCCAAGAATTGATGATTTATTTGATCAGTTACAGGGCGCCAAGTGTTTTTCTAAGATTGATTTGAGGTCAGGTTACCACCAAGTGAGGGTCAAAGAAAAAGATATACCCAAAACAGCTTTCCGAACAAGGTATGGTCATTATGAGTTTCTAGTTATGTCATTTGGGCTAACAAATGCACCTGCAGCTTTTATGGATTTGATGAATAGGGTGTTTAAGCCATTCCTGGATGTATTTGTGATAGTTTTTATAGATGATATTCTAGTTTATTCTAGATCAGAAGAGGACCATGCCAATCACTTACGACAGACATTGCAGACTCTTCGTGATTGTAAGCTTTATGCAAAGTTCTCTAAATGTGAGTTTTGGTTAAATTCGGTGGCATTTTTGGGTCATATTGTATCTAGTGAAGGGATAAAAGTTGATGCTCAAAAGATAGAAGCTGTGAAGAACTGGCCAAGGCCCACAACGCCTACGGAGATTCGTAGTTTTCTCGGGTTGGCCGGTTATTATAGGAGGTTTGTTAAAGACTTTTCTTCCATTTCAGCACCCTTAACCAAGCTAACCCATAAAGCATCCAAATTCCAATGGGATGATGCGTGTGAGGAGAGTTTCCAAGAATTGAAGAATAAGTTGACTTCTACACCCGTATTGGTACTTCCAGAAGGTACAGAAGGGTATACAGTGTATTGTGATGCTTCCAGAATTGGTTTAGGATGTGTATTGATGCAGCATGGTAAGGTAATAGCATATGCTTCTAGACAATTGCGGCCACATGAGAAAAATTATCCTACACACGATCTTGAGCTGGCAGCAGTTATTTTTGCTTTAAAGATATGGTGCCACTACTTATATGGGGTTCATGTTGATATATATACTGACCATAAGAGCTTGCAGTATATTTTTAATCAGAAGGATCTAAATTTAAGGCAGCGGAGATGGCTTGAACTATTAAAGGACTATGATGTTGATATCTTGTATCATCTAGGGAAAGCAAATGTGGTAGCTGATGCGTTAAGTCGTAAGGCTATGATGGCGCCTATAGAAAGGCAAGGGATGGTTAAAGATCTTCACCAGTTAGCTAGTTTGGGAGTTCGCCTTCTTGAAACTCCGAATAAAGAGCTTATCGTACATAATGCTGCGGAATCTTTATTAGTAGCTGAAGTGAAAGAGAAGCAATATGCAGATCCTATTTTATTACAGCTTAAGGAGAACGTTCAGAGTGGTGCGACCAAGGCATTTGAGCTTACGCGAGAAGGAGTACTTCAGTGCCAAAACCGATTGTGTGTGCCGGATGTAGACGGGCTAAGAAAGAAGATTATGACAGAGGCACATTTTTCAAGGTATTCCATTCATCCAGGATCAACCAAAATGTATCAAGATTTGAAAGATATGTATTGGTGGAATGACATGAAGAAGAGCATTGCAGAATTTGTAGCTGAATGTCCAAATTGCCAACGAGTTAAAGTGGAACATCAAAAGCCCGGAGGCTATATGCAATGCATAGATCTTCCAATTTGGAAGTGGGACATGATCAACATGGATTTTGTTACAGGTTTGCCTCATACAGCTCGGAAATTTGATTCTATATGGGTGATTGTGGATAGGCTTACTAAATCCGCACATTTCTTACCCGTTAAGACCACTTACACAGTTGAAGAATATTCGAAGCTGTATGTTAAAGAAATAGTCCGATTACATGGAGTGCCAACTTCTATTATATCGGATCGGGGAACTCAATTTACTGCAAACTTTTGGAAGTCTTTCCAACGGTGTTTGGGAACACAAGTGAATCTGAGTACAGCTTTTCACCCTCAGACGGATGGACAAGCAGAGCGCACCATTCAAACACTTGAAGATATGCTACGAGCATGTGTTATAGATTTTAAAGGCAGCTGGGATGATCATTTACCTCTTATTGAGTTTGCCTACAATAATAGCTATCATTCAAGTATCAAAATGGCACCATATGAAGCTTTATATGGGAGAAAGTGTAGATCACCAATAGGATGGTTCGAAGCGGGTGAAACTCTTATGTTCGGACCGGACCTTGTGTATCAAGCCATAGAAAAAGTCAAGGTGATTCAGCAACGGTTGAAAATAGCCCAAAGTCGGCACAAGTCATATGCGGATAGTAGAAGAAGAGAGCTAGAATTTTCGTTAGGCGATTGGGTATTTTTGAAGGTATCGCCAATGAAAGGGGTGATGAGATTTGGAAAGAAAGGAAAGTTGAGTCCACGATATATAGGCCCGTATAAGATTATTCGAAGATGTGGGCAAGTTGCTTATGAATTAGAGCTACCTCAGGAACTCTCATCAGTGCATCCAGTATTTCATGTATCGATGCTTCGAAAGTGCATCGGAGATCCGTCCCTTATTACTTCTACTGAAGATGTGAAAGTAACAGAAGATCTTACCTATGAGGAGATGCCTATTGCTATATTAGATCGTCAAGTTAAGAAGATGAGAAATAAAGAAGTAGCATCGGTGAAAGTACTTTGGAGAAATCAACAAAGGGAAGAGATTACATGGGAAGCGGAGGAAGCAATGAAATCGAAATACCCTTATTTGTTTAAAGGTGAAAAAGATGTGCAAGGAGGGCAACTGGAACACTAACAAGTGAGTTTTTACATATGCATAATATCTATATGATGACGTGAATATCAATTATGAATTCGAACTTGTTTCGGCTAAATAACTACATTTACATTCGAGGACGAATGTCCTTAAGGGGGGAAGGATGTAACACCCCATACTTAATTACGTGCATTAGCCATGGTTATATGTGTTGGAGTATAAGTATTGATCCTAAGGTATATATGAGTTTAAGTATGAGTATTGATTATTTTGAGATGGTTTCAAGTGTATAGTTTGATTATATGTGTATAGGAATCGACTGTATGTATATCGGAATTTGCCCGTCGATGTTTTCATACAAAGTTTATTGAATAAGCTTTCCAACGATATAAAGATTTCCAAAAACGGATAAGTTTCGGATATAATCGAGCACGTTCGAAACTATAAAACGGCGGCCGGGATAATTGTGAACAGTAAATGTGCAGGAAATTCAAACTACTGAGGCCTGCCAGTTTTTTGGGTCGACTTTGAACGATCGTAACTCTCTCAATATAATGAACTGGGAGGGCTGAGACCTATCAAAAGAAAGATCTTTGAGTCTTTTTTCCAATGCAATTGGTTTCATCCAAATCCAACATCTGAGTAAGGAGTTATACTCGTTTTACTTCAGCCTCTCAAAACAGTTTTTTAGGGTCAACTTCAAACGATCATAACTCCTTGTAAAGGATGAACTGGGTGGCCTACTTTATATGAAATGAAATCCCTTTGAATTATCTATCCAAAGATACCAATTTCACCCAAATCCGATATCGGAGCAAAGAGTTATGACCGATTTACTTTAGCCTGTCAAAACAGTCCACCATGGACAGATTCGGATTTACTTAAATTTTTAAGGGCAATATGGTCA
Organism: Capsicum pubescens; assembly: GCA_030864215.1. NCBI lineage: Eukaryota > Viridiplantae > Streptophyta > Magnoliopsida > Solanales > Solanaceae > Capsicum > Capsicum pubescens. The sequence goes on along the minus strand of CM061549.1, from coordinate 109,424,874 downwards.
TTTTCCATCATCTCTTGGACGAAAATTGGTCATTATATAGATATAATTGGTCTTATATCCATCAATTATCATCATATTATTGAGAATAAGGAAACCCTAGCCTAATTTCAACTCCAATTATCTTGTGATTCAACCGTGGAAAGTCCAAATTGATTCCGTAGTTGTGTTCATCGTCTCGAGGGCTTCGAGAAGCATCCCTTATTTGTTCCAACAGGACTTCGAAATCAAAGGGCCATTTTATGGTAAGAATGTAAATTATGTTGGTGTTATTTATATGAATATGTATATATATATATATATATATATATATATGTATGCATGTGAGCATAAGAAGTATGCTATTTGATTGTTGTTGAAAGATGATTGGGAAATGATGTTGGATTATGTTGAATTGTGAAGGGATGATGTGGTATTGAAATGATGATTATATATATATATATATACACATAAACCTATTGTTCAAGTTGGTTTTTGGAATGTTTTGCAAATAGTGGTTGTATGGAATTATGGAAGAGAATTGTGGTGTTGGGTTGCTAATACTAGATGCCAAATATTTCATTGTAGATAAGTGATTTGTAAAGGCGGGAAGTTGTATTGAATTGGTATCCGAATCTACAACGAGGTATGTAAAGCATACTCTAACAATGTTCTTTGGCATGAAAACACCAATGTTCCATCAAGTAAGATTCCAAGGTTGTCCAAAAACATGTATTGTTCTACATTACCAACGAAGTTGTTTCCATTCTATAAAGTGTAAAAATATTTCATTGATATACCAAAAGGCTCCTATTTCATTGTTGTGATATTGATGATTCTGAAACACATTGTTGATGTACCAATGAGTCTTTATAACATCGTTATTGTATAGAAGGTCTATTACTTGATTCCTATTGATGTATCATTGTTCCAAAGGTACTATATTGGCATGAACACTAATGTAATAATCTCAAAAGCTTTTGAACTAAGTTGTTGGAAAGATCTCTTATGTGTGTTACTTGATATACGTGTGGGTGGTATCCCAGGGGCATAAGCCTAGCATGGGTCGATCCCAGTTGATATGTACTGGAGGCAGCCTAATGGTCACAGTACGGTACAATATTGATTATTGTTAGGTGGTTGGAGGTTCGGGAGGAGGAGGTAATGGCGAATGATAATTGTAAAGAATGAAATGAACGAATGTATACCGTTCCACAAATGTGTTCGAATTCACGAACCCAATTCAGATTAATGATAATGTACATGATCCTAAAAGTGTTTATGAAGTGTGGTTCACTTCTATTATGATTTATTCACTTGCGTCTGATTTTCCTGATCCCCTATATTACATATGATTATTTACAGCTTTACATACTCAGTACATATTTCGTACTGACGTCCCTCACGTGGGACCTGCATTTCATGCTGCAGGCACAGGTGCTTCAGGTCATTCGCAGCATAGATAGGAGTCAGATCATACAGCTATTGTTGGTGAGCTCCAGTTTGCTTCGGAGCTTTCCGAGTCGGTTCCTTATGTTTTGTTATTGTACAGGAGTCATGTGTGGGCGGGGGTTTGTCCCGACCCTAGTTATGTCATTTTGTCATGTATATCCTAGAGGCTTTGTAGACATAAGGAAGGGTCAAGTCATGGGAGTTTATATAGTGATGTTATATTGGTATATGTGGTGGCCCCGACGACCAAGTATTATATTATATATATATATTTGTGCGTGTTGTGCTGATACAGGGAATTAGACCCTTCTGTATGTAACGAAGTGCTGCCCAAATTTTTGGTGAATGTAAGGGAAAGTACAGGTATTTGAACGGGTTCTCCCGGGCCTTCTCGGCTTCGGGTGCCAGTCCGGCCCGATGGGATTTTGGGGCGTGACACAACTGATGCTGAAGCAGCAAAAAAGTGGAAGGTTAAAGCTGGAAAGGCCACATGTTCTCTTAATGTAACAACCGAAGATGAGTTCCTATAATGGATTAAGAATGCCAAGACTCCTAAAGAAGCTTGGGACACGCTGGTGACAATATTTATGAAGAAGAATGATGCAAGATTACAAAGGCTTGAAAATGAGCTTTTATCGATCTCACAAAAAAATATGAGGATCACTCAATACTTCTCAAAAGTAAATTCCTTATTTGATGAAATATCAAAATTAGATCCAGAGAATGCTATCACAGAGACAAGAATGAGGAGAATCATTATTCATGATCTAAGTCAAGAGCACAAAGGCATGATTACAGCCACGAGGGACGGGTTATAGTACCAACTTTATTTGAGTTAGAAATTCTACTAGCAAATGAAAAACACTTGGAGAAGTCATTTTCAAGACTCTCTATAAGAAATGAAGATAAGGCATTCTTCAATAAAAGGCTGAGGATAAAATCTCACTTACAGGGGGACTCAAAGAAGTCAACGGCATAATAAGCAGACAAACCAAGGTTTCCACAAATAAAAAATGGAGAAATGATATAATTATGGAAATAAAGAACACTATACCCGAGAATGTTGGTACAGAAAAACTGAAGGTAACGTTGCTACTTCTACCCAAAACAAGATAGATGAAGATGAAGCTTGGGATTATGAGGCCTTGTATAATTGAAGAAATCAAACTACAAGAATAACTCGTTACTTTACTCTCTAACAAAGAGCAAAGCTAGAACTTGAAACTATAAGTGAGGAACTAGTCAATTATAGACATGACCGGATCGGGATTTAGGATGATCCAATCACATAGTTGATGATAATAAAAATCTTATCAATATGAGAAAATACAAAGGATACCACGTAGTGGTAACTGCAATAATCCAAAAATGCCAATAAGTCATATTGACAAGACAATGTTCGTGCCTCATCACAACTCAAAACACGTGGAACTTCAGAATGTCTACCATGTTCCTGGTTGAAGAAAAACTTACTATATGTGTCGTAATTAATAAATTCTGGATCTCATGTCTTGTTCGGGACAAATGGCATATAAGTCTATGAAAACATAAAAGTTACAAGCTCATCAACTATAGAAGAAGGAAGATTAAAGTCAATCTATGTCATACCGATGGAAACAAATTATATGGTACATGATAAAGCACCAACATAGTGGTACAAAGAAGATGGCCTACCAAATTCAAGAGAATTGGAGAAACAACTACAATATAAACTTGAAGAAGGACAAGTGTAATGATCCTTGAGGTCATTTCTTTTATCTACACATATTTTTAGTATTTTGAGCCTTCCCATAGTGGCTATAAGTCATTTCTGACTTACTGGAACTGTCGGTTCAATTATCTGACAGTTCGTTTGGATTTTAGGATCATTTTTCTATTTGAAGCTTTTATTGTTATGAAATTAATCTCGGACCAAAAATCCTAATAGATGACCTCAGATGAGAATTTTGACAATGCCATCAGCTTTGGAACATTGATATTAGATTAGAGGGACCCTTAGTTTAGTTTTTTAGGCATCCAAATTTATTTTAGGCTATTGGGTGGATTGTATGAAAAATAAAACTATAGGTATGGCCCCTAAATTTAATCAAAACAATCTGGGATGAAAGTTTCAATGGTTTCATTGAGTATAAAATATCAAATTTGGTATGGCAGCATAGTTTATTTTTGTGGACGGAGTTTCAAATAAATCCCAAGCACCCAATCGATGTCCATTGTTGGACGTAAGCAAAATTTGATATATGGTATCTAATATAACTGCTTTAGAAGTCATGAATCCGCCTTAGCAGCAAGCACTTTAGCACCTATAATCCATTTAAGCGGCCTTGGTCATTGGGATGGGGTTCGCTTTAGTGGTCAAGAGATACTTAATCGGGCACCAGTTTAGCACCAAGTGACTTCTTTAAAGGCACCCTCCCCTTGCACCAGACTGTTTAGCGGTTGGGTGACCACTTTAGCGGCACCTGGGGTGGATAAATCCCCTTTGTTCACCTAGTTTTTCATTATTTCCTTCACCATTTTCACACTATTTTAAGAGATTAAAGAGAGGAAAAAGTGGGAAATCATCTATTGAAGCTAAGGTAATCTACCCTAATACCCCTTTGTCATTTTTTGATTAATTTTCCCTTCAATTTCCATCCTATTTCATGATAAATTCTTAGAAATTAAGTCTTAAGATTTCTAAATCTTAGGGGCTGATTGAGCCCCAATTTATGCACCATTTGTGCTCAACTTTTGAGCACACATTCCTTTGTTCTTTGAGGAACCTCGTGACAGATTTAATTTTGGATTTCATTTGTGGGTGGGCCTCGTGATCCTATTCTTGATTTGAATTTTGACCTGACCCTTTATATAGCAATATGAGTCTCATTTTACCCATTATGACATGTAGATTACTATTTTGATAGCGTCGCAAAATTGTAAGACCATAGAGCAAAGACGGACGATTTGTGGATAATACAAGGATTTACGATTCAGTATCGAGATAGGGTTTAGTCTATACTTCTTCATGAGATACTATTTTGTATATATTGTCTATTATGTAGGAATGTTAGGATATGATTATGGGTAGAACACCACGACTTAGCATAAATTGTGGGTTCAGGCAATAGAAGGGTGAATCATCCTTAAGATGAAATACTTATTATGCCTATAAGATCCTATTACACTAGGTTGCTTGTATGTTAGATATGGTTGAGGCTAAGGACCTTTATTATAAGGCCTATTACTTGACTTGGTGGATTATTATGGTTTTTCGAATTATGGTTATGCTGGTTATATACATTGGGCCTGAGACTATGATTATAATATTAGTTGGACTTCGAATGAGTGTTTTATCCTTGTGAATAAAGTAGCCATAGTCTATGGATATCTATACGCTTATGATTGTATAATTTATATACTGGTGATGGCATGCCTAGATTCGGTACGTTCATGCGAAGTTAATGATCGATTCCAGCTAAAAACATAGTTTTGATACTATTTTTTGACAAATGATTTATTTCAACTTTTCACTTTTAAAATGAATTCTTTCATAGCGGGAATCGTACTACCTTAATAGATGACTTATGAGAAATGATGTTTTAGAAATTTGATCAAGATAAATTTCAGTCCATGGTTTTGCCTCGGCTATTTACTTCGCTCGAGAGATATTCCGACCCTTTCTACGCTTTTATAATGATTTAGTCCCAGAGTTGATCCCGAATAATAGATTTATAGACTTATACTCTTTTAGCCACGATTTGAGTCTGTGTATTTATTTTATGTATATATCTATTATCCGTTACTGGACGGAGTAGATTGATGATGATAATGATCATTATTAGAAATCCTATATCAATACCAAACCAGTGTATACCGGTACTCCCAAACCCCCTAGATGTTTTTTTGTCTGTAAGCCATCATGCCAGAGAAGAACGGTCATTGTAGGTCTTGCCTTTGCAAGTTGTCGAGCTGGAGAAGGTGTATACACTAGGTTACTTTATGGCACTTGGATCAGTTATGGTATTATGAATTTTACTTTGCATTCATTCTTGCATGCACATTGCCTATTACCAGTATGTTGTTTGATCCCTACATCTATCAACCTAATGGGGGTTGCATAGGTATAGGTTATGAGTGTTGTTTGTAGTGTACTGATTGAGTCTTCGGGGTTATAGAGCTCGATTTAGTATTATTTATCCAGACTAGCCAGTTACTATAGTACTGTTATTATGGTTAGTTCATGGCAAGCCAATTTTGGGCTGATACTAGGATTTGAGGTATGATTCTTTTCTTTTACGGTTATTATATAGTGGATAATTATCTCATGTTAGACATTTGAATTAGGGAGCCTGGTTATCTAGAACTAGTTCCTACTATGCTTAGAAGGCCTTAAGAAGTTAGTATGACTACCTTAGGTAATACCCTTGAGTTTATATATATATATATATATATATATAGAGAGAGAGAGAGAGAGAGAGATAGTATTACCATATATCTCTCTCTTCCTTCATTTATTGATAGTTTATATCTATTCTTTGACCCTGAATGCTACTATATATCCTTATTCTACCCTTTATTTGTATATTGGTCCATGATATACGATATAGTGCTGAAGTGCCTGAGTACAACTAAAATAAGATAGTTCATCCTTATTGCTTTCCTAGTCTTAATATGTTAGCTTCATGGATATTGGGTTGTAGTTTACATTCGTGCTTGCATGTTATTTATGTTTGCATTATATTTGGAACTTAGTCACCAGTTGCCTACTAATTACCATGTGTTGGTACTTATACTACACTTCTACAGCCTGCAGATTATAATATGGGTTCTCACCGCTGTTGTGTGCATCCTGCGAAACAGTTATTGGAGATTTAAGGTGAGCTCCTGGTGTTTAGAGTATTACTATTCTCCCTCTTATGAATTATATTGATCTCTATATTATATTCATAGATGGGTTGTACCTATATATTCATTTAGTATTTCATTTTGTATCCTTATTATTTTTTAAACTCTTGTACTGATTTTACCAGGTTATGAAAATGTCTTACATGTATTAGTCTTTTATTATATTTATTCCACTATCTTCATTCATTTCTGTTGAAAGTCTGTTACTATCAGTTTCGGACTATGGGTTTGCTTATCCACTGGTGGGTTATAATAGGTGACATCATAACCTAAGAAATTAGGTCGTGACTGTTGACACCTAATATTTACCCTCTACGACTAAGTTTATTTCTGAGTTTCTTCAATTTTAAATAAAATTAAAATATTTATTTTATCAGATAAATTCCTTCTAAAAAAATATTCGTTTGAATAATTTTGTAATTTTAAGTAACGGCTATATATTTTGTATGTATACAAGATCTTATAATTTTATTACTTGAATAATTATTTTATTGGAAATTTTAATTTTTCTAATCAGGAGTTGTCCCAAAAATTAACTACAGGTATTAAATTAACTTAAATATATTTTTATTCTCAGAAATAATTTATTTGAAAATATTTATTTATTTTTGTTAAACCAAGAAACTTCGGATTAAACCAGTTGATAATTTGTTCTGAATTTTAATTTAATTTAATCCAATTTATTGAATTTGATCATAATTAAAATCAATTTGGCCACAATTTCAATGGAATTGACCAATTGATTTTCAATATGGTTTAAATTTAATAAAAATTGACTAAAGTTATAAATTTTGACTAGTTATGAAATAGCTTAGTCTTAAACCTCTATCCCTAAATAATATGTGGAAAAATTAACTATATAAACTTATTAGATTGGTTATTACAAGTTATAGCAAAACTTTTAAGTTTTCAAGTTATAGCAACTTTCATTGAAAAAAAATAGTTAAAAAAGGTTTTTAAAAAAATACAAAAAAGTAATTACTGAAAATAAAAATAAAGATTTAATACAACTAATATACAATATTCTTTCCTTAAATATAGTTAGTCTTAATTACTGATATTAATCCACCCCCAAATTTCTCAACCGTTTTTATTTTCTACACTTTTAATGCTTGCATTAAGAGTTTCCATCTTCATACACTACCTTTCTCTTTGTACACGATTAAATTCTGGCAGTAAACAAACAAAACGTAATTTCGGCTTCTTCTAACAAATTGCTGAGGATTATTATTTGAAAGAAAAGCAAAAATAAGTATTTCTTTTGATAACAAATATGAATTTTGATAATTTACATTCAATCATGATACGTCATGGAGGGAGATGAGATTCGTCAGGTGTGTTAAATTTTTTATTGAAAATGGATATTTTGCATTCAAAATGAATTTAAATAATTTATTTGTGTGTTTCTTCAATTATCTTTTGTTACATTGTTGAATTTTATATAATATGAGGATGATTTAATTTTGTGTATGTTTATCAATTGCATGAAAAGTAAAATTATTGTTTAAACAGGAATACCGAGGGACTTTGGTATTGATGAGATTATGTATGATGCAACTACAAACTACAAAGGATTAGTAGAAGAAATCGCAACATAGCTGATAAGACACAATTTCAAATAAACTTGAAATAAGATATATAATAAGTGATAGATTCCCACCTATGGTTATACATAATGACACAAGTGTGAAGGTCAATCTGGAACAGAAGAAAACGGTTGTTGATTTTTTCTTAAAATATTCATTGTACGCTACAACTATGGATATATCAGACGATCTAATTCACCAAACTGAAGGAGCAATTGTTTATGTTGGACAATAGATTTGCAACGAAAAAAATTGAAACGGAGAAAGCTATTTTCAAAAGATTGTGTTCGTTTGATTGGGTTAAGTCCAGATTTTGAAGAAGTTGAAGAAGAACGTGTGGATATAATTTACGATATAACGAATATCAACATAGCTATTGGAAAATCAACTCAAAACGAAAGTATTGGGAAATAGCTGTTGTGTAGCCTATTAATCCAACCTTCAACGGTGAGTGTATGTTGGGAAATCAAAAACCATACTCAAAACGAAGGGAAAATAAGTTGAAAGTAAAAGATCTTGCGTATGAGTAAAAGATCTGGTGCGAAGAATAATGAGTTTTAAAAGTTTTATTGGTAGTTGGTAAAAAGTAAAAGAGCTTGCGTTTGATTTTAGCTAAAAATACCCCGTAAAATGTGAATGATTTTTGAAATAAAGTTAAAATAATGAAATCAGTTCTTTTTTAAAGTTAAAAGATGTTAAAAAAGGTAAAGATATAAGAATTCTATTGGTAATTAAAGACAGTAAAACATGAAAAAAGTCTAGAAGCAAGTTAATTATTCAAGTTAATAAAAAGTAAAAAATCAGTTCTTAACTTTAAAAAATATAATTACCATATAAGACTCCTTAGATTGTGAACAAACTTTAATACTTAATTATTAAAATAAAAATAAAAAACATTGATACATTAGCTTGCCATAATTATCCAAAACTTTAATTAAGAGTGACAAATGTTAAATGTTAAATATAAGGAAATAATATAAATAATAAATATTTAAAATATTGACTTTCGAATATTTAATTAAATTTTTTTTTTCAAAAGTTGCTATAGCTTGTAATTGTTTCTTTAGTCTAGTAATTATTGAAAAGTTATGTTATAACTTGTAATTAACAATCTATTAAGTATATTTTCACATAATTAGCCCCTTTCCCATTTTTTTAAATTGGGCCACCAACCCAATTTTCCTCCCAAACCAGCCTTCACTCCTTATATCCCCCTTTTCCTTTTGTTTTAATTAGTTGGGCCACCAGCCCAAACGAAACACCCGGCCCACACCCTTATAACTCCCTTTACCCAATCAGCAAACAAAAACCAACCCAGCTAGCCCAATCCATCATCTCCACCGACCCGGCCCAAACCCCTCTCCTTTTCCCCCTTAACAGCGTACTCCAGACAATAATACCTTTAACGTTGACAACCCATCGTATCAATGTTAACAGCAATAATCAATGGTATCAACACAAACCTAGAAACTATCGTATAATGACATTCCACAAATATCAATGACCCACGATATAAACTATATCAATCAACAACAACCGATTTCAACTTAACAACGTTCAAGAACGGCGACTCAAAATTCGAACCCGTCGAGTCAACAACGTCCAAACTAGCCGTTTCCTTATTTTATCCTTTTTGCCCTCTCATTCAGCCATATCTGACTATGAATTAAATGGCTTTCAACCTTTTCAGTTTGTGATTAACCATTTTGGGTAAACAATTAATTGTCAATGTCCTTCCTCTTTGTCTCACTATGGAATTCAAAATTCCTCCAGAAAATCAACTCAATTTTAGTTTTCAAATTCGGAAAACCCAATTTATTTCTCCTATAAATAGATATTGGGGGTTAGAGAGGAAGAGGAGGATATTTTGGGGAAAATTTGGAGATTTTGGAGGAGCGCTCCTCTAATCTCACGTAACCAAGAAGTTCTCGACCAAATTCGTTGAAATTTTCTAAATTCCCGAAAGAACGATTCAACGCCGGTAAATTCAAGTCGAATTTTGGTGGTGAAATTGTCATCGATTCGTCGTCCCCGTTCCCGCATTTGAGCTTGTTTTCTGAAAATTATGTTGACTTTACTAAACATGTGCTTGGTATAGCATGAGTTTTGATTAAGGCAAATTTACGGAAATGGGTTTTGTGGGTTCATATGTATTTCTTCGGTTCTGTGCCTATCTACGGAAAACGAGCAACGTTTAGACGCTAGGCAGTGACCTGCCTCCACTCTTGGATATGAACAAAGGTTCTGTGTGCTGTTTAGATTTCCCCCCTACTCAAATTATTATTATAATTATTTTGTTTTTTTAAGGATCAGAATCAGATGTGTATGGCTTGATTATTTGAGACAGTTAAGGGTCAAAATTCGGACACATTTACTTGGGCTAAAGGATTCTCCGAGGATATTTCTTTATCTCGAAGGGGAGATGATGTCGTTTAATCTTTCTTTGAATAAATAATCCATTTTGCTGCATTTGATCCATCTTCCTCGTACAGATAGCAATTGCCATTTAAAATTCAATATTGTCTTGAAATTGCTATACCTTTTTACTCCATACAAATTGATTCTAGATTTAATAGTGGATATGTATGAATAACAAATTTTTACCTATTGCTTTCTTGATTAGTTATATTAGTACTATTTGAATAAATTCTAATCTTTATATTTTTTTTGATGCATGTGACACTGACTTGAGTCCCAAAGGACTCCATTCCTTGCATTTCTCAATGGGCCAAAGAGGCCTGCATCTTTTACAAGTCCTAAATGCCTTTATTTTTGAAGAAACGAGGTTGGTATACATTGGTATATGCCTAATATATGAGGTTCCCGGGTTGGAGGTAGTCGGTATTGTAATGCCCCAGGAGTACACCCTAAATTCCAAATGGTGCTTACGGCCCCGAGAGGCCAAGAGCTAACCCATGAGTTGGTACCTGCTGTGAGCACTGAATAAAATTGATAAACTACATGTGCAAAATTTCAACTGAAATGCCATAAAGTTTTAACAACCGAAATCAATATTGAATCATGGTTTAAAACGTCTTGGAACGTACTGACCATGATTATAAAACGATTGATAATCACAACTGAAAACTGAGCAACTGTCTTTACTAGTCTGAAAGCCTCTAAACTGTCTGACTGTAGAGTTGATGGGACAAGCCTCCAACTAACTCCGACTGACTAAATAACTGAACTATTGAGATAACTAAACATAAGATAACTCATCCTCGAAGGATGAAGAATCACCACAGCTGCTACTGTCGGTGCACTGAAAGGTCTAAGTACGATCGGGAATTCAAGCGTCCAAACCTATGATGTAAGACATCATAGCACAAGAAACGATTATGCGATCAGTACTTTGAATGTACTGGTATGCTAAATGAGGTTAGACTGATGTGCATGGGTTCATGTGTATGAGTAACAACTGAATGAATGTATAGCATGAGGTACTGAGTAAGAATGAATGCATGAAAACTGTAAAGACTGAGAGTGCATGACCACGCATAAAACAAGTTCTGAATTAGTCTGTAAACTGAGGTACTGAAATCTGATAATTATATGCTATGGTCAAGCAAGACTGAACTGAATTCCAAACTGAGTACTGGAGCTGAAACTGTGGGAGCTATCATCTAACCGACATGCCCTAATATAGGTTGATTAGGGTCCATCCTGTAACCCTAGTTGGAAGGGTGTTAGTACTGTGCCACAGATTACTAACAATGGCTGGGTCAACCCTGATCTGGCAGGAAGACTCATGAGATGTATATATGTATGTCAACTTTAGAATGGCAGGAAGACATATCAACCTACGATGGCTACATAGTTCTGTAACTCAGGGACCGCTACTAAGGGTCATACCCTAAGCTGGTAGGAATGCCCCCATTCGTGGGTTCGCTCGGTGCTGAATCCTACTCCCAACTGAACCAACATTGATCACTAAACTGGGCTATGCTTTACTGAACTCGCACTAACCATGTTAACTGAATGAGTTCTACTGCTCATGATATGACGAGGACCCTTTTATAACTACTAAAAACTAAGTAAATAGCTAAATTTTGGGTATCATAACCCCCAGGACTCCATATCATTGACAATAGGACCATATCACAATTTTCATGGCATAGCCAATAATTACTATTCAATTTTCACTCATCTAGATATTTTATCAAACACTTGGAAGGCATAATCTTGTACATGGGAATGAACAACATGCTAACATATCATGACTACAACATTTAATTCACAATTTAGGGGTTCAACATGATACTTACATTAATCAACATATGGATTAGTTTATTCCACTTGAAATTCATATATTCTTAACTTGACACCCAAGCAACAACACATACATGGACATAATATGATCTAAATCAAGCGAATTCATAACTTAAGCTCTGAAAAAAGTTCTTAGACTCCAAGGGTGGAAGGGACCCAAGGATGAACACTTAGCATACCTTAATTGGAGGCTTGAGAAAGTTCTTGGTGGATTTCCTGGAGCTTGATCTTGATTGTTGGATGAATTAGGGTTTATTCTTGAAAGGGGGTTATTTTAATTTGAGAGAATTGTGAAATAATAGGCAAATAACGCTCCCTTGGGACTTAAATCTCGTGTTTTGGCTGAATTGAGTGAAGGAAAAAGGACCTAAATGCCCTTGAAAAATTGTAACTGAAAGTTGGAATTACACGGGCCGCGATGGAGCAGGCGCTGCGGGCTTTCGAGTCCCGGACTGGAGCGGGTGCGTGGGCTCCCCCAGTACCAGACTGGAACGGGCGCCGCAGGCTAATCGCCCACTGCCTCTGTTTTGGACATCCAAACTCGTCCTTATGCATGCCCAAAAATTCCGAAACACACCCGAGATGTACTATTGACTTCCCCGATCATGAATCAACAAAAAAATCAACTTTCAGATGTCGGGAAGATCAAAAAACAAATTTATCAAAGTTAAAGGGCTTTTAAAGTGACTAAGTCTTAATACTTAGCGAAATATTCTAAGTCTTTGACCCCTTTAACATGCAAGAGTGAGCTGAAGCGAGCTAGGATCTTATGGGGTCTTACCGGTATACCCTAGTGTATGATTGCATAATGAAGCTTGAGGCTTTTACATGGACTTTTATACTCAGATATACACCATATATACAAAAAAACGCAGGGCAAAGTGAGGATGTATACAGCTGGTATACAACTGCATAAATGGACCAAAAGTCCATAAAGAATAGGCCCAAAAGCTGGCCAGATTTGCAAAAAGGCCCAAATTTTAATTCTTCTTATTCTTGTAAATCCTATTTGATTATGTGCTTGTATTAAATTATTAATTTGGTTAGCCTATATAAATTCCCTTGGAATTGTTATTTTTTATTGAAAAAATTACAGAAAATAGCATACTTAAGACTATAATTACAATAAATAACAATACTTTTGTAAAATTACAGTTTATAGCAAGAGTAACATTATTCTACTCATTAATTAGGCAAATACATGTTTTACTCTCACTACTTTACATTCTCCTATTTTCACTCCACTATTTCACCACCCTCAAATATAGCTATATCTTTTACATCTTTTTTTATCATCTTATTTTTTTATTATTTTTTTTTTTTATTTTTTTTTTTTTTATTTTTTTTTTTTTATTTTCACTTTATTTTCTCTCTTCTATTTCTCTTCTTTTTTTCCCTTTTCATTTTTTTTCTCTTTTTTCACATTTGAAGATAATTATCTCCATCATCTTCAAGATTTCAAAATAAAACATCATTACTGTCTTTCACTCTCTTATATGTCTACCTTTTTTTCTTGTTTATTTTTTTTCCATCTTACTTTTTTATCATTTTATTTTTTATTTTAATTTATTTTTCTTTTTTCTTTTTTTCTTTTCACTTTATTTTCTCTCTTCTATTTCTCTTTTTTTTTCTTGTTCGTTTTCTTTTTCCTTTCTTATATCTTTTTATTCTTTTTCTATTTTCGTTTTCTTCTTCTTTTTTCTATTTTTTTTTTACACTGCTATTTCCCTTTCTTCCTTTTTTTCACTTCTCTTTTTTCTTTCTTTTCTTTTCATATATATATATTTTACTCTTCTATCTCTAACTTTTATTTTGAAAAAATAAATACGTATATCACATACACATATTCAAAAAACATACAAAATACATAACCATACAGATCTGGATATTTATTTATAGTACAAAACATACATATGTATTTATGAAATACATATCATATTCATATTAAACAGTAACAAACATAACTATACTACATATCTTCATATGTATTTGCGAAATATAAAGGTGACTCATATAAAATAAGAATATACATATGGATCAGGTATGTATACTGTAAATATATATGCAGAGGTATATATATTTTTTACGGTGTTGGATTTGTCTTTGAACTGTACATACTATGTCATTTTATAGGATAATATATGTACTTATTTGTTTGCTTTTATTGTTTAAGATATGTATCATGTATTTTTTCATTACCTATATGTATATGTATATAATTATCATTTTTGTTATAAAGATTTTGTGTCCTATATGTTTATATATACATGTGAGTCAGATATGTATTTCTGTAAATACATATGCAGATATATATGTATGTTTTTTACCGTAAATACATATGCAAATCTGTATGCCTATTTATTTTGTATATTTTTTGAATATGTATATATGATATAGATATTTGTCTTTTAAAAATAAAAGATAGAGATTGAAGAGTAAAAAAAAAAAGAAAAAAGAATAGAAAAAAACAAAAAATAAAAATAAAAATTCAAAAAGAAGAAGAAGTGAAAAAGTAAAAAAAAGAAGAAAGAGAAGTAGAAGTGTAAAAACAAAAGCGAAAAGAAGAAGAAGAAGAAGAAGAAGAAGAAGAAGAAGAAGAAGAAGAAGAAGAAGAAGAAAACGAAAAAAAATATGAGAAAAGGAAAAAAAAAAGAAAACGAAAAAAGAAAATAATAAATAAATAAACGAAAAAAAAAAGAGAAGTAGAAGAGAGAAAATAAAGCGGAAAGAAAAAATGAAAAAGGAAAAGAAATTAAAATTTTAAAAAAGATAAAAAATGAAAAATCTAATAAGAAAAAATAGTTAGAGATATAAGAGAATGATATTTTGAAATTTTGAAGATCATGGAAATAATAATCTTTCATAATTGAGTTTGATTTGGAAAAGGAATCTACTAATTTAAATAAGAGTAATTTATGAGAATTTAATTAGATGTGATAATTATTCCTTATTTAACTCAACTAATTTGAGTAAAACAAAGACAATAAATCTTGTTGTATATGTATTTGTATAGCAACAGTTTACTTAAATACAAAATATAATTTGCTATTTTTCATAATTATAAAACTATTGCTATAAAAGTTACAATTAAGGCTCTATAGTTGTTATTACTGAAATTTTTCCTTTTTTTATTTGTCTCTGTATTTTTCTTTGCGTATTTTATTTTATAACGTAATATTCGAATTAATAAAAATACATCTTTCTTTATGTTTTTCCTTAGAATGACTTTTAAAAAATCAAATGACATTTTATTTCATCAATATGTTAAAGTAGTTCATTCAAGTTAAAAAGAATTTTCATCGACCTAAAGTCAATTTCCTTTATGAAAGATAAAAAAAAATCACTAATTAGCCAAGGTTCATAATTTGTTTAAATCAATATTTCTCTTTAAGGACGGATATATTTTTATCAAAAATGATATTCAAAAAATATTTTCTTTCTCCCTCTTATTTGAAAGAGTAATTTATGAAGAAAACGGGTTTAGCTTAACCTCTCTTTACAGGAAATTTTCTCAAGTTAAATAGGACCAATTTTCGCTTGGTTGACAAATGTCATTTTTAAGTCTTCAAAAAATAGTTAAAGATAATATTTTTTATAAAATCAACTCTTCGTAAAAATTAATCACGTTTAGTTAGTCAAGTTAGTTCTTTATGGTAAAACGTTTTAAACGGACACTCTTAAGTGCCTCAAAAACCTTCTTAGGGCGTTAATTGAATCCTTACCCAGTTTCTTTAGTTTTAACGGTTTATTTCTGTTTTTGAACTTTTGAAACTCTTTTTAAAGTTTTTTTTTCCTATAAAAATCAAGTAGCGACTCTATGAATTTCGTAAAATTATTTTAAAATTTTCTCAATCTTTTGAAATAGTTTTAAAGGAGGCTTAAACCATTTTTTTAAAAAATAAAATCTGAAAGAGATAAAACAGAAATGGCGACTCCACTGGAGATTTAACTAGGTTCTAACGAATTATTTGAACTAACTTGTTTGACTAATTATTCGGATTTGTAATACTTGAAGTGTTTGTTGTTTATGTGTTTAAATTTGCATAAAATTTAAACTGTTGCATTTCATGGCATACTTCCACATTTGAATATATAAACTATTTTTGGGGTTTCGCGGATGTCCCGACTCCTATTTATTAATTGCAAATGATGTGTTGGAACTACGACAATTTATTGGCACGGTAGGCGTCCGATGACTGTTCGTATTTTCAAACCCGAGTTGTCCACTTGGGAACCTGGTTAAATTCCAATCTAGATACCTAGGATAGAGCGAAACCAAAACCCTTTTTAGGCATGAGCCTAGGACGACCCAATACCTGAGGGGGTATTGGGCACATTAGAAGAATCCATCTAATGTCTATTGACCACGAGTCAATAACAGACGATCATTCTTTATTTGTTTTAATTGAAGGATGTAATGCCACATTGTATGGACGATTATCCGTTGGGATATATTTGGGGGCAATGAAACGTCTTACAAATGGAATGTATATCCTTCAAACGCTAGGCTTACCTTTGGCTTGAAAGGTCTCGTGAATGCTAGAACGCGCAATAACTGTTTATGTGCTAAAGTGTTTCATCGTTTTACTTTGTCTATATTTGCTTGATCTGTGTATTTAAATAACATATCTTTGGCTTTAAACAAGACTAGTCCATTATTCTATTTGAAATCTTAGAGCTTTAATAGGCATATAAGACTCAAAATTTGAATTCTTCCAAAATACCCTTTCAAAGTTCGTCAAATATATTCCTCACGTTTATTCAAAATTTGATTAGATCATTGTCTAATTCACATTGATCACGTTTCCCTCATAATTTGCTTTTTCCTGTATTTGATTATAGTCAGAACTATCCAGATATTCTATTAATGTAAAAACTATATTGCCTTCAAAGTTTTTCAAATAAGCCTTTTTAGGATGTTTATCCGTTAATATCCGATTTCTTCAAATCACTTAGCTCATTTTGTTTGAAGTTCTATTTTTTCCATCAAATTCAAGATCCGTCAAATAATCAAAGTTTTGATCATTTAGTCACTTAGCTTTCTCAAGTGTCCTATGCTTCAAATTTTGGACTTAGTCTATTTTAAACCAAATATATGTCATTTTTTTTTATATTATTTTGGTTAATTATTATGATCACAAACTAACATTTTACCCTTTGAGTGTTTTTCTTCTCTTTTAGAGATAGGCTGATTTGTGTTGGTAGTCAAACTTGCCCGTAATTGCTGGCAGAACATCAGTATTTCACACGGTCTAAGGTCAAGAAAGCAACTACAGATTCATCAGTTCTTGCTTGGGCTAATAGAAGGACCCGTTCAACTATGGATCCTAGTTTTATTAACACAAATACTTCATCCGACTCAGTTCCCACCTTCTCTGTGGCAATGGACCCGAATGCCTCGATAGGAAAAGAAATAACCCCAGAGCTTATTGTCGGTTTGGAGCAAAAAATTGACGAGCTAGGGCTCATGGTGATGCAAAGTAGAACACCTTCTCAGACTCTTCCAAACATGACTCTGCCTCCTGATGCTTGACAGAAGACACTTATATTTTTGACATCAGAAAGAGTTGATCAGGAAGGTCATTTTGCTCATGCTTCTCAGAATGCCCCTTTTGTGTATGCATTCACTCCTCCAAAGGTTCAGAACATATCCTTGTCATGCCATGCTACGCCAGTGTATACCTATGCTAGCGTCCTTCCAGTAATAGTAACTCAAGGGTTATACCGCTTAGATAATAATCACTATGCTGAGATAAAAAACGATCCAAGGATGTACACTGATGAGATAATGAACAGAAAGCTCAAGGCCTTGGAAGATGTAATAAGGAGTCTTCGGGGGCTTGAGAGTAACCAAAGTGTGAAGTATGAAGAGTTGTGTGCATTTTTCGAGATTGAGTTGCCTCTTGATTATAAGATCCCAAAGTTTGAAAAGTTTGATGGGTACGAAAATCCCTTATTTCATTTGAAAACTTATTGTGAAAAATTAATTGGTGTGGGAAAAAAATGAAGGAATACGAGTTAAACTATTTAGTCAAAGTTTGAGTGGAAAGGCTCTAGAATGGTATGCTAAGCAAGATGTGACTAAGTGATGCACTTAGGATGACCTGACAAATGCTTTTGTGGATCACTATAAGTTTTATGTTGATATCATTCCTGACAGGATCTCTACCACAAAGCTAAGACAAAAGTCAAATGAAAGTTTTCGCAAATATGCCATACGCCGGAGAGAAGAATCGACCAGGGTACATCCCCCTATGAAAGAAGCTGAAATAATCATTTACTTTATCCATGCACTAAATCCAGAATATTTCGATCGCATGGTAAAAATGGCTGGAAAAACATTTATTAAAATTGTCAAAACTAGAGAAATGATTGAGGATGGCCTCAAGACAGGAAAAATAATAAATTTGACAGAACTGCAATCCACTCATAAGGGCTTCCAGACTAGTTCTTTCGAAAATGGAAAGAAAAAAAGAAGGAAGTAATGGGAGTGACGATTCAAGAAAGTTCTTCCAACTATAAGCAACCTCCTCGATTTCAACCCAATGATCGATATGCTCACTATCCAGTATTCAATGTGCAAGCGACATATCATGCTCAACTTCCACCACAAAACTATGCTCCTCATGCCAATCATGAAAGGAAGCCACTCAGAATTTTCATGCTATTGGCAGAATCTCTTACTTAGCTTTTTGAAAGGTTGAAAGATGCAAAACTGCTTCATCTAGTGGAAGCAAATCCTGCAAACACTTCTGCTAATTGGTATGATCCAAACAAGTGATGTGCTTACCACTTTGGAGTTGTTGGACATGATACAGAGAAATATATCACTCTCAAGGATAAAATTCAGGATCTGATTGACAACAAGGTTATAACGCTTGAAGAAGTTCCAGCTAATGTTAACAACAATCCACTGCCCAATCACAAGTAGTCATTAGCACTATCAATCAGAAGAAGCATGAATTTTCCTCAAAAAGGCGTACTTTTGGCGTCTTTCTACCCTGTATTTGGAAGTGTTTTTTTTGTAATCGTACTTTCTCATTTTATTTCCTTGTAATTGCATTCTTTCACTTTGTTTCCTTGTAATCGCACATTATGATTTAATTTTCTTGTAATCGCACCCTTTTAGCAGTAATGAACTACGTTCGACCTGATTTCCCTTGTGGAATACGTAGGCAACATGTATTGGCTTCGATCACGTTATCAAAAGTGTCAAATATCCCCTTTGTATGTACGAACTACGTTTGACCCGAATTTCCAAGAATGGGATACGTAGGCGGCCTATGTCAGCTTCAATTAATTCCTTAGAAGAATTATCTTTTCATTTTTGAACTACCTTTCCTACCTCAATGGAATGCGTAGGCTCTACACCGGCTCAGTCATATTTTTCGTAAGATTTTCATAAAAATTATGGCAAATTTTTTTAGAAGATCTAAGAGGGTTCTTTCTCGAGATAAATGAAGATGAGATTGAAGTATGTAATCAGGGCAGAAATTTTTGAGAAGGTCTCAAAAATTTCACAAAAACATGACATTGGCTACAAAGTTGAAAATCAGACGTTGCAGGGATCGGGGCATAATTTTTGAAGTTCTCTATGTTTAAAAGTATTCTACTTCAGAAACAATTCAAGTATTTTGCATTTTAGAATGAGGCAAAATTTCTGACAAGGTTTCAAAAATTTCATATTAAACAAATGTCACAAGTCACAAGAAAGTTAGGGAGTCATATGTTATAGACCGGGGCTGAATTTTTGAGGAGGACCCTAAAAAAATTCCACAGAAGTTGTACTTTAAGATCAGAAAAGTTTGCAAATCAATAATCAACAAGGTGCATCAGAAGAGCAAGGCAATATCAACATATTCAGTCTCTCAAAACTAAGAATTTTTCCTTGGATGCAAGAACAGTGAAGTCACAAAGTTGAAACCGTTAAGCATGACGAAGGGCATTATCAAATCCACTGTGGTCTTGCCATAATAATCCAGACAATTTCTCTACTCCATTTTTCTTCGATTTATGTTTCTATTACTTTGTCATGATCTTTTACACTTTCTCTGATTTTACAGAGAAATGATCGGGCATAACAATGAAGATGTGGATATATTATCCAAACTACCATTTCTAAGTCATCATGGGTTAAATAACTTTATTTTTATTTTTTAACTCTATCTTATGTTACACTCTTGGCTTAGTTATAACAAATTATTGTATTATTAATGAGTGTTGTTTAATTTATACAGGTGACGGTATACAAGATCACCTCAGAAATTATGCAAAAGTATTCTCTCCAAGATTGAGGATTCAAACCAGAAGCTCTGGATCTACACAAGTCCTTTGAAGGACTCCTGATTGAAGGATGAAGTTCATTATATTTGGGTCGTCCATCCTGTCAAAAAGACACATCTTATTTAGTTCAACTACCCTTTCTAAATAACATATCTTATTTGGCCCGTCACTCCATTCAAAGTGACATGTTATATTCAGTATTGGTCGTTCGTTTTTCATTAAGACACATTGGGTCGTCACCCCGTTCAAGTGGCACGTAACATTCAAAATTGGTCATCCGCCTTTCAATGAGATATGTTGGGTCTTCAACCCCATTAAAGTGATATGTCATATTCAATATTGGTCGTCCACTTTTTGATAAGACACATTGGGTCGTCACCTCCGTTCAAGTGGCACATTACATTTTCAATAAGACACGTTGGGCCGTCATATCGTTCAAAGTGGCATGTTACGTTCAAGATAAGTTGTCCGCCTTTCAATGAGACACGTTGGGTCGTCACCCCGTTCAAATTGACATGTTACATTCAATATTGGCCATCCACCTTTTAATCAGACACATTGGGTCGTCACCTCGTTCAAGTGACATGTTATATTTAAGCTAGGTTGTTCGCCTTTCAATGGGACATGTTGGGCCGCCACCTCATTCAAAGTGACATGTTATATTCAATATTGGTCGTCTGCCTTTCAATGAGACACATTAGGTTGTCACCCCCATTTAAGTGACACGTTACTTTCAATGAGATATGTTGGACCATCACTCTGTTCAAAGTGGTTCTGCAAATTGGTTCAACTATCTCAGCATAACATGTTCAAATAGGTTTGCACCAATTTACGTTTGCGTATGCTACATTTACAACTAATTATTTGTTTGAGTTGTTGTCGAGAGAATCCAAAAGAATGAAGTTCTCAAATCAAAATCACAAGTGTGGACAACCCCAAAAGGATGCAGCACAACGTGGACCTTTTCTTAGCAGCAAACTGGGACACAGTTTGAAGAGAAATTTCAAACTCTTCAGACGCGAGCTAAAGGGTTACTTGCACCACTATCAAACCACACCCCTATCAAAAGGCATGTGGGTATTTTTGGGACGTCTTTATTTCAGTTTCACCTCTGGAGCATTTCTAAACTCGCACTAGAGGTAGTATTCATTTTCTTTAAAACCCAAGAGATAACACACGTAGAGCTTTGGAAACTATGTCCATGTAGTTCTCAGTTGCGGGTGTAAAGGGGCCCCACATTCGTGATTGAGATAAATACAAGCCTCTTTTCCATAACTCGATGTATTTGTCATTCATTCCAAACCAAAGATCGTCTAAAATAAAAGACTATCTTTTCTACCGATCGAGTCGAACTACAAGCAGTCTGATTTCTTGAATTATTGAGATATGTAGGCTGGGCTCTGTGTAGAAAACTCGACTGCATTCCATCCTTCCCCCTATCCTCTTACTCCCCAGCTTTTCGATTTCATCAAAATTCAAAACTCGAAATAGGTTGTGAATTCTTTGAAAATCATGCTTAAAAATCAAGCATTACTAACTACAAGTGGCCTGAATTCTCATGCAAGCTGATATATGTAGGAAACTTGATACCGAGGTCCAGCCATAGCTCCCAAAAATCATGCGAAAAATAACCCCTTTTGAGAAGCGAATTTATGGACGGACAAAAATTTGGAACGTCAAACTCCCTTTAACCAGAGTTATTTGCATCCACCCTACCCAAAGAGAAGGAGCAGTTGTTGACACCTAATTTTTACCCTCCACGACTAAGTTTAATTCTGAGTTTCTTCGATTTTAAATAAAATTAAAATATTTATTTTATCGGATAAATTCCTTCTAAAAATATTCATTTGAATAATTTTGTAATTTTAAGTAGCGGCTATACATTTTGTATGTATACATGACCGTATAATTTTATTACTTAAATGATTATTTTATTGGAAATTTTAATTTTTCTAATCAAGAGTTGTCCCTAAAATTAACTACAGGTAAAAAATTAATTTAAATATATTTTTATTCTCAGTAATAATTTATACGAAAATATTTATTTAATTTTGGTAAACCAAGAAATTTCAGATTAAACCAATTGATAATTTATTTCGAATTTTAATTTAATTTAATCCAATTTATTGAATTTGATCATAATTAAAATTAATTTGGTCACAATTTCAATGTAATTGACAAATTGATTTTCAATATGGTTTAAATTTAATAAAAATTGACCTAAGTTATAAATTTTGACTAGTTATTAAATAACTTAGTGTTAAACCTCTATCCCTAAATAACTAGCCCCTTTCCCATTTTTTTTTAAGTGGAAAGGACAAAAATAACACCTAAAACTAAAATAATTCAACAAAACTAGTACTTAAATTTAAAAACCCAGTAAATAGCCATTAAGCGATGGCCGCACCCTTATTTATAGTTTTTTTTTTAATTTTGTTCCAATATTATACGCGTTGGTTGCACACTCCAAATTTTATTTTGCTTGCTTGAAAATGAAAGCAGTGTACTTTCAGCTAAAAAGAAATATATCGTCTCCAGAGAAGCTGCAAAGTAAAGGGTTAAGCATTTATTTAATCTTCAGCAACTCCAACATTGACATTATTTATTACTCCTTTCTTTCTTCATCTTTTACTTGTCCAGTAATTGACATAGCACATATCTAAAAAAATTAAAAAAAATTTGCAAAATGCACTGCAAACTAATAGTACTTAATAGTAAGAGTAAAATAAGTATTAAATGATAAATTACTTTTTTGATTTTTTTAAAATTAGACAAGTGAAAATGAATGAAGTACTTCTGATCAAGATTGTGATCAACTCATGATTACTTAAGAGCAACAATCATCTTTAGAAATTATTGGTGTGAATCTTTTCATCTTTCATTAAGCGCAACATTTATAATTGTGACAATATTATACATATACATATTCTATATAATAATTATAGCATTTTTATACACATTCTATTCACTTTTTAACTACAATTATTATTTAGATACATATTTTATATTACTCTATATAGTTTTTACATGCATTCTAAAAATGTATCAATCTAGTATAAGAGAGTATCAATCTAGTATAAGAGAGTATCAATTGAGTATATGGACACTGCAAGTGTATCAATGTAGTATAAAAGTGTATTAATGTGGTATAAAAGAGTATCAATTGGGTATAGGGACTGCATGTGCTTGCATAGAATTTTCTTTCTCTTTTTTTAAAAAGTGTATCAATATAGTATAAAAGTGTATCAATGTGGTATAAAAGTGTATCAATTAAATATAGAGATTGCATGTGCCCAATTGGCCCAAATGACTAAAAAAAGGGATTAGTTTACCCGACTGGACAACCCATGTCCACCTTTTCAAATGTGGGCCATTTTTTTTAAAAAATGGACAACCCATGTCCTTTTCCCTTTTTTTAAATTAGGTCACCAGCCCAATTTTCCTCCCAAACCAGCCTTCACCCCTTATATCCCCTTCTGCCAGGCCCTTTTTCTTTTGTTTAAGTATAAACAACATAATTCCCCTAAGTTAATAAAGTAATTACACAAAATTCCTTCTTATTTTCTCTCTCCCGAATTTTGGCAAATATACTCATACAATCGTCAACACATTATACATTGGTGGAATGTATAATGAAACTGTTATTCCTAAATTTAAGGAAATTGATATCCTTAATTATATCACTGTTCCTTAATTAACGACAATAATTAGATATTTTTAACGCATATATGGATAAAACTAGTAACTGAAATTTGAATTTCAAAAATAAATAAATTATACAAGTCAAATTTTATTTTTTGATTTATTTGGTTGAAGATCTGGAAACGAAAAAAGTTCTATTGCTGCAAAAAAATTCTTCAAAAAAAATCCCATAAAGCAACAAAATACTTCTACATACGTTCTTCAAAAATTCAAAAAACATCATGAATATCCCAATATTGCTGCGGCATTCTGGAATTTGGGAGTCAGAAATTAGTTATAAGTCTTACAAAAGTGACGCAATGATTATTTCGGAAAGTATTACTTTCTTGAAATTGATTTCTACTATCGCCATGGAGTTGGATATAGACGAAGTGCGTAAAAAAATTAAAGTGAAATATGTGGTTGAAGGAAACTCTTCTCTAATTGTAATAAGAAACGACAATGGAGTGAGGGTTTACGTTGAGTTAAAGAAACAACTTGCTGGTTTGGTTAATTTTCCGCTTTGTATTTCAAGTTGCGATAAAGCCAATAATGAAATAGAGTTTGATAAAACCACTGGTTCTGTAATGTGTATCGAGGGTAGTGAATATGATTCAGTTGCATTAGCAGTTGTTGAAATGGATAATTAGTATGCTCTATATGTGCCTGAAATGAAAGTTAAAAACTTCATTACTGATTGCAAGAATACTGAAATAATGGTGAGTCAGATATACAAAGATAAGGAAACTCTTGTTTCAGTAATGTCAAGACACGCAATAGCGAATGAATTCAACACAAAAGCGAAACGATCCGACAAAAAAAGGCATGATATCATTTGTATCTCCTGATGTTATAACATATTGATTTTTTTATGTTAAGAAATTTATGTTGTGTATTTTTTTGAATTGTTGATATGTAATGCTATCATACGATTGTATAATGTGATTTGTTATGTATTGGTTAATGCATAATTAAATCGTGTCAGGTGAAGAAATGTATGATGCATTGGTTTAATAGATTGTGAACTCGTTTGTCTGTTATTACTGATTTTTTAATTAAAAATTTTGAATGTATATTTTAAATTATACATTCAGAGATACGTATAATATAACTGTGACATTAAAAATTTTTGTTTTTTTGTTATTAATATGTTATGTTTTAATATTTCTGTTTTATACATTGATTAAGTTTTTATGAGTTGTTACAGATATGTACTGATAACATGAATACACACTTTATGAAATTTAATTCTTTGATTAATGTGTTGTATTATTTGTTTTTTGTTATTTAAAAAATGAATGTATAATTTATATTATACATTCAGTGATATGTATAATATTACTGGACAGTTGCTGGAATACATTTATTTTCTTTCTATTCGCTACATTAATACTTTTAGTTAATACAATGACCAAGATTTTATATTTTGATGAAGCTATGTACTCATTTGTCGTAACGAAGATTGGCAGTGGGTCATGAAGGCCTCTTGTATGAATGAATCGGAATTGTTTGTGATTAAAACATTTGTTTCAGAGCATAGTTGTAGTCTTAGGGACCGAGTGCTGAATAATGTGGTTGCGACAAGTAATTTTGTGAGTGAATTTACTGCTCCAAAATTAATCAATCACAAAAGAATACACCCCCCCTCCGCGGACATTATCAAAGAGATGAAAGCTATTTACGGAGTTGACATTAACAACATGAAATCATGGCGCGTAAAAGAGAAGGCGATTGCGATGCTTAGAGTTGGACCAACAGATGGATATAGAAAAATGCCCCGTTATATATATATGTTGAACCAAGTGTATCCCCAATCGCACATTCGGATGCATAAGGCAGTAGATAACGAGTTTAAATACTTGTTTATTGCATTGCGTCCGATGATTAGAGGTTTTGAATTTTGTAGACCTGTTGTTGTTGTTGATGGGGCACATTTAAGCGGTTCATATGAAGGAACATTTGTATCGGCAAGCACATTAGATGGTGCAAGTATTGTGTGTTTAATTTTTTTTTGTGTTGTACTTTTTGTTTTGTTTTGTTATTTACTATATATTATTTAATCTTATACATTGTTAAATTTTTGTGCCGGTAAATTCTTGTGAAGGTAAATTTTTGTTATTAACTATATATATTTTTTAAATGATTGACTTTTTAAATTTATATGTAGGTTGTATTCTGCCATTAGCTTAGGGTGTTGTTGATTCGGAGAATAACAACGCGTGGATTTGGTTTTTTCAAAAGTTTAGAGAGGCATTTGGTGAAAGAGATAACATGTGTGTTGTTTCAGACAGAAATAAGAGTATCATAAAAGGTGTAAGCATTGTTTATCCTAATGTCCCTCATCTAGCATGTATATGGCATTTATGGAAAAACGTTTGCACCCATTTTAGGAAAAGCAAAGATAGACTTAGTGACCTTTATTATTCCATGGCTAAATCTTATAAAAAAGAAAATATTGAATATATTATGTCAAAGGTTGCTAAGGTTGATCAAAGAGTTAAGGAATATCTGGAGGAAGCTGGGTATGAAAAATGGGCTAGGTGTCACTCACCAGTAAATAGAGGTAGAATGATGACTTCAAATATAGCCGAATGTATTAATGGTTGTTTGATTAAGGCTAGAAAACTTTCTATTCTAGGTTTCTTAGAAGAAGTTAGAATCTTATTTGCTGCATGGAATTGTAAGAACAACAAAATTGCATCGTACACAAATACAACTCTCGGCAGAAGATTTGAAGAAATTCTAACTCATAATGGTGTTAAAGCTTTGCGGATGACGGTATGTGTTAAAATAATTATGGAACATAAACTTTGTTTTACATTAAGTGTATATTAATATTTTTGCATCTGAAACATGTTATGCCTTTTGGTAACAGGTTAAACCAACAGGGAGTTATCTTTATTGTGTTTATGATTCGGGACGGAGGTATATTGTAGATATTGAGCGTGGCACGTGCAATTGTGGTCGATATCAAATTGATGAAATACCTTGCCCACATGAAATAGCCGTATTAAAAAGTAAAAATGTGGATGTAAAAGATTATGGTTGTTATTGCGCTGAATTGTACAGGCTACAAGCCATAGTGAAGACATATGAACTCCCGATAGTTCCAATGCCAGACAAGAAGGATTGGAATGTTTCATGTTTTGTTGATGATGAAGAAGTTTTGCCGCCCAAATATTGAAGACCTCCTGGAAGGCCAAAAAAAGGAAGGCATCAGAAATCTAGTGAATCATTGTCTTCAAATTCAAACCGCTGCAGTAAATGCGGAAGATCCAGTCACAATCGTAGGACTTGTGGTTTCTTTCCAAAGGAATCATGATGAAGATAATATTTTTTTCTACATGTTGATGGTTTGTTTGTTTTTAGTAGTATAATCAGTTTAATTAGATTTCTTTGGCATGCTGGAACAATTAATTTTAAGTTTTTTGGTTGCTATTTGAGTTTTACTTGTTCATTTAATATTTAATAGTATTTGAACGGATTGTGTAATTTTTTGTTTATCATATTTCATAACCATATCACTGTAATTTCCAACTGATTGGTATATGTGTTATGTTGACCGAAAAATATAACATTCGCTTAAAAAATAGTTGAAATATAATCTGTATGAACTGTTTATATGTTAGTATTTACTGAGTAAGAAATGTATGATTTAGCGTTATACGTTGTGTTGGTGTATTATCTTTCACAGGAAAAAATATCATTCTATTAAATATTAATTGTTACACGTTATACGTTTATATAAAGAATGGTTATTTTCATTTAAGAATGTATAAATTAGATTATACATTTGTATCATTGTATGAAATTGTGTAATAATTTATAAAAGTGATTCTGGTAAACTATGTTTGAAAATTTTGTTTAAGAAAATATAAAGTGTGACAACAGGATACTATATGTAATGTGTAACATATATTTGACGTATTAATAATTAGTGTAATGTAGTTTTACCTGAAAAGAAAATTTACGTTACAGTAAAAATATTATGTGTTCAAATGCAATGGCAATATATTTTTATTTTTTGTCTGTACACGTCGTAAAAAAAGAATATAAGGCAAACTCAATTTCGACTAAGAAAAACTTTGTATCATAACAATATTGTGTAAGAAACTGATAATCAATTGTTTCAAAAAAAAGAAGAAGACATACATAAAATGTTCATTAACCATAAGAAAGTATTACTGGCAATGTGTAACATTAAACACCAAAAATAAGAAATAGTTCTATCAATGCCAACAATTAGAAAAAATTGCTACTGTAAAGTAACAATTGCATTTGCTTCAATTTCTCCGATAACACTTTTCCTTGGTCGAGGCGGATCTCCATTATCACTCGTGTACCCTTCATTTGCCTTTTTCACTCCGTAATGCCACAGTAAGGAAGCATAGCGTGCACGTTGACATGCAGAATCAAACCCACATGAATGAACTTGTAGTCCTTCGCTTAATATTTCTGCACAGGCACACACAAATAGGCCACAGTCCCTGAATTCAAATAATAATAATAATAACAATAATCAGTAAATCAATTATAACATTATTATACATGAAAAATAAACTGTAATTTACTTACAAACTATCAGGCGCTTGTTGTGGGATATTTTGTACATAGTCAACATCAAATGGTATTTCATTTACAAGACCAGTTTGCTGAGTAATCTTTCCTTTGTAAGCTTTAAGTGATGGCCAGTCAGTTCGCTCGGTCTTATCATAAAAGCCATTGTCTGACAAGTAAGTTGGAAGCATAACTGCAAGCTTTTGTATTTCAATTGGAGGTTCTTTTTTCCTTTTACTTATAAGTGAGTCATACACACGTATTAATCTTTCCTTCAAAACAATCACCGCCAATACCCAATGAAATTCTTTACCGCAGTTAATTGGAACATAGACCTCATCAACTATATACCATGGTAATCCAACAGGCATACAGAATCCCTGAATTATATTAGTAATAGCATCTTTATTCTTAGCCACCACAATTGATTCTGCATAGTCTTGTTGCGTGGATAGGTCAACTGCCGGTTCCGCTGGATAATAGCGAGTATGTGTCTTCTCAACATATGTTTTAAAGAAGCAGCTTGTCGTTGTATATCTATAATTATCACTCAACTGAATCTTTGATTTCTTTCTCAAGTGGTAGAAGATCACATCTAAATGCTACAAGTGAAAGCAGGGTAAAATAGTAAAAACGAATCAAAGAAATCAGTAGCTTCGACCTTAATTGTTTAGTAGATGTATGATATACAGCTATTATACATGACATGTTGGTTAAAGTTGAAGAAATGATAATGAAAAATACTGCATGTATGATATGTTATCATACACTGGTTAACATGCATAATATGTTATTATACATATGTTTTAAGGTATGCTATGCTATGCTATTGTTGAATATTAAGTATCAGAAAAAGAACTTATGATATGGATAATAATTAGAATAAGTTACCTCATCGTTCCAGCATGTCTTGCGTTCGGACATCAAGTAAAACCAATTTTTTGACTGTGGGTATGCAACGATAAAGTCCAATTGTCTAAGACCTAACCCAGAAGCATTTACTTGATAGTGGTTGTCCGTCTCTTTCCTGTAAAATAATCATTGATTACACATGACAGTAACCGTTTAGATTAAGATGGCAAAGTATTGTTAGGCAAAAATATAATACCAAATTTCTTACTTGGCAGAATGAGTTTTCAGCAATCCTACGGCAATCCACTGGGAGTAATCAATCATCAATTCGTTAGGAAAATCTTGGTTGATGTTGTACCCATCAAAAGCATACTTCAGCTTCTCCTCTTTATCGATATCAACCGCATCCTTGGAGCCAGAACCATACTTTGAAATATATGGTGACCTTAAAACCCTGAACTTATTTCTTTCTCGTTTGGAAGGTACTTTTTCTTTTGACGCTTGAAGCTCTCGAACCTGAGCATCAGGGAAGTCAGGTGGAATCTGACTGTCTGAAAGGTCCCAGTGCCTTTCAGTCATTTTATTTGAAGCACCAACATCCAATGACTTTGTAGTCGAAGGTGTTGACAGACCAAATAAAATTGTATCTACAGCTGATTGTATTGAATCAGTTATTGTCCCACCAACTTCATCCTACGTGAAAACATAAAGATTTGTAATGTATACATATAATATCTGAATGTGTAAATATAATAATGCTTACAACATTTATATTAGAAATCATGACAACATCAATATCAGAAAAAAATTGATATGCAGTAGAGAAAAAAATCAATACATTTCAGTTGGTTCAAATTCACAGAAAAATTTGATATGCACCAGAGAATTAACATTAAGTCCCAATACGTACTTTTATAAGGTCGAACACGTAGAACGATATTTTTGTGTAAAAAAAAGTGTTAAGCAAAAAAAAAATACCCGGACATCTGTCACATCAGTAGATTTCTGATTTTTCAAATTCACTTCAGTAACATCTTCTTTAGCGGTTAGATTCACATCCTAAATTAAATAATAATTATCGTGTATTAACATTTATTCAAAGTATAATGTAAATTTTTTTGATGAAGTTTAACACCCGTTATAAGAAATTTCTATATGTAATGGGTGCATTTGAATATATAAATATATCAGTAGTAACAAACGATGTAATATTTGATGCACAAATAATTTTATGGCAATAAAAAGATCAATATGTATGATGTTAATCATGAACTACAACCTTTATGTTAATGAAAAAGTTTGTATGTTGGATGTATGACTGTTCTTGATACATTCAATTGAATGTTTTATGTACATTTAACTGTCCTAATATGAAGAAGTTAGAAGAAACTACATGTGTATAGAAATTTATAGTAGTAATAAAACGATATTAGGAACATAAGAATACCGACAAATCTTCTACATCTGGAATGTTCTTTTTTCCCAACTCTTCATTACTACATTCTTCTTTATATGCCATAATCTCATCCTATTATTTATGTGTTAATTATCATTATCAGAGTTGCATGTAGATAAAAATTTGTATTTATTAAGACAACTGTTAAACAATGTGCAAAATATTGAAAACGTCTATATCACTAAACTGTTAGTCATGTATGATGGATGTTTATATATTGACATAATTACATAACAGTTACTGATTGTATGATGTTCATTTATACTTTCATAAATATAAATCAAACCAACATTAAACAATTGTTAGTTATGAATGAGGATAAATTATAACTGTGTAAGGTTATTATCTACACTACATTAACAAATGTATAAGGTTAACTTATACATCTAAAAATTAATATAATATGTTAAACAGTTGTGATGGTTAGTTATTAAACAACAGTTAGTCATGTATGAGGGTTGTTTAAATGTATAAATATTGATACCTCCAAAGCTTGCAAATCAGAACAGTCCTTATTTTCAAAATTATCCTCACGACTTGCGTCTTTATTAGCCGCATTCACATCCTAAATTAAATTACAAGTTACTTTAATTAACAGTTCTTCATAAACTCATTTTCGGTGATTCTTGAATGATGTTGTTTAAGTAAGTGTAAATGACATTATTATTAAAGAAGAAATTCATAAATAACATGTGTTTTGCTAAAGAAAAATGTAGGAAGTTTAATGTATAACTGATCATTATACATTCAAGTTAATGTATGATGAATAGTTAAACTGCACAAGTTTAGTACGTAACAAGTATTCTGGAGAAAAATACCAGCAATTGTTGCTCTTCAAAAAGGTTCTGCTTATTAGATTCTTCATCACGAGACACTTCTATATCGTTTAGTGATCCTTTATCATAATCTTCATGCTATTTTAAAAACAAACAACAATTATTTTTGATAAGGTAAGTATGTTGATTTATAGTAAAAGAAAAACATAAGTGAGAAAAAGTACCTGCATATCAGATTTATGTTGTCGCTCCTGTTTGTTGGATCCGTTTTCTTGACTTTGTTGTTGTTCATCAATTTTTTCCTCTTGTATAACAATAAAAATCTGAATGTATGAAGATTTCATCAACGTTATGCAAAATATAATGAAATTAACTTGTTATACCTATGATTTCTTATTTCGTTCATTCTTCAATGCTTTGACAACCTCAGCAGGTATTTTTGATATTAGTGTAACCAGTTCGACCATCATTTCAGCAAACTTATCACGTAAAAAAAAGTTAGTAAAAATAAATCATGCTATTCTGATAAAATGTACGATGAAAAAATTAAACTTACACATTTGTTGATGTAATTCTTTATTTCATCTCTATCTAAACTTGATTTAGAAGTCCCTTCAGGCTGTGTGGATGATGAAGGAACAGACTTGTATTGGTGACTCTGCGGAGAAACACCAATTTCTACATGATGATGATGTTGAATTTCAGACACACCAATTTCTTCCTTGTTTGCTGCATCCTTATGCATTTCACGATACAAATAAGATCCATGATGTACTGCATGAACAGATCCAGATGTATCATCATCCATCACCGCTTGCTTTTTTTGCTCAAACATGACAGTCTTTCTTTTCTTCAAAGGTTGGTCAGGCGATACAGGCGATTCAAAACCAGCCTTTATGAGGATTTTCCGCGGCAGTATAGTGCTAAAACCACTAAATTCTTCAGCAATGGTACCAATACACTGTTGAATTTCAACTGCTGTCCTTTTCAACTTTCCAGAATCAGATGTCGAAGCATAAGTTGTTGGATCACATATCTCAAAATCTTTTAAAAAGGACAAATCCAATCTCCTAACTTCATTGGTTGTAGGTTGTATATTCTTGTAAGAATGCCGGAAAGAATAATAAAAAAATAAAATATTTGCACATAAATGAAACGACGTTAATAAAAAAAATAAGTACAAAGTTAAAGAATTACCTTAGTGAACATGCCAGACATAAAAGATTCATACTTAGGCCTTATACACTACACCGACCAGTTTAGTATTATGGGAATAGTGTTTCTCTGACAGACAACAGTTTTTGATTCTACTTCGGAGCAACACTCAAACATCCAAACATTTAGAACGTGCGACATTCCACCCAATGAATATAACTGCTTCACAGTGTTGAAATCCTGCTGTCAGGAACTCATTAACTTTTTAAATGTGACCTTCCCCCATGGAAAGTGAATGTACCGGCCGTCCTTAATAATTTGAAAGTGCGCAAAACTGATTGGTGCTTCCTTATGATGAGAAAACATGAATGTATGAACAAAGAACAATATCGCCAGGTTTAGAGCATCTTCAGCGTTATCAAAGTTTCCATTCTGCACCCGTGTTATTAATTTTGAACGAGTTATTGCTCCTTTATTGTCGGAAAAATACCTCGACATCAATGCTGATTTAGATGATGAAGTATACATATAATCATCAATATTACTGGTACACTTCAGACCGCTTATAATGGTGAATTCAAGCATTGTGAATTTGAGGATTTTCCCTTGTACCCAAACATGATGCTCGTCTTTGTTATCCTGCTGAATTTCAAGCATGAGTAGGCATT
Source organism: Capsicum pubescens (assembly GCA_030864215.1). Classification (NCBI taxonomy): domain Eukaryota; kingdom Viridiplantae; phylum Streptophyta; class Magnoliopsida; order Solanales; family Solanaceae; genus Capsicum; species Capsicum pubescens. Next base: position 109,391,276 of record CM061549.1, on the reverse strand, counting down.
TTGAAATATGTCCTATCCAGTTGCACCATGGCAAATCTAGAAATATGTCAAAAATTATATTTCTAAATGATTCCAGTACATTCTCTCCAAAATATTCCTCTATCTCTTCCCCGAAAGCACAACTACATAAGCTCCCCATATGCAATGGGTGTGGTGGGACTTTATCAATTTGGTATTTCATGCCCTAGGAAAAAAACATAACATAATTAGCTAACAGTTACTGATTGTATGATGTTCATTTATACTTTCATAACATAAATCAGACCAACATTAAACAATTGTTAGTCATGAATGATGGGTAACTTATAACTGTATAAGGTTAAAATATACAATACACTAACACATGTATAATGTTAACTTATACATCTGAAAAATAATATAATCAGTAAAACATGTGTGATGGTTACTTATTAAAGAACAGTTAGTCATGTATGAGGGTTATTTATACATTGACAATTAAATTGTTAGTCATGTATGAGGGTTAATTATACATTGACAATTAAACAGTTAGTCATGTATGAGGGTTATTTATACATTGACATAATTAGCTAACAGTTACTGATTGTATGATGTTCATTTATACTTTCATAACATAAATCAAACCAATATTAAACAATTATTAATCATGTATGAGGTTTATTTATACATTGAAAATTAAATTGTTTAAATGCATAAAAATTTTAGTCCAACATATACACTACAGTTATAAATGTATGATGTTATCTTATACATCTAACATTTAACAAATTATAACAGACCAAAACATAAACAGAAAATACATTTATAAAAAATTTCAGTCCAACATATACACTACATGTATGATGGTTATGTATACATCTAACAAATTATGACAGACCAAAACATAAAAATAAAATACATATGTATGAGGTAACTTATACATTTTAAAAAATAATATCAGCTTTATTAGAATGTATAACCTTTACAATAATATTTCGGAGCAACTATATTATACATTTCTTTGATGAAACACTAATGTATGGTGTAATATTATACATGTCTCAAATTACACATACAGTCATAGTAAATACCTTCGGCAGACGTGGTCGGCCGGAATCATCAAATTTCTTTTTACTTGCTTTTGAAGTAGACTTCTTCGATTTAGAAGCAACCTTATCCGTCAATTTCTTCATTGTAACGGGGTCGTTTCTGTGCTTTGATCGATTCTCTGCCCAATCAGAATCCTGTTCATCAAATGTAGCAGGAACAAATCCAAGTGGAATATCTTGTACAGTTGCATCTAACTAAGTAATTCCTAAACTAAAACTTGGAGGATTATCCATTACCAAATAACACTATTTTAAGTTAACAGTATTGAAAATCGAACTAAAAATTAGAAAATCTCAGATCTAACTTGTACCATATGAAAAATAACGAAAAGACGAACTACTTAACTTGAATAAGCTTGAACAATACTATAATCTAAGAATTACATATATACACAAATTTAAGTTACATAATTACAAAAAATCCCCAATTGGTAAAGTAATTACACAAATCTCATAATAATTACAAAAATCCCTTTATTGGGTATTTTCTCTCTCATCAACATTATACATGTAACAACCGGTTTCATCCTTTCGTCTTTTACTCCCTTATGCTCCCATTATCAAGCCGTTATTTACTCCATTTTCAAAACCCTTCTTTTTACGGCATACTTGAAGTAAAATCTACTTGTGGTTATCAAATTGTAAGTTATTCAACAGTTAATTATTTTTAATATTGTACTTCATTAATTTTTTTAATTTTTTTTTTGGTTCAACTTTTCCAAATCAAGGGTTTTCCGTTTTTTATTTTTTTTGCATGTTCAAATTATAGTAGTATAAACAACATAAATTCCCTAGCTTAATAAAGTAATTACACAAAACCCCCTCTTATTTTCTCTCTCCCGAATTTTGGCGAATATACTCATACAATCGTCAACACATTATACATTGGTGGAATGTATAATGAAACTGTTATTCCTAAATTTAAGGAAATTGATATCCTTAATTATATCACTGTTCCTTAATTAACGGAAATAATTAGATATTTTTAACGCATATATGGATAAAACTAGTAACTGAAATTTGAATTTCAAAAATAAATAAATTATACAAGTCAAATTTTATTTTCTGATTTATTTGATTGAAGATCTGGAAATGAAAAAGTTCCATTGCTGCAAAAAAATGCTTCAAAAAAAATCCCATAAAGCAACAAAATACTTCTACATACATTCTTCAAAAATTCAAAAAGCATCATGAATATCCCAATATTGCTGCGGCATTCTGAAATTTGGAAGTCAGAAACTAGTTATAAGTCATACAAAAGTGACACAATAATTATTTCGGAAAGTATTACTTTCTTGAAATTGATTTCTACTATTGCCATGGAGTTGGATATAGACGAAGTGAATAAAAATATTGAAGTGAAATATGTGGTTGAAGGAAACTCTTCTCCAATTGTAATAAGAAACGACAATGGTGAGGGTTTACGTTGAGTTAAAGAAACAACTTGCTGGTTTGGTTAATTTTCCGCTTTGTATTTCAAGTTGCGATAAAGCCAATAGTGAAATAAAGTTTGATATAGCCACTGATTTTGTAATGTGTATTGAGGGTAGTGAATATGATTCAGTTGTGTTAACAATTGTTAAAACGGATAATTAGTATGCTCTATATGTGCCAGAAATGGAAGTTAAAAACTTCATTACTGATTGCAAGAATACTGAAATAATGGTGAGTCAGATATACAAGGATAAGGAAACTCTTGTTTCAGTAATGTCAAGACACGCAATAGCGAATGGATTCAACACAAAAGCGAAACGATCCGACAAAAAAAGGTATGATATCATTTGTATCTCCTGATGTTATAACATATTGATTTTTTATGTTAAGAAATTTATGTTGTGTATTTTTTCGAACTGTTGATATGTAATGCTATCATACAATTGTATAATGTGATTTGTTATGTATTGGTTAATGTATAATTAAATCGTGCCAGGTGAAGAAATATATGATGCATTGGTTTAATAGATTGTGAACTCGTTTGTCTGTTATTACTGATTTTTTAATTAAAATTTTTGAATGTATAATTTAAATTATACATTCAGAGATATGTATAATATAACTGTGGCATTGAAAGTTTTTGTTTTTTTGTTATTAATATGTTATGTTTTAATATTTCTGTTTTATACATTGATTAAGTTTTTATGAGTTGTTACAGATATGTACTGATAATAACATGAATACATACTTTATGAAATTTCATGTCAAAATTAGACTTGTTGGATTCTCATTAGTGTTCTGCAATTGCTTCGTCTTTTCTTTTGTTCCTTTTTACCTCAATATGTCAAGCAACATAATGAAAAAATGGAATCGTCGCTTTTGAAGATCTAGCTATGGTAGAGATTTAGAGTCGAACTTGGAGCCGTTGTTATCAATTGAATTAAGTCTTGCTTACGTTTTCTCCTTGAATATAGTTGATTCGTTTCCAAATGGTTTGTTCATGTATATGGATAGAATTTGAAAAAAGGGCTGACGATGTCTGTGTATGGTTTTAATTTATTTTGAAAGTCATTAAGTAGGTGATTTAAATATTAGGCTAAGTCAAGACTCTCTGGGAATATGCTTGGCCTATAACGTTAAGTAGGAAAGTAATGAGACCATCTCTGTGTGTCCTTCCTGAAAATTCAACATAGTTAACAGTAGCATCGTTCCCGCATTTGAGCTTGTTTTCTGAAAATTATGTTGACTTTACTAAACATGTGCTTGGTATAGCATGAGTTTTGATTAAGGCAAATTTACGGAAATGGGTTTTGTGGGTTCATATGTATTTCTTCGGTTCTGTGCCTATCTACGGAAAACGAGCAACGTTTAGACGCTAGGCAGTGACCTGCCTCCACTCTTGGATATGAACAAAGGTTCTGTGTGCTGTTTAGATTTCCCCCCTACTCAAATTATTATTATAATTATTTTGTTTTTTTAAGGATCAGAATCAGATGTGTATGGCTTGATTATTTGAGACAGTTAAGGGTCAAAATTCGGACACATTTACTTGGGCTAAAGGATTCTCCGAGGATATTTCTTTATCTCGAAGGGGAGATGATGTCGTTTAATCTTTCTTTGAATAAATAATCCATTTTGCTGCATTTGATCCATCTTCCTCGTACAGATAGCAATTGCCATTTAAAATTCAATATTGTCTTGAAATTGCTATACCTTTTTACTCCATACAAATTGATTCTAGATTTAATAGTGGATATGTATGAATAACAAATTTTTACCTATTGCTTTCTTGATTAGTTATATTAGTACTATTTGAATAAATTCTAATCTTTATAATTTTTTTGATGCATGTGACACTGACTTGAGTCCCAAAGGACTCCATTCCTTGCATTTCTCAATGGGCCAAAGAGACCTGCATCTTTTACAAGTCCTAAATGCCTTTATTTTTGAAGAAACGAGGTTGGTAGGACCAAAAGTCCATTAAGAATGGGCCCAAAGTCTGGCCAGATTTGGGAAAAGGCCCAAATTTTAATTCTTCTTATTCTTGTAAATCCTATTTGATTATGTGCTTGTATTAAATTATTATTTGGTTAGCCTATATAAATTCCATTGGAATCGTTATTTTTTGTTTGTATTTGTATTTTTCCTTTGCATATTTTATTTTATAACGTAATATTCGAAATTGATAAAATACATCTTTCTTTATATTTTTCCTTAGAATGACTTTCAGAAAATCAAATGACATTTTATTTTATCAATATGTTAAAGTAGTTCATTCAAGTTAAATTTTTTTTTCATCGACCTAGTCAATTTCCTTTATGAAAGATAAAAAAAGATCACTAATTAGCCAAGGTTCATAATTTGTTTAAATCAATATTTTTCTTTAAGGACGGATATATTTTGTCAAAAATGATATTCAAAAATCATTTTCTCTCCTTTTATTTGAAAGAGTAATTTATGAAGAAAACGGGTTTAGCTCAACCTTTCTTTACAGGAAATTTTCTCAAGTTAAATAAGACCAATTCTCGCTTGGTTGACAAATGTCATTTTAAGTCTTCAAAAAATAATTAAAGGTAATATTTTTTATAAAATCAAGTCTTCGTAAAAATTAGTCACGTTTAGTTCTTTTTGGTGAACCGTTTTAAACGGACGCTCCTAAGTGCCTTAAAAACCTTCTTAGGGCATTAATTGAACCCTTATCTAGTTTCTCTAGTTTTAAAATTTTATTTCTGTTTTTGAACCTTTGAAACTCTTTTTAAATTTTTTTTTTTTTTGATTTTTTCTATAAAAATCAAGTGACGACTGTGAACTTAAAATTATTTCAAATTTTCTATCTTTTGAAATAGTTTTAAAGGAGGCTTAAACCATTTAAAAAATAAAATAAAATCCGAAAGGGATAAAACAGTGACAAACTGATATCATAGCCAGATTTACTAGTGTGTTGGTACAAGAGCTAAGTTTTTAGTAGAATTTCGTGGATCGATGTGGAGACGTTTGTATCCTATCTTCGGGAGCCTACAAGCATTCTTCGAAATTTCTATTCTTGACTCCTTGTTGTGTGTCCATATTATTATGAACTGCTAGTACATTCTTTGACTCTATTCTTTCCTAGATGGATGATACGAGGTTATTGATAGATGCAGAAGAGATCTTGGTATGCATTTTTAGGGTTTCAACATATCATCGCACTGGGGAGTCAGATATTAACATTGAGCATCTTATATGTTAGCTAGAGGATTGGGAACAGCCTAGGCTCTGGTAGGGTTTGTAACTGCGTCAGACTTTCGAGATTCAGTATTTGGGATTTTGAGCCTTTTTATGGGTACCTTACAGTCAGAGATGGTATCTGGTTCATCGGGCAGTTCCCAAGTCAGAGTTAGATTTCTTGGTGTTTAGTAGGGTTTTTTGTCAGTTTTAGAGCATGAGATTGGGTTTCTTGAGTGGGATAGACATATCCTTATGCTAAATCCTTCAGGTCAGAAGATGGTGCATGGATTTATTTGAGGATTAGCCTTGCCACTCCGTCTGGTGTTGGACCATTTGATTGAAGCTGGGTCTTCTTTCTCTCATCAGTGAGGGCCACAGAGAGAGCATGTATTGAGACTTATGAAGGTGAAAGTAAAAGGCCATGTCAGCAGTACAATGCTATTGGTATTCCACCTGGGAGTGAGGATTCACCCAGTGGAGGTCATCTTTGCTTTAAGCCTACCAGTTCTATGCAGGTAGCATTTCAGACTATAAATGGCTCTTAGATTAGTTGTGGCGATCATAGCAGGCAGGGTTCTTGTCGGACCTCATAGAGTATTCAGTTTGGATCTTTAGGCTATGGCTGCCATTAAGGATTAGAAGGTGCAGTATCTCAGAGTATTCCAGGAGATTTTCGTAGTTGTAGGGAGATTGTTCATTAGTCTAAAAAGTTTCCCTAGTGTCAGTTGGTTAGCCAGTTGGGGTCAACCCGTGTTTCTCGCTAGGTTAGGGCTTTTAGGGTTTTCTATGACTGCAGAGCAATCGGTAACCGGTCTAGAGAGTGTCTCCAGCACGGGATTATTAGTCATTCAGCTCATCCAGATCAGTCTCTTAGAGGTAGTGCACTTAGCATCTCAGTTGATGACTCAGATGCTCAGCTCGAGTTTGGACCTACTCAAATTCGTACTCTCTCGAGAATGTCAGACATATAAATTTGAATTCCACCATGATAAATGCGCCTTTTATTTTCTGCCTATCTTTTCATCTGAGTGTATTGGGGGGTTTTGTAGCCATTAATGGTTACGTGCCATGGTAGGTTTATATTGATTATTGTGTGCCTTGGTGTAGAGTTCATAATTATATGACTACCTCCGTAGATGATTTCTTTTAGTAGTGGATGGTGTAGATCAATATTGATATTTTCCTAGGAGTACAACATTTGGGTTCGAGTCTCATTTGTCATGGCATATTGGCCTCCTTATGGCCCTAGAGTGGTACTTAGTATTGGTTTTCATTTTAGCATCAAATACTCCTTACACTGATTGTCATATTGTTGTTGTTATTATTGTCGTTGTTTGATGTTGATCGATCCTCGCTTAGTAGATGGCTAGACTAGCATTATCTTGTTAGGACTTCTCTTTCTTAAGCTTCTTGTTCGTTGACCTAGGCGGCTATCTTGGTTGGATGGTTTTCTTTTGTAGTGAGGCAAAGTTGGTTTTCTCCTTTTTAGTTGACAATTCTAGGTCGATTGTTGAGTGAACTATGGTAGTGAAGGTAAGTTGGCCTTATGTGGTTCTAGAGTTGGAAATTTAGTTATATTGCTATTGCTGAGTTTGAGATTCTTGGACTTGCCTTTTAGGCTCCTTGGGTTCATCTTCTGGTGATAGTGTATCTTGGTGTTAGTGAGGAGTTGGGTACTCCATTCTTGCCGCGACTTAGTTCTTATTTTAGTGGAGTTAAGAGAGATGGAGATCGGTGATCTTTCTTGTGACCTCTTCTTAAGTTAATAAATTAGGTATTAGTTGATGAGATGGAGCTTTGGATTGACTAGTTTTTTTCTAAGGTGGTGTTTATTAGAGTTGCTAGAGTTTCAATTATCTTTTGTACTGTTTACAGCCTTGGCGAGTTATTGGGTATGCCTTGGTGCATGATTTTCTCCAGTAGATATGGAGTTGGTTTCTTATTCTTTCAGCGTTGTGATTTTTCTCTCCAACTACATTTTGGTTTCAGCTCTGATAAAATCCATTGGGGATATGCCTGATCTTGGAACGTGAGGGTGAATTAGGTGTTTGCCCTCAGTTTAGACTCATTGACTTCAGTTTGGATTTGATGCCTTGGAATGACAGCTTGGAGGTTATGATAGACTTGGAATGTATATGCTTACCTATCTACAAGATTGGTTTAGATTGTTGAGATCGAGCGGTTCAACCTTGGTGTTGAGATTTTAGCTGGGAGTTGTAGAGTTGGGCGAGCCTTTGACTTTGGATTTATCTCACTTGGGGTTTCACCTATAAGTTGGCTAAGCCTACCTTTTAGATACCTATTCAATCTTCTTCAATTCAGATGGACTGTGGTTGATAAATGTTCAGATGATGGCCCGTTGGCACTTGACGATGGTTCCTTCATATTTGGCCTCAATTTTCAGGATTCATCAAAATTTTGGCTGATCTACTCTGGCAGAGTAGTATGATCAGGTTGATTTTATCTCGGTTTTATCCTCAGATGGTGAGACATTATGAGAAAGATCGTTCAGTGGTGAGTGCTTATGCCTTAGACTCCTGACTATCAGTTTTGAGGGTCCTTCCGACTAGTTATAGCTTTGATTGTAGGTTGCAGATATTGGTCATCACCATTTAGGTGCCTATGTAGCACCTTATGGGCCTATTCTCATGCTTGCCACTATGGAATTTTAGTGGATCAACTTCAGTTCTTTGAGGATAGTATGATGGAGTTGCACGGATAGGACTCGGGTGATATTCTTCTTTGTTTGGGGTGGAAAATATGTTTGGAAGGGCAAAAGAAGGTTATATTTGGATTCTGGAGTTTGTCGCATAACTCATGCCTTGGTTGAGTCTTTGCTTGGTTATGCTAGTACCGATGTGGTATTAGTATGTCGGGGTTCAGATTTACGTATGTTAACCTTTCTCGGTTCAATTAGAGGTCGATTAGCTGTTGAGGTTGAGTTTTGGTTGTTGAGAAGTGAAGAAAGGAATTGGTTAAAGAAGGAATACCCATAACAAAATCCCTTGGAAGTGTAGTTTCTTCTTAGAGATTATTTGAGGAGTCTTGCTCGAAGCAAGTGGGCCTAATACCTCGTCCCTTCGAGCTTTTGTACTACTTCTATCCATTGAATTTTGTGGGTGAAAGTCTTTTTAGTAGTGGATCTTGTAATGATCTTCTGGGTCATTTCCTCGTTTTACGCATATTTATAATATTTCGAGCCTTTCCACTATGACTATAGGTCATTGACTTGCTAGAACTTTAGATTTGATTACCGAATAGTTCTTTTGGGTTTTAGGCTCATTTCCCAATTTTAGAGCTTTTGATGTTAAGGAATTGGTCTCAGGCCAAAAATCTTAGCAGATAGCCTCGGATGAGAATTCTATTAGTGGTATCAGCTCTGGAACGTTGATTTTAGGCTAGAGTGACCCTTGGTTCAGGTCCCGAGGCATCTATACTCATTTTAGGTTACTGGGTCGATTGCATGAAAAATAGAACTATAGGTGTGGACCCCATATTTAGTCAAAACAATCTTGAATGATAGTTTCAATGGTTCTATTGAGTCCAGAATGTCGAATTTGATATGGTATCATAGTTCATTTGTGAGCACGGGGTTTCAAATGAATCCCGAGCATCCAGTCAAAGTCCATTTATGGACTTAGAAAAATCTGATATCTGGTATCTGATATGATCGTTTTAGAGGTCATGAAGACGCTTTAGTGCCTATGATCCACTTAAACGACATTGGCCATTGGGCTATGATCCTCTTTAGCGGTCAAGGGACGCTTAAGCGGACACTGTTTTAGCGCTAAGGTGACTACTTCAGCGATACCCTCCCCTCGCACCAGACCGCTTTAGCGGCTGGGCGACTGCTTTAGCAGCTGGGCGACCGCTTTAGCGGCACCTGGGGATGGATAAATCCAATTTCTTCAACCGATTTTCCATTATTTTATTCACCATTTCTACACCATTTTGAGAGATTGAAGAGAGGAAAAAGTAGGGAATCATCCATTGAAGCTAACGTAAACTAGCCTAACACTCCTTGGTCATTTTCCATTAATATTTCTTTCAATTTCCATCCATTTCATGGTCAATTCTTAGAAATTAGATCTTTAAATTTCTAAACCTTAGGGGATGATTTGGGTCCTGATTCATGCACCATTTGTACTCAACTTTTGAGCACACATTCTTTGTCCTTCGAGGGACCTCGTGACAGATTTAATTTTGGATTCCATTTGCAGGCGGGCCTCACGGGCTCGTTATTGACCCAAATTCTAACTCAAGACTTTATATAGCAATATGAGTCTTATTTTACTCCTTATGATATGTCGATTACTATTTTGAAAGCATGGCAAAATTTTGAGATCGTGGAACAAAGGCAGACAATTTATGGGCAATACAAGAATTTTTGGTTTGGCATCACGGTAGGCTTCTATCTATAATTCTTGAGATAGTGTTTTGTATATATTGAATATTAGGTAGGAATATTAGGATGTGATTATGGGTAGAATACCATGACTTAGCCTAAATTATGGGTTCGCGAGATAGAAGGGTGAATCGACCCTTGAGGTGAAATACTTGTTATGCCCATAAGATCCTATTACCTTAGGTTGCTAGTGTATTAGACATAGTTGAGGCTAAGGACCTTTTTTATAAGGTCTATTACTTGACTCAGTGGATTATCATGGTTTCTGGATCATGGTTATGTTGGTTATATATATTATTGGGCCCGAGGCTGTAATTATGATATTAGTTGGACTCTGGAAGAGTATTTTATCCTTGTGAAGGACATAGCCATAGTCTATGGACGTCTATACACTTTTGATTGCATTGTTTGGATATTGGTGATGGCATGCATAAATTCGGTACGTTCATGCTCATTTAATGATACGATTCCTACTAAAAACATGATTTTACTAAAAAGAAATTTATTCCAACTTTTCACTTTTAAAACAGATTCTTTCATAATGAAAATCATATCACCTTAATGGATGACTTATGATCTTTGAAACTAAAAATGATGTTTTAGAAATTTGACCAAGATAGATTCTGGTCCATAGTCTTACCACTATTATTTACTTCGCTCGAGAGAGATTTCGATCCTTTCTATACTTTTATAATTATTTAGTCCTGGAGTTAATCCTGAATAACAAATTTAAATACTTACACTCTTTTAGCTATGGTTTGAGTCCGTGCATTTGTTATATATACATCTCTCCGATATTAGATGTAGTAGACTGATGATGATGATTATTATTGAAAATTCTTGATCAAAATTAGGTCGGTATATAAGACTACTCTTGAACTCCCTAGTGGCCCCTTCATCTGTGACTCGTCCTTCCAGAGAAGAGAGATCACCGTAGTTCCTGCCTTTGCAAACCGTCGAGTTACAGGAGGTGTATGCACTGGGTTACTTTATGGCACTTGGACCATTTATCGTATTATGGATTTTACTTTTCATTCAATATTGCATGTGCATTGCTTATCACTAGTATATTGTTTGGTCTCTATATCTATCAGCCTTATGTGGGTTTGCATAGGTATAGGTTATGAGTGTTGTTTCATGTGTGCTGATTGAGCTTTCGAGTTATGAGACTCAGTTTATGTATTGTTTGTCCGGACTAGACAATTACTGTATTGTTGTTATTATGGTTAGTTCGTGGTAGCCTGATTATGGACTGATACTGGGATTTGAGGTATGATTCTGATTTCTTTCTTTTATAACTATTACATTGTGGATAGTTATCTCATGTTTAGACGTTTGGATTAGGGACCCTGATTATGCCAACACTAGTTCTTACTATGCTTAGGAGGCCTTAAGATATTAGTATGACTACCTTAGGTTATACTTTTGAGTTAGTATTGTATGTATGTATATATATATATATGTATGTATGCATCTAGCTATAGTATTGTTATATATCCCTCTCTTCCTTCATTTATTCATGTTGTATACGCATTCCTTGGCCTTGTATACTACTATATATCCTTCTTCTTCCCTTTATTTGTATATTAGTTCGTGATATATGGTATAGTGCTTTAGTTCCTGAGTATGGCTAAAATAGGATAGATTATCCTTATTGCCTTCCTAGTCTTATTATGTTAGCTTTCTGGATATTGAGTTGTAGTTTACATTCCTACTTGCATATTATTTATGTTTGCATTATCTTTGGAGCTTTGTCGACAGTTGCCTACTGAGTACTACGTGTTAGTACTCATACTACACTTATGTAGCTTGCAAATCATAGAAAGGGTTCTCGCCGCTGTTGTGTGCATTGTGCGAAGAGCTTTGATCAGAGATTTAGGGTGAGCTCCTAGCGTTTGGAGTATTATTGTTCTACCTCTTATGAATTAGACTGATCTCTATGTTGTATTCAGAGATGGGTTGTACCTGTATATTCATTTAGTACTTTATTTTGTATCCTTATTATATTAGAAGCTCTTGTACTGATTCCACTAGTTTTTGGGACTTTCTAATTATATGTATTAGTTTTTTATTATATTTATTCTGCTATCTTCATTCACTTCTCTTGGTAGTCTATTACTAGAAGTTTTGGACTACGAGTTGGCTTACCTACTGATGGATTATAATAGGTGTTATCATAACCTGAGAAATTGGACCGTGACAACAAGGAAGTAAAGACAAACCAAAACAAGAGGTATATGAAAAACTAAAATCACATACAAAAGAGATTTCTTCAAAAAGAGAAAATAAGAGCCCATGGCAAATTGGAGTGCATGAATGCCCAAAGAAAGTGCAAGAAGCTCCTGAACCTCTATTAAGATGGAAGACACGATCGAAATACCAAAAATGTCAAGTATATAGATGCAACATTAACACAGATAGTCAAGATCATAAAGACTACAGCCTTTGAATAAGCTTCAAAGAGTAGTCATAGGAGAAAGTCGACGGTGGAAGAAATTGAAATCAGGATGATTTCAAAATTCGGCGAATTAATATCTCAAATTTACGATAAAGTATGAATTAAGTTGGTGTTGGGTGTGTGTGTTAAGAATTCATTACCAACTTAATTAATATCTAAGACTTGTCAAAGAAGATTTCAGAATATTCAAGAGTTGTAGATAATTAAATAAAAATCTCTAAAATGAGTGTTCTAGAAAGAAAGGTCTAGAGATAGTCTAGAAAAGGTAGTTCTAGAATTATGTAGTTGGAGGAATGTTCTAGAATAGAGTAGTAAATACCTTAGATATATTCTTCCATCACCACCTATAAGTAGAGGTGGCCTTTTAAATTTTGTGTGTGCTCGTGTAGCAAGAGTGTGTACTAAAAAATAAATGACAAGTATAAGAGCGAGTGATCAAGTAAAGAGTTTCTAAAGCAAGCAACAAGTGAGGAATAAGAGAGAGAAACAAAGAGAGTTGCTAGGAGTGATTGTAAGACCGACGCGAGTCTTTACTTTATAATAATAAAATTCAAGTTGCAAGAAATCGATTTTTCCACCATCAAATATCCAAAAATTCTTCACGTATTGGGATAATGGTACTTTTAAGATTCCTTTTTGTGATTCTTTAATAAGTTGAGATGTAGTCTTAAAGAACATAATTGAATCTAATATCATTTGTCTAAAACTCATGTCTATAAGTATAATCCTTTTTTTAAGGTGCGGGAAATAACCAACATAATGTTGCCTCCGATAAGAATTTGCGTGAACATCATCTGACAGGGTTAATTTACTAATGTATTGTGCCACTTGTTTTATCCCTTTGGACTATAAGGGTGAGAGAACAATTATTTTTTGACTTTTTAAAATATTTTAATTTTTTTTTAAAAATTCAAAATAATTTAAGAAAATGCAGAGTTGCTACTTGATTTTCAAGAAAAAATCAAGAAAAACTAAAACTATTTCAAAACTTAAAAATAGAAATAAACCTTTGAAAATAGAGAAATTAGGTAAGAATTCTAGTAATGCCTTGAGAAGGTTTTTAAAGCACTCAAGAAACGTCCATTAAAAACAGTTGGCCAAAAGACAATTTAATTGATTCGTAAAAAATGACTAGCTTTTTAAAAAATTGGCTAACTTTATAAAATCTTTCATTTGCAAACATGCCATTTATTCCATTAATGTGAAAAAATAGTTTATTTAATTTAAAGAAATTTTTTTCTAATAAGAAGGTTAAATTAAATTCGATTTTTTTAATCAACTTAAAGAAAAAATCAATTATTTTCATGAAAAGGGAAAGAAAGTGATTTTACTAGAAATACCCATTTTTATTTTTTAAAGAAAAACATCAAATTAACCAAATTATGAGATTTTTGACTGACCATGAAAGATTTCATTTTTTCGTAAGAAAGATTATTTTTTTTCACTTCGAGGAGGATTCTTTTAACTCAAATAAATTGATTTTACACATGCACAAACTAAATGTCATTTTTTATTTTTAAAGGTTCTTTTTAAGAAAAGACATGGAGAAAAGAAAATTTATTTTTATTGATTTCAAATAATATGCTACGTAGCAAATGATAATAAAAGACAAATGCAAAGATAAAGCAAAATAACAATTCGGAGGGACATTTATTTAGTTTTTTACCAAATTTAAGAGTTAATACAATCAAATAACAAAACATGAATTTACAATAACTAAAGGAGAAGAGTTGAGAAAAATGAGTTTTGAATCTATTTGGACCTGTGTGACTTTAATTCTAAATTTTTCATAAACTTTTTTAGTCCATTTCTATTTTTTCTCTGTCTTGGTCTTCAGCCTTTTATACTAGCTTCCAAATGTAGTGTTTAGCTACATACTTTCCTTCCATTTTAATTTTACCCACTTTTTGGATCTTGAGGTTTGACTTGATGATATTGGGGCTCTTTGGCCCAAATAAGAAATGCATGACATGAGAGTCTCGTGGACTCATGCCAATGTCACATGTATCAAAAGGAGTGAAGGATAAGATATCAATCAGACATGAACTAATAAAATTAAAACAACCTTTTGCAATTACTACATTCTTAAGGCAGATTTCACAGTGCCCATAAACAAGAAAATAAAGTAGAGGAAAATTCAAGTACAACTTTAGCCAAAGCAAGAACGATAAGTAGGACAAACTTAGCACACATTGATCAAACCACATTAGACTTCAAATTTTGAAGTAACATAAATTTTATCTATGGAGCATGAATCATGGGCATTTGGTGTAATACATACAACCACAATGATAAGAAAACACATAGTATTAGGCAAAGAGAAGTCTCCAAGCTTGACAACTGTAACCAAAACTGATAATTTATCAAAAAGAAGCCTATTTGAATGAATAACACATTTAACTAGATTCACAGATGATCAAATTAGTGGCGAAATAAAGTAGCAAATAGATTTTTTTTCAAATAAGATTTTATAGGGATGCCATAGTAATCTTTGAATAATCAAGGTAAGGAAATGCAATTTTTAAGCTCACTGATTAATGACATTATAATAGAATCAAGAAGCTTCGACACAAAATCTATCCATTTTAAATGAGAAACCTATCATGAATTTGTCTGGCAATGTATGACTTATCCTAGCATAATACTAATGCACCATATAGTATTAAGAGTTATTAAAAAATGATCAAAACACAATTTTTAAAAGGAACAAAAAGACCTTTTGTGAAAATAAATTACTCCATGAAAATTAAAATTCAATTGGCAACACTCTGTTAGACCCTAACATAGTCCCTAGGTCTTAAAAATAACTCCAAATTAGGGAACTATACAAACCACTATCCTCCAACAATGTTGGCTTAGTGATAGTAATTAAGAGCAAAGTGAAACCAAGTCATAAAACAAGAATGATAAAACAAAAGCAATTAGAGAACTGATTCTTCTTAAAGAGTAGTCTTGAAGAAATTCAACTACTATCCATTTAAAACTCCAAGTGACACGGGAGAATCAAATATAGCTTTTAAAGAAAATTTTAATTTTTAAGCAAAATCATCAGTTGACTAATAGAATTAGATCCCAAATTAGCTTAAAACAAACGCAAAGCAAACTTAGAGAAAGATGGAGGCTAGCAATCAAATTTGGGGCATACTAAGAAACATTTAATGAAAAACTTGAATACATCAGGTTACTTCATTTTTTTTACAGTTGGAAAACCAAATGAAATAAATTAGAGGCACAAGGTCAATCACATAAGCAAAATCTCAATTTATATGCATAAACACAACCAATACAGTTCTGGGAGAACTATAATAGCATATAATGATTACTAAAAGATAACATTTTTATCAATATTCAACAAAATCTATGACTAACAATAGTTAATAAATGCTCAGTAGCAACTTTCATCTCAAGATTGACTTTAAATAAGGACATATTTTATACAACTAATCGAACCATGCTAACAGTAGAGAAAAAATTATTTCAGATAATTTTAATCAATGACCAGTCTTTATGTTAAAAATGTGAACTTAAGATAAAGAAAATTGACTTCATTATCGAGTGCTTCAACCTTTGATTTAACACGCAAATAGACCCATGACCACTTATTCAATTATATCTAGATACAAAGAACCATTTCAGCATAACAAAGCAAAGAATGATGATAGTAGTTTCAAGTATTATAACAAATGAAAGATTAAATTTTTATGACTTTATGACTACTGGAATCACATAATTCAAAATTAAAATAAAGCTCTATTTCACCTTTTTATGAGAATTTTGTGGAAGACTAGAGAGTAGTCCCCAATAGCCTTTATCTTTTCTCAAAGACTCTTCTTGATACTGTGAATCAAGAGAGTGCTAGAAGGAAATCCACTCAAATCACAACACACAAGATATAATGTGCACATTGTTCACTACTGCCAACACACGACAGTCAAATAATAATTTACATTCAGCATTAATAGAACATCCTTTCAAAGCCTTTAAACTTGACTCTTATCTTACAAATTGCACAAAATCTTGAACACACAAACTTAACTTTCAATCCCAAAAATCTTCACTAACATTAAATCTTTATACGAAAAGAAAACAACCTATGTGTCGAGTCATATGTCAAAAACAACCAAACAATACTACATATTCCAGTTACACGATTACCAATTTTAAAGAAGAAAAGTGTAAGAATATAAAGACTTTACCTATTTTTGAGTATGAACTGGGACAACAAGCTTCAATCGGATGGAATTCCACCATCGGAGTTTCAATTTCGAACTCACCAGAGTTTAACTTTTCATTAGAATTGAATATTTCAAGTGTGTTTCTTAGATTCTTGTTACATGGGATTTGAGAAATGCTCCTCCCAAATTCCCAAAAATCCTCTTCTCAATACTCAACCTACACCATCTATTTATAGAGGAAATTAGGATGTTTTGGAGGGAAAATAGAGGGGCAAAAAGGGGAATTTGATAAGAAATTTTTGAATTTCAATTTTTTTTATAAGAATTGGAATTTGGATAAACTTGGACACAGAAAGTGTAAGACTCCTCAAAATTTCAATCATTTTATTTTTGACCCTTACACATTTGTAATATGAATTTTTTACTTGAATTATGTTTAGGGATGTTAAAAGGATAATTTGAAAAAGTTTTGAAATTTTCAAAAAGGGTTCGGGGTCATTTTGGGACCCTAGGGTAGTGAAGGTCCGCGATATTGGCATACTGCAGAGGTTAGCCTCCGTGATATTAGCGTGGCACGGAGGATACGCTCCGAGATAATGGCGTGCCACACTGATGTTTTAATTTTATCTAATTTTTGTTTTTTCACTTGGGATGAGGGTCTTTTGATATTTTTACCCCTTGTATGTCCTTTACACATAAAACAATCCCATTCCCTTCAGTATTCAAAGATCAAATCATTCTCTTTCTCTCTCAAACTCAAAACCTAAGAATATTCAATTATTTTACAATGAATTTATCATCAAGGCTTCAAACTTTGAATTGTATTCAATTCCTTGTGTATTTCATGCATGTATCTCATTTCCAAACTTTAATTTTACATTGTGGCACTTATTAAATCATTATCCATGTGTTTTAAATTGATGAATTTTAAATTGGATTGAGGAATTTTGATTGGTATCACTTGAACTACTTTTCCCATGATTTAAATTGATGATTTATTATTTAAATTTATAGTTTTTGGACTGATTGGGTGCATTATTATGGGAATTGGAATGGGGAACACGAGTTTCCCCAAATTGATGACTTTTTAACTTAGTAATGGCATTAACCCCAACCCCCCTTGTAAATTTGGTTATTGAACATGGATAATGCATAATTCAACTTATTTATAAACCCATTGCATTGAACTAATGGATAATTGGTTGAAACAGATTCAAAAATGGGCTTTGGTGCCATGGTTTGGATTTTTAAATGGAACTTGGGAGTCGAATGTTTATATGGATTAGTTAGGCATAATTTTATGAGCTTGCAGTCATAATTAATGTGACGATACTAAGTGGTAAATGCCTTAATATAAGACTCCTAGGTTAATGGTTGGGATTATGTGCAAACTATTTTAAATTGGGTTTAAATAGAATTGTTAGCTTACCGTGAAAGTGTAGTCCTAGAGGGACTAACATAGGAAACCACATTTGCCGGTGTGGGGGGGTCTATATGACCGTGTAACTTAGTCACACCCTTGGTGTCTTTAGACCTACTTCAGATTCTTTGGTTTATGAAGCTAACACACATTATGGCCCTTTCAGTAGGGGGAGCTGAAGCCGTATAGTCCGTGAGTACCTTTAGGATGGAGCGTGCTACATAGTTCAGGTTAATGGTTTAAACTCGCATGTTAATAACCCTTATCCCTATCCTAGTATTCTATATATGTATATTTAATTATTGTGCATATGGTTTTGACTGGTATATGGCATTGGTATTATTTTATCACTTTTTCTAAGTTACATACAGTACTTATCCCACTGATCGTCCCTAAATGCTACATCATTTCATGGTGTAGGTTCCGAAGGATTTTTGTTTCCCCTGTGCAGAGTTAGATGTCTTAGTACTCCTATTGATTTTCTTTGAAGTGGTGAGCTTCCATCTATTAAGAGGCCTGGTCATTTCACTAGTTTCATTATTATTCTAGTATTTTGGATTTCCTTTTTGGTCATAGTCGGGGCATGTCCCAACTCAGTTGGTATTTCAGTTTTAGAGGCTTTTTTGGACAAGTTATCATGAACCAAAGCTACCCCCTAGTCACAACAACGGTGCTTACTGTTATAAGTGACCACAAGCTAACCCATGATCTGATACCTACTGTGAGCACTAGATAAATAATAATAAAATATATATGCGGAAGATCAACTGCTAAAGTAATACCGATCTGAATACTGAGGTGTGATTACATCACAAGTCTAAGACATCTGATAAATATTGAAAACCAACCATCTCTCTCTGAATGATTAATAAGTACTAAAAGAACTGATAATCGACTAACTGCCTGCCTGACTGTCTGATTATCTGAAAGCCTCTAAACTGACTGAGGAGTTGATAGGACAGAACCCCAACCAACTCCATCTAACTGAAATAAGGAAGTACTAAAATAACTGAAATAAACAAATCATGTCCTCGATGGATGAGGACTTACCACTACTGCTACTGAGTACGCTGATCTGTCTAAGAGCGGTCAAAAGTTATAAGACAACATAGAGCAAAGAAAAGTATGCGATCAGTACTTTGATTGTACTGGTACGTGAGATAAGGACTGACTGAAATGCATGAGATAACTGAGAATAAATGTATGAACATGTAAAATCTGAGAATGCAAGATCAAGAATAAACATATTTCTGAGATAATCTGTAAATAAATGGACAACTGAAATTCTGTATGCTTTGGTCAAGCAAACCTAAGCTGAGACATATTGAATACTGAATAACTAGTATATTTATACCGATTAACTGATGTCTATATAATTAATAACTAATATCTGAATACTTATCATGTAATACTGAACTGTACTTAGTCTGAATAACTAGACTGAAATTATGGGAGGTATCATCTAATCGACATGCCCTAATTTTAGCTAATCGAAGGTCCAACCTATAACCCCAGTTGGAAGGTTCTCAATACTGTTCCAAGGGTACTAACACTAACTTTCTGGATCTACTAATCTGATGTCTCGAAGGACCAGGATGTCAAGCCTAAACTGACGGGTGACACCTGAGAGAAAGTTAAGCCTAAACTGATAGGTGAACCTTCATATCATATGCTGGCTACGTAGTTCTGGAATACAGGGATTGCTACTAATGACTCTGCCTAACTGACGGGGAAGCCGCTATCCCTGCATTTGCTCGGTGCTAAATCCTACTCCTAACTAAACTGACACTGATACTGAACTGACATTGATACTGAACTGAACTAAGGTTAACTGAACATTATTTAAGATAGTTCTCATTATGATTATATCAACTGAATAAATGGGAATATTCATGTTTTAACTGAATCATTAATTGAAAATATGAAATCATATCAAACACATAGGTATTGGGTATTCATAACCCACCAGCACTGAATGATCATAAAATATGATATTTAATCTTAAAACTGTAGTATGAAATCATGATTCAACCTAAGACATAGACATTTCACCAAACATGTGGAAAGCATGGACTTGAACATGAGGATATTCTAAACATGAGAAATCAACAAAATGAAATTCACTTGAATACGACATGGGAAACTGAGATTTAAAGCATGAGTAGATCAATTATTTCATGGGATCATACATGGGCTGAATTGAATTAAATTACCAAGGAAAACATGAATTAAACTCATCTCGAACATGTAAAATACCAAAATAATAGAAAAATCCATTCTTTAATTTAAAATAGGGGTTTTGGGCTCCATGGTGAAAGAGACCCATGAATGAACACCCCACATACCTTAAGCTTTTTAACTTGAAAGGAAAACACTAATCTTGATGCTTTCTTGAAGGTTCTTGAACTTGAGGAACTTGAATTCTTGATTTCTTAGGGAAAAAGGAACTCAATTTTGTCCTTGGGGAAAAATGAGGGTTTTCTTGAGAGTAATTGGGTGAAAAAGGGCAAATAATACCCTAACTGATGTCCCAAGTCTTGATATGAATGATTGTCTTGAGGGGGAAAAACCCAATTTCCCCCCAGTCATTTAAATTCAGAACAGGATGCAACAGGTTCACTGCAATGCAGCCTTATCGCGGTTGTTGATTTTCCTCACCGCGATATGGTCTGCATGACATTGGGACTAATTCTACATCACAGGCTTATCGGGGTGACCCACTGGCTTCGTGATCCAAACATGACCCAAACTTTGCTAAAAAAATCCAAAACTCCTCCGAGACATACGTTTTACATCCCTAAAAATGAATTAAAACATCTCGCGGTCAGGAAGACCAAAATAAAAATCCTCGAACCTAGAGGTCCTAAACATGATTAAGTCCCCAACACTTAGTGAAAATTTCAGGCCTTAATCCCCTTATGCGTGTAACTAAAAGCTGAATCGAGCTAAGATTAGTACGGGATATTACAATATCTCCCCCTTAGGAACATTCGTACTTAAATGAGACTGGTTAGACTGAGAGCACTTTACTAAGGTAAGTGAGTTCACATACTGAACATACATGACTTGGAACATGATTACAAAACTTAGTCGAAAACATGATGAATAAATTGAACTAATTTCGTAAATGCATGTAATGACATGAAAATGGTTACATAGTTGAAGTTGAGAATGAAAAAGAGTCAATCTAAGGAAGAATCGTTACCTCAAGATGAATCTAAGTTTGCAGAGAAAGGATGAGGGTACTTGGTTAGCATATCTACCTCTGCTTCCCAAGTAGCTCTCTCAACAGGCTGATTCCACCAAAGGACCTTAACCAAGGAAACTTCTTTTTTCCTTAGCCTACGAATCTGACGATCAAGGATCTCAACTGGGACTTCCTCGTAGGAAAGGCTATCCTTAATGTCTATATCTTCTAAAGGAATAGCTACAACTGAATCACCAATATACTTCTTTAACAAAGAAACATGAAACACTGGATGCGCTGATTCCATATCTACAGGCAACTCTAGATCATAAGCTACCTTTCCAAAATGGTTCAAGATTCTATAAGGAACAATATATCAGGGACTGAGTTTTCTCTTCTTTCCAAATCTCTTTACTCCCGTCATAGGTGAAGTCTTCAAATAAACCAAGTCGCCAATATCAAACTTAATGTCTCTTCTCCTCACATCTACATATGATTTCTGATGGCTTTAGGCTGTCTTTAGCCTTTCCTTAATCAACTAAACTTTCTCATTGCCTTAAACACTAAATCTGGCCCTATCAAAGAAACCTCACCTACTTTAAACCAATAAATAAGAGACCTACATATCCTCCCATAGAGAGACTCAAATAGAGGCATCTGAATACTGGAGTGGTAACTGTTATTGTAAGCAAACTCAATCAAAGGTAAGTGATCATCCCAACTAACATTAAAGTCAATAACACATGCCCTTAACATGTTTTCCAAGGTATGAATGTTCCTCTCTACCTAACCATATTTCTGAAGATGAAAAGTTGTACTGAGATTAACTTGGGTACCAAGCCCCTTCTTAAAAGCCTTCCAAAAGTAAGAGGTAAAATGAGTACCTCTATCTAAAATTATGGACAATGAAATCCTATTCAATTTAACTAACTCTCTGAGATAGAGTCTAGCATAATCCTCGGCTGAATACGATGTGTGAACTGGCAAGAAATGAGCTGACTTGGTCATCCTATCCATGATGAACCATATCAAATCATGCTGACGATGCGTACGAGGCAACCCTTTAACAAAATCCATGTTCACAACTTCCCACTTCTACGTGGGGATGCTAAACTCCTGTAATGAACTACTAGGCCTTTGATGCTCAACTTTAACCTGTTGATAATTTGGACACTTAGCCACAAACTCTGTAATATCCTTCTTCATACCACTCCACTAATAGATTTCTCACAAATCGTGGTACATCTTAGTGGCTCCTGGGTGAATAAAATACCGCGCACCATGCACTTCTACAAGTATGCACTGTCTCAAACCATCAACACATGGAACACATAACCTACCCTGATAATAAATCACACCATCTCCCCCTTGGAAGAAAACCTCTACTTTATGATACCTAACTACCTCCTTCAACTTAACCAAACTAGGATCCCTATATTTCTTTTCTTTCACTTTGAAAACCAATAAAAATTCCAAATATGTGGGGGAGTACTCTCGCATCTTTAATAGTCAATAGTTCTCTGGGTCTTAACACTTTCTTATTGGATAAATCGATTGTTAAGAAAATATCTGAGATAACCTTTCTTACTGGACAACCTCTTGGATACTACAGATCCTTGTCCCTTTTTTTATTGTCACACAACTACATAGTATGGTTGGCTGCAAAATATGCATACCCAACAAGGACAACTCCTTTTGCTGATTACGCTTTATTAGGTGATGATATCCTGATCACTGATATAAAGGTGGTGGAGCAGTACAGGAAGTTATTTGATAGGCTTGGTGTTATCATTTTAGAATTAAAATTGATAATTTTTGATAATGGTACCATCGAGTTCGCCAAGAGGTATTGGACTAACTTCATGCAAGTGGATTTATCTCCCATATCTCTTCGGTCATCACTTTTCTGTAGGATAGCTCTTGGTCTTTGTAATCCCTCAACCAAGTATTTAATAAATATTTCCATTTTACAAAGGTTGGGAGGATTATGATATAGGGTTCATTCACATCTTTACTCTACCCAGTCAAAACAATGGGGAAGATTGAAGGCTACTGCTCGAAAGCCAGGCAGGTCACATCCTCTACCTTTAGAATATTAGATTGGAAGGGGTAAGCCCCTCCACCTCAAGTTGAATCAAACAATCAAACACCTAATCTATCAATATGATGAACCTCCTGAAAAAACTTTGTATTATCCTTCTCAACATGAGCAACACTGTAACACCCCATATTTTTCGGCTAGAATTTAAAATGTCGTTACTACGTGTGTAAAATCCAATCCCACGATTTATATTTGAATATATGTATCATGATATTTATCCTAGTGTGTTAAGTTCTTATGAGGTAAAAAATGTTCATAGAAAACACTTAGAGCAAAGCTGAGCTAAAAGCCTTTAATTCGGCCAAATCTTAGTGTTCGATCCCATAAGGGCCATCTTTGAAAAAGAATAACTTTATATATATATGGAATTTGGAATTTTAAGATGCACCAAATTGTAGATAATCAAATTAGTTTTCCAATGATACCAATTTCGCCTTAATCCGATAACCGAGCAAAAAGTTATGGCCATGAGTGGGGGGGGGGGGGTGCATTGCCTAAAAATCACCTAAGGCTACAGGAATGGGTGTGCGATTGGCTAGGCATCGACCAACCAAGGGCTAGGCGATTAGCCATGCGTCTCCCATCCCAGGGCTAGGCGATTGGCAAGTCATCGCCTACCTTGGCTTTGGCGATCGATTGGGCATCGCCTAGGTCATTGCCCAGTGCTAAAAACACTCTATTTTGACTTAAATCAAGGGTGTTGAAGTCATTTCACACCCTAAACTTTCCCTAAACACTTCAAAACATTTTGATGAAGTATTAAACACATTAACTCCTCTATCTTAACCCTAAGTAATCAGTAAGCAATTCAAAAACCCTTCTCCATTCCCAAGAATAAGATTCCAATCCTAGAGTCCTTCTAGAAATCAGTCGTAAAGGTATGTTTAATGTTCATCAATGGGCCCTTTTCATCCTTGGAGTCCAAAAATCTACTTTTAAGTTGAAATTATGGTTTTTATATGTTGTTATTAATCATATCCATAAAGATCATATGAATTTGGATTTTGAATCATGTTTACCATGTGTTTTCATTGCAATTCGCCCTTGACACATTTGAATGATGATCATTCGCATGTTAAATCCTTAAACCATGATTTCAATATTTCAATTATGTTATCATCACACGATTTAACTATTTTCATGCTTTAACTCATGACCCTCATGTGTTTGATGAGATGCCTAAGATATGAATTTTGAACAATGATCCTTATTATGGTTTGTAAAACTATATATGTCATTATTGATACTTTTATTCAGTGCTGGGGGTTATGAATACCCAAAACTTAGCTTTTTACTTAGTCTCAGTATCTTTTAGAATGGTTTTAAATATGTATAAGTATTATTAATTCAGCCAATTATCATAATCAATCAAACTTAGATTAGTTTAGTAATCTAAGTCATTTCAGTTGGGAGTAGGATTTAGCACCTAGCGAACCTAGGGATGGGAGCTCACCCGCCAGTAGTGGGTACGATCTTTAGTAGCAGTCCCTGAGTTCCAGAACTACATAGCCAGCGTAGGTTTGAGATATCTACCTTCCAGTTGAGGGTAACACATATCTCATTAAAGAATCTACTAGTTGAGGGTGACTCACAACCATTGTTAGTATTCGTGGCACGATACTGACACTCTTCTAACTGGGGTCACTGGCTAGACCACAATTAGCTTAATTGGGGCATGTAGGTTAGATGATATCTCCCATAGTCTCCATCTAGTATTCAGTGTAGAGTACAGTTTAGATTTGCTTGACCATAGCATACAGTTATCGATTATTCAGTAATCAAATTTCAGTATTTCAGTTTACAAACTATTTCAGAATCATATTATATGCTTGGTCATGTATTCTATGATTTTATAATTTTTATGTATCTATATTCAATTACCTCATACTATTCATTCAGTTAATTATTATTCATGCACATTAACCCATGTATATTAGCCTAACCTCATCTTGCATACCAGTATAATGAAAGAAAGAATGGGAATCAGCCCATACCCCACTTGTTCAGGAAGGTACCCTGAATGAGCATGTCTCTCATACCGAATTTAGAGCTACTTTCACTACCTTAGCTTATTCAATAGCTACTCAAAATAATCAATAAGCTATTATCCTATCTAGGCTTATTGTTCATACTCAACAGAGTGAGAGAGAGAAGCGTAGGAAAAAAAGAAAGATAATAAGAGGGATAAAACAAGTAGTTTTAAGCCAAGGTCAGAGGGTGGTAATTGTTTTCAGTCCCATCAGAAGATTTCAGCCCCAACTCCTTCTTCATCTAGTGTGCCTGTACCAAAGTTCAAGAATGACAGTCGGGATGGGGCGCCAGGCTCTAATACCCAGGGTAGTGTGAACAATGGTCGTATAAATCCTCTTTGTCAGAAATGTGGTAGAAATCATAAGGGTGAGTGTAGAGCTGGTAGTGATATGTGTTTTTTGTATGGAAAGCCAGGCCACAGAGTTAGAGAATTTCCTAACGTTGGTCAGCAGAGTCAGCACCTTTGTCCTCTAGTTTCATTCGGTTGCCCAACTCAGTAGGGCGTCACCTCTAGTGCAACCAGTAATCAACACCAGAACAAATTGAATGCACTTTAGTCCTGTCATGATTAAGAAATCTCTCCTAATGTGCTTACGGGTATCTTACAGGTCTTTCATATTCATGTCTATGCTTTGTTAGATCCCAGAGTTTCACTTTTTTTTGTAACCCTGTGTATAGCTATCAATTTTGGTGTCAGTACTGAAACACTAGAAGAACTCTTCTCAGTGTCTACCCTAATGAGTAAATCTATCATAGCCAGACGGGTGTACGAAAATTGCCCGATTACAATATCCTAGAAAATTACTTCAGTTGACCACAAGAGTAGAGTCATTTGGTTTTAGTTTCCCAATGAACCAATCATTAAATAAAGGGGGTAGTAACTTCGTTCTTAGTGGTTAGATGTGTTTTTAGATCCCTTTGATAGCATATGACCTAGATTTAAAAAGTATGAACCCAAAAGTTTAGCAACAATAAAGTGAGGATAGTATTTGTCTAGATTTAGTAGACTTTGTATTCATGGGGCTAGTTGTATGGATGGTGAATCTGTAGGCTTGAAATAATGTATGCAAGAATTTAAGTTTGTTGATTCGAAATTAAGTATGATGATATGTGTATGATCTAGAGGTGTACCCAAGGTGATATGGGATTGTATTATTTCTAAGTTTTAAAAGTGTGTGTGCTTAGATAGTACCCTTAAGTTGATAAGTACGAATTAGGCTAGTAATGTAGTATGTGATATTCTTGCTAGCTAAGTATGGGTTATGATTGATGATGTTGGGTAAGATGGTGTAATTGTAATTCTTATGATTCAGAGAAAGATATAAGTTTAGAGAGATGATATTTTTAATCTATGAATGAAGTTAGTATGGTTTATTAAAGGTTTGGGGATATCCATGTTAAGTGTTAGAATCTAAGTTTGGATCTTGGAGGATTGAGCTAGTAGAAGGAAGAGTTAAAAATCTAGATGGTGTGAACTCATGGTATGATGATCCTTCTGAAAATTCTAAGTTAGTAAGTGATTAAGTTATGTGATGACTATTCGAGGCTATAAAAAGTTAAGCATTGTATCTTAGAAGGGAGTATTAGCAGGTTTTAAAGCTTCAGGTGTAGTCTTTCAGGTTGAGTATTGCAGTTCAGTTTAGAGTTTATTAACGGGGTCCATAGACTTAGAATAATGGCTTAAATCTAAGTTGTAGATGATAGAACAAGTAACCAAGTCAGTCTCTCAGATTCAAGTAGTGATTCCAGTGTATGGTAGAACATTAATAAGGGAGAAAGATGCACGACCCATTCTTATTTCAGTATTTGTGCTTCTGTTATCACAATATCTACTCATGCCTTATATGTCTGCTCCATGATCATAGCTCATATTCATGCATTTGTCGTAAAAATTATGTGCGCTTCCATTTTCTAGTATGAGGAATTCCAGTTCACTCAGCAGTACGAATCATATTCCATGATTTTATGAACTTTAAACTCAAGTCATGCATATAATAACTTATGTACTTGTGCTTTACAGTATGTTCAGTTCCAGGTACTCATGCTACACTCCTAATGATCAACAAAATTCAGTTTATGTCATGTATGCCCTCAGTTTAGATCTCTTTGATAAATCTATTATGTTGATACTCTATTCCTTAGGTCTCAGTGAAGTGTCAAGTTATGTATAGTATCCCTTCATGTTTTAGGTCCTCATATTCTAACCTTTCAATGAACTTTTCGTATGTCAAGATGTGATGATGAACAGTTGTTTAGATGGGAGAGAGTAAATATTTCTTGTTGATGAAATATTTTTGTATGCTTGTTTTATCTAAGGTTATAAGGGTGAAGTAAGATTGAGACCAAGTTTTTGATACATGTCATGGTTATTAAAAATTTGGTGTGTGATTTTCTTAAGAATAGCGCATGGAAGTCATTAATGATAGAGGTTTGGAAGATATGAGAAAGATGCTTTTACAGGTGTTTGTTTAGAAGTGCATATGTGGTTAGGAAGATAGGCTTGAATGGTATGATTGTATATATGTGGATGAATGTATTGCGCGTTAGTGAATGTCTAGTAAGAGGTTGAATGTAGTTGTGGAAGTGGTAATAATAATTATTCATGAGATGAGAAGTTGTGAAATATAGGGTGTATTGAATATATGATTCCGACTAGTATTACAGTGTTGTGGGTGCACTTTGTGGATTCGAGTAGGCTTGAACATAGTGATAGAATTCAGTTTAGCTCAGACTTTAGTAGATAAAGTTATCAGTGCCCATGTGAATATTTTTAGTAGCCTCAAGTGAAGTGTAGCATTGAAGTGGAATGCATAGTTGAGGGAGTATTTGAGGAGTATGTCTAATCTTGAGTGTAGCAGTTGCATTACCTAAGGCATAGAAAATTCTAGTTTATATTTCATAGGCCTATGTTCCATGTTATAGAGTTATAGCCACATTAAGAGTCTTTACTCACATATCTAATTCAGATCATGCCCAAGTTCTTTGCTCCCTACTGTTATTAGAACTTCATAGAAAGAGTGTTGAAGAAATACCCCAGTTGAGTATAAACTTTCAGTATAAATCAGTCCGTATAGCCAACAATTTAGTTTAGCAGTCAGACAGACAAGTTTCTATGGTTTTTCCATCTTTCGATCTAGTCTTACTATCTGAAGTTTCATGAGTATGGCCATTCCAAGAGGTAATTGTTCACATCCATGTAAATTATGAATTCAGTTCAGTTCATGCATCATGTTTCAGATTCATATATTCAGTCATGATTCAGTTCATAAGTGTCCCATGCATTAACTCAGTCTTTCCTTAGTATCTAAGCCACATCAGTAGCATTTGGGAGGGGGGGGTGGACGAATAATCTCAAGGGGGAGATATTGTAATACCCCAAGTTTTCATGCCTTCTCTTCATGAGACCAGATCCAACCTAAGGTAATGGTTACTCAAAAGTTGGCTCTCTCATTTTTTACTCAGCCTTATAACCATTCTTATGTCATTGCATGCATTCACGTAATCAGTTCAGTCATGTGTCATGTTTAAGACTCAGTCATGTAATCATGTTCATAGTTATGCATGTTCAGTATGTGATCTAAGTTGCCTTAGTGCAATACTCTTAGTCTAACCAATCTCATTCGAGGACGAATGTTCCCAAAGGGGAGATAATATAACACCTCGTATTTTTAGGCTAGAATTCAAACCGTCGTTCCTACGTGCGTAAAATCAAATATGATGATTTATATTTGAATATATGTATCATGATATTTATTCTAGTGTGTTAAGTGCTTATGAGGTGAAAAATATTCATAGGAATCACTTAGAGCAAAGTTGAGCTAAGAGCCTTTGATTCGGCCAAATCTTGGTGTTCGATCCGACAAGGGTCATCTTTGAAAGAGTATAACTTTATATATATTTGTAATTTGGCAGTTTAAGACCCACCAAATTTTAGATAATCGAATAATCTTTCGCACGATACCAATTTTGCCTTAATCCGATAATCGAGCGAAAAGTTATGGCCAAGCAAAGGGGTGTGCATCGCCTAACAATTGCCTAAGGTTACTAGAATGGGTGTGCTATTGGATAGTCATTTCCCAACCAAGTTATAGGTGATTAGCCATGTGTAAGACCCCACACAGTTTCCTCGTAGTCTGAGCCTTAGAGCGTGTCAAGTGAAGTGTAATTCCGGTCCTAAAAGATTGAAAAGAGACTTCCCAAGTGATTGGTATTTAAACCATATAGAATTTTCTTAAATTTTACTTTTTTTGTAGATAATTTAATTATCTTTCCAGCGATACAAATTTTGTCCAAATCTGGCATCGGGGTGAGAAGTTATGGCCGTTTTACTAAGTGTTGTCGGAACTGCCCAAGTGCGACGGATGATCCGACGGACCGTCGAGTCTGCGATGGAACGTCACTCGGCCCTTTGCAACCAAGGAAGTAAATTCCTTTTCTGGCCCAAGTGCGACAGCCAGGATGACGGACTGTCAAGGCTGTGATGGACCATCGCTGAGACCGTCGCCACTAAGGCAGTGTGGTCTCATCCCGGCCAACGTGCGACGGACGATCCGACAGACCATCAAGACTACAATGTACCATCACTTCGACCATCACATCAAGGCAGTGTGTTCATCCGACGTGCGATGGATGATCTGACGTACCGTCAGGCTAGTGACGGACCGTCGCAGCCCCCGTTCAGTATTTTTAACTCATTTTTAAAAGGGCTTTTCAGTCTTTCCACTCTTTTATACCTTGATATATTCCAAATGAATCAAATGAACTCATTTATCATCCAAAACATAAGAGAGCTAGGGTTTCTCCCTCAAGATCAAATCTAAAACCCTTCTCCAAGAAATCCAAGAACTCACCATAGATTCTACAAATTGAGTTGAGATTTAAGTTTTCCAAGTTCAAGGGTTGCAACAACCCTCTCTCAAGAGTAAGGAGAAGAGTTTGAAGCAAGCTTGTTCATCCAATTTCATAATCTAAGGTATGTGGGGTTTTGAACAAAGGTAATCCTTTCACCATTGTGCCCAAAGGCTTATTTAAACTATAATTTTCTGCAATCTATGAGATTTTACATGATATTGAATTAGGGGTTTTCACCCATTGTTATTGATTGCAATATATTGATGTTTCCCATTAATTGAAAGTCAAATAGCATGATTTTGCATGTTTTTCTTAAGAAATTGAAGCTGGGTTTATACCCTATGTTGTTACTCCTTGAGAATTTAAGAGTTTCAATGTTCTAGAAATTAAAGTATATGAGTATGTTGATATTTTGAGACATATTGCTGTAACTTCCAGAATTCTACATGAATTATGAATCTATATGCTATCTATTATGCATTATGATGAGTTTTAACTTGAGATTGAATTATGGGCCATTAAACCCTATTTGAGACTTTTAATTTTATGAACTATTGTGCTATAAGCACCCATGATTTGAGTATTTTGAGATTATTGAGAAATGTTTTGACCTAATGGTCATAGAGTTTTGAAATCCACTCTACCACATAAAATTACAGATTTTATTGTTGGGTTCTTATGAACCATGAGATTATTTTGAAAGTAGATTTCCATGAGATGAGCGAGATAAACTAAAGTGAGTAGTATTTAGCACCGAGTTGGGTAATGTAATGCCCCAAGATCTCATCCCGAGACGTCACACGATGCTTATGACCCTGAAGGACCACAAGCTAAACCTTTATTGATATCTGTACCTATATACTTCACAATGTCTAAAATAAATGCGGAAACTAGCCATAAGGTTCAACACATCCATGAATACTCATAATACAGAAAACTGAATACTAAGACATCCATATGAAAAGCCTCTAAACTGTCTGAACTGTGGAGTTGATGGGACATGTTCCCAACTAACTCCGTCAACTGAAAATAAACAAAGTCATAAGCAATAATAGTACACTGAAATTCATCCTCGGAGGAAGAGGACTCACTACTATCGCTGCTGACTAGAACTGAATTGCTGAGGAAAAACTGGATCATATGCCTCTGAACCTATGGTATCAAATAAAACACCATAGCGCAAATACGTCAGTACAAAAATATATCGAGTATGTAGATAGGGTAGGCTAATACAAGAGCTCATGCATGCACAATATCTAAACTAAATAATCATGAAGATGTCGCATGAGAACACATACATGAATGCATGAAATAGAACACAATCATCGCAACTCTAGATACTGAAACTCGCATACCACTTTACTGCAGACTAAACTCACTAATGACACAGAGATACTGAATCTTTGACTAATTTGATACTGATAATTGAGGATATGGATGTGCTTACATCTGGGACTCAACTCTGAGCTTACTACTTTTGACTTACAGAATTAGAGATCAACTTTGCTAACAGATTATTCTGGAAGTGATTATCAATGATAAGAAGTATGATTATATCTGAATCTAATGATAAGAATATTCAATCGAAATTTGATACTGTGATCAAGTCTGTCTGGCGGCATATCTCTTAATATGATATCAATCAACTGTATATGTGACCAAGCCTATTTGTCGGGATAGTCCATGAATCAATGAAACTATCTGAGTTCCTCATAAAGATAGATGACTGTATCTGACAATCCTGATTTCTAAAAATTGATTCTAAAACTGAGACTGAATCTGAAACTGTGGGAAGTAGTCACTTAACCGACATGCCCCGACCTACCACAGGTGGGGTCCAATCTGTGCCCCAGTTGGAAGGTTGTTATTACCGCGCCACTGGTAAAGACTACTCTATGTGACCTTCATTTAGCAGGTCCTCAAATGAGAACGGTGGAGCCCTCATCTAGCAGGTCAAGACATCTCATCTACTCTCATCTAGCAGGTATTATGTCTCTTATCCACCCTCAACTAATACGTGTGATGTCTCAACCTACGCTGGCTACGTAGTTCTGGAGCACAAGGATTGTTTCTAAGAATCACACCCTCTGCTAGTAGGTGAGATCCCATCCTTGAGCTCGCTCGGTGTTAGTTTCTACTCCCAACTGAAAGACTCAAAACTGAATTCTCAAGTGAACACTGGCTGAACTGAATCTGACACTGATCATATTACTCAAAAGGTCTGACTGAGTTACGCTGAGATCACTTGTTTCCGTATCTGATGGAAAAGATATCAAATCATGGTATCTGACTGACGATACAGAGATTGAATGGATTACTCAAATTGCTTTTGAGATTAGGATTGAATCACTTGAATACTATTAGAACTGATCTGATTACAGGTATGAGGCTAGGTTACTAGTGATACAGAGATTACAGAGATAACTGAGATTACCGAGCTTTATTAAGCTTCGCACTTGTCTGAGGAAACAGAGTTCTATAGTTCACTGAGTTCTGAGAATCATGGATCGATTGGAATTAATGAGAAACTGACACGAGCTCTATACAACAACTCTATTTTAGGGTATAAATACCTCTAGGACTCGATAACGTAAAAGTAAGACATAATCATTCTTCATCACAAATCATTCATGCATCATCACGGTCATCCATTCATCACTACCATCATTCATTCATCATTACAAACATTCATTCATCATTACAATCATTCATGTATTATCATAATCGTTAAAGAATCACTTCAAGTAGTTGGGCATCACAACATACTTTCACTCTCAAGATCCTTAGGACATCACATTAAGCATTTAGGAAACATAGACCTCTATTCATCATCATATACTAGCCTAGGGAAAACGTGCTATTAGATTATACCCCATTCAATGAGATCTTACATCAAGTACTTCATACCTATTTCGGTCTTGTCATGTATTTGGATATCACTTGATTTGGGGGAAACTTCATACTAACACGTCACTATTTACTTGCTAACCACTTGACATGTATTAAAAGCTTAGCATATATAAAAGAGCACAAAATTAGGGAATTTGCAACCATCATATCTCAACTTGTTCCTTTGTTCTCTAGGGTCTTTCAACAACCACTAGACACGACCGATACTTGGGGATTTCATGCTATCTTGGCACATTTCGCTCACTAAAGCATTTTATCAAACACTAGGCATGCATGGACTAGCTCACAATTTAGAGTTTCCTATTTAACATACAATAGCGGCCCTTATACTTCACCTAAGCTTTTTATCAAACCTATGGGGAACGTTCTTCACTTATTCAACCATTTCTACACCCAAAAGTCATGAACACATCACATGGAAAAACAACTTCAAGAAGGTCTATCACAAACATCACATGAATTCTACATACTAGGGTCAAAGCTCATAAATTTTGTAGGCAAACATAAATCAAAACTCAACAACACATTAAACATCCATTTCAACTCATACAAATCATTAACAACTCATAAACATAAAAATCTTTTAGTTCTCAAATGGATTCTTGAGCTGCTTGGATGAAAGAGACCTAAGAATCAACATCTACATACCTTAACCTTTGAAATTGGATGAACTTTAGTTCTTGAAACTTTATACACACTTGAAATAAATAAATTCTTGAAGCCCACACTATGAGGAACTTGATTCTTGAAGAAACCTTGAAGATTTATGGATGATTTTTGGAAGATTAGGGTTCTTGATTGAAACCCTAGTTATACTCTCCTAAGAGAGTTGAAAATGAAAATGATTGAATTAGGGTTTGAATGAGGGTTCCTCATATTTATAGAGGCTAAAAAATGGTGAAAAATGACCAAAATACCCTTGCAAAAACTCCCTTGAATTACTGGAAAAATATACTTGACGCCATCCGTGATAGGCCGTCAGGTTCATGATAGGTCATCACGAATGGTCGTCACAAAAGGGGTCCAAATTCTTGATTTTATGCCCAAGTCTGAAGACATCATCAGAAATGTCGTCAGAATGTGACGACGTCGTCAAAAAGGGCGTCAGTAACGTGATAGCCCGTCAGAGACGTCGTCACCGTTTTTCAGCTTGACATGCTGGAGTAAAATGGGCATAACTCTTTGCTACGATATCGGATTTAGGAGAAATTGGTATCGTTGGAAAAATAATTCAAATATCTTTCATTTTATGTATATAAAACCACTCATTTCTTAATATACAATGTGTTATGGTCGATTGAAGTTGATCCAAATTTTGACGGTCACTAAAACTTGAACGATAGGAAAGTTTTCAACTTGTTAATGAGTTAGGGGACCTATATGATCTTAATTCATGCTCAAATAGATTCCCACATGATTTTAAAGCATTTGATACTTGGGAGGATATTTCTTAAACATTTTAACTCAGATTGTTACTTTACCAAATACGCTCTAAGGCTCAGACTGGAAGAGGATTTTGCGAGGCATTAGATTATCTCCCCCTTGAGAACATTCATCCTCGAATGTCGTTTGATAGACTGAGAATACGGATCAATAAAACTTACTCAAGAAATGGAAACATCTCAGATCAGGACTACGCAACTGGAATGACTGACATATAAAGTTCTCACACTGGGCATGCATATATGATGCATGGAATACTTGACTGATGATACTCATAGATGAATTCTCTTAATGTACATGCATATCTGATGAATGGACTTATAACTGGGATGATCTCATGAATACACAACTGAACACACGTTGACAAGCTGAACTTTTTCTACTGAATGTGCATATCTAATGCATGAATGTCCGGCTAAGCTGACTTTTGAAAGCACGACTTGACAATGCAACAATGATTGATGCTAACTTTATAAAGAAAATCTGAACATGCATCGAGATGAATCTAATGGAATGCAACATCATAATACCATGGGGTATCTCCTCCTTGGGACTCTATGTCCCTCTAAACACACTTCGCTAAAATAATGAAGCGGTGCGCTGGGCACCTATAGACTGGGTCATAATTGACCGATCAAGATCTGAAACTTATGCATGACTCATGCTAACATTTAAGCTCAAAATGAGATCAAAGGATCTATCAATGCATAACATAAAGATGAAGGGCTCATAACATACCCCGGGTCAATTTCAGGGGATTTTTCCCAATCAAGGTGAGCCTGAAGTGCATACAATCTATTATGAGCTGAAGGATAACTACGCTGATTTCGGGGACCTAGCTTAGGACAGTCTCGAACTTTGTGACCGGTCTTGCCACATCCAAAGCACACATCACTACCTGATCTACACACACCCTTATGATTCTTACCACATTCTTCACACAATGGGTAGGTACAAACACCACTAGTACTACTCTGGGCTTTGGAGCTTGGAGATCCCTCAAATCTGACACCCCCAAACGCAGGTGCGAGTACACTATCTAAAGATGGAGTTGGAAATAAAAATCTCCGACCATACTGAGAACTACTACCACTTGAGACCCTGATTACGAGAAACCACGACTACCTGTCTTGGCTCTCTTACTCACTCTCTCTCTCTCCTTCATCTTATCTGCCTCAATCTGTTACGCATGAATTATTAGCCAAGAAAGATCCATATCTCTATTGAGCATGGAAGCTATACACTCTTTCAACACATCACTTGATACCCCAGTCAAAAACTTACTCATACTCGCTCTAGGGTCAGCTATCAAGTCGGGAGCATACTTAGCTAATTGGTTAAACTTAAGACAATACTCTTTCACTGTCATAGAGCCTTGCCTTAGGTTTATAAACTCTTCTACCTTAGCTTCTCTCATTTCTAGCGGGAAAAACCTATCTAGAAAGGTTCTCTGAAACTCTAGCCAAGTCACGAGAGCTGTATTCACACCTCTATTTTTCTCCCACATCACTACCCAATCATGAGCAATATCTTTCAACCTATAAGATGCTAACTCAACACTCTTCTCCTCTGACACATGCATAATTTGGGTGATCTTCTTCACCTTCTCAAGAAATAACTGCGGATCCTAACCTACTACTGACCCAAAGAATTTGGGCGGGTTCATTTTCATAAAGCTTCTAATCCTAGCTGCGGCAGAATTCCCATCTTGCTGAGGTGGGACTGCAGCCTGACAGTTACCATGAACATTAGTCACCGCCTGGGCTAGCGCTTGGAAGCTTCCCGAAACTCTACATATGACACTCTCTCATTTTTAGGATCTACTGGCTGAGGGGGCTGATCATCAACCCTATGGACAAAGTCTCTGCGAGGAGGCATACTCTGTAAATAAAAGAATGAAGTGGATTAGACTGAGGACCAACTTGATCTCATGCTCACTCGTACGAAATGATCACTGAAAGAAGAGGAACTTCTATTAAGAACATCCTGTAGCCTCTTGTACATAAATGTGGTGCGCTACACACCCATGTACAAAAATCTATTAGATGCATATTTTCAAACTCCCTAGGATACTCTTGAACCTTAGGCTCTGATACCAAGTTTGTAATGCCCCGAGATCTTATCCTGAGACGTCACACGGTGCTTATGACCCCGAAGGACCACAAGCTAACCCTTTACTAATATCTGTACCTGTACACTGCACAATGTCTAAAATAAATGCGGAAACTAGCCATAAGGTTCAACACACCATGAATACTCATAATATAGAAAACTGAATACTTATACATCCGTCTGAAAAGCCTCTAAACTGTCTGAACTGTGGAGTTGATGGGACATGTCCCCAACTAACTTTGTCAACTAAAAATAAACAAAGTCTTAAGAAATAATAGTACATTGAAATTCATCCTTGAAGGAAGAGGACTCACTGATACTACTGCTGACTGGGACTGAACTGCTGAGGAAAAACTGGATCATGTGTCTCTGAACCTATGGTGTCAAATAAAACACCATAGCGCAAATGCGTCAGTACAAAATATACCGAGTATGTAGACGGGGTAGGCTAATACAAGGGCTCATCTATGCACAATATCTAAACTGAATAATCATGAAGATGCCGCATGAGAACACATACATAAATGCACAGAATAAAACACAATCATCGAAACTCTAGATATTGGAACTCGCATACCACTTTACTGCAGACTAAACTCACTACTGACACTGAGATACTGAATCATTGACTCATCCGCTACTGATAACTGAGGATCTAGATGTGCTTAAATCAAGGACTGAACTCTGATCTTACTGCTTTCGACTGGAAAAATTAAAGATCAACTTTGCTAACATATTATTCTGGAAGCAATTATCAATGATAAGAAGTATGATTATATCTGAATCTGATGATAAAAATATTCAATAGGAATTTGATACTGTGATCAAGCCTGTCTGGCGGCATATCTCTTAATATGATATCAATCAAATATATATGTGACCAAGCCTATCTGCCGAGATGGTCCATGAATCAACGGAACTATCTAAGTTCCTCATAAAGATAAATGACTGTATCTGACAGTCCTAATTTCTGAAGACTGATTCTGAAACTGAGACTGAATCTGAAACTGAAACTGAAACTATGGGAAGTAGTTACTTAACCGACATGCCCCGACCTACCACAGGTGGGGTCCAACCTGTACCCCAGTTGGAAGGGTGTTATTACCGCGCCACTGGTAAAGACAACTCTATGTGACCCTCATCAAGTAGGTCCTCAAACGAGAACGGTGGAGCCCTCATCTAGCAGGTTAAGCCACCTCATCTACCCTCATCTAGTAGGTATGATGTATCTCATCCACCCTCAACTAATACGTGTGATGTCTCAACCTACGCTGGCAATGTAGTTTTGGAGCACAAGGATTGCTTCTAAGAATCACACCCTCTACTAGTAGGTGAGATCCCATCCTTGAGCTCGCTCGGTGCTAGTTTCTACTCCCAACTGAAAGACTCAGAACTAAATTCTCAACTGAATACTGGCTGAACTAAATCTGACACTGGTCATATTACTCAAAAGGTCTGACTGAGTTACGCTGAGATTACTTGTTTCCGTATCTGACGGAAAAGATATCAAATCATGGTATCTGACTGACGATACAGAGCTTGAATAGATTACTCGAATTTCTTCTGAGATTACGATTGAATCACTTGAATACTATTAGAACTGAGCTGATTACAGGTCTGAGGCTAGGTTACTAGCGATACAGAGATTACAGAGATTACAAAGATAACTGAGATTATCGAGCTTTATTAAGCTTCGCACTTGTCTGAGGAAACAGAGTTCTATAGTTCACTGAGTTCTGAGAATCATGGCTCGATTGAAATTATTGAGAAACTGATATGAGCTCTAGACAACAGCTCTATTTTCGGGTGTAAATACCCTCAGGACTCGAAAACATAAAAGTAAGGCATAATCATTCTTCATGACAAATCATTCATGCATCATCACGGTCATCCATTCATCACTACCATCATTCATTCATCATTACAAGCATTCATTCATCATTACAATCATTCATGTATTGTAACAATCGTGAAAGAATCATTTCAAGTAGTTGGGCATCACAACATACCTTCTCTCTCATGATCCTTAGGACATCGCATTAAGCATTTAGGAAACATAGACCTCTATTCATCATCATATACTAGCCTAGGGAAGATATGCTATTAGATTATACCCCATTCAATGAGATCTTACATCAATTACTTCATACCTATATCGATCTTTTCATGTATTTGGATATCACTTGATTTGGGGGAAACTTCATACTAACACGTCACTATTTACTTGCTAACCACTTGACATGTATTAAAAGCTT
Organism: Capsicum pubescens; assembly: GCA_030864215.1. Classification (NCBI taxonomy): domain Eukaryota; kingdom Viridiplantae; phylum Streptophyta; class Magnoliopsida; order Solanales; family Solanaceae; genus Capsicum; species Capsicum pubescens. The sequence goes on along the minus strand of CM061549.1, from coordinate 109,352,220 downwards.
AGCATATATCAAAGAGCACAAAATCAGGGAATTTGCAACCATCATATCTCGACTTGTTCGTTTGTTCCCTAGGGTCTTTCAACAACCACTAGACACGACCGATACTTGGGGATTTCATGCTATCTTGGCACATTTCACTCACTAAAGCATTTTATCAAACACTAGGCATGCATGGACTAGCTCACAATTTGGAGTTTCCTATTCAACATACTATAGCGGCCCTTATTCTTCACCTAAGATTTTTATCAAACCTATGGGAAACGTTCTTCACTTATTCAACCATTTCTACACCCAAAAGTCATGAACACATCACATGGAAAAACAACTTCAAGAAGGTCTATCATAAACATCACATGAATTCTACATACTAGGGTCAAAGCTCAAAAATTTTATTGGCAAATATAAATCAAAACTCAACAACACATTAAACATCCATTTCAACTCATACAAATCATTAACAACTCATAAACATAAAAATCTTTTAGTTCTCAAAAGGATTCTTGAGCTTCTTGGATGAAAGAGACCCAAGAATCAACATCTACATACCTTAACCTTTGAAATTGGATGAACTTTAGTGCTTGAAACTTTATACACACTTGAAATAAATAAATTCTTGAAGCCCACACTATGAGGAACTTGATTCTTGAAGAAACCTTGAAGATTTATGGATGATTTTTGGATTAGGGTTCTTGATTGAAACCTTAGTTATACTCTCTTGAGAGAGTTGAAAAATAAAATGATTGAATTAGGATTTGAATGAGGGTTCCTCATATTTATAGAGGCTCAAAAAGGGTGGGAAATGACCAAAATACCCATGGAAAAACTCCCTTGAATTACTGGAAAAATATACTTGACGCCATCCGTGACAGGCCGTCAGGTTCGTGATAGGCCGTCACGAATGGTCATCACAAAAGGGGTCCAAATTCTTGATTTTCTGCCCAAGGATGACAATGTCGTCAGAAATCTCATCAGAATGTGACGACGTCGTCAAAAAGGGCATAAAAAACGTGATAGCCCGTCAGAAACGTCGTCACCATTTTCCAGCTTGACATGCTGGAGTAAAATGGACATAACTCTTTGATACGATATCGGATTTAGGAGAAATTGGTATCGTTGGAAAGATAATTCAAATATATTTCATTTGGTATGTAGAAAACCACCCACTTCTTAATATACAACGAGTTATGGTCGGTTGAAGTTGACCCAAATTTTGACGGTCACTAAAACTTGTATGATAGGAAGTTTTCAACTCGTTCATGTGTTAGGGGACCTCTATGATATTAATTAATGCTCAAATAGATTCCCACACAATTTTAAAGTATTTCATACTTGGGAGGATATTTCTTAAACATTTTGACTAAGATTTTTGCTTTACCAAATACGCTCTAAGGCTCAGACTGGAAGAGGATTTTATGGGGCATTACAGGTAAGTACCACGGTTTCTTACCCCAGAACTACGTGCCACCGTATGTTTGAGATTTTAGGCCTGAGTCTAAGATGATTGGTCCTGAGGCTGAGATAAGTGATCACTTATTTGAGGTTATACTCCTTGGCAAGAGTATGATACCTCTCCCCAACGTGAGGTTTCTTCCTTAGGAGGATAAGACATTGGACTCCATGTAGATCGCATGGTTTATGTCGGTTAAGAAAACCTCCCTAAACTAAAGTATTTTTCATTGAGATAGAATATTTTCCCTAAAGTTTTGAGATGAGATATTTTTTAAAGTGAACGAATTGCTTTTGAGTATTTTTCAAAGAAGGAAGTAGTTTTCTCTACTAATACGAGTTGATCACTGGTTTTTAAACCAAAGTTATATGATTTTGAGTTTCAAGTGTTTGAGTTCAAAAGAGTTGTAAGTTCTTGAACATTAAATAAGTTTTACTCGCCATGAGATATATGCATGATTTAAAAGTATTGTTTAAAGTTTTCTTCATCCTATGAGTAATGAGAATGAGAGGAGAACACAGATTTTAAAGCCAAAGTATAATGAATCACGAGATTTGTGTTACATGCTTCATTCTACATGATTTATGAGCTTTACATTTTAGACTTATTCAAGCCATGTGAGTTATTTCTATTTGTATGTATGATTTGATTAAAGAGTATTGATACTGTTTTTATATAAACGCATACAGCCCTACACACTCAGTACATTCCCAAGTGCTGATCCACATATATGTATATGTGCTATATTGTCTTATAATGTAGGTTCAGGTGCTCAGTCCCAGCCTCGTCAGTATTTCCCGAGTACCTTTATCTACATTTATCCAGTGGTGAGTCCTCATGGTTCGAGGGTCTATCTTCATATATTCAATACTTGAGTGTTTATGTCATTACTTTCAGTTAAGTTTGAGTCAGTTGGGGACCTATCCCAATGACTCTCGAGTTCATGGAGTAGTAGAGGATTTGTCAAACTAGTTATCAGACTGTGGTTGTGTTGAGATTTACAGTATTGTGGTCGTTTGAACTGAGTATTATCTTCGTATTTTCTTTCATTTGATATGACAGTGCCAGTGTTTTGTATATTCCTTCTTGAATGAGTTATTATGAGAAGTGATAGGCTCAAAGGGTTAGCTTGGGGCTACTTGTATCCCTAAGCACCGTGTGACGTCTCGGGAGGTGATTTTGGGTTGTTACACCATGCGTCGCCCAGCCTAAGGCTAGGAGATTGGCAACGCATCACCCACCTTGTCTTGGGCGATTAACTGGGTGTCGCCTAGGTCATTGCCCAGTGTAAAAAACACTCCGTTTTGACTTAAACAAAGGTGTTAAAGTCATTTCACACCCATAAACCATCCCTAGTCACTTTAAAAAGTTTTGATGAAGTATTAAATGCATTAAATCCTCTTCCTTAACCCTAAGTAATCAGTAAGCAATTATAAAACCCTCCTTCATTCCCAAGAACAAGATTCAAGTCCTTTTCACAAGAAATCAAGGAATTCAAGTTTCCAATCCAAGAATCCTTCCATAAATCAGTCGTTAAGGTATATTTGATGTTCATCCATGGGCCCTTTTCACCTATAGAGTCCAAGCATCCACTTTTAAGTTCAAATTATGGTTTTTACATGTTGTTATGAATTATATCCATGAAGCTCATATGAATTTGATTTCGAATCATGTTTACCATATGTTTTCGTTGTAATTTCCCCTTGATACGTTTGAATGATGATCATTCACCTATTAAATCCTTAACCCATGATTTCAATATTTCAATTATGTTATCATAACACGATTTAACTATTTCCATGCTTTAACTTATGACCCTCATGTGTTTGATGAGATGCCTAAGAGATGAATTTTGAACAATGATCCCTATTATGGTTTTTAAAGCTATATATGACCTTATTGATACTTCTATTCAGTGCTGGGGGTTATGAATACCCGAGACTTAGATGTTTACTTAGTCTCAGTATCTTTTAGAATGGTTTCAGATATGTATGAGAATTATCAATTTGGTCTGTTATCATAATCAGTCAAACTTAGATCAGTTCAGTAATCTGAGTCCGTTCAATTGGTAGTAGGATTTATTACCGAGTGAACCTAGGGATGGGGGGCTCACCCACCAGTAGAGCATTTGAGATATGTACTTGCTAGTTGAGGATGACACATATCTCATTATAGCACCTGCCAATTGAGGGTGACTCACAACCATTGTTAGTACTTGTGGCACGACATTGACACCCTTCTAATTGAGGTCACAGGTTAGAACCCAATTAGCTCAATTGGGGTATGTTGTTTAGATGATAGCTCCCACAGTCTCCGTCCAGTATTCAGTGTAGAGTCCAGTTTCAAATTTACTTAACCATAGCATACAATTATCAGTTATTCAGTTATCAGATTTTAGTATTTCAGTTTACAGACTATTTCAGAATCATATTATATGTTTGGTCATGCTTTCACTAATTTTATAGTTTTTATGCATTTATATTTAGTTACTTCACACTATTCATTCATTTATTCAGTTATTATTCATGCACGTGAACCCATGCATATTAGCGTAACCTTATCTTGCATACTAGTGCATTCAAAGTACTGATCGCATACTCATTTCTTGCATTATGATGTTTAATATCATAGGTTTGGATGCTCAGGATTCTGACCGCGCATAAACAGTTCAATCTATCAGCGGCTGTAGTCGCGGTGAGTCCTCATCTATCGAGGACATAGTTGTTTATTTCAGTTTACTTCAGTATTTTAGTACTTTCTTTCAGTCTGCCAGTGGAGTTAGTTGGGGTCTGTCCTTTCAACTCTTTTTAGTCAGTTTTAGAGGCTTTTAGAAATTTCAGACAACCAGTTGGTTTGTTAATCTTTTCAGTAAGATTTTTAGTATGTTTATTTATATTTCTGACTTTAGAATTTTGTTGGATTAATCTCAGTACTTAAAACCTTCTGCATTATTCAATTAATTCTGTACATGTATATTTTATCACCATATTATTCAGTGCTCACAACAGTTACCAGTTCATGGGTTAACTTGTGGTCTTTTGGGATCGTAAGCACCGTTGTCGTGACTAGGGGGTAGCCTCGGGTTATGACAAACACTACCTATAGACAACCTGCTAAGGGCATCTGCCACTACATTGGCCTTGCCCGGATGATACAACACACTCATATCATAATCTTTCAACAACTAAAGACACCTTCTCTAACAAAGATTCATATTTTTTTGCGTTAACACGTACTGTAAACTCTTATGGTCAGTGAACACATCAACATGAACCCCATAAAGATAGTCTCTCCAAATTTTTAAGGTGAAAACAACTACTACCAACTCAAGATCATGGGTAGATAATTCTTCTCATAGGGTTTAAGATGTCTAGAGGCGTAGGCTATGACCTTACCTCTATGCATCAATACACAACCAAGACCAACTCTGGAAGCATCACAGTAAACTACATACCCATCTGTGCCATCTAGAAAAATCAAGACAGGAGCATAAATGAGTCAAAACTTCAACTCCTAAAAACTCTTCTCGCAAAAGTTTGACCACTGAAATTTGACTTTCTTCTGAGTTAATCGAGACATGGGAGATGCAATGGAATAAAACCCTTCAATAAACCATCTATAGTTATCCAGCCAAACCTAAGAAACTTTGAATATCTGATGGAGAGATGGGTCTAGGACAGTTTCTCACTACTTTAGTCTTTTGAGGGTCAACTCTAATGCCATCGTCGGAAATAATATGGCTAAGAAAAGCTATTGATCTTAGCCAAAATTTGCACTTACTTAACTTGGCGAACAACTGATGAGCTCTAAGGGTCTGCAACATAATTCTCAGATGGTTTACATAAACATTCTCACTATGGGAATAGACAAGGATATCGTCAATGAAGACTATGACGAACATGTCCAAGTACTGTTTGAACACCCTATTCATCAAGTCTATGAAAGATACAGGGGCATTCGTTAGTCCACAAGACATAACTAGGAATTTAAAGTAACTATACCGAGTTCTGAAAGATGTCTTCATAATGTCATATTCACTGACTCTAAGCTGATAATAGCCGGATCTGAGGTCTATCTTAGAGAAATAACTGGCACCCTAAAGTTGGTCAAATAAGTCATCGATTCTGGGAATCAGATACTTATTCTTCATGGTGACTTTGTTCAACAGACGGTAATCGATGCACATTTTGAGTGAACCATCTTTCTTACATATGAACAAGACTGGAGATCCCCATGGAGAAACATTGGTCCTGATGAAACCCTTATCTAAGGGATCTTTTAACTGTTCTTTCAATTCCCTAAGGTCGCTGGAGCCATTCTTTAGGGTGGAATAGATATAGGTTGGGTATATGGAAGGAGATCTATTCCAAAGTCAATTTCCCTTTCGGGAGGAACTCCAGGAAGATCTTTAGGGAACACATCTAGAAATTCCCTTACTACTGAAACTAACTCGAGACTTGGATTCTCAAAACTAGAGTCTTTGACTCAAATAATATGGTAAACACACCCTTTAGATATCATCTTTCTTTCTTTAAGATAAGAAACAATCTGACGCCTAAGCACAGAGGTACTACCCCTTCATTTAATGACTGGTTTATTGGGAAACGGAAACTGAATGACTCTATTTTTATAGTTAACTGAGGCATAGTATGAGTGGATCTAATCCATCCCAATAATGACCTTAAAATCAATTATCTCTAACTTCACAAGTTCAACTGAGGTAAGTTTCTGAGATACTGTGATCGAGAAATTTTTGTATACCCATCTAGCTATGATAGATTTACCCACTGGGGTAGACACTGAGAAAGGTTCTACTAAAAATTCATGACTAGAACCAAAATTGACTTCTATATAAGGATTTACAAAAGAAAGTGAAGTTCTGGGGTCTAATAAAACATAAACATGAAGATAAAAGATTTGTAATGTACCCGTAACCATATCAGGAGAACTCTCCTGATCATGCCGAGTTTGGAGAGCATACAGTCTGTTTTGGTGTTGCCCACTAGTTGCACTGGAGATGGTGCCCTGCTGAGTCAGGCGACCTACTAGAGCTACTCAAGAAGTAGTCTGGCCCTGCCGGCGATCACTTCTGCCCCTCTGCACAATCACCATACACTCTTGAATCCTATGGCCTGGCTTGCCATATCCAAAACACACATCACTACCAGCCTTAAACACACCCTGGTGATTCCTGCTACACTTTTTGCAGAGTGGATTAGTATGACCACTGTTCATACTAACCTAGGGCTTAGAGCCTGGCGCCCTATCCTGACTGTCATTTCCTAAATTTAGGCACTGGCGCACTAGCAGAAAATGGAGCTGGGGATGAGACACTCCCTTTGGAGATACCTCTTGACACTCCTTCATCCTATGGCCTATTTTTCCATACCTAAAGCACACATTACTACCTGCCCGACATTTACCCTGATGGTTCCTACCACACTTCTTGAAGAGCGGATTGGTACTACCACTATTTATACTACCCTGAGTCTAAAAGCCTGTCGCTTTATCCCGACTGTCATGCCTGATCTTAGGCACTGATGCACTAGCTGAAGATGGAGCTAGGGATGAAAATTTTTGGCGGAACTAGGAACGATTACCATCTTCTAACCTTAGCTGAGAAAAGTGTCCTTCTTGTTCTCTCTCTCTCTCTCTCTCCTTATGCTTCTCCTTCTCAATCTGCTGAGCATAAACTATGAGACTAGATAGGTCCATATCCCTAATAAACATGGTCTTCTAACACTTCTTAACTATACTATCAGCTACACCAGACACAAACTTACTCATTCTAGACCTGTTATTATCCACCATCGAAGGAGTATACCTCTCCAACTGAGTAAACTTAAGCGAGTACTCATTTATGCTCATATTACCCTACTTTAAATTGATGAACTCCTGCACCTTAGCTTCTCTAATTTCTAAACAGAAGAACCTATCTTGAAAAGCTATGTCAAACTCCTCCCACTCTATAAGCCCTGCCTCAACACCTTGGTCCTCCTTCCACTACTTAAACTGGGTGTGAGCTACATCCCATAACTGATATGTAGCCAACTATACACACTCACTCAACTTAACACCCATGATATATGTCACTTTCTAAACCATATCTAAAAACTCCTGCGGATCCTCCTCAGACTTGGATCTTGAAAACAAAGGGGGATTCATCTGAGTGAAATCTCGAATCTTGAAAACAAAGGGGGCTACAACCCTATTTTCCACTGTATTGGCTAGGGCAACAACTTACTAGTTGCTCTGAGAAGATACTGAATGGGCTAAGTTGGTGAAAGCAGCCTAGAATTCAGCGTGGGAGACATGATCATTCAGGGGATCTTCTTGAATAGTTGGGGGTGCGGGATGATCCTCATTCCTTCTTCTGTTATTTCTTCTAGGAGGTATTGTCTATGAACAGAACAAAGGGTGAGTTAAAAAGAGAGTTTAAATAAAGTTCATGCTCTTTTGCATGATGTGAACACTGAAAGAAGAGAAACTTTCCTAAAAACATCTCATAGCCTTTTGCCAATAAGTGTGGCGTGCTTCACACCCATGCATAAGACTCTACTCAATGTGGCTTTTAGACTCCCTAGGACACTTTAAAACCTTAGACTCAGATACCAAGTTTTGTCACAACCCAAAACTACCTCTTAGTCGTGACAATAGTGCTTACAGTCACAAGTGACCACAAGCTAACCCATGAGCTAGTACCTGCTGTGAGCACTAAATAAAATAATAATAAAATGCATATGCAAAAGATAAAATACTGAAGTAATACCAATCTAAATACTGAGGTGTAATTACATCACAAGTCTAAAACATCTGATAAATACTGAAAACCAACCGTCTCTCTCTGAACAATGAAAAAGTACTGAAAGAACTAATAACTGACTAACTGCCTGCCTGACTGTCTGATTGTCTGAAAGCCTCTAAAATAATTGAGGAGTTGATGGGATAGAAGCCCAACTAACTCCATCTAACTTAATATAAAGAAGTACTAAAATAAAAAACTCATGTCCTCGATAGATAAGGACTCACTACTACTACTACTGAGTATGCTGAACTATCTAAAAGCGGTTGGGAAATAGAGCGTTTGAACCTATGTTATAAGACAACATAGCTTAAAGAAAAATATGCGATCAGTACTTTGAATGTACAGGTACATGATATAAAAACTGGCTAAAAAATGCATGAGATAATTGAGCATAAATGGATGAACATGTAAAATCTTAGAATGCAAGACCAAGAATAAATATGTTTCTAAGATAATCTATAAATAACTAAATAACTGAAATTCTATATGATTTGGTCAAGCAAACCTGAGGTAAGACATATTGAATACTGATTAACTGGTATATGTATACAGATTAACTGATGTCTGTATATTGAGTAACTAATATCTGAATACTAATCATGTAATACTAAACTATACTTAGTCTGAATAACTGGACTGAAATTGTAGGAGGTATCATCTAACCGACATGACCCAATTTAAGCTAATCGGGGTCCAACCTGTAACCCAAGTTGGAAGGGTATTAGTACTATTCCACGAGTACTAACACTAGATATGTGGATCTACTAATAAGATATACCAAAGGACCAGGGTGTCAAGCCTAAACTGATGGGTGAACCCTCATATCTATTCTGGCTATGTAGTTCTGGAATACAGGGATTGCTACTAATGACTCTGCCTAACTGACGGGGAAGCCGCCATCCCTGCATTCGCTCAGTTAAATCCTACTCCCAACTGAACTGACACCTGTACTGAACTGAACTAAGGTTAACTGAATATTATTTATGATAGTGCCCATCATGATCATATTAACTGAATAAATGGGAATATTTATGGTTTAACTGAATCATTACTTGAAAATCTAAAATCATGTAAAACACGTAGGTATCGGGTGTCCATAACTCACCAATACTGAATGATCATAAAATATGATATTTAAACTTAAAACTATAGTATGGAATCATGGTTCAACCCAAGACATATACATTTCACCAAACATGTGGAAAGAATGTACTTGAACATGAGGATATTCTAAACATGAGAAATCAACAACATGAAATTCACTTGAATACGACATGGGAAACTGAGATTTAAAACATGAGTAAATTAATTATTTCATGGAATCATACATGGGATGAATTGAATTAAATTACCAAGGAAAACATGAATTAAACTCATCTCGAACATGTAAAATACAAAAATAATTGAAAAATCCATTCATTAATTTAAAAGAGGGTTTTTGGGCTCCATGGGTGAAAGGGACCCATGAATGAACACCCTACATACCTTAAGCTTTTTAACTTGAAAGTAAAACACTAATATTGATGCTTTCTTGAAGGTTCTTGAAGTTGAGGAACTTGAATTCTTTATTTCTTGGGCAAAAAGGAACTCAATTTTGTCCTTGGGGAAAGGGGAGGGTTTTCTTGAGAGGAATTTGGAGAAAAAGGGCAAATAATGCCCTAACTAATTCCCCAAGTCGTGATATGAATGATTGGTTTGAGGGGAAAATACCCATTTGAGCATCAGTAATTTAAATTTAGTACTGGACGCAATAGGCTCACCACAACGCGGTCTTATCACGATCGTTAATTTTCCTCACCACGACGCGGTCTGTATGACATCGGGACTAATGCCACATCGCAGGATTATCATGGTGACCCATTGGCTTCGTCTTCCTAAAATGACCTAAACCTCGCTCAAAAAATCCAAAACTCCTCTAAGACATACCTTTTACATATCTGAACATGAATCAACTTAAAAACCAATGTTTCATGGTCAGAAAGACCAAAATAAAAATCCTTGAAGTTAGAGGTCCTAAAAATGACTAAGTCCCCAACACTTAGTGAAAATTTCAGGCCTTAAGTCCTTTATGCATGCAACTAAAGCTGAATCGAGCTAATATTAGTATGTGGTATTAAACAAGTATAGGTTGGATTGTTGGTTTTGACTCTTTGAACTTTTATTTGACTCATTTATCTTTTATTGCTATCTTGATTGGCTTCCACTTTATTATTATTATTGTTCTCTTGGGATTAGGCTAAGGGAGTGATCTCCACTCCATGGTGGGCATGAGATACCCATCATAACTAGGTCCTGGTTTGGGTAGTGACTAAAAATGATCAAATTTATGGAGAATTTGGGTGTGTGTGGGAGGGTGTGGAGGTGGGGTGGGGATGTGGGGAGGGAAGAAAAATTCATCTAACGACCAATCAAAATTCTCGTTGGGTATGTAACCGGGGTGTTTCTAGGGATTTCAAGAAACTAGACAACTCACCCTTTTTGTACCATAGATGGAATTCTTTGACAAAGTTGGGGCCATTTGATACTAATTAAGGGTTGAAGGATAATTTCATCTTAATTAATGCAACAATTAAAGACATCTTATTAATCTCTGTAATAAATCTATGTAAACATTTGTAAGTCATAAGAGTTTGTAGGATGGGAGAGTTTTTATAAATCTTATACATTCGTTCAAATGACAATTTCTTATAAATATAACTTAGTGAATGAAGAGACATTCAAACTTCTTGAAAGTTACTAACCTTTATGACTTTATCATTAATTTAAGAGTAATGTTACATTTTGTACATTAACTCTATTGCCTTCTTTCACTCTTTTAATGGATAAAACATAAATGATATATCTATTAAGGAGCATCATTTGAGAACTAAAGATGTACGAAACATACAAAACAAAATTCTTTCTCCTTCCTAAATTCTCTGTCTCAATCTTAGCTTCCTATTCTTTGTCAACTTTTGGGCAATTGGTTTGGAAAAACTCCAAACTCTCATCCATGAGTGTACGTATTTAGAAGTAGCTGTGGAACCTTGGAGAGAGACCGACTAGAAGGAATTGTACTAGACTCAGGCTAAAATTGCTTTTAAAGTAGTGGCTTGCCATACCACAATATTTGTGACTATTCTCTTACTATTATTAATTTCAGTTTCATATCAATATTGTAGGATTTTTTCAACAATTTGAAAGTGTTCTCCTTACATACAATATTGATAAATGGATATTCTTTTGAACAAAACTTTTTCTGATTTGTCAAAACTCGAGCCATTGGACGAAAATAATTTTAAATGTTGGTCACAAAAACTTTTGATTTTCTTAGAACAATTAGAACTTGATTATGCTTTATTTAATGAAACTCCTATTGATGGTTCTAACATTACTAATATTTCTAACACTATTATGGTTGTTGATGAATCAGCTAAAAAGAAGTTTGAAAATGATAACAAAAATGCTATAGGACATTTATTGAGTCATATGACAAATACATTGATTTATTTGTTACTTACAAATTTGCTAAAGAAATATGGGATAGTTTGAAAAACTCAAAACAAGAAGGACAAAATTTTGTCCAGTTCATCTTGCTAAGGGTGATGAAGTCATCACTGTAGTAGTTGTCGAGGCAAACCTGGTAACTCACAAGATTGAATTGCTTGAACTAGTGCATTCAGACTTAGCAGATTTCAAGAGCACTATTAGCAAAGGTGGAAAAAATATTGCTTTACTTTTGTTGATAAATTTTCTAGGTACACTAAGGTGTATCTCCTTAAGTCTAAAGATGAGGCTGAAAATATGTTTTTAAAATTCAAAGCATAAGTAGAAAATCAATTAGACAGAAAAATAAATAGATTTATATCTGATAAGGGTGGTGAATCTAGTACTAAAACTCTAGATATTTTTTGTTAAAAAAATGACATTATCCATGAGTTTAGTGCTCCCTATACTCCCAAATAAAATAGTGTAGACAAATGAAATAATAGAACCCTTAAGAAAATGGTGAATTTTATGCTTTTAAGCTCAGGTCTACCTAAATATACGTGGGGGGAACCTATCTTGTCTGCATGCTATATTCTTAATAGAGTCCCTTAAAATAATTTAGATAAGACCTCATATAATATCAGAATTAAGAAACCTCCAATAAACCTATCTTGTCTGCATGCTATATTCTTAATAGAGTCCCTTATATTTATCAAAAGAAAGATGTTTATTATTTTGATACTTATTCTCCTGTGACTAATATAGAGACCATTAGGACTCTAATTGCTCTAGCCGTTATTCGTAGTTTAGTGGTACACCAAATGGATGTCAAAACTATATTTTCAAATGGTGATTTAAAGGAAGAGATCTATATGACTCAACTTGGGGGTTTTGTGATCCTAGGACAAGAGGATAAAGTACGCAAATTTAGAAAGTCCTTATATGGACTAAAACAGGCACCTAAGCAGTGGTATGAAAAAATTAATTTTACATTAATGGATAATGGCTTTGTTGTTAATTCATATGATACCTATGTTTATTATAAAATAATAGGATCAGATTGTGTGATTATGTGTTTATATGTGGATGACATGTTAATCTTTAGCCCTAATGTGAATGTTGTAAATGAGAATAAGAAATTTTTATTTTCTAAATTTAAAATGAATGACCTTGGAGAAGCTGATGTGATTTTAGGGATTAAAATCAAAAGAACTAATAATGATTTCTCTTTGTGCCAGTCTCATTATATTGAAAAGATGTTGAAAAGGTTTAATTATTTTGATGTAGTTTTTGTGAGAACCCCTTATGATCCTGGTATACACTTAAAAAGGAATAAAGATTTTGGTATTTGTCAAACAGAATATGCTAAAATAATTGGGAGTGTAATATTTCTCATGAACTATACTCATCCTGATATAGCTTATTCTATCAGTAGATTGAGTAGATATACTCTCAATCCCCGCAGTGAACATTGGAATTATCTTCATTGCTTGTTAAGGTATCTGAGAGGTACTATGAATTGGTGTTTGCATTTTAACAAATATCCTATTGTTTAAAAGGCTTTTATGATGCAAACTGGGTAACTGACAATGATAAAGTTAGCTCCACCAGCGGCTATGTATTTACTTTGGGTGCAAGTGCTATTTCATGAAAGTCTTTTAAGTAGACTTGTATAGCATGTTCTATTATGGAATTGGAATTCATTTCTCTCGAGTTGGCAAGGTAAAAAGTTGAGTGGTTGAGAAATCTTTTTGCAAATGTTCCTTTATGGGGAAGACAAATGTCACCAATCTTTTTACATTCTGACTTACAAGTGGCAATTGAGATTGCTAAAAGTAGTGTATACAATGGAAAAAAGAGGCATATTCACATCAGACATGGTTCAGTGAAATAATTGTTTAAACATGGTGTTATTTCCTTGAAATATGTAAGGTCCAAAAAACATTTGGCGGATCCTATGGCCAAGGGTTTGACAAGGAAAATAGTCTTTGAATCATCGAGGGGGATATGGATAGGGATTGAGGTAATATGGTGGATGCCCATTTATGGTCAAACGAATCTATATAGGCCTTCAATAAACACTACATATCCTACCCCTAAGGCGTGAGGTAGTGTATTATAAGGTTGAGCTAATTTTTGCTCTTTATGATCCATAGCCTTAAGGCGGTCTATGAGATAGACTTGGTGGATCACCTGAGTGGAAAAGGTTGGTCACCTTTTTATGAAAGACTTCGGTCATCTTTCTAGAGCACTCATGAGACCCAAGGTTTGTGTGCATGACCATAAAATCACTTAATAGTATCGTCGAGGTTTCTTAAAATCAAGGATATTGTATGTATTTTTGGGGTTTCAACTTATGTCCATCTAGTTTAAGAGTACTTCACTTTTTGGATATTTGTTGTTGCCTCATACCCCTATGTGTCAATTCAAATTGAAAGATATTGACACTTAAGTACATGTTCCTTTCTTTTGCCCAAAAATTATTCCATTCTAAATCTTTGCATTAGTAGGGAATTGAAGGATAATTCCTTCTTAATTAATGTAAAGATTAAAAACATCTCATAAATCTCTGTAATAAATTTGTGTAAACATCTGTAAGTCATAAGAGTTTGTAGTATCAGAGAGTTACTGCTTCATAAATGTTATACATTCATTCCAATGACGGTTTCTTATGAATGTAACTTTGTGAATAAAGAGACATTCAGAAGTCTTAAAAGTTACTAGCCTTTTTGACTATGTCATTAATTTAAGAGTAATGTTACATCACGTACATTAACTCTAACTTTCTTCTTTCACTCTTGTGATGGATGAAACGTATATGATATACCTAATTAAGGAGCATCATTTGAGAACTAAAGATGCAAGAAACATAGAAAACAAAATACTCTCTCCTTCAACAATTCTCTGCCTCAGTCTTGGCTTCCTATTCATAGTCAACTTTTAGACAATTGGTTTAGGCAACCTCCGAACTTTTATCCATGAGTGTACGTATTTTGAAGTAGCTATACAAATTTGGGGAGCAACTGGCTAGAAGAATTTTCACCAAAGTCAGGCCAAAATTACTTTCAAAATAGTGTCTTTCCATGGCATAGTAGTTGTGACTATTCTCTTACTATTATTAATTCTAGCTTCATATCAATATTGTATTATTTTTCTGTAACGCCCCGATTTTCTGGAATTAAAATGCCACATAGTTCTCATGATCCCGATGGACCACAAAATAACCCTTTTTTGATATCTGTATCTGAGCACTGCATAATATACTGAAATAAATGCAGAAAATTGGCTGGAACTTGCCATAAGGTTTAAATATCTTAAAATTCTCAATACTGAAAACCGAATACTAATACATCTATCCAAAAATCCTCTAAACTTTTCTGAACTGTGAAGTTGATGGGATATGTCCCCAACTAACTCCGTCTACTAAAAATAAATTGAACCTAATGCCATAATAAAATAAGGATCATCCTAGAATGAAGAAGACTCACTGCTACTAATGCTGCTGACTGAGTCTGGACTGCTAAGGGTGCTCTGGATCTCACGCTTCAGAACCTATGGTATAAGACACCATAGCACAAGAGAAAAATATGTGTCAGTAATTTGAATATACTGGTATGCTAGATGAGGTAAGGCTAAATGCAAGGGCTTATGCATGAACATAGGTTAGCTGAATAACATGAGAGTACTGAATGAGGACATATGTATGAATGCACAAACCAAAACTGGAATCGCAGTAACACTGAATACGAACTCTAAATACTGGTTTCTGAATACTGACTTACTGATGACTGAGTCTACTAATACTGATGTTTGAGTTTACTAATACTGAGAGACAGAATAACTGAGTCTATTGAGATTGATGTCTAATCTTGCTGATACTGATACTGATTTATTATATCTAAAATCAACCCTATATAATGGGTGACCTCTGAGTTTACTGGTAATGAAGCTTGATACTTGATACACTGAATTTTTGATCAAGCCTATATAACGGGTGACCTCTGAGTCTACTTATAATGAATATGATTGTCTGAATCTGAGATCAATCCTATATAATGGGTGATCTCTGAGAGGTAGTCAAGCCTAGTATAATGGGTGAATCCTCAGCTGAATTCTATTAATGAGACTGAATCTGAAATTGAGATTGTGGGAGGTAGTCATCTAACCGACATGCCCTTTCTAGCTTCTTTGGGGTCCAACCTGTAACCCCAATTGGAAGGGTGTCAGTACCATGCCATGGGTAAAGACACTTCTCTTTAAACCCAGGATGTCATGCCTAATATAACAGGTGATACCTGGTTAGATCCAATCCTAATATAATGGGTGACTCCGGAGAGGTAGTCAAGCCTACTATAATGGGTGATTCCTTATCCTACACTGGCTATGCAGTTTTGGAGTGTAGGAATTGTTATTAATGACTCTACCTAAAATAATAGGGAAGCCATCATCCCTGCCCTCGCTCGGTGCTGAATCCTACTCCCAACTGAATAAACACTGAACTGATTCCTAGACTATTCTAGACTGAGCTGAATCTGTTACTGGTCATCTTGCTTGACTGAGCTGATTAAATTTACTTGGTTCTGTTATCTGATGGAATGCTACTGAATTCTTGTTAGCTTACTGAGATTCACTGAAGTTTGAACTGAATACTGGATACTACTGAATACTATTAAATCGAAACTGAATACTGAGTTGGATTAGACTGATACTGAGACAGAATTGAACTAGTACTGAGATTAATGAATTTTCTTAAGTTCTGTACTGGCTGAATTCTACTGATCATAACATGACTGAAATTATCTTGAGACTGACTCATCTCTAGACACGCAGCTAAATTTTCAAGTATAAATACCCCCAGGACTCGATAACATAAATAAATAAGACAGGACCATACTTGAGTATCATGACAATGGACTTTCATTCACAACACAATCAATACGATATCTCGACAAACACTTAAATGTCATAAACATGTAAATGTGTAGAAAATGCATACTAATACCTCGTAGTTGTTCAATAAGGAATACACATGGATAAGAATGCATGCAACTTATCATAATACATTCACTAAGGAATTTCAACAAATGCTTGGCATGCACTAGTTATCACATAATTGGGGATTTCATGCTTAACATACTAAAGAGGGAGCTATTGTCTTTACTTAAGCATTCTATCAAACATATGTGGAGCATTCTTTGGTTATACCACAGATTCTATACTTAATTATCATGAATACATCAATATCATGCAACTTGAAGAGGGTTTATCATGAACATCATACAATTCATCACATACTAGAATCAACTCTTGAAATTGGTAGTCTAAATCATGAATTAAAACTCAATAATAACATGAACTTCAATTTCAATTCACATGAATCATGAAAACTCATAAATATAATATCTTTGAATTTAGAAAAGGATTCTTGAACTTCTTGGGTGGAAGGAACCCAAGAATCAACATTTGCATACCTTGTTATATGATTCTCGAAAGATTTACGGAGGAATCTTGATGACTTGGGTCTTGAGCTATGAACCCTAATGGTTGTTCGTGAAGAAAATTGAGAGAAAACTAGTATATTTGGGTGAAATAATGAGAAATATCGTGTTAAAGAGTATATAAGGGGTAGAAAAATGACCGTCTTGCCCTTGAAATTAAAATCCAAAACTAAAAAAAAATCCTGATTTTACATGCTGGCGCGACGCGCCATAATCGTGCCAACTTACTGGAAATTGGAAAATTGGGAAACTAAGCCTTGGCGCGACACGGTGGAATCACAGAGGCTTACTGGATTTTGACAATTGTCATTTTGTCTTGCTCCGCAATGCGCTAAAGTACCAGGTGGTATACTGTCTCACTAAAGTGGCTCTAACTTTTCGCCCGAGTATCAAATTTGGGCTAATTTGATTTCGATGGAAAGCTTATTCGATTTTTCACGGGATAAGAAGTCAAAATCTTAAAAATTTCACATGGAATAAAATATATTCATCTTTGAAATAAGATCTTTGATGTTCTAGAGATGAATTTAAACTAGGAGAAGGGTGGGGTATTACATTTTCCAACAAGGGTGTCATTTGTATTGAAGTTGATAGAATTCAGTGTACTAGTTGTTGTGGTTGTTTATTGTTGTTGATGGGGAGGAAAGAAGAGAGAAAGCAAGGAGAGAGAAAGAGGAAGGAGTGTGTGTATTGCTGAGCGTATGCATATGACTTGGACTTTGCATCCTTTTTGAGTTAAATGACAGAGACTGAGACACGCATAAATGTGTATATGGGTAATTGATTTGGATAAAATAGAAGGAATTGGTTTGAATTGGAAGGTATAATTTAGACTTGGAGAATTTGAGTGGAATAGTTACATAAATGGAATAATGTAAGGCATTATTACCCTAAATGATACAACTTTATTTTACTACGAAGTATATCCTACCTTTAATCTTAATTACTTAAAACAACCGTCTTTCACCCTTTCTTTCTCAAACCAGCTGACTTTTCGATCAATAACAACCAAAACATGGAGTAGCCATCCCAACAATCCAAATCTTTTGTTTCTTCTACAGATAACTACATCAATAAACAACTACCAAACCATCCAACCAGACGAATCAACCATCACACCATCCTCTCAGTTTCTCTTTCCAACGAGACTAACACAACTCCGAAAAGCTCAAAATTAGTGATGAACAAACAACTTTGAGAAAAAGGTTGGTGGAAAATTACGGTGATATACGGTGGTACGAGGTTTGAGTTTGCTGGAGTTGGATGGAGAGGAGAAAAAAGGGAGAAGACCTTTGGTTTTTAATATGTTTACCGAAGAAGGTGGATTGAGATGAGAAAGTGACTATGATGGAGATTGACCAATAATAATGACGATGACTTTTCTTTTTTTGGCCAGAGCTCTATTTCATTCGCCAAAAAAATAACGATGACTATGTATTTTGATAGTGGAGATGAAGCTGTACACAGGTGGGGGTGGTTGTTTGTTGATGGTGCAGTAAGGTGGTAGTGATTAACCAGATAAGAAGAGGCGAAGATGTTAAAAGTTGTATTAAATTTGCATTAAAGTGTATTAAACATAAATGATATTTTAAATACAATTCGAATTCATATATAATACTTATAATGCATTTGTATTAAAAATATTTTCGTTATATATATTCACTACATATATTGAAAATATGTCTATAAAACATATAATGTGTTGAATTCAAAATGTATTATAACTGTAACTTATTTTTATATCTTATTAATAATGTTAAAAATATATTATATTTGAATTTAAATTATTTAAATAGTATTTAAATTAGTTTATGTGTTATTATAGTAAAACTGTATTAGAAATGCATTATATATGTATTTGGCTATATTTAGTAAAAAAACTTGGGCTATAATCTGTAAAGTAAAAGATGTACTATAATTTGTAAATAAAGTTATATATTATACAATTTATGCAAAAGGCCCAATTTGAATTGAGTAGAGTGGCTGGGTCCAATTAGCATCAATGAGACAACAAAATCTTGTCGAGTCGTAAATAAAAATAAGACTGAGATGGGCAATTTCCAAATTAATTATTTAAGCTTATTATCTTGACCAAAAAAAATAATCTTATAATAAATAAAAATTATGTCATTTAAAAATCACGAACCCACTTATACAAATGATTTTCAATTTTAGATTAAATTTGAGAAAAACAAAACATTTTCAATTCAAGCATAATTACTCTCAAAGTAGTTTTTTTATGAAATATTCATTTTAAGAAAAAATCTATATAATTCACATAGTTATTTTAATCTTAAATTTTCCATATTTTTATTAAAAAATATTTTAACAATTGTTTAAAATAGTTGAAGCTCAAATTTTTTTTTTTGATGCGCGGAGGGCAAAATTTAGATGTAAAAAACAGCCCAATACTTCTAAGTAGGGTGAATGCAAGTAATTCTGGGAAAAAAGAGTATGACGTTTCTGATTTTATTTGACCATAATTTGTTTCTCAAAAGTAGTTAGTTTTCGCACAAATTTTAGGGAATCATGGTTGAACCCTGGTACTGAGTTTCCTATATATCTTGATTGCATGAGAATTTAGGCCACTTATAGTTCTTAAAGCTTGAATTTAAGCATGATTTTCAAAGAATTCATAAGCAATTCTGATTTTAAATTTTAGTGAAACCAGAACACTAGGGAATAAGAGGATTGGGGAGGAGGGGGGTTTGGAATGGATTCGAGTTCTCATCTTACACAAAAAATTCCAGTGCATTCATCACCTGGGCTCCAAACTTCAAATTGACTTCAATTTTTTGTGTATTTTAGGCATGTTTCTCTTTCCTAAACTTGAATTTTATAATTTGACATTAATTGAATAGATTTTTATGTGATTTAAATTATGGGTCTTGAAATTAGATTGGGGAATTTTGGTTGTTATTGATTAAATTAATTGTTCCATATTTTAAATTAACTATTCATGCTTTAAATTAATATTTTTGGGACTGAATTGATGCATTATTTAAATGATTGGAATGGGGGACATAGATTTCCCCAAATTGAATGAATTTTGGCCTTGGAATTAGCATTATCCTCAACCCACTTTGTAATCTTGATTTGAATATGGAAAATTGCATTGTTTAACTTGTTTTTGAACCCAATGCATTGCATTAATGGATAAATGGATATAGAAATGGATTAGGATGGCCTTGGTGACCATGGTTTGAATTTTATATAGAAGTTTGGAGTCGATGTGGTTATGTAGATTGGTTTGGCATGTTTAATTTAACTTGCAAGCGTGTTGGTATGACGATGCCAAGTGGTAAATGCCTTAATGAATGACTCCTGGATTAATGGATTGGTTTTATGTGCAAATTGTTTAATTTGTGCTTAAAAGGAGTTGTGTAGCTCACCATAAAGGTGTTAGTCTGGGATAACGAACACTGTAAACCACATTTGCCAACGTTGGGGGTCTATATGACCATGTGCTTGATGCATACATGATATATCTATATATTTTAGGATAGCTATTCTCTTGGTGGCTTTAGTTTCCCCTCAATTTTTCATCGGTCCATGAAACTAACATGTACTGGGGCCCTTTCAGTAGAGGGAGCTGAACCCATATAGCCCATGGGTGCCTTTAGAAAAGTACGAGCTACACAGTTCATGTTAAAATATTTAAACTCTCATGTTCATGATCCTTACCCTACTCAAACATCTTATATATGTATATATGAATGTGTACATGTGGTTTTGGCTGATTTTGGACATGACATTATTTTATCACTTTCCCTGAGTTACATGCTAGTGCTACTGACCGTCCTAGGATGCTACATCACTTCATGATGTAGGGTCCGAAGACTTTTTTGTTGCTCCTATACAGTATTAGGTGGTTAAGCACGTCTGTTGAGTTGTCTTGAAGTGGTGGGCCTCCATCCTTCAAATGACCTTGTCATTTCATTAT
This sequence comes from Capsicum pubescens, assembly GCA_030864215.1. NCBI lineage: Eukaryota > Viridiplantae > Streptophyta > Magnoliopsida > Solanales > Solanaceae > Capsicum > Capsicum pubescens. The sequence continues at coordinate 109,331,059 of CM061549.1, read as the reverse complement.
TCTTTTATTATTGTCTTAGTATTGTTGGATTCTTTTCTTTTGGTCATAGTCGGGGGCATGTCCCAACTTCACTGCTACTTTGGTTTTAGAGGATATTATGGACAAGTATGGGTTGGTTGGTGTTTTGACTCTTAGTTTTCATTTGAGTTATCTATTTATCATTTATTACTATCTTAATTAGCTTTTGCTTTATTACTATTATTGTGCTCTTGAGGTTAGGCTAAAGGGGTGGTCTCCGGTCTATGGTGGGCTTGAGATACCCATTAAAGACATTGCCTAGTTTGCGTCGTGATAGGCTTGGTATCAGAGCATAGTTTAGCGTTGTTGGGTGTCCACAAAGTCGTGTTGATTAGATTCCTTTTTATGGGTGTGTAGTGCACCACACTTATAAGAGGGAGGCTTCAAGTCATTTAGAAATGTTTCCCTTTATGGTGTCCTATTTCGGCCTATAGAGTTTATTATTATGAAACTTCTCTAACTCCCGGCTTCCTCGCTTTTAGATCATGCCTCCCTGAAGATCTTATGTTCATAGAAACTCTGCTGGGAACTCTGTTCCACTTAAGGAGAATATGGAGGGGACTCGCCCTATTTAAAGAGTGCAAACATGGTCTAGGGTCCCTTCTCCAGACTGTGTTGCCCTACGCGGAGTTCCACCAGTCCCCACTAGTCCTTCTCGAGCTTCTCGGGCTGGTGACACTTATGCTCACTCATCTTAGGGAGATATCTCTAATACGGAGTTACGTTAGTCTATTTATTTTCTTACTCAGTTGGTGGCATCATAGTTTTGTCAGTATAACCGTGTTGGTTGCATTCTTTATTATTTGAGGTCACTTGGGTTGGCTAGTTTATGAGGTTGAATCCCCCAACCTTTATAGGCTCTAAGGTTAAGGAGGATCTGTAGGGGTTCATTGATGAGATATAAAAGATTTTCAGGGTGATGCATGCTACTAATTTTGAGGGTGTAGAGTTTGGTAGAGCTTCCTGCGTATCAGCTAAAAGATATGGCTTATCACTAGTATGAGCAGTGGGAAGCAATGAGGGGTGATGATGCTGAACAGGCAGTGTGGGATGAATTTTCAGGTGCTTTTCTTGATCACTTCTTTCCTTAGAAGTTGAGGGAAGCTAAGGTAGACGAGTTTGTGAATCCGAAGCAAGGAAAGATGAGTGTGAAGGAGTATGATCTGACATTCGGTAGTTGGCTCATTATCTTGTAGAGTTGGTGTTTAACATGAGATCAAAGATGAAGAGGTTTTCTTATGGTTTGTCCCATGACTTGGCATAGAATTGTAAGGCTGCAATGTTGAACAACGATATGGACATCTCTAGACTGGTGGTTTATATACAGTAGGTAGATGATGAAAATAAGAAATAGGAAGATCTAGGAGAGAGGCAGAATAAGTAGTTTAGATATTCAGAGTAGGATGCAAGTCAGCAGAATAGTTTGAAGGATGGTAGACAGTAGAATAAGAAGAAGAATTAGAAGAATTCATATTCGACGGCTAGTGCTCCTTAACCTAAGCCTTTGGGTGATCGTCGTTTTCAGGCTAGCAATGATCCTAAGGCACAGTGTGCCCAATTTTGAGCTAGTGGATCTCAGTTAGTCCTACCTTATCCTTCTTGCCATTTTTGCGGGCAGCTTCATCGGTAGTTATTGTGAGGAGGGGAGAAATTGGTACTATAATTATGGTCAACTTGGTCATATGCAACGAGATTGTCCTTCAGCCAAGGTTGCCACTGGAGCTGATGTCACCCAAAAACTAACCACCAAAGAAGTATGCTGTGGCCGATATCAAATATAGTAACCCAAACAAGGTTGGGGTCAAACCCATAGGGAATACGTGGAATAGTATCTCAAACTTAACAAAATCCACGAGAAATGCATAAAAGTAAATGGTTGGAGTTTATAATCAACAGTGACAACTAACCAAACTTGAAAACTTGCATTTGTAAACAATAGAAGATGAACACTAGGACTGTGTTCCCCCTAGCTTCTCAACTCCATAAGTTTATGATGTTTTATCTACCTAACCTACTGCTCTGCATGCAAAGTTGACAAGATATGTATTACCAACTATTTTGTGAACGTGTTGATAAATCTTACCCTTCACCTTCAGCGTCTCAGGGTGTCTCCTTGCTATTTATTTTTTATAATCTCAGTACAACTCTCACCTTTTGAGTCTCGAGTTGATTAGATAAGCGTTGATAGACTTAAATCACTGTCGTAACCTCCTTTTCCCAATCTCAAACTCCCGTATGAGGAAATTCTCAAATACAGCCAATTCCCAAGCTTTTACAGTAGATTGTGGTATGATTACTATGAAAAAGATTACAATACGCACAACTATAATAGAATAGACGAATCTCCCACTTCCCTTACATAGCTAATCCACCAGGGTTCCCCACAACCCTAGTCAAGGAAATTAGCCGCTCATGATTATGCAACAATCCATGATAATCAATAATTGAAACATGTAATGAATTGTACAATTATGAAAGAGTAAAATCCAAAATCTCCAATTGAATACAAAACCAAAAACTCCCGAGCAATAGTATCAATGATCAAAGAATGCGAAAGTATATAGAAAATTTTTAAAAAGTGTGTAACATAATAAAGGAATAACCCTAAGGTATTTATAGTATCTCAAAATAAAAAATGAATCCTAATCAAAACAAAATAGGAAAAGTATGTTGGCAGTGGTTACGCCTCTAGCAACGATTCGTTACGTCTAGTTGCGACTCATTGCCTGCTGTCGTATCTGTCTTCAGGCTTCAGTTTCTATGAATCATTTAGTATCCTTACGAGTCATAAGCTGATAGTCGTTGTCACTCTAGTGAACTTTTGTCTTTAGGGATTTTGACTTTTCTAACCTTTCGACTCCTCACCATAAGTCATATTCAGTCCTTATGACTCATGGCCTTCAATCTTAATTACTGGGACATCAATGTTTAGGTATTTTCACATTGTTCTCATTAGGAAATTACACTACGAGTCTTAATCTGACTTTGCAACTTGTAATCTTCCTTGGATCCACTTCCGCAAACTTTTTGTGCCCACTATTATCTTTTCAAGTCTATATACGAGTCATAAGGTAACTTAACGAGTCGTAACTTGACCAGAACTTCAACTTTTCAGCACTTTCTTTTATCCTTTTAGTTCAGCACCACTTCCATCCTATTTTCCTTGCAGAATACATAAGACACACATCATATCCGACGAAACGACCTAAGCCAATGCATAATTTCACCATTTTAAGCATCAAATGTGCCATGAAACCATGGCACATAAACACCCTCAACTTAGAACTTTTTCATGTCACTCAGGAAAAAATACAAAATAAAAACAAACATGATGATTAAACAAGTATATCCTATGATACCTTTGGCAGTCAATTTTCATTTTAGTTCACAACATATGACTCCCCTCATATTTTTAACTTTTCAAAAACCCAACTGTGTATATTGATTTAGTACCATAATATGAAAAATAGGAATTCAATGATGGCATTACATTAGCAACAAAAAATAGGCATAGATACAAGTTACACTAACCGAAGAAATAAATAATCTAACAATGTAATCCCTGTACCCTCACAATCAAGGAGGTCCCTTTCACTAAGATAGATCAACATTTTCATTCAGGGACGGTCAAGAGACGCTCACACTCACACTCACAAAGAAGTTTCAATCAGTGTACACAGAATGCCATAGGCTTGCCCTTATGTTCTTTGCCTAAGTTTTCAGACAGTCTGGTTAGGATCACTTATAGGGCTTTATTAGGCTTGTAATGTAGGTTTTGGGGTTGGTATGATATATTTTGGGATTTTTTTAGTAACTAAGCCTCCTTGACACTACGATTACTGTAGGGTCCACTTATTTTCCAAATTTTCTTTCACTCACCCCTTATTTCTCCCTTTTTATTATTTTTCTACGTGTTCAGACTAGGTGTAGTTTCTTATTCTTTTCTCTTGGTATTTTCTTTCACAACTTTTTTTTTCTTGCTTTTTTTTATTTTTCATAGTTTTCTCACTTTTGTTTTTCTACCACAACCCACCTTACTTTCTTTTCTATTCAATTACTTTCTTTATACCTGCTCTATACTATGCACCCCTATGATAGCCACCCTCAACTTAGGCTATTTGCCTGAGTTGAGGTGTACAGTGTCCAAGGAGGACCAGGGCCAAAATAGGTTCATTTTAGTCTAAATAGGAAGGTGACTTGGTGTAAACAAAAAGTAGGTCTATTATGGCTAAAGAATCAAGATCAAGGGACTCTTATATCATTTGGTGGGGCAATTTAGGCTAAATTGGACTAATAACAAAAATGGCCTATGATTATCTCCTAACTGATTACCCTAAAACCTAGGGAAGAGAAACTAGACATATTCTAGATTTTGTATACACCAGGAACTAAGTAATGCCTTAAAAATACATTGTACAGGGTCACATTGCTAGTTACTACTTATCCAATTATTCAATTGTTTGCCACAATTATTTCGTCCCTAATTCTACTGCCATTATCAGATTCACATCAGTCCCTAATGCATACACATATTACACCATTATCAAAAACTTTTAGGAGCGGTCCTAGTTTTTCAAACATCTTCAACAACTTTAGCATAATTATTCAAAATATGTCTAATACCTTAGGTACAAATTCTTCCTAATTTAGCATCATACAACACAAAAACACAACAAAAACATAGAAACATACCGGTTCAATATTTAAACCGCAACCGACAGGAAAAGAATCATGGCAACAACAACCCGCAATGGCTATGTGGTATACCCCAACCCCAACTAAATACCTATGCACTATCCCCATTGCATCTAAATGCTTTAAAAAATAAGGAGAAGACATACCTGGACGTGTTAGGAACCAACTCAAGTCTGATTAGTATGTGAGACTTCAGACCGGGTCCCATCCTCAACATCAGTGGTTCCAATAGTCGTCGAGACACTCTCAACAATATTGGCACTGGTGTTGGCCGGTGTGCTCACAGGTGGCTCAGGTGACGGGGCTGTACTACTTCTCATTACTACAGTATCAGTGGATGTCGAACTACCAACCCCTGCCACCATCTCTTGGGCCCAAATCTCTCTGACCCGTTCTCTTTTCACACTCACCTTTTTCGCAGCCTCAAACTCTTCACCCTCTATTCTTCTCTTCCTCTTTTTATTCCTCTTTGTCTTTCTACCTCCATCTTTAGTTTTAACTTTACCCGTGGAAGTCGGATCATCAACCGCCTAAATATTTTCAACCACAGGCTCTTTGGGAATCTCCTTAATAATCAACATCAAGAGTATTGGCATCTTATGTAACTCCTCTACTTATTTTTGTAGCTCGACTCACTCAGCCTGTAACCTCGCTAAATTTAGGGACAAGGTCCCCTCAAGCTTCCGTGTAATCCTCAGCTCAAACCCATCAAACCTAGCCTGCATCATTCTCATTTGTTCATTAAGCCTCCTCTAAACCCATAATTTTATGCTTCCTTCCATTAATCATACTTTTGTCTCCACAGTACTCAACCTTATTATTATCTTAGTCAGAAAAGACTGTAATACCATTACGTAGCAAACTAGAACTGACCTAACTTTTGGATGGTCATGGTGCCGTAGTAGGTGGTGGAGTAGGAGTACTGGAGGTGCCTGCTATATTTGAGGCCTGAGGTTCAGACTGTCCAATCTCAGTAGGGGTATACCCCTCTCAGTGTCTTCTCTCTTCCCTTAAGCCTCATAAGCATTACTAACCATAGAAGCTGCTAGTTTGTCCATCTTAGAGATTAGGTTGGTGATGTTTCTGACCAACCCCAAGTTTGTAGTAGTCCTTATCCTCAAGAATCAATATTTAGGATCTCTGGAACTTCCACATCCAAATATATTTGAGTCAATAAGAAGAGGTAGGACAACACTGTATCGGTTCTAGTGGCCCTATCACTGATCTCACGAGCTATCCACTTTGCTACATTAATCACATAGCCTGACATTTTACTTGCTATCAATGTTGCCTTTTCTGGACCCACTACGTTGTTCAACAAATTCGAACTCAATCTGTGTCTAACTAGGATCCACCATGCCTTAGACTGAAAGTTCAGGCTATTCTACTTAATTGATGATGAATTTTTGACCCAACTACCCATAGGGACTTTTCCCAAGATGAAGCAATAATTTCATCCATCCACCAAAACTAAACAAGCTTATCTTCCCAACCTATTTGTTTCACCTTCACTTCCTTCATCTTCTCTAATCATAAGTATAATTTTGTGGTGTTGACCATATGTACAAATTTTGGCCCATGTAATATCCAGGAGATTGTCTGAGCTGAGCTGAGATGTTCACCCAGATACCTCGAATCACCAAGTTTGATATCGGCTCTGTACCTCTCCATAAGTTTTCTTACGGATGTCGCCTTTTTAACATCATCTGATACACAACATAAAAATCACGTACCAATGCTTCGTTATACTGGATTAGTGTTCTAGTCATCCACTTAAACTTATATTTCTTGAACCATGCCTCAAATGCGGGCATATCAAACATGCCTATTATGTTCAACCTTCGCTTAAGATAATGACCTATCAGGCGCTTTCTGTTTTTGAGGTTTATGGAACTGTGTTATTCATTTAGGTCTTTCATTCAGAGGTACTCCCACTGTTCAATGATGGGCACCGGAGCAGAAAGAAAGGATAGTAGAGTGAGAGGTACTTGTGGTGGTGGCACTACTCTGATCAGGTTGTGAATCTCCTCACTCTCCCCTTCTTCTTCAGCTGCAGACCCTTCATCATTCTTATTTTCATCCTTAGACTCTGATTTTCCCCTACATAAAAACCTAATTATTTCTCACTAGTATCCTCACCATTCTCTACTTCATCATCGTTATCATCATCTTTCTTTTCAGAGAATGATGGTGAATGTGGTAGAGAGGTGCTAGGGTTCTTTATTTGTGGTGTGGACCTAGGGGGTTTCATTCTCTGCAGTAGCAACTTTCATACCCTGAGGTTTCCTATCGCTTGGATCTATCGGTCCCACTTGTGAATATTCTTTGATGTTACCACTTGACTCATCGAAGCACTCATCTATCTAATGATGAGTGGACTTTGGGGCAGGTTTCTTTGTGGTTCTCTTCTTAGGTGTCAGCTTCTTTGATGAATAGCCTTTTGGATCCATTAGTACCTGTTGAATAAGACCTATTAGTTAATCCTAAGAAAAGGAAAGAAATTTAAGAAAATAGCGTGTTAGTGTAGCATGCAATGGTTACCGTACGACTCTTAGGGTACGAGTCGTACCCATTGGTTATGAGTTGTAGTGAGACTCATAAGGTGGAAGGATGCCGGATCATTATTCACTAGTCAGGAAATAAGTCCTCCTAATAAGTCGTGATGTTAGACTACAACTCATTACTAACACTCATTAACTAGCCAGAAATACATTCCTGATGCAATATCCTTCCCAGTCATTACGACTCATGACTATAAGTCATGTAGTGTGACTGCGACTCTTTAGGAGAAGTCGTAATGACAATAGAACTTGCATTCTTCTAATCAATCATGTTACCAATGGTTACGATTGACATAACAACTTGTTAAGTGACCTTACGAGTCGTTAAGAGACCAGTAGCCACTGTAACATGACTAATTAGAGAAACTGGTTCCAATTTCCAACTCAACCCAAAAATATTCATAGTTTTAAAAAATCAATCATCTCTAATTCATCATGTGCAACCAAAACTAGTCTACATTAGGTCATTAACCCCTATTATTATGTTATTTTAAAAATTTCTCAAGATTAGGGGTCGTTTATTATTATGCTCACAACTTTTGAACAAGAATTCCAAGCAACCATTTACATTTAAGCATCACTTTACTAATATATCATTAAAACACAAAATACTTACTTTGTTGCTTTTCTTGGATTCTTTTTTTAGCTTATCTTTCAATGAATTTCGAGCCTTACCCTTTAAGCTTGTTCGATTCTTGGGAGTATTTTAAAGTAATTAGAGTTGGGATGAGTTTAGAGTCTTGTTGATTTGACTTTTATAGCCTAAGAGAATGGAGGGAGTTGGTAATATAAATGATTCGTAAGCCAGTCATTCAGCCCTTGGGTATATTGATTTTAATCATTTCATTTAGGCCGAGTTGACCTGATGGGTCTGTGTTATCAAGCTTGGTTATGAGTTGTCTTGACGACTCGTAACCAATGACTCAGAGTCTTAGAATCCCTCTATAATGTCTGGAACCTTACCTGAGTCTTCAGTCATTACAACTTAAGGTGATGAATTATAGTCACTTACTACGACTTATTATGAGAGTCGTATGACTCTAGATACCAAATACCTGAGAGTGGTCTGAGTTCTGGTCACCCCGTAACTCCTGACTACGAGCCGTAAGATCCTCTTATGACTCGTAAAGTGGGTTATATGGCCTGGCACTAGATTTTTTTTTTGATTTATTCTTGTAATATCCAGCCCTACACATTGAACACACAACTTATCCTATACTTAAATAAGTACAAAACATGGGTGCTTGATTTAATATCGCGGTACGATGTGGCTAGGTTGGATACTTAGATTTCACCAACTAGCCCCATAGGTTGCCTTCCATGCAGCACTTGATTTAACATTGCGACACGACACAATTTCCTTGGTTATTCATACTTCACCAAGGTCCATATCAACAACCACTTTAACTTTTTTAGTGTTTCCCATGTAGTGCTTCACCCATATCCCATTCACCTTGAATAGGGCTTCACCATCACACTTCAATTCTATAGCACCATATGGATATACCCTCACTACAGTGAATGGACCATACCATCTAGACTCCAACTTTCTTAGAAACAAGTGAAGTCTCAAATTTACAATAACACCTAATCACCTGGATCATACTCTTTTCTAGATTTTTCGATCATGATGAAGCCTTATCTTCCCTTTGTATAGAGCAAAACTCTCATAAGCCCGCAGTCGAAATTCATCCTACTCATTCACTTTGCTCATTCTCATCTTTGCCGCATCATGCCACTCAAAATTCATCTTTTTCAACATCCATAGTGCCTTGTGCTCAAGTTCAACAGGCAAGTGTCATGCCTTGACAAATATAAGCTGATATGGAAAGGCACCTAAGGGGGTTTTATAAGCTGTCAGGTTGGCCCATAATGCATCATCCAAATTTCTTGACCAATCAGTTTTGTTGGCATTTAAAGTCTTCGCCAAAATAGACTTGATCTCGCTATTGGAGACCTCAACTTGTCTGCTTGTTTGAGGGTGATAAGTTTTTTTGACCTTATGCTTTATCCATATTTCTCAAGCAGACTCTTGAACAAGCGATTGTAGAAGTGTGACCCACCATCACTAATTATTGCATGTGAAGTGCCAAATCGAAAAAAGATATGTTTTTTTAGGAATGTGGTGACACTTCTACCTTCATTATTGGGGAGCGCTATTGCTTCCACCCATTTGGATAAATAGTCAACCACAACCAAGATATACCTCATGCCATAGGAGCTCATAAAAAACCCTATGAAATTCACACCCCACACATCAAATAACTCAAACTCAAAAATAAGGGTTATAGAGAGTTCATGGTGCCTTAAATATTTCATTGACACTAGCATTGGTCACAAGCTGCAACAAAGTCATGAGTATATTTGTAGATTGTCGACTAGTAGTACCCATACTACAAGATCTTATGGGCTATGAGGGTTCCTCCATGGTGACCCCAAACTAGTGAAGCATGACAAGCCTCAAGAATACTCATCATCTACACTTTAGGGATGCATCTATGAATCATATCAAATGTACAAATTTTGAATAAATAAGGTTCATACCAGAAGAATTTTCTTACCACATGCATAAATCTCTTCCACTGCTGAAAGGATAAGTCTTTTGGGACAAGATCACTTGCCAAGTAATTTGCAAAATCAACAAACCAGGGAATTAGGTCTTACGATGCTGCCAAAATCTGCTCGTCTGGAAAAGTATCATCAATTTTAAGCCCATCTCCTATTTTTTGAAGTGCTTTTCCTCAAGTCTGGATAACTGATCTGCAACCTAATTTTTTGTACCTTTTCGATCTTTCACCTTAAAATCAAACTCTTGCAGTAAGAGAACCCGATGGATCATTCTTGGCTTTACATCTTTCTTCCCCATCAAGTATCTCCAGGCTGCATGGTCTATATGAAAAACAACCTTAGTACCAATCAGATAAGACCAAAATTTTTGAAAGTCAAAAACCACTGCTAGTAAGTCTTGTTCTGTAATAGTATAATTCTTCTGGGTAGGGTTTAATGCCTTGCTAGCATAGTAGATGGAGTGCAAATATTTTCTCGCCTTTGGCCCAGGATAACACTTAGGGATAAACCACTTGCATCACATATAATATCAAATGGCAGAGACCAGTTGGGAGACACTATAATAGAGGCTGATACAAACCACTCCTTCAAGCACTCAATATCCTTTAGAAATGCCTTATCAAAATCAAATATCACCTCTTTATTAATAAGCTTGCAAAGAGGATTTTCCATTTTTGAGAATTCCTTGATGAATCGCCTATAAAAGCCAGCATAATCCAAAAAACTTTGAATACCCTTTACTGAGACTGGTGGTGGCTGCTTCTCAATTACTTTAATTTTTGCCTTGTCAACCTCTATGCCTCTTTTATTAGATCTTGTACCTAGGCACAATTCCTTCTTTCACCATAAAATGGCACTTATCCCAGTTGAGTACCAAGTTGCATTCTTTACATCAATGCAAAGCATTGGCCAAGTGGACCAAACAATCATCAAAAGAATCACCAACTATAGAAAAGTCATCCATAAATACCTCAATGGTATCTTCCACCATTTAAGAGAATATCGGCATCATGTATCTATGAAATATGGCTGGAGCATTGCACATCCCAAATGGCATTCTGTTTAAGGTAAAGAACCTATATGGGTAGGTAAAGGTTGTATTCTCTTGATATTTGGGAGAAATTGTGATATGAGTGTAACCTGAATAGCCATCAAGAAAACGATACCAACTCCTTTCCACTAGTCTATCTAGCATCTGATTCATGAAGGGCATTAGAAAATGGTCCTTTTGGGTCCATATATTTAGCTTTCTATAGTCTATACACACTCTCTAACATATGATAAGTCTCATTGGTACGAGCTCATTCTTCTGATTTGGAACGACAGTAATTCCACCTTTCTTTGGAAAAAATGAATAAGACTGATCCACTTGTTATCAAAAATGGTGTAAACTACACCAGTGTCCAACCACTTGATGATTTCCTTGTTTACCACCTCTTGCATAGGTGGATTTAGTATATGCTGATGCTTAATACTTGGGATGCAATCTGATTTTAGTTGGATCTTGTGAATACAAATGCTTGGAAGAATACCCATAATATCTGCAATGGTCAACCTTATAGCTCTCTTGAACCTCTGCAACACTAACAATAATGCCTCTACCTCTATCTCAACCAAATCAGCTGCAATAATCACTGGCAAGGTGTTGTCGGCCCTAAAAAAAGCATAGCGTAAGTGAGATGGGAGGGACTTCAACTCCAAAGCTAGTTTTTCCTTAATTGATGGATGAGCTGGACGAGTAGTTCTATTTTTCAAATCTAGATCAAGCTTTTTAGGAGCATAAGTGTAAGAATATTACCATACAGAGCGCCTACCAATCTCATCATACTCTGCAATGCCATTACTATCAAAATTCATAATCATTGTTGTTAATTCTTCAACACCCAACCTTTTCTTAATTGGAACGGTCACTGCATCAACCTTGTCATCAATGGTATCTATCACAAACTCTACTCTTTATATTATTCGATTATCGCATAAACTGACATACATTGAAGATTATCTATTCATTATTGCGTCTAAACTTTAATTTCCCTAATTCCATATCAACCAGTGCCCTACCCATAGCTAAGATGGGTCTGCCTAAGATAATAGGGACTTGTAAGTCCAACTCATAATTAGGTATCACAAAATTGGCTAGAAAGATGAAGGATGCCTCCTTCACCAATACGTCACAAAGAATACCGACTGAATTTTTCATGGTCTGGTTAGCCATCAACAATATCATTAATATGGGTTTGGGTGCCCTCAACACCAACTTCTTAAACACAACCAGTGGCATAAGATTAATACTGGCTCCTAGATCCCATAAATCCTGAACGAAGTTGAAGGACCCAATAGTACATGGAATGATGGATACTCCTGGGTCCTCCTTATTTTCCACCAATGATCTAGATGCAACAACACTGTAGTGATGTACATTGTTTATGGGCTCATAACTCACCGTACACTTTCTAGTAACAAGATATTTCATGAATTACTCATAACCAAGAATTTTCTCTAATGTCTCTACAAGTGGTATGTTTACAGATAGTTCCTTCAACATTCTAGGAACTTCTGATATTTACCTTTTTCATGCTTCTTCTTCAGTCTCTGAGGAAAATGAGGGGGAGGTCTTATAATAGTCTTCAGAATTGGATTATAAACCTTACCCTTACCTTTATCCTTCTTACTTCTACCCTCAACATCTGATGATTTTCCAGTTTCAACTCTAGGTGCTTCCTCAACATCAACATTAACATCATCATTCGTTGCCTTAACTACAATGGGCTAGGGAGGATCCATAGTGGTCTTACCACTTTAAGTGGTAATGAAATGGAAATGACTATCATTCTTCAAATTTTGCATTGTATTATCGGGAAGAGTGCCTAGATACCTTTGATTTAATGTGGTCGACATTTGGCCAAACTACTGCTCCAGTTATTTCATAGTGGTGGTGTGTGACTAATTTTCCAAGTCAGCCCTGATATGTCTGTCCAAATCTCATTAAGGCGACTTTCCTGATGTTCTTGTCCTTTTACTAACTTCAATAACATTACCTCTATTCTTGACTCTGTATATCAGCTACTTGGTTTAACATATCTGTCACTCCTCTTTATAATCATCTTTGCGTCTCCAATCACCATCTCACTCTCTACTTCTGTCTCGATAGCTGTTACCATAGTAGTTCTAACCTTAGTTTCCTTTCCCCATGGATCGAAAACCTGCCACTTCTCGATCCAGATACTTTGCTTCCTCATGTGCATCAGACTCATAATCCCTGGAAGTAGTTCCTTGTGACCCTACTGCATTCACCTTTTTAGCGGTCATTGCTGCAAATTATTTTGTAAGAAACCTAATATCAGTTATGAGCTATGAAACTTCTGTGCTACCGTATCATCACTAGCTCTGTAGTCACTAGCATACCTAATAGCATACAAACTAGCTTTTCTATTAGCCTCCAGAGTGTGCCACTCCCAATTTGTGACAGAGATCTCATCTAGCATTTCCTGGGCTATATTCCAATGAAGACACATGCGTACAACTACAGATAAAATGTCTGCAATTGTCCTAGAGCTAACATTCAAGGATATGTAGAATATTTCCAATAGGTTGGATCCAGGAATCCGATGGTGAGGTACTATGCTTAATTTTTTTTTCAACCGAAACCATGCTTCATACATAGACTCTGCAGGTAACTGTTGGAAGTTATAAATCTCATCTTTTAGCTGCATCATCCTGGCAGGAGAAAAGAATTGATTCAAAAACTGTTGGCACAACTCATTCCAAGTTGCGATTGAGCCAAAAAGAAGTACCCCCAGCCACAACGATGCTTCTCTTATCAGCAAAAAAGGGAACAACCGCAACCTCCACGCTTTCCAATCCACACTTGGTATAGTATACAAAGTACAGATCCCAGTAAAATTGGCAAGAAGAATATTTGCATCATCTATTGTAATTTCAAAATATACACCCGTTAAGTTCAACAGCTGGATCATTGCATTTGTAATATCGAACTTCTTATGAGGGGTATAACAGGAGGAATAATGGCTCTTATCTCAGAAAGCTCAACAAAACAGACCCGACCCGACCCGACCTGGGGCCTTGTCATAAAGGGTGTCCCAAGTCCGATTGGGACCCGAGACCACTCCCATTACCCAACCCAATCTCCAGTCGTCTGCCCTGAGTTGGTTAAATTTTTAGAATATAACAAGATAGCATAACAATCCAGATTACAGACTCTTAGATAGATCTATTACCAAGACCAACCCAACCTATTTTGACTATCCATACCAACCATCCAACCTTACCAAGACAAACCAAACCATAGGTCAAACCATAATGAAATAGGTTTCATTAATAATCAAATATATAATCCAAAAATAAAAAAGAATAGAACAACCAACAATACAGTTATCCCATGTTTTCCCTAATACCAATACCAATGCTAAGGCTTACACCCATACCAATACCGCCTATTCCAACCCATAGAAGTTCCATAAAAGCCTCTAACCAAAGAATATTAAATATTCAGTTGGGACATGTCCTCAACCATAGACAAAACCAATATCCATAAATAACCGAAGTATAAAATAACATCCATGAAATAGAATCTTCCAAAAATATAGAACCTCAATACTTCAATCCAAAGATGACCTCGAGTATCCAAATCCTAAGTAGGAAGAGTAGAACAGTCGGTTCCTGCATTGCATGGGGATACATTCGCCCGAAGATGGGTTAGCGGGTGAACGCTAGCATGAACTATGGATAAAGATAAAATAATGCCATTTAAGAAATCCAAGTAAACAAACTATATGAATACAACTATACATATATATTTAAAACCATGCCGGGAAAGAGAACCAGGTTTAGCATGCATTTAAAACCTTTAATCTGGGTATGTGAAGCTTAACTGTCCTTAATCGCCCACGAGATAGATAGGTCTAGTGTAACCCCATGAATGGGCCCCGATGCGTATAGTTGCACGAACTTGAGATACCATAAAAGTCAGGGATTCCCATGTACCCTTCACTCTTCATGATACATATGTACAGTGTACTTAGAGAATTCTCGTGTATCTCATGAGTATCATAAAAGGGTTGTCATGCCCTACCCCTCATATTGGCATATTTGAGTTTCCAGTGTTCGTTCATTGAACTCCCACCTTCACGGTTATCTATCACACCCCACTATTATTGTTAATTAAAACTATTTTCATCCAACCAAACCATTATTATTAACCTAGGTTATTAGTAGTGGTATCGTTATACCAACTATAACTTGCAAGTAATGTCCTTAGACAAACCTTTCAGAGATCAAGGGATTCCCATGTACCCATAGATCACATTGTCCATTTAGCTTGAGGGATTCCCATGTACCCCTCAAGTATTCATTACCATATTAACTTGGGGGATTCCCTTGTACCCCACAAATATGTTTATTAAGCCAAAAAACCATTTAAACCATTTAGGATTCCATTACAAGGTTTAAACCATGCATAAGTTCCATTGAAATCCAATGACATAGAGAAATCATTATCATAGGCATTTTCTCAAACATATTGGGGGCATAATATTTCCAAAACCAAAGACAACTACCAAACAACCATTCTCATGCAACCAATTATCCAAAACTACCATTAATTCATATAAAAGCATGACTAATATATGGGAAAACCATAACCAAACATTTATAGCCAAAAACCCCAAATTATATTTGAAAACCCAAAATCATACAATATTCAAATCATGAAAATATTGTATAAAATACATGCCTTTAGTTGGAACTAACAATGAGGGAAGACAAAATTTCTTAAACCAAGATGATAATGGAGATAAATAACCAAGACAAGACCCAATTTACTCTTTAAGATGAAACCCTGGCCTTCCTTTACCTCAAAGCCTTAGAGAAAATTATAGAGTATTTAAGAGAAGTTTCTAAGTGTTTAAGATTAGAATAGTAGGGAAAATAACCACCAAATAGGAATATAAGTAGTGGGGCCTTATTAGGATAAGTGGTGAAATGTCCAGATTTCCCTCACTTAAACTCCATTTAATTCCCATCATAGGGTACGACTGACCCTTACGAGTCATTCCCATCCTATACGAATGGTACCCACCTATCATACCCTAGGAATTCCCTCTTGGACCCTACACTGTACAAGGTACAAAAAACCCAAACCCAAGTCATATCCAAGTGTACGACTTGTACCCATAAACCATAATTCCTCCTAGTATTTTATTCTGATAGGGATACGGGTTATGGGTATGGATCATATGATATGATTACGACTTGGTTGAATGAGTCGTCTACTGGAAATTTTTTTATCCAAAGGTTGAGTCTTGGATACGAGTAGTGGATACCGATCGTATAAGAGGGTACAACTCATATGGATCAGTCATATCCTTGTGAGGGGTTTGTAAGGGATTTAAGTGGGGGCATTTTAGATATTTTATACTTACCCTAACTAGGAACCATGGCTTCTAATACACTTAGGAGGTTATTTACCCTATTATTCTATTCATTAACACTTAGAAACTATTCCAAAAGATCTCATAATTCTCTGAAGAGATTATGGGACAAGAAGGCTAGGGTTTTATCTTGTGGCTTGCTTTGGGGCTTGTCTTGGTGATTTATTTCCATCAACTCATTATTATAAGGAATTATTCTCTTTCCTCATTGTAATTTCAACTAACTTCATGGTTTATATGATTGATTTCATGGTTTTACTATTTTATGATTTTGGTTTGAATAGGTGTTTTGATATTGAATGATTGGTTATGGTTTCCTATGGTTTTACTTATTGTTTTTTATGAATCAATGGTAGATTTGGACAATTGTATTGCATAGTAATGGTTTAATGGTCTTTGGAATTGGTTTTGGTTATATTATGCCCCTAAGGTGTTTGATAAAATTCTTATAAAGATATGTTCATTGCATTGACTTCTTTTAATGAAACTCTTGCACGTTTTAAACTTGATATAGGAATTATGCATGGTTTAAACGGTTCAAAAATGCTAAAGGTTAAATGGTTATGCTTGTGGAGAACATGAAAGTCTCCCAAGTGGATTTAATATGGTAATTGGAAGGGCACTAAGGTCCCCTTAACCTAAATGGTTTGGCTATAGATATTACATGCAAGTAAGCGATGGTATGACGATACCACTAATATTAGCCTTGATTAATATATGGTAAATGGATTTTTTGGACATGATTTTAATTGGGAATTAATGGTGGGGTGTGTAGCTAAATCGTGGAAGGTGGCGGTCCCAGGGGACCAAAACTGGAAACTCATATTTGCCGATATGAGGGGTTTTGAATAATGTGTGTTTGTGTCACATTTTATATTGGGGAATGTACTACTCATCCCATGGGATATTCCCTGGTCGTGCAGCTACACGCACTAGGGCCCTTTCAGCAGGAGGAGCTAAACATATATAGCCTGTGGGTGGTTAGGATGGAAAATCTAAACAGACCAGGTTTAAATATTTTAAATGCATGCTAAACTTGGTTCCCTTTCCCGACACTTATATATGTATGGTTGTATGCATTATGGATGGTTTTACTTGGTTTTATAATTAGCATTATTTCATTCTTATCCTAAGATTCATGCTAGCGATCATTAGCTAACCTCGTCTACTGCTGTTGTATACCCATGCTATATAGGAACCGGCCTTTCTACTTCTCCTGTTTAGCATGAGGATTTGGAATCAATATTTGTATTGAAGTGGTGATCTTCCATCATTTCGAAAGGCATAATTTCATGTTATGGATTTATTTAGACACTTTTCTTTTATTTTGGATATTGGTTTTGGCCATGGTTGGGGGGCATGTCCCAACCGTATTTGTTTATTCTTTTGAATAGAGGATTTATAGTACTTTTGGGAGTTGGTTTGGGCAAAATTGGTATTAGTGTCGCCCTTGGCATTGGAATAAGTCGGTGGGCTGACATCATTGGACTATATTATTGGTTGTTTCATCCTACTACATTTTAGGATTGATTTTCATATTATGTTTTTTTATTCCCTTTGGTTTGTGGTCTATGGTTTGGTTTGGTATGGTTGGGCGGTTGGTGTGGTACGATTGGACTCGATTGGGTCAGTCATGATCGTGACTCTATCCCCGAGTCTTAATGAAAAAAATAATGCTAGCTTGCTATATGTTCAAAATTTAGTCCATCTAAGGCTGGATATAAGTGGTTGGGTTGGGTAACAGTGGGCGGCCCCCGGTCCTGGTTGGACTTGGGATACCCATTACGACAAGGCCCGGGGTCGTGTCGTGTCATAAGATGCTTAATATGGTACCATTAGTGTATTGTGATTATATTCATACTTTATTGGCATATGAGATATTTGGAAATTCATGGATGAAACTGAAATAATGAGCGAATTTCAGCTCACGTGGTTGTGGAAATAAATCATCCTGGTTGGTTGTGAAAATATAACATGTGGTTGGTTGTGAAAATATAACATGTGGTTGGTTGTGAAAATACTCATTGTGATTGGTTGTGAGCATTACATTCTCATATCATTCTCATTTATGAAACATTGGTACCACTGTGGCAACATGTGAGAAACACTGGCAACCCCTTTTTAAAACCCTCCCCGAGGGATGTGTTAGAGAGAAGATATTATAACACCTTATAAAACCCTTTTTGAATGATATGCCAGAAAAAAGATATGAGATATGTGGATTGTATATGGATTGACGAACCCCCCATGGGTCTTAGTCGGTAAGCTTTAGCTCTATAGGTGTATACGGGGATTGTGTGACGATCTCAGAGGTTGTGCGACGACCTCGTGCATCATCATCGTCATATATATTGTACTTACTTTATTGTGTTTATATTGTGTTGTATTGTCATATTGACTTGCCATCTATGTAATTGTCTTATCTTCTTTTACTTGTATTTGATGATCTTGTATATGCATGTTTCCCCTTATTCTACTTATATGTGATATAATGCATACTTGTGTTCTATCTTGGTGTGTATGTGATATATTAGAATTGTTAGTGCAAGAGGTATGGGCTACCGTTATGGGACATTTTTTGACTGTAGGTGACATGCCCTTAGTGTGTATTTTGTATGCTTTATTTACTACTTTGCTTTGTCGGCCTATGATACCTACTGAGTACAAGTGGAACGTACTCATGCCTACTGCACCATTTCAATGCAGGTCCTATCTCGAGTGGGCCTTAGCTTGCTTGACTTGGGCGATTGTTGGAGCTTCTAAGGTAGCGGTCGGACATTTATGCATCTGGAGTTCACCTCTATCTTTCTATAGTAGTTATGTCTTTATTAGTATTTGGAGACAAATATTATTCTCTTGTGGTTATTTTTCTAATGTATTTGACTCCTGGATTATATTAGTAGTTCTTAAGATATTGACACCTGGTTTTGGGCATGATTGGTATTTTGGATAAGTTTTTTTTTGTATTATTATGATTACTTATATGATTCCGCTTTGTTCTAGAAGCCTTACTTTGGGATATTTCTGTGTTTTTATCTTTTTCTATCGGTTTGAGTGATAGGCCTATCGGTTTGAGTGATAGGCTTACTTGTCAAGGTACGCCACGAAAAGTGTCATCATGACCTTCATTTTTGGGCCGTGCCAATGATACATGGATAAACTTAGTTCATGAAGCCAACTCGTGCTAATCTAATACCATATAGGTCAAGACATGCTAAATCATAGAAATCTCATGTAAAATTATGTATAAGTGCTAGATTCACGTTTAAGGTTATGTAAATAGATATTCATGTATGATACAAGCAAATATAATCATGGAAAACATGTAACTGATGGAAGTTAAGAAAAACCATAAAAATAGGCATGAACCCTAGTTTAGAAATCATGAATTTTCTTGTTTGAAACTAAAATTTAGGGCACAAAGGTGGAAATAAACCCTTGTTGAAGTCTTACATACCTGAAAGTGAGAATCTTGGACTGGGATTAGAATGTTTGATTGCGGGACTTGGATCACTCTTTTTGTATTTCTGTAAGTATTAATGATAGAGTGGAGAATAACGAATTAAGAACCTTTTAATCTCCCTCTAACACGTATAAAATGACATGGTTTAAGGGATAAAAGAGTGGAAAAAACTAGACACTCAAAGGAACCATTTTAAAAAAATTGTTAAATTTCGGATGCAGGGATGATGGAATGAAACCATGGTTCTTACTATTAGTCCACAACTCCTGGATTGGTTCGTGGTTGCATACAACTTGACAATGCTTTATCACAATGTCCATAACTTTTAACTCCAAAATCATATTGACAAACAATCAGTGGTGGTTGAAAAAAGACTCAAAAATCTTTTATTTGGTAGGTGTTGAGCCTCATTAGTCTTTGTATTCTTAGAGGAATGATCATTACATGGTGACCCTAGTAGAATTTTATGCCAGAACTTAGTCGTTAGAGGAGTTTTCAAATCCACCTTGTGCTTGGGACCTCTTATGAATTTAAATCCCATCTAATACTCTTAACATACTTATAGTCTTTTGGTAGTTGACATGTCATGCAATTAGGAAATAAAACCTAATAGTCAATAAATCCCATTTTGAATCGAATAGTTGAATTTCTTAGACATGTTTTCCATGGATGGTTCCATGGCTCGTTGTTTCTTGAACAATTTTAATGTTGATGGATCCATTATATGGATGAATAGTAAGACTCATGGTTTGAAACCATGGGTCATGAACATGATCGTAGAAACTAGAAATTTCTGGGGTGATATACTAACTAAAAATGATGAGAAATAGTTTGGGGCACACCGTGAGGCCAAAGAAACTGTGTTTTTTTAGCTTCTTTCTCTTTTTTTCCATTTTCTTTCTGCGTTTTTCTTTGTATAAAGGTAGGTCATGTTTAGCAAATACAATGGCCATGTTAAGGATTTTCTCATTAGAAGATTCTAGGAACTTCTCCAATGGATCTCACTTCAGTGAATTTGAGAGTACAAAGGTGGACAAAAATATCCAACAACAGGATAGAAGCCTATCACCGGTCGATAGAAGGCAAGGTCTCAATCTCTAGGAAGGCAAAAGAACTTTAATGATACTAAAAAATGCCACATTGGGAGCGCGACCTTAAAATAACCTTCACGGATGAGGACATGGTTGAGTCATGTAATGCCCACAATGAAGTCCTAATAATATCTTTAGATATTGATGGCTACGATGTGAATAAAATGTTGATTGACCCAGGTGGGGTTTGGATAACACTATGCTTACGGGGTTCTTTGACTGAATGGAATATAGTAGTGGTATATTTCCCATGGCTTTGTCCTTGCTTGGGTTTAATAAGGCCAACAAGGTGACAAGAGGAGAGGTGATACTAGTGGCTAAGGTTGGTGCTGTGGAAAACCAACTTTGTTTAACATCCTTAATGGAGATATGGAGTACACCATCATCTTGGAGAGGCCATACATCCATTCCATAAAATCTTTCTCTTAGACATATCACCAGGTTATCAAGACCCCCACCACAAGTGGAATGCAATAATAATAAAGAATCATGATCAACTCCAGGAAATATTTATAGTCTCAGTAAGCAAACTAGAGGCCGCCCTTTGGTTAGAACAAAAAGGTCTCCCAGAACTGTGCTCTGGGAAGATGAAGTGGTACGAAACCTTGAGTGCCTTCTGCATCTCCAAAAAAAGGGTGAGGTAACGAGCATGACTGAATAACTCTATCAAATCACTTTTGTTCCTCTACTCGTCGGAAAGAAAGGTATACTCGGGCTCGAGATTAAGCCTCGAGCTAAGCACTACTTATCTTGTTTTTCTTTGAAATATATCTGATTGCTTCACATAATCCTATATTTGATCTTATAGGTGTCTCTCCTAAGATGGTGAGACACAATTTTGGGTGATATAGCCTCCCCTACTGAAGCAAAAATAATGTCCAAGCTCAGATAATTTTTTATTTATTTATTAATGAAGTGGTGACTTACCTACTTTGTATTGGCTCTATCAAGCAAGTCAATTACCCAGAATGGATAGAAAATGTTGTGATGGTACTAAAGAAACTGAATATGTTTGTAATATGTATGAATTATAAGGATTTGAACAATGCATGCCCCAAAAACACTTTTCCCATCCCAAATATTGATTGCATGATAAGTGTTATGTATGAGCATAAAATCTTGAGTTTTCTTGATGCGTACTCTATATACAATCAGATCCACATGGATATACAGGAGTAAGGAGAAATTGTCATTTCATACTAACCATGGTACATTTTGTTAAAATATGATGCATTACAGGCTAAGAAATGTAGGTGCCACTTAACAGAAGATGGTCAACTAGATGTTTGAAAGGTAGATAGGAAAAAAGATAGATATCAACATTGACAATATGTTGGTGAATTCACAAGTAGTTTGGGATCACCTATAACATCTCAAAGACGAGTTTGCGGTGTTGAGAAAGCATAACATAAACCTAAACCCTGTAAAACATAATTTTAGGGTAGGGTTTAGAAAGTTCTTGTGTTTCCACATGTTGAATAGAGGAATAGAAATAAATACAGATAGGAGCGATGCTATTTAAGAGTTATTTAATACATTGGGTGACGTCAGGTACATATAGAGACTTACAAGGAAGCTCGCAATTCTCAATCATTTCATATCAAAATCCTCAGAGAGGTGCATCATTTTTTCGTTCTATTAAAGAATATCACAAACTTTTAATAGAACTTTGAGTGTCAGCAAGCCTTGAGGGAGTTAAAGTCTTACCTACTGTTTTTCGAAAATTTTGACTTTTAAGAGTCGCCACTTAATTTATTTTTAAAAAGAATTAAGAAAATCCTTAAAAGTTAATTTAAATGATCCAAAACAGAAAAAGTCATTTAAAATTTAATGATTCCGAGTAAGTGGTTCCTATTAACGTTTTAGGAAGGTTTAAAGCACTTAGAACGTCCGCTAACTTGCGGTTATCCATACTGTTTAAAAACATATTTTGACTAACTTTAAAAAAAGAATTGATTTGTTGAAAAAGTGATCGATTTTTTAGAAAAGACTTGTGTAAAATAGATTTGGGTGACTTAGTAGGATTTTAACTAAGTCTAAAACAAACTAATAAGCAAATAAACACATAAAAGGGGAAAGGGAGGAGGAAGTAAAAGACTTAGGCCATTGGGCCCTAATCGACGAAACCTGTCCTAATCTAATTGTGCTTTCGACCCATTTTCACCTTTCCTAATTCTACTTTTCGAGCCTTGTTGGCCAAAAATTTGCTCCACTTGTATTAAATTTACAACTTTGGCTCCGAGGCCCAAATGAATAAATAATGAAATAAATAAATAAAGACAACAATACAAATGAAGAAATGAAGAAACGAAACTTTCAAGTCTCTTATCTTAGCCGCTTCAAGGGAACTTTAACCCATTCTTCTTTATTCGACTCTTTATAGCGCTATGTAATCAGCTTTAGATTCTCTTTCGGGCTTGTCTCGAAAGAATAGGCCTCATTGGCCATGACGGATATGCAAACGGGAAAAGTCCATGTAGGACACGAACGTATCCATATGCAAAAGAAATATAAAGCAATTACTATATGCTCAAACGTTGAATCCTAACATACAAGCAATAATTTCAAGTATTAACATAAAGGAAAAACAATATAGACATGTCACGATAAAACTTCGTCAACTAAGGGACATGATAGAGAAACAAGTAAGTCATGAGATCTATGATATTTGAACAACTAAACTCTAAGGTTCGTGCAGATAACATATTGTTGGGTACCCTATTAATTGGGATGATGTGGTTAAATGAATTGAGTCTCATGAGCCAGAAAAGGGTCAAATGCTAAAATATTCAGATGATGCTAATCTTTGAATAAGAAGGCATGAGGAAAAGTAAATTACTGAAGCATGGACATTTTACCAGACTATTCTAAAAGGGTTGAACAGTAAATTCTTCTAACTTGAAGTACCATGATACCCACAAATAGCAGTCTTCACATTCGATGACATGAGTCATTTTCCGAGTTTTGAACATTCAACAAAGGGAAAGCCTTTTGAACC
Organism: Capsicum pubescens; assembly: GCA_030864215.1. Lineage (NCBI taxonomy): Eukaryota > Viridiplantae > Streptophyta > Magnoliopsida > Solanales > Solanaceae > Capsicum > Capsicum pubescens. The sequence continues at coordinate 109,307,216 of CM061549.1, read as the reverse complement.
TCGCTATAAGATAATGTAGAGGAGCATAAAAACTCGAACCTTTCTAAAAATAAGAGAAAAGAAAAAAATCCACATAAACAGAGAACTTTCCAGTTCAATATAAAGATCATTCATTGTTTTCGATGATCCGGGTCATGAGAAATAATTTTTCATTTAATACTCATTTTCCATCAAGGACTCACAAATCATAACAAAATGCAGTATTGCATAGGGGTTAACTCCTCAAATCAAGGCATACAACAGACTTCACAGAAACTTCAAGATACTCATGAGACGAGGCAAGAAATGGACAAACTAACAATATTGAACTAAGAAAATCAAAAGGAATTTAAAATAAACAATAGTCAGCTATATCAAATTATCATGTTCGAGTATAAAAAGATAACAAATTGGTGACTTAAGTGAATGGCTATTATAGTAGATTCGAAAACATAACTGAACACAAATTATACGATTAGAATATTAACCTTACAATAAATTTGAAGAAAGTCCTACTCTAGAGATTCACTAAACAAAATTGTCATCGAAACGATAGAAGAAATCCGAGACAAAACAAATATAGAATCACAATAGTGACCCAACCATATCAACTTAAGACAGTGGACTCAAAAGCAACAAAAAAATAACAAACGAAAAATTGATTATGGAACAAATATTGTGAATATCTATCTAGCAAAATAGCACAACAATCACTACACACAAGTCCTATGGCTATCGAAGCCCTCTACAGCCAACCATTCAAACAGACCTCAATTTTAGTATTCAAACAGACTTCACAACCTCCACAACAGAGAAACTGGGATGAAAAAGAAATATACCGATAAAGTTAAATGAGGAAAGGGATATTTACCTCTCTCGGGGCTGCAAAACGGGACTCGAACTCTTGAGGAAATCTCGATTACCACTGAAGGACCTTGCTGTGACTCCGAAAAACCTCGAACAGTCGTCGATTCTTCTTAAAAAATAGAACTTAACTACGAAAGCTATTTATTTTCCTTTTTTTTTTAAATGCTCGGATTTCCCACTCCTTTGATCTAGACTTTTTTCTCTTGTTTCTGCCTTCATCCCAAGAGAATTATTTTCAAACCCCGATTTTCCAATCCCCTTTTGCTCCTCAAAACCACCTTTTATAAAGAAACCTCTAGGATTTATTTTAGGGGTTCAACCGATGGGGAAATAGGATCTTTTGGGGGTAATTTTGGAATTGTTTTGAGAGGGAATTCAAAAATGTTTCCTCGGATAAGATTTTCCATCACCAAATTGAACCAAATTTAGATTTTTTGGAAGAATTTAAAAATTGGGACATTGAGAAAAACCGAATTCCCCTCTCCACCAATCAAAATTGCCTAAATATGTACCAAATTTGTACCATATTTCTAGATTTGCGGAGTATGAACGTTGGATGAGCCAGCACACCACTTTCTAGAAGATTTCTTGGCACATATCATGAGGTTAGGTCAATTTTTTTTGGTTTTGGGTCGCGACGGGTTTTGAATTGGGTTGTCGTCGGAGCGGGTTTCGCCGGGTTTGCAATTGGTTGTACCCATTTTGGCCAATTGTTGTTGTCGCTTTGTTACTGCTACTTTGTTGTTTATGGAGTATCGATGTTGAAGGCTGTTTGTACGCATAAGAGGAGGAGGATTAGAGGTTGGGTCGGGTCAACATGGGTATTGGGCCGTGGTATTTGTTGGATTGTTAAATGTTGTTGTTGCTGAACATTAATGAAAAAGAAAATGGGTTGCTGATTACCTTTTGGGATAATCGGGTTAAAAATTAGGGTTAAAATAACCCCAATTTATTTAACTGAATTAAAATAATTCTAATTAAATTTAATTATATTAAAATAATCCTAATTAAATTTAATTGGATTAAATTTAATCGAATTAAAATAATCCTAATTGAAATTCGATATGAACATTCTTTCTTTAATCCTGGGCTTCTTGATTTATTAAAATCGACCAAATATTTTTCAAATAAATTATTTTCAATAATAAATTATATTTAAATCAAGATTTTAGTCATTTAAATTTATTTTCAAGATAAGCCTTGATTAAAATCTGATAATTTGTAAAATAAATATTTAAGTAATCAAATTATATTATCGCGTATTACTGAACACGATAATATATAATCGCTACTCAAAATAAAAAATTACGTATAAAAAATATTTTAAAATTCTTTTTTATTCGGATGAAATAAATATTTTAATTTTATTAAAAATCAAAGAAACTCAGGATTAAATTAGTCGCAGAGGGCAAAAATTAGGTGTCAACAATTGATCCTTACCTTTGGGTAGGGCGGATGCAAGTAACCCTGGGCAAAGGGGGGTTAACGTTCCTAATTTTTGTTCGATCACAAATTCGAATATGAAAGAGGTTGGATTTCGCACGAGTTTCATAGAGTTATGGCCGGAGCTCGGTATTAGGTTTCCTACATATCTCAAGTTACATGTGAACTCAGGCCACTTGTAGTTCATAAAGCTTGACTTAAGGCACGATTTTTAAAAAAATCATCAGCTATCTTAGTTTGGGAGTTTTGATGAAACCAAAAAGTTGGAATAAAGGGATTTGGGGGGAGATTGGAATACAGTTGAGTTTTCTACATAGAGTCCAGCCTACATATCCCCGAGACTCAGGGAATTAGACTGCCTGTATTTTGACTCAATCGATAGAAAAGATAGTCTTTTCTTTTAGACGATCTTTGGCTCAGGATGAGTGATAAGTTGTTCGAGTTATGAAAAAGAGGCTTGTAACCTCTTAACCATGAAAATGGAGCTCTTCACATCCATAGGTAAGAACTTACCTGAACATAATTTCCAAAACTCTAGGTGCCCTATCACTCGAATTTGAAAGAAAGAGAAGTTTGCCCTTAGTATGAGTTTAGAAATATCCCGAAGGTAAAGCTGAAACCAGAATATTCAAAAATTTCCACATGCCTTCTAACAGGGGTGTGGTTGGATGGTGGTGGCGATCATCCTTTAGCTCGCTTCCAAAGAGTTTGACATCCCTCTTTAGACTATGTCCATTTTGCTGCTAAGAAAAAGTTCCACGTTATGCAGCGTCCTATCTGGAGTCGTCCGCACTTGTGGTTTTGAGTTGAGATTTTCATCCTCTCGGATGCTCTCAACAATGTTTCAAAAAAAAGTGTTAGTACTAAATATAATTCACGAAAAAGGTATGTAGCCTTTTACCATATCTCCACGTGGGTTATTTCCCGAAAAACAAAGTCATCCTTTCATGTACCTGTTTGGAAAGAAATAGCTTGCAACAACAAACATAACAACTATTTTGGTTAAATAGTTGTTGTATATTTATCTCATTTGTTGGTTGATTATGTCCTTAAAGTGAGGTTATACTTTTAGACACTGATGACACTTTATTCAGAACGGTCCCTGCAACCGTGTAATATTATGCTAAGGTGAACCATTTTGGTTGCCTATGAAAACCTTTCTAGCTATTGGTAATAATTCTTTGCATGTGACCTCGGGTAAGTTATGCACATCTTTTGTATCGATACGACTTATAGATTCTCCTTAAATTGTCAATCTTTAGATAATCTTGCGCATTATTTGATGTTAGATACGAGGCAACTTACAAATATCCTTTGAATTGCTAGCCTTTAGGTAATCCTGCACATTATCCAACCTTGGATAAGAGAAGGCTTACAGAAATCCCTCCAATCTCTAGTTCTCAGGTATTCCTGCACATCATCCGACCTTGGATACAATATGACTTATGGATATCTCTAAAATTGGTAGTCTTTGGGTAATCCTTCACATAATCGATCTTGGGTATGACGCGGCTTATAGAGAATCCTTGGACTTATCAATTTGATAATCTCACATATTCTCCGGTAAGGATTTAGTTGCAACTTATGGATAACCTTCGGACTATAAATTTTTGGGTAACTTTGCACACTATCCGGTTAGGATGTTGTTGTGGATTACGGATGACCTATGGGCTATCAATTCAGAGGTAATCATGCACACTATCCTATTTCAAATAATATGACTTATAGATGATCCTTAAATTGTCAGTTTCAAAGAAATCTCATATGTCGTTCTTTTTTAGATAGCGACTTATAGACGTCCTTTTGAATTATGTGCTTTTGATACATTTAGATGCTGATTCATAAAATGACGAGATATACTCGATGCCAGCGTATGCTACCTCACTTGTTAACAGATATTAGATGCTGATCATATCCTCGATGTCAACGTATGCTATCTCGCGTGTCAATAGATATTAGATGCAGATGATATCCTCAACGCCAGCGTATGCTATCTCGCGTGTCAACAGATATTAGATGCTGATGATATCCTCAACACCAACGTATTCTATTTTGTGTGTCAACAAATATTAGATGTTGATGATATCCTCGATGCCAGTGTGTTCTATCTCACATGTCAACAGATATTAAATATTGATTATATCTTCGACGCCAGCGTATGCTATCTCGCATGTCACCAGACATTGAATGTTGATGATACCCTCGACGCCAATGTATGATATCTCATGTTTCAATATGTATTGAATACTAATGATATCCTTAATGCCAGCATATGATATCTCACGCATCATCAGATATTTAATGCGGATAATACCCTCGACGCAAGCGTATGATATCTCGTTCATTATCAGATATTTAATGCGGATGATACACTCTATGTCAGCATATGATATCTCGTACGTTATCAGATATTTAATGTGGATGATACCCTCGATGCCAACGTATGATATCTCGCGCGTCATTAGATATGTAATGTAGATGATACCCTTGATGTCAGCGTATGATATCTCACGCGTCAATAGATATTTAATGCAGATGATACCCTCGACGCCAGCGTATGATATCTCACGCATCATTAGATATTTAATATAGTTGTTATCCTCGATGCCAGCATATGATATCTCACGTGTCAAAGGATATTTAATGAAGATGATACCCTCAACGCCAGCATATGATATCTCGTGCGTCATTAGATATTTAATACGGATGATATGCAATGGCCCTCTTGGCAATGGAATGAGATGGAATGGCCCTTTTGTGAATGAAAATGGTTTTGCCTAAATCTGTTTGTCTGTGTTTTTGCTTTATACGTGTACCTGTACTCAAGGTAGACAGTCAGTAGACACAAAGTCGCTTTTTCTAGCGACTATTTTTTTAGAATAATTCTAAATACAATATTTATAAAGAAGATAAGGTGCCTTTGTTTGTCATTTGTGGTCTCAAGAAATAAGATAGACAATTAAAAAGGTCTTCAATAAATGGGTATTAACTCATCTTTGGGGATACCTGGAAATACCATTCTTGAGCATCATATTCTCTGGTGTGGCCCCCAACTTGCTCAAGGATTTTTGAAAATAACTCTCATTCTTGTGTATTGATCCCTGCATCAACATAAAAAAAGATTAGTTTGAGGAAACTACTCCGTGTTGACCTCCTTCACTCCTCGATTTTCTCCTCACCATATTTCAAGTGGTCCGTCATGTTGGTACCTCCACCCCAGCTCCTTGCACTAATAGACGTCTAGGTAATCACTAAGTAAAATATTTGTATAGATTTTTGAAAGAAGTCTTAATTTTAGAAAATAGTTTCAAAAGTTTTTGTAAAAGCTTTAGAAAAGCTTGCCAGTCATGTCATGTACAAGCCCGACAAACGTCTTCCTCTTGGTTCTGACTATGTCTGACGTTTGATGGAGGATTACTAGGGATTCAACATCGTTGAGGCTCTCTATCAGAAGTTCTATCATAGCTGTAGATTTAGTCTATCTAGACTTTATATCAGCTGGTGATTTCCAAAATTAGACTCAGACCTCTGGTGCTGGGAGATTTGAAATATATTCCAATATATTAGTGGAAATTTTGAGGACCTCCTTAAAATTTCTACCTCAGTTTATAGTTATTTGAGATGATCTCAACTCGAGCAAACCCGAAGTCTTTGTTAGTCTTCGTTCTCTTTGTTGGATGATGATCTTCCTCTTATGAATTTTCGAGATTCCTTCTCAAATTTTTTTCCCCAGTTTCCATTTCCTGAGGTTATATGACCGAGCCATTGGGGCGCCTACGTATCCTGTTGAAGCAGGAATTAGGTCAAACGTAGTTCAAGACTATCCCTTTCATCTATCACGATGGGCGATGAGTTATGAATAGAGTGGAAGTCCAGTTTTGGAAAGCCTCTCCTGGTGCAACCTTCTTCACCCCACTGGACTTCGGGAAATATTTTGGTATAGCATTACATCCATCGAACATATTTCTTATCCCATACCCAAGACCATCATCATTTGGCATCTTACGCACGGAGAATGACTGGTATAGAAGCGACAAGGTCCTAGACAGACTCGTCTTTGGCTTATCCCCAAACTCATCTTCCTCTGTCGGCTGATATCTTAACCCATACTTAAATGGTTTCTCTGGGACCATATTGGGCTTAATAATTCCTTCCAGATTTTTACCCAAGCCTCGACCAGGCTCGAACCCACTTCTTAACATCACAGTCACAATCATTTTGCAGACAGAAGGAATTGGAGCTTTGGGAGTCAAATCTTTCTCTACATCACTTACGATCTCTACAGTATAGAAATTACTACCCGTTGAGGTATCTTCAATCATCGACATACAACCATTGGGAAAATTCGCGTGGCTTCCTTCCCTTTGGATGACTATTTCATGATCCTCCCAAATGAACTTCAATAACTGATGGAGGGTCGATGAAACTGCCTTTACACTATGTATCCATGGTCTTCCTAAGAGCAGGTTGTAACTAGGATGAATATCCATAACATGAAACTTAGCCTTGAATTTTGCAGGTCCCATTTGGATGCACAAATCAATTTAACCTATGGTATATCTATGCCCTCCATCAACTGCCCTCATGTTTACGTGGCTTTGGAAAATTTTCCCCAAATCATAGCCCATTTGAACCAATGTGGAAAGAGGACAAATGTTCAGACCAAATCCGTCATCTGTCAATACTAGATTAATCATATAGTCTCGATAAATGACAGTGACGTGCAAGGCTTTATTATGTATTACTCCCTCAAACGACAACTCTTTCTCATTGAATGATATGCGATGACTACCCATAATATTTCCTATCATTGCATCCAGATTCTCGACACTCGTGTCTGCGAGAACATATGCTTCATCCAAGACCTTCAATAAATCTTATCGGTGGTATTGTGAACTCATTAATAGTGCCAAAATACAAATATGGGCTGGAGTCTTCTTTAAATGCTTGACAATTGAGTAGTCTTTTGGTTGCATACGTCTCTAAAATTCCTCAACCTCCACTTCAGTGATTGGCCTTTTCTGTGAATCCTTCTTATTGGTTAAATTTTCAGGAATGTAGCATCGTCCAGACTGTGTCACCCTTTGGGAAATGGAGGTTTCTATAATAAATTCCTTCCTAGGCAGAGAAGTGTACACCTAAGTCGGGGCCATCATTACTATAAATGGAGGCTTCTCATTGACACTTAAGGTAACTACGACTTTCTCTATCTTCTCCACCTATTCCGTTCTTTTGAACCTTTCTGAATGCACCTTAGTAATGATCTTGCTAGACACCTATTCACCCTCTATTTCAATCCTGTTACTTGCAACTCCCTCATGATTAGACAATGGGTTACTGTTGATGTTTGGTGCCGGCGACAGAAGCGTGATGACCTTCTGATCAATCAAATCTTGAATTTTATGCTTTAAGCTAACACAATCCTTGGTATTGTGACTCATCGCTCCTGAATGATAGGAATAATTCTGATTGGTATGGTAAAATCGGGAGTTAGGATTGACGAGTTTTGGTTGGATAGGTTGTAAATGGCCGGCATCCTTCAATCTCCCAAAGATTTGGGTACGACTTTCAGCCAGCGGCGTGAAGTTCCGGTGAGGTCTTTTTTTGAGGTTTGGATGTTGGGGGTTATAATGGTTTTGATTAGCGGGATGAGGTACTTGATGATAATTGGAGGTGCTTGGACGTTTGTTCGGTTATTTGGAAGGACGACTTGAACATGAGGCTAATAATTCGATTGCGGAATTTGGTATTGTGGTAAAATATTTGGCTGTGGAGCTTGGTATTGGGATTGGATATTTGGAAGTGGATCTTGGTACTGGGATTGAATATTTGGAAGTGGAGCTTAGTACTGGGGTTGGGTGTAGAATACATGCTGAAAATTTGGTGACGACGGAGAGGAGAAAATATTTCTAGGCTTGGATCTCTTTTTCAACTTAGCAACAGAATCAGCAGAGACCGCAGATATATCTTTCTTTTTCTTATTTGGGAACATAGAAGTCCCATAAGATGTTGGGGTTTTGACAATCTTTCTTGTTCGAAAGCCTTCCTCTAGCGATTCCCCAATTTTCACCAAATCTGCGAAAGTTGCTCTAACAGCAGATACCATCCTAGTATAGTATTCTCCCTCCTGAGCGTGAGAGAACACATAAACCATCTCTTTCTCAGACATGGGAGGTTGTACCTTGGAAGCTTCTTTTCTCCAATGAAAGGCATAGTCTAAAAAACACTCATCATTCTTCTTCTTGATCTGGTTTAATGAGTATCGGTTAGGGACTATTTCTATATTAAATGCGAACCTATCAAGGAAGACTTAGCCAATGCCCTCTAACTAGTCCATCTTTTCAGATCTTGAGACGTCAACTAATCTAAGACTTCACCTCTTAAGCTCCGGATGAACAGGCACATCAATGATGCCTCATTTTCTCCTACCCCCACTATTTGATCACAATATCTTCTCAGATAGGCCATGGGATTTCCAGTACCCTCAAACACTTCAAATTTGGGAACCTTGTATCCTTCTGGAAGATCTACTCTAAGGTGAACACATAGATCATCGTAACCTAGACTATCATTGTCCCCCGCCCTATGAGATTCCCTGATCCTCATAATCTCTTCATTCATAGTCAATAATTTCATTTCATGCTTTGTCCTCCACTCTTTTCCTTCTCCTCGTAATGGTCTATCTTGGGATTGGGAAAGGAATTATAGATATCAGGGGATATGATGACATGTGAAGGATTTGGAAGGGTAGCTTGCTTTTGTGGATGAGAAGAGGTTGGGTGGTAGGTGGGGAGAATGTTTTGGAAATTGAAAGAGTTTTGTGGAACTTGAGAGTAGTTTGGTGGGATCAGAGAAGGATTTTACGGATTTGGAAATTAATTTTGTGGATTCGGAAATGGATTTGGTAGATTTAGGGATGGATTTTGTAGATTTGGGAGCGAATTTTGTGGATTTGGAAGTGGGTTTTATGGGTTTGAAATTGGGTTCTGGGGATTTGGGAATGAATTTTGTGGATTTAGAGATGGGTTTTGTGGGGTTAGGGATGGATTTTGTGGATGGTAAGCATCTGAGTTATTTTCTCGATTGGTATTTTGGACAAGTTGAGGAGCGAAGACGGACGATATGTTATTTGGATGATCCTCGAGAATAGGTGTAATGAGGGGAGATATCTGGAATGGAGTCCCGTGTCCTCCTGGAGCAGGAGCATTGACAGTGAGGCAAGGTTAGCCAAATCTCGAGTACAATTCATCTCCTCCTGAAGCATTTTCAATTTCCTTGCTAGTTTAGAAAACATCTTGCTTTGCTCCGCTCTTACATTGTCCCTGATGTTCAATGCATTTTCTTCATCACTTTCGATTATTTTTGAATGATGGTCAGAGGATGGGATCTTATGCGCTTTCGACTGGGCGAAGTAAGGATGTTTTTCTAGCTTATTTCAACACGGAGTAGTTTTCTATTATCTGTAAAGTAAAATAACTCAAAGGCCGATGTGTTAGTTTCCATATGTGATAAGTAATGCACGATACTTGACAAGAAGTAACCACATAGAGTTGTTGGTGCCATAGACAAACTGATCCTCGGGAGCATAGTGGATAAATTTTTCTTTGACTCAAACAAACAGACATAAGCACACAAAACAGTTATGTCACATAAACATTATAATAGCGCGTATCCTAACTGTGGTGACCTTTTATAAGCCAAGGGTTTGGGACTCACGAATTTTGAAGAAAATATATGCCCTTTTAAAGCCAATCCATTATCCCCCAATTTCATAGATATACATAAATGGCATAAATGCCTACAAAAGTTGCACAAAAGGGATACAACCTTTAGGGAAAGGAAAATAACATGAGAAAAAGAATGATGTCCCGCTCAGGGGGATAGAAAATACTAATTCCTGAATGTTTCTTCTATCGGCCTTCGCCCTTTTAGATTTGTCCACTTCTTGTTATTGCCGATATTCGTTGATGATCAAGCAATTTTTGTATAGCTGTGCCTTAGATGCAACCGCCCAAATCGATCAATTTCTTGCTTAACTTGATTCGATTCCTCTTTCAATTGGTATATGATTGAGGCATCCTTACACGAAAGTAAACAAGCTTTTTCCCGACCCCAAAAGATAATGGATTGGATTAAATAAACATATATTTCTTTAACACATAAATATGATCCGTTTGTAATTGACTCAGGGTCAATAGATGTAGGTCAAGTTTTCTAATAGGCCCAATACCTCCCTCGGGTATTGGGTCGTCCTAGGATCATGCCTAAAATAGGGTTTTGGTTTTACTCTATCCTAGGTGTCTAGAGTGGGTTTGAACTAGGTTCCCAAGCAGACAACTTGAGTTTAGAAACACGAACAACCTCCGACCGCCTAACATACTGGCAAACTGTCGTGTTTCCAACATTTTATTTGGAATTGAACAACAGAGGCTGGACATCCACGAAACTCCAAAACTATATAATAATCAATGGAGGAACATGCCATGAAATGCAATAATTAAATTCGGCAGGAATCGAAGCATATAAACATGTAGAACAGTTAGTCAAAATAAGATATCAAACATTTGGTTAGAACCTAGTTAAATATCCCCGTAGAGTCGCCATTTCTATTTTGCGGAAATTTTGACTTTTAAGAGTCGCCACTTAATTTATTTTTAAAAGAAATTAAGAAAACCTTTGAAAGTTACTTTAAACTATCCAAAACAGAAAAAATCATTTAAAATTTAAAGATTTCGAGTAAGTGGTTCCTATTAACGTTTTAGGAAGGTTTAAAGCACCTAGAACGTCTGCTAACTTGCGGTTATCCAGACTGTTTGAAAACATCTTTTGACTAACTTTCAAAAAATAATTGATTTGTTGAAAAAGTGATCGATTTTTAGAAAAGACTTGTGTAAAATAGATTTGGGCGACTTAGTAGGGATTTTAACTATGTCTAAAACAAACTAATAAGCAAATAAACACATAAAAGGGGAAAGGGAGGAGAAGTAAAAGACTTAGGCCATTGGGCCCGAATCGACGAAACCTGTCCTAATCTAATTGGGCTTTCGACCCATTTTCACCTGTCCTAATTCTAGTTTTCGAGCCTTGTTGGTCCAAAATTTGCTCCACCTGTATTAAATTTACAACTTTGGCTTCGACGCCCAAATGAATAAACAATAAAATAAATAGGAATAAATAAATAAAGAGAACAATACGAATGAATAAATGAAGAAACGAGACTTTCAAGTCTCTTAGCTGCTTCAATTGAACTTTAACCCATTCTTATTCGTTCGACTCTTTATAGCCATGAGCTATGTAATCATCTTTGGATTCTCTTTCGGGCTTGACTTGGAAGAATAGGCCTCATTGGCCATGACGGATATGCAAACGGAAAGAGTCCATGTAGGACACGAACGTATCCATATGCAAAAGAAATATAAAATAATTAATCTATGCTCAAACGTTGAATCCTAACACACAAGCAATAATATAAAGTATTAAAATAAAGGAAATACAATATTAACACGTTTTATCCAGAAAAAATGAAAAAATTGCGTACAAAAAATATTTTGAAAAAGTTTTTTATTCGGATGAAATAAATATTTTGATTTTATTAAAAACCGAAGAAACTCAGGATTAAATTAGTCGTGGAGGGCAAAAATTAGGTGTCAACACCTACCAAGCTTGGCCCTACTAGCCAAACCAAAAGAAGGAGAGCCGTTGCTCCTATGTCTTATACTAGCGGAGGTAGAGTCAGTGTTGTGATGAACTTAGAAGAGGAAGGTACATAATATCCTCTTCATTATGTTATCAAAAGTTTAATTAATGTTGAAACTCGATACCCACACTTATAAAATCGTTATTTAGGTTTAGTCGAGGCAGCTCAAAAGTTACACCTATATATTTAGTTTTACCCCATAGCGGTAGTCATCACGTATCCTCTTCGAAACATTCTCTACAAGACAAAACTATTTGGCCAGATGTCTAAACGGGAGATTGAGCTTAGAGAGTTTGATATCGAGTGCCGACTCTGAACAACTATCAAGTCACATGCATTGGAATATTTTGTTTCTAATTTTAACCCAGGGATGACCCCCAAGGTCAAAATGGAGGCAATCTAGGCCGACGAACACCAACCTAAGCTGTGGAACCTATACACTGATGAGGCATCTCACATGAAAAGGACTGACATCAATATAGTCTTGGTAATACAAAGGGGAAAGGCTAAGGCAAGTAATCAACTTCACCCCGCTTGCTAAAAAAGAAGTTTGTGTATGAGGCCTTTTTTGTAGGTTTGGGATTGGCATGGAGCATAGGTGAAAAATATGCGACTACCAATTAGCGACGAACCAAATTGTGGGATATTTGGACATAAAGGATGAGTGGATAATGAGGTATGTGACCAAGGTGTGGGATAATTTTTCACATTTCTAAAATTGGAGCCTCGAATAAATTTTATTAAGGTGAATGATGAGGAAGACATTCTGGCTATGCTGTAATCAACAAACAAGGTAGATGACATCATAAGAAGGACTGTGGTATAACTTTACGTTCGACGTTTGTAGTCCTAGAACAAAGAGATGTACACCACACCAACTTTATCTGGGATTGAAAGAGTTAGTGTATCAAGTATATATAGGATAGTTCACTAGTTGTATAAGCTAAAACATCTCAGGAACTACAAACCAGGGTGGCTAGATACTGCTAGGTATACGAGAGTCTCTACAGAAGGTCATACCTGGGACCTGTTGCAAAGTAACAAGGGCCTGGGATATCGTGTACATAATAAAAGAGATCTACGAGGGAGTATATGGAAGCAATTCTAGGGTGGGATTGCTCATACACAATATTATATAATTGTGATACTATTGTCTCAACAAGGAACACGATGCCAAAACAAATGTCAAAAAGTGCGACAAATGTCAACGATTAACTCATAAGCCTCACCGTATAGGGGAAGTGATGCATGTTGTAACCTTACCCTGTTCTTTTATATAATGGGGAATGGATATTTTGGGACATTATTTACCTTTCCCCTTCTATGTGAAGTTTTTGTTGATTATGAAAGACGACTTCTCCAAATGGGTCAAAGTTGAGGTATACAACCAGGTATGAGAGTAGAAGGTGATATATTTCATATACGGCCACATTATTCGCATATTTGAGCTACCTATAGAGAATAGAATGCTATAAAGATCCATAATTTTTAGGGTCAAAGGTGACAAAGATCATGAAAAAAGTTGAGTATAAAAAAAATCACCTCATCACCTTATTATCCAAGCATTATAATTATGACTGAGTCTTCAAAAATGACGGTGCTGCTCAACCTCAAGAAAAAATTAGAGAAAGCCAAGGGATATTGGGTTGAGGACTTATCAAGGGTACTAGGATGCATCCGCACGACTACAAAATATAGCATTGGATAAACCTTACTATTATTGGTGTATCCAGTGGAGTTGTTGATACTGATCAAAGTAGGCGAGCCCAGTTATCGCTACTCAGAAATCAATGAGGAGATGAATGAAAAAATTCTAGGGTTTTACCAGTATTAGCTAGAGTTAGATAATAGGGTGGGGCAAAGTTAGCTGTGTTTTTGTATAAACTAGAGTTAGTTGATGCAATGTTATAGTTAGTATTGTTGATGTCAACTTGAGCTAGTTGATGTATTTGACTACAATAGAGGTATTGTAGTGAGTGTTGGCATAGGTCTATTATAAAGGAATGAGGTTAGGAGGTTGATCTTAGGATTACAAAAGGTTGTAATCAAACATTGCTCTTGTTATAGGAAAGTTGGTGAAAATCCTATGAGGTAAATTGGTTTTACTCCCTTGAGCGAGGAGGTTTCCACATAAATATCATGTGGATTTTATTATTTTCTTATTCTTATTATTCTTTGTTATTCTCTATACAAGGACCAAATACTAGATTAGGTCTTTGTCGGTGATTATAGTCTACATTCTGCTCTTAATTTAATTGGTGTTTTTGCTTGGATACCAGGACATGTATTAGGTCCCTTGCCATGTGGTGGACTCATATAAGACAACAATTAGTATTAGATCTTGTTCATACAAAAAGGTTAACACCTAGGAAAGATCTTGCTAAGATGGATGTTCCACTAAATCTCAAAGAAAGCCAGTCAACTGCTAAAGGATTTCAAAAAATAGTTTGACGAAGTATAGAGATTCCGAGAAAAGGAAATATAAACATATGCCAAAGAGAAAATGATAGGCACCACGAATGCAAAAAGCATGGCCACTACATCAAGTATCTTTCTCCCATGACATTGATTACAAAGATTATACCAGGAACAATCTCGAGAAAGAATGCATCAAGAATCAAGTCCCTGATAAGTTCAATCAAAGGACAGTTGTAACCAAGATTTTCAAACAAACCCTAGTGGTGTGGGGAGACTCTTTTCCTTATATCTACATAGGATTTCTATTGACTCTAAGCTGTCTTCAGCCTTTCTCCAATCAGCTAAACTCTTCATAACTTTATGGACTGAGTTAGGTTCTATCAAGGTATCTTTGTAACTTCAAACCTTCCAGTAAGAGATCTATACCTCCTATAAAAAATGATTCAAACAGGGATATCTAAATATTGGAGTGATAACTATTTCATAGGCAAACCCAATTAAAGGAAAGTGATCATCCCAACTAAATTTGAAGTCGATCACGTAAGCTCTCGACATATACTCTAAGAAATAAATGGTTCTCTGTACAAGGCCATCTATCTATGGGTGAAAAGTTTTGCTAAGATGCATTTGTGTGCCTAGACCCTTCTGAAAAGACTTCTAGAACTACATACCAAATTGAGTAACCCTATAAAAATGATAATCAAAGGGACTCCATTTAACTTAGTCAACTACGTAAGGTAGAGTATAGTATAATCCACAGTTAAATCTGTAGTATTAATTGGCATGAATCATGCTGACGTATTCATCTGGTCCATAGTATCCCAAATGGAATCATGTTAATTAGAGAGTACTAGAAAACCCTATAATGAAGTCTATATTAACAGTTTCCCACTCTGAACTAGGAATATTAATATTTTAAGTCATGCTACTTTGTCTCTTATGCTCAACCTTAACCTGTCGATAATTTTGACCCTTAGCCATATATATAGGGATTTTCTTCCATACCATTCCACCAATAGACTTTCTAAAGATCAAGCTACATCTTAGTGTCTCCTAGATGAATAGTATATCAAGAACTATGATCTTTTACCAACTTCTATTGTCTCAAGGCATCAACATCTAGAACACATAATCTCCTCTAAACAACATATCCCTTTTTGGAGAAAACCGCAACCTTTTGACTTCGGACTGCTTCCCTCAACTTAATTAAAATAGGATGTCTATCTTGTTTTATCTTTGCTGCTGCTACTAAAGAACATTCCAACCATTCCAAACCATGACACCACCATTGACTGGACTAACCAATCAAAGTCCCAATTTTGCAAGCCTATGAACATTGCAAACCAATTTTATCTTCTCATCCTCTATATGAGCTACACTACCCATTCAAAGCCTACTAAGAGCATAAACCACCATATGGGCTTTACCAATTGGTACGAGAAACTTATATCATAATCTTTCATCAACTCTAGCCATCTCTTCTGGTAAAGATTTAGATCTTTCTGACTAAATACATACTAAAGCATCTTATGATTAATGAACAGATCCACATGAAATACATATAGATAATGACCCCAAATCTTTAAGGAAAATAAAAATACTTCTAACTCAAGGTCATGAGTTGGACAATTCTTTAATGAATCATCAATAGTAACCACATAAGCCCAATAAACTCTTAATGTCTGACGGAGAGATGGGTCTAGTCTAGTTCCTAACTACTTTGATCTTCTAAAGATCAACCTAAATGCCCTTATAAAAAATAATATGATCAATGAATGCTACTACTGATTTAAACAGAACTTACACTTATTGAACTTCGCAAATAACTGACAATATTTTAGATTTTGCAGAATAATCCTCAAATGGTCTACATGTTTAATCTCACTCCAAGAATAACTAAGGATGTATCTATTAATACAATAAAATTTCTAAGAACTGCTAGAATACTCTGTTCATCAGTTCCTCAAAAGTTTCAAGAGCATTCATTTGTCAAAAATACGTGACAACAAATTTAAAGTAACCATACTGAGTTTTGAAGTCTATCTTTAGAATGTCTTGTTCTCTGACTCTAAGCTGATGATACAAAATCTAAGGTCTATCATAGAAAAATAGCAGGTACCGTGAATCTGGTTGAACAACTTATCAATCCAAGGAATAAGATACTTATTCTTGATTGGTACCTCATTCAACTGACGATAGTCGATGCATATTCAAAGGAAACCATCTTTCTTACACACGAAAAGAACTAGAGCTTCCCACGAAGAGATATTAGGCCTGATAAATCCTTTGTTTAAAAACATTTCAACTATTTCTTTAGTTCTGTGGGATTATATAGAGCCATTATATAAGGAGGAAATTGAAATAGGCTGGTTATTTTGAATAAAATTTATTCCAAAGTCAATTTTCCTCTAGCGAGGAACTCCAACTAGATCTTCTTGAGACAGTTCTGGAAATTCATTAAACATTGGTATTGATTGAAGAATTGGGGTTTTAAACTTGAATCCTTAACCTGAACAAGATGATAGATACACCCTTTTGATACTTTTTTGGCCTTAAGGTATGAGATAAATCATCCTATAAAATCTAAAGTGCTACCTTTCCATTCCAAGACGGGTTGAATTTGTAATTGAAACTTGACAACTATGTTCCTATAGTCAACTGAGGCATAACTAAAATATAACCAATCCATTCCAAAAATGACATCAAAATCGGTCATCTCTAACTCTACTAGATAAACTGTGGTGATTTTCTAAAAAATTGAAACTAGGCAATTTTGGCATACTTTTTTAGCTTTGATTAAGTCACCGACAAAAGTAGAGATTGGGAAAAGTTTTGAAACGGTCTTGGGCCTGACACCAAAGTCTATTATAATAGAAGGAATCATGAAGAAAGGTGTGGCTCTGAGATCTAACAAGGTATATATATTAATACGAAAGACTCATAACTTACCGGTAACTACATCAGAGGAATATTCCTGATCCTTCTAAGTCTAAAAATTATAAAATATATTTTGATGATGTCTATCTCCTGCCTTAGATAAATCACCTTGCTGAGTTGGGTGACCTGCTAGAGCTGTTGAGAAATTAGACTATGTCTGTTGGCGAGCATCTCCATCCCACCATAAGGCCACTGGACACTCCCTCAACATGTGACCTAGTTTTTCGCATCCATAAAAACTACCACCGCTAGCTATACACTCTCTATGATGGCTCATACTACACTTCTTTCAAACTGAAAAGGTATGTCCACTAGTAATGCTATCCTAGGACTTAGAGCTTAATTTTCTATATCGATACTTTTATATGAACTTGAGTGCTAGGGCACTAGCAGAGGATGGGGGATAGATTTGAAGACCTCTGATAAAATTAGGAATGATTAACACCACCTGATATCTACTAATAGTAGTCAAAATTTCCTAGTCTCACCCTCTTAGTCTGCTTTTATTTCTCCAAAATCTTTTTTCTTCAAACTGTTAAGCGTGAGCCATAAGACTAAAGATGCCCATTTCTTTAACTAATAGAATTGTCCTATACTTATTGACAAAAAATTCAGATACACCAGAAATAAACTTAATCATACAGACTCTTGGGTCGCCACTATTTCTGGAGCATACTTAAAGAGGTGACTAAACATCAGAGAATATTCTCACTAGCATATTGTGCTATTTTTGATTGAAGAAATCCTAAACCTTGGCTTGCCTTAGCTCAAGGGGAAATAATCTATCTTGAAAAGTAGTCACGAACTAATCCAAATAACCTAGTCTTGCATCTATACCTCCATCCTTCTTCTATTGTGTGCGCTAGGTCTGAGCCACACCCTTCAATTTATAGGAAACTGAATCTACTATCACGACCCAAACCAGGGCCTGGCCGTGATGGGTATCTCAAGACCACCCCCTTACTTAGTCAACAAATCACAGTAAAAATAGTAACGGTTGAATTCCAAACATATAATAAGATAGAAAGTAATAAGATCAAAACATCTAGGTATTCAACAAAAACCCCCACGTCCACAGTTATCCACAAATTATCTTGATAGACAATATCAATCATCAACCTAAGTTGGGATATGACCCCGACGAGGGAAAAAATGAGTCCAAAAAGAAATAGACTATGACATACTAAATCAAGAAGTAATGTGTCTTTCGGAAGAAGGAGACTCACCACTTTAAGCTGACACCCGAACAACTCTGGAACCACCTATCATTGTGCATGAAAAGTAGAGGTGCCTTCAGACCCTGCATCGCATGGGGTTACAGCGTCCCTAGACGGTTAGTGGGGTGAGCACTAGCATATATCTCAAGGATAAGGGACAAAATAATGTCAAGTCAAATCCAATTTAGAACCATGTGCATTACATCATATACATATATAAATAGCATGTCATGACAGGGAAAAAAGTTTAGCATGAAGTAAAACATTATACCAGACTATGTAGCTAAACCATCATAATCTGGGCCCGAGTGCGTGTTAGCTGAATGAACCATATGTATCAAGGAAGACAAGGGAATGCCCCAACCCTACATCAATCCTAGATACAAATATATCAATAGTATGAAACATGCACACGGTCATCAAGACCATCCCTTATGTTGGCAAACATGAGTTTCCAGTATAATTCATTCGAGACCTACGCCTTCACGGCTTATCTACATAACCCCCATTAATCCCATTTAAAATATGTTTTGTATAACCCATTTTTAACCAAGGAATTATACATTAAGGCACACTGCAAGTATGGTCATACCATTTCGCTTGCAAGCTCATAATTTTGCCATTACAATTCCATTAACTTGGGGGAATGCCTTGGCCCCCTTTGTTCATTAAATCAAAACATAGTCAACAAGGCCTTCAAAATCTATGTTCATTGTTTAAGAATTTATGAGATGCAATAGTGTTGGTGAGTAAGTCAAACCAAGTGATAATTCAACTATTCAAAGTCATTCACACAAGTGGGTTGAGGGAACACAATTATTCAAGGATCAACCATTCCGAAACCCTCAACCCATATCAAAATCCATATTCAAATCCATATAAACCAACCATTTAAAAAAATGATTTTCATAAAATAAGATTTGGGAAGAGTAACATGCCAAAATCGCTAAGAAATTTGAAGAAGGAATCACCCTTGGAAGCTTTTATTTCAAACCTTGAGAAACCCTAAGTGTTTTTTTTTGCATGAGAGAATTTGAGAAAGCCTTGAGAGTTGTTTTAATTATAATATGGATGACAATGAGGTCTCCAATAGGGTTTTAAGTAGTGGGTTATTATTAGGGAAAAAGGGGAATGTCCAAAGTGCCCCTAATTAAAAACTGAAAAATTATCACCAATGACTACGGGTCACTATACGACTCGTGAGAACACATTACGACTCATCACCACGAGTCGTAGTCAAGGAAGAAACATAGTTTTTCTACATTGTTGACCTTATGAATCAGACTATACGACCCATCAAGTGACCTTATGACTTATAGGGTCCAAGTTGTAATGAAGATAGAAAAATTTGGGTAACATACTGGCCAACCTACATTAGAACCTTACGACTCGTGACCCCCAATCATTGTCATAATAGAAACTTTAGGCTAGCATATTGGTCAGGCTACGGTTGGGGCCTTATGACTCGTATGGAGACCTTACGACTCGTAAGGAGAGTCGTAGGTTGGGTAGTGAGCTCAAAGCTCAGGAAATTTTCAAGGTCCAAAATCTGAGGTGTTACATTCTCCCCCATAGGATCATTTATCCTCGAATGATGAGACAAGACATTTATTAGCACGATTTTTGAGGCAAAACTCAATCACACTTACCTTTAACATAGACAAAAAATAAGAATATTAAAGAAACCACAGTCTCCTTTAACAAAATCAGAAAACAAAACACATACCTTAAGAATGATCATCCGAAGCGGGGAACAATAATGGATAATTGGACATTATGTCCTCTTCAGCTTTCCAAGTAGCTTCTTCTACCTTGTGATTCCTCTAAATGGATTTTACCGATGCCATGTCCTTGGCCCACAACCGACGGATTTTTCGGTCCAAGATTTTCACCAGGACTTTCTCATAAGACAAGGAATCTGAAACACCTACACTTTCCAAGGGAACAATCAAGGATGGATCACCCAAAGACTTTTTCAACATCGAGACAAGCAAGACCGGATGAATGGAACTCAAACTAGAAGGTAATTCCAACTCATAGGCCATATTGACCACTCTCCTCAAAATTAAGTAAGGGCTAATATACCGGGGAATGAGTTTCCCCTTCTTCCCCAACTACATCACTTCCAAGGGAGACACCTTTAAGAATACTGAATCGCCAACACCAAACTCCAACTCTATTCACCTCACATTCATATAGGACTTTAGGCATCTTGGAGTGGTCTTAATACTATCCTTAATAACCTTCACCTTCTCCATAGCCTAATGATCCAAATCTGGACCAAACAATCTAGTTTCACGAACTTATAACCACCCAATAGGAGAACATCATCTCCTACCAAACAAAGCCTCAAACGGTGCCATCTATATGCTAAAATGATAGATGTTATTATATACAAACTCAATGAGAGGCAATTGATCAAGACAACTATCTCCAAAGTTAATTACACATGCCTAAAGTATATCCTCCACAGTATGAATAGTTCTCTCCACTTGTCCATCCATCTGAGGATGGAAAGCAGTGCTAAGGTTTACCTTAGTTCCCAAACCTCTTTATAAAGAATTCCAAAAGTGAGACAAAAACTACATACCGCGATCTGATATGATAGAAACTAGAGCACCATGCAACTTGACAATTTCTTGAATAAACAACTTTGCATAACCCTCTGCAGAAAAATTAGTCCTTACATACAAGAAATAAACTGACTTAGTTAGCCTATCTACGATGACCTAAATAGAATCAAACTAACTACAAGACTGAAAAAGACCTATAACAAAATCCATTTTGATCACTTCCCACTTTCACAGAGGCAACTCAATCTGTTGGGACATTCCATCGGGCCTCAAGTTCTCAACCTTCACTTGTTGACAAACCATGCAATTTGCCATAAAATTAGCAACATCTCTCTTCATATGATTCTACCAATAAATCTCTTTCAAATTATGGTACATCTTCATTGAACCAGGATAAACTAAATACCTTGATTCATGAGCCCTAATCACGATCCTCTCTCGTAATCCATCAACATCGAGAACACACAAATTTCTTTGGTACCTCAAGATACCATCACCGCCAATCTCAAAAGACATTACCTTCTGCTGACCCACATCATCCTTAATTTGTATCAAGATAGGATCCAAAACTTGTTTCTCCTTCACCTCAACACCAAGAGATGACTTAACCACCTCTTGAAAAACCACACCTCTATCCTCGAAGTCTAAAAGAAAAACTCTAAGATTAGCCAACTGATGAATATCCTTCACCAATACTCTCTTCTCCTTATCCACATGGGATAAACTTCCCATGGACAAGCCGCTAAAAGCATCAACAACAACATTAGCTTTACCTGGATTATATTGCTGACTCATAGCATAGTCCTTGAGAAACTCATGACATCTCCTATGTATGAGATTCAAATCCTTCTGGGTGAACACATATTGCAAGATCTTATGGTCTGAATATACGTTGGCATGAACCCCATAAAAGTAATGGCACCAAATCTTTAAAGTGAAGACCACAACCAACAACTTCAAGTCATGAGTTAGATAGTTCTTCTCATGCACCTTAAGCTGCCAAGAAGAATACGCCATGTCCTTACCATGCTGTGTCAACACATAACCCAATCCCAC
The DNA here is from genome assembly GCA_030864215.1 of Capsicum pubescens. Taxonomy (NCBI): domain Eukaryota; kingdom Viridiplantae; phylum Streptophyta; class Magnoliopsida; order Solanales; family Solanaceae; genus Capsicum; species Capsicum pubescens. Next base: position 109,285,029 of record CM061549.1, on the reverse strand, counting down.
ATGGAACACATCACAATAAATAACAAGCCATCAGTACCCTCGGGCAGTGTCAAGACTGAAGTGGAAGTCACCTTATCTTTCAACTTCTCAAAGCTACTCTCACACGCATCAGACCAATAAAACTTTACCTTCCTCTAAGTTAAGTTATTCAATAGAGCAGCAATAGATGAGAAGCTCTCCAAAAACCACCTATAATAATCGGTTAAACCCAAAAAACTCTAAATATTGGTTAGAGTCGTGGGTCTAGGCCTCATATTACCACCACAACTTTTTGTGATCTACCATGATTCCTTCATTGGAAATAACGTGACCAAGGAAAGTCACAACCCTTAACCAGAACTCATACTTTGAAAACTTGGCATACAAATGTTGATTTTTAAGGGTCTGTAACATTATACAGAGGTGATTGGCATGATCCTCATCATTCTTTGAATATACCAGAATATCATCAATACAATCTCAAGAAATCCAATAACTGATGAAATACTTGATTTATAGGATCTATAAACACCGCCGTCCCATTACTAAATCCAAAGGACATCACCAAAAACTCAAAATGACCATACCAGATTCAAAAAGTAGTCTTAGGATATCCAACTCCCTAATCTTCAAATGATGATAACCTGACCGAAGGTCAAACATAGAAAATTACATATGTTCACGCCCAAGCATAAAAACAAGTGTATGTGGTCTCACCAAGTAATATAGTGGCCTTAAAGAAAGACAAATATCGATCCCTTAGAGACTTATGTTAAGAAACTACCCAATTCTAGTTTAACATCTAAGATTAAATTAATGCAATCATAACCAAAAAAGTTTTAAAATCTAATAACTAAAAGTAAACTAAAAAAGTGTGGGAAAAGTAAAGACTTTGGACAATCAATGGAGAAAAGCCCGGGGTTAAAGCACTATAACAATCATATTACGCTATTGAACCTCATTCGTTAGATTATTTATCTTGGTTGTTGATTCATAGGGTTTATTGTATGAACATGGTCTCCCAACCTTTAACCTTCTACCTAACTGGACATTACAACTACATTGTTGAGAAGGGATGTAATAATCCATTCAGATGCATTAAGATGTCATCCTACATATGACCCAAGAAAGACTTCTAGGTATATACCTATACTAGTCGCTAATTTAAATTCCTTATTTTATTAAACAATAAGAACCTTCCTTTACTAATCCCCATGTTCTATCTTTCTATTTTCCTTCTCGGGCTCACAAGGTCGACAATATATGGATTCTACGAGATGAAAATCCTTAAAATAGTAATAACAAGGATAAATAAACAACCATATATGATAATAAATCCAAACCAAATAAATTCAAAGCATAAGTAAACATGTTCTTGGATTTAATCCCGAAAAGAGGGCGTTTAGCTGCTAATAGACATAACCGTAATCAAAGTAACTGAATACATGATATCATCCATCAAAAAGCTAAAGTAAAGAGATATAAATCCCAAAATAAGTTTTTATCATCCCCTCTCCAATGATCCAAGACTTTACCCAATTTCAAATAACAATAAGTACAATTGTTCTATTTATAGGTGTGGTATTTTGGTCGTGTATGGGATTGGGCTCGCGCAGCGTTGGTTACTTCAAGGAAGCGGGTTAATTAGAGAGGCTTGGAAATATGGAGTATGGGTATCTTTTCAATTGGTAATATTGAGTATGGGTCGCATCATGGGCTCAACGCGAGCGCTCACCGGAAATGGTATTTTTGGCTTCTTCATTCGTCCTATGCCTTTTTCTTCCATCCCAAGATTTGTGGTGTTCTTTACCTTCAATTACCAGATTTTTCATCATCAATATATCATAAAAATAAACTCACCAAGAATCCTACATCATCATACACCACTGATTAGAGCTCAAAACAACAAACAATTCGTAACGATGAACTAGAGCTCAAAGTAAGAACTAGTTTCATCCACTCTGATCTTTACTTAGTTTTGAATCTTGGCTTATTTAAATTGCACTTTGAACACTATAAATTTTTTTTTCCACACATATTTACAATAATAACCTTACGAACTCATTACACATGTTATAGTCCATCGAGATAGACTAAAACAACACTTAGCCCAAGCTAGTAACACTAGTTTTCACGTTTGAACTCTAAGTGACCAAATTAAGTACAAACATGATTGAAATATACCTTGAACAAGATAATCTCCTACTTAAACCCTTAGATGCTCAATTATATTATAATTAACACCTTAAACACACAAGAAGTCCTCAAAATAAGGCTAAATAAGCTAAGATAACAATACTAAGATGCATAAAACCACCTCAGATCACTACCCGACACTTAAATCCTTATTCATCCTCGAACAACTCTTAAGTCAAAGTATTATGAGGTTCCTCCATACTTCTACTACATGAAATACACTCAAGATAGTATTATAATGACTACATAGATTGCAAGTTCCTAATCTAATCATGTTACATACACAATTGAAAGTTCAAGAACACCACTTCAAAACATTCTAACCTCAAGAATTGACTCACCAAGTTGAAAACTCCTTCTTATTATTCAATCATAAATTTATACAAATCCCCCAACTGTCATCAAACATGTGCCCTCACAACAAAAGAGTTAACCATAATCACTCATATAAATGCAATTTATTCAAAATTAGGTACAAGAATCAAATTGCACTCAGTCTCACATAGAATTAACAAGTTACACAAGATGAACCATATGCTTACCCTTAGTGTAGTACTCCAGTAATATCAGAATGATGAATCTTAGGATCAAAAAGGTCTTTAATGGTTGTAATGTAGGCTAAGGGACAAGTAGGAACTATTTTGATAAGGAATAATGACTATCTTCCCTAAGCGCTTTAATACATCACACAGTTCATTCAATCCACCTTTAACAACCAAGTTTTCACCTTTTCTATCTACTTCATCTTTTGTTTTACCCCATATCATTAAGCTTATTCTCATATCCTATTATGGGAGTTTTTTCTATACACAACTTATTCAATTTGAATTTTTTTTATTCTTTTCATTACTTAACGCTAAACCATAACACATAACAATTGCACACACCAGTAACTACTACTTTGGGGATTCAATTTCACCTTTCTCCTACTTAAAATTCTAAATTCTTAACCTAATTAATATTTAACTAAATCTCTTAGGAGCTTTGGATCAAATTAAGGTCAATCAAAGAAGGGATTAGGCTAAATATTAGGCTGCCAAAGAAAATAGGCTAAAGAATCAATGGGGTTTACCTACGATTATTCACAAGGGTAGGTAAAAAGAAGGTATAAAAAAGTCTATAAAAAAGAAATGCCTATATCATCTCCTAAACCCACACTCTTAATTTTGCGTTGCATGCACACCAAGCAAGTTCTAGACATCACATGCAACAAGGAATATACAAAAAACTCACACACACATGGTACATATTCAAATCGAGTAGTATTATCATATACTTTTAACTAAGCAATCGCATAAATTCATGTAACACCCCATACATTTCTAAGTTTGAAATCGGACCTTCATTTCTACGTATGTAAATTCTAGTCCCGTGATTCATACTTGAATACATGTTTCATGATCAGTAACCTAGTGTGAAGAGTGATTATGAGGTGGGAAATATGTTCATAAGAGTCACTTCAAGCAAAGTGAGATAAGAGACTTTGATTCAGTTAAATTTTGGTGTTTGATTCCAGATAGGTAAGATTTGAACAAGTATAACTTTATATATATGTGGAATTTGGTAGTTTAAGACACACCAAATTGTAGATAATCAAATTAGCTTTCCAAAAAAACCTATTTTTCTTTAATCCAATAACCGAGTAAAAAGTTATGGCCATCCAAAAGGTGTGCGTCACCTAACAATCTCCTAAGGCTACTGGAATGGGTGTGCGTTTGTCTAGGCATCACCTAACCAAGGGCTAGGTGATTAGACATGCATTGACCAGCCCAGGGCTAGGAAATTGAAAAGACATCACCAACCTTGGTTTGGGCACTTGTCAGGTCGTCGCCTAGGTTATTGCCCAGTGCTAGAAACACTCTATTTTGACTTAAATCAAGCGTGTTGAAATTATTTCATACCCTTAAACTGTCCCTAATCACTTAAAAATGTTTTGATGAAGTATTAAACATATTAAATCCTATCTCTTAACCCTAAGTAATCAATAAGAAATTCAAAAACCCTCCCCTATACCCAAGAACAGGATTCAAGCCCTTTTCACAAGAAATCAAAGAATTTAAGTTTCCAATCCAAGAATCCTTCTTGAATTTAGTCGTTAAGGTATGTGTGATGTTTATCCATGGTACTTTTTCACCCATAGAGTCCAAGAATCTTTTTTATTTTTTAAATCATGAATCTACATATTTACAATGAGTTATCTTAATGACGCTTTTATGAGTTTCGATTATCTATGATGTTTACAAGTGTTGTTTGTTGAAAGTAGCCCTGACATGTTTGAAGCATGAAGTTTCCATGTTGAATCCCTAATTCATGGTTTTGTGTTGTAACTATAGTATTTTCACATGCTTTACCCCTTTCCCATGTTTAAGATCATTACCCCACATGTGTTTGATGAAATGTCAAATTGACTTGAATTTTGAACAATGATCCTCTATTATGGTTTTAAAGCTTCATACGTCCTTATTGATAATTTTATTGAGCATTGTGGGTTACGAATACTTGAAAATTAGATTTTTACGTAGTCTCAGTACTTCCAGAATGATTTCAGATAAACCATGAGCATTATTGTTCAGTCAGTTATTAAGATCAATTATTTGTTTAGTTAAACTTAGTTTAGTCCAGTAATCAGTGTCAGTTTAGTTAGGAGAAGGATTTAGCACCGAGCAAATGCAGCACGATGGCTTCCCCGTTAGTTAGACGGAGTTGTTAGAAACAGTCCCTATATTTTAGAACTACGTAGCCAACATAGGATATGAGGAGTCACCCATCAATATAGTCTTGACTTCCTTCCAAGGGTCACCCATCAGTTTAGTCTTGACACCATGGTCCTTCAGTATACCAAATTAGTGGATCGACACATCTATCGGTAATACTCGTGGCACGGTACTGACACCCTTCCAACTGAGGTCACAGGTTGGACCTTAATTAGTTCATATTAGGGAATGTCGGTTAGATGATACCTCCCACAGTGTCATTTCAACATTCAATATAGTGTTATATTTTAGGTTTGATTGACCATGTCATACAGTTATCAGTTATTCAGTTACCAATTTTCAGTATTTCAGTTTTCATATTATTTGAGTATCATGTTATATGCTTGGTCATGCATTTTTAGATTTTATAGATTTCACACATTTATGCATTAGTTATCTCCTTCTATTCAATCAGTCTTTATTTCATAAATATAAACCCATATATATTAGCCTAACCTCATATTGCATACCAGTACATTCAAAGTACTGATCACATACATTTTCTTTGCGCTATGCGGTCTTATATCATAGGTTTAGATGCTTTATTTTCTGACCATACCTAGATGTTTCATCCTATCAGCAACGGTAGTCATGGTGAGTCCTCCTGTATCGAGGACATGGGTTAGTTATTTTAGTTGTTTCAGTAGTTTAGTTTTCTTTTCAGTTAGATAGTTGGAGTTAGTTGGGGCCTATCCCATCAACTCTTTTTCAGTCAGTTTTAGAGGCTTTCAGATATTTCAGATAGTCAATTAGATCATCAGTTTTTATCAGTTTTTAGACTTATGATTCAATAATGTTCTTAGAATTTAAAAACTTATGTGGTATTCAGTATTCCACATGAACATGTGTACTTTGTTATTATTTAGTACTCACAGCAGGTACCAGTTCATGGGTCAGCTTGTGGTCTTTTGGGACCATCAACACCGTTGTCGTGACTAGGGGTAGAATTGGGTCGTGAGAAAACTTGCTATTAGAGCCTAAGATTTTATTGTATCCTAGGGAGTTTGAAAGTCGCGTTGAGTAGAGTCTTATGCATGGGTGTAAAGCACGCCACACTTATAGACAAGAGGCTACGAGATATTTTATGAAAAGTTTCCCTTATTTCAGTTTTCATATCGTTAGAATGAGCATGATCTCTAATTAAACTCTCCTTCTAATTAATTCTTCCTCCTATTTAAAGAAAATGCCTCCCAGAAATACCAACGAATGAAGGAATGGGAATCATCCCATACCTTCTCCCGTTCAAGAAGATCCCCTGAATAAGCATGTCTCTCATACCGAGTTTAGAGTTATATTCACTACCCTATCTCACTTAGTAGCAACTTAGAATAATTAGCAGTCAGTTGTCCCAGCCAATCGAGTGTCAAATACAGCCACAACTAGAATTTGGGAATTCACCCGATGAATCCCCCACAGTTTTTAGGATCTAAGTCTGATGAGGATCCATATGAGTTCCTTGATATGTTTTATGAGGTGACTGATATTATGGGTATTTTTTATAGTGAGAGTGTAGATTTCGATGCTTACCAATTATAGGATGTATATTACACCTGGTTTAAGTAGCGAAAGAATGATAGGGGCGCAAATATAGGGCCAGTAATATGGGAGGAGTTTGCCACAACCTTTTTAGACAGGTTCTTTCCTTTAGAGTTGAGAGAAGCTATGGTGCTGGGGTTTATTAATTTGAAGAAGGTTAATATGATTGTGAAGGAATACTCACTTAAGTTTACTTAGTTGGTGAGGTATTCTCCTTTGGTGGTGGCTGATAATAGGTCTGGAATGACTATGTTCATGTTTGGTATATCTGATAGTGTTATCAAGGATTTACAACTACCATGTTGATTAAGAATATGGACATATATAGGCTTATGGTCCACTCTCAATAGATTATAGAATAGAAACTTAAAGAAAAAGAGAGAATAAGAGGGCCAGAACAGGTAGCTTTAATTTTTCTCAACCTAAGTCAGAGGGTGGTAATCGTTCTTAATTTTGTCAGAAGTTTTTTGCCCTATCTTCTTCTTCAGCTAGTGCACCAGTACCAAAGTTTAAGAATGACAGTTATGATGGTTTCCCAGCTCCAAGACCCAGAGTAGTGTGAGCAGTAGTCATACCAATCTGCTTTGCTAGAAATATGGTAGAAATCATCAGGATGAGTGTAGAGCTGGCAGTGATGTGTGTTTTAGGTATGGTAAGCTAGGCCATAGGCTTTGGGAATGTCAATTAGATGCTCTGAGGGGAAGATATTTTACGCCAACAGGGCCAGTCCAATCAGTCATTAGCTTCAGCAAGTCGCTCGACTCAGCAAGGCACCACTTCTTGTGCCACTAGTGGTTAATGTCAGAATAGACTGTATGCACTCCAGTCCCAACAAGATCAGGAAAGTTCTCCTGATGTGGTTATGGGTACGTTACAGGTTCTTCATCTTTATGTATATGTTTTAGTAGACCTCGAAACTTCACTTCCTTTTTGTAACCCCTATATATTTGTTAAATTCAGTGTGAGTCCCAAAACTCTAGTAGAGCCCTTTTCAGTGTCTAGTACCACAAACATAGAATAATGTCTTAAATCTAGGGGGAGATGATAGAACAAGTAACCAAGTCAGACTCTCAGATTCTTATAGTGATGTCAGTATATTCTAGAACAATAGTAAGGGAGGAAGATGCCCGACCCATTTTTATTTCAGTGCAAATTTTTGTACTTTAGTCCCCACGATATATATACTCATGCCTTACATGTCAGTTCCATGATCATAGCTCATATTCATGCACTTTCCATAGAATTGTGTATGCTTCCAGTTCTTAGTATAAGGATTAACAGTTTGCTCAGCAGTACGAATCATGATCCATGAATCCAGGAACTCCAAACTCATGTCATGCAGCTCATGACTTATGTACTCATGCTTTATAGTATGTTCCATTTTAGTAATACTGCTATACTCCTAATGATCGCTAAAATTCAGTTTATGTCATGTATGCCCTCAGTTTAGATCTCTTCTATAAATCCATAATATTGATACACTATCCCTCAAGCCTCAATAAACTATGAAGTTATGCATAGTATCTCTTCATGTTTTAGGTTCTCATATTCTAACCTTTCAGTGACCTTTTCTTATGTAAAGATAGTGATGATGAAGAGTTGTTTAGATGGGAGAGACTAAATGTTTCTTGTTGATGAAAGATTGTTGTATGCTTGTTTGATATATGTTTTAAGTGTGAAGTATGATTGAGGATAAACTTTTTGATATATGTCATGGTTAGTTAAAATTTTTGTGTGTTTTCTTGAGTAAGTGAATGGAAGTTGTTGATGAGAGAGGTTTGGAGGATATGAGAAAAATGATTTTATGGGTGTTTGTTTAGAAGTGCATATGTAGTTAGGAAGGTAGGCTTGATGTCATGTTTGTATATATGTGGATGAATGTATTGCATGTTAGTGAATATCTAGTAAGAGGTTGAAGTGGTAATAATAATTATTCATGAGATGAGAAGTTGTAAAAACACAGGGTGTCTTGAATTCATGATTTAGACTAGTATTACAGTGTTACATGTTCTTTTGTAGATTCAAGTAGGCTTAAACATTGTGAGAGAATTCAGTTCATCTCGAATTTCAATAGGTACAGTTATCAGTGCTCATGAGAATGTCTTCAGTAGACTCAAGTGATGTGCGGTATTGATGTGGAAGATATAATTGAGGGTGTACTCGAGGAGTATGTCTAAGCTTCAAAGTAGCAGTTGCATTGTCTAAGGGATAACAATCTATCCTAGATAAGGTTTCGTAGACCTATGTTCTATTTTACAAAATTATAGCCATGATAGGATCTCTTATGCAGATGTCTTATTCAGATCATGTCCAAGACCCCCTGCTCTCTACCGTTACTAGAACTTCTTAGAAAGACCATTGGAGAAATGCTTCAATTGAGAATAAACTTTTAGTATGTGTTAGTTCATAAAGCAAATAATTTAGTCTAGAAGGCAGACAAATAAGTTCTTATGGCCTTTCATCTATCCGAAGTCTCATGAATATAGATATTCCAAGAGTTAATTTGTTTACATTCATATAATATGCAAATTAAGCTCAATACATGTATCGTGCCTTAGTTTCAGATTCCAAATATTTAGTAATGATTCAGTCAGTAAGCATCCCGTGCATCATCTTAGTCTTTCCTTAGTATTTCAACCAATTCAGTATCATTCGAGGGATGAACTGTCCAAAGAGGAGATATTGTAATAACCCCAAGCTTTCATATACTAAATCTCTCAACTTTTCTTTACAAAATAAGATCCATCATGAAGTAATGGGTACTCATAAGTTGACTCTCTCGTTTCTATCTCAGCCTTATAATCATTTTTATGTCATTTCATGCATTCATGAGTCAGTTCAGTCATGTATCATATTTCAGACTCAGTCATATAATCATGTTTCAGTTATGCATGTTCAGTATGTAATCTCAGTCCCTCAGTACTCTTATTCTAATCAGTCTTACTTGAGGATGAATATTCCCAAGGGAGAGATGTTGTACACCCCATATGTTTCTAAGCTAGCGATCGGACCTTCGTTCCTACATGTGTAAACTCTAGTGTTGTGATTCATACTTGAATCCATGTTTCATGATTATTAACCTTGTGTGAAAAGAGATTATGAGGTGGGAAATATGTTTATAAGAGTCACTTACAGAAAAGTGAGCTAAGAGCCTTTGATTCAGTCTAATTTTGGTGTTCGATTCCACAAGGGTCAGCTTTGAATGATTATAACTTTTTATATAAGAAGAATTTGGCAGTTTAAGACCCACCAAATTGTAGATAATTGAATTAGATTTCCAGCGAATACAAATTTCACCTTAATTCGATAACCGAGTGAAAAGTTATGGCCATGCAAAGGGGTGTGCGTCGCCTAACAATCACCTAAGTCTACTAGAATGGGTGTGCGATTGTCTAGGCATCGCCCAACCAAGGTCTAGGAGATTATCCATGCATCTCCTAGCCCAGGGCTAGGCGATTAGAAAGGTATCGCCCACTTTCGCTTGGGCAATTGACTGGGCGTCGCCTAGGTCATTGTGCAGCGCCTAAAACACTCCATTTTGACTTAAATCAAGGGTGTTGAAGTCATTTCACACCCTTAAACTATCCCTAATTAGTTCAAACTATTTTGATGAAGTATTAAACAAATTAGCTCCTCTCTCTTTACCTTATGTAATCAGTAAGCAATTCAAAAACCCTCCTCCATTCCCAAGAACAAGATTCAAGACCTTTTCACAAGAAATTAAGGAATTCAAGTTTTCAATCCAAGAATCCTTCCAAAAATCAGTCGTTAAGGTATGTGTGATGTTTACCCATGGACCTTTTACCCATAGAGTCCAAGAATCTATTTTTATATTTTAAATCATGAATTTACATGTTTACAATAAGTTATCTTCATGGAGCTTTTATGAGTTTTGATTATACATGATGTTTACAAGTGTTGTTCGTTGAAAGTAGCCCTTACATGTTTGAAGCATGAAGTTTCCATGTTAAATCCCTAATTCATGATTTTTTGTTATAACTATGGTATTTTCACATACTTTACCCTTTTTCTATATTTATGATAATAACCTCACATCTGTTTGATGAAATGTCTAAATGACTTAGATTTTGAACAATAATTCTTTATTATGGTTTTAAAGCTTTATACGTGCTTATTGACAATTTTATTTAGTGTTGGGGTTATGGATATCTGAAACTTAGATGTTTACATAGTTTCAGTACTCACAGAATAGTTTCAGATAAACCATGAGAATTATTATTCAATTAGTTATTAAGATCAGTTGTTTGTTCAGTTAAACTTAGTTCAGTCCAGTAAATAGTGTCAGTTTAGTTGGGAGTAGGATTTAACACTGATCAAATGTAAGATAGAGACTTCCCCATTAGTTAGGTAGAGTCGTTAGTAGCAGTCTCTGTATTCTAGAACTATGTAACTAGCATAGGATATGAGGAGTCACCCGTCTGTATAGGCTTAACTTCCTTTAAGAAGTCACCCATCAGATTAGGCTTGACTTCCTCCCAGAGGTTACCCATCAGTTTAGGATTGACATCCTGGTCTTTCAGTATCCTAGATTAGTAGATCCACACAACCAGCATTAGTACCCATGGTACAGTACTGACACCCATCCAACTGGGGTCACAGGTTGGACCCCGATTAGTTCATAATGAGGCATGTTGGTTAGATGATACCTACCATAGTCTCAGTTCAGTATTCAGGACAAAGTTCAGTTTAAGGTTTACTTGACCATAGTATACAGTTATCATTTATTTAGTTACCAGTCTTTAGTATTTTAGTTTACAGATTATTTTGTATCATGTTAGATGCTTGGTCATACATTCTCAGATTTTATAGCTTTTACGTATTTATGCATCAATTATCTCATGCTATTCAGTAAGTGTTTATTTCTTGCATATAAACCCATGTATATCGGCCTAACCTCATCTTGCATACCAGTACATTCAAAGTACTGATTGCATACATTTTCTTTGCACTATGATGTCTTATATCATAGGTTCAGACACTCCGTTTCCTGACCACGCATAGATGTTTTAGTCTATTAGCAGCAGTAGTCGTGGTGAGTCCTCATATATTGAGGACATGGGTTATTTACTTTAGTTGTCTTAGTTGTTCAACTTTTCTTTTTAGTTAGATGGTTGGAGTTAGTTGGGGCCTGTCCCATCAACTCTTTTTCAGTTAGTTTTAGAGGCTTTCAGACATTTCAGATAGTCAGTTAGATCATTAGTTTTTATCAGTTTTTAGACAGTTGTTTTTAGACTTCTGATTTAGTAATGTTCTTGGTATTTAAAACCTTATGGTGTATTTAGTATTCTGCACATGTGTATTTTGTTATTATTCAGTTCTTACAACAGGTACTAGTTCATGGGTTAGCTTATGGTCTTTTGGGACCATAAGCATTGTTGCCGCGACTAGGGGTAGCCTCGGGTTGTGAGAAAACTTGGTATCACAACCTTTTTTTATAGTGTCGTAGGGAGTCAGAAAGCCATGTTGAGTAGAGTCTTGTGCATGGGTGTAAAGAGTGTCACACTTATGGACAAGAGGCGAAGGGATGTTTTAGGAAAAGTTTCCCTAGTTTCAGTGTTCATATCATGTGAATGAGCATCATCTCTATTTAAACTCTCCTTTTAATTCATTTTTCCTTTTATTTACAAAAAATGCATCCCATAAAGACCAACGGAAGAAAGAATAGGAATCAGCCCGTACCTCCACCGGTTCAGAAAGATCCCCTGAATGAGCATGTCTCTCATGTAGAGTTCAGAGCTACATTCACTACCCTACCTCACTCAGTAGTAGCTTAGAACAATTAGTAGGCTTCTGTCCCATCCAACCCAGTGGCTAATACAGCCGCAACTAGAATTCGGGATTTCACATGAATGAATCCCTCTTAGTTTTTTGGATCCAAGTCTGATGATGATTCACATGAGTTCCTTGATATGGTTTAGAAGGTGAATGATATTATGGGTGTTATTTCTAGTAAGAGTACAGACTTGGCTACTTATCAGTTACAGGATGTAGCTCATACCTGGTTTAAGCAGTGGAAGGAGGATAGGGGCGCAGATGCAGGACCAGTAGAGTGGCAGGAGTTTCCAACATCCTTTTTAGATAGGTTATTTTCTTTAGAGTTTAGGGAAGCTAAGGTGCTGGAGTTGATAAATTTGAAGTAGGGTAATATGAGTGTGCAGGAATACTCATTTAAATTTACTCAGTTGGCGAGGTATGCTCATTCGGTGGTGGTTGATAATAGGTCTAGAATGAGTAAGTTCGTGTCGGGTATATCTGATAGTATGGTCAAGGAGTGTAGAGCTTCCATGTTTATTAAGGAGATGGACATAGCTAGGTTTATGTTCCATGATCAACAGATTAAGGAGCAGAAACTTAAAGAGAAAGGGGGAGAATAAGAGGGCCAGAATAGGTAGCTTTAATTTTTCTCGGCCTAAGTTAGAGGGTGGTAACTGTTCTCAATTCCATTAGAAGTTTTTAGCCCCAACTCCTTCTTCATCTAGTGCACCAGTACCAAAGTTTAGGATTGACAATCATGATAGGACGCTAGGATCTAAGACCCAGGATAGTGTGAACAATAGACGTACTAATCTGCTTCTCCAGAAATATAGTAGAAATTATTAGGGTGAGTGTAGAGGTGGCAGTGATATGTGTTTTAGGTGTGGTAAACCAGGACACATGCTTCGAGAATGTCGAGTAGTCACTCAGGATAAGCTACGGTCTGGTCTGCCAATTGAAGTACAACTGTGCTCGGTCTCGACTTCCCTAAAACCAGAGTGTTAAACAAGGAAAAAGGCATTAAGTTTATACTTTCCCACAAATCACCAAGTGCATAGACCACCTCACTGCTGCCAATTTGAATTGGGAGAGTGAAACTCCCAGAGCCTTTGAGCTTTTTGGGAATCTTCTGCATCAACATAGAACTACACTCCTCAGTGAGTGCTATTCTCTTAACATCCTGTTGCCTGACTTTCTTAGTGACCAAGTCCTTTAAGTACTTAGGGTACTTGGGCATTCCCTGTAAAACATTTAAATGAGGAAGGTTAATATGAATCTCTCTGAACGTGTCAAAGAACAACTTGAAGCATGCACCCTCTTTTGTTTTTCTAAGCCTCTTTTGGAAAGGTGGTGGTGGTCTCTCCCCCACCTGCTCAATAACTTTTGTTTTTAAGTACTTCGACTTCCTCAAATTTTCAGCAACTTTGTCATCTTCCTGTTTAAGTGACAACTCCGTATCTACCTCCTTAGTTTTCTTTGGAGGTTCTTCATTAAGCTCTTTACTATTCATTAAAGTGATTTCCATAAATTGTTTAGGATTTCCAGTGTTACTTGGCAATCCACCTTAAGGCCTGAAATTTGTGCTTGTTGCCTTTACCTACCCTAATTCTCCAAGTTCTTTGTTGCCACTTGCTGGCTCTTTATATCTGCTGCCAATTGTGCTTGAGTAGCTAAAATTTGTTTCAAGATCTGTTCCATATTGCTAGTGGCCTGATTTTATTTTGTCTGTGGTTGCTCAAACTGCTATTGTTTGGCGTTCTATTATGGATTTGGTGGTTGAATCTGCCATTTTAGATTGTAGGCGTTCCCATAATTTGTCCTTTGAGCATTGCCCACAAACATCACTGACTCGGGATTTGTAGCACACATAGACGTTGAATGACCACTATTGCCATAAACCTCACACTAACTTGTGGTCTGTTGAATGTCGTTTACTATTGCTATAGACCGTGTAACCCCTAATTTCATATTGCTAAATTGAGTTGGTAACTGATTCTATAATGCAGCAATCTAAGCTGATATAGCAGTAAACTGGTGTACCTCCAACACACCTGCAACCTTCTTTGTAGCACTTCTTGAGTCAGAATTCCACTTAGGACTTCCTTGTGAAATCCGATTCAACAAGGTATACAACTCACCATATGTCAATTCCAAATCTTGACCACCTGCAATTGAATCTCACAAAATTTTCTTGTTATGATCAAGTGGATCAAAAAAAACTGTGATCTAGTACCTCATTGGAAAGTTGATGATGGGGATAGTCCCAAATAAGAGCTTTAAACCTCTCCCATGCATGATATAAATTCTCATCTGGCTTCTGTTTGAATCACACAATCTCAAAGCACAGTCTTACAGTCTATTCAGATAGAAAGAATCGGATGAGGAATTTTTGAGCTAAGTTATGCCATGTTGTGATTGGACTTGTCGGCTCAACGTTCATCCACTTTTTCGCTTCCCTAATAGTGAAGAGGGGAATAGTGTTTGCCTAAAATAATCGGTTGACACACCCGTAGGCATGAGTGTGTCATTGATTTTGAGAAACTTCTATAGATGGACTTATGGATCTTCATGTGAAAGCCCCAAAAACTGGTCATTACTGATCAAAAGCTGCACCATGGTTTGTTTTAGCTCAAGTTACCTCCAGCAGCTGATTTCTGAAAAGAGGAGGTCAAATTTTTCAAAAGTATGATTGCCACTTTGCGAACTGTACTGCGGGCTAGTTGATCTTCAGCCATTAGAGTAGGATTGACTTATTCCTATTAAATTTATGGAGTACGAGGGAGAAAGACTGCTTCTCTCCTCAATTGATGAAAGCATTGCTCAAGTTTGGGGCTTGGTTCAACCAATTCCCTATCTCTTGCCAACTTACTAGTTTGTAAACCTGTTTCCCACAAATTCAATACCAAGAGCAAGTGTAAAGCACCAAAGAAATCTAAAAAGTAAAACTTAAAAAAAATAGTTGCCAATTTTCAAGTCCCCAGCAACGGTGCCAAAAACTTGTTCGCACCCAAGCGCACACGCAAGTATACGTGGTCTCATTAAGTAATATAGTGGCCTTAAAAAAATTGAATATCGATCCCTCATAGGTTTGTGTTAAGCAACTATCAAATTCTAGTTTACAAATTGAGATTAAAATAATGCAATCATAACCATAAGAGTTTTGAAAGTTCATAATTAAAAATAAACAAAAATAGTACGGGAAAGTAAAGACATCGGACAATAAATGGATAAAATCCCGGGGTTAAATCACTATGAAAAATCATACTACAAAAATTGAACCTCATTCGTTAGATTACTTATATTGGTTGTTGATTTGAAGGGTTTATCGTATGATCATGGTCTACCGACCTCTAACCTTCTACTTAACTCTACATTACAACTACATCATTGAGCGGGGATGTTATACTCTATTTAGATGCATTAAGATTACATCCTACATGTTAACCAAGCAAGGCTTCTAGTTATATCCCTATCCTAGTCACTAATTCAAATTCCTTATTTTATAAGAGAATAAGAACCTTCCTCTACTTATCCCCACGTTCTATCTTCCTATTCCCCCTCCCGGGTTAACAAGATCGATAATAAGGGTCATGAATCTTTGAAATATTAATAAAAAGGATAAATAAACAACCATATATGATAAGAAATCCAAACCAAATCAATTCAAAGCATAAGTAAACATATTCTTGGCTTTAACCCCTAAAAATGGGCGTTTAGCCTCTAATGGACATAACTATAATCAAAGTAATTGATTACATGATATCATCCTTAAAAAATCTAAAATAAAGAGATATAAACCCTAATAAGTGTTTATTATACCCTCTCCAAAGCTTCAAGGAGTTCCCCAATTTCAAACAACAACAAGTACAATTGTTTATTTATAGGTGTGCTATTTTGGCCGTGTGTGGGATTGGGCTTGCGTCGTGTTGTTTGATTAAAGGGAGTGGGGTCACATCATGAGGATTGTAAAGGTTTATTATGGTTTTATTCGTGAGTCTTGGTAAGGTGGAATATGGGTCGCGTCGCGGGCTCAACGCGAGGGCTCACTGGAAATGGTATTTTTGGTTTCTTCACTCATCCTATGCTTTGTCCTTCCATCCCAAGCTTTGTGGTGTTATTTCTCATAAATTAACAGGTTGTGAAACATACATATATCATAAAAATAAACTCAAAAAGAACCCTAAATCAACATAAACCTTGGATTAGATCTCAAAACAAAAAACAATCCATAACAATGAATTAGAACTCAAGCTAAGAACTAGTTTCATCCACTCTGATTTTTGCTTAGTTTTGACTTTTGGCTTGTTTAAATTTCACTTTGAACACTATAAAAAAGTTGATACACACATAATTGCACAATAATAACCTTAGGAACTCATTACACATTATATAATCCATCGATATAGACTACACCAACACCTAGCTCAAGCTAGTAAAACTAGTTTTCTTGTTTGAACTCTAAGTGACCAAATTAAGCACAAACTATTTTGAAATACACTTTGAACATTATAATCACATGCTAAAACAATTAGATGCTCAATTATATCATCATTAACAACTTAATCACACAAGAATTCCTCAAAACAAGGCTAAATAAGCTAAGATAACAACACTAAGATGCATAAAACCACCTCAGATCACCACCCCACACTTAAAGCCTTGTTCGTCCTCAAATAACTGTTTACTATAAGAATCATAAGCTGAGATGACTCCATACTTGTACTACAGGAAATATATTAATGATAGTACTATAATGACTACACAGAATGTAAGTTCCTACACTAAGCATGTTACGTACATAATTGAAAGTTCAAGAACACTACTTTAAAACATCCTAGCGTAAAGAATTGACTCACCATGTTGGAAAACTCATGCTTATCGTTCAATCATAAAAATCATACAAATATCCCAAAATGTCATCAAGTATATGCCCTCACAACAATAGAGTTAACCATAATCACTCATATAAATGCAATTTATTACAAATTGGGTACAAGAATCAAATTGCACTCACTCTCACATAGAATTAACAAGTTACACAAGATGAACCATATGATTTCCCTTAGTGTAATACTCCAGTAATATCAAAATGATGAATCTTAGTATCAAAAAGGTCTTTAAGGGTTGTAATGTAGGCTAAGGAACAAGTAGGAACTATTTTGATCAGGAATAGTGACTATCTTCCCTAAGCACTTTAATACATCACACAGTTCATTCAATCCACTTTTAACAACCAAGTTTTCACCTCTTCTATCTACCCACATCTTTTGTTTTACCCCATCTCATTAAGATCATTCTCATACACTATTGTGGGAATGTTTTCTATACACAACTTATTAAATTTGAACTTTTTTTTGTTCTTTTCACTACTCAACCCTCAACCACAACACATAAAAATTGTACACACTAGTAACTACTACTTTGGGGAATCAGTTTCACCTTTCTCCTACTTGAATTTCCAACTCCTTAACTTAATTAATTTTACACTAAAGCACTTAGGAGCTTTGTATCAAATTAAGGTAAATCAAAGAAGGGGATTAGGCTAAATATTAGGCTGCCAAAGAAAATAGTTTAAAGGCTCAATGGGGTTTAACTAGGATTAGGCACAAGGGTAGGTAAAAAGAAGGTATAAACAAGGATATCAAAGAAATGCCTATGTCATCTCCTAAACCCACACTCTTTATTTCTTTTTGCATACACACCAGACAAGTTCTAGGAATCACATTCAACAAGGAATAAACAACAACCTCACACACACATGGCACATGTTCAACTCAAGTAGGATCATCATATACTCTTAACTAAACAATCACATGAATTCGACATTAAGCCAACAAGTACAAGAGCCATTATCATGAGCCTAGGAGTCTCAAAAGTAATAATTCACACAATTAACATGCTCTTTACAACCAGAACACTTGCATCATGCAATAAAATATAGTACCAACAAGAATATCTTATTTATTCCTAACACAAAAAAATTTAAAATTACCCTTAAAAAAGGGAATTTCCCCACCCCACATTTAGATATCTACATTTTCCCTAAAGTATACTTTAAAGTAGAGATAGAAATACTCCCTGAGGCATCTAGGCCTAGTTAGTAGAATCTTTATACATCAAGGGGGTCCAGGGACCCACACTTAGTCTTCGCCATTTCCTTAGCTCAGGTTTTCTGGTACTCAGACTTCCCATCAGCCTGTGACTCAATAAAAACAAAAACTAGTGAAGTAAAAACTAAAAATAAAACATACCATAACTTTGGTTGCCTCCCAAGCGATGCTTGATTTAGTATTGTGACACGACCCAATCTATGACTCATCCATTTTCCTTCAACCTATTTATCACACTCGGATGCCATCTTCTTATTCGTTTCATACTTATTAAGTATGAACTCTCAAGGTCAATAGCTCTCTCAACAACAATATTTTTGGGATCATCAATTTGCATCATATTGGGTTGGGGTGGTTATGTCTTGGGCTACTCAATGAAGAAGTACAAAGAGGTCTTTGGTGGACTTAACTAAATCACCCCACACTTATACCCTTCAATCACAGTAATTATGCATAAATATTTTTAACTGGGATAGTGTTTTGTGCGGTTTGTACACTTTGAATACCGCCTCTACAGTATCCATACTCATTGTGAGCTTGAATTCTCTCACATCTATCAATGCTTTTCCCGTCACCAAGAATAGACGTCCCAAGATGATTGGCACTCTTGCATCTACGTTAAAATCCAAAACAATAAAAATAGCAGGAATAATAAACTTACCAACCTTGATAAGAACACACTATATGATTCCTTCAGGATGAGCTAGGGTTTGATTTGACAATTGAAGTACAACTATGCTCGGTCTCGGCTTCCCTAAAACTAGAGTGTTCAACAAGAAAAAAGGAATTACATTGATATTTACCCCCCAAATCACCAAGTGCATAGACCATCTCACTGTTGCCAATTTGAATTGGGAGAGTAAAAATCCCAGGTTCTTTGAGTTTTTTTAGGAACCTTTTACATCACCACAGAACCACACTCCTCAGTGAGTGCTATTATCTCAACATCCTACAGCCTAACTTTTTTAGTGACCACGTCCTTCAAGTACTTAGGGAACTTAGGCATTCCCTCCAAAATATCTAAAATAGGAAGGTTAATATAAAGATCTCTGAATGTGTCAAAGAACAACTTAAAGCATACATATTCCTTTGTTTTTCTAAGCCTCTGTGGGAAAGGTGGTGGTGGTCTCTCCTTCACTTGTTTCAACAACTTTTATTTTCGAGTACTCATACTTTCTTAAATTTTCAACAACTTTGTCATCTAACTGTTTAGAAGCCAACTCCGCATCTACCTCCTTAGTTTTCTTTGGAGGTTCTTCATTAAGCTCTTTACTACTCCTGAAAGTGACTGCCATAACTTGTTTAGGATTTTTAATGTTACTTGGCAATCCACCTTGATGCCTGACATTTTGTGCTTGCTGCATTTGCCCAACCTGAATCTCTAAGTTCTTTGTAGCCACTTGATGGCTCTTTCTATCTACTTCCAATTGTGCTTGAGAAACTAAAATTTGTTTAAGCATCTCTTCTATATTGCTTGTGGCCTAATTTTTTTTATGCTTGAGGTTGCTGAAACTACTATTGTTGGGTGTTCCATGATGAATTTGGTGCCTGAGTCTTCCACTTTAGATTATAGGCGTTCCCATAATTCATCCTTTGAGCATTTTCCACAAACATCACTGACTCAGGATTTGTAACACATGTAGCCGCTGAATGGCCTCTGTTTTCACAAACCTCAAACCAACCTGTGGTTTGCAGAATTGAATTCACTGTTGCTGCAGGCTGTGTAACCCCAATTTTATATTGCTGAATTAAGTTGTTAACTAATTCTATAATGCATCAATTTGAGTGAATATAGCAGTAAGTTGGTCCACCTCTAACACACCTGCAACCTTCTATATGGCACTACTTGAGTTAGAATGCCACTCAGGATTCCCTTGTGTAATCTAGTTCAACAAGATATACAACTCATCGTACATCAACTCCAAAGCTTAACCACTTGCAACTAAATATAGCAAAGTTTTTGTGTTGTGATCAAGTGCCTCAACAAAAGTGTGAGATAATACCTCATTAGACTAATAATGATGTAGATAGTCCCGAAGAAGAGGTTTGAACCTCTCCCATGAATGATATATATTCTTATTCGGCTTTTGTTTAAAGCACACAATCTCACTATGTAGTCTCACAGTCTTGCCAAATGGAAAGAATCTTTCTGGCTCAGTGTTCAACTACTTCTTTGCTTCCCCCAACAGTGAAAAGGACAATAGAGTCATCCTAACGTAATCAGTTGACACACCCATAGGGATGAATGTATCACTGATCTCCATAAATTTCTGCAGATGGACTTGTGGATCTTCATGTGAAAGCCCCATAAACTGTCCACTATTGATCAAAAGCTGCACCATGTTCTATTTCATCTTAAAGTTACCACCAACAACCAATTTCTTAAAAGGGGAGGTCAAATTTATCAGAAGTGGGATTGCCACTTCACGAACTATCCTGCAGGCTGGTTGATCATCATCCATTAGAGCAGGATTGTTTTGTTCCTCTTGAATTTGTTGAATACGAGGGAGAAGGACTACTTCTCTCCTTAATGGATGAAAGCATTGCTTGGGTTTGGGGCTTGGTTAAACCAATTCCCTATCCCTTGCCAGCTTACTAGTCTGTAAACCTATTTCCTGCAAATTCAATACCAAGACCAAGTGTAAAGCACAAATGAAGTCTAAAAGATAAAACTAAAAAAAAATAGTTGCCAATTTACAAGTCCCCGACGACGGCACCAAATTTTTTTCGCGCCCAAGCGCATATGCAAGTGTATGTGGTCTCACCAAGTAATACAGTGGCCTTAAAGAAAGCCGAATATCGATCTCTTAGAGACTTATGTTAAGAAACTATCTAATTTTAGTTTATAAATTGAGATTAAATTAATGCAATTATAACCAAAAGTGTTTTGAAAGTTTATAATTAAAAGTAAACTAAAATAGTGTGGAAAAGTAAATAATTTGGATAATTAATGGATAAAATCCTGGGGTTAAATCACTATGAACAATCATAATATGTATTTGAACCTCATTCATTAGATTACTTATCTTGGTTGTTGATTCTTAGGGTTTATAGTATGATCATGGTCTCCCAACCTCTAACCTTCTACCTAACTGGACATTACAATTATATCATTGAGTGGGGATGTAATAATCCGTTTAGATGCATTAAGATGTCATCCTACATGTGAACCAAGCAAGGCTTCTTGGTATATCCTTATCCTATTCGCTTATTCAAATTCCTTATTTTATAAAAGAATAAGAACCTTTCTCTACTTATCCCCATGTTCTATCTTTCTATTTCCTCTTCCGGGATTACAAGGTCAACAATATATGTATTCTAAGGATTGGAAATCCGTAAAATATTAATAAAAAGGATATATAAACAAAAATATATGATAATCAATCCAAAACAAATCAATTAAAAGCATAAGTAAACATGTCCTTGGCTTTAACCCCATAAAAGGGGCGTTTAGCCGCTAATAGACATAACCGTAATCAAAGGTTTTGAATATATGTTATCATCCATTAAAATTTAAAGTAAAGAGATATAAACCCTAAAATAAGTGTTTAGAATCCCCCTTCCCCCAATTTCAAATAACAACATGTATAATTGTTCTATTTAAAGGTGTGCTATTTTGGCCGTGTGTGGGATTAGGCTCGCACCGCATTGGTTGTTTAAAGGGAGTGGGGTTGCATCACTAGGCTTGTAAAGGATGAATATGGGTCGTATATTGAGTCTTGGTAAGGTGGATTATGGGTTGCGTCGCGGTCTGAATGCGAGGGCTCACTTGAAATGGTATTTTTGGCTTCTTCACTCGTCCTATGCCTTGTCCTTCCATCCCATGCTTTGTGGTATTATTTTCCCTGAATTCCTAGATTTTTCAACATCCATATATCATCAAAATCAACTAACCAATCATCCTACATCATCATACACCACAGATTAGATCTCAAAACAATAAACAATCCATAACGATGAACTAGAACTCAAGCTAAGAACTAGTTTCATCCACTTTGATCTTTACTTAGATTTGACTCTTGGCTTATTTCAATTGTAATTTTAACACTATAAACAAGTTTTTCCACACATAATTACACAATAATAACCTTAGGAACTCATTATACAAGTTAGAATCCATTGAGATAGACAAGAACAACACCTAGCTCAAGCTAGTAACACTAGTTTTCTTGTTTGAACTCTAAGTGACTAAATTAAGTCAAAACTTGTTTGAAATACACCTTGAACATTATAATAACATGTTTAAACACAAAGATTCTCAATTATATCATCATTAACACCTTAATAACATAAGAAGTCCTCAAAAAAAGGCTAAATAAGCTAAGATAACAACACTAAGATGCATAAAACCACCTTAGATCAACTTCGCACCCTGAAGCTGATCAAATAGGTCATCAATCCTAGGAAAAGGATACCTATTATTCACCGTCATCTTTTTCAACTATAGGTATTCTATATATATTCGAAAGGACCCATCCTTATTACGCATGAAGAGTACCGAGGCACCCCACGAAGACACACTAGGGCAAATAAAACCCTTATCAAGTAGATCTTTCAACTGCTCCTTAAGTTCTTTTAACTCAGTCGAAGCCATTATATAAGGAGGAATAGAGATAAGACGAGTATCCAATAAAAGTTTAATCCCAAAGTTTATTTCCCTATTGAGAGGAATACCATGATGATCATCGGGGAACACTTCGGAAAACTAAGAGATTATAGGGACAGATTGCAGAAAAGGACCCTCAAAATTAGAATCCTTAACATACACAGGATGATAAAGAAACTCCTTGGAAATCAATTTCGGGACTCTAAGATAAGAAATGAACCTTTCCTTAGGCACCAGGGAACTCCCTTCCCATTACATAATTGACTCATTAGGAAATTTTAAAATTAACTTACGGTCCGACAATCTAAAGCAACTTAGCATGAGTGCAACCAATCTATCCCCAAGATCACATAAAAGCCAACCATATCCAACTATATCTAGTCTACCAAGGTCTCTCTACCACATATAGATATCATACAACCTCTATAGACAATTCTAGCTATAACATAGTCACCTATCGTGGTAGACATAAAAAAGGGATCAGGAATACATTCAGGGACAAAAATCAAAATGAGCAGCCACATAAAGGGTAAGATAAGATAGAGACGACCTTGGATTAAGTATATAATACACATCATGAAAAAAGAGTTGTAATATATTAGTAACGACATCTGGAGAAGCATCAAAGTCTTGATGGGGTGACGAGAGCATACAAATGATTTTGGCTAGTATCGGTACCCAAAGTAGAAGTAGAACCCCTTGGTGTTGGAGGTTAAGAAGCAACAACAAGGACTTTATTAGCCCCTATAGAAGCATCACCTGAAGGACATTTACTCTTAATATGGCCAGGCTGGCCACATCCGAGACACTTTTTTCTCCCCTCATTGCAAAAATCACAGTGCAACTATCTATAAAAAGGATATGATGGAGATGATTGGGCCTCACTATCCTGTGGTTGGGCACCTGGTGCCCTAAACTTACTATCATTCTTAAATCGACAATCACTAAATCACTTAGGATATGGAACACTAGCTATTGAATAAGAACCAGAATTACCCCAAGCCATCTTCCTTACCCACTAGTTACGACCTCTACTACTATCTTACTAACCTCCACCCTACTAAAAATATCTAAACTTTTTACTCTACCTTCCCCCTACCTTATCCTGCTTTTTCTTTTCCTCCTCAACCTATTGCATGTATAACACATGTCTAGAAATATCCATGTCCTTGTTCAACAAGATAGACTTGCACTCCAGAATCAAATCACGGGATAACCTAAAAGAAAATTGACTCATCCTAGCACTCATCGAAGACACCAACTCTGGAGCATAGTGAGAAAATTGACAAAACTTCAAGGCATACTTATTTATAGTCATTCTCCCTTGTTTTAAATTCACAAACTCCTCAGCTTTTGCCTTCCTCAACTCCTAAGGAAAGAAGGAATCCAAAAAAGCACCAGAGAAGTCATCCCATAATTCTACCTTCGCACTATCACTCCTAGACTGATCCCATTCCTCGTACCACTGATATACCATATATTTCAATTGATATGTGGCTAATTCTACACCCTTAGAGTCAGAAGCATGCATCACATAAAAAATCTTCTCCATCCCATCAACAAAACCTTGAAGATCCTCCTCAACCATAGAGCCAGTAAAGGTTGGAGGATTCAGCCTCATGAACTGCCAACTCTAGTAGCCTAAAAAAAACTCACACCAGTACCAGCAAGACTCAACTGACATGACTGAGATATCATCAACTGGGTCAATAGATGAATAAAATGACAAAAATTGACATTAGTATTATCTCCTTGAGGTGACTGAGCATGAGTGTTACCAGCGGGAGAAGGATCAGTGGGAACTAGTGAAATTCCATGGGGGCAGTACAATCAGTATCTGGGAGCCTAGATCGAGTCTATACCTTATAAGTAGGATAGGTTCCATCCACATTATCCTCAGACGTGACAGAAGAGTTTTCACAAGCATCAAATCTTCTGGGAAACATGATTTGAAATGCGAATAAACAGAAATTAGAGAAGTTTGAGACCTTAGCGTCTTGATAACGCTCAATCTACAGCTCTCGTAGGAGTGTAAAGCGGTCGTTAGCAAATATAGAACCCAACTGGGTTGGGTATCGATCCCACAGGGAATAGCTTGGTCAACAAGTAAGTAAAGATTACTGGACTTTTAGTGCAAGTCTCGTAAAAAAAGGGGGGAGTCTTGTCGTGCAAGTAATGTAACCAAAATAAGATCTAAAAATGGCAATAGCAAAGTAAAAAAAGAAAGAATGTTTTGGTGAGATGTAAACAATGAGAATTGAGACGTTGGGGTTATGTCCACCTTCTGAGGTATACGTCTCTATTGGCTATGAGTGTGTAGAATTCTGTCGTGCAATTGCTTATAGAGAATTGTAGTCGATGGTAAATCCAAGCGTCTCTCGACCTAAACAAGGACTATTTCACTTTAACTCTCTCGAGCTTAAAGCGTATCTAACGGTACGAATTCTCCAAGAGGTTAGTCCAGTTACGGAACTAGCTTTTTAATAGGAAAGGGTGTCCTACTACCTTGACATTATCTCTTTTCCAGACAAATAACTTTTCTCTCGAACAAGTTAAATGTTAGACTGGCGTATTCTTGCGTTTGCAACCGCAAAGAATGTAGATTAAGATGAAGAGAATAATGATATAAGCAATATACATGCCTCGAACTCACAAACTCACATCAATAGATAGTAACTCATTCGGCTTCCATAACCCCAACAGAGAAGTTTAGTTACCCATGAATGCGAAGGAGATCACGCTTGACATTGTTGTTATACCATAAGATTGATTAATTTCGTGTAGCGTAAGTGGTAGGCGTGAGGCGTGAATTCCTTAGCAAAGTAACGATTCTCTTGTTGCGGAAATTAAGAATAGATGAATGGAAGAAGAAAACTAGAATTAATAGAAAGATTAGAAGAGTTGTAGAATTGTTTGTAGTGTAGAATAATAGAGGAATAGAAGATGCTCCCAAATCTCTAGCATGATAGGGTATTTATAATACCCATATCCTAATCCTACTCAGCTAATGAAATAAATAACCAAATCCTACTAGACTAATGAAATCCTTAACCCATATGTACTAGGTTAAGGTAACATTATCATAATCCATTTAAAATAATGAAATACATAACCTAATTGTACTAGGTTAATGTATCATTGTCAAAATCCAGCTTTTTGTCTGTAAGTCCCCAAAGTCTTCAGAATTGCTGTTTTAGCCCGGGACAGATTTTCCATGCAGCAGTTTTGGTCCCCCAAAGTCTTCAGAAATGCTGTTTTAGCCCGGGACAGATTTTCCATGCAGCAGTTTTGGTCCTTAGGCGTGTAAACTCCCTTCCCTTCCTTCGTGAGCTTTCTTTAGCATCATTTATACCTGAAACTTTACTAATCATGTTCGTTAGCTCATTTACAGGAAAAAGTACTAAAAGTGCATGAAATATATAATTTGTTCTCAAAACTAGGCTAAAATATGGGCAAAATATATTGATATAGGCGCGTAAATTTGCCTATCATCAACACCCCACACTTAGAGCTTTGTTCGTCCTCGAACAAACTATCATGTCCTTCTAAACATCAACTTAGGGTTTTACAGCAACAACACAAAATATTCGTCAAGACAAGCACAACAATTATCAACCAAGAGTAGCTTTCCGATTATAAGTAGAAACAATTTAACCTCAAGTATAGACTCGTGATGGTGATCAACTCCCATGCAAACGTTAAAGTGCATAGAATCATATACAACTATCCAAAACTCATCAACCATGTGTGTCTCACCATATAGTACCCATAATCACTCACAAATATAGCATATTTTTCAAACATGGGTATCAAAATGTCCTTGCTCTCACTCTCACAAAGAATTCATATGTAGCGACTGATGACCATAGGCTTGCCCTTAATGTAATACTCTACTAAATGTTGGAATGTTAAGATTAGGATCAAGTAGGTCTTTTGATGGTTGTAATGTAGGCTAAGGGACGGGTAAGACTATTTTGGCCAGGAATAGTGACTAAGTTCCTAAGCGCTTTAATACATCACTTTGTATCATTGACACTTTTTTCTTTCAACCTTACTTCTTTCTTTTGTTATACCACCCTTGTTCTCCTCTTTTGTTTTTCAATTGTAAGCACAACTCGCTTTTCAGCTTTCTTTTCCTTTTTCTTTTAACAACATACCTCTTATGATAGCACTTTCTTTTTCATAACACATTCAAGCACCATTACAATTTATAGCATCATACTCACCCAATTTCCTCTTATGTTGTCACATGACTTTTTCACTTTAAAGCACTTAGGAGTTTGGATCAAATTACGGTCTTGAAAGAAATGGATTAGGCTTACATACAAAGTTGTCAAAGAAAATAGGCTAAAGGCTCAAAAGGGTTTAACTAGGATGATGTCCATGGGTAGGTAAAACTGAAGGTAAACAAATATAGGTTGCCAAAGAAATGCCTAAATCATATCCTAAACTTACACTCCTTATTTTCGCTTTGCATACATACCAGGCAAGTTCTAGCATCAGCCACACACATAGAATATACGATTATCTCACACACACAAGGCACATGGTCGACTTGCTTGG
The DNA here is from genome assembly GCA_030864215.1 of Capsicum pubescens. NCBI lineage: Eukaryota > Viridiplantae > Streptophyta > Magnoliopsida > Solanales > Solanaceae > Capsicum > Capsicum pubescens. The sequence continues at coordinate 109,257,511 of CM061549.1, read as the reverse complement.
AAGTAATATAGACTCTCGACCCAACAAGTGAAGGAATTGAACCACACAATATCACATAATGAGTCACAACTAGAGCCTAAACGTCTCAATAGTCACAATTGTAGCACTTACTCTTGTTATAATCTCATGCTGCCTATCAAAATAATTTCATGCGAAGCTAGAAAAAAATTTACTCCTAATAAAACAAAAACAAAGCAAGCAAACATAGATGCAATAGAGAAGTATAGTAGCATACGATACCGCCACCCCACACTTAAACGGGACACTTCCCTCAGTGGAAAATAAATACGAGGAACCTGATTAGTCGGACTCTTCCTCATTGTCGGGGGTCATACCCCCTTCGTCGGAATCATCATAAGAGTCGTCGTCAGAGTTCTCCTCCTCGTCAGAGTCTGGCAAGCGTCGATCGTCATCAGTCGGCACATCATCATCTAGAGGTTCCTCAAAGTATACGCCCACTCCACACATCTCCCGTGCATGCATGTTCATGGGATAGTCGTGGTCCAGCTGTTGGAGCTCTGCAGCAGTTGGAACACGACCTCCGCTCATCATTGTAAACCTCATCATGCCGTACATATGGCGGGAGAAACTCTCATCCCGAGCATGTCTCTCTGCCGTAGTAAGGTTGATGCCATGTGTTGATTCAGCATCTTTGACCTTTGTGAGGTCAACCTTCTTCGGATTGTGTGGGAGTTTATGATCAGCTGGTTCCTCTTCGATATCCTCCTTCCGCAAGATTGCTGTCAACAAATTGCCAAATGTGAAATGGGACCTTTTGTGTAGTCTGGCCTTCCTCATGGTGGATCGAATGATTGCCCCAAAGTTGATTGGGACATTCGTCATTAAAGCATAGACCAAACACACTCTATCTCTCGATATCTTGGTGTATTGAGTCCCAGGAATAAGACATGAGTTGACAATGCGCATCCAGATTCTTGCTTCCCTATTTAGTGGAGCATAGGGGAAGGTGTTGTGTCGGCCGGTTTCTTTATGTCTGCCCCACCTTGCCATTGATCTGCTTCCACAAAGCGTGTGTCGTATTGCTCTATAAGGAGGCCTGTTGTACAGCTCTTTGAATGGTGCTGCGTCGATTGAAGGTAAGCCAAGAAAAGAGTTGATCCAGTCCGCTGTGAGCTGTAACACCTGGCCCCGAATTTTGACTTCATTGCCTGTTGTGTTTGGCGACCAGTTGGCATAAAACTCTCTTGTTAGATCAAGATTACACTCTCCCATGTCGCGGAAGATGAAATCCAACTTCAAAGCCATTATTTTTGCCAACATACGCGGCTCCTTCTTTGCTAAGGTATCCTTGTTGATCAAGTCGACGTGCACATATTTTCTTTCTTTGTTGCTGCTGTACCATGCTTTGGCTTCTTCCTCAAGAACCCATTTTATTCCGAACATTCTACGTGGTGGTTGTGCTGAGGATGATTCTCCTTGGTCTTTTCGACTTCTCTTCTTGCCCTTTTGGGAAGTGGTTGCCTTCTCCTTGCCTTGCCTCGCTTTAGGTGCCATTGTACCTGAGACTAGAAATAGTGTTAGTTGCAACATAGTTTCGCTTGATACAATCTATAAGCAAGCATTAGGGGTACCACCCCACACTTAGTTTTGTTAACAAAAATCAGTGAGGTGAAAGTAGTCGATTTACTCAGATTTCATCGAGATACGTTTTAGGATTGTATTCCGACAAGAAAATCAGCAATGCATCACTTACTTGCAGCCATTGGACTACTTTCATGGTAGATATAGCAACACTACTACATAGAGGTTACCACATTAAATCGTTATTCTTTTAACAATCACAACCTCCTAAGTCGGTAGGTCTTATCCCGATGGCCGGGATAGTCTAACATGTAAGTATCCTAACAACAATCTTAAGCAATATTCATAGCCATAGCAATTCCGCAATTATCATAACAATGCTATTGAAACCAAATTCAAGTCGGAAACAGGTCAAGATTTTCCTACGTATATGTTCACTTACATGATTTTGCAACAACAATCCAAACACATGAACATTACCAACAATCTTATATAATTTAGCAATTAATAATAGCCATAGCAACGTAGTACTTACGAGAAATAAATGAAGAATAAGAGAGAACTTACTTGCTTGAAGCTTGTGGAGATGGTTTTGTGAATTGGAAGAGCAAAAGAAGAAATTTTTTAGAAGATTTGGAAGAGTATACGGCGCCTTTAGGGTATTTTCTATTGTGGTTGTGTTATAAGACTAAGTCCCCTTTATATAGGAAGAGTATGGGTCGGGTTATGACCCATTTACAATCGGTTTTGGAGACAAAAATCCTACATATGCGGCGCATTGTCTATGGCATAATGGGACATATGCGCCGCATAGTCTATGGCATTTGTATACATATGCGGCGCATTGTCTATGGCATAATGGGGCATATGCGCCGCATAGTCTATGGCATATGAGATACTGAGACCAAATGCCATAGCATAGGCGGCGCATAGTCAAAAGCATACCTAGGAATAGACGACGCATAGTGTATAGCACACTAGATTCCGAGACCTTAGGCTATAGGATAGGTTGTGCATCGTTCGTGGCCTAGTTTAACCAAGGCCTAGCCTTCCTCGAAGCCTATTTTGGCGTGGGAAAGGCCCAATCCATAGCCTTATGCATCACCCTTCCTAATTTACCAACTTTACCATACAATGCGTCCAAATCGTCAATTGAAATCAATCTCCTCGTTGACTACTTCTTGCACCTATATTCGCTCAAACAAATGAAAATGATTAGTACGATGGGTTGCCTCCCACCAAGCGCCTTAGTTTTGGTCGTGGCACGACTCTTATTTTTGGATTTTTATTAATTAAAAACAAATCAAGTACTAGAATGAAAGAAAATGATAAACGATAAATGAAAAACGATAAACGATGGGTTGCCTCCCATCTAGCGCCTTATTTATTGTCGTGGCACGACATGGTTATCTCGAGTACTTAGACTTTGTCGAGATAAGTGATGGCCATGTCATTCGTCGATTCAAGAGGACCGATATACGGCTTAACACGTTGGCCATTCACTTTGAAGACAACACCCTTATTGCCTTCCAATTCGACTACTCCAGACGAGTAGACTTGGATAACTTTAAATGGACCAGACCACTTAGATTTTAACTTACCTGGGAAGAGCTTAAATCTGGAGTTGAAGAGTAGTACCATATCACCCTTTTGGAAGTTTCATCGAACAATCCGCTGATCATGATACTTCTTCATCCGCTCCATGTATAAATCCGATCTTTCATATGCATGGAGACGGAACTCATCTAATTCGTTCAGCTGCTCCAACCTCAGGTTCTTCACATCATCCCAATTCAGATTCAAGTGCTTCAATGCCCACAATGCCTTGTATTCAAGCTCGATGGGTAGATGACAAGCCTTCCCATAAACTAGTTGATAAGGAGACATGCCAATGGGTGTCTTGAATGCAGTCCTATATGCCCATAGTGCATCATCTAGCTTTCGATACCAATCCTTCCTATTTGCATTAACCGTCTTTGCAAGGATTTGCTTAATCTCTCAATTGGAAACCTCTACTTGTCCACTAGTTTGGGGATGATAAGGCGTAGCTACCTTGTGTTGCTTGACACCATACTTGGCCAATACAGGTTTGAATAGCTTGTTGCAAAAGTGAGATCCTCCATCACTTATGATAGTACGAGGTACCCCAAAGCGAGAGAAGATATTTTTCTTTAAGAACGCTACAACACGCTTTCCTTCGTTGTCGGCCAATGCTACAGCTTCAACCCATTTCGAAACATAATCCACAACAACCAAGATGTACTTCATTCCAAACGAATTCACGAATGGACCCATGAAATCAATACCCCACACATCAAAAAGTTCTATCTCCATAATTTTGGACATGGGCATTTCATGGTGTTTTGAAATAGCACCTTGACGTTGGCATTGGTCACACCTTCTCACATAGTCGTATGCATCTCTGAATATCGAGGGCCAATAATAACCACTTTGCAATACTTTTCTTGCCGTTCGATTCCCTGCATGATGTCCTCCAACTTGCGAAGTGTGGCATGCTTCCAATATAGCAGGTACTTCTTCATGGGATATACATCATCGAATGATCCCATCCGCGTATCTTCGAAACAAATAAGGTTCATCCCAATAGTAGTGCTGAACGTCATGCATAAACTTCCTCCTTTGGTGGTAAGATAAGTTGGCAGGTATCATATTACTCTCTACGAAATTTGCAAAGTCGGCATACCATGGTACTTTCTCCATTTTTGTCGCTAATATCTCCTCGTCAGGGAATGCATCATCAATCTGAATTTCAGGTTGCGCCACATGTTCATTCTCAAGTCTAGATAGGTGATCAGCCACTTGGTTCTCGCAACCTCTTCTATCTTTGACTTCGAAATCAAACTCTTGCAGCAGCAGTACCCATCAAATCAACCTTGGTTTGGCATCCTTCTTCGTCATTAGATACTTAAGAGCTGCATGGTCTGTATGGACGATCACATTGGTACCCAATAGATAGGCACGAAACTTCTCAAACGCATATACAACCGCTAGGAGCTCTTGTTCAGTAACAGTGTAGTTCCTTTGGGCTTCATTTAGGACCTTACTCGCATAGTAGATAGGATGAAATAGTTTCTCCTTTCTTTGTCCAAGAACAGCACCAACGGCTACACCACTAGCATCGCACATGACCTCAAACGGGAGCGTCCAATCTGGTGCTACCATGATAGGGGCTTCAATGAGTTTTCCTTTAAGGCATTTGAATGCCTTTAAGCAATTGTCATTAAAGTCAAACTTCGCATCTTTCTCCAGTAGTTTGTACAATGGACTAGAAATTTTGGAAAAGTCTTTGATGAATCTACGATAGAAACCAGCATGGCCAAGAAAACTACGGACTCCCTTCACCGAAATTAGAGGTGGTAGCTTCTCAATTACCTCTATTTTTGCTCGATCAACCTCTATTCCTCTTTCAGAGATCTTGTGCCCAAGAACGATTCCTTCTTTTACCATGAAGTGGCACTTCTCCCAATTCAGCACAAGGTTGAACTCTACACATCTTTGCAATGCCATGCTCAAGTTTGCCAAACATGCTTCAAAAGACTCACCGACAACAGAAAAGTCATCCATAAATACCTCCAAAGTGTCTTCAACCATATCAGAGAAAATAGACATCATACAACGTTGAAAGGTGGCTGGTGCATTACACAACCCGAATAGAAGGAGTTTGAAGGCAAACGTACCATATGGGCATGTGAACGTTGTCTTCTCTTGGTCTTCGGGAGCAATACAAATCTGATTATAACCTGAATAACCATCCAAGAAGCAAAACCATCCTTTCCCCGCTAATCGATCTAGCATTTGGTCCATAAATGGCATGGGGAAGTGATCCTTGAGTGTCCACGAATTCAGCTTGCGGTAGTCCATGCATACTCTCCATCCAGTAACGGGCCTGAGTGGAATAAGTTCATTCTTTGCATTTGCGACCACCGTCATTCCTCCTTTCTTGGGAACACATTGTACAGGACTTAACCACGTACTATCAGAGATAGGATATACAACTCCTGCGTCTAACCACTTTATAATCTCCTTCTTCACCACTTCTTGCATAAGTGGGTTTAAACGCCTTTGATGTTCAATGGTGGGTGTGCACTTTTCTTGAAGCTGAATTTTATGTGTGCAAATCCCAGGTGGAATACCAATAATATCCGTAATGGTCCATCCAATGGCTCTAATATACTTGCGTAAGATCGAAATAAGAGCTGCAACTTGTTGCTCACCCAAATCGGCTGCCACTATGACTGGAAGTGTGTTTCCGCTTCCTAAGAATGCGTACTTCAGATGACTTGACAGCTCCTTCAATTCTAGTGTGGGTGGTTCTTCAATAGATGGCTTGGCTGGTGGTGTGGGTCGATTCTTGAGATCAAGATCCAGCTTCTTGGGAGTATAGCGATATGTCCCTAATCCCGATAGCACACAAACAGCTTCTTCAGAAATTTCAGCATCCTCATTCTCTCCTTTCATGAGCAAAACCTCCAAAGGATCATCAAGAATTTGCTCTTCTTCAAGGCGTTCTTTCTCATCGTCAAAGACAACATCATCCACAGAAAATATACTCAGATCTTTGGGTTGCTTCATTGATTTGCAAACATCAAATCGAACCACTTCGTCATTTATTCGGAATGAAAGTTCATTAGCTCTCAAATCAATGAGCACACTTCCTGTAGCAAGGAAAGGGCGTCCCAAGATTATGGGAACCTCTGAATCTGCTTCACAATCCAAGATGACAAAGTCTGCTGGAAAGATAAATGAAGAAACCTTTACCAAGACATCACATAGAATACCAACCGGTCGTTTTACCGACCTATCTGCCATAACAAGCCTCATGTTAGTTGGTGTAGGATCTCCTAACCCCAACTTCTTGTAGATCGATAATGGCATCAAGTTTATACTGGCTCCTAGGTCACATAATGCTTTGGCAAAGTTCAAAGATCCGACAGTGCAAGGAATAGTGAAAGCTCCGGGGTCGGCCTTCTTCTGAACTATCGATCGGGTAGCAATTGCACTACAATGATGCACATCATCCTTCAACTCATAACTTGCTGCCCTCTTCTTAGTCAAAAGATCTTTCATAAACTTCGCATACCCAGGCATTTGTTCAAGTGCCTCCACCAATGGAACATTAATGGTCAGCTGCTTTAACATAGTCATGAATTTGCTGAACTTCGTGTCCTCAGCCACCTTCTTCAATCTTTGGGGAAAAGGTGGTGGTGGGTATGGAAGTGTTCTCTCCATGGCTTTCTTCTCCTCTTGCTTCTGTTTTTCCATTTTTTCAGGCTGCACGTCACTGGGCGTGACGTCCTTGACGTCAGAACTGGTTGTTGCGGCATCTTCTCCTTTTGCGTTATCATCCATATCCGCAACTTCTTCAACCACTTGCTTGCCTTTTGCTGAAGGTTCCAGCACCTTACCACTTCTGGTAGTGATGGCCATGCATGACCCATCATTCCTTGGGTTTTGCACAGTATCGCTAGGTAAAGTGCCAGCCTTTCTTTGATTGAGTGCTGCTGAAAGTTGGCTCAGTTGCTGCTCTATTTTCTTGATTGAAGTGGAATGAGAATCAACTAGTTGTTTCATGGAAGACAAATCATTGATTACCTCAGTAACTCCCGCGCTCGTTGTTTCCACTCCTTTCAATAATTTAGCCATCATGTCTTCCATACTTCCAGAATTAGATGTGGTGGTATCACGTCTACCAGGGGGAACATAAACACCACTCTTTTCATTGTTTTTTCTCCAACTACCTTGGTCCTTGTTTCCAGAATTATCATAATAGTTCCGACCTTGGTTTCCTTGGGCATTCCCTCGGAAACCCCCCTGATTGTTCAAGTAGTTGGCTTCTTCTTCCGAATCAGATTCGTCTCTTCCTTTTAGCGCCACAGCTTTCACTTTTTCGGTCTTCCCTGATAATAAATGCTTTGTAAGAAGATCCATTTGTGTTTTCATGTGCGCCATATCTTGATCACGTTCTTCTTGTCTTCTTATTTGGTCTGCAGTCATGCCTATAGATAAAGTGGGGCTTGCTACCTCAGAATCCCTGGTATGCCAAGCTCTACTTTGTTTCATCATGCGATCTAGCATATTGCTTGCTTGACCAAAGGTGAGGTCCATAAAAGATCCTCCAGCTGCGTTATCCACCACTGGCTTAGTTATTGAAATCAAGGCTCTATACAATATCTCCATGAGGTGAACATTAGTCATGTGATGGTTTGGGCATCTCGCTAGCTTTGTCTTGAACCTCTCCCATGTTTCATGAAGAGCTTCAGTGGGAAGCTGACGAAAGTTGCTGATTTCATCTCTCAATTGTGCCCTTTTGGAAGGCGGAAAGAATCTTTCTAGGAAAGCGTCTCTCAATTGCCTCCAATTTGTAATTGAATCAGGAGTCAGCCCATTCAACCATAGTGTTGCCTCCCCAGACAGAGACAATGGAAATAGACGTAATCGAATTGCATTCTGACCAACACCAGGATTGTCAAAAGACTTGCATGTAGAAATAAAGTTAATGAGATGCATATTCGGATCATCGCCTGCTAATCCACCAAACAATCCCTTGAGTTGCAATAACTGAATCATGGTGCTTGTGATGTTGAACTTGGCTCCGGGCGCTAATGGTGGTGGAATTATAGCTCCAGTGGCTCCGGCACCATCAAGATCATCATCATCATCGTCGAAAGCTGGCTGTATAGGTTGGTGATCATATCTATACCGAGCTTGTCGACCTCTTCTGTTGGCAGGTGTTATGATTTCAGCATCACGCCTAGGGTTTAGTAACTCGTCATCACCTAAATCCTCATCGTCAGGATTTGGTGCTCGTGCAGGGTTATCAATGTTCTGCTGTTGAACCTGGGCTGCGGCAAGGGCAGCCAATCTTGCTTGTTCCTGTTGAGCAGCCATCCTTGCGATTTCAGCTTGTGCTTCCATTCTACCAATGCGTTGTGGTTCAGGATTGCTTGGTAATAACGGTTGACCAGAACTTCGAGTATGGGGCATGCACTAAAATAAAAACCTGCAGTAGACAAAAACAAAAACTAAAAGTAAAAGTACGAGAATCTTTGACCAAAGGGTCTAGTAATTTTCACGAACTTAATTGACACTTGTATTCCCCGGCAGCGGCGCCAATTTTTGATAACGCTCAATCTACAGCTCTCGTAGGAGTGTAAAGCGGTCGTTAGCAAATATAGAACCCAACTGGGTTGGGTATCGATCCCACAGGGAATAGCTTGGTCAACAAGTAAGTAAAGATTACTGGACTTTTAGTGCAAGTCTCGTAAAAAAGGGGGGAGTCTTGTCGTGCAAGTAATGTAACCAAAATAAGATCTAAAAACGGCAATAGCAAAGTAAAAAGAGAAAGAATGTTTTGGTGAGATGTAAACAATGAGAATTGAGACGTTGGGGTTATGTCCACCTTCTGAGGTATACGTCTCTATTGGCTATGAGTGTGTAGAATTCTGTCGTGCAATTGCTTATAGAGAATTGTAGTCGATGGTAAATCCAAGCGTCTCTCGACCTAAACAAGGACTATTTCACTTTAACTCTCTCGAGCTTAAAGCGTATCTAACGGTACGAATTCTCCAAGAGGTTAGTCCAGTTACGGCACTAGCTTTTTAATAGGAAAGGGTGTCCTACTACCTTGACATTATCTCTTTTCCAGACAAATAACTTTTCTCTCGAACAAGTTAAATGTTAGACTGGCGTATTCTTGCGTTTGCAACCGCAAAGAATGTAGATTAAGATGAAGAGAATAATGATATAAGCAATATACGTGCCTCGAACTCACAAACTCACAGCAATAGATAGTAACTCATTCGGCTTCCATAACCCCAACAGAGAAGTTTAGTTACCCATGAATGCGAAGGAGATCACGCTTGACATTGTTGTTATACCACAAGATTGATTAATTTCGTGTAGCGTAAGTGGTAGGCGTGAGGCGTGAATTCCTTAGCAAAGTAACGATTCTCTTGTTGCGGAAATTAAGAATAGATGAATGGAAGAAGAAAACTAGAATTAATAGAAAGATTAGAAGAGTTGTAGAATTGTTTGTAGTGTAGAATAATAGAGGAATAGAAGATGCTCCCAAATCTCTAGCATGATAGGGTATTTATAATACCCATATCCTAATCCTACTAAGCTAATGAAATAAATAACCAAATCCTACTAGACTAATGAAATCCTTAACCCATATGTACTAGGTTAAGGTAACATTATCATAATCCACTTAAAATAATGAAATACATAACCTAATTGTACTAGGTTAATGTATCATTGTCAAAATCCAGCTTTTTGTCTGTAAGTCCCCAAAGTCTTCCGAATTGCTGTTTTAGCCCGGGACAGATTTTCCATGCAGCAGTTTTGGTCCCCCAAAGTCTTCAGAAATGCTGTTTTAGCCCGGGACAGATTTTCCATGCAGCAGTTTTGGTCCTTAGGCGTGTAAACTCCCTTCCCTTCCTTCGTGAGCTTTCTTTAGCATCATTTATACCTGAAACTTTACTAATCATGTTCGTTAGCTCATTTACAGAAAAAAAGACTAAAAGTGCATGAAATATATAATTTGTTCTCAAAACTAGGCTAAAATATGGGCAAAATATATTGATATAGGCGCGTAAATTTGCCTATCATCACGTCTATAGGCCGAAATACAACAACAAGAAAAGGGAAATATTCCTAAATATTTCATAGCCTCGTTCTTATAAGTGTGGCATGCTACACACCCATAAAAGAGAGAATACTTGACATGACTTTGTGGATACCCAATTGACCATGATCTTAGGGTCTAATACCAACTTTATCATGACCCAAACAAGGGCCTGACTGTGACGGGTATCTCAAGTCTATTGAGGACCAGAAACCACCCCCTTGCTTAGTCAACAAATCACTGTACATCTAGAAGCAGATGAATTCCGAACATATAACAAGATAGAAAATAATAAGATCAAAATATCTAGGTATTAAGAAAAATATCCCAAGTTTGCATTTATGCACAAAGCCTCTAGACAGACAATAACAATCATCGACCTAAGTTGGGATATACCCATGACAATAGCCAAAATGAGTCAAAAAGAAATTATCAATGACATACTAACCCAAAAAGTAATGGGACTTTAGAAAAAAAAGGCTTGGCACTTTAAGCAAACACTCGAACAACTCAGGAATCACCTATCACTATGTAGAAAAAGTCAAAGTACCGTCAGACTCTACATCGTATAGGGATACAACCTCTATAGACGGTTAGTAGGGTGAGCACTAGCATGTAACTTAGGGATATATGATAAAATAATGTCAAGTGAAATCCAATTCAAAACCTTGTGCATTACATCATATACATATATAAATAACATGCAGAGACAGGGAACATGGTTCATCATGAAGTAAACATTATCTTGGACTATGTAGCTCAACCGTCATAAACTGGAACCCACAAGATATATGGGTTTAGTTTCCCTTTCTAAAGAGTCCCTAGTGCGTGTTAGCCGTACGAACCAGAGGTATCAAGGAAGACCAGGGAATGCCCCATACCCACGTCAATCCTAGAAACAAATATATCAATAGTATGAATCATGCACATGGTCATCAAAACCAACCCTCACATTGGCAAACAAGAGATTCTAATATAACTCATTCGAGAACCACACCTTCACGACTTACCTACATAACCCCTATTAAGACCAATTAAAAAAAGTTTCACATAACCCATTTATTATCCATGGAATTATAAATTAAGCCACACCACAGGTATCATCATACCATTTCGCTTTCTAGCTTATAATTTTGCCATTATAATTCTGTTAACTTGGGGGAATGCCCCGACCCTTTTTGTTCAAATCAAAATACAACCAACAAGGCCTTCAAAATCCATGTTCATTGTTAAACTATTTATACCATGCAACAGTGTAGGTGAGTAAGTCAAACCAAGTGATAATTCCACAATTCAAAGTCATTCACTCAAGTGGGTTGAGGGAACAAAATTATTCAAGGATCAACCATTCCAAAATCCTGAACCCATATCCAAAACCCATATTCAAATACATATAAACCAAACTTTTAAACACATGCTATCATAAAATATGATTTAGGGAAGAGTAACATGCCTTAATCACTAAGAAATTTTAAGAAGGAATCACTCTTGGAAGCTCGAACTACCAACCTTAAGAAACCCTAATTTTTTTTTTTGCTTGAGTGAATTTGAGAGAGCCTTGAGAGTTTTTTGATTATGTTATAGATGATAATGGGGTCTTCAATAGGGTTTTAAGTCGTGGGTTATTATTGAGTAAAAGGGGGAATGTCTAAAGTGCCCATATTAAATGCTTAAAAATTATCGCCAGTAACTACGGATCACTATATGACTCTTGAGTACACATTACGTTTTGTCACCACAAGTCGTAGAAAGGAAAAAACATGGGGTGTCTACACAATTGACCTTACGACTCAGACAAAAATAACCAAGACAAAAATATTTGGGTAATACACTGGGCACCCTACATTTAGCACCTTACGACTCATATAGAGTTACTACAACTCGTGACCCCCAGTCATAGTCACAACAAAAACATCAGGATAGCATACTGGTTAGGCTATTGTTGGGCCTTATGAACCGTATGGAGACCTTATGACTCATAAAAAAGTTGTAGGATAGGCAGTGAGATCAAAGCTCAGGAAATTTTCAAGGACCAATATCAAGGGTGTTACATCTACACTCTCAACTTAAGTTATACCCACAATTTGAGTGACCTTCTTAATCTTTTCATAAGTTTTTGCGGATTATCTTCCAACTTACAACGATAGAACTCTGAAGGATTCATATAACTGAAGTCATGTACTCTTCTTGTTCCTGCATTCCCTTATGGATTTACTGGTGCAACAACCTGTCGGTTGACCTAGTGGTTATTACTTGATCAAACACTTGAAAAGAATCTTTGAACTTAGCATGACAGACTTTTTCATTTGAAGGGTCTGCTAAAGCTAGTGGAGCTTGATGGTTACAATTTCCATTGACTATTCTTAGGGAAAGTTTCTATAAATGCTTAGAAAATGAATTAGAAGAAGATTAACTAGAATTTTCACTCACCACATGATATAACTATAAAAGAGAAGAAACTTTCCAGAACTGATATGTAGCCTCTCACTCATAAATGTGCACTTTACATCTATGAATGAGACATTACTTAACACATCTTTCAGGAACCCCAGGATACTTTAAATCTAATATTTAGATACTAAGTTTTTCATGACTTGATACTACACTATAGT